>JAMPIT010000390.1:0-2868333 GCA_026261815.1 Monarcha castaneiventris obscurior | reverse complement strand
TGCCCATTTCCATGCACTGTTACTGATTCTCAACATTTTCCTTCTGCTGCTTAAAAAACAAAAATAAGTCCTCAAAAAACAAAAGAAACAACTACCACAGAAAACTGAACTTTTACTTCCACTTCTGATTATGAGAAGAGAAAGGGAATGACAGTGAATCCCTTGCTTCATCTGGATAAACAGTTGTGAGGGCAGTGTCTTGTTGACAAAGATACTCTTGCCTCTGACCCTGAATCAATGGCTGTGGCTGTGCCATTTCAGATTGTGAAAATGCTCCTGTTTCTCCTTCATCTCCTCCATCTCCTGTCTGCCTAACGCACTTATGATGACATCCCAGGACACCGTATCCAGTGCTAAAACATTGCCTATTAAGACGAAGCGCCATCAGTCACCATTATGTTCCTGATCATTTCTTGGCCATGGCAAATATAGTCTCTCCACTGACATCCTGGAAAAATTGGTAGGAGTTCTTTTGCTGAACACAGTCGCAATAATAATTGCAGGTCCCAAAATTTCTTCTCAGCAAATGTTATATTTAGGAAGCAGAGGAGAGATACTGAAAAGTACTCTCTTACTTTCAGCAAACCACATGAGCAAGGCTGTGGTATAAATCATTCCCCTATACCCAAGAGAGTGTGTTGCTTCCCCTACCATGTTTTTCAGAAGAAATCTTTCCATCCTCTGTATTACCCACTCTCTAGTTAAATACTGATGAATGTTTATATGTCTTTGTTTTTGCATATGTTCCTAAAATAATTTTGGACCTACTCCCTTTTATAACTCACTCAATGTTTTTCTAAGATAAGAATTATCTTTTCTGAAGATCTCTTCTCTGACGTCTAGGAATTTTATAGAATTTATTGGCATTTCTTCCATAAATATTAAAATGCAATAGAAGAAAGGCATTACTCTGGTCACAGGTTACTTTAGTCTACTATTGATCCACAGATTTGTGACAGGCCCTGGCGATTAGGGAAATTGTAGTTATCTGATTCTATACAAGAGAGTTTAAGCGGCATGATATCCAAGACAGATAAAGGGAAAGCCAACTGCATCCTAGGCTGCGTCAAAAGCAGCGCAACAAACAGGTCAAGAGAGGTTCCACTGGGAGTGCTGCATCCAGTTCTGAGATATGGACTAGTCAGAGTGAGCCCAGAGGAGGCCAAGTTGATCAGAGGGATGGAGCACCTCTCCTATGAGGAAAGGCTGGCAGAATTGTGGATGTTGAGCCTGGAAAGATAAGGCTTCAGGGTGACCTAATTGCAATCCTCCAGCACCTGAGGGGATTTACAGGAAAGATGGAAAGCAATTACAAGAAAAAAGTTACAAGAAACTTGGAATGACTAATTTAGCTGTTTGCAAGAGCATGTAGTGATAGGAGAAGGGAGAATGGCACTGAACTGAGTAGGTTTAGATGACATGTAAAGAAGAAATTCTTCACCATGAGCATGGTGAGGCACTGGAATAGGTTGCCCAGAGAAGTCATGGATGCCCCATCCCTGGAAGTGTTCAAGGTCAGGTTGGACAGGACTCTGAGCAACCTGGACTAGCGGGAGGTGTCCCTGCCCATGTCATGGGGCTGGAACTAGATGATCTTTAAGGTCCCTTGCAACCCAGGCCATTCTATGAGTCTATGATGTTCGTGTTTACATATGATTTTGGTATTGAGTTACAGAACCACAAAGGTGACTTTCTCGAGCACCCATCTAACTATGTTCTTGAGTTACATATTGCTGAACTTTAGCAAGTCGTATTTTCATGCTCTTTAAGCAAGCAGCCCTTCTACAAGCTAATCATTGGCAGCCTTGTGACAACACATGAACGAAATACAGTTCTGGCTCTAGAATCCTTCACCCTTAGCATTTGTTTAAGCCATCTTGTTAGCTCTCAGAGTAGCCATCTGGACACTAATCCTTCAGCAGATGTCTTTCTTGCTTCACATGGGATCAGATGATTGCAAAATACTTTGACAGATTTTTGTGGTCACTGATGACAAAATGCCTCCAGGAATTTTTATGCCTCTTTTCTTCATCCCACACTGTCTTGGTTCTACCTAGATCAAAGCTATTTTTTGCAGTAGCCAAGAGGACCAAGCATTATTCCATACAACCTCATATCACTTTTTGGGAATGGGGAAAGAGATCCCTTCTGGGTCATGTAGTGTGATGGAAGGAGCAACTGGGTATTCCCTACTGCCAGGTGTTCCACAGTAAGCAACCACATGTGAATTGTTCACCTTTTTTTTGTACACTCTGTCGTTAGTATTGTTGTTGTTACTGTTTGTTGTCTCATTTCATTGCTGTTTCCAGTAAACTGTACTTATCTCAACCCATGATCTTTACCTTTTGTGCCTCCAATTCTACTCTCTACCCCACTGCAGGGGGAGGTGGGGAGTGGGGAGTGATGGAACTGTGCATGGTTTGGAGTAATTCAGTGGGAACACTAAATTGTGGAATACCGTTCCTAAACCAAAACACATATTTTTGTGTCAGGGCACTGAAAACAGCAGCATCTCTGTTTTCATACTAAGACAAACTCTTCCCTGGGAAGAGTTCTAGGGATAGAGGAAGAAGCAGAAAGAACTCACATAAAAATACAAATCTCCATCATCTTAAAATTGCATTCCTTTTTACATTATATGCCTTGCACAATAATTATTTTTTGCATTCAGTTCTACCAATGCTGAAATGAAAGATTTGGATTCCAACTACTCCTTTTTGCTTAATCAAAATACCCATGGAAACAGATATCAGCAAATCACTTTGAAGATTTCTGTAATATCTGTACACTAAATAATTCTCTTTCTAGAATTTCTACCATTTCATTTCTTAATTTTCCTCCTTTTATTTTTTCTCTCTTTCAAGTTGAAGCAAAAAAAATCCCCAACAAAATAGGAACAATTCTAGAGAAAAGTAAAAATGATAAATTCTTTATAATTATACTAATTATGAAACTAATTATAAACTCACTGGAATATTCTGTTATTGTAACGTGGAATGGTGCCATTTTTCAGTCATTTTTGTTCTGAGGTTTCTGTTATAATATTTCAAGAAGTCAAGAAAATTGGCATTAATGAAGCAGAAGGTTTGGCTTCTTCCTTTAATATTTTATTTTTTATTGGCGGCTCTTGACAGCAGATTTGGCCTTTGACAAGCATGTCTTTTCTGACAGATGATTGCATAGAGTAAGGTTTTAAATAATAAAGTTAGTACTCGATATGTGTGTGCAATTCTCCTTTGAAATCAAGGGAGCAGCAAAGGGTAGCTACTCTGAAAAGGCAGGGATCACCCATAGATGGGGGATGAGAGCGGGACAGGCAGCGGCCTCCCTGGGAGAGCAGGGCAGGGCTAGTGACAGGAATCAGGATCAGCTGAGAGCCTGAGAGGCCAGTGGGCGAGGTACAGGCTTGAGGCAGGGCCAAGGCCAAGCCAAGGGGTCAGATCTGCCAGTCCGGACCAGGAGGGCATGAAGCCAGGAAAGGTCCGGGTCATGGCTGTCGTGCAGTCCTGGTAAGGGCCTGAACCTCACCCTGGTTTCTGAGCCAAGGGCAGGAGGCTCTCCTGAGACATCTCCCAGCTCTTTCTCACACAGCTCTTTCCCAGGAGCCCGATGTGAGGACACAGTACCAGGACTGGTCCTGAGGACAGGCAGCCAAAACCTTGCAGCAGCAGAAGTGACAGAAACCGCTGCTGCACATAGGCTCCCAGGTGCTTAGTTCCTCGATTCTTTCAAGGAAACCAAGAAATTTCCAAACTCTAAAAGCTATTTTGCATCAGAGCTTCACTCTGAGTCTTTGATCATAACAAGATATCACACTAATAAGCAGACAGGTGAAACATATGAATTGTTATACAAGTGTAGGAGAACACTCCAGCACAGAGATACAGTCCCAAGAATGATGCTTTATCAGGATTCTACAGAATGACTACTTTATGCTCCTTTGTTTCTACACCAAATTCCAAAGAGGATTTTTAGGAATGTGCATATCATGCCTCCAGCAGCCATCAACTAACCCGTGGTTCTGAAATAATCAGGCAGCTAAGAAAGAGAGACATGACTTTACGTGCTATGATTTTTAAGCATGTGTTGCAGCATATCTGATGCTGAATCTGCACAGCCAACCCAGCCTGCCATATAAAACTGCTTTTGAAGCTTAATCTAGTCTAGAACCTAGACTATAGTAGAACATTCTAGTCTGAAGACTACTTCCAATACCCTCACATACTGCAAGTAGGATGTGAACACAATTGAACACTTGGGTACAATATAAGAGAAGAAAATAGCGATTTTAAACTGAAATTGTAGGGGGGGGAAATGAAATAATTCTTTGTTTCATAACATAAAGACTCTAACAAAATTATATGAGTATCAAGAGAAAATGTGATATAGAGGCTACCCAATCAAATTACAGTGGATGAAAAAGCCAAGAAAAAGCAGCGAGAAACCAGAGTTTTTACAGAATGTTGGCAGGGGAAAAAGTCGATCCAAATGGTAAAACAATAACAGAATTTATTCATAGACTTCTTTGTTTTAAACCTTCTATATTTCATATTTTCTCTTAGTATTAAAATTCAGATGAACATTTTCTTCTGTCTTCTTTTTGTCTGCTAGATATTAAATATGATTTTGGAGCTCAGGAAAATGAGATACTATAAATATTGCTGTCAGCTGAAGACTGTAAAATGATGTACAAAAAGCACCTACCTACTCCAACAACTACTTAAAACAAAACATAACCCCTCCCATATTCAGAATTTGAAATTTCTGGGCTAAAAATCCATCATGGTGTATTGTTAGAGGAGAAAAATTCACAAAAAAGCCCACAACAAAATCAAACGCCAAAACTGAAACAAAAATACCCTAGGAAGAAATGAACAGGTACCTTTTAAATTTTGAAGAATTAGGAACTTGATTTTTCACAGTGTGTTTGAATATACTCTATCATATAAAATCTATCCATTACTATGTTTTCAAACCCCTTTCCAACACATCAAAAGCATCAGTTTCAAAGCCTTACATGATGTAGTTCCTTCTCTCCTTATTATTAATTTATCTTGCATGAGTTCCCCCTGAAAAAGAGCTGTTCACAAAAAAAAATGCAGAAAGAGACCCACAGAGTCTTGCTTGAGTCTTACTCTTGGCTGATGTGCTTTCTTTGCAAATTTTCCTCCTCTTCCTATGTTCCCCTTTATGCATAGTTAATATGATACACAGGCTTCACAATTAAATTAGAGTGAATGAAAAAGCCAGTTAAAATAGCCTTAAAATAAAGAAAAAGCACAGTTTTTCCAGCTATCATTACCTTTTCATGACAGTCTGTGTGCAAGATATTGTAGAGGGAAACTCATGTCTCTGATCAAAGAGACACATCTACAGATAAAGCTTTCTTGCTCAGGCTACTGGAGGCATTAGGCTTGTAGACCCTTGTCCTGCTGGGGCACTTCAACCACCCTGACATCTGCTGGGAAAGCAAGCTGTAGGCAATCCAGGAGACTCCTGGAATGCATGGAGAAAAACTTCTTGAGCCAGGTAATAGCCCTACTAGAGAGGATGTGATACAGGATCTGATGGTCACCAAGTTAAGGGAGCGAATCAAGGACATCAAGACTGGAGGTAGCCTGGGCTGCAGTGACCATGCACTGGTGGGGTTTCCAGTCCTGAGGGATTTGGGTGAGGTAAGGAATAAAGCTAGGGTCCCAAACTTAAGGAAAGCAACTTTCAGCTGTTCAAGGAGATGAGTCAGTGGAATACCCTGGGAGACTGCCCTGAGGGACAAGGGAACAGAACAGAGCTGGCAGATCTTTAAGGACACCTTACATAGAGCACAAGAGCTAGCAATCCCCAGGAGCAAGAAATTGTTCAAGGAAGGCAAGAGACCAGCATGGAGGAGCAGGGAACTGCTGGTCAAACTAAAAGGAATTAATCAAATTGAAACTGAAGATAGGACTAGTGACCTGTGAAGAGCAGAGAGATGAAATTCAGTTGTGTAGGGATTGGGTAAGGAAGACCAAGGCAAAGCTGGGACTGAGCCCAGCAGGGGACACAAAGAAAAACCAGAAGGGCTTCTACAGGTATGTTAACCAGAAAAGGAAGGTCAAAGAAGGTGAACCTGCCTGATAAACAATGTTGGAAAACTGGTAACCAGGGATAAGGAATAGGCTGAGGTAATCAACAACTTTTTTGACTCAGTCTTCAATGGCAGCCTCTCCTACCACACCACTCAAGTCGATGGACAGCAGGATGGGGACCAGAGGAGCAAACTCCCTCTCATTCTAAGTAATGGTCTGGCTCATGGCCACTTGAGGAACCTGAATGTGTGTGAGACTCTGAGACCAAATGAAATACATCCCAGAGTTTTGAGAAAATTGGCTGATGGAGTTGCCAAGCCAACTCTATGGTATTTGAAATGTCTTGGCAGTCAGGAAAAGTTCCAGATGACTGGAAAAGGGGAAACATTGCATCTCTTTTTTAAAAGGGTAGAAAGGAGGACCTTGGACACTCTCAATGCATCAGCCTCACCTCTGTGCCTGGGAAGACCTGGAACAGATCCTACTAGAAGCTGTGCTAAGGCACATGGAGGACTGGGAGGTGATTCAGGACAGCCAGCATGGCTTCAGCAAGGGCAAGTCCTGCCTGATCAACCCAGTGGCCTTCTGTGATGGAATGACTCCATCAGTGGACAGAGGAATGGCTACAGATGTCATTTATCTGGACTTCTGTAAAGACTGTAAAGACACAGTCCTCCACAACATCTCTATCTCTAAATCGGAGGCAGATGGATTTGATGAGCAGACTGTTAGACGAATTACAAAATGGTTGGAGGTGGTATCCAGAGGGCAGTGATCAATGGGTCAGAGTCCCAACGGGCATCAGTGACAAGTGGTGTTTCTCAGGAATCCATTTGGACTGGTGTTATTTAATACATTCATCAATTGCGTAAAAAAAAAAGCGATCAAGTGCACCCTCAGAAAATTTCTGAATGACACCAAGCTGAGTGGTGCAGCTGACACACCTGAAGGATGGAATGCCTGGACAAGCACAAGAAGCGAGGCCATAGGAACCTGAGGAGATTTAACAACACCAAGTTCAAGTGCTGCACCTGGCTCAGAGCAACCTCCAGTATCAACACAGTCCAGGGGATGAACAGATCAAGAGCAGCCCTGGGGAGAAGGATTTGGGATGCTGGTTGGTGAGAGGCTGGACATGACCCAGCCATGGGCACTCACAGCCCAGAGAGCCAAACGTGTCCTGGGCTGCATCCAAAGCAGCGTGGGCAGCAGGGGAGGGAGGGGATTCTGCCCCTCTGCTCTGCTCTGCTGAGACCCCACCTGGAACTCTGCATCCAGCTCTGTTTTTATGTGAAAGCCATATTTGTGTCCTGTTTTTCAATATTCTCTGGCTGTGTATCTTCACTTACAAGCTCTCTTATTCATTTACAAGGTCTTCTAGAAGAAAATGATTCAGAGGCTGTCACGTTTCCCTCTGTTATTAAAAGTACTTTAGATGACAGTTTATATTTTTTAAAAACAAGAATACACAAGAACACACAGACACCAGTTCAAAATCTTGATTACAACAATGTCTAAACACAAACGGCAAAGAAAGAAAAGGGCCTTTATGAAAAGGGCAAACCTGCTGAACATTTCTTGACTGTCAACTACTTGAGTCTGAGGGATGTCCTGATTCAGATGTGATATATTCAAATAGAAAGACTTTTGTATAGAAAACTCTTCAGAGAATTCTCTTTTGCAATAAAGGTCATTTTCCTCTTAATCTAGCACCAAATTTTTGAAGTCTACAGCACATGTACCATGGCCTCCTGCAGCTCAACCAGACACTTCATGGAGAACAATGCCTTTGTTTTAAGCATGTCCTCTCAACTTCAATTGATGCCCTTACTCAATCTATGGAACTCAATCTTTTATAGATGTCTATGAAATCCTTCCTGTCTGTTTGCTAGGTTGAAGAGGCTTAGTGATTTCCTGTCTGTCTTAATTACTGCTTTCAAGATAGAAGTCCTCATTGTAGTAGCTCTCATAGCAAGAAAAGCTGCATTTAAAGAACAAATTCAGTGAAAAGGTAAGGACCCAGCATAAAACAGTTAAGTGGCACTATAGAAGGTTTTTCTGAAATCATATAACACAAGACTATTCTTAGCCAAAGTTTTTTTTCCCTTAAGTGGCACAGAAATGCATAAACAAAATCATAAGTCTGTGCTTGCCAGTCTACCTGACCTACCTAACCATGAGAAAGAAAATGTCATAATAAATTTGCCTCAGAATCTACTTTTCCTGTTTCTTTCTACTTTATCTTCTGATTTTCTAGCCAGAGATCCACCTGAATTCCTGCTGTGGAATATAACAAACAGGATCTTTCTTCTAATTTTTGCACGATTCCATCACACCTTGGCTGCTGATTTAGGATGTAATCACACCCACACAAACACACACACTGTGGAAGTGCATAGTCATTCTAGCCTACTTGTACAAAACAGCGGGGTTTGTCACTGAGTCTCACTGAGTTTTTGTCTGAGTTGGTAAACCATTTTCTCAAAAAAATCCCTCTTGATGTGGAAAATCAAAAAACATGTTCCATCTGGCAAACGAAAATCAAAAAATGTAAATAAAAAGTAGATCAAACATAAACATCTATATGCAAATTTACCTTACATAATTTTGATGATATAAACATATGCAAAACCAAGAGTCTAACAATTCTACAGAAAAGCCAAGTAAAAATGATAATTAATCCAAAAGAAAAATATAAGACACATTTTCCTCTACAGATCTTACAAAATTATTTTATAGATCAGATGTGGAAGATAAATTTTATAACACAATATGTAGAGAGCATGAAAGAAAAGTCTGATCTTCTAGAAAGGGTACTTAATAGTGAAGAAAAGCCTTATGCTTTTCTTTGTCAAGAAAAAAAGTGAGTCAGTTTGTAAAATTGAAACAAAATTATTCCATTCAGTATGTATTTTGAAAATTCAATGTATGTATCAATATTCAGTATGAAATCGTGGTTCTTCACTGTGATGTACTCTTCACAGGGATTATCATTCAAATTTTTGGAAACCCTCATTTTCTTCTCTATGTTAATATTCAGATCAGACTCTAGTCTATATCATTTATTTAAATACTGGTTGAGAGACACTTTGCTTTGTTAGACATATAGCTGAAGAAGAGAAGCCAAAAAACCAAGCAGGAACTGAATCCTAAAGGACTGTGCTGATACATGAACTGCAGGCTAATGTAAGCAATTGAATTTTTATAGATTGCTTATCAGGCAGGTTTACCAAATATGATTTCTGCTGTTGTGCATACAAGAAGACTGCTAGGCTTGATAGCAGAATAGTGCTGCACTGGGACAATTCATAGAACCCAAGATAATCTCACTGCATAGTACACCAGGAAATAGGATTTCCAGAGTAGGAGATGATGATGCCATCAAGGAATCCTTGGACACACTCGCACCTAACCAGAACAAGCTGAGCTTTTTCAGGCTGTATGTCATCAGCACCAGAGCCAAAATCAAGAGGTGTGAGAAGAGTATGTCAGAGGTCTTGTAATTGGGAAAAGACAAAGAAATGGGAACTTTCAAAAATGCTGTTGAATCCTACAGCACGGGGAACAATTTGGAGGCAGTGAGGCACTGAAAGTTTCCTTTGTTGAGGCTTGCTCAAAGTGAGATTGCAAACTACTTACCTCTCATTTAGTATTGAGTTTACCTAACTCTGAGTGAGGAACTGAGCTCCAACATCACTAAACAGCACATATTGCAACAGCCCTGTGAGACTATCACATGAGCTATCTCCCCATGCACACACCTGGCATGGCAGAATGGAGGTAAGGGACCATAAAATCTGCTACCTAACACTCATGCCACCACGATGTATTCAAACAGCACGTTGCTGAGACCTCTGACAATCCTGAAGCACCAGAGGGAAATACTGTTCCTGCAAGACATCAAATGCAGTAAGAGGTTCTATAACCACTCCGACAATAAAGGGATTTCACATTACTTAAATGGTATCAAATGGACACTGAAAACACATTGAAAAAATCTTTCTGTGATGCTGCTAAGAGAAGTGCAGAAACGTGGAGGAAGAAAAGGACAGGATGTCTTTCAATGGACTCCTGTGCCTTTTAATGTGAATGGGAAGTTCCTTATTGATATATCCAATATGATATCTTACTCCTGCTAAAGCTTACTAAGTGTTCATCGTGCCAAGTTTTGCTCAGTATTGAAATATAATTTGCTAGGAAGCATTTCTTATTTTAAAATGAGTACTTTTTCTTTTCTGGACATTAAAACCTAAATTACAAAGCTCTGAATGCAGCTTTTGTTAGCAAATTTATTTGCCTTTTGACCAGCCCACAGTGGTAAGACATGGAGTAAGTAAATGGACTGTTTTTTCAGTGGTCATGCTTTATAGCAATATTGATACATTCTGACTGAATACTGTCATTACAAAACGCTGTAACTGGATAAAGTCCTGCAAGTAATACACTGAAGTTTTTCCAAAGAAATCTCAGTATGATGTCCCCTGCTTGAATAGTAGCTTATGCTCAGCCCGCACAAGGAATTATACAAAGGGACCAAAAAAGTTATTTCAGTCAAATGCTTCCCCACTGACAGTGAGGAAAGATGGAGACTCCATGGTGCCCATTAAGTGATACTTCACTGATGACAGTATTATAAAATGTGTGTATTTATGCAACTGTTACAGACATCTGATTGTAGAAATACCTTTTAACCCAGATGAAAAAAGAAATAACAGTTAGAACTGAGAATTTTTAGTCCTCATTTCAAGCCTTTTCTGAATAGCAGCCATCAACATATCTACCTGAAGGAATGCTGATAAAGGGCTATGTCCTAATGGTCACAGCAGAATATGCTTTATGCTCACAGAAGGGATAATTTATGGAGTACAATATGAAGCAGTGGACTAATACAAGAGTTAAATAGCAACAATTTTACATCTGTAAAAGCTACCTTATAGGTGCCAGTTGGATATTGTATTAATTTCAGATAATACAGAGTGTGAAATGCTGGTTAGGACACTGCATGAAAAGCAGAAATTCCCAAGATAAAGGTAATGACCTCAGCAGAAGCTGTGGCATGTATCAATAGAGGGATGAACTGAACAAAAATAAACTTGCAGAAGTGAGTATTATAAAAGGATTTGTAAACCAGGAAGTGAAACTGCAGCTGAGGTCACATTTGGGAAATGAGAATTGAGGATAATTTGATTCTTTACCCAGTTCTGTTAGATGGATGATATATGCAAGTATTTCTTAAGAATTTACCAAGATCTTACAGGAGCACTCCATAATACTGCTTTAGAGCTTACCCTTTACCTGGCACTCTGCTGATTATTTCAAATTACTTTGGCTATCATGCTGTGCATGACAATATTCTGAATAAGAATCTTTGTCTGTAAACCAGAGACAGCAATACTAAGTGTGGTGGTTTAACCCCACCTGGCAACTAAACTCCTGCACATCTGCTCAGTCACTCCCCCCAGGTGAGATGGGAGAAGAGAATCAAAAGGGTAAAAGTGAGAAAACCATTGAGTTAGGATGAAAACAGTGTAATAGTTAACATAAAGTAATAATGGAAATAATAAAAATACTAATGCTAATACTAATAACATTTTAGTGAAAAGGGAAATAACAAAGAGAGAGAAATAAAAGCCAAACAAGACAAGTGATACAACTGAAAACAATTACTCAGCACCAACCAACCAAAGACTGGCCAGACCCTGAGCAGCAGCCCTCATGGCAACCTCCTCCCTAGTCTGCTGAGCACGGTGATACATGGTCTGGGATACCCATTTGTTCAGCTGATGACAGCTGTCCTGGTTGAGTGATCTTCCTACTCATGTTAAAAAATAATCATTAAAAAAAAAGGTAGAGAATATGAGCTTGTCAAATTAATTTTTGCAGAGTCTTCTGAATCTGAATTTGTTCTTGAATTTGTTCTCCTAAATTTGTTTTTGACACACCTCCTAGCTAAGATATCCAAGAAAGCAGATGCAGTGTCAAAATAAACTCTGTAAACCCATCTGACTTTTCATGTAAATGCACTGACCTTCTTTTGGATTGCAAAAATTGTAGCCCAAAGCAGAAGTTAGTATTTTATTTTTAGACAATACAAATTAGCTTGGGCATTGAAGATGTGAATATGTTCCTTTTTTTAAAGCAGTGGTTGCACTCTTGTCTTCACAACTGCTGATATTAAGAAAAAACATCATACAATATTTAATATTGATGCTTACTTTGTAGATAAATTGATGCTCTAACTTTAAATAAATATTTAAATGTTTGTAGCCAGTTATAGGAATGTACATAGTCAACAGAACAGGAAGATTTATTTAATTATTGGGAATGGTCCCACATTTCACTGAAAGAGAATAATTCACGAACTCAAGCAAGCTACAGTGTTGTCATCTTAACCAAGTCCCTGTCTAATTACAATTAATTTATTCGTTTATTTTGGTCTCTTTCCTCAACTGTCTATATAAAAAAATCTAAGTTAGGGCATGGCTTTAGAAGCCTATGAAACAGAAACCCATGTGTCAAAATGCATGTCCAATAACTTTAGCTGGGTATTCTTACAACAGTGTGATCTATGTTCCTAAATGCTGTAACTGAGATGGCTCCACAGGTAAACCTTTAGAAAGACTTTCATTCAGCCAGTTGCACTGAAGAAGAAATCACCACTCACATCATTTCAGCCTTTTAGAAGTCAGACATTTAGCTGAAACTGTTTCCATTTTTTAAAAAGAGAAAGAATAAAATACACAGAAGATGAAGTTTTCCACCTAAGTAATCAGTCATCTTTCAGCACAGCGTTTCTTCTTTGTTGGACTCTAGATGACTGATCTTTACTAGATATACATACCATTTAGATGAGGAAAGATGTCTGAAATTAGATAGGATGACTCTCATCCTTTCTGTGTGCTGTGGGTTAACATGGAGACTTCATGCAGAACAAGAACTGTGTAAATTTTCATCATGACACGTCACAAATTATTCTGCTCAAGCAGGCTACCTCCAAGTATGACACACTCATTCTACCTCTCAGAATTTTGTCCCAACAGATTCATGTTTTCACCCAGGCATGAGATTCCAAAAGATAAAGCAATGCATTATTCCAGCAATATTGCTGGAAGATATGATGGTAATAGAAGAAATCTGCAAAAAGTAGTTACCAGGGTACCTGTTTGGGGAACGCTGGAACACTTTCCAGTTTATTTTATGCAATTTTTAACTTCCAGGTACCAAAATATCACCTTGAGAGTATTTTTTAGGTTACATCTGTTTAGCAAAACAGGGCCAAAAATTTACTCCATGTGCAATCAGGAAACAACTAAGGATTGTGAACATTTGCCTATCACTGGGGCTAGGAGTACTATAAGCTCCCTGCTGGAAACAAAAAGAATTCTATTATGGATCTCTATTAACTTCAAATTCACTGTAGAAGTAAAACTTAGTACTAGAAAGTAAACCTGGGAGAAAGAGCACGGGGTCTTCCATGTCAGGCTTCTTTCCCAGAAGAGAATTGGATGAGGTACATGCCAGAGAATTGTATTGTAGACTTTCAGAGACAGTGATTCTACAACCTGCCCACATCATTTATTCCAGTTACTCACTGCCCTCCTTATTAGAAGGTTTTTCCTCATTTCAATCCTGGACATTTTTGGCTGTAGCTTAAGCATATTATTTCTCATCCTAGCTATTTTTCAAAGACACTGAATAGATTATTTCTTTTCCTTTTCCATACTCCTTCTGTTACATAAAGACCATTGTCTTTAGTTCAGTCTTTTGTTCATGCTAATAGCCCGACGGGGCATGGTTCCTGGATCTCTCACCAGTTCTGTGGACTGGACTGGACTGGACTACCTCTAAATCACTCTACTCTAGACAATGTCTCTACACATTTCTGGAAAGATGCGTGCTCACAACTGAAAATTGCACTCCAGCCACAGTTGTAGAAATGCTGTTTAGAGTTGAAGTATTCCAGATGCCTTGATGATTGTTCTCCTTCTCTTAAATTCCAGTACAATATGTTTAGTAGCATTATGATATTTTTAATTCTTACTGAGGCTGTTATAAAATCTTGATCACTTTAAGAGCAACAATTATCTTTCACTGACTCTTCCTCATTTGTGCCATTGATACTCATTCCTACATGTAGTTTCTGGAATTTCTTTATGTCAAAAATTGAATTAGTTTTCCTAGACATTTCTCCAATTGTCTGTTTTGAAATACAATACATTTCCAACATGGAATACCTTCCAGTTTCGCTTCACCCACAATTTTTACTAAACACACTTTATATTCAGGCACAATAGGATAAATACTCTGTGCAGAAAAATGACAATGCCAAGAGCTCCATTGTCATGTGAGTAAAAGCCTGCAGCTCTGTGTAACTATGTACTCAACCACACCTCTCTAAGTATATAAGATAAGGACCAGAGAAGTTGACACTGCTGTTAGGGAAGCTTGGCTTTTTGTGCTCTTTTTTGTCCGAACTACCTCTTTATCTCAGCTGCCATATTTTAAAGATAAAACAACAGCAGACAGAGATTTATTGTGATGAAGTGCACTGTTGGGTCATACAGCTTTCTGCTTCACTTGCTTTTTCAAGGTCATCCTTTTCTCTCACTGGAGTTTAGTTAAGGGATGTGTGCACAGTGAGAAGGCAGATTGTTGTTATTGTCTCTTTCCGTGACTGAGTAACGCTTACGGTGAGGTCAAAATGACATTAGGGGAGTCCTCCTCACTACACCTCCTGACTTTTCTTCATTGATATTTGCTTTTTTGCAATTAACAAATATTTGAATACCTAAATATTATATACAGCCATCTCATATTGACTGCAGTGTGCATTCCAAAAGTAGTTTTAGACCCCAAGGTCTATTTCATCCTCTCTTGGTATTCAACATCCAAGTACCTATTAAGGAATCAAGCACTGTCATCCATTGAGAAAACAAATCAAAAGGAGAGGAACTGGGGATGGACATAGCAGCAACTACTCGCACTAGACTGATAGTATGTGATAAGGATGCTTTTTAACTGATTCACAGAAGAGGAATCATTTCAGCTTGGTAACACCATTCAAAAAACCTGCCTCAGGCAAAATTCAGCTCAGTGCTTTTAGTGTCCAACACATGCAGATCCCTCTATCCATCATTCTCTGCTTTCTTCAAAACTACCAAATGGGGTATCAGTTAAATACCTTTTGTCAAGGTAATGATTTTCATTCTACAGATACCATATTTTTTTTCAAGTATACAAAGACTTCTATATAAACCAGCAGTAGTCAGCCATCCATTTCATGTTACTTATATTTACCTCATCTATATATTGCCTCTCTTCAGTTTGAACTCCCGGGATGACACAGTTCAGCTGATCACATAGTTCACAAACATTCTTGTAGGCCTTTAAATTGACAAGGAGAGCTTTCAAGAGCATTTGTGAAATACAAAAGAACATTTGAAAAAAAGAAAGTCATATTAAACACTTAGCTTTTCCTCCTTCTCACATTCAAGTCCTGAAATAATCTCTGAATATATTTAGCCATTGGGAAAAAAGCATATAAACAAAAAATAGAAAAAAGCAAGTGCTACAGATGGAGCTGTAGCACTGTATAGCACTGAGGTTCATGACCTTTCCTGAAAGTCCAGATGTCAGTTGTTTATAACTTCATCAGACCATGACCTTTAACAATGATTTTTTGTATGCTTCATTGTCTGCATAAAATTGAATCTTTCATAATTTTGTTTAAACTTTATCAGAAGCAGCTCATTTTCCCCCTCGGAATGCTAGAATAAAGGTATTTTTTGCTTTTCAGCCATTCAGTGATGAATTGTAGTATTTTGTACTGTGAAATAAGGATGCAATATATGTTATGGGATATTTTGTGAGAAATGCAGTGGTTTTCTCATATCAGTCTGGCTAAGTTGTACATTACAGTTACAAAGCTAGGATCGCAAAAGATAAAATTCAGAACCGAAGTCACATGTGTAAGCCACTATAAATCCACTATGTGCATGCTGTAAAGTACACAATTCACAGCTGTATAAACACAAATATTTTGCAGAACCCCTGCTTCATTCACTTCATAGGGGCAGTGATTTCATAAGCAAGTTGCCACGTTTTGGGTTTTTTATTAATGCTCATCTACCATCAAAATGTGCAGTGCAGTAAGCTATAATCCATGCTGACAAGACATCAGCTGTCCTCCTAACCCCCTTGAGCAGGCAGCCACTGCCAACCCCCCAGAGCAGGAAGGGAGGAGGAGAGGCAGATGGGAGGAAGGGCCTTCCTCTCTGAAAGTGCATTAAACTAACACACAGAAAGACACTCAGCCATGGTGAAGAGTAACCACAGAGAATGCTCAGTGCAAAATTACTGTCCTTTAAACTTCTATGTGTATATAATGTTTAGCATTCCCGTCATAGGCAAAATCCTCATTCATCAAGTAATGCTCAGTCCAACTAAAAAAACCCACATGAATTTCATCAGCAAAAGTCATGTCTATCCAACCTGATTCACCACCAGAGCAAGCCTACCCTATCCATGCCATGAGTCAGGGTTCCTGGAAAAGACAGCTTACAGGCCATGCAAGTTCAGAAGACAGATGCAGTCAAGAAGGATGACTTAAAACACTGCATAGAATCTTCAATTCTAGCATTTCTTAACTTCAAATATTTAATTTTGTGACTTCAATGGTCTTTTAATGTATTATTTCTATATGTGTTAATGCATTATCTTCCTGAGGGAACGCCTTCTGCCTTTTAATTTTTTATTTTCATATTGTTCCCATCTACACACATTAACATTATTATTTGTCATGTTTGGTTTTACATCCACAGGTCTGGGGATTTGCCTTGTAAATCCCTGAAATGTCATGTACCTCCATTATGTTATATAAATAATAGTAAATAGAAAAAAGAAATCAGAAGCTTACCTTGTGGAGACCCATTATGAAGAATTGCTGAACTTCTGAATTAGATTTTGTTGGGAGGAATGGGTTGAAAGCAGAAGAATGGTGAGGAGGATGGTAGATTATCTCAAGTAACCTTGAGGCTGGGAATGCCAAATCCTGGAAAACAATAGTGTTGGAATGCCATATTTTATGCCTACTAGTGTTTGTACTTTGTCTGTTTTGAGAAGTAGAATTTCTGTGTAGGGATAACATAGGTATTTGGAGAGATTTGGAGGCACTCTCACAGACACGCTTGAGCTGCCTGTCTTGGGAAAGAGAAGATTAAAGCTGAGAGATCATAAAAAAGTACAGGGGAAGTCACAGCATGGTGGTAAACTACGTGTGCATGAGTCCTTGATAAATGGGCACAAACAAGAGTCCTGCTGGCCATTAGGATGAGCCCAACAGTAACTCTGTTCCTGCTTGAGTGCCTCAACACCTCCTGGTGTTGCTCCAGGATCCTCCTGCTAGCAAGGTAATGAAATAAATTTACTCTTTGCATTTCAGCCATGGTTTTGTGCTGCCTGCCAGTGTCTGCTCACACAGGTATTTATTGACTTGGTACAATTAAAAATAGATTTGATGCTCTGACATAATATTTTTCTGTACTTTATTGTATTCAATACAAAATTAAGTTTCCTTAGTTGGTTTAATGCAGCACACAGTGCTGCTAAGGAGACAGAAATTCAAAGGTAGTAATACTTGCAGCCTGTATTTATATATGGCAGAATTGTTCAAAAAATTGTGCTGCCCTTTCACTGACATTTACTTCACTGAAAAAATTTGTTCATCTTACAGGAGCACAGATGTGACAAAAGAAAAATATATATTCTGGAGAGAGAGAGAGAAGCATGTTGGGAACTCCAAATCTACACATGTACATGAATGGATGTAGGAAATCATAGAAAGTAAATGAACTCTCCCCAGAGTCATGGATCTACCATTGCCTTATAGCAATATAAATACAGACAGCTGAGATACTAGTATGTTCAAAGCAACACTCATCACAGATTTCTGAGCAGTTAAACATTAATAAGTCAAGATATGTTAACAGAAACTTAGAGAATTAAAATTACAACAATATAAATGTTGTGAACTGAGGCAATAGCAGTTTTAAAAAATATGAACACAGGGTTAGCCTCAAAGTTGACTAAAATCTCTCATAAAAAATGCTTACTCCATTCAAAATCACCACAATTGTCCACTGTTTCTCTTAACACATTTAATGAAGAAACCTGGAAGTACCTTCATGATGTCCTGAATTCCCTGAAATACCCAACTAATGGAACTGACAACCTACCTATGTGGCTCCTAGATCGGAAAGCCAACTAGGACCACCTGTTTCAGTTTCTATTGATCCATTTTTCAAGCTATGAAAAGTGTATGAATAAGTTGGGAAAGCAATTACCTTTGGCTGTAACTACTGCAGCCCATGTAGAGAAAAGAATAATTAATTAAGACAAAATAAAGTAGTACTTTATAAAAATAAGTGGGGGGGGGGGGGGGAGGGGAGGAGGGGGAGTAACCAGAATGTTCTTCCAGCTGAATTTTTAGAGGCCTGAAAGTGAGGTCTGACAAAGTGTACAGTCCCCAGCAAGAATACAGTGCATCTCACAAATGCAATGTAAATGCCCCTTCAAAATAGAGTCCAAGGAAAGTTGTCACGGTATAAATATTTCTCTAACCTGTAAGCTTGCAATCACAATCTCCTTCATTCATCAACACCTTTTCATAAACTTTTTCTTGTATGGCTAGTCAATCTAGAGATTGATAAAAAGTGCAGCCACCATGGAGCTGCCTTTCAATTATTTGAAAGACTGCAAAATGGAAGAATAATTGAATACAATCTAGGGCAGTGGTATCCATGTACAGTGTCTATCTAAAAACTTGGTGATATCCAATTATTTCTGTTTTCAGAGTGCATTTCTTCCATCCTTGCAAACACACCATGTAGGGGTCAGATACACACTTTGGTTTAGCCCTCTGAGTTCTACACTGTTGTATGACTTGCAAGAGATTAATCAGGCTAGGTAGGGACTAGGAACTGATCATCAGTTCTCCAGGTATTTCAGTGAGACTCCAACACTCCAGACCAGATCTGAGTGTTATTTGGATATCTGGAGCCATCTGGAGTCTTTTGAACACATCTGCCTCCAAACTTTCCCTGTAGTGTACCTGTCTTCAGAGTCAAAGTCTGGTTTCCCCCATTATAACATGACAATATATACAGCATTCATACATGGATCTTCATGATTTGCACTTGAAAAATGTTAAATACAGAACATAGATTTTTTGTTCAACAATAACCCCTGACAAAATCCCCCCATCTTGCTCCACAGATGCAGAGAGGCACAGGAAATAACTCCAAATTTCAAACAGTTTTAATTTTAATTTATGCCTCCTGCATCACGCATTTAGATATACATTAAAAATAAAAAAGAAGAAGAGAGGAGACTACCAAAAAAAGGAGCAGCTTTTGATACTTTGCATATAGCATGCCTTAGTTCTTTACCCCTCATTTGCTATCAGAAGTGCTGCGTCTGTGACTCTTCTGGAAGGACATTATTCATACGTGATTAATGTTGCAAGACATAGTTTAGTGCTTCTACTTCCACCCCCAATGAGGGATACCTGCAGTACAGCATCTGACTAAACCACCCAGTGCTGCTTTTTAAACTTTGTCTCAAGCACCATGTCTACATCTTAAAAATAATCTAGACAAACATTCCTTTTTCATTTAGGGTTTGTTCACTCAATTTCTCAGTGCAGCTTCTTAAATGAAAATGGCTAGAAACAATATATAATATAGGCAGAAAGGAAATTTTGACAGCATTAATTAAGAAGTCTACCAGACATAAAGAAGTCATTGTTGTATAACATCAATGTAAATAAGATTAAAATCAAGGTAACTTCTGCTTTCTGTTTCAAAACTGTGAGATCTCAAACAGTTTCAGTTCACAGAGAGCTACAAATGCTTTTATGTGTGCACTTGGGTCAACTTTGACAGAAATTTGATTGAGATTATTTTTCCCATGTTCTTATCCAAGGAAGATAAAAGAGGTCTTTCAGCTTCCCAGATTCATGATTCATTCTAAGTATTTTTTAAGCCTCAGTTTTATAAAAAATGGATGTTGCTCTTGTCTTGTCCCCTAGAGCTCAAAAGCTTTTGTATGGCCATGGGATGTTTCTATTCTTGCGCAGAGCACCTGCATCTTTTCTCTGGTGTAACAATGGGAAAAAAGAAAAAAGCTATTATTGTGTTGATTTAATTCTTTCTGATGGCTCTGCATAATTCTATAGGCAAGTGTATTTTAAAAGTAATGTTTGAGTTCAAACTGATCTAGTCCAAGATAGAATATCAGAGATTGTTTAAAGACATTTAAAATGTGTGTGTGTGTGTTTATTTGTTCACCTACAGGGAAAAATATGTTATTAAACAAATTATGTATCTTCTTACCATCTGGACTAAAAAACTAGAAAACCGGCATAAAATTTGAAGATTAGTAAACTCTGATTACAAAATCCTTCTGCTTTTTGGCAGAAAATCTGTCTTCTTGATTACATACATTATTTTAGCTCTTAGAAGTACAGTTTCTTTCTGGTAAAATTCTTTTGTATGCACAAAATTAGGTAACAAGTACCAGTACAAATAGCATATTCATTTAGATAGCCAAACTTCTGCTCCTCATGCACATTGAAAGGAATATTAACATTCTTGCAATCCAAGGATTCCCAGATCGATTCCGTCATGGGTAAGGTAGCGGTGTTTGAAGCATTTGGAAGCGTTCAGATTATTTTTTTTTTACATACTTTATTGTAGTTTTTATTCAGAGACAGGGTGTGGAAAACTTAAGTCACTTCTAAATCAAGTCTCAGAAAATAAAATGTAATGGAAGGCTGAAAAGTGCCATTTGTGCATCTTCAAGATATTCCTTAGACTACATCCTCTCAGCTATATTGCTTCAGCATGAAGGCTCCAGATACCTTGGAAAAGCAAACAAATTAAAACAAAATTATTCATGACAACTCTAATATTAACTAAATACTTATTCTGACGGTAAAGGCAGAAATTTGGGTCATGTGAACAGCTAGATAATATTTTGCATTATAATTCTATAGTATTTTGTAGCCTGATTCATTTGACAGTGAATCCTATATTGGAGGTGCCCATGCTGTTTGGCTGGAAGAATATTTATGACTGGGATGCAAGGTCAGATCTGGCAGGACTCATTATTCCAGGTGCAGTGATGTGGAAATGCTTCATAGCTCTTCCAGAGTTAGTACAAACCAGAAATAATAGATCTGCCTTTTATGCATCAATCATACACTGAGACCATTATGAACTGGCTTCACAGAAAAACATACTGTGTGTCTCCACAGCTCGTTCTCACAAAAAGGAGTATTTCTTGCTATTTGGTATACTCGTTCTGCTTCTTCAGAAAGCAGTGCAGGTCCATGTCAGCTTACCAGTTCTAAGCACTGTGGGTGACAGCTAACTCATTTTTTTAGAAGAGTTTAATAGATTAAATAAATATATAAATGCATAGATGCAGCCTGTGCCAGGACTGCATTTAAGCAAATCCAAGATCCTGGACTACAGTGCAAAGATCGAGTGATGGGCTCTATAAGAAAAAGCTGACAACTTATACACATAGAATAAAACTACAGCTGTATCCAAGATGATTCTTGCAGTGTCTCTTTCTCTCTCTCATATCTCCTCGCTGTTCCTTGAGATTAGAAGGGGGCTCGTTGCCAAGGGCATGGGGATTTAGGAGAAACAGTATAGAAAAGTCCCATAAATGAGTTTATACTGAATTGGCTTCTATTTGTAAGTATTGAGACATATATATATAGATATATATATATATATTAAAATACTATTGAAGTATTTTGTAGTATTTACAAGTTTTACTTAGTCCGACAACATTTCAGGTGAAAATAAAAAAATCAGGAGTTTTGTGTACCACTGGTAGGCTTACAATGGGAATATTTTTTACTATTTTCATTTCTACATCTCTTAAACGGAAAATTGGGTCCATTTGTCTCTATCTACTTATGTCCTTGATTCAGCATAAATGTGGCTGCTTTATTATCCATATGAATATATATTAGCCTTAGAATGAAACTAGAGATGCTTAAATGCCAATGCATATGACCAGGAGGCCTGACAGCTAATAATACCACACATCTTGCCCAATGCACTGCATTAAAACGTGATTATGTATCTCCCCTCTTTTATTTTTTCTTTCATCTTTATGGTGATTTTCATTCAAAGCAGAGATTAGTAATGCTAATAAATTATTCTCAATAATTTTGCTCAAATCTTCTTAAAAATCAGTTTATCATCTCCTTGTTGCCCACTGCCATGGCTATTTTCTGTGCTTCAATGAGGTAATTTTTTTACATAAAGATTTACTTTTCAAAAAGCTCTGCTTTTTGTCCAGTCATAACTTACTATTGTATGTGCTTTTCCTTCTTTCAGCCACTGTTTTCATACAATGCACCATTCTCTAATATTCATTTAAAGACATATAATTTCTATAAAGCCAAAAGCTAGAACCAATAACTGGTCATAGGCATGCAGTGGAGGAAGTCATAAAAGACCAGACTGGCCCAAATCTTCATTTCCATGTAAGCATGTGTTTTGTAAAGCCATCTAGGCTCAGAACACATCTTTTCTCAACTAATCTACAATCTTAGCCTGCATTGCCCCACACAAAATTTTAAATTTAGACATCATACCTCCTCATATTGCTCACTTTAATGTGTAAAAAGTGCATTCAATAACTACTCCTAATCACCGGTGAGGAAAACTACCAACACTTTAATAACAGACATGTCTAATAAGTGTGATGCATTTCTTGTTTAAAGGTAAAAATACAGGGGAAAGGTGATACATGCGGCTATTACATGCAAAAAATACGGTATTAAAATAGCTATATTTATATAGACATAAAATAACACAGATATAATTACAATTACTGTGAACTGATAAAGAAAATACCTTCACAGCCCTGATTTTCTTATTATTCTTGACTTCATATAGCTAAGAGTACTGCTACTGACATTTCTGTTCAAAGCAGTAAATTGGTATATAACCAAAACAGTCATGATTTATAGATTCTTACAATGAGCAGGCAATTCAATTAATTTGTTGGACACCTCCCCCAGTTTATTTCTGTTTAATTGCACTCAGTTTCCCCTAGGGATTGCCACTAGAGTTTTCCATTTACATTGAGATATAAGTAAGTGAAATTCTTATGGAACACATGTACCTGGTATTTAAAAATCTATGAAACATCTTCAGGCCTGGTTGTTATATAAAATAGGGGTCTTTGCAATTGCTTGGATAACAGAAGGAGGCCAAAGAATGTGAGATTATGGTCCTTGTTTTTTGAAGCTTCTGATCCAGTTCAGGACATCTCTAGTGAAAGGTGTCTCTGCCTGTGGCAGAGGGTTGAAATGATCTTTAAGGTCACTTCCAATCCAAACCATTCTATGATTCTGTGATTCTATGACATTTGCTTTTGTGTCACAACATTGCTTTCAGGCTATTGACTCTTGATTTTCTCTAAATGTTGTTTACTGCTATTGTGCTACCACAGAATCACTGCTTCCATCAAAATTAAAATGAAGTAGATAATAAATAACTCCCAAAGAGCACATATTTTTGTTCCAACAGTGACTGAATTCAATGAGCTGTGCAGAAATTTTATATGCCTTAAGCAAAATAAGTCACTTCTGCATTCTTTTTGTAGAGATGCACAGTCCCATCTTACTGACACTTACATCTTCTATCATAAAGACCCTTTACTTTTAGCTGTAGGTATGATCACATGAGAATTTGAACCCCAAATAAAATTGTCAGTGGCATTGTATCTCTTGCTGCTACGTGTTTTACAGAATTTCACATTCAATCAGGCAACAAAGCATCAGTTTGACTTCAGCAATCCCTACTATAGAAATTGAGATGGCACTTCAGAAAACACTCGGCTTCAGCCTGTAATTACCTAAAGGATAAGCCACAGTAGTGCCCCTTGTGCTCGAACAGAGTTCTAGCACGGCAAACAGCATCTGCAAAAGTTGTACTACACTTGTAGAACTGAAACCAACCTAAAAACTCCCTCTTGGACAACGAAATAAAAAATAATGCCTTGTTACGGCAGCTTCACTGAAGAAAGTCTTATTTCAACATACCTACTTGTATTTTCTCCAAAACACCTATTCCCTGTAACAATGAAGACAGAGGGAAGGCAACAGAATAGACACTTTATAACTCCAAATTTGCAAATTTTGGAGAGGCTCAATTGCATAATTTGTCTTTATAAATATTTGTGGAGGGGCAGGCCCCAACGGTGGCGGCTGCCATTCACTCCAACTCCGCCTCTGACTCCGCCTCTGGGGACGGAGACTCCTCCTGGGAGGAGGACTCCATGGGCGGCACCACAGTCTAAGCCCAGCCCAGGTTCCAGAAGATTCCCCCAGAAGGCGTCGAATGATTGGTTGGGAGTTGACTGACGCGTGTGTACCACCCCTTTGTAAAAATTTTGTTGGCCCTCAGATACTGTACCCTCCTACCCTCTCACTCTATTGGCTGGCTATCCGGCGCCCCTCCCAGATTTGCCCTCCTTAAAAGAGGCATGCACCCCTTTTCCCTTCGGAGTTTTCCCTCAGGACCTTCTCAATAAAGGAGCTCAGGGGGAAACCCCCTCTCGCTACCCTTTGCCTCCTCGCCTGTTCATTCGCGCCTTGCTTCTCCTCGTGTGGAGCGGCCCCCGTCTGCGGGATCCATCCCTGCCTAACTCGTGGCACTTCGGATCTGAGGCGACCAGGGTTCCTTCGGGCCGGCGTCTTGCGCTGAGGACAGCTAGGACTGCCAGGCAACAAGTGGCGCACCGAACAGGGACTGACTTTTAATATCAAATCCTGTTCGCCTGCCATCGCGAGGTGCTGTCGCTTCCCTGAGTGTAGCACACTCTATTCTAAGAGTGGTGCTCCCGGGGTGGACCTCCAGAAACTGTACCAGGACGGTCTGCGTACCCCATTCCTGTGTCAGGACCTGAGGATCCTTTTCCGGAGGAGGACCCAGCGTCTGCTTTCAGTTTACCTCTCCAAGAAGACCCAGGAAAGGGTAAGAAAATTTTTGGTGATCCCTCCCTCGTTATTTCTCATTTTTCCCTTTTCAGACGCTGTGGGTGGGTGCTCTCCAGCATGGGTAACCGCATGTCTGGTGAGCAGCGGGAGTTTTATCTCCAAGTTAAGAATTCCCTTTCTGTTAACAAGTTAAAGTTTTCGAAAGCCCTCCTCAAAAGTTTTATTATTTGGATTTTTAAGGAATTTCCCCGCACAAGCGGTGAAGAGGCACTTTCTTTTCAGTTATGGGATAAAGTAAAGAGGAGGATGGTGTTTTTACAAGGCTGTGAGGATGGATCAGTAGAGCGCTTTTTCGCGCTCCTGACTCTGATCCTCAGTGTTGTAAAAACTCCAAAAAAGAAAGTTAAGACCCCAGTTCACCCTTCCCCTTTTCCCATTCCCCGTCTGTCCCATTCCCCTAGTCTTAATAGAAGAGACGCGGCGAGTGTAAAAAGCCAAAGTGCTCAGGGCTGCCACCTGCTCCCTGACACTCCCTGAGCTTCTCCTTACCCCGCTCGGAAGGGACCGGCGCCACCCTCTCCGAGCACCCCTAAAAAGTCTTCCCTTAAACCCGCTTCCCCAGGTTGTATTTCCAAAGTTAATTCCCCAAAAAGCAAAAAGAGAGTTTCCCTGTGTGCTCCCTCCCCAGTTGGTTCCCCAGTTAATCCCTTAAAGCGTGTCACCCCTTTTAATTTTCAAAATGGAGAGGAGAACCTGTCTCAGCCACAAAATGGCTGCGGCAAGAACTCTCCCTCACGACCCTCTTCTCCTTCCCATAATTCCTCTTTTCCCGCCTTCCCCAACCCTTACCTTCCCGCCATAAACCCGTTCCACCCCCATTACATCACCTCTGACCCTCCTTCCTACTACCCTAACCCCTCCCCTTGGGCGGCGACTGGCGCGGTAGGCGGTTCCCCTTTTCCACGCCCCAAAAATCCCTTCCTCGTTCCCAGCCCCTCCCCTTTCCCACGCCACACCCCTTCCGCCCCTGACCCCTCCCTCGAGGCCGGTTCTTCTGGTTCCCACAGTCCCCCTTCCGGTTCCCACGCTGGAAGGGACGCCATCTTGGACCAGGATCCGAAAGACCTCGAAATTCCCTTTGCGGCTCCGGTGCAGTACAGCCGAACGGGCTTGAACCCCACATGGGAACCCTTTGGGTACGAAAACATCCGGGATCTTTGTAAAACTGAAAAGGAGATGGGGCGGGAGCATAAATATTTTAAAGCTTTGCTGCACGGAACCTTTACCGGCAGCACTCTAGTTCCCCATGATGTTAAAACCGTCATGGCATGCCTCCTCTCTCCCATAGAATACCAAGTGTGGGAGAGAAAGTGGAAACATGCGGTACGGGAACTAATCCCGACCCTATCCCGGATGAATGGTACCCAAGAGTACTCCTTTGACTTGCTTGTGGGAGAGGGGGATTACGCTAAACCCCAGGTTCAAGCGCAGCGGCTTCCCGCTGACGTTTTAGTGGCTGTGTCCGGAGCTGCCGAGAGAATTTTTCTCGGTATGCCTTCGATCTCCGTACCCCTGGTTTCTTATTCCAACATTTATCAAGGGCCCTATGAACCTTTCGGCGCTTTTGCCGACAAATTACGAGCCTCCATTGAAAAGCAGGTCCCTGACCCTAAGATCCGGGAGGGCCTGCTGGAAGAGCTCGTCAAAACCAGGGCCAACCAGGTGTGCAAGGAGATCATCTTTGCCCTTCCTCATGACCCGCCGCCTACCGTTGACCAAATGGCTGAAGCTTGTGCACGCCTGATGCCCCTCAAACAGGCTGTGCCACGGACCGCCACAGAAAAGGAAATCACTGTGTCCGCTTTGGACATGAAAGAAGTGACTTGTCATCGCTGTGGCCGGAGAGGCCACTTTGCCAAACACTGTCGAGCTGCTCATCCCTTACCCTCTAATTCCGCCCCTCACTATTCCACCCCTCAATATCCTACCCCTCGTGATCCTGTTGCGTCCCATCCTCTTGGTCCTACCCCTACCTCCCCTATCCCTGCCCAAAATGCCCAGGGAAACTAGAGTTGCGGCGTCTGGAGGCGGAACAGCGTCGCAAACACCCTGTGGCTTCCGCCGGAAACGTCTTCATACATGCTTTTCCAACTAAGGACTTTCACTTTACCAGACATGACTTCGTTCTTCTCACTCTACAGACTGCCGCGAGTGGTGTTTTCGCGCTCATTCTACCAGATGCGACAAGAGGACCCAAGGAACTGGAGATCGTTCCTGCCTTTGTGAGGATTCAGAGTGATGGTACCTTTCCATTGAAGTTGGCGTGTGCTAACCCACCGTTTTATCTCTCTCGTGACCAGGTCGTAGCCAGAGTCAAGCTGTATCCTGTCCAGGAACTTCTAACAGACTACCCTTTTGTTGCCTGGGCTGAAGAGATCAGCAAGGACAGGCCAATCATTACTTGCAAGCTATCCCACCAAGGCTCAAACATTGATGCCCTTGGTATGCTAGACACTGGAGCGGACGTCACGGTCATCTCTTCCACCCAGTGGCCGTCGACGTGGGACAAGCAACCAGTGGTAGGTGCCATCCGTGGCGTTGGAGGATACACTCCGGCGGAGAGGAGCACTAATTTAGTGCAAGTAGAGGGGCCTGACGGACGTATTGCCACCATACGTCCCTTTATAATCAAGTCAGGTTTCAACCTTTGGGGCAGAGACGTCATGTCTCAATGGGGCACCCGGATCGAATTGGCACCAACGGTCCAGGATTTTTAACTGGGGCCACTGAGGAGCGCCAGACCCTACCTCTCAAGTGGACCACCAATTCTCCGGTGTGGGTTGACCAGTGGCCCCTCCACCGTGAAAAACTGATGGCGCTCAATAAGCTCGTGAATGAGCAACTGGAGAAGGGTCACATCGTCCCTTCTACCAGCCCTTGGAACTCTCCGGTCTTCGTTATTCGAAAACCGGTGGGGGGACAAATGGAGGCTCCTTCACGATCTTAGAAAAATTAATGCCCACATTGAAGACATGGGGTCCCTGCAGCCAGGGCTGCCTTCCCCCTCTATGCTCCCCCGGAACTGGAAAATTGCGGTTATTGACATCAAGGACTGCTTTTCCAGATCCCCCTGCACCCGGATGACGCCCCCAGGTTTGCTTTTTCCGTGCCATCCATCAACAGGCACGAGCCCATGCGCCGCTTCCATTGGCGGGTGCTCCCTCAGGGGATGAAGAACTCCCCCACCATCTGCCAGTGGTATGTCGCGCGTATCCTCTCCCCTGTCCGGAAGCTTGCGGCTAATGCCATCATCGTCCACTACATGGACGATGTATTGGTCTGTGCTCCGACTCAAGATTATTTAGACTGGGCGCTTTCCAAAGTCGTGGGGGCCTTGGAAAGTAGCGGGTTTGAAATCCAGTCGTCAAAAGTCCAAAGGGATAGCCCGTGGAACTACCTGGGCATGAAAATACAGGAACAGACTGTCACACCTCAGCAAATTAAAATCTTGGACAACCCTAAAACACTGCACGAGTTGCAGCAACTATGTGGCTCCCTAAATTGGATTCGGCCCTACTTGGGGGTGACGTCTGAGGATCTGGCCCCGATTTTCAATCTCCTTAGGGGAGACACCGACCTGAACTCACCGAGGACCATGACCCAGGATGCGCGCGACGCACTCAGACATGTCCAGAAAGCGCTGTCGACGAAACAGTGTCATCGTTTCGACCCGAAATTGCCCTTTAAATTGGCTGTCAAAGGTAAAATGCCCCACCTGCACGGGCTCATCCATCAGTGGGATGAGAGTCAGAAAGATCCACTCCTCATCATCGAGTGGGTCTTCCTCTCTAATCATCCCACCAAAAAACTCACCACACCACAGGAACGCATGGCGCAGGTAATTAGAAAGGCGAGGTCCCGTCTTGCCACCCTAGCGGGATGTGACTTTGCGTGCATCTATCTGCCAATTACAATTAACTCATTGGACTTTGTCCTCCAAAACAATGCGGAGCTCCAATTCGCACTGGACTCCTACTCCGGTCAGCTCTCAATCCATTACCCAAAACATAAAATTTTCAGCCTGGATCTGAAAATTGTTCAAAATCCAGTGCAGAGCCGTGAGCCTCTCAAGGCCCTAACACTTTTTACAGACGGCTCAGGCACATCAGGAAAATCGGTTGTCACGTGGCGGAACCCTTCCACGCAGGAGTGGGAATCTGACGTGGAAGTTGTTAAAGGATCGCCTCAGGTAGCCGAGCTTGCAGCCGTTGTTAGAGCCTTTGACAGGTTCAGAGAGCCCTTCAATTTAGTGACCGATTCGGCCTATGTGGCAGGAGTAGTGTCCAGGGCAGAAAGCGCTTGGCTGGGAGAATCCCGCAACCCCAAAATTCATTTGTTGCTCTCGAGATTGTTAAATTTGATTTCCCACCGAGAGCAACCCTTTTATGTGATGCACGTCAGGTCACACACCGACCTTCCAGGTATTCTCGCAGAAGGTAATAGGAGGGCAGACGCCTTAGCCGCGCCAGTGCAGCTGGCTAGCTTGCCAGACATATTCCAGCAGGCAAAGCTGAGCCATGCTTTGTTTCATCAAAACGTTCCTGCTCTGGTCCGCATGTTCGGATTAAAAAGGGACCAAGCCAGAGCAATTGTTGCCACATGTCCCAATTGTCAACCCCTTCAGCTTCCATCCATGGGGACAGGAGTGAACCCCAGAGGGCTTGGCAGTGGGGAACTGTGGCAGATGGATGTGACCCATGTGCCTGAATTCGGCCGACTAAAATATGTGCATGTCTCGATCGACACCTTCTCTGGCGCGATGTTTGCCTCCGCGCATTCAGGTGAGAAAGCTAAGGATGTTATTTCCCATTTAATTCAAGCTTTCTCAGTCCTTGGCGTCCCGAAGGAGATTAAAACGGACAATGGTCCAGCTTACATCTCGGACCGCCTGAGGAAATTTTTCCAGGAGTGGGGAATATCCCATGTCACCGGGATACCACACTCTGCAACGGGTCAAGCCCTGGTGGAAAGGGCCCATCAGTCACTGAGGAGGATGCTTCTTCAACAAAAAGGGGGAGTAGAAGTAGAGTCTCCCGCAATCAGGCTAGCGAGAGCTCTTTTTACTCTAAATTTTCTGAATTGTTCTGAGAACGAGCCCGATCCCCCTGTTCTCAGACATTTTCACAACTCTACTCGGGCAAAGCTGAAGGAGCACCCCCTTGTCCTCACAAAGGAACCAGACTCCCTAAAGATCACCGGCCCCTACCCACTTATCACCTGGGGTAGAGGGTACGGGTGTGTTTCCACCCCAGGGGGTCCAAAATGGGTCCCAGGCAAGTTTATAAAGCCATTCCATCAGAGCTCCCCAAAGTCACCGAGAAAGCAAGACCAGCGACTGGAGCAGTGGAAGAGGAGGGAGAAGAAGAAAGGAGAGGCCACAGACGAGCGACAGAAACAAGAAGAGACCGAAGTCGAGTCTGGGGAAAGTGATTCTGATACCGGCCCCCTTGACCTGTCTTTCCCTGAACCCTCTTCCCCTTAGAGTCTTTCGGGTCCCTTTCACCCCTTCCCCCCTCTCTGCCCACTCCCAAGTCCATTGAGTTTTGATACATTCACCTGTTTGTGTTTGCTTTTAAGTTTCCGATGGCCCGCTTGAGGTGGTTTGTGCTGCATCTCCTCACCCTCCTTGTGCCGAATCTTGTGGACGCGTGGATAGTGCTGCAACCCAGGAAGAACGTGTGGGTCACGCTTGCACAAGCTCTGAATCAGTCAGAAATGTGCCTCTCCAACGATGTGAAGAAAAATCCACTGTCCACCAGCCTGGTCAGGGTTCCTGTTCCAGCCAGTGAGTACCCTCAATCCTTGCTGGATCTCCACAAATTTGTCAATAACAATCCCAACAGCAATAAAAATCAAAATCCTCCCTTTTACGCCTATGTTCAAGACCGCATTACCTATAAAGTCAATCTGCCGGTGCAGAATCCGCTTCTTTTGTGGAGGCTGTGGGTCCCTAAATTAAAGAAATTGGACAAAGAGCCCACCGAATTGGACCTGATTGGTTCTCTCAAGGCACCGCATTGTGTGCAGTTCGAATTTTATCCAGACCCGTACTACCACGAAATGAAAACCTTCCAACGTGTTCACCAGTTCAAATTCGAATATTCGGCTAGTCAGTGGTGTACGGACTTTGCAAAAGTCAATCTCCCCTCCACAAAAGATCTGTACCGCCCTAACCCTCTCTCCCTTCCCCGTGGAATTTTTCTAATTTGTGGAGATCGGGCATGGCAAGGAATCCCCTCCAAACTTGTAGGAGGCCCCTGCACCCTAGGGCGGCTGACGCTTGCATCTAAAAATATGACAACCATTCTAATTCAGGAGAACAGAAAAATTGCAAAAAGAGGTGCAGACAAAAATCGGGATCATTACTGTGATACCTCCGTGTATCACTGGTCAAAGTCTAAGCGTATCGCAGTCTCAATTTTCTTGCCTTGGGTGGCCGCTGCGAAATCGCTTAATGAATTAGGCCATTTGGAATGCTGGGTCACCAAGCAAGCGGAGTTGACTTCCAACGCCCTAAGTGACCTCCTCAAAGAGGAGCAATTGACCAGGCAGGCCACCCTACAAAATCCGGCGGCCATTGACTTCCTTTTGCTGGCACACGGACATGGCTGTGAAGAGTTTGCAGGCATGTGTTGTTTTAATTTGTCCACAAAATCCCAAAGCATTCAAGCCTCAATAAGTCAATTGAAGACTCTTATCTATGATATTAAATACGAATCACAAAACTGGATGCGACAGGCAATCAATAAGACTGTTCACCAACTTTCCCACTCCATCGGAGAAGTTGCAGAAGCATCAGGCAGCTGGCTGCGGAAATTCCTGAAAGGACTTGGAATATCAGAATGGGGAACATCTCTCTTGCGGGATCTCGGACTAGTTATCCTATTTTTCCTTGTTGTCGCTGTTTGTTTTGTTGTTTTAAAGAAAGTTTTAATTAAACAAATCCTCTCACAAATTAATAAAGACGGGGGAGGTGTGGAGGGGCAGGCCCCAATGGTGGCGGCTGCCATTCACTCCAACTCCGCCTCTGACTCCGCCTCTGGGGACGGAGACTCCTCCTGGGAGGAGGACTCCATGGGCGGCACCACAGTCTAAGCCCAGCCCAGGTTCCAGAAGATTCCCCCAGAAGGCGTCGAATGATTGGTTGGGAGTTGACTGACGCGTGTGTACCACCCCTTTGTAAAAATTTTGTTGGCCCTCAGATACTGTACCCTCCTACCCTCTCACTCTATTGGCTGGCTATCCGGCGCCCCGCCCAGATTTGCCCTCCTTAAAAGAGGCATGCACCCCTTTTCCCTTCGGAGTTTTCCCTCAGGACCTTCTCAGTAAAGGAGCTCAGGGGGAAACCCCCTCTCGCTACCCTTTGCCTCCTCGCCTGTTCATTCGCGCCTTGCTTCTCCTCGTGTGGAACGGCCCCCGTCTGCGGGATCCATCCCTGCCTAACTCGTGGCACCTCGGATCTGAGGCGACCAGGGTTCCTTCGGGCCGGCGTCTTGCGCTGAGGACAGCTAGGACTGCCAGGCAACAAATATTACTGATCCTGGAGTCAGTATAGTAAAGAAATTAGATTTGGGAATGTTCTATTAAATCATTTAAGCAAATAATCATGACTGCTGAAAGAAGAGGTCCTTCAAACTGTATTGCAATAATGAAAACATTGAAACTGGCTCAGATACTACCAAAAAGTGTGGAGTATTACAAAGTTAATTGTTGCAGTTATTATACTGCACAGCTAGTTGAAGACCATGTACAAATTATTAATTTCTACTGTATATATTCAGGTTGGGTAGAAAAATCCACAGATTTACTGAATCTTTCCAGAAAATCTAGACTTACACTTATCAAATGTTTCAAGAAAAAAAGGAGGAAATATTTGCCTTTATTGATTACTGGCCTTAAATAGAGCTGGCCACACATCACAGGAAAGCTTCAGAATGATAATATATATGTCAGGATATGCTAATATACAACATTACATGTGACACATTAAATAAGAAACTCCACTGTTGTGAGCACCTTACCAAAAATGAGTATCACAGAACTCAGCTATTTGTATTAAATCTCATATGAAATGAAAGAAAAAGTAAATCGTGGACAGCCTAAAAAGTATTTACTTCACTTACTGGAATTCCCCTCTACTGGTGCCATAAGCTGACCCGGGCCAGCAGCCAAGCACCCGCACAACTGAGTGCTCAGTTCCCCCTGCCCAGAGGGACTGAGGACAGAACAGGGAGATCAAAAAAAGCCATGTGTCAAGATAAACATAATTTAAGAGGTGAAGGAAAAAACCCAAGATCACAACTACAACAAATGATGCAGAGCTGGTCACTCAGCACCTCCCACAAGCACAGTGACAACCAGCAAATCTCAGATTGGTGGCCACCTTGGAAGAAGACCACATCCTTCTGCCCTTCTTCATCTATTCCCAGTTTTGAGTGTCAGTTATGGTAAGGGCTATCCCTCTGCTCAGTTGCAGGCAACTGTCCCAGCTCTGTTCCTTCCCAACTTCTTGTGCCCCTCTAGCTTATACAATGGGGACAGGGGCAGAGTGAAAAATGGAGAAAGCCTCAGCATTGTGCAAGTAGTGTATAGGAATAGACAAATTATTTGTGTGGTATCAATACTCTTCTAGCCAAAATTAAAGATACAGGACTGTATTGGCTGCTGTAATGAAAGCTATTCCTTCCCAGCTAGGTGCAGTACAATTGGTTATGCAGTACTGGTGACTTTTTCACCAATTTAAGATGAGACTTCCCCTTAAAAAACAGTTCATAGTCCAATAATGACTTTCCAAAAGCTTTTTCCTGCAGATCTGTTCACACTTGGCTCTTGATAGCAAAACAACAATACCATGAAAATAGGTGCAAGAATCAGGTTTTCTATGTTATTACCTTTTTTCTAACATAGTGGCAATATGAAATGCACCACTATTGCAGCAATTACCAAAAGTCTCACTGAAATGAACCAAAAGCAGAGAACTTTTTAACTGGCATGAAATAGGAGAGATTTGAACTTTGGCAGCTCTACTGAGTATCAGGTGGGTGTACAGCCCATCTTCCAGTAAGGAAAGTGGGACAGCGTTTTGACAGAAAAGAATGCCTGTATCCCCCACTACTGCTAACACTAATTTATTCTGAGGAAGAAGGAAGCGGACTTTTCCGGCTGCAAGCACTGCCCATCATGGGACACCACACTGTGTCACGCAGCACAGTCACCACTGAAGGAGGCCTGCCCACAGCCCCTTGTGCCACTCATCACTCCTGTATGACCCACACCAGCAACAGTGTGTCCCTCAGCAGTCCCGGGAAAAAGACAGTGGCACTTTTTGGCTGTGTGGTCTCATCCGCCACAGGAATTAATTCACAGGAATTAATACACCGGGTGCAGAGGAGGCCTTGAAGAAGGACTTTCCTTCAAGCTAGGTGTCTGGGACACTGGAATCTCCTTCACACCTGGAGTTGCTACAAATGTTTGATCAAAATATGGGAGGATTTTTTTTGTACAAAGTGTAACAGGAGGAGTGATACCGTTCTATGGCAGGCCCCCGTGCTGCTCCAGAAGGAAACCCTCTGAATCTTTCTCTCGGCGAAGTACACACAAAGCACCAAAGGACACAGAAATTCAATATTCCAGAATTCGCCAGTTCGCAATTGGTGTGTGCACCAATACGCACACACTCGTTTTTCCCTTCCGAGGAGCCCGCAATTGGCACACTTCGATCCTCCGTCCCCAGCCTGGTGCTGAGCAGCAGCACGTCCATCTTCCACAGCCAGATGCCCAAGAGGCAGCGCCCGCGCTACGAGCAGCCCAAACCAAGGGTCCCAAGGAGACGCTGGGACGGGCAGCCCAAACCAAGGGTCCCAAGGGTCCCGGCACGGCAGGGTCCCGAGGACAGCCCCGTCACACGGCACCAGGGGCGCGTTTCACGCCGTCCGTGCCGCGGGGTCCGCAGGGGACGGGCGATCCCACCGCCGGGGTCCGGGGGCTGCAGCGGTGCCTGGGCCTCTCGCCGGGGCCGCCGCCCGAGAGAGGGCTCCGGGGGCACGGCGGCCGCGCCCGCTGAAGAGGAGGGAGCGCTCGCCCACACCGCGCTGAGGAAGTGGCCGCGGCTGCGAGCGAAAACGAGGAAGCGGAGGATCCGGCGGGGCTGAGAGAGGGCTCAGACCCGCTCCTGGCCGCACCCCGGCACGGCTCGGCTCGGCACGGCTCGGCTCGCCAAAGCCGCCCGCCCAGGGCTGCCTCCCAGGAGGAGGCGGCGGCGCGGAGCCGAGTGACCCCGAGGCAGCGGTGAGTAGCGGCCCCGGGCCGCCAGCACAGCCAGCCGCAGAGCGACCGGCCCGGCGCCACCGCCCCTTCCCCTTTCCCGCCTGCGCCGCGCCGGGGCCGGGGCCGGGGCCGGGGCCGGGGCCGCGGGAGCGGGCGGGTGCTGTCCCCGCTGCGGGGCTCGGGGTGTCGAGGCTGGGTGCCGGCAGAAAGCAGCGCCGGGGCGCTCAGCAGCGGGTGGGAGGAAGGTTGTAGCGCTTGGGACACGAGAGAGCCCCAGGGAGCGGCGGCAGAGAGGGACACTCGTGTCCCGGCGGTAGCGGGCGGCTGGAAACGCACCACCAGACTGAAGCCTTCCTGTGCTTCGAGAAATAAATACCACTAACCCAGCGTCTCAGGAATTTAAATCTAAAACTTAGGTGCGAAAGAAAATTGATTTTGCGTTATCTCGAGGCGTTATTTTGGTGGCAGGTTTTAAACACAGCCAAGCGTACACAAAAGTAGGGCTCCTGTCTGAATGGTGCATAGCCTGTGAAAGCTTTATGCCTGAAAAAAATAACTTTAAAATGCGGGTTTTCTTACCAAACTTCCCTATTTTGTTTCCAAGAAAACAAGTGGTTATTGTATCACTAGAACTGCTGAAAGTGACCGATTCTACAAGCCTGGTGCCAGAGAAATTATCTTCGTTTTGTGTTCCACCAGCATTATTCAGTTATTTTTATTAGGACTGCACTTCATACACTTTATGCTGTAGCTGTCTGGATTAGTTTGATGTGATGTTACTTTGGACAAAGTTAAACAATACTTTTGTTAGATGAAATGATCCATTAGAAGAGTGGCAAGTGTAGTCCTAGTCTGGCCAAATTACATGATATATTGTAAAACAATTATTTGAAACAACTTTAAAACAAAATTATTCTTCTTTAGGGCATTAACAGTTTATAGGTTTTTTTAATGTTCTTTTTCATTAGGTTTCTTTCATGCTCTTTTCATCCAGAGAAGCTTAGATCTCCTGAGTCCATGGGTTGAATCCACAGAGTAATCCATGGACACAGCCATCCAGTACAGATGCATCCAGTTTTAGCATGAAAGCTCTGTATTTGTACAGGCTTGGGGGCCATACGGTGTAGCAGTGTAAATTGAGGCAGTCCACTTAGAGGAACTGTGACTTCTTTTTTTTTTTTTCCTTCATCACTCTGTTGAGCATTGAGACATAAATAAGGAAGTTTGAATGTTCTTTATATTGTGACAGTTATCTTGCGAGGGAGAAAGATTATAGTCATATATACTTGAACTGAAGAGTTTGAAATCAGCTGTGATTCTTAAAAAATGGCTGAAATAGATAAAAGTAATTCTTTCAGTTTTCGCAATCACTTGAAATAACTATAAAATACCATGAGAAATAGGGTTGACACATTCTGGTTTTTCTTCAGTTAAAAATATTAGCACTCTGTCAAAGCAAGGGTGAGCTGTGCAGCTTTCCCCTTTGCATATTGTTGCAATTCTGATACAAGAGCAGAATTAGATCCGAAGTCACAGGAAGACAAAAATTTATTTTTAGAAGTAGCTAGCGGTTTATGTGGAGCACAAAATAACAGTTTAGAAGACTGATGGTGAAATTATAAGCTTGTCTTAAGCACCTTTGAAGATACCAATGACAAAAAAACCCCAAAAAAAACTTTTCCTCAGTCTCCCATCTTTCTTCTGGATCTGTTAGGACAGAAGTATTGGAACTGGGGGAAATCACTTCTGAAATGTGTATTGGGATCAGAAGTCATGGTCTCTCAATAATTTTCTCTTTTTTTCCCAATTACCCTTTTTTCCTTCCTAATCCTTTTTCAAGGTGCAATATTTAGCAGAAAACGAGTCCGTTGCGATTGCTGGTTTGAATACTGTGACTGTAAGAAATTCTGTTTGCATCTGAATCTACCAAAGATTCTAGGTAGTGTCATTCTCTTTCCAGCTTTATAGGCTTTTGGATCAGTGCCCCTGTTGCATACACATTACACAGACTGTCCCAGAATCTGCCTTCAGTTTCATGTGTTTAGCTCCAGAATAGCACAGCTGAAAAGGGGAACTTGTCCGTGTTTATATCATAATTACAAGGAATACAAGAGTTATCTATGAATGTGAGTAATAGTCACACTAGCTACTTCTAAAAACTGCTTCTTTTTTGCTTAAATGTAAACACATGCTTAAGTGAGATGCTCCACTGGGGAAAGAGTACTTGTACCACTCAAGGTATCTGTTCAAAAGCTGAAGATGGACTTGCAGGTGTTTGTGGGTGTCAGTACTAAGGTTCAGTCATAAGAATGAAAACTTCTCATCTTGCAAGGATTTACAGTATCATCTTCTTAACTTCTAATTTAAGAAAAAGTAAAATACCATTTCATTTTAGGGAAGCAATTTTTGTAGTTCAGTTTAACAGTAGTTTTGCTTGCATGTGACAAAAGAAGAAAATCTTGGTGGAGGAGGAGAGGGCAGCTCACCTGATGACTCAGCTGGCATTTCTAGATATGCTTTAACAAAAGAAGGGTTCTTAATATCTGTGCTACTTTCACAGAAAAACATTATTAATTTCTGCTGTTGGATTTAAGCCTTTCAGCCACTCTCATGAGAAGAACAAAGCTTGGGCTTTGCAGTATCCTTCCCTAATCTTTTATGCGGTATAGGATAGTACAGTACACAGTTAATAATATTTATTTGAGACACAGTAAAATCATGTGATCACAAAGCTCTTGCTTCGTATTTGCACTTTATTTCAAGGTTCCAGCAGCAAGGGTACATAGCTAATACTGTTTACCTTTTAATTTCATGACCCAGGGTAAGTTAAGCAGAAGAAAACATTTCCCACTGACTTCTTTATTGCATGTTGGGGTGATTGGAAAACATCAGCATTGCAAATGCAAGAAGTGTGAAGGAGCCTGTATGCCCCTGAACCAAAAAGAAACAATTCTAGGATTTGCTGTAGGAAATTATAATTAATAAGTAAACATCATGTTTGACACAAAAATATCGCCTGCCTCAAAGAAATAAAATACACTTTTGTAGTTTGTCTTTATATTCCAAATTTGAAACTAGGTTATCACTTCCTGTGCCTTTACATACAATGATTAATGATACTTCTTAAGAGTGGCTGTTCTAAAAACGAAAGAAGAGGTAAAAGTACTTTTGAGACTCACAGGGATCCTAATGTTATAAAGAGACTTCAGTGTATCTGTATTGGGACCAGTGTTATTCAATATCTTCATTAATGACATGGACAAAGGGATCAAGTGCATGCTCAGGAAATTTGGAGATGACACCGAGCTGAGAGGTGTAGGTGGGACATCTGAAGGACAGGATGCCATCCAGAGGGACCTGGACAAGCTTGAGAAGTGAGGCCATGTGGGAACCTCAGGAGATTTAATAAGTCAAGTGCAAGGTGCTGCCCCTGGGTCAGAGCAGCCTCCGGTACCAACACAGGCTGGGGGATGAACAGATGGAGAGCAGCCCTGGGGAGAAGGATTTGGGGATGCTGGTGGGTGAGAGGCTGGACATGACCCAGCCATGGGCACTCACAGCCCAGAGAGCCAAACGTGTCCTGGGCTGCATCCAAAGCAGCGTGGGCAGCAGGGGAGAGAGGGGATTCTGCCCCTCTGCTCTGCTCTGCTGAGACCCCACCTGGAACTCTGCATCCAGCTCTGGGGTCCCTGCACAGGAAGGACATGGACCTGTAGGAGTGAGTCCGGAGGAGGGACACCAAGTTGATCAGAGGGCTGGAGCACTTCTCCTATGAGCAAAGGCTGAGAGAATTGGGATTGCTCAGCCTGGAAAAGAGAAGGGTTCAAGATGACCTAATTGCAGCCTTCCAGTACTTGAAGGGAACCCACAAGTAAGATAGAGAGACTTTTTTTAAGAGCATGTAGTGACAGGAAAAGGTAGAATGGCTTAAAACTGAGTAGGTTTCAATTACATTATAAGAAGAAATTCTTTACTCTGAGAGTGGTGAGGCACTGGAACAGTTTGCCCAGAGAAGCTGTGGATGCCCCATCCCTGGAAGTGTTCAAGGCCAGGCTGGGGCTGGCCCCCCAGGATGGGGCTCTGAGAAAACCTGGTCTTAGTGAAAGTTGTTTCTGCCCGTGCCAGGGGGTTTGAATCTAGATGATCTTTAAGGTCCCTGCAACACAAGCCACTCTGTGATTCTATGATACACAAAATGCTGCAAACCTTCCCTTTGTACCAGGTACCAGACCACCTCATGAAAAATTAATGTGTAATAGAACCTAAATAGCCAGCGTATAGAAGTATGACTACACATAGTCTGTCCTGTCTCGCTATCACTCAGTGTGTAGTAAACTGATGTTGGAATGTATTGGTTGACCAGTGAGAACTACTCCCTCATTTCTCCAGTTTTGTCCTCATCTGCTTTGAGATAGTGTTCCTCCAAACAGATACGGATTTCCAGGTGTCTTGAGTGGACAAACCGTCCAGTAAAAATTCCAGCAACTACTCTTCCTTTAAAAATGGAAAGAGGCTGCAGAAGGAATCTTCCAGCACTGACACTGAGCAGAAGTAAGATGTGAGGTGCTAAAAGCTTTGATAAAGCAGGACTTTTGGCATGGTAGTGTGTAAGTCTAGCTATGTAAATCCCTGAGACAATGTCTAGGGTAGGGGTGGAGTTGCAGTTGACAGGAAACACAATTGTGATGGGAGGCAACTAGAAAAAACACGTTCAGGAAGTGTTAGAGTAGGATATTTACTAAGGAAATGGGCAGTTGTTTAAATATTTTAATATCACAAATCCTTATCTTAAACAACAGATTCAGTAAAATGAGTAAGGTGTCACCAGTAAATACCTGAGCATCAGCTTATCCCTGCCTTCATGGATAGATTTTCTCACTCCCTGTTTGTATAAAATAATGAAGTAAATGAGTGAGAAAAAAAAAGAGGAAAAAACCACAAAATTTCTAAGAGCAGGGCCTATAGAACAAATAGAATACAGAACATGTAGAGGGAATGTGTCTTAGCTAAAGCTGATGCCATGATGATTTTTTACCTTTTCTTTTATACCCCTTTTATACCTTTTTATAACTTCTGTATTCTTAGTGCGTTTTGCTACGTTCTTGGATTTGTTTGTTAAGCTAGGAGACTAAACGTTTTAAAAGCTCCGTAGTTAGGGATCAAAAGGCCCCAGGCCCCAAGGTCCTCTCCAGAACACATTTTGTAAACTAAGATAGAACCATCCAGGGGAAGGTTCCTCGGGGAGCGGGGCTCACTCGAGCATCTCATTGGGGAATCTTTGATAGATATGCTAATTAGTAAGACCTACAGTTATACCCAATCTATTTCGAGTGGGCATTGCAGTGTGCTTTTCAGTGCATTCCAGCTGGACGTGGAGCACCTAAGGATCCTTAAAATAAATACAAAGGTAAAACTCCTTTTTCCCTTCTAAGTGTGTTTGACTCTTGATTTTAAGACCAGGAGAAGGCATCAAAGCCATTGTGGCTGAGACCATGTGTGGGATGTTAGAGCTAAAATGCTGCAATGTGTGTTGCTGCTGACCACTGAGTGTGTAGTTCTGCTTTTAAAAATTCTAGTATCAATTTCAAAATTGTCTCAGTTTAAAACAATGTCTACAATGTTTTTTACAAAATGGGTTTCTTGATTTTTTTGTTGGGTTGCCTGAAAAGTTGATTTCTTAGTCTAGATTCAAAAACTGAGTTTAGAAATCTGCTATAAAGACAATCCTTTCCCCCCTAAAATTCTTGCAAAATGCATTACAGAAAAGCTTCAACTGAAAAAAAAAATCTTTTCAGCATTTTGTTTGGAGAGAACATAGAAAAGGAAGCTGGTACGTGCGTAATAAGCAATTGCTTATGGGTAAGTTTCTACTCTGGGAAACTCAGACCAAATTTGATAATTTGAATGAAGAAGTTCACTCTACCAAAAAAACCTTCAAACCTAAAATTTTGTTAAGATGATAATCTTTGATATCATAGAGTCACAGACAGGTTTGAATTGGAAGGGACCTTAAAGATCATTTAGCTCCAACTGCACTACCATGGGCAAGGACGCTTTTTCTCACAGCAAGTTGCTCAATATCTGAAATATGGGATGTTGAGCAAAGGAAGCAGCATTAATATTGTCAACTGTGACATAAAACTATAGATTTCACTGCTGCATTTCATAAAATTCATCTGAATTCAACAGGGTTTTGCTCAAGAGTTAGTAAAGCAAACAGGATGTTTTAAGTAAAGATTAGTTTTGCAAATCGGGTAATGGGATTAACTATCTTTTAAATCAGTGGAGTATCTTGCTGCTGTGAAGTGAAAATTATTTCTTACTTAAAATAAATATTAAGTGAAAGAGCACTGCTCTGAACAGTTCTGACACCCCAGAGTTGTAGTGGTCATTGAGGGAGGCTTTGAGTAACCTTTCTGTCCTCAGTTATCAGGTGCAGTTGGCAAGAAATCTTATGCTGCCTCAGGTGCCCTGAACAACTGTGTGACAGTCATCATCCAGTAAATGCATCAAAGATCTGGTCTGCAGTTATTTCTATGCACAGAAGTGCAGGAAAAACACCCCAGTAAGGGATGAGTGAACTCAAACCCACTGGAACATGCTTTCTGAAAAGGATGCAGAGCTATGCTCACTTGGAAGGAGTGGTGTGTTGAGGCCATGATGTTGTTAGTGTGAAATCCAGTTGCCTCCAACTCTCAAGGGACAAGTTTCATCAAATGGAGATGGGTTTTTGTTATCGGGACATAGCAGCTATCCATAGTTACCAATGGACCGTTTAGCAGTGCAGCCATGGATGCTGTGCAGAGAACAACACACCATGAAACAGGAGGCCTGACTACGAGCTGTTTTTTCCAGCCTGGCAGTTTGTCATGCAAGATAGGGAAATACTGCCTATTGGCCCAGAACATGCTGAGGCCAGGTGCATCCTCTGTCTGCCCAGAGTGATAAATTGGTCTTGTCAAGAGTATTTAGTTGGTCCAGGTGCTGCAAATGGGCTTACTTTGCAATAGGGGAGGAGAGGGCTCATGCCTCTCTGTGTAGTGTTTCTGGAACATTCTATGTTTTATGTGAGAGGAGAGGTTAGGTTTCAGTTTGTTTGCTGGCTAAAATGGGTTCCTGCATGCTAAGACACTGTTTAATTCTCTCTTTATACGAATGACAAGTAAGTTTTATCTGTGCTGCTTGTTCTGATGATAAAGGCTGATATGGAGAGAGATGCAGTCTTTTCTGGATGGCTGATTGGCTGATGCGCTAATTTTTATGAGGAGTCTCTTTTGCAATGCAGTCTGTCTTTTATGATGTGCATGTCCCCATAAAATCTAGGCAGGAAGAGCACAATTGTTGGATGATAGAATTTTTTAAGAGAAACATTCCCTTCCTAACCAAAAGGCTTCTAAGTAAAAAATTCTTTGCTGTGAGGGTTGTGAGGCACTTGAACAGGTTGCCCAGAGAAGTTGTGGATGCCCCATCCCTGACAGAGTTCAAGGCCATGTTGGATGGGCCTCTGAGCAACTTGGTCTGGTGAAAGGTGTTCCTGCCCATAACAGGGGAGTTGGAACTATTTGGTCTTTAAGGTGCCTTCTAACCTGAACAGTGCTGTGTTTGTATAATTCTTATTCTCTATCTCAATCACAGATAGATTTTAAGAAACTGACCCTTAGTGCTGGCAGTCTTGCTGCGTGAGCTAGTATCATATCTTCCTTTCAAAAAACAAAAATGCTTGGCCTTCCTTCCATACCTCTGTGGGTGTGAATTCTTTCTGAGTGCAGTTGCCAGTAAGAGATGAGCCATTGGTGATCAGTGTGTCTATGGCAGAACATTTACCTGGTCTGTGCTCCTGGCAGAAGATTTTTGAAAAATAAGGTAACACAGCATGGTTTTTATAGACTCCAAAAAATGGCACTGAGAAGGCTTGGCCAGTTTTGTAGCAGCTTGCCTATTCTAGGAGTATGAAAGGCAAGCTATTTTTGTTCCTGCAATAATTTGTGTACTTTATATATAAAGCAGGATACTGCAGGCTGTTTCAGATGACAAAGTAACCTTGATCTGAAAGGGGAACCTGCCTAGTTTTACCAGTCTGACCCATGGGGCCAGTCCGTTGAGGCATCTATTCAGCAAAGATTTTAGCTGTTCTAAAGATAGACCAATAAATTTCTGATAAGGGAGTGAAGTGTAGTGGGGTCCAAGTGTTCTTGGCTTGTTGTTTGCTTAACAATAAGTGAAGGCTAATATTCATGGCTGAGAAACTGAGATAATTTCTACATCTGTAGCCTCTAGTCTTGGAACAAAGTACAGACAGACCTGCAAAAAGAAGGGGAGTTCATACCTTCATAGTAGCATTGGAAATGCCAGCCTGCAACCATTAGTGGTTTTAAAAAAGTTAAATGAAGATACTGGAATGTAAAATAAACCTATCTTTCAGGTCTGCCAACTAGTAAAGCCACAGTGGACTTTACCCGAAATTTTAAGTGAAATGTGGCATTTTGATTTAGTCCTGTAAGGCTATAAAACTTTGAGACTGATAGATTCATGTTGAATTTCTCCTGTGGTTTGGTGGGTTTTTTGTTGTTTTTTTTATGGTTGAAGCTTTTCTTTCACCTTCTGTTTGATTGTAGCTACTTCCTTCTAGAACTCTTGACGATTTAATTCTGAGATGTCTTGTTTACCAGCAAATTTGCTAAAAATGTCACAAGGAAGAAAAAACAAAGTTATGGATTCTGGATCCATCCGCACTTGGACACTGATCCTTCTGAATGAAGCCAGCCTTTCTCAGTTCTCATGATAATGAAAATTCACCGTATAATTAGTCCTGTGCCCAAGACACATTTTTTGTGTATGTTTGGAAATTGGACAGATATTCCAGGTTTTGCCTTCCTGGAAAAAGAAGAATATTTTGAATCAACATTGTTGGTGCAACACTGATAGATCTCCTTTGTCTGGCAACTTCTTTCTGAGTTGTAAAAAACAGTAGACAATAGTGAACCTTGGAAGAAGATTTTGGAGTTATTTGGGGCCGGGGGAAATTTAGTGATAATTAGACGTGTCTTTGTTTCACTGTGCTATCACAATCTTGTCCATAACTATTTTGTTAATGCTGGCTCTGTAAAAACTCTTCTGCAAAAATGAAAGTATATTCCACTTGGAAAAATGCCATGTTGTCATATTTAATGTCACTGTAACTTTGAACCAATATAAAGGCCATTCACTAGGCAGTTCAATCTCTTTTTAGTAATTTAGTGATTTTTTGCAGGAAAGATGATAATTTTTTTTTTTTTGCTCTTCACGTATTTTCACTGACTTTATAAGTTCATTTCACAGCTCCCTCTGTGTAGTCATAGTAGGGTCTGTCATATGTAAATGAGTTTTGCTTTTTACTGTAGTTGTGGGAAGGAAATATATATTTGAAAAAAATATATAACATACATATATATGTATCTAAATGTCTATATATGTAAGGCTTTTGTAACTGCACCCCAACACAGGTTGGGTTTTTTTGAGTTTTATTTTTTTTTTCGCCAGCATTGGGAAGAAACAATTATACCTGTACTGTTCTGCAGTTACTACAGAGCCCCAGCTGGTCTTGGTGAAGGTCTGTCTGTGCCCAAAGCAGTTAAAAAGTTTGTTTGCATCTTGTCACAGCAGGAAAATGGGAGATTAGACAGGGGTCTGCCTGCAGTATGTTGAATGATTTCCTTCAGATATAGCTCATCCCAGTGGTTCCATTGTATATAGGGTGGTTTAATAGGGACCAATCACAGCTGAATGTCCAAAACGAAGCAGGCTTCCCCATACAAATGATGCCACCCATTTTAAGTCTGGTATTTCTTGCTTTGACAAGAGACATGGTTAGTGAGAGGCAGTGTTTGCATGTGGGACAGTGTAAGAATGGAAAAGGAGGTAAGGGAATGACTAAAAGCACGGTAAGGATGTAGAAAAAAGTGTTCATGTTTTTGTGTAAGTGGTTTTGGTTTTTCTAAAAGAAAAAAAAAGATCGGTTTTGTTGTGGATTTTTTGGTTGTTAGTTTTTGTTTTTAGTATGTGTGAAAATCATAGGATTTCTACTTCCAGGGAAAGAATTATTGTAATCCATAAACACCTGCCTTTCTTTTTGTCTTTCACAGTAGCATTCTGAGCTTTTTAAAAGATCAAGGCAGAAAAACCTTATTAGAGGAAAACTATGACATGTGAAAAGGTTCCCAAAGTCATGAGAATCCCAAAAGAAAGATGCTATATGAGAGAGACAATAGATTCCTAGCATCAGAGAAGAAAGCTTTTTTAGTGATGAATGTTCCTCCATGAGCTCAGTACAGAAGCTTATACAGAAAAGCCCTGAATGGAGCACAAATGCTGTGGTGCTTTTTCTAAGCATCTGTTTGCCTTGTAATAGGGCAGTAATTGTGTTGACAGGTCAAGTAGTTTTTCCTCAGGAAGTATTTCAATAGCTAGAGTGCCTGGAGTAGTCTGATGATATCAGAATGTCAGATGCAATTTAGAGTAAATGAGGGCATTTCTGGCATGTTTCAGTGGAGAAAAAAACATCTGTCTGTCTGTCCTCAGTATTGATTAAGATGACTCCAGAAAGTAAATCTGTAGGAAAATATTTTTCAAATCACAGTTTTTTGAAGCTAATAATAATTTTAGGTGTGTTTGTGATATATCTTTTCATTTCTTTTTATGAATGGGGCCTTGATACAGGAGGGGAGATAAATGGTGTTATCCCTAAACCTAGTAGATGAAATGCCAATGCCACCTGTTAAGTAGGCAGTTTTTTACTCTGATATGGCCAAAATGCTGAGGATTTACATGAACAAGGGCAAACACTGTTTTCTCTTAAGTTGAGAAAGATGCGAGTAACTTTCATAATAATGATAAAACATGAACCTGCTACAGACTGGACTATCCCAAAGCTCACTGATCATATTGTTAGACCCAGGTTTTGAATTCCCCATCAGGAAAATATTCTGAGCCCAAAGCTACCACATTCCCTATTTTTCCCAGACAGATTTTAATTCAGCTATGTTTCTAGTGCAGAATATATCTCAGTGTTTAAAAACCCTAGCAGGAACACTATTGTCACCCTAAAGGCATCACAATAAATCAAAAATATCTGAAAGGAAAGAAAATGCTTCTGAAACTGAACTGTTTCAAAGTAAAATATGGAACTTGACAGCCAAGACAAGTATTTTTACTAGATGGAAGCACTAAGGAAAGAGCCCAGTGTTGAAGAGATAATAAAAATGAAACTTGGTAAAAACTAACACAGGCTTCGTGTGTCTGTCATCACTGGCCAGGAGCATGTGTGGAATAACAGGAAAATCTTTAGAGTTGAAAGAAGGCATGCTTTTGGAGTCTGAAGTACAAGGCAAAAAACAGTGCAGCATAGCTTAGATCATCAGTGAAAGGTTGCAGAATTCAGAGATAGGTGTTTGATGGCATGAGGAAAACTTCATGGAGAAGCTGGAGAAAACACGTGGAGAAGGAGGCCCAAGCATGAGTGGTGGGAATGTTGCTGTAGGCTGATTAGAGACGCAGTAGGTGCAGGCTGAGATGCAGTGCCCTAAGCATCCGTGCTCAGCAAGGGCAGTTCCCTGAGGAAGGTCAGCAACTCAAAGAAATGTAAGTGTTACTTTTCCCTTTTAGACAGTACTGCACTACATCCCCTTCAGTGTGATGAATGGAACATTGTTTGAAGATGCCTGCAAAAGTTGCAAAAATCACCAGTATTGCCAGTTGAATTACACAGGCTTTCAAATGTTTTTCAGTAGGTCAGAAAGTTCACTCTAGTGTCCTGATCAAACCCTAGTTTGTTTTAATAACTAGATAAAATTATATTCTGCTTAATTTCTTGCCCTAATGACTTAGACACTTGCTGTTATCTTCCTTTGTTTCTGCATACTTTGCTCATAAAAACTCCTCTCCTAAGGTCTGGATAGAAATTAAATCTTCATGTTTATGCAGAAAGGTAAAGGAGACGTTTAAAGGTAATCTGATGATCAAATTAAGACCACCATTCAGCTGCCTACGCACATTGGAAGGTGATTTTAAGTGTGCAAAAATGAGAATAGAACAGTAATTTAAATCCATTTTCTTTGTTAAACTTCTTCAAATTTTGTTTCTTTAAAAGTGATGCAGTAACAATGGATTTATGATACTTTGATGGTAATTATGTCAAAGTGTACATCAGTTTGGAGTATACGTTTAAGATTCTCCTTAAACCTTGAAACTACTAAAATAATTGATATACTATGCCAGGTCACCATCAAATGTGTATTTCTAATTCTATGTGTGCTGAATTCCTTTTAGCTTTCAGGTGTGTTACATAAGCTGAAAATGTAGAGAAGAACCTTAAAAAAAACTTGTACTGCTTTTCTCAGAGGCACATATCTTTATTTTAAGAATTAAATGGAACTTCAGAAAAATGCATATTCATTCTTTTATTATTAATGTTTTTCTGTGTAAAACTAGAGAACTGTTGATCTTCTGTGGGTTCTTAAAATATTACCCTGTTCTAGAACTAATTGTTTTAGTAAGCATATCTTCATTAGGTACTGTCTACTGAGCCTTATATATATGTATGCATACAAAAGACATTTGCTTTAAACCTTACTTCTTTACTTTCATACCCTGCTCACAGAACACTACCTTGGAAAATAAGAAAAGGTAAAAAAAACCTGTTCAAATAAGGGAACATTTTTTGTAACACTGTTTCACCACTACATGGCTTTTGATCTGTCACATTTCAGTCATTTTATCCATGGAGGAGTAAACTAATCAACCAGAAATCCCTAAGTCTCCCTCTGCATTGCTGTTTGGTCTTTCTAGAAAGATTCATACTCCTAATTTTTTTTGTTAGAGTGGAGATCAGTACCTCACTCTGATACTCTTTGATAGGCAAACTTTTCAATGCAGCAATTAGTCTTCCTTCATCCTTGTCTAAATATGAGTTGAAATAGAATTAAGCTGAGGATAGCAGTATGGTTAGCACAGATTTTTTTCTAACACCTTCCAGGTGAGTTTTCCTGAGTTTTGCTCATCTGTTTTGAGAGAATGCTTTGCTTCCTACTATGCGTGAATCATGTGTGAGAAACTAAACTCTTGTACTGTGTCTGGAGTACCCTGCTGAGTTGATGAGGAAGCTGCCTGAGGGGAAGTGGGTACCTAATTTTCCTATGTATTTGCGTAATATTTTTTCTTTCATGTAGGATCAGCCTGATATTTGCATGTGTTAGTAGCTTCCTTAAAAATAAAATGTAACGACTAGGGGGAGACTTGCACTTACAACCCGCTTTTGCTGTTATGCTCAATCTCCTCTCTTGGTTAGCCAGCTGCACTTCCTTCAGCACTCCTAAGGGTGAAGCCTTACATTCAGCCCTTAGGGGGGCTAATCTCCATTTTACAGCTTCACATTTGTAACTCCACTGACTGGAAAAGCACAGCACTATCTGTGCACCTGGAAAAACCTAGAGCAGGAGAAAACTCTGAATTCAAACATTTTCTTCTGGTCCATTACTGCTCCTAGAAGCATATTACACTCCAAAAAAGAAGGCAAGATTTTGAAATTCCAACCAAAGAGAACAGCCATCTAAAATTCAGAAAGAAGATTTTAACCCTTATATAATGTGTTTATTTGGCTCTGTGCATGGCCAGATGTTGCATCAGTCCAAACATTTCCTACCATTGCTAAACACTGAATATTCTTCACATGTTAGAACGTGAGGTAGAGAAGCTTTGCTTGAAATCTAACAACTGTAACCTATTTTGCAAAAGTAGATTAGGTCATTGTTTACTGAAACAGTTATAAATAAATAATTCATGAAATCTAAGAGATCATAAGAATCCTGCTGCTGTTTTTCCATAATTGAGAAATATTCTTCATGTTTTAGAAACTTCGTGTATAGCAAGCCCTCTCATTCTGAACATTTAAGAGACAGTCCCTCACTAATGCCATCACTGACATTTCATCTAAATTGCAACCAGTGGATTTTTTTTCCCCTTCTCTTTTAAGACTTTGTTTCTGGGCAAATCATCCTCAAGTGTCTGTAGAAAATACTGAGATTAATCTGAGACAAAACAATACTCTGAGGTGTAGCCTGATCTGAAATATATTGTAGTCAAAGTGAATTTGAATTGCAGTAGCGATAAAGGTTTTTATAGCCAGGGATGATGAGTTTATCCCCTCTAACCCTGTTCCCCACCCTGCTTTCATTTTATTAGCTGTTATTTTCATTCTTAAACGCTTTATCTTTTTTAGATCCTAATGTTAAGTCTGAAACTAGAAGCATGGAATGCTTCATGAAATACATTCACGAAAATAAATTTCTACTGATGAAAAGTGTGGTGGTATTTTTCAGTTTGATATTTGTTCACTCCATATTACTGAGGTGTTTTGAGCAGGCACTGCAGTGCAGTACCATTCTTGGCATGAGACACATTATGGGATTATTTTGTCCTTTTCTCCAAGTTGTACAGTGCTGGTGAAGAGCCAGTGTCAATCAGTCATGCATCCAAATTCTTTCCTTACTAAAAACCTAGTAGTAAATCAGTTTTCTTCCATCTTTACTGAAAGTGGTATCGAACACTTGGAGCCTGCCTTCCCGGACCACTTTGCTAGAGGTGGGATGATGTATGTTCATCTCCTAACCAGCAGTATATGTGGTGCATAGTGGAGTGAAAAAAAATTATGTGGGGGCATGTGAAGGAAACAAGCAAGCAGGAGTGAAGGAAACAGGAACCAGAGCATTCAAAATGTACATGTTTGTAATGACTTTCAGAGTAATAGAATCAAAGAGTCATATAAACATTTAGGTTGGAAAAGATCTTTGAGATTATCAGCTGTAAACCTAACACTTCCCAATCCACTACAAAACCATGTCCCTAATCACCAGTCTGTAGGTCTTTAAATCCTTCAAGGATGGTGACTTAATCACTTCCATGGGCAGCCTATTCCAATACTTGATAACCTCCTCAGTGAAGAAGTATTTGCTGGTATCCAATCTAAACCTCCCCAGTACGACTTGAGGCCTTTTCCTCTCATCATCTCTCACACATAGGAAGAGACTGACTGCAGCCCTGCCTGGGGTGTCTGGCCCATGCCACTGTTCTTGCAGCAGAGTTGTTCTCCCCTGTGCCTTCCTAGGTGCCTGATGCCATGTCCTGCCAAGAGAGCCATACAAAATGATGGAGTTTGCCTTTTGCTAGGAGTAGAAAAGTCAGGGAGGCATCAGAAGGCTGTGGGAGAGGGGAGACAGTGGAGGAGCTTCCTGATGGCTCTCCTTGAAGGCTTGAAAGCAGCAGCTGCAGCCCTGGGATAGGGCAGAGAGATGTGGGGCTCAGCTGGTCTGTGCCCCTATCTCTGCACCCCGTTGGACGGCAGGGAGAGATGGGAGGGATGAAGAGCAAGAGGAAAGTCCTGATCTCCTCCACACCTCCCAGGTGCCCAGGCTGAGATGTATGTGGCATGTGGTAGACTCTGGCAAGATGTGAGGAGGGTCTGGGAGAAGAACATGTATACCCACAACCCTAAGCCCCCACACTGTTCCCCAGTCATCACCAGGTTAGCACGGTGTACCTGGAGGAGGTGGTCAGGGATGAAATAGGAACTTTCTGGGAGTATTCCCTGCTACCAATGCACTGGCACTCTTGCACCCACTGTCCCAGGACAGGCTCCTGTGGAGCCCACAGCACTGTGCAGCTGGGCAGGGGAGGGGAAGCACCAGCAGGGGCTGCGTGTGTGCAGTGCCCAGACCTGCTGCTGTCCCCTATGCCGAAGCTGATAGAGCAAGCCAAGTGTCCTGATGGAGCCTGCATGCCTTGTGTGTGCACCTGAAGGGGCCCTGGACAAACTGTGGGCAGACAGACCCTGTGAAAAACATCCTGGTCACAGGCTGTCACAGCCCTTCCATGGTGACATCACAAGGGTGTGAGACACCACCTGGCCAGGAAGACAGGTGATCCAAAAGGGGCAAAGTCTGCTCCACAGGATGTTTCCCCTTGTTGAGCATCATTAAATTCCTTTCATTCAAATTCTTTAGCCTTCCCAGGTCCCTTTGAATGGCATCAGAGCCCTGTGATGTTTTAGGCACTTCTCTGTTTTATATTATTTGTGAACCTGCTGGGGCTGTGCTCTCCCCACTGTCCAACACCTCAATGAAAATCTTAAATAATATTGACCCCAATCCTGACCCCGGGTTACAACACTACTGACTGGCCTCCAAATGGACATTGTACTATTGATTGCAATCTTCTGGCACTGCATTAAGTTACTGGATGAATCTATTCCATTTGAGGAAAGCTTTGTCTGGTACAGTCAGAATGGTCATTTAGCATAGTATTTTATGCATTATCAATGCTTGGTGGTGACTTACTGAGCGCTGCCTTCTGTCTCTTCAGATACAACTTCCTTTTGCAGTTAATGAGAGCAAGTTGTGTTACTAGATTAGTATGGGAGCTTAATCTAGTAACTTTTAGTTGCAGATCACAAGAGTAATAAATAACATGCTGCACAAAGCTCTATTTTGTAGGGTTACAATATCTTTGCAACTTTGATGTCTCCCTTTTTAGGGAAGGTGGGAGAAAACCAGAAGATCTGCACAGTGTGTGGTTTGTCATGACTGTGCCCTCTCTAGTTTTCTGTACTGTGAGCCTTGTTGATTTGACTTTGTGTTCCTCTCACTCTTTCCCTCCCCACACCAAACCTTCACATATTCACAGCATAGCGCAGGTATTTCTCTACTGTTTTTGGACAAAAGCACAAGTGATAGCAAATCGGCTATGATCCACTGATGGATCATAGATGAGCTAAGCAGTAGGCACAAAGAGCTGTGCCTGCTGCAGGACTGCCAGGGAAGGTGTCAGTCTGACGTGCTGTGTGCCAAAAGACCCTACATTAAGACTCCCATTCCTCAGTTACACCTTTGCATTATAGACCCTCCCTTTTTTACATAGTTGTCCGTAAAGTCTTCTACTCTTTGCCTCCATTGCATACTTTGGCCAGCTACAAGACAAATGGGGTATTAACCCTGTTCCCACACAACCTGAATTGTTTTATGCTGATTCCACGGATTGCTGCATAGCTTCCCTAAAGTCGTGCGTCATTTTATTGTGAAGGGCTCATATTTTAACTCCTATGTGCTTTACAGCAATAGAAGCAGAAACTGAACTTCTGGTCATTTTGTCTACTTCTAGACAAGATGCTGGGAAGTGGGAAAAGAGCTTCTGGGATTTAGACAAACAACTTCTAACGAGATAAAATAAAAATGCAGTCTTCAGTTTGAAATAATTTCTTAAATTGTCAACATATATATCACCACCAAATGTATTACTAAAATAGCCTCAGGCTATTCCAGAGGAGGTTCATGTTGGACATCAGGAGGAATTTCCTCACAGAAAGGGTTGTTAAACATTGGAATGCTCTGCCCAAGGAGGTGACAGAGTCACCATCCCTGGAGGTGTTCAAGAAACAACTGGACAAAGCAGTTAGTGCAATGGTCTTGTAGACAAGGTAGTGATTGGTTGAAGTCTGGGCTCAATGATTTTAGAGGTCTTTTCCAGCCTAAATCATTCTGTGATTCTATGAACATACTGCAAGTGAACTGCCATCTTACTGGTTTATCCTAATTTTTCTACTGATATTCATGTCTCTGTATTTTCAGATATAGTATTCTTGGTTTGCTCCTTGGAAAAGAAAAGCCATGGCTTCCAACACATCAAACCCTGCTAACGATTTGCCATACTTTTTTGGTAATATCACACGTGAAGATGCCGAGGAGTATCTGATGCAGGGAGGAGCAAGTGATGGGCTGTATTTGCTCCGCCAAAGCCGAAATTACCTTGGGGGCTTTGCCTTGTCCTTGGCCCATGGAAGGAAGGTTCACCATTATACAATTGAGAGGGAGCTGAGTGGCTCGTATGCTATCGCAGGAGGCAAGTCGCACGCCAGTCCTGCTGAACTCATTAACTATCACTCGGAGGAAGCGGATGGCCTCATCTGTCTGCTGAGAAAACCTTTCAACCGGCCACCAGGCGTTGAACCCAAAACAGGACCCTTTGAAGATTTGAAAGAGAGCCTCATCAGAGAGTATGTCAAGCAAACGTGGAATTTACAGGTAAAACCAGACTGATCGTGCCATAAAGTAGTCTTTGATCTAGGAGAAAAAGAGATTGCAGTGTTTGTTTCCAGATGTTGCTGCTGCTAGGTAGTATTTTTTCACAATGAAGTCATAGCTGTTTAAGTTTTAACAGTGAGGGTTTTTTCTCCACAGTACATGCAGTAGCTTGGCAATATGTTTAGTTTTCCTGAAATTTAAATCCTTAGAATTTCTACAATGTCTTGGGCTAGCATAATCTTATCTGTCTCTACACCAACATATGTCATCGGATTTGGGCCAAAAATTAGTACATGTAATGCACAACATCAGAAATGGTTTGTTTCATTGCTTTTCATTCTGATTTTTTATGGATTGATATGCAGCCAGCCATGGTGACATGATGACTTGTTTTACATCTTACTCTCTTAGCTGGCCTTGTTTCTGTGCTGCTAATTTAGATTATGTCCAAAACAGAACTTGTTCCTGGAACAGACCAGTTTCTGCACAGCAGAGCACTGCCTATACACCTTCAGTGCTGCATGGATCAAGCAGGAATTTTCCATATGGAGGACAAGAGGTTGGATTTTTTCCTGAGAATGACTATGGAGAAGCCAGTCTTAACACGGAAACACTAGTATAGGAGGCTGCAAAAGGAGTATTATTTCACCTTAAGATGCCATGAGTTACCTTTATGAGCTCAAGAAGTTACACAAGGCTTTTAATCTCTTTTGCTGCTAGCAAATAACACTATGAATTCTGCTCTGTAAAGTATACGGAGCAATCCCCAGACTGGGAAAGCCTGAAACTTACACAACATTTCTATAACAGCTGAGGCTCACAGTATCTTTTCTGATGAGTCTGAGCTCAATCTGGAGGGAAGCTGATGAACTTTGGTTAAAAAATGGTGAAACTAGTGAGGATTGCCCTCAGATTCTGGGCCCAATTTGGAAGTGATAGGTTGAAGACAAGGTTAGAAGTGTCTAAGTTAATATTATTCTAAATAATTCACTCTAAAATGGGGACTGTTCTGTCTGGGAGAATTTGCATTGATGTCTTTGACATAGACATGCTGCAACAGCGCAAAGCATGTTCACTTTATTTTAGTACACTGCCACAGGATATGTAATTTGGAGGTATGTTTGAAATCTCAAGACTGACACTAACTCTATTTAGCTATGTCTCATTAGCATAACGATATGACTTCATTTTAAGTTTAAATAGGGTTATATCTGTGGTTTTATTTACAGGTTAATTTCCCTTCTTTTTCTTAGACGTAAAGGGAGAATCCTCATTTTGTGATGTTTAGATTACCATGTGTTAGTTTCTGGTTTAAAATCTTTGCAGCAACTGCGCCTTTTCTTCACATGAAACAAATATGTGGAGATTTTGGGTGTTCCAAAAGTAGTTCCAAAAGACTGGGAGTCTACCTGTCATGTTTTTATTGAAGAAGATAGTTTGACTGTTTCACCATGTTTTTACCGCTCTCTAGGGGCATGCTCTTGAGCAAGCCATCATTAGTCAGAAGCCTCAGCTGGAGAAGCTGATTGCCACTACAGCCCACGAGAAGATGCCATGGTTCCATGGGAGGATCTCTCGGGAGGAGTCAGAACACCGTATCCTCATTGGGTCAAGAAACAATGGAAAGTTTCTGTGAGTGCATTCTTCTGTGGTATTGATGTTTGCCTCCAGTGTTACTGTACAGTTCTTTTGAATATATCTCAAATGAGATTATGCCCTAAAACAGGGTTCGTACACAGCGAGGGCACCCAGTTCAGCATAATTCACATGACATGATGCTTCCTGCCCTAAGCAAGTCCCTCACTTAACTAAAGATGGAAAACTGTAATAAAAGCATGGAACACCTGCAGGGGTGTCCACTGGGGCCTGCTGGAACCAGTTGTGACCAGCCCAGGGCAGCCACTGACCTTTGCAGTCTCACTGACCACCTGCACCCAGTACAGACAGAGACTTATTAAACTGGTACAATTATGGACAAACTGCCTGTGTTAGCAGCTCTTGGGAGATGTATCTGCCAGGTCTCCCAGGGAAAGTGGTGGTGCTTTGTTTTGTAGTTGAGCAACAGAATGAATTCCTTCTACCTTGACAGCACTATTTTGTGTCTGCTGCTTACCCTCTGCATTTACCCAGCCTGACAATCTTTTGTTTTCTGAGCACAACTGTGTCATCAGGAGAGTGACTGACAGCTGTCATCTTGTGAGGACTAGACCCAGACAAAGTCTTCTAACAAAAAATGAGTTTTTTTGGAAAATCCTCATTTGAAAAATATCACTGTTTTAACGGAGCCATCTTTTGTCATTCCCACCCCCCACCCAGAAAGCATTTATATAATGATAGAAAATTAAGCTTAAAAGTCATGGCCAAGTAAGGATCACTTAGAGCTGTGTAATTTCTGAGGGAAGTTTCATCACCTACCTATGTAGTCTTCTTTAGCACTCAGCCTTCTTTGGCTTTTTTAGAGCTGGTCCGAAGTGAGATCCCACAAGCGAGTGCAAAAAGGACATGCTTCATCAGTACCACCTCTTCCACTTTATTGATTTGCCATAATTGTGCCATACTAATTGCTGTCATGTGTGCAACCCTCGCATGTTTCCATGTTTCAGTCTTAGTTGACAGGAACCAATAACTCCTTTAAATCCTGTTTCCAGTAGAATGAATTCCTATGAGGACTTAACCACAAATGATTTGACTATAGTGGCATCTCATTTCTTGAACTCTCTTTCCTTCCCTCAGTCCTTGAACTTTTTGTGTTTCATAGCCACTCTCATCCAGGTTGCCACACATGCCTATTTTCAGCCTCATATTCCCTATTGGCGGGGATCACATCCAGAGACTCATTTACCCAGTTGCTTTTTCTGCCATGTGTAACAAAACCATGTAATAAACTCATTACAGATACTTATAATAACAAAACTGTTATCAAAATTTGTGGAGCCATAGATTTCTTCCTATTGCATAGGATTTTAGAGGATTTGATGGACATAGTTGCTGCTATAGATTGCCAGCCCAGCATTATCATGTAACCTGTCCTTTTTCTTGCCCTATGATTTTGGTAGTTTCTTTTCCTACTTTTTAGACATAAGGGGTCTGGTGGATACATAATTAAGACAAAAAAGCAATCCTTTCTTTTAATGATGCTTTATACCAAAAAATATATTGCTTTCTGTTTTAACACCATACCAAATCAAATTTTTGTATCAGCTGAGTCATGATCATGTATTAAAACTGGCAGCTTTTCCAGGTTGCCTCAGGTATACATTGGTTTCTCTGTGGCCAAAGTACTTCTGTTTGGGTTGAGAGAGGAAGGGGAGAGGCACAGGGGGGAGGGGTGGGAAGGAAACTAGTTTTTCTTCAGAGAAAAAGATCCTTTAGCTAACATTTCTTAATAACAGGGATAGGTTTTGGAGTAAGGGAGTGAAATTTTTTACAAGACTTGGCATTTTCAGCCTCTGTTACAAACATTGGTCTCTTTTCAATCTTCTATAAACATTCCTACTGCTTTGACTGGAAGTATCTTCCCAGCATTTTCCTGTGTTCCCTAAAGATGGCCTAGGAAGCATTTCTGCAGTTTGCAGTGACATGCTCAATGAGTTGTGGGGGAGCTTTCAGACCTTCTCCCACGGGACTGGTTATGTCAATGGATCCATATTTTATTTAGTTTTGATGGAACTCAGGTGGCTGCTTCCATATTAGGTAGAGAAACCCATAGAGGAGAAATTGCTGATTTGAAGGCTTTGTTTAAACCATGAGAAGTGCCACTGGAGCTTAAATAATATGAACTGCTAGTGTGTTGAGCTTGGGTCCCCCTTATTAAGGACAAGATTGTTTACTTCTGCGTCTGTAGGATGCTTTCCAGTGTATTAATTTCTCTTCCACAGACTTCCTACCTGGCCATTTTAGACCATAGTAACCACTCAGCTGCCATTTGCTCTTAGGGTCTCAGGGAAAACACAGGGAGAAAACTTCATCTACCCCATTGTTCAGTGTTGCCAGTGCAGCAAGAGAAATAATGTGTTGCTCATTTTTGTTGAAATCAGTTATTTTACCTTCCTGAGCCATTTTAACTCTCAGACCCATTGACTTAGAGGCTCATCGCAAATAACAAAAGAACGGCCTAATTCAGAGAGGTTTATTGTTTTCTGCAGTGGTTTGCCTAGCATGGGCTTGCTTGGCAGGTCTTTATTGATGACATGGATGAGGGCATTGAGTCTTTCATTAGTAAATTGGCAATGACACTAAGCTGGGAGCATGTGTTGATCTGTTGGAGGGTAGGAGGGCTCTGCAGAGAGACCTGGAATGGTTGAATAGATGGGCTGAGTCCAATAGGATGAAGTTTAGCCAGTCCAAGTGCCGAGTCCTGCACTTTGGCCACAATAACCCTCTGCAACGCTATAGGCTGGGGACAGAGTGGCTGGAGAGTGCCCAGGCAGAAAGAGACTTGGGAGTACTCGTTGACAGCCGACTCAACATGAGTCAGCAGTGTGCCCAGGTGGCCAAAAAGGCCAATGGTATCCTGGCCTGTATCAGGAATAGTGTGGCCAGCAGGAGCAGGGAAGTCATCCTTCCCCTATACTCGGCACTGGTGAGGCCACACCTTGAGTGCTGTGTCCAGTTCTGGGCCCCTCAGTTCAGGAAGGACGTGGAGACACTTGAGCGTGTCCAGAGGAGGGCGACAAGGCTGGTGAGGGGCTTGGAGCACAAGCCCTATGAGGAATGGCTGAGGGAACTGGGGTTGTTTAGCCTGGAGAAAAGGAGACTCAGAGGCGACCTTATCACTCTCTACAACTTCTTGAAAGGTGGTTGTAGTGAGGTGGGGGTTGGTCTCTTTTTCCGGGCAACAACTGACAGAACAAGAGGACACAGTCTTAAGTTGCGCCAAGGGAAATATAGGTTGGATATTAGGAGAAACTTTTTTACAGAAAGAGTGATAAAGTATTGGAATGGTTTACCTGGGGAGGTGGTGGAATCACCATCCCTGGACGTGTTTAAAAAGAGATTGGATGTGGCACTCAGTGCCATGGTTTAGTTTAGTTAAGGTGTTAGGACAGAGGTTGGACTCAATGATCTTGAAGGTCTCTTCCAACCTGGTAATTCTGTGATTCTGTAATTCTGAGAAATAAACCACTCATTTCTGGCTAACTGAAGCAGTAGCAGCAAAACTGCTGAACATGAGAGCAGTGCATTGTTTCACATTTCAGGCACAGACACTGCACAGTTTTACTTACCCAGCAGCAGTGGTTGTCAGAATATTCTGTACGTGTGTGAATTGAAGGCTTTGAATTTGTGACTGTGAATGTAGGTGCTCAGGGACTGTTTTTCTTACACTAGTTGAGATACTCAAGCCCGGTATCTGACTGAAAGGTAAAACTTTAAAACATTCAAGGTCTAAGGTCTGTTCACCTGGAATTGGGGAACAAAGAGAGGAGCCAGATTTTCGAAGAGATTAGGTACTCTGAGGTTATTTAACAAGTCCACAAGTGGTGCTTGAATATGACAAAAACCATATTGTTTTTCATGGAGAAAATGATAAATATTAGAAGGCTAGAATATTTCTGTATATTTTTAACAAGGGTCTCCAAAACTTCATTACACCGGAAATTTTCTATCCATCTGACCTACCTACCTTGAAACAAAATCCAGTACAACAGCCTCTGTAATAATACAACTAGCATCTAGATTTCTTTAGCACTGCTTTGCATAGTATAAGATTGTCAAATCTAGAATTTTTAATATATTAAATGTGGAAACAGTAGAAAAGCTTCCTGACTGCAGTTCAAAATATCATGAATAGCATCATAAAGATAACACTACAGTCCATCCAAGAAAAAATTCTGAGCTAACTGTGGGTGTTTTACTAGGGAATTTTGAAAGATCGTTTTAAAGTTTTTGTCATGGCTTGAAAGTCAGTGAAGTATATATGTGTATGTTAGAGAGTTTGTTTTCAAATGCAAACACAGAAACCATGTCATGAAGCGATAGGAAATGGGAAGTAGTGCCTGCCTCTTCTGTGAAGAATGTTTATGTAAGATTGCCCCTCTAGGCACAAACTTTGGAGAAAGAAAAATACAGCAGCGGAACAGAAGTAAAATATCTCTAAAATTATCTGAAAAGAAACTGAAAATAGAGAACTTTATGCTTGAAGCCCCACAGCTTCACTAACACTATTTTACATTCTGTATTGGATGATGGTTCTTCACCAAACTTCTGGGGTTTATTACATTTTGCCGCATAGAGAACATTGATCATAGATCAAACTATTAATATTGGTAATAACTTTACTAATTTTGTAATAGTATTTTTGTTAATAATGCATCATTAAATATTTATAATATTGTTGATATCATCTATGTGAGTTCATGCATGCATTTGTGGAACAGTTGAAAAATAAATTATAACTTCTTGAGCAAAAGAGTTAGTTTTCTCTGTAGTTTCACATAGGAAACAGCTCTGGTATGTGGTAAGGGTTGTCACATACTGATTTATCACCAGTAATGACCACTTAAGTTGTGCAAACATGTGATTTTACATCAGAACCAGAAGTTCTGAAGTTGGTGGAGGATAAAGAATATTCAGAAATACTGTTTGAGATTCAATATTAGGGAAATTGTGAGTGAAGACATTGCAACTTAGCAGTTTAGTCTATATAAACTTTTTACGTGTTCATAGCTATATGCAGGTCACATAAAATATGAACTGTTGTGTAAAAGGGAAGTAGAAAACTATTTTGGTGTCATATGAGTGTCTTCAGTATGTAATGAGAATATTAGAGAGGACAAATCTAGTTTAGACCATTACAAAGAGTCACAGTAATACTCATCATGGCATCCCATGGCAACTGGAAACTAAACTGTCTCTTATATGTTACAATAGTTACTACTAGTAACAGTATTTCGAAATAATAAAGTTTGAAGTGCAGTTGTCAGTAAGAGTTTTCTTGTCTTTTGTCTGACCAAAAATTTCTGTTTCTGTTATATGTAGGAGTCTGTATTTACACTAATATTACTGCCTTCTTCTAGGAGTTTGCTGCCGCTGGACCGCATACTGAGCGAAGTCATTTTTCTGACCTGGTAGAGAATTCTTTAAATAATTCTATCAGTATTAAGTTTGAATCTGTAAAAGGGACTGGACATTGTTGACACCATAGAAGATGAAAACAGTGCTATTAAATGTGACCTTAATTCAGGGATATTAATTAATGATGAAGTTCCTCTTCGAAGTGCCAAGCAGTTGCTAGGCTTAGATGACCATAAAAATTTTTCAAGATAAATGATAATATACAGACAATGAACTGTGTTTCTGGAGGTGCTGTCTTCCTCTCCACAGCAGCGTGGATGATGCCTATGACTCTGGGAGAGCTGTTTACTGACCTTCACTTAGGTACATGTTGGGTGCCACTGGCAGACCAGTGTGGCAGGGCTGTGGCTTCTCAAGGCAGGCTCTGCACTGGGTGCTTCAGCAGCAGAGTGGGTCTGAGGTGTGAAGAAAAGCTGTGATTCCCAACTGAGATAGCTGTATTAAGGTGACCCCCTATTGCAGGTGCAGTTTTGCTGCAGAGCTGTTTGTTTGGGGTTTGGCAGAGCATGGTGTATTTTGCTGCCAGGGTGAAGTCAACTAAATAGACTAATGTGATGCAATCCTTCTCACAAAAAGTATTTTGTAGCTGTGCGGCAGACTCACCAGAAGATGAATTTTTAGGTTCCATTGTAGGTAGGCATAATGTGAAACTGAGTTATCTCCTCAATTCTGTAGAGTTCTGACATTTCTGAAACAGCTTTGAATGTGTTACTGAGCAGGGGAGAAGAAATGATGCAAATGAAGACAGCAGTCAATCCATTTTGCCCTTTATATGATTCTTTTACTGATGGCACCAAGTTAATTTCTTATTACCCTCAAACTTGGAACATATGCACTGTGCAGCAGATCTTTGAAGTGATAATGAGTAGCCATTTTGTTAATAGCATTATCAGAGGGATGGTCGTGAGGGCAGACAAGCAGGGAATGGCTGGGGCTTGATCAGCAGTGGGGAATGTCAATATCTCTGGCATCAATAAAGCTGTTATTGCTGAGAAGGCAAAGCAATGCCAAGAATAAAATTTAGCATGCCTTTGGATTCAGGGACAAGAATTATTTCACACCATTCCTAAAGCATGCATTTTGCTTGTTTATTTTCTTCATAATTCTCCACTGCAGAATGCTGCAACTTCTGTTTTTTTCTACACAGTCAATGAGGCATGTTGTAATAGCAATTTATTTCTTTGACCCTCAGGGATATTTTTCTTTAGAAAGAGAGGGATCATTTGGGTTTTCAGATGGAAACAGAAAAAATTGGGACACTGTTCTTTTTGCATCCAAATGAAAATACCAGAGGAGGGAATGGATAGCTATTTACACTGTCTGTAATGATGCTCCAAATTGTTATTGGTTGCCATGTAGGTTGCACTCCCAAAACCATAAAAAATACTCAAACACAAACTGCATTAAATATAAAATCAATACCTAAACATTCTTTGCATTGCATCAGGTAAGTTTGAATTTCTACATTCCTTAATCTGCTGTTTTAAAAATGTATGTCATAAAAATTCTAGAAACTTTGGCACTTCTCTAGTTTATATATGTATTCAAATCTGTTCTCAATGAAGTTGTTCATATGTCTGATTATTCTCAGTGGGTGGAATGACAGTGTTGTTTATTTACAGATTTTTATTATTTTTATGTTTTTCTTCTGTATGTTTGTGGTTCTCTGCAATAGCACGAAATGGAAGACCAGGTGATACCTCACTGCTGGCTTTGGCTTCCTTTGTTGCCAAAATGCTGCGCTTTTTCTTGCCTTTTTTTTTTTTTGTTAAACTGAAGACCTTCTTTGTTAGCAGTCTTTATTGAAGAACAGTAAATACTGTTTTTAATTTCAGAGCACTTTAAAGCAGAGAGTACATTTGGAATTTTGAAATTTCTTCTCAACATTCTGAAAATTGTTACTTTCAATAGAAGGAAAGTTCCGTATATGAAGAGAGTTCCCAGATCTGATGTGAAGGCCCTGGGTAATACAGGCAGCGCCATCAAAAAGATGTGAAACTTTTATTTCCATTCAAAGAGGTTTCAATTTACAACCTTTTAGTTTGAATAGCATTTTCCTTTGACTGTTTTTTACAGCTACTGTTGACATCAAATTGGATGCTGTTACCCAGCTGCAGTTCTGGAGGCTTAGCCCAACCTAGGCAGTCATTACCACAGTCTAAAAACCAAAATAAAATTGTGAAACATGGCTCGGGGCAATGCATGTCATCCAGTAAGGATTCTGTTTGCCAAAACTAAGACTTAGGCTGTCAATTCAATGCACTCAATGCTTCTGCTCTTCAGACACGTTTGGAAAGATGGTAGTATCTCCTGGTTTTGTAGGGATCCAGGTTGTGCTGGCGTTGACTGACTACAGTTTAAACCTGCTCCATATCTCTAAGAGAATGAGGCTCCCTCTGGACCTTGATTAATCATGAGTGTTGGAATGGAGGTGTTTTCAGGATGTGCAGTGATAGAGCTGTCTGACAGAAGCTGACATGTCTGTGAACTGCAGATGGCTCCAGAGTTACGTAGCTGTTGGGTTAGGGAAAGGAAAAGCTCTGAAATGCAATTACAGCCTTATAAACCTGAAGTCTGCCAAAATCCTGCACTGAAGAGTGATAGAGCTGTTTGGATCTATGCCATGGTCTTTAGAAATCAGGATTCTCCCTTCCCACAGGTGCCTGTGTTCTCAAGAAATGTTTACAATGCCTCTTGTGAGAGCAACAACTCTTGCAAATGAGAACCATTTTCAGTAGAACGAATTGTATTGGAGCCACCATTTCCTCATGTGAAACATGAAGGATATTTGTTACTGAGAAACAATCCACTGCATTTTTATAATCCTGTTTCTGCTTTATCCTGAACAGAAGTCTGATTGCAATGAAACACCATTTTTTTGTGTTTTAGAAACAATTACTTCTATTCTGAAAATATTTTTCTAAGCTTTATTTGCTTAGAGCAAGTCAGAAGAGGACAAAGTAAAAGTTGTTCTTCATTTCAGCATTTAGTTGTTCTTCACTGGTCAGTCAGCACAGGAAATCAGCATGCTGAGAAAACACCTACATGTCATGAAGAAACCACAATGTGTTTCAATTTGCTTTAGAGACTTAGGCAAGTTACTTTGGTTTCAGAAACCAAAAAACTGACCCTACTTCCCTTTCCTTTTAGCCGGTGTCCTGTTCACATCTAAGGCAACAAGAATCACTCTACTTGAAAGAAATAGGTGCATGAGTAATTCAGACAAAACACAGTTTTACTTCAGCCTTGAGGGAGTCATCTGAGGAGAATAATTTAATACTTGGCTCTTCAATCTTCAGAGATATAATAGCAAGTACCAGTGTTGCACCAGCAAAGCATCTTAATACCTAAATGAGCATTACTGCTGTATTTCTTTTCAAGGCTGTTCAGAAATTCAGTGGACAGTAAGTAGATTCCTGTGCACACTAGAACAAGAAATGTTTTAACGTTCCAGAATCTAGGCTTTTCATTAAAAAAAAAAAAAGCCAGACAATTTTATTCTAACTCTATTGCTGTAAGCGAGCTTGGGAACTCGACTGAAGGAAAATGCCTTCTTTCTAAACTCAGAAATGTTGCACCAACAATGATGGAGCTAGTAACAAATTCCTATCCACTCTGGGTCCAGTCATCAGAATATGCTGGTGTCAGTGTCAGCTAGCCCTGAGTACACACAAAACAACTCTGTCATGCTTTATAAGCATCCCAGAGGGCACTCACAGGTCTCCTGGAAGAAGGAGATCATCCTGGCTACCTATGAGTGTTAGACAAAGTTTTTGTATTACATTTGATGATCTCTCTGTGGTGAAGTTTAGATGAGATATGTGCACTCCAATACCATGCGAAGTTTTGTACAGATTTTATGTGAAATCTGCAGCAAAACATTAACATCTTTATTAAAATTATAAGAATTAATGATTACAGAAATAGTTATTTTTTTAGAATTCTCAGCCATACAACAAGCTATTTCACACAGAAATGTTGCCTTTATTTGATTTTCATATTACATTCTTTTAGTGTTTTATCTTCTGTTCTTACTGTCATCTCTTTATTTCAAAATAAAAGATACAAGAGAGGTAAGCCCATACCGCAGAAGCTTTCAAATGCATATTTGCCCAGAGTGCTTTGTGCAGTGCACAGTCTTCTGTAGTTGCCTAACAGAGTGCCTTTCACCATTGATTTTTGTTTTCATCTGTTGCTTTTCGGAAGAAAAAAAAGAGAAACTTAAAGCAATTTATCTGAAAAATAATTATACTAAGAAATAAATGAAAGACTTAACAAAATGTTTTCAGAAGTTGCAGTGCTGATTTTGTTTCGTTTTTAATACAATTTTTTTAATGAAAGGGTGATTAAAAATAATGCTCGTTCCTAGTAAAGTGTAACCCTGAAAATTTCTCTTATTCTTACAGCATCCGAGAAAGGGACAGCAATGGCTCCTATGCCCTGTGCCTACTGAATGATGGAAAAGTACTGCACTATCGTATTGACAGAGATAAGACAGGAAAGCTCTCCATACCAGATGGAAAAAGATTTGACACCCTGTGGCAGGTCTGTTAAATTTATATCACGTGGATATCCGTCATCACGTTTCCATATAACTGACCGAGGCAGCTTTGTTTTGTTTTGCCTTGTGACAATAGTCTTTGGCTAAAATGAACACATTTTGGCAGGTTATTTGTCATATGTTTCCAACGTTGTGTGGTTTCTCTACATGAAGAAAATGTATGTTAATGTAGAAAGCTAAGTGATTGTACAGAGTTCAATCATTTTTAAATGGGATGTTGCAGCCCGGCCAAGTTCAAAACTGTGATTAATTACTCAGTTAGCTGAGCATTCTCTAGAATGAAAGTCCGTTTGCATTTGCAAGTAACCATATTCAAAAATGCATATGCTTGGTTTAGTGTTTTGCTAATGTCCTTTATGACAGCAACCAACAGAATTCTGGGAAGCAAAAAGGGGGTGGTTTCAGATGCTGTACACATAATGCAGTCTTTAGCTTTGAAATTCTCTACTTTCAAGTCTGCAAAAGCATGGCTTGCTGAGGCTTACCACCAAAATAGTCTGAACCCTGGTAAAGATTAGTCAGTTAAGAAGTCCATAGTTACTGTGCCATAGTTGATATTAAAACTGAACACTGGTGAAATGACTGTGTAAATTGAAAATACTAAGGGAATTGAAGCCCCTGCAGAAATCTCTTACGTTCTCGTGCTTAAAAATGTATTAAAACAAGTAAAGTGAGTCAGAAATCCAAAATACTAATCTTTGCTTGCATATATTAATGCTTAGCATTTTTGTAAATGTCCTATATATTTCTATCCTGGTGTCACTGGAAATTTAAAAGCAGCTCTGCTGTCTTACAGTTTTTCTGAATGTCTGCAACTCTGACACTCACAGACCTTCTCCTTTATAGCCAAATGGAAAAAGGCAGTAACAAACCTGTAAAAAATGACCTGGAGAGGACAATCCAGAAGCACAAATGGCCACAGCTGGTGCTATACATTTATTAACTGTGCACATCCTATTGCAATTCTGAGGTCCAAATAAAGCATTGCATATTAGGGCAATTCTTGCACTGTAATTTTACGCAAAAATTTAAAAAAAATGAGAGTGGAAACTCAGAGATATAAAAATGAGTTATTTGCTCAGAGTTACAAAGCTATTTAGTAGCAGAACCAGGGGGGTAATACTGACCGTTATAAATTCAATTCCTGGATCATGTGCCACATTTATCCACAAGGTTACTTCAGAAACATGCACCCCTGCTAAAAAGAAGTAAAGTAAAGAACATGTGCAGTAAAAATTTGCTGTATGCCAAGGTCATTTGTCGTAATAGGTATCAACTATTGTACATATGCACACAGTTCCAAAGAGACAATATATTTAATGATACCACCTGTATATTTTCATATCTTTTTCTCTCATTATTTCTTTTTTTTCTTTCCTTCTCATTCTACTAGTTAGTTGAGCATTATTCATACAAACCAGATGGATTATTAAGGGTTCTTACCATTCCTTGTCCACGACATGGCTCAGAACATGGTGAGTTATTACTATTATTTTTATCTGTATAAAGAGACGTGAAAATTATGATATGTGCGCGTTTTTTCCACTTGCCATGTAGGTGGGTGCAGATTTTCCACTTTTCAAATGAGTTAATATCTGCCAGACCGTGCACGGCGGAGGCAGATCCTGTAGCTTAAGGCTACCAAATCAGATTACTGCTGTCTCTAAATTATTGTCAGATCAGAAACGTGCTTTGCTGCTCAGAGTGGCAGGGTGTGTTACTTGGAGCACACACAAGAATAAGGTGGTCTTCCCTGCCTACTGCAGTGGTCCTTACTCCAGGCTGAAGCAGGCAGAGCAGCAGTGCTGCTGCAGCAGTTGAGGTTGGGTGCAGTGGGTCATGCACCCAGCAGGTGAGTTCCTGTGTTGTGAGGAGCAGGGCAGAACAAGGCATTGGCTGCACCTGATGCTGAAAATGGGGGTCAGAGAGGCATTCTGTCATAACTTGTGGGAAAGGAGGAGAAGAGGTGGGGGAAAATGTCGTGAGGTTCAGTGTGCTTTTTATCCTGTTTCTTCTTTAATGTCATGTCACACTGAAGAGACATTTTTCTCCCTCTTGCCTTGACTGAAAAGGGAAAAGAGATGCATCTGACTGATCTATGTCCAACTTGTGCTCTTCCAGAAGTGGTTTTCTCTCTCTAAGGCCACCTTCTGTCATTCTAGCTGGTTGCCAGTGCCATGGTGAGACGATATAGAATAATAGGATAGAATAATAGAACCATTTATGTTGGAAAATACACTCAAGTTCATCAAGTCCAACCCTGAAGTTTTTACTTTTTCCACTCCTTTGAATCACTACATGCTTTTTCCACCATTATTTTTCTGCATGATTTCTTTGAATCATTTAGGCACTGCACATGCTTTTGTCCCTGTAGCCAGAAGTACCAGAGTGCTGCATATAAGGTAGTCCAGGAGAATCACTGTAGTGTGATTTAAAAACTAGACTAGAAATTGGTTCTTAGAGAAATTTCTCACCTTGCTCAGTATAATTTTACATTTGATTCTTTTACAGGTAATCTTGGTTTTAGTACTCATCCTTCTTCTGGAACACTTCCTAAGGTAAGGGTAGGTGATGGTATAGCAATAGCATTCATTTGAGAAGGCTTACAGCTCTGGGAATCCTAATTCGTGGATATTATTTCATCTGTGAGTTTATTTTTGTAGGGTTATAAACAGTGATCTGAAAAGAAAATTAACATATTCTGGCATGGTATTGCTTTCATCAGTGTTTTGTATGTGCTAATCATAATTTAATTTTGTGAACTTCTTTTACACATAAAATGTATGTGGAAAAACCAGTATTTTACATAGGCAGAATGCCTCATTGATGGTCATATTCTATAGTGATTGTATAAACACTAGGAGGAGAGATACCACATTGCTTACATTGTTCACTTCAAGAATCCACTGACTGAAGCAGACATGGAAGTTCAGTTTATTTTCCTATTTGATGTGTGCAGTTAACATCAGACTTTGCACCAGGGTTTCATTTCTTGTGCAGTGCATTAGGGGTGATTCTTTCACCAGGTCCATGATGAGTGAGCAAGTCCACCTGTTACTATAATTAACCTAAGTTCTTCAAGTCCATTGACTAGAGGAGCCACCTGAGGCATGATACATCCACAGAATCATGTAATACTGTCTTGTTCAATGTAGTTGATTTCATCTGAAACAGGGAGCTAATTTCAGTCATTTCCCTGGAAAACTTAATCATCTAGGTCATTATCTTGATGCAGTCCCACATTATAGAAAAAAATTTTTATTCGAATAGGCAATTACCTTTATTTCAGTACTATTGACTCCTAGCAGGCCTGTGAACAACCATTCTCATACCTTCATTTCTGAAAATCAGGTACCTTTTTAAATCATCGGAAATTAAGCAACCAAAATCAGTCCCTTTTTTTGTTAAAAATATTTCAAAATTCATTATTTTATATTAAATATACGTATTACTAATTATTTGCTATTATTTATTATCAATAATTAATAAAATATTTTTAAAATAAATAGTTGGAATATAAAAATGCTGCCTTGGGGCTTGGATCTGTGCCATTAGCAAGCATGTCCGTGAAGTTTAAGCACACAAGACCACATTAATATCTTCTGTCGTACTTGCAGTTGTAGTGATAGGGAAAGCACATTCAGTGTGGGAATACTATGTACATTTCATAATATTCACAGAAAAATTTGCAGTATATGTAAATTTAACTACTACTGCTTAAGACTTGTCCATGATAGCTAGAAAGAAAGTCACCAAAGCTGAGTGAGAGTGCATATTTCCCAAATAGTGTACTGAAATATTGTTAATATTTCTAGGTCCTCACACATTAGTACCTTTGTGCAAAAGCAGTAACTCATGAAGATTTTAATATGCCTGAAATACAATTATTCAGATTACACAAAACCAAAAAAAACCAGCCTGAAGAGAATGAATCCAACTACAAACATATATAATACAAGCACAATCTTATGTGGAGGATGTGCAATCTGTCTATATATTATTTACACCATGATAATTACCATGTAAGAGTTTCTGACATTTCTAGTATATTGCACATTTGTTTAATTTATTAAAAAGATTGCCAAAATATGTAAAATGGGAGTAGTGAATATTTGTACTGTGTATCAAAATAATTGTGAAGAATTAGAGAAACGTCCTGGAAAAAAAAGGGTGAAGCTCAGTAGAGGCTAGTGCAAGATACTGTACTTCTAATAGTCAGGTGTAAATCCCAGAATGGTGAGCAGAGACAGTTTTTCAGAGGATGTGGTGCCTGCAATGAATCCGAATGGGAACAAGGATGAGCAACCACCATGCTGGTAGAGGAAGGGGAAACATCAATGTGTTTCCAGCTTGTTCAACACTGGCAAGGTCTCAGCTGAAAGACTTTCACCAGTTTTTGACACTGCTCTGAAGAATGCTGTCCAGCAGGAGATAATCCTGAGCAAAGCAACAGGAATGACCATGCCTTGTGAGAAAGGTGTGATTATAATAAAGAAGCAAAAGAGGGAGAGTAGAGGAACAAAACATAATGGCCAGTTCTTTAGCAACAATCTAATAATGGTGTTCCCATCTAGACCAATGTTTCATTTTTTTTTTCATTTTTATATATATTACAGCCTAAAATACAGTGGTGCTATTCCAAAGTCTTAGTGTAATAGCATGCCCAAATCTGAAGTTGTTTTGAAGAAGGTGCACAAAAGGTAAAAGACCTGCTTGATGATATGCAAGGCAGACTGTCCAAATAATTTATCTGTAGACTGTTGGTGCGTAAGGACCTGGAGTAAAATTTACATCAGGGAAGTAAATCTATATCAGATTTGTCTAGTATTTGCTATTATTCCATGAACAAACTTGGAGTAACAAAATGCTTAAGTTTATTGTAATATGGACGTCTCCTTTTTAGTGATACTAATATGCTTCCTCTGCAAAAGAAAGGACTTTATGATAAAAATCTGTATTGAAGCTAGTTTTCCCATGCAGAATATGGAGACTTGCTTGTTCTTCTCCCAGAACATGCATGGACTGGGACTTTTCTCACCTTTCACCAAGGCTCCATGACCAGGTTTAAGGTGATTTTGACACCTTTCATTTTGTAAATTATTTTTTTCTCCCTTAAATCAATTTCATCCCAATAGGTATTTAAACCTGCAGAGGAGCTTTTGAAATGAGTCTTTAGTTCAGTTCTCCTGCTGATGACATTACAGTGAAACTGCCAAACTCTGGCTGTTTCCTAAGTTTGTCCTCTTAACCTTTCTCAGTATTTTACTTGTTTAGCCACAGTTTTTAAGGTAGTAATAACAGACCTAAACTTCATGAGTACAGCCTAACTGTAAGCAGTACTGTCCCTGTGCCTGATGAAGCATTCATCTTAGCATGCATTTGTAGGTCTAATACAAACATGTGAGTTAAGCAGTATTACCATCCAGACACTACAGGTGGTTGCTTACTCAAGTGCTGGGAAATACTCTTGTTGGAAAAGTATGATGAGAACCATGCTCAGCTTGTGCAGAGGAGCACTTGACCTCTTACAGAATTTATCTGTTGCAAAACTGTAGCTAAGCATTTATTCACAATATGGAAAAAAAAATTCTTGACGTAAAAGAAAACAATTGATAACCTTTTTCAGTATGAAGTAACTGGATTTTTATGTATCACAGCTGTGAAGAATGTCAAGCATCAAAAAGGTTTCTGTTCTTCTGGCAGCAACAGGGACCACATGGCTATCCTTGGTGTTTTGAAACAAAAGACACCTTTTTAATGTGAAATCAGATGTTTTCTTTTAGAAGAAAACTAGGAAATACACCAGTCTTATAAATTAAAAAAGCTATCTTTTCAGAAAATAAGAAGTCCAAATGGACTATTAAAAAGTTCAGAACATCAAAGTGAGTTCAAAGGCTGTTTAAAGTGACTGAGAATGTGGCTCAGATTATTGTTTCAGCCTCAGCATCAGTCTAAATGTTTGAACGGTAAGTACTACATCTACATAGTTTTAAAGTCAGGTATGATCTCTCAGTGACCCCTAGAAATGCTAATTTGTCACATTTAACTTAATAAATGTATTCTTGTAAAATATCTTTTAAAGGTATCTTTACACAGAACATACGTGCATGTGTAAAATGTAAAGCCTGTTCCTTTTTGTTTGGAATTAATATTACGTTGTGTGCTGTCTGCTTCAATAACCACGTTGTCTATTCTATGACCAAGGTGTGCTTCAAATTTTGTTCAATACATTAGTCATACTTCCAGACATGAAAGTTATCCACTCATATTCATTGCTAAATATGTTTGGGGGTGGGAGGAGGGGGCTAAAGTTCAGTGACAGAGGCAGGAGAAATACACAACATACTCTGTAAATAAAGATCTGGAGAAAGGGCAATGTGTTTGAATTTAAAAACTGCCTGAAGTTCTGTCTACATGTTCAGAATGGTTTGACAGTAATATAGATGAAAGCTTAGTACTAAGATTTCCTGTACTACATTTGTTTGATGCATCATATGTGTACTTGCAGGCACACGCAACAGAAGGGTTGGGAGTGTTTTGTTCTTGTAGAGTTATTTTTGTTTTGTGAAATACCTTTAGCTATTTTCATGACACATTTACTATTCCTCTTTGACATTGTGGTTTCTAGAGTTGGGCAGGAGGTGGAATTATCTCAAGACTCAAATCGTACACCCTTCCAAAGGCTGGCAGCAAAAAGGTGCCTCATATACTTTTTTTTAGGTTTTTGACTGAGTTAAAAATACTTACACAACTAATTTCACTCTCTTCTCCCCCTCTTTTCGCTTGCTGTCTTGACTACTAACAATCAGATTGTGAAGATTTTGTGAGCTTTCTGCATCTATCCTAATCATCTGCATAATTATGGGCTTGATTTTATAACTGAAGCAATGGGTTTGGAGGAGTTTTAAAATAAGAGGGACTCTTTTTATGCAGTTTCTGGCATATCAATATTTTAATGCAGATCTCAATATTTCTGCAAATGAAATGTAAGTGATAAATTATTTTTCAAAACCACTCAGTTATAGCAGAACAGAATTACATTTCTACTCTCCTTCCTAATCAGAAAATTGTTTTGCTTACACAATAATGTTATTACTGAGTACATTTAGGGTACAATAAAAACAACAAAATACATACTTATATAACCTATGCGCACAAACCTTGTTATGCATTCACTTACATTTAAGCAAGTGTAAGATGTCAAAAGACCAAGCAGAATGGGAAAATTGGTAAGATGCCAGGGAGCCAAGGGGACCCCAGCCCTGTCCTAGTGAAAATGCTCTTGCATGGCCAGAAAATGGTGCTGTCCAGTAATTGATGTAGCTCTGAAGCATGTAGCTATGAGTTTGCATGCTGAGAATAACATGTATGGCCCTATTCAATCCATGAGTCTCTCTTTATGTTTATTGATTTATTTCCAGTTGGTCTTCAACAAAAATGAGCAGGCATGAAAAGCCCTAGAGGTGTGGTACTGTTCAGAGTGAAAAGCTATGTTTTGATATATACTGTATTTGATAATCCTGATAAATAACAAATATTCTTTTCCTACAGCTTCAGTTCACTTTTATCCTGAAGTACCAACAGCTGTTGTCAGCTGTGTATCCCTGAAGGACCCACATCTCTTTTTCAGTGTGTGTTGATCACATACAAACACGGACACAGTCTCATGATCTGATCTAAACCATCTGAAATACAATACCGAACTATCACACATTCTGGGTTGATTCAGAAAAGTGAGTGTAGGGTCTGAACTCTGTAGACATGTTTTTGGTCACACTGGTCTCTGTTAACCTGGTAAAACCTGTGCTTGCTCTGGTCACTTTCTGCTGTCAAATACCTATTTCCTGCCTTCTGGGCAGCATACATAGACTAGAGACTGAAGCATATTGCCAGAGAAAAAACAGTCATTTAAGGAAATAGTTTAGGAAATCTGATTTGATCACCATTTACGTGTACTTAACCCTGAATACTCAGACCCACATCATATTGCCAGATTTTAGACTCTAGACAAAAGTCCTGCTCTGAACAATTCAAAGATTTACCATTCGTTAACCCCACCAAGCAGAGTTTACTTTAGACCTGGTTAATTACACCATCAGTTCTACTACGTCAAAAAAGACAGTAAACCAGAAAATTTTTATTTGTTTCATTTGTTATGTTATATTTGCTCATTGTTGGGATTTTTTTTTTATTTCCCAAATGCACTATTTGTATTAAATTTTAGGATCCAAATCTAAATTTATCAGTCTGTTTTAGTAGTGTAAAATCGTTAATTTAGACAATTTAAATGAAATCCTGCCACCTAGTGGTAACTGGGATACGTTAGCCAAAGCTCATTGAGGTTATGGCTGATGTTTGTCATGCAGTGTTTTGCTATTAAGTTTTAATAAAATAAGATGACTTTATGGTCTGCATTTTTTCAGTTCAGAATTATTAACCTGAAAGAATATTGCATTTGCTGTATAAGTCAGTCTTCATGATGAACACAGTTTTCATGAGAATACTACTATACTATTTACTATAAAATTATAATCTGTACTGTAAAAGTCAGATTTAGAGTAGTTGGAGCCATTTCATTAAGATGTCACACTTTTAACAGTGTGGGCTTGAGGACTCTTTACTTGGATTCCTTTTCACTGGTTGAATAAATGCATGGTCATTTTGCCCATTCTCTGTTTCTTGTAAGAATACAAGAAGTAATCAGTTGTCCTATACCTCAGATGTGTTAAAACAAAGATCCTTGTGTCCAAAAAATATCTGCTAAGTTAAACTTGCTGTTTTAAAAGTGTAGGGCAGAAGAGACTCTGCATTTAAATGACAGTTAAATAAAAAGGAAATTTTCTTTTACTATCACTCAGATCACTGCATATGCAAGGATGCATATCTCCTGCCCCATTTCTAGTCAGTCTTCTTGGCTTTAAGGGAAAAAAATTCCAATTCCTGGTAGAAAATCCAATTCAAACTTATGCAAGATGGGTACATGCTGTCAGTACATGACTGGCAGGACTAAAGAAAAACATTTGAGATTTTTCTGAGTGCTGCACAATTTTCCCAAGTTGCTAATAGGAGCTGAAAAGGTGCCTGTGAAATACCGAATTGTAGTTCAACCAAAAATCATAGAATCACAGAATTTTAAGGCTTGTAAGGGACCTTAAAGGACATCTAGTCCCAGCCTCCTCTGTCATGAGCAGGGACCCCTTCTGCTAGACCAGGTTGTTCAAGGCCTTATCCAATCTCCCCTTGAACACTTCCAGGGATGTGGCATCTACAACCTCCCCTGGCAACCTGTTTCAGTGCCTCAGCACCCTCATAGTAAAGAATTCCTTCCTGTTATCTAAACTGAATTTTCCCTCTTTCAGTTTGTACTGATTATTCCTTGTCTTATCACTACAATTCCCCATGAAGAGTCCCCCTCCAGCTTCCCTGTAGGCCCCCGTCAGATACTGGAAGGTTGCTATGGAGTCTTAGCACAACCTTCTCTTCTCCAGAGTGAACAGCCCCAACTTCCTTAGCCTGTCTAAGTGGTGGTCCACTCCCTTTATCAACTTTGTGGCCTCCTCTGGACTTGCTTCATCAATTCCATGTCCTTCCCATGTTGGGGGCACCAGAGTTGCATGCAGCACTCCAGGCTGGGTCTCACCATAGTGGAGTTAAGGGGCAGAATCTCCTCCCTCACTTTGCTGGCCAAGCGGCTTTGGATGTGGACTTTTTCATAACCCCCAAGTCCTTTTCTCAGGGGTGCTCTCAGTCACTTCTCTGCCCAACCTGTAGGTGTGTCTGGGATCACCCTGACTGAGGTGCAGGACTTTGCACTTGGACTTGTTGAACTTCATGAATTTCACACAGGCCCACCTCTCAAGCCTGTCCAGGTCCCTCTGGACACCATCCCTTCCCTCCAGTGTGACTGCACCACACAGCTCAGTGCCATCAATGAACTTGCTGAGGCGGCACTCAATCCCACTGTCCCTGTGACTGACAAAGATGCTGAGCAGCATCGGCCCCAGTACTGACCCCTGCAGGACACCACTCATCACTGGTCTCCACATGGATATTGAGTCCTTGACCTCCACTTTTCACATGTGATCATCCAACCAATTCTTTATCCACCAAGTGGTTCATCCATCAAACCCACCTCTCTCCAGTTTAGGGACAAGGATGTCATACAGAACAGTGCCAAACACTTTGCATAAATCCAAACAGACAATGTCAGCTGCTCTGCGCCATTCACCAGTGCTGTCGCCCTGTCATAGAAGGTCACCAAATTTGTTCGGTACGATTTCCCCTTAGGAAAGCCATGTTGGCTGTTTACCAAACGCCCCTTTTTTCTCCATGTGACTTAGCATAGTTTTCAGGACAATCTGCTCCCTGACCTTGTCTGGTACAAAAGTAAGACTGACTGCTCTGTAGTTCCCCAGGTCTTCTGCTTTCCCCTTTTTAAAAATGGAAGTCATGTTTCCCTTTATCCAGTCATCAAAGACTTGACCTCACTGCCACAATTTTTCAAAAATGACAGTGGCTTAACAACTTCATCTGACAGCTCCCTCAGTACCCTCAAAGGAATTTCATTGGGTCCCATGGGCTTGTACACATTCAAGTTCCTTAGATGACCACAAACCTGATGCTCTCCTACAGTGGATTTAAATATTCATTCTCCCTGTCCCTGCATTTCCCTTTCGCAACTTGGGCAATGTGAACTTGCCATTGAATACTGAGGCATGGAAGTCATTGAGAATCTCAGGCTTCTCTCTGTCCAGGGTAGCCAGGTCTCCCATTTCCTTCCAGAGAGGAAAGAAGGAATATTAAATACATTACTAAGCTGTTGAATCAATCTGCAACAATTAGAAATAACACTCTACACATATTAACCAAGTTAAGTAATGATAAGTAAGACACTATGATTCTTCTTAAACATGAGCAGCTCCCTGAGAAAGAGAACCCACTTTGTTACATTTGGTATCACTGTGTGATTTCCAATTCACAGCTGCAGAGCTTTATTTACAAGCATGGAATTGATGTACTTTTTTTTAATGCAGTTGCTGAGCAAGAGCATCCAATCCATTCTGGTTTTTTTGTTGCTGTTCTTGAATTGAAAGAGCAGAAATGTCTCGCGTCACATTTGAGACATCTCGTGTCATCTATGTCTTGGCCAGAGCTATGTTTTTACCAGCTGTTCTTCACTAGTGAATGGATTCTTGAGGTGTTCGAATTTGGTGTATATTAATTACATTTGGCCAGTTAAAAGCTGACTTCCAGTCGTAATGGGGGTTTGGGGTTAGTGAGTTACCTGTGTAAAATAGTGACACAGGTCTTGGAAACCTGCCAGGGTGAATCAGTCTAGAAAAGCAAAACTAGATCTGAGGTTCTTAGTTTATACCTTCATTTGCCTCCCTTGTTCTCGAGAATGGTAGATCAGTCAGTTTGTTCCTTGATGTATCCCAGAACTCTCCAGGGTTTTGTGATTTGCCTTGACAGCAAATGGCCTTTTAACACTGTTCCAAATACTGAGTAATTCAAGTCAGAAACATGACCCTTACTGTGCCTGATGTCACTGTGCTCATCCCACTAGGCCAGAACATTGCTGAAAACTGGCTTCCTACACGTGGTTTGCAGTAAAATCTGTGTATCTAAACCTTTTCTATTTCATCCAGCTGGGTAGATAATGCCATTATGATTTCAAGGTCTGTAGTTCCCAGGTCAGGTGTTTCCCCTACTAAATGCAGTTTCTAGATGATAAAACTTCTGTTGCATCCAATAGTTTACAATAGGAAACTTCACAGAATGGACCTTAAAGATAATTTTGTTACAATCCCTTTGCCATGGGCAAGGCCACCTTCCACCAGAGCTTTGTTTCTCTTTACTTTAAAAGAAACTAATATGCAGAAGTAGGTTCTGCAATTCCCGTGTTCCCAACAGTTCACAAACAGAAGAGACCAGATTAGTAGTTTCCCTCATCTGTACTTCATTGTGCCATACCCAGGTGAAGAGTTCCAGAACAAACAATGGATGAGATGGTTTGTGTACTCCATATTATTTCTCTGACAAGAGTAAAGGCAGAGGAGCTGTATTTGAACCGGATGCTTAATTAATTGGGTAATATTCTCCCACCTCAGAGCAGATAGACTATCCTAATATCTGGTCCATTATGTTTGTCCCTGATGTTACACAAGCCTATTAAAGTAGTAACTTTTTACTCCAGTTTCTTCCACTTCTTTAAAATAGAGTCCCTCTGTAATATCCACAAGTGAAACAGGAAATTGTTTTTTGTTTTCATTTTTGGTAGCAATTTCTCTGTGGCCTAGATAGGGGGAGAGATAACTTGAAGAAGGAGGAAGGATAGATTAAAGAGAAATCCTTCTGACTGTTTGTGTTACATGACAAATTTGAAAAGAGCATATAAATTTAATATCTGCAGAATAAGATTTGTGCATGACCCACTATAGTTAATTCTCTCTTATCTAATGCTCTGAAATATTTGTAATATCTTTCTATGCTTTTGGCCTGCTCTAACAAGAGCCTCCAGAATGAAATAACCTCTTCTGGATCCCTTTCTTTCTGATTCTTACCTGTGGGTGTCTTGCAATCATTATGCCAAAATCCTTGGGGGAAAAAAGTGCTTTTGACTTACCTATTCATTGTTAAACAAAAACTTTATTTGTGTGCTACAGCTTCAGTCAACTATTGGCCACCCACAAGAAGAAACACCTTTTAATCCTTATGTGCTGCAAAGGAACAGAGGTATTGCAGGAGCAGAAAGAGGTAGGCAGAGTAATATATAGCATTAATGCAATTTTCTTCTTTATGGCAGAGATCTCTTTCAATCCATATTTCTTTTTTTTCTTGCATATATTTCACATTCTGTTATGTATTGGTGTAGCGACTATCATAACTCAAGCCTGGTAGCTGAAAATGCCAGTTGTCACCATCTATAACAAAAATCTTTTAGCAGAAACCCTTTTTTCCATTTTGAAGTGCAATATTATTATTTCCTTGACTCTAAAATCTATATTCTTGCACGTCATAAAAAGAATTGTTGCATCCACAGTGCCAAGCACAATGCAATTAAAGCGGGGTGCCTAAGAATGAAGTAGATGTAAGGCAGCATTCTGAGTGAAGACTTGTGAGGTAACTAATGGGAAGTACTAAGGAGAAGGGCCAACCTTTAACCCTCCTTCTGTCAAGAAACATCCTGGTTTCACCCTGCACAGATACTCAGTAGTTACAGCATGTCACCAGGGGGAGGCCACTGTCTTTTAGTGTGCTCTAAACTGCATATAGATGGACTATGTGGACTATATATATGTGGTTTCTTTAAAATGCCCTTACAAGTCAAACACACTGATGATCTTGAACATAGAAAAAGTGAATATATTAGCTGTGGCAGCAAAAATGTCTGAAATCATGTCTAATTTTATCATTGTTTGAACTGCAGGTGATCAGAGAGAAGCGTTACCCATGGATACTGAGGTCTATGAAAGTCCGTATGCTGATCCAGATGAAATTAAACCAAAAAATGTCACTCTTGACAGGAAATTGTTAACTTTGGAGGAGGGTGAACTTGGCTCTGGCAACTTTGGTACTGTAAAGAAAGGGTTCTATAAGATGAAAAAGTGAGTGTTGCCTTCTGTTTTCATGGGCTCTAATATGTAAAAATTCTAGGCTTTACTTTTTGGAGCAGCAGTAATCTTTGCATGTCATTTGGTGTGACAGACTGTAACTAATTTGGGCTAATATTCACCAGTTTCTCTCTTTGTACGTACACTTAGGCACTCAATTTTAGTCTGTAAAGTTCGAAATGCTGCTTATGACTGTTTTCTCTCCTGACGGGGATAGTAGAGTGGGAATTCCACTATCTTCCTCCATAGTTTGCAAAAGTACAAATACTACACAGTATTTCCCATCTGCACAATATCTGTCAGAAAACATGTAGAGTGCCATGGACAGTTTACCGATAGCAAAGAGAGCTCTGTCTAAAGTAAGTGTGATAAATACCAGTTTCCTGAAGCTGGAATGTTGATTTTCAAGAAGACAGAACATGTTGTAACATTTTTTACCATGTCATGTCCATAGGAACAGACCCTGTTTATACTTGACTATTCATGCATTTGCATAGTAAAATGTTATCAGTATGCTGTTTATGTGCATGGACTGATTATGTACACAGTCCCATCTCTTGAAGTTGGAGGGATTTCTTTAACGGAGGTTTGCAGAAGCAGGAAGGATTTTCATTTTTCCAATATAGGCTGTAGGGATTTGAAGGGCTCTGATCTCGGCTTGTGTATTTTTTAATCTTGTTTCACACTTGAGCTCTGTTGATCTCATCGGTCACTCTTTCAGTTTGCTGTATGAATGGGAGGTTGCAGAAGTAGGCTTAGATTCTCAGGATTTCAGAGCACTGCCTGGCAATGCTGCATGTTCCAATCTCACCCCCAAAACACTCCAGGGCTTAGAAAGCTCTTTATAGGTTTTCTTGCCAGAAGAGCTTTATGCCATTCTTGCCAGAGTGGACAAGAAAATTTTATCCAGTATGCTTTTTTTCAGGCTTCTCAAGGCATTTTTACGACAATCTGTAATTTTCTCAGGTTTTTTTCATTCTTGCTCTTTTGCTTAGCTGTCTTCTGTGCATTTGATAGAGAGATGTTCCTGTTATGGCTGGTTTTTTTCTCCTCTGAGTGTCAATTCTGTCCTTTGTCACAATTTGTACTATGTGAGTGGAAACATCTGATGAAGATCATGTGCATTAGTGCCCAGATTTTTCAGCAACTAGTCCCAGATCTGGATTCTCTTTTGCAGGGGTGCCAAGCCCGTGGCTGTAAAAATTCTGAAGAACGAGAGTAATGATCCAGCAGTAAAGGATGAATTACTGAGAGAAGCAAATGTAATGCAGCAACTGGATAACCCATATATTGTCCGTATGATAGGTATATGTGAAGCTGAGGCCTGGATGTTGGTAATGGAGATGGCTGAACTTGGGCCATTGAACAAATTTTTGCAAAAAAATAGGTATGTAAACTTTGATTCTATTCCATAAGATACAGGTCCTTTTATTTATTTTTTATTTTTCTTCACGGACAATTAAAATTGATATGTTGTTAATGTAATAGTTAATGATTGTAGTTATTTTTCACTGGAACATGTTTCTGAACTGTCAAATATTTCTGCCAAAATAGCGTATTTTCAATAAATGAAAGAATTTTCACATATCCTTCAATTTCTCCTTTATTGATGTGATAACACAGCATCTTGCCCAGGACAGGAGCCTAGATTGCCTTTTCTAATTGAAGCTTAGCTAAATGTAAGTGGATCAGGTTCCCAGTGTAATGTGGATAAGTTAAAAGTAAAGATTTGTATTTGAACTCCATGAAAAGTCGTGGAAATGAACTGCTGACCTCTTTAAAATTCAATTTTGATTTTCAGACATGTCACAGAGAAGAATATAACAGAGCTGGTGCATCAGGTTTCCATGGGGATGAAATACCTGGAGGAGAATAATTTTGTTCATAGGGATCTGGCTGCAAGAAATGTGCTATTAGTCACCCAACATTATGCCAAAATTAGTGACTTTGGACTTTCTAAAGCTCTTAGTGCTGATGAAAATTATTACAAGGTAAGCTTTGAACCTGACATGGAAGCTGTGTAGTAACATAGCTTAATAAGGATATTTTCAGTTGAAATGCAGTTGGTTTTCCAAGTTGAAAATTCGAAATACTATGTGTCATTCATTATTTTATAACCTGATACTAGATTGCCAAATTCAAAATATATGATCAACATTGAGAGACATGTAGGGAGGGAAAAGCTTATCCCTCTTTTTACTTGTCTACTTTAATTTACTTTTGGTAAACTTGTCATTAGAAGATTGAAATGAGATACTACCTTACATAAAAGGTGGAAAATGTATTTGTTGCAAAACAGTTCTCATCGTGTCCAAGGAAAATGTAGGCTAGCACTAATACACTGTCTTATAGAACAGAATTAGGGAAGGTTTTTGAGAGAATAGCATTGTTAAATCATAAATTAACCTAAGCAAAATTTGTTTATCTTGGTTTTAAATTCATTGGACCTTTGTACAGCTAAAGTGATTAAAATAATTGCATCATTTAATAAGGTAAAAGGCGGGAGATAAAGGCTGTTACATGTCTGTATTTGTTTTCCTGGTATATCCCTCTTGCAATTCAAATTACTTCTTCCTTCTGCCTATGCCCTTTTATCAGCTCTTTGAAACTAACAGTCCAACCCATGAAACACTGCAGAGGAGGAGCAAGCACATACTCCCATCTGATGACCTTCCTGTATAGGAACAGTAGTAGCTGCTGATGGAAAAGGAATCTTAAATCACTGCCAGTAGCCTAGCCAGAGATGCTTGTCCATCCCAGTCTCAGAGCCTTGAGAATTAGTATCGAAAGTCCATTTTCTTTGCAACTCCACGTGATGCAGTAGAGTCCTGTCACTAAATCTAGCAGTTTGCTGGTATGGCTTGACACTTGAATGGTCGTAATGCAGCATTACAGCATAATTTAGGTAAACTGCAGTTTGCCACCAGGCAGTCATTGTGCTTTGAGATAGAGCACCCGCTTCAACCATCTGGACATGTCTCTCTTACCCTCTGTGGAGAGCCAAATGGAAAAAAACTCTCTTTAAAGAGCAACTTTAAATTAAATGCCACTAAGAACATGGCTCCAAGTCATCTAGCTAAGCTTTATTTTTACCACAGATTTAATTTCAATGCATTCTTTTGAAAGTGGAAGATTAGGAACAATTTTGTAACACCTTTGAAGAAGCTGTTACCCATTCTCTCTAATGCTAACTGCATCATGGTGCTTAGTACAAATGTGTGCAGATCTAAGTTAACATGAATTATGTGCATTCACGTTGTGTTTATTACCTATCATTGTATCTAGCCTGATTTTTCCTTTCTGTTATGACATGTTTCAGGCACAAAGTCATGGAAAATGGCCAGTCAAATGGTACGCTCCAGAATGCATGAATTTCTACAAATTTTCTAGCAAAAGTGATGTGTGGAGCTTTGGGGTTTTAATGTGGGAAGCTTTCTCTTATGGACAAAAACCATATAAGGTGAGTGGTTATATTTGGCCATGTTTTTTCTGTAAAAATTCAGAGCAAATTTGAACCAAGAACTTTTCCTAACTAAAAGGAGTTGTTGCAACAAATGAGTCAAAGGATTGCCCAAAAATCAGTTCCAGGCCTGTATTTTATTTATGCTGTCACGTGTGCTGTAATCATTTGCAGCTTGGATGATTGACTGTTCTGGTCACCTTCTTCCAGGGAATGAAAGGTGGTGAAGTAGCGCAGATGATTGAAAGAGGAGAACGAATGGAACGTCCTGAAGTCTGCCCAACAGAAGTTTATAGTCTAATGAAGTTGTGTTGGACATACAAGTGAGTGTGAGGGGTTGCTCTTTTGATAGAGGAACAGTTTAATCTATATGGTTAATAGCCAGAAAGGGGATGGGTAGGGGTTATTTCAAAATACATCTTTTCAGCTGGAGTTCAGCTTACAACCATACTCAAGCTAGGAAGTCAATTGGACTTTCAGGTGAAAATTATCTGAGTTACAGAGTGTACTACAAAAGCCAATTTTGTAGAACAGAGTTTGCTGAAACAGTTATATACAGAATACAGGGTATCAAAAAAAGGAAGTCCACAAAAAGGTCAGTCTAATGCATTTTGAAAAGAAAGTTTGAAATTAAGCAAATATTTTTGTTTCATTTTGGATTGTGTTTTGCTTAATTTTCATTTCCAAGGCTTTAGCTTTACTGAAATTTCAAAGTCATTTTGCCAAAATGTTTATTCCATTCCTCAATATTTAATTGTTTTGAGCTATTTTTCTCTTCTCTCATAACTGAATATATTCAAATTGGATCCCACACTGACTTCCTATCAGTGAAAGGCAAACCATCTTTACAGGTTATACCTGATATGTCAGAAACATTTCTTTCTGTTTCATAACCATTTAGAAATTAGAATTATAAAATACAGAAAAAAGAATAAAGCCTACCTGACTTTTTAAATTAGTATATTGCAAAAATATATTAAAATGGTTTTATGATATATTGTTTTAAACGATTTTGCCGAAGTTACTTTTAACTGTAAAGTCTCCAGAAAGCACCCTAAGTGACTGTAAGATCACTTATTCTTCCAGTTCACCATCTGGTGAATAGACCTGTCCAACAAAGGTCTACATTAAGAAGCTGTAGTACTTCATTTTTAGATACCTTGCTTCCTTGTTAGCCTTATTAAACCTAGTACTCTAGAAAGAATGTGCAACTAAAAAGTTATTCCTGCCCTTTGGGTTGACTCAAAGAATGCTGTAACAGTTCTACAGTGAAAGAGATCAGGTTTTGTTATTATTAACAAACGTATCATAAAGCATGCTGATTTTTATTTTTTGTACTCAAATTTTCAAAAGAAGGTTCAGGTCAGGCAGAGTAACCATCTCAATATGTAATGTAAAATTATAAGGGCTTGTTGTCAGTTTAATTCTGTTCTCCAAATAAAGATACAATTGCAGATATAAAAAGAAAATGGTACAGTCATATAGTGTGTGGGTAGACTCCTCTCAGGGGTTCTAATCACTCTGTGTGACGGTACTACCCATTATAAGGCAGATACTGCACAGCAATTATTCTTTTTTCCAGACTATTACTAAAGTAAATGAAGTAGAAAATTAAATGGAGCTGATTTACCATGTCTTTCTTCTGTTACCTTTACCAATCACAAAGTAACAGGCATTATAGTAAATCCACTGACTGGATGCTCTGCAGTAGTATTTGCAAGTTCATATTAATTTTGTAGCATGATTTTGGTGGCCTGAAAATATTGTGAGCATCTTTAAATGAGCTATCACTGAGGTAGAGTCCAAGGGCTGTAAGGCCCACGCACCTTGACAGCTCTGTCCTTCCTGTGGAGTGACACTTGCCATCTTCCCACAGCGTTGACGACCGACCGGGATTTGTTGCAGTCGAGATGAGGTTACGTAACTACTATTACGACATTTCCCACTAACAGCATGGAGAACAGCAGCTTCCTCATCTCCAGCCAGCACCCTCTCAGAAGCAGCTTATTTTCCAAAACCAAGCAACCTCGATTTTTGTACTTCCATTTTCAACCTGCAAAGTTCAGAGCTGAGCCTTGTGTCTGTAAGGTTACCTTTTCTCACTTTCTGCACAAAATCCAGCCCCAAAAGAGTACTGGAAGTGTAACAGTCTCAAAGTGAGCAGCAAGGGTGTTAGAGCAGATGCTTATACTTTTGCTGTATTCCATTTCATTTTATTTTCAGCTTTATTTGCATTACATTTTGCAGTCCTGTAAAACCTACTTAATGACTTTGAGCCTTCTTCCTCTCCTGTATTGGAATGAAGGTAGGAATTTAGATTCTTCTCATTAATATTGTTAGCCTTTAAATGTATTGAGTTGTTCCAGCCTTCTCTTTCCTCAAGGAAGAATGGCGTAAAAATTTCTCACTATGAAGCAAATTCCCTGTGCAAGTATGTCAGTCTGTTTGACTGACGGTGTGTTTGATTTTATCACCAAAACCCTTTAAACCAAATCACATTCTTCTTAGTAGTAAAGTAGGCAGGGGGGAATTGGGGGTTTTGGCTTTCTAACATCATCACCTCCTTTAAATATGACCATCTTCTTTTGTTCCTCATCTCATGTGTGGAGCCAAGCTGTGCCTCAGGGAGTTATTTTTTTTTCCCAGTGGAAACTGGGAACTCAGAGGCTTGATCTTGTCTTGGAAGAAAACATACCAGCACCTAAGATGATTCTATATTTTAGCATAAACTCCAACACTGCATGCCTGAAAATACACCTCTGATGGAGCAGTGCTTACCTTTCTCTGTGCTCTTCCATTCTTCTCCAGACATACCTTTTCTGTGTATCTATTAGGACACACCATAGCTCCTTGTGTTGTGTTTTGAGCAGCAATCACTTCTTCTATCTTTTCTTCAAACCTTTCTTAAAAAGTACCTGTGAGAATTTCACCACACCTTATCACCTCTAAAGTTAAATTTCACCTCTAGTTCAAATAATTTATAATGGGCATGTGGATGACATTACTTTTGTCTGCTGCAAAATCTTAGTATTTGTCCTGTTATCAATCCCTGTGGGCATCTCAGGAAAAGGCATTTGCTGTATCACTCTTCTGTAATGCAGTGTGCATCTCCATTAAATCCGAAGTATAGTAATAGCAATAACAAATAATATAATCAACTTCTGATTCTGTTTTTACCCTTATGCTTTGCTTGCTCAATCTCATTTTAAATATTACCAATATCAACATTTCTATCATTTATTACTCACAAGCAGCTACTTTATTGTCATTTGCATATATCTCAGGAATCTACATACATTCTGTCTGCTAGATATAGAGATTTTAGAAGAATATGAAGAATAAGATTTAGAGTTAGATATATTTATTGCATATGGCTGGTTAGAGTATACATGTTTAATTTTTTGTGTGAACAGGGTATTCTTAGAGATGCAGTGGTATTTTTTTCTCTAGCAATGAAATTGTGTGAGCAATTAAACTGAGAAAGTGTGAAATAATTTTCATGAAAGACAGGACTATAAAAAAATGTAGAAGCTACTGGGGGTTTTTGTCTTTTTACCAAGTTTACGGTCTATTTGTTAAATAATACGTGGTTACTTTTGGTGGTTTAGTCTTGGCTGTCCACTGCAAGACACCACAGGCTACTGAAAGATACTGAGTGCAATAGACCATGTTTCAAATGTGACCAGACCTGACTTACCTTGGAAATGATTCATTTTTTGTCTTGTTTTTAAGAAACACTTTTCTACAAGACCAGCTTGTGTAGAAGTTAGCCACAGTTATACATAGGTGTTTTGTTGCTTAAACTATGTTGCAGAGAATTTGTTATCTCTACATGTGCAATTAGTACATTTATGGGGATATTAGTTATAAACAAATTGCACAAATCTCTATGAACCAGCGAGTGACAGTACTCAATTTCCCAGAATGAGAGATATATTCCTCTATATCTCTCATGCTCTTTAAAAGTGGTCTGATACAACAAACCTGGAGAATTATGTCTCCTTCTCTCTTCTGAGTGAATGTCAACATCACTTTCTGGAGTTACTTGATTATTTTTAACTTCACTATTACATAATAAAAGTTTACAATGAGACTATAAAGTATTGTAAAATAAATGGATTAGGTTTTAACATTTTAATTAAAGATACTTTTACAAAATATGCTGTCTTAACAAGAATCCTTTCATAATTACTTGCTTTGTAAAAAATCATGATGCCGTGCAGAGTGTGTATATGTACTGAGTTACTGTGACTGTTGTGGAAGACTGAGTTTTTCCTGTTGACAATGAAAGGTACCCAACAGGACAGACATGCCCACTGAAGCCTGAGCTGCTTTTGGAGCAATTCAGGAATAGCAGGAAATTGCCAAAATCTGCATGTTCTTACTGCACCTAAATCTTCAAAGTGCTTTACAACAATGCTGTGCTGGATCTAGAAGGTTAGAGGTGCCAGGAGTAAGTGTAGTCTATCAGCTAGCCAAGAATTTCTGCCTTACAGATGTCAGCTATGGAGGATTTAAGTCACATTATATAACATGGAGCCTCCCTCATATATGCAGACAGCTGTTCTGGGTATTCTAAAATAAAAGCAGCAGTACCTTATTCTCATTTACCTTCTTTTGCATGCTCAGGTTCTCAGGAAAGCTAAGGCTAGATAGGTGTGAATGTGAATTTGAATAATAAACAAGAATGGCAGAAAGACATCTCTTCAAGCAGGTACTTGCCTTCTGGGGGGATCAGTCAGTGACTGGCTGACTCTCTTCTGCTGTGATCGTTTTCCTGCATAGCAAATCTGGCCTAATTGTTGCACCTTCCCACTTGTGGGACTGCACCAACCGATATGAAGGGACTTTTTGTCTTTTGGCCGTCTGGACCTGGTTGTCTGTTTTTAAATTGATCTGTCTCAGAAATGCCACTCGGTGGTGTAGGCCCACAAGTAATTGTCCTGACAGAGTTAAAGGGTAGAAAACTGCAGCATGTAGTTAGGGAGGCTGATGGAGAAGAAGGACCAGGTAGGTCCAGGAAGGACCAAGAAGAAGGGCATGCTAAGAGGGCTTTTCACTGGAGAAAAACAGTGTGATTACACCTTTGGTTAGGGCTCAGATCTACAAAATCATTGAGTTTTTTGAAGCATGGGAAGCCATGTGCCTCTTCCCATAGAGACACACCCAGGCATCTTAAGGGCCCTGGTCCAGCCTGTCCTTGCTTCTGACTGTGTGCAAAAAGGGGACCTTTAATCAGACAGCGAGCAATACCCGTAATTCTCACCCCTGAAATCGTCACCATCAGCACTACCAGTTTGCTGAAGAGCCCATCTGCAGGTGGCCTGCACGGGCAGGCTGTGCACCAAGGCAGCAGGGTGTCCTCGCCCCAGCCCTGCCAGGAGGTGGCAATGCCTGAACGCGGTTGGAGTGAAGCACTTGTCTGGCCATTTCTGGCACGCTCCCCTCTGCCCCGGCTGGTGTTGCGCCTGTGTGTTACAGAGGACACATTCCCTTTGCTCCTTGCTGCCAAGCAGTGTTGCACCTGAGGACAAATCGTCATTTATTTATATTGTGAATGGTCAGCTGTGGATGATTAACAAAGGCTTCTGAGACTCGGTGTCCACTTGTCTTTCATGCGATCCCAGCAGTGAGAGATTGCACACAGAAAGATACAGACCACGCCCCACACATGCCTGGAAGGGAGTGAGGGTGGCCTATGCATGGAATAACACAGGGAAACATTTAGCAAGCAATTGTAATTACCAGTCCTGAGTTTAGTGAGGACAGAAGGACTGAAAGGCATGCAGAAGAGGAAGAAAAACATGGATTCCTGTTAAAATACAGTCAGAGAGATGTAACACAAATTCTGAGAACGACAGTTGTCCAATCACTCAGAGTTCCCTGAAGTCAGGCTAGAGCTGTGCATCTATCTCCAAATAGGTATTTTTTTCTTTTCTGTCACATAGGTGATAATTGAGATGAAGACCCACTGGGTTCCTTGGCATATAATTAACTCTGCATGGAGTATAACCACTGCTTCCCTGAGGCAGTAGAAGTGTGCACATTTCTTGATAACAAGAGAAGAGAGGAAACGAGGCAGCTGGGGAAAGCATTACACTACTGTCCATTAAAATTCATAACTTTAAATGTAAATAGCCCCTGGATGACCAGTCCAGTGTAAATGTGCAGAGATCATTAACTCCCCTCATCTGTCAACCATTGCAAATGCCTTAAAATGTCAGGTTAAGAAACTGTTAGGCCCAAGTCTTGCTTAACTGTGTCAAAGTGTTTGTGGAGGAATGCCACTGCCATGCCCCTGCAGCTACAGTGCCCACCTAGCGTGCTCCATGTGTCAGAGATCAGCTGAGTGCCAGGCTCCCTGTGCCTCTGCCATGTTAGAAGTGCAACATATTTCTGCAACAACAGAAGAAAATAGAAAAGATTTTGCAAAGAACAGTTCAGTGACACTGTCCTGTTACATCGCCACCTGCCAGTGGCTACATTAACATCAACATCTGTTCTTTCTCCTTCCTACCTTAATAAAGAGTAATTGTGCCAGTTTCAGCAACAGCAAGAGTGCCAAGACTGTAATTGCATGACCAAGCAGCAGAACAGGTAGCAGAGAACTTTAATAGTTGTCTCTTGAACAGCTTGAAGACTTTCCTTTAAAAATATTACACACTTACACACACATGAACATGTATTTCTTGTCATTCTTTCGTACTTGAGTTCAATAATGATTTGTCCTCAGTTTTTACCACACAGCCATTGTAGCTGTATCCTCATGTCTTGTTCTAATTTATGTGCAGATTTCATCAATGTTACCAAACAATTTCTCTCTGACTGGTGTATCAGGTTCCACCTCTAGTAATCTGAGGCTGAGACTAGCTGGCAAGAATTATTAATGTTGGTTTTCAGTGATAGTTCTAGAAGGTAACAAGAAAACTGCATGGAAGGAAATGGCTGTGGGGAGCATGGATACATCATGAAATGCTTGAGACATACAAACTCACTGAGCTTGTCAAAGAGCAGCACTTTGGGGCATTTTTTCTTTTTTCTACTTGAGCAGATGTAAATTGACTGTTTGGCTTGATTTGATGTTTCTTTTCCCAAAAGATACATCTCTAGAGTTGATGTTTCCTTATTTTTCCCTAGTATTGACACATCATTATGCCCATAGTTGGGTATAAAAACCTAGATTATCGATGTCATTTTGTTTTAGCAAGATTCCCTCTGTTGCCAGTAAAGCCCCCGCATACAGCTACATTTCTGTTCTAGCAGGCCTCATTCTTCTGACCACTGTGCAAGCACTCGCTTAAGTTAAACAGGAGCACCAGCAGACAGCCCTCTCCCAAAGCCCTCATGCTCCCTCTGACAAAGGGCAATTCAGAGAAGCACTGCACAATAAAGTTCAGCCACCAGCATGAGGAAGGTTCCCAACCTCCTTCTCCCAGCATGTCTGGTTTTCTAGACAATACAGCCTCTTTAAGACAGCAAATACAAAATTGTACAGATATTTATTATCAGATTACACTGGTGTAACAGGATGCCTACACACACCTTGTGCTCAGGAGCCACCTCATTTTTTGCAAATGTCTAATGCACTAGAGCAAAAATAGTTTTTTTCTCTTTTTTTCTTTTGTAAATGTGTTGTTGCCTCTCTCACTGATACATGCATATCTTCGGCTATTTTAAAATTTTATATTCACTGGTATTACTGCTTCCCCAGGGGCAGGCAGCAATGAGATCCTATTTTTAAACTCCTCAGTCAGCCATGACTTCCTTTTTGTCTATCCACTCTGTAGCTGCCATAGGGAGTGAGCATAGCATTCCTCATCTTTTTGTGGTTTCTACTTATAAGGAATAAGCACAAAAAGTAGTGGTTCTTGTTGGTGCTGGAGTACTACACAAGTTAGATTACAGGAAAAAGAACTGACTGAATCATGTCTCAGAAATTCACCCTCCAGTGTCACATTGTACCCAAGTTAATGCAAACCAGAACTCCTGCTATACAAGCACAAGTACAAAGCTCACAGTTTGTTCCCAAAACTCCCACAGCTTTTTCCATGCCAGCTATATAAAACAACAACAAAAAAAAAAAAACAAAACCACAAAAAACCCCAAACAAAAACAAACAAAAACCTAACCAAACACCAAAACCCAACAAGATTTAATAATATGACACATTCTTGTGTTTGTTTGCAGAACTGTATGTGAGCAATTTTATGAGTCATTTAATTACAAGGAAGCCAAGGCCTGAACAAAGAAATACACTCAATGTTTGCTTGGGTTGAGGACAGTCTCTGTCTTTCTTTCCCCCAAAATGAAAAGGTCCCAGTGTGTTTGAAATGCAGCTAGAAGGAATGAAGACATCAGATGCCACACCAAAACTGGACTCTGAGACAGCTGTGAGACTGGTGGTACCTACATCTTTTGCTTGAAAACTGCCTTATTTGGTGGTAGTATGCTGCCAGGCCCATGAAGCCAGCATGTCTCACTGCTTGGCCCCCAAGCCTCAGCAGGAACCTGCTGATTACTACACATTAACAAGTATTTAGAATAAAACCCCAAATACCGCACTCTCTTCACCTAACATAAACATCATACACTGAAAATGTCATCCAAACTGGGACATGTACTTGAAAGGGAAGGGGCATTTATCACTCTAACCAGTAAATGCAGCCAGTCCTTGCTCCTTCTTACCCAAGGAGCTGACCTGCTGTCAGCATGCTTCTGTCCTGGCTAGGAGATGTTACTGCATACTTTTTGGATGTCACCAGGAAATCAGTAACTTCAAAAGGCGGGGTGGGATTAGAAGGCAAAGGGGACAGACAGTACACTCGTCACTTGCAAAAAACCTATGAAACACACTTCAACGCATAAGCTAAGAAATTTAAAGCAGCTGGAAACTGGGTCTGGAACATTTCGGTCACCAGTAAGGATCAACTTGTAGCCTAGCAAGTAGTACCATGTTTGTAGAGGCAATGTGATAGAGCACAATTCTAAAAAGGTCTTTCATTTTATAAAAACAACGTCCTTGGAAGACTAAATTCATATGCCTTCTTTGGTTGATTTATTTATTTTCCTTAAGCTGTGCTTAGCAACAGGCAACCATGTATAAATATGCCTTACTTCAGAAATATTTTTTTCTCACCACTAATTAACAGGCATGTACCTTCCAGTCTTGCTCTTGGTTGCAGCAAGCCCACAGCAGCAGGACAAACTTGGTCCAGATCTACCTATTTCAAGGAAGAAAAGCTTGCAGGGCCTGCTGCATGCTCACTGCTCCTGTGCTTCTCTATGGCCTTCTGTACGGTGATTGGGCTGACTGTAACTTGTCAGCAATTCCTCTGCCACCCAGAGAAACTCCTTTGACCCTTGGCAAGTTGTCTGAAGGGCACTGGACAGCTGCCAGCCATATGAGACTTCTGTGGGAAAATGCTCCAGACAATGGTGAAACAGCGAGAACACCTGGTACCACCTTCTGCCTCTGCTGGGGAACAGGATCTGGGATCCTGTTCCACTGAGGTGGCAACAGCCCTGGCACAGCCACGCAGCACAGCTGTTCTGCAGTACCACTACCTGCTGGTGAGCCAGGGGCAGAGACTGAGAATACCAGTGCAAACCTCAGATGAAGGGTTGGTAGCAGTGCAGTTTCTGTCTTTTGGACAAATGCTGATCAGCCTAATGAATTGTTTCCTCTTCCCATATTTCAGATGGGCTCTCTCGTGCTCTCCCAGCAGGAATGCTGGTCTACCTGTCTGTGTAAAGAAAGCAAGGGAAGAAATGAGGTTCTGCATGTCATTACAGGAATGATGATGTGCAGAGCAAGTGTTCATCTTGATGGTGGGCATTGTTTGTTATATGCTGGAAAGGTGTCTCTTTTCTGTGGCAGAGTGTGGGTTTTGAGCCGAGTTTTACCCCCTTTTTGGTTCAGATTGAAAAACATATACCTAGCTGTAGATGACCAAGTGAAGCTAAAGGACACAGAAAGAAGTCTTTTACAGTGAATAGCCAAGTGCCCATAAATTTCAAGGTCTTTTTTTTTCATTTGACCTGTAACTCAAAACCACTTCAGATTGGTTCTACGATGCTTATTTGTTTCTGTTCCTCACAGTCTGCATGTGACAATGAATAAACCAAAAGGCCACTTCCCTTAAAGCTCTCCAGGAAATACTCCCCAGCCATAAACTCAACAAGGCCACAAAGAAAACTAGCTCAAACCGCCAAGTTTCCAAAACTGGCGAGCTGACAGGGGCACACACCTGTAGATCTGAATGGCCTGAGCAGGTGGTCTCATCCAGCCTCTCTCTGACACAAAGGGCAAAACCCCCTTCCAGCTGAAGAACTCTTGGGTAAAGTGAGTGAGCAGGAAGCTCACCAGAAGTCACCAAAGTTTAAAAAGAAAGAGAACTGTGTTATTTCTATCTTTGTGTGTGTGCACACACACACACAGACTTCCCTGGTCAGGGATACTTACCAGCCAGCATGCCTTATTAAGAAAAAGGCAAACAACAAGACCTGATTCTGAAATTTCCTGCCTTCTCTATACTCCTATTTCTCTAGCAAATCTCTGTTTCTGTTGTAATCTGCCAATTTGATTACAAGCAATTTTTCCTATATTTTTGACTCCACAGTAAAATAATGAAAAGGCATTGAGCCTAATATGAAATGCATCAGATTTCCCCCATAAAGATGGAAAGGAAAAACATGTCCTGTCATCTGTCACTTTGCAGTCACAAAATTCATTTCACCTAGAGGAAAGGGTTTTAAGGACCCTAGAATAACAGCCCAGAACTGACAGATCACACAACAAAAAATTTTTAATACATTCCAGATGTATTGCTTCAGTGAATTTAATACAAAGACTAATCTGAATTACTGTTGCTATGGTTGTCACTCTTCAATTCTCTCAGGGCTACATGCCAAAATTTTTCTGCTTTCAACTGCATGGCTTTCAACAAAGTCAGGCCAAGGGAGTACACAATTTGGTCTCAAGTAACTAGTTAAGTATTTGAAGCTGTTGCCAGACTTTTATGAACTCAGTTCAAAATGACATTTAGGGAAGTTTGAAGCATCTTAGATAAGAAATATGCTGAAAAAATAGAGGAGGATCATCAGCAGAAAAAAAAAAAAAAAACAAAAAAAAAGGAAAATCACTATCCCACTGAAATAATAGAAATTACAAATATAAACAGAAATGCACACGTTATTCCCCTATTCCCAAAGTAATTGTGCACCATTAACAGAAATTCTAAAATTATGAAAGGATATGCAATGTTGTTTAAATCCTAAACCTTCAGTTGTAGGGAAGTGATTTATTCTGTACCATTAAAATATTTAGCTGCAAAACAGAGAACAGAATTGAATGTTCTGTTCAAATACTTACATAAATCCACAGTAAAGTTGGAAGACAGCTCTGATACCATCTTAATGGAATCAGTATTATTTACTTAAGGAAAAACAGTATTTTGAAAAGGTTAAAAAGGACCAAAAAGAAAAAAGAAATTTGGGCTATGGTAATGGTGAAGCAATCCAAACTACCTCTGCAAAAATAGCAGAAATTCAGAAGAAAAGATTAATGTCTGAAAATCTTTTGTAAGCAAGAATATTAACTTCTGCTGTTATGAATAAATGAATTCTAAATTATTCTTTGTCTGATGGATTTTATGAACTATTACCATAATCACATAAACTTCCTTTTTTTTATATAAAGCTGTGTCTAGCATAAGACTTCCCTTTCAGTGCCATGATCAGAGAAACTGTTTGAATGAAGACATTAAAGCAGTGAGATTCCAATTAACATATGAAACACACTAAATCTGTCAAAATGAGCTGCTTGGATTACTGCTAAACCCAGAAAACCCCAAATGATGGAAGATGAAGGTGAATAGAAACTCAGATGTAGAGCTGCACCCATTCCACAAGCCCGTCTCCCCTACCCTGATTGATCCCAGAGCGTGTCTTTTTGCAGCCAAATTGTCCTTTTCCCAGTCTACAAGTAGATAAAGAACAAAGTTTTATTCAAAACGAGAGTCAAGGAGAATGTGTTACATAGCACAAGTTTGAAAGGCAGTGACCCGAGCTGTCTTGCTGAACAAGTACAATCTGTCTGATGTAGATGTACGTGGAAAGAGGAGAAAAGAGAGCAACATTGATGCCTGGGCTTAAAAGAGAAGTTTTACATAATAGCTGAAAGAACAAGATTCTTGCACTGAAAAATTTGAAGCTTCTTGTCAGAAATTAGCATAAAGCTAAAGAGACCTGACAAACAGCTGTTTCATGTAAAAATGTTTTATGGAATTTCTTTTCAATATCTTCAGTTCTTTACTGCATCTTTTATGTTTGTCAGGCATGCACACACACATATCAGGAAATCTTTTATGGACACATAGATTAAACTGTTGTTCAAAGGAGTAAATTAAGACAAATTTACCAACCCTGCACTGAACCGACACTCTTTATGCCTCAATGCATCCCAAGCAAACTCAAGGGTCTTGCCCTTTACTTGAAAACAAACATATGGAAAACTATGTTTCTACACTGTCCTGGGGTCTCAGATCACTCAGTGAGCCCAGAAAAAATAATGAAGAAATTATCCATTCTTACCCCTGTGCTGAACCACTGATCTTACTGAGAATATCCAGAGTCCTCCTCCATTTGTGAAAATCACCTGTCTCTCTTTTCAGAAGCCAAAACCAGGTAGTGTCGATGATTTCTTCTTTGACCTGTCCAGGAAATATGTGCTGTCGTGAGGCAGACACGAAAATGTCTTTCTCCTGGGAATTTTTCTGGGCTAGGTGACATTTTGTGGTCATTGCAGTGGGAAATGCCTGGTCCTGGCACAGCAAGGCTCTGTGCTGATGAGGGTGAGCCAAGGTGTCCCCAGCAATGACAGGATGGATAGCAGAGGACAGGCACTGAAGCCCACAGCACCTGTGCCAGGAGCCATGTGTCAAGGCAAGTTGCCCCTGTGGTTGCTGGCCACCCTCTCTGCCTTCCTTGGCTGTCCACCATGAGACACTCTGCAGCTACTGTAGCCACTTTGGCCATAGCAAGGCTTGAAAGGAGGAAGGCCTGGTGTGGAGGGAAGGTAATGCTGCCGAAAGCAGTATTAGACTGCATTTCTTTCGCACTTCTCATTCATTATTATTTCCTTAATAGAAACATGCACTCTACTCTCTTTATGTGTTTAGAGGGGGCTGAAGCAAAAGTAAAATAACCAATTTTCACTATCTTCCCTTCAGACTCTGAGTACTTAGACATTTTTCATATTTTCTCAGTGTTGCTACTAGTCTGCCTAGTAGTCATTCTGCAGGTCTGACAGCTCACGGAGGCACTAAGCAAGATCATGATCAGGGCTTGGTACAGACAAATGGTAAGTATGACCTGTGTCATCACTACCCTTCAGAGCTTAGGGCAGTTCTTTATAGTATACAAATTTTATCCTAGTTTCACTTCAATATGCTCCTTAAGCTGTCTGTATGAGGAAGTGGATTTAAAAATGTACATAAACTTAAACATAATCATAAACAGAAGGATAAGCCAGTGGTCTTAGCAAATTTCAGCCACAACTCTCTTGTCTTCTTGGGTACCTTTTGAATCAATGTGCTGGCTGAAACAGACCTAAGCTGGAGAGATGAAGAAGATTTGCTCCCCAAGCACTGTTCCCACATGAGCGCTCTGACACAACCTCCTCTCTTGATTATTGATCTTAACATGTTTCCTTCCTTCACTTTTCTCTGACAGTTAGTAATACCAGTGTGAAATCTTCTGATGGTTTAGAGGCACCTCATAATCTTGACCTCTGTGAAGCAGTTTGTTGGTTTAGATTGAGTAGTTTTGCACAATTAGTTGTTTTTACACTTTATTTCAAGAATCACTATTAAGCCTAGATGATGTATTCTGGTCAGAGCCCAAAACTTAATTTTAGGGGCACTACAGCTGTATTTTGAAGCTGTTTTTTGTTATAGGGATATTGGCAGAATAATATCCTCTCTCAAACTAATTCAGAACATACTATGGCCTATGGTATCACTTCAAAATGCTGTAGTAGTAAGCAGGTGTGCCACTTCGCTGCACCCCTCCCAAGACTTTAAAAAAATTCTTAGAGAACTGTTTTTACAACACATTAGCAAACTCATTAGGAAATATGACATTTAATAATAGTATTATTGAAAGTGATTACTAACATATTAAAAAGGTCTTTTTCATATATATTGAACAGTTTGCAGTCATATATCATTTCTATATGATAAGTTGAGTCATATTCATTGCCTGGGTAATAGCTACCAATTCCACTGAAGCTATATTAGGAATTAATTTTGCTCATGACGTCTGTGTTCCTATTCTATATTAGCTACATTATATTATCTCCCTCCACAGGCACAATTGCATGTACGTCAAACTTGATTTGATGCAATTATCTAGGAATAAATGATCTTGTTTTGGCTTGTTTCATCAACTTGAGCCATTTCCACCCTGTTCCCACAAGATTTTTCTGCTTGCAGAAGTCTCCTGGCAGTTCTTCAACTCTGAGCTGAAAGTCAACCTGAAAAGGTACAAATCCTTTGTGTGTACTTACTGTACAAACACAGTTGTTGCTGCTTTTTTTTTCTACATTATGTCACAGCTTTTGCAGGTGGTTTAAGAGAAACTATTTTTAGGACTAATACACTTGCATACGAAACGCAAGGGTATCAATAACACTTAAGATGCTTGTGAGAAACACACCTTTAGATATCTATTGCAGCTTTACCTCCTAAATTGCTTCAATCCTTATAGAAAAGTATTTGTAAGTTACCAGTTGTGTGTGGTTGTTCAGACATATCCTGGTCTATTGACAAAAAAAGAAAAATGTTAGTAGGGGTTATGTTTTTATCACTAGTAGCAAAATTGGCAACCTACTTCAAAACACCCTGCAGCTAGCAGAGGAAGAGGTTCTGTTTTCTTCACTGTCAAACAATGGTTCAGACTTGAAGCCTCTCTGAGAAGGCCAAGAGCAAAGACAGTGATCTGGGCATCCGCCCCTTTAAACTCCTCCGCAGGGAAGCTCTGTGTTGGCTAGCACGCAGACACACACTTCTGTTGCCTTTCTGAGAGTCTAGTGCTGACAAGAAAAGAGTCTCAGTTTTGACTGAACTAACACCTTCTGGGCATATCAGGAGCAGAAATTAATTTGGCAGATACATCAGACAAATATCATACTTCATCCCAGGGCAGAGGGTGCTTCAAAGGGCATCATAAGTTGCCGAGAAAGCAACTGGTGCTCCTTATTTCTCTGGTTATGGTCTAACAGGTTTTCCCTAAACCTGAACAGTCTAGCATCAAATCAGGCATCCAGCAAATACAGAATCAGATAAGAAAGGTAGGGGTTATCTACAGCACCCACTGAAATCTGCCTGCTCATTTTCACTAAGTGCTCCAGTGGCCAGCTCTGGTGAGTTGAGCTGCCTTTTTGCTGCATTTGGACAATGCAGATCAGATCCAAAGCCTGTAGGTACTGCTGGACTAAAACTGATCAGTATTACTGATATCCTAGCAGTCAGGATCTCACCTAGGACCAGGATCTGGCACAAGCCCTCTGTACCATTCTAACCTGGAGGGAAGCTAGCAAGAACATTTATTTAGTAGTAGGTGTTGATGCTCCATGGCACAAGACAAATCCCACTCCACCTTATAGCTCTGACTTTCACATCAGTGCTTGGTGCTGACATCCAGTGGGGTTCCCTATGCCCTCTGTGCTTCCATGCTCTTGCAGCAGGCTGAGGAATGACAGCCCCTCACTCTGTCCTCATTTCATGAAATGGAGAAACTCACCACCACAAGATGCTTTGTGTAACGGAATTATAAAAAGTTTCAGAAAACCATTAAGGAAAGCCAGGGATGGAAGGTCCTTAAAATAGTTACTGAAGAGAGAGAGGCAACAACCTCCAGCATGGCAAGTCGCTGAGACTGACTGGTAGTTAGAATGCTGGTAGGAGAATGCTCTAGGAGCATGTGCTTTTTCTGGTCTAAGGGGATGTCAGAGACAGGACATGTGAGTGGATAAATTTTTCTTTGAACATATGTGGTTGCTTTTGTACTGTCAGTTTAGTTTTCTTGCTTTCCAGACCTAGTGAGATATTGCAGGAAGAAAATTAGAAGGGCCAAAGGCCAACTAGAATTTAATCTGGCTGCAGATGTAAAAGACAATGAAAATTGTTTCTATAAATACATCAGCAACACAAGGAGGGCTAAGGAGAATCTCCATCCTTTACTGGATGCAGGGCAAAACTGGAGAGTCTAAGAAGTGGAAAAGACTGAGATGCTTAATGCCTTCTTTTCTTCAGTCTTTAACAGAAAAGCCAGTTGTGCTCCAAGTACCCGACCCTCTGAGTTGGAAGAAAGGGTTGGGGAGAAGAAGGAAGCTCCATAATCCATAGAGTACTGGTCAGCAACCTGCTACATGATTTTCATACACAAGTCTGTGGGACCAGATGGAATCCACCAAAAGATAGTGGGGGAGCTGGTGAAGCTTTTGCTGAGCCACTGTCAATCACTTACCACCAGTCCTGGTTAACCAAGGAGGTCCCAGGTAACTGGAGATTGGAAAATGTGATGCTCATCTACAAGAAATGCAGGAAGGGGTACCCAGGGAACAATAAGCTTGTCAGCCTGATCTCAATGTCAGGGAAGGTCATGAAACAGATAATTTTGAGTGCCATCACGCAATAAGTACAGGACAACCAGGTGATGAGACCCAGCCAGGATGGATTTAGGAAAGGCAAATCCTCATTGACCAACATGATCTCCTTCTGTGACAGGGTGACCTGTCTAGTGGATGATGGAAAGGCATGGACAACATGTGGGTGTTGTCCACATGGACCTTAGCTAAGCATTTTACACCATTACCTAGGTATTGTCCTGGAGGAACTGGCTTCCCATGACTTGGGCAGGTGGTCTCCTTGGTGAGTCAAGGACTGTCTGGATGGCCAGACCCAGAGACTGGTGAGTGGAGTTACATCCACCTGATGGATGGTCATTAATGCAGTTCCCCAGGGCTCAGTATCAGGGCCCATCCTGACCTAAGTGAAGGGATCACCCTCAGTAAGGTCTCAAATGACACCAAGTTGGATGGAAGTGTTGATCTGTTGGAGGGTAGAAAGCATCTGCAAAAGGATCAGGACAGCCTGGATCAATGGGCCAAGGCCAATGGTACAAGGTTCAAAAAGGCCAAGCACCAGGTTCTGCACTTGAGTCACAGCAACTCCAGGCAGTGCCACAGACTTCAGGCAGAGTAGCTGGAAAGCCACCCAGTGGAAAAGGACCTGGGGGTACTGGTCAACAGCAACTGAACATGAGCCAGCTCTTACCCGGCAGCCAAGAAGGCCGATGGCATCCTGGCCTGGATCAGCAATAGTGTGGCCAGCAGGACCAGGGCAGGGATGGCCCCCTGAACTGGGCACTGGTGAGGCTGCATCTCAAATCCTGTTCTGGATGCCTCATAACAAGAAAGACATTGAGTTGCTGGAGCAGAGAAGGGCAACAGAGGCAGTGAAGGGTCTGGAACACAAGTCCTGTGAGGAGCAGCTGAGGGATTTGAGGTTGTTTTTCCTGGAGAAAAGGAGGCTTGGGGTGACTTTATTGCTCTCTAAAACTGACTAAAAGGAGGGTGTGGTGAGGTGGGTGTCAGTCTCCTCTTCCAGGTGATGAGGCAGGGCAAGAGGAAATGGCCTCTATTTGCACTGGGGGAAGTTTAGATTTGATATTTGTAAAAATGTCTTCAGCAGAAAGGTTGTCAAGCAGTGGAACAGGCTGCCCAGGGAAGTGGTTGAGTCACCCTCCCTGGAGGTATTTAAAAGACATGGTGCTTAGGAACACAGTCTGGTACTGGACTTGGCAGTGTTAGGTTAATGGTTTTACTCAATAATCTTAAAGGTCTTTTCTGACCTAAATTACTCTACTACTCTATCAACCTATTACGTTTTCCTCCCATTGCTCATACTCTCACTCTTGTCCTATAGTGCTTCTCGTAGAAAACATAAAAATCTGCCGTGGTTAAAGATTCTTGTAAAAGAAATAAACTGCTAGCACACTATAAAATAATGCCTCTTGTAGGCTGTGAAGGTTGTAAAAGCCATGTGCACATGTGGCTGCCACACATTTGAACTTCCCAAGGGGAAGTTCAGTCTGCCCGCAAATCAGGCAACATAGGTTTTGTCACACGCAGAGGCACAAGTGATGCCACCACTTTGCTGGTGAGGGTGCCAGGTTATTGCTTCTCTGGGTGTGGTGCCTGGCCCATTTTCACAGCTCAGTTTGGCAGTACACATCCCATAAAGCCAAGAGCAACAAAGACACCAGAGACAGATTTCGGCCAGGTCTGAAACCCCCTAAACAAAATGCACAGCCTCTTCTGCCTAAGAACATCTTGTTTTCAAAAGCAGCAGTTTTGCATGATTTCACTGATTTGAATGAAACTGGGAGAATTTGTAGCATGATTTTTATAGTGAGATTAGCTGAAAAATATGTGTATATGGTGGTCAGTAGTGGTCACTATCTTCAAATTCTGAAAAGCACAGCTCTGCCCCTGGCAAGGCTAGGAAAGGTCACAGGTAGGAAGCACATGACACTGAAAAGAGAATGACCAACAGCAGTCTTAACACTAGAAATGCTCAAGTGTGCAGGCTCCAAATTATCTCATATTCTGCAGTGCAAAATACTCTTCTTCTGCAGGGCCAGATGCCCAGACAGTGTAAATCAGCTTCCTAGTGCTGCCATCACTGGTTTCTGCCAGTTGGCATCAGCTGTAGGTTTGGCTGTAGGTCCTTTCTTTCCTGAAGCCAAACAACACCTCTAAATGTACTCAGAAGCCTTAGGCCTTGCTGTTTTCCTTCTCCCACCCCTCCTGGTGGCAAACTTAGGTGCCAGCAGCCTGCTAGGAAAATGCATGAGAGTCTTTAAAAGCACAACTGTAAAAATGAAGGGAAAACTCCCACATATTTCTTCCCTTTCTCATTCCCACACAGAGGAACCTCGCCATCCCATGGAGGAAGAACGCTTGTTGGACAGAAGCCACAGCCCAAGTGGGATATTTCAAAGCACTCAGTGAAGGGGAACAGTCCGGCCAATGCACAAACATTTCACACAACTATTTTTGTGGTGGGATCTAGTGGCTTGGTATCTGAGACATCTGTTGGAAACCAAATACCCTTTGTACACAGCTCAGCCAGCCTCACGCTGCTGGTTGCTGAAGCCACAGCTCTGGACTGCTTCTCAAGTTTTGTTAAGGGCACAAAAAACAACAAACCAGATTGCTTTAAACTTAATCATGCTCAGTGTTACTATGTCAGGGACACTTTTGCTAAAACCAAAAACCTGCCACATCCCCCACATGTCTCTCTGCTTCCCCAAATCCTATTTTTGAGTGAGGAGACAAAGTAAAAGCATGGTTATGGCAGGGCCTCATGACCTGGAGCCTCTCATTGTAGGGGAGTCCTGATCTGCATTAACAGAAAACACCACCACCCCCCCCCCACACACACACACACATTCACACTCACTTTCTCAAATACAAGTATTCAAGTGTCAATTTCAGGCACTGGTTCCTTCATGTCAACACAATACAAATATCCAGTAATAGCCTCAATGTATTTTTTTTCTTTTTCTTCACTTAAACCATTGCATTATTTTCATAGCTGATTCTTAAGGTCAGTTTTGTGATGTGAAATCCAATACTTAGGGCCACTGTCTGAAACACAGGTACTCATACTCTTAAACCAGTATCTGTCAGCATCAATAGGTGCTCCAAGCACAAAGGCTGGCCAAGGAAGCAGTAGATGGTTTTTCAGATTGGTTTTTCACTGTAATTTTGATGACAGAAGGAAAACCTTGACACAATCTAATTGCTCTGTTTCTTACAGAAACGGTGCTTGACACTTGTGCTTGCAGTGAGATAAAACACACAGATGTTTTGTATTCAGAGGTAATGCTGTTTGAGGCTTTGAGAAGATAGTGTGCAGTCAAGATTTGTAAGTCCTCCTGAGGCTTTTTGCTTTATCTGTGGCACATATTCAAAATGATGTCAGGGGTTATCTGTGTGAGAGCTGCAGCGCCCAGGGCTGGCCTAGGCTTACTTAGCCACAGACACATTCCCATATATGTAAGTATACGTGCATTATAGAGAGAATAACCTTCTAATTCTACTCCGGACATTTTGTAAAATTCCTCAAGAAAGGGCATCCCAATGTGTCCGTGCAAAACTATTTTTGGAGAATGTGATTTAGCTCTTCAGCATCACAGGGGAGCAGAGTGGTTCCTTCAGCTTCATGACTCAACCTCTTGGCTTCAAGTGACATCACTGAAGAGTGAAATATGTTGTTTACCTACCATGAAAAGAAGTAGTCTTCCATTTTTTCACTTGCTCATCTGCCAAGTGAGGATTTGCATAGTCTGCAAATCAGCCAGGCTGAGGCATGAAGACCACCCAGATGATCCCATGGTTAATACCCTTCTGATGATCCAACCCATATACTTTGTGGCTGAGGAGCTCGCTCACTGGTCTCTGAGCAGCTTCTGAGGACCGTCACCTCAAACATACCACATTTTTCCTTGGCAGGACAGTGACATGAGATTGGTTTGTTCTTTGTTGATCTCCAAATCCAAACCTGCATCCTTTGTTCCAAACTATGGTTTACTGAACTGCAGTTTAACAAGGTCATATGCTATTTTGGATATGTAACAACCAAAATGTAGTTGGAAAATCAAAGAAAATGAAAAACAGCTTGTTACACTCAAATATTCAACAATTATATCTGAGGCCTCCATAATACACAGTTAAGAAAATAGGAGAGGGCAGGCAGAAACCCCAAGGAAATGTAAATCACAGGGAAAATAGAGGGGAGGATGGCAAGACTCTGGAAGAGATTTCAAGAAGCCATCCACTCTTTTTCTTAGGACAAAATCACTATCTCTGTCATTCTCTACAAATGCTTGTTTTATTTCAGACAAGATAAGACAAACATCAAACACCAGTAATGGGGATTCCACAGCCTCTCCAGGCAATCTGTCCCAGCACTTCACTATCTCTGCTTTAATGCCCTGCCTAAGTCTTTCATCCCTTACTTTGATTCTGTTCCTTCATGTCATAACCAACAGGGACAAGAAAATAAGTAGGAATTAATTTAGAGAAATTACACTGTGTTTTGAATAAGGGATAGCAAATGGTTTTCCTCTGCAAGTTCATTGTAAGTAGTTCTGGTTTACAACTGTGGATTTTTGCCTTTTCTTTTTCTTTTAGAGCCAAATTTATTTCCACATGCTGGCAAAATTATCTGCTTCAGATAACCAATTAGTAACAGTAAATCCATATAAAAATGTGAAGATGAGTACCAAAATCTCTCCTGAACCTATTTAATGGTGTTACTGTTACAGGTCTGAATCAGCAAGACCTAGAGGTGTGCTGGGGTCTTCAATGCCAACACCTTGAAAGGTGATTTCATATTCTTATCTGTAATGATACATGCTGAAGTTTTTAGATGTATTCTGGTTTGGCCAGATAGTTCCTCTCAGGCAACAGGAGTTTTACCACTGATGTAATTTGACAGCTTTTAAGAAGAAACTGGTAAGAAACAGAGTCTGAGTGCAGGCTGTAGCATCATTGTATTGCATTGCCAAAAAGAAACCAGTTCCTATGCAGCACACAGCAATTTTGCAAAAGTTATGGTTTTGACAGCGGTGTCCTATTCCCATGGGAGGACATTAATCACTGTGGATGGCCACATTCAGCTTGTGCCACATTATCCATACAAAGACACATTTGTGGAAGCCAAAAGGCAGATCTGCTGCAGGGAATGAGCTGTCATAGCTTCACCAGCTTCCAGAGGGTAACAGTGAGTTCCATAAATTAAGAAACTTGTTCCCAAACATCTGCATGCTTGATTTCCTTCTCTGTCTACAGAAATACTCTCCACTAAATATGCAGGCTGGTCTCAGCTCTTTTTGGATATGTTCCTGAACTTCTTATGGCTGTTCAGCTTGGCATGATTATAAACATTTTAGTACTTGCTAGTAGGTACATAACAGCCAGATCTTTAGCAACTGAATTTAAAAAAAATGAACCTATGCCTTACGGTCATGTTAGCTCTGCATTGAAAGGAATATATTTAAAGTGGCATTACTACAATTTATATGGGACAGTTACAGAAAGAAAATATTCAGCATGATGTAAGTTTAGACACAGGAATGGGTTTGATAGTTTGAAGTGGGCAGAACGTCTTCAGACTTTAGTCTTACTTTTACTACATACCCAACAAAGACTAAAAATGCTTATACAAAGACTTGACATTTGTCTTTTATTGAGATCCTACTCACAAGATTTAAACTATGGTGTAAAGATAAGACTGCCAGTCCATGTGCAAACCTGAACACTTCAAATTTTGTAGATTGAGATTCTGCATGTCACAAACACTCAGGTTGATGCTGCAAGGCCCAGAGCAGTTGGAGACTCTGCTTGTCAAATCTTCCTGACAGAAACTGTCTCATACCACTTAACCCTACTAATAGCATGAAAGATCTATGGGGCAGGATACAATCTGCTACAAATCCCTGATCATGGAATTACATGTACAGGAAACATGGAAGTACATGTACAACTTACCTCTCATGATTAGGTCATGTGCAATGTCGTCTGTTCTCTTACACAACCCAACTTGAGTTTAAGTTTTGCAAGAACTGACTTTTCATCTTTTGATATTGTAAATGCAACATATCCATCACCTATATTGCACAACATTTTCCCTGGACTGAGAGAAAGAAAACCACTAAATTGGCTGTTTTTTCAGAAGAGTATGTGTCTTCCTTTCTCTTCTCCATGACTTAATGCTATTACTTTCCAAAAGAATAGGGGCACATATCCAAAATCCCATAGCCCTGAGAGACTCTCCTAAGCAAACTGCTCCACTTTATTGTTCTTCAGCATACTGTCTCTGCATAGCTGGAGCAGAATGTGGCCTCGAGTCGCTTACTCACCTCCCATCTCTGTGTGTGACTCCTCATCAGTGTTGAAAGGTACTGTCAGCGCAGCTTTGATTTCTTTTTCATTCCCTGCCTGACACACTTAAAATGGCAAAACCTCCAGACGCAAGATCCATTTGGCAAAAAGCGAATAATTGCCACCACAGCTGAAAGGAAATACTTTATACAAAAAAAAGACTTCCCTGTTGTATTAACAGAGGTCCTAGAGGAGGTTTCATTTCTCTTTCATCTGACTACAGAGCCCCTGTTTGACCACTCAAGGCGGCCAGATGCTCACATACAACCTCCCAGTTCCATGGAGCATCCCAGGCCTCGTGCTCATGCCCTGCTGCATGTTGCCGTGGCATGGGACTGCACATGCCCAGGAGGCCCTGCTCCCCCACCCTGTGTTGCCAGAACCCAGACTGGGATTGGCGGTTAAGGGAAGGAATACCCCAAAAACCTCCAGGGGACTTCCCAGCATTGGTGAACGCTTGGGAAGCTCTGACTCAGGACCTCATAGCAACAGGCAACAGCAAGCCAGATCTAACAGTGCATTTATCACATTAACATGCAAGCTTTAATAAATGTGTTATGAGGAAGGAGATACTGCAAATAAAAGGCATGTGTTTAGCTCAAGAGGGCTTCTCTTTACATTCAGACAGTAGTTCCAAAGCCAGACGAACCTTTGGGACAACTACCATAACTCTGAGAAATATTAAAGATACAGACTTTCTTTATATTGCTCTTTTCTTTGGTGGTTTCACCAATGTGCCTGTTCACACATCCCTAAAGATTTTCTATAACCCCCAGGTCCATCCAATAGCTGATTCAACCAAGACATCTGTCTGCCTTACTAATGAAATTCCACATATCACCAGTTTAGCCACTGGCAGGAAAATGGCTTTTGACGTTCATCTTCACAAAGGACAGGTGTAGAAAGGTGGCTAAAAACCATAGAAACTTAGAGCTTGTTTAAGTTTCTGTGCATAACATCTTTGACAAAATCTAGTTATTTATAAACCTGTGGACAGAATAAAGAAGCTTATTAATACTGTGTAATAGAGTTTAAACATAGAGCAAGTAGCTAAGGTTTGATGAATAATATCATTGGAAAGGTGATTTCCAGACATAATTTTCTTAGTAAAAATAGAGAATGACCAGTGAGTCTCCTTCCATGGCAACAGTCTCTTTTACTCGCTGAAATCATCAGGACTTTCTCCCAAGAAACCAGAGCAAGGCAATTTCTGGCCCATGGATATTCTGTGCCACTCCCTCTGCCCAGGTCTTAGTCACTACTCTTCCTCAGAAGGCAGCAAAACATGCAGTTGCCATGTAACCATAAACTTGAGTGGTCTTGTATCAAATTACCCATAATTTGCTATCGGGCTTTTCTTTTCCAGGTGTAATCAGGACTGTCTTCTAAAGTAATCAAATTAATTAAGTTCACCAATAATGTGAGAAGTTTTCCAATTAACCTCCTCCACAGCACAAACAAAACATCTTTATCCTTCTGTCCCCATAATTCCTGCCCAACGGGACTTCAGCAGCATCTTGAGCAGGTACACCTGGGGAGAGATATTGAGCACCTTATAATTAATATTTTATGACACTTAAATTGGAGATCTCTGACTAATGGCATTAACTGCCATGAGCTAAGTGTTGTGGAGAGCTAGAAGAAAGCTGCATTTTGTCCCAAGGAATATTGTTTGCTTCTGCTGAGCAGCAGGGGATATGGGAATCCTTGCTTATAAGGAAGAGAAATCAGAAGAGCAGCCACCTAATCTCTTGTCATTTGTCAATTAATAAATCACACTTGGATGCTGCTCCTTAAGTCAGAAACAAATTACAAATGTGCAAGACAGTTTGGGAAAAGCTAGCTAGCAGTGGCCTAGGGCACCTGTTCATCTCTCTCTGTCCATCATCCCCTCCCCCAAGTGATGCATTTTTGATTTGTCCTCTGGTTTGGAAATCCTTATTTCAGGTCTCTTCAAGAAGAAGGGGCTGGAATGGGAAGGGAAGTAGAGGCATATCCCTGCTGCTGTGAAGGCATTTCAAGATGTGAAGGAACCTCCAGGTCCTGTCTCTTAGTTTGAGGTTCAGAGTCTGGCAGATGCTCACAAGTGGCTGCTACACAGTTGTTCCAGGTACATCTGCTATGCCAGCTTTATCCAGTCACTGGCACACAGATGTATGGATTCCAGTTAACATTTCCACACTTAGCATGACAGGAAAGAACTGATTTTATGTTTGTCCTCACTGATCTTCCCATTCAGACGGGTGTGTCTATGGAACAGACTCCTTTCAAGTCCATTGCAGAAGATCATGTCTACCTTAGCCCCTATATATAGAAAGCCCTGTAACCAGCCAGATCCCTTGGATCTGGATCTCCTTGGACTGGATCTCCTTGGACTCTCCTTGAGTTGTGTCAGCTTGCATGTAAGCAAAACCGACTTCAACACCACAGTCCCACCAGGCTGTTTGCCGAAGCTTAGAGCATCTCCAATCTCTAAGCAGGGGCAGCTCCTGGAGTCTTTCATCTAACAGCTGCCTAAGTTCCCTGTTAACACCACAATGAAGGCAAGGGAGTTTTCTTCAACACAGGTATTCACCAGAAGATTTCTATGCCATGAGTCATTAGCCCTGTAAACTGTAACCATAACTCTGAAATAAACTCATTTGCAGAATTATTGTGAGAGCGTTTCCCCCCCCCCACACCTTACCTGTAAGGCCAAAGTAAACTGACTTTTAAGAATTACTGTTAATACCTCACACTAAAAAGCGGTACAATTTTTCAAGGAAGTAATGGCGGTTTTCCCTGTGGCTGAATGAAAAAGTAATGTTACTTGCCTAGGGAACAGCCTTGAAAAAAACAGAGTTTTACATGAAAAGATAAAAAAATATTGTGTAAGATGCAGCTGTTCATTCACAGGCTTGTAAAATTTAATGATCTTGCATAGAGAGTGGCTGCTAAAGTAAACTGTAAATAATTCATTGGAAGCAATTTATGTGAAGGGACCTTCCAAAGGTCTTGTATGTTTTTTTCCCTTGGTCAGTCACACTGACTTAGACCAGAACAGCTGTGCACAGGCTTGGGGATTACTGGGCTGAGTAAGTTAGGCCCAGAAAGAAGAACCCTGAGATACTGATTTTCAGGGTTTTAAGGATGAGGCTATTGGTGCATCACAATGCCCAACACCTCTTTGTGTCAGTAAGTCTATTTGATTTTGGGGTTTTTTCCACTTCTCTTCTAGTAGGGAGAAAAGTGCCGGAAGTCCTGCCAACTGGCCAGCTGCTTCATGCACATACATGCAGCAGTGTCATCTTCTGTTTATCCACCTGTTTGCCATGGCAGACAAAGCCAAGCTCCAGCCATGCTGGCAGCATGGTCCCTGATGGCCCCAGGGCTGCACTGTGGTGACCTAAAGTTGCTCCAGTTTAGAATTCCTCCTTGCTGTTAATTACAAATACCTCTTTCTGTCACAAATCTTCAGCTTGTGGCTGTACTTGCCCCCCATCACCAACACAAAAAGCTGCATTCTGGTTTTAGTTCTCCTTCCTGCCTTGGTAATCATAACTGATGGAAATTAATGCCGCTCTAGAGCACACTTTATTCATATTTCTGTAGCTGTAAATACCACCCAGCATGCAGGCAGGGCAGCACTCACCTCATTGCTGCCTATAAACCTCTTAGGGTTTGCATTTTGTGGTCGGAGCAGAAACAGAAGATGGGATTATCTGTCCGTGCTACTATGGTTAGCCTAAACCTTCCTTGTGGTGACCGTTAAAGCCCTGTTCCTAAAACTGGAGGTTTTAACAGGAAAAAGAGGCATATTTCAAACAGTGGTGGATATTTTAACTTCCTCTCTTCTCCAAAGCAATATGGCCTTAAGATCTACCTTCCCCCCTCCCAGCTTTTTAACCAACACAACGAACACAGAGCAGAAGTCAGCATATCAGGATTATTTGTCTCTGAGATCGTGTTTGCCTTGTGGGGAGACACCTCATTTTTCCTCTATGCCTCAGCCTCCCCATAATGGCTGTTCAGGTTTCTCAAAGATTTTCCTGGGAAAGCACTCCCTGTGTGTTAAATATTATGGTAAAGTCTCTCTGTTCACATTCACTGGAAAGAAAGCTGAGCGGGATCATCTTGCAGATGGTGCTGTTGATCTGCCTTGACCTTGGTCACCCTCCTTCAGCTTCAGCTCTGGACCTGAGCCCTTTCATTTTCCCAAGAGGTCTCATTTCATATGCAGTCTTTATTTCTCAAGAAATGTCATGACCAAAGTCTCAAGTGTACCAAGGTTAAAAATGACATTTTAAAAGCAAATATGATTTTGCCCTGTCATGGTTTAGCCCCAGTAGGCTAAGTACCACACTGCCACTCACTTACTGCACCCCAAACACCAGTGGGGATGTGGAGGTGGGTTTACATAAGAACAGTTTAATACTTGAAATAAAACACATTAATAACATAAATGTAATACTAACCGTAATTAAAAGGGAGTCAACAAAAACAGAGAGAAATAAAACCCAAGAAAGAGAAGTGATGTACAACTCAGTTGCTCACCACCTGCTGACTGATGCCCAGCCCATCTCACAGCAGATAACAGCAGCTCCCAGCCAACTCTCCCTAGTTTATACACTGGGCATGACATTCTACCAGTTCAGGCCAGCTGTCCTTGATTTAGGGTTAGCACTACTTAGCAACAACCAAAACATAGGCGTGTTATCAACATTATTATCATAATGAACTCAAACCATAGCTACTAGGAAGAAAATTAACTGTATGCCAGGTGAAACCAAAACCTTTGCTCATCATTTTAAGCCTCCTGCCTGTGAATAATGCATAGATTTATATTTTTCCCTTTCAAAAGGATAGCAAATGGATATTTCATCCATTTTCAACCTGATGAAACTTAATCACACACACCTTAAAAGCCCCTTTGCACCCCAATCCAAGATCCACCAATCAGACCTATTCTGACAATTTTGGCAGATCTGTTCAGATGTTCTCTAAAGAGAACTTCACCTGCCTCTGAACTGGCTTGTTTACAGGGTGCAAGTCTCTGCAGTCCTCTCCTTCCTTCCATGTTATATCCTCCTCCTCCGATGTTCTCTGCCTCAGTCTGGAAAGTGGCTGCTCAGATCCCTTAGGCTGTGGCCTCAGTCAGGATCTCCATCTGCCCAGGCTGGGCCAGTACCTGTAGTAGGAGTGCAGGAGGCAAATGTGGGGTAACCTCATTTATTTGACATCTACTGTCATTTAGGAACCAGGGAGAATTAAAATAATTATGTTTGTGTTTATGTATATTTATACCTACTGAAAGCAACACAAGAATTCTGGCTGGAGGAATAGGTATGTAGAAGCAGGCTGAGAGCCTTCAGGAAGAAACAGAGGGAATCTGTAGAGAGGCAGGAGAGTAAGGACTTTTCCATTCACTGTAATGAGCATTCTCAATGCTTTCATGTCTTAATTCTGAAGTTAGGATTTTGGAAGGAACAGAAATACACTGTTAATGTTGGTTTACATATAAGTGTTTAAATTTAATATATGCAAGAGATACATAAAAACAAGGTAGAAGCATATGTATGCCATAAGACTCAAACCATCAGATCATCCTCAAAATTTAAATATTTTTCAGTTTATCAACACTGATGAGCTATGTTATGGACTGAACATTTCCACCACCAGAAACTAATTCTTTTAATTATTTAGGAAGCATATCAAGAGAGCTTCGACTACAAATTCCTGGCATCTCCTATTATGTGAAAACTTTATTCCCAAGAGAGCCCAGAAAGAACAGTAATAATTTGAACTGATATTATAGTTATAGTATAATATAGTATATAGTATAATATAGTATAATACCCTGCTATATTATAATACTTGAACCTACTGCATGTGGTACTGGCATTACTGGCAGAAAATAACCATTTCAAGCCCAGTTGTTGCACTCCTTAACAGGCACCCTTTCTTTGATTTTCAGCACTTTTAAAGGCCATAACTCAGCTTAGATGAAGTGCTAATGAAGCTCAGTGCAACAGACCAGATTACATTTTGCATAAAGTGAAGTACTGAAGCCATGGGAAGAGAGGAAGAAAAGAAAGAGCAGGAGAAGAGACACTTAACAGCCTTCAGACAAAGAGTTTGCAAGGAGAAGCAAATGCTCTCCATATGCCTGTTCAGAAAGCTGCCAGGCTTCCTGCAGCATGGGGTTGATGTGAGGATGGAAAACAACAGCCAAATACCAAGAAGGGGTCTAGAACAAGGAGTCTGTCCTGGTGTATGGCTCATTAACCACCAGATACATCAGCCTCACTGGGCTTAGACAATACATAGGAGAAGCAGTACCCAGCACTGCCCTTATTCTGTTCCCTTCACAGATCTGATACCCTTTGCTTTAGTATGGGGTTATTTCTTTGCCAGCATGGCTATGTCCTGAAATGCTGGTGCTCACTGGGGCAGGAAGCCTGGTGCAGAATAGCAAAACTAATTCCAGCACCCCACAGGGCTGGGAGGCAGCAGAAATCAGAGCACCAGCTGAGTGGTACAGCCCCTATGAAGAGAAAGGTCTATTACAAGCATAGGCAAGGCAATAATTACAAAAGCTAAACAATTTAATATGTATAACTTAACACTTAATCCGTACCATGAGTGATAATGTTTAGAAATGCCAGTAAGAACTAAATATTTAGAAATAGGCTTGTAGTCGCATAAAATAAAATCTTTCTGTGTGAGCAGCCCAATTAATTATTAACAGTGTAGTTGGGTCAATAGTTCAGATTTTACTCCACTGGCCAGTGACTGACATTCATTGCTGTCTAGGCTGAATGTCAGTTGCAGATACCCATGCACCAAACTGTTGTAAAAAGCCCAAAGACTCCAGCAAAACCAGAAATGAAGGGAAAAGAGGATGCACTTTTCACACAAATGCAGAGATGTGGTTTCCACTTCAGAAGACCACTCTGTGTGCCTCTGGAATGAAGCCCAGCAGGGCTCCCTTTCCAGGAGGCCATGCAGTGGAGAAGGAGATGGATGTGAGGTTTGAGTCACTGCCTACTTGGCCATTAGCTGAAGCCTTGCTGTCACTGGCCACACAAAGTTCTGAGCTCTGTGAGCTGCCTTCGACTTTAGCACTGTTTCCAGCCAAGTGCAATACAGCACCTTCAAAGCCTGAGTGAGGGCCAGTGCTGCCTTTACTCACAACCTTGCACTGCCCTTTCTCTTGCACTTCTATGAGCAGTATGAGCAAAATGAGCAACTTCCATGAGCATTGCATACAAACCTGTCTACAGTGCATGTGGAGACATTCACACTCCCTAAGCTGATTATCTAAACTGTTTAAAAAACACACACATATTCACAAAATCCTTATTTTTCCCAAGTACTGTATTCAAATTAAATATTCATCTCCCTTAAAAACCAATTAAATTTTACTCTCTAGCAATTTGCAAATCTAAACAGCAAATGTAGAAAATAATTAGCATAGTAAGAAATCAGTTATTTCTCTGATAAGCTCATAAACCCTTTTAATTAAAGTCACAATATTTTTAATTGCTAAAGGGAATATTTTGTTTATAATAGCAAACATTTCTAAGTTTTAATTTAAGTTTCAATCTAATATTGTGATAACTGAGAAATGGCCTCCAGGGGGCAACAGTATCCACCGAACAAAATAATGTGCATTTCAACTTTATCAAAGGATTTTCTTGCATGCATCTTCTTGGGATACAGGAAAGTTAAGTTAGCCTATGCAAACTCTGACAAGTCTCCTGTGAGAAGACACTGAAAAAAGCAATCACCATTCATTCAAAACCCCATTTATTAAAAAAGATATTATTAATCAAACTACAAGAGCATACTTCCAGTAACTTTACACATGCAATCTAAGATTCCTAATAAAATGTTTAAATAGGCATTATTTGCTTTTTAAGCTTTCAGACATGTTATCTTGAAGACATCTGAAATATCTTGGAATTGCTGTATTGTGTCACTTTCCTGTCAACAGCAAGCCACTGACGTGCAAAGGATTTACGAAACTTTGGGGTTGACAGAGCTGGTGGCCTGACAGAGGTCAGGGTGACACCACCCGTGTGCCCCACTACAGCCAGTGTGAGGGCAGGGCCAGCCCCACACAGAGGCACGCTCGGCCCTCACGCAAACACAAACACTGTCGGCAACCTCGTCTCGTGCCCTTGCTGGCTAGTCAGGATGGGGTCCCTGAGCGAGAAACACATCCCTATAACACACAATATGGGTCCCTCCAGCAGGTCCAGCTGCTCCCTGGAGCAGCCCAGGGGAGATGGAGCAGGATCTCTCACAGGGCTCTTGGGGCTCTCCACCATTCTAGCAGCACACTGGGCTGCCCAGTCAGGCTGAGGAGCCACACATAATCACATATTTAATCACATAATCTAACAATGAGCACATCCAAGTCGTACGTGTTGGATGACTAGAAGCATGTGTCTCAGTGCTAGGATACCAACATTCATCAAGCAGAAGAAGAATTTTTTAAAAAGCCATTGAGATTCGGCCATGGGTACCTTTGAAACTGCCACTCCTGGGGACATTGATCTCAAGGTGTTACTATCAGACCACTACTTGCTGGCAGCTGCCTGATAGTAACTTTGTAAAATGTTGTCATCCCTATTTCAAGTAACTGTCACACTAAAATCCAGCTTTGCTATTACAGATTTTAAAAAGATGTTCATTCGTCATTATTTACTGTGCTATTATGTTTAAGCACTTAGTCAATCTCACGCTGCCCAGCTGTTTGGGAAAGGAATTATCCCAGAAAGCTTGTAGTCCAAAACTGCAAGAATACACATAGGTAAATGTGAAGGTAAATGCAGGTGTCACCTTGCAATGCAATGAGACATGAGGTTAGTAGCTGGGAGAAAAAAAGGCATCTAAAGGAAGAAGAATATTGTGATACCTCCAGGTGCCATTTCTTTAAAAATTAAGAAAATTATAATTAAACCAGGAGACTGAATATAGGAGGAAATCACAGTAATCAAAAACCTCACATTCAAGGAGGCAGAACTCCCATCTTCCTTCTGGACACTACCCACAGAGATCTGGACTAGAGGTACATGATAGTAGGAGAGACAGGAGAGACAGTTTAGTCCAGGAATGTGGTCAAATACTGTCACTATTCTTTTGATTTTTCAAGATGCTTGAGTAATTATGAGATCCAAAGGTAACATTGCTAAGTCCACTTGTTGATCTGTCTTGTTCTGTTTGACTTTTCTCTTCAATGTCTACATGGCAGTCAGAATATAATCTTAAATTAACTTTGTCATGTTTAACTTGGCAGTTTTATTTTGGATCTGAGGTGCTGGTGGAATATTTTCCTTCATTTTGATCATAAAGAAGGAGCTCTATTTTGAAACACATTTTAAATTCCATTCATCATGTTGCTTTTGTAGTTTACCATGTCCAGGCTTGACAAAGCGTTGATCAATCACCCATTGAGAACATGACTCAGATAGGAGAAAGCACAATGAAAGCTGTGTTTCTCTGACTGCAGATTTTAATAAAAGGAAATTGCTCTTTGAAGAACGCCAACTTTTTTCAGCCTACAGCCAAAGGGACGTCCAATAAACCTTAAGAAAAAAAGTCAAAATAACCATCTTCCTCCATATGAACCGGTACTTCAGAGTCCACTCCAAATGCCTTTAGCAAAAATACTTCAAAAGAAGTTGGATTAAGCATCAATTAGCATGGTGTTAGTAAAGCTGTCCTCAACAAAATAAACAATTTTTATTGTTGCTGTTAGCTAGAAATGGAAATATTTTCATTGTTGAAGGAGGGAAATTAGGTGTCATGTAATTATTTAAAATATTTTTTATGTTTTAACATAATTCTGTGTAATAAAAAATATGAACTATTTGTCATGGGGAAAAAAAAGATATTTTACAAAGACATATAAAGGTATAATTGCATTAAGAAAAACTTGAGAGAATAGAGTCACAAAATCAATATATTCCTATGTTATTTAATTAAATTAAACCTAGGGTAACCATAGTTTTTTCCAAGACCAGAAGTATACTGGTCATTTCATTTTGAGAGGTATTCCATAGACTTCCACTCTGGAAAATTGTGCCCAGTGATCTGCACTTTGGTCATTTACTTGTTCACAGTTAATATTTTTTGTAGCAAGTTGTGATGAGTACAAGATTTCACATCTGGAAAAAAAAATAGGACTGATTTGGGCATCAGCTATTCATTAACTGTTTTGTATACTTCCTGACCTTTTTTAGCCCGATATTAAGATACATTAACATGGTCCTTCATACATGCAATGAGAAAACCCACACTGTTAGAAGACTAAGAATCAAAGGAAAAGGAAAACCTCATCAGCCAGCTAAGGTCGGTAGAAACATGAAGAAATTCTGATAGGTAACACAGAAAACCAAACACCTGAAGCTGTGTGCATTAAGGAGGAGCTTATCTGGGAACAGCTGCAAGCTGTGAGGTCATTCTCTTACAACTACTGAATAGCTGAAAAGTGGAAGCTGAGAACATCTTTTGCTGCAGGTAAGTGGCTGTGTGGGACTGCCTAGCAGGGCATGTCTGCACATATCACACATTAGTCGCCATGACAACGTGAACTTTCCTTGCGTCAAAGTAAACCATTAGTGTGGGTTTTCCACCCGATTCTCGCCAGTGCAACATGTCCAATCAACTGTGCAACTTGTTTAAGTGATTTTCCACAGACGTTATTAAAGTAGAATGTTTACTATAAATTCGGGTCCTGTGCAACTCCTTTCCTCTGGAGAGCCTCCTCATTCATGTTTATTAATTATACTGGCTCTCAAAGCTCTTATTTTCTTATTATCTCCTTATTTAGTAAACTAGCATTGTTGGATAATAGAAGAAGATCTCTCCGATAGTTTCCTTTTGGAAATCATTAGTCAAATTTAGTGGGTGTGTCCTGTCTTTTTTTTTTTTTTTTCATAAAATCTGGAAGCATCTGGATTTGTTCCTTAGCAACACTTTTTAGTTTGCCATTTGCTTTTATTCAGCTCCCCAAAGAATGCTTTTAAAGCTGCAGTAAGGTTGGCCATTTCAGAGAAGAAGCTTTTATTTTTCCTCTTGAATGAATGGTGAGATCATGCCCAGATATCACAGCCTGACAGGAACGTTCTCCAGTATATTAAAAACTGTCCTTGAAACAATGAAATACTTCTAAACTGAGATAATAGGTGAATTACCGGCAAGAATACTGATAACTTAGTCTATTGTGCTTGGCAAGGGCACAAGAGGAAAAGGACAGCTAATTACTTAATATTGTGTATAGAAAGTTAATTTTGACTAAACGAAAGCTTAGACATTTATCTGAGCCAACAAAGGTACTTCTCACCTTGTTCATATACGTCTAGCACTTTGCTTTGCCTACCCACACCCAGAGGGCAGTCTAGTTATCCAGCACACCGCACAGCGGTGCTTAGACAGCCCTGCATACAGGTAAACACCAAATCAACCAAAAACACCAAATCGAATTTTACAAGCAGCGAGACCAAATCACTTGAGAGTTGCCCCCTTCGGACACAACAGGTACCACGAAATATACATCACCCACACAAATAGTAAAAGTACTTCCAAACAGCTCAAGGTCAACACATTGATGCCTGTCTCTCTACTTTGCAGTTCCACCCTTCGTCACGCAAAGAAGAGTTATACACAGTTTCAAAGGTGAGTTTTTTCACAGCATGCTCAGACAATGGTAAACCCGACTCTTTTAAGTTAATTTATAGTGAAATAATAAAACAGAGCAGAACAAAGAGTGCTACAATGGAAAATTTGTGCCAGCAGAGGTCTGTTCACCCATTAACTTCTGTGGAAAGGCCCTGAGACTTACAATGGGCTGCTGATTAAACAGAGACTGCTCCTGCTCACTCACTGCCCAGAGTCCCCAAAACGTATGGTGTTCTCTTTGCTCCCTGGCACTCCTCCAAGTGTTATGGGTGCTGTGTTCCACAGACTGATCAGTTTATCTATATATAAATATATTTCAGAAAAAAAAAAGTTCAATTTCTGTATGCAGGCTTCAGCACATTTCGTGAACTAAACTATTTCTGTCCACATACGTATATTGCCAAAACCCTGCAATAAACAGTCTTTGGCTAGACCCTTGTCCTAGTCTACTCCCCTTCTGCTGTTTAACCAGAACAAAAGGCACTTCACATTCCTGAGGACAGATAATCAGTTTGCTACCCACCGCAACTTTTTGTGTAGCTGCTTTGGAAATTCACTCACTGGCTGCAGTGTGGAAATTCAGGCAATGAACTCCAGCAGGACAAGGAGCAGTTATTATTGTGTGTAACGTAAGATGGCTTTTTGGTATCACTCTTTTGCCCCAATATCCAGCATAGTGAAATGCAACTGGAGTTTCAACACACTTGGGGTATCTATTTCTTGAATCAACTGAAATTCAGAAAGTTGTGAGACTGATAAAAATCCTCCTTCTTTAGTCACACTCGTGTATAAACTGAAAATCTAAAGATCCGTCAGGAACATCTAATCTGCAGGGAAGCCAGGATGAAACCATCTTGGATTGATTTGATGACACCTAGCTTGTTTTTTCTATTGAATCTCTGATGTTCATACACACGAGTCTCGGCCTTGCCCCCAGGGCAGCTATTGATATGGTCAGCATTGGGATCAACAGTAGCAGAAAGAGGGCCAAAATGCAGTTGTTAACAGCCAGATCTGTTACCTGTCAGGAGGTCCTGTGACACACACCAGCCCTGCTAAAGAGAGATAAGGGGTATCATACCATCATCTGACACAGCACAGACGCAGATAGTGCCGTGTCAGCGTTGAGCACTCACTCAGAAGATAAGCAAAATGGAACAGAGAGACAAACTGGATGGATATCCAGCATTATGTCTTTTTTTTTCTGCCCCTACCACAGACATTTCACCTTTATCAGATTTCCAGAGGCTGCTCTTGCACTTCAGTAGAATAATAATTATAACTCCTCTCACTCTAACAGAATTCACTGCCACTGAGATGTCCCACTTCAAATTACAGAACTCTGGGGTGCAGTGTTGTTTTTGCCCCCACTTAAGACCTGGGCTTTCATATACTGCAGGAAGACACTTGGTGGCACTCCTTCAACATCATTTTTACTTCCCATACCACAGATTCTCTGGGTTAACCTAAAAATATGCAAAAAAATTCCCCTTAGTAAGTTTATCCTGTGAACTCTGTAACTAAAACCAACTTTTGCAGTCATTACTCATTTTTTTATTTAATCATTAATGATATAAAGAAATAATTCATTTTTGGGGGAAAAAAACAAACTAAAGATCACTTTGTAATAGTGAACTGATCACTAAATTTTAGTTGAGATGCTTTTGTCTACCAATTATTTTGCAGAATCTTCACGTTTCTCCTTTGATGGGTACCTAAAATTTACTCCCTGTGTGAAGTGCAAATTCTTTGTCCCTTAACATCACTGTTCACTGCAACTTGCATACAGCTCTTCGAAAACAAACAAAAGAAACAAGCCTCGACTGAACCCCAACTGATCGGACAGTTACCCAGACAACTGCAAAGGAGATAGAGTTTCACTGGCTGTATCCTGTTGTCCTTCTAATTTATACTTCTGAGTGACAGCCATCTGCAACCCAACATTCATACTGCGTTTTGAGAAAGACATAGGGGAAGCAGCAGCACCCTGACCCATTTAGATGAACAAGTACCTATAATCCCTCTCTAAAATCCTGCTTTTCCAGGAACTAACCCAGTAACTCACGGACAGTACCCTAAAGCGCTGCCAAGGACCACAGCCTTATCACTGACACCTGGTAGTTATTCTTATCAAGGCTGCTGAAAGATCTGACAGTCTGGAGGGGATTGATTTATTTATTACCCTTACCAGCAGGACAGTATGACACTAGCTAAGGATAATCCAACACCGTTAGATAGCCCAAAGCTTGACTGAAGGTGCCTCCTTTGTGGGAGGGGGAAGATCATGCCCAGATGTCCCTGCAAGTCACCACTTACCACACTCAAAATAAAACTTCTGCGAAACAGATTACAAATAGGTCAGTGGCTCCTCAGTGGAAATGTGTTAAATCAATGGAGCACAGCTAAGCACATTCTCAAAACACAGATAATGCTCTCACCAACGGTGTAAGTGGCCTTCCCCTAGAACAGAAACAAGGCCCATTGCCCATCCCCTCCATCCTTCAACAACAGCCAAAAGAGTGACCCACAGCTGTTACTCCACGGTCACAGTGACCACAGGAGCTTGATTACTCCATGGACGCCCATTGGTCCTGAACCTATGAAATTCATGCTGCTGGGAAACTCCTTTCTAGGCAGTATTACTTTTGTTCCAAGTTTCACCAGCTGCACCAGGGAAACTTTAACTTTTTCGGGCAAAGTGACCATTCCATTATCTTCATGTACTTGAATGCAATTTGTTTGTATATTCAGTAGTGTTTACATACTTGAGGAAATGCTTTGCTGACAAGTTCCACAGTTGTCTAATAATCTTTATTAAAGATAAATAGCACGCACTTTTCAATGCAAGCAAAGATTTCGGCATGTTAAAAGGTGTGCGCCCAAGGCAATTTTTAAATTTCAGAACATTTTGCTTCTGGCCTTTCTAGAAAGAGTCTTATATTTTAAAATGTGAGAGTATTATCTTCCCCCTTTCCAGAGTTGCGTGTAACTAAAGGGCTTTTCCTCTAATATTCTTCTAAAAAGAGCAAAAGAGAGCCCACTGTTCTAGCAAAAACATAGGAAGGCAAAGCGCAGTCCAAAAGTGGGTTACAATTAATCAGCTGAATATCATACTGAGCACTATTTGACCACATTAAGCACCCCAAATACAAAGCACTTACATGCGCTCTCCACACCAAGCCAGTATTCAGTGTTTGCTGTGTCAGACGTGTTTGTCACCATAATCATACAGCCTTTCCCAGACCAAGTACCAGAGCACAAGCCACAAAGGGCAGAGCCTCTCCAAAACGCTTTGATGACCTGTCCCTTGCAGGAAGGTGCATCGTACAGAAATGCCAACAGCACCATTTCTGTGAATTCTAGGTACTTCCTATTTCATTACGGTCATTATTTGTTTTGTTAAAGGCTCCTTCATGGGAGAAGCAGGGGGAGAATGGCGGGTGACCGAGTGGGCCGCAGCCCCGGGGCAGCGCAGCGCAGCAGCGGAGCAGGCAGCAGCAGCAGCCGAGCAGGCAGCAGCAGCAGCAGCAGCAGCAGCAGCAGCGGCGGCGGCGGGGCCGGCCCGTGTCCGCAGCCTGCCCGGTGGGTGGTGCTGCGGGCCCGGGCTGGCCCCGGCCCAGCCCCGCGGGCCGCGGGCCGCGCTCCGGGCCCGGCCGGCATCGGGCCCCCGCGGATGCTGCGGTGCGCTGCGCTCCGAAGGGTTAAAAGCCTTCGAGCCCCATGCGTGGGAGGGGTCGGGGCAGTGTGGGGAGAAATGCAGGAAAAGTAGGTCAGCTGCGCCCAGCGGTGGAGCGGAGCGGGCCGGGCCGGGCCGGGCCGGGGGGGCCGGGGGTGCTCCCTGGCCTGGGGCCGCAGGCGCTCTCGCCCTGACCCCAGGCCTCTGCAGGCAATTTGCTCCCAGCCATTAGCAGGTACTCATAGCATTTACAACTCGATAGCTCTGCCGCTCGGTACACATTTGTATTTTGGTAAATACACAGACACATTCAAGGAATTTCAGGGGGGGAGGGGAAGCAGGGGGAGGGGGGGGAGGGGGGGGGAGGAGGGGTGGGAAGGGCGGTGGAAATTAAAAGTGAAGCACAATTTGAAACTCTGCCTACACCACAGCTTTTATAATCAGCTTGTGACATGCTTGGCACTAAACACTGTTTATGTCCACAATTAATGCAGTTAATACTAGGTTAGTAACTGTGGCAGGCAGCCACGTGCATCGCCTGGCACATGGGTGCCTGCTCCCAGCGCAAGAGGTAAGCTTTGCTCTTCAGCGCACACAGCCAGCCCAGTTCGAGCACATCTGGAGCCAGTTTAACTGGGGCCTCCCTCCAGTGCAGCACTCTGCATTGCCAGTGTATTCTTTCACACAAAACGCTATAAAAAGGGGAGAAAGAATTAGGACAAAAATGGGAGTGAGAGAGGATTAAAAAAATGGGAGTGCAAGGCTCTTTCCAGTGGAAGCCACCCTGTCGCACCGGGCTTCACAGCCTGCCTGAACAAGATCCAGCGTCAGGGAGCCCCTAACGGGGCCTCCAGAACCAGTTTGACCAGTTCCTGTTTCTCCTATCTCTCCATGCAGTTGGACATCTCAGCGAGCATTACACACCTGTAGCTGCTGCTAGGCATCTGTTTTCTCCACCCGATGAGGGGCAGTGGCAAGGCTGTTCTTGATAAAAGGTGGTTCACATAAGGGCTGTACACCTACCAATCCTAAGCATGCAATCCCAAGTAAAATTTTCCAAAAAAGTTTTTCTCAATACTGAGTCACCATGTTGCAATGGGAAGATTTTATGAGCTGGTTTGCAAAAATTCATTTGTACTTTTTGGGTGGGAGGTGAATTTTGAAACTGAATTTTTGCAAAGTTCAAAAGCTCTAGCAAGACTTCTGCATCCAGTTCAGGGCTTCCTTGGGAAATCCAGTATCTTCAAACATTGCATCTATGCCAAGGCATACGCCTACGGACCTGCTCACTAATACACCAGGCACACCGGTTACATGACCTGCTTTTCTTTTGTGGCCACTTACCACTCCAGTGAGAGCAAAATATACGTGCGGATCGGTCACGCATTAAGTAACATCACTATCATCTGTCACGTGTTTGTTCACTTATCTGTTCCCCAAGGAGAGGAGTGTTTGTTTTGAGATTTTACATGCCCCTAAACATTTATTCCAGTAACGTCAAGGTCAAAGAAAGGTGTTCTTCACTTGCAGTAGGAGCTGGTGTAATCTGAGATAAGGTCCCAGAGCAAAGGAAGCCTACTTCACAGTCATGGCTTGGCCATTGAAAACAAATGCCTTCTGCACAGAAAAACATAATCCTTCATCTGGAGGGCTACCTCATGCTAGAAGAACATCCCTGTCAACCTTCATCCTATAACCCAGTTCTTCATATAGTCTGAAGTGATCTGTCATATCAGTTCCCACTTTCCTTGCCATGGTTGCATTAGAGGCAAACTCTGTATCTCATTTCTGTTCTAAACAAGTCCACAAATACTAGAGGCATAGCTTCTTCAGTAATATGTTAATCAAAATTGTTAGTATTCTCTTACTTTATGCTGAGCAAAAGGGAAAATTCAGCTTGTTTGTTGTTTTGGTTTTGTTTGGGTTTTTTTTTAATTAAGCTACAAATTCACTAAAGGAAATTAATACTTCACAGGATACAAAAGAATACAAAAGACCACATGTGTTTGCTGTTACTGTTCTCCAGACTTCTTTCCTTTATTGCATTCTTAGTCACCCATTACTGCTTTTTCACCTGCTGCAAGCTATAAGCAAGAGAGTAGCAAATACATTGCAACATATGCTTTAAAGTGTGCTATTCTTTCCTGGTTCAAGTTTTTAGAAGCAACTTTAATGCACACGCCTCCAAAATGCACCAAGAAACCCAAAATAACTGGCTTTTTACCAGAAAAAAAAAAAAAACACTAAAATGGTCTTCAGCTGAGACATTTTTTATTTAGACATGCTTAAATACCACAGAATTAACACTGCATATAGACAACAAGAGGGTCACACATTCATCAGCAATTAAAAAAATAATCATCTAGCAATGGAAAAATGCAAATGTACAACAAAGGATTGTGTCCAAACAATGCAAGGATTATGAGGAAACTTCTATGCCCATTGATGGGAAATGGCATCCTATGCAGGGTGCAATCATTGGGTGTACTAGAGAGATATTTTATCTCCTAAATAACGAAGAAGAAGGATTAGTTGGAGTCCTTCTTCATTGCTGAGTAAAACTGCTCACCATTTTTTCATCAATGCAAACTTGTGTTTAGGAAGACAGGATAGCGACAAATACTCCCTCTCCCTGCTGTTGAACTCATTACTATACTAATCCAGGTAGGAACACTTCCCCTGTTTGAAATGTCTGTCATACCCATTTGCCTGCTGAGGATAATCAGAGTGTTTAATTGTGGTGCATAGTCCCAACTCCTGGGACAGGGATGGCCTGACCAAAGTCAATGGAGCTAACATTAGTTAGTGGGTTTATAAGTAGGATTTCTTGGACTCACTGCTATTCATTATATATTTTAAAACTTCAGTGATGGAAATGTACAAAGCTGAGAATGGACATGGAGTACTTCTGGTCTTATCATTGAAATCATTGTGTGTCAATTATCGCGTCCATACTAATGAAGTTAGTGAGACACGCTCTTCCATATGCAGCTGGAGGGCACTGATTGCAGGTGTAGTTCTCCTGTATAACTCCTTATGGGAAGAAATGTGTGGGAAGCTCTGGTTTCAATACAGTGGTGAAGAATATGGAAATCACTACAATCAATTGGCAGAGAGGTCATTTTAATTTATTGTCAAATCTAAGAGTAAGTCTGATGCATTGATGTGCTCGTAGGGAGCCTTTCTCTCTGCCCAAGTGGCTGCAGTGTAGTTCATTTCTTAGCAGCACGTTCAGGAAGAATCAAAGAGTGGGAGAGTGAGCCGAAGGACACCTAGGCAATGGTCAGTGGAAGCGGAATGTAAATGTGGAAGGCAGACATTGCCAGCACTCAGAGCCAGCTATCAGACCCATGAGCAGCTATCAACCCTCAGAACAAGCACTGCCTGTGGTAGTCAATAAACAGTCATACCACATTTTACCAGCTGAAAGAGGAAGAAAGGAGAAGTTTTCTCACTTTCTATTTCTTCATACTGTTTCCTTGGATATGCAGGAGTTACGAGAGCAAGGGATCATTATAAGATAGTCTTTGACCCACAATATAGAATAATTGCCCTGTTAGTTACAGTTGTAACTGCTGTACACTGTGTGGGGTAGAGCTGACTAAAATGTGTTCCTTCAGTCATTTGTTGACTAACCCAGTCTTTGTGGCCAACTCATGCACGTTCCACTGCAAATGCTTTTGATAATGCTGCTATAAAGGCTTGTGAATGTCAGTGTAGGAGGGCAAAATATTTTGAGCTGCTCAGCTTCACTTTATAAATATTTTTGGAAGCCACCAGTGTGAAATGCTCCATTCACATTCAGCACTGAAAAAAATAATGGCTTCTTCTAAAACAAAGACACATCTGTCAGTGCAGTAGAGTATATGAATTTACATAATCTGCAGCACAGAAAAAGTACTTTCTCAAACAAATTAAGTCAAAGCAGGCAGAGAAAGAACAGCATGAAGCTCTCTATGCAATGTCAACAATAATTAACAGAGTACTTTATAGTCTGCCAGTGCTTCCCGTGAATAAGGTACTCTCAGACATTTGGTATGAACAGGCTGCCCTCCTGTTTCTCTGCTACAACCCAAAGCTGCAAGGCTTTGCTTTTACTGGCTAGCCTATTATTAACTTTTTAAATGTTGTATGCCACCCAACATTTCCCCTTAGAAGGACAAAGGGCAGAGGGCATGAAGACACTGTTGCAACTGCTGCAGGGATTCAGGGGGTTTGCTTTGCCATGTCATACTGGAAAATTCAGGGAATTTGCTTCTTTCTCAGATGCATTAAAAAAAAAAAAAAAGCCAAAAACAAAACCAAAACAACAACAACAAACAAAAAGCAAACAAACCCAAACACACTGCACCATGCACAGAACTTGTTAATCCCTTTATTCCTCAGTTTCCCTGTTGATACCTTGGGAGAAGGCAGCTTTCTTGTTTCCTTCATATATGCATAAAACATTTGGAAGTTTTCTTCAACTCCTACTGATTCTCCAGAGACACAGACTGCAGACATTTTGAATCATGGAGTCTCTTCTCTTAGGCTGCCGGGCACAAAATGCAGAACTGATGTGAGCCTGCTTTTGCACACAGAATAGCATTGTATTGCTCCTGTACCTCTGAATTAATCACACTGCCTTTGCATACACTCACAGATTAGATTTCCAGTATTGCCACAGAATGGGACACTCCTGATATATTTCTCTCTTTACAAAATGGTGAAACGGCAGCAGAGGGATTTCCACAAGTTTTTTCCTTCTAGACTGATTTTTACTGATTTCTTCCATGTGTAAGAGTGCTCAGAAGGTTGTCAGGGAGACAACTGTTGACACAGCTTTACCCTGGTATTTGAAGGGCTTGGGCAGTTGAGTGCTTTTCAGCAGATTGTGCATTCGTGCAGATGCAAGCACACTGGCAGACTACAGACCTGACTTTTTCATTTGCCAGTCTGAGCTCACAAGAAAGCACTACCTCCAGACTACAGCTGTGAGAGGAGGCCAGCATACCTCAGCTAGTGTTATTAGCTTGAGCAACAGAAAAAACCTGGTGACCAAAAGTCAAGTGCAGTCAGTGTGAGACACAGGACTTATTTGGAAGGTTGGCCTGCACTGTGTACATTGCTGCTAGTACCTCAGCTGGTTGTTTAAACTCATCCAGGCCAATATAAAACACTGTAATAATGCTTCTCTGATGCCAGCATCCTTTGTAGAGTGCAGCCCTGAGCCCAGAAATTCCCATCAGTCTGCACTCTGTGTCATTGCCTCCAGCTCCTCTGTGGATTGCAGTGCTTTCTTCCTTTGCCTCCTGCAAGCTGTGACTAAAATTAAATCAAAACCAGCCATCACGTTCCCTGAATCGGTGTAAAGGTTGAAAACAAGCATAATAAACTTTGCACTGACTGTGGCTAATTAGCACATAGGCAATCATTTATGATTAAGCCATGCAAAATGTTTGTTATTAGTGCAAGAGCTGAACGCTACACTACACAGCAAAGGTCCAGGGCACAGAGAAGTTAAGTAACTTCCTCAGTTTGATGCAGCAATTCAGTGACAGAGGTAGAAATAGGCCACTCAGTTTTCTCTCTCTAAACAGGTCTAATCTCTAGATCATACTTTGATCTCCCTTTAGCAGCAGAAAATAAAACCCCCTCTGTTCATGGTATAAGTCTTTACAGAAATTACTTTCAAGTTACAGACTCACCATTATCACATCACTGCAAGATCAAACAAAGAGGGGGGCAGTAGGACAGGAAAAGAAGGGTTACTTTGTGTCATTTACTTCTACAGTCTACTCAACAAAGCCAAAGAGGAAAAACATTTTTTTTTTCAGACAGATGTCTTTTACGGCACATCAAACACTTCTCATGGGCGTATGTCACAGACATTTTACTACAAAGCCTTTGTCCTTTGCATTCACAGCAGCCCGGATGTTTATCAGGATTTTCCATTCCCTAAATTCAAGATCACATTGGGATCTGCATTAAGATGGCAGCAGAAGTACATCAACAAAGTCCAAAGTACAAAATTCTTAGTAAAAAGAAAGCACTAGCGGAACTTGTTCCTGCACTAAGGCTGTGGTGGGGGAGTTCCTGTCATCTCTAAAGGAATGTCTGGAGAAGGAAACAGCCTATTTTCAATGTGCTGGCTTGGGGAAAGTCAGTATGAGGGAACAATTGTCTTTCCTAATGGATTTATTTCTAGTAAATGTTAAAGTCCTCCATGCAAAGCATGTGGCTGTAATATCACGAAGACAACATCCCATTATTTACTACATAACATCTCATGCGCATATTTTGCTCTCAGTGTGCCTGCAGCAATCCTATGATTTGTTTATTCATAAGTGCAGTTTGTAATTCTTTAAATTATCTAGCACAACAAAGAGCATTACACACAGAGACAAACTAGATTTAACATTGCTACATACTCTTCCTCTCTTAGGCCAAGACTCAGCAGCATCTTGCATTTCGTCTCTCCTCACCCCATGCTCTGGTGTGCGTAATCTCAGTCCACAAATTACTACAGGATCATTCGAAAAACTCTTGTATCCTTCCTGGGTGAGGTGTTCTTCTTTCTAGGAACAAACCAGTCACTGAGTGTTGTTCTAAAGCAGTACTCCCAGCCTCTCTGCCAGTAGAATGGCACAGTAGAGGATGGCGTGTGCTCCCGCAGCAAGCTGCTGGATCTGCTCCACTCCCTGGGAATGGTCAAGCCTGAAGGTTTCAAATTACCCAGACACATCTGCAACAGTGGAAGCGCCTGTCCCCAAACCCAATACTTCACTCTTTTCACTTAGGATGACACTGAGCTCCCACAGGACGTTCTGTTCCCTGACACCACCATAGATTTAAATGCTTCACTTGAGAGGAAATTTCATTGTAAGCCAGAAGGACAGCATGCTCCAACACTTATTGCAGAAAAAGAGGATAGGTAGAAATAGCAGAGAAGTCTGAGGTGCCTTCTTTTGCTCCTGTATGGAATATAAAAATCTCACTATTCTTCTCTATGCCAATTCTCTTGTAGATTGAAGTAACTGTTTTCCAGTTTTAGTGATCCTAGTTTCTCAAGAAGGCAAGACTTCGGGTAATCCTATACTTTACTGTCTGCCTACCACCACTGCTACTGTGTAGTCTCACACAGCATTTGTGCATTGCCCTTACATTCACCAGCAAGGAACGAATAAACCCATCCATTAGGCTCCAGCAAATGTGTATCTGCAGAGAAGGGGATCCACGTCTGCAACTGGTAGCTGGAACTCCTCCTCCAGTGAGTCTGAACAACCTCTCTCTCCAGGTTAAACCAAATGGTGCTCGTTCTCTCTCAGAGATGTGAGTGAATGGATGTGCCACCCCAAAACTCCCACCTCTCAGATCATATACTACTTATGTGAAAACAGTGGGTAAGCTTCTGGCAGCTCTTCCTCTTTAAAATGGGCTGGGGAAAAGCAGCATGTAATTTTCTGGCAGCAACACTGGAACAGTAAAACTAATGAGTCCCCACAGCTATTCCCACCTGTTCTTAGAGCAGTATATATATTGGATATGTACCTACCCATGAGTCTATCTGTGATGTTAACTCAAACTATAAAAAACTCCCTAAACCAACCCGACCCAGACCCCAGACTTTCCTGCACAGAAAAAAGGGTGTAAAAGAGCAGGTGGAAATTTCACCTGTTTTCACATCTTGCTTAAGTTGCGTCTAAGATCCTTCCATGGAAGGGAATAAAAGCAGGACAGATGTGTCAGCAGCAACATCAACCCAAGGGTGATACTGACCAGAAATACTGTAATACATGAATATGGAGCAAGACGAGGGTGAGTCAGCAGAAGATATTTGTCTTCTATGCAGAGTCCTAAAATTTGGCTCTCTGTTACAGGAAATTACACTAATACTGAATCACAGTTCTGTACACATCATCGTCCTGTACAGATGTTTTCCATGGTGAGGAAGTTGTTGTTAGCTAGGTTTTACGATTTTATGCAATAATTTTGTTTTAAAATGTGTCCTAGAGCATCCAGTTTTCCTTGTTCAGGGAAGTATCTGAAGTATTTATGATTTCTGTTATCTCCAGTAAAAACTCTAACCAAGACACTCTAAGGATAGATGCAACAGCCCTTCCATATTCTACCTGGAAAAGACAAATAATTTGCAACTATTCTCTAACAAAACATACAGAAGAGAAAATGAAAGGACTGAAAAGGATCAGTGGAATGCCCATAAAATGGAGATTTATCTCATGACAAATGCACTAGGATTGCCTGGGATTTTTTCTGAGATATTTTAAATTTTTTCCATATAATCTTTGTTAGTGGATATATTTTCAGAAGAAATATACTAATTTAAAATTGCTTCTATTATGATTAGAATAGTCAAACTTTCTGTGCTCCAGAAACCTTAAAAAATTGGGAAATTACTGTTGAAAAAGTCCTGAAAATTTTAGAGGTTGACAGGGTGTTAATTCAAACTCATCTATAGCAAAACATGTTTAAAATTTATTTAATAGCTATTAAATGTTGAAATTGCAGTAAAGGAGATATGCTGATAATAGAAAAATCATCTGTTTTGCAAATAATAACAGTAATGAGGCATTATTGCACAAGGGGAAAAAGAAGAAAAGCATTTCATCCTGGATACTCTTTCCCCTTAGACAATACAGCCTTTGGCAAACTGTGATGTTATCCAGGTCTTTAAATAGTGAAATTTCCAAACAAAAGATTGTGTAAAAGAGATTTGAAGAAGATATAATTAATGATGGAGTTTGGAAGAAGCCCAACAATGAAAGCAATTCTTGTTTTCTAACCTGGAGAACAAGCTTTCTATAAACACACACAGTGAAGATTACCCCAGTAATGAAGCAAAGTGATGAAGTAAAACAGGGTACACATACTATGTTTGAAAATGTTTCAGACTTTCAGATATTCCCAACCAAGATGCAAGCTATCTGTCACAGTTACATTTGGGATGTAACATCAGTGGAAGTCTGGGGATACAACCTTGCTGCTACATCAATAAAACACCATGTTTCCCAAGTTACTCTGCTTCCTTTCATAGCTACTTCTCGGTGGAAACATTTCTACTATCTTTTCAGTAGCCTATAAGTCAGCATTGCATGGAGTGGAGTAGCTGAATTGCAGTTGTTTTAGTGTTTAGTGTTTCATTCTCTTTGTGCGTGCTGTTTTTATACATTCAGTGCTAGTTCTCGGATTGAGGCTTTAGCCTAACTATAGTGGGGAAGGGAAAGGGTGGTTTGGTCTTTGCAAAAGCCAAATCAAAGCTGTTTCAGTTCCAGATCCCATTTTTTCTGAACCCTGAAAGTTAAAGCCTGGATGGTTTGGATAAGTGCTTCTAATTCTAGCATACCCCTATTTAAAACAAGAGGGAGGATGTGTTTTTAAAAAGCTAAAACTAGTATGGTCTGGAATGAAGTCTCTGAAGACATTTAGGGAGTATTCAGATAAACAATTCCATTCCTCTCCCCACCCCTTATAGCTCTCATTAATTTTTATCCTATCCCTTCCTTGCTTTCTATCTTACAGTTATTGTTTGCTTCTTCTCAATTTCCAATGGAGCTTGAAATTAGATTTCCTTTACCTCCTTGTTAGTGAACAAAGCTCTGAACCACACATTTTGGTGAAAGTTAACTCCCAGACTGAGTCACTGAGTTATCTTCCACCTCTGTACCTGAACTGGCTGAAACCGCACAAAAGAAATTACTGTGTATGCCTGTGTCCATCTCAAACCATCATTATTTGATTGTTGGAAGGATAACTCTGAGTTTAGTTGGACAGAAATAGAACCACCCAATTGTAATGGTTTTAGTCTCCATTTATGACAGCAGAAATTGGGCCACACTGTTACTCAAGATAGAAACAGCACTCATTGTCACAATTTATAACTTCATCAGGAGTTAACTTGGGAACTGCAAGCTGGCAGCAATAATTCATACATTGCTGCAAACTGTATTTTCATAATTTCTGTTGATACTGGCAAAGTGCTTGTTTTGGCTTTCTGCATGTTGCAGTCATTAGTATAATATAACATAGCCACTCAGATATATTTAGGGGAAGGTCATTTTTATACAAATTATTATGTACTGGGAAGTTAAATAAACAAGCAAGTTAAAGACATCAACAATCCCACTCCTTGATCCATGCCAAAGTGAGTTTTAAACACTAGTTGGTTCAATTGGAGGAAAAGTCAAGCAGTGATTATGTCAGTTTGAAGAGAGAGGACATTGCATTTCCTTTTATTTGAGGACTCACCTGGAATGCTGCTCCCTCCTAGAAAAGGGCTAAATATATCTATAAAGCTAGAGGTGTTAAAAAATAACCTAGAACGCACTTGGTCGCTATACTGTTAGCAAGATTACTCACCCTGTTCGTAATAATGAAAATTTCCTATTGAGATTTCACTGAGCAGAAAGTACAGTATCCTGACTATTTATTAACAGCTCTTTGGAATGCATTTCCAAGGCACAAAAGGACACTGACCTTGAAAATAGTATTTGGGTGGAAGTAAATGTCCATGGTTTTCATTTTGCAAGTTTGTAACCATAAAAGTTACAAAACAAGTCACTTTTGAGAAGTACTCATCTTTTACGCTCATTAGATTGCAATCCAGCGATGACTGAACATGATATTTAAACAGTAGTGTTTTTGCCAATGAGTTGCATGATCAACACGAACTGCTAATGTTTTCTATTCTAAACCTTCTCAAAATGTCAAGTGTTCTTGTCAGCTGAGTGGAAGTGGCATAAAAGTAACTTCTGAAGTTGTTGTTGATGAGATACCCTTGGGAAACTCAGTATATATACTGAAATGATATTCACAATATTCTCTAATCTCCCCTGCTGCAAAAAAATTAGGCTCCCAGCTCACATTTCCACTGATGGTAATGTAGCACAGTCTGGGTCTTCCTTCCAAAAAAGATGCTGAGCATTCTTGAATAACACAGGTCTAGTGTCCTGAATTTTCTCAAGTGGCAGGAAAATAAAAACCTAAAATAAAGAAATTTCTTTTGAAAACCTAGACCTGGTAACTAACTCTGTTACAACCCTCCTAATTGCAGCACTGTTAATTTTTCTATTTCTTTTTACACAGCAGATCACCAGAACAGCAAAAAAAATCACAGTTGTCTGAGTCACCCTGGCTGTAGCAAATTCACTGTTTCTTCACTCCCAGTTTCTTCTGGGCCTTAAAACATCAGAGAAAGGTAAGAAAACTGGTGCATTACCTAAGGTCCTTCCCAAGGACCTTGCCTGGGCTCACTCCCAGCTAGTCATGGTTATGGTGTGTGAACATGTACAAGCCATAAAGAGCTATCTGCAAAAACAAACTTAGGAACAACTTTGATGTGCCCGTCCAGAGGTCTTGCAGCCTCAGTCAGGTGCCTCCAGAGCTCTATTGGCTCTTGCAGTGTGCAGTTGCCCCTCCTTGGTTTCACCCTATTGCAGCAGGAAAAACCATGGGCTTCTAGGTTTTTGGCTCAAACCAGTGCTGATGATGTTTGTTACACCATTTACAGCAAAAGCCATGAACTAATTTGCTTCTAAAGTTCAGTGAAGTCAAGATCATCACTGATCCTGTATTTCCAGTGTCATGGGTTTCACATGTTGCAGAATGTCAAGATCAGGTGGTTTTTTGGAGTCCCATTTTTGACTACCAAACACAATTTTTTACCCAAAAATCTAGTTAGACAGGTGGAACTTTATGGACTACAAGCACAGGGACTGCATGCTTGTGATCAGTGTTTGGTACTTTAATCACACATCACACAGTCACAGAATGGGTCCGGCTGGAAGGGACCCCAGCAGGTTATCTGGTCCAACTTCCCTGCTCAAGAAGGGCCATCCTAGAGCACATGGCATGGGATTGTGTCCAGATGGCTCTTGAATATATGAGATCTTTTCCTCAGAAGGTGCTGAAATGCCCTAAAGTCTCTGTTTACTTGTTGAAAGGCAGACTGGTATTTTTATGCTGTTGTTCCAGGCACAAGTGTCTGATTGCAGTAATAAACAGTATTTTGGACAGGGAAACTCAGTTTTCAGTTTTAACACACCACAGCAACTACAGTGGTGCAAAAGCATAAGTGTTTACAAAGATGAGCTTTTGTACATGGCACTTCATGGGCAAAGTGAAAATACGCATAAAAATATAAAAGCAGGGTAGAATTTGGCATGTATTTTTATTATATCTGATTTTATATCCACATTTTTTCACTTGACCTGTAGCAAGCATTAGCTAGGATATCAGTTCCATTAAATAAACATTTCAGAATTTGAGTGCTCTCAAATTGCTAACTGCTCATTTGTGATCATTTAGTAACACTTGGTGATGATGTCTCTATAACAAGTAGTTCATGTCTAAACTGGCTTTCACACTGCTGAAATGTAAAAGTTCAAGCATGCTGGTAGAACAAGTTGGCCTCCTAAGAACATTTCAGGGTCATTTCACATGTTTGATTGCATCTGTCTTGTAACTATGTTATGACACTCCTGGATCTAAAAGCTTGTTTTCACCCAGGTAATACACAGTAAGTACTGCAGCCTCATTTGCATTGTATTCACAGACTTAGCGAGTGGGTTAAAAAATGCACAGGGATATTCAGCAGCTAGGTTAACCCACATCCAGAGACATCCAGAATGTGGGTTACGTTCAGGTAGAAGAGTACAGCTGCCACATCCAGGTCAATGAGATGCATCTGGGTTCTCAGCCCATCCTTGCCTCAGCTGGCTTCCTCTGTAAACCAGGCAACTGGGCCAGTTGGCGATGCTGCTTAGCCGCTCACCCTGCAAGCAGGGCACTTTCTCTGTTAGCCCCAACTGCTTATATAGCCTCGACAATTGTAAAGCCTGGCATTTCGCAATATTGACTCACTGCCATGAAGTATGAAATTAATCTTTAGAACATCACATAAGGTAGGACCTTTCTTAATTAATAACAAGGATCAAAAACTCCTCAACAAAGTAAAGAGCCATAAATGCAGCAAAAAAACATTCTACCAATATTAATTTTTAACTGAAACATCAGAAACCAGGGGGCTGATTAGAAGCAAGAGGCTACTGATTTTTGTATGAAGTAATAGTAACTTTAATGTTTATAATTTTCAGGTGATTTATTTAATCTTCACACACACCCACAATGAAGGAAGGCAAAACAATTCTGTCTGTGCTACATGGCGATGCCGAGGTAGCAAGAATACAGAATCTGCCCAAGGCCAGCATGAGGAGTCTGGAATGCCTGGCTGCCAGCCCCATTCTCAAAATACATCATTCCTTTCTAGAGGCAGCAGCTGTTTGTTCTCTGACACTTATAGAGCATCTAAGATTATTTCCATTGAAGTTAATAATCTGTGCAGTTCAGTGAGAACAAAATTGGGTCATAGATGTTTAAACCAGTCCAGTTTCACTGAAGACTCCTGGTAAACTCATGGTTACACACAACTCTGTAATTATCTTGTTCAGTTTGGGAAGCTGACTGGCACATGCGGAAGGCTGGGGCAATAACACAAAAGCTGTGCAGTCAGCTCTTTGCTCTGCCACAAGCGTTGCCAGTCTTCTGGCCAGGGCAATTCCTGCAGCCTGAAATGAAGCTGAGGTTGCATGCACTCTGTGTATCCTCCTATGCCATCACTAGAGGTGTGTACCTTCTGCAAGGGAAATCCAAACATTTTCCCAGCCCATGACTGTTGCATGGACCAGAGATGTGAAGGCACGATACCTTGGGCAAAAGGGCTTCATCTAGGACATATGGGCATCCATCTGCATTTCGGTTGTGTGATTGGCTTGACCACCCCATGACAAAGGGGGCATTGTGGGGTCCTAGGGAAAGTGGCTAAAAAGTGGGTATAGACAGGAGAATTGTCCCAGCAAAGCAGGATCCAGATTTGAAGCTGCAGGTAGGGTGTCCTTGTTATGCTCTAATCTCTTTGTGAGACCTTGGGCAAAATATGAACAGTTCAACTTTTTTCCACAATAAAGCTAAGGATATTATTTTTTTTAAAAAATGCTATGTTCACCAAAATTTGATAATTTTAAAGCAGCAGAATTGCATTGAAGCTGGTGGACAATATTTTGTGACCGCAAGAAAGTGCTTCTGACTTCCACTGAGTTCCTGCACAAGCAGGACACAGAAGCCAGGAGCCACTGACATTGTATATCAGGAACAGTAACATTTAAATGATCATGTTAATTCCCATTGAAGACATTTGTCCTTTTTTTTTTTTTTTTTTTTTGAGCAGTGGTAGGCAGAGTGAAAATGGATGTCAATCTGACTGCTTATTACAAAATTTCTTCTGCTTTTTGTACCAGATTTAGCCTTTACTATACAACCAGAAGGCATACTGAGACACTACAGGCATTTCACTGGGGCAATCCTGAGTTGCTGTGTAGTAGTTTGGACATCCTTACTGTCACTGAAGAAATGCAGGTACCATGAAAGGATAATTAAGCCCACCTAAGAATCCCAAAGTGTGTCAAACAGCTAACACTGAGTCTTGTGTAATAACCTACAATTAGCATGTAATGCCCTAGGCATTTGCACATTGACAGCATGGTTTAATCCAGTAATAAAGTAGGCTAAAATTATTATTATAGCTAATAGTATTTTTAACAGAAGTGAAACTAAAGAAAAGAAGCTACAGAAACATATTGATTTCAGCTGTGCCTCCCTGACAAGTCTGTATAGATTTTGTTATTTATGGTCCATTTTTTAAAAAAGGACCGAAGGCAAATGTAGAAATCCCTGGTTGTATGAAATGGATGGTTGTGCATCAAAATGAGGGATTTGCATGTTTAACTGCCCATATTTGTATCCTTCTATCCAGTTTGCATATGCAAAGGCGAAGATTGTTATATTTATCAGTGCATAAATGAAAGAAGAGATAAATGACCTGGTTTGCAGAGGTGCTGAGCACATGCAGTTTCCATTTATTTCAACTGGAGTGTGAAAAACAGGCCCTAAGTGACTGGCTCAAGCTCACACAATGCATGATTGTCAGTGCCAGGAAGAAAACCCAGAAATCCTTCCAGTCTAATCCTCCCAGTCTAAATCCTTCCCAGTCTAAACTCTAGACACAGTCTCTCCAAGAAATAAGAAAAAAAAGAAAAAAAAAATCTGTACAATAGCCTGACCACACTCTTATTCCTATCTCAATTTGCTAAGAGAATAAAAAAAAAGGACATGAAAAACTCCTGCATAATCTTTAATGACTAGCAAATAATGCCAAGTAGGGCAAGTAAATATGTGTGAAGCATTGCTCACACACCCATCAACTTGCATGTGTGTCACAGATGGTTTTAGTGAAGAGCCAAAAAGAGGAGAGAAAGGAAAAGGAAAACAAGTCCAGATAAAGAGTAAGCTAGAAAGAGAGACAAAGACATTCTGTGTTATTAAAAAAAATCCCTTAAAAATTCTACAAAAACTAATGATTAAAAAAAAAAAGCACTATTCCCTCTCCTTGATAACGTGTAGGCTAATCTCTACATAAATAGAAATAACAGCCCTTTGAAATGGCAATGATTTGCTTGGAAAACATTCATTAAAAACGTCCTGCAATTATTGACTCTATCATTATTTCTTGGCAGCAGCTGAGTCTCACTGCATCTTGTGTTGTTTTTCCAATGAAAAGCGGAGCATTGTTTGGGAAAAAAACCCACAAAAACAGAAACGAAAAAAATCAGACCAAAAAAACCCCACAAGGACATTGCATTTGAAATATGTGCTTGGTGACATGGAGCTGATTGCCCAAAGGAATCAGGATACATATATTTGTATTATTGTACACGTGAGTAGCTTGAATCATGTACTGCTCGCTCTCTTTGTTTGGATTATGCAGCTTGGCTGGGCAGCCATCCAAAAGATTCACATTAAATTCTAGCTATATTCAGCACAAAAGTCATCTAGCATCAGAGGATCAAAGTTACATCAACCAACAAGCACTAAGGAATTGATAAGCCACTAAAATTAGGTCATCTCCTAGCAGCTGCTTTTGATGGATGAAGTAGAATTTAGCCTCAGGTTTTCTATTTAAAGATCTGTTACAGCATCTTTTCCTGCAGCTACAATGAGAACACAACAAAGTATAATGCTTCTGATTAAATGTTTAATCATTACTCTTTACTCTTCTGATTGTTTCTGCCATGGCACAGATTTACTGCACATACTATTTGCAGCTTTCCTAGCCCTTTTTAAACTGACATTAAAACAGCCAGGATTTTTAATTCCTTAGTTAAAAAACCTAATAAATTATTTTTTAAAAATGGGGATAAAAATCTTTCAATGCTGTTTACTTGCCATACTTAAAGAGACAGACTATAATTTACTGGAACTGAAAGTGAGTATCTAAGCAATTATCCCACCACTTTGCCCACTGGAAGAATCACCACATCACTGGGAACCATATGAATACAAAAGAACATATCTGTGCATAAGTACATGTGGGGCTAAGGAAGTTCTTATGATTTTATGATTTTATTTGTGGCTACTTTTTGGGATATGATCTCATTAATCTAATTAACACATAATTTTAAAGGTACTAGCTAGTGCACTAAGCTATCTTTGGTCATTAGCAACTGGCATTATAATTGCTAGAGTACAGCATATGCCCTACCAAGACATGCTTGTGGTATCAGGGTAATACAAATAGTGCCATCATTATCATCATTAGCATCAAAACCATGACATAGCTTTAGAAAGAGTTCAAAAGGAAATAAACAAAACAAAACTGAGTTAGTTTCAAATGCATAGAACCTGCCCTTGACCTGTTCAGAAGGTCGGCTGGCTGCAGCCTGTGTAAAACACTGTTGTGTCATCATTTCATAAATGAAGCTAATGCAAGACTTCATTGTCAGGGTTTTCCACATGACATCTCTCACATCGGTTAAAATCACTAGAATCTTATTTAAATAACCTTGAGAAACAGGAAGGGAAAAGAAACTACATCCGTCCAATGGAAAAGATGAAGTAAATAGACATCTGCCTTTTCAAGTAAAAGAATGATAGGGGAGAAAGACTGAAAAATATAGTACATGACAATGCCACATAAGACACATAACTTTCTACAAATGACAGACACGTGTATGCTGCTCTATAGCAGTCATCCTCTGTGTTCCCTTCTGCCAGCCTTGTAAGTGGGCTGTTGCTGGGTAAGAGTTGTAAGAGGTTGAAACTCACTGTCGTTTCCATTCCAAATTTGGTGTGCCCAGTCTTTATTACTTGTGAAAGCAACATTATGCACTGTAATTCAAAGTCTAGATCTAGCTTTTTCCAGCTGCATACCTCTTCTTCAACAGAAAACCTAAACGGGGGTGGGGAGAGGGGGGGCATGTGTAATAATATGTCTGGAGTAGACAACTCATCTGAAACTTTTTCTTTGCAAGAAAGAATCTTTATGAGAAGAATTTAAATGAGTTTAATTTATCAGTTCTGCTTAGTACTGTATTCTGCTTGGATCTCAAGCTAATCAGCTTTGTCTTTTGCTCGGGGCCTCAGAGAAAAAGCCAGCCAGGGAGCCAGCTTGTAGGTGCCTAACTGGCTCATGGAGTAGGACATCTGGTGAGATGGGGATGCTTTGATGCCACATAAATTTCTGACAACCTCAGCTGAAGGCTGTCTGTCACAACATCTGCTGTCTTACTGTGCTATGACCATGCTATGCATCAAGCATATCTGATATTACACTATGTAAATCTTGGGACTTCAGTTTTGACTGACCTAAGTAGAAGTAGGACAAAAGTGCCTCTTCTGTGCTTTAGCTGGCCTCCTTGGCATATCTTAGCATTAACATCCTTTCTGTTCATTTGTTTACTAACAGTTACCTCATCACCTCCTAATAACTGTGTGCTTAAGGCAAAACTGGCCAAAGATGCCAGAATGCAACAAGAGTTTGCTTGCTTTGTGATATTGCATCTCTGCATCAGTCTAGTGAAATAAACACAACATCCTCTATTGTTAAACAAAATACCCAACACTTTTCCCACAGAATAAAACCATGTATTTTTACTAGGTCCACAAAGTTTGTTTAACTGAAGACAGAAAAGAAGAATAACATTTGCAGGAGAAACTGTATTATCCTGGTAACTTTTTCTGGCAGTGCATCTCATTTAAAGTTAAAACAATTACTGAATATTTCCTTCTTTCAAATTATTCTTATTCTTGACAGTGACAAAAACTCAGAAATGACAGTGGGAGTTTAGTATACATATCATACTGAGCCTGATGCTAATCTCAATGGAATGTAACATTACTTAACCCATGATCATAAACTAAAACTTGGTTGTTCCAAAATTACCTGAGGCACTTTTAAAAAATCCAAAGGGGTTATTTATAATTTGACACTTGGAAAAATTATTTTTAAATTATTATTTGTTTCAAAAACTCTTACCTGTTTCTTCTCCTAGGGTCTTTTGCTTCAACAAATCATGTGATGATCAGAATTCGGGGATAATCTAAGAAGGAAGAATAGCTGCCCTTCACTTTTGTGCCATTACCAGTTTTATCAACTGTCAATATCCTTGAAAAGATAAATGGAGATAGAAATAAAACACTACAAAAAATAATATAAGAAAAGAAGTCAGTGTATTCAAAAGAGTACAATAGTTTCTCATATTTAGGGCATTTGCTTGGTATACTACAGTTTCTAGTTTTGATAGAATGCTGTGTTTTTAAATATCAGATTTATCATTGTGATTGTGAGAAACTGTACTTCGTTAAAAATAATGTGAGGAATGATTGAAAACAGACCAAATCACATTATTATGAGCTGTAGTTCTATTCAGCAGGTATGAAAGCTCTAGTAGTTGTAGCTTTTCTTGCTTGCCCACACATGGTTGCTATGCATTATGTTCCAAAACACAACTGCACAAACCTGCTGGCAAGAGTCAGTAAGAAGAGGAGAATTGTGGTTTTAGATGTATTCCTTAGATGAGAGGACCTGCTTCTTTTAGGTCTCTTTGCCTCTGCCTATGTGAGAAGAGTTGTGCTGTCCTATCTGTGTCTTCTTGGAAGGGCAATATGTCCTATTTCCACTTAAAGGTTGAGGGTTTGGCAAGGAACGTTCTGATCTTCTAAGAGTGAACAAACGTTGTGCAAGATCTCATTACAGAGATCCCAAGTTGCCAGCCTAAAATGCTTTACCCGGCAATCACTATTTCCTGGGTATGCTTATGAACCACAAGGAGCTTGATACTTATGCAGCTTGCAGTATGCTATGCGTATCAAAATCAGCTACAAGACAGAAAAAGTGTTTATGGAAGAAAAGGTTGGTATACACTGACACATTTTGATGGGTCACTAGTCTAAAGAAGCTAAAGCAAAGATTAAGCTGACAGTATGAGCTTTGGTTTGTGGTCATGTGTGCTGAGGAACCAGCTGTGCCAGCTGTCTTTCAGAAAGTGTTCTTGTTGTTTTGCATACCCATGAACTGCACGGGAGAAGAAAACTGTGAAAAGAAAAATCAGACTCACAAAATCAAGCCCTCAAATCTGGGTAAATTAAGCAATAGGATTAAGGTTTTTCTCTGCCTCTTAAATGAGCCCCCCCACCATGCTCCCCAAGCTCAGTTCCCATGGCTAGGTTCAGTTACACATTTCATACCTATAGACAAGTACATAATATAAAACATGGCCAGATATTCTTCTGCTGGAACCTTGCCTTCTTTCAGTGAAGGGGCAGTTACTCAATACTTACGTTTATCCTACTCATTCAGCATGAGATCTCGGATGTCATTTGCTGCATGCTATTTAAACCCTACAAGCGAAAAAGAGCTTTCCTTTTTCTCAGGCTTTTATCTGGCTTCCACATCATAATATGTTTCCTGTTTTGGTTTTTTTTTTCCCCTTTAAATAAACCTGAATACATTTACTTAAAGTGTGATGTCATTACTAGCATTTTTAGATGTACAAAAAGATGAGTTTCAGTGAGAAAAAAGTTAAATTTGTCTGTACTGTAAGCTAATTTGTGTGGCCAGTTTGAGTTGCCAGCTAGAATTCTCAGTACTTGAGAGCACTCTATATTTGCTGAATATGATTCTCACTGCCATCAGTTTCTGCTGTGAGGGTTTATTATTTCTGCATATCAGATCAACACCTCTAAACATGGATATTCCTAAATCAAGAACCTACTGTTGTTCCTCACCCATCCAGGATCCTTCTCTTCACCTGCTATTTCTCACCTTTTCACTGACTGCATTGCACCAAAGCTGCCATCTTCCCCCTCCTACCGGGTCAGTAAGATTTGGATTGCAGCAAGGGCAGCATCTTTACTCTTGTGTCTTGTATCTAGCACCAGATAACTGCTGATAGCAGCAATTTCAAGGGAAATTTTCAATAAAAAGTCTCTCCTCACGTTTCTGCATGTGCATGCATGTGTGTGTAGCAGAGGTTACAGAAGTAGAAAATTATCATTGTCCCTTATCTTTATCTAGTATCTTGTCTAAAACCCCTTGATCACATCTCCTTTTCTATCCTGCAGCTTGTTGCTGAAGCTATAGAACCCAGTTTGGGGTGCTCTACCCCTTTAACCTTTCCCCCCACTGCTTCCACAGAGGTTTGGGCTGGGGTTGCTTATCTAGGGCCAAGAGCCATAATTGTAAGGGGTTTAAAAGGTATAGTGAGAATAACATGAACGAAAACAGACGAATGTTCACTGAATAAAAAGAAAATAACACTCAGGAATTTATTTAAATCCAGACCAGGCTTTTAAGTGCAGTGGTGGAAGACCCACATATCAGAGCTGTGAAATCAAGTGGACAAAACCCATTTCATGTGTGTTTGTAGGGGATGATTTGAACACATTGTACCAGACCTTTTCCGGCTAAGATTCCTAGAATTAAAGCTTACTCTTGTGATGCTGCCAGCAGCCTGTGTAAGCTTTGCCTAGCTGCAGTGGTCAAGAAAGGTACATTCACAGCTATATCAAGGCCTTTCCAACTTACTTGCAATAGCAGTATAATGAATATACGAAATATTTTACTTCCCTTTTCCTTGCCATATATAGCAATTATTCTGTCATTCATCAAATGTACACAAATTTCTTTTCATATGTAAATAGACCATTTGCTTCACAGCTCTAGCCAAACAGTTGTGCAGTTCTTTGTTAAGAAGATAATATATTTAATGACGGAGTGCCTTGTTTCCATTGTATGGAACAGGTGTTGTTTAATGGCACAGGCATTGTAACATTATATTCATTTATTAATGTGAGTGTAACGAACATATTGTAGAGACATGAATGTACTGGTCTCATGGTTAGGGTTAGTGGTTTCTTATGATGTGGTTTAAGTGTAGGATAGTGGCTTAGATTCAGACTGCAGAGAAGCAGGAGTTCATTATAGCAAATCCAAGTGATGTGGCTGGTTTTGGCCCTTGTTCACTTTTGAAAAACAGAGAATACATAAAAGAGTTCATTGAAAATGTGCAAGTTATTCAGTGTGGTTAATTCTACGTTGGCTTCACTCCCACCTTCTTTCAAGACTGTGTATGTGAACATGCTTTCTGAAATAGCAAAACCAATCTGCAGTGCATTTATGTTGCTTTTGGATATGTGCACAAACCCTAGTATCCTATTTCATGAAGTAACCTGTCTTCAAATATGACGGAAGAAGTCTGTAGGTGATCCACTACACCCATGAAACAATGCTTGTTTGGATAGCATAGCTACAGAAAGTCGGTCCTTTGCCCTTTCACACATGCTGCCACATTTTAAGAGTTTCTGCTCTGAGTGTTAGTTACCTAGAATTGCTGCTCAGCCAGCTGGCAAGGTAGCTACAGTTGCACAGACAAATCAGGTGAGTGACTGAAGTAACTAAAGCATCTGATTTTTCTTATTGTGTGAAATTACTCTTTTAGTATCAATCAGGGGGCCAACATTTACAAATGCAGGTAAATGCCTGCAGTGCCTATTTGCTCCATGGAACTCAAATGCCTGCTTCAGTTTGTTTGGACATATCTAATCTTTTTTACTCATGTGCTTTATGCTAACTTTGATGCCCTATATCACCATTATGCACTGCATTAGAAGAATCTCTTTTTTTACCTACCTTTTGGAAACATTGCCTTTAAAAACCATGGTGTGTAATGAAGTGATTTTGTTAGAGAAAAGTTAATAAATGCAACTAAATCCTCACCTCTCCACCTTCTAATATATGACACCTCTTAAGTTTTTGTTTCGTCTGGCAATTTAATAATCTTAGTCATGTTAATCACTATTTCACTTTCATCCATAATGCTAACTGGTCCTTTCACAGCACTTTGTATAGGTCAGCCACAACCACTTTCCTAGTAAAGCAAATGACAGCATCCCATGAACAATTTTCATTGCTACTTTCTGAACTCCATCAGTTCCCAAAGTTTTACTTTTAGTGAAGGATCAACAACAGAACAAGGTAGCTATGAAATAAAGTGCTAATGTTATTCAAATATTTTCTTCACTCTTCCCTTGAACCTTCTTTACATTTTTAAAAGAAACTAAGATATGCCCTCATGAGGTTGCCCAGCTTTTCTTCTTGCTTAAACTGAAAAAATATATTGGTCTTATTTTCTTCTCACTTTCATCTCCAGTTACAGCTGAATTTCTTTACACTCAAAATGCAGTAAACAAGAGGACAAACAGATCAATTATCTGCTTTCCAATTTTCTCCTGGGAGGCCTGGGATCAAGGTATAGAGCGTTCAATTCCAGCAGGAGAGGAAATCACTTCTGTGTTCATGGTGAGTCACAAGCTGGGGAGAGTGAAAAGCCCCCATGCACAATGACTCCTAAGCCCTGGAAGCTCCACCCAGATAACTGTGCTTGAACTTGCTAGGACAGGCAAAACATTTGGGACCTTTACTTGAGCCACTTCACATATTTGCTGTCTTATGTCAGCTGCAAACATTGTGCCTTTGCTCTCAAACCAGAGATGTAGGATGTACCCTACATCCCACATCTCATAATATTTCATCCTCTTAACTCGGGCAACAGCATCAATCTTCTTGTCCTTCTCATTTCACTCTCTCTTCCCTGAAGACCTGATTTCTTCTATGAAAACTGGTTTTAGTGAGCCACCTCCCAATCCTATAGCAGGTTACAGAGAGCAGAGGAGTCATCATCCAAGGGCACATTGGTTCATTCTCCACTGTAAACAGTGGTGTGTGGTACACATGCTCACATGCATTAGGAGTTCCTGTCTTGGCCATGGCCTATCTGGACATTGTAGAAGCACACCCTGAAATACAGCCTCTTCCCAAAGCAATTTGTCTGCCTAGCAAGCAGGAGTGATAATGGATTTGTTTTAAGTAGAGGCATGGGCAATTTGCCTACTGTTACAAAACAAGAGAGAAAACTGGGAGAAAAAGCATCTTTTGGCTTCCTGACACAATACTGTATCTGACAAGCCATGTCAGGCTGTTTACTTAAATAGTTTTTAACTGAATTTATTATTAACCAGAATGAATTTTATAACAAGATGGGAATAGTAGCCAGCTGTGGCAGACCACACAGCCTTCCTAGCTGCCTGGCTGGGCTGCTGCTCATCCCTCCTAGGACACAGATCACAGCACAGGATTGATCACACAGGTTGCACTCTCAGCTCTTCTCTTTATTAATACCTCAGTTTTGTCGCCTGCCACCAGAGACCTCAGGACAGGTTTTTTAAGTATGCCTGAATCACCCTCTCCGGGCTGAAACTGGCAGGACAGCCAGGTCTACCCACCAAATTATTCTGCAGCCTGGACTTCAAAAGGAGAGACAGCAGGGACAGTTAAATCCATACATGGCCCTGAGTGGACTTTGCTCAGACATCTTTGCTACACAAACTTCAAGGCTAGAATATGACAGCTTTATACCTGAACTGGAACCAGAACGGGCAAAGTAGTCCTCCTATCTCTCCCATGGTAAAGATAGTGTAAAACTTTCAACAGCATCCTCTGAACTAGCTGTCCTGTGAAATACAAACATAAGGCATTATATGCCATTAGAGACACATGAGGTGTCACACTGAATATTTTTAGAGTACCCTTCTACCCACATCAGGAGATTACACTGTTATCTGCAGCAAGAGCTTTTCTTAACTCATGGAAAAATATTCTGATGTTGGCCAAGACAAACACTATTTCACTACATAGGAAAATGAAAAGAATATATTCTTAAATGGACAAAAAGAAATCTCTGATCGATAGAAAAAGGCAAACAAATTCTGTTCACAGCTCTGCAGCTGTCAATGATAATAGCCAACTTACTCTGAATTGTTAGCAATGTAACTAAGAGCAAATTCTGACCAGTAACAATGGTGCATTTTATCTTACTATAAAAAGAATTACTAGCATCAAAGTGATACCAAATCACAGCAGCATGAAAATAGCAAAGCAGGTAGGTAGGGAAGACAAGTGATAGGAGTTTTTCCAGAAATAATTGTCCCTGAACAATAGAGGTTCTCCATGCAAAAGCTTTCTAGTGGGAAGATCAGTATCTTTCAACTACTATTTTGATAACACTATTCTTCCTTAATAGAATAAACCTATTAATATTGCCCTGGAGCACTTAAGTGACAGTAAAGGCAATACAGTATTTTAAGAAGAAATTTCTGTCCCCAAATTTGTGTTTTCCACCCTAAAAGGAATAATATTATTAAAAATAATCAGCACAGACTTTCCTTTAGGAAACTTTTAATGCTTTTTCTTCAAAGATTGATGAAGACTAAAGAAGGCTCAAGCATCTGTGTAGTGAATCTAGAGCCTATACAGCTGAGGGAGATGCAGTAATCAGTGACAGTATAATTCCCTCTTTCTAAAAATTTGACTGTGCCTGAAGTGATGTGACATATATGGGTACAATGCAGCTGTTGTGTGGTTTCAGGCAGAGTGCAAGGGTGAGTCGAGTCATATGGGTGCTAAAATGATGTCACTAAACATAGCTATCATTAAATTATTTTTAAAGTTTTAACACGTAAACATGATACTACTACTGGACAGACCAGCTGGGGGGATCTACTAGCAGCATAATTCAGGACATAGACATTCAAGACATTGCATATGAATCTTAAAATAAGCAAAAAGAAGGGTAGAATTCCAGAATTATTTTTAAAATCAATTTCATAACAACCCTCTCCACCATGCCAGCTACTCACTGCTTCAGGACACTCCCTGGTAACTGCTGTGGTCTTGCTATCATGATCTCATCTTGAATTGTCATTACATAATGAGCTAAAAAAACCAGGATCTTGCTATCAGTGTGGAAAAACCCCTTATATTCTAAACAGAAAATGCACTCACAGTGTATAGATATTAATTGCTGTTTTCTTTCATCAACTTCCTAAAACTGTACTTACTAATGACCTCATGTGATTTAAGTTTTCTTCCTTGCCTGTTGACAGCTGCTGGGTGCTGTATAGGCTAGAACGGGCCAGAATGGAGCAAATGGCAGAGCAGGAATTTCCACAGCAGCACCACAGATGGCACATTCAGCAAGGAAACTCAGAGCAGAGGTTGTGCTGCGCCAGCACGTAGAATGAGCGTTCGTAGGTGACAGGACCCCAGAGCAGAAGGGTTTCCTTGCAACATCTACCATTACCTGGAGCTACTATGATGCTGCATTGTGAGAACACTACTTAAGAAATACAGTTTGGTTTGGTTTTTTTCTTTTTAGTGACACTAATCATGTTTACCCATTCTCACATTACAGACTTCTAGCTAATGAGCTATTATATTCCTCAAGTTATGCAACACTCCCGTAAGATTTTTCAGATTACAAATGGATTTTTTTCTAGGCACCATATTGCCATGTAGCTCCAAATTATCAACTGACCTGCATTAATTCAGAACTTCTGAAAAGTCATTATGCAGCATAGCAACAGAGGTACAGGAGCAGAGGTTAGTCATTACCATGCCCCTAATTGAAGTGACAGCACTAAAATCACATTAGGGAAGAATTTCAAAAGGCTACACCTACAGTGTCTAAGTAAAGAACATAAATGAAGTGTTAATTGGAAGTCAGAGAAGTAGCAAGTTATGAAAATAAGATAGTAAGAGTTACAGAGGAAAGAGAGAGACTCTGCTTGATTGAAGAGAAATTATTTATAAGGCCAACTGCTGTAATTTGGATAAAAAACCCTCCAGGAGCAGACAATGTGATATTACCTTATTTATGTTGAATTGAACACCATGAGAGATAATTCCTGAAGATGCTAAATCCATACACTGGGGAACTCACCAGGGAAGACTGACCATGCCTGACATTTAGGATAAAATGCCATGAGGTTACACTGTTCTTTTCATATGCCCTCTGTACTCCTCCATTACTGCCTGCTGGTGGTTTGCTCAGAAGGAAACCTGAGCTGCCCTGAACAGTAATGAAGTTCCATTGTGTTATAACAGCATGCTTAACTTACATGTTTCAGTGTTATTTTTGGCAGCCACGTGATAAAACCCCAAAACACTCTGTGTGTGTGTGTGTGTGTGCATGTGTGCGCTAATACATTAGATTCAATTCACATGACCAGCAGGCATAATTCTGTCCCAGAAATGAATGTAGTATCAAGGCTTGAGTTTTCTGAATGAGTTTTTTCCTATCTGATGCTTATTTGGGTGAAGAGAAATCAGCTTGTCTCACTGGAAGACACAGCAGCAATTTGCAGTAGGTAGTACAGCTGCCTTCCCTCCCACCCCAATGTTTAGCATTTCCCAGTGCTGCTGCACTCCTATATACAAACTAATCACAGTACTGGAAACAAATCTCAGGCCTTGCCTCCTGCCTCCTCTACCCCAAGACCCAGAGTAGTCTGCGACAGATCACTGGGCTTCAACACAGAGTTTCAGTGGTGCAGCAGGACTGAGGCAGTGCTCTGTACATAAGGGTAATGCCATTTCTAATGCAATATAAGGTGTTTGCAAACCCATCTGCACCAATGCTGAGAAACCTAAACTGCTGATAAGCTTTCATCTAGGCAGAGTAGCATCTGAAGAGAAGACATGGCATGTTTCCCACGATTACTCCTCCCCGTGATCTCAGAGTGTCCTTCACACAACGGATAGGTCAGGAAAGAAGAGCAGTATGAAAAAGCATTAACTATCAGCTAAGACAGGTGAGCAGAGCAGGATACTGTGGACAGCCCCAGTTAACTTCAAACAAAGCCAACTCAGGTATCAGGCTGCTTTGGTCTGTACCACCTGGAGCTCTCTGCAGGCCACTTTGCAATCCTTCTTCAGCAGCATGAGCTCATTTCTGGTAGAAAAGCAAAACAACCAGTGGCATTTGGAAGATGTTTTCCTTGTCATGGCAACATATACAACAGCTTTTGTGGATGGCAAGAGATTGCTGGGCTCTAACAGGCAACACTCTCCTCTTGCAGCACTAACAGGTGAAGATTTAAAGGACCCAAAGAGCAACACAAAAAGCAGGAATGATGAGCTCCAGGGCCTTGAGGAAGGAGAATATTTGGCGTGGCTAGGACATAAGGTGGATGAAGATCTGTGTAAGCTGCTGGCCACATTGGTCAGGACCAGGGCAATGACTGTCCTCTTGTACTCAGCACTGGTGAGGCCACACCTTGAATCCTGTGTTCAGTTTTGGACCACTCACTACAAGAAGGACATTGAGATGCAGATGATTGTCCAGAAGGGCAGTGGAGCTGGGGAAGGGTCTGGAGCACAAGTTCTGTGAGGAGTGGCTGAGAGAGCTGGTGTTGTTTAGCCTGGAGAAAAGGAGGCTCAGGGAAGACTTTATGTTCTCTACAACTGCCTAAAAGGAGGTTGTAGCAAGGTGGGGGTCAGCCTCTTTATTATAAATGGCAGGACGAGAGGAAATAGCTTCCATTTGCACCTCAGTTCAGGGAGGGATTGGATATGGGAAAAGATGCCTTCAGCAGAAGGGCTATCAAAGTTGGAATTGGCTGTCCAGGAAGTGGTTAAATCACCACCACCCGTGGAGATTTTAAAAGATGTGTGGATGTGGTACTTAGGGGTATGATCTACTGGTGGGCTTAGCAGTGTCAGGCTTATGTTTGGACTTGATGATGTGAAGGGTGTTTTCCAACCTAAAAGATTATATGATTCTAAGCTACCTAAACGTCTGTATGCTGTACCTGGTTGCTGCTGAGTCATTTGGTGCCTTTGAGCAAGTCAAAACTGTGTGAAGAAAGTGTCTCAGTTTCTTTCCTTTGAAATAATGAATGATGTTTACTTAGCAGAGTAAACCTCAGAAACACCAAAAGACTGCCCTGAACTTTGAAGCTCACAGATATCATTTTACAACACAGAGTCATTCCCTTTCCTTCTGCTGCTGTTTTCCATATGAAAATGAAATTATTCCACAAACACTGAAATGAAACCTGGTTAGTAATGGAGGTCAAACCTTTCTCCCTTCAGATATCTTTCCCCAGTCACCTGTGCCCAAACCTTCCTCATCAGTCCTCACTGCATTCCTTTACACACACAACTGTGTGTACTGTTCCAAGGAGCCCCATGTTGACTGCTGACTTGACAATTTCTTTACCTGCCTTCCCCTCTGCAGAGGTACTGCCTTTGCCTCTCCTAGACAGAAAGCAGTTTCCATAAATCTAGTCAAAATATAATCAACCTCAAACACTCTTCAAATCCAGCCGAATACTGAACAAACTCAGAAGCTGCTTGTGAGGGCAAATAGCAGACAGACAGACTGATCATAAAGAAAGATTGTATAAGCATCATTTTCTTATGAAACCAAGCTAGAGTAGAATTAAGAAATTCAACATGATGTTCCATCAAGGACTGTAATTCATCCACCTTATACAATTTATTATAGACCAACATTATTCATTTCACAGAGCAACACAAAATATTATACAGGAAAAAGAAGAGCTGATCCCTCATTATAATTGTTCTAGGGGTCATGAACCTCATTATGGGTTTTCCAAGCAGATATAAAAAAATTAACTACTGCATTGAAGAATTTAACTTAGAGTTAAAACCTACAGAAGGGTGAAGAAACTGAATCAGGATTTGGATTTATCATCAAATCACTATAAAGCTAAGCGACACTATTTTAACTAACAAGAATATCAAAGAATCACAGACATCTACAGGAATACTGGTCACCCTTCTAAATTTCAGTAGATAGAGCACAGTCTGCCTCACAAACATTCATGTCTACATACCTAAATGTAGTTCCCACAACTGAGCTCCAGTCTGTGGCTGTTTTGCAGTGGTGTACGTGCTTTACATTTTGGTATTATGCACACTTCACTTTATAATGTGGGAGCTTTCTGTCTCATGTAAGTTGCTCATTCCATTTGTGGTTGCCATCAAAGTATTTAACCTCATTTAAAACTCATAGAACTAGGAGTTACCTCAACTGTGTTGAAGCCTATGCCTTCCTGATGACCTGCATCCAGCCATTTTAAATCAACAAACATGTCTTTTCCCTGACCCTTTTGAGCTTTTGTTCAAAAGTTTGAAGGCTGCTTACTGACAAGTGATTTGTTTCCATTAGAACATGCCTCATTCCAGCCATCCGTGACCATTTTGTACTTAGGGCTTTATAACCAGCACGTCTCAACATTCCTAAAATCCCAGAGAGGATCTGAAAATAGAATAAGAAATGAGCATTTAAATTAAAAGCAACAGCACTTGCATGAAGCTGCCAGGTTTTTATGGTAGATAGTGTCTTTTTGCCCACCCCCACTCTCTCTACTCCCCCTTTTTCTCAGGGTTTTAAGCCATGTTTTCCATAATATTTTGCAATGCCACCTAGGGTTACATTCACTCTATTTATAGGGGCCTGTTTTAAAGTGAAACAGGTGTCAGATTGAATGAGGATGTTGTCAGCATACAAGTCCTCTTTGGGAGGGGATGGGAGGTTTACTACTTTCTGTACTTGGAGAATTTGCAGTCTGATCACTAATCTCTGTGCAGGGCTCAGTAGGAGGAAGGGGAAAGGCAGAAGAACTGTGGAAGGAAAGGTTAGCTTTCTGCTGGAGCTATGCAGTGCTGCCTCTCCCCCAGATCCATGCAACCAGACCGTTGCTTTTTTTCATGTGCTGAAACTGATCTGAGCGTTTGCAAAAGGGGCCAGACAGACAGCCTCTCCTGAGGAATGAAACCCTTTGAACAGACATGAAATAGACAGAGCTCAGCTGAGAAGGGGGCAACTGAAGACCCCTGTCCCACCTGTATCCCAGCCACCCCGTTCTGTTGATTACACCAGGCACCAGTCCCAGGGAGCAACGATCAGCATAATGCTCCCATGCCTCTCCATCTCATGCCACCTTTGCCATTATTACATCCTGAATAGCAATCCATTAACATCACAATCAGGAATGAGGCAAGGACACAAGCTACAGAACACTGTGCTAATAGTATTCCGTATAGTGTGTAGCAGTAAATACCAGCATAAAGAGTCCCTGGCACACTGAGCTCAGAGTCGAACGAGAAGGCAATGAGTATGTGAATGCATGAAGGGGATGGCATGGGAAGATGAGGTAACACTTAAAAAAATAATTTAGAGAAAAGAAGTCACAGCTCATTGCTCACCCTCACTTTGCTTACAGGATGATCATATTTATTTTGCCTAGGTAGTGATTTGTAAGACTTAAATAGAGACCACTAAGACAGCTGACACAGAGCAGTAGCAGTTCATGAATTGTTGCAACTATTAATCACTACCTTTATCAAAACTAAGACTCCACAACATGCCAGCCATGCTACAGTGGCAAGGAAAAGAGCTGCTACTTGTTCAGGAACACATCCAAACTGCAGAAGTCAACTTGACACACAGAGGGAGGACAAAGGTAATGTGATAAAAGTCAGACAGCTGACATGAGGAAGGAGAATGGAACAAGAGAAATCATGACTGGCTGTTCTTGCTGAGAACATTTAATGCAGAAATGAGTGCCTTTTTGGCAGGATATAGAAAGCAGGTCTTTGGGAAGTGCTGGAATCAGAATCTCACAAATGGCAGCATTGTGTAGGAAGAACCTGAGAGATGCACAGCATCAATGCCAGAGGCATGGTGTCCACCATGAAGACTGGAAGCAGAGCTGTCAGGTTGAAGATAGAGTTGTGTGGAAAGACAACAAGAGAGACTGTTTGATAAGTAAGATGACACTGTTGACAATGATTTAGAGGTATCTTGGAGTTATCTGGCATCATCAGCATGCCCGTCTGGCTGTAAGATGTCTTTTTTTTTAAGTATTCACAGGTATTAATCAGGAGTTGGAAGCTAACAACTTCTGTAACACCTGAAACTGAGATGATCTTTCAACAAAAATCTGGAAGAGGAGAATATTTAATGTGGGTTAGGCCACTATACTGATTTCCACTGCAAGAAAGTCATCTGTAGTTCTTGGAAAGATGTAAGTCACATAAAACTGCCACATTTATCCAAGGAACAAGGCGTTAAGGCAAATGGATTTACATGTGCAAAAATCCCAGTTCAGCATGTGTTTGTGGATTTACTGTGATTCATCAGTCATTCATGTTAATTGGCTATACAAATAACAACTTATATTTTAAATTTAGTATTTGTACTTGGAGTTATCACTACTGTGTAACTCATCATGGTATTTGTGGTTTCTTTTGTGTACTTATTTATGAACAGTTGGGGTTTAAATATAATGAAAATCACAAAAATATGAACAAATAATCACAAAAATATGAAAATCCCATTGCACAGAAATGCAGTGGGACTCTTGCAGAACTATTTAGTTTTGTTTATTAGGCAAGGAAACAAACTCTGGAAATAACAATGAAAAGAATATCACATAACTTTATGGAAAATGGGATTGGGAGGAAACACACAAATATTTAAGTACGAAAGGTTACATTTTCAGAACAGCTCACCAGCTCCCATTCCTGAAAATGAACACCAGACCCACTGGATGCTGAGTGCTGTCAAAAATCTAACCACTTCACTGAAGAGCCTAACTGGGAGCTGAACTGTCTTTGTAATCTGATCCCATTTGGGACATGTGGCATACCAAATTCTTTGGAAAGAACTAGATCTTATCACTGCCATTCCTGAATTAATAAAACACAGTTGATAGAGCACTTTGTGCAATATAAATAATTTTAATAACAAATTTGCATACAGCAAAAACAAACAAGCAAACAAAATCTCTGAAGAATCTAAGTTTTTTTAGCAGGTTGTTCTTGCATTTGATAGGGAACTTCAAAACAGGCAGCTGGATAAATCCCCATGGGCTCAGAGACCCTGGGCACAACTTCACTGGACTTTGCCCGCCCATAACCTCCAGGGCTTCTGATTCCTCTTACGCACAAGAGCAGAGGGGGAGTGCTGGAGCCTATTAAAACAGCCATGGCTCTGCTGCCTGCTGCACTGTCTTCCAAAGGATGGTGCAAACATCTCTTCCATTTCACCATCCCTAAAGTTGTTGTGCCCAACCCCTCCCTCATGGCAGGATTCAGGTGTGCACCACGTATATATGCATATATGTTTATGTACATATACAAAAACTCGAACACTGTAGACAGGTTCTCCAGACCAGATTACAAAGCTGTTTCTTCCACTCCCTGAAAAGTGTTGGGGTTTTGAATTCAGCTGTAACAATGGAAATGCTTTCCAGGCAAGGTCTGCTACCAGTCCCCTGCATCCCTCCAGCTTTTGTCAGATCTCATACCTCTAAGCAAATGCTCATACCTGGAGTTACAGGAAGCAGAGATGACAATGACTGTGGTCTTTCTTATCATCCTTAGGTCCTTATCCCTAATATTCTTGGCAACTGATCACTTCAAAATGATCACTATCTCAATCAATCTCAGTAAATCTGCGACCTGCTAGCTGCACCTCTTTGTTTTGCTCTACTGTCCTATAGATTCAGTTAATTTTGCATTTTTTCTCAGACCACAGTTCTTACAATTATTTCTACAAAATGTCATTCCTGTCTGCAGCATCACGCAATTCTGCATTATATTTTCATTGTGTGGCAGGCCTTCATTCTTGAGGGTCACCAAATCTGCATTTGCAAATTCCTTGATGGCTACAGCAGAAGCCTGTACACCACTCTTTGTGCTGTACAAGTAACAAAATAATAAAAGCATCAATGTGCAGCTGAACACATTCACCTTTCAAAGGGTTTGCACCCTTATGGAGTTAATTTACATTAACATAAATATTCCATTAGTAGAAATGTTTATAACATACTTCTCTCTCAAGAGGCATTCTGCAACAAGATTCTTCAACCACTTATGTTTAACTAATGTGTATCACATTTGAATAATATAAAAAGACAACTGAGTTAAGTGATTGAATGCCTGGAGAAAACCAATGTTAATTTCCACTGAAAGCAAAGCACATTCCCTTCATTTTGCATCTTAATTACTGCAGTATTTGGCTCACAAATAAAAAAAAATGGTTCAAGAAGAAGTCTCCAATAATAGGTTGCTGAAGCTTATTTCTCCCCTCCCACATACCTCTAAAAAGGATTTTTCATATGCATTATTTCAAGCCCATCCCTGTGACCCAGAGCAAGGCTGGTAAGGTTGAATACCTGCTTCCCAGTATGTTGTTGATGTAATCTGATAACCTTGCAGGAGCTTGGCATGGGATAGCTTCTGCATCCTAGGCTACATCAGTGAAAAAATCCACCCAAAGAATATGGAAAACAATGCTCTTCTCCTCAATTCTGACACGAAATTCTCCATGGTTCTCTGGAATTTTTCAGAAGAAGCTTTGTAAGTAAACTTTAGCACTGAGCTGATACCCATACTATTCTGCTACTTTGACTTGTTGGCCAAGTACTTACAGAAACAGTAGCAATGACTTGCTGAAGGTAGCTCGTTAAGATGAAGGACATACTGTTTCATATAAATTTCAACTCACTGATACCCAAAATAGATTGAGTCAGTTTTCTGGCCACATAAAAGGCAATCTTAAAAAAAATCCATTAAATTGAAGAGAAGGCAAAGGCAAGTCAGTAAGTAAATAATGTATTAAAAAGCTTAACAAGCCTTCTAGTTTATGCATAGAAAACATACCACTGACAAAGTTCAGACAAGCTCAGAACTCATGGCCATGAGCAGGATCACTCCTTTGACTTCAGTAGGACAAGGGCAATTTACTTTATCTGGAATACAGCAGTGTACTGATGTCTTACATCATTGCTCAGTGAATTTGTGACCGAGATTTCTACTCCAGGCATCTGGAAACTTATCATAAGGGTCACTTAAAATGTAATTATTCCTACTTTATCATGGTTATAGAAAGTTAACTTGCTTTGTATGAACTTCTGTGAAATTTCTAAAACCCAGTTGCTAAAAGTTTAGTTCTACAGACTGGTTTTTAAGCAGTCAGATGAGCATGCAAGAGAAAAATTAGATTAATTTTAGCCTTGTAAAGCTTTTATTCTTTCCTTTAATGCTCTGCCTGTTAATTATTTCTTTCTGCAAGTAATAAAATCCTTGGTTCTTCACTAAAGTATGTGAAAAAATCTGCAAAATGGCATTAGCAGGAAGCAAATGTTTAATTTCAACTCAAGCTTCAATAACTTTTAAGAAGAGAGGGTATATTTCCCTGAATAAACCATATGATCTCGTGTGCTTAGCCCACCCCAACTCCCTAGTCTCTTATCTTTGTCTAGAGTGCACACAAATGCACACAAGTGCACTCTACACAGAGTCTTACAGGACTATCCTTTCAAACAAGTGGACATTCACCTTCTAGCTAGACTTTTAAAATTCCTGATACTGTATGAAGTATATTGAGATGGCCGGCTCAGATTACTGACTTCTATGGACAATGTATAATGAGAAGTGTCTGAATGGCAGATCTCAGAGGGTTGTAATCAGTGACATGGGGTCTAGATGAAGGCCTGTCATCAGTGGTGTCCAAGGTTCCATACTGAGCCATACAGTACTGTTTAATGTATTCATCAATTACTTGGATGAAGGGGCAGATGCTTCCTCAGCAAGTTCACTGATGACACAAAGCTGGGAGCACTGGCTGATACCCCAGAGGGCTGTGCAGCCCTTCACAAGGAAAACAAGCTGAAGGGATGGGAAGAGAAGAAACATATGAAATTCAACAAAGGTAAATGCAGGGTCCTGCAAGGAATAACCCCAGGGTCCCAGTACAGGCTGCAGGATGACCTGCTGGAAAGCAGCTCTGTGGAGCAGGACATGGGGTCCTGGTGGACAACAAGCTGTCCATGAGCCAGCAGTGTGTCCTGGGGGCCAGGAAGGCCAATGGGATCCTGGGGTGCATTAGGAAGAGCACTGCCAGCAAGTCAAGGGAGGTGATCCTGCCCCTCTACTCAGCCCTGGTGAGGCACATCTGGAGAGCTGTGTCCAGTTCTGGGCTCCTCAGAATGAGAGAGACAGGGAGCTCCTGGAGCAGGTCCAGTGGATGACAAAGATGATCAAGGGACTGGAGCATCTTTCTTATGAGGAAAGGCTGAGGGAGTTGGGCCTGTTCAGCCTTGAGAAGAGGTAGCTGAGAGGGAATCTCATCCATGTATACGAGTATCTGAAGGGAGGGTGTCAGAGCATGGAACCAGGCTCTTCTCAATGGTGTCAAGCAATAGGACAAGAGGCAGAAACTGATGCATAGAAGTTGCACCTACTTGAGGAAGCTGTGCAGGTGATTGCCCAGAGAGGGTGCAGAGTCACCCTTACTGAAGATATTCAAGATACTCAGCTACCTGGACACAATCCTGTGCCATGTGCTCTGGGATGACTCTGCTTGAGCAGGGAGGTTGGACCAGATGACCCACTGTGGTCCCTTCCAACCTGACCCATTCTGTGACTCTGTAACAGACTTAATGCAGCATGGGTATAAAAATGTGCACAAGGATAATACCCATTAGGGACAAAGGACTGATGAGAAATGGAGGAATAAATGTTAAAAGAATGGATGTAATTTTATTTTTAAGAGCCTTCCATTTCTCACATCTAACATTTGAGGTCAGTTTAATACAAAGGCAGAGGCAATTTAGTTGCCTGCTTGTACAAGGGGTCATTTGAAGCAATCAAGCAGTGCTGAGACTACCTACTATGCCCATGGAGGGATTGTCCACAACCGTGTGCAAAAGGGTATTTATAGAGTTACTCTCAATTATAGCTTTTGTGTGTGTGAGTAGGAATTCTTTTCTAACTTGTAGAGGGTTCCACAAATTCAGAGATCCTTCTTATTTCCAGCTGTCATGCCAATTATGATCTGCTAAGTGAAGGAGATGTCTTATTTTCAAGAGCTGTTGAAGGAAACAGTTATATCTATGTGACTTCTACCCAGTATTTTTGTCTTTGGGCATGTTAATTGGATCAGAGCCCAAACCAGTTGAGCTGCTCTTCTGAACATCAACCAAACAAGGAATCTAAGTGCATAGCTGATTTTACACATGTAAGTAGATTGATGAAATCTGCTCGTATTTTTGAAGCTAGATAGGTACTACAATTACTTACATGAAACCAATTTCTTAATGATGATGGGCTGAGACTAGACCTTACAAGAAAGACTTGGGGGTGTTTGTGGATGAAAAACTCAGTATGATTCAACAATGTGCACTTCCAGCCCAGGAAACCAACTGCAGCATGAGCTGCATCCAAAGCAGCGTGGGCAGCAGGGCAAGGGAGGGGATTCTGCCCCTCTGCTCTGCTCTGGTGAGACCCCACTTGGAGCACTGCATCCAGCTCTGGGGTCTCCAACAGAAGAAAGACATGGTCCCATTGGAACAGATCTAGACAAAAGCCACATATTTGTTCAGATGTCTGGAGCACCTCTCCTACCAGAGAGGAGAGAACATTCTGGGAAGACCTTACACCAGCCTTCAAGTACCTAAAGGGGGCTTACAGGAAGGCTGGCCAAGGACTGTTCACAAAGGCATTTAGTATAAGTACAAGAGGGAATGGCCTTAAGGTGAAGGAGGGTAGGCTGAGATTAGATATTAGGAAGAAATTCTTTACCGTGAAAGTGGTGAGGCATTGGAACATTACCAGTGAGAAGTTGAGAGTTATCCATCCCTAGAAATGTTCAAGATCAGGCTGGATTGGGCTCTGAGCAACCTAGTCTAGTGGAGGGTGTCCCTGCCCATGGAAGGGGGAATTGGAACCAGATGATCTTATCATCCCTTACAACTGTAACCATTCTATGACTCTAATTAAACTTTTATTCTCATGTTTAATGTTCATTTAACTACTCTACCATAGACAATTCAAAACAATACCTGAATGTTTCATGGCACTTCTGCAGATCCCAGACACTTCTTATCTGCTAGCTAGGTAGTAGAAGAATACTTATTTTACAACTGCCTTATTTTGCACTGCAAATATCTCTGCATTGGACTGCAAACACAGTTTCTCTGTTTTAGTGATTACTGGAATCATTAAAATGTCGCCATAAGAATGAACAATGCTACTTGCACCAAATGTAGGATAGCACTGGAATCAAATAAAAACTGTGATGTGTGTTAATGGAAATAAAAACCGGGTTATAGAAAGGAAGAAGTCCTCAATCTGATTTGGTAAAACACAGGGCAGTAGAGCAGCATGAAGGGATTTCTGAGTGTGCATGGAAGTAATCAGCATGAAGCTGTTGTGGAGAACTTTGGATGCCAGCACGGATTTCTAGCATGGACAGAGAGGATGCACATCAGATCAGGAAACATGATGGTACAGCAGAGAGCTGGGGAGAAATGTGGCAATGCTCAGAAGAGCCACAGGGCAAGAAGACCTGTGCACTCACCTCTGCACCATGAACCACATTCCTCCTTTCTGGGAAAACTAACAGTGAGTTCCATCCCACAGCATCATGCATCAGACACCAAAGAAAAACACAACTGAAACATATAACCACAAAATAAAATCAAACAGCAATTCTAGCACTTCAAGAGTATTGACACTTAATACCTGTAACTGCATTCCAAACAGACACTCATGGCACACTTGATCATAAAGAGCAGAGAAGCAGTGTCAAAAAAGATGAAGCCTTCCAGAGGACTTATTGTAAGCAAGCCTGATGAAGGATGCCTGTCTGATAGCTATGTGAAGGATTTAAGCCTCAAATTTATTTCAGCAATGCACAGAGGTACACTGCTGTGGAAGCTCCACTCTTCCCTAGATGGTAGGAAGCAGAAGCTACAGCATGCTGAAAGGACTATACACACTTGAAACTCACACAGATATATATAGATATATATACACAGACATACATATATACATGTAAACCACCATTATCATGAGGAGTTACTCTCAGCTCTGCTCACGAAAAGGGAAGCATAGAGTTGCCTGGCCTTCTCTTTATACATCATAAGCTTTGCCACTGGAGAACCACAGCCTGAAGAAGAATCATCAAAGTGTCCTCCTGGAGAACAATATCTATTAGGAGACATCACCAAGAAGCAGCTACCTTCCTAACAGGCATATTTCTTTTTTTGTTTTCTAGGAGAAATATATTCTTAGCATTCACAGTAGTACTTTTTCAAACACAGGTTATATAAAGCAATACAACACACACTCAGAGGCACGCAAAAATAAAATATGAATGACTCACTGCACTTATGCAAACTAAGTTGCGTAAGCCTGTTTTTCTCAACTCTTAAAAAACCCCAAAACAGCACATAACACAACCCTACAAAATGAACTGAAATGCTCAGTTATGAAAGCTAAAATTTTTGAATAAAAGCAGAACTCCCTCAGCTTCTCAGGGTCCTTCACACCCACATCTGGTATAGTGTTTACCAATGGATAAAAATAGAAAGTTGAAACTTAACAGACCCTAACATTTATCACAGTATTTAAGAATCAAAACAGAAAACATCTGAGAAGTGGCATTCACTTCTCAGGAAAAAGAAACTTAAAGAGGGAAAGATCAACAGCTGCATTTTGAAAGGGATCCAGTTAACTCTCACTGAAATACTACCCTCTAGGTACTTTGCAAGAACAAGCTAGAAAGAAAATAATCAACTGTACTTCATTTCAACAGGTAGGTAATTTTAATGTAACCCAAAAAGAATTTAATCTTTTTTTAAAATCTTGCAGATTTTCCTCTAAACCATTACATTCAACCCGTTGTTGGCAGTCCTGACATCACAGGACTTGGGTTTCTATATACATGTACAAAATGCATTTTTCTCACAAAAGAGCAGGTTATTTTCTTATCTGCCAGAACCAGCAGCTGACAGCATGAATGGCAGAGGTGGGACATGAGCACATGGGTCACTGTTCAGGGGTTCAATAACCATTACCTGTCCCACGCACAAGGTATCCCTGATCAGCCCATAAAGCTGTTCAATTGCAGATATGGAAAAGTTTGGCACACCAACCTGGTGAGCTGCCATATCATGCTTTTGAACAGATAGGCCACAGCATCTAGATAAAATAAGCCCTGAATTAAGGAAGGTGTGTCATAGAATGAACCTTCTAATGTAGTCTCAGAAGTGTGATCCAAAATAATCTAAGAGAGCATTTGCAAATAATCCTTTTAATTGCAGTAGTAGCATTACTTTGGTGAATTATTCAAATCTACTGCTGATGAGAAGATGTCAGGCTAGAAAATTATATGAGTCAGCTAACTTACTCTCACAGGATTCTGTTCTCTCTCACACACAGTACAGACACATACCACACAAGTGGGGCATGCCATTGATTAGCCATTGGCTCCTATGAGCACCAGAACGTCATAGAGTCATAGAAAGGCTTGGATTGGAAGGGACCTTAACATCTAGTCCCAGCCTCTCTGACATGAGCAGAGATGCCTCCCATTAGACTAGATTGCTCAGAGTCTTGTCCAGCCTGGCTGTGATAACTTCCAGGGACAGAGCATCTGCAGCTACTCTGGACAACCTGTTCTAGAGTCTCACCCCCCTCACAGGAAAGACTTTCTTCCTAATATCTAAACAAAACCTACTCCCAGTCAGTTAGAAGCCATCCCCCCTTGTCCTGTCACTACAGTTCCTGAAGAAGGATCCCTCTTTGGCTTCCCTGTAGGCCCCCTTCAGGTACTGGAATGTTGCTATGAGGTGTCCATGCAACCTTCTCTTCTCCAGGGTGAACAGCCCCATCTTCCTCAGCCTGTCTTCATAGGGAAGGTGCTCCATTCCCATTATCGACTTCATGGCCTCCTCTAGACTTGCTCCAACAGTTAGTTCCATGTCTTTCTTTATCTTGGGGCCATTAGAACTGCACACAGTACTCCAGATGTGGTCTCACAAGAGCAGAGGGGAATCATCACCTCCCTTGACCTGCTGGTCACATCTCTTTTGATACAGTCCAGGATGTGGTTGGTTTCATCAACCATCACCCGAAGTCCTTCTCCTCCAGGCTGCTCTCAACCACTTCCCTCAACCTGTAGCTGTGTCTGGGATTGCCACAACCCACGCACAGGACCCTGCACTTTGCTTTGTTAAACTTCATGAGGTTCAGGCAGGCCCAGCTCTGAAGAATGTCCAGGTCCCCGTGGATGACATCCCTCCCATGTGACTGCACCACACAGCTCAGTGTCACTGGCAGACTTGCTGAGGGAGCGCTCAGTGTCAAGTCTGTGTGACTGCTCAGAGGGCAGGTGCCCAACCCCAGTGCACCAGTGCCTGTGCCAATGCTGAGCAGAGCTGCAGCACCAGGGCACGCAGACCAGGAGAACCCTGGACATGATGGGAGGAGATGCTGCACTGGTAAAGGACAGCAAAGAAGGGAACAGAGGAGGAAGACTACAGGATGGCTCAGGAGGGACCTGAGGCAGGGTAACAAGAAATTTTAAAGGTGAGGCTGCTTTACAGAGGATACCAAGCAAGCACTAGAATAGTACATATTATGTGTAGGAAGAAAACTCCTAGCACATCTTGTGTTAGAAGTTGCAGCTCTGTCTCAGGATTCCAGCACCTCCACTGCAGCTCTGTGACTGCAGAAAAAGCCCCTGATGGCATCCTAGCCTCACAACTGAAAGAGCTGCCAGTTTTGTTTCACATGATGCATGGGACACAAGTCCTGGTTCTGTGCCCACTGCCTGTTACTTATTCAACATGACAGACACATAGAAAACAGAACAGAGTATATTTAGAGGAAATAAAAGCCTAGACTTTAGGGCCACAAGCCACAGCTCAATGGTTTTGTAAGATATCTTTAGAAAAATACCATTCTCTGTGTTGTGGTAAATTCAGAGTTTCTATTTGAAGAAAATATTAATTTTTTGAACTACAGAGTTGGCAATAAAAAAAAAATAAAATTCTTGCTCTCTGTCACAAGAACAATCAAAGCAACCCTGATTTTCAGAGAGCTCATGGATGACCAGACTTGAGTTTTAAAACTGTTGCCAGTACATCAGCTTTGAAGTACAGGTTTCCAGCACACTGGTAACACAAAAATCTGCCTGCACTACTGCCTCAGCCATGGAGACAGGACAGCATTCAGGAACTAGTTCTGTCTGCTCTGGAAGACAGCCTACGGCAGAATCAGCAGTTCCCCTGCCTTCAAGTTAATCTCACCTAACACTAGGAAGGCCAAGAACAACTACATTCACGGTCTTCACTATTCCCAGGATGCTTCTGGAGCTAGAACAAAATGTCCTTCAAAACTGAAAACTAGCTTAGGTTTGGTTTCAGAAAAGACTCCCAGGTACTACACTGTGTCAGCTGCTGCATGGCTCTGCCTTCCACTTCAAGACACTTTGGGTCAGTGCAGGGTCAGGTTGAGCCAGGGGCAGTAAACCATGCCAGGCAGCAGCAACACCAAGACAGTATCTTGCTAAAGATCTATCAGTAAAACCCTGATGAAATACGTTTCAATAACAAAACCACTGCAAAACATTCCATTCTGGGGAACCAGATGAAGGACAGTTTGTACTGCTGACTGCTTTAACATGCTGTAAGTTTCTATGAGTATCAGAAACTTCTAGCACTGCAACACAGTTTTGCATGAGTCATTTACAGTACTGTGCCACACAGACCAGGCCCAGAAATTATATAACCTTGTCAGCTACAACAAACAAACAAAAATCTTGGTATTAATGGAACTTAACTGCATAAGTACAGATAAATCCAGCTTGACTGATAACAATACTTGGTTGAGAAAGGCACAAAGAGAAGCTTAAGGAAATAGTGTGACACAAATCTAAGACCTATTCTCTAATCTTAACTCTACCCATTTTGTCCTGTCAGGAGACATATAAATTATAAATTCCAGAATTTAAGATGATTTTTAATTCTGGGGAATAAGACACAGGAGAAGAAAGTTCCAGTCCTACCAAAAGGGTGGTTAACTTTATTTCCACAGTTTAACAAGTCACATAAAGTCAAATCATGCATAATGCACATTTTTCCATGTTAGCCTTTTCAGAGAAGGAAACATTCTGAATGACTAATACAAGCCAGAATATTGTGCATGTACAATTAATACTCTTTCAGTGTATTTGGACTTCCATTCAACTTTTGTCTTTCAATAGTGTCACAAATAACCAAACCAGCTTATTTCTTGCATTCTGTCTTCCAAACAACATGATAGAGGACAAAGACAAAATGCCCTGTCAGACAGGGCAAAATTCAGTTTTACAAGAATCTATTTTACTGAAGTCTGCTAAAAATATCTACTTGGGTTTCACAACTTCACCCTGACCAATGACAAGGAGTTCTGAATTCCACTGGAGATGGAGAAGATTACATGCTGGTACTCCATAGTGCTTACACTGATAAATTAACTTTATTTTTAGGAAGTACAGACTCTACTTTCAGAAAGTACCACCACCACTACACCCAGGTTCTATTTTTAGGGACAGGCAAGAATCTACAAATTCACACCAGACAGTTATGCCACTGATTCAAGGCAAAGGCAGGGATTTTTTCCCTGTGTTCTTCACCAGTTCTTCCCAGCTTCCTGATCTTCCTTCCTTCTGAGGAGGATGAAGAACAGGAGTATCATTTTATTCACTGTGAGACTACATGACTGCAAAGAAGCAATGATGACTGAAAAAGGAAACTGACAACAACTCAGATATTTTGTATTATGTATTTACCATAGACAAAAGCATACTTTCCTTGAAAATGACAGTCCAGCTTCCAGATTATGCACTGGGGTTTTGGTGAGGCTGTAATTTGAGTAAAAATGAGCTGACATCACAATTACAAATGCTAAATGTTAAATGATTGGCCCAAGTCAGAAGACAGACACCCTTGCCCTGAGAAATGTCAGTCTAAGTGAAGCCCAATAACTGGAACTTAGTAACTCACACACACAAGGTCTCTGCTGTTACAGTCCAGCCAAACTGGGTAAATCAATTCCTGACCAAAAAGCATCACTGCTGGGCACCCTTCTCGAGCAGACAAGCCCAAAAGGGTAATGATGGGAATTAAACTGTTCCTCCAGCCCCAGAGGCAGGGCTGCACCACACTGGCAGAGCTGCTCTTCAGAGCTAGAATGACTCCAGTGCTGCCAGCCTTGGTGTTGATGGAAGATGTTGAGCTCAGCAGTTATACTAGACATGTTGCATATGATGCCCAAATTCACTTCCTGGTCCTAACGAGAGCTGAAAAGTCAGATACAGAGGCTGTCTTCTTTTCATAAAAAACATTTAATTATGCTGCATGCATGAGGGTATGATGAGCACACAAGTGTATCTATGTAACTACATTAATTACATATTAATATCTATATGTAATAGAGACATACTAAACATACATTAATGTAGTATGTTTTGCACATGTATTTCACAGAATTACACATCACTCCTTTCTGTAATCATCACCTCAGTTACACACTCAGTGTGCACCTGAAGAATGCTTGTGCCAGTTCTTTTGAAAATTTTAGTGCTAAATTTAAGGTATACTTAATTTTTAATGTTAATTATGCCATTCCAGATATTAAAGTCACTGATATCTGCTAAAGCTATCAAACACTGTGTCCCACAGAGCATTTATACTGTTTAAATAGATCCTTCATCTAAGATGAAGAGGTATAAATGAGACCCATGTACTCAAGTACCTAAGTGCACTGCACAGGATACTCTTCAGAGTACTGCCAGCTACTTAAGTAATGCCATAGCACCTAGAGCTGCTTGTGGCATTGGTGAGTTGTGCGGAGAGGCTCCAACTGGAGGAACAATGACAACAGAGAACCCATCTATAGTTTAATAAAAATTTTCTGTGAAACAGTGTTTGCTTAGCATATAAGCACAGAAGGGTCTATTTTTTGCTGTGCTACCCTAAGCCATAGCAGAAGTCTAGTAGCATACTGGCTATGTAACAAACTGGCACAAGAACTATTTTGACCCTTTTTATTATCTGGGGAGTAAACTTTAGCTGTGAGTTCATCATAATTCCAATATAAAAGGACTTGGACAACAAAAGAAGAGCAACAGTTTGTGTGAATTCTGACTTTACATCTATTAAATAGACACAGGCATTTAAGCATTGCCCCACAGACAGCCGGCATTATTATGTGACATTTTTTAATATACACAACTATTTTATTCTCAATGATGGAAACTCTGATAATATAAACAATTGTACAAAAAAGCGTCATCTATTTGATTACTGAAATAGTTGACAAGTACAGCCCTACAAGTCAGTTCAAAGAATATTGTAAGGGAAGCCTACTCAGAGGAATGGTAATGAAGTGGGCATGTGCTGGCACATCATATGTGCTATATAAGCAAGATCTCTCTCAGCTGCTGCATCTCTAGCTCCCTTCAATCACTCACAAATTAAGTCCAGCTGACTACCAGCTGCAGTTGCAATTGCAAGTTCTTTATAAAGACTTCTCTGTTAGCAGCTCTGGGTAACATGACCAGTCTTGGAGTGTTTTCTTCTCTCCTATCTGCAGGAGTACGCTTGTGTTTAGGGTGATGGAAGATGTGATATACCAGTTTGAAAGACAAACAGGTACGGACATGGTACACCTAGTTACAACTTTGATCCACCTCTACCAAGTGAAAATATGTCCTGCACGGTCAGATGGAAGCCCCCTGTCTTCCGAGTGGACAGTCAGTCAAATACTGTCTTACAGATAGCTGAGATGTGGAGGCACCTGGAAGGAGATGCAGGAAGAAGGGTATATGGGGACTCACACGGGAGCAATAGTTGTAGGATACAGATCAGAGGTGTGGGAAATATTCGGATGGTACCAGCTGCCATAAAATCATACAGAACTTTTAGTTGTGCATTTCTATAGTAACATCTTCTGATGTGTTTCAAAAGAAGCCTGTGTTATGTGGAAACAGGTGAATAAGCACAAGCACAAACTATTTCCCAGCACTGCCGTGCAAAAGCAGTACTTACTACATTTATTTGAATTAGAAAGCCTCAAGATGGCATACAGGAATTAAGTCCTGTCATCCTGGGGTGAAGTATCAGTCTTTTTTGCATATGCAATGCAACAGCAAGCTCAGAAACATCATGTGTATCCTGATTGCTAGTGTCACCTGTTAAGCTCTAGGCCGAGTCTACATACCATAAATGCCCCTTTCTCAACAGAGTTCAGCTGGAGGAGAAAGATGGCAGCAGAGCACACATTTGCTCCCAAGTCACCTTACGACACCCGACCAAGAAGGGACTTCCTGACCTGCGAGGGGAATTCCTCCAACTAACAGTGAAGTTTCCATTCCATCAAGCTAACTCCCCCGTTCCAGCTCAGCAGGTGAGAATTTAAGGCAGTGGAACTATGAAAAGGAGATTGCGGATAGTGTCCTCTTGTCTGTCATCCAGAGCCTGGTTTGTCCTCTGAGAACACTCCCTCCTGCTGGTGTTCCATGAAAGGGATAGAAGGTCCCAAGAATGGCAGAGGATAAAGGGTCCCAGGAAGGATAGAGGGCAAGTACCATATGCAGGGGATTTTTTTGTTTGGTTGGTTTTCTTGGGTTTTATTTTTTAGTTTCCTTGTATTAATCTAGAATTCTGGAGAGAAGAATAAAAAGCCCTAAAAGGCACTTTGAAAAATTATTTTTCAGACCAGATGCATATTTCAACTTAGAAATCTTGAGGGTCCATTGCCACAATGTGCTACATCTCCCACCAGTACACCGGCCATCACTGTCGTGTTCTTGCAGAGTTTCTTGCACTTTGCAGATAGTCTTTTGTATTTCATATTTCATCCCATGAGGATCACAGAATCATAAAATACGATGAGTTGGAAGGGATCCATCAGGATCATTGAGTCCAACTCCTAGCCCTGTGTAGGACACCCCAAGAATAAATCACACTGTGTGCCTGAAAGCATTGTCCAAAAACTTCTTGAACTCGGACAGGCTTGGTGCTGTGACCATTTCTCTGGGAAGCCCGGATACTGAGAAATAAGCCCTATTCTATAAAAGAGTCAGGCCTAAGTGTGTATAAAACCTCGTATTTTGAAAATCCTAAGCTCAAGCAAATTCTGACTCTCAGAGCCAACAAAAGAATTATGTATCCACATTACAATCCTCAGAACTAAAAAACCCAAAATGCTCAGTCCTAGTCTGTCCATGAAAGCACCTGAACCCTTACAGGATTGTGTAGGATTTTGCACTCCAGAATAACTTAAAAATTGTCTTGATCAAGCTAATTAGACACCTCATTCATGCCCAAGCCCTTGTTTTAAACATAGAAACCAGGTGCTCCTCCTATCAACCCCTGAAGAGCTTGAGTCTGACACATATGTCAGCATACATCTCCTCCATTCATTGGGTCAGGCTGATGTGAAAAAATAATAGCCACCACTTTCTTCACTTTCTTTTTCAGCACAGCTGCAAGTGATATGGGTTTTACCCTGGATATAGGACAATCATAAGTCACTGCCTCTTTTCCTGAAGAGCTATAGGTCTTCATCTTACAAGACAGCATCCTGGGCGGTGCCTCAGCCTAGAGGGCTGAATCTTCAAAACCACTGAAATAGCACCACTGACCAGCAAATTACTGGTGTGGATGCAGGATATGCATGAACACATGTGGAAAAATATGAGCCTATATGGGCGGGAAACTGGGACACCCACCTGAGGGTGGGGAGCTCTCCATTTTGATCACTAAATGAAGTATGGAAGCAATCATACGAGTAGGAACAAGAACACAGGTCTTCTTCTCACCAGTCACCAAAATTTTACACACTCAAGAAATCTCCAGCATGGAAAGGCATAGGCAGCAGCCAAGTAATTTTACTATTGCCTTACAGCAAGAAACAAATACGGATTTGAACAGAGGAGACAGGTAACTGAATTAATTTCTATCAAAAGCCAGCAATCCATCTACAGTGTAGTGAATGCAGAAGTTTAACACTAGTGTCTGGACTCCACTTGGAGACCCAAATATCTGCTGTTCACCAAAGTCCTCCGACCACGCCTATAACAATCTTTCACACAGCTGCCTTTCCTCCAAGAGAGCTGCTTTCCCCTCAACTTAAATGGTCAACATCAGCCCAATAAGCTCATTGTAATCAACCACACTGCTACTTCCTGCATAGCTTCTGACATTCTTGTCTGTTGAAACTCCTCTGACCTTGGGGCTGTATCCCACGGATCCTGCTTTAATCCACCCCTACGTTTTTCCATAATAAGGTTCATATACCCCTACACAACAAATACAAACACACATACAGACAATGTTTTAAATAATTAGTAGTTTTCCCTTAAGGGTAAAAATGTTCTGTAATAGTGTTTCTTTTTGTTATGAAATAATGTAAATGATCCTGGTGTGGTAATATTTTGTAATATGTCTGTGTTATGCAATTAAGGCTGTAGGATTCAGATGACTTACATGCACCTGGAGATACTGACAGATGCTAGAGACTTGGAGCTGTTGAAAAGCACTTACATATCCTTGTGCTTATATAGATACAAACAGATAAACACAGAAAACAACAAACCCATCATCAGTCTACATCCTTTACAAAAGGATGCTTTGCACCTAGTACTTTACAGAAAGTACTAGGTACAATAAGGTCTGTGTAGTTTAATTTCTGCTCGTTTCCTGTTCTCTTCAAAGGAAGACCCCTCTGTAAACCTTAAAAACCAGTATTTGTCCCTCTTTTTTAGGGAGGTAGATCTCCTGCCTTCTCTTCTGCTGAGACATGTAAACCTTGTTGACTTCAGCTAGGCCAAGGCAACTCAATATCCCCAACTTTGATTTTGATTCCTCAGCTTTCAAATCAGCTTAAAGAGAAAAATGTAGGAACTTGCCAAATGTTCATGTTTGCGAAGCAAATCCTACTGCCAAGACCGTAATAATTTGTTTGTTTCGTGACTTCTTTCCTTCTTCTCTTTTAAGATCATCATCGGGTTAAGGTGATGTGAATGACAATATTCGCAGGAAAAACAGTTTCACACTTCATCTTCCTCTTTCTTTAATGCCAACAAAGGCAGTGGCTGACTGCATAACCAAAAGTTTATCTCAAAATCATCACAGACCATGTGGTTGTGCCTAGGGAAGTTAACCCTCAGGGGAGCTAAGCATCAGTCTGCTGGTTGCCTCAGCACAAGCATCACAGTAAATCACATGCCTCTCGTGGCAGCATCAGGCATTTTTTCACACTCTCCATCATCCCACAGATTCTCTCATCTCAGGATTGTGGGATAGCAAATCTGTGTAGGAAAGGTAGGCTTTTAATACTCACCAAAGAGTTGGTGTGAGAAGGGAATTAATTTGTTACTGCAGGGAAAGACAACAGACATATCAATGTTTGGGGGATACGGAAGATGTTAAGAAGGTTCAGCATCAGTCTTAGAAGGTAATACTGAGACAATAAGAATTGGGGTAAAAAAGTATCAAGCCTGTGCAAGAGTAAAAGGTAGAGAAGGGTTTTCTTAAAACAAAATTTTACTAGTTCACCACTCTGAAAAGAGATTAGACTGTTTCCATGTGGTTTCCTTTTTCTCCTCTTACTCACACTCTGTCCCACCCAGACTTAGGGTTCTGTGCAAGGCCAGATCCAGGTCAAGCCACAGTGTGATTCCACCGCTTGAGCAAACACACAGATGTGTGTGGCACCAATTACTGCACAGTTATAAATCTGAAACACAGAGCAACAAACTGACACCAGAGTGTATACCTTACCAGATATGACCATTCCTTGAAATGGTCTGTAATCCAACAGCACTTCCATGACACTAGCACACTTTGCCAATGTCATGCAAGTACAATCTACCTGTCCTAGTAGCAAGCAGCATCAGGCTCCTGCAGGTAGGATCTCATACTGTGCTGTACACTCAGTGCTGGGCACTGTGAGATGGATCTGAGAGCTGAAGCCATAGGTCAGGGCAGAGTTCAGGGTCTTCAGCGCACAGGAGGTAGGTGTACCCTTCAGTGCACTACAAAAGAATGTATATCAGAGGCTCCTCTCCCACCTTTCCTTTATGTGACAGCTTGCATGCTCTAGAGCTTCCCTCCAGGAGCACTTCAGTCAATTTGGTTTCCAGACCAATGGATTCTACATCGCAGTGCCACGGCTGCCAACATTACTGATGGTATACCTACAGAGAAACAGCTTTTCCAACTCAACATTGCAAGTGAAGTTCAGGGGCCCTGAAGGAAGTTCTCCTATGGAGCATATGCTGAACTCTGACAAGAAGTGCCACACTGCTTGCTGTAAGCATGTAACTTATGTGTGAATGAAGACCAAACTATGGACCCTCCTCAGGAGTCAATGGAAAGAAGCTGATGCTGTCAGCAGGGATGATCTAGCATGATTACATCTATCTGAGCACCTCCAGATAGGAAGTGAGCATTCACAGCACTTAATTAGTAAGATAAAGTATTCATCTGAGGAATTATTGATCTTGCCAATCTCCAGAAAATAATAATTCTTAATACGTCACAGGATTTGACTCTAAGGAGCTGTACCTCAGATACAAATGCTGCCAGACAAAGTATTTTGCACTGAAATCACTAAAATAAAATACCTACCTTAGAGAGCTGGTTTTGGTTCAGCTTTCTGCATACATCATTTTAGAATACACTCATTCATGTTCTATAGAGAATACCATGAATATGGTATCTATAACAGAATACCATGAATATGGTTGTGCCGTAACAGATAACCATATTCTTTTACCTGAACCCTTACATTTTGTCCTTATGCCAAGAGTTATGCCAAAATCATCTAATCTTGAAAATACTTCTGAAAATACTGTACTGTCAGTCTCTTGTTAGGGCAGTCACCCGTAGGTGCACAGGGAATCAAAAAGTCTTATTCCTTTCCCATTCAATAACTTTGTCAAACAACCACTTTTAATACAAGAAATGTATTAAATTATAAGGCAGACGTAAGAGCCCTATTTGACTCAAATGCATTACCAGTGCTTTTTTTTTTCTGCATGAATAACTGTCACTCTCATTTTCATTTTGGTAATTACAGAAAATGGGCTGATTTTTAATGTCTGTTCCAGCAGAGCTGATGATGTTGATTTCAGACTGATTCAGACTTTAAAGTCTAATTCATGCAGTTGATCCACAACATTAACCGGCATGTAGGTTTCATGAATTTGATAAAGTGACTTTTATAACAACAGATGGTAGTTTTTTGATACGTAAAGCTTTAAATGGACTCTGTTACAAAACCACTTTACAAGCTTTCTTTAAAAAAACCACCAACCAGCCAAACCAAAACCCAACAGAAACATACAAAAATTGCTCCCCCACAGTGCTCAGATACTTTAACCCAAAGAAATTGCTGACAGATTTGTTTTCAGCCCAGCAGAGTAAAGAGCTGACAACGTATTTTTTTTTGCTGGATATGGTAACTTAGGTCTATTTTTAGGGTTTTTTTTCTTTTTTTAAAGTACACCAAAATAGCAGTGGGCTTAAAAATCACCATCTGCTTCTAGAAATGAAATAATTCTCTGAAGAACAGATAATAGGCATTAAAAACCTACCCCCAATTCTTAGATCTTTCACAGCAAGACTGAAAGTCACAATTACATATTACATCTAAACATTATTTATTTCATCAAACAATACTGCAGGGTCACAACACACCTATAAGTGTTCAATATACCTATTTATCAGTTATCATCAGCATAAACTGTTTAGATTCTAGTCATGAATGACTGACTGGCAAGTGCTATTGCTTTCATGACTTAGAATAAAGCTGCTGATATTTACAGCACAATAAAGACTCTCCCTATTTGTTTCTTTAACTTTGATTTAGTTGAGGTGGGAAAGATTTTAATTTCTTTTTTAATGCCCATTAGCACCATTCTGCAATTAGCATGTTAGCATTATTTGCAAATGCATGTAAAGAAATCTGAACTTGTTTACATCCAGCTAGTTTGGATCCTGCTAACAATGAATGGCCCAGGACCCGTACGCTTGTTCGCTGGCTGAAGCCTGTCAGCAGTTTCTCCATCCTCAGCATTCGCGCCTCTGACAGCTTGGATGACTGACTGCTCAACAAGACAAAACCCAGCCCCCATCTCCTATGCTCTACCCATGCATCAACAGCCTTAGAAAATAACATGGTACCATTGGTATCAGTCAGTCCTCACCCTTGTATCTTTTGAACCTCACACAATGTAAGCTGAGCTTGAAAAATGTGGAAAAGGTGGATCCATTAGTCTTCCATGAAAAGTGGTTTGATGAAAGAAAAAAGGTTCACGCTGAAGTCCATGTCCCACTTCCTTCCTGAATTAAAACTCCCACAACTTGGTCATCACACTTTTTGTGAGGGCTCGAGATACAAACAGCACATACCCAAGGTTAGATGGCACACATCCCCTCTCCTCAGCAGGGAATACCGGGGAAGTGGGAGCAGGGACTGTATGGAAGAATGGTCAGAAGGTGGCAAATGCCAAAGAGGAGAAGAAAACCAGTTTCACTAGTATGTGTGCTGGTGGGACAGTGTTTGCTAGTTCTGTGATTTCAGTAAAGGTGACAAATTTTCAATGTCAGTAATTTCAGTTTAAAACATTTCCATGTTTTGAACCACAGAACAGCATTTGTCTTTTTAGTATCATTTTCAAGAAAGGTAGTTCGGTTTCAGTTTTTTTCCCAATGATATTCCATTAAAAAACAATGTCTTCTTCAGAGAATAAGACTAAATCTTCTAAAACAGAAAATTAGATAAGACACTGCAAGATACTTCAAATGACACATAGGATGAGTTATAAACAAACAAGTTTACAAAATGAAGACATTTTGGAAGTAGTAGTATTTAACAAGTACCATTTCTAACAGGTTTGTCTTACTGTAGCTATTTAAAATCGAAGCTCACAATTGCAGCAGTTCAGAAAAGGAGATCTCTATAATTCACATTTATATTTGGTGGATCAGAATTTTAGTGAAATGAATTGTCTAACATTTAAAAGATCTGCTAGTGACCATTGTAGCAACAGTATTTAGGCTAACTTTTTGACAAAAAAAGAGCAGAAAAATAATTGAGAAACATATGCTTTGTTGGTATATCCTGCTTTGGCAGGGACAGGCATTCTTCAAAGTAATGTGCAAGAGTCATCTATTTCTAGTAAACAATTAAGAAATATTTTATTTGTGAGGGAAATTCATTCTTATTTTTTTCTGAGTCAGTAGTCAGTAACTAAAGAAAGGAGCTTTTGCAAGAAAAAAGTAATTAGGGGAAGCAGAGAGTTTTAAAAAACTTAAGTGCTCCTTGGACATTTTCAAAGCAGACCCTCTTTACTGAAGAACAGTTGCAGAAAAAAAAAGAAAGAACAGACTATGAATTGCCAAGATTCCTAGTGATCTCACTGGGAATTACACATTTATTTGGAAAGCATTAAAGGAATAAGATTACAGAAGCAAGACCTGATCCAAATTCCATTATGTAAATGGAAAAAGAAAATTTTGTTTTCTCAAAAGGAAATTGAATTGAGCTTTTAGTTCCCAGTTAATGAGATATAGAAAATGTTGAGAATTGCAGGAGAAGTGATAAGGAGTGATGCCATTTTGGGTTGGGTTAGTTTTTTTCATATTAAATACTGATTTTGCTTGCAATTTACTCAAGAAGACTCTCCCTCCTACTGACTACATCTGTCTAAAGTGGCATTCAGATGCAATGGAAATGGGGCATAATAGAGATTCTAAATGTTTCATTAGAGTCTATAGGTGAGCAAAGAAACCTATTTAACCTGCATAGGATCCACTGCTCATTTCAGACAATTTATTCATTTCTTCAATAGCATACAGTTATTGCTGGTTCTAATGGTATTACTTGGTTTGAAACAAAAACTTCATAGATTCCTCTTTCTTTTACAGTTGGGACACTTTTGTGATTTGCTTGATTCCACTAAAGTTGCTGCCGTTAGTGCATAGAATCACCTAAATGGGTGCCAACACTGCAAGATCATCTCACAAACAGGTTCTCCCACCACTGCTTAGTAACGCTTGGGCCAACTGGGCTCGTACTCTGCACACATGTCCTAGAATCTGAACCCAACTCCAGGATGAAGGATTAACCTTTCGTGCTGCAAGGTTCCCAAAACTCTCGACTTTTGCTGGACCCGGAGTAAGTTCAAGGCACTCAGCAACTGCGTTTGCACAGCAAGACCGTTCTAGAAGCATATCACAGGCATGAGATTTCTTCTTTTTTGTTTCTTCTCTGAAGCTAAAGGTACACACAGGGGACTACAAATACCGTGAATTTCAAGAGAGAAACTGATCCAGTTTGATCTATTTTTCTTTAAAATTAATAAATTCAGGCCGTGTATAAACTATCCAGTCATATCCTGTAAAATTTTAAACAGTGAAACCACAAGGGAAAATAAACTAACATCTCTTCCCTTTTTATCTTAAAAGTGTCTGAAATGAATTGGTTGCTAAAGAAACCTGATATAATTGTGACAGAGTGTTTTGAAACCCTTAGTGGAGTTCATCTGAAACCTCAGCATAACAAGTGGCCTCTTATCTGCGTACTATTCCAGGAAGAAATGCATGGCATTTCGTCATCACAGCTGAAAGAGTAGCTGGCTCTGCACGTAGGCTAGGCGAGAATAAGAGCCCTCAGCTATAATGAGGGCATGCTGGTAGCTAATGCTTAGTCAGAGGCCATTTCCTTCAGCCTTTGCTACTGCTTGTAGGAGTTGGAATGCAGGAAAAGGCAAAAACTAAAGTGAACATACTGAAGGTCAATGTTTACCTTCTTTCTCTACTTTTTCTCAATGAAGATTAATTCTGAAGAAATGGCACACATGCATTAATGTGGTGACATCCTAAACCATCCCCTCTATTACAGGGACTTTAAGTAGCTTTATTTAATGTGGCAGCTCATGAGCAGAAGTACTTACAGGAGAATCATAAAAAAGCAGATGTCTTTTTTTTTTAGTCTGACATTTAAAGGCAAATTAGTAAGTGGGAGTTTAATATAGATATTTCCTTGTGAACACTGATCTTGAATTTCCAAGCAGGCAAACCGACTTTCTCCTTAATAAAGCTGTTGAAACATAGATAACTTCTAGCAATTACTTCAAAACCAGGGATGAATCTTCATATGTGAGGGAATATGGTAAGGAACATTTCTTTTTATAGGCTTTTCCTCTTCTGTACATCCTGAAGATGATAATATGAGTGATCTACTGTCATGATGCTTTTTAACATAGGAATCTGCATAATTTGAACATGGAATGATTAATCAACAGAATATGAAATGTTAAATGTGAATGTGCAGCAATGTTCGGGCTGTAAGTTTGTAAGACGCTTCATTCAGGACCACATTTTGCTTTCTTACTCTGCCTGCAGAAACACTGGCAATTATTGTGAATTTATTGTGCTCTAACTCTGCTGATTTAAGCATACAACTTTATGTACTGTACTAGTGAACACACTGGACTGAGTCATTTCATATACATGCAGTTGCTGGTCTAAATAAGGGCTAGATTTGACTTGTTCTGTTTAACTCACTGGCTGAACACTGAAAATAGTTGGCACAGATTTTTCTCAGGAAACTCAAACTTACACAAGCAGAGGAAAAACATTGCAAATGAGATGCTGCTGTGTGCAAAAATTCATCTTGGGTAAAACTTTAAACCCTGGAAATAAATCTTGTTTTCAGTACTCACAAATAGGCTTTTCTATTCAACTCTCAAGGTTTAAAGCAGTTGTTAATCAAATACTGTACACAGTACTAAGCAGGAAAGTGTTCAGTTATTTCTGAAACACGTTATTTTGAGGCTATGTTTGAATCTTCCATATTTATGTGATGAGAGTTATGTCACAAAGTTAATCATTCCCAGGATGCTAGCATTCGGGGTAATGAAAAACTTCTTGTGCAAGCAGTCATTAATCAGTGAGTCTAACATTGCATAATGCTTTCTGAAGCATGTGTTATGTGATCAGAGTACAAGGCTGCATAATACACCAAAGTGTTTATGCCATATGCTGACCTTTTCTAAAGCAGAAATGGAGCCATGTGATGTGCCGCTCCTGCCAGCATTTGCTTATTGCCAATAATTAAGTTTGATGATATGAAGAAACACAAACTTGTATTGCTCTGGAGTTCTAAAAGGAAGAAGCTTTGAAGTTTTTGGCACTGTAAAGCACAAAGATAGCCAACTTGGCTTGGATACACTACCGTTGTCCATTATAGGCACCGCCCATCAAAACTGGAATCAAGTGCCCTGCTCAAGTGGTTACTGGCATTTGTGTAAAGGAAAACATGTGCATCGTTACAGGACTGCTGTACTAACCAGAAGAGCATAAAGGTCACAGGAGCAAAGCAGTCAAAAGCATGCTTGGTACCTCAAATCTCAGAACATCATAATAACATTTGATGTTCTTGTGCAACAATGCTAGTAAGCAGCTATTACTTAATCTCCTACCAGTATTACACAAAACTATACTTGCGAAATACTTCAGATAAATATGCTGTAATTATATGAAATATAAAAACATGTATAGGGCAAAATGTTTTTGTAACTCTAAACACACATACCTGTGGAGATGTGGTTTTAGTGAACTATTTTAAAAATTGAATCAATGCTTTAAAAGCTTCTATGCATAACCTTAAAACTATGTGCTGGAAGAAGAGTGGACACACGGACATACATTTTACCTACTATGCATATACACACACACAGACTGTGATCAAAAGCTCATCCTGTACACAGCTACTTTGTGTCTGTTGGCAGAATCAGGCTACTGAGCTGGAATAACCAGCTTCATACAACATTTTTAGCACAGCCAACTGTACCTATGCCACTGTTGCTCCAATATCACCTCCCCTTTAACTTGCCAGTGTTTCCTTCCCTCTCACTGATGACAGCTTTTTCTGCTTTGGAGAGCTGGTACAGACAGCAGTAGCCAGTATCCATGAGTATCCCCTGTTAACAGCAACTCAGTTCCATCGTGAGATCTATGATATGGTACCTATGGCTGAAAAGTGATTTCTGATATTTCTTGCTTACACTGAGGAAGTATTTTCAAGCTTAACTAATGAGTCCTGAAGAGTAAAGCAGACTAGAAGCACAATCACAAAACTAAGACTATACAGAGAAATAGGTGTTCTCATCCAAAATTTAGCTTCTCAAAATTCCTGCTGAAATTTTCCAGCAGGAAGTGATGATATTAGGCAATGGCACTTAGAAAGTGCTGCATCCAAGGCCTTTTGGGATTAATGAATTAAACCTTTCACACCCAAGGAGTCTGACTCATTAACCATCTTCATGGTTAGCAGACAATACAAAGGAGATGCTGGGGACAAGAGGAAAGTGAGCAGGTCTCTCATCCTTGCTACAGCATCTATTATAAAACCAGCGTGATACTTGCTGCATGAGGGAACTGCAAGACAGGCCTTCCCTCTGTAAACTATTAGGTGGATGTCATTATCTCTACATCCCAATAAATTAACTTGTAGAATAAGTAATTAGAGAAATTTCATGAGTAACTTCAGAGAATCCAGGGGACAGATCACTACTGTAGCAGGTCAATTAAGTGAAAGCAGAGAGCAGAAACTGAGTTGCTTTGGTGTTTCATGAGTCCTTCAGCTACTGAGCAGTTATACAGATGGAAGGGCCATAGCATACCCTCTTCACTTTTTCAACAAAGGAGTGATGTCAGTAAGATTTGTAAAATCCGAAATGAAGACAGGAATTTCATTGCACCCAAAGTGGAAAAAACCCATGTCCAAGTGTTCACTTACAAACTAGTAACTTAGAATCCTTCTTGTTACGCCATTTCTGTGGCTCCTACTTCCTTTCATATGTTATACAGACACTCTAGGAATCATGTTTGGAGGTTACGATCTCTACTAGTCTTTTGGGTACAGAACTCAGGTGCTGTAACCAACCAACCAATATGGAAAGATCTATTTTGTGGAGCTGCTCATGAAGATACTAGAAATGACTGTGTTGAAATGAACTGTGACTTAAGAATGCAGCCTGAACCCATCCTACACAACCTCTTTCATATACACTCTCCCAAGACCCAGTGCTTCTTAGAAGCATGCTCCCTGGCTCTCTTCTCCTTTCACCCCTACTTGGACGGGGTGGCCAAAAGATGATAACCACAGGACAACAGGAACCACACACCGTGAGGGGTCACTAGCTGGGGATACTCACATGCATTTTCAAAAATACTTCAGCTTTGAAGACAACAGTCCCAGCAGTAAAGACTTATTACACAAAAGATGCAGAGTCAAACCCTTCCACACAAGCGTACAGAAGTATTATTAACATTTATATGCCATGAAAACACAACCTTCACAACTCTATCCTTAAAATTATATTTTTTAACTTTGTCTTTCTAAGCTGCATGGAAGAGACACATTTTAAAAAAATTTCTACAACTGGCATCAGAATTTTTAACATACTAAAAAGAATTGAGCCAAAGATGATATCACAAAGTCCCTTATGCTTAAGGGAAAATGTTAAATCAATTAGCAGTTGCCAGCATAAAGAAGCAACAATTTGATGTATAAGTTCCTTACAAAAATAACAAACTTTCCATGTTCTTCTCAAAGTGGTTATATTATGCAACAAGAAAACTGCACCATATTCTCAGCTCTTTAATGTTACAAAAGCTTTATTAGCATACGCTTCAGAAATTATAATCAAAGGATTGTACTCACTAGCCAGAACTTTGAAGAGTTTATAAACATACATGTACAGACTATGCCTTAGAGGGTTAATGTACTATTTTGAACTCAAGTATTGCAATAGGAGTTAGCTTTGGCACAGAATGTTCACACCCTCTGTAATAAATTCTTTTAACATACTTCATATTTCTTCCCATGTGAATGAATGTCCTTGGAAGAATTATCTACTAGATAAAAGCTGAAGATGAAATCTAAGTCTAGACTTATTTAAAGGGGGTAGACACTGATCTTATAATCTATGACAGTGGCTGATTAATGAGCTGCTCATGATTGCTGCAGGCCTCTCCAAACTGCAGGAGCAAATGATATTATAGGACTGGGAGGAATGTGCTATCTGGATGCCACACCTTTGTTGAAACTTAAGAACTCACTTTGACTCCTACTACATTTATTCTAGCCTTGAACTACCATACATACACAACCACAAAGAGGGTAACACACGTGCATACCCTCACTATTTGCCTGCTACTTCTGCAGCAGAATTTCTGTGCTACAGAACACATGGTAAGTATGCCCACGGGTAGCAGTCATGGTATGTGCTGTGCGAGGTCCACTGTTTTGCTTGTTGTGCTCTTGCACAAACAAATTCAAAACTTCCTGAAGCAGAATAGTAGTATCACATCCTGAGGGATTGATTTGGTTTTGCCTGACAGTCTGGATAATTTTATTTACATGTACACACACATATATGCACATACGCATACATATGCATGCATATGACATGCCAGTATACACATACATATATTATAAAGCATAATGAACACACTGCGTAAACACAGCACGTTCTGCATAACTACAGAAACTTCTATTTAACTCTGTTCCAAGGTTGAAATGGAACATGATTTAAATCTATAATAAAAAAGGTATATTACCTAATCCTTAGTGATAACACAGTAATTTCTTATTACATCTTTCAAAGATCTTTTGGGAAAATTTTTTAAACTCTACTAACTTTGCTTATAAAATACCTATGTTCTTAAAGTGAAAACAACCCATACAAATTTTTAGAAGTGTTCCCTGCACATTCATGTCCGAGATTTGGAGGAAAGAAAAGCCAACAAAATAAAAAGGCACAAATAGAAAAAAATGTCACTGTAATACCACAAAGTAGGCAAGAGAAACTTTATTACCTTTAGCTGGAAACAACTCTTCTTTTGGCTTATCTGCTTGCGATTTTTCTTTTTCTCATTTCTGGAGATAGATCTCTTTCTAAAAGTGTGCAGAAAAAGAACATCTTAACCACATCATGAACTTTATCACAGCTTGAGTACAGAGACTGTATCAGCCTAGACACTGAAGCCCTATAGCTTTTCAGCAGTGTCATTAGGTTCAAGAACATTCCACAAATGAGACATGAAAGCACATCTTATTCAATGCACACCACTCAAATGAACAATTATTTTTTTAAGTACATTTTTAAAAACTGCAAATAAATCCCCTCTATAATCTCAGCAGACACCATTTCAGTGATTTTCTTGCATGAAAAAGGAGTAAGTAGACAATGCAGTGATAACTTAAGATTTCAACTATTCTTTTCACTTCTCACCTATCAGCTGGGTTTGGAATGTGAAGTGACACTAGTGGGAAACCCCTTACTTTACTCCCTAAGTCTCCCAAAACCAGATTCTAAGTAGCATGATATTCTGCCCTCTCCTGTGGTGATCTCTTCAACAACTGTAGCTATGATTAAATGCATTAAAGAGCAATGACTGAGTAAAATATGAAGCAGCTGAGAATGACACATCCTGATGTTTACTATTCTAAATGCAGCTGGTTAAAAGCAGTTCTAGAAAAGCATTGATATGAATCTTGATGTAGGACTATGACTAATTTCACAGAGACTGACAGAATTTCAACAATAACTGGGCACCAATGACTGCAAATGTCATAAAAAGGTTCCATAGAAAACATCTCCAAGAGCACTTAACTGTATCATTACATAACCTTGGAATAAATAAAACACACCTTTTTTTTCATTACAGGTGAGCTACTCAAAAGCATTGAACTGACCAGAGCCATGCAGAAAAGCATGAAAACTTCACCCAGAAATTTCATAAAACTACTAAGAATGTGAGTTACTGCAGTAATGTTGAAAATATAATCAGTTTGCTAGATTGAAGGCAAAAATTATGTGTTATAAAAAGTCACACATTAATTTCTGCATGAAACCAAGAATCTCTAGGAAATTTAGTAAGATGAACGTACAAATGTTGAGAAGTTATCAGCTGAAGCTAATGGACCTACCTGTGTTACTACTTTTCAATATCCAACTCAGTGAAGTGCAGAAAAATTCACTATCCACTTGAGCTCAGGAGGAACAGGAGAAAAAGCCGCTTGTGTGTAGGCACCATGACACAACCTTTCAGAAAACCACCAGAGACCAGGGCTCACTCATCCACGAGGTATTGTGGAGAAAAGCTTGGCTTTACCAGGAACTGAAAGAGTTGTGCCTAAATGCTTGAAGGAGGATTTGCCAGATTATACCTTTCATAAGGGAAAGTCAGCCTTTACATGAGCATTTCTATTACAAGCAAACTTCTTGTGGAAGCAGACTGCTATTAATTATGAGCACTGCAGCCATCATAACACATCACTTAATAAGTTAACAAGACAGCAAGTGATTACCACATTTTTTGCTAAAATATTGTTTTTCCAGAACTACTTCAACATCACTACAAAGTACCTTTAAAAACTGCCCTACTAATACTCACTTTGTAATAATATTCAAACTGTTGACTTCAAAGAAGGAACTCAAATTGCTATGATATGACACTATCTTCTCCTGAGAAAAGGAATGCAGAGACCACTGTGACAGCAAAATTATTTTCTGGGATCAAAACTACTAGTTAAAGGCATAAATCTACACAGTCATATGCCACAGTATTTAAAGTTATTAGATGTTTTTAAATAGACATTCACAGAAGCTATTTAATCAGTTCTTGGTAGAAAAAGAAGCAGCTCAATAACTAGACTGTATATCAAAGTTATGCAACACAAACTCATCAGCATACACTTAATATTTTTTTCCTATTAACATAATTATTTCCTAGTCAGTAAAAATGAAAATGACATGTTAGCATTTCAAAAACACAAGAAAATGACCCTCTAGGCTTTATATGACTATCAAAACAAGTACCAGTACTTTATTTGCAAATTATTGTGCAAGAAATTATCGACTCAGCAAGTTTACCAGTCAACAAAGTGTGAGCTCTACCAGTTATAATCAATTTACATGTAATGATATGTCTAAATATGAATTTAAATGAGTTCTTGTCATTTCATGTTGATGAGCTGCTTTATCATCATAGATACGGACAGTGACCATAGCTAATGTTGCAGAAACAGCAAAGCATGCACAAGTTTCATGAGCCAATGGTAACCTGGCACAAATAAATTTGTTTTCATACAAAAAGACAGCCCTGGACTGCTAAGCCATGTTTATTTTCCAGTCAAATTAACAAAAATACTTTCTATGAGTTATTTCCAGGCATTTGCTGTATATGCTGTGTCCACTTCAAATACACAGTACGAATCACAAGTTTTTTTACTTTATAACCTAGTGCATTTCTCTTTCAATGTATGAAAAGAACTCTGAGGCCACCACAAAATAAAGAACCTTTCAATATCATCCCTGTTGTATATAAATATACATTCATAAAACTTGCAAAAGGAATATTCTGGATATTAAGAGAATTCTAGGTTCTATTACAGCACATTAGACATATCCCTGCACAACCATCTTTAATACAATCATCAAAAATTTAAAATAACTGGGGCGAGTGAAATAAAGTTCCTTCACAGCCAACAGTACTGATCAGATGATATGCTGGGAAAATGCAAGACAAAGGCAGTTTTAACATACAAGAATGTATAATTAAAGGCTGGCCTCAAAAATGTCTTCATTTAATACAATTAAATTAATACAATGGCAACAACTTTATCAAAAGGACACCAATAAGTGCTAAAGTGAACTTAATTTTGCTTAGAATAGTGTAAGATAAACAAAGCTTAACATTTTCTAAATTATAATCCTTTTCATTTCCCATAGCTTTATTAATAATATAGATATTCTGGTAGAATACTCAAGTATAATTTTTAGTGATATAGAGAATGATTTAAATGCATATTTGGTACAATTTCTTATATTTGGTGTTCAGTAGTTGCTTTTGTTTTGATAAAATGATACAGCAGATTTATGCTTAACATCACAGATACATTTTGTCTATGTAAAGAATTTACAGAGCTTTTTCAATTGTGGAATGGTATGTTTCATACATGTGAAATTTTAAAAATGCTGCATAAACCTGTGACTTTGCCAATACATAGATCAACCATCAGAAACTGTAATGAGCATGAGCTGACACACATTTCTATCTCGGCTTCGTACAAGTATGGACACATTCAAAATGTAACATCTGTATGATTTGCTGTTACTTTGGTGATTGTGATATTCCAGGTGCGGATGAAAAGTGCACCTTAATGGTCCTCATAGAAGTACTTTTATCCCCCTGTATTTTAAAGGCATCAGATTCTTTTATTCTCCCTTGTAGCGAGGAGGTCTCTTCTCCTTAAACGCAAGAAGGCCTTCAATTCTATCTTTTGTTGGAATAGTCTGCAATGAGCAGAGCAACAAGTCATTATTGACACCAAAAAACAGTACCAAGGAAAATATTTGCATACAAATCCTAGTTCTTCAATGCATCCAAGATGCATCAGAAAAATTATAACAAAACAGAAAAATTGTAACTGTCTACTCAAATATGAGAATGTATCAGATACTTCAAGGGCATGACATAAGGTTGATAAACAATTTGGGCAGAGAAGGAGCACATTTTCTCCAAAGAGATGAGTGCAAGAAATTCTCTAGGGTTTGTTTTTGAGGGTGGGGGTATTGCATGGTTTGAGTTTCTTGGGTTTTTTTTGGATGGGTCCATTTCAGGTTTTTGAGAGAGAAGGAGGTTATTAATCTGATTACCACGTCTTAAATAACCATATAATGCTGATGCTTCTATTTCCATCATAAGAAACTTGTTTCGAAGTCCAAGAATATACAGTCTCAGACACATCATTCCCATGTTTCACTGACAAAGAGGTTTGTCTCAATTTTTTATTGCTTAGCACATACGCCATTAGCAGCACATGTCAGTGAAGTGTGCTTTGTGTTATTTCATGTTAAACCAAAACAAAGCAACAGCAAGGCAGTCCTTAGACTGGCATGGTAGTGTATGACTGGCTAGGGGTATGGCTGGTACTGCTTCACTACCTTCATCCTAACAGTACTGATAGGGGACATGTTATTGTCCTGAGCTACACTTCCCTCCTTAAATTCCTTACAAAATCAGACCAAGTAGATGGAAGGTTTAAATAAAATGTCCAAAAAGTTTGCAGAAGAAATCACAGAGTGATTTCTAGTTGAATTTCTGCATGTTTCATAACAGGAACCAACAAAGCCTGTTTTCTGTTTTTTTTTCATGTAATCATATTTACATACCTGAGCATAACAAGCTTCTTCAATTGCTAAACCTGTTACTAAGTCGACCTGAGGAAAAGAATATAATGGTTTTTAAAAGATTTTTTTCAAGTTTACTATATATTATTTCCTCACAGCTAACAGAAATACTGTGTTTGTATATGCCACATACTAAAATACTTCTGCAAAGTTCTTCTACACTACTTTAACATAGAAATGCAACACTGACATGTGGTGAGAGTGGTTAGTATTTCTGTAACAGAACCCTGATTTGGTAACACAACTAGCATGCAATATACTAAAAAAATATTGCTCTTTACTACAGGTCATCTGGTTAGATAAAAACCATTAGTTTCCTGCTACAGGGGAACAGATGAACTGCATGATTATTTAAAAATTTTTCTGAAACAATGTATCTCCAAAATATGATACAAGAACAGGATACCATGTCACAAAATAAACACAAATTCAAGTTTAAAAGGATTTAAAATAGGGAAAAAAAAAAAAAAAGGCCAATGCCTATCCTACATCATCCTCATCTATTTTTAACACATTCAGTTTCTTTGTGAGCCACCCTGAAGAGCTGAAAAGGCTGATTTTTGCCCTCACTATTTCTCCATCCGTCTTAAGCACCAGATGCTGCAGGATTCACTAGCTCTCCACTTGACCACTGGAAGGACTGTGGCTTTGCACCACAAGCAGTTTTCAAGGGGAGATAAGCTGTAGGATAGGTTATCAAGGGAAGCCATAAAATCTGTGCCATGGAAGTTTTGTACCAACAGCCTGGATGACCATTTGGCTTGATTGGTTTTGATACAGTAGATCTTGTCTTGGGCCTCAAGACTGAACTAGAAATGATCATTCAGAGTCCATCTAACCCTATCATTCCTAATTCTATACGCACCATTATTCTCACCTTTCAATCCACTATATCTGGTAGCCAGATAACATAGCTTGTAGCATTTTGAACCTTGGGTATTGAAATAAATCTCGAATTTCCCTGTGGAAACCTAACAAACATACTCTTCATGCAATGGCAACTGAGTTTGGTTCTCAGGCCACCACTTTCTGGTGTTATGCTTTGCTGAACTCCAGTTATATCACTAGTGGCTTTTGTGACTTTTAAGAAAAAAGTACAAATTAATCTTCTTGGATTCAGATGCTACACGTGGTGTGATCCCCTTTTTCTTGCACCAGATTGAACTACCAGGTGGACTGGTGCAGAGGCTAACTTTAAGTATGAACAACTTGATGAACTCAGTCTTAGGATCTGTACACCTACAGTAAAACACATGTCCAGACAGGATTTTAAATGAGCTTTAGAGCTAGGTCAGTAGAGTTCAAAGTGGAGTGGCAATCAGAATTAAACGTGAAATCAGGCTCCAGGTACAATTTTAACACTAACCATTATTAAACTATTAAAAACAAATAATATGCACTTCGGCCTTTAACTTTATTAGTTACTAAATACTGAGAGCTTGACAGACTTGACAGAGTATGACTTTGATAATTTTTCTCACCTGAGATTTGAAACACAATTTGTTCATAGTAGTTTATGTTTACTTTCTACTTAATTAGCAGAGTGCACTCTTGAGATTGCTAAGCCTTGTTACAGAAATCAGCATCTCAGGAGCCTGAGATATAAAAAATTTACATTTAGTTCTCATTCTTTAGAAAGTTTTGACCAAATAGACTTCGAAAGACCACACAATGACGAGCTAAAAACAGTTCTAGAAAAATAATTTTACCGCAGTACAACTGCCGCCAACCTGACTTCTGGTCTACTCTCACGGAAAGTACAGATCCTTACCTCCATTCCCTGATTGATAGCCAGTTTTGCAACTCTCATTGCTACTGGTCCCTAAAATGAGAGAAAAAGTTTATTCATATATCATCAAAACCTGCAAGATTTGTAGTCGAAGAGTCTGCACATCAATATTCTTATATTCAGACCATCTAGACTTTGGACTTCCACTAAATTTATAGTACATAAGTCAGATATCCTAGATTTTATCACTATAGTAGACATTTGCATCCAAACTGATAGTTTGAACATTGAGAAAAAGTAAAAGTATACTATTTTCAAAAGAACCTAATTATTGTATTCGGCTTATGTTTCAAAGGTGCTGAGTGTGTCCACATTTGTTAAGCTTTACCAATTTCCTTCAAAACCAGGCTCAGAATGGCCACCTTAAGATACATCATTATAGGTCTTTGCAAGGTCAATCCTATGTCCCTACTATAACACAATGGAGACGTGAAAATATGTGAACATGAAATAAAATTAATTGAGGCAAGCTTCAAACCTACAGTACACTATGGCAAAGCCTGCACTGGTCAAGTGATGACATTCCCCTGGGAGTGACTGAGATCCCCAGTGAGCAGAGGGATTTCCACACTCGCCTCCAATGTGCTGCAGAACAGCAAGACATCTTTGGGAATCATCTCAGTCCTGTGCCTATCCATCAGCATTAGCTTCTGGATGTTCAGGCCTGCTGATTTGGGAAAAGCCAAATGCATATGAGGCAGTTCCAGTAAGAAGTTGTAACCATAAATCAACCTTCCAGAACCACTGTATGTTAAAATTTTTATTGTACTTTTTCATTTTTGTCTTTCAATAACCACCATTAAATGCCATACCTAGGATATAACATTTTACATTCCCAATGAAAAATTTTAGCTGTCACACTTCTGATCCAATAAAGTGGTTCACTAATTATTTTATTTTTCTGCTTCCTATGAATTTTCTACCTAGGACCTTTTGATTCTCTTCTGAGGTGTTCAACAGCAACAAAGTAATCTATTACAATAATTGCTATACTAAAAAATAAAATCTGTATACTATCTTTTTTCTTGTTTAAAAGTTGAAAGCCAGAACACAAAATGAAAACACAGACCAGATCACGGCAAGATGAAGATTGGTGGAGGTTTCTTCTTCACCAGGAAATAATTACCAAATAACACCATTCAATACAAGAGAGAAAACTTCTGAATGCTTGCCACATAACTAGCATGGCTTTTTGATACATAATTTTGTGACAGTTCTCTGTAATAAAGCTGTTTCTTTTTCAGTCTTTGTATTTGATAAAAACTAAAAACCAAAATCAAAGCAATTTGTCATACCTGAGGTAAGAATTCTTTCGCCAGAGCTAGTGCTCTTCTGTATGCAGCATCCCCTGCTTCATTCTGTTCTACCACATGGCTAATCAATCCTATTGACTTTGCTTCCTCACCATCTACAATGCGTGCAGAGAAGATAAGTTCTTTCGCCAGTGACACTCCAATTGTGCGAGGCAATCTTTGTGTCCCCCCTAGAGTTTGTAAAAAGAGAAAATGTAACTATTAGTTTCCCATGTATCTATACCACAAATGTAGATGCCTTGTTCATTTCAAGTATTTTCATTTTAAATTCCACATATAATTACACAAACATACAGAAATTCAATTAGTACCAAGGCATTATTAAATCCCTTCTTCATTTCAGACTACATCTAAATTGAAATCAATTGCCCTGTTTCTTAGAAAGACATATAAACAACCGAAAAGAGGTACTATTAATAGAGATTCTGTCCATTACGGAGAAGTTACCTTACTCATATCAGCCAAAAGCCAAACAAAAACCACTTGACAGTAATTTACATATCCAAACCCTCTGCTTCTTTTCAACACTATATATTTTTATGACACAAGTCACCAATTTCAAAGAACTATACTTAAAAACAATATATACCTTAACAAGACTGTAGTTCATTCTAAAATTTGCACCTTAGGGACCATATTTATATGTAAATAAACCAAAACCACTACTCGACAAGGTCTCTAAGAAGCCAAGGTTTTGTCTTGTCTTACTCCTGCATTATTGTTGCAACCTTAAAGCATGATAACAAAAGCTAGGGAGGAACAATGGCAGGTTCAGATCAGCAGAGAAACGCATCTAACTTTGTAACAGTTAGCTGTCCTTAGCACATTAAAAACTTCCTTGACTTATCAGCATTTTCAGAAGGTCAATAAGCGGTAACTACATTAACCAGACAAGAAGATTGCTTAGCTGGACTAACAATTAACTTTTGAGAACTAACCAACAATGAGAATGTGGGAATAATCATTATCAAAATGGAAGATGTAGATTCAAATCACAGAAGCACGTTTGGGAATTAAAACAGTGGAAATGGCCTTTATCCAGGAGAAAGGATTTTGAAAATCACAAGGTCTACCATTCTGACATGGATCTGAAACAAATACCCATTTTATACAAACAGTCTGTAAGCAAAAATTTCTTTCCAAATTGTTATTTCTGCAAGAGTATGCTAATACAGTAAAATATAAATATAAATTTATATATATATAAGAAATATATATATTCACATAAAAATAGATGTATATATGCAAGAGGAATATTTATAGGAGTTGTTCATAATACTGTGCAAAGGTGTGTTCAACTAACAAAATATATTAATTTCTACTAAATAATGGTGGGTTAAGCCACCAGTATTTTATTCAAGCCATTCAGTTCTCTTACTGATGTTTCCTGAAAATTCTTCCAATACATTTATAAGATAAACAAACTGACAACAAACAAACTAAAAGTTTTTGTGATTTAATGATTCAGCTTTCAACTATTCTTTTTTTCTGAACCACAAGCTTCAGTACTACTGTATTCCTTTCCATAAATACAGATCTACCTTTGAACACCTTACATAATACAAAATTGCAGAAGGTTTGCTTCTGCCTTATGCCTCTCCAGAATATTAGATGATGATGATCTATAACAAAAACTGAGATATATTTTCCAGGCAAAAACTGGAAGAATGAAAGAAATTATTATAACAATTAAAATAAAATTTGTGCAACAAAAACATTAGTAAAAACAAATAATGTGGTATTCTTTATGATCCTACAACGCTTGAGAGGATTTTAGCAAGACTGTCCTAATGGTCAAAGGCAACAGGGAACAGCAAGAGAAATTCCTATTCAATACACTCTGCTGATTCTGCTAATTTTCTAAAGCTAAACCAGTGATAGTGCTAGGGGTAAAATTTTGCTAACAGCACAATTTAGAGACAGTTTTCTGAAAGGGGCAAGGGATGCACATACACTAAAGTAACCCCACACCAGAACCCAAAAAACAGTACAAACCTCGAAGTATAAGACTTCCCTTCAGCCTTGGCTTGCCTCACTAGTGACATTCATGGAGAATGACTAAAGCTGTATCTATCAAATTTATACCAGACCTACATGCCAGAAAAATGTGAACTGTGTTTTCAAGAAACTTGCTGCTTCTGATACTGAGCTGTACCACTAACACAAACAAACATTTATTGGTTTTTTTATTTAAATATTGAACATCTTTTAATTTCTCACCCAAATAAGCTGTCATACTAATCAACATCTATTCTTACACACATTTTACACACACATTGGAACATAGCAAATGTCTACCTTATTCTCCTTAAGAATATTTTAGTCACAAATTATTCCTTTCACCACAGCCATGGAATCTAGAAAAGCATCCAGTTTGGCTTTTGATTAAAGGAAACTATTTGTCTAAATCGTAAGATCTGAAACCATATGAGGCTGAATTTACTGACTCCGCATCTTCTGCTTCTTTCTTGCACGTATTCCTAGTATTTTTCTTTACTTAATTATCTGCCCCTTCCTTTACTGTTTTATCTCTTCTATTACTGCTTTACCAGGAAATGCTGGAAACAAAGTTTCATTGAGCAACAATATTTCATAACTTCGACCAAACAATGGATATGTTTAAGCATGAAATAGTGTTTATAGATTAAAAAAAAACTGTTCTTGCCAGTGTCTTACACAATAATGATTAAAGAGCAACAAAAAGCAGACTATAGTTGTTTGGCTGCCTCCTACACTGAAAAGCCATTAAGCAGAGGAGCATACTCTTTGATTAATATTTACAGAACAGAAGCCAACAGTTCACTACATCAATCACATATATTCAGTAGTAGGGGTAAGATATATGCACACACAAAAGCTGTAAGAACAAATTAATCAAACGCAAACAACACACTAAAATACATCCAACACACCAAAGTTGCATCCATTTATGAAGAAAAGACAGAGTATGCTGCAGATAGATGTTCTGTTTTGGTAATACACAAAGACCACGTAATGTCTGCCAACTATAATCAGAAGTAAAGGAAGTAACACCCAGTCTTCAAAGACATTACTTAACCAAGGCATTTCATCTAAATGTAGTGCAGAATTTGATGGGACTATAGTTGTTTCACCTTCACAAATTTAATGCCATGTTCAAGGACTAGTGATCTGGTATTACTCACTGTGTTGATAAAAGTATTTAACATACAGTTGCAATGGTAATGTGTTCTTACCTGAAATGGTATATAGTCAATGTCGTATTACTTGGAAATAGCATTTTTAGATGACACTAATTCATATTTAAAGTTTGTTTTCAGTGAAAAGACAGTTAACAAAAGACTGCTGATTTCTGGTAAAAAAACTGTTAAACAGTATTTTTTTTTTATTTAACAAATAGTTGATTTTGTATGAATATTTATTTACTGTCAGTAATTCATCAATTACAAAATATGTACACAACTGGTTTGAATTAAGGGAATTACGTGATAAATGCCCAAGAGTATATCCAACAAGATGAAGCAACTAGCTTACTGGAAATAGATTCATCATTCTGGCAGAGAATATCTACAGTCAGTAGTTTCTCATAGCTGACGGCACTGTCAAAACATATTGGAAAAAATCGTGTTCTGACAAAAAAAAATCCAAACTTTAATTCAGTAATAATCCTGTTTATTAAGTCAAGTAAAAACGAGTCTTTTTGGGGGTTTTTTTTCTGATCCTATCCTATCCTATCCTATCCTATCCTATCCTATCCTATCCTATCCTATCCTATCCTATCCTATCCTATCCTATCCTATCCTATCCTATCCTATCCTATCCCTTGATTCACAGTAGATTAATTTAACCAACAGGTTTCTAGCTTTCTTCTTTTAAAGAGTACTGTGCACGTCTTACATTTTATTAAGTGGTGAAACCAAAGCCTGTCATCCACAAACCTTCTAATTATTCAAGCGAAATGTAAGCTTGTGATTTTTTTGCAGGAAATTTTTCACTCTTCCATTGAAACTCATAACAATATGGAATGCAGAAAGCTGCTGTTCATAATAATGAATCCTCAACAATATAAGTCCATAAAAAAACTGATATGGATAAAATTATTATTTTAGTATAACACTTTTCAGTCATGTTGTGTTGTATTTTAAAAGTCTCCATAACAAACATGGTTTCCACTTTTAAAGTACCTGTCATCTGTTGCTAAGTTAAGCAATTTTCAAAATATAAAACATGCTAAATGTCTAAACACTCTACCTAGATAATACTTAACACCAATTTTCCTAGAGATTATTTCCAGGATTAGGCCTTGATTCTGAGAAGTTGTACGTGTTTTAGTTAACTTAAATCCAGGTACAAATCTCCATGGGCTCCGGCTTCCCCAATTTTGTCTCAGAAGAAAACATGAAGAGCCCTTCCCCAGCACAAACCATAGAGCTGACTGACAACCAAAACCAGCTTAGACCGGGAAAGACACCAATACAGATGCAAAAAGAAGACAGGCTGAAAACGTGATGGAGAAGAAAAGAAAACATTATCCCTGCAAGAGGAAAAAAAGCACTGAGATGACAAAGAGCAGGTGGCAGGTAAGGACACTCTGAAATACAGTCATGTAAGTCATTGTTTGGAAAAAGACTGGAGATCTGAGGAAAGCCTGAGACAGTGGCCTGAGGCTGACTCAGAGGTGGCCCCACGGTCTGCAATAACTGAGAAAATAAGTTTTTTGAGCAAAATTTCAGAATTGAGCCCTAGGTTGCCCAAAGAGCTCACAGAAGTCTGGCTTGTCAGTCAAGCCAAAGGAAGCCCCACAGGCACACCAGACACAATCTCCCTAGCTGAGGTCCAAGAGGCAGGACGACTTGCTCTCTGTGCCAGCCTGGCTGTGGCAAACCCCATTTCCAAAACAGCCCACTTAATTTGCAAATCAGTCCTTAACTTTCACAATCCGTTCTATTAATCTGCATCTGTGGATTGGTTTATTTAAAAATCTCTCTTAAAAATGCCTATATCAAACCGCCACGCATGGGTGGCTTGAAGGTGACAGCTTGAATCAGAAGAATATAGTACTTGGCTTGAAGATGTACAAATGCTTAAGATGCATGAGAGGAAGTGGAAATACACTTTAAGAATTCACTAGCAGTTAAATAATTACAGCTTTTGTACTGAAAGATGAAATGGCCATGTAATTTAGAAAAACTAATTTATTTTCAAAATAAGCAATTGTCTTGTAGATTGAGAAAATAGAAGATGGTTTCCTAGCAGATGGCTGCATACGTGAAATGGATGGAACCACAGAAACACATCTGGAACCCAAAGTTTATAAAACGGACTCCACTTCAAAAGGGATTCTGCACCTGGTGTAAGGAGCTCACTCCACATTTTGCTCACAAACGCAGTACAAACAACTCCACTGTCAGATAAAACACCGTTCGAGAAGCACAGATCTGCATTACCCCCTCCATGGACTCCCAGGACTTGCGGTATTGCTAATGCCACTGACAATATCTCTTATTTGCTTCTAAATTGAAATTATTTGAGGAAAAAAACACAGAAATGCCAACAGCTGTTAATCTACGTATTAACTTTTACTTAAGTGTTCACAAGTGCAACAAGCATGAGCACACAGAGACACGTGCCTTCCTTTAACTCCATATAGGAACTTGGTATTTCATTCAAGGATGCAATAAGTCACCTTAAAAAAATTCAGAAGTATATACACATTAAAACATAAGTCTTCTTGCTGCAGATAGATATTAATGGCCCACAAGAAGGCATTTTCCAGTTTCAAAATTACACCCACACATTTATGAAGTCATTACTCAGCTGTAACAACAGGTAGGAGGTTTAGACCAGTACTGCACTGTATGATCATACTTCACAAATCATGTGGGATTTATGTGTAATATTGAGTGAGAACTTTTATTTAACTTGTATTTTAAATAAATAATGTTACTAGTCCATATTCTTACACTTTTCAATTGACTATGACAGCTAAACTTCACTTAACGTGAAAATCAAGACAAGAAAAAAACAGACATGAGAAAAACTTCTATCACTACCTAGGGCAAGTGAAAAAAAAATCAATTACCATGGTAGTATCCTATTTTTACTTATATTTTTAATGAGATCACAGTCTGAAATTGGGTCAATTACTATAGTTTTCAGTGGACAGAATTGAAATGATGAAACAACAAGCAAAGCAAAAAACATACTAATAAATCTGAAGTCTTCACTGCTTAAAAGCAAGTGACTTGAATGTTTTCTTCACTTCAGTGCTCTCCTTATGGAAATCTACCATTTTATTCTTCCACACAGCAAAGAAATCTGCTAAACCCCCCAAACCAATTCCTATTCCTGAACCCTATTCTTTCTCCCATCCTGACTACTATCAAATTAATCTGCTCTCAACTCCTCCAGAGTAATGGGTTTTTAAGAATTTATGTCTGAAATTATTCATCCCTGAAATTCTGTGACTTGAGCAGCACTAAAGAAAGGAGAATTGGTGGTTAATATGATGGGAGCTCAGGGAAAACGGCAAACCCAACAGGACAGTAGGAAGACACAACCCCACCTAGCTCAGCTACCAATCCCAAGAAGGCAGGGCACTCTCTCTACTGAAAAATACATGCCAAATGAACTTGTACATACAAAGCACATTTTTCATCTGAAGTAAAATGTCCTCCCAGCTGAGGAAGCTTACACTACAGCTACACTGCACCTAGCCTAGTACTTAGGCTACAACATAATGTCTACAACCATTTGTGGGAAAAAAGGGCCAAACCCTTCAATGCTGGCATGCATTAATATAATAATATACAATGCAAAAAGGAAACTCTTCCATAAATTGGAACTTAAGATACATTAGTATAAACATTTCCATTAAAAGCCAATTCCTGTGCAACAGTGGACCTACCCCAATAAGCACAAACTGGTATTTTAACACTTTATTTTCTAGGACTACTCAGACATTTTTCCTTAACTACAGCCCTTGCATCACCTTCTTGCCATTTTTTCATTCTTGAAAAAAAACCCCAGAAATCAATATGTGAGAGGAAATCAACAAAGAAAGAGACTAAGTAAGTGATTATTCCCAGTCTTCAGCTGTCAGACAGTTACAACAGTAAGGAAATTAAGTACATTAAGAAAACACCTTTTATGTTCCTCCTGCCTGCTGCTGTGACATAGCAATACAGGACGGAAGTCACTGTTTTTAGCATGAATACAGCAACATGGCTGTATGCAATGGCAAGTCTTTCCCCATAGATGGAGAGACTAGTGCTAATTATATTCTCCTGTCACCTAATCGGGTGCATACGAGTTGGATTTTGTGGACCTTTACAGTTTTAAGGATCAAAGAAATTAGACACTAATTTTGTTTTCCTTACATCCTACATCCAGATTCCAGGAAGAGAGATATTAGGAGCTAACCAGCATGAGGTAATGAAGAAATGAACCCCCATCAACAGCAAGAGCTAGAATAGCTGCCATGCATCTGTGGGGGCCTGCACTGCACTTATTAAAAAAAATTACAAATATATTTTAATTAACCTAAGTTATTAAGAATAGTTTGTATAACAAATATTAAGGTTCAACAAGATAGGGAGCACCACTCATTTCTCACTAGCTGGTCTCATCCTGCTCTTCAGGCATGACTATTCTGAAGTGACCAGAGTCCACTGCTGAACACTTTGTGCTTCTACTTGTGGCTACAGCCTGGCTGCTGCTCCTAATTTCTGGATCTCTTAGGGCACTCCAACCTGCAGATCCTTTGACCCTTCTCTGGCAGCAATCCATCTGCTTGACTAAAGATTCTGTGCTAGTGCTCTCTGAAATCCTCAGCGGGTTAGGAACATTTTACTGGAGCCTGGAGACATCAAAAGCTCTATTACTGCCTAAGTCCTTCAGAGAACACATGGCATTTGAGCAAGAAACTAAAAAAAAATTCTTTAAATAAAGGACACTTTACTCTTGAAATCTGAAGAAAATCGTGGAATCTTTGAGAAAAAATGCTGAATGACAAGCCTTGAAGAAGTCCATTTGCCTGCAAGGCCAGAAATTTGATGAGCAAGCATGAACTTCTTGGCCTCAGTCTCTTTTCTTTTTCTTTCTCAGATAAAATCGTATTTTTTAACAGACTTACTACTTCTGTTTCATTTTAAGTCTGGGATGTGTTTCACCCTAGTTACTGCCAGCCTTCTTCCCTATCCAGACTCCGTTGTAACATTTATTCTTGTTCGAAGTAGACCACTGAAACAGCTCAGAAATCGAAAGCCTTTATTACACCTCCATTTTTAATCCTAGTCAAACAGGGTTCTATCTAACCATGCACATGTAATTGAAGGTCACACAGAGAGCTGTAGGTGTTCTGTGGAGATATCTGGTGGAATACCAAAAGCAAGATAAGCTTGCAATGTGTTAGCATGGCCCTGATACCTTTTTATGTTACAAAACATAAATATTATTTGAGACAGTCTACTTTGCTATGTCAGTCTCTCTGTTTCCTTGTCATACATATCTATTTCCATAGGTGTTTTTAAGATTCTAAAACAACATTTCTCTGGTGAAACAAACAAAAAAAAATCAATCTGAAACAAAACATTTTAGTTTTACAACTTGATTTTGGTTGATAATTAAGTTCAGCCATTGAACTGTATCCTCAGAATTTTAACAGTCCTACCTACACCTGAAAAAGACTTATTAAAGTAAATTTATCCCTCCCTTCTAGACTGTTGCTTGTGCTCAGGCCACGTACTATTTCACACTAGTGAGAACCTGTGTGAAAGAAAACCCTGGTTGTTTGAACAGATAAAAAGAAAATATAACCAATAAAAATTAGGCCATTAATGCAACAGTGATCTTCCATGGCACTCACACTGAATGTATGGAGTATCCTTGAACAGAAGCAATTTTAGTTGTTTTGCACAGATAACTCCCCAGCCCTGGTAATAAGTACATCCTCTCCTTACTGGATCAGAACAGAACAGAGGGCCAGGTACAGCTGTGAGCTCAGGCTGCTAGGTTTGAATCCCACAGACAACCTCACCCTCCTTATTTGACTAAACACAGTCATGATCCCTCACAATACTCTGGCTTAGGTCATTTTACCTCTCTGTGAGAGCAATATGGTGGTTTCCTGCCAACATGCTGAATGGGAAAGAAACAACTACTTCCCCATCAGAAATCAAGAAATGTTTTCTGCAAATATAAACTAACTACAGCTGATGCTCAAGGCACACATAAAGGAAGGGAAGGTATGGGGAGAAAGACATTTTTAAAGAAAAACCACTGGGCAATTGAGGGTAGGGAGTAAGCCTGCAATTGCAGGGAGTTAGAACAATTGACTGTAATTGGAAGCAAAGTTTCAAGTGACACTGTGTAAAGCGCCTAAATGCCTTCTTTTTGTGCAAGATCCTCACTCTGTTTCCCAGAAACTGGGCAAATAAGGGCTTCCTTTAGATTGACTGTTTTCTAGAAATGTCTAGAAAAAAACTCTTAGGACCATCCAAACGCTCTCTGGCCAATAAATACGTTTCATCATTCTGCATAATCAAGGAAGCCAAGAAGCTATGAGGACCTCATAGGGCCCAGGATAAGAGGAGAATTTCACTCTATTCATAATGAACTAAGAAATTCCTTCCATCAGGTACTCTTGATATTACCATATTGAACTAAAAGGTCAAAATTAAACTGACTTCCTTCATTCTTTTAGTTCAGATAAATCAAGTTTCAGTGCAGTCATTCGTATTTCCTGATGCGCAGATGCAACATAATGTCAAAATATGTATCAGGGTAGGCTTCTGAGAAACTAAATTCTTAAAATTAAATTCTTAATTCTTCATGTCTATGTCAAGTTCATTGAACTCTGTTCCAGTTTGCTTTACAGTTTCACAAAACTGCCAGAGCAAGAATTAGCTCAGAATTAGGCAAGAGAAAACTTAGATTAATTCAGTCATCTGATTAACACTGGCTTCCCAGATCTCAAGTTCTTATTAAAATATAGAGAACATTAATATGGAGTTGTTAGCATAAAGTTACAATAGATTAACAGCTTTTGTTTTCATGATGAAAAATGGAGGTAAAGAAGGAAGAACAGGAATCTGCTATTTCTGGAATTCACAGATTCGCAATAGTTGGCTCAAACAAATCTCCAGAGCCAGAAAGGTTCTGTGAAATAATTAAGGAAACAGTACTCCATAAATCATTTCGTTCAGCTTGTTTTGTGGTGAACTAACTTGTGCAGCTGTTCTTCTGAGGCAGACTACACAATTGCCATTTCATTTGTTGAATTTTCTGGATGCTGAAGAAAAATGCCAGACATAGAGTAAATTCGTTATGAGTTTGGAAACTATTTTTCTTTCTCATATAATACAGTCATAAATGAATATGAAATGGAAATAATTAGATTCTGTACTCTTATTCAGTAATGACAGATCTCCAAATAAGTAAACTACTCAATTAAAAACAGAGTTACACAATTCATACTGATATAAAAGATATATTCTTCATCTCCTTCAAATTTTACTTTGACCATAAGTAGACCAAATTTAGTGTTTTGTCTTACATTGGCCTGATACATTGATGTGACTTACTTCACAATCATCAACCCTGCAGCAGCTGAAAATGGGGCCAAATCAAACTAAAAAACTGTGCTTCAAAATCAGAGATGTCAGATATTTCATTCTATCTTTACATTATCCTAACTGAGAGATCAGGAGATGGCTTAGTTGTGTTTTCCAAGTATTCTTCTGTGTTCTATAATGCCATGATGGCAACCATACAATATAATTCAAATATTTTTGAACAACTGCATTTTAAATGTTACAGGATAAATGATACATAACCGTATTTTGTATGAGTATCCTAAATTCAGTTACTGTACCTCTGAAACAAATACGTTTGATTATCTTTTAAGCTTTATCAGATTGTTTGTTTATTCTTTTTAGAAGAAACAAAAGATTATCACTTTTGATCTTCTGTTCCTCAAAACCCTTAAGTAATTTATTATTTCGTAAAAACAAAAGTTTAGCCTAATATTTTCTATCTTCTATGCCTCAAAACTCTTGAGTAGTAATACTTCTTATACAGAGAGAATGTCCACTTGTAATATCCATAAATGAGTAGTTAGGAGGGTTGCTATTTTAATGTATTTATTGAAACAAAAAAGCATTAAAAACTTGTATGCACTAACAAAAGCTTGCTTCCTACCCATTCCCCCCACCCCCACTAACAGCTCATACTCTTACAGATCCCTACATGTAAAGAAGTGGGTTTCTTTTGACTGAACATTAAAATTTTCAAATTCAAACCAAACTGCTCTAGCAGTACAAAACAAGCTTAATATTTTCAGTTTGCTCTAACACATTATATACATATCTGTGAATAAGGGAAGTGAGATACATCAGAATCTGTTTTGCAACCTCTGTGGTCATTACTAATCCAAGTCCAGTAACCACCACCCAACAGGCTAAATTGGCTTTTCCAACAGCAGAGGGGTGGAACCTAAGATGATAGGAACAGCAGATGTGGAAGTTTTACATTTACAAATCTGATTACACCTGTTACAATTTACAAACTACACAGGAAAATACATCAGTATATCACAAATGGACTAATGTGAGTTTATTTAGATAAAGTAGAGATTAATATTTTTGTTCATCACTTAACATTTTCTCTAAAAAGTCAGGACAATCAGGGGATAAAGGAAGCTGTTGTTTGCTTGATTTTCACCTTATTGACAAAACAAAGCTATTTATACCCCTTCACTCCACAGGAGTTTTGGAAAAAGCAAACCTTTTATCATCACCACTATCCAGTTTCCTCATAGATATACTACTGAAATCTATTTTCATAACATTCCTGTAAGATGAAGGATTATCCCGTTCATGTACTGTTATATGGAGAAATTAATAATTGTGTCCCCAGAACCAGGCTAAAAATTGTAAGGGAAACAGGGAATTATGTTAATTTTACATGAGCAGGAAACAAAATATACAAAATATTGAGAATTAGATGATCAAAGGAGAACCATATATTTCATGAAGGAAGGGGTTAGTGAAAAAATGTATCATGTTTCATAATGCTTATGTACAAAGGAGATAACTTCAGTGAAAAGGCATTATAGCAACAGTCAAACTTGTTACAGTTTCTCTGATAATCATTAGAAAAATGTGAATTCATCAGTAAGTGGAGTATTCAAACATACTTGTTTTCACTGAGCAGAACCGGGCGGGTTTCCTCTCAAAGCAGCTCTGCTTCCTATCAGTTAATGTGCGTAACTCATTTAAGTTCACCAGACTTTTCACTCTGAGGAAGCTTAGCCAAGACAAGTGTCCAGTCCCACACTGAAGGACTGGCAAGAGAACAGCTCTGCAGTAGAATGACCAAGCTAAATACGTTAGGTTTAAGAAAAAAGAAGTACTAGGCTACCTGGACAGTTGGCTAAAGTATACCAAGTTCTGGCCAAAGTGAATGCCCAAGGCCATCAGCCAAAGGAAAAAGCTGGCCAAGAAGCTTGGCAGCTCTTCAAGGTTGTCCCAGTTGAGGCCCCAGAATCAATGGCTGCTACATCAGCAGCTCCAAGGCCCCATTTAAGACAATTCTCAGGCTTTAGATGTGGTGTGGAAAATCTATGTATGAGGTAGAAGGGTTGCATAAACAGCTAGCCAAAAGTTTAGAAACCCACAGACTTCTTGCAATTAATTTCTTACCATTATATTTCATTTGCTTCTTACTAATTCCTGCCTTAGCTTTACGTGTCAAAAAATTTCCCTCTTCTGTCATATCAGCTCTCATTCTTAAGCTCTTCAGTTGTCTTTATCATTCACCACAACATGAAACAGGTTCAGTGCATTATACACAGCTTTGTCTCCCTCCTAGAATTATTGTCCATTTTGTCTCTCCAATCTGATTTCATTATGAGATTAAGTTTCCCTTCAAAGTTTACAGGTTGAAGTTGAAGGTTAATAACTTTCCTGAGTTCTGCCGATTTGTAAGAAACGGGCTGAGGCAGCATTTCACACCCTACTGCTCAAACTCTGGAAGTGAGTATGAAACCTGTGTATGGGGATCAGGTAACAGTAAGAGAGTCTGCAAAAGAGTAGATGTTAATTATCTCTGGCAGGAGGAGAAATAGCTAAATGCTACTTGGTTCAATTTTCTAGTACCCCCTGCAGGTTAATACAAAGGAGTAGCATTTGGCTTCAAAGTGAATGGCATATATATCCTGCCTAATTAAAATGAAAATAAGACCAAAGGTCTTTTATGTTGTTATTAATATTTAATAAAATATTTCTAGGCTTCTGTGTGAAGAGAATACCAAAGGGAGTTCTGACTGCATTTCATCCATCTCCTCAATTTCAGGAAATGATAGTATCTTCTGCACAATACCATAGTACCTACTATTATTGTTGGGATTATACTTAATAGTCTCCCTTGTTTTCAGTTTCCTCACATACATACCAACTTATCTGGACTACTCACACTCCTCTGGCTGGGGAGATAAAATTGACAGTTCATTTATTTTAGCTACTTCAAGTGCAAACTAATCTTCCTAAGATAAATTCAGGATTCAAAAATAAATAAGGAACTTTGTGAATTCTCTGAATTATGGCATTATATTTTTCAATTTTTATTGCATTGTCTAACAATCTTGCACTTTATATTATTATGCAATCAATTTTCATTTCACACCCATATTAATTTCCTTTGTATGAAACAGTAGGGTAAGCAGATTAGCACAGGTCTCACTTGTCTTACATCAAGTGCTAAAAAAGTTAAAATCCATCTAAAAGCTAACACTTAATATAAAAATCTTAGTGATATGATACATTTATATTACTATTTCAGGGAGTACCGGTGGTATCACCTTTACTATTATCATCATACAAATCTTCCAATATAAAATGTTGTTTTTATTTGAGCATAATCTCTCAAGTTTTTAAATAGCTTTTCCCTTTATAAGTATTATAAACAGGCCAGCATTCAGTTCATATTGCTAGGCTGGTCATAGGTTGTTGCTTTCTTAATTCAGTCAAAAAAGTTCAGCTGTACCTAAGGATGAAAGTAATGGAAAAATGTGACTTGCTCAAAAAAGAAAGGAGTGTAAAGAAAAGGAAAGGAGAAGAGAAGAGAGGGGAATGGGGGGATGAAAAAGAAAGCCTTGTTTTGAGTCACTCTTAACATTTTTACTTTGGAATACAGAGTTAAATTTGGCATGACATTGGTAGCAGTGTCATTTGCAATTGACACAACATATTTGGGGAAGTTTCAGTCTTCAAAAAATTCTCATTATGAACTGCACCAGTATTTATGCCCATGAAATGAAAGAATATACAAAATAAAGCATGAAGAGCTGGCTTAAAACTGTACAAGAAATATTGTATACTTTTATGCAAAATTGCATCTAAGTAGCTAATTTTTGGGTGCTTCAATTTTCAATCACTTTCTGCCAAAATACATTTTACATATGTACGTATGACTTCAAGGCGCTGCCCCTGTTCCTGTTTTTTCAGGATCTGTATGAGGAACTATATAAGGTAGACTTTTTGAGGAACCATATAAGGCGTATTATCTTCAGCTGCAAGGTCCTGGATTTCTCTGCTACTAGAAGAGAATAGTAACATTTTCCAACAGCAACATCAATGGCCATGTAGAGCACAGTACATACTGCAGTTGGGACTGCTGATGACAGAAGAGTAATATAACTTGCAGGGTGACAGTATGGGAGCATTTTAAAATATTAGACTGATTTATATTGAAGTAAGGAAATTCAAAATTAATTAAATAAAGCGAGTTAAGTCCATTCTAACAGAATCATTTGTGTTCACTCCGAAATTAACACAGCTTAAATAATACTTTAAACAAATGAATTTTGAAGTGACTCCCCTCTTCCAGCACACATAAGCCTTTAAAAAACACTAGCTCCATTCCAAAGTCTGTAAGGGACTGTGTTTTAGCAGACACAATCATGTTCTAACTCAAAGGTTTTTCATGTACCGTCTGTCCATTTGGACACTCTGTGCCCTGTCCTTTTTCCCATTTGCTTGCTGATTTATCAGCCGCAGTCCTCTCCTCAGTGTTACGGCTCTTTAACAGGCTTTTCTCTCCCTTAGCTACTGGTTCCTTAAAACCTTGTCCTTTAAGTTCCAGGATCACCTAACAATTTTCCCTACCTAAAAAAGCAAATGTAACTCCTCCCAAATTCCCATTTCTTCCCCAATTTTGCTTCCCATTGAAGTAGTTTCCTGCTAAAAAAGTCCTAAGCTGCCTCTTTGAGCTGTGAATCTCTGCTGGGGTGCTCTGCATCCATCCATACGTTGTAATATAGTGGGCATTGCAAAAGGGTGACCAGAAGCACAGGAAAAAGCCTGAGATTTCTGCCCTGGAGCCTGACTTCAGCCTCTCAATACAAAGAAAGTACTGCTCAGGCCTGAACAGAAACAAAAAAATGTCATTGGGAAGCGGCAGATAAATCAATAAATAGTATGTGAAGACTCAATTTTTTTGCTTCAGTCGTCAGTGGCAACCTCTCCGCCCACACCTCCGAAGTGGACAGACCACAGGACAGGGACTGGGGGGCTAAAGTTCCTCTACTGTAAGAGACCAGGTTCATGACCACCTGAGGAACCTGAGCATACATACATCTGTGGGACCTCACGAGATGCATTACAGAGTCCTGAGGCAATTGGCTGATGAGATCCTAAGATGAGATCAGTTGCTCAGAGTCTGGTGCTATTAGCACCAAGACTGTGCGTTCAACCTTCATATGGGCCATTCACTTAAGAATTGGTCTTGATGATGCTAGCAGGTCCCTTCCAACTCAGAATATTCTGTAATTCTCTAATTCTGTAGTTGCCAAACTACTCTCCATGATATTCGAAAAGTCGTGTCAGTCAGGTGAATTCCCAGGTGGATGGGAAAAGGGGAAACAATGTACCTGTCTGGGAACTACTGACCGAACAGCCTCAATTCTATGCCTGGGAAGGTCATGGAATGGATCCTCCTAAAAGCTCTGAAGCACCTGTGAGACAAGGAGGTGATTTGAGACAGCCAGCACAGCTTCATCAAAGGCAAGTCCTGCCTGACCCAGTGGCCTTTAATGATGGAATGACTCCATCAGTGGACAAGGAAAGGGCTACAGCTATAATTTATCTGGACTTCTGGAAAGAATTTGACACACTCCCCTTTAACATCCTTTTCTCTAAACTGGAGAATTTGGTGGGTGGACTGTTGGTGGATGAGGAATTGGTTGGACAGTCACATCCTGAGGACACTGGTTAACAGTTCAATGTCCAGACGGACATCAGTGACAAGTGATGTCCCTCAGGGAGTCTGTATTAGAACCAGTGTTGTTTATTATCTTCACCAATGACACAGACGTCAGGACTGAGTACACCCTCAGCAAATATGCAGATGACCCCAAACTGAGTGGTGCAGTTGACACATCTGAAGGACAGGATGCCATCCAGAGGGACCTGGACAAGCTCAAGAACTCGAGCCATGGGAGCCTCATGAGGTTTAAAAAGACCAAGTTCAAGGGGCTGCAGAGGTAACTCTGGTACCAACACAGACTGGGGGATGAACAGATGGAGAGCAGCCATGGGGAGAAGGATTTGGGGGTGCTGGTGGGTGAGAGGCTGGACATGACCCAGCCATGGGCACTCCCAGCCCAGAGAGCCAAACGTGTCCTGGGCTGCATCCAAAGCAGCGTGGGCAGCAGGGGAGGGAGGGGATTCTGCCCCTCTGCTCTGCTCTGGTGAGACCCTACCTGGAACTCTGCATCCAGCTCTGGGGTCCCAGCACAGGAAGGAGATGGAACTGCTGGAGTGAGTCCAGAGGAGGGACACAGGAACGATCCAAGGGCTGGAGTACCCCTCTTATGAGGAAAGGCTGAGAAAGTTGGAGTTGGAAGGCTCCAGGGTGACTTTATTGTGGCCTTTCAATACTTCAATGGGGAAAGTAAGAAAGAGAGATTTAGTAGGGCCTGCTGCAATAGAACAAGAATTAATGGCTTTAAACAAAGAGAAAGTAGATTTATACTAGATATAAGGAAGAATTTTTTTTTTTTTTTTTACAGCGAGGCTCGTGAGGCGCTGGAACAGGTTGCCCAGGGAAGATGTCAATGCTCTACTACTGAAGGTGTCCAAAGCCAGGCTGGATGAAGTTTGGGCTACCTGTTTTAGTGGTAGGTGTCCTTGCAAACTTTCCAAGGAATCTCATGTCCTCCTCTGAGTACCTTAAAGCATTCAGGGAGTGGTAATGTCCACTCAAACTATTCTTTGTGTTTTTTCTTTCTTATACTGTATATACATTCCTCTCTATCATATACCCACAGTGTTGTTTCTTGCAACAATCTGACTTCTTTAGAGAAGAAACAGAATCACACAGCAATCTCTCTTCATCACACATAGCACTGCAACCAGCATCAGTGTCACAGACACTATTCTGTCAAACACCTCAACTCATAGATACACTTATTTCATCATACCATTTTAATAGTTTCAGATAAAAAACGTTAAAACAGAGTGAATAACAAGTATTTCTTTATTAAATTTAAACAGGAGATTACTTAACTTGTAGCATACTTTTCAAAATCAATTCTGAAAAATCCATGCCATTGAAACATTAGAAAATCTACTTTGTTTTCTAACTACATGCATCTGTCTTTCCAAATTTAGAAAATCACAGCTGCAACAAATATATTATATATACACACATTATGCATATACACATATTTGAGTCACTTTAAGATAGCATTACCGATTAGGTTTGTACAGAGCTCCTTCTGGCTTTCTGAAACTCTTTGTGCCAAGATGAAATTATAATTTTTATTGACATTCATAAACAAACAATGGCTTATGTTCAATGCAAATTAACAAGCACTACAGAGAGAAATGTAGCATCATGTTTTGCACTTGTTAAGAGCTATTACCCTTTGCATTTGCAAAGTACATCAGTGTTTGACATGAGATGTTAGAGATGCATAGATCTACGTCTCTAGGAAATCAGTTGGTACCTTATATTCTAAACAATTACTTGCCTTAGCAATTTGTTGAACTGAAGCTTTACAACTTTTCACCCTCATCAGCACCACAGTTAAACTGACAGACTGCTTCAAAATGTGAACTTTTTAAACCACAAAAATCATAAAAATTCTCAAATGCAAAAAGAGGAAATTCCAACCGGAAAACTGAAAATACGGCAACAAATCCTGAATACAACGAGCAATTCCTTTTCCATCCTGAGCAGTCCCTCAGAGAGTTTCCTCAAAAACCTTAATTAAAGGTTCACTCTTTACCACGTAGAGATTTGTGTCTATCTAAGTGTTTCACTTTCATTTCTGAAGCTGAGATACAGCAATATGCTCCAAAGCTTTGCTCTCTCAGTCAAGACGAAAATAACACATGCTAACGTCATACTTAAATATATCATGCCCCTAGTACAATCTTGACATATATTTATGTAAAAAACCCATGTACCTACTGGTATGATAACCTTTCATGCTTGCATTCTGTATGTGTCATAGAATTTGTCAGCACTGGGGGCTTTCCAGTTATTTTATTATTAAAGCAAATGGAAATGGAAACTTAAAAGGGCAAGCTCGACATAACTGTGGGCATAGTGATGCATACGTTAACAGGAGATACTAAATATCTTCCAGAACAAGCTATACAAAGTGCATTTTCCTATTCAGTACAATCTGCAGCAACACAGTTTCATGATAAAATGTCATCCATCTGCATGCTTCTAAACGCTCCAATACTCTCCTGCATGTCAAACACCTTCTCTTCAAACTTTTAGCTTCTGTTGACACTTCATTAGGAAACATTTTGAAAATCCCTTTGATTTGAAATACATGCATTTTGAAACACAGAGTCTTTGGAAGGCTTTTAGCAATTCTCTCTTGGTTTTGGATATGAAGTTTATCTTGCATCATTTAACTCTAGTTTTTGTACACTCGAATTCAACACAAAATCCCTCAATGGCAATTCAATGAGCATGCTAGACCCTTGCTAGTCTCCTAGCAATTCATATATTGATGACACGGCTGAAGTAAGGACTTTAAGGCCTCCAAAATCCATGCCTTTGCAAAGCCATGGCACATGACTTTTACGCTGAGACATCAAATTCATCCAAACCCCCTGCTGCAGAACTAAGAAATCTTACAGACTCTACTATGAATTTAAGAAGCATTTAGACTTTAGAAGGAAAAGAGCTTAGTCAAGCAGCTAGGACACCTAAACAAGTAACGGTGGGTATTAGCTGTCACCAGAAAAAAAAAAAAAAAAGAAGAAATGAAAAAAAAAATTAAAAGAAAAAAAATCCGTGAACCAACATCCTTGATGGTCTGCAATATTTCAATAAAATTCTGATTAGGAATAATTATTTTTACTCACATCAGCCTTGCATCCCATTGCTCATCTCAGATCTCAGTGAAGTACAAGAGTGCTCCCTGAGCAGCACAGTGTAGGTCACACAACTGAAACCCTGTTTGCACTGATGTTCAGGCCAGGAATTGTGAGAATCCAGAACTCAGAGTTGTGCTGAGAAGTCTATAATTTTGATGCATCTGGTCCAATACCAGTTTTCAATTCTCTGATAAACTTGCTGCAGTTTTTTCCAATGCCAGAGATAATTTCTGAAATCCTAATTTTAATTCTGACACATCATTACTTTCCCCACAATCATTTAAGATTTTTAATAGATACAGTGAATGTATTCATCTACTAATTACATAAAAGTAATTCCTATAGAAAATCAGCAACTGAGAGGGTATTTTAGACAGCTGTATTTTATTTGCATTCTCTATCTGTCCAAGATTTTTCTTCTGATCATTATTATCCTTGCTGTAGTGTATTTTATATGTCTAACACTATTTTATATTCTAAAACTATTTCTATAACTCACAGATGAAACTGAGTTAAAAAAGGATAGCTTTTCAAAAGTGACAGGACTAAGAGTACAGAAACACCAACTGGAATTCCATAGCAGCAGACATAAGTATTTTATCATTTGTTTATTTACCTCCTAATTCAGAAGTCCCTGACCAGTTGACTGAACAGTAAGATTTTGGTCACCAGTTTCTTATTTCATCTCTAAAATTAACTTTCCAAAAAAAGATTTTTGTGGTACTTAAAAAAAAAAACTAGTGCCAGAGGCTTTTGAGCTGCATACAAATAATTACAACTTGGGTTCAACCAGAAGCTGAAGAATGAAAGAGCATACTGAAATTCTTCCCTTGCTCTTGTTACATGTCAAATGCAACTTTCACAATAATTACACTGAGACTATGCTTTGTTCCTTTATCACTGAAAGATCATCAGGAAGGGATTTTGATAATTAGTCTAACACACCTGTGCTTTAAGTAGATTACAGAAAGAACATGTATTTTAAAAGCTTTGACATATAATATATCTGCTTTTAATTAAAAAAATATAATATTTTTCAGTTTGGGCTGATTATGAGGATAAGGTTAGCCATTAAAACATTAATTACTTGAACTGCAAATACAGTACAAAAGTAGTTCCACTTATTCCTACAGACTTCCCACCATGTAGCACCATTCAACAAGTTACTAAAACCATCGTATTCTGAACCACAAGTGAGTAATCATACACATTCCATCACTGAGGATCAAAGCTAAAATTTTACTTTGTTCAACAGGAAGTCATCAGAGCTTAAAACTCATTTTCCATCACCACATAAAACTTGGAACTGTCACAGAACATCCTACATTCCTGTAAACTATTAAATCAAACCATTTGAAAGCTATGATCTGTGTCTTCTAAACTGCTTTACACCAACAGAGCAATTTGACTTTTCAGATAAGTCATCATCTCATAAGACAATATCAGGGAAAGTGTTCTTTTTAGGAAGGGCATGATTAAATGGCTTTGGATGCAGTTAGACTCCTGATTTAAAAACCACTGGAGTTGCCCAATTTAAGACATCGACAAAAAAAAAAGCTCTGCACTTCTTCATACATCACACAAAATGTAAATACACAATTATTGCACATGATAAGTGCTGAAAACACAATAACATTATGAGAAAATTGTGATCAGCCCATTAAACTGGTTAGTGAGCCCTGAACTGTGTTAAACACATATCCATTACATCTACAAATCGCAGTAATTAAGCTTTCTGCATTTTATTGCCATAAAATAACTATTCATGAACAGTAAAACATTTTATAAATTTCTTTCAGTGAAATAAAATTAAATATACGTTTGCTAATAAAGCCACTATAATAAGGACATTAACGGCAATCTTTCTAATTCTCTGAATTGCTGCTAAAAATAAATTTACTCATCACAGAATGATTTACTGATTCTTTAAAAAAAAAAGCTACAAAACAGGTAGCTGAATTGGCCTTCAGAGCTGCCTATTTTTTAATGGAATGTCTCCAATATGAAAAAAAGAAAAGAGAAGGGAAGCTGCTTAAATACACACTTGAAATACCTCTGAATGCCACTCATAAGATTTGAACAGGAAGACTTATCTTAACAATTGCCTTTGTCCATTTTATGAACAGACTAAACAGAAACAACCACTCTAAAAATCAGAAAAAGGTTAATCTCATTTTACTGTACACTCTTCTATACAAATTGATAATTATTATATGGTTTTGGACTGCACTACAGCTCTCATATTTCAGAACATACTTCCAGTATCACATTCCCACATGAGTTAGCAGGAGCTGCAATTCAATTATGGAACACAGTCAATTACTCATGAGAAGAGACTTCAGGTTATTGAACTATTTATTCAAAGATAGGTATTTCTCCAACTGAATGCAGATGAAATTTCAGCAGCAGTCATCAAGTAAAAAAACTGGGCATGCAAAAAGCCTCATGATAAATTCCCTCTCCAAATATAAATGCAGCAAATACAACGTCTCAAAGGAAAATAAGGAAAAACACCAGAATGTCAGAAAGTGTATGTAAAGTGGAAGTGGGAACAGTCCACTAAAGAACAATACAGAAAGGCCACCCACATGAGCACAAGTGGAAGGGGAAGAGCTGCAGTTGGAAGAAGAAGAGCTTCTCTAAATACGTTAGCACCAAAATTGAACAAAGTAAATGCGGGGGTCTCTGGTGAATAAGGCATGAGACCAAGAGATAAATGACAGGTAAAAGGTATGGCAAAGGAGACAGAAAGGCTTAAATATTATTCAGCACTTTCTTTGCCTTGTTTTTCATCATCAAGTCCTGCTCCCTGGCCCACCAGAGTTCCTGAGCATCATGGTGGAGTCTGTGGGACTGAAGTACTGCACACAGTATCGGCTGACTGGGTCAGGGACCAGATGAGCATAACTGGACATTTCCAAGTCTCCAGGGACTAGATGGGATGCATTCAAAGGAGCTAAGGAAGTTGATTAACATCACTGTGATACAAGTCTCTTCTTCCGAAGGTCACAGCAATCAAGTAAAGAATCCTGGAAGTCATTTGTATCCACAGGAGAGGAAGTGCCTGACCAACCTGACAGTAAGATGGTTGACACAAAAGATGAGGGGAGAGCAAAGACTCAAATTTAACACAAATTTAGGGAGTTTTTGGCAGTCTACCTCAGTGTTCTTGTTGTTATTCTCAACTAGCTAAACAAGAATTACAGAAATGACAGAAAATAACTCATCTCAGATACACACAGCAAAAGCCTCAGATGGAAAAAGCATGAGCTGCAGCAAATGAAATTCTAATAAAATTGAAGGAAAAAGGTCTTCACGAGGAGGGGGATCAAACCGCAGAACTGGTTGGTCAGAGAGGCTGAGAAATTACTAAACTTTAGGACATACAAAATGGCAGAACAAGGCCTTGACTAACCTGATCAAACTTTAACAGGGAACTGTTTTTCAGGAAGTGTATTTCCTGAAAAATGCGTGCCCAACCTAAGTTACTCTATCATTCTAGAACACACAAGAGAAGTTCATCTTACATAGTATCAACCTTAGTCAACCTGACAGGTCCAGCTGTTCCAATAAAAGAGATTACTGCTTCTCTAAACACCCATGAGGTTGCTTCTACAACTGATCCCTGGACTCAGAATCCGATTCTCCAAGTCTGCTGTAGTCAACATTAGCTTGGACAGCTTAAATTGTAGGTCATTTGTAGACCTTTTCTTTTCTATAAAAAAGAAGAATTTGAACAGGCTGTTCTACAAGTAGATCTAAATGGCTGATGACTTCTGGCAGGAGGGCAAGACATGCAGCTGAGGGTATGATAGTAAGCAGTAATTGCTTGACACAGCTGCTTGTAATATGCTGACATGTAACTATTTAAATTGTTTAACCAACCACATCAGGAAAAAGTGCATCATGACTAGGTTGCCAGAGCTAGCATTCAACAAAGCAACTGCTCTTTGTCAGGTAACACAGAGACTCAAATAAGCTAGTGTGAGTGAGGTAAGGAGCAAGGACCAAGGGAGCAGAAAACCAAAAAAATGTATGAGTTTTGTCAGTACTTCCCTTACTGCTCAGAGAATCCACAGTTGCAGGCACTGGCAATGATGTAATGGTCATTTAAAAAAAATGGTACTTAGATCATTCAATCACTTAACTATCAGGTCACTGTTACATTAGAATCTACAGATCCCTCTGTGCAAAATCAGCTCAGTGGTACAAGTTCTGAACAAAGCTTCTAACAAAGCAGGGGCTTAAGGGGAGGAAAGATCAGACAAATTCATGGAAGCAAAATCCCGTAAGAGTTATTAAAAATATATAAACCTCATCCAGCTCAGAAAACCCTTAATCAAAAAAACAGACTGGGAAAGTAATAAAGTGAAGTTTCATTTATAGACACTTGCCCTGTGGGAGACAAGACATGAGACTAGACAGACCTTTGGGGTATGCAATACAAGTTCTTTGGTTCTAAAACCTCACTTGCTCAAATAAGCCCCATCCGTAAGCTAGAGAATCCTATGTGGAAACTATAGCCTCTATTCATCCTTGTACTTGAAAGTTTAAATCTGAGCTTATAGAATTCAACCAGTTCTTAAACTTCTCTGTGGACCAATCCACTGTTGAGGAATTCTAGAGTGTGTGAACATCAGGAGATAAAATAATTAACTCAAAAGCATTTACTCTATTGCAATTTCACTAGCAATGCATTTTAAATTTTGTTTGATTTAAAATTTTATTCTTGTTTCAATATAAAGAAAAAAGACAAATGTATAGAATTGTAAATCTGTATCAGAAACAAAAGTTCTAATAACATCTTCATCTATGCCTTAAGGGAATCATTAAGGGGTCAGACAGGAAAAGGAGGCCATGAAATGGTTTGCACAATCACCTCAGCCAGTAGAGATTCATAGTTCAAGCTGTCTTTACTCAACCAAGTGTACTCTTATTTCCTTTAGTAGTTGCCTACAACTCCTTTGCCAGTTCAAAACCTTTTTTCTACACTATCCCCACTGAGCTTCATTTGCAGCATTAAACAACTATTCTTCAGGTCAAAAAAGGTTTGTCATAAAGATCAGAAGTAATGTACTGAGAGAGTATTGAAAACAGGGGTTTTTTTCTCTACCTAGAATATCTTGAGAGTGTCAGAGGCATTCTTCCCTAGTCCTGTTGAAAGAAACAATGGGTTTAGATCACAGTATATACAATTATCTTTAACACCTCTGCGGATCAGTGTATGAGGCTGAAACCTCAGAAAATTCTTCATTCCCTAATTGTCAAAGACAGTGTTTCTGCTTTGTCTCTGGTCTTGACATTCTTCTCTCTGCACTTCTTGTTGACTCTACACTGCTCCTATTTGGTAGAAATATCAGTGTAATGCTTTCAGGTTTTTGTTTTATCTATCCATGAATTCTCATTGGGTTCTGAGAGATTTAATCTGCTCTTTGAACTACAGGAGTAATTCCAGCCTCCAGCATTCACTTCTCATGTTGTGAAACAAGCACCATTGTGCCTTCTTTCCTCACACACCTCATGCTGGAGAGTAGTCTGGTGGAAACAGTAACTGTCCTCTTCAACTCAGGTGTTAAATTTTCTTTAACTCTGATGCCTAAAGAAAACTGAAGAGACTGTTATCATTACTCAAACCATTACTATCAAAGAGAATATTATGATCTCATGGGTTCCTTACATTTTGAAACAAGATATTGCATCTTTTCCACATTTATACTTACACTTATATTGTAAATATTTTCCACCAGGGCAATCACCTTCCTCCACTTTGCACCTTTGCCTTAAAATACAGGCTTCTCATCCTTAACCAGGGTATTATTGCACTACAATAGTAAAAATGAATGATACCAAGTAATTCTGAAAGTATTCTTTGTTATTACAGATTTTAGAAAATATTCAAAATTACTTAGTTCTATTCTTAGTGTGTTAGAGTAATAGTTATCAGAAGAAAACCTATCATTTTTTTAAATATAAAACAATTGGAAAGTTTATTTAAATCACTCATCTAAATACCAAAGAGATAAATGAGGACACGCAAATGATTTGGGTTTGGGGTGGGTTGATTTAAAAAAAAAAAAAATCATATTCAAAATTGAAGTGATTTAATGAACTTTAAAGCAAACGGCAAATTAACAGACTGCTGCCATTACATCATTGCAGAACAATTGTCCAGGTACAAATACATAATATCTTTCCAAACTGTAGCACAAGAGCCTAATTCTACTGCACTGGCTTCATGGTATGAATAATATAATACCCAAACACTGATTCATATGACTATAAAACAAGAGGCTGATGTGGATCACAGTTCAATGAGCTTTTATTCCACTGAGACAAAGTGATTCATATAATAGACATTTTCTAAACTTCTGAGAAACTATGCCACATTAACTCTTCCATAGAAGAAGGATTAAAGTATGATACAAAGCCTTAACTGTCCAGAAGGCTTGATATACAGACATTTGCTAGGGTCAAAGAAGTGCTCTAACACAAAAGGTATTTAGTAAAACCTAAACACTTTATCACTTCTCGTTCTGTCAGTCATTAAACGATGTCAGTCATTAAAAGACCTTTGCCTTTTTTTTTTTTTAATATGAAGATAAAAAGAAACTGGGATTGTAGCAAGCACTATTTGGGTTACATAATCACATTGGCTGTTTCACTGATGGCCACATCACTGGCAATGTTTCATTTTTCACAAGCTTTACAGGAGTTTTTCAGCTCCTCCATTTCAACATACAAGGTTTCACCTATTAGGTGTTCTGAAACACGAGAAAACACTTTCTGTTGTTTATGAGATTACTATAAATCCCTTTGAGCTTCTTCCTTAATGGTCTTCAAAAATTCTTATTTTATCTTTTCAGTGTGATAACTGTTGTAAGGTAACTGGTGCTGCTTGTTGAGACCAGGCAATTTCTTCTCCTTCGTATCAGTAAATATTGAATAAAATGTCTCGATCCTGAAGTTAGTGCAAAAATGTAACATCACTGGCTTAGAGTGATCAGTAGCATGAACATTTATTACAGCTCAAATGAAAATGAACAAGCTGCACGTTGTAACAATGGGAATACCACTACTAACATCCTGCATGCAATGAAAGCAAATACTTTTACCATAATTAGTAGTCTAAAAAAATAGAAAAAAGAAAAAGATAAAGAATGCTGTTTAACAAACACCAGTGTCACTTTTGCACCTATTTTAGGCTTGAAATGGTCACAGGTAAACATTTAAAGAAATAAAAATACCACACAGCACTAGTCAAAACAGACACTTTGCTAATCTTTATGAATGTTTACCTGTCAAGAATTGAACAAAGTCATTATTTATCCTTCATCAATGTCAATAGAAGCTGATACTGGTCGATACAAGCCTCTGTTGCCTAAATCTATTGTCTTTCCTAGCGAACAGATACTTTGGTAGCATACTCTTTTCCAAAGCACTTAATAAGAATTTTGGAGGCACTGTCATTTAGATTTTTCAGAACAGTTCCATAAACTGTTTCTAAAATAAAAAATTCAAGCCGGAATTACGTTAAATTCATCCACAAAAATTAAAGTTAAGGAAAAAAAAAGAAAAAGAAAATTGTTGCTAGTGAATTAACTAGCTACATTCACCTAAAAACATGAGTGTATGGATGCATGCATATGTATACAACACTCTGCACAAGGTAAAAACAGAAGTTATTTTAAACTCTTAATTCTTATATTTAAAATTAATAAAAATGTTTTTGGTATAGTACCAACCCCTTCAACACCACCCTTTATTCACATTTAGACAGAATACCAAATCCAAGAGAGTAGCAAGACATAACTTATTCAGAGGCATTACAAGTTTAAACTTTCATATATCGAAGAAAAACACAGAAGATTTTTTATATACTCTGTCCTTAAAAGTGAATACTATTTCTAACTAAATCACAATATATTACACTTTCTTTTCTGCACTTATTACCTTTATTTAAGTCTTTACTACAATAAATCAGTCAAGTAAATAACCATTAGACTTGATCTTAAATCCAGCCTAAAGGAGTCCATATCCTAGCTTTCACTCGCATTCACTGAACTACTTTTCATCACCTCTACTTAAAGTAATTCAAAAGAGCAAGTACAACAAGCAGTAGCCTGTAGAAAGAGCTAGGCATCCTACAGCATGACCCTAGGTCAGGGAACCCTTGAAGTTAGAGAAAATATAAGTATTGAACAACTAAAATTACTTAGATACAGTGTAACATTATGTATACATCTTCTTCACTAAGTTATCTTGTAAATCTACATTTGGTTAGATTCATGAAAATACAACAGCTATGGTATCAGCTTCTACCAGTTTAACTTAGGTTAAATAGTCCATTAAAACCTCAGTTCCAGGTAAATGATAGAGTCCTTAGTTGTGCAAAATTCCATTCTAAGTATTTGGAATAATTTGTGTTTGCCTAGCATCACAAGGCAAGGCCAATGATACCAAGCACAGATAAACTGTATGGACTTCATAGTAGAGAAATATATTCTTGTTTATCTTATCTGCAAAGTTCTATTGACAAGTTTTAATGAAGCTTCAGATGTCTGCTGTCTAAGCAAACTGGAAGTAGGAGATTAAAAGTACACTGAAAACTAAAAGCATGTATTTTTTAATGTTGTAAACATGAACTTGAGCTAAAAATAATTAAATAAGTAGATGTCTTCTAGCAAGCTTCTCCATTTCCTCCAAGCTGCAGGATTTTCAAACGGATGAATTATTTCTTTGGTTACTTTCTGCTTCTGCACTATTAAACTATACGTATGACGCAAAAGATTATGGAATAGCCTTTGCAACAACAAAACGTTGCCTACTGTATGAAGCCAGATTCCACCTAGTTTCATATTCAATATCTTATTTCTTCCCCAGAAAGACACAAAAAGGATGGTGGTGCATTATTGAATCAATCTGGGTTTTACTTAATCACACACTATAAAAGATTGACTTAGTTAAGTAGAGTTTTGTAACTTTTTCAAAGCATTTGGAGTCTACAATACAATAAATAAGTCATTTAAAAAAATCTTCCTAACATCTTAATAAAATTATTTGGTAGAAGTAAGTACCTTGCTTAATTCCGACGGTGTTTAGAAGTAGTAGATTTTGAGGTTTTGACCTAATCAGACACATACTTGATCATGAGGCTAAGAAACGTGCAAATCAGCCTTTTTCACCAACCATTAAAAGGATTTAGTAAATCACAATGAATGATGACAGAGAAAACTGCCAGACTGACCACAGAAATAACAAACAAACAAGTGCTGAAAATATTTGACTCATCATATGATGAAATGAAAATCAGAATAAAGCGTATTATTTTTAATTTTTTGTGCAGAGAAACAAAACATAGCAGGCCAATGTTCAAGAGACGGAATCAAAAGCAACTTCTCACAAAAAATGTCAATGACTACTAAAAATGAAAATATCAGTCATATGGTGGTGTGTTCTATTTAGATGAAATGATATTCAAATGCAGTTAATTCTTGGGAAAAAATTTCCTCCTACACACATTCTTAAAGCTGACTTTTTCATTGTGGAAATGATTACTACTATTATACCATTTCCATATTTCTACATTGCCATCCCAGTGATTGATGTAATTTACTTTAATCAGACATTCAAAAATCAATGAGCTACATTGCGAATAGTTTATCTTTCAATATCCCACTTCTGTGGAAGTGCAGGTTAGTCTGGAGTTATTTTACATTTCCAAGAATAGGCAAAAAAATCCCTACTCATACTTTACTTCACACATATCTGAAGATCAAAAATGAATCAGTAACATTTTTTATGCAAAACAAATTTTCGAGTTATTTAAAAATACTTTTCCCAACAACATTTTTCATAACCTATGATTATTTAAAACAAAATAACTATGTCATTATATTTTGCTAAAGCTGACTTTTCATGGCTTAAATTCTTCAAGGATATTATGTTCACCTGCTTAAATCTCTGAATATATGGGAAGTACTAGGAAGAAAAATCAACATCATCTCAACTTTTCCCCAGAAATTTCTTCCATTTTAGTGGGCATCACTATTTTGCAGAGGAAAGGGACAGTAAAGACCACGTTTACAGCTGCGGAAACTGACAGACCTCTCTTTCAGTAAGTGTCAAAAGTCATGTCTGGTCGTGTAGTCAGCCAAACAAACCCCACACTTGGTCTGTGCTTATGATTCTATTAGCTGTTCTACTAAAAATGTATCTTTAGTGTGAAAATGTATCTTTAGTGTAACTTTACAATCTATTCAGCTGTACACTAAAGATTCACTGTAAAATGCTATCTGCATTCATCCTTTCAGAAATCTGTGATCTGACAATGTTGTTACAGGAGTAATAGAAATATTCATTATATTAATAAGCATTCATTTCTCTCTGTGAGAAAAAAATCTTTATCATCACACAGAGAAATGATGGATCTATGATTTTGAAAATGCACTTCCCCTAAGCTAAGTGCTTATTGATCTGTTTATGTAAATGCCTAACAGTAACACTGTCCCTGATAGAATTAGACTATGTACAAATAAATAAGAGATCATTCCTTTAAGCAAAGAAAATTTGACACTTGCATTAGTTGTGGGTTTTTTCATAACTGTTGACTTAGGCATTCTTGATGGATTTCAGTCACAATTTTTCAGCCAATGTAGAACCTTACCTTTATTAATGGCTGCTTCAGAGAATGAAAACTCTTGCAACAGCTAAACTACATTCTCAATTAAGAATAAACAAATAAACCAAAAAAATCCCTCTAATTTTTATCCTGAATATCAAAACAAAGCAATTATCTCAATATTATTTTCAAAATATAACCTTTTAGTTAAGATTATTCCATATATTCTTTGCATCTGCAGAGACACTAGATGTGCTGAAAGAAAGATTCCTATTTGGTTTTTGGTCCTAGTTAGAAACAAATCCTGGAACAACCAACCCAATCTGGAACAAACACCCCAAGGCAACTCAGTCAGTAATGTCAGACATGCTGAAGTACAGTAATGCTCAGGTCAGATAAACACTTCTTCAGCCATATACAAAACCTTTGACTCTAGAAATTCACCACCAATCTCAGAGTGCTTCTTAGCATAGTCTCTCTACAGTCTGGTGATACACTTTGAAATTAACTACTACAATTTGATCCTTATATCTGTACCCTCACAAACACTCGAATGAGAATTGAGTACAGTGCTGTACTAGAATGTCTCCCCACTCCTTTCTGTATCTTCTGTCCTGCCACCCTCTGGGTCAAGAATCACTGGATCTTGTGGATCTCTTGTTCCTTAAATGTGACTGTTCGCGATAATCCCATTTTCAGTAATATACAGACATTTTTAAGATAGTCTGAGAACATATTTCACTTTCAGAGCAGGAAAAGATCTTCAGCTAAACCGCCAAATGCATCCCAACCTTAGCTGTAGCAGTACTTCACTGCTCTGCATTTATTTGTAAGGATAACTTCATTTTCCTTCCTGTTACTCAAGCTGGCTTTCTGATGTGACAGCTTAAGCCAAACTCCCTTTGGCAGCATCTCAGTAACTGCACACATCTTACACACCTTATCCTAGATTAAGCAACAGTGCACTAAAGATCTGCAGTAAGGCTATTACAATCAATAGAAGACATGAAAGTGAGTTTACTATCCATACCACACAGAGCAAGAAGAAGGTAGAAATCACAAAACTCCCTTGTTTAAAAGATTAAAACACCTTTCTTTTAAAGACTAAAATACAAGTCATACATGTAATGAAAACCTTGGAGTAGGGGTTTTGTTAGAAGTGATAATATGAAGTCCTATTACATCAGGAAACAAGAGAATGAAAAAAAAAGCCCTATCAGAAAAAGAGCATGAGACTGCAATAATATTTTGTACTTTGAGCAGTGTTTTCAGGAAATTCAACAATTTTTCCATTGACACATCATACTTCACCACTGTGAAGCACTACTTCCCTTTTCTATGTAAGGGGCAGGGGGAAAGGAAAAAAAAACCCAACCAGATTTAGACTCACATACACATTTAACATGTTTCATTATATTGTGCTGACAAGATGTTGATTCTGAGAAGTAAAAAACCAAAACCCAAAAGAACACGTTTTTCACTGTCTTTTGATAATTCATTGAACTGCTAAAATCACAGAATTGCTGAATGCTAAGTTGGAAGGGACCTCTGGTAATCACCCTATCCAATACCCATGAAAGGTCACCTAGGGAAAGTGCAGGACCATGTACAGAGCAAGGAATTCTGAAGACCAGATTTTTCTAATGCAGTAGCTAGCTCCTGGATGACAGGATGAGCTAAAAGGGATCTACACAAACATGCTTGGCACCTATAGCACCTGAAAAACCTCAAACATGTAATTGTCTAACACCTATTTTATTTGGCCCATCAGAACAAGAAATGCAAAACATAGCTTTCACTGATATTCTGTCCTTGTTTTTTTAAATAAACACTTATTTTCCTACAGGAATAAATGTTGTGCGCTTGGGGGGCTTTTTTTTGAGGCGTGTTGGGGTGGGTTTTTCAAAAGGAAACAATAGAGAAATTTCGTCACTATCATTGGTTCCATTATGTATAATCACCTCTTCTCTAGGAACAGAAAAGCATGTGTCTTTGTAGACATTGGACCATACGAAACTCAATTCAGGTTTCAAAAATTTTAAAAAAAGGTATTGTAAAGATAAACTTTCAGTAAAGGCCAAAGTAAAGAATAGAGCTCTCTGATCTAGAACAAAGGTCTTGCCTAGAGACTTTACATACACATTGCAGGGAATTTCAGAGTATCAGAAAATCTGTAGCTACAATATAATCTGTTGTTACATTCCATACTCTAATTTAGGACACCTCTTATATGGAACATGGAAACAACTTACTTGGGTTTTAACCCATTCTAAAATGGAGAAGCATCAGAACTGACAACATACCAGCCTTTTTCACTATATGGATGTTTGACATTTCCAAGACTACCTTAAATCCTTCTTAATTCATAAAGGCTTATTTTTTCCATATGAACAATGAGTAAGGACAACAATAGCTGCTTCCTATGCTGCATGTACTATTATTTTTGTACTCCCAATGTTTCTTTCTTCCTCTCTATTTTCCACTTTAAGATTGAAGAAAAGAAGGCTTTTTAATGGCAACAGCGTTGTGCTCTGGGTGACCTCCTATTCTGTTGAAGAGATGGATCTCCAGAAATCTGGCACTTCTAAAGTGTTCAGCATGAAGACTTTTGATCATCTGTAGTACTTACAAAGCTGGCTAGGCATAACATCCTCTTGAGCAACTTAACTATCAAAATTCAGACACTCACTTCTGCCTCTATTAGCAAATCTTAGAGAAGCAGTAAGAAATCTTTCACTGCTATGGGTTCAGTCCTATAGGAAGCAGTAGCCCAATATAACTAAGTTAAAACTGTCTATTAATTTCCTCCACTGAAAGAACTTTGATGTACAGCCTTCTTCAAACTCATGACAATTAGTACATGAATCTAGCATCGAACTTCAGGAATTTCAACAAAAGAGCAATAGCTACCAGCTAATTTTCAGGCAGAATTATTATAGCAGAGAGCATATAGTCTTCATATAGTCTTCAAATGATCACATTTCTCTTCCGTACTGGCAATTCTGGCACAGACAATTCTGTGTCAACTCTTTTCTTTCTGACCTTTTATTAATTTTATGTAAAATGAAGACTGAAATGGAAAACAAAAAAATAAATATATGAACATTTACTCTATTTTTATGACTTATTCCTTACAAAAGAGTTGCTACAATGTGAGCTTTTATATACCAAAATTCAAAGGAAACTACTGGCTACAGCCATGCAACGTACACTTATTAAATATTTATTCTGAACCACACTTTTTCCTCTCAGATTTTATTTGGCATATTTACAATGGCTATGTGTAGACCTATGGTGTACCTCTGTAACTGCATGAGTTTGTTATCAGAACAAATTATAAACACATAATTGTAAATTGCCTGTCCTTTTTAAGTTAAAGAAACAAACAACAACAAAAAAAATCCAAACCCAGACACATTCATTTGAAAGAACATAAAACCAACTTGCTCTTATGTTCTGTATTTTACAACAAACTCCCCTTAAAGCCTTCTGTGCTTGAAGCCTAGTAACAATAAGCCTAGTAATTATGCATGGGATTCAACTTAATACACCTAAGTTTGGAAAGCGCTTTTGGATGTCACAGTATCTGAACAACTCCTGCACTGACATCAAGACCACAGAAGTAATCAGAGCCCCAGCCAGACACTCCAGGGCATACGGACACCATGTTTAGGGAACTGAATTCCACATGCTATCTTCTGCTGGCAAGAACAGCCTTCTAGGAACTGCCTGAAGGGAAAGGTTGCCTTTTGCTTCAAGATATGAAAACTCAGAAACACTTAGGTCCTTTTGCTACTGTGTGCCTTTGTCCTGACAATTAAGATTAACCTAGTTATTGATATCTGAATTGAGAATTGTCCAACCAGTTAGCAGAGTACACAGAAAGAAACTTTAACTTTGGCTTGCCTGTGTTTGACTCCAGGTATGGTAGCATTCTAAGACTCACCCAGAAAGAGAATGGTAGAAATTATACAGAAAATATCAGCTTTCCAATCGAAGCAGCTATCCTTCACTGATCTTTTCTAAGAGGAAAACTCTTCCATGCTTATTGCTACACCGAGACAGACTTCCAGTACAAGAAAAATGGTGGGGAAGGCTGTAATGTAAGATGAATTTACCAGAAATTTTTTCTTCTAATTCCCCTAATATTCACCTAGCACCTAACTCATTCACACAGCCTAGAAGAAGTGATTTGAGAGATGTTTTAATTTTTCCTTCTGTTTAGAAGACATGTGAATTCACTGAAATTTTAGATGTAATTGAGATTAAGGCACCTGAGAATGGCTTGATGATTTTGAAGGCAAGAGTTACAGCAATAAAGTCTTACAGTGTACAGTGAAAATTCAACGCATGAAATGTTCAAACCTATGAACACTTCCAATATTTTTAATTGGTTATAATTCATCTGCTGTCTGCAAGACCTACTTTTACTCCAGCCCTGCTGGGAGAAGTATCATCTGCTGCCTCTCTACACAAAAACAGAGAGTTAAGAGAGATATTTTCCAAAAACTTTCCCCAGTAAAAAGAGGTGAAAAAAGTGACCTCATGACAGAAGAGGAAAACTGCACTTAGCATATGTTCCTGGTAAATGCAAACCTTTGGCAAAAGTGTGAAAGAAACATATTTGAAACAGTCAATAAAGCAGATGCCAAGCTCAGCAAAATATAAAAAACCCTGTCACAGTAATGACAAAAAAACCCAGCAAACCCTTAGTATACCAATATTTTCAAGAAAAACATCCACACGAATGTTTAGATGATTGAACTGCTCTATTTTATGCATCTTAAAATGCAAGTGAACTAGTGATTCAGGCTGAAGGATTTTCCAAACATGCCAGTTTCAACATGCCAAAACAACTACAAGTTTAGAAAGTCACAAAACATTAACATATTTCTCTATTTCTTGCTGAAACATATAAATAAACAACCCCTCCCCCCAAAAAACAATCACATAATTCATGACCACACTAGGTACTAGGACAAGAACATTATAAACTAGCAACAGAATTTTCTTAAAAGTAGTTTAAAAATTAATACAACCAGAAAGATTTCAATAGTATGTTTTTAAGAAAAACACATCTCAAACACAAGAAGATGTATCCAAATCATTTTTATTTGATTTACCTGGCATGAAAAACCAAGTATGTCCTCTATCTATGTGATTTACTAGATCAGAATCTTCTTTCATATTGTTCATCTCCAGTTTTGGTTTTATGTTTTATCACATTAGAAAATTAATAACTAATAATTTCCTTTGGTTTTATTCTTTTTTTATTACCAAGACTTCGGGGAACAGTCAGCAGATGCAGAGAATAGAGAACACTTTAATTTACTGTCACTTGAAAGAATCTGAAAACAAAGGAGACATCAAAAGATGCATTGGACCAAGTCATCAAAATTTGCTAGCATTACATATACTAAAAGACTGGATATTATAAAAAGCAGCCAGACCTTTCTTTGTTCCATGCAGGGAAATCATATAGTTAGAAGTCTGATGAGGTAAGTACCACAAAACAGAGCAGTATGCAGTAGCTACTGCCCTTTACACAAGTCTCCATTGAAAATACCGGTTTTAGCAAGGGGCAATGAGAAAGCTGCTATGTTTTTGTCCCATTTTGCCATTTTTTTAATTTGAAACATGCACTTCCTATTAAATTCCAGAAAAACAAGTAGCCTTCAAATTGGACTTCATAAATTCTCTTCAAGCACTACAGAGGTGTAGGATAATGCTTCTTTGGACATTACAACAAGATGTTTGGCCCCACTACAGAGTTCAGGTACACCGTATAAAGTTGGAATTTTCAAAGATATTTCATTTTAACATAAAAGTTACTGTTAAAAAAGACCTCTAGTGTTTTTCCATCCTCAAATGCTGTTAAGATATTTAAGCAAGACTCAAGAGAAAATCAGTTTAGAAACAAAAACAGCCATTCACTTACACTGCCATTCACTTACACCACCCTTCCAAGGCACTATGAAGAAGGGACATGTTTTCAACTATCATTGCTCAGCCTTGGAAGTTCAGGCCTCAAGTTTCATCTGAAACTAAAACTTCAGAAAAACCACTACTCATCAGGAAACCTGAGACCACAAAAATGGCAACTCTTTCCATGTTTGCAATGGCACTGATAGCAGATCAGCACTATGCTTTGCTGTAAGTTCCGTCAGAAATTTAGTATTTCAAATATCACAAGAAGTACCCAAACTCAGAAGCTCCTCAGCTGTATTAAATTACACCTCAAAATCCCTCAAAACGACAAAAAATCCCCCCATAACAAAAACAAACGAACCAAACAAAAAAATCCCATGAAAACCTTTTTCATTATTAAGCTTTAATCTGTGCCCAAAGATCAGTTTTGTACAAGTACAGAAAAGCCTGTCCATATATACCCAGGAGTAGGGTTTACTACTTGCAGTAATGATGCTTGATACTTTAATCAGAGCCAGCTTACTGCTATAGGCAAAATTTAATTTTTCAAGATCGTGGATTAAGGGCCAGGATGCTGTGCAGCTTGTACCATGGGGAATGGTAAATGAGGAAAAGGAGAAATATTCAGATCTAAAGTAAGGTAAAAGGCTCAGAGCTAGGATGCACACAGAGGGGGGATCCCTGTAGAGCGAGGTTTGATGCTTCTCTACAGCAGAAACATAAAAATTAAACATAGTAGCAGCATTGCTAGGAAAAGCCAGCTGTGTCATTGTGCAGTAAGAACTGTTTTCTGACCACTGAACCCTTTTCCCTCAATGGCAGCAGCAAGCTTTTCTCTCCAGGGCTCTGGCTCATGCAAAGTAGGAAAAGGCTAACAGCTATTTTGCTCTCCAGAGCAACCCACTGCCACAAGCAACTGCCTGCTGTGCCTGTGGCAAAAGACAATCCTGATTTCAACAAAAACGTAGAGTTGGGGATGAGAATAAACCTGAAACACCCTCAAATTCAAATTACTAAGCTTCTTTATGTTTAACAACAGTAATATTATAATGTGCTTTTTCAAACAGTTATATATCATCTACAGATGCTGAATTTCTGTACTTTTTCAAAGGTAACCAGACTAGTTCTCAGATACACTGTAGTTTAATGTGGGGTAAAACCAACATTTCAATCAGTTCTCTCTCCAGTATTTACTAATTACATGTATTTCCCTTTTGATTAAGTTTCTGGTTTGTTTTCATTAACAGTCAGACTCTTCTGCATGATCAAAACCAAAAAACATTACATTGAACAGAAATCCTGTAACTGATCACCTGGTAGGGTGACCATGACTATTTCCAGACACCTCCTCAGCCTCTGTTAAGCCAGTGACAGATTGCAGTTATTAACAGGTCAGTGAATAAATTAATTCCAGGGCACTGAAAATGATGTTCATGAAATGAAAAGTGGCCTTGCTGACATTGCATCACTATTTCTAGACAGTGTGCTTGAACACCAAATAAATCTCACAACTTGGATGTGTGCCAAAAACTAGTGACCTAGTTTCATTAGTGTGGGAAAAGACTAGCAATTGGTCCTAAGAGAGCAGATTAACAAAATAACTTCACAGAAAAACATTCCATAAAGAATTTTCTTTAAATCAGACATTTTCCAATCTAACAAGTCACTGAAAATACTCTCTCCCTTAAAATCAGTCTGAGATCCATTAAATTCTAAAGTTAAAATGCACTTATATTACTCACGCTGACATCCCTATACAAAATTTCGATTAAATAGAATAAATATTATCTTCTTTCCATCTCATTATCTCTCTCCATCTCATTCATAATAATTTAATACTGTTTTAAATCAAAACAGCTTTTGCATTTTCAGTGAAAAATGTAACACTTCAGGCTTAAACAAAAAGTTTTACTAATAAAAGTAAGTCTATTTTTAAGCACACAGTAATCTGCTCAGTAATCTTCCTTGATTAAAAATTCCTTGGGTTCTCTTCAAAAAACACACTGAGTATAGATGAGCTCAACAGCTGTCAACATAATTTTTAGGAACTTACCAAGTATTGTTGCGTCTATACTAGCCCCCATTTATACACTCCAGCTGGTCCACCAGAGCCCCACTCCCAATCCTTCGCCTCCAGTAACATCTATATTGAGATGAAGACATTTTGAAGAGGGAATCTTAATAACAACACAAAGATACTTCATCTTCTTTTCATCTTTCCAAAGCCTGTTGCTTTCTGTAAATCTCTTTCCATTCACTAATCCAGCAAAGTGCAGAAGGTAAACTGAGATACTGTAAGAAAACTATTACAGCACTGGTAAAAATCCCAGAACATTCTTTCGCAAGTCAGACTTGAACATGACATAACTAATGCAATGCAATTAATTTCACCCAGCAATCCCTGCTTACAAGTCCTTACTAACACATGCCAATGACAAAACTGTTCTCTGTGTGCTGTGCACTGTGAGGGTCACTTACGCAATAACTTACACAAAAGGTCTAGAATTTAAAAGGATGAAAAAATCCCTGATCATTTAATCTCCTCAAAATGTTGGGGTTTCTTTAATCCTCTGAATTCCCTCTGGATTCATGGCTACCGAAAAATTCCTAAAGGATGATCATAGCTTTTGTAGGCTTTACGGTGGCAAACACTCGTGTCAATGGAAATTTTAAGCAAATAATGTAACGCAGACTCGTGACTAAGTTTTGGAAGGACATACCCACCACTTAAATGTCAAAAATGCTGTGGGAGTATATGGGGAAAAAATAAACAGAAAGAAACTCCATACTAATTACTTTCTTCTTAATAAACCATTTAAGAGAATCAATAGGAAAGTTTTAGCATCTTATTTCTTTCTCCTCAGTTATTAAAAAACTTTTAAAGTCCTCATGTTTGTATCTCCAACCCGTCTTGTTTATCTGTCAGTAATCTCCTGATCAGCGTGCCTATTTTTTTACTCCTTTTTGTCTTCTACACCTTCTGATTCTGTGTTTATGCACAATCTCTTTGTAGACTACCATCCCAACTACATGTCCAGGCTGTGGCAGTATCATAACGAGGTGCTGTCAACTGTAGACTTAATAAAGGGCAGGCATGGGCACAGGGGGATGCAACACAGAAGCTGAGTCACTTTAAACCACTTAAAAGTGGCTTATGAGCTGTTTGATTCCTATTTATGAAGGTTGCTTATCTCACCCATGAAAACCATGCAAGTCTTCTACACATACTTTTATCTCACAACTGAAATGCACATTTGGTCACCACTTTTACAGGACTGCTGACAACTACCAAGTGACATGTAATATGATCAGCTACATGGGTTTGCATCCAATGTCTCATCTTCGCCATTTTATACTAAATTGTGTCTATCGCTGTGCAGATTAACAAGCTTCTTAACACTACAAGGAGTATTTTCATCACCCTTTCTACACATCTCATTTAGTGACAAACCAAGAACTAAAATAAGGAGTCTATGTTTCTTGGGCTGTCAATGCAGAGAGACAGGATAGGAACGAAGTCTTTCAAAATTGCCTAGATGGTATGAATAATCTTCTTTACTCCTTTTATTTTGCTGTGTTCCACTGCCCTGCTATGTTTTTCATGCATATATACTGGTAGTTTGGTAATAACATATTTCTGCTTGATTATATACCAGAAGATAAAATTAGATTTTTCCTCCACCACCTCAAGGTATTAGAAAATAAACTCTCAGCCCAGACTGAGTTGCTTACGCATTTTCATCTTCATTCTTCATTGATTCTTTAAGGTTAATAATTTTCTGTACTTCACCTGCCTATTTTCTCGGCCTCTCCTAAAACTCCTACGGAGCTCTTTCTCCTTTCCCCTTCTGCTACCATACAGATAGGAAGAACAGAGAAAAAGCTGCATTAGTAGGTCAAATAAAGTGAGTAAGTGAAGCTGCAGAAAGAAAGGACACTACTGAGACAATATTTAATCTCTGACAATGAGCTGAAGTAGCAATGAGGCTCTTTAATAGAGGAACTTGGAAAGGTAGTCAGAAAAGGTAGAGAACCTTAAAATTCAGAAATGCTGACTATGGAAGAAGCTGAGCCTAGAAACACAAGCTCAGGAATTTTGTTTCAGTCCCTAGGACACCAGAAGGAGTCAAGTCCTTAATTTGTCCAATATTTATTTCCAAAATGCAATTTTTTTTAATTTAAAAAAAAACCAAAACAACCAAACCACCAATTTTTAACACAAAACGTCATGCAATTCTGTTTTCCATATCTAGCAAATTTTTGTTTTTCTCAGGCCCCATTTTTCCCCAGAAACACTGGTTATTATTACTTGTTTTTGCATAAGCTTAGAAATAAGATATTGAAAGAAGATAATAAAAAAACTTCACATGAAAGTGTGCCATTGGAAGTTTCTATTATGATTTTCAGTGGACAAGAGCACTTGAGAGACATTAGGTTTTTGTTTCAGGACATGTTTGGAAAACAAAAGGGTGGTCTTGTACAAAAACTTTGTACAACTTTTTAAATGAAGTCCAAACTTTGTGCAATGGGAAAATCATTTCATCAAAGGCATTCATGAACTCTGATAGATCCATATGAGTGAACAGAAAACTCGTTTAACTGATTAAGTCTGTACACTGATAATTTTTTTATTTTAACTGGCTTTGAAGAAATATAAGGTTCCTTACCTAGCAGCATCTTAGATAATTCTTTTGTCTATTTACTTTATCCTTTCCATGTCCTCTTCCCTCGACCACCTCAAGTAAATATAACCTACTTTGCACCTGTGTTATGAAACCTAATGGGAATTCCATTCATATTGTTACAGTTGGCCTAGACCATAATTTCTATTCAGTGTCATATTATTCTAAATATGAGTTGAGAAAAACAAAGCTGCAAAAGCAAAGTTTGGGTTTGCTTTCTTTTTAAAGCTTCACTCCATAGTTCCCCACAGTACTGAGATGGTCTGGAAAAGATAAAAATGTGACAGTACAACCCATGCTCACTGAAATGGTACCTGATACTTTATTTAAGGAGGATGGAAGAAAACAAATAACTTGTTGCATTTTTTTTCATTTTTCTGGCTGTCATTCAAAAATGAGCAATCCATCAATCTCACAAAACAATTTTCCAACTCAGGAAAGTTTTCTTATATACCCATGATAATTAGGAAAGCAATCAATAACATTGCTCAATTCATTGTAACAATGAATTTTAATAAAAACAGTACTCCAAAATTTAGTCTTGATATAAAGAACAACGGTTTTGTTCTCCCAAGACATGACAAAAATCTAAGGAACATTCAGTCATTGGTAAGGTAAGATTTGATTTCTCCATTGGTGTATCATACAGATCTCAGAACTTCTATACTCTGCTTTCCAAGATCAAGAAAATTTCTCATCTCTGCTCTTGCACTTCCTCTAATGCACAGCTTGGCTTCTGGGGCTTTCTTTCATCCTTTTTTTACTTCCTACTTCCTCTGCAGCATCAAGGGACAAACCTTAACTAAACACAGTATGTTGCATATGCAGTGCTGCTACGTAAGATATTGAAATTTCTCAAATGCCTGACTATTAATTCTGCTTTATAAACAGAACATCTCCAAATTTAGGTCAGGAAGAAATGTCCTGCAATCTCTGCTAGCAGAATAAACCAGAATGTCAGAAGTGGTCAATTTCTTACACTGAATTTGACATTTCAAATACTATTCTAAACAATTGCAGTCATCTAGGCCACACATGATAGCCTTGGATACCTCCTTTATCTGTAGGGAGTAGTAATTGAGTTTTTAATACAGATTTGGAAATGGTTGAGTTTTTAATATGGATTTGTTCTATGGCTACCAAGCAAGGGGAAAACGTTGCTCTGAGGATCCCTCTGCAAAGTTAAGTATTGGAGACACCTGCTTCATGAAGGTACAGGGAATAGTTCGGATGATACAGAGTTCTATCATCTCTTTTGCTGGATGCTGCTACTACTTGGGAAGTATTCTATTTATAAAAACGAAATAATTTTCTATATAAAATTTGCAAGACATTAATTTTATGTATGGAGCTTTTGCAGTGTTAGTATTGCAAGACTGTGCAGTTTTGATTCAACATCACCATTACAACTGATCACAAAGCCAGGGACAAAATAAGTCACTTGATGAATATCAGCTTATTTTTATTCAAGAAAAGGAAACTCTAAGAACCACAATTCTCTTTAACTTCCAGAAGCAGAACAAATTTACCCCCCTGTAGAAACATTCTACATATTGTGTTTAATTACTTTGAGGAAAACATGGATGTTAAGACATCTGTTTTCAATACTATTAGCAATTCTTATTTCAGGCCATTTATTAAATACAACACACAAAACAAATGTTAAAAAAATTAAAATGCAACTAGAGGTATTGAGACTTCAGATGACTGAGGAAAAAATAGATAAATAATGTAAGAGTAACTAATTTAGGGTAACTAATTTATCAAATCATAATAGAATTGTTAAATGATCAACAGTCACTATTAGACCACAGTAAAAAAAAACTAAAAGCTTCTCTTAATTCTAAGTCAAGAAGAAGAAAATGCATCTTGGTTGTTGCGCAGTAAATAAAATTTAAAGCACAGTATGGATGAAGTGCTGAAGATTCTGATTCAGGAGCTTATTTAAAACTGCCTTCTACTAGTATTTAATTTGTGTACTTTACAGTATTAAAACTCTGACACAGGATGGAGATAAAGAAACAGGAGAAGTAACAGAAGTCACAAGAGATATTATAGGTCAACTGAAAAAAATCCCCAGACTCAGACCTAACTCTTCACTTTGGGCTTTTTTTTCCCCCAATCAGTCAGCTAAGAGCCAAACTTAAAAAATTTAAGATGACTCTTACATAGGTTTCCTTACGTAATGGAAAAAAAAAAAAAAAAGGTGTATGTAAAACCTCGGGACACTATATGAAAAAATTAAATTAGAAGAAAAGAATAGGCTAGTGAAGGAATGAATAAAGATGGACAAAAGAAAGATACAGTATTACCCAGGTAAGATACATTAAGTTATACAAAATAAGCAGATTTTTCATTCCAAGCATGTCTGTGATGATGTACTATCAAGAAACACCAATATGCAGGAAAACCACACTAAATGTGCAGAAGCTTTCAAGTTCTACCTCAGACACTACCACAAATAGTAACACTTCAATTTTTTCAGCATTTGTCAAATGCTATTCCTATTACCGGTGAAACTGAAATATAGAATTCTAAAGAATATCCTAGCAGTCCATTGTAATGTGCATCAGATTTCAACTCGAAATGTCTGACATTCAATTTAACCTTTACACTTGGCTAAATTGGACAACTACTGCTGCTAGCAAGAACACATTCTGTGTGAGTTTTTCACATTTGGAAATTCCCTTGACATCTTTCTCATCCAAAATAAGAAATTTTTTTTCAGCTTTAAAACAAATACTGCAACAGAGACCATAAGGATGTTTGTAAAAGCAAAGGATTAATACTTTCATAGATAAGGAAAATACACTATGATTACCTAAATTCACTTTTCCTTCTTACACTGGTTTTCTTCCTATGCAAAAAAAACTAGTATTTCAGCATTCCTCTTATTTTATAGTCTTGTTATCTGCAAGCACTATAATTTCTTCAAATACAATTTAAAGTCTACGAAAACTGTCAAAACAATACTGTTACCAAAGTAAGGGGAGAACACAGAAACACTGTAATTTAATCTCTCCCTTGTTCTATATTTTAAGACAAAACCAGTCCAGTCTCATACAGCTTGAAGTTTCACCTCTAGAAAAAACAGTTCAAAGCAACTTTTAGATGTAGGAAGAATATATAGCTTATTTACAAAGACTTTCTTAGAGAGTTAACAGTTTCTTTTTGTTTCCGTTCATTTTTTTAAAAGTCTTCTTCATAACATATGCTTTTCAACTGAATGCTCTCAAGGAAAGCATGATCCCAGGATTTATGTGCTTGGTTTTTATTTTAATATTGAACTGTGGAAAACAGTTTGGTAATGAAGTAGTGGGATTTCTGGGAGGAGCATGGAAGAACAAAGGCAAAATGATGATGAAATTAACAAGGCCTTGCTAATTAAAACGCCTTTATAAACAAAACAAACCAAAGGAAAGAGTGGCAGCCTGCACATATTGGCCTATATGCAGGCCAATAGCCAGTTTTTATCTAGCAAGATCAAACTACCTGCTTACACAAGCATATTAATTTCAATGAAGTTCTTTTTTTTTTTTTCTTTTTTTTTTCTTTTTTTTTTTTTTGGTGTAAACATAATTGTTTATGTATACCAATGTCTCTACCTTACACCCAAATCTTTTGTGGAAATAAATGGCATAAAGAAAACGCAAATTATTTTATATATATATGCCTGTCTTTTCCACTTCTTGCTATCACAGAATACTTCCCCTTGTGCAACTAATATATCTCATTCTATTAACAGAGTAGAAAGTTTTTGTATATTATTTACAAGCATTTTATCTTCTCACAACAGATCTAATACTGATTAGTATATAAATATGATACTAACAAATAAAAGCAGGTCTGCCAGTAACACATCATCTATCAATTCCAGGCTTAATATGACATCCATTGTGAGAATCTAGAGATAAACAACTGAATTACATAATGAAGTGAGACAGTTTTGAAAAGTTACGAAGCAGAAAAACAAACTACTTCAACAAACAAATGCTCCAAAAGAATTTCTGGCTGAGGAGAAAGTTGTCACTGAAAAACACTTCCTTTGCAAGTTGAGAGACATCAAAAACTACATTCAATTAGTGATAGATATTTGCACTTTTTAAAATGTCAGTCTGGGAAAAAAAACAAAGAGAACAAGCACAATTTTCTTGTGTAAAAAGACTCTGCCCACATTATTTTGAGTTCCTTACAGACACAGAATTACACAGAAAATAAGTTGTTTAAACTGCTTTTTAACTAAGAGATCAAAAAACAGTAACTCCTTTTAGCAATGAATAGCTTTGAGAACAGTCACTCTGACTGGTAACAAGCATCTCCTTAAACTGCAAAGCTAATGAAGTCTGGTTTCTCACGAAATCCTGCCTCATACAAACTCATTGCTGTCCACTGAGATGAGTATTCTGACTGAAACATTATCCACAGCTAAGACATACACAACTCCCTCCTGTGCACTTTCTTTCATGACCAAGAATAGGTTAGTTCGTGCTGAAACCTTTTCATCTGAGGCCAATAAAATTTTCCCTTCATCTGGCCACCTACTTCTAATAAAATTCTAGGGACTGTTTGTTTTTGCAACCTCTACCCTGTAAACCACAAATTATACCACAACAGGCTAACAGACACCAAGTTCACAGTGAAGAAACATGAAGAAGAGAGCGGATGAACAGACCCATACACACTCTGGAATACAATACAGCAAAAAGAAACAGTCTAAGAGATTCCTGGACTATGTGGAAGATAATTTCCTGACAGAGTTGGTGAGTGAGCCAAGAGGCCAGGTGCCCTACTGCTATTTGTGAACAGAAGGATGTGATGCTCAGAAGCCATCAAGGGCACAGGTAACCAGGAAATGACAGTTTTTGGTTCTTAGAGCAGTAAGGAAGGGGGTCAGCAGAACTGCCACCTAAGACTTCCAGAAGATAGACTTGCTTGTTTAGGAGACTAGTTCATAGAATCCTTTGGGAGGCAGTCCAGAAGGGCCAAGGCTCTCAGGAAGGCTGGACGTTCCTCAAGAAGAAAATCCTAAAGGCAGAGGAGCAGACCATCCCTAGGTGGCAAAAGAAGAGTCAATGGGAAAGAAGACTAGCCTGACTGAACAGAGAGTTTTGCTGGAACTCCATAAAGAAAGGAGACACACTTAGGAGACAACCCCATGCAACACTTCAGGCTTAAGGCAGAGTGGCTGGAAAGCTGCCTGGCAGAAAAGGACCTGGGGGTGCTGGCTGACAGCAGCTGAACCTGCTGTGTCTGGGTGGCCAAGAAGGCCAATGGCATCTTGTATCAGCAATAGTGTGGCCAGCAGGACCAGGTCAGTGATTGTTCCTCTGTATTCGGCACTGGTGAGGCCACACCCCAAATCCTGTAGGGATCGAGATCTGGATCCCTACAAAAATGACATTAAAGCGCTGGAGCATGTCCAGAGAAGGGCAATAGAGCCAGTAATGGGAGCACAAGTCCTGTGAGGAACTTCTGAGGGAGCTGGGATTGTTAAGCCTGGAGAAAATGAGGCTCGAGGGAGATGTTATTGCTCTTTACAACCGCCTGAAAGGAGGCTGGGGTCAATCTCTTTTACCAAGTAACAAGCATTTCAAGTTGTGCCAAGGTGGGTTTACACTGGATATCAGGAAAAATCTCTTCACTGAAGGGTTGTCAAGCACTGGAACAGGCTGTCCAGGGAAGTGGTTGAGTCACGTGTAGATGTGGCACTTAGCAACATAGATGTGGCACTTAGTTCACTTAGTGGTGAACTTGGCAGTCCTTATTTGACTGTTGGACTTCATGAACGGAAAGGTCTTTTCCGTCCTAAATGATTCTATGACACATGTTTTCCATGTTGGCATAGGATCACTTGTGCAATGATGACTGGCAGACTCTCCTTAGAAAACAAGAATCATCAATATTCCTACTCAAGTGACTTTCCCATCACCAAGTTACCAAGTTTTGCCCTCGGTTGCCCATTTACACTAGTGCTCTGAATCTTGACTTCCTTACTAGAAAGTGGGATGTACTTAAGAGGAAAACCAGAAAGATTTTCTACGTTTCCTAGTTCACATTCTAGCAGTTAAGCTTCTTCCGTAACGCAGAAAACTGGGTTTAGATTTCCAAATGTAGAAGAATAATCTTGCTCCTTCACAAGGTGAACAGCAGGTCTGTGAACACAGCTACTGTATAAAAGGAGGCACTGCTGTCACCCCGCTTGCTCTTGCTATGCTGTCTGCCATGGATGAATCTTCTGAGGAGATTCAACCTGCTACAATACAGCATGCTCTATAAATCCCTACTTGGTCAAGACCCTCAGCAGACTTAGAAGGAACAATTCATTTTGGTTAACTCAACTAACTGCTGTTCAAACTTAGCCTTTAGACAGTTGCAGTACATCTGTGCATATTCAAAAGCAAAATTTCATGCACCTCGGAAATCTGTGTTAAAAGTGCTTGGTCAATAGACAGCACCTCACTGGCTCTTTCGATAACCAAATTATTTTTAATCTTAATTCCATGAAGAATGAAATAAACCATAACATACTACAAGGTCCAAAACGTAACAGTTGATATAGCCTGGATCTGTATTTTAATACTATTAAATTCTAGTAACATTCTTCTAACACAGCTCTTTGATTATAACTTTCTGGGGTTTTAAAAAAGCAAACCCTCACAGTACAAGTATGTTTTTCATAAAGCCTCAAACACCCACATTAATTATCACCCAAGTTAAAATTTTACATTTATCACATACTCCTGGCAGCTGACAGAGCATAACAGAAACAGTGGCTTGCCATGGGATAGTTCAAAGAAGCAACTCAGTTTGTCAGCAGATTTCAGGTGTACTAGATGGCAGCAGAAATCTATGTAGGCCTCTTAAGAGCTACAGCTCACTCACTTCAGCTCCACTCCCCAGTTCTGTTTTGGCTCAGAGCATTTGAAATAAATACTCTCAGAAAATATTCCATTAACCCATGAAGCTATGGTTCAAGTGCGTATATCTGGCTTCTCTACCTAAATGATGCACGCAAAATTCCTTCACTCATTCTTCACTTTCTGATGACAAAAACCACGATCAATTACTACTTGGATGACAAGAAGCAAAAAGTGCTGAAACATTGTCATTGCTAAACAGGACTGGTCCAAGTACAGGCTGACCAGGAAAAAGTTGTGATTAGCTCAAATAGATTCAACAAAAATAGTTGTCAGAAAGGCTGATAGGAATAGGGGAAAAAATTCATCACTGAATGTACCCCAAAATGTTGTAAATTGAAAAGTCAATGTAACAAGATTTAATCTGTCATATTTTCAAGGAGCTGAGGACATACACCCAAACCATTACTTTAGAAGATGAAAAAAAAACCAAAGGATTTTTCAAACCTCAGTCTTTGAATAGCAGTAAAATATTCTGAATGAAACTTATAACGAGTGAGTTAACTAGCATTTTAAGGTAAGAGCACACAAGTTTGAAACATCTGTAATTAACTGATGACAAGGAAATGAGACAACCTAAAAAGGTTGAATACTGAGAATATATGGAGAATTTGAGCTGAATATCTTGAACTGGAGAGTATGTATCCAATACGGTCCTACAGAATTTTTTAGGAAAGGAGGGGGTGGGAGGACAAAGAGTTAAAACTGACAAAGATAAACAACAGCACTTTCTGTCTTTTCCTTCACTGGGACTTATTTCCAAGGCACATGATTTCATGACACCACCACTACAAGTAAATATGTCTTTAAAATCATCTGCATTATTATCTTCATCTGCCACTAAAAAGAAACCAGGTATCAATCATAACTGTTTTCCTCATGTAAAATGTAGCTCTGACCACAGAAAGTGTTGATTGAAATTACATCTCAACAATAACCATAATAATACAGCAATTGAAATTGTACAGTAATTGTCCAGATTAGTCATAGGATGGGACAGTTTTATACACAAAGTTCATACCATCACTCCCATTATGATTGTTTTTACTGTTTTTTCTATATGACCTGCAATGGTATCCATTAGAATTGGATATAGTGCTTTCAAAACAGGTTCTACCCATTAGAAAGAAAACAGGAGAAAACAAACAGTATGAAGTTCCCTAGAACCTTCAGAAATTAAGGCAAAAAATCACAGGGATGCACTTTTTTCCAAGTTATTGCCCTTTTCCCAGAGCAGCAAATATCTTAAAATAGCAATGATTTATACCTAAAACAAAAGGTTTTGCAACACCTCCTTGAACATTATTTATTACATAACTTTCATTTACCTTGAGTCTAGGAAAAGCAGGTCAACTGGCCTTTCAAATATAAAAGAAGCTTTTGACTCAAAAAATCTTGGCAAGATAACACATTTATTCACAGCTACACTTTCAGTTCTTAAACTCTGTACAACCAATAAACAAGCAGCTAGAAAGCAGAATTTGAATCCTAAAGTACCAAATGTCATGTAAAAGTGGATCTTAATTCAAGTAATTGGTTTTGTACATTGACAGTTAATCCTTTATCCTTGCCTGATCCTTAGCAAAATAATTCAGCCTTCAGATAAAGACATAAAATGTCATCTACAGAATCCCTCAATGCTGACTTAGTTAATGAAGACTTTGTTTAAAAATATAATATACAGGTGACCCTCCCTGAAAATACGAAAAACACTTCAAAATTAATTGTGGTAAATAATACAAGCAATAAGCTGCAAAACATGCTATAATACTTAATAGAAATATAAAAATAGGCAGAAATCCATAAAAAATTCAAAATCTAGTACTAAGTATATATTTTATTTAGTTATCTGTGGTAGCAAAAGCAAAACATTCATACCTGCACCTGGAATGATTGCCAACTTTGTTTCAACTAGGCCCATTTTAGCAGAAGAGGCTAAAAAACACAATGTAAAGAAGTCCTTACTATAATGTAGAGGGGAAAAAATCTACAGAAAATATATAATGATGACCTCAAAGGTTGCTAATTTATTAAATTTTCTTCAAAAAAGTAAATAAATCACTTTTTAAAGCATTTGTTTATTAAAAAATCTTCAAATAGATTCAACTGATCCACTTTCAGTAAAAGATCCAACTACTTCCATCAAGGCAAATTCAGTACCTTATTAATTTTCACACAGCAAGTAAGCAATTACAGTGAGTAAGAGAGACTTGCTTCCAAGTGGAAAGTACTAAAAGAGAACGGCTGTTATTGCTTAACATCTTAGAATGGGGTAGAATTCTGTATCTGATTATTTGAATTCTTTAGGCGGCAGAATATTCTCTAAGGTCAAATAACTTTTTAAATCCTAAGTTACCAATTGCTTAGGACCAAGTTTCCATTTACTTTCCATCAACTGGCTTTACAGTTCTAACAGCTTATTAGCTCAAGGTTCCTCTTTTCAAGAGTTGTTGTCACTTTTACAATTTAATTTCTTGTGTAATAATACACTCACTAGAAACTTTTGTTCTTTCCCTGCACTCTGTTTAGATAAAATCGTATCTCCATCCAGAGTATTTCAAATGCACAAGAATCAAAAAAAAAAAAGAAAATAATTACATAACCCTTCAGGCAATACCGATAAAATTAGGGTCAAAAGAATCAAATAAACATTTAACAAAACCAATCCAGCCAACAGGGTTAAGTTGCTTTAAATGAAACACTAGTGAGTACTTAGACAGGTTTTTGCTAAGGTCCTTTAAAGTAATGGGTTATAAACAATGTCAAATACAATGTAAGTTTTTTAAGACTGTTGCCAACAGACGGATTAGTGAAGTCAGCTATAACACTAGTAATTCTATATTCCATAGCAGGATTCAGACCTACCTGCCACCCGTATATCACAGGCTAACGCAAGTTCTAGGCCACCACCTAAGGCAGTTCCATCTATTGCAGCAATAGTAGGTACAGGCAGATTAGCTGAAAAAGAAAGTACCAATTAACACCAACCTCATAAAGAACATCTCCAGAATGTGATTTCATTACATTTTGCTCATTGCACAGTCATACTGTGGGAAAAAAGTTTCATAAAATAAACTGTGACTAAAATTTGATTGATTGATCAGTACCACTTTGGCAAGAAAAAATGATTCTCCCTATACCTCTGTGGCTGAATAGGCTTTCATGTCTTTGGCTTCTGCTCACACTTGACACAAATCTGAAAAGTGAACTTCAAGAACACAGATATCAGAGCTAGACAAAGCACTTACACAGACAGTCCCAGATGAAATAGAGATGTATGTATGTGTGATGTGCCTGTGATGCTTTCACAGCTAGAAGCTCTCTGTGTCTTGACATTTCTAGACCACCACTGGCAATAGTGGCCCTATTGCCCCTTTCCTCCTCTGAAGCAGCAGTTAACAGCTCAATAGAAGTGGGAAAGTCTTCAGTTTAACAAACAGATGCACATGCTGCCAGCACACATGACAGGTAGCAGGGCTCCAGAGGCCTGTGCGACCATGGCATGGTTTGTAAGCAATTTATCAACAGTGTTCTGACACAGGAAAGCCATTTAAAAAATCAGCTTAAAGCACTGCTTTTCACCTTCTGCAAATTCAAGTTCTCTTCATCCCTCTTTACCACAAAGTTTGATGAAAAATGCATTATCATTTTAGAAATAAACTTGTATATTACACCTTTAATTATATTTAATGTAAGAGTTACCACAAGCTATCAATTTTAAAATGTACTTAAACAGTATTCCAGTAGTACATTGTTGCTACTAAAGTTTCAAAAACAGTCAAAAGCAATTCATCAGCTGGACACTTGGATGTACAGCTTGTTGAAATGTTAAACCAGCTCTTGACAGCAACAGCTTTTTCTCCAGATGTTAAAAAAATATTTCCATTGTTTTAATGTTTCAACTAACTGAATTCATTGACCAGTTCATTCAGTCTTAGCCAGAAATAGAAAAGAAAAAACTCTTCTCTCAACATATAAATTCAAGCGAGAGACTTATTTCCTTTTAAAATCTAGAAGGGTAATATGACAAAAATTATTAATTTAATGTATTAATTACAACTTTTCCTAGTGAAATAGCTAGTTCTAAATTTAGAAATTGTCCTACCTAGCTTACCTTTTCCTGACAGATACACTTCAGATGACTTCATTCAACAAAATGATCAATTAAATATTGGTGCACATCAGTATGGCAATTATTATACATGCCTGAAGTCTCTCACTGGGTAACAAAATATGTAATTAAACAAAGGTTATTTTATCTGCAAATTGACCTGCTTTTATGACTAACAACTAATGAAAATCCAATTGTCTTTAAAAAAAGAACAAAAACTTAGCAATGCTTTTCAAGATTTTAATAGATGCTTTAAAACAAAGCCCCTGGGCTGCTGTTTTAGATCATGATTAATAGTGATTATCTGAATCAATTTCAGTGTGAAAAGAGGCTACTGATTACTGTTTGCAAGAGCTCTTTCAGTGACTTAAAAGAGCTCAAGGTATCCATTTAACCTGCCATCTGCCACAGAAGGCATAGGAGACAGAAGAACAGTAGAAAAATCTGCTCTTTCTCTATTTACTTCTTCTTAGTTATATGGAAAGGCAACTCTCATTTCCAGCAGGGCCAGGTTGCTGACAGAAACTTATAACCCTGTCAACACAACCAATTTGCCAAACAGTCTTGCAATTTTGCTAGCTGACAGAGCTAGCCTTTCTCTTAAAGAAATATGCCTTTGCCATGGGTAAATAAAAAATAGTTTGCCTGAACACAAAGTCAGGGTCATTGTTAACTGCAGTTTCCAGCAGTTACTGCCTGTATGAACGTTCCATTTATCAGAGACTACCAATAGTATCTTGAGCACTATTTGCATGGCTTTTGCAGTACTCCAAGGCAGAATACTTTCCTAAGATAAGCAACTTCCGGAATTAGCTATGGTGCAATTCAAGTAGACTATTACACATGGAAATGAAAGTTACAGAATGAGTATTATAAAACAGCTTGGTTTCAAGAATTACAGCCAGCATTGCTATCATGAAATAACAAAAATTCACCATTCAAGGGGAGAAAAAGCAGTTTCATAATGTGTGTTAGAATCATCACTTCCCAAGAATATTAATGTGAAAGGATCACCTGGCATAAGAGTTGACAATGAAAGAAAGGCAAAATACTAATTCCCTGTAATAGCCTTGTGTGTATCTCTTACATAAATCTAAGAAATTAATCCTTTTAATATGTTCTTGTGAAGCATCAGAAAAACTAGCACAGAAAAAAGTTAGCAATCACTTGGGATTGTAAACTGAGCTTCTAGGCTACTAGAACTTGTTAAAAAGGGTAAAGCTTCTTGGAGTATTAGTATTTTGTAGTACAAGAGGCACCTGATCACATTTATACGCATGACTTTAATGTACAAATGCCAAAACTGTTAAGCCCATAACAAAACCAGAGATGATGTTTGACAAATAATGCCCTGTAGACTTAATTGAATTGTACGCACTCCAATTTTAGGAACAATAAATTACACATATAGAGAAGTCAATCTCCACAATGATTCTACATGACAAGGCTCGTTTGGTATGAGTGATAAAAAAAATATTTAAAGCTTTCCCAAGAAGCCTAGTTGTTTTGTACTTTAACATTCCACATTTTTGTCACAGTTCAAACAAGAAGATATAAATTTCAGGTAATTGTTGTACTACGACTCATTAGTGCTAAATTCTAGATGTGATACCAGTTTATCAGGGTGCAATCATGAGCTGCATAGTGAAATCAAAAAGGAATTTAAGATACATATAAAAGAAACAGATTCACTAAATTAAATGAGAGAGTACAACACAGAGACAAGAGTAGACCATGTATAAATACAGATTAATGTTATTAGAAGTAGTTAAAAAAGGCTAAGTAATGACCAGCACTAAACTTTAGTGAAAAAATTTCACTTTATCATAGTACATCACAGTGTGGAATATGAAGAACACTAAATAGTAAGGTAGTTCACACAATGAATCCAGAAAGGATTACTTTACACATCTATTCTAATGTGAAACATGCTGCTTATTCTGTAAATACACTTCTATTCTGCATATAAAACATGTCCTAAGCAAACCCCAGTAGTCACATCCTAATGCAACAGCAATGCTTAATTATATTACAGAAAAGTAAGATTCTAAGTACAGTGAAGAAATAGAAGGGTCCAATTCAGTTTATGTTATGTTAGCAACAGAGCCACATATAAGACAAAAACATGTCCCTACATTTGAGATTACAGGAACAGAGACTTCCAGCTGAAGAGAAGACAAATGTGAACAAGCAGAACAAAATACATTTTAGGTATTAGTTTGTTTGAGGAATGATCTGTTAGCACAGAAGCTGACAAAACCTGTAAAAATGGATGTTTACTGGCCATTCAAGATGTGATACAGGTAGAGTGACCAACAGGTAAGCCAAAGAACTTCAATAAGAGAAAATAAACTTAGTAACATTAGAAAGCTGAACTAAACCCATAACCAGCTCAAACAAAACAGAAAACACAATATACAGCAATATAAAGAAATAGACCTGCTTCCTACTCAGCAGTAACTGTGAACCTTCAGCCCAACTTCAGGAATACATTCCTGGTAAACAGACATGTCACATGTAGTTTTAGATCAGGCTGACCAGCAGCATCTTGTAGTCTTGGGATACCTCCTGTGACTCTTCATTACTGAAAGATGTAGAATGGAGTAAGCTAAACTCTGCCACAATTCTGCCATGAGTACAGAATGTCACAGGAGAAGGACTTTGCAATTAAGCATATAAAAACACATGTAATGTGTTGGAAGTAATTTCAAATAATCACAATTGTTCTGAAGCAGGTAATTGTTATTTCGTCCTCAAGTGATTTTCCACATGATGTCTACTGCTGGTGACTAACAAGGGATTTCCTTTCTGCTTAGAGACCATGATATGACAAACAACAGGCCAGCATATGAATACAGGCACCTGGTCTGGAGGACTTGACCACTAAATAGTTTCTCAGATGTGTGCCATAACACCCACACAGCTGATTCATATTATTGCGGACACTGACATTCCCCAAATAGAAAGCAGAAATTGCCTGGATTCTACTGACTTGAATCATAAATGACTATTTAGTCTTCTGACTAATTTATTAAGAAAGTTCTTATAACATTACAGATATGTAAGATAATAGCTGGGAGGAAACTGGATTACATGTGACACTTTCTTAGTAACCCTCAAGCAGCCTTTTTCTATTCCTGCACAACCTCAGTTTCTCATTATTGACAAAAAATAAGTGGCCTGATCAGCAAGGAGAAATCTACTTTCCACAGTTAGTGATGAAGAAATAAGTACGAAGAATGAATACATACAAAACCATACAATACATGTAAAACCATAATGACAACAATTTTAAAGTACATATGAAAGTAGCCTTGTTTTTATGAAACATTACATACAGTAGATTTTACATAACAGGCAAAAAACCACTTTCTTTAGATGGTGTCCAATTACTCAAAGGAAGACCTATCACAAATGCTGATCCCTTACTGTGAGTTCCTGAAACAGGCAAAGGAAGAATTATATGGTTATCCAGAATTCCGGACTTTGTGATCTGTGTTCCTGGTCAACTTGCATTAACTTGTCCAAACTGGTTAACTTAAAATATTTAACTCCCAGGAAAAAGAATTACTAATTCAGAATATCAAATTCAAAAAGACTGACCTCCTACGAGTGTCCTCCTTGCTTGCTAAATAAATTTATACCTGTAATATTTTCTGTAAGCAACTGTACCACATAGTCATATAAAAGGAAAAAAAACCCTATTTCTGAGCTAGACAGAAGATTTTGAGATTTAGACTATTCAAGTGACAATGAAGTGCATGAGAATTACCTATTTGTAGCTTGGCAGCTGTTACAATCAATCTGAAGAATACCTGCAGTATTCCCTTTCTTTCCCTAGAATACAGGAGTCATCATTAAAGAACTGAAGTCCAACAGACACAGAATTCAGTTCCTCTTAAAGTAAAAGGTCTGCACTACTACTGCAGTAACACTTCATGATTCCCATGAATCAGAAAAGAAAACTCCATGAAGGTCCACTCAAGCCCTAACAATGCACAAATTCTATACAGTCCCTTAGATATAATTAACTTCTATTTTTAAAGTACTTTTTTACAGATTAGGACAAATATTTTCAATGCAACTAATTATAGCAGTCAGAATTTGGTATCTACAAACATTCAAATGAAGACCCTGTTTAAAGCCTGCCTTTTTATGCATTTGATATGAAACATCAAAATGAAAGACAGTCACCCTAACTTCCCTTGCTACTCCTGTGTTGTCCTGTACCTGGACAATGTTCAAAAAAGGTTCTTATTGTTCCTTTCTCATCTTAATTCAGTGACCTCTGGCAACCAATCTTCAGAAAGAACAGCTACTCAGATATAAATCAGAAGCTGGTCACTAGTACCTACTGAACCAGATTCATAACCCTGACTTATCTTTAATTATGAATGGAAGAATTATTGTTTCCCAGAATGAAACCGAAAAGAAAGTAGTGAGCATACTCTACTTGCCTCAGAAACTGTGACCATCTATCTAAGACCAAAGCAGCTACAGAATTCAATTTCAAATGACAACACAACTGAGTTGCCACAGAACAAAGAAATACATTGTCCAAGCTATTTACTTCATATTTGCATTTCTGAGTATTTGACAAATAAGGTTGATTAGTGAACAGCTTACTAGAACAAGCAACTTCAGGGGGCATTTCCAGCAGCTCATTTTTCCTTCTGAATAATGGATTTCATAAAACATAAAGCCAGGAGGATGAATTGTATAAAAATATCCTGCATACTGTCAGTATTACATGGATTACTAGAGGAAAGTATGTTATAAATTGAGGTATAGATGAACAGTTCCACAATTTGTTATATAACTCTGGCAGATTAAGGAAGTGTGGCAAGTATCTGCCTACATATGTCTGCAGCACATGAGAAACCTTTAAATCACAGAATGGTTGAGGATGAGACTTCTGGAGCTCACCTTGTCCAGCCTGTCTGCTCAACCAGCATCACCTTGAACAGGTTGCTCGAGCTCATGTCCAGATAGCTTTTGAAGATCTCTGAGGAGGGAGACTCCACAACCCGACTGGGTAACCTGCATCAGTGCTCAGTCCCCTTCACAGTGAGTAAGGACTTCCTAATGCTCAGGGAGAATCTCTTCTGTTCCAGTTTGTGCCTGTTGCCTCTGGTCCTGAGACTAGACACCACCAGAGACAGCCTAGCTTCATCTTCTAGCACCCTCCCCTTTAGATACTTACATATATTGCTGAGATCACCTCCTGAACCTTCTCTTCTCTAGGCTGAACAGTCCTAGCTTGCTCAACCTTTCCTCAGAGAAGAGATGCTCTGGAGCATTCATCACCTTCAGGGTCTTTCACTGGACTTACCAGTAGCTCTGTCTCTCACTGGAAAGCCTAGAACCGGTCATAGTACACCAGCAGTGGCCTCACCTGTGCTGATGAGAGGCAAAGGATCACCTCCTTCAACTCCTGGCAATACTCATCCTAATGCAGCCCAGGGTACCACTGTCCTTCCTTGCCACAAGGGCACAGTGCTAGCTGTCTCACATTCAACTTGGTCTCCCACCCAGACCTACAGGGCTTTTTTGTGCTGCTGCTTTTCATATCATTACCCCCATCATATACCCCGTGCATGAGGTTGTTTGCATTTTCCTTTGTAGAAATTAATGAGGTTCCTGTTAGTCTATTTCTCCAGCTTGCTGAGTTCCCTCTGAATGGCAGTGTAATCCACTGCTCATGATTTTACATCATCAGTAAACTTGCTGAGGCTACACTCCATCCCATCACTCACACCATTAAAAGTGTTGAACACTACTGAACTCGGCACTGCCCCTGGGATACACACTGGTTAGAGGCCTCCAAGCAGACTTCATGCTGCTGAGGCACAGTCTGCACCCACTCATTTAGCCAATTTTCAATCCATTTCACTGCCTTTTCATCCAGTCCACACTCACCAGTTACTCTACGAAAATTTTACAAGAGATACTGTCAAAAGCCTTACAGTCAAGGTAGACAATATCGACTGCTTGTTTCTCATCTAACAAACTAATCGCTTCACCATAGGTTGTAAAACTGGTTAAGCAACATTTCCTTCTTCTGACTCCATGCTGATTACACCTAATGACTTTCTTGTACCTCGTGTGCCCAGTAGTAGTTTAGTTTCCACGATTAGTTGTCCCAGAACCTTTCCAAGGACAAAATTTAATCTACAGATAAGAAAGGTCCCTCCCCATTTCTTAGTACATTTATTTAAATGTATTAACAATGGAGGCTTCAAATTAATAAAAAGAATGGTCACATGCCCTCAAAATGTTTAAATAACACTAAGTACATATGTGTATATAGACCCCATAATTGAAGGTCACCCATTAGGAAAGCAAGAAAGAAGAAAAAAGAGTCATATCTTAAGAGTGAGAATGTCAAATATAGAATTACAAATTTTAGTCTTGTTATTACAAAGAAATGCACTTATTTACATGCTATTTATCTTTAGTGTATATTTCAATTAACAATATTTTAAACCTAAATAATATTGCAAGTCTGTGGGATGATTCCTACACCAGTGCTGAAATGTTTGAGATCTGGTACTTTACAGACTTTCTTTAGAAACCCAAAATCTCCCAGTTGTCTGGTTACAAGTTATAAACGAATTTTCAAAAGGTCACAGACACAAATAGGAATTTTGAATCAGCAGTAATTATTATTTGAAATTACATCCTAGCTTGCATAATAACTGGGTACAGATTTTTCTTTGTTTTTTAAAATAATTTTATACCTAAATATTCTTATCTTGTAACTCAGAATAGATTTCTCTTCCACCTCTTCATACTCAGATTCTTGATGTCTCTTGGTGATGTGGCTCCTGATTATAAAAACTAAGATCTTTTAACTTAGAAAAAAAAGGGGGGCATAAGGAGCATATACTATGCCCTTGAGTGGCAAGTAGAGGCAGCCCATGTGCAATTCTGGTAATTGGAATATTCTTTATACAAGGAACATTATAATCACAAAATTACATTTAACATATTAAATAATTTATGTCACAGGAAATCAGAAAAATAATTGCAACACAGCACTGTATCTTGATTTCATTTTTGGGGACCTTTCCCTGAAGAACAACATTGCGACGGCGCACAACCTTTGCAATGACAGTTTTGTTCAGGCAGTTACCTTGCCGTGCAAAATCGGTAATCAAGTCAGTGACTACAACAGTTTGCTTTCATTTTCAGTTGCAAGCTACTACCATCACAAAAAGATTCTTCTATGGGGAAAAAAGCTAACAGAAACAAAATACTTCAACAAGTATTACAACCATTCTGTAACACTAAGAAAACCAACCAGTGTATGCAGCAACATATGAAAGTGGCTGAGAGAGACTGTCAAATCCTCCTACGTGAACTCGGGGTAAAGAAGATTGGTCAAACCATTTCTGCACATGGCAAGTAATTAAATGTTACAAAGCTTTACCTCTCGTAAGTGCAAAAATAAGGGCAAAGTGATTATTCAATTAATTGCTATATCTCCGTATGTTTCAAAAATATATTCATCTACACAAACGACCACACTTTAAAGTCTGGATATGCAATTCTGTGCCACACATTTGCTAGTTACAACTGTGAGAGGCTTTCAGGTACCCTCTAATTCCTGTGCTCCACATAAGCAGCTTACTATACTACAACTGTTGATAGACTTGTTTGAACATGACTGTCTTTGCTATAATACCTTCAAAGTTCAGGCAGACAATAACAATAAAGAGTTGCATAAAAAAACATGTATTTTAGTATTTGTAAAGAAATTTTGCTTTTTAACGAAAATGGTTACTGCACATTGCCTACAGATGATTATTAAGCAAGAGGTATTGATAAAGTTTTTCTTCATTTATTTTGACAATGGCTAAAGCAACTCACTCAATCCTATTAATTTCCCATTTTCTTCCATTAATCACTCACTCTTATATATGATATAGAAATAATATATTTTTGTATTGAAAAAAAACCATTCAAACTTTAATAGAGGAATATTATATTCTTTATTTTAAAAATTTCTATTTGGTATTTTATTATGGACAAGTAGGAGAGACAGTGTGTTTTACATTCTTGATAATAGAAACAGAAACTGGGAAACTAATGGGAATAAAAGAGGTGGTTTAATTAAACCCTACAGTTTTCTGTACCCAACTTTTCCATGATTTTCTTGTACTACAAAAATCATTTGGATATTTCAATCATCTCCAGTGACACACTTCAGTTTGATGAACAGATTCTTCAGTTCTTTCATATTTACTAATGTTTTGTCTTGTAGTTTCATTCTGCCCTCAGTAAGACAATAATGAAGTAAAACCTAGATGACAGAATCCACTTCCTGTGCAAATGAATGAAAGCCTTGGATAAAAGAAAAATGAAAATTATTTCTTGCATTTTTTACCCTTACTAAGTACATTTAAGGACTAAGAACATCTAAGAACATTTAAGACCTTTAAACAGCAAAACATGTAAAAGAGCACAGCATGTAATCGAGCAGTGAAATTACAAAACACAAAGGAGTTAAATGAATTCAGTTACATTTCTACATTCTACTTCTATGAAAGCTTTTTTTTTTCTTAAAGAGAACACAAAAGAAAACTCAAACTATAATCTATACATAATACACACAACTATATAGTCTTGAATATAATCTTTGGTCGTTAAAAGAATCAAATTGCATACTGTTTTCTTTTTTTTATTGTCTACTTGTCTGACTTACAGTATGAAGATAACACATACTCTATTATTACCAGCACTCTTGTTTGACACAATACATTCCCCAGTCTAGTGCTAAAATATTTTTATTTCTAAATTAGCATAATGTACCAAGTAATAGTTTCAAGCCAGTTCATTCACAGAACACTACAAAAGAAACACTCCCTAATATTTCACAGTAAGCATAAATCTCTTTTTTTTTAATAAGCTAGCTCAGTAATATCATCAAGCCAGTGCCTACCTAAGCAAAGGTGTATTCAATACAAGACTTGACAATGCTATTCTGCAATTAAAGCCTCAAGCAGTGAGCACCAGATTTCTTTGACAGAAGAGCAACATCATGCTTTCAGAACTCATGTCAGGAGTCGCTACCCTTTGAATACCAATTCGTTCAAGGAACAGAGCCAGAGACAAGGACAAGCAAAGCAAAGAGCTAACAAACTATTCTTTCTCAGTCAGTGATTGAAACATGCAATTTCAAACCTGAACAGGGTTTGATATTTTCCTTCGAGGAAAGGACAGTGTTCCCAATGCATCAAACATGCACAGTGTGGCTCTCTAGAGAAGGAATGGAAGCCCTCGACAGCAAGTGATACTGGAAGGCCTGTTTTAACACAGTGCAAACTGGCTATGGTGATCTCAATAAACCATTTTGAGCAAGCAGCACCCTGGTACAGTTACCTTTGTGGAAGGAAACTTAAAGAGCCATGTCCAGAGCATAGTCTCTTGTCCTCACAGACCAACATTTGGAATTACTACCAGAAGGAAAACTAAACTGCCGCTGAGGCTATGTTGATTTTTTGTCACAGCTGTACAGCAGCACCAGGATCAGACAACGCTTAGTCAAAGGCTATCTTAAATTAATTCAATATCAAGAGAAGAAATAAATCTACCATTGGAAAACAACCAAGAGCCCAGCAACCCACTCAGAATGCTAGTGCTCAAAGACTGTATTAGTTGTGCTGTACACTTAATCAAACAGGCAACATCATGATACAGTAAGTGGAACGCTGTGTTAAAATCTACCTTTCCCAGTGTCAGCAATGCAGAAAGACCACGATGCCTGAGGCCAGCTGCTAAGCATGGCTCTGCTAGCTGTAATTTGTCCTTTTTCAGATTTGATAGCTATCCAAAATTTCACTCAGCTTCCCAGTAAATGCAACTCATAGCCAGTATCTCTCTTCCCTAAGAGAGAAATCCACAGTTCTTATCAAAGAATTTCCAAACTAGACTACTCCAGCTTTGATGGCCAGATCTACTTTCAGCAAACACAGATGGATTTAGTAAATTTGGTAAATTTTGAGTGTTCACTACTAAACCAGTGTTTAAAATGCTAACCACAGCCCCACAGAAGTCTCAGAAATTCAAGGGGTAAAACAAGGCACAGCACCAACCTCATCAATGATAATTCTTGTTTATTTTTAAGCCTTCACAATAGGAAGGTGAGGTAGCAGTTAGCAGACCCAGCAGACCAGCAATCAAGTGAAAATTTTTATAATTCTGATACCTTATAACTGGGACCTCTGAAACCAATTTTTGACAGCTTGCATCCAAAACCAAACCATAGCATATAATGTGGCACCAAAAAAATGCATGTATGCATGATGTTCAATAGTCAAACAAGGAACTTTTTTGAAAAGAGGATGTTTTTCTGAAGGACGAACAAGTGCGCTCTTTTAATTAAATTAAAAGTTTGGTGATGACTGAAAGCCAGAAGGACCGAAAAAATGCTAAAGATGGAAAAAAAATCTGTAAATATAGAACTGCATCTGCTCTGAATAAAATAAAAAGCACACAATAAAGAACACAAATGCAAGCAGCTGACCACAAGGTGCTTTCAGTCAGGATGACCTCATTCAAAGTGGACTATGTTAAAAGTAATCATATCTGAGAGAACTATATATAAACAAAGTTACTAAGCATCACTACTTATCAAAGTTGTATCACAGCTTATGCATCAAAACTAATCAAATTTTTTAATAAAGACCTGTAAGATTTGTTATAATTCAACACGACCAACAGAAAACAGGTAACTTTAGTATTTTATTCTAAAATTTATTCTTAACTTAGTTCAGATCTAGGTTCCATCAGGCCATGAGTAGGGTGCTTTGTCTCCAAATGTGAAATACAAAACAAGCCTGACCACACGTTAATTTTAAAAAGTAACCAAGAAAGTCAGCCTCCAATTTTTATTCCCTGTTTATGGGATTTGGGCACTTATGCCTACATTCTTTGGAAGAGCTTTGCTAATCAATGGTGTTTCCCATTTAATAGAGGTTGGGGCCAAATGTCAATTTGATTAATTACATGTATTTGCTGAATTGAAATTCTTTCTACAGCTTCAGCTTTTGTTTTTATTAAACATGGTGTTTTTATTGAGGAGTGTGGTGATTGCATTCATCTCCATACATAGCCTCAGTCTGTTTTGCAACTGAAATCCAAAAAGATAACACATATACACTATCACAGCCCTGGCCCCGCAGTCAGTATAAATAACAACATGCACTTAACGGATAAAATACATACGGAAGATCTAACCGACAATGATGGGATTTTTTTTCCCCCCCAAAGCCTCAAAAACAAGGCTTCTGGAAATCATTACTATTTGACTTAATTTAGCCAGGCCTATCTTGTTGTGCATGGTTACAAGAGATCTATTAAAGCTTTTCTCTCCTAATTTCTTGAGGGTAAAGACAGACTTACATCAGTAACCAAGTGCTTCAAGGCAGAATATAGTAACAGACAAGTAGTCTTACATTTCTTACTGTTAAAAAAAAAAAAAAAAAACACCACAGAAAAAAGTACAAAAACCCCAGACACACACACACAAACCCAAACCCACCTCCACAATTCTGGTATAATTTTAGCAAAAGCAACCACTGCTAGAAATAGAGACTGTTTTGATTTCCCCCTCCCCAACTTAAAGCTCTAAGTGTCGCAACTAATGGCTCAGTTCAATTTTTTCAGCTCTTTTTTTATGCATTTATTTTTAAACAAAGTCATATTTACTGCAGTCTTACTTCTTCACCCAAATTTAGTAAGATGTTATAAATTATTCCCATATAAACAAGTGCAGTATGCTTTTAATTTCCAGAAAATTCTCTTCTGTAGCTATATTCCAAAATGATACTACAGCTTTCTACAAAACCGCCACTGTAAGGATTTTAAATGTAATGAAATTGACAGAAACTAAAGAAAGCCAAAGGATGTCAATTCTAAAAAGCTATGTTTACCTAGTTGTTCAAGACATAATTAACCTTTACTGCATTTCATCTGTAAAGGTAACTTAATGGTCTTCTTTCTGAAAATACAGCTAAAAAGACATAACTCCTTAGTAGGTCACACATCTGAATACAAATGCAATTATCAAAATATGACCTAGTTCTGAAAAGCAAAAAGTAGAATACAAATGAGATTATAGTATTAAACTCGGATAGAAAAAATAACACAATAGGAGACTGGAAATATTGTTCCCTAGCTACATGACATTCTGCAGTGGTAAATATTAATCTGAAAATTGTTTCCCCTCTTTAACTATCTCACAGCACTCTAGTTGTTGCCGGGCAGGAAAAATACCATTATTATTTTCAATATACAGCTTAATTGCAGTGAACAAATGCAAATACAATGTCCCTACAGTTCTACATAAATTACACTTTGTAATGACAGATCACTTCTTCAGAAGAATAAAAAAAAGAACTGAGAACCTCTGACTTGCCATAAAATTAATATTAATTTCTATTCATAAGGGCATCACACAGTGGGACATCTCATGCACCCATCTAATCTAACCTCATATACATATTTTTTCAATACTGTCTACCATTGTCTGATGTAGGGAACGACATAATGAGACCCCCACCTGGGGTAATGCATCCAACTCTGGAGTCCTCATCACAGGATGACCATTGACCTGCTGGTGTTAGTGAACTCTGGAGTGAGTCCAGAGGAGGGACACCAAGTTGATCAGAGGGATGGAACACCTCTCCTATGAGGAAAGGCTCATCCCAATCCCAAAGAATTGGGACTGTTCAGCCTAGAAAACAGAAAGCTTTGGAGTGACATAATTGCAGCCTTCCAGTACCTGAAGGGAGCCTAGAAGAAAGACGGAGAGGGACTTTTTACAAGACCATGTAGCAACAGGACAAGATGAATGGATTCAAACCAGAAGAAATTCTTTACTGTGAGGGTGCTGAGGCACTGGAACAGATTGCCCAGAGAAGCTGTGGACACCCCATCCATGGAAGTGCTCAAGGCCAGGCCGGAAGGAGCTCTGAGAATTGTCTAGTGAACCTGATTGTTGTAAGGGGATGGAACAAGATGATCCTTAAGGTCCCTTCCAACCCAAACCATTCTATGGTTCTGTGATTTTCAAACTGACCTGCAAAGGCCCAGAAAAATGTTTAATCCGTCCTATAACTACATCTACTGTGGAGGGAGGGAGGGAGGGAGGGAGGGAGGGAGGGAGGGAGGGAAATGGAGAGAGAGAGAGGGAGGGAGGGAGGGAGGGAAAGAAGGAGGGAGGGAGGGAAAGGGAGAGAGGGAGGGAGGAAGGGAAGGAGGCAAAAAGAGGAAAAGGGAGGGAAAGGGAGGGAGAAGGGGAAGGAGGAGGCAAAGATGAGCAAGCACAGAAAACCCTTGGTCAACCTAAGCAAAAAGTTTTGTTTAAGTATCAGGCAAGGGCAATATCTTCAAATTCTTTCTCTTTTCCAACCAATGTCATGTATATCAAATTGCTAGTACATTCGCACAAATCTTTGTATCTCAGTATTTCAGTGATCTTGATTCTCAAATATTAATTCCACTTGCTCACAATTCCATGCTTTTTTCTCAAGTGACTACAGATCAAGGAATGAAAGCACTCACATTGGTTTCCTAAACTTCAAGTAATTCACTGTAAGCCTTTTAGATAATACTGAAAATTTGCTTACATACTCAGTAGTTAAATACTCTCACAGGAACCTTAATGAAGATGAAAACAATTAAACATTTTTCTCTAAGTTTTTTCAACCCTAAGGCAAAACAAATCATCAACTAACTGTGAATATTTTCCAGTCATTCAGTGAAGAATGCCAAATCCAAGTATTCCTTCAGACTTTAGAAATTTTCTCATTTAAAATTTTGAAAATAATCAATTAAAAAAAACCCCTGTTTACTAATCATAGGAAAATCTTGAAATCAGCTGCCCATATTTAAACACTAATACCAGTTTAAAATATTTTCAGTAACTTCAAGTCAAGGAAGGCTGAAAAATTATTACTTAACGCTAAGAAGCCCTCTCAAAATTCTTAAAAGTAAATTAATGGAGCAACTTATTGCCACTTGCTTGGCATTCCAATAAAAGGAGAAATACCAGCATGGCATACAGTATCAGCTGCAGGAAATTAATGATCCATTCACTTCCAAGTATTTTTCAGATTTCACTTATTTAAACAGCCTTGACTGTCCACTTCAAAGACATGACATTCATTTCAGGACATAAGCATCTCCATTAACTACCTAATCAAAGTTTCATACTTCAGCAGTTTGTCATTTACCTAAAAAAAAACCTGGTATCCATTCATAACATTTTGCCAAACCAAATCTGACATAGTTTCTTAAGGAAATGCATCTAAATAAATGTTCTGAGAAATTATTTATTCCTCAGAGTTGTGTGTCAAAATTTCAAGTGACAGAATGCATTTTACATAGAAGTTAAATGTAGAAAATTAATTCCTTCACACTTGGAACACTACACTATCACATTAGCAATAACCTGTTGAAAAGTAGTTATATTTAAACTGGTCAGCAGAGATGTAGAAATATAATTATTTGATGATGAATTCATAAAGTAAAACTTAGAGAAATTACTATCCTTAAAACCTGGTATGAGTTGACTAAAATCCAAAACTATTAACAGGTTTTACTACACCAAAACATATTAAACAAAATTTTAGAAGACCTTAGTAGCTAAATTTCTATCAGCAGCTGAAGCTTAACATGTTTCTAAAATGCATTAGACTGTAATAATTATACCAACCACAAGAATGCAATAGTAAAAACTGAATTCTAAAGCTCCTTTATGTCACGGAACAATCCATCCTTTATGAAAACAGCAGGGAAAATCACCTCTATTAAAATTGATATTTAGCTTTTCTAGCATTCTTTTAAAAAGTCCAACTCAACTTGGAACACTTTAAAAGAATAAATGCACCATGATTCATATTTATCAATATATTCAATAGTCCTTATGGGTTCCTTCCAATTCAAGATCTGTGATGTGATACTACATAGTTAGGGATACTCTACTACCTGTCAAGAACTAACTATGCATGTTTACATCATTCCTCTAATCTAACATTCTAAGGTTAAAGTTATAATACCATTTTTCAAGGGAGAGGTTGCTTACCCAATTCATTAATAGTTGCTCTTGCTCTGGAGACGAAAGAACTAACTTCACTTGAGTGCATTTTTGCCCTTTCTTTAAGGTCAGCACCTGTAAGTGACATTTAATATATATGTTAGAAAGCTGTAAACAGTATTGTAAATACAATTTCAAAAGTGAAATATTTCTTCACTTAGAAAAATTTAAGGCTACTTCTAGACAAGGAGTTTAAATTGGTCACATGAATTCTCCACAGATTTCAAGGAAAACATGAGCTATTTAGCAAGGAAAGACAAAACCAAAAAGCCCAAAACAAACAAAGAAAGAAAGAAATTATCCATAATGAGATTTTCACTATTTATATTTTTCCCAGTGACATTTTGTTTTCTCTTATTAAAACAGTTTATGAACAGTAGCATTCATGCTTATAGTTCATCTGTCATACTATTTTATTTTCCCAACTGTGTCACAAAGTCTGGCAAATATGTGTCTTTCATACTGTACTCTTGTTATCTTACTGACTACTCTTACTGGTAGATCATACAGTACATATGTTGCATGGTTTTACATTAACAGACTATATATACCTAAATAAAAATGCTACAGTGGACCAATTTTTCAGCTCACTTTTCACTCCCTTATTTAAACTTATTTTGGACTACATACCATCATTTTTTGTTCATCAAAAAAAAGGCCACAGTTTGAAAATTTTTACCTATTTCTTCATGCGTATAAAAAAATTATTTTGTTTAATAAGCATACTATTGCTAGGCATGGACACAAATGTGTTTTTAAAAACTCACTTATAGGAAAAACTGACATTTTCTCTCATGAGTGTGTAAAAAAAGAGAAACTAACATAATAATAGCTAAACATAGAAGCCTATCTTTCTTATAGAGGAACAATATATAAAAAAGGCAAAACCTGCATAGACACATTTATTCTCCAAAGAAGTGAAATAGTCACAAGGCATAATTTAGCATGTATTTTTTCCATTTGGTAAAAATTAACCGATTGAGCTAGTCTCTTTGCATACCCAAAAAGGTTAAACAAGGCACTTTTTAAAAATGCAAAAAAAAAGGTTTATGTTTCTCTACCCTGAGAATATGATCCATTCAGGAAAATGTATTGAACTCAGATTAAGTTAAGACTGTAGCTCGGAATTTTAAATCATGCAGTCATTGGTTTCATTTCACCTTGTAAGTTTCTGGACTGAACTCATGGTAGGCACTCCTGACTCTCTTCATCAAACATAGTTTTAGACATACTTTTGTTGACAGCATTAGCTGTAATGCTAAACAACTCTAGGCTAGCTCTGTGAAAATCAGTATCTTTATCTGACATTTCCTGATGGACATCCAGCTGTTGCTTTGAAGTACCATGCCAAATAATGCAGCTCTACATCTTTCCCTCTACCTCTGTCATAGCAAAGCTCTTCATTCTGTTCTCCTCCTATGTACGTCAATATAAAAACAATGACGCATCAGTCCTGGTTGCATTTGCATATTTCCTGCTAAGTAATGTAAAGCTTAATTTACAATATGAGGCACTTTGCCAAAAACTTCCAAACAACCCTCTAGAATGTGCCCCAACTGAGACAGTAGGACAGGCCAGTTGACCAGACAGTACAAAATAGGAATTACTACAGCCAAGCCTGCACTGCAGCAAAATTGCAACTGCTACCTTAGTAATTCATAATCAATGCATAAAGAAATATTGCCAGGAACCCAAAAAACAAACAAAATTTGCATCCATGAATCTGGATAGAACTCTGAATCACATAATACGGTGAGCAATTTTCATAAATCCATTTATGTATACAGTTCTGGAGCTAAAAGGAGATTTTGAAATGTCACATTTAAGAAGTTAAATGGTAAATTGCTTTAGAAGTCACATCAGCAAGCATGCAAGTGAAAAAATATAATTTATTTGATATCAGTTAAAGTGTGGATCTAGCTTCTTCAACTCTGTTCAAATCACTGCCTATGTAAGAAACTATATGCTTTATGAACAAAAACCTCTTTGGCTGTGCAAACTGACTCAAAATTTCCACACACTGAAATCACTGGGCATCCCCTTGGAAAGCATTACAAGGAAAACAACTAGCATTACTGGTAAGAAAATCTTCTGTCAGTATAAGATTAAAACAATTTTTAGGGTTTGATTTATTCAGACTAGAATACATGAACAGAAAAATGGACTCAACCAAAAGAAACCCCAATCCTTCTAAAATAAAAAATACACTGCAGACTTCTTCCTTCAGTTAGAATATACATTTCCTTGAAGACATTTACAGAAATCTATTAAGTATTTAACAAAAACCTTGCTTAGGCATAGATTAAAATATAGCTGCTAATTTAAAATTAACGATACTGAATACTGTAAAAAAAATTCAAATACATAGCTGATCTTAGTGCCTTAACCAACTTTTGTAAACTAACATTTCCCTTCTTTAAGTGTTTCTCCCTCATAAATGTCAAGGAAACAGAAAGAGCCCTTTTGGTAGGCCTTCTTCTATTTTAGCTTTCCAAAGAATAATAATAGTAACTGAAGTTCCCTTCCTCAGAGGGAAAAATTTTAGTCAGAAGCCATTCACTGCACTCCAGAAGAACATATGCCTTGGCATCCTCGGGGATGGAACTGCCACCAACTTAGTACTTTTGTTTCTCTTACAAGATTCAACTACTCGTCAAAAAATTATTGAAGAATTCTGACCCATATAGCAAAGAACTGTTCATATATTTCTTCAAAATCTCTTCTCAAGTCAGAAGTAGAAAAGGTTACCTTTCTGAAGCTAGCCATGCAGGTTCAATCAGAGAGTTCTGCTCTCTCAGCTACTGAAATCAAAGACCCCTCCTCTCACCCCAGGTTTTCTACTTCAAAGCAGCTGAAAATAGTATTTGCTTAACTGCTGAGAGCAACAAAGTATCTAAGGTTTTCAAACCACAAAAAGTCTGACACAACAAAACTCTGCAATTTTTCTACGGGCCACAGCTGAAATCTGTGGACAGTCTGACCTATCTGCTTGCCCATATCCACTCCCAACAGACTCCAGGGGCTCTACTGTGGGTCTGTTCTTCCCCACCACACTGAACACAGAACGCTCCAAGACCTCCTACCCAAGAAGGAAAAGGGCAAACCCAAGCTACCAGGGGGCTGAGGCAACAAACTGCTGCAGTTTTGATGGTACAGTGTAATTATATCCCCACATCCATCTGGTTTGTACTGGAGCATGAATCATTGTTTTCACCATATTAAGCTCCCTGGTGTCTCAGTGCTTTGTCCCACTGCTTTTCATCCACTCAGAACAGTAACAGAAGCTGTGATTTTAGAAATTATGCTCTCCAGTTCTCACCTCACCGCTCCCAACATTTTACCAACTACCTTTTGAAGATTGTAAAATGCCATTTTCAAATCACTAGCTGCTACTGCAGGACAAAAGAGAAGTGCCACAGTGAAAGACTACATTGACAGTACCATCAACCACTTCCTCCTACAGCTATATTAGGATTTGGTCAGGTACTCTCCACTTGTGAATAAACTCTTCTTGAATCACCTTAATTCACAGAAGTATCACCTCAAAATTTACATAGCAAACTGGTAGGAGAGAACTTTCCTGATGACTTCCGATGAACAGATATGTTTGAAAATGACCAGTACTAACAGCAGGCTTTTAGAGGTCAGCTGTGATCTGGTTTTTCCAGATCAATTTTCAAAACTGATGTAAGGAAGATGCATGCTGTTTTAAATACTACCTACATTTGTATTGAAGTTTGTCAATCCAAAAGAAAATCTCTGATTTTGATCCATCACTTTCTTATTTCCCTCCTCCAATATCGGAAGAAAAGAGGAAGGTTAGTTTGTTTGCCTTTTTTACCTTACTTCCCCTAAATATGAAAACCCTGTGGTAATAATTCTCTTTTTGCATGGTTTCAAACATTTGTCTATTCAATGGTTGGCTGTAGTACACTGTCAGTTGAGAGAATTATTGCAGCATGTGCCCGACTTCCACTTCACAATGATGCCAGAGAAAATGTTTATTTGAGAAAGCCAAGGGCAGTCCAGCAAGATAGGGATATTGCTGTTATTCACCAGAATTTTTCCACCTACACATATGTATGACAAGGATGGCTTTTAACTCAGAGGACACACCAAAGGAAACCAGCCTTTACAGTGATTACTCTGACCCCATGCCTCCTGCCTTATTTGGTTATTTTCACAAACTTGCTAATCAGAATTTATATACTGTTGAAAAGCTATATGTTGTGTTTGTAAAATATGTTCCAACTATAAGCCTCACTTTCCAAATAATATAAATGCCTAGAAATCTTCTTGTATAGACTATTCTATGTGACTTCCAAAACACACCACAAAATCTTTAAACTAAAAAGGCATAAAATGTAATGGTTTATATATGGTATTTCAAAAATTAACTTCATTCAATAAATAGTTCATATTAAAAAGGAGGTCTTTTAGAAAGCTGGCACACCAAAATTAAACAGTGAAGTTATTCTACCAAGAGTCAAAAGGTGCTTGAAGGGTCTTTTGTCTGAGAAATGGAAAGGAACTGACATATGCACAGGCATTTGAGGTAGAATAAAGTATTAAATTCTTAGTGCAGCAGTGTTATTGTGAGCTTGCCCTTTGATCTTACCAAACATAGATCGACCAATTCTGTCAACACACTGAAATTTCAGTAAGGAGGTGACACTGGGGAGCATCAGAGGATACTCTCTTGCATACTCTATCCAATTCTTCTATATCTTGTCAGCAAGAACTAAGAACACTGGAAACAGCAAAACACAAATGTACCACCTATCCAAAGAGGCTAAGGAATTTATGAAGGAATCTTACAATGCTTTCAGCTGGAGCTACAAAATATGTACTACCTCACCAATTAAAATGTTAAGAATTCCTATGAACCCACATCGTACTCCCACACAATGCATTTAAACAGACTATGAATTAATATCCATCTTTCTCCACATATACTGAGCTAAATAAAATACTGAGAGCAAAGGGACAACTTTTACATACCTTATAGATTAACTTATAACCACTAAAAAACCCCATCCATTAAGGTATATGGAAATATCTTTATTTTAAAGCAGATGTGTCCAACTTCTAGAGAAGCCATTGCAAGAAATCCAAGAAATCATTAGCAAAACACCAATAAACTTCTATGAGGTTAGGAACACCTCAAAAGGAAGCTGTACATACAGCTTTGTGAGAATAACATTATAGTCAACTTACATTCAAAACCCGAAAGATTTGTCAACATTTCTTTTTCTCCAAACTTCAAAAATTTCAGAAATAAAGCTTTTAGAGCCTGAAATCTATTCAGGACAACTTAGCTCCTGATTCTAAAACTAAAATACCTCATGAAATAAATAATTTATTTAAAGATAGTGTCAAGTCTAACACAAGTAGAACTTTGTTAACACAGTAATAAGTTATGATTATTATTCTGTTGATATATACTTCCAACTTACATCTTTAAAATCCTTTTAAAAATCCACAAAAGCATAATTTAAATTTGATCATTATAATGTTACCATGTAGATTAATGATTTCTACTTTGCTTTCAACTAACGTTTTTCTGCATGTGAAGATACACGCTTGACAAATCACTGCACAAAACAATGCCAGTCACTACTGAAATCTCTTGCTCATGTAAAACATTTTATGCTTTGCAGACAATATATGCATGCACGCCAGTAGTAATTCCATTGCACCTCCAGCTCAGCCAGACCCAGGATACTCAGATCATCAATCTGTAACCATTAAAGCTATTACTGACTGTGATCTTGAACTCAAATGAGTTCAGTCTGCGCAATCAAGAACAGGCAGAATGTGTCATAGCTATTGACACTCGGGACCACGTTCCACAAGGTAACAAAAAAAACCCCCACCTATTTGATAGAATAATAAACAAGTCTAGCCTGGATATTTTATTTTTATCTTCTCATAAAAAAGCTCTGTGGGGATGACCTGGTCCAAACTTCTATCAAATGCAGAGCCCTAGATTAGGTTGTCCAAGGTCCTTCCAAGTCCTTAATACCGCTGACAAGGGAGATGCCATCACTTCTCTGGGAAAGCTATTCCTATGACTAATTCTTAATTATCTTCTCACAATGGATATTTCTTTTTATTTGGACAGCATTCCCCTAGAGCAACCTGCGCCTACTGCTTCTTCTGTCACTGTATAAACCCTTGTAAATAGAGTACTTTTCTCTGAATCTACCTGGCACAGGAAGACCAGTATCCTCTCCCCTCTCAGCAACCTCCAACCATCTAATCACCTTATGCTAGTCTATGAAGTGCTGAGTAGAATGAGCACATGCCTTGATCTGCTGATGATTCTCTTTCTGACGCAGTCCATGACACCGTTTGCCTTCTTTATGCCGTATTATACCAATAGCCCATGTTAAGTTTACTGTCCCCCAGAACCCACAAGTGCTTTGCAGCAGAGCTGCAGCCAGTTTGTTCTGCCACTTAAGTTCATTCCATTCCAGATGCAGTTCCTATTTATCTCTGTTAAAACTCATGTAATTCTTGCTGGTCCAGTTTTTCAGCCTCTCAAGGTTTCTCTGAATGAATGGTGGCTCCTGCTTCCCACATATCTCCCTCCCCTTCCACTTCGAAGTCATCTGCAAACTCAGGGATGGTTCAGTCCTATCATTAAAATGTTTTACAAAGGTATTGAATAGCACTACTGGACCCAGCATCAACTTTCAAGGAACACCATTCCAAGGGCCACTAACAGTTCGACTTTGAGCCACTAACATCAGATTGTCCTTTGATCTTTAGAGATGAGATACTTTTCATGGTCTGTATGTCCAAATTGTATCTTACCAACTTGTCTACAGGAATACCAGGGTGAACATATCAAGTGCCTTGTGAAAGTCAAGGTACAGAGCATCCATAACTCTTCTTTCATCCACTGAACGAGTGGTTTTGTCACAGAAAGCATCATATTGGTCAAGCACAATTTACACTTGGTAAATCTGGGCTGGATTTTCCCAGCCATTTTCTTTCTTGTCTTTCACATGCTTGGAAAATCTTCCACAAACACTTGTTCCACGACTTCCCCCAAAAATGTAGTGAGACTGACAGCTCTGCAGTTTCCCAAATTGTCATTTTTGTAGATAGGTATAATATTTGCCCTTTTCCAGTCACTTCAATGACCTTTCAAATAAGACAGATGGTGGACCAATTCAGATGCATCCCACCAAATCCTGTTCATGTGTATGTGTCCAACTGCTACAGCTGGACCTTAACTCAGTCCTACTCTGTCAGTGTTTTGCTGTTAATTTTGTAGTTGCTTCCTGGCATAGAGACTTGGGAGCTGACCTTTCCCATGCAGACCAAGGCAAAGAGAAAATGGAATACTTCTGCCTTTACTGTGTTGTCCATAACGAAGCTGTCAGACGCATGAAGCGGCAGACGTACATTTTCCTTGACCTTATGTTTGGTACTAACATATCTACAGGAGTTTTTCTTGTTACTCTTGACACCTTTTGCCAGTTCAAACTCCAACCGAGCTTCTTCCATCCCAAGCATATCTCTGCATTACTGAGTGCTTTGGAAGTCTGTCCCATTTTTCAAAGTTGAATAAACAACTCCAAATATATAAAAAGGATATTCAAGAAATTAAAAAACAGGAAGATTTTTCTTTCAGAATAAAAATGAATATTCAAATCTAATGTCTAAAAGGTACAGAATACACAAAATAAACGTAAAATGTACTGAATATGCTGCACTGTATTCCTAAATATTTTCAAGATTTTAGATTCAAACTGACTCTATCAATACTTATAAATCAGTTACTAATTCAGAACATTAAGAAATGAAACATCATCTCTTCAAGGATCATGTATTTTGCAAGTGAGATATGAGAGATCTGAAAGTTAAGGATAAAAAGGGAAAAAATAGTACCAAAATAGCTACTAAACAAAGAACTGCTAGCAACTTGCTTCAGAGGACCAGCTTCTTTTATGAGTACGACTGAAAAGGAAGATCTTACAAGGCAGTACAACTTCCTCTACATTTTCCGTGCTCTAAGATTTTATATTTGCCTATTAAATCACATGTGCATGTAACAGGTAAAATTTATATCAAAAGATCATGTCCTCAAAGAATAATCTGTAAAAGAATAATGTACTGTTGGTAAAACACGGTTTTGCATAATCCCTCCCCTTTCTTTTTTTTCTGGTTTTCTAATTCGTTAAGGATAGATTAAAAAAACTAAGATTCACATTAAATCTGCCCATACTGCAGAGTACCTTGAAGCATTTCAATGAGGAAAGAATCCCACAACATTTATTCTAAGTTTATTCAAACTCTCTCATGTTCTCAAACTTAATTTTTTCTTTCTATTTATTTCTTAATTTGAAGGTAAACAGATATGATTACCACTTCTGTGTGGCAAACATGACTTGGATCTCTACATTTTTGTGCATTTCTGTTGTGGTTTAACCCAAGCTGGCAACTACACAGCCACTTGCTCACTGCACCTCCCTTGCCAGTGGGATGGGAATGAGACTCAGAAAAAGAGTTGAGATAAGGACAATAGAGTAAAATAAGAATAATCTTCTTCATAAAAACAACAGCAGCAACTGATATAAGAAAAAAGAGAGAGAGAAATGAAGGCCAAGGAGAAAAGCCACATGATATGCAATGGCTCACCATTCACCCAGCCTGCCCCCCAACAGCTTTAGCAGCTCCCAGCAAACTGCCCCCAGTTTTTAAACTGGGCAAAATATTCCATGGTATGAAATATCCCTTTGGCCAGTTTGGGTCAGCTGTCCTGGCTGTGCTCCCTCTCAGCTTCTTGTGCACCTGCAAAGCCTTTGGCTTAGGGTAAGCACTACGTAGCAACAACCAAAACATCAGTGTGTTATCAACATTATTCTCATACTGAATCCAAACAACAGCACTGTATCAAATACTAGGAAGAAAATTAACTTTGTCCCAGCCAAAACAAAAACCATGTAATGATTTCAATAAAGATAGGAAACAAAAAACACAAGGGCAAAGAAATCAGTAATATACCACAAAATACTAAGCAAGCGCTTAAAACCTTCTCATAAAAACTGGAGAACTTCAAAAGTTACATATAAGTATTCAGAACTCAATTTTCCAGACGCACAAAATTCTTAGAAAGTCAGCAACTGCAAAAATCCAAAATTATTTAAAAACAGTGTAAGAAGGTGCACATATATTCATGGGCATTAGGAAGATATTTGAGTATGCAACATAAGGAACCAAAAAACTAATACCAGAGCATTATCACGAGACCCAGCTTTAACAGTGAATTAATATACTAAGAGCAGGCTCTGAAGTGCCAAAGAGCTATAAACAAACAGTCACTGGCTGAAAACACAGACCTTGGCCCTGTGCCTATCTAATTAGGTTATCTCTCAGCCTTTGGTACTGTTACACAAACATACTAAGGAGATTAGGACATATTTTTCATAATTGCCTGTTAAGTATCACTTTATCTAAGAAATTTGTTCACAATATATGGTTAAAGCATCTTTCATAACTTAGGAGAAAGCACCTTTCATAACTAAAGGGTAACCATCTACTTTCAATTGTAGCCATTTGCTTTACTAAACAGCAACCATCAATCCTGTTGCACACCCGCACACACAAATCTTTGCAAACACCACCTGAACAGAGTACAAAGGAAAATGCATTTACATATAACGATAATAAAAAGCAAGATGTATTCTAAATTTCAAAACAAAATGAGAAGGATGCTCACTGCAGTCATTTTGGTTGACAGAAAAACAATTTGGCATGAAGGCTGCCATGTATATTTCCTACATAAACTAATAAAACAATTTTTTTTCATGTATACTGTATATTATTAAAGTTATCTAAATGTTGATATCTGATTTGTAAGCCAAAACAGATATTGATAGTCTTCCATATAAGATCAGCTATCATAATTTCTTAGCATGACTTGATACCTGCAGTTTTTGCACATATGCCCTCTCTGTCACAGAAACATTCCTGAGAATCATCAAACTGTGAAAAACAAACAAAATGTCTGCAATTCCTATATATTTAAGCCTGTGGCAAGATGCCAGTCCTAAACATTCCCTCTGGTAAGATGGCAGCATTATAGCTCCACTGTATGTTATCTTACATATCTTGCAATAATTTACACACAGATCAGCATATTTAAAGCACTATCTGCCATATCTCATAAATGGGGTATTTCAGAAGGTACAACTTCAGGGATAGAGGGGGGGAGGGTTACCTACTTCTTTTTTCTTTAAGCTTTTGAATTCTGACACTCTGTGAAAGGCCCAGGTGCTAATTCACACAGGTTTCCACCTAAAATCCAGGAATCCTGAATATTAGCAACTAACTTCATATACAAAGGGTCTACAATCTTCTTCCAATGCCTATGCAAATTCAGAGCAGATACAGATTAAAGTCAGCTGGCTCTTTTTCCATCCTGTGTGTTTAGCTCTAAATTTAGACACACACACAACAATATTCCTCCTGTTAACCTCTTCAGCTGCAAAAAAAAAAAAAAAAAGGCAGCTTACACCTCACATGTATTTCCTGAATTCATCTTCACTTGCAGAAGCAAGAAAAAAAAAGAATCATTATAAAGATACAAAACTCACCTGTTAAAAATAAATTTTTTTCCCAAACACCAACCAGTTTTCCTGATGAAATTTCCATCATCCAGTAACTGCCTCAGTCACTCCCTAGTCACAATCCTCTTACAGCCGTATTAAACCAAGACTTCCCGCAGTTTCCTCCATGAAACATGAAACAGACCAGTTGTGCTGGTTTTGGCTGGGGTAAAGTAGTTTTTTTTTTCTTTTCAGCTGGTATGGGGTTGTGTTTTGGATTTGTGCTGAGCACTGGGTTGATAATACAGAGATGTTTTTGTTGTTGCTGAGCAGGGTTTACACGGAGCCACAGCCTTGTCTACTTTTTGCACTGCCTCGATGGCAAGGAGACTGGGGGTGCATCAGAGACTGGGATGGGACACAGACAGAAGAGGTGACTCCCAATTGACCAAGGGGATATTCCAGACCATGTGACATCATGCTCAGGATATATAGTGTAGTGGAAGAAGGAGGAAGGGAAGGACATTTGGAGTGATGTCATTTTTCTTTCCAAGCCACTGTTATACTTGATGTGGCCCTGCTCTCCTGGCAAAGGCTGAACACCTGCCTGTCCATGGGAAATGGTAAACAAATTCCTCTTTTACTTTTCTTGTGTCCGAAGCTTTTGATTTCCCTCTGAAACTGTCTTTATCTCAATCCATAGGTTTTCCACCTTTTCCTCTTCCAACTCACTCTCTAATTCCATGGGTGAGGGAATGAGTGAGCAGCTGTGTGTGCTTAGTTGCCAGCTTGGAGTTTAACCACAACACCAGTACTGGCGGAAAAGTACAAGGGTGGGACAATTACATGTTACCAAATAGTAAATTAGGACATTATTTTGATTCTGTGCTATGTCACAGTTCAACTGAGTTCTGTCAGGCCAACAAATCAGGACCACTAGAAAACCGGCACAAAGGTTACATAATTTTTGACTCTTAGATACAGAATCAATGGAGAAGATCCAGAAGGAGAAAATGGTGGTAGCAGTAGTGAAGGTCAGCTGGTAAGTGGCTGGGAACCACAACCACGGGCCTTTAAAACAATCAAATCATGACAAACCTGTGTGCTCCAAGCCTAGAATAATATCTCATAAAATATCCCAGCTAAAGGACAAGATTGTGAGCTTACAACTCACATCACAGTAAAGATAAATAAAAAATTGTTTTTACAAAAAACAATGTATGTTGCAATTATTACTCAACACAGAGCTTTTTCTTTTAACAAAACAGCAACAGCAAAAAGGCTTTTTCCTATACAACTTGTATTTCTATGTTATTATGTTATTTCCACAAGCATTACAGAAGTACTTCTTTAGTCATTCTGGTAGTCTGAAAACTCAACTTCAACTTCCCCAAACAACTTTTTATTTTCAAATTCAACCTTCACTAGGAGAACTTCTACATTAAACATAACTGAATTCTTATACAGAATAGCAAAGTTAAATTTAGACAACCACAACAGCTGTATTTTTGCCCTATTATTTATCTCCAAACTAATAGTGGACTCATTAATTGTGACTTCTATTTATTCTGTATCTTCCATTACAAAATCCTCTGAAGAAATCAGCACCAAAGCTATTTTTTTTTAACAAAATACTAAAACTAATTTACTTACTAGAATAATAATATGTGGCTATTCTAACCCCACTACTACTGAAAAAGATAACATTAATGTAGTACCATATCTCATTTGTAATCAAACGCAATAGCTTTTCAGTAAAGTCTGCTAACATCTAATCCCTATAATAACAACTGACACAACGTTTTGTATCTTCTGATTCATAAGAAAGTATTCCCAAAATTTGCTAGTGGTGAGACTCTTTATCCTTCTTCTCAAACCTTTAATGAATATTCAGACCAAATATTCTTAGTACATAGTACTAAGCCTTTCAACTCAAAAAATATGAACACACCCAAAATTCTCAGCAACCTGTTCGCTCCACTTTGATTTCTAGTAAATTCAGTAATCAAAAAAAGACATTTCATAGCACTATCACAGATGACTGACTCAAATAGTTTGCATATACTGTACATCTGACCATGGCAGATATGGGGTTTTAAGATTAAAAGGAATCGATACTGATGGGTTTATCTTTTTTGATTAGCAGTAAGTACAAAAATAGTTAACTAACAGCACACCCAGTTTTATGAGCTGTAAACAGAAAAGGAGGAAGTGTGCTATGCGGTGAAAAAGAGAAAGTCAGAATTTCTTCTAAAGAAGTCCTGAAGTAATTACTCAAGCATAAATCCTATTAAAGAAAGGAGGAGTTTTTCCTGAGAAAAACCACTGTTTGAACTGCTAGATCAATTGAATGCAGAAGAAGACATGGGTGAGAGTCTTTTTCTTCTTTTTCACTACCCTTCATTCCTTCCCTTGATTTCACAGGCATCACCCAGCATCTCTTTGGGTTTTTTGTTGGGTTTTTTTTTTTTTTTTTCCCAGTGATTTGTATTAGTCATGATGGTATAGTAGCTGTGAACTTCCCACAGGTCAAGATTCAATGACACTGAATTCTGTGCTGCTACACAGCAACTGATACTTTCAGTGGAACCTTTAAATAAGCTGGTAAATAATACATACAGTATAGGAAACTACAGACACATTGTAAAGAATATCTGCAACAACAGTCACATTCTGTTGCCTCCAAATTACAAAATGTCCATTCTCTACATTCATCAGACTTCAAACAAACCTGAAGAAAGACTTGAAGTACGGGCCTTTGAAAGACTATGAGGTGAAAACTGAGTTTGACTAGAAATCTTTTCAAGCTACACCAGGTAAGAAGAACAAGGATTTTTGTGGTAAAACCCTAACTGGAGAAGAAGCACCTTCCTGGTTAAAGATAAAGAGCTCAACACTGGCTATTCTAGGTCTATTCAGAAAACCTAAATATTGGACCAAAAAAACAAACAACACCACCACCACCACCACCATTAAAATGGCTGGCATTCCTGCACAAACATCTCTGGCTCAAATTGATACTGGGACAGCACTCAATACCAAAGTCTTGCCTTTCGACACAGTAGAATGTTCTTCTGTGTGAAACTAAGGACAAGTATTTGAGCTATGAACAGGAACATCTCTTGATTATTCTTTGTTCACACAAAACTCAGAGATGCAAACAGCAGCTGCAATTCTATTTGTCAGTATACCAAATTACGCAGTTCACAAGCAGTACTTCCCCTTACTCCCAGTGTCCCCAAAGGCTTCAAACTGGCTCAGAAAAATAAATCAAAGAGCTTGCAAACAGCAAAATTTTCCATCCTTTGAATATATTTTCAGCACCAATATTGCAAACTCAATTCTATTTTCTAAGGACTTGTTACTTTAAAAATACTAAAATAGAAGAGATATTTGATCTCTTCTATTTTTAGAAGACCATCCAATAGACTTGTCAGCAAATTACTCTAGAGAAAGAAAGGAAAGGAAGGGACATCCAACACAGGAGTGTTACCTACCATCTGGAGGGGTTTAACAAATTATACGGATTGGTGATATTTGCACCCAGAGCTCAATCACTTAAAAGGTATGTCCATCCACTTGCATTCAGTAAGTTCCAGCTGGTGACAGGAACCCCACAAAGAAAGTGTAAAATATAAAAAAAAATATTATTTTAGATCTAAATTCCTTATATCCTACAAAACCCTGATGCTTCACTATTAATATAGACTACATACATTAGATTGGAAGATGCTGAGGGAAATTGTATACAACCAATTATCTATCTGTTGACAGACAACAGACAATAGAAATTTTCTGTTCCTTGAAGTTGCAAAATAAAGCCCAAATTCTAACTAAAAATTAGATAAAAGAATGCAAAAGTAGACATACAGGATGCTAAACTGGTAGCTGGAGCCAGTGGATAAACAGATGATGAGGAACATAAGTGGTTTCTGTGGCAAAGTTATGTAACAAGAAAGAACAGTGCATACCCTAAGAGAAGTTCAAGGCAAAGTCATTACAATCTTGGGGGCACCCAGTGAATACAACGACCAGAAACACCTCTAGACAACCCTCTAGGATCATAAAAGGACTTCCAGTAGGAGGTGGATGCATGAAAATCAGTTCTAGGAAAAGTGATGTCTATGTATTACCTAGGAAGTATGCTGTAATGAATATGTATGATCACGATGGAATAAATACCCTGTTGTAAAGTTTCATGACACACATTCAATTAGAGGAAAAATCCTCTGAACGCGTCCAGAGCTGCAATAAAGGATGCCTGCTTTCTAATACTTCAAATTGTGTTAGAAAGTTCATTCTTAGCCAATTTCAGTATCATTGAAGCTTTTTACCATTAAATGATTTTGGAGGAACTGCATTTTGTTACAACAGGCATGATCTGACTAAAAAGTCACAGCATCTCTTTTACTTGTCTTATAAATCTGGTGCAAGACAAAAAAAGAGTTGCCTGATCTGTATAAACAGAAGCACCCATGTACTTCTATTTATTAAATCACACACGTGGAATCAGCGCTTAACTAGGAAAAAAAGTAAAAATTTTACAAGGAAAAAATCAAAACAGAAATTTCAGAATTTCTTCATTTTCATATTACCTATATTACTTTGACAAATAAATTTTTAATGTTTTAATAAATTTTTAAATGTCCAAACAAATGTCCACAGATTGCACATTAAAAAAAATCTACGTACAAAATTCAAACCATTTTCACTATGGACAGGTCTCTACATTTTCCTACATCACTTCACGAACATATTATAAAGGTAATGTTACACATGCATATATGTAAGCAACTGTAAGCTACATTTATGTGAATTCAGTTATTTTTTTCTCCTTCAGCTTTCAAGCTGCACATTCAATTTAGAAGCTACCGAAAAAAATCTTTTGGTGCAGTAAATATGCAACAAACATATTCTTAAAGTAATCCAGTGTCAGCTGCAGGCCAACACAAGAGAAAAGAGTAAAATATTTTAATTATTGGAAGTTTTTCTTCATATTTTTGACTATTGACACACACACATATATATAGTTACATTATGCCCAATTCTATGCCATTTATAAAAGCAGATGTGAAACTAACTGCTGCAAACATCTTAAGATGAAAATTTTATAGATTCAGACATGTCTAAGTACCTCTGCTACATGACAGCTTTATTCTTTGCAAAAGCAAATGGAAAAGAATTCTTTACCATGTAAAAACTATTTTTGCCATGTGTTGCGCACATGTATTCTATTTCCAGTACACTACCACCAAGCACATGAGATCAGATTATTTTTGCCAGCAGGTTTTCTCTGCCAAGGATATAAATGGCTAAGCAGGCTCAGTTCCCTCACCAATACAGAAATCAGGTGCCACAGGCACTTAGTACTCCAGAGAGAAGTGTTAACTCATACAGTGCACTGTGACAATCTACCCCAGAAAACTGTGAAGAAAACTAGCATCCTGTCTCCACAAATCAATATGACAAATACCCACAGATGTGAAATGAGCATTTCAAATGGAAGAGACTATTCAATTTGATTCAATATTTATGGGAGAGATCTGGACCTTAGACACTGCAGTGGAAAGTCAAATGTTCAGAGGTACATAACAGAAACTAAAAGGAATTAAGTTCCCCAACTAAGAACGAATGCATTTACCAGGGCCTAGCCAAATTTATCTTATCAATTTAGTATGATCAGGGCTAATCAATAATCCAAAACTTCCTGTTAAAGTGATCTTCACATGGTTTTAGTCCCTTTAAAACCACAAAGTTTTAAACCATTTTACATGGATCATAGATGAGTTCTGACAAAAAAATGGATCCACGAGAATGCTTTGCTTTCTTTCAACTAAGATTTGAAGAGTGAAAATTGCATGAACTAAAATAGCTAGCCTCCACCATAATCATGTTAAAATGGGTCTTATATCATGAAATCATAGCATTGTTTAGGCTAGAAAAGACCTTTAAGATCATCAAATCTGATCATTCACCTAGCCCTTGTCCCTAAGTGCCATATCTACACATCTTTTAAATACCTCCAGGGATCTTGCTGGACTCAATCAATTTGTTCAACACCCCTACTAACCCATTACAATCACCAAACCATGAAAAACTTGCTATTACAAAAAGACAGAATTCTATCTAATACAGTCCTCTGTGTTTTCCATGCAATTACATAAAACTCTATTTAAAATATGCAAAGTTGTCTTGGAAATCCAAAAATGTATTTTTCACTATTACCAGAATGAAATTAATTTGAAAAGATAAAGTTCCTGAATTGTCTTAATGCCACTTATGATACTAACCTAGCTCTCAAGACATCTGAAAAAAAAAAAAAAAAACCCAGTGAAAAATTAAAGGTTTTCATTTTTAAATATAAGCAACTATTTCCCCATTCTAAAATTTGAAATTAAAGGCTTAAAGCAAAACCACATTGCTGATGCAGGTCTATAAAGACAGTCAAACAATATTTTGTAATTCAGGAACAGATCTCAAATTCAGAATCTAATACCCAATATTCTAAGGCTCTGCAATTCCAGACTCCAAGAAAAAAATAAAGCAGTGAGAATAACAATACCCATAAATCATCTCTCAAAGTTTGTGTAACTGCTAACCATGAAGAGTTAGAGGTACAGAAAGAATCTTTCCAAAACCTGCGTTTCTACCAGAAGACTGCTAAAGGTATTTTTGGATTAAAAATAGCTAAGGAGCACCTCCCTAAATACCAAATTCTTAATTAAGAATTCACCACTGTATTCTGAAAATAGAATGGGGAAAAAGAATAACCCTCTAGGGCTGCAACACCTGTCAGAACAGGCTTAAAGTGACTTCAAGCATCCCTGTAGCAAAGCTAAAAAGGAGTACAGTAGCAATATAGCAATGTTGGTATTCATTACTATACAGGACATTTTTGGAACTAATCCAGCTAATGACTCCAGATTTCATTTTTCATGTCATACAAAGCCATAGTTTTGTACTGCTTGACTGTGGATAGCAGGTAAGCCCCCACTCAGTTGCCTTCTCACCGCACAGCAGGATAGAGAAATGACAAGAACAGTAAAAGCAGCGGGGAGGGGGACCCACCTTGCATGTTGAGATAAAAGTTTAGTAAGTACAAGGAGAAAAAAGCAAAAGCAGTCATTCCCCACCAGCAGACCAATGTCTCTCCCGTCCTGAGCAACGTCTATTTCGGAAAAACAACTACCCAATTTTACTGCTGAGTGTGATGTCATATGTTATGGAATATTCCCCTGCTCAATTCAAGCTGGCTGTGCCAGCTGTGTCATGCCCCAGCCTCTTGCTTACCCTCTCCTGACTGACTGGCACAGTGAGAAGCACAGGGGACTTTGACGTTGTGCAAGCACTATACAGTGACAACTAAAACACTGGTGTTTTTTCAACACTGCTCTGGTCACCAATCTATAACACAGCACCACATGGGCTGCTAGATGGAAAATGAACTCTAAACCAGACATGACCAGTACAAGTTTTAAAGGTAAGACCACTAGTAATTAATGCATTTGTTACTACACACATCAACCACAGAGAAAAAATCTCAAATACTTCAAAATAGTTGTAGAGAGGTAAAGAAATCTGAAAGCTGATATATACAAGGTTATTATAGGACTCACCTGAACTGCCCTGTGGCTTCAAAGAGCTTAAAGTTTAGGTAGTCCATCAACAGTTATCTAGCTTTAATACACCTGCAGGACACAGACTATAGCTTGCTTTAAGATGACAAATTATACCATACTAAGATTATTTCTGAACAGGCGAATCTCAAGAAGACTTTACTCGCTTCCACGGAAACAAAACAGTTCAGACACAGCATCCTCCCCACTAGTCTACCCTACCAAATCAAAGACTTCAGCAGCACTGAATTCCACAGTCCTCTCACTTTGATCCACACACAAACATCAGAAGCGGTCTGGTGACAGTTATGCAGGTTTCCAGTTAAATCTTTCTTTATGACAGTCAAGTTCATCTGCACATCTCTAACATGTCAGCAATTCCCGGAATTTTTTACATGGTGTCATGTATGCCAATAGTCTTCTAATTACATGCTTCAATGATACAAAGTAAAAAAGGAGGAAAAAGAAAAGTGTGATGCATGTGAGTACCTATACATGAAATTCAATACAACTCCCAAGCAGTCCTAAGCAGTGCTACAAGGACTATATTCCAAAAGTCAAATCCAGCTGTAACAAGGATATCAAATACAGGAATTCATCTACTTATGCAATCTAGAAAACATGGGTTTGGATAAACCTGATAGAAATAGTATAGAACAATTGTTTCTAAACCAAAAATTAAAGGCATTGCACTTGCAGCACATACATAGCCATTAAAGATACATTTCCAAGCAGCAAAATCTTCAACAAGCCAGCGACATCACCAAAGACATCTGTAGACCAAACCCTTGAGAAGCATATTAAAAAAAAGACAAACAAGTACAGAGGAAAAGCATTTCTGACTATTCTCTAAATATTTACATAAAGGATTTTATTATGTGTTATATCCAGAAAGCAGAGCCTCTTTATTAGAGCAAATGAGAAAACAAGTTGTTCGACTACCTAGGGACATCCACTGCACAACGCAGTTTTCCCAACACAAATGTTCTGCACCCATCTGGTATCTTTTTCATTTTAATTTAGTCTATTCTGGTAAATCCACTCCAGAAAAGATTTCCCTATTTGAAAACTCATAACATTATAAGTAAGGTCTGTATGTGTGTTTCTGTTCTAGGTACTCAGGTGAAGTACCCCAGTGAGGTACCTTTCATTGCTTCATAATCATCAAGATGCCACTTTTATTTAAATTCTGGGATGTGCTGAAGGTGCATATCCCAGATATTCACCATTCCTGCCTGTGTCAAGTTTGGACAACAAGTCACTACAAATGTCTACTCTGGAGACTGCTGTTATCATTTCTGTAACAATCCAAAAGATTTAGAGCATTGTGTCAACTTCAAGCATCTCAAGAAACTTTAGAAATTCTCCAGTTGTTCAGAATCCTACTTGATCTACTTATTTGTAAGCTATGTGGTTATATTTATTTTCATTCATTAAATGACTTTCAGTCATTTGGTTATAAAAGTCTTAGCTGTGAAGTTAGACTCCAACCCACTATTTACCATTATAAAAAGCAAGCTGCACCTCCAAAATTTTTACTCCACGTAATATAAACAAGATGTAGGAAGGGAACTCAAAAATGGCTAACTATTTCCTTCAGACATTTGTCTCCCTAGGTTTTCTATACAGCTACTCAGAGGATACCCTGAGCACAACTCTTGACTGCCATACACAGAATCCAAACAAATAAATTTCTCTAATCACCCATATATTTATGCTTTGTAACTACTTCTCCAGACATAACAAATTACTTTGTACCTAATATTTCAATTTAATTTCAAATTAACATTTACATTTTAGGCATTAAATTTGATCATTTTTTCCATGCTTTAATAATTTTTAATGGCTTTGGTAAAGTCTGTTTCTTGTTACCCTCCTCTGGATAAAGAACTAACCACATACCACTACCTCAGAAATTTGTATCTCACCTAGAATTTAGCAAATATTTTAGGTGGCTTTCACTGGAAAAAATACTTCCAAAAAATACTCCATTCATTGTGTGCACTTGTTGCAATGGACTAAAAGCCTAAGACAATTTGTTAAACTATTAAAACAGAAAAGATTTTTAAAATATATTTTTTAATCAGTAAGTAGAACTTACAATACCCTCACTATGTTCTCCAATAGCCAAAGATACACTTTAATTCTGCTTGTGTACTTCCCAGAACACATAAGCCAGCTGAATGACACCAAATATAGTATAGCCTTCTGTTCCTTAAAATTAGTTCTAAAGACAGATATCCATCACATAAAATAATCCCAGATTTCAAGTACCTGAAGTAGGTGCTGTATTTCCACGTAACTGTATTAGAATCCAGCCTTTGCTAAATATTATACCAGTAAAACACCAGCTTGATCAATCTAGTTAGGTAACTGTCTCCAAAATGTTGATTCTGTTTGGCAAAGCTCACCACACAACCAGAGGATCAACTCAGACAGATTTGGATCCTTTTAGTAAACTTTAAGTAATATCATGGATCTCAACTTCAAGATGGCTTCAACTCTACTGAGGAAGGAGAAAGAAGAATGCTTGAATCATTGGAATAAATAAACTGTTACATTTCCATTTTTTATCAGATGTCACAAGCCACACAAGAGAAGGAATGGTCAGATGTTCTGTTTCATCAGCTTGAAAAAGCAAATCTCAAAATTGCATCAATCAAGGAAAAATACTGCTAAAAAAGATGACTCTCAAGCTGGAGCTCATAATTTATCTTCCACTTATGGCCTGATCTTAAATTTCTTTTTTATTTTGTGCTCCCAAATCGCAGTGAGCTGCGGTCTACAGCTCATTCAAGACCAAAAAAGGGAGAAAAATGGCATGAAAATATCCACAACTAGCATCACAGCTGAATACATCGAATTACCAGAAACTTTCTTTTTTTTTTTTAAGTTTTATGCTATGGCAATATTAGCTATGAATAAAGTTGTCTCTACTTCCACTATACCCTTAGAAATATTTGACACAGGAGACAAGTACATGGTGGTTGGAAGTACTTTCAATTCAAACTGTCTGTATTCAGTGAAAGAATGGAATTCCTCTTAGACAGAAATATAATGTTTTTATAAACTGCTCCTGGTACTAAAGGAGTCACTAAACTGAAGTTGTCATTAGAGAACTTCAAAACTAGAGGACACACAGTATTTGATACACAAGTCTTCAGAGCACACAATGTAGGACGAGAGAGTCATCTAAACAGATGTCATGCACAAGTCTTAAGAAAAAAATACTGCACCTCAAGTAAGGGATGGAAAAAAGAACAAAGCAGTCACGTATTTAGTCTTTTCCGCTAAAGTTATTCCACTTCAGCTTCTGTACCGTACTTATTACACAGCTCTGGTCACTACTCACTCAACTGGAGAGAAATCTTCCTGACTAGCTTTATTTCAAACCATTTTTTATACAAATTCCTCTGAGACTTTATTTAGCCAATCCACTCTCCATTTCATAGCTCTTCAAGAATAAAGGTCTTGCCTCAATCTTACTTTGAAAAATCCGTAATAACTGGATGTGGTAGGTTAACTCAGGCTCTCTGCCAGTTCCCCTCCTCAGTAAGATAGGGAAGAAAATACAGTTAAAAGCTCATGGATCAAGATAAAGACAGGGAGATCACTCACTTGCTACCATCATGCACAAAACAGAATGGACTTAGGAAAGATAAATTTAATTTCTTGCCAATAAAAGACAGACAGTGAGAAACAAAAACCAAAATAAACCCATCTTCTCCCCACCGTTCCTTCTTCCTTTTTTCCTGGCTTAACTTGATTACCAACTCCCCCACCTCTTCCCACTACTGTGCAGAGCAAAAGGGAGGGGGAATGAGGCTCGAAATTAGACCATAACACCTCATCCCTGCCACTCCTTCCTCCTGACTCTTTTTCCCTGCTCCAACATAGGATCCTTCCCAAACAATACAGTCTTTCCCAGGACTTCCCATGGGAGACACAGTTCTTCAAGAACTTCTTCAGCATGGTCCATTCCACAGGGCACAGTCCTTTGGAAACGACTTCTCCAGCGTGGGTCCCTCATGGGCCACAACTGCCAGAACATCTGGTCCTGTATAGGCTGCTCTCCACAGGTCACAGCTCTTGCCAGGAACCTGGCTGGGATCTTCACGGGCTGCAGCTTCCATCAGGCATGTTCACCTGCTTCAGCATGGCATTCCTCATGGCCTGCAGTGTGGATATCTGCTCCAGACTGGTCCTCCATGAGCTCCAGGGTGACAACCTGCTTTGACACGGTCTTGTCCTTGGGCTGCAAGATAATCTCTGCTTTGGCACCTGCAGCACCTCCTCCCCTTCCTTGCTACTGATCTGGGTGTCTGCAGGGCTATTCCTCTTGCATTTTTTTTTCTCACTCTGCTCTCATGGCAGCTGCACATGGTTTGTCACAATTTCTAATATATATGTTATCACAGAGGTGCCACCAGCATCACTTAAAAGACTTGGCATTAGGCAGTCATGGGTCTGTTTTGGAACTTGCTGCAACTTGCTCTGTCAACAACTCCTGGTCTCTTCTCAGAAAGGCCCATGTGAACTGAATACAGTGGTTTAAAAGCTCTATTCTCAACTAGAGAATAGAGAGAGTAACTCTCAGAAAGCTGAACAAATGAAAATCAAGGTCTATCATTTTCTCCAGTAAGGCATTGCAATGACCAATGAGAAGACAGACAAGTGATTGTTAGCTTAAAATTTTACAGTTGATTAGATGCTGATCTGAAGACTGTACTGTTAAGTACAGTCCCACCCAATTTCCTATCACATCCCTTGTGCCTGCTTCCCCATCAGGAATGGATCAGTCTTTCTGAAATTAAAAAAAATTAACATAGCTAGATTTTAATATTGTTACTGAAAAACTTCCTGGAAAACTCCTATTTCCATTTTTTAGCACTGAAAAATCCACTGTCATTCTAATTTCTGCTGAAATTTAGTATGTGTTGTCAGGGTAGAAGGTAGAGCAGCATTTGGAGTTAGCTGACTGAGGTACTTCCAAAAGAAAGATATTTAAACCAGTTTTCCTCACAGGGATTTTTTCTGTACATGGACTAGAGGATCAAACCACAATCCTAACTGCATTCTTTACTGACTCAGTTGTTCAACATGTGCTCTAGATAATCATGACAGGAATTAGTCATTCCAGAAAGACGACAACAAAATCGAGCAGCAAAATCATCTGCCAAACAAATGCAAGCTGTAGAATCCAAAGGTAACAGATGACTGTGCACACACTCACAACACAGAGCTGCTGCATGGCTGACCAACCTGACGTATTTCACATCAGTGATGCTGCTCTAGGGGAAATGCAACTGTCACTGAGCCTAACAGTCTACAGGCAGCTAACATCACTCGGAGTCTGAACACTGGTGAAAGCCTGGAACGACAAAGAGAACCTAGCTACGGCCTTCATCAAAAGGCATTTATTTAGGGGAATGAAAGGTACATACAGCAACAGAAATATTCAGAAGACACTAAAACATTTTCATGTGTGATCTGAATGCTCAAGAGGGAAGAGCGGAGCAATACACAAACTCTCTTCTCAGTTTCTAGCGCAGGCACTGAAATCTGGACAACCAAATATGTTCTGGGAAAGTATACACTTTCTCCTTGCCTGTTTAACAGAGACTGCAAGAAAAAAAGAGACTACTCCCACAGTAATACCCCTGCTAGTTCTATAAAAATAAGAGTAGGTCAAGTATTTGAGACCTGTTATGAAACTCCTCTACTCCTCCACATCAAAACCCCAAAAACAAAGAAGTCTTCAAGGATCTGCTCTACCAGGCTTGTCTGCTTCATAGACTTCTGCCACAAAAACTGCACCAGCTGGAAGTGGCAGCCGGGAATTAGACTCCATATAGCCAATTTAACCCTGGAAACAAAATTCTGATGCAGACAATTTATGCCAACAGGAAAAGCATTTGGGTTGGCTTTACTCACACCACTGATTCAAATGGTGAATTTTTTCTGGCAGAGAGAGTATTTCTTCTTTTCCAAGAAGCAGAATTGGCCAAGCTGCAGCAACTTTTAGGTCAAAGTGGTTTAAAGAGCTCAAATACCCAAATTTTTCAAACTGTCTTGAAAGCCTGTTACAACAACAACAGCAAAAAGTTAACTGTCTATATCCTGATATGTCCCTAAGATTTTTGAAATAAGGTCTCCAAAGAACATTTTTCAAATATGTCAAGTAAAAATTGTTCCAAAGCTTGCTCTTTGTATGCACCCATTCACAAAGCAAATAACCCATCAACCTCACAACCTCTATTTCATATAGTCCAGATCACTTTGAAAAAACAATACTGAAGAGAGACTGTTTTAAACACTTACACTCTAAACAAAGTCACTACAAAAGTCTCAGAAAGTTACAGGTCCTTGTCCCAGAAAGCTCTCTTAATTCTCCCAGGCAAATCAAAACCCAGAAGCAGCAGGTTCCTCTAGTCCTTATTCTTCTTTATGAGATACTAGGATTTTTTCTGTGTATCAACAGAGGAGGGATGGATCCAGGGAAACTGACAACAACTCACACGTGAATTTCTAAGAGAAATGATCCCTGACTGGACTTGCATAGTGAGAGTTAAGCAACTATCCTGGCTGCTCAGGCACCAGAGGAACTACCCTGAATGGTAAATCAATAGCAAGGGGTTTTATTTATTAGCATGAGTTGTAAACTGAACCAATGGACTATGGGCCAGTAAGTTACCGCCTGAGACAAATACACGAGGAGTATGTTTTTTTAATACCTTCTTGACAGGACATGAAAAGAGGGCTGGAAGAACATGACAGTACCAAGAAAAACAACAATACAATGAACAGTGAGCAAAAAGTTGGAAGGAAAAGAATATAAAAGGAATCTTTCTTTAATCACTGTAACATCAACATATAAAACTGTTCAAAAAGGGAAGAATATTACCTGATCTCAAATATCCATAGTTTTTAATTGCAACATATAGCATAATCCCTATTTCATGCCATCAAATACACTGACAAGAGTGGGTGAGATGGGAAAAAACAGAAGAAAGCAGGAGACCTAGATCCATGCAGCAGTCTTCAGTTTCAGCCAAAACATTTCCCAAGGTAAAATTCTATTATAACTAGAAGTTCTATAAATATTATTTTATCTTTTATTCTAAGAACAACAAAAGCTTTAAAGGTGTACCTTTAGAAGGTGCAATATTAGCCTGTTCAACTCTTCAGACCAAAGCCATTATCAAATACTGTCTGAAAAACCAAAAGAAGTACTCTTAAGAAATGTATTTTATTTGTACCCCTTTTTTTGAGCTCATGTAGTTAAAATCAGAAGAAGCTCTAAGATTGTCTCCAGAATTACCCTGATTGAGCAGGGAGGTTGGACCAGATGACATCACTGAAGTCTCTTCCAACCTTATCCATTCTGTGAACATACCGACACAAAATAAGGTTTTGCAACAACTTGTGGATACCGCCTCCTCTCTTCCTCACAGTACTATATCACCCAACACGACTATGCATTCTTACTTCTAGTAATACCTTAAAGATGAAAAAGCCCAAAAATCTGCTCACAAAAAGTGCCTCAGCAATATCACTAATATACATATGTTAAAATTATATTAATAATGAAAAATCAAGCTATTCAAACTGCCTACACTTGTGTGAACACAGCACAGCCCATGACTACTTGATCACAGACACTTTACCCATGGCACACCTGCCTTATTCCATGCATAAGCCTATGCCCTCCTCAAGAATGGAACACTGTCAGGAAATAAAAAGACCCCTGTACAGAGTCCTCACTTGCTTTAGCTGCAGAATGGGGCAAGTATGCAGGCACAACTTACATAAGCTAGGACTGGTCACACCTTTTCACTCCAGAAAGGCCAATACTTCACTTATTTGGTTTCAGATGGAGAAAGAAAGGAGCCAAGAAGTGACTCAGTGCCAGAGCATTTCTAATGGAAGCACAAGAAGCCCTCACAGACACAATTACTCATAGTCCATGCATAATCACAGACATCCTTAACCCCAGACACGCAAGTCTTTTGACTTCTGGGTGTCCCTTTTGATCAGTGCTAAAGCACTAATGAGGAACTTTCTGCACCCACGGATGTATGAAGTATTAAAAAGGAGACACAAAGAAAAGAGTAGGTAAAGACTCAAAGTGAATTTTTATGCAAAAATGAAAGAATATGATTTCTGGCACATCTCTACACTCTTTTATACAACTCCATTTTTGTCCCACTTCCATTTCATCACGTGAAAATTCCGTATTTGAAATCATACCCAAATCTACATCAATCATCAACAAAGTTTAAATCTTTTAATCATCCACACTGTTACTTTGTGAAAAATGGTTGGATGTCATGTTTTGTGGACTAGGCCTTAGAAGGAAACAAGACACTTGGCTTGTGGCTTTCACAGATATTTGTTGATAGCTAAGGAATGGCAGGATTTAATGATCTTGGAATTCATTCCACACATAAAAGGGAACTACATTCTAGGACAAAGTTTCCCAATATGCGGTCTGTAAAACATCAGATGGTGGTCCAAAAAATAATCATAAAAGTGTATTTTTAAAAGCATACATTCCCTTACATGTTAGCAAGAAAACATTACTGAGGAAATACAAAAAAATAAAGACGTCCCAGGTTTAGCCTAACTAAATAGCACTATAAGGCATAAGAAAATGTGACATTTCACAAGATGATCCTTGCATTTTTTAAGGAAATTAAATGTTCTTGAAGCAACACATTCTCCTTAACATTTAAGTTTGAAAACACTTTCTTCTGTTCAACTGAATTTCCTGAGCCCCCTCCAGAAAATGCCTTCTTTACATCCAGTATGTTCCTCTCTTCATCTTATTCCCTAAGCTGTTAACCTGTTTTTTCTACATCTCAATATGCTTCCTCTGTTATTATTCTCTTTAGAGACACCCATTAAAGTCATCTACTGAAGTAATCCATCCATCCACTATGCACTTTTTGCCTATTTTCATTTAAAAACTCTGCCTCAAGTATTCTGGTTACCACTGTTGGAACATCCTTTATTTCACTTGTTCAGCTACAGGAATTTCCTTTCTTAGGAACCTCGTTTTACCCATCACTTTTTTAAAACTACAGACACCTAGTTCACACCCTATCTCAACTCTCTGGGTTAAGATCCAGATATAGCTACCCAGCCCTTGTCTTCCACAGTCTTCTTTTCAGGATTAATTTTCCTTCCTAATGTCCTTTTATCTTCTCTATTGCTTGATTTTTTAAGGCAGACAAACAAACAGCAATGACTATGTTAAATCTCAATACCAAAACAGCTCTGAAGAGACAGCTAACAAAGAATACTGGAGATATACTTGGAGCTCACAAGTACAATAATAGTAGCATACCTTTAAATAGTCTCCCTCAAAATCATTATTTCTGCTCCCCTATTTCCAATATACCATTACTACAAAATTCAAGCATGTCAAACAAAAACCACCATTAAAAAACCCAACAGCCATCTTATTTCAAGAACATAACATTTAACTTGAAAGAGCATTTGCATGTATTGCTCTGATACTTCATTCTTCATCAGTTTAAAAACTACAGTTTTTAAACCTTTTTTACTGAGATGACTAAAACTTAAAACTTCTTGATTTAAAACAACATACAACCTTTAAATTAAATATGCTGATTAATACATATACATTTAACCTATGTATATGTATCACTAAGTACTGAATTGATTATTCCCTTTTTTCCAAGACAACTATTTTCACAAGTCTTGTAAGTGACAAACTGTATCTGCATAAGAACAGTCTTACTGAAAGCAACAAAAAGAATTTTAAACACAACTAAAAGTGCTTACGTATGTTACATATTTAAAAAATTGGAAAAACTATTTTGCATCTAAAACTGAAATAATTATGTTATTTGGGGCTAGCATAAGCATAACTAGATAATGATCAGAAAAGTAAAATTTCGGAACTGATCTATTTCTTGACAATTCTATTAATATATTAGAAACAACAAACTGTTTTACTTCTGTTTTCTGTTTTCAGTTTCAAATGGAATTAAATTAAATTTAAATAAAGTAAGAACTGGTTGAAACATTTTTAAATAAGAAGACTATTCACTTGGTATTCACAAAACATACTGCTGTATGAATTGATCTTGACATGTCAGCAAATTCTGTTTCCCAGCATCTGGTAGTTGAGAGCTTTTGCTTTTCTGAGCACTTTGGCAAGACACATGTAACTGTTGGATATGTAGGCTGGGGTGTATGCTTTTTGTTTGGATTTGTTTTTAATTTGAGAATACATTCAGCCTGCAGTAACATGCATATTCATGATGAAATTTTACGTTTCCATATGTTTCTTTAATTAAAAGTTCAAGTTAATGCATTTAAATACAGGTTTGATACAGCTTTCTACAAAGCCTCTTTATATGACCTCTAAAATTATTTGCACCTCATTCTGACATACTTGCAAGAGCTTCTAGATAAATTAAATGATTTTTCACCACCATGGTTAAACTACTATATATTCTGAAATACTTTATGACACAGAAAGAATAAACCCATTATTTGATTCATGTTAGCAATTGAGGAAAATCATACAAAAATGTTTTGTTTGCTACTGACATCAATATATAAAAAAAGACATGTTTCCTTGGAATCTGGGCCTTTTTTTTTTTTTTAGTGCAATAAGAGAATACAGATTTCCAGCTTCTCAGGAAAATTAAGTTTGCATACCAGCACAGAATATCCCCGGGACTTCACTCCGGAATATAACAGTTCGTACTTTCTTATCAGATTTCAAAGCATCCACAGCTTTTGACATCTACAGAGAAAAGGAGGAAGGGGAATAACCAAACACTTTTTAAAGTGCTTCATTCCAATACTTCACCTTTATACTAAAAACTATTCTTTTCACTTACCATTTTTACAAGATTTTTGCTAAGCGCATTCTTGGCATGAGATCTGTTTAATCCAAGCACCACAATTCCTAGAGGGGAAGAAAAATGATACCATTGTTAGAATGTAGTAAAATATGTCTCATCTATGTAAGTTATTATTATTTTGAAATTATGAAAAAGGTATTGAGGACTGCAAAAAAATGCTCGTGTAATCACTACTGAGTTTCTGAAAGAAAATAAACTGATTTATACTTTTCAATACTCAACAGAAATTACATTTACTTGTGGAACAAAAATATGGCCTACTACCTTCATGTGGAAACAGTCCTTACAAAGGTTGAACATAGAATTACACATTTCATGTTTGTACATGAAGCGCTGACATGCAATCAGGAAAGATGCTTAATTGTAAAGCACATTTCCATATTTAGAAAGCCGACCTCCAGAGACTTCTTAAAGCATGAAGTGCTATCACAGCAAAGACTAGCAACTCCTATACAGGTAAAAGGAAGTCATAAACAAAGGAAGAATGCCACCAATGGGAAACTCGTATTTTTGTTTAAAAAGGAACAAAATGATGCAAAAATTCTCGCCTGAAACACAAAATTCAAGCTCAATGCTTGGTACATGGCTCCAAAGACACATTCACAGCTCCCTTAGTCCAGTTAACAAATCACTTGTCTCACTGACTGATTACCTGTGCATTGGTTCAAATGTTGCAGCAGAAATAAAAATTGTCTATTTTGCCCCCCTCACCTTAACAGGCATGATTATCAAACAAGAAAATTCTGAAAAGTTTATTTTGGTAATGCCTGAGTTTACCATGGGTATAGCAATCTTTTAGACAATTACTGCCTGAACCCAACACAACTGCCCGAGTGCAAAACATCACACAGTCCTGATACTGCCCTGGTAACATTTTATCAATCAGGACCATTTATGCAGAGAATGCAAGTATAAGGGGAGAAAAAGGACTAGGGCACCGACCAGGAATGAAAGGCAGAAAGGGAGCTCTATCTCAGACAATAATGCACACAGTATTGCCATCAACCTACAAGATGAAAAAACAAATTCCAGAAACTTAGTATTCACCCAGGTGATTACTACTTCACCACTCAGCTTTGAACGTACAATCTATACATAATCTTGCTCTCTTAGCCTTCCCTGCCACGTCAGTGCATACTGCTTCTTCCATTTCCAGAAAACCTGTCCTCCCTAAGGACTGACCCATTCAAGTTTGAGCTCCCTTCCTCTGCTTCCTTCTGCATGTATGTGTACACACATGCACACAAGACAAGATGAAAAAGAGCTCCTGCTCCTTCTGCAGTTACCAATTTGAAGACAAAGTCTTCCATTTGCCAGGTACCACTCTCAAGATTCAAGTAAAAATGGTGTCAAATGCAAGTAATAAAGCAGACCTGGCTTTCTTGCTCCTAAGGTACAGCCAATTGCTAAATATAGATACCTCCTAAAAGTGGAAAGGAGCCAGGACAACCCAAATGACCTTCACTCCCTTGTTCTACAAGCCTGAATTCCCACATGTTTATCCCTATGGCTGGAGGTATTCATACAGGACCGCCTGCAAAGGTCATTATTCAGCACTTACATAGGAATCTGTTTATGTTCTGTTAAGCAAAAAGGAGTGGTGCTGTAGCACTTTTCTTCAGCTGTTACAACTTCTTCTCCAGGAGGAAGATCGCTCCATATTCAAATACTCCATATGTTCAACACAAGTAGATTAGGCAAAAGCAACATCCCACGTTAAAGCAACAAAAAGACCCTTCACCCTGACTTCACTTTGATTTTCAGGCACTACAAACACCATGCTTGAATAAACTAGAGATGCTATTATCCCAAACCATACTTCAGTCAGGAAATAGAGTCCTTTTCAGAAGCATGTTATACTTAATGGCAATGACACTTGATGACACTTGAATTTTTCTTCTCCCCACTGGAGCCCAAAGACTGCTACTCCACCAGCAGTGTATTCAGAAAGAAGTTCCAGGTAACATTGAAGCACTTTAAATCTTTCCCACAAAGGAATGATCCTTGACGACAAATCATACAAGTCGATTTATCTCAGCAGTGTTGTATCAAGTCATAAAACCACCACTTCTGCTTCCTTCTATAGAAGTAAAAGATAAAGATGGCACCCACCCAGCTGTTCTCTTTTAAGTAAGAAAGAAATATGAAGTAAGAATTGCAAGAGGAAAATATGAAAAGTTTACAAGGAACACCAAAATATTGCAGTGACATATACAAAAGACATTCCTTGCAATCACATTTGAATCAGTTTTGTTCTGATATGACATTACTACAAGACCTGAGCAGCCTGAGGATGGAAGGGACCTTAAAGATCATCTAGTTCCAAGCCCCATACAGGGACACCTTGCACTAGACCAGGTTTGCTTAGAGCCCCATCCAAACTGTCCTTGAACACCTCCAGGGATGGGGCATCCACAGCTTCTCTGGGCAACCTGTTCCAGTGCCTCGCCACCCCCACAGTAAAGCTTTTCCTTCTATTATCTCATCTAGACCTACTCTCTTTCAATTTGATCCCATTCCACCGTGTCCTGTAACTACATGCCCTTGTAAATAGTCTTGCTTCGTCTTTCTTGTAGGCTCCCTTCACGTACTGGAAGGCTGCAATTAGGTCACTTCAAAGCCTTGTCTTTTCTACACTGAGCAGTTCCAATTCTGTCAGCGTTTCTTTACAGGAGAGGTGTGCCATTCTTTTAATCATCCTGGTGGCCTCCAATGGACTCACTCCTACAGGTCCATGTCCTTCCTGTGCAGGGACCCCAGAGCTGGATGCAGTGCTGCAGGTGGGGTCTCAGCAGAGCAGAGCAGAGGGGCAGAATCCCCTCCCTCCCCTGCTGCCCACACTGCTTTGGATGCAGCCCAGGACACGTTTGGCTCTCTGGGCTGGGAGTGCCCTTGGCTGGGTCATGTCCAGCCTCCCATCCCCCAGCACCCCCAAATCCTTCTCCCCAGGACTGCTCTCCATTTGTTCATCCCCCAGCCTGTGCTGATACCAGAGGTTGCTCTGCAGCACCTTGGTGCAGCACCTTGCACTTGGTGTTTTGTTAAACCTCATGAGATTTCCATGGGTCCAGTTCTTGAGCCTGTCCAGGTTCCTCTGGATGCCATTCCATCCTTCAGGTGTGTCAACTGCACCACTCTGCTTAGTGTCATCTAAAAATCAGCTGAAGGTGAACTCAATCCCTTCATCTGTGTCATCAATGAAGATACTAAATCACACTGGTCCCAGTAGAGACCCGTGAGGCACACCACTTGTCACTGGCATCCATCAGGACCTGCGCCATCGACCACTGCACTCCGGATGTCACCACCCAACCAACTTCCCATCCACTGAACAGTTCACCCATCGAATCCCTCTCTCTCCAGGTTACAAAGAAGGATGTTGTGGCAAACTCTGTAAAAGGCTTTCCAGAAGTCCAGATAAATGACATCTGTAGCCATTCCCCTGACCACTGATGGAGTCATTCCATTATAGAAGGCCACTGGGCTGGTCAGGCAGGACTTGTCCTCAGTGAAGCCATGCTGGGTGTCTTGGATCACCTCCCAGTCCTCCATGTGCCTTAGCACAGCTTCCAAGACGATCTGTTCCATGACTCCTACAGGCACAGATGTGAGGCTGATGGGTCAGTAGTTCCCAGGCCCCAGCTTTCTGCCCCTTTTAAAGATGGGTACAATGTTTCCCCTTTTCCAGTCACCTGGGACTTGACCTGACTGATGTGACTTTTCCATAATACCTGTTACATTGTCATCTGAAGCATTTAACTATGGTTCATTCTTCCTAAAGCACACACGCATATATGTGCTTTCCAAAATGCTTTAAAATAAACTGTTTGAAAAATCTACTTGTAAAAGAAAAGATATTAAAAAGTAGTCCTCAATAAAAATAAGTAGAAAATAGTAGTAGAAGTTGCTTTGTTGATCTATCTGTATGGTATCAAAAACATGACAGATGTTTTTGAAGGAATAAGCATTCACATAATGCTAAACTCAATATTAATCTCATAGTTTTTCCTGGGAGTCCTCCCCACATTATTTCTGGGACACACTTCAGCACATAATGTGCATCTATTAAAAAGTACATCTGCATACTGAAAACTCACTTCATCTTAACTGGCTAGGATCTCCAAGAGACGATGATTTCCAGTGTTGTCTAATATATAAGCAGCAATTTATACTGCTTTCTGTATACTGTATACTGCTTTCCCAACCCGCCATTAGAGGCAAAACATATACGAATGTACAATATGTTCTCTACTTACAAGTTGCCCACATCAAAAGTGAAAGCTACCTGTGATATAATTCTCAATGTTTAAGAGAAAAAAAAAAAAGTAATGCATAATAAAAGCAAAAAATGTCTTTTAGTGAAACAAAGATACATATGTATCTGGAATAGCTTCAAAATATCCGTAAATTCCCAGAAACCTCCTGATTTCATAGCATCCACTGAATTTAATACTTGAATAAAGTAAAGAGATTTGATACTGGTTTAACTCCTGGTTTTTATCAGCACACAGGAAATCTTACTTTCAATAATGGTTGTTATTTCTTTTATCTTGTACTTTTTAGGGATCAAAATATTCATCCTCAATGTTTAGTAGAAACACATTTTAAATGGTTACTTAAAAATAAATCTTGTTTTTAAACCATATTAGTAATTTTGTCAGAGTTTGGCAGAGTCACTACATCTGCATATAAAGTACTTGCAGATTTTTTTAAATTTATTTTTATTTATTTTATTATTATTTATTTGCATTAAGTACACACTCACACAAATGTAATTTTCCGTAATTAAAAAAAAAATTAAAAGTCTGAATTAGGCTTTGAAAAATGGAAGGCGAATCAAAGTAAGTTATTTTTAACTTGTTTCACTTAACTACTCAGATAAACCAAGGCAGATAGGTGGACTTAGAAGTTTATTATTCTAGAGTAGTTTCTTAAGCAAAACAAGAACATATGGTGAATATATCATGCACAATTCTGCTGGCTTTCATTAATCATCTTATCAAGAAGTATTTAAGTGAAAAATTACACAGATGTGTACTAACCAGTACTTCATAAAAGTATGAAAAAACTCTTCAAAATCCTCTATCTACACCTGTTTCATCTCTAAATTCTGCTTTAACTCTTTTCTGAACTTCTTAAATTAGTAGATCTCACCTGGTCAGCTCTGCTTTAAACATAGCAAAAGAAGGGGAAGTTTTTTCCAATTTATCAGCTAGCTATCAGTTGCCAACCTCTGAGCAAACAACCTCAATCAAGACCATATTTGGTTTTGCCCATTCCATGTACATTAAAATTCTAACTGATGAAGACCAAAAGCTGTCTTATTCTAAACTGAACAAAAAACAGGGAAATTTGATCATAAGAAGTCATTCTAGTGTAAAACCTAAATTTTATAAACATTTATATCACATTCCAGCAAGTGACACTGCAACACTGGAGTCAAGACTAAAAAGGTATTGCTCCCAGTTGCACCTATAACTTAAAAATCAAAAGCACTAAGTTCATTTAAATTTGTAATGTGATCACTACTGCAGCTTGGCTAAGAGTTCTGAAATGTCAACAGCTGTAAAACATTTCAGCCCTAGTGATGATCAAATAGAATCTCAAATAAAGTAAAAGATATATACTTAATTAAAAAATACTAAAACACTGACAGTCATCTTTACTCACAGAGAACTGGCACTAAGAGCTTCACAAGTTGCAACATGTGCAGCATATAAAGGTATTTTTGAATCACATTCTTCAAAAATCTTACCCCTTTTGTATTCTAGTTCAGGTCAAATTTGGAAGCTGGAAAGACTTGAGTTAAAATTTCAATAACTAGCCTTTGCAAATATAATCTTTTTAGTTTATGTTTAATAGCTTCTCAAGACCTGGGGTATGCAGATCACATGGAAGTTATATGAAGCAGAACAGTTTGCTACTTTGCCTACAGGCAAAGATTTGTCTAGTGCTGCAAGACATGTGCCTGTACGTGAGGCAGGTACAGCCAGTTTTCCTTCCTCCCAAGAATTCAGAATACATCCTTCTCTGAGCCACACGGAAACACTAGGCATGTGCACGAGCATGACCACAGCATCAACAAGCATGTGTGTGCGGTAGAAGGTAGTCAGAGAACAGGGTCTGACCCTGCGTGGAGTCAAGAAGAATGTAATGGGAGAGTGTGATGAGGCCGCGGGGACACCGGAGTACCATGTGGGAAAGTCTGTAACACGAAATGATAGATCAGTGCCAGGGTAGAAAAGAGCAAGAAAGACCACAGGGGTGTTTATAGAGCTGGTGTCCTCATCCAGCAGGGATATTACATACTGTAAGCAGATAAATATAAATGAACTTGGCATGCAAGGTGAGGAGAAGGGTGTGCGGTAGCACTACAGGGAGGAAGCAGAGCCATGTGTCTTCTGCGGAAATGTTGCCTGCTCTTTGTGCTGCTGAAGAAGGCATATGAAATTTACACCTCCTTCTGGCCTACCTCTAGATCCTTGTTCTTATCCTTTTGTAACAAAGTGTTTGCTTCTGCGTCCTTCTGAAAGTCAATACCAAAGAAAATTCCTTCTGCTAAAGAGAATACATTAATTAAAGTACACTGATTGAATCCTTTCTTATGATAGTGACAGTTGCTTTAACATTACAAATACTATCGCCATGTTTGGGGGCATTAGACTACATAGTCAATACAAAACACCTACATAAGATTACAAAAACAATGATTCCTAGCTGATTCAACAGCTGGAACACACTGCCTAATTCTATGTTTGTTGTGTAATAACAGAAAAAAAATTTGAGTACTATATAAGATCATGATATTTTCTACCACTTCTTGGTAGAGCACAAAATAAACAAGGGAAAACACTCTTCTAACAATTTAAAAACTCTTCATTGCTCCTGTCTTGTCTCTTCCTTGACTTAAAATAATCCCCAAAAAATCTGAATGGAAGTTTAAAACTAGTTAGAAGTTCCACAGCTCGCTGGAAAAACAGGACTAAAGTAGTACATTTTAAAGGAAGTGGAAAGAGTTGGGAACAGAACTACAGCTCAGAGAAGATGATTTCAGGATCAGATTACATCATCTTTACTATCAACCCTAAATAATGACAAAAACCTGCCCTCAGATGAAAGCACAGCATCAGTTTTCCCTTGAAAAAAAAGAATAATCTTGTAAGCCTCATACTAAGATTCAAAGGTTTAAAGTTACTTCTCCGTACATGTATACAAATCTATGTACCGACATACTCAACTCATGGGCATTTGCCTGAATTGGCAGCAGGTCTGAAATAGCTGAGTTAAGATGCTCAAAGACATAAACTAAACTGTGCATCTTGGTTCCAAGATATATTCTCCATATAAAGAGATTCATGCGCTGCAGATGATCAAAACTCTACACTATGGCCCTCCCCATAAAAGCAGGTTTAACATCATGGCTATAAAAGTAAATCCTCAGGAACAGAGCTTGCACTTACTTCTTCTCCACCATTCCTAGCCCTGCTGCATCCACAGGGGAAGGAAGTGACAAACACCAAAGGAAGTGGAACACCTCCAAATCTGGTGAGCACCACATCAGAAGAGGAAGCACAAAGTCTCTGTGCTGTGATACACTGACTGCAGGTCCCTAAGGACCACAGATTTTCTCTTTTTTTTTAACCAGGTGAGTTAAAATAAGACTTTAGTATAGCTGAATCTAACAAGGTGAGTAGTAGCGGACAACACTAAAAGCAAGGAGGAGGATGAGACGATTAGGAAAGTGGTATGAGATCAAAGAATACTGAAGCCATACCTTCCAGCACAGAAAACGTCAGTGTAAGTTCTGTGCCATTCTCTGCCCCTGCACACAAGCACCGAACGGATGTTGGAAGCAGCATGACTCTATCAGTTTGCTGCTAAACTTCATTTTCTCAAAATTAGAGTGGCCAAAAGATGCAAACTCAGAGAGGTGTACCTCACAAACACAATACATACGCTGCAGTACTCTGGAAAAGAGATGTGATGCTGTTGACACACCTCAAGGACAGGATGTCACCCACAGCAACCTAGACAAGCTCATGAAGTGGGCCCATGGAAATCCCATGAGGTTTAACAAAACACCAAGTGCAAGGTGCTGCACCTGGGTTGGGTAACTCTGGTACCAACACAGGCTGGGGGATGAACAAATGGAGAGCAGTCCTGGGGAGAAGGATTTGGGGGTGCTGGGGGATGGGAGGCTGGACATGACCCAGCCAAGGGCACTCCCAGCCCAGCGAGCCAAACGTGTCCTGGGCTGCATCCAAAGCAGCGTGGGCAGCAGGGGAGGGAGGAGATTCTGCCCCTCTGCTCTGCTCTGCTCTGGTGAGACCCCACCTGGAACTCTGCATCCAGCTCTGGGGTCCCTGCACAGGAAGGACATGGACCTGTAGGAGTGAGTCCATTGGAGGCCACCAGGATGATTAAAAGAATGGCACACCTCTCCTGTAAAGAAACGCTGACAGAATTGGAACTGCTCAGTGTAGAAAAGACAAGGCTTTGAAGTGACCTAATTGCAGCCTTCCAGTACGTGAAGGGAACCTACAAGAAAGATGAAGCAAGACTATTTACAAGGGCATGTAGTTAACAGGACACGGTGGAATGGGATCAAATTGAAAGAGAGTAGGTCTAGATGAGATAATAGAAGGAAAAGCTTTACTGTGAGGGTGGTGAGGCACTGGAACAGGTTGCCCAGAGAAGCTATGGATGCCCCATCCCTGGAGGTGTTCAAGGACAGTTTGGATGGGGCTCTAAGCAAACCTGGTCTAGTGCAAGGTGTCCCTGCCCATAGCAGAGGACTTGGAACCAGACAGTCTTCAAGGTCCCTTCCAACCCAAGCCGTTTTACGATCCTCTGAAAAGCCAAGAGGGACCAAGCTGACCCAGTCCTGCCACTGCTACACCGGCAGCTCCCAGCACCTCGGCCGCGGTCACAAGAAGGAGGAGCCGCGCTCTTCCCGCCCATCGCAGCCGGGCAGCTCCCCGAGGGCCGCCCTCTCCCTGCCCCGCAGGGGTCACCCCGGCCAGGCCGGGACACCGAGTGCAGAGCCTCTTTCCCCTCGTTACCTTTGTGCTCATCATCCAGGTACCGGACGCGCAGCTCCTCCTCTTCCTTCGCCTGGGAGCCGTAGCTCCTCCCGGCCGAGGGGAGAGCGGCGGCGGTGGCGCCTCCCCAGAGCGGGGCCGCGCAGTGGCCGCTTCGGCCGAGGGCGGCGGAGGTCGTGGCGGCTGCGGCTGCGAGCCTGAGCCGGGCGCGCAGGAGGCCGAGCCCGCCCCGCGCCGCCGCCGCCATCGCTGCTGCCGGCGCCGCCTCAGCCTCTCGCGGCCCCGGCCCCGGTGCCGCCGCCCACGTGACCGGCTGCGGCACGCACGGGGCGCCGCTCCCCCCTCCCCGCAACGCCGCCGCCGCCGCCCGGGGCCGCGGGAGGGGGCGGCCCGGCCCGGCTCGGCTCCTGCGCCGGCCCCATCGCCGGAGGTGCTCGGGGCAGGAAAAGGCTCGCCAGGGGAGATTGAGAGCTGACAGAAAACCAGCCGCATCCTGGGCTGCATCGAAAACAGCGTGGGCAGCAGGGCGGGGGAGGGGATTCTGCTCCTCTGCTCTGCTCTGGTGAGACCCCACCTGGAACTCTGCATCCAGCTCTGGGGTCCCCTGCAGAAGGACATGAAACTGATAAAGGAGGTCTAGAGGTGGCCATGAAGTTGATAAGGGAGCTGGAGCACCTCCCCTACAAAGACAGGCTGACGAAGTGAGGCTGTTCAGCCTGAAGAAGAGAAGGTTGTGTGGAGACCCCATAGCAACCATCCCGTGTCTGAAGGGAAGTTCATCTGGAACTGTGGTGATAGGACAGGCAGTAATGGGTGCAAATTAAGCTGGGAAATTTAAGTGAGGTTTTGGGAAGAAATTCTTTACTGTGATAGTGAATGAGACACGGGAATAGGTTGCCCAGAGAAGCTGTGGGTGCCCCAGCCCTCACAGTGTTGAAGTTGAATAAGGCCTTGAACAACGTGGTCTAATGGGAGATGTCTCTGCCTGTAGCATGGGAAGGGGATTGGGACAGGATGGTCTTTAAAACTCCGTTCCAACCCGTTGACATGCTATGATCCTGTGATTCTCACACACTGCTTGAAATACACAAGTTGTATGTAAAATTTCTCGTTGGTAAAAGCAGATATTTAGCTTCATCAGGGCTTCATGATACTGGTGGAAGTTGTGTAGCATGTTTTTTTTCAGTGAACTTGAGAACATCCCACCTTAAAGGCAACATGCTCACACTCTGTTGTGCTGTGTGTGGTGGCACCAGAATGAACGCTCAGGAACTCTGCAGCACTCATCGTGGCATCAGCACTGAACAAAGAAAGGAACTATGGTCAATAACAGAAGCCAGGCAGCACATGGTTCTGTATGCTGTGATAAAAGACTGCTTGGACTGGCCATCCTGCTATTTTGGGGCACTCAGAATTACCATTGTGTTGTAAAACTAAGGATCAAATTAATATGCTTTGGTGTTTAGAGCTGGGTTTAGGTCTCTAAGCAACACCACCATGGTGTCTGCTTGCCCTCCAAGCACACCAACAAACATACTAGCATGAAACAAGTCAAACAATAAAAGCAGTAACAATGAAGGTAGGAGGTAATTGCTATGTTTTGTTGTAAATTCACATGATTCAAGACTGATACGACCTGTTTCAAAACGGTCGAAATTTCAGCAATCCATGTGTTAATACCGTAACAATTTAGTTGAGCCAGAATATGCATTAAATATAAAAGAAGTTGACTTGATTCTTTACACAGGACCTGGGAAAGGTTGTTATAACTGTAGTTAATGTAGGTGAGTAATGAGGCTCTTAAAAGGTGTGAAGTTTGTCTTCTTCAAATTTTTTTTCTTCAAATTAGGCCTTGAGACCTGAAAACATGCCTTTGAGCCACACTGTGTCATTTTCATAATTCAGTGTTAGTAATCAGGGGAATAAAACTCTACTGCTTCTGAGCAGAGACTCAGATGGAGCCATTTTGGTTGTTGTTTCGGAAAACTAGCTACTGCATTCCTTCATGTGGTTGCTCAGCAGCTCCTCCATGCCTTCCTTCTGGAGAAACGAAAGTCTAAAAATAATGTCCTATTTGTTCTTGTGGAGCACTATGAAGGGCATATGTTGGGGGTGGGGGGAGGAATAGGCAGACTATCGCCTTGCATTTATTATGTTTTACTATTTAAACAGGGTGATAGCTTGTGATTCACAGCCCTTTCCAGTAGAGCCCGCAGGATGCTAAAGGCTTCCAGTAGAAAGAAATAAAGAAATTTTGGTTACAGTTGAAGAACATTTTAGTTTATGAGAAGGAATTTTGAAGCATCATATCCAATTACATCAATAGAAACAGAGAGGCAGCACTATTTTAAAAGACACAGGAGAAGATAAAAAGGCATTAAAAGCAGAACTAGATTCACTGCAGCATTGCAATGTTGCCTTGAAGCTGAAGGCAGACGTTTGGTCATACACAGTGGTTCCCAGACTGAAGGTCTAGCAAACACTTTTCTGAGCAGAGGTCAGGAAGTGCAGTCAAGCCAACAGATTCATCTCCATTGTAGAAGCACCCAGTCATTTTTAAAATGAAGAATTTCAGAAATGTCATTTTCTTTTACATGCCACTGTCTGATTTTACTTTCTTTGTGTAACAAGTGAAAAGAAAATTTAATTTCTACTTCTTTTTCCTCTAATAATGTGTAAAACTGCATGATATGATATGCATATATATATATGTGTGTGTATTATTGTGGTCATTTAATACTACGCTATATATTGTAATACTGTATATTAAATTCCTCCCATTCCCTCACATGAAAGAATAATTCAGGACTCAGATGAAAGCAAAGTTTTCCATGTTCTCCTGTTCCTTGCTTTTTTCACTGTAGTTTTCTTCTAGAATACAGCTTTGGGGTCGAAGTAGTGCATGGAAAGGTAAAGTATATTGATATGGAGACTTATTTAAAGATATTTCCTAATTTTTAAAAAATTGAGCAACTGAAAGACAACTGTAAGTAACTATCTAAATAACATATCACACTGCTTGGTAGCCTGATTGCTGCTACACACAGAAATCCAAATATTGGTATTTGGTGATGGGTAAAATAAATTTTTTGTAATAAATCTTGACTCCACTTTCCTTATGTCCACAGAAGCAGTGTTAGTATGAATGAAAATAGAACCAGTGTAGATGAAGACTAGCTCACCAAATTCTCAGCACTCAGCTGTGACTTTTAGTATGGTACCTCAGTCATAATGTAATCCAAGGGGAAAAACTTGAAGGTCCTTCACCCTAATTAATGTTACATTTGGAGTTGCCTTGGAAAACCCATTTACATCAGGTTGCAGGTTCTCACAATGTACAGGACTGAAATGGAAAGGTGAAATGTGCAGCCCCTTTTGTAGCTTGGCTTACGGCTTTTGTTTGATAATCTAGTCTGAAGCGGGGGCTTGGAACTTGGGGTTAGAACAGTACTGTTGCAACTTACACAGCACGGTGCAGAGGTGCAGAAATTGGGAGACTGTTTATGTGGTTTGTGGAGAGAAGTTGCTTCACAATACTGTTCTGCATGCTTTGGCGCAAGGCACCTGCCATGGTTCATTTTCTAGAGGAACAGTCTCACTGTTAATTAGGTGTAACAGAAGCATGTGGTCTCTAAAGTTTAGATCTAAATTAAGTACCTAAAATCAAAGAGTGTGAAACTTCTTGTGGATGTTCAGTTAGGGATCTAGTGCTATTAAAAATGCTAGTAAATAATTTGAACTGAGAGTGAAAAATAATTGCATGTGTATTTATATAATATGCAGTTTTACAGTGAACAGTGAAAGGGTTCAGACAGTATTTACAATGAAGCAGGCATATGGACAAGGAATCTCAGCTAGTACTAAGTTGCTTTTATTTTCTTACATTGATGCATGTAGATGAGGTGTAACAAACAGTTTCATTTTCTCTGGATGAGCATATCAGTGTCAATGGATAAAGTGAAAAGGGAACATATTTTAGAGGAAAGATGTAGCACCCAATTTTGGCTTTTCAAACTAAGTCCTTTGTCTTTCTTGCAAATTGAAAAGTAATTGCTTCTGTAAAGGGACTGTGATACTTGAGAGTGAGATCCATCAGCTACCCGTCCTCTAAGTTGGTTTGTAAAGGTTGTTTCAATTTCACACCACCCACCAGAAGCATTTGTCTCTTCTAGTTTTCACATATTTGGTTTTTATTAGCAGCAGGATTTTTTGGTTATTGTGTAATGCAGTTAGTACACTTGCCTTCCAGTCTTGATTTTTAACTTTTTGTAAAACCTTTTTGATCTTTTAATACTGATACTGATGAAGACATAATTCTTGTTGTTATGTATTTATTATTAGTAAGCATATAGCACACACAGCATGTTCCCTTTTTGGCACTGAGCCTATTCAGTATGTTTTGCAGGCAGCTGTTTCCTTAGATTGTCTATTTTCTTTCTTCTCATTGCAGCTTTAAGACTGTAATGCCAAGATGTTTTTACAGCTTACTTTTTCTCTTCAGGAATTACTCTTACTAAACTTAGTCTACTTGGGTACACTTACAAGCTTGCTTACTTGGCACTTGTTACCTGGCTCCAGCACATGTTATTGACAACTGTACCTTTGTGTCATGTCTTGGAGCACAGAGCAGATTCTGGCTTTGAATTAATGTCACCCCCATTTTTTTGTGCATATACTCCTTTATCTTGAATATGGAGACAACTCCATTGGATTGATACAGTGGAAAAGTGCATGGCATATGTGAGCCAATTACAGGGACTTCTTAAAATCCTACTTCCCAAAATTGTCTGCCCATTCTCTTCAGATCGCAAACAAGATGTAATGCAAAACAATTACAGGAACACAAACATGCTGAGCAAGGCCTCTTCCATGGGTAAATTGGCACTAGCAGCCACAGGGATACAACTCTGTAATACTGAAAGATCAGAGCCTAGGGAGGCCCTTATTTACTTAAAGCTGGAATTGAGCATATGTTTATTAAACAAAATGTACAGAAGGCTTTATTTTGAGGCAGGGCGCACAGTTTATCCCAAAAGGACATGAAATAAAGGTATTTATGAAGTTAAATGTAAACACAGATATTGAAAACAGAGGATTTACAGACAGTGAAGATTCTTAAAAATTGATATATTTGTGTCTATGTGCATGCTGGTATGTCTCCTTTTGCCAAAGCTTTTTAAAAGCTTTCTCGTGTTTTTAAAGTAGTTCAACACATCAGAAATTTACCAAGCCAGCTAAATAACTATGCATTCAGGCAAACTGCAAACCAACTCTAACATCATTGAATACTTTTCTTACAGTGAATGCACCCCATTCTATTAAGATTGTTAAAATAATTTTTTTTCTTCATGGTCAGGCAAGCCTTTGTCTGAAGCAATACTCCCTTTCCCTATCTGCATCCTTCTGAAGAACTCCAGAGCCAGTTATGAGTTATTATAACAGTGATGTTAACTCTGCCTGAATCTTTGCTTTGGCAACACACAGAGCAAGCTCTCCTATGGTATAGATGGGTTAGTAAAAGCTGCACAAGAAGCACAGAAACCAGGAAGAACACAACTAATGTAATCAGCATTTGATTTAAGGTATTTGACATGAAATTCTAGTAGAAAATGGATTTCCCAATTTTATCAGAGTACTTTTATGTGTGGTAAAAAGCTATCAGGGCTGCTGCTAAGGAGACAGTAAAACAATCCTGTCAAATCTGTGATATCGAGAAGGATGAAATAGAACTAGGTATTAGCCCACAGAAGGAAGCATTTTGGAACAAATGCTCTCTTCATCTGAACAGTATCTAAATGCAGAGAGTGGGGTTTTCAACGATGCAAGCATTTGGTGAAATAAAAGGGGATTCATTTGAATAGCATTTTGTTTAAAAGTTTTTTAATTAAAGTAATAAAGGACATTTCAGTAGAATTCTCAGTGAAACAAATTTCGAATTTCTGTCGCCATTACAATCAGGTGAAAAATATTTTAGTACTTCTGTCCTCTTGTAATGTGATTTCTAGTGAAAAGAAGTTACCAAGAACCTCTGCTCTGTTTGAAGGCAATACATTTGTCATGAAAGCCAGCTCACTGTGAGGAGCTAAGAGAAAGCTGGTCTTTTATGCTCTAGGTAAAAAAATGTAACAGAAAAATGAAAAACACTACACTACTGTCAGTTGTAATTCTTTATTACTCTCCATGAGCAAGCCAAGGGGTAAAATGCATGTTAGATTTCCGAATAGCATAATTACATTTCCCTTCTGCCTTTTTTTTTTTTTTTTTGGGGGGGGGTCATTTGTCTAAACACAAAACTCAGCTTACAGTCAATGGACTGTATATAATACATGAAGTTTAGGGTATTGTTCACTTTTTTGCTAAAAACTGCAGCATTTTTAAAGAAGACAATTGCATAGTTACTGCTTGAAAAATACGATGCACTAATCACTCTAAAGATGTAAGCTGTTGGGATGTAAAATGTATTTATGTTCATTACTTTCCCTTTTAGTCTTTTATGATTAACAGTATGTTGTGCAGAGTTTTACTGATTATATTGCATTCTTTCTAAGAAATGCTTCACATTGATTTTCATGGGGAAAATGTTGGAATCTTTTTTGGTCTTCTATTCAATTTCATTAGACTAGATTAACTTCTACATTCTAGCCTTAACTATATTTTCCTGCTTTCTTTATTCTTTACATACTGATGCAATTAAGATACTCTGATAAGTTGAATAAGCATTTTCAGTGAAAGCCTGTTCACTCCTATATAGAATTCTTCTAATGTCACAAAGAATCTGCATGACCTTATGACCCAAATTTCCAGGAGAGAGCAAAGGTTAAGTAACGACAGTCTTTGCATCTCACATGGATTCAAGAAGAGATGAATTGGAAAACTACATAAGCTAAGCACTCTTTTTTGTCAAAATGCATTCATCATAACCTTACTTCTGTTTAATCACCCCAGTGTAAGTCACTTGTCTATGTAAAAAAGCAGGATCCTTAAGATCAAGAACAATGAACCTAGCAACTGGTATATGAAAACAAATGAAAAATATGTGCTAAGTGGCTGGCATGCACTTACGTGCCTGGTCACAGACTCAGTACGGAGTTATTCACCAATGCCAGTGAACAGCTACTTCCAACTCAGCATTTTTCAGACTTCTAATTTCTTAGCATTCCTTAAGGAATTTGTTTTTGTTGATCCTTAAAAATGGGATCTCATCTAGGAATCAATTTTTGCAATTCTTTAAAATTAAACATCAATTAAAGAGAATATATCTACAAAAAATAACCTATTTGCAAAGTCACAGTTAACATTTTCTTTCTAGATACTGTATCTTTTTGTGTATGTCACTTCACGTCTGGAAGGTGAAATTATCATCCTGTTCCCTTATGCCTGGTGAAGTATATTGTACCTGCTAAGCAGAACACAATATACTGTGTCTAAGACTTAAAAAAATGTAAACCAAATTTCCAAGACTAGGCCAATATGTTAAACTAATATTGCCCACAGCCTTCTGCTTCAGAAATGGCCTATAACGTTCAGATACTTTGCAGCATATGTACTGTTTCAACAGTGTACCTGAAAAAAAAGTTAAGAATATGGTTTTCCTCTTTATCAAAGTCTTTCAAACATGCCATTTTCCTGTGGAAGATGCAGTCTACCAATAGGTGAAAGAAGTAAAAGTATGAACAAGAATGGGGCATTTCCATGTTCTGAAAGAGTATTTTAAAACTACTTTGTGAAAGATGTTCCCAAAATGTTCAGAAGAACTAGAACTGTGAAGACTGGAATATATATTTAATACAACTGAGTGTATTGAGACAGTTCTAAGTCTTAGTCTTAATCCATGTATTAATCAGACTCTAATTATGACTTAAGATTGATTTTTTTTGCAATGGAGGTATTGATTATCCTTGGCATCTTTCTACTATCTCGTCTGGGCACCCTCTGTCAGTAAAGCTCTCAGGGAGTATGCCATACATCTCTGAATCCATGCATCTTGAGCAGAGCAGGACTAGACAATCCTTCCAGTACCCACTGCGCAGAAACTTGGAATAGCATAGCTTCACCACAGAATAAAACTTTTATAGTTTTCTTTGTAGTTTTGATATCACCACAGCTTCTGGGTCCTCAGTGTTACTATGAGCCTTGTCAGTATAGATTGTATGCACTGTAGCATGAGGTAGGAACAAGATGGAACCACTGAAGTCTGCTTTGACCTTGGAATGAGATTTTTAGTAAAATTTCTTAAGCAACTTGTAGCTCTTTAGTCTGGAAAATAAAGACCGGAGTTTGACCCAATAGAAATCTACATCCATGTGTATATCTGCATTATGCTCTAGGTGCTTCATAATAATGGAATTCAGTTACAAGGAGTGCAATTTGCAGAAGGCAGACCTTTTTTTTTTTTTCCCATTACGTAAGTTGGATTGTGCTGGACTAAAAATATATTTTAAATAAGTGGTTTCTATACTTGGTAGGTTAAACATGTAAAATTTCTTAACATAAACTTACTAAGACAAATTAATCTACAGCCATATTTCCCAGCAGTTGCCTGTCTTCCAGTTTTTCAAGGTAAGCCTCAAATGTTCCAAGCATGATTTTTCAGAGGTGGTGAGAGTCTACTACCTCTACTGAGTGTGTGTAGCACTGCAACAAGTCATGAAAACTCACCATGTCTTGAGTTAAGTATGCAAGAACAAGACTAATGAATGTGTCTGAAACTTGTGGCAATATCTGAGTTCCACAGAGGTTACATCAAACATTGTGAACATCTGAAATAAATAACCACAGTATATGGACCATCACACAAAACTGTTACGCTAAAAAGTGGAAGTGTATTTAGCATTTATATTCCTTTCTCCACTTTTTTAACAGAAGACCATTGAGTCTAATGAAATCTTGCTTGCTCATGGCCTTGTTTCCCTTTTACTCAATGCTGTGTTGAATTCATCATAATCCTGCATTTAAAGCATCGGTCTGTTGCCATGGAAGTGACTGATGTCACAAATTCAGTTAGAACTTCATTACACGATCAGATGTATTTAAAAAATGGACTAGAGAAGAAGAAAATCATTGTTCAAATAGCAAATCTTAGGTAACAAGCTAAAAGGAAAAAGTACACAGGGATACACAAAGAGTAAGGTGATTTGTTACTGAAGTCTATTGGAGGAAGTTCTTCTTTCAAGTACAGAGTGATGTTTTTAGAGTTGTGCGTAAAATACATGTACAAGTGTATCAGAAAACCAACCCTGAACTATTACATATACCGAAGCAGAAGTACACAAAATAGTGAACAAGAAGTGAAGATTAGTGAGTTTTTTTAATGTTCACGATTGCAAAATAAGTATGTTTTAATTAAGAGTTGGTACATATACTCTTTATTCATTACTGGAAATGTTAGTTGAAGTACCATTTAAAGATTTATTTAAATTAATGTTGGTATGTTCACGAAATGACATTTCTCTGAGATCAGATTTTGCATCTCTTTTTAGTCATTTTTACTGTATCCAAGTCTTCAATTACATGTGTTGGCTGAAACTTCTTACTGGCTGTATTATGTGGTCTGTCAGACTTGTCAGATACAGTATGTCTTCGAGTAAAAATGCACTTACAAGATGCTAAATGGCACCAAGTGAGCTACATTCCCATTCCCGCCATGGAATGTAACCAGCTGTTATACTTTTACTAATAGAAAACTAGCAACAAAGGTAAGAAACAGAAAATTGCTAACAATTTGAAAACAGCAATTTTGAAAGAAAAAAAATTGAGGAGTTGCTGCAGCCTTCTGAATATATTTGTTCAAATACCAGTAAGTGGCAAAGCAATTTGTTTATTCATAATAGGACTAAACAGCTTTGTGGATAGGATAAAGTGTTTAAAATACATTGTTTTCCTCAGAATTTCCCTATTGGCTAGCTTACATTATTTGCTGCTTATGTTGCTTTTTTGGCTATCCCAGTCTAAAAATGTCCACCTTTCCTAATGGAGGTTCCAAAAGCCTGTAGAGCCCAGCAGTGCACCTAGGTGTCATAAAAATTGGGTGTTGAAATAGTCTCTATCATGATACCCAGCTCACTTTTTGAAAAATTTAGCACTAAAGTTCACTTTTTGCATCTAAAATAACTGATGAACATACTGTTTGTACAGAGTAACAGAGGGCAAAGTGCTTACATTAAAGATATATCATACAGGCAGGCCTCATAAGAAGTGCAGGTGGAGATGTAGAATGTAGACCCTTTCTGTTCTGTCCTTTTTCTAATAGAGGTACAAATGCCCAGATCTTGCCTAAACTTGGAGCCAGGAGATAGTTGGAATGTGCAATATGATCTGAATAGATGGATAATAACCAGCTACATATGACCTGGAAGATCTAACAAAAAGGACTAGACATCGTCTTGTCTTCTGTTCTATCTCCTAGTTAGATTTTTGTGCAAGATAAATTTATAAACCACTTCTTGTACTCTTTTGGTGTGGTACTTGAATATTTACCTGGTATTAGCAACAGCTGCATGTCTAAGACACTGATCCAAACCCTACTGGAATCAATGGAGGGTCTCACGAAAAAAAATACTGTCAATGTTATAAAGTTGTGAAGTCAGAGTTTGCTGGTAGGTAACATAATCCATCTTCATAATAACAAGGAGATTATGCTACCTAAGCTTATCTTATTAGTATTTAATTGGAAGCCAGGCATAAACTTCTTTCAGTCAGCACTTCATTAAATTTACAAGCATTCCCACACGCACTTGTGTGTGGGATGCAGAGTAGATGAGAGACATTTGACTACTTGGAGGCTGACTTTGGCACAGAGCTATTCATCCAGACACACTGTTTCTTTCCCATATTTGAAGAGCAAAAGCAGAAAACTATTTCATGCTATACACCAATGCTGCCTACATTTGTCCCCCTGTCCACATTATGAAAGAGTTTACACATTATGAAACACTTAACAATTGTAATGCATGTAGCCATTCATGTATTAGATTTGCCACGGTGAATACCTGTCTCAGACTTTGTCTAATTTGAAACCTGAATGGCCCAGTCATTTCTAAGGTTGATTTTGGGGGAAATTAATTTTCTTGAAAGATACGTCAGCTAGCCTTGTTACCATCTCCATGTCTTGTTACAGAGTACTACGCTTCGTCAGTGACATCACTGGAATGCCAAGGATATGCCTTTTGCTGAGTTTTCATCTTTCTGTCAAAGAAAAGATGGCTAAGTTGCAGTATTTCCATCTCGAAGGACCTAAAATTTAGAAATAAGCCATATTAAAGCACAAGTGTGTCAAGAAAAGTGGTGCCATATGGTAATATTGAGGCAGTATCATAGCAGTAATTAAATCAATGCAAATATCTGCTAAATATGTTTGAAACCACTTTTAAAGCTGTATATTCCATATATTGATTATGAGAACCAAAGCAAGGTACAGACTATATTCATTTATGTTGTTTTCCCCTTGGTGGAACAATGGAATGTTCTAAAGTAAGAAGTTACTCCTTCCAACTATGCAAGATTCTCAAAAATAATATGAATAACACAGTGTGATCTATTAGCATCAGTTCAGGCCATATCCTCACATAGAAAGGTTGCTTGATCTTAGATATAAATGGGGAAAATACCTTTTTCTTCGAGGTGGCACAGCCACCTATATGACAGACATCAAGGTTGGAGGGAAAAGAATTAGGAAACTCACTCAGACTCTCAATTTCTGCTGATCTGTCAGATCAGTTGTCTGGGGCACCGGGTTTCTCAGTCATAAAGGATTTGTAAAATTTCTCAGGTAATTTTGTAGGTGACATTTTTCTGCTTTAGTCTGCCTCTCTAAGAGTACCTTGTATACAGGAATCATGGTAACAAGATTTCCATGAGGCCAAATGGAAAGAAGTAAATGCAGTCTGATCTCAACAATTCCCAATACCACTGCAAGACTCTTACTATGAAGGGAGAGAAAGTTTCTAACCCTCTCCCAGGAAAATTCCAAAACTGACTTTAAGACCTGCAATTTTCCCTCCTAATAAGCACTAAAGATACAGGAACAACTTTTCATAAAATTGAACTTTCACCTCTGACGTATTTGTTTTTCTCTTGTTAATGACAAATTAGACGAGCAAAATTACATGCATTTGCTAATGCTTTTTTCCCCTAAATGGTTTCATAGCATGCTCAGTTTCAATTCCCCAGTTATGTCCTAAAATTGCTGGCTATTACTTTTGTTACGCTATAATGCTACTGCATTATTTTAGTTTACACATGTAGGAGTTTCCAAAGACTTCCAAAGAAAGTAACTACTTTTACAAGATTTGGCAGACAAACAACAAAACATTATTGGCTAAAAAAAAGAAGCTATCTTTTAACTGACTAAACAGAAAAAAATGTATATTCAGTTTTTATGTACATTGGAAATTTTTACTACAAAACCCCGTAAATTTTTGAATTTGGTGTTTTAAACGAAATCAGACAACTGAAACTGGATTACTGTTGGATAATTCATAAAAGATAACATTTGTATTCATTCAGCTCTATGAAAAAAGTAGTAGAAAACCTCCACAGTGTTTTCAGATGAAATTAGAAGTATTGAATATGTTTCAAGTATTAACACAGTAAAAATCCTGGTACCACTGAACTGAATCACTATATCCCTTATGACTACATTAGGGGCAGGATTTTACTTTATTTCACCCTGGAAAAAAAGTTTCCTCAGTTCTTTGTGTATCATTTTAATATGAATTATGACTATTTCTTCTTCCTTCTCTGCCTTTAAGATAATTTAGGTGTATTTTCTCATTAACCATGTTACTACAAAGATAATGCAGTTCCAATTGCCTGCATTTGGAAGTGTTTGTGGATTTTAACTGCTTTAATCTGAGCACATAAAATTTCTTAATTTTAGAAATTTTAAGTTCCTCACTCTGAGAAACCCATGTTCCTTAAAAAGTAACATAACTGAAAAGGGGTGACTCATAAAACCAAGGAATGATACTGAGTCTAGGTAGATGTGTGTTTACAGTGGTACATGGTACAGTCAGAAAGAGAAAACTTGTTTTTAAATTGTATTAGGAAAAATCTGATTCATATCACTGAAAAAAAGTAAGGGAGTTGCTGCAGTATGAACTGAAAAATCCAGTAATTTGGCAATTTTTAGATTATCCTGGAAAAATAGTGAAGAATGTGTCCTTTTGCATTGATGGTAGATGTGACTTAACTGGATTTTTCCAACTCTGGTGTCTGTCATCCATTATCTGAAATCAAAGGAAGGAAAAGGGTCAGAAAAAAAATTGATCTCTAGTCATAGGTATTACAAATGCCTTGTTTTAAGAATTACATTTTTCAAAGTAATTCCTAAATATTTCTACTACTACAGCATAATTAATGTTTCAAAAACATCTTTGTTAGACTGTACAGATTTTTCACATTATAAATTTGAGATACCACAGATTTCTGTTTATCTGCATTTTTTAAGTAAATCAGGTTCCTTCTTAGATATGTAGGCAAATTTTCATCCAGTGACCTAAAGCTTTTTAAAGAGATTGGGTTTTCTTACCAATATAATTCTTATTGCTATGCAATAAAGTAATAGTAGCAATGATTTGACATTTCAAACAGGAATTGATGAGGTAAGTGTTTTATTAGGTAGGAGTGTGATAGCAACTCTAAAAGATAATGAAAATAGTTTATAAATCTAATATTCCTTTCAAAAAGTCTGATTATAATAAACACATAGAATAGAACCACAATTAAAAAAGCATTCAGGGAGAAGAGATATCTGAAATACTGTCTGATATTTTTGTGTATTATAAGGGAGCAGTAAATTTTCAGTAGTGGCAGAAGTCAGACCCAGAGCAAATCATAATAGCTCTATATGTATTTTTACATGCTACAAAAAAAACCATGCCATCCAATGATATTCACTCTGTAAGCTTTTACTTGTAACAGTAGTGATAAGCTGCAAAAAACCCCAAAAATATTTGATGAACTGGAGATGGAGATAAGAGTAAAACACTAACATATAAAAAGAAAGACAGTCGAAAATATAACCATCTTGCCCTGCCTAGTAAGGACTGGAAATATTCCTTTTTCTACATACCAGCGACTTCTATGACATCTCCACCACTACATATAATTTGGGTATATGTTTATTTTTATGTAATTCTCTAGTGAGGGAGTTGGACTCAATGATCTTTATGTGACTCTTCCAGCTTGAGATGTTCAGTGATTCTCTGATATTGCTAGCAGTGGTAAATCCGTGTACAGCTGAGCCTGTTTTCCCAAGTAGGGCCACATATAGTTTGTATAGCTGTAGATAACTGCATGAGTTTCTTGAAAATTATCTAAACATTGGGGTTTTTATTGTACTCATAAAATAGCAATCTGATCCGCACTATTCCCAAGTACATTGCAAATACTGTTTTTTATAGATGCATTGAGGCAGAGAAGGTTCGTTGAGATAAGCAGCTAGGGCAAAGACAGATTACTGAACTGCACAAAGGTTGGTCTAAAGGAACTTCAAGAAGCAGACCTATTTATCTCCTTTCTCAAAAAGCTAACATCCTGACGGATCCTTATCTAACGTGCCTTTAGCAAGGGAGACTTCATAGCCTTCATCATAAGTGATCTGGTCCAGCACTTTTCAACACATTCTTAATGTGAGTTGTTCTTAATGTGCAGTTCTAACTTTTCTTGCTTTTGCTGAAGCCTATTGCTTCTCATCGCCATTGAATAGACACTAATTATCTTTATCTTTGCAGCAACATTTTATGTACATGAATATTATTGTCTGTATTACTCCTTAGTCTTAGTTCTTTTTTCAGGTTAATTAACCTTGATTTTCCCAGATTTTTGTGTAAGTCCTGCATTTGGTGAGCTCCTTTTCATGGCCCTGTTCTAGATTCTCTGCTATTGTTTGGGTTTTGCTTTGTGTTCTTCTTGAAAGTAGTGTCCAAAACTGAAAAAAACCCGAAGTCATAATAATGGAGAATTTCTTTCTGCATCTTTTTTAACTGTTCTTCTATTTGTATTTCCCAATATGCTTGTCTTCCAACATCATGATCTTGTTAACTTATGATCAACTGGTGAACCAAGCCAGAGGTCAGACCCATGGAGGCTTGTTGTGAGGCAGTTGCTGCTCATCATAGAATTATGCAATTGAACATTCTTGTCTGAATAAAGTGTCTTGTGTATACTGTTGAGTACCATCCATTCACTTGCATATCCTTTTTCCAGTTTTGCCAACACCGTTTTCAGTCTTAAATCTCTTTCACTTTAGACAGTCTCTTTCAGCTTCAGATTGTCTGCAAATTTAATAAGCACATTATTACAGTTTTGTAGTTTTACTGAGAATATTTAACATTGGAAACTAGGTGCAGGCTACTGAAAAATACCATTTGCTCCAGGTTTTGTTTAGATTAAAAAACTGATGACTCACTGTGAGGTATTTTCATGTAAGTACTTTTGCATCCCCAGTTTAGCAATTTCATCTTGAACACACATCCCTGGCCTAGTACGTATCTGTCATGTGAGAAAAAAGACCCTTACAATAGTCAAAATATATACCATCTATTTATTCTTCCCTTCCCCGTAGCCAACAGGTGTTGTGGTAGAGTACGATAGATTAATGTGTTCATGATGAACTCCTGTGTATTTTCACCCCTTTCCTCACTGACTTGGTAGTGTTTGCAGATAGATTGATTCATAATTTTTCAGTTTGCCTCCCATTTTTGGAAGAAGCAATCTATTTCTGTTTTTCCCTAGAGCTTCACCCATTTCTCAAGAATAGCTACTACAAATGCTGAGATAACTTCAGATGATTGTTTGAGAAAGAATCTCATCAATCCTCAGTTTGAATTTTTATTGATCCACAGGTGAAATACTTTGGTGGCCGCCAATTTGAAAGCATCAAGCTCACTGAAGTATTCTCATGCTGTCCTGTACAGACATTGTCTTGACCTCATGCTTGTCTTAATGTTGTTAGAGAATACAAGTCCAAAAACACAAAACCTTTGAATTTTATGTGGGTTATCTATCATTATTTCCTCTTTTTTTTTTTTTTTTGGTAACAGAGCAGCAATTCTCTTCCCAGCCTTACCATCCTGATATTCTAGTTCCTGGTGATGCATCTCACTCATTTGCTACCTCAGATCTCCATATATGTTTACATATATGAACCTGGTATCCACCTTCTGTATGTTTTGCTTATGTTTGGTGCCAGTGAAATCCATCATTAAGCAAATTGCTCCCTTCCTACCTTTCCCTACCTTGTGTCCTTACTGTTAGTGCTTTACCAGTTCTACTAAAACTCCTGCTTCTTTGACTTGATGTCCTGATTTCTGCTTTTTTTTCTTTCAGTTTGCTGATTTCATGCTACATTGCGCCGTCTTTTTAAAAAGTAAATCATCTGTCACGCCATGGTCCATAAGTCACTTTGCACTCTCAACAGTCTCAAACTCCTTGGTGAGAATGAAACTTTAAAGCTTTTTCACTACTGCATACTTCGCTGTCTGCGCCAAAATATTATTACTAATGCATTCCAATAACTTGCTGAGCAGTCTTCATACTGTTCTGTAACTTCCCCAAAGTCACACCAAATTTCTGCAGAATTTAGCTGTAGTTGCCTGTGTTAACCACAGAATATCTTTGTCCTGGGAAAACCCAAATGAAGGTTATCATGTATTCCTCAATCTAATATGTACCACACATACCTACATCGCTAGATCCACCCGCCCCTCCCCACAATTTGGAGGGTTAAAAGTAGAACTGTTCTTCACATGTTTGGAATTATTTTTACTTCTTCCATGCTATCGGCCCTTCAAGATGAATGGTAAGGGAACATAAGTAAGAGAGCTTTTGTCAAGCCTAAAAGGCACAGAGGTTGTTTGGGTTCACTTCCTTCCTGAGACATTTTGGGTACAAAAAGGAGAGTGCAGTGCAAAGTTTAGAAAACAAAACCTTTAGCTCTACATCCATATCATATCTTTGGTAACAGCAATATGAGACAGAATACAGTGTTCAGTATATATTCATAGGTCTGATCCACATGTTGTAATGATGGTATAGGAAATCAGACCAGTTGGTTTTCCTTACAGCTGGAATATGCCTTATTTTGTAATTTTCACAATGAAAATAATGAGATGATAGACCCTAAGGTTATTTTCTTAACTATACATCTTATTTTATTCAGTAAGACAAGACTTTAACCTGGGGTCTGAGAGATTAGTAAGTGGGCAAAATACTCTAGTTAAAATGTACTCTTATTTATAATGTACTCTTAATGTTCCATAAATCTTTAGCTGATGATTGAAATGCTTTTTGGATAATAATACATGCTATCTTATCTAGTTTAGGGTATTTTTCTCTATAAACATCTGTGAAACAGAAGGGATGAGACTTTCTCTTAAAAATTGTGGGAACACATAAAATACACAGTACACTTCCTGTTATAGAAGGCTATTTATTAGTCTAAATACTTGTGCAATATTTGGCAAATGATCAAAACTAGTTTCCCCTAGTGTGTTTACAATGTTCTAAATTAAAAGCAAAGCCCATTTTCAAGTGGTATTTGTCATAGAAACTGAAATGTTTCTCTCATGCTGCATGTAGTTGTACTTTCTACTTGACAGGATAAGCTCCAAATGTTGAGCACAAAGTTTGCAAAAAAGTTCTTGAGAGAATTAGACTTGCCATCTAGCAATTCTTTTTATAAGAAGAACCAAAGGAGTCTTTTCCCCAGTGTAGGATCTTAGTTTTTTTCTATGACTGTATGTTTACTTAACTTTCTGCCTGATGCAGTACTTAATCAGCTACACTGAGGGAAATTCTTTTGATTTCATTGCAAATTCTATTGCTCTTTATCCCATATTAATGTTCTTTCCCATAACCTTTGAGTGGTTAAATGGTCACAGACAAGAACAGAAGAGCTTCCATTTCTCTAGTGAATGCTTCAGCAATGTACTAAGACATAAATTTAGCAAAAGTTTTGAACAGACACTGCTTTTGCATTAAACTGAAAAAATAGCTTGGAGAGCTACAGAAGTGGACTTTCAGTGAATCCAAAATTACTCCCCACCATTTTCTTTTCAACTCAGGTTCAAAACCTGATGGAACAACAAACCAGTTTGTTAATTATCATTATTGTTACTAAAGGGGTTTTGACAAGTTTGGGAGAAAACTGGGTCAGTTCATAATAGCAGCTTTTGAGTGTATTTCACCATTACCTAAGTATTCAAAAGCTGTGCAACACTTAATAAAATGTTGCACAGGAAAAATGTGCTTGGGTCATGTTTCGTGTTATAAATAGACAGATAGGCAAACACATACACGGTATCCTTTCCAAGAAAAACACCTCCTATTCCAATAACCTGTCTCTCTTTTCGTATCTCAGATTTAGTAATCTTTTTACTGATTTGCAGACTGCCCTTGGACTTTCAGTCATCCTTGAATTTAAATAAAAACTATTGGCATCTGTAGTTTTATTTCTGTTTTCCTTTACCTAAGTACTTTAATAACCATGAATAGTACTGACTGAAATTCCGATGAGACACTGCTGCACTTCAGGAAAACCACCATTTGCCATATGCAGTCAACTGCTCTATGGATATTTTAGGACTGTGGCTTCAGCTGAATCAGGGATACTTGAAAAGAGAATGAGTTTTAAAAAAACATGTCTGTGCAGCCTCCTAAAAACAAATCTGCCTTTTGTCCAAACACTTTGAGTACCTTTATAAGGAGTACCTGTCTCTCTAATGAGCATATTTTTCTTCATGTTCTAAAGGATTCAGTTGGGGTTTTTCCTATGAAATAACTATGACATAATTACTGACAAGTCTTGGAGCCAAGCAATTTCAAAGATGTTGCAGAAAATATCAAAGTTGAGGCTGACTATCCAAGAAAATAATACTGAAATCTAATTATTATGCCACATTGTATAAAGAAAGGTTTGTATAATAAATAAGAAGTATGTTCCAAGCTGTCAAACCACACTTACATGATGTAGAATATACTGCTGTTGCTTTGCATTTTACATTCTCCCCATTTCCAGCACCCCTATTACCTCACACAGAAACACCATTAAAAAAATGAAATTCTTATTGAAGGGTAGATCTCTTTCATTTTACCTGGTGTAAATGCAGTGCTGCCAGAAAATTTATGCAAAATTAAAGAATAGTAAGGTAGTAGAATTCAGGCGATCTAATTTCACAGGTATCAGAAGAAAATATAGATGGAAAGCATTCCATGTAACACACCATAATAGCTTGATGTTGAGAGATATAGTCGCTAGAACAGGAATAAACAAGGAGGTCAACTTTCTTTCAGATCAACTCTAAATATTTTAATTTTTAAATTTAACTACGATTACTCATTTATGCTTCAAACCCATAAGTGTTCTTTGAGGAGAAGCTGGTAAGAGCCATAAAGATAAGTGGAAGAAAGAAACATTTCAAACTGAGAAAGGATGCTGAAATCAAGACAATAGGCCTTGGCTAAACTGAGACTTTAATCAACAGTTGCTCATGGGACTGAACTAATGACTGTGGTTTCCTTATTTCAGGAGATAGCTTCAGCAACCTACAGCAAATTTGAGCATCTGGAATCTAAACTAACTGCAATGGATAGGAAAGTGAAACAGCTTCAGGTAGGTCATTACTGGTACAGACAGAAACTTTCTGCCCATGGGAGTTGGAGAGGAGGAGGTAGATGCGGCTTTCCTGGATTTTAATAATACTTGTGATACTGTCCCTTAGAGCATCCTTCCTGACAAGTTGTCCACCTGTGAGATGAGCAGGTGCACACTGTACTGGGTGAAGAACTGGCCTGTTGACATTCGGAAGCATTTCCTTACTGAGAGGGTGGTTGCACATTGGAAAAGACTCCCTAAAAAGATGGTTGATGTCCCATGCCTGACATGTCCCCCAGTGCCTTAAAAGGAGGCATTTGGATAGTGCCCTCAATAATGGGCTTTAGCTGTTGGTCAGCTGTGATCAGGTGATGGGATTAGATGAGAGTTGTATGCCCCTGACAACTGGAGCTATTCTATTCTCTCCTAAATAAAAATTTGTGAAAGCTGCTGGACCAAATGCAACCAGGAAGTAAAAATTTTCTCAAAGATGTTGCACCTTTGGAGATGTTTGCTATGTTTCCTATTGTCAATGCTTTCTCTCCCAGGACTTCAGCTAGCATCCCTTCATGGGCTTATGCCTGTTGTGCTCTGGGTTATGGCCACTCAGGATTTGAAGACCTCCAGGCTTACAGATCTCACAATCTCTCTGGGCAGCTCACTTCAGTACTTCATGATTCTTACTGCAATTTTGTTTTGATTCCTGATCTCCAGTTTGAAATTCTCTAGTTTCAAGAGATGCCATCATCTCTCACCATCCCATGAATCTGTCCCCATGCCTTTGATGGAGGATGTCCCCATCCTCAGAAACACTGGGCTGTGCTGTGAGATGTCCCAACACGTTGTCTGCTCCGTGTTGAACCAGCCCTAGCCTCACAGAGCATCCTTGATTTGAAGCATGGAGCCTCTCTTATTTGTAAATCTGACCCTGGGACCCCAAAGAGGATGCTGTGCCTGGAGGAGGTCTGATGCATTCTGAGCAGAGGGAATCACCCTTCTGCCTTCCGGCTAGAGAAGAAAGATAGGACAATACGTACCAGAGCAAGCCAGTGCTGCCTGTGATGCATCGTGGGAGAAAGCAGGTGAGCCCAAAGGGCTGGCCAGCAGTGTGGAATGTGTGCAGAGCCTGTAAGACTTTGTCCTGCAGCCTCCCAGGGAGACACAAGTTGCTGCTGAGTGAACTCTTGTGCTGCATGTGCCTGGAGATGTCTGTCTTGGCCAGATCAAACTGGCAGGATCCTGGGAAGACACAGCCAAGGCCTCAGTGACTGTCTTACAACATCAATGCTGAGTATGAGAGATGGGGAATGGAGTTGGCACTGGTGTGGCAGTAACCTCAGATGTGTGTAGTGAGACAGTGTACCATGGGTGTTGATGGCCCACTGTGATATCACCTAGAGATGGATTGTGATGCCCTTGAGGGATGGATTGTGACCCAGCATCCCTCACTGCTTACAGCTGAGCACTAAGTTTCACCCAGCCAGCTCATGCCCAGACACATCTGAAGGACAGGATGCCATCTATAGGGACCTAGACAGGCTCCTGAAGTGGGCCCATGGGAGCCTCATGAGCTTCAACAAGACCAAGTGCAAGGTGCTGCAACTGGGTCAGGACAAGCCCCGGTACCAACACAGGCTGGGGGATGAACAGATGGAGAGCAGCCCTGGGGAGAAGGATTTGGGGGTGCTGGTTGGTGAGAGGCTGGACATGACCCAGCCCTGGGCACTCCCAGCCCAGAGAGCCAAACGTGTCCTGGGCTGCATCCAAAGCAGCGTGGGCAGCAGGGGAGGGAGGAGATTCTGCCCCTCTGCTCTGCTCTGCTCTGGTGAGACCCCACCTGGAGCACTGCATCCAGCTCTGGGGTCCCTGCACAGGAAGGACATGGATCGGTTGGAGCGAGTCCATTGGAGGCCACCAGGATGATTAGAGGGATGGAGCACCTCTCCTATGAGGAAAGGCTGAGGGAACTGGGATTGATTAGCCTGAAAAAAAGATGGCTTTGGAGTGACTTTATTACAGCCTTCCAGTACGTGAAGGGAACCTACAAGAAAGATGAGGCAAGACTATTTAAAAGAACACATAGTGACAGGACACAGTGGAATGAGTTCAGATTGAAAGAGAGTAGGTTTGGATTAGGTATTAAGAAGAAATTTTTTACTGTGAGAGTGGTGAGGCACTGGAACAGGTTGTCTGGGGAAGTCATGAATGCTGTGGATGTCCCTGGAGCTGTTCAAGACCAGGCTGGATGGGTATTCTAGTTGAAGGTGCCCCTGACCATGGCAGGAGGGTTGGAACCCGATGACTATCAAGGTCTCTGTCCAACCCAAATCATTCTATGATTCTATGACTCCTGCTGAGCATTTGGCAAGGTTTGGAGTGCCAAGTGAGGCCTTCAATGTTGTTGGCACAATGTTCAATGGTGCAAGGAGAGTTGTTTGTTGCAGCTCTCTGTGCTCAACTCCAGAGCCATTGGAGGATTTTCCCCCTCCTTGCCAGGTTTAGGCATCCAGGACACCTGGGAGGTGCACTTGCAGCAGCAGAGGTGAGCTGGGAGGGGAAACCTCCTGCTGGGGAGCTGGGATGGTTTCCATCCCAAGGGACTGGAGCATCTCTATCACCTCTCCTGGGTCCAGGCAATGGCCATGATGCTTCTTCCCCTTCTAGAGTGAAACCTGCTGCTGCAATGCTGGTGAAAGGGAGCAACTCATAACCCCAGCTCCCTTCAGGCCACTGCAGAGAAGAACATGGCCACAGAGATGGACAACTGCTGTCCCATCTGTCTGGACAGCTGGAAAGAGGTCAGCTATATATTGCCGTGCCTGCACCAGTTCTGTTACATCTGCATCTTGCAGTGGGCAGAGAACACGCCCAAGTGCCCCCTCTGCAAGAGGAGGATTCTATCCATCTTGCACCCAGTGGGGACAGAAAATGACTCCATGGAGCATGTCATTGTACTATCTGAGACACCATCCATCATCATCCACCAGGCAAGAGGAGACCCCAGACACACTGACCTCCATTTCTCTGGAGCATCCCAAACATGGGCTGCAGAAGGAGTGCCCAGTCATCCTGTGGGCAGCCTCCAGCCTGGGGACTGGGTTGTACTTTTCCGGGACCACCCATGCCTCCTAGATACCCTGGTGCCCTGGGTCCGACCAAGACTGAGGCAGATCTTCAGGAACAACTGGATGGAGGCAGACCTAGTGGAGGACATTGTCATGGACATCCTGACCAACCATGGAATTGATGAAGACCAGCTGGTCCAGATGCTAGGAGTCTCCCTCCAAAACCACGCGGCGACATTCGTGCAACGACTTATCTGTGTTGCTGTGCGACGGTGCAGCAGGGAGGCCTGCCGTCTGCTGGCCAACCAGCCCTGTCTCCCTGCCCAGGTCACAGCTCTTTTGACAGCCCTGCAAGATGCACCATGGATGAGGTGCCCAACACCTCCTCTGCTGCCATGGATGGGGATTCCAGAAGCTACCCCTCTGTACCCATTACCATCGTTGTTGGAGCAAGAAGAGCCCCAGGAGGAGCTAGAGGAGTCTGTTCCTGGGTCCTCCACTACCAGACAGGGCAGTGAACCCTCCCCTGAGGGGCCATCGTGACCCCTGAAGAGGCAGGCAAGTGGCCCTGGGGCCTCTTCAGCCACCCCTGCATCCGTGACTTTGGAGGATGCCTCAGGGGTTAGCCAAAGTGGGACTGGGCCACCAGCTGGGGCATGCACCAAACCTCTAGGGCTCCCAGTCCCTCAGATCTAACTATCCAAATAAAACGAGTGCATGGATACTGAAAAAGGTCTGTATTATTAACAGGGCAGGTGGCATTGCTGTCCTTCTTATTCTCCCCTCAAACAAGTGATGGCCAGCTCCAGGCCCATTCCTGTAGCTGGCCCCAGGGCAGGTATTTCCAGCTGGGAGGTCTCCAGGTGCAGATTGTGCCCCACCACTCATCACCCCAGGCTGCTCATGAGCTCTTCGATGCTAGCCTCTGCCCCCACATCCTGGTTCTCTGCTCTCCTACCAGCCTGTGCTGCCTGGTCTAGCCTTGCTACAGCCACAACCAATTCCCTCCCCCTGCCTGGAGTCACAGCTTAGTGTTGCTCACCCCAGGGTCATAGCCTGCCAAGGCCATAGCTCCAAGGAATTCATCAAGGAGAAGTGCAAAGTCCTGCCCTTGGGAAGAGACAATGCCAGACCGGCACGTGTCAGGCTGCCCAGCTGGTGAGCAGCCAGAGAAAGGCAGCCATGCTGCCCTTAAGGACGTATTTTCCTCCCACTTGTCCAGATCCAGCCTCAGTGCTGTTATTCCTTCTGCTCTGCCTAGAGAGGGCCTGTCTGTACCAGATGGATGCCAAGCAGCTGAGGACTTTGTGCTTGTCTAGTTTGGAGAGAGAGGCTGAGGGGTGACTTCACTTCTCTCTTCAGCTTCCTAAGGAGGAAAAGTGGAGAGGGGTTTGCTGATCTCTTCTCCCTGGGATCCAGTGACAGGACATGTGGGAATAGTTCAAAGCTGCAAAAGGGGAGCGTTAGACTGGACATAAGAAAATATTTCCTTACTGAGAGTGTGGTGAGACACTGAAACAGGCTCCCTGCTGGTCAGTGCCTTAAAAGGAGGCATTCAGACATGATGAGCTTTAACTTCTGGTCAGCCCTGAAATGGTGAGGCAGTGGGACTAGATGATCATTGTAGATCCCTGATAACTGGAAATATTCCATTCTAATACCTGTCAATACCATCAAATAAGTGCTCTTTGCCCTCCTCCTGTTTATTTTCAATGACATAAATTTTATTTCATGAAAGAAGCTAAAGTTTGCATTTCTTAAAGTAATGTCATTACACTTACAGAAAATGAGAAAATGTAAACAATTCCTTGCAGTCCCATGCGATACTGATAGTTCATATATGTTGTCTGTTATATACTTGTCCAATATAATTTTGCTGACACAAATATTTTTGATGTTTGCTTGTTCACATTTTTAACCATGAGGCTTTTTTAGAACATATGTCACCAGGTTTTTTATTGAGAATGAGAACTTTGAGGACATGTATTGTATTCATGTGAATAGTGTCAAGAACACAGAGAAAGGAAAACTGTGTTCTGCTACAATGGCCCTCATTGCATTTTATCATCTTTGCAGCTATTTGGTGTGATACAATATTATGCTTTGATATTTTCTGGTTTTTATACAAACCATTAATATCTCAGCTTTCAGGATTTCATAACACAACTGCCATGGAAATGAATACAGTATGTTCTCAGTATATTTATATACCAAATTTAAGAGAATTTTTGGAGGTCCAAATTGTTAGAAACTTGTTTAGTGTCACGCCTCAGAATGTAGATTTAATGAATATCAATGCTGGCACATACAGGTAGCAAGGTAGCCTGATTGTTTTACATGTGTAAGTTTTTAACTGAGGTGCCCATTCAAGCATTTGCACATCCCAGAATACCATGAAAAAGTCTAACTATTGGCTAACGTTTTGAGTTGTGCATTGATTTGTAGGGGGCATTAGGGATGGTGGCAAAAAAATTGACCATGTTATCTGAACGTTGGTAGTATTAGATGGCCATTTATCTTCCTCAGAACGTTTGGACTGATGCAAGCTTTTTCAGGTAAGATCTCTTTCAGATGCACTAGAAGCAGGAAGGATGCTTGCATGCAGGAGACAAACCCTCATCAAATCATGGCAGAGTTGCATGCCCTGCATTTGTTCCTCCCAGGCACTTCTGTTTGTTATCCTGTGGACCTCCACAGTGTTTAAGGAGAAGGAATTACCATAACTCTAGTGACAGCCATTGTGATCAGCACACGTGTAATAGCTGGTCAACTCATAAAAAGAATGGATGCATTCCTACTATTTTTTGGAGTCCTGAAATGAAATGTCTTCTGACACTTTCTCTTTCAAGCAAATAAAGAGTATGCCTCTATTCTGACATTTTGCTCCTAATTCACTAAGTCCTTCTAGAGCTGTCATTGAATAAATAATAGTTGAGTATCTGGCTGCCTTCTCTTTCATAGTGAGGAAGTTCTCTACAGCTCCAGTGACATGAATAAAGTGACTTATATAACACTGTTTTGTCATGAGAGGTAGCCTTAGAGATAGAACAATCAGTAGGAGTCTGTGCCAGGAGGGAACTGTGAAGGGTCTATCCTGGTGATGTTACTCCTCTTGAGTGAGTCCCTTATTGTACACAGAAAAAGTCTACTTCATCAAAAGAAGTAGAACTTAACACTGAGTTAAAGCCCTAGGATTCTACCTACTGTTTTTAACTTTTGATTTGGCACTGTAATGGAACAATATGTGTTACTTGTCCTTATGCAAGAAATACCAAAAATTCTTTTGTTGTATTTTTATAGTTACCAATCTTGTATTGTGCAATAAGCTATAGAAGTATTTTTTAAAACAATATGGTAGTAATAAAGGCCATATTAATTGGATTCTCTGAGTTTCTTGCTACATTCATTGTACACTATTTTCAACAGCATGTTTATGTACTAGCAAGTAGAAAAGATTTTTAGAGGTTGATGTTTTAACCAAACTTCAGGAATGTGTATATTGCACAATTTTGCATTTAAGTTCAACAGATGTGGTTTTGGTCTCATAAGCAGCTCAAATAGACATTAGGGAGAAAATAATGAGAGAACAATAATCAGGAATTGTCAGTTACCTGTCTCCTATTCATGAACAAGGGGTTATTTGGCTGTACAGAATACTAATAAAATTTAATTATATCACATGCAATATATAATTTTTACAGAAGGCAGAAAATCGAGAGTATTCAGAAAATCATGTTTGGGCTCAGTATATGTATGGGAATTTCACTTCTCTATCAAAATATTGGCATTGATAGAACGTGAGGCTATATCACTGTGTTTGTACATAATTAAGTTAGGCAAATTTAACAAAGGAGCTTCACAGTGTTAATTAGCCACTAGTTGATATCACTAGGAAAGTTTATTTTGCTCATTAACAGTCATTTTTCAGACTTTTCTTAAAACTTTCCATGAAACCCTTCACACTAACAATTATCATAAATGAGAATTTATATTGATAAGTCTCAAAGTTACCAGTTTCTGTATGTGGCCTTCCTTAACACTTGCATTTGAAGACACACTAAAATGAGAAAGATTCCCTTTTTGCCATGTTTCATGTTGTTTTGTCAGTTAATTGCTGAGCTTACAAGAGTTTTTGTAAGTTAGAGGATGTTATACCAGTTTATGCACACTCAGGATAAAGCCCATTTTGTGCTCAAAAGCAACCTTCTGATGTCCGACTGAGAGATCAGATGACCAGCCAAGGATACTCTTTCCATGGAGGCTGATTCTGTTTCCCGCAGTGCCAGGCAGGCAGGTTGGAAGAGCACAGCTACCTGCTCCTACACCTCCATAACCGTGTGCCAGCTGAAGGCTGGAGCAGGGCAGTCCCACTGCATCTCTCCCTCCCCGCCCCCACAGGGTGACACTCCACCTTTCCCATGTCACACCCCAAGGGGAAGCAGGCTAAAGACGGGCACGGAGGGTGGGGGCTCTGGGTGAGGAGGCCATCTACACAAGTTACTGCAGCTGAGGGGTTCAGGGCTGGCAACCATAGCCAATAGTGGGGCTTTGCGTGTACCACCCACGCTCCTGCAGTTTGTACCTTTAACAGGTATGGGAAAGATATTCCAGCTTTTAGATGGAGAAACAGCAACTTCAGCACAGGAAGTTTTCCCACCATCTCAAGTTAATGCCCCTGTGTTAGACTGTGACGATGAACACAATAGAAAAGCATGTTGTAGGTTAGATCTGGTTTTGAACAAAAGACAAATTATTTATTTCTTTCTTCAAATGAAGCATAACACTAAGGTATAAAGGGAGTATAAATAACATCTGATTGTGCTCCTAAGCTCCATGCTATAACTTTCTTGCAATGACATCCTTCAACAAATTAACTACATCATTACTGTTAAGTATTAATTGCACAAAACAGATACACAAAATATATAATGAGCTAGAAAGAGGACAACATTCTTCCATTATGACAAACAATTCTAACAAGAAATGGAAAAGAAAACCAATAGATCTAGGCTTACACTGATGGCAACACTGAGAGTTTTAAGTCCTCTCTTTGAACACATTACATGTGATAAATAATATGCAAAATATTTAAAGAATTTTATTGTTGCTTACAGAAGATACTTAGCAAGCAAGGAGACAGTAGCAATCACTGCCTCATGTCTCATATCCCCATCATTCAATGCAAATTTTTACATTTCATGCAATAATCCTGAGCTTATTTTCAGTAACATTGAAATGTCATCTATGTTAATTACCAAATACATACAGAGCCCAGCTATGGGGTCTATTGTATTATTAAGGCATGAAAAAAGAATAGCAGTTTATCAACTCTGAATGCCACAAATACAGCACAGCAGTTAGAAGGCTCAAAAAAGCTCAGAAAGTACCAGTGATTTCTGTGCGAAGGTCCTCCCAGAACACAACTGAATCATCAGCTCCTGAAAAGGCACAGAATCAAATCCTGTCCTCACTGACATCAGGGAGTTCTGCCATTGCCTTGACTGCTGGACCAAGCTTCAGAGCTATCAGGAGTGACTCAGACTCCTCTTCATATCCCCAAAAAATTGACAAACTTCCTCTCACTCAAGTCAAGTATGAATTTAAAAAAACAATACCTACATATTGTTTTGTTAATTAGTATTTTAAGCCTATGGAAAGGTTCAATTCATTATACAGTATGGCAATTAAGAAAAAGCCTTTTCAGAAAAAGCTTATTTGTTAGTCTGATTTATTAGTATGCTAAAAGAAGGGGGAAGTATCATGAAAAGAACCTCTGCCAAGTTTATGCTCTATTTATAAATGATTTTTAATTTTAAAATGGAAGATTTTGGTAAGCCAAACCAAGGATATGTGATACAATTCTAGACTCCATGGTTCAATGGCTCTTCTGAAAGACAAAGAGCACCACAGCCCTGTCCAGTCATAGAGTGAAGAACTCATCATCTGCTTAAGTTGTAAAGGGCTAGCAGTGTCTAGATTGTGTAGTTCATCACAGTCCCTATTTTACAATTGAGAAGTTCTTGCAAAATGCCCTTTAGCAAGCCAGGGTATTCCAGTTCAGTTAATTAAGCCATTGAAACCAGGGACAAATTGCTGGCAAGACTTACTTCATGCATAATTGCATTATATCCCATTCTGGGAACTAAAATAGCAGATGATCTCCTCTAACTCTGCAACTGCTATTGCCTAGCCTTTGTGTAAGTATTTACCTAGCTGAGCTCAGAGTTTACAAATCCAGTAGCCTTATACTTCATCTACAGGTGGCCCACGGTCTGCCATGGACAGAATGCTGGTATGCAAGAGGGGTGGGCTTTCCATGCCTGCACCCCTTGCAGACGCAAGCCACCCCTTGGCAGAGATGGTGCTGTCCAATTCCGTCACTGCAAGGCTCTGAAAACTTTGCAGATGCACAAATCTGACTTAACTAATTTCACCTAAAACACCAAGTTATAATATTGAAAAATTGTTTGTCACACTAAAACATTCAGGAAACTCATTACTGTCTCATTTGAGATTGAAGGAGAAGAAAAGGTTGTTGATATTAGTTACTGGGTTAGAATTTGCAGGGGTTTTGGTTAATTTCTACTAACAAATAAGTTAAAGAAGGCTAAGGCTATAAATTGGTACTGTTTCATTTATAAATATTCACTTTACTTCTCTTCTAAAAAACATGTTAAGGAAAAAGGTGGCCAGAAGGATCACACATGTTGTAAATTGTAATTTGGTTGTTAGGCTGTAAAAACCAAAAATGTAAGTGAAGTTGAGCACAGTGTAAGAAAAAACCCAGTTTTTAATTAACTTATTTACAAGTTCATAAAATCAACTGAACTGGAGTAGATGTTCTATGTTTGTCACCAATATTTTATTGTAACTGGTAACTTGCACGCTTTGTAGTAGAACAAAAAGAAATTAAAGTTCACTATATACAGCCTTTGTACAGGCTACTTGACTATACTCAAGGCATAGTGATCATAGCACAACCTAGTCTTCATAATAATTTGTGCACAAAAAGACACCAATCAGACATTATGTGAACATTACAGTGAAATGACATCACAAGTCCAGTGAAAATTCAGCATCATACAAAACATATTGATCTACTGCAAATGACATCCTTTAAAACAATAAGCCTTTATTCAGTAGTAAATTAACCAGAGTCTGATGCAGAGATTTGTGTAGTTATAAGTCTTTTAAGTGAAGCAACCTCTGCAGATAAGTTTGCTATGCCCTGCTTCAAATAGAGATTCTCTGACTCAGAGACATTGTAGATATTGTCTTTTATTTCAACAACTCCAGTTTTGCAACCGCTCTGAATTTTAACGTTGAGTTCCTTCTGATGCCAGAGTTCTGGTTTAAGTGACCAGTCTTGGATATTAGTCACTTGAACCGAGAAAGGAGTGTGAGAAGAATGCACCAAGTTTTGCGCACCATGTTTTTCAAGCTCAAAATGTCTTTTTGAGGACATGTCAATGGGTGACGACAACTTCTGCGTTGCATCATAGTCATTATCCATTGCTTCCACTTTAACTTGCATGGCTTTGGCTTTGATTCGAAGCTTGTGAGGCAAAGCTGAAGAATTCACTTCTGGAACTTTAACTGTTGCATGGACATTTTTATGTTCAACTGGAGAATGAATTGGACCCTTAGGAACCTGCTGTTCGTCTTCTCCATCAGATGACTTTCCAACCACACCATCATCAGTTTCTGATGTTCTCGGGGAATTACTGGAGGACCTATTAACTTGCAAGAGAGGAGGAGAATGTGAGTACACATTAAAGGTAGCTCCCATGTAGTTTGGATATATGGATGCTTTATATGAACCTCTGTCATCTCTTGGCTCTCTCTCTAATTCCATGGGCTCCTGCTTTATAATCTGGAACTTATTTTCAGGACTTCTACAGTTGCTTTGTATACGGCTTGGTTGGGTATGCTCTACAGTTGATGTTTCAGATACATCAGACATTGAGCTTTGAGGAGAATGTTTAATGACAGAAATACAACTGCTACCAACTATAGATGGTTCATGTTCATCTACAAATGAGTTAATATTTGATTTGGAACTCTGATAATCTTGAAAATACACAGTTGTTGAGCTACTGAGTTTCTGTATCTCTTGGGCATAGGCTGCAGAACTAATTAAACCAAACTTTAACTTCAATGAAAGCAGCTCTGCCTTCAAAGTGGCATTCTCTTCTCCCAGTGCAATTAGTTTGTTCTCTAAGACAAGGTCATTCAGTCGTCGCTTTTCACGAGATCTTTTGGCAGCTTCATTATTTTTCCTCCTTTTCTCCCAATACATAGCATCTTTCTTTTCATCTGGAATGAATTCTCGCTTTCTCCGGCAAGCTGAAGATTTGCTCTTTCCAGTACTTGCTTCAGTAAGTAGTATATCTTCATTTGTAGACAATTCTTCAGATACTTCTGCTAAGGTCGACTTAAGTACCATGATTTTGTCCACATTGCTGCTTGTGTCAACAGGTCCGTGCTCCTTTTTAAGGGTCTGCATTTTTCTCAGCTGCATCAGAAACAATTTGTAGAAGATCTACAATACCCAACAGAGCAAGCTATCTCCCCAGTACTTCTCACTCCACAACTCGATAAATACAGTAATTTTAAATCCACGCACATTCTTCCTTTTCTTTCATAATATCAGACAGCAGTTCTGTCTAGAACAAAATTTCTTAGTAGATTCAATGGGAATCTTCTTAAAAACCTGAAATAGATAGAGAATTTTATTACTATTTAGGAATGGCTAAAGACACGCAAAACTAGCTTTTGACCAATAGTTTAGTCCAGAATTTGGTTCATTAAACCTGCTGCAATATCAAGACATCTCAACTCTGAAACAACTGATATTCTAAATTTCATGATATCGAGAGGTAGCAGATCTGCTTCCGAAACAAATATTATATGATCCAAGGAAAAATCAATTTAAAAATATTTGAGTTTTGACCCTACAGTAATGCTGTCACAGAACCTTCCATGATCCCACCAGCCAAACTAAAACCACCAAACACTTAACACTGCAGGACACCAAGCATGTAGATAAGCAGCACTGCAAAGTATCCTGTTCCACATTAAAGCATCTCTTCTGAAAACAGCTGTGGTGTATGACATAGAAATGCAATATATTTGGATCCTTCGTGGATTAAAAATAACATAAGCTGATTTAGAGAAGCTGGATGGCTTTCTGTTGTCTTAAAATACCACCACTTTCCGTTACATCTGTTAAGCATTGTATCCATTGTAGTAATTCAAACCAGCAAGTTCACACACATGATTTGGGCAAGTACCTAATGATTAAAAAATATTGACAAAAAATTATGTGATATTTTCTTATATCTAACAAAGAAAATTTTAAAGGGAGTATTGAAAAATAACATTTAATTAGAAACTTGCATTTGACAAATAGTCTTATTATGTCAAAGTAAAGTTTAATACCATTGAGCCATGGCACCTCCAGTAAACAGTATTTTCATTGAAGTAAAACTTTAGACCCAGAAGTCTTGCCATTAACAAAGAAAAACTAGCTTAGCCTTTAGCTTCAGACATTTTGATAACTAAATTTGAACTTTAAATTTGAGTTTAAATTTGCCTTTGTTTTATTTAGCCCTTTTTGATGAAAAAATATTTTTTCTCCTAAGATCATTTGGTCTTGATCTTAGACCCAGCTTCTCAGTATATCATTTTCCACAGTCAGTCATGTTCCTGGTAAAATGAATGTAGTATGCCAAGTGCTTTTATAGAGCTGACTATTGAGTCAGCAATCATTCTTGTCTGTACAACCCAAAAAAAAAAAAAATTTAAATAATCAGCCACTTCAGATTAATGTCTCTATTTACTGGGACTGTTTTTACAATGACTAATGAAACTAATTTTAACATTATCAGTCAAGAAAGTTATAAAAGAATTAATGAATTGTATTCTGCCAGTTTCTCTTGTCTTTTCCAGAAGGCAAAGTGGAATGAGTGATGTAGTAACAATTAAGCAGGGTCATAAAGACCAAGGTTTCAAGCTGGGTTCTGTTCCATCAAACCATGCCAACTCTTCTGTCATGAAAAAATTAACACATTTAATAGAACAACTAAGTAGAATTTCCTAAAATCCATGGTTAATTACTGACATGTAACTATTTGTCTTCGATAATACAGCCCTAATGAAAAATAGTTAGAAGCCAGCCACACCAAAGACAGCATCTAATATTTTAGTGGAAAAGCAGCACCACAAATTGCCATGCCTGAAAAGAAGAAATACACCTCTAATACACAAGCAGTTACATAGTTAGACCCTGATCCAAAATTCTAAGTGGAGTCAAAAGAGAGCTTTCTGTCAAGATAGACAAGAGCTGGATCAGGTTTAAAACAAAAAAAAAAAATGAACTCTACAGCAAAGCAACATCTGTTTGTCCAAACTTTCAGTACAGTTCAATTTGCTGAAGTACATGTATAGATATTTTGTCCATTTCACTGATACATGTAATCAATGATTTAATTGATATGTATACAATTTTAAACCTAGTGCAACTCAACGCTCAAAAAATCATTGCTGAAACTGTAAAACAAGCAAACAAACAAACCAAAAAAAAGGAAAAAAAAAAAACCAAAAAGAAAACTAGAAGACAAGGCCACTTGACCTTTTGTCATGAGTAGAATATTCAGTCTCTGTAACATCATTTTACATTAATAGAATACTGGGACTTCATTTCGTTATCCTGTGGAACTGGGAGCACACTGTTGCCAATCTGTAATTATCCTGATACACTGCAATCACTGTATTCAGTTGTACCAGTAGCAAACACCTTCCATGGCACACAGCAGGAAACAGTGTGTCATGTACTGAATACCTATGAAATCATCACTCCTCTCTTAGCATTTGTGTCTCTGCCAACTCTCACCTAAGCAAAAGGTGTTCAAAACAACTTTTGTGAAATTCCATGTCCTGACCAATTCAGAGCTTTTATGCAACAATACTAGAGAGCTACACTCAAACCCAAATATTTGTTCTCCCAGAAAACACTCATGAATATGTATACATCACCACTATTATTACACTATATCTATTTATCTATCTATATATAGATATGTATATATGCCATATACCCTAGAACATCTATACTTACTTGAATTGGTAGCAACAGCAAGGAAGAACTTATAGAACCATTGGATATTTTAGAAGAACAAAACCACACCTACACAGATTTAATATTTTTTTTTCACTATAATATTCCCATCTTTTATTTCCGCATGATATAAAAGCAATGTTTAGTCTTGAACAAGACTGTATCAGGATAAGAATTCAGACTGTGTCTACCTGGATCATGTCCAGCTCAAAGCTATTCCACTTCAGTGTTTGTTCAACACTGTGGTTTAGGAAAAATACTAATAATGGTAATAATAATTAGCAAAAAGTTTTTGGATTGTGGATTGATTTTTTTTTCCCAAATGAATGTAGACTAATGACATAGTTCATCAATATGACTATATTGGTGGATAAAAACTCAACTGCATGTCCAAATATCCACCTGCAAGCCTAACACTGGCACTGAGCTGCACTTAGCCCAACAACCTGCGGAGTTCATGTCCCTTGTTCCATGGGACATCTGCAGATTGTACACTGGAATGGCCAATCTGCTCACTGTAGCACTATTAACTCCTGTTTTGGCCAGTCTCCCTCCTGTACACATTGTTCCTGGCACAAACAGACAGAACGTAAGTAGCATGCAATCTACAGCAAATATTAAGCATGTATCAAAATGACCGTGTTTTTGCACGCAATGTTCAACTTTGCTCTCTGCCAGAGTCCATCAGTAAAGCTGTCAAGACAGATGTAACCCACTGACATAGTCATATGGGTTTGCTATCCATGCAGTTACACCTAGTGCCATTACTCTAGTGAATTAACAAAACAACAATAGATCTTTAACTCTTTCTATATTGTTTGAGCACTTTTATTATGGTAACTGGAATTGTGGCTTTACAAACAGGAGTGAAAACCCTTGTTTATTAATACTTCTCCATGTGGATCAGCCCAATGTTGAGTCTGTAAACAAATTAAATTCCGTCTGATGAAAATGGCAACATGCCTTCAATGGAACCAGCCATTTCACTTCACTTCACTTGCATTTTATAATTCCACTGGAAAACATGAGTATTTACACATAAATTAATGAACTGTAATGATTCCTCTGACTACATTTCAAATTCCAATATTTTCCCTTATGATTAATTTTTCAATTGCTTTATCACTCCCTCATAAAGTGTAATAAAACCAACATTTGGTTGGTTGATGTTAATGGCATTGAGTGCCAATTCTACAATGTAATAACACTCGACCCTATTAACTTAATTACAGAGCCAGTCTTGCTCCCACAGCAATTTTGCCATTGGCTTCAACAGAAGCAGAATACAATCCCAGATCCAAGTATTAATGAGATTGTTGTATAGGACTCATGCTATTGAAGCAAAAAATTATGTATGCAGTAATCACAAAAAATTAATTTATTCATGGGACTTCAAAAAATACTGAAGTGACAACATAGCACATTCAAGACCTGATCCTGGGGATTTATGTATTCACATTGTAATAATAACTGAAAGGTCTCAAAGGTTGCAGGACAGGGCTACAATCTTCCTATCTTTTGTGTAATTTAATTACATAAGTCATTTCTGGTTTAGGGAATGCACGTGGGCCTCGTCATGTACCTAAGCTTCCCCATAGAATAACTGTATGTTTTCATTTACACTCAGCAAAATATTTCATGCTATTTCCAAGCATAATCTTTCAAACATATCCTAGGATAAAACAACTGTTTAATTCTACAGCTCTAGTGTTTCGATAGTGATTCTATCAAACTAGATGAAATCCCATTTCTAGCATTGGATGCTCAAACACAATTCAATTTTGTATCATTGTGTCTATGAAAAAAATATTTATCAGTCCTTTAAAAAATGGAAGAAAATAACAGTTATGTATTGCTTCTTGTTTTAGAAAAAAACCACATGCCTCTATCATCACCACCACTATTTGGCACACTCTAGAAAAATAATTGTGCTCATATTGATGTCTCTGCTTACTTTTAGTTGCCGTTGTCCATGTTTTGAATAGGTATCATTTATTATATTACTGCCACCATTCTACCAGAGTTTATCAATTTTGAAAATCTGGCTGCATACCAGATGAGCTGCTATAGAAGCTCTTTATAGATTCCAAAGTCACCAGTTTGCATTCCAAATTTTGGAAAACTGAAAGATATATTTTGCACTTTGTCTTCTGAAGTGTTCTAAAAACAGTTGCTATCTATCTCACTACATTTATGAGGCACAGAAAAAATATCATTCTCATTGCACACATGGGACAGGGGCTGAGTTTAAGCTCAGGTGGTGTTTAGCCTCCCTAAACACTGCTGAAAAATTTTGGAGATACTCTACCTCTACTGCTTTCCACAGACAAAATTTATGCCATAAAACTCCGCACCTATGATTAAATCTATTATAATTCAGAAATCCTCTCCAACAGAGAGGATTTCCAATCTCCACTGAAATCCTGCAACATAGTTCTTCTTGCCCTTTACTGACAACAGTTCGTAAGTTTATGTTCCTGTTGAAGAAAAGGAATGCTGGCCGTTCTGAAAGAGTGATATACCTGGGACAGATTTGTGGGCGAGAGGGTAGAACAAATGAAGCTAAAACTTATTGAAAAAAACTGGGTGACTGTATTTTAAGCAGTGATGGACAGGTTATCCACAGTCACAAAGGGGAAAAGCATTTACAATACAAACATTATCACCAATTTCTGCTGTTACATAGTAACATACATAAGGACCATTAATATGGTACAACAACATGAAGCAATGCAGAACTATTGATCCTGTACAGTTTCCTTTTCCTACAACTTCATGGACATCTTAAGTGCTTACTGTTTCAGGACCAATGTGTAATTAGGTCAGTGGAACACTGATGATGATAGCTTTGTACAAGATGACCCACTTTTGCTAAAATGTTGATCGTGTTATTGAAAGAAAAAAATGGAATATGTCCACAAAATATATTCCATTGGGCACATCAGAAATCATTTATTGTGACACTGTTCAATCAAATTTAAGAAAAGATGAGTAAGATTATAATGGAACTTGAAAAACTATTGCAAATTCACATTACCCAACTCTACATTGTACCCAGAAAGCTGATGTCATATGTAATTTTTACAAAAGGCTTTCATTGTTAGAAAAATTACTTAAGTTACTGTTTATCTTAACTACAAATTAACTCATTAAAGTACAGCCTGCTTACCAAAGGTAAATTACACAAATAAAATTAGTATTTGGAGAGCACAAAACATACGTTAAGGGTAGCTGTTGTTCAAAAAGGTCAATCAAGCTTAGTAAGTGCAAATTTGCCCCACATTTTCTTCCATTTCCTTATGAAAACAGTATGATTCTGCCAGATCTGTTCATTTTTCCTGAAACAAGCTCTGGTTTAAAGGGTGGAAAACAAGATCTAAGAATATTACTAATTGCACCAGGAAAAAATTTAAAACTGAGAAGGACATATATATATATATATATATATATATATATATATGGTAAATATTGAACTCCATATAGATGATATATATAGTACATGCATGTAAATATGCAATTTAATAAATATCATATCACTTTCCACTATGTTTAATAAAACTTCAATAGAGACAACTGTTAGTGAAGTTACAGTACTATGACAGTATGTTTCTCATTTCAGTAGCTACTTGACAGCAGGAAAAACTAGACTACAAAAAGCTATAACTTAATAGCAACCATGTTCTGAAAATACAGTCTTATGTTTCCCTTGGTTACAAACCATAAAAAAAAAAAAAAGCCCACAAAATCAAATATTAATTATTCGGACAACAAATGGCTTTCTATTATTGAACTGTGTTCTTAAAATGCCAAGCATGGACCAGACCTTCAGCTGACCTAAATTTATATGGCTCTATTTAAAGGCAGCAGAATTATGTCAATTAATCCCAGCTGATGCTCTAAACATGCATCTTGTTATATAACAACTGAAGTAAATATATAAAATAAACACTGGCTGTAAAATGTTATCTACCACTCACTTCAAGCAGAGCAGAGGAATAGCAATCTTTAGAGCTCCAGTTCTGTGGGATGGTCCAGACCACTGCCCATGCTGAGCACTATTTTCTTTGTTGGGTTGCATTCCACTTGTAAAGGAAGTCTTGCAGCACTGGCACCTATATTGTCAGCTGTTCTGCAGACACCTCTGTAGCAAAAACTGGTTAATTATTTAAATACTGCAGGACAGACTGAAAATTACACCAAGGTGGAGCAACTCAAGAAAGGGAAAAAAGGCATGTCCTAAATAAGGGATTCCTTCTGATAGAATATAGATTTGTTTAATATCTGTCATGAAATTCAATCTCATAGTATGCTATTTTGGACACGGACCAACTCAACAAGTGTATTAGAAAAAAACAGGGTATCTAAGGTGGCTTTAGATTAATTTTGGATCTACCTTCTAATACAATTTTTAATAATGTTGCTTCTGTCACATTTTTAGTCAAGACCAAGTATTCCCTTGCTTACACAATTTAATTTTTGACAGTCATGCTTATCACCAGTATTAGACAGTTACATTATCTTGTAGCTACTAAAAAAAAAACATTCAAATACTGTAAGGTAATGATTTAATACTGTAAAATACTAACACAGAAATCAATTGTCATTTTCTTTTAGAATGGACTGCAGGAACTGGCCATCTATTTGCATTTTTTTTCTATTACATAGCCTAAGCACATTTATATCTCATAACTGGCTGTAATGATCATGGCAAGGTCACCTAGAAGAGTCAATTAAGCTGATGAGTCAGATACATTGCTTAACAGTGTGTAATAAGACTCAAACAGAGGATTTTATTGTTCATATTATTGCATCACAGTGATGTTATAACAGCAGCAAGATTGCCGTCTGGAAAAAAACTATTGCATAAGGATAGTTTGCATAACTATTTGTTAAAATAAGTCAATTTAAAATGAGTTAAAGGTTTGTTTCATTTAAGAGTTTTATTTCAAAATAAAGGATTGGAAAAAAAGCAGCATGGTACTGATACCTTTCTCAGGTTCTATTGCAACAGAAAGAATGTTTGTATGTTCTACAAATTTCATCCAAAGTAAGGCAAATACTGTTCCTTCTTAAGATGAGATAAGCTGTGTGGAGGTCATGTAAGTTCATACTGCCCATAGGAAGACTCTTAGCTTTTTGACACCTTCACATCATTATCTCAAAAATAAAACAAACAAACAAAAAACCCAACCAAACAAAAAAAATGCCCTCCCCAACCCCTAAGAGAAAATGCAAAACAACCTCCACCAAAACAGCAGAAATTTGAGGCTTTGGATGCAAATCCAGGAAGCTGGATATTTTAAAAAGCTAGTTAAGAGTCCTTTGAAGCATGACTTAAAAAATATAAAGTAAATGAAAGTGGAGGCAGAATATTCTAAAGCATGTTAGCACTTTAACAGTCAAAGACATCTGTAATGTGAGAACTTTTGTAACAATAACTGTTGGTGCCACTGTTATTAACGATCCTTAATCAGGAGTCCTTGATCTTGTTGGTTTATATCATGTCTTTGGGCCAAAAAACCAAATCCTTATTCATTCGAGTTTCCCACCAAAGTCAACATTTTGATTAAACGAGGACCATAAAAGCGATGCACGTGCAGTATTTTAAACGAGGCTCTGGATTTAATTAATTACTCAGGAGGTCAAAGATAACTCAAAGTAGGTTACATACACACTGGAGCAAACATAACGAAACTGAGTGCAATCATTCACGTTACAAGGACAACGAAAAAAAAATAGGGTTGTTTTTAACACAACAGTAACTCCAGAAGAGCCCCACTATCAAGGCTGTACTTGGCCCCAACAATCAAGTAGCAGAAAAGTTTTTGCAGTTTCCATGAATTTTACATTTTTAAAATACTTTGCTGCTACTTCCTGCAGCAGGTACAACGAACATAAACCCTGTGGCTGGGGTACTCAGCTAGGAGGTTTTTGGTCAGAAGCACAGTGATGTTGGTTTCATCTATTGGAGAACCGTTTCAGCCACCACCACAAAAAAAAAAAAAAACCAACCTAAAAATCACCTCATCTTGAAAGATGAGTTATCGCCAGCAACTTTCAAGCTATACTCCCGTCGAGAACACACCACAGCCCCGGAGTACAAAACACACACAGCCACCGCGACGCCGAAGTGACTTGGAGGGGGGAAAAAAAATTACAGAATTGGGCAACGACCATTCCTTTTTTTTTTTTTCTCCTCTCTTTCCTGCCCTTCACGATGTTGTTGTCGCTCGTTACGTAAGAAAACGCCCATCTCGTGCCTACCTGCGAGGGCCTTTGTCTGGCGATCCCTGCCTGCAGGCGACGGTGGGGCTGGGGAGGGGGTGATGGGCAGCGGGGTGGGGAAGCTCCGCGGGGCGCGGTGCGGGGCCGAGCTGCGGAGGCGGCGTCCGCCGCCTCCCCGCAGCTCGGCCCCGCACCGCACCCCGCCACAAAGGCAGCCCAGCCCGGCTCGGCCCCTACGTGACCGGCAGCGCATGGCCCCGGCCCGCTCGGCCCCGCGCTATCAGCCCGCCGCCCCCCCCCGCCCGCCGCCGCCGCCCCAGCCCAGAACAAAGGGCTGAGGGGGAGCGCCAGCGCCCCCAGCCCTCGCTCGCCCGCCCGCCCGCCGCCGCGCCCCGCCGGGGAAGGCGAGCAGCGGCGACCCCCGCCAGCCTCCGGGAGCTGGAGGAGGTGGGCGAGGAGGCACCGCCGGGCTCCGGCTCCCCCGCCCGCCGGGTCTGTCACACTGACCTACTAGCGGCGGCCGCCCCCGCAGCCCCGGCTCCGCTGCCCCAGGGGGGGACCGGCGGCACCTGGCCCCCAGCCCGCCGGGCACGGCCGGGACGGTTTGCTCCGCTGCCCTCCAGCGCGGCTGAGATCTCCTGTGAGCGCCTCTCCTGCTTGCATTAAGCCGTTCCCGTTTGTTTGGGTTAGGTTTGTTTTGTCGTTTTATTTTTAAAAATTATTTTTTCATGTTTTTTTTTTTTTTTTTTTTTTTTTTTTACCAGTGAGAGCCCGTGCCGGAGAGATGGCACAGCGTCTGGGCGAAACGCCTTCCCTAAAAATACAGCCTGATCTAAAACGCCTCCGAAGGCGTGGAGTTAAAAATCCGAGCAAATGCCTCGAACGTCTTACACACGCACGGCTCTGGAGAAAAGACCAGAAATAGCACATGAAGCCACAATTGCTAAAACGCGAAGGGGCTAAATATAGACCCAACACAAATCTCGTTTTAAGGCACCCGGCACGCAGCCGGCGAGCGCGCCTCGCCTCCCCACTTACCCAGTTGTCTACTTCCCTTAATAAACACACTTTAACAAAACCTGTTACAGTTACGGGTTTGGGGGGCTTTTTTTTTCGGGGAGAGATTGCCCTAGTTTCTTTGTAGGGAGATTATAAAAGCGCATAATTAGCTCCCTCTTCCCAACCCGGCTGCCAGCAAATTTTGTGGTTACATAATGCAACATTTCCAGGAACTATTATGCGATCGGTCCCGCAGCGCCTAAAAAAACAGCGACAAAAAGTGACGGAAAGGGCTGGCTGAGACAAGCGCAGCCCCGGTCCCGGGCCGCTGCCATTGATCCCGATTGCCCGCGGGCAACATGCCCCTCCGCCGCCCGGGAGAGGGCTGGGTCTGGCCGCCGGGCTCCGCCAGCAACTCCCTCTGGTTCTGTGGCCGAGGCACGGCTGGCGCTGCCCGGGACCCAACCCTCCGCCCTGCACGGCGCCCGCCGCGGCAGCTCCGCTCCCCGCCGGAGGATTATGCAACGCGGGAGAGCCGCTCCGGCGGCTCTGCCCGGGGCTGGCTGCGGGGACGTGCGGGGGCCAGCGCGGCACGCCAGGAACGAGCACGCTCCGCCAGGGAAAGCCGTCGGCCGGTGTCTCCCGGGTGCCTCCCGCGCCGCCACCCCTCCGCCGAGCCGAGCGCGGACCCCTCCCCGCCCGGGGCGGCCGGAGCCGGCCGGGCTCGCCTTAAGCAACAGCCGACCCCCGCCCGAAGCTACAGCGGAGCACCGGGCGGGCACCCCAACTTTGTACGCGCGCCTTCCTTCCTACCTGCAGCGCGCCGCGGAGCGCCGAGCATCCCCCGCCCCGCGGCGGTGCCGGGGCGAGGCGGGCGCGGTGCGGAGCGGAGCGGTGCGGTGCGGGCTGGGCGCGGAGCGGCGCCGTGCGGGCACGGCGCGGCGCGGCGCGGCGGAGCGGCGGGCGGGAGCGCGCGGCAGCGGCGGCGCGGAGGGATGTGTGTTAGTAGGTCAGGGCTGCGCGGCGCGGGGCTCATAGCCCGCATGCCGGCCGCGCCGCGCCGTGACTGGCGGCCGCGCCCGGCCAATGGGCGGCGGGCGCCGCCGGAGCGCGGCCAATGGGGGCGGCCGGGGGCGGGGCGGGGCGGCGCGCGGGGCGGCGCGCGGTACAGTAGGTCTGTGTGCTGCGATTGCATAACCGCCGGCGGGGGCGGGGGGGCGGCGCGGGGGGTGCCCGCGCTTACGTAACCGGCGCGGCGGCGGCGCGCTGGGGGGCGCTCGGCCCGCGCGGCCTCCGCCCGCTGGGGCGCGGCGGCTCCGCTCCGGCGCGGCGGGGCCCGGGCGCCGCCTCCCCGCCCCGGCTGCCGCCGCCGTGCCGCGGAGCGCGGCGTTACCGGGTGTGTCTGCGCGGCGTTAGCGGGGGAGCCGGGCCCTCGGCCCCGCCGTCCCCGCGCCATCGAACAAGGACGCGGGAGCCGCGCTCCCGAGGCGCGCACCCGCCGCCCCGCCACGCGCGCGGGCGATCCGCCGGTGGGTCGCGCTGCGGCTGCTGTCACTCGCGGAAAGCGGCCGTGATAATCGTAAAAGGACGAGGAGGAGAGAGATGGCAGGGGGGAAGGAGCCCGCTGGCGGCCTCGCCGGGGCGCCGCCTGGCCCTGGGCTCCGCCGAGGCTTGTCCGCCGGCCCTGGCGGCCGTCAGGGCTGAAGGATTTCAGCGGCGTTGCTTCATCCCCGCCCGCGCCCCTGAGCCGGCAGCGCTGAGGGGCTGCGCAGAAGCGGGGACGCACTTCGGGAAAGGTCGGTCCCGCCGGCCCTCCCGGGGCGATCCCTGCCCGCAGCCCCCCGGCCCCGCACCCTGAGCCTTGCCTCCCAATGAGCGCAGATGCCATGGAGAGTCTGGCGCTGGTTTGCCCCCCGTTTAACCTCCGTTTTAGAAAGTGACACATGGCCATCGAGAAATACAGTTCTCATCCCAGAACGTGTCTGAATGTGCACACGTTTGATTAGGTGTGACATATGTATCCTCCTCATTTTTATCATCACAGAGGTTTGTATCTCCATCTCTTCTTTTTTTCCTTTCACAAGTAAAATTTATGGAGACAAGAGATTTTTTTTTTTATTAAATCCTAGTTCCAGAACATAAATGATTCCTGATTTCATTCTGTTAAGCACTTACCAAAGTAGTATAGTCCTCACCAACATCATCCTGTTATATTACTCTGTCATCCTGTATTCATATGTCAACAGAGATAGCCCTCTGGAGTAAAGCAAACCTAACAGAAAGCAAGTTCAGAGTATTTTTTTGTTTATCTCAGCCCTCAGTCTTTTATCACGTGTATCCTCCACGATAAAATCTAAGTGCCTTGGATCCATTTCTGTCTATCTCCCTGGATTATTTAATATGAAAGATCTAATAACCTTTACTGACATTCGTTTGCCCCTCTTCCTTTCCTAATATCTAGCATATGCAGCCTTGTTGAAGGTAACAGACTATGGAGCCCACCGTGACCAGAAAGGGGACTCAAAAGCAGCCCAAGTCTGAGAGATCAACCACTGCCTCCACCTGGAGGCTGCACAGTCAATTTTTTTTTTTTTTTTTTTTTTTTTATGCTTCCACTTGCCAGTGGATAACAGACATGCAGAGACAGTTGGCATGCTACTGGAAATATCAGACATGAGACCCAGCAATAAGCTTGAAGACCTGCTTGCTCATAAATACTGGTGGCTTACTTAAGGTCTTAGGCACACTGAAGAACCTATGTGAGGAATCTTGTGCAGCACACATTATGTACCACACATTTTGTACCAATTTGATGCACTGAGTTCACAGGACTGTCAAAAGCCAAAGTAAATCCTGAAACTTCATGCAGTTTTTAAAATTAAATGGTGCACATTGTTTTCACCATGATAAATGGTTTCTGATGAATCCTGGCCATATACTTTTAAAAACTTTAAGTCTCATATCTAGGAAAAAAAAAAAACCAAACCAGTAATGCAAATTTCCCTTCATGACTCAGGTTCTTGAAATTCTAGAATTCTAGAAAGAAGTCTCCAAGGCAAATAATATCCTTCCTATGTGGGTGGACAGTCTTGGAAATAATATTCCAGATGGAGTTTGGTCGCCTATTTGCTTATGTGTTTGTCACTAATTATAATCAGCCATAAAAACAGACCTGATCTTTCTCCCAGATTAGTAACAAAGATATTTTCTATATTTTATGCTGCTTCTACTCAGTGGAGGTCAGGAGAGTCAAAACCTTTTACAGCAAAACCTGGTCTTACTCTCCAAATCTTACAGTGGGCGCTTGACAGATTCAGGGATAAGGTGGGATACGGGGCCAAATGCTGGTGTGGCTGAAGGAACACATTCACCATTTTTCCACCTCTCCTGTGGTACAGAAAAAAATAGCATGGATGAAAGCCATAGCTTTGTGCATTCTGCACAAAAGGAGTCTAAGGCTTTTGGGAAAACTGTAAAAAAGAGAATCATTCTATCATTATCCACCTCTGCTGATTTTCCTATTGGAGGGATGAAGTAGGTCATGAAGATCTTTAGCTAAATTCTCAGCTGACTATAGCATGGTCTGATTTATACTTGCTTTTGGACAGCACAAAATTACCTTCAATTCCTTTAGATTCATTGGTATTTATTGCTATATGACTTAAACTCTCTTAACACTACCTCTGATTTTGGCTTAATGAGTATTGCTAAGGCTACACTGAGTCATAGTACTACATGCAAGGTCTAGAAAAGGCATTTGAGTAGTAACTAACAAAAATACAACAGAAGTAATGCCTGTCATCTCTAACATTGGTTGACTCCTTGGCATTCAGTTGTGTCCATGCCTCTTGGGCGTTCCATCATATAAGCTTTGAATATGACCCAACCTGAAATTTAGAATCAGATGAAAGTAAAAGTTCCAGTTCCTCCATAGAAAAAAGGCTTTAATTCCTCACTTTTATTACAGTCCACATACAGTACAATGTAATCTTTGAAATAAATCTGGAGCAAAATAAGAATAAAATGTTTCTTAAGATTATGCTCTACTAAACACAATTTAATGATTTATTTATGTGTACACACACATGCATACATACTCTCTGAAATTACTGAAGAGACAGTGACTTCTGCTATTATCCTTAGTTCCCTTGCATTGCTTTCTTTATATCTGTAGGAGGTTTACTACATAGCAATGCAATTACAGGAAACTATATTCACCAATCTTTTTATATATTTAATGCGATCAGTGCTCAAAAATGTTTAAGACTAACCAAGTCCTCTAGGGCTTCCTGCTCAAGAAGAACAGTAGTGAAAGTTCCATAAAATAGATGATATTGTGATTTTATAAAGATCAAAGACAGAAATAAAATGCATGAAAGAAAAAGGCAAGTCATTTGACTACAGTTCAAAGTATTAATCAAAATATTTCCATGCATCTGGGAACATTTGTGGAAACTGTTCTGGAAAAATATTTGTGCTGTAATGTACTCTTGCTAAAAGCAAACCCAAGAGAAATACATGTTCACATTGTAACTTAGGCAGACATAAGTGAGGCAATGTTTACTGGAACTGTTAAGTGTGAAGAAACACCAAAAATTGCACAATAAGTGCATGGACTAAATAAAGAAAATTTACATGATACTTTTGCACTGCAACAGCCAACTTAAGGCTTCATGGCTATTCATATGACAAACTGAGAAGGTTATGGTGTTTGAGCATTTTAGACCAGTCTAAATGCAAACAAAAATGTCCTGTTTCTTAGGTCACAAGAGCCACTGGCATATTACCCACTTAGACTGAGAGACAATATGGAGACCAGCAGTATTTCCAGGACTGATGGAAGTATCAGATTTCACCTGAATATTTAAACACAAAAAGAAGTATTTTCAAAAAGGTTCTTTTCATTAATGAACACATTTTCTGCTAATGTGTATAACACTGCCCTTACTGAAACTCTTGAGATAGTGCTGCCAATGTTGTGGAAAGTAGAAACATGTAGCACCATTAATTTTCAATACTGGACTAGAAAAAAATCACTGGAAAGCCCTCAAGAATGTGAATATGTGCCATTTTATGAAGCATATAGTATGCATATAGAAAGGAGGAAATGCTAGGAATATCACTGAAAAGAAAAATTTTAAAAAGAAATGAGTCCTAGCTTCCCTCTTCCTATGAGTGAGTTGCAGACATGGTGAGTAGGAAATCTGGAGAGCACCACATAAAAACACTGGAGAAGGAAAGCCAGCAGGCACCCTGAGTGACTGAGATGGCAAGGCACACCTTACACCCACATTAATTTGAAAGGAAGGTGGAGATGACACAGGTAAGAAGATGAGCAATTTCTCATGGCCAACAGCACAGGAGGGAGACAAGTGACAAGTCATTGCCATTGGGAACTGTTTCAGTGTGGCGAAACAAGCTCACCATGCTAAGTTCTATTTGCAGCACCTTGCTCAGAAATTGCTGAAGACCAGTGGGGTTTGACATGTGTACTTACTCAGAGCTGCCTCACTGTTGACATTTGAATCACTCAGATTAAATAAGACAGGCCAATAATTTGGAGGATTTTGATGTGAAGTGAGGATTTCTTGAGAAGTAATAGAAGGGGCCCAAAGGTCCTTCATGTCCAGAGGCTCTCCTGGTCTGCAGCAACTGAAGCAGCTGCTGGTGGGATCTTTACTAAAGCCCTAGCAAATGAAATTTTCTGTCAGAGACGCAAACAACTCCCCCCAACATCTTTTCACACTTTCCCTTTAAACAGTTTTCTGTCCATGTGGATATGAGCAATCTTATCTCCAAAACAAAATAAAATTGTCTTGCATAAAAGTTCCCCAAACGACAGAGTTAACACAAACCTCATTCAATTAGTCATCTAAATGAAATTACTCAAAAATGATAATACAAGTCACAAAATTCACTGCTTACTATCCAGAAGAACTAAGACAAGGGAAAGTCAAAATTCTTAGTCAGAGTCTTTTCAATATGACCTAACACTATTAGCTGCTACTTTTCTAGTCATCTGCTTTTCTGCTTCATTCGTCATACTCCAAAGTGAGAAATGTGTAAAGAAACCAGTAGGATGGGGGTTTTTGGCAGTCATTTCTTCAACACAAATGAGGTTTGGTCTTGCCTTTTAATCTTTGTTCACATTAGTCATCCCACTGACTTTGATGATTTACATTTGTGATTAATCCTGACTTAAGTTAACAGCACTAAACCTTTAAGAAATATACCTCACTTGATTTACCAAAATGTTTGGAAGTTTGTGTGCTTGACCACTGCAGGCAGAAAGACACCGAGGACAGATAGTTTGCTATGATTATGTGTTTTGAGATAGGACACTGAGAGCAAATATCTCACAATGGATTTTTACAGATACCATAACAACTAAGAATAGTAAAATGCATATTAACATACTGAGCAGTTGGCTCTCCTATGACAGTAATTATCAGTGAGTCATTTGGTGAAGCCACTATACTTTGCAAAATAGTTGGAAATGTGTTCTATTGAAGCAAAAATTGAATAGTAAACTTAAAGACATGAAGAGCTATAAAAAGTTTGTTACACAGCAATGATTATCAGAAAGACAAGAAGAAGCCTGTGTTCTGTGCAGGGGATGTCTCTGCTACTGTTTTATGGTTATTGTACACTGAAGCTGTGCAAGCACTGGACAGGGTTAATTATAGCCTTTTTGAGAGAATGGAGTGTAATTCTTAGTCTTAGCCCCTTGCTCTGTTGGACTGTAGAGAGTCTGCAAAACACCCTTAGCACAGATCACTGAGAAGCATGTTCTTGGTTGTTCATCATTGCTGTAATTCCTTTTCACCCTCAACATGCTCAGGTGACTGAAGTTTTTCCTTGTATGAACGCAGAAGGGAAGTATCTTTCTTGCCCATGAGTCCAACTGGGACCCAGAAATGTGGGAAACTGGGACTGCTACTGCTGAAGTCCAGAGCAGGGATTTGTCTGACAGACATTTGGAGAAATTTCTACCAACCACTGCTGGTGTAAGCCTCTTTGCACTGGTGGCTTCCTAATTTTTTGTCCTGCAGACTTGTAAAACTGTCATCCAGAAGGGTGGGTAGAAAGTGGTCTAATATGCAGAAAAAGACAGAAAGAGCAAAAGTGAGCTTGTCTTTTGTAGCATAGTCATCAAGACACTCACCATGGGAGAAGGGTATCTGTGTTTCACTACTTACAGGATAGTATATGCATTGAGCTGTATGGACCCTACCCTGAAGAACATCCTGTGATAACAAATGTACCTGTGGTAATAAACAGTCATCATGGATTTTGAACCATGGATTCATACAGTGGTATTGTGGGTGACCCTGGGTGGATGTCAGGCATCCACTGAAGCCCCCTCTCCCTCTATCAATCCTCTCTGCAACTGGGCACAGGAAAGAAAATATAAAATGGGTTCCTGGGCTGAGATAAGGATAGGGAGAGATCACTCACCATCATGGGCAAAACTCAAAACTCAGATTGGGGATAGTAATTGAATTTACTGCTAACAAATTCGGAGCAGGATAATGAAAAGTAAAATAAATCTTAAAAACAACTTCCCTCCATTCCTCCTCATTCCCAGCTCTACCTCCTTCCTCCCAGTGAGAGAGGGGACACAGAGATGGGGAATGGGGCTTACAGTCAGTACATTACATGATATTCCTACTGCTGCTCAGGGAGAAGAGTCTTTCTCCTGCTCCAGTGTGGGATTCCTCCCACAGGAGATAGTCCTCCATCAGCTTCTCCAATATGAGTCCATCCCATGGGCAACAGTCCTCCATGAACTGCTCCAACGTGGATCACTCTTCCATGGAGTGCTGCCCTTCAGGCACAGCCTGCTCCAGCATGGGTCCTCCACAGGGTCACAAGTCCTGCCAGGAGATCTGCCCCAGCATGGGCTCCTCTCTCCATGGGTCTGCAGGTCCCTGCCAGGGGCCTGTTCCAGCACAGGCCTCCCAAGGGGTCACAGCCTCCTCTCAGGCATCCACCTGCTCCAGCATGGGGCTCCTCCATGGGCTGCAGGTGGATTTGTGCATCCCCATGAACCTCCAGGGGCTGCAGGGCACAGCTGCCTCATCATGGGCTGCACCAGGGGCTGCAGGGGAAATCTCAGCTCTGGTGCCTGGAGCAGCTCCTGCCTCTCCTTCTCCACTGACCTTGGTGTCTGCAGAGTTGTTCTCATGTATTCTCTGGCCACGATTACATAATACACCCATTAAGGAGTTTTTTCCATCTTAAATATGTTATCACAGAGGCCTTACCCTCACTCCTGGCTGGCTCAGCCCTGACTAGCAGCAGCTCTGTCCTGGAGCTGGCTGGCACTGGCTCTGTCTGACATGGGGAAAGCTTCTGGCAGCTTCTCACAGAAACCACCCCTGAAGGCCCAAAACCTGGCCACACAAACCCAACACAAATGGTTTGGGTTGGAAGGCACCTTAAGGATCATCTAGGTCCAGCCCTCACGCATTTGTCCAAACGTCCTGAACCACACTTACTCCTTCATAGAGCACTACATGGAAAAACTTACTAGCTGGCTAAAAGGTAGCTCTCTAAAATTAAGTATGATAGAGACTTACACAACAATGTATACACAGCTTTCTTCATTGTGTTTCATGAAAGAAACAAGTGCCAAATGCAAAAAATAGTTAAATTTAGTAAGAGAGCAGGGTTGGAGAATATGTGGTCCAGTGAAGCCATTCAGGCTCGGCAGTCTTTAAACAAAGCTATTTCAGACATACCTTATGTCTCAATGCCTGTGTCTTTCCTTTAGACAGGAAATGGAAATAGAGTGTGTTAATCTATTTTGACTATCATTCTTGTTAACTCTTGTTCTTCATGCATAAACAGCATAAACACCAGCACCTCAAGAATATTCAGTGCAAAGCTCTTACGTTAGAACAGACAGACATGGATAAAATTTATCATGAAATTAAACTGGAGCCAGAGAAAAGGAACTCCTGATTTAGTGTTGCATATACTTATGTGGCTGCAACACTTCTAAGTTAGAAGTATCTTCTCTACAGAAAAATTAATTCATTTATGACTTCAGACCTGCTGCTAACAAGAGTAATATGTGAAAAGAAGAAAACACACAAGATGACATTAAGCTTGACTGTAATCTTGCTTTAAAATTGAGCTGTCTTAAACACAGGACAAAGGTTTGAAATAGTGCACTAAGTCAAGTAATGTTTCAAAATGTCTGCAGTGTTAGTGGCAAGCTAGCTAGCCAACCAGTATTCCAGTGAAATATTTTTATGTTAGATTAAGTAGAAAAGTTCTTTGAATTAGCTCTAAAAGCTGAGCTGTGACATGCCAAGAAGGAATGAGGCAACAAACTGAAGGGATGGAGGTTTTTTCCCTGCCATCCCATTAGTGTTGCCTGCACATGGCACACACCCTTGCAATCCACCCAACCACCCCTCAGAACTTGGCAGAATCTGTTCCTTATGTCTGCTAGTGATGACACATCCTGGAGGAAAATTTTCTTGAGATTTGTTAAGTTAGCTTCTGAGGTGCCTTTCCTCATGTTCAAACAAAGGAGACATCAGAAAGGGAGAATGACAGAGCTGGGAAGTGTTGGTATTTGTCCATGGGCAAAAACTGTTGCAGCTGCATTGGTTTGAGTTGAGGTGTGAAATATTAGCTGTGAACTTCTTACTGAGCAGCGAGAGAGCCGTAGTCCAGAATTGAGTCAAGGGAACCAGACTTCCACTGTTGGTGGTGATGAGTACAAAAAGATCCATAAACTAAATATCCTCTCAAATGTCCCCAGAAAAAAGTCTGAGGAAAATGAGGGATCAGCAAAGCAAGACTTCCAGAAAATATTTAACATTTAGCCAACTTTATGGAAAGCGTAAGAGATTGTTCCTTTAATGCCATGATGATGTTTTGCTTTTTTTATATCTATACCTTTTATATACCCTTTTATACAGCTTTTATGCATCTTCAGTACTTTTAGCATGCATACTTGTAATTCCTTAAGTCTGATAACTTAGCTTAGACCCAATATTTTGTTAAGGCAGGAGACCAAACATCCTGGAGGCCTCGAAGCTGGAGGCCAGAAAGCCCTATGCTATCCTGCGAAACCAAGGTCCTCTCTAGAACACATTCTGTAAACTAAGATTAGACCCATCCAGGGGGGAATTCCTCAGGATGGGGGGGTTCATTCCAGCCTCTCATTGGGGAATCTTTGATAGATCTACTAATTTGCAAGGTCTATGAATTGTATACACAATCTATCATGTGTGTGCCTTTCAGTGTCCATTTCGGCGCATTCCACCTGGACGCAGTGGTACACCTTAAGGATCCTTAAATAAATCCAGAGGTAAAAACCCCTTTTCCCTTAAACCGTGTTTGGTTCTTAAGACCAGGAAAAGGCAACATCTTTATTGAGGCCAAGTCCCAAATGCTTTCCATGCAATTGGTGAAAATAAGCATAGAATTTGCCTCCGCAGTTCCTGTAAGTTCAAAGGACAATGCCATGCTTTTATTTTGATTCTACTTGTGTTTGGCTCTAAACACATTTGAGAAGTAAAATGTTATTTCCTTGATACAAGTAGTCTTCTCAAACATAAGCCTTTTCTCTTTTAAACTGAGTACATTTCTAGAAGGCACAATACACACCACCTTAAGCTGTAGGAGCTTCGAAACACTTGTTTTGTTACAAACGTCCACTAAGTGGTAGTTGATACAGTTGGACTCTATGCCCTATGTACCTAAGCTAAATTCTGCTTGGGCTAATTAGCTGTGAAAGAACATTGTCAAGTCTCAGAAGAATAAGCATGGACAATTCCTTCCAGACGGACATATTATTCTCTGACACAAAGCTGTTTTAGTTTTCTGTCAACAATTCTCATGGAGATGAATTGGTGCTAGTTAAGCACAGTGCCCAGTAACATGAATGCAATAAAGTGGTCAAGAACACTTGTCATCCAAAGCCCCAATTTGCCATTTCTGTTTACTGTTCCTCAGCTGTTAGAATAAAATCTATTGCCTCATGAACAGAAAGAAAACAATAACACCTACTAAGAAATATTGTTTAAAGAAGTGTTTAGCAAGACCATTTTTCTCAGCCACAGAGTCCTAGCCTTCATTCCTATCCCAGGCTACAGGTAACATGCTCACACAGTTTGTGAACTGGTTTCCTACAGAAAACTTGAGATCAAGCGAGCAGCAGATGGTGGGGAGACACGTAGTTTGAGAACTAACAGAAGTACACTGATACTCACCAGCCATTGCAGAGGTCCTTCATGCTCTCTTCCATTACAGGATAAGAGCACGCCCTTTAAAGGATGAAGAGGATAGTAAGAGACTCCAGAGTTGCAAGTAAAGATACCACTGTGACTACCACCAGAACGCCTTACCGAATGTATTTCCTATTCTCTTTTATGTTTCTGAGCTGTTCTTGAGGAAAAACAAAACAAAACAAAAAACAAACCACAAAATTTAAAACTAACTAACTAGCAAAACCCCAACAAAACAAACAAAAAAAACCCCCTCACAAAACAAAACAAAACAAAACAAAACACAACAGTAAAAGGGCCGGTTAGGACAGCTGGCTTAAATTTCCATTGACACTCTGTATGGTTCTTGGGGCAATCACAGATCTGTGGACATGGTGAGTCCTTTGCTGCTGGAAGAACTTGGCCTACTGTCCACATGTATGAAGTCACTCTGCAGTACACATCAGTAAACTGGGCTTTGTACAGGCACACCATATGACAAAAAAGGGACTCTGCCGCTCTTCCTCAGCAAAGGAAGGAGTTAAACTGAAACTAGAGAGAGAAAAAAAGGTCAAAACACTTCTTTACATGCACAGACACTTTAATTGATAGGGGTCTTCCAGTAACTGAGCCAATTTAGTGCTCACCTTCTCAATGGGTATTGGATCCAGAACAGAAACTCCCCTAAAACAGGGTCAGTTGCAGGTCTGCTCACTAATTAGAGCAGAAGGAAATGGATGTTTCACTGTCCTTCATGCAGCCTGACTCCTCCTCACCCTTCATTTACTGCTCCCATTACAGGACTCCTAGTCAAACCTCTTTCTTGCCCTCCTCAGGGCAGGCACCTCTGGTCTTGCCTGCCTTTAAGGCTGATGATCATTCTTGCTTTGTGATGAACAGCCTGCAAGCCCAGGGTCACCCAACACTGAGGTAGTTAATTCAATGAGCTGCCCTTGCACTGGGAAATCTGGAGGCCTGGCATTTTTTCTCCCCAGCAGACTGCTGGGCAGACTGCTAAGGAGCTAGGTTGGCAAGCTGGCATGAAACTGGGCAGGCTTTTGACTGAAACCTGCCTGGCAGGCAACTTTGGAAATATGCCTGTGTTTTGTCAGAAGATTTGTTAAAACAGACACATTCCCACAGAATGTTGTGATTTTGATTAATCAGCATTTCAGAGTTGGTAAAGTGTTCCCCTGGTAGATTTCTGACCATCTTTGCCGACAACAAGCTGCACATTTGCAGCATTCCCAATTGCAATGATCCTTCAGTGCCTTCCACTCAAAATGCTCATGCTGACAATTGTCTGAGTGCTCCCCTGCAGGAATGCTAAGCTCCACCATGTCTGTCGTGAACAAGGGCAGGGTGTGACACAGTCAAGGACTCCAGGACTGGGCTGTTTGATATTACAGCAATATTTTGCAGGCACACATAGAGAAAATGTCCTTCCCATGCACTGAAGTACCTCACAAATATTCACAAATATGAATTGCATAGCTTAAGTTAGTTCATCTCACACAAACCCATTCTCAGTTTGCAATTCAATGTTATGAATTAGAGGCACTAGATCTGCTCAATTAGAAAAACAAAGAAAACCTGCACGTTAAAGAAAAGAAACTCATACCATTCTCTGCTCCTCTTTCTGCGTTCTTGCTTTGCATTACCACCCTGCCTTCCTGCCCACCTCCTGCCCTCCCTCCCCCTCAATGTGCCTGGTATACATTTTAAAAACCAATGTTATTTGTTTTCATCCTTGGCCCTTTAGAATAACAACAAAGTTCTCCTTGCTCTGACAAACTGAACTCACTCTCAGGCCCTGTATTTCAAAGCAGGATTTGACATACAGGAAACTCAGAGGAGTATAAGCCTGTCGCACTTGGTTTTGGTTTTGGTTTAACTGAGTCTCTTTTTTTTTTTTTTTTAAGATATCATAGAGCATGTAATGATTCTACTGCACTTTTGCGCATCTGTGAGTCATGAGGTAGGCTGGGTCTAAGAGAGGGCCAAGTCACAAAGTTCACATACAGATTTTGTTTTTCTGAGGTCTGAGGAAGTTCAGATTTGAGAGTTCGCATTCGGATCATCTCAGGAACACACAAGGATTCAGTTCCGGTCTAATTAGTTGTGAAACATTTCTCTTTCCTTTCCATTCCTACCACTTTGGATTTTATTTCACCGATTGTGCTTGCCATGATTGGAAGAATGAACAAAAAGGTCATCACTATTATATCATCCTTCTGCTGGGATTAGAAGGAAGAAGGAACAGAAATGTTCCACTGAATGATAATACTATTTCCTACACTTGCAGTCATCTATGGCTAACTAGTTGTCAGTAATAGCTAAGTGACTCAGAGGTAACATCAATGGCAGTGAAAAAATCCCTAATGGATTTAATGACCAAGGATTTTCAGGCTCTTATTTTTGAGGTCAAATATCTCTTTTGGGGGGGGAGTGAGGAAGGTATTGGTTTGACAATTAAAATATATACCTGAAACATTTATGACATAAAGGCTTTCTTAATGTAGAGAGTTGCTCCTGTTTCTGAAGACTATCAGTCTCAGGGTTTTCTCATCCTCTCTACTGAGGTTACTTAACATTTTGTCCCTAGTTCATCAGTTCTTATCTTGGACTTCATCAAAACCTGATTTTTTGATGTAGGGGTAATTTTTCTCTGGTTGTCTGCAGTTTTTGTTTTCTTCAGCTCTTGCTAATCTCTTGCTGCAGAATCCCAATTTACCATACAATGTGCAAGTGTTTCTAGCTCTTTGACCTTTCTATTTCATTTTCTGCATGTTGCTATGTAATACCCTCTGCAGTCCTTTCTATTTAAAATCACACATTTGCATGCATACTTTAGAAATGTGGAGTGAACATCTTCAGGCTCAAAACCTTCTTCATTTGTTTTTTCACAAGTTGGTGGAAAATACATTTTATGGCAATATAAAACTTGTCCCTACTACATAAGAAGGAAAATAGTGGTAAATGAAGTTTAAGAGGGAAGAAGTGGAACTGTGTGGAGTGAAACACACTTGTTCAAATCAAGAGAATAGTTGATTCTGGTAACTCAAATGAAATTTAGTTTAGTAAAGGGCTAAAGAACATGTTATGGTTAATATTTAGCATTAACAGAGAAATACCAACCTGATTTTTTTGGCTAATGGTAGCAGCATAAGGTTGCCAGGTATACGAGAAACTATGAGCGTAAAAATTGATGTCTTTAGTAAATGCATGGTATCAGTATGCAGATTGTGACTCAAGCAGAAGCACACTTTGAAGTAAACAATCATACCATGTATTATTATAATCAGTTGTAGGTTGATGGCCCACATCAAGAACCTAATGGGAAAAGGAGGCAGGAAATCCTGCATATAGATGACATGGCCAAGAGGTAATATTCAAAAAAATAAAAATAATAATAAAAAAATAATAAAAATAAAAATAATAAACCAGAGGAAGTAGCAAAGTGATTGCAGTAAAACAAGGAAGAAGGCATAGAATGAGCATGAGTAAACAGAGGTTAGGGAGGTCAGTAAAGATGTCAGAAGCAAACTGGATGCACAGATTAATGAGGTTGGACTAGATGACACTGACTAATGCCACTACTTTGGGTAAGCTACAGAGGACAGAATTTGACTGTGAGAACCAGTCCAGTCTTCAGAGTGCAAGAAGAGCCTGGAGTAAAAATACCAAAGACATGGTACAGGAGAACCATACGCCACCAAACAGTGGCCAAGCACAGGCTGTGGATATTTATTGTGACACCTAACCTCAGATGATGGAACACAATAATCTAGTTTTCAGTTAAATCTTCTCAGCATGGAACTGAGATATTCCTTACATGTTCTCTCTTCACAGCTGTGTTTCATGACTTAAATTGACCCAGTCTATTCCAATCATAAATTCTACCTAAATATCCCTCTGCAATTTGAAAAGAATTAGCCATAGTCAATCTGAAAAAAAAACCATTTTATTAATAAGCCATATCACTGGATAGAGAAATATTATTTGTTATATTAATATTCTATTTCAACTTCAAGATTAACAGAAACATACAATCATTTTTGCTGCCATTCTATTCAACCTCCTTCCTTCTTTCTCTATTTGCAATAAATAGAAATAAACCTATTTTCATCAATAAGCCCCAAATATTTCTCACACAACAGTTTTCTGCAATAAACTAAACAAACTACCAGTGTTGACACTTCTGCCCTGACTGACTCTACCAACAAAGCCAATATTTAACTGACTGTTCCCATGGAGTCTTTTTTCTGACCCTTATTCTACAGAGGATGCAGCAGCAAGAGAGAAAGAGGGTCTTATGTTCCCCTTTGCAGAGCCTAATGGCTCAGAAATACACACTAGAGAAAACTTCCTTTTTGCAGAAGGTACAAATCTTTTTGACTACAGTATGCCCAGGTACCCCAGTGATTGATTCATCATCTGTTATCCAGAAACATGCTCTGCTACTCTTTGGTTCGCTATTACCCTTTCTGAGTGCAGAGCACCTCTCATGTTTGTCAGTAGTTTTTGTTCGATTCCTGGCCTCTACAGAGCAACAACCCCACCTTCTCAGTGGAAGAAATGAGGGCAGGCTCTTCTATATCACAGCATATGTCAAGGTTTAACTCCAAGTACACCTCACAGCTAAAGAGCAAAAATGTTATTTTTTGAGATTTGCACACTTCTCTGTAGATCATGGTCAAACAAAGCCCATGAAAGCTAACTTTATGTAAATTGGAGGGGGTTTTAACTGCACTCTATGTGCCTACCTTCAGACACATTGTGATACTGCCAGTTTTCACGCTTTAAGTGCTAACGGGGACTTATGCAGTGGCCACTGCACTAGCACAGAGTGTTTTCTACTCCTCCAAACTCGGCTAAAAGCAAGCAGCAGTGCTCCATGTTACCGCTTGAAATGGCCACACTCGGCACACAGGGTCATACCCCTCCCAGCCGAAAATGACGTGTGTTCACTGCTGGCTACGTGCTGAGCAGGTAAGTGTTTCACAGCAGAACAGAGTGAGCTCAAGTTTCCCATTGTGAAGCACCAAGGCTTTTATTACAGGCTCACTAGAGCAGATGCTCTGTGGGTTGTGCAGCCATAAAATAGTTCTTGATTAGTGTTACCTCACTGCTAGTAAGTTGTTGGTGTTTTTACTGCAGCTGGACTTTGGAACAGAGCCAATTTGGTGTTAGTACTTTCTTTTTAGGAAACAAGTTTTCTTACTTCTTTCATTTTCTGTCTGATATCCCTTACCCCAAATTCAATGTCTACTCATCTTTTTGATGTATCAGAAGGTGATCTGTCTACGGTTATTGTCATGGCTCATCAGCAGGGTTTTCAGGGAAAGGGACTGTCAGGAAATATGAAGCTTGTCCAGTCATCATATAAATATCTGTATGCTGCTCCAAATTCAAGAGAGTTATTAGTATCCAGCTTCCTATCAGGTTCACATCAAACTTCGGAATGACTGGAAGCTGTGAGCCACTCCTTGACTTGAGGAGTGAAGCAGATTAGCCTCTGACTTACAGCTAGACAAACCTCCATAGTACCTAGGGCCAGCAACATGCATTCCCTGGCAGATTCTTTGTCTGACACATTTCTATATCCCGTCTCTTGATACAGTACATGCATAGTTTTGAATGACATGGGTTTATGACCCTTTCAAAAATTGTATTTGCTCTCTAGAGTAGTATCAGGTGTGTATTTCCATTTCCAGGCTCTGTTTAAGTATCTGATCATCACCCATGCACAGATGCCAACAGTTTCTATTTCCTTTTGCAAGATGTTTAAACAAATCAGGTCATTACCAGCTGTCTGCATTTGTTGCTGAAGCTGCAGTAACACAAATGAACATTAGTGGCAAAAAATCTCCAAGAAAAAGGTTTCTCTTTGTCAAGGACTGCCATGTGTTTCTTAAAATCACACAGGATTCACTTTCAGAGCATTTTGCTGCTGTTACTGAGCAGTATCAGAGTTGCTACTGCACTGACAAAGCTCAGCATTGTACTGGGCACAGTTTTATGAGGGTACCTACACTGGCATGTGTAAGGAGAGCCAGCCAGAAGATTTGTATTTTCTGAAGCCTGAGGTGCATGGAGAGCCTGAGTGGTGTACAGGACTGGGGTCAAATGGGTTCCTGCCCAGTGCCACATTGTGCTTAGGACGTGGGGCATCAGGCACCCAGCAAGATGGGATGTCACCAAGCAGCATGGCTCTGGATTTTAATAAGGCACATCCCAGGCAGTATTAAGCACTGCAAGAAGATGCCCGGCTAGGAAAAGCCAGTGTGTGGTCCTCATCACTGGGCTGGAGCTACTGAATGCTGAAGTCACTTATGCCACTTTCTCTACTTTGCTCCTTCATCAGCTTGCTCAGCGTCTTCATTCATCTAGTTATCTTTCCTCCTGACCTTCAGCACAGTGTTTGAAGAATAAGGATTATTACACTGGTTTTACTTCAAAAAAATATTTTACATTGCAAAAAATGATATAAGTTTAAATAAACAGTCTACTTAGATTGTTGAAGAAACTGAAAAGCAGTAACATGATGGAGAAAAAATTAAGAAAAAAGGTGGAGTCAAGAAACAGCTGTGATGGTGTAAAGAGATTTCTACATCTGGCTGCACAGGTGACACACCCTGCCCAAATGAAGCCTTGCTGAGGCCAAGCATGCATATACAAACTTCACTGGTTCTACCTGGCCTACAGCAAACTTGCAAAGTAATTGATACCTGTACAGAGGAGCTTCGAGCATACACAGCCTGCTTCAGCTGAGCATGCTTTCTGCAAACACAACCACCTGGCTGGTGAGCAATATCCTGGAGCCAGTTTCAGTGGGAGGACACTGTAATGGTGTGCATGATTCAGGAACCCCCCTGCAATGACAAACTGCCATTTTTACACACTGCTGTTTCAACTGTAGTGGGGGAAAGCACCATGAGATGACAGAGGTGAGGTCTGAAACTTGACATAGACTTGTATAAAGCTATGTTTTGTGATAGCACAATATCACAGCATACCAGACACAGTATGTTCTCTCACCTCCACAACAAGGGGCATGCTAGTAGTTTTGACCTTTACACCACAAGCTGGTTAATATTTCTAGATGTCTGTCTGTCTTAAATGTAGCCATATTGCTGATGGTGATTTTTTGTGAACCATGTGGTATTAGTATTAGTTCTGCAGCTAGATTAGATGCACAGAGCTGCTGAAGCTGCTTAAGATAGTGACAGCTAAGCAAGTAACTCCTACTCTCCTCTTTAGACCAAACAAAAGCTTCAAGTAGTCTTGCAAGTTCTCTAGTTTTAAGCACATATAAAGTGCAGCCCTCAGAAATTACTTCAAAATGGAAGTAAATTTAAGGAAATAAATTGGATTTTCTTTTACCATTTTCTGTGTTCATAAAAATAAAATTGCTGTAATACGAACAGCAGGGGAAAATAAGCAGTGAAAGAACATCACCATTAAAGCACTAATCGTGAAGCTGACAAATGTATTTTCATAGTATTATTTGAGTTCCAAAGATAGCTCTGGAAAAGGAGGTCAGCCTGGAATTGGAGCATTAAAAAAATGTTGGTTAAAGACGGGAAAGGTCATGACTGTTTGCACAGTGCTCTACTTTCTCCATTAAAAAAAAAAACCCCACAAAAAAAAACAAACAGTTAAGGAGAGATGATGATTCAGTGCTGGAGAAAAAAAAAAGCAATGTGTGTGATTGGTGAGCACACTCGCCCCATCTACGAAATCATCTACATGCGTGGCTAGATGAACATCTGCTGCATAAAGTCAGCACTGGTTTCAGTATGCCACAAAACAATTTGGCTTTTGCTTATTTTCTGAGGAATGGTACAGGAAGAATGTATACTATACCCGAGTAGCTAATAATGTAGCATTTAATAATGACATCAGTGAGCAAGCAATGCTAATAAAATTCAGCATCTTTGTCTCAAATGTGTTGTTAATCCAACATGATTCAGAAATGGATGAACGGGGGTGGGAAAGTAATCAAGCATACTTGTTTATGTTATTTCCTCCATTCTTTATCAAGAAAACTAAATGCCAGCATGTGATCAGCTCTGATTCCAGCACACAGTCGTTTGCAATGAGTGTTTTAATGGACTGCTTGAACTGATGGCAGAAATGAGAAAGATCATCCGATAAATTCAGCATATACATACAACATAAATCTGGCCTGTATTTACCAGTGATTAAGTATGACAGGGAGTAGTAGCTTATCCAGGAAATTCCATATGCTGTGTGGGCCAGATCCTCAGCTGGTACAAACCAGTTTAGCACCAGTGAAGTACTAGCAGTACAGTAGGGATGACTGTAGCTGCCAAGTTTGATGCTGCACCATGTGTGATATTCTATGCCAATTATTTAACAAGCTTATTAGGTATTTGCATCTAATTTGCATATAACCAACTTCCTTTTTTGAAAGCCTACACTCTAGTATGTGGGGGTGGAAAGCAGCCTTGCTCCACAAAACCCCCAGCTTAACTACTGAGCACATAAAAAGTGGTGGAGGTTTTTATAGCCACTCATGTTCTGTAGTTCCTTACCTATGACTGACAGACTTATACTGCATCTTCTAGTAACTAAAAGTGGTGGCAAGGAATTTGTGTCTAGGGACTGCCACTGAAAGTCCTCGCCTCTCCAATCATGCCCCAAAATCCCTTGCCTTAGAGCAGCCACAAAACATCAATTACATGTGAGGAGGTTTAACTTTACAGATCCAGCTGAGATTTATGCTGGTGAACTTTGGTCAAAAGATTATAATCAATCATGCTACCAGGTATTTAGTCTTCTAACAGAATGCTAGTAACCTTCACAAGAGAGTTACTAGGGGTTCTTGGGAAGGTACCTCTCCAAAAGTGATGGCTGAGATTTGGTAGTATGCAGGCACAGGTTATTTCAGTTGCTCTACCCCACCCAGCTCCTAAAAAGTCAGGTCTCATCTACTCATTGTTAGTAGACTGCACATGCAAATTCACTTCTCTAATGTAATATTTCCATCAGAGGAGTGTTTGTCAGGATGCTGGCATTTATACGTTTTTCTTTGACATGGTTTTGGAATTGCAAACCGGGAAGGCATTGCACAGTCCTCTTGTATTCTTTCTGCAGATGAAGGGGTGGTGAAAATCATGCCACTGTCTGGTGGAGAACAGCCATCTGAGTGCAACAATGTTTGGGAGTGCAACACTTGGATTACAGCATTTTCTGAGTTCTTCCCTTACTCCCAGGGTCGATTGTAAGCAGTTAAAGAGTCAGAGATGCTTTGAGGTTTGGGTTGACTGCAGGAAACTAAATTCAGGACAATTCTCTTCAATCCATAGATTTCATCACTTGAAAAGATCGTGTACATTAAAATGGAGCCTTATGGGAAGCTATGCATCACCTAACCTGCTCAAGGATAAAGGTATGTCCTGCACCATGAGCTTGGTTCCTTACTCTGAGAGGCAGCATGACAAAACAGGTGAGAATGAAACCTAGAATGCTTAGAAACAACTTTTTAAGCCCCTCTGTAATCTAACTGTAGAATAGATGAACAGCTGGTGGTTTTCTGTTTTGGAGCAGGATCCACTGACTGACAAGATCATTAAGTGCCCAGGAACACAAGAAACTGCCTGAGAAAGCTGCAGTTTCCTGACTTGTGTTTCATTACCCTTTCTCCCTTAAGTTAGAGAAAGTACAGGAAAGTACAGGTCAGCTAAAGTAAGTGGCTGAGCACCTGCTGCAGGGAAGCTAAGACACATGAGTAAAATGGAAAGGTCATAAAGGGCCAACAACCTCTAGCAGGTTTGATGAAGGATCAGGCTCTGATACACTCCCCAGTGAGCAAGGGCATCACACTCTGACCTAGATGGAAAGCCTGTCTGAGAGGATACCAGAGTGACGATAACACCCCAGTACAAGTTATTACTGGCAGCACAAACTGAATGTCTTACAACACATTCTCTGGAATAATGAACTAAAGTAAGACAAATGCAGCACAGATTTTCTCTAACTAGTGCAGAGACTGTCTGCTACCTTAGTTACTCCCTTTGGCACTCTCTAGAAACATCCCACAAAGCCTAGGTCTCAGACAATGTTCTTCCTCTTCATCTTGTTTAATACTTTTTCCTTTGCTGTGTTAATTTTCACTGTGTTCCTTCTTCTGACTCTTCATTAATTTGAAAGGCCAATATCAACACATTTTGGCACTTGCTGTGCAAATACATACCCAAGGTGTGCTCAGTGTGGTATTAACAATTCCAGCTCCAGTGCTGCCATTAGCTCTCTCAGTGCAGACATCAAACGACAATACATTATCTTAATGCAAAGCTGTTAACTGTTTACTACATTATATCCACTGTATAGTATTCCCAAGCCAAGACTATATTAACAACAGAGTTAGGACAGAGAGCATAGATTAAAAATGTGGACAAAATAACCATTGCAAGAATACTGCAATTATCCCCAAAACAAATATTAAAACCCCTTACGATTCAAAGTTCAATTTATACTAATAGACATTCACAGTAAGGTCATCCAAACGACCTCAACTGTGACAAGTAGTGACAGCCTGCAATAAACAAGCGTGTTAGTCTTATAATACCAACAACTGCAGTAGCATCAAATATTTCTCCAGTTTAAAAGTAACTCTTTTTTTCTCATATGCTTTCTTTGCAGTGAACTCATACATGAACAGCAAATGCATGCATTTTTTTTAGCATGTCGAATGGCCTTCTTTTAAAATAGAGCGGAAAATACAAGAAAAATGTATTTATGTTGGACACAGAAACAACCTTGATTGAAACCCATGCGTCTTAATGCTAAGAGTCTCCAGAAAGAGTCTGAGCTCTGATGTAAATTGGATCACCTGCTTTTATAATGTATATTTTGACTTGCATCCACAGAGTTCATGACAGTAAAATAGCACACATCCTTAGCATGTAATTACATGTTCAACTGCCTACAGTGTAAATCGTATGCCCTTTAAAAACAGTTACTGGCATATAACTAATTAATGAAATTATTCAGGGTTATTGCCTACATACCAGCAATATTCGTTAGAGAATAGTTTACATTCAGGTTTAACCAGTTTGCAGCCCTGCTGGCTTACCACATTATTTTCCATGATAATGGCTTTATCTGGTTTAAGAAAACCACATTTTAAGGAAAAAAATCTGTGGTACAACATAAGGCTGGAAATAAACAGCACTGAGGGCAGTGGCATCACAAGGCAGCACACAGCTACAAGGGAGGAGCTTATAGCCCACCAGACTGAGGCAGAAAGGGTGAGAGATGCTATTTGGGGAGAAGGAGGGCCAGCGGTCACTTATGCTTGGCATGTTTTGAGAAGCTGCGTATGATCTCCCTTCTGGGTCCTACTGGGAAAGGAAACATCAGCTGAAAGGAACCAGGAGCTTCCCCCATAATCTGGTACCTGGGGGGAAACTGGCTGGAAAAAGACCTCATTCCACATTGTGAGTGCTGCTCTGACCTTTCTCTCTCTTTTAGTGTCCAGCCTGTCAAATTTTCTCCCTTAACACCCAAGCCCCAGCAATGTGAGTTGAAGTTATGCCACTGGCCCTAGCACTGTATTTCCTTTGTTTGCAGCCATTTAAGCAAATTCCTCTTAATCACTTAATGTAATTTATACATATAATTGTGGGCCACATGAGTGTAAAGAGGTAGGCATGGCATCAGACGTGTTCGTGGAACTGCCTTTGCTTACACCAAAGGCTGAATTTCGTCCAGTATTTTTGCACATAAAGGCAACGTGTAATGTTACTGCAACACATTTTCTCTGGCACTGTCTCACTGCTGCTGGCACAGACACAAGTCTTTGATATTGAGTAGGTAAATTATTTTCCTTGCCAGCTTTCTATCTGTAACTTTGACTACCAGTAATATTTGCTAGCTACCATCCGTGTGGCTGCTTTTAAGTTTCATTTCAGTTGTAGCCCAGACATTAAAACAAAGCTAGAGGCGATGCCTGTCCTAACAAGTCACGATATTCTGTGATGATGCACTTCTGCGTCATCTCAAAATGACAGTATGTTCCATGAAAAAGAAAAGGAAGGGGGAGTAGGCTTATGTCTGCATTTATCAGAAAGCACAAACACATATTTCTGTCTTCATTCCTGCGAACAAAATGCATCCACAACCCTCCATCAAAGAACAGACTGCAACACTGTAAAACAGTCAATAAAACCAACTGGGTGGGGCTGGGTTTTGGGATGGGAAAGGAAAAAGGTGAACAGTGATTAATACCAGATTTTAACTCCTACATCTAAAATTTTAAGACATTAAAGAAGGATAGTTTCTTACCAACAGCTACCCATAAACCACAGGAACAAACTTGTACTTTAACTGTACTTTAATTTACATTTTAACTTTGCATCAAAATGTCAACAAATGTGATTCAACCTATAGGGCTGACTGGACAAATCCTACATAATTTACTGCCCCCCATTCTTCCATGCTGGCATGTTAGTCTACTGAGTTACAATACAGCACTGCAAATACAATGCCTTTTTGAGTGTTTAGTAATACATGTGCAAACTCATACAATTAGAAATAATATTCTAATCAAAGCATGGGATCTGGATTAGAAAGGTGCAGTGCTCCTACCTATAAAGAACAGTATGCCTCACAAACAGGAAGGGGTTTGTGCAGGAGAAACAGGGAGGGTATTTGGCTCCACATGTACACATGCTTTGCTCAGTGCGCAGTTTCACACCACAGCCAGCTCAATGCATCAGGGAGATTACTTCAAATGAGCTCCTACTTCTTGTTCTCTCTCCTGCATTTTTCACTTGCTCCTGCTCATATCCCATTTTGCTCTCAGGAGTGGCAGGGCTGGCCAGTGAGCAGCTCAGACAGATGGTGGATTAGCCCCTGTGCTGGTTCAGTGAGCTGATCCAATGCTCCCTTTGGCAGAAAGATCACTGGATCTGCTTACTTCTTAGGCCAGTGTTTGCACCAGAGCTGTAGCCATCTCTGCCTGTATCTTGGACCCAGCATGTGAAGCACCTTGTAATCCTGTGACTTGGATCTGTGGGGCTTACTATCAATCAGCTATTCCCAGCCCCTGCTAAATAAAGTTAAACAAAGACAGCTTATTTTGTAATTTAAAGTGACCGTGTTGATGTTACACCCAGTGAATCTTTTCTTTGAGTGCTGCCCGTCAGCCTGCCCTACTTTCTGAAGGTTGTGAGGGTGCTGTAATGAAAGGGATGCAAATATTGCATAATACCAGCAGAAATTCATAAAGACACTATTTCTGAAAATTACCAATCATCACTCGGGGCCTGTTATTGCTAGCAGCACTTGGGACTCACAGCCTGAGGAACACCACGGCTGCCTCTGCTCCTTTGCATGACTTGTTTGTCCCGTATGCTCCACTGACAGGTCAGATTGTAATCTTGGGTGAATTGTAAGCAGCACCATGTATCTGGAATGTCTGCTGAGATACATGTTTATGTATGCTGTGTGCCCAAGATTAGAGCTTGGCCCAGCACCAGGAGTTAGGAAACCAGACCCTACCCAGGAGTTAAGAAACTTGCTTACATTTGTTGTGTACTATTTTAAACATAAGAACAAAGAGGAAAACACTCTGCACTGATCCTTGCTGATGTGGAAAGTCAGACTAAGACACCTATTTATGTTTCACAATGCTGAGGAATATCTATTACTTCAGGATGACAGTCGTGCTGAGCTTGTTGTGCAATAGGGATTTACAAGAACTTCTGCAAACTTACCCTCTTAGGTACTAAATGAACTTAAGCCTCCCCATGTTTGCTACACAAAGTTCATTTTAGCCCTGAAATAGTTCATGGCACTCTTTGTCCCATACTTGCTTCACACCCTTCAGCAAGCAGCATGTCATGCAGGCCTGGAGGCTGATCCCTGCTGACACTTAGGGGATGGTTTTCAGTCAAGAGCAGGGTCTTTTTTCTGCAGGATTTTTCCACAGGGTAGTTGTTTGGTTTTTTTTTTTTTTTTTCCTTACCAAAGAATAAAGCCAGTAAAGACTTAGAATTTCCAGGACTACTGTTTAAATGAGGCAAACACTTTGAAGCGTCCCCTCTCTCATGCCAGAGGTTCAGGGGGGCTCTGGGACTGGAATCTGGCTGTCCCTGGTCTGTCAGGGGCAGTCAGTGGGGTCTAGGGAGGTGGCCCAGGTGCAGGCAGCTCTCAGTACACTCACTGCGGCCTGGAGGAGCCACTGTCTCCAAATCACAGAGAGCAGCTGCAAACCCACAGCCCCAGAATGCACACCTCCCTGAGATGTATTAAAAAGGTAGAGGAGACAAACCCCAGCCTGCTGGAGGCGTTTGCTGGTAAGGAAACAGCAGACAGGGCCTCCGCTCAGCTCAGCCGTGAACGCAAGACAGATGTCCAATTTTGAAAGATCTCTGGGCAAAGCAACATTGAGCCCTTGTAAAACTAGGTGCTGAAGTTGGGCTCTTACCGCAACAATTAGTTGCTTACATAAGTGACCTGATTTTTCAAATGCGCTGAACATCCAACAGTTCCCATGGACTCCAATTAGGCCTGCTGGCTGCTCAGCAGTTTTGGAAATCAGACCATTTCTTTGGATGCCTAAATATGGGCTTGGGTATGCTGGCTTTAGCTGCTCCAACTTACAAATTCTGGTCATGCTATTTCTGCAGCAGAGGCAACCCCAATTAAGCCAAGCAGAGTTAGAAGTCATTCTAGAAAAGGAACATGACTACGCTTGGAAAATCTGTCTGGTCTGCTGACATGAAGAAATGAAATTGAAATTCCTGTGTTATTTATTGATAATCATCTGTAAGATAAAATAAGAATGCACATGTACTTCATACTTCACTATTTGCCATTTTGCTTGCACTTAGAGAGAAGTCGCAGAACACCAGGAACTGATTTTGAAAAACTGTTAATTTAGTATACATTCCACTTGCCCATCCCAAAACACAATGTACTTTACCACAGGGAAAGACTTGGACTTCTTTTCATAACAAAGAAAAGAAAACAGCAATAAATAAAAGAACTAGGAGGCAACGGTCAGTGTTGAAACTTGTTCTCAGGTTGTTCTGCAAGACTTCCTTCAGTTTGCCCCCTCCTTTTTACCCTCCACAGGGAGAAATGCTTGGGATGATAGGTAGCAACAGGCTTCAGAAACATTCTGACAGTAATGAAAATTTTGCATTCCCCTTGAAACTCCAGCCAATCGAACGGAAGCTCTTGTTTGCCATCAATAACACTTAACAGTCGTTTAACAGTCAGATTAGACAGCAGTGAAAGTGCACAGCGCAACCTGAGTTCGAATTAGACAAACTCTATTAGAGATATTCATACCTCTGTATGTCTAGCAAGCCCTTTCTAAGTGCCTCCTGACATCCCAGTCACTCTGCAATCTCTTCCACCACTGTCTGTTCAACGTGCCCCCATGCTAATCTGGAAATGTGGAAGGTTGAGAGCCAGCACAAGTTGTCTGAGCAGTGACAGAAAGGTGCTCTTGCTACAGTATTCGGCTTAAGCTTCTGTATTTGGCTCCCCGAAATAGGCATGCTTGGCAGGTTTGATGTTAAATGAATTACTAATACTGGCTTTCAGCAAATTTCCTGTAAGGCTTTTACACTGATTTATTCTCCTGGCAAGATTTTTCTAAGTTCTGAAAACTTATTTAGATATTATCACTAACTTATGTAACACTTACAGAAAGCGTGGCAAGTAGTATGGAAAGGGAGCTAATTTTCATTTGTATAGCTGATAGAATCATGTAACTATATGTTTGCCCGTGGCCTGTTTGCATGCTGATTCCTGTCCCCATAATGTTAATGTAATTATGTAAAGTCTCCACCATGAGTCACATAGGAAACTTCAAAGACAATGAAGTTCATTCATTTGTACACTATGTATTTCCCAAATTTAAACAGGAAAGTTATCATCACAGCATCCCCCAAGGGGGCAGCCGAAGTGATAACAGTTGCCTTCCCTTTCCCTTGTAAGCACTGCTCAGAGTATTAAGTAACTTTCTCATGGACATTCCAGAGAGGGTAATGTGTAATCTATGCCTTCACATAAGACACAGAAATCCCTGCTCATCTCCTATAATGGATCTCCACTGAATAAAGACAATTCATTCTTAAACATATTTACTTTGAGGTGACAGGGGCATTTCATAGCCTGTGATAGCAGTTTCATAAAAGTATCCATTTACTCAGGAGAGCTTTTGCTGCAGTACTGGAGGTAATGCTGCTTGTAACACCATTTCTCTTTCTCGTCTGTTTTCGCTTCCCCTTAAATGCCTAAACACTGATTCCCCATCTTCTGGAAGGTGTTTCTTCTAAATAAACAGAAGAGGGAATATTAGTCTGAGGCTGGCTGGCATAAGGCTGTGTCCTTTGAGAAAAATGCCAGCATCCATTTTCTAGATCCACTGGTTGAAGGGAACCTGGACATACTGCAGAAAAACTATCTCTATGGGCTGTCCAGGAGCTGCATTGCTAGAGTTTCAAATGAATCTCTGGCTGTACACTTTGAAAAAAAAGGAAAGAGTTTTGCTATAGTGCTGAGTGAATCTTACTATTCAGAACAGGAGGATTTACGTATTTTTTTCTTTCTGTCTCATCAGAGCACCAAAGAGTTGAATTTAGGATTTGATTTGTCATTCCTCATTACTGACAGGAAGGGAAATTTTTATTTTTTATTCATAAGAAGAATAGAGAATGCCGGATTTCACAAGACGTCAAAAAATTTGTTTGCAGATCCGGAAGTTTCCATCAGTGCTACACGTACACCTTTAAGTCATCAGTGATGTGATATTCTCAGATAGGTGTCAAACTTTAGAGACTGAGCCACTGATTCTTGAATTTAAAATTGCACCTTCACTTCCTGGACTACCCTTACCTCTTTCACATCTGTATGCCTCAACTCTGAACTCCACTGCAGTTTTGTAAGTTCAAAGCAGGCCACAGCTGGTGAAAATTTTCAGCAAGCAGGTAATAGACAGTCGTAGCTAGGTAAGGACTATGCTTGTGTACAAGAAAGATCTTAACTTGATTTGGGACCTGGAAAACATATTAGTTAAAAAAAATATTGTTTCTCCAACTCCTGCATAGATCAATGTACTTAACTTCAATAAGCACACTAATGAAGTGTAATTCCAGTTACTACTCAGAAATAACAAGGTCAACCAAACTCATCCTAGTAAAATCTTTCTGTCAAACATTTGCTGTGCATTTTCTCTATAGATTATATATCTGCTATATTAAAGCCCACCTTAATACTGTTATTCTAAAAGACAACAATGTTAAGCATTCAGGATTTAGGAAATCCAAGCAATTAAGGTCCCTTAATGTGCAACCTTAATACAACCTCTGTGGTACATATGTATTGTCATCATGTATGGTGGGACAGTCACACAGCCGTTTCTTCTTACAAGACCTCTGCCTCTTTCAATTACTTAAGAAGGACAGTGCTCTGTAGGTTTTTAATATTTAATTCTTTCCTCATTCAGTACACTGTTGCCTAATGTGTTATTTATTTAGCACTATTCAAGCCTACTCTGAAAAAAAACCACATAAAATTTCCTCAAGGGCTTTTCTGTGGTGCTTACCATAACAGTGCTGCAATGATACAGAAATGTTAATGAATCATTTCACAGGTTAAGAGATGAGGCAGAGACACTAAAAGCTGGTAAGCAATTCCAAATGTCTGCAACATTTCTTATGATTATTTAGCACTGTATTTTCAAAGCTCATCTTCCACTAACTACAACTACAGCTAGCACATTCAGCATTTCTGCAGCATTGTCTTACAGCCTGAAGTCAGAAGACCAAGAAATATGGGGAAACAAAATGGCCAGGCCTAGCAAGTCACTTAGATGTCACCTAGTTAGGGCTTTCTTCTGGAAAAAGCAAGGTTTACAAAACTGGTCTGAAGCAGCCATAAATTGAATTCCTAATCATAAGGATTCCAGTCTGGACTTTAGAAAAGTTATGTCAAAACTGGAATGTGTACATGAGTGTCTTAGTTTTGATAGACTGGATTTTTGTGACAAAAACACTATGTAGAAAAATTCCCAAACAGTTCCCTTTGCAGTGAAGACACACCAAGAAACCAAATTACAGTTGTTCCAGAAACATTCACTTTTTGGTATTTCTTAGATTTTTGAGGGCTTTAGAGTGCATCCATAATAATAGTATATATCATTTACCATTGTGTGTGGGCAATCTGGTTCCACACCAGTGAAAGCAGACGTGTTCATACTGACAGCTGCACACAGACACAGATGTGCTGGGACACGGTACTGCATTGACTGTCAGCATTCTTACTTTCATTTGTGTACTGTGATTAAGCAAGATATAAACAGTATATACGCAGGATGATAATCTGCTACTTCTGCATTTTTTTAAGCAATGGCAGATATGTCACTTAGGAATATGATTTAGTGGTGGACTTGGCAGTGCTGGGTTAATTGTTGCACTCAATTATCTGAAAGGTCTTTCCCAACTTAAATGATTCTAAGTTTCTGTGATGGTGCCTCAAGCTTTAGCTTACACTGTAGAATCAGGTTGTTAGCAATTTTCACAGCTATGAAGAACGATACACAGACAATAAATAGATTTTCAAAATATTGTTATATTCATTTCTGTTGTATTATTTACTTCTCTAGACAGGTTTCTAACTCATTCAGGAAGGATATTACAGGGGAGGGTTAGGAGATGGGGGAGGACGACTTTGCTATGGGAATAGGCTACACTTTTACCCTAGATGTTATACAGAAAGAATTTTAATAAAACCACCAATTGTATTACATCAGTGCATCCTCTTAAATCCCATGGAGATTTTCCTAAACAGAGCTAAGCCATTTGCTTCAAACATCTTATCTATTTCTGTCACTACACAAATCCCCTAAATATTTCAGTCACTGCAAGGCCAACTGAAATGGTAAATTACCTCGTATACTAAAGGGAAAAGTGTTGAATAGCACTAGGTTTGGATCCTGCTGAAAATGAGGCTGCTGGGATTGAAGGCAACTGCAGGAAAATCAGAATTATAAGCAGTGTCATCCCTATCCAACAATTACACTAGTGCCTATTGGTAACATTCCTTTATACTTCTCCTTGCTTTTATTTTGTCTGATGAGATATTCTGCTATTTTTCTAAGCGCATGTTGAAAGAGAACTGACAAAGGATGGCCTCACCTATTATTCTTTGCAATGGAACTGTTTGGAGACAGGTCATCAGAGGCTACTGCAGCTTTTGGAAAAGCTGACGATAATACAATGAAAGCATTTCTGAAACCTAAAGCTGCCTTTGCTGTACTTTTCCTTCTCCATTTTACAGTGTCAAATGCTTTTCTTAGTGCCCCTTAGCTAATTTAGGAAGCAGGGACTTTTATTAGATGGCTGGTTTTAACCTGGGAATAAAGCTAGCACAGGGCACAAACCCAAGTGACTCAGATAAGGTTCAAATTCACTTACAAACTTATTCATAAAATTCTACAATGAAGGACAAATCCGAAGAACAATTAGCTTCTGCCACTACATGAATTATCTTTCTAACAAAATCACCAGAGCGTTAACTGTGATCCCAGGAACTGACAATTCATAATGATGACATCAGCCTACAAAGGGAAAGCAGAAAGAAATGCATGGAAAGTATTATTATCCTCCCTTATTCTCTAGGATTATTATTTGTGGTTTGCGGTACCATTGCACTTGGGACACAGCATTTGAGTCGTAAGCTTTGCCACTGGATTTTTTTTAAGAAGTCCTTATCAGGAAAGACATAAGGATTCTATTTTCAGCAAAGATGCTAAGTTTTGTGGCTTTTCCACACCCTTTATAGATGATTCTGAAGTTTAAAGGCAAGTCAGGAAGCAAATGACATCTTTACTAATGGAGAGCAGACTCCAGAACACATGCCTGTAATTCTCATGTACCTATAGTTGCATATTATCAAATACAGCAGGGACAACTGAGCCACAGAATTCTGATCAATCCCTCAAAATTTGACATTGTTTACATTAGTAAAAAACTTGCTGGCAACTCTAGTGTGAAATGGGCTCTGCTCCCAAATCATGGAGGAGACTTGCAGGAAAATGCTGGGCATACAGCTTGATGTATGCCAGCACATACACTTCATTAGTGCAACCCCATCCTAAGGCAATGGAGGAGGTCCCAATGTTTTGGACTCCGCCTCAATACCATACTAGTTCTGGCACAGACATCTTTTGTCCCTGACCACCTTTTGAGACAACACCAAGTCACAGTCACACATTAAAGGATGATGTCTGTGTGGAGATGGACCTCCACAGCAGCACACTGCTTCGCATCAGAGAACTCCTGCTCTCCTCATTTCTCTAGCCTGCTCCCTGCCCCACCAGTGCTGGCCTCAGCATTGTCCTGCTCCTCTATAACTTAGGAAATTTGGTGTCTTCATGTTAGATTCAATAGAAACTCCTCCTGACCCAAACAGCCCCTCACCTGACTTGCTGCAATGCCCCTCCAGGAGACAAATGCATGCCTTAGGGCTGTCCTGCTTGGTCTTGTAACAAAACTGCTCACTGTTTGCCCAGGACTGGCCTTAAGATCTTGGCGTATTGCCATCCTGCTGTCAAACACACCCCCCTCTGCCACCCTGTCTTTGTTTTCACTGATGTCTAGTACTTTAAAGCATTAAGTCTGCCTGGATATGTATCGGATGTCAAGTGGAATGACAGTGTAGCGATGCTGTCACAGAGGAAAATTAACAGCATATTTCTATTTTGGCAGAAACCAGTTGTTCATGTGGGACTGGAATCTCATTGAGTTGTGGCTTGTGCCATTTGTACCTTAAGAGCAAGCAGCATGGACAAAATGACTGCTTAACACGTCTGCTAAGCATATGGATTTTAAAATACAGCTATGGGTGCACTAGAAGAAATACATGTTTTCCTGTGAACTAACTGTGCTGTGTGGATTCAGAACATTCCCTGCTGGGCTTTTTAAAATAGGCTGTTGTATTTACATGCCTCCAAGATGGAGCTTCAAAAAATTAAAAATAGTTCCCTCTTGTATGATGATGACACAATGATACCAGCCTTCTTTTCCTGTTCTGCAGTGAAACTCATGCTCAGAAGGAAGGGCAAGGGAATCTTCACCTCTTTTTTTTTTTTTTTTTTGAACTTTCTTGAAGGCTGACACCAAAATGTAGTTATACGGGTTGGGCACATTTTTTCCTTGGAAGAGGTCAGAGGGGTGAAATCCCAATTTCCTCTGACTTCACTGTGGAAAGAGGCCACAGCATATTTCTGCTGAATGTTTATACTTTTCTTGGGAAATGTCTCTCTTTTTCTTCTTTAAACAATTTATGACATTTTCTGGAAATCAAGGGCAACAGCAGTATGTTCAGAACAACTTGAAAAGCCAGAAGTTCACACAGATGTTGGGACAAAAGCTTTCCAGTTCATCATTTTGAAACAAAGTGAAATTATTAGACCTCAACAGAGGTCTAATTCCATGCTTGGTTTTGTTTGGTTTGTAATTATTTGAAATGCAGTGGCAGCCTCTCCTGAAGAGGAACCCGAGTAGAAAATGAGGATGAGGAAAGACTGGAATTTCCATATGATCTCTGTGCACCTGCATGCATGCACACACATGCTGTGTTTACAGATGTGTGGCTCCAGCTGCAGTGTCCCAGGTAGGGCACCCAAGGACGGTCCCTGATCTACAAAGGTCAAGAGAAGTGAAGAAGAAAGTTTGGTGCTGCAATGAGTGCACACTCTCCCAGCAGGTGAGGGCTGCCCAGTGACCTCCATTCTCCTTCTGGCATGGCTGAATCCTTCAGCCTTCCTGCCATGGGGCTCTTTCCCAATGCTGTAGTCCAGCCACAAGCCTGGAAAGTTAGAACTCATAGAAAAGGCAAAAGTCTTGTTGCAGTTACTGCTCAAAGCCAATTCAATCCACTACAGAAAACACTGGTGTTTGTTTGAAAGAAAAAGCATACAAAAAGCACCTGTATGTAAAGAGATAACTGAAGTCAGCCATAAAAGAAAGATTAGCTGACCTGTGAGGTATTTACTGAATTCTCCCAGCTACAGTATACTGTTTCCTTGAACTTAATACCTTAATTGCATCCACAATTCTTTGGCCACAAAAGGTTAATGCAAGAATGCTATATCCCCTGGTGTCGCAGCGGTTGTCAGCTTCCATCTCTTCATCCAACCTTCCAAGTTCAATTCAGTTCTTAGATATGGGAGAAATGAAGAAAGATGTGATTAATACTTGAAGCTGTTCTCTAGTTTCTGTACTCTTGGCAGAGACTGTAGCAGCAATGATCAGATCAGTGCCAGCCTTCCTACATCGCACTTTGCACAATCAAAATCCCCAAAGATTTAGCGCAATCTGCAAAAATCCTGGAATACTGTATTTCAACCACTGATTTTTAATGTTGCCTTTGGCCTCTGTTTTAAAACCTAAGCATTTGGGTTTATTTTCAATATGATCACTAGGAGTTAATACAACTGTTCTCTCAGTATAGAATGTGCAAACATTGGAACCAAAACTCATCCTGAATAGTTTTCATCTAGTGCTACCTTCTAGTCAAAGACTTCAAGCCACTTTGCTATGCACTAAAGAAATAGACAAGATTCACAAGAGTCCTTGGAACTTAGCAGGATTCACTCCTACCTTTCCTGATCCTGCCTTTCCTCATGAAGATGAGACACCATAGTTATAAGCAATTTGACCAGCTTTTGCAGCCCAGAACAGTGGAATGTTGCCTATGAAGAAACATCACCAAAAACGGCAATAGAGCCCTATGCTCCAGATACCATCACTCACACTCACTTGTTCATGAATTAATTTTAACTTATTCCTGATAGTTACCACTTGCACACAGGTTGTAAACTAGACTTACAAATCTAGATATGGCTCCATCTCAGTTTATCCATGCTTGGCTTCTCTCTACTTCTGAATAAAGCCTGTGATGTTATTTTTAGACACCAAGTAATGTGTTTCAAGTATTCCATCATAGCCATCATTTAAAATGACTCTTTACTATTTGATGTGACTAATTAATCTTAAAAAAAAAAAAAAAGAGAGAGAGAGCTAAACTGATCAGCAACATCAAAAAATACTGAAAGCAAGCTTCTCATTCTATTCACATGGAGACATTCCTCTGGAAAAACAATAGAGCAGATTTGACAGATTAGAAAGAAACAATTGCAGTTAAGAACTTTTAAATGAAACAATAAGACTACAGCACAAGAAACAATTGGGCTAACGTTGAGGCCATCAGACTAAATTTACACATTGCACAAAGATTATACTTTCTCCACTAGTAGAAATACCTCTCCGCATCACTCCTGATGGAAGAATCCCTTCCAAGTTACATATAGCAGCTCCCGTAGACAGGAGACAGAAATTCTGCACCAGGAAATTAGCCAGTTAATTAAGTATTTGTCAACAGGAAAAAAAGGCTACAGGCACAGATGGATTCTCAACTGAGATTTTTAAGCTCTTGGAATTAATATTGTCTTCTAAGCTGTTTAGAATCTTTAATGATGTTTTTGAAGTCAAGGGCAGTTAAAACTGAATGAATCTGATGGAAATACTGTCATCTTTAATGAAGACAAACCAGTGAGTCTGTTGCCATTTGCCAAGTTATTTCAATATAAAAAATACCTACAAATAATTTGGCAAACAGATTGGAAACTGCATAAAGCACTTGGTTGGCAGGGATCAGGTTAGTTTAAGTTCTGGCAGGTGGATAACATCTGGCAGCTTATGGATTGAGTCGTTAAAGAAATAAAAGTGACACAATTAAATGCTGTAAAAGTTTTTGTTACAGTCTATGGGAATAATTATTATAAGCATGGCAGATAATGGAGAAAGAGCAGATCTGAACAGCTGGACAGCAGTAAGATGCGGCTAACCATTTTGCCTGAAGGAAGAATTGTACACTTTGGAAGCAAATTGTACACTCTGTGTAAGCAAAAGTGACCTCTCCCTTCCACCTCTGATTTTCAATCTATTACAAAAGGACAAGTACAGCAGAGAGTGATAAATAAGGAAACAGCAATAATTAGCTAAGCCAGATGAATGGATAACTGCACCAATGCAGGCGTAACAGGTGTGTTAAATTAAAGTTTTGAAAAAGCTACTGACAAATATCTACAAATAGCTGGTTAACACTGAAGAATAAGCAAGCTGCCTTTTTTAGAGTATTGGCAAAGGATACAAGTATGTCCCTAACCCTAACACCTGACATGGCTAAACTGCTCCAAATTGTTTTAGGCTGATGTTATCCAAGATACAAAACTGCACTAGTGACTAACTTACCGACTATCTGGCAAGTACATTTTGGCTGGATGCAGCCAGTGTTGTCTCTATGACCACATCTTTTGCCTGTTCATGTTTTCAAGTATTTTTAAGAGGCAAAAATAAGTGCAGAATTGCTGAAAGAAAATGCCAAGCACTTGCTAAGATACCAAGGAGTTTTTTATTACCTTGCTTTAAGAAGCAAGAGAATTCACCCTATGGGATTTTCAAGATGTCCCCAGAATCTGTTAGAGGGAGAGAGGTGGGCTGAGATACCAGCTGAACTCATACCAGGCTAAATACAAATAGTGCAGCTCTGCTATTCTGGTACAGAAAGTCCTTAAATATTTCATACAGGACAAACAGTATAACTGGTATTTTCAAAGGAGCCAAATGAACTAAAGTGTCCAGATCCCATTAAATTTCCTGCCTAACTCCAGTAAGCTCTAAAAATTCCATCACTTTGTACAGAGAGACAAAAATTACCCTGTTTTCCCAATTTCATTTAAAATTACGTTGCATTTCAGTTGAAATTCTCCCCAAAGTTAAGAACTTTGCTGAAAGTCATTCATTAAGAATTTAATTTTCACCAAGATTTAAAGTTAAAACACAAACATTATATTGGTTACACTTTAGTCCTTTCCTACAGAAAAGTAATAGAACTAGAAAAGTACTAGTACAATATAATGAAGGTATCCAGAAATCCTTACCAAAGACAAGGGAAGAAATACCTTAAGAGTAAAATATTTTACCTTGGTTTTTTTATGGTTATGGTTGGAAGGATTGTTTTTGTGTTGCTCTTCATATTAAAAAACAAAATGAAATAAAACACCCCCAAACAAACAAACAAACAAACAAATCAACACCCATAAAAAACGCAACCAAACATTTTGAGGACCAAGAATAATGAGACAAATACAGAATCCAAATTCTAATACAAATTCTTCCTTTTTACTTTGGCCACAGGGTTCAGCAACCTCTTCAACAACTCCAAGTTCCCAAACAATATTAAGCCTTCTTCTTTTTCATAAATGGGAAAAAGCAGGACTCCAAAGCACAAGAGAATTAACTAAAGGAAGGTAAATCACTGGATTTTGAGATATCACAAAAGCATTTATAAAAAATTAATTTGAAAATGCTGTTATTTTAAACCTCAGAGAAAGGGTAGAGTTTGCAGACCACATGCAGAGGCAAAGAGGTGATAATTAATTCTGTGAAAGGACCACGGACATAATTTCAAAACACAGCAGTGAACCTAATAAGCCTGATACAGGAGATGAAAGTTAATTATAGGAGTAAGTAGGGGAAAGACTTCTGATAAGAAAATTCCCCTTGTGTTTTGGACCCCTAAAGTGAAGGAGGGTGGCTTTCTCTACAAGATTTTTTCCTAGCAGTAAAAGAAAATAATTAAAAGTTATTAATTCAGAAGCACCAAAAAATTTTCTTCTTTCAAAATAATTCACAAAGATATGTATCACTGGCTATCAGAGAGAGTGTGGGCTGAAAGGCAGGTAACTTATATGCAGACATGGTAGATTCAACCAGGACATACAGACTTTAATTGGATGATAAAATGATGCAATATTGGATAAAAGGTAAAATTATCACTTCCTGCATTTAGTGCTATAATAAGACTAATGAGTATATGCCATAAAAAGAAATGCCTTTACTAAAAAAATGTGAGTAATAAGTCAAATTTTATTAATTCTGGACAGTTAGCATGGATGTTGAAAACCTGGATACACAGATGGCAACTTCAAAGCTCTCTTCCAGAGAAGAAAAAATATTAGAGCAATGCAGACTTACTCAAGTATTGTGATGAGATAGTAGTAAGTGGGGTTTTGTTGTAGGCGTATGGAATTAGTTTGCATTAACAGAAGAAATACGTACAGTACACTGGGAATTGATTTATTGTGCAGTGCACATAAAGACATTGGATATCATGATGACATCCACAGTACCCAAAACTTAAGCAAGTACTGCGACTCAGGTTGAGCTGACTCAGAGGAGGGCAAAGATAGTAAACCAGGGCTATGTTAGAATATCCTAAACTCAGCTGAAAATGGGACAACAAGAAGATACCAAACACAGAAGCAGAATCTTATAATTTGGTACATGCTACCAAAAAGAAATATTATTAATGGAGCAAGTGGTAATACTTTTTGTTATTTTGCTTCTATCTTTCTATCTTATGATTTCATTAATGCAATTTGAAAGGTCCAGGGAAAAGAATAAAAGAGCTTAAATATTTAAAACCTGTTTTAAAAATATCTATTGGTCTTGTAAGATAGTTACTGTTTTTTCCTCTGTGGTTCACACCTTTGTCTTCCAAATAAGATTACTGGTGTTTGTTTCACTTTTGAGAGCCAATTTGGAGTGCACTCAAAGAACTACAATGCATTCACCAGGCACGTCTACAGCTTGTACTTTCTCCACTGAAATATTTTGAAGCACTCATACCCTTGGCCTTATTCAATGTTTTCACCCTCCTCAGCTCACAAAATATTTTAAAATGTAGAAGACAACATGAAAAGCAGAAGCCGATCTGACATTCACTCTGTCATCTGTACAGCCTAGTATGTTACCTGGAAGTACAAGCTTCAGAGCTTCAGTTTGTACAGATCACACTTGAGAGTGATATACAAGATACTTTTAATAGATTTTTTTAAGATTTTATTTTGTTATTATGCTCCATTAGGAAGAGTGGATTGGAAAGACAGGGGCATACAGGCATCAAGCACTTCAGCCATGCAGGTTTGCTGGCAGTACTCTAGGAATGCTCACAACCAGAAATAAACTTTACAAACCATGATACAAACTGCACCAATTCCTCTTTGCAACTCTTTAATAAGCACTGTAGCCCTTGGAGCACAAGAGGAGGGTCTGGAATTATTACTAAGCACCTTCATTATCCTAATCAACCCCCTCCTTAAACTTTCCCTTTACCATGCTAACACTGCTCAGCTTGTAGCAATAAATACCGTGTATCATGCTGTTCAGTGATACCTTGCACCTCCCTGATCCCTGGTCCCAATCCACTGTACACACCTTTAGGCCCTGGCTGCTTTTGGTATTTCTGGTTCCATTTCATTGGATGATTCCCCATGGCTAGGACGACTCCTTCACCTTGTGGCTGACTCCACAGACTGAGACTACTTGGCCCACTTTATTTTGTCTGGCTTGCTACTAGGGTGTCTAAGAAGCTCCAGTGAATGAAGACATACTTGATAACAGTCTTGCCTTATCAAGAAAGCTAGCACACGGAGTTATTATTCTTCAGCTGATAAACACTGCTTATGGATTAGCAACTTATTCAAAGAAGCCAATCCATTCCTTTTTTCTCCTCTTCCTTCCTCTGCCTCTCCATTCCGTAGTGGATTCCATCCTGCCTTCTGGTTTTCCACAAGACGTCCAGCAGAAACACATGAAACAAAGTTTTCATATTTCAAGGTTGAATTGTTCCTCCTGTCTCTTAAAGCACTGCCTTCAATCTCCTCACTGCCTGACAAGTAACTCTCTAAACAGCAAAAATAAAGCTTATATTCTTTAACTTCTTCTGTTTCTTTTCAGTCTCTTGCATATAAACACATAGCATCTGGGATGTGAACAAGCTTGAGATATTTGTAAAGTGCCTTCACTATCCAGGCTGTAAAGGAATTGAGTGGGGTAACAGACAGTAGCTAACCTTGAAGAGAAATTCTTCTAAGCCTCTGTGCTATTCACCACCTTTCATACTTGCTTGTAATACCCCAGAATCTGTCACAAGTTGTCATAGCTACCAAGGGGGTAGATTTTCAAAGTTAAGTGCATGCCAACATCCATCTAACAGAAAGACATAGTACATTTTAAATCTGTAGCTCTTTTCACCAGGAGTTAATGATGCAGACGATTTGACCATCACAAGGCACACAGACATTAAAAATATAATGATTTAAAGAAAATAAGTTATGACAAGGCAATTTTAAAAATGAACTTACAATCACCGATCCAACCCAAAGCAAACAAAACCAATCATTTCACAAAACTGAAGCATACACCACAAGAATGTTCTGCTGGCTGGTGTTTTCAAAAGAGTCCTATTGTTCAAAGCAGCTGACATTGCCAAAAGATACAGTAATTTTATTACATTTTCTTAGTGAACAGTAAACTTCTCTGTCTACTACAAAATGGAGGAGAAACTGCAGGGTTTTGAAAGGAAGACAAATCTGCATACTAAAACATCTCTGCTGCAGGTCTCAGCCATGAAAAAGTTCAAAGGAAATACAAAATACAGAAATAAATTACCCAAATTTTATTAAAGGATCAACACCCAGTTGTTTGTTTCTATGATTAATTACCTATAGACAGCTATAAGAGCAGAAGTTTATAGCTCTGTGCTTAAGGTAATTGCAAAAGGCATGTAAATTTAGACAGCTAGTCAGTGGAAAAAAAGGAAGATGTGATTAATCAACAGGATTAGATAGAAAATTTCTTTGCATATAAATGTGAGGAGCAACTGTGCTTTAATTGTAGCATTGAGAGAATATGTCTTTCAAATGTTAAATTATTCATCGTGTTACATACTTGAATGATCTTTTCTTAAATGTTCATGTAGGAGGTAAAAATTCTACAGACAATACTTAAGGGAAGATACTGTAGGAAATTTTATATGAAAATTTTAGAAGTCTCTTATCTGCCTAGACTGATAAATAGTAAATATGAGAAGATTTAAAAAAAATAAAAAGAATGAAAAAGAACTTTGAGAGACATCATTTGAGAAGCCTGTTTCTTAGAACAACAAATAGTGAGTCATCACAAAAGAGAAAGAATTAGTCATTCTTTGCAATGCTACAGTACGTCCTCTGCATGAGTTATGCAGAAGATATGCAGAATATGGACTAGACTCTAAATCAGGACATAAATGGCTGATTTTTAACAAAGGTTCATGAAACAATCAACCAAAGGATGAAATCCTGTGCTTTACAATGTTCTGTAGCTGCAGCATCAAGCCAACAATGGAATACAAACTGGATTCAGGCAGGCAGCTTGGAGATGCAGTTACTAGCAGAACCTAATCCTGGCATGTCACACAGGTAAAGCAACCCCAGGTTATACCAAGAGATCTCATCAGAATGAGGATGACATGAACAGAATCAGGCACGCCTTGCAGAAACCAGTCTACTAGCAGATAGATGTCATCTATCAGGTTTACACCAGTAATTTGGCTTCCTGACACCATTTTTGTAGGCAAATGGGGCAAAGTTGAGCCAAACCACTTTTTTTTTTTCTTTAATGTGAGAAGTAGTCTAGATTAAAATATGTAAACCAGAATATTTTATTCCACCCTAAAACATCCCACATACAGTTAGAACAAATGCCACCAAAAAAATCATAAAGGTTATTAGTTATTGTTGACTCCTCACTGAGAGGCACTGAAGTGGCCATTTTTCATCTGGACAACCTCTCTACAGCAGTTTGCTGCCTACAGAATGCAGTCTGAGCTGGCATTTGGGATGTCATGAAGAGGCTACCAAGCCTGCTAAAAGATGAGGACTATCATTCACTCCTACTCTTTCATGTAGGACCAAATGATGCTATGACAAAGAGATTCCAAAATACCAACAGGTTCTTCATGGGTCTAAGAAAGATGTTGAAAGAATCTGGAGCACACAATAGTATTACCTTCTGTCTTCCCAAGTGGGAGACTGGGACCCAGACAGAGCTAGACAAGTGGATAGGGTGAATGACAAAACCAGTGCCTCTTCAGGGCTTTGGGTTCTCTGATCTGGGACACATCTTTGAGAGACCAAGGATGTTAGCAGATGGGGCACACCTGACCAAGTCAGGCATGAGTGTTCTGGGGAGCAAGCTGGCAGGACTTATTAATAGGGCTTTAAACTAGATTTAGCAGGGGAAGGGGGTGCTCTACTGGGTGTCAGTAAGGAACCAGAAAACAACAACAAGTTAGAGAACAGCAGGGAAACACCTGTAGATCATCCCAAAGGAACTGGAGAGGGCTCCTCCCAAGAGGTGAAGAGGTTGCTGGCCCTGATGAAGTAAGTGCCTCTTCACCAAGGTATGCTGCATGGCTCGCAAGCAGGAGGAATTGAAAACCATGGTACAATGCGAAAATTAGGACCCAATTGCTACCACAGAAACATGGTGGAAAGGACTGGAGCACTGCAATTGAGGGCTACTAACTTTTCAGAAGAGATAGGCTAGGAAGGAGATGAAGGGTCATTATGCTCTAAGTTTAGGAAGCAAGGCACTGTGAAGAGCTGCCTCTAAAACCCAGACAGGAACAGGCTGAGAGCCTGTGGGTTAAAATCAAGGACAAGACCAAAACTGGACACCTTGTGGTGGGGGTCTACTACAGACTGCCTGACCAGAGGGAGCCTGCTGAAAAGACCTTCTGCTTTGGACACAAGAGTCATTGCACTCTCAAGCTTTCATCCCAATGGGGGATTTCAATCACCTAGACATCTGCTGAGAAAACAGTACAGTTGGCTGCAAGCGATCCAGGAGACTCTTGGAGAACAACTTCCTGGTCCAGGTATTAGAGAAACCAACCAGAGGCGAGGTGATACTGGACCTGGTGCTTGCCAGTGCAGATGAGCTTATTAAAGGAACTGAGAGTGAAGGCAGCCTAAACTGTAGTGACTGAGCCCTGGTTGAGTTTGGGATCTCAAAGAGTGGGAGCCTGGAGAGGAGCAAAGTCAGAACCCTGAACTTAGAAGAGTGAAATTCCGGCAATTTAATGAACTGGTGAATGACATCCCCTGGGAAATTGTCCTCAAGGACAGAGAGGTTGACCAGAGCTAGCAGCTCTTTAAGGACACTTCTCTTACAGCACAAGAGCTCTCTCTCTATCCCAATGTGTAGGAAATAGAGCAAGGCAGGCTGGAAACTCGCATGGTGGAGCAAGGATCTGCTTCTCAAACTCAGGAGTACGAAAGAAATGCACAGCCAGTGGGAACAGAGAACATGACCTAGGGAGAGCACAGGGATACAGTTTGAATGTGTAAGGATAAGGTCAGGAAAGCCATGGCAAAGCTGGAATAGGACTTGGAAAGGGACTTGAAGAATACCAAGAATCTGTGAGTCCACAGGTGACAAAAGAAAGGCCAAGGAGAGTGTACCCCTCTGATAAGCCTGAAGGATGAACTGGTGGCAACTGATATGGAGAAAGCTGAGGTACTCAATGAGTTCCTTGCCTTAGTCTTCACTGGCTTCCCAGTTGCCTCAAGTCCTTGGTCCTTTGCTTGGGTATGGGGGAGCAAAGTCCCTCCCACTGTATGTGAAGAGCAGGTTTGGGATCACTTGATGAAGCTGAATAGCCACAAGTCTATGGGACATGATGAGATACATTCCAGAGTCCTGAGGAAACTGGCTGATGTTGTTGCCAAGACAATCTCATCATATTTGAAAAGTCAAGGCAGTCATGCAAAGTCACCAGTGACTGGGAAAAAGGAAACATCACTCCCATTTTAAAAAAGTGGAGAAAGGAAGATCACTGAGCCTCACCTGTGTCTGGGAAGATCATGGAGCAGATCCTCCTAGAAGATACACTATGGCACATAAAAGACAAGGAGGTGACCTGAGGCAGCCAGCACAGCTTTACTAGGGGCAAATTGTGCCTGACCAATCTGGTGACCTTCTATGATGGAGTGATGGCAACAGTTGACATGGAAAGGCCAACAGATGTCTTCTATTTGGAATTCTGTAATGCCTTCAATACTGCCATGTTTTTTTCCCTCACCAGAAGCCACATCCTTCTTCTCAGAAGCCAAACAGCCCCTTCCACCCACCTTCAGCAATGACCTGATGTGGTATCAAATAACATCTGGATTCGGGCCATGCCCTCTCAGCCACACCCCCGCTCAGCTACTGCAAAAAATTAACCCTGTCCTTGGCTGAAAGCAAGACAACAGGGAATATGATACACCCACTCACTACTGTGCTCCCTTGCCCATGTGTCTGTGGGGCTGTTTTTGAAATGAGTCCCACTGTCTGACTCAGTTCTCTCTGGGGCACCATGTTGCCACAGAAGTTGTATCTCAAGGCCCAGGGTGGTGTTCTGGGCAGGGGTGTGAGGCACAGGGTTGTCTCCAGACACGCAGTGGTTGTTTCCACCGTTGTAAGCATGTAGCACTTGCCGTGGTGGGTTTGCAGCACTGTGATGTGACCGATCTGCCAGGCCACCCCATGTTTGTGTTTCGACCATCATCTACCATACCAGAGAGGCTTTACCCGCTTGGCCTGCTTGATCACAGCTCATGTTCCAGTTATGGATAACTGGGAGACAGTGTCCATGGTTAAATACTCCCCTTGATCACAAGCCCACATGTGTGTTGCACCTCTGATGACCTGAGGCATCTTGAGCCCACTGAGCCAGAAATAATTCACTCTTAGGTTGCCAGTCCAGATTAACCCGAGACGCTTTAATCTTGGTGGCCTGACCACCTCTCTATTGTTGCAAAGTTCTTCAGTAGCGTGACTCCTGGGCACACGTGTATCTCATGATGTACTTCTACGGCCAACTTCTCTATCAGGGCAGCAATTTCCTGCCACCATTCATCAGCCCAGATGTGTTTCCCTCTGCGCTGCCAACTGACCCTTCTCTGTCAGCCCAGCCACCCCAACGCAGCATTTGCCACCACCCACGAGTCAGTGTGGAGGTAGATTGCTGGCCGTTTTTCTCATCCAGTGATACCTAAAGCCAGCTGGATGGCTTTCAGCTCTGCAACCTGACTTCATCCACCTTGTTCTTCAGTCGCTTCTGTGACTTGTCACAGAGGGCTCCGTACAGCTGCTTTCCATTTTTGATTTGTCCCTGTGATACAAAAGGAACTGTCAGTAAAGAGAGGTATTGCTTTTCATTTTCAGGCAGCTGATTGTATGGCAGGACCTCCTTAGCATGTGTCACCTTCTCCTCCGATGACAGTCCAAAATTTTCACCTTCAGGCCAGTTAGTGATGACTTCCAAGACCCCTGGGCAACTGGAGTTTCCTGTTTGAGCTTGCTGTGTGATCAGCACAACCCACTTACTCCAGGCAGCACCAGTGGCACAACATCTGGAAAGGACTTTACTTTTGAATATCCAGCCCAGCACTGGCAGATGGGGCACCAGGAGGTGCTTCAGTCACAATCACTTCTGAGGCAGCTTGAATCCCTTCACAAGCTGCCAGTATCTCTTTTTCAGCTGGCATGTAGCACACCTTGGCTCCCTTGTATCTCTGACTCCAGAATACCTGGGGTCATCCTCAAGTATTTCCTGGGTCATCCTCCCTGGGTACATTCTGTCAGGGATTCCAAGAAGGACCATTCTTCCTGGCTGCAGTGTACAGTGCATTTTTAATATTTTGTCCTGTCCTGACTGGCCCAAGGGCAGTTGCATGAATAATATCCTTTTTAATTTGCTCAAAAGCTTGTTGTTGCTCAGGAACACACTTAAAATCATTCTTCTTCCATGTCACATGATAAAGCTTACAATGTGGAATATGCATCCTCCAAAAAATGACAGCTTCTAGAAAAGCCTGTGTTTCCTTCTTGCTGGTTGGTGGGGACATAGCTGCTATTTCATTGACCATGTCCATTTGAATCTGAAAATGTCCATCTTGCCATTCTAGTCCTAAAAACTAAATTTTCTGGGCAGGTCCTTTGGTCTTAGTTTGCTTTATGGTAAAACTGGCCTTCAGGAGGATTTGCCATTTCACAAAAACTTCCTCTTCTGTGTTCTCCCACATGATGATGCCAACAATGTATTTCCAGTGTTCTGGAGCCTCACCCTTTTCCAGTGCAGTCTGGATCAGCTCACGGCAAACGGTGGGACTGCGTTTCCACCCATGAGGCAGCCAGTTCCAGGTGTACTGGATACCCCTCTAGGTGAAAGCAAACTGCAGCCTGCACTCTACTGCTAAAGGAAGAGAAAAACACATCAGCAATGTCGATGGTAGCACAGCTAATTCTCTCAAGTACTAGGTACCTTTCTCCATTGTGTTCCAACCGCTTGGGTGCATTATTAGATCATCCTTTAATCACCTCTCTCCTTCATGCTTGACAGGAGTCACCTCAAGAGGCTGAAAGTTTCTGTCCTCTTCCCAATCCCCTTGTCAATGCCCACATCTCAGGACAAGGATCCGTCGCTTGGCTTCACTACCATCTAGTTTCATATCGTGGGCCACGATATCCCAGCATCAGAGCGGCCAGGTCACTGGGGGCTCATTCAGCTGGCAGCTGAAATCCATTTGCACAGCTTGGAGATCACCCAGGGATAGAGATCAGGTAATAATCTCTGGCCCTGCCTCTTCCTCCTGTTCTGAGGGCCCTGCTTCCTCTTCATCCCTCACTGCGTGAACTGTTCTTGGATTTCTTCTTCTGCGTAGGGGCAGTTGCTACCAGCATGGGTCGTTCCTCTGGTGCAGCTGCAGTTTGAGTGGCCATGGTGCCTGTTGGTCTGCTTTATTCCTTCTCCCCGTGAGGGTGCTGTCTAGTGATAAGCAGTGTCCAATATATAGTAGCCAGGGCACAGCATGTTGCGTAACTTTGAGCCTCTCTGGATCTACTACAGCATTTTTTGTTTACATTTTTTAATCACTCTAACAGGATGTAAGGCCCCAAATGACTTGCTGAAAAGGGGCTTACAGTAGTTCCTGTACTCTGGGTTAAACACACAGGAGAAATACTGACTAGATATTCTCAAGAGATCAAAACAAGACAGAAATGCACTGACAAACTATAGAAAACTCAAGGAACTTTGGCAAAAGGTTTACTACAACATCCACTCAACACAAAACACTTCTCACAGCATTAATCTGGCCCACTCAACTTAGGAAACTTTAGACCTATTAATGTTAAGTTACTCAAAATGTTTCATGAAGAGGGAATTAGAAGGAGAGAAAGACAGAAACTATATAGGAAAGCACACATACAGCTACCAGCTCTTGGGTTCCAGCAGTGCTCAGAAACAAACTCCAACAGGAAAGTAGGGTCAAGTTATGTGCTAGCCTCACGTTCTAACCCTGGCCCTTCATGGCACATCCCCCTAGGTGGGACTTCCCGTCATTCGGCCACTCAGGAGCTGGGTTAGGGAAGAGTGGAGCCCCGATTCCCATGTGCCAGTGATTGGCAGCTCTGCTGGGCTGGGATACAGGCTCTGAGGTGGGGATGTGGGGTGGTTCCCTGCCTCACTGGAGTGGGGCTGGCCCTGCCCTCTCCCCAAAACACAGGTGTCCCAAAGTGTCTTGAGACATCAGTCCCTCCACACTGAGACAGGATGCTGAGGATTTTCAGGGGTGAACTTGCAAACCACTGGAGGAGAGAAGACTTCCAAATACTGGCCCATGTATTCTCACATTCCATGCCACTCATGACTATCAACCCTCAAGACAGAGGAAAGGCTTCCCTAAAAATCTCTTCTGTAGCTCTAAATCTGGTGTGGGCTGCACTAAGGAGACCTGGTAGACCTAGCGACAAGAACATGCTTTCCTAAATATCCAAAGGAAATAAAAAGATCTCAACAGGTTCTCAACAGGTGTTGTAACAGGCCTGAGGGAGAAAAAGGGGGTGAAAAGCTGGGGAAAATAATCCTCCCCTGTTCCCCCTACAGACTGAGTATAGTCTGGACCCCTGAAGGTAACACCTGAGGTAAAGGTAGGAGAGCAACATTGAATACACACCCCGAATAACTCTCATTGCCTTTGATGTTGCCATGTTATAAGCTGGTATCACACAGTACAGCAACAAAGCAATCCTGATCCCTTTCCCTGCTCTGAAAAAGAACGCTGTGAGGAGCACAAACAAGAATACGTACAGGGTTAGGTAGAACACCTACATGAACAGACTGAGCAACATTGTGGCCAGTGGCTCCCCAACTAAGGCAAAAAATGCTTAGGTCAAAGCCACCAGATGTGTTGTTATCTCAGCCCTTTGTACCACACGTGCCAAATAAGGTTGTAGTAGTTTAGGAATGGTATTCAATTTAGTATCCCACTAAAGCCATACACCGCTGACACCCTCCGCTTCCCCTGCAGCACCCTGGAGAGGGGAGTTGGAGGCACAGAAGGCAAGGATCATAGGATGAGATAAGAACAATTTTCTGGAAACAGCAATGAGATAAGAAAATGAACAGTAACAGAAACAATACTAATGACAGAGGGTACAAGAAAAGGAATGATTCACACAAACCTCCCAACAACAGGCAATACTGGACGGCTCCCTCCACCACATTTACTTGCCTGGACTAGAACCCCTTATCCCCTTCTCCCTGACCCCCAGCAATGACATGAAGTGGTACAGAATAACCTCCAGGTCATAGCCATGCCCCCTCCTGATACCTGCTGTCCTAGCTGGAAGCAGGACAGATGAGTATGTCTGTATAGAGACATACAGAATAGTTTCAAGGCAGTATATCACCCCATTAATGTATTCCTTAACTTCTGCGTGTTACCTACATTATATCTGGAAATAAGGGCATTTGTACACATTTGTAACAACAGTATCAGAAAAGCATGCCAACAAAACACAGGCTCAAACAAAAAAACCCCAAAACATGCTTAAAGAAGAAGTGATTCACTGCTCTGTTAGTGAACAAAAACAGGTTTGTCTGGCTGTGGAGCACAGGTTACATCTTGTACTGCAGACATGAGCTCAGTAAAATACAATTAAACAATTACAGAACAGTTGTGGATATGTAATAGACAAAGGACACCCCAGAGCCCCCAGTCTTCTCCATGGAAGAGAGACTCTTGCCTTTTAGGAATGTGTTGAAAAATTCTTGCCTTACTTCACTTTCACTGCCACTGAAAGACACAAATTATTCCTTCTCGTCGCTCTGTATTAGCATGCCAGTGTTTTCTGCTTGTTTCCACTAGAACTGACACAGTCAACAAACCAAAAGGCAGCTGACTCAGTCTGACCAGGAGTGCCTTTCATAAATTACACTTACATTTATGACATACCCAGGTTTATGTTGTGCTCAGGATCTGTTCCAAAATATTTCAGTTGTTAAAGAAGAGACAAGTTTGCCAAAAGAACAGTTTATCTACACAAAGAAATGACACCTGGAAATCCTGCCAAGTGAGAAAAAGGTCATCTATTTAAACAAACAGTGAAGTTAACAAGTAGTGCCCCCCTTGCACAGGCCTGTTCAGATCTATCATGAGTGAACTGATGAGGGACAAGCTAGCATTACTCTTGACTTGTATAACATAACCATTTCACAGCTTTTTGTTTTTAATGGGGGCTCATTGTGGAGTGGGCGTATTTCATTCTTATCTCCCAAGGCATTTCCTATTCTAACAGCTTTTTCTACAAGCGAAATGGTTTGAATCCAAGGGAGGTGAAGTGCCCTTTCTTTAAAATACATCATTACTTAAATGACTTTATAATCAAACAATTTTTAAGAATCTGGACCACTGGAAAACTGCCTCAGGATTTAGGCAGAACATCCAAGACACCAGAGTTTGGGGCTTCAGCTCTGAACTCGTCAAGCTCAGGTGCCAGCAAAGTCTGGAGGTGCCCAGTGTGTTCTCTAATTCCCACATTCCCAGGCACCTACAACAGTAACACTGTTTATGGCCAAAACCAGCCATGTTTTTGATGCCAAATTTAGCTTACCAAAGTAATAAGAAAATAAGAATAAGCTCTGTTTCTGCCCAAGCCTTCTGTGAGATGTACATTACAGTAGGCATTCCTGGAGCTCACCTAACCTTTGGCAACAAGTAACATTAAAGTATCCTCTTACAGTGTTTCTCTTGTTCCTAATGCTTCTTGTATTTCTTGTTTTGCAGGAGAAAAGCTTACACAGGAAGGGTGGGGATTGCCTCTAGCCAACTTCAGAGCTAGTCTGATGCTGACAGCACTTTCCTAGAAGAGAGGCAGGAGATAAGGTTTTTGACAGCCTCAGGCTGAGTGGGGTAAGTACATACACTCTCCTGTTTTCTAAGAGAACAGTCCAACCACTTGACTACTATGCTTATGGCAAGCCCAGCTACCATCTTCCTCCTTCTCCATCCCAGTTTCAAGTCCTTCTAAACAGTCGCTTTTCTCTTGACTCTGAAGAGAGCCCTAACCTGTGAATCTGAGGGGAATTGAAGAAGTAGGTGCTTAAATAGCATGCCTTTGCTCCTTGCCTGTTTAGGATTTCCAGCATCTTGCTTTTTGTGAATGTTTCTGGTAGTTCTAGAAAGCAGCTCACTCAGTAGGAAGGCTGTAATTTTCCCCATGTGGTTCTTCCAAATGCCTATGTCTCAGCATGAAGCCTTTAGAGAGCTTATATGCATTATTTAAGGTCTTGGGTTGTTTTCCTAGGCCAGACAAGCTGCACTGCTGGGTGGATAAGGAGATCACCATCCCATGTCTCTTCCATCTCCACCCATTTGCCTGGCTGCCATTGTGCATTTTTCCACACCAAGCCATGCAGTTGCAGCTGTGCATCCTTCTCCATCAGAACTGCAGCTGTGTCAATCTCTAAGCTGCTCAGCTCAAATGAGAGGCTTATCCTCAAGGCATTTGTGAATCTCATTATTAGGAAAGTTAAAAGTACATTTTTGAGTTCAAATCTAAAAACAACATACAGAAAGAATCCTTTACAAACCACCACCCCTAAAACTGCGATTAGGCCAAATTTCAGTGGACTTAATACTGGTAAATACTAGTTCAGGTTTTACCCTAGACAGCATAAAATATTATAACCGCTGTGTTGAAAGTAGTAGCTAAACTTTGTATGTGTGTGTGTGAAATAGGAAACATAAATAAGATTTTGAAAATGAGAGAATTAGATTAAATTAAATCCTTCACTGAAATGTTAGTGACCACTATGGTCGAGGTTGTGTTCCAGATTCACTATCAAATTCAGTACTTTCTACTGACTCCCAAAAGAGGATGGCTGATAACTGAAATCAAAATAATAATAAAGGAGCTATTCACTTGTAGTCTGATTGGGACTCCAAATTCTCATCAAATCAGGAGCAAATACAAAAAGTGAATTTGATCACTTCTATTTTAGGAGTTTTTTGATTTGTATTCAACAAGCAGATATGGAAAGATGTTGTTTTCTTTTTCAAAAACATGACTCGATTTTGTTGATTGTTGAAAATTAGCTTCATGAATATTTCAGTATGGAAAAAGCATTTCATCAAGTATTCACTGACTTCATAGAGCTAATACACAATTGACTTAAAATAACTTATGTTTACAAGGCTGTATTACATAGAAAATGTGCAACTTACTTGGTCCAAGATGGGTTTTATTCAACCCAGATACCAAAGCAGAAGATCTCTCAGCATTTTGGAGCCAGTCAGTGTGAAAAATACTGCAAAGGGTATTCCTTAACAGACTATATATTTTTAAGAGTAATTGGTCTGAGTCAGGTCCAGAACTTCTGAACTGAGTTCCTCTGTTTTGAGTTCTGAATGCATTCCAGTATTTCAGTAAATGGACTAGGAAAAATTGGGTAAAATACTAAAAATTTTTGAATATTTAATGTAAAATATTTAATATTGAAAATCAAAATCACATATTTCTAATGGTGCATAGACTATAGAAAGATTTTCTTGTGAAATCACAATTTTGTGTCAGAGAACCAGAACACATTTGGCTACAAGGGATGATAAGTAAGTACAAACATTGCTGTATGACCGACTGTTGTTGGAAGCCCGTTCACTAATAGCTGCTACCATCTTTATGTTGATTTACTAAACAGGTTTACAAAAATTCGGTTGTGTGGGTTTGAATTCATACATCAAATCCAGAAGGCATACAGATTCCAAATACAAAGTGCTTGTCATGTATTCACTGTTGTTTTGTAGACACATGTAATAGAATTCATCAGTAACATGTTTACTAGGTTTTTTATAAAAGCAAGCCACCATCGAATCTACTGCTATAATAGGATTGCTCTGAGTCTCATTATAAAAGAGTAATTTAATAGCATATCTAAAATTCCCTATTTATACTTTGTATTTTCCCAGTGGTAATAAACAGCAAAGTTGCTGTGAATATCAGTGATTTTAAGTGCTTACAACTTTAACAATTTTTACTTGTTACCTCTTAGCTTTCATAAAAAGAAGGGTGTGCAGGAAACATTTTGTGTGTATACAATACATTATGGAAGGGCAGGGCTGACTCTCAAGATCTGATGAACTAGTGTAGAAGTAGCATTTAGACTCATGCTTTTGGAATTATGCTGCGGAAACAACATGTAAATATATATAATTTCACTTTTTTAATGTAAAACATATTACCTGAAAGTGCAGCAATCTCAGAAAAACAGTTGATCTTAAATTTTTGTCATGTTTTAAAAAAGCATCTGTCTAGAAAAACATCCCACTATAGATAAGTAAAAGTATTCTGTTTCTCACCAGAATGTGCTCTAGCTTAAGAGAATAGAAGAAAAAATCTCCCATTGCACATAGAACCCCAACTCTCTGGATAAACAAAATCAGATTAAACACAATAATTATTTTAATTTGAAGTCACTACTTCTAGGATAACCTTAAGCTTCAGAAAAATGTCAGTTCTTGTCAAAGTAAAGGTTACATTGATATCTACAGTATGTCACATTTGTGTGATGCTACTAGAGACCTCTCCAAACTGAAGGCCAGCATGTCAACTACTAATGGTTCATATAGTGTAGCCATAAGTGCTAGGTTTCTCTAATGGTATCTTTTTTTTTTAATGAAGAGTGTATCATGCAGATATTTACACAAACTTCTAAGTAAACATGTTACCCCAGTTGATTTTATCAGGTTTAGATGCTTTCCATATCAAAGCCCTGCAAAATCTTACAGATTGATTATCATTGGTGTGCTTGACAATTGCTATATTTAAATTCTTATATTTCTGGGATTATACCATGTGAACATTTTTCAATTTTTATCTTTGTCTAAAGCATATGATTTTTTTATTTTTTTAATTAAGTTTGAGAAAGATTTTTGAGAAATATCGTTGTTCTCAGTGCATTTTTAGCATAATGACAAAGAAAAACAATGCAGTGCCCAAATATACTTCACAACTAATATTCAGTTTTGTCACATGGGCTCAGCTGGACTCAAAATCTGAGACAAGCAATTACCTCCCTTCTTCCCCACTGCTCCTCAAAAATGGGGACAGTTCATGCAATCAGCAGTGACAATATACAACAGAGTTCCAGGTAAATGCACATGCTACCTGAGAAGAACACACCACTGCTATGTGAGAGCACAGATTTGCTATTAATATGAACATGAAGTTTTTTTGAACAAAAAGATGGCTATTAAACACTAAAACAGTGCTGATTTGAGATACCATTGACTAGTTTGTGTTACAGAAGTCTTTAATGAAAATCGGTTTCTTTCACAGTGAGTCCTAAATGTTATCAATCAAAATCCAGTTTCCTATGGATGTGGACACCCTTTGAAATTATATGCTATCAGGATAAATAAGGATGCTTCCATTTCTCAGCATCAATGGAAAAGTGCTCAAAGCTTTTGGCTGCCTGTGTATGAATTTTAATGAGGCCTGGATTTGTCTCAGAAGGAGGCAGCCCTAATTTTCAAAGTGATTCAGACAAGTCAGTACAATATTAGAAAACAGTACAAAAGCATGAGCGATAATATAATAAAGCACTTTGATGAAGCTATGTTGAGGAGGGGAAGGCGGCTTATATAAAAATCACCCCCGCTGTTTCTCCTCCTAAACTACAAAATTACCAACTTTAGATCTCAGTTTCCAATGTCATTTTCACTCTTTTTTGGTAAATAGTTTGTGGTGTGGAATGAACAGTAAAAATAAAGGCTGATTGGTATATTTTAGTCTCAGACAGACGATGATTTGACATTTCTCAGCCATCAGACAGCTACAGGACAGACACAAGTTAATTATGGTTTTAGAAAATGTTTTCTTATTTGAATTAATTTATCAGGATATTTAAATCTAGAAATCCACTAATCCTTAGCAGAAGCAACTCCATCATTAACAAGACCTTCAAGGTTCCCAGTCCAAACTCTACCCTTCACATTTCCCGGTAATGTGCTCACACCTATGTACTGCAGCAGCCTGGTAGTGCCTTTGTCCCAGCTGCGGCCACATGTGAAGGGAAAAGCTGCCCTGACAGGCCCCAGCATCCCATTCCAGCCTCTCTCCTCACCATATTTCTTACATTTTCCATGTGTCCTAGCTGTGTGCAGGCGTATACATGGTGTCTCATCTGCAAAATGGAGAACATCACTGCCCAATGTTGCAATGCCAGCACGAGGCTCATTTATGCAGCATCCTTGATCCCTTCAACAATCCAGCTTTCTGGGCTCTGTGAAAACCTGGACTCTGCTTGTGCGGGCTTAGAAAGAAGCAATAGATGAGAAGAGTCAATATTTGCCACACAGAAATGACCAGCTCCTGCATAAGGTTTCCACATCCTAGTGGGTCATGTGGAGTGAGAAAGGTCGTGACTACTCAATTCATTTCAAACTGGTGGCTTTAGGTGAACGGCATGGTGGCTAAAGAAGATCCATGTTTAGAGCAAAGAGCCAGCTCCTTTGTGGTCACTCCTCAAGCAGTGGAGGAATTACCAAAGACCTGGGAGATGGAGGAAGGAAGGGTATCTCTCATGTTCCTGTAAGGAAAAGGCGGCCCAGGACCCCTGGGCTGATTTCTTCCACTCCTCCCAGCTCTATCACCTCAACTTTCAGCACAAGCAACATGGTCCTATCTCTTCTGCTAGAAAATGTGGGATGGGAGGGTTCCTCAATTCAGACACCCTTCTGCTGTTCTTCCTGCTGGATAAATGGCATTTCTGTTAGACATAGCAGGTGAATAGAAATGAAATAACAATTTCCATTGATGACAGGGAGCAGAGCATGGAGTTGTTCAAAGTCTCTCAGGGAAGATTTTCCTTTGCTCTCTCATCTGAGCTACTTAGAACTTGCTGTACTTATCTTCAGGATCTCCACTTCGCGTTCTGAAGTCAGACCCTTAAATGCAACAGCAGATGGAAGTCCCAGGCTTTTTGGGAGCCCATGTGAGTTTTCACATGTTCAAATAAAACTGGTTCTTGGTTTGTCTGTTGACCTTACTGCCATGAAATTCTGAAAACATTTAACATTCTGTAGAAAGGAATTAATGTCACATAAACTCAATGCTGCTGTTCTTCTCTTTTTTTTTCCATGTTGTTATGCTCATTTTCTTCCATCTCCCTGTTTTATTCTCATCTTACCTACTGAATTGTTTTCTTTTCCAACCTTATTCCACTTTCTCATATTCTTTGTTTCCTTTCTTATGTGGCTCTTCAAAGTGGTATCTAGTCTTCAAATTTCTGTTACCTTTCATTTTCATTCTGCTCCCACTTCCTTCAAATTGCTTACTTATACTGCAGTCCAACTTTCAAATTTAATTCCCCTGCACTTATGCTTAGCGCCAGTCCCTCAGTTGATCTATTTCATCTTGTTGCATTTCCCTTCTCTCTCCCATATTTCATTTGTTTGCTGAGAATGATAAAGGAGACAGTATTCTTAGAATGGCAAAGACATTAACAAAACAATGGCACATTTGAAAAAAAACCTGGTTTTTTTAGCCAGAAAAAAACATTTTTCAGAAATGGCAGACTCTAAGCAGGTATTGTCATAATATCCTTCAAAAAAAGGTGAGAAGTAGGTGGGGAAATTTTGTTTTACTCCTAAGCACTGATTCCTATTGCATAAGACCACATGATATGTTATATTCATCCACTCGGTAAATGAAATCAGTTAATGGTGAAAACAACGTTTAGGAAGTGTACATTTATGCAATATATGAAATGCTTCATTTTGGCATTGAAACGCGTCCACACCCAGAAAAAAAGGTTTTCTGCTTCTGTGCCTTGCAATACATTAACCATTAGCCCAACACCAGAGTAGTTGTTATCTGACTCTGTTTACTAAATGGGCAGGTGATAGCCACACCTATTGATGATGAGAGTCCTTAACATTTTCCTGGAAGGAGCATAAAATAGTTTGGATTTCTGAAACTTTTAACTGCTAAAGGACTAGGGATTTGTTACAGGCACACAGCATGCTTTTGGGTCACTACCAAAAAACCGTGATCTCCCAAATTTCTCTACCGTTTGTAAATGGAAAATAGATAAAACACTGACCTCAGAACCACAGAATAAGTCATGCAGGTGCAAAGCATCATAACCAGAAATTGGTCAGACAATAACAATAAAGGACATGTTTGGATCTAATCTAGTAGTAGGTCGATTTCATCCTCTTTTTTGCTCACTTGCTTCTGTAACCGTTGGCATTTCATGACCTGTGTTTGGATTCTGCTAGACAAACTATTTTATATTCTTTTGACTTAGTTTTTCTTAGAGCAGTTATAGGGTAAGTTGCAAATGTGAAGGTCTTTGTACACTTTGCAACAGTAAGTTTTTAAAGACACAGCAGTGTTCCAGTTTTTCAGACAGATCACAACCCTAGGACATTGCTACAAGACATCTAAAGAGCATCCTGAACTTCTGGAATTTGTGGTGTTCAGACTGTAGCTGATAGTCATGTCTCTTTCATGTTCTTCATTTCCATTACTTTTTTCATTGTCCTAGGAGTCCCAGTCATGGATATGTGTTCCCTATGTGCCAGCTCGGGAAACACCCTGCAAGATAAGTAGTCATTGACTCTGAAACGTGAGTATAAGGAAACGTGTTCTGCCCCCAGCCTCCCAGGGACACTTTTTGTTGTCCAGGAATGTATACCATAAAACCTCATCTGCCAAGAAAAGCATATATATACATATATATATAAGATCAGAAAGTTCCCTCACTAAATAGGTTATACAGCTAAGCCACATGAAAAGGCTGCACACTGGTCCAGGGGACAATTAAGAGAATTTGTGTTTATATGAGAGTCTTTTGCTCAGGTTTATGAGTCTACTAACAAAAGGGCTGCTTAAGAATGCAGTAAAGATTACAAAATCAGATAAGAATGTACAAAGATTTCAAGCAGGGTTATAAAGATAGTAGTATTTATTAAAAGACACATTCTCATGCATCTCTGGGCAGCCCATCCAAGGAAAACAATCAAAATATTTAACAAGCATGTGAATTTGAATCTCAGAGGTCTGATGCTATCTAACTATAAAAGTGACATTTGTTTTCCAGTAGATGAAAAAAACATTTTCTATCCAAAATGGCAAATCAAATCATTGAAATGCTCATGATGCGCAATGCCTGTTTTCCTAGGAAGGAAATAGAAGGTGTAGAATTTATATAATGACATGACATTTCTTGCCCAAGCCATGGATAGCATTGATGGTACCTGGGATTATATGTTAGGCATTCCTGGGACCCAGTCCCACAACGGCATTTGGAAACTTATGTCCCTACACTGAAGAGTAAGCAGTAATAATAAGCCTTTGCCAGAAAGTTCTTGAATATCAAAACAACTGTCAAGCTCTAGCCTCATCAGGTGGGAATGAAGTTCAAAACAGGAAAGTGTTAAGAAGTACAAGCCCTAAAGCCACATTCTGTGTCTTGACATAAATGTTATGAACTGCAGAAATCCTGTGTCAGCAGATCTCAAATCATGTCAGGCATGCAGGGAATAAAGAGATTATCAAAACTGGGATGAACTAAGTTCATGACGTACAACCCTGCAAATGATCTGCTATTCAACAGGTGCCAGCACAGAGCTTTCAACACTGGGGACAGATGTTTGAAATGCTTAATGGGAGCAAGAAACCCTGCCTCTGCATGTTGAACCTGTTCCTGGAGCATCCACAAGTGCTTGGCCAGGCAAGTTCAGCAGCAGTTTAATTTTCTGTTCCCAGAACTATGACTTCCTACACAAGCTGTTAGATCTAGGTGAAATGCTCAGGTTTTATGCTTTTGAATAGCAAGTCTCAGGGAGCTGCATGAAATTTGATTGTTTTTCATACATACAAAAAGGGCAACTCTAAGCATTGTGGCTAAAAGCAAACATGAAGATTTGTTAGAGGATGTGTATTCTCAGAATACTGGCTACCTAGAAATTTTGTCTTATAGTATATTAGGAGAAAATAATGTGTTTAGTCAAGTGATCTATATCTTAATAAAAATACAGTGGTACGTATTTCTAGCCACTGCGAACATAATCTTAAATATATCCCTCTGAGGTATTGGGGAATGGTACTCTTTTCATCATGCCATTTTACTGATGAAAAAAATCAGGACAGCAGCTTCTTGCAAGAGGAACTAGTCATTATTTACATCTAAGAGAGAACTCTTCCCAGCTGTAACTTTGCTCCTGGTTTGGGTATACATGATTCTTTCAGGACCTTGAAATGGGAACATGACTATTAGAGCTAAGGCTCAAATGATCAACTGGCATAAATTAGCATACTTTCCTGTTTGACTGGACCAATGAAGATGGAACCATGCAACCATATGATCCTACTCTTTTATTTTACGGGAATCTGAAAGTATTGACTTCTGTCCTGCCTTTCTTAAGAATTGTCATTAGGAGAACTTCTTTAAATGGAGAACAACATCAAAATAGTTAACCTTATTGGTCTCTAAAGTCTGTCTTTGCTGCCAGCTGATTTTTGTTTGTCATATCCATTGCTGGGATGGTTTTTTAAGGATTAATTTTTCTAGATAATGTCCTGGGTTGAGGTTTTCTTCTCGGCCTTGTAAGTTCTGCCCCTACAGATTTTTCATCTTTATTTGGAAAGGAAAATTGAAAAGGCTTAATTTGGTCTGAAAATTAAATAGAAAATAGGAAATGGAAAGAACATACAAGCACTGCCCTTCTCTCTGCATTATATATTGAACTGTCTGTATAGCTGCCTTGTTGACATTATAGTTTGTGGGACAGATGCTTGTACCATAGCATTCTTGTACCAGAACAGAGAAACCAGGAAAATATTTCCCTTTTCAGAAGATTTTTACTCTGTACTTATAAGGCCGAGCTCCCCATCAAAGGAATCTTTGGCCAGCTTTTCCCCATCATGATGACTACGAAATGAAAAGGATTCAGCATGAAAGAAAAATGGACAGATGGATATTCTCCATACCTGTATACTGAACGTCACCTACAGAAAGGCTGTAACAGTGTTTAGAAAGAGAGGACACCATTAATCCTTTTTGGATTTTGTCTCCCACAGAAAAGGGCTGGTTGAAAAGTTTTGGATTTTTCCTACAGAACTTTCTATGACCTGTCCGTTTTAAAATGTCACCAAAGCTACAGACTGTCTTTGATATTCTCACAGTAGTCCAAAAATCCTTCTTCTGGATATTTGAATAGAGGTGCATGGGGATCTTGAAACTTACGTAGAGACATTAATATCTGCATAATGAAAATAATTTTTCTAGCTCTCAAATGTTTTTTCTAGCTTGTCACATTTCTCCAGACCTGTGATTCCAGACTTCAGTTGTTCTTTCCCCACCTCACAAAAACTAATGTATTAGACTGCATCACGTTCTCTATTCCCCATTACAGGAAAAATAAATACAATTGCTCCTGCCTGAAATATTCTTTTTCCCAGTAAGCCACTCCTCCTCCCTGTCCAACACTGAGTTTAAATCTGATAAACATGCTGAAGAATCATACATTTTGTGGGATCCCAAGTCATTAGGGAATCAGCAAGTACTCTTCTTGTATTTTGCAGCAGTGCTAACAAAATGCGTAATTGCCGGAGTTATTTTTTTCTTCTTTGTAATCAAAGGCAATTAAACATTATTTACTGTGTGGTCAGTATGAGCCTGAATAATATGAATTATAATCACAAAAGAGCTTTTAGGTGAGTGGAAAATAGCAGCCATGGTTTTTTTTTTCCTCCCTTAAAAAAAACTAACAAGCACACCCAGGAACACAACAAACACAATGACATTTCAGTGCATTTCTGGGAATACTTAATTAGAACTACACAGCACAAGTCAATATTAAAGCTCCATAACAAATTTATACCTTTTAAAAATTCACTGGGATTCAAATCCAAACAAAAGCTGCTAAGTGACAGAGAAATAATAGAATTACAGCTGTATGCTAGGATACTGGCTGTAACAAAGAATCATGCCATTCTCTGTTGCCAGTCCCACAGAGGTTCCAGTAGAATTGATTCCTCTTGTGCTCCAGAAGAGAAAAACAAAATTACAAATATTTTTAAACCTGTTCCAGCTGTACAGGTGTTACATACTTTCTAAATGAAGTGCTAGTCAAACAGTTTAGAGGAGCAGATCCTATGTTGCAAAAGATCAATACTTTGAACTAATTTCTCTTTTAAAAAAAATATGGGGATGTGATATGGCATACAAATGGCAAATAACATGCTGAAGTATACATTTAAACTGTTAATAGACAAAACTTTTAAGATCTCTTTGAGCTTTTACACAACACAGCTTCATTAGCAGCAATACCCCTTCTACAGATACCTTCATTTTCTTAATAATTGTTTCATTTTGTTTCAATACAGAAACATATTCAAATTCAGACAGCTTCATGTGGAGACAATGTCACATCTGTATTACAAAGTAAGATGACCAGCAAGAAATCTGGTTCCATTAATCACATCTACAGTTTGGCTTCAGTTTTTTCTACATGATAACATTATTACATAGAAACATTTTCCTCCTACCCATTCAGTCTTAAAAATTATGTCTGGCCTATTTTTTACAGCTCAGCCACTGGCAGATCTTTCTCGTGGCCCTTGACAAATGCTGCAACACGCCTTCCACATACATTCACATCTGTTCCTTCTGACCTTCCTATTTTTCTCACTGACTGTGCTTCACATCTCATGCAGCTTTTTTTCCTCCCACACGTCAGCCTCATCTGAGCTCCCTGGTTTACCTACAGTCCATCCTCTCCCTGTCCCTTCCTGTGTCTGACTCCTGCCTGCACAAGGCAAGCTACACCAGACATTGTTTTTCCAGCCAGTGCCATCCAGCTTTTCCAGCTTTTCCTCTGAGATGTGGAAGGAGGGCACAGGGAAGGGGCAGCAGCCATGTCCTTTGTGAGGATGCTTGGCAAAAGGCTGTGTCCCTGACATGCTCGTCAGTATTTTCTCATCAGTATTTCTTCTCCGGATACTGCTGACCTGCAATAGAGACTTAGTGTTTGATGTTGCAAGACCCTACAAAGTGACCTCTGTGTTGCACCAGTGGGTTTTTTGGATGGTGGATGTCCCCAGCCCCCAGGGACCCATGATGTTCGTTGGCATTGCTTTATAGACAACGAACCCAGAGAAAGGGGTAGCAGCAACCCATAGAGTTCAGACCTGATTTTTTTAATTCCAGATTTTGATTTCCTTTGGTCTTTTTAACATAAAATAAAGCTGTTTCTTAAACCCGATGATATTACAGGGCTATGAGAGAGAACTTTTGAAAGTCACTCTTGGCTCGCTACACAGTGCACAAGCTACTTCAAGCATGATGTTTGCACAGTTCTTCCACAGAGGCTGGTTGAGCAAAGACATGGCACAAAGGCTATGTTTTTAAAATGTCGCATAACCAAAATTTTTGTTCAAGGAGTTATGTGGCAGAAGCATGAAACAGTTTTAATATAAAACAAAAAAAATCTGTCTTTGATTAGTACACAGAATTGAAAGCTATCCCTAGGCCACTTCTTTGAAACACAGGCATCAGGAGAGCAGAACAGCATCTTGTTAGAGACAGACTAGGCAAGGAAGGTGCTAAATGAGAAAGACCTTTACAGACCCTGAGTACCCAGTGCTTACTAGAAACCCAGTAAGTGTCTCAATCAGCATACCTCCATGGAGAAACAGCATTTCATAGTCCAGTGTTAATTATCCCTTCCTTTATATTAAGTTCTACATCAGTGACCTTGCTGGTTTTCAAAGGAAATGTGAATAAGAAAAGGTTTTGCATTCTTGCTAGCATTCATATTTCATACACGCCCTGAAGTCTGAACATGTTTTTAAAAATTCAAGCATAACCAAGATGTGGCAAAGCAGATCATACATATTAAAGTGCACTGTGGATTGCATATACTGAAGTCTATGTATCTATCTAGGCACATAGCTGGAAACCAGCCTCTTTTCAGAGATGCTTTGACTAAGCACATGCATCCTAGATGTTTAAACATTTTGTGGTGTAGATTTTCACCCTTTAGGTTTTGGTGTGTGAATTTAATTTTCAAAATAAATGTTTGTGGATTAGTTTTGGTCTGCAGACTACAATTTAGCACATGGATGAAAATGAGACAGACTCAAATCTAATTCACACTATAAAATGCAGCTGGATGTACTGAAGTACAGCTGGGATGCACAGGCATGGAGTTTTTGATGGTTACAAATATTGTGAAGTAGCTGAGCATTTCCAAAAGCAGTGAATATAACATTATGAAATCACATTTTATTTTTTCAGCATTCCATGTTGAAGAATGAAAGGTAGAAATGCAGTCTGTTTTGTCTTTCTCAGCAAAATATTTCTCCCTTTTTCTGTACGATTTATGTTGAAAAGAAATGATCAACCTGATTTTATTTACTTTTTTTTACACATCTATCAACACACTGTCTATCAACACAATCCTGAGCTGAATTTTATGTTCCATAATCCTGTCCAGAAATGTTTTTATCATGAAAAAATAAGCACCCTCTTGAAATTCAAATCTGTAACACATAACTGAGGCATTAACTCTAGAATTGTAAGAGGATATGTGGAACTATTTTCAGCTGCTATCAATTGCACATGACTGTGCTTCTGAAGCACTTAGAACATGGGGATTGCTGAAACATTTTCTGAAGGGTATCAGTTTTGTAGAATGATTATTTCTGTAAAAATATACATCGTAGGTTTTTGCCTTCACTTTCCACAATGGACACAGTAATGTCTGGGAAAGTTAAACACGTTGTAAAGAAGGCAGACCATATGAAAAAAATTGAAACTGCATTTTTAACCGTTTTACACTGGCAGTGACTTTGCTTTATATATCAAGAACACAGGATGCATAAATATTTTCTCATCTGGCTCCAGAGCTGAAGATGACATGACTGGAAAAAATTGCTTATACAACTAAAATTTCATCTGAATAGTTGTGTGTGTGATTCATGCCATTCTATTTGAAGTTTAATTTTAGTCTTCTTTCACTTGCCTTTGAAAAGCTTTTCAAGAAAATCTTAAGAAAGTCTAAAAGGGAAGGATGAGACAGGATGTAGAAAAATATGATCATCTTCATTCTTTCTGTATTTTAGGATGCACTGAAAGAGCTTATTGTGGCTATAGGCCATATCCAGTAAGAGAGGAACTACAAAGTAATTTAGCAACAGATTGGGTGTCTAAATTGTAATCCCAAGAGATTTTCCTGTCCAGCTTCCTTATGTCTTCATTAAACACTCTAAGTTTCATGTGCAAAGCAACGGGCTTGTCTTGTGAGCCCTGGAGCAGGATGCAGCCTGTCCACAGCAGCAGGGGCAATGCTTAAGGTGGCACCAGGCTTGGCAGGTCTTCCCCCAGAAATGGACAGCCCTCTGCCACATGTAGCATCACCAGGCTGCACAGCCCCGGTCTGGGCCAGGCTCCAAAAGCCCTTCCCTAAAAGGAGACCTGAGATAATTTTCTTACAAATTGAAATAGTGGATGTAACCTCAAAAGTGTACACTAAAACACACAGAGTCAGCCACCCAGGATCACGGTCACCAAAGGAAGATAATTTTTATGGTGTGATGAGAAATAGCTCCATCTTTCAGCAGAGCTGTGAAAGATCTCATCTGAGCCACACAGATGACACCAGCAGTCAGAAGACCAAGGAGGTGCCTGTCATGTCCCTGACTCATCATTTTGTTGTACGTGTGTGCACACCTCTCATCAGCTGAGACAGTGACCATTTCAGCACATTTCCTTGTCATCCAGATTTATTGAGGAAGGGAAAGTTGAGTATTTCCAGCTTCTTTTACACTGAAAACTAAGGCCTAATCCTAGTGTAAACTTGTCACCTGGTAGTGTTTATGCTTAAAGAAGTACTGAATAAACTTGGGGTAAACTATACTCACACTCTGGGTTAGACCCTGCCTGCCTTTCACATAGCATCAGTCTACACTCCAAGGAAAGTAGCGTAGGTGCTTGGATAGAATATCTATCAATATAGATCTTTTCCTAGCGAGATGTGGTTTTATGGCTATTGCTCTGCAAAGTAAATACTAGGTTTCATATACATTCAGCATACTGCTGCAGATCAGTTTAGTGAACTTACTTTGCTGAGAAGCTGAAATTTTTGTGATGTGGTTTGATGTTTACAAAACACACAGCTTTGACTTTGTAAAAATACTTACGGATTCTGTAGCATGGGCACCTAGAGTATGTGGAACCCAAACATTCTCATTATCTTCACTAAAACAAATGTTTCTCTTGAGATGCTCCACCAGAATTCTCCTACAGGTTTCCCTGCTGATGCGGGTGAGTTTTCTTGTTGGTCAGTTTTGTCGTTGGGATTTTCCTAACATTTCTTCTTTCTATGCCTCACAATGATCTTTACAACACAGCTATTTGGCCTTTAAGGTTGTTAATTAGTGAGAGAAAACTCACCTATTACAGGGACTCAGGTCTTTCCCCACCTTCCCTCTGCATTGTTTTAGACACTAATTTCAACAGATATTAAAGGAAAATTCCTTTGAGACATCTATTCTAAAGCTGATAAAAATTGGCCAAGAGATTCAAATTTCTTAAGCAAAAAGAAAGACAGATACATAGAGATTGCATAATGATAATTTCTTCAGGAGACCATGATAAAAACAGGTTCCTGAGTCCTTGGATGTAGTAATTACAGTCATTACAGCATAATACATATTTCTTCCAGCATTAACTCACTAAATACAAATAGTCTTTGGAATTTTCAGTGGATTACACCCTTTTTTGGTCATTTAAAAAAGGATTAAATCTGAGGCAATTGCAAGTCACTAAACATGGAGATCCAGTTTTCAAATCTGAAGGCAAAAATTAGCAAGCTTTCCATATTTATGTCTTTAACTAATATGCTAGATGATACTTGTCACATGCCCAAGTATTCTGCCAGAAATTTCAAATTCCGGATATGGTCTTGGTCTCCTTAATTCACAAAAAGACATTTGTATGACAAATATGTATCACATATATATCGGTTTTAGACAGATTGCTGCAGAGATTCTCAGTTTAAGGGTCTTATATTTGTCCAGGTACAGAAAACTATACTGCCTGCTTATGATAAGGCATGTAACAGATCAGATAGGGCATATCATAATTTTGTATGATCACAAGCAGTGGAAATGTATTGAATAATTATTCCCTGTTGCAAAACTGGTGAACTTCATATGAAGCTAGTAAGTGGCAGTTTCAAAGCAAAGAAGAGAAGACTTTTCTTCATACAACATGTACGAGTTCAGTGGTTGAAGTTCTCTCTGGAGATGATTGAAGATGCTATCAGGCAAACTGACAAAACCACTAATGATCTGCAAGCCACAAATTATTCTGGAAAAGTATCCATTTCATGGGCATTTGCTACTGACCAGTGTTTCTTTTGTATCTTTGTTGTGTGAAGACACAGGATTTTATTCAGGCAAGTATCTGTGTGGTTGCGTATATCTATGAAGCATCCCAGACCCTACACACAGCAGCAGCATCCTCTCTTCTCCCATGCTGTGTGGTCAAGACCACACCCTGATAGCTACTTGTCACTGGAGCATGGGAAACATTCAGACCATTGTGGCTGTCCAGATGTCAAATTTTAGCAAGCAAGCAGAACTGGGGGGAAAGAGACTTTTAGATTCAAAACAGTTCTTGGATTCTTGTAAGCTGAGTGTTCTATGAAAGAGGGGGCCCAGTCCTCATGCCATACTGGGACCTGGTACATCACTTTTAATTAGCTATTTTATGTGAAAGGAGTATTTTATCTTGTTCATTTTCATACTAATTGTTTTCATGTAATTTCTGTTCTTCAGAGGACCTACCTTATAAGTTGTTATGTATATTTCCTTATAAAAGTTAGCATTTCTGTAACTGCTGAAAACACAGCAATCAGAAGACATCAATAGCATTTTTTCATCAGAACATATTTCATTCCTTAAATATGGCTTCACACAGCCCTTTCACACTAACACTTTATAAATTAATCATCATGAAAAGATGCCAAGTAGGTTATATATTTTCTTGGTAAGGGGGAAATGCAAAAGGCCAATCTTCTATTTGCTCTAAAACAGAGGCCTCCTGTTTATATCTTGTTGCCTATTTAATATAAAATGTTCTGGTTTTATTTTCAAAAAAGTTCCCATGATATTCCTATGTTGCAAAAATGAGACAATTTCCCAAATTAAATGCACTTAAGTTGTCCTTGATTTGAAGCATTCTAGTTAAGTGTGCATTCATAAATGTGAGGGACATCCTATGCACATAATTTGTTTGCACAAAGTACACTGTGTTCAGGCAAATAAATGTGGCATGATACAATGAACTTCACAGGAAGAAATAGGGAGCGTTTTTCAGATGAAGTGTGCTGAAAAATGCAATTTCACATTGATGATGAGTGTGCAAATGATGTCAAGCATAAGAAATACCAAATATAAGGGATTTTGAATATTTTTAAATGAATGCAACGTTTCAGTCTTTTATCTGGAGGAAAAAAAAAGCTTTTATAGTTTCAATTAAGTTTTAAATAAAAATTATTGTCAAAGAGAATGTTTCAGTTTAATAAGGATCAATTTTATTTTCTTGTCCAGATGTAAAATTGACTCAAAAATTGTCTGCAGAGTTTGGCTTATATAGGTGAAGTTGAAAGGGGACATTTGGATAAAACTAAGTAGAACTGACTTCATTACAACCTGAATATTACCAAGATAAATTTCTAAGGCCGCACTTACACAAAAAATACTTAGAATTTACTTCTGTAAAAGCCTAAATCTTATCTAACATTCACTGATTTACTTAAAAGTGGACATACATGATATGTATGCCTAGAGAAGTTACTTATACTTGTCTAAAAATATATGCCACTTCATTATTTCCTCAGATCTTTTAAATTTTAGTAATTTATACATGCACAAAACTCAGAGCATATGAAATAATTTTAAACTTTACCTAATACAGATTGCTCTCAAGTTTCCATTAGATCAAACAATTAATTTCTTGCATGTCTATATTCAGAAAGGCAGCTTTTATGTATTACAAAAGTAAAATAATATCAAGAGAATATCAGAATTGTGTGATGACCCTATAAAGAAATTGCAAATTAAAACACAAAATCTTAAAGCTCCCTAAATTTCCCTTTTCAAGTAAGAAACAATACCTGTTTTCTGCCAAGGTTTTAAAACCAAATTGCAGAGCCAGGCAGCTCCCCTAGTAATACTGGGATGGTGAGAAATTTTTTTCCAATAAAGAGAAGACTTTTTTCAGTTTTTCCAACTAATTCAGACCAATGCTCAATACTACTAATAGCCTGAATGAGACATTAAAAAAAAAAGGAACACCACAATCTAGAACTTCTTCAATTTGTATGAAAATAGACTATAGAACCTGAGATCTTCCAGCAGTAGAAGGTCTTGGTGATGAGCACAATTCTTTCATTTTCATTTCTGTACACTCTACTTAACTGCTTGTCTAGATAAATTCATTTAGTGTCTAAATAATATTTTAACTTTAGAGACTGGAATACATAGCCGATACATTTATGATAGTGCTACTGCTTAATAGAAATACTTTTTTAAATGCCATTTGTGTTCATTTTAATTGAATTCCTGCTCTGTTCAAAAAACAATTTGGCATCAGCCATAAAGAAAAGAATAATCACAGAGTAACTTAGAGATGCATCATTGACCATTTTTACAAAAATCAGTTACAAACTGTTTAATAAATATGTACAGGTACATAAGTAGGTTTTTGTTAGCGTTACGTACAAATCTCAAAACTAAGTTCATTAATTTGATTATCAATATGTTTTGGTTCTTACCAAACAATAACAATATAATATTCTTTTAGAAACTAATATTACTATTACAAAAAAAACCCCAAAAACAAAAGCAAAACCAAAAAATCACCAAAACTGCTTATATCAAGTGTGCTTGCTTACTGATGTAAACCACTCTATCTGTAAAAATAATGGCTTGGAATACCTTAAGGTCTTGTGAGCTGATCCCTTTCTTTCTGCAAAGGAAGATATTAATTTTCAGAGAAACCACAACCATGCAGATTTTTTGTTCTGTAGGTATAACGAAATGGTGTTGAATCTCCTATGTCTTAGAGTGGTCTAAAACAGGACTATTATTTGGAATGTTTTCTGATAACTGAATCTTTATAGATCATCATAACATGATGTTGGAATTGACAATTACATCAATGACTCTGCACCATGCATTGTACATGACCTGCATTCTGAGGGAGAAGGGTAGAAGCAGGAAGGAATGTTTTTTGCACTTGCTGAAACACACCTCATCTCTTCATATTAACTGTGGTCAGTCCAGCTCGCTTCAAAGACAGATGTAAAATCAGCAGCACCCTACAATCCACATGCTACATGTTGTTACTACCTGACTTCTCAAGAAATGCTAAAATAATAATGAAATAACCTGAGATGGGCTGCTGAAAAAACTCCAAAAAAAAATATTCTTACACAGATTCAGATTTGCCTAAATGCTCACAAGATATTTTAGATTCAAGCTAAAGTTTCAGACGTGGAGAAATGCAAGTGGAATACTCAAGCAAAATTGGCCTGATTTTCAGAGACACTCAGCAGTTTCAGCTCCCATTTAGTTCACCTCTAAAATTACATAAAACACTCTATTTGTGTAATCTATAGCCTTGAAAAAAAAAGGTCTCCTGTGATCTCTCATAAAAGATTCTTGGCAGATAGGTGTGAGTAACAGAAGAGACATTGTCTCTTTCCTGAAAGTGAGTGCCGAAAAGTCCAATAGCTTCTCCAAACACGATGTTATGAGCATTTTATTCAAAGAGGATGAAACTATACCACTTTTAATGTTCTCTTTTCCTCAAAGTGTATTTCTGTTTGGTGGTTTTCCTTCAAGTTCTTCCAAATTGTGTTGTGAAGTGATGAAGAATACTTGATGGAAATAGGAATAGCAAACACTACACAGAACGGACAGCAATGACTGAAGTTATTGATAAAAGAAGTCAAACCTGTTCCAAAATAGAATTTTGTTTTCTTTCTAGTTAAAAAGAGCAGTGTTCTGCTTCAGAAAGTTTTGTCTTAAAGGGACACACTGTATCTTCTAGGGGAGCAATCGGCTGGCTTGAAACACACACTGTGTAAGTGTATATTCATATAAATATATAAATGTCAAAACACACATACATATATGTGCCATGTATCAGCGTATATTTAAGTGCTTCCCACTGAATGCAGTTTATGGTTTACTGCTTCAAAATTTTTTATTTTCACTCTTACTTCCACATTTTCATTTAAGAAACAGAAGTTACAGTCTTTGAGCACGGAGTCCATTGCAGACTCTGACACTCAAGAGTATGCTTCCTCTTGACATCATTAAATGACCTGTCATTAATTAAAGCTCTAGGAAGCTATGATATTGTCTACTAGCTACATAGACCCTAGGTGTCAGTGTGCTTCCTCACTTTCAAATGCTCTTCCCTTGGACCCCTTCTGTAAAGGGGAACAGCAAACTGGAAATGGAAGTGCACAATATCTCACCGAGGGAAGACCCTGTGTCAGTACAAGAGCTGAGCCCTGGGAGGTCCTCCCAGAGCACTGCAAGATTCTGCAGGGCTCAGGGAGCAGCAAAGGAGCTTGGGCAGTGCTCAGGGTGCCAAGGTTGTCGCATAGGTGCCAGAGGTCATGAGCTAATGTGCCTGTAAAATCTCTTCCCACACAATGCCCAGGGCTACAGGTTTACCTCTGTCCTGTGATGTGACACAGAGATTAAAGACAGGGTGTTGGAGAGTCACCTGGGCAGCAACCAGGTCAGACCACAGCTTGTCACCACTTCGATTATGGTTCCCTTCTCATAGGATGGGCCAACACTCCCATCAAAGCTGTTCCCAAAGATCTAGTCTTCATTCTGCCAGCTGATAAAATTAAAAGAGAAGTGTAAAGAAACTTGCCTAACAGACCTTAAATGTGTTTTAACACAAAGAGCCCAAGAATATTTAACTATTGATTGGTACCTTTCCTGCAGCATCTGGAGAAAAAATCAGTTCAGAGTAGACTTTAGGTTAGAGCTCCCCACTGGGCTATGGGAGATGAATGTCATTCTGTGGGTCACAACAGGCAGGGGAACAACTTGATCCCAGGTGGAGCAGGTCTCAGTACTGCTGTCCTTTATAGTGGAAAGGGAAGGAGCACAAAGGAGTTCAGTTTTGTCATAATGCAGAGGGGAAAGGCCAGAGGAAAGCAAACCCTTGCTTCCTTTCACCCTACTAAGGTCATTCACATCAGTGCAAGCACTAACACACAGTGCTTCCTTCCTGCTAGATCTGTGCTCAGACCTTGGAATATAACACAAGTAACCAATTTCATAGTAATCTGTATTGGAGCACAGTAGAATCTTAGTCTTATTTACTTTTTATAAACCCTTAATAAAGGCATGTAGGAAAACTGGATGAAAGGTTAATGTTCATAAGTGTCCTGAGCCCAGCGTACTCTGTACCCAGCCAAAACAACACCCAGCTTGCAGGATCTACATGTGTGAAATACAGATGGAATCAGCAAAGCTTGTATGTTCTTATTCATACAGTCACTTCAGAATTCCGTTTTAATGGGATGAATCCCAAGTACTAGATAAGATGAATAAGATTTCCCCAATGACTACCTTCAATCTTTGTTTACAATATCACCAAAAAAACTCCGAAAACATATGACTCAATTATTTATCTACCCATTATTCATTCATTCACCTAGTAGTATCTCAGTAAACTAGCATGTGGTTTGGCTGCTCAGTTATCCCCTAAGGATTCTGGCCAAACACTCCTGCACAAAGGAAAGCCAGAGAGTATTTTTATTTGAAAACACAAAGAAAGCAGACATATCTTTTCTAATCTATTTCACTACAGCTTTAACTGGTCATGGACATATTCCAGACAGTCTAGTTCAAGCTTGGTTAAAGTCTTCAAATATTTGGAAACTTCTGAAGTACCCTTGTGCTCTATTGTGCCCCTGAAAGCAGGTCCCAGAAAAACTCCTTATCTCTGGAACACACTGAAAAGGTGTATTTGGTTACACATTCCAAATACAAAGAAGAAATGAATGTGGGTTTACACACACACACAAACACACACACACACACACGCACACACGGCCCTGCATACCCTTGTTCATGTAAGCTGAACTGGTTAATTTGAGGATATTTTTATTCTCAGAAAGTGTAACTCACACGTCCAGCAGGCTTGCTCTGTCTCACTTTGAGTTCCCCTTTTTTGATTTTTGCCTGAGAAACATAGGTCCTACCCTAACTATGCAAAACCTGCTGCTTTCACTTCACATCATTTCCCCAAAATTCATTTCTCTCTCTATCTTGTTTCTCTTTAGTGAAGAAGAAATAAATGAAGTGCCAGGTTTTTTATCTCATCATTGTCAAAAAAGGCAGAATCTGTGGGGAAGGAAGGATTTGGACAAAATTTGGTCAGGTTCCAGTAAAGAAAAGTGTTCAGAAATGTGGTGAAATCCTTCCATAAACCTAGGCCAGTCTTCACCTTTGAAGGATCTCACATCTATAGTCTAGCTACACCCTCTTGTAAACAAACCACTTTAAGTAGAGTTCAGCATGAATGCACCAAAGCTCAGCCACCACAGCAACTACCTATTACAGTGAACAAAGAGGGGAAAAACACCCCCCCCCCCCCCAACACATCTTCAAACTAAAAGAAGTCAGAAGCTGGTGGCTGGAGAAAACCAGCTCTCACTGTAATAAATGTAGATCTGAGGGATCTACAGTGACATGCCTTCCTTACTAAAGAGTAGAGTTGGTAAGAGGCAGAAAAATCTAAATAACCTGAGAAAGCTTAGGAAAAAAAAAAATGGTGGAAGAATGAGAGCTGGGGTGGGCCTGAGCTGTAGTCAACCACTCACTTAAGCAATCTGTATTTTAAACACAATTGGTATGTATTGAGGACAACTGTGGTTCACTAAGACGATTTATTTGGGTATCTAGAGGCTCTGAAGTATTAGAAATCTCTGTCAGTCACTGCAGTATACAATAAATGTTATCTGCTTGATGGGTTATAAAAATCCTGACTTAAAAAAAAGTTATAAATTGGACTTAGAAATGGAAATCTTCACAATACTGAAATAAAGGGTAAGACAGCTAACTATAACTCTGTGGAGTATGGCTAAAAATGAGGTGTTTTTCAAGTCATCACCTTCTCAGGTGGAGACAGTAAACATTATGGGAAGGCACACAGAGGGAGTTGTTTTCATTTATAGCAAGGCAAATTAATACATCTACATTTATTTTGACTGTTGTCATTTCACTTCCCAATCCCAAGGTTTAATTGTAAAGTTTCTTGAGATCTCAGGAGATAAGGTAAGGCACCCAAGTCCAAAGAACAACAATATTATAAAACTGCAGTGAAAATGAATTTCACCACAACTGTAATTTAAACCAAATTTAAGCTCTGAATGCCATTCTTGTGGCAAGGTGGTTTTGTCTTGGCTTTTTGTCCAGGGCTGATATTTACTTACTGTATATTTATCAACAAAAAGACTATGTCTAAAGAACTGAAAGAATTTCAGGATTTGTAATAAAACAAAACCTCTCTAATGACTCTGTAATTACTGTAATGTAATTTGGGAATTCAAAAGATCTAGAGATTTTAATAAACTGAAACACTTCACTGCATTTGCTTTTGTTCAGGCATGTCCTGCATTTACTTTCTCATAAATCCTCTTTAGACTGGCAATTTACTTAAAACTAACATAATTGAGCATATTTGTAATAATACACATGGTAATGCTTCTCACTAGGAGACTAAAGCCTAAATTTTCTTATTTCAAAAAGAGAACAATAAATGAATTATTGCACTTCAGAAGATGAAGCTTTTAAATTTTACTCATGCACCTCAAAGTATGACACCATGGTGGTCAAATATAAGCCACGACAAAATTAATTTCTAGAGAGACATGAATTTTTGGTATGAGCTGGTATGGTATGGGCTCTGCAATCAGACCAGAAATACCAGCAGGACTGGAAAAGAATAAAATAGCTTGCTCTTGGATCATAGAACAAAAGGGAGGCTGATTTCTTCCCATGCCTATATGACCATTTTTATTAGTCAGAACAGTTGCAATAAAAATATTAATGTTCTAGTGTTTTCTGTTAAAAAAAAAAAAAAAAAAAAAGTCCTTTCACAATCTGGAATATGCAGAGGGGGAAACCAACTTGCCAGGTACCGATGTCTGCAAATAGCCCAATGATTATATATCTCTAAAGAGAAGCCTCAGACTGTCCGCTTCAGAAAGATTGGACAAAGCCTGGTCACAACCCACTGTTATTTCTCAGAGATGCCATTTAGGCCATGCTTGCAGTTTGCCAGTTGTAAATTGTACTCTTATCATACTCTTTACTATTCCTTCAAACCATTCTTATCTGACAAAGAAAACTGAGACATTTCATTGTAGCCAGTTAAGAAAGTATCTTTCAGTGGAACTTGCAAAGAATTTGGATGGAAACTGCCACTACCTAGCCCTTAATTTTTTTTTTTTCGCTCCCACATAAACTCATTACGCTTAATATTTCAACAGACTCCACAAGGGATTTATTACAAATTTTACTATCTTAGCCACATGAAGAGGGATTGGTTTGAGAGGGTTTTTTTAGATGTCATTTTCTAATTGAGCATTAAGTGCCCATTGTAGCACTAAGTCCCTCATGGTGTAACAGATGCCTTTGTGTATTAATTCATGTAAGTTCCATGAATATTTATGTATATTAGTTAAAAACAATTCAGCTACAGCAGTACTGTTCTGTGTTCCCTAGTCAACAAATAAGAAGTGCTCCCCTTGCCACATGCTTATCTCTCAGTTATTAATGTACAATAACAAATTCCAAGCTCTCAGCTGGGAACATTATATTGTAATTGCTTAGTAGGCTATTAGGGCATACCTGTCTGTCAGAATCAAAACACAGGAATTAACACTCCTGGTATGGGTAGAGAAAGATTGATTTCTTGTGCCATCTCGTGGAAAGGTTATTAATTGCAAGACAATCTTAAACTATTACACGTGAAAACTATTACACAGAAGAAATCTGAGGAACGTGGTTCAAGACAGCTTTTTTTCCAACACAAAAAAATACGCTGCTTATAAAGTAGTAATCTCGTTTGGTTATGTCTTATAGTCAAATATTTTCAATTAGTCGGCCTAAACACTCAGTGGCTTATCTTTCTATATGCTGTGTGGGCTGTACTTCATAAAGCTTTGATTAATTTTCTTTGATTTAGATTTCTTTCCTACAAACTATTTTTAGATCTTCATGTTCAGATTTATATGGAAAGATACTGTGCTTCTTTTAAAATTCATTGCACAACAGAAGCATTTATTTTCACCTGGACTGCTGGTTGGAATCTATTTTTTTCCCCAGTACTTTTTTGAAAATCACAAACTGATTGTTCTGAAAATAAATATTCACTGATTGCTTAATTAAACTTATTAAAATGCAAATTAAAATCCCAAACTAATGACAATAATTAAAAAGGAACACATTACCACAAGGATGAAAGATCAGATTTAACTTTTTCCATTATCCAATATAATGTCAATTAAGTATAATTGGAAAATGGGAAAGCACAAAAAAAGTCTGAAAACAGCTTTTGCCACAGAAACTTAGCCAGGAATGAGTTACCTCATACATAGCTCAGAAGAAGACAGTAGTGTGTTATTTTGCAAGGGGGTTTGGATACTTCTGTGTTCTAAGTCCACTTGCAGTCCATGAGAATTTGAAACACAACCCAAATCTTCTTTCTGTCCTCTCCCCTCCAGCCACGATACTCTGGCAGAAGAAACATAAACAATTTTCTAGATCCCATATCTTTAATCTATAACCACTTGCTAAACTACATTCACAGAAGAGTACAGGTGATAAGCTCCAGGAAACCCCAGTGGCTGAGTGGTAGAATAACAGTAATACTTGAGGATTTAACCATGCAGCTCTTTTTAGCATTAATGTAAGTCAATAAAATTAATCTCTATATTCCACTTTGAAACTACATGTGCAAGTGTTTTAATTATTTCCTTTTTTTACAGTTATCCTTTGATATCCTTCAGCATGTGAATGCTAGGAAACAAGATGACAGTGGAGTTCAGCACCATTTACTCATTGCAAAAGAAATGAAATAGAATTCCCTGGGTGCAATCTAATCCAGCAAACATTTCAGTATCTGCTCCATCCCACTCTCAAAAGTAACAGGATGTTTTGCTACATTTCTGATTCTTTCTAGAGCAGATATTGCTCTCTTACACTGCTGCATTTTATTTCAATTGGTCAAGACTCCTCTACAAACAATTTCAAGACCAATAAATTGAGCAGTTATCTAAATAAAAGCCACTTGACATGGCAGGCTACTGTGCTAACATATTGCTGCACAGACCTCCTTCAAATTATACTACTTAAATTCCTCTGGCCTCTTAAATGCCCCTTTATACTTTGATGCTGCTGCAATATCTGTGCTATAAAGCACACTGGACCTTTCATAGGGGTGTCAGTTCTTGTGGAAGAGAGCAGTTATTCTTCTGATTGTGTCAAACTCTCGTTACCTATGGGTCAGTCACAACATGAAGAAACACAGAAGCATCAACAGTTAACCCACTGCTGTGAGTGGTGTCAGACAAGAAACAAGGTGGAGTCCCAGCTCCTGTCATCCTGGTGTCAAACATGTGGTACATTAGGAGACTATACAGCCCTAAGTTCCTACCGGAGTGGTCTCATCACCTTTATTGCATGCCCTTGTTTTCAGAGGCTTTGCAATCTCAATAGCAAGGTTGCAAATAGCAAAGTGTTGAATTACAATTTATCTGTACAGACCTAGTCCAAGTCGTGCTCATTCGAGAGCTGACGTGAGTAAGTTTTACTCTGACACAAATAATTTGCTTCTTAACATGGGTCACAGCTTACATACTGCTCTCCATACCATAAGCCTATGGAAATATTTCCTCCAGTACCATCTTTCACGTCACTACCAAAACTGGACCTGTTGTAGGTGGTTATTGTTGACTTTTTTTTAATAGGCTAAGTGAAGTCATATTCCAGTCACTTGAAAATTAATGAGACTATAAAATTAAGTGCTGACAAAGTATAAGAGATTATGCTCTCTTCCTTTCAGAACACGTAATGTGTGTTATTTTGTAGCAAGGGTTCACATAAGCATGCTTTCCCATTTGTATATTTTGCTGCTACTGTACATCTGTTGCAAATAGCATTGTTTTCTGGTCAAGATCTCTCTCTCCATTATTCAATTACTGCAGTTAAACTTGCTGGTAAAACGTAACGCCTGATATCTCCTCAAGAAAATTTCCTGCCTTGCCTCAGATCTCTGTACCTGCTGAGGATTCCTACAACATTCAGCACAGTTTCCTGACACCGGATCCATTTTCTTGACCACATGGACTCAGATGGCTTATGGATTGGGTAAGAGAACTGGCTGCCTGTAGTTTCTTGTGTTGCCAGCCCTAAGCATGCAGAGACACTAACCACTAAAAATTACAAGATTTGAATAAATGTAGTTGATTCAAGAGAACTTTCTTGGGTTTGGGGCTTCAGAATCCTGTTAAATCTTGTTTTTCAAGCTGTTTTTGAAGGATTAGGTACTGATAGTTGCTTTTCTCCAGGTTTCAGATTTCTGCCAGGTATTATGTGTGAGACCTGGTAAAGCTGTAACTCCCACAGCCCATTAAAAATTAAATCTAAACACCCTTAACATAGTGAAGTCAATGAAGTTTGCTGAGGTCAGCTTGAGTCAAAGGACAATTTGGTAGCTATGTTAATGGATCTATATTCAAGGAACTGAAGTACATAATCAGCAGTAATAACAATTCTGCAAGACAAATTAGATGGTTAATAACATGTAAATAGAACCACGGTATTCAGATTATGTCATTAGCAATAGCTGTGCAACTGCAATGTCGTCAGAGGGAACGCACACACAGACCTAAATGGAAATTGCCAAACTGTTTTGTTGATAGCGAAGAAAGGGAGGAGAGCTGGATTGCGCCCTCACAGCTGTGCTGGTTGTATAAGGTTAACAGAGTGGAAAGCAGTACAAATTTAATTTTGCCATTGGAAAGCCTGCCAATTTTCCATATTCTTTTATAGACAGTGCCTAACTCTTCTTCACTACTCTCTTACTTGCTGTCAGGCATTTTCTTTTAAATTCATTCCTGCAATACTTCTTGATGTGTTTTGTTTCTTCTATTTAATCTCCTTGTACATAAAGCAGTGGTGGAATGCAAAGTGTCATCACTTGCCTCAGAGAGAACATGGAGATGACTTACAGTTCCTCTAGCCCTTCCACAAGGAACCACAACTCCCTTTGGTGTCTAACCTGTGTGAATAAAGAAGAGGGTATGACCATCTATGCCCCCATGGATATGACACTGGCCACAATGCCCTCATCTGTTGCAGTGGAAATGGTGTCAGTTTCAAAGTTAAGGATTCTTGTTATTATAAGCCTCTGCAATGACAGGACAGTAATGCATATTTACTGACTGTTTTGGTGATCCTTTCTCAGACAGTTATAAATTATTTCTTAGATGAGAGCTTTTTATACTTGATGAATAGCAGATGATTGTCACTACTTTACTGTTTAATTTTTAAATTAATTTGAAGTACAATTCTCCAACTATAAAGTGCTCTGAGACTACTAAGAAATTAATCACATTAAATGAACATCATTATAAATCATCATCCTTACATGACTCTCAAAATCAGGCGCTGGAAGAAATTAATGCATCAAAGCAGGATTCTCAAGGCTTAATTTAAACAGAAAATGCATTTCAGAATTAATTGAGAAAACACTAGGTACGTATTGCAATTGTGGATTTTTGTGGGGAACTCCTCTATCAGAGTTATGTAGAACTCAAGTTTATACATAGTAAGAGCACACGAGTTTGTAACATCTGCGAAGTTTAAACTTATGCATTAAGTTCATATTATTAAAAAAAATTTTAAAACGCAATAGTGATCTGAGCAGTGATCTGCAGTCTCAGTCTTATACCACTGAGAAATCTTCCAGTAATTACATTTAAGATGACAAAAGAAGTCATGCATGAATAAAAGCAAATATATTGCACTTTCTATGTAAAACATCTTCATATTGAAAAGAAAAACAACAAACACACAAAATATAATTATTACACTTACTAGCAAATGGTCATTAAGCTCACTTCTTGTAAAAAAGAAAGTGCAAAGTTTAAAGAGAAACTGTAAGATAAAATATGAAGTACATATAAGAAGCTACATTTTATAACTATAGTTTGGTCTTCTTGTAAAATCCAATCCTTTGAAATGAGAAAGAAAAAGGAACAAACTTCTGAATACGGGACTGCCAATTTTTTATAGCCATATGGATATTTGCAAGTCTTTACTGCAATGTCAGTAAGCAAAGGCAGCAGGCTAAATATCCAAGCTATTCAGCTGAGGCAGCCATGCAGAGTACTCATCCTGAAACAGGAAATTAGAAATTAAGAAAACATAAATATTTTGTTCAAATACAGTTGTAGATTATCTTTAAATAAAGTGCAGGGGGTTTGAACTTGAGTAGGAGGGTTCTTGTGTTAGTCTTTCTCCTAAATGCTCAACCAGCTAGAGGTACTATCCAGTGGTCTACACTATACTCAGGAGACCACTATTATGATTAGTTTAGGAACCTGCCTCTGGTCTACTCATCCATTTTTTCTAGCACCTGCTAGGCTGTTTCTGGTTTTTGGGTTTTTTTACCACAAAAAATAAGAATGGAAAATATAAGCCTGAAAAGCTAAGTTTGTAAAAACTTTGGAAAAATTTTTCAAAATAGCAAAGAAGTGCTGAGAATGAAATGCTACAGTGAAATGTTGGAAACCAACACAAATTAAATTTCAGACACCACTCATCTCTTCAGAATTATTTTAAAGAATCTGATGTACAATACACAGATTTAAACCTGAAATTGCAAATTTGAGCATTTTTTTGCATGGAGCTTCAGTGTCTCGTTTGTAAAAAGGTTGCTAAGGTTAATCAAGGGGGTTGCAGATCTATTGAACATAGAGGGAACAGAATGTAAAACAAAATTATCTAGACCCACACTATCTAGGTTTAAACTTAATATGCGAGATAATTCTTAGACTTCCATTAGGTTTTAGAGTTTAAATTTTTATCCAGCTGGTTTTTGAAATTTCAGGGACATTTTTGAATCACTGACAGCCTTTCCATAAAAAGCCAAAAAGCTTCCTCAGTTTGAGTGAACTCACTAAAGTATCCTCATTTTAAGAAGGTTTGGGGAAGAGTGGAGTTAATTCTTCTGCACTCTTATTTTGTTACACATGAGCAGACATTTCATGGTCAACAGCTGAAAGCACAAAATACTAATGTACAGAGTCCAGACAGCACAGTCTTAAATGGTTTGTTTTTCTTAGCTGGTTTATGCCTACTTGATGAGGCAAAGGTCTACAAAATTAGTATTTTACGACCCCAGACCAAAAACCAAAAGGCAACTTTGCAACTCCTGACCCTACGCACCAGAAAAAAAGAAGTAAAAAAAGAAAAGTGTGGTAGAGGGGCTGCCTTCATTTTGCTCCAAAATAAACATTTACTTGCTTTTTAAAGGAGAGAGGGAGGAGGGAAGGAAAACACTGACTTAATGGAGCATAAAGGAAAACAAAGTTTGTTAAGTTCCTTTGTCCCTCCCTAGAGAATTACCTCATTTAAATGCAAGACCCATTTACAGATAATGGGAAAAATAAAAGCTTTGTGAATGTAGGCATGAAAAATTCTTATACTTGCAGAAAACATTGATGAGTCAATATCTATTTATTTGGAAGATTTATTTGGTGTAATAGATAAGTACTTTAATTAAAGCCTCCATCTGTGGAAGTTGACAAACACTGCACCTTTACTGTTTCTGACCATGATAATGCTGAAGGGGAATGTTTCTGTACAATAGTGTCACCAATGTGATTATATGGTATTTAATTATTATGTTGAAAAAATGGAGCATCACACACTTATCTCTGATGGGAATGTAAATATGACCTTTTCTAAAACTAAAAAGGACATGAATATAAAGAAGGAGCAACATATTCCACTTACTTCACAGTATTTCAGCAAGAAGGCAGATCTAAACCAAGAATAACAAGTGAATATGACACTGCTGTAAGTGTACTTCAACTTATAAAAAATAGAAACTACAGCTATAAGCTGTGTATGGGTATTGATATCTCTGTGTATTCTTTTGGATTTTGTTTCCATTGCATTTTAGTTATATTTCCCATGTCTACTGAAACTGCTTAACAGAATGTTCCTTGGTCACCAGAGAAAGTGTATCATCAAGATGCAGAAACAAAAATTCTTTAATTAAAGAGAAGTAAATGGTAAAACAATGCCTTATAAGTAAACCTACTGGAGATACAAGGAAAACTGTGGAAGAAACATAAAGTATAATAGATTGTATGTGGATTACAAAAATATGTGCATAGCTGCAAATAAAATTTGTGGGACTAGCAATAAAGGTGATCCTATACCAAAGTGTCATCTGCAATTACAGACCACTCTCACTAGCATGAGAGACAAGGTGCAAAGAGGGAGGCTGGGAAGACTGGAGTACAGGTAAATCAAAATTACTGCTCAAGCAACTGAATTACCCAAGTAAAGAGCTTCATTTTAAAGGAAATAAACTAGGCAGTAAACGATCAACTCAATTACCTAGTTTTCCATAAGGCTGTCATGCAATTGTCAACACAAGATGTTTTGTTACATAACAAAAGATTCCAAATAAACTCTTAGTTACAGTGCCATCATGGGTAACACATCTTAATACTCTGCTGTTGGCAATGCTATGCTCATACAACACTTTAACCAAATCAATAAAAACCTTTGAGAAAGTGTGAAATGAAACATATGGGCAAATCTGTCTTACTATCACAACTCTGGGATATTCCAAAAAGCATCTGCCTTGTTCAGTGCCCTTCATTTTATTAAATCCTAGTAGTTTCAAGCATTCTTTTTTTTCAAAGATTGGGAAATCAATTGACAACATATAGATAAAATATTGATTTAATTGTTTTTGACAACAGTGCCTAGTTTCAGGATTACTGAAAACAGGCTTAAGCTTATTAGAAAAATGCATGAACTCTGGTCTGTTAAAGAATTTTTTGAGGGTCTTCTGGTAAATCAAGGCATGCTGATGTGCAGTAATGTACAGTTGTTTCATCCCATTATGGAGCACTGTAATGCAGAAGTTTGTAAGTCCTCAATTATATGGAAGAACTGGCAAACTGAATTTCAAAAGTACAACCATGAAATATCTCATGATGTATCTCTCTTATCCTATATCTTGCACTTGCAGAAACAGTTGGCATATTTCTTAGAAGTGTTTCTATGATTTATGATTTCTATAATTACATTTTCCTCATTGCTTCTACAGTTACTTAACACTGTCCTATTGCATGCATACTTGCAAAAGTCTGCCACTGCAGACATATAACAACGTGTAAAACATCTCTGTATCTCCACGAAAAATAGTTTCAGTGAAACTTCCCCTTTGTTGCTACAAACTGCACTCCTACTTCATTTGAAAGGCAAAAAATTCTTATCCTCTCCAGATAAAAAGTCACAGGTCAAAGCTGCACTTACGGTTGCAATACATCCTGAAATATATCACATCCTCTAGTGATGCCAGCAGAAAAATAAAATGTTGCTACAAAGGCTGTCACTGTCTCTAGCTACATATCTCTTTCCCCCAGTTTGCTTATGTGACCAATGGCCCGTGCTGCCACCTGTGGCACAATAAACAGCAAAGACCAAGAAAGCACGGACATTACCTTTAATGAGATGTAATTTCTGCACCGGCCGCAATATTCAGTAATACACAGTAACATTCCAAGGTAATGGAGAAAATTAATTTTTTAAACACAACTCTTAGGACATTGTCCCCTCTTCTTACATTGCAGGTCTCAATTCTGAAGATTGTGTTTAGCATTAGTGGCAAGAATTAGCCCCAAGAATTAATTTTGTTTCTTCTGTTAAACATATATTTAAAAGTCTTACCAGATCTGAGCTTATAAGTAAAAGAATAGCAAAGAATAAATGTCAAACATAAAAAGGAATCTCCTTCCTCCTTATTGTTTTGCTTGAAAAAATGAGACCTCCACATGGTTTTGGTGGAGCATCAATGTTAACTCTTTAAAGGGTCTTCTATCACATCTTTCAGTGTTATTTTATTTCCCGTATGCCAACTTCTTTCCTGTTTGGCATAAACTGAAAATCTCACTTTTCTTACCTAACAAGAATTTAATACAACCTGGACATCTGTAGGCCTGAAATGTAAGATGTCTTAGTAACTGTGGGTCCTTAGAAAAGTTGCATTTTGAAGTACTGCTGTAGCCAAGACAAAGAACAGGCCAAGGTCAGAGACAAGACCAAACCAAGTTTTACACTGAGTTTTCTTTATTTGATTTTCACGGCCAGCTGGAAATTGAACTGCAATAAAATTAACCAGCATAGTTTCTCTTTACTGTGTTTTTTTATAGAGGAAAGTCAGCTGTCAAAATTGGAAGATTTTCAAACTATATATGATTGACCAGAAATGCCAAACCTTGTGACATCCAGGATTCACCCTAAAGAACTGGGGATAGAGCATCTCTTCCTGAGTTCAACAAAACCAGAATAGAGTTTATCAGCTCAGTTCACTGCTGCTTCTCACTTTGCTTTGTCAAATGCAACAGGGATCTCCTTACAAGGATGAGACCATGGCATAAGCAAAACAATGCAATACAAAAGGAAATTATTCTTGAGGTTGCTGGGTGAATTTGCATCTTCTAATCAACATCAGTGCAGAAGACTACGCTGAAAAAGAGGCTATGATATATAAAAGCAAAAGGCCGAGTTAATAATTTACAATTTCCTTCATTCATAAGAATTTATAATGCCAGGTAAAGTGTCAATGTACTGCTCAAAACACAAGAAATTCTTTGCCCATAGCTCAATGGATTCCATTCCTGAAACTTACTGCTCAGTCTTTTCCTTGAAATGTTTCCAGGGACATTATTTAATTTTTATATAAATTTTAAAAAGCATTGGTTTTAAAATCCTGTTTAAAAAGTGCTGAAAGTACACCCTTTGCCAAAACAAAATTGTATTTGACTTTTGTCAAGTTGACTTTTGTGTTATGTGAGAATGACATTCAGTTTTTTTAATACAGCTCCTAAAACAGTTAAAAATATTGGCCAGTTTTGCAAGTATGTATTCATTCTGTAGTCTTCTCAGTCCTGTGAAAGTACAGAGGTATGCACATGCATGTGTGTACAGCAGGAATCTAAATAAGTAAGAATTTAATGTATGTGCAATTCATGTCAAGGTCAAGTTTAAAATTACCCTGTTTTTAGCAAAATTTCTGTGAAAAAATTTTGAAGAGGTTTAGCACTTCTCAGAGGCTTAGCATAAATATTAAGTCAGCAAAACCAATCAGGAAGCAACACTAGGTGAAAGTGTGTGCACAAGAACACACATTGGCAACGGTGTCTTGGAAAGCTGCAAGTCAAAGAAAATAACCTAGGTGAACGTGGAAGTAATGTTACCAAAGGTCCACATTAAGCACTAGCATAATAACCTCGTGTATTAAACCTACAAAAAGATCATGTAAACTGATTTTTATAAAAAATTCATCAGTTCATCTAAACCCTGCATTTTATTTGCACAAAATGCCTTCTGCGACCCCGGAAAGTGTCTTCTCGCCTCACTGTGGCATGTTTCAGGAGCCATCCCGAAGCAGAAGTGCTGGAGCAGCAGGAGAGGGTTTGCTCTCCAGGACAGAAGCCAGACTGTGTTTCTGTCCTGGAGAGAGGAAGCACTAACAACCCTGTCTGAAATTTGCTGGCAGAGCAGATTCCTGGCAGGATGAAGACGAGCGTCTTCTTACTGTGGGTGCATTTTCTGGAGTGGGCCAGGTGAAATCCCACCAGCCTCCAAGATGGGGCCTGTATCCCCACCCAACATGATGTCTTGCTGGGGTGCTGGGCAGCTGTTAGTGTCCACCACTGCACTCCCTGGAGCCACATGATGTTCCACAGTGGCCCTGCAGTGATCAGTGCCATGGGACACACAGCAGATATCAGGCCTTGGAAGAAAGGAATAAAGACTCTATAGCCAGAGGCCAGCAGGGGAGGGTCCAGGCTGGCCAGGAGGCACTCAGGTGGTATGTGGCCCCCATTTTATCCCCCAGGCTCCTGGGTCCACAGACTCCTCCTGTGACATCTGTTTTCAATAAATGCTGCCATGGGACAAAGCAAAACCTTGCTCTCTCGGGCATAGTCAGATTTGCACCTCAGAGTGGAGGTGGACCTGTTCCAAAGAGTCAGAATTCCAACTCTCCCTCCCCCTCCCCCAAAAGACCCTCGTATGTTAGCACACTTAAAATGCATGAACAAGGTAGGTATATTAACTCCCACTTAATTCCCACTTAACTCCCAGATAATTGCAAATATGTACGTGAATTTCCAAGCAAAGTCGAAAAAAAAGAGGTTTTCATGAATGTTATTTTGGCAACTATTTTTCCCAAGGGCATAGGCTAGCGAACAAAATGATTACAAGAAATTACAGTATGTACCATGAGTACTTTTTGGTATGCACAAAACAATTTAAGGCGTTATAATGTCACACTGCCACATGGAAAAAACAAACAAAGAAAAAAAGGCAGACTTTAAAATTTATTCAAAAAATCATACTTTCTTTACTGTCTGATAGAGAAGCTTTAAAAGAAAAATAAGATTTTTAAATCGTGCTTTGAGCATGATGTCAATTACAAGTTGGGAAGTGTTTATTTAAAAAAACAAGGTGAAAATTTCCTATGGCCTTAATCCAAACCCCTTTGAAGCTGAAGAGTTTTTCCCAGTGACTTCAACTGGCTTTGGTTCAGGCCTCAAAACCATTAGTCATTATAAGATGTACCCACTCATTTCAGAGCAGCTCAGCCCAGAGGAAGTGCTACATCTGCACACGGTGTATCTATGGTCAGGCAGCCTGCACCGAGGCCAGGGGTCCTGGCAGCCTGTTATTCCACTGATCTCCTGCGGAACAGAGGATGCTTTTCTGTAATGCTTTTGTGCCATGTCTTGCGTGAAGCCTCACCCACCATCAGGGCACTAGTCTTGCCAGCAGTGAGAATTCCCTTGTATCCCATGCACTTTCCTTCACAATGCCTGTAGGAGCACCCACAAGTTTGTTGTTTATGGGAGAAAAAACAACAGAAACCTAAACATCTTTTGTGAGGTCCCACACAGTGCCAAGTGACAGACATGGACATTCAGCCCAGAATTAACCCCATTCCTCAAACAAACCTGATTAGGAAAAATACTCATTCCCAGCCCCCTGCCCTCATCCAGCACTATCTCAGTGTCTTAGCACCTCTGACACAGTCAGCCAAAACAGCTGGTTTGAGGTTGAGGGGGGTAAAGAGTGTCCACACCATTCCCTGCTGTGGCTTTTGCTGGGTGTCCCAGAGCAAGAAGGAGGCCTGAGCTCAAAGAATCCCATCTGTTCTGGAGGTGAATTCCTCATTGGTTTGGTTAGATTTGCTTCTTTTAGAGTGGGGAAGCTGTCTCCACGAAAGTAGCAGACACCACCAGCAGAGGACTGTTACAGCAGATACCTGGATAAAAGAACAGGTAAAGAAATCACAAACATATTCCCTAACTATAAGCAAAGACACCGAAAAATGTCAATGAACATCCAGCACTTACATTTTATAGGATGTAAAACTGTAGGCCACAGCAAAGTCAGGAGCGAACTTGTGCTGAAAACCAAAGATCTTTCTTCCACACACCCTTTCATTTGGGAATGTTTGAGTCTGCAAGTTAGTGAACAACAAAATTCTCACTCTTTCACTGGCTTTTCAAAATGTCAAGACCGAGTCTGTTGGTAAGTATATCTATTTACAAATATATAAATTTTGTCATTTAGTCTGCCTTAAGAGAACAGTATTTCAAGTAGAGGAGATGTAGTAGAGAATGCTGTGGTTGTCCTCTGAGAAATATCTAAGAGAGGACAAGGGAGAGGGATGTATTAAAGGCATAAGGAAAAGAGGAAGCAAAGAAAGCATGAAATACCTTCCCTTCATGAAGAAACAAATTATTTATTCCCAGTGTTCTCAGTGTTAGCAGTATAAAATTTGAAAGGCTTCCTCAGTAATTTGTTGTGAAATTATCAACCAAGCTGGGAAGAGAAGAATTCACTGAGGAGACATTTGGTGTGGACACAAGACTATGGAACAAAAATGGAGCGCACCATCCCTTCTTTGGTATGAAAAGTACATGGCCACTAGCATTTTGCCAGATATTTATCCCAACACTTCAGGTTAATTCTCATAAAAATACTTAATTTACATCTGATATGAAAGTAATTAAATGGAAAACCACATCAAGTTATGAAAAAGTATCCATAGGATTAACAACAGAGCAAGAGAGTGATCTTTATCATAACTGTAAAACCTCAGACTACATTTGAGAATAATCAGCCGCAGCTGAAGTAATATTATATCTAAATTAAATTAATGTACCTTAAATGTTTCTTGTTTTAAATTACTTAGAGACAGCTCAGATTATTTCTTTAGTTTGCTGCCTGTTTTCCTACCCACCACCCCATCTGTTAATTATTTTGTCATTCTGAAAGGAATTTCTTTTGACATTGCTGGTGTATATCAAATAGCTACTTCTAAAGCAGACAAAGAATTAAAGTTAAACTTCTTGATAAGATTTTAAAAACTGATTGTTATGAATCAAAAGTACAACAGCTCTGAACATCTCCAGTGACTAGTTTATTAGTTTGAAAAGAAATTTGCAAGAAGTCTATGAGGAGGGTGGCTCCTACAAAAAAATTATTCTTCAGTAAAAGATATAAAACATGGAGCAAGAAAAGCGCTTTCTATAAATCTCCATGATGATTATTTATTACTTGCTGTAAGGAATAAACATTCAATTAAATGAATATGGTAATTTTAATTTAAATTCCCTCCTCTGATTTCACCGCTTTTAAAGTTAACAACCTACTGAACAGATGGATTATTTCAGTTTTAGACAGAGGTTTTAAAAAGGACAGTTAAACCATCAGGTACACTGTAATCGAGATAAAGTAAAGTTCCTCTTTCAGATCAATAGAAATGAGAAGTAGCTACATGGGATTCTGAGTTCCCTCAGTATTGTATTATTTTAAATTCCGACTCTCCTGAAGATTTACAGCCCTGAGAACCCCCTACTATTTCCAGCTCCTGCCATAACCTCTGTTACATTACTTCCCCCTGCTTGTGCAATCTTGAGGTATTCAGCTAAGATTTAGAATAATATTTTTTCATTTTAAGCAAAGTTGGGGCCTGGATGGGGCCTGGGTCACGGAGTGGACCAAGACCCTCCGCAATGGGTGTCACAGGAAAAGAGGGACACCGTGAGAGTGAAAACTCTCTCTGCAAGTTCTACGTGGAGGCAGTACTCCATGGGTAGTACTACAGGATTCCTCACATAAGGTTTGTCCTGTGAGTCTCTTCCAAGGACTGCGACTGACTGGAAGCAGTGCCCCAGAAACACTTCACACCAGAAGAATCTGGATTTGGATTCAGGGCTGCAAAAGATCTAACACAGCCCTGGGACAACAGCACATCGCAGAAGGCAATGAGAAAAATGCCCTCCAATGAACTGAAACCACCTGAATGTGCATGGGCTGCTGCAGGTTCATGTCTGTATGTGCTGGAGCTCACGTACACATGCAAGTGTGCTCATACACTTCATTCGACCCCGAACACAGAGCTGTTGCCTTATATTCCAGGATACTTCTTCTTGCAGGCTCAGGCATGTGTGCACACAAACACATGCAGGGGTTGCCTTCTACTTGATGTCACAAAGCAAGCCAGGTGGCCCAGTCTTCTGCAGTGGCAACCCAGTGTTAGGAGTCCCCTCTGTGTATTTTTTAAGAAGGAGCAGTTGTTACAGAGTTCAGACACTCCAACTTTACAACATCAATCATTGCACAAGCCAGGAACAGTAGGTGCAAAATATTTTTACAGCATTTTTCTGGAAAGGAAATCCTGCTGAACCAATTCTCCTATATTTTATCACAGTAGACACAGTACATTTTGGTCTAGAGAAAGATTTGACTGACCCAGATACCACAGGCTTGGTTTATCTTGCCCAGTGAACACATTTAGTATTGCTTAATAGTCCTTAGGTTGTTTAGAATTCATATTGGTGATTGAAGGAGATAAAAACTTGTCATATCTGGAAGCTGTTCAAAACAGAGACTATACAAGGTCCCTTTTGAAAAACAAGTAACAAAATTCAGTTTTCTGGTAAGGCGGAACAAAAACTCATACACTGGGCTATGTCATTGTTTGTGCTATGTGCTACTACTCTCTCTAATATCACTTTTCCACTGTTTGAGCAAATCCTCAAAACTGGATTCTAGTAATGGATTCCTCTAACATTTTGTTGAATTATTTATAGAACAGGAACATACACTGTTGTTCCTTACAATACAAATTTAGTCCCCCCTCCTCAAAAAAAGGATGGTTTTGCCCATTGATTTTTTCTTCATATTTTGGGTAACTGAAATGCTGTATTGGAGAGCAGTTTGCAGTAGCATTTGCCTGTCTAGAAAGATAATTACTTTCTATGCATGGTGAAACTATGACTTAAGCTTTATTTGAAGATACCACTGTACTTGCAGCTGGCTGTTTCTCCTTTTTACATCTGTTCTGTCAAACACCTCAAGATCCGACATCTTTTGACAGTGCTCCAACTCAGCAAATGTTCCTGAGCTCTTTTCCAGAAAGCATCAGACATTTCCCCCTAATTCAAACATATCTGAAGTGAGAGGATTCCTCTGAACACAAAAGCCACTGACATCTGATGAGCTCCTTAGACAATAAGTGAGAAAAAAATTCAAAGTCATCTCTCTAATAAAAGTTTGAGGTACTGTTACTGTGAAGTAAATTCCCTATGACTCACTAGGATGTTCACAGCCATGGCAGATACAGGAAGCAAATTATTCTTGTCTCTGCAGGGAGCTTGTTCCTCTGGATTAGTCTTTAGGGAAATCACTAGATGAAACCAAGAATAGTGACATTTAGATGAAGGAATGAACCTGGCTACCAAAGTTTGTAATGACATTTGTGCCCAGCATTGTGGGTGAATCCTCTGTTCTTACACAGCTGCCTATACTGCACTCTTTATAGCTTTGTCTTCCCTGTAGTCTCAATGGGTAAAACAGAAGAAAAGACCCTGGAATAATGCAGATCTCGGACAATATCAGAACAAGAGTCAAACTGGAGCTAGTGACACATCTATAGACAGTTTCCCCATTCAGTATGGGAACTATTACTCAGTTTTCCTGCCCTGTGATTGCAAATCCATTCCTCATTTACCCTATATGCTTTGCAAACAGGGATCTTCCTGCCTCGCCAGTGGGCTGCTGTGGACAGTGTCAATGCTCAATCCACTTTTTCTAAGGTCAGAGCCAGTCTTCTTATGAAAATCATATAGAGAGAGAAGGGTACTGGAAGCAAAAAACTTTTGAAGCACCCCACAGTCTTCTCAGAAGCACCTTGCCCTTTCCTGTCCATCCAGACATGTTTGCTGCCTAGAAAAACTGTTCTACCCTCAAGAAAAGCCCCAGCTTTGCTAGACTTGGCAGGAAGAAGTACCTTTGCAAGCCCAATTGAGAAGTATTGTGCTGGGTTTTTTTGGCCCCAGCTCCAACCTTTCCCTCATTATTGCCAGCTTACCACCTTGTCCCATCCACTTACCTCCTCTCCCTTCCCTGATTTCCCTTGGCCTTGCTTCCAAGTCCTGGGGAGGAAAGGCAGACTCTGACACCAGCTGGGACTGTGCAGCAGATATCACAGGCAAGAGCAGTCTGGGAAGTTGCAGAACAAGAAGTTACTGCCAATCCATATGACAGAGTAGCCACTAACATATTGGTAATGGTGCTTGTGCAGCAGTGCTCACCTGAAGTGCAGAGGAGGTGTTTGTACACCACCATGGCTCCAATCCTGGCAGCTCAGATGAGTTTACCCACATCCACAGAGGGGGAATATCCCTCTCCAGTACTATGTGTATTACCGAGGCTGACCTAGAAAATTCTGTATTGCTCCTCGACCATAACTTTGAGAGCACATCCACATTAGTGGGGATGGGGAAATCGGTATAGGAATCTGACCTTTTGTTTTCTGTCTGTAGTAAATTTATGAGGCTTAAAGAAGAGAATTAGGAATTTCCCAAACTGTATTCAAAGCAAAAAGTTTTAATGCTCTTTGACTACTTTGAACTACTAGAAACAGGCTGAATTTCAGACAGTACTGCACAGAAGCTTCCATTGACTGCCAATCATTCGCTTACTACGTTTTCTCTCACTGACGAATCTGTGGTGTAACTGGACCATTTGGTCTCCACTGCTCTGAAGTAAGTTAGCAAAGGAACAAAGAAAGGCAATGTAGTTGCTTTATCAAGTTCATTTATCTGAGATCAAGAAACCTAGAAAAACAAAGAACTTCATGTAAATAAATTTCACCTTTTTTTTTCTTTTTTATTTATCCTTTATTTAGTAAAAGCACCCAAAGCTGCATTATATTAACACAAGTAATAAAGCTTTTGTATTTTATTCCTACCAGTGCATTTCCAAGTCCAGGTGAAATGCTGGAAATAAGTAATGCTGCCATACCTTGAACACAGGGTGTGGATCACAATGATACATGACTTACAAGTGAATCCCAATGTAATAAAATAAAAGTTGTAGTTTAGGTGTGAAACCTGTAACTTAAGCAATCGTGGCCACTTCTATTTCCACAAAGTACCATAACAAAACAGCAGCTGTAGGATAACATACTTCATCATACTTTTTGCATCATTTTATTGAATACTCCATGTTGGATGTACAACTTATAGCTATAGTGTGTGTTGGCTACAATGCTACAATGAGAATGTGTACTGCTTGTATTACAGAAAGGGGTCATGAAATGTATGGACCTGTCTGCATGTTTAACAAAATAAAACAGCAATACTATAAAACTGCACCACATGTGAATATTGTAAATGGTTAAGTTATAAAGTCATTCATTCAAAAGTCCAAATATTTCAATGAAAAAATGTATATAAAATGTAGTAAAACATAAATTACATTTAAAGGTCTGTACATGATTCATCCTGCAAATAGAAGCACAAAAACAGCACCTTGTACAGTATTGCTTATTTTGGTCTTCTAAAGTTCAAAGATCATTTTTACTAAAAAGTCAGGAAAAAAACATGGTTTCACATGCAATCCAGCAGTAACTGTGGTAAATCAAGTAAGTCTATAACCCCGCACAAAACCCAACACTTTTACAATGTAGGAACATACATGTGGAGACCTTTTCTATACTTGATAACCAATATGAAGTCAAAGTTGGATTTATTAAGTTAGTGCACACCTATAATATCCCCTACAATATCCCCATTTTTGGTTAACAGTGTATTAAGGCTGTTTGCTGCTGAAAATACACAGCAGAGAAGGAATACTTTCATCCATAAATGCAGTCAGATGATCTCATTGGGAAGCTTCTGTCACAGTCACTCACCCGAAGTGATGAAAGAAAACCATCCTTTCTCCTCTCATGTTATTCCACAAGCTGTTGTGGATACTCTAACTTTATGTGAGTTCAAAATCATTTGGATAAATTCACGGTAGAAAATTCCATCAAGGGCTATTTAGCAGAAAAAAAAAAATCCACTTCTGGCTTGGGAAGACCCTAAGCCACGAATTGCTGGAGGCTGGGGAAATACCCTGGGAAAATTCTACAAAGGAATTTGCCCTTGCAGTCTATCCCTAGGCAGGCATTATCGATGGTCTTTCAAGACATGCTACTGGGCTGGACAGACCCACAGTCTTACTCAGCGCAGTCAGTTTTATATTCAATTTCCCCCCTTTTCTTGTTATTGTAATACAAACACAGATCATTATTCTCAACTTAGTTTTTCTGACTCAAAAAGCAAACAACAATCTTGTGTCCATTTTGTCGAAGAGATAAATACTACAAACTAAGCTGTTCATCACATCCAGGGCACTTCTTTATGCTTAGAACAGTTCTGCAAGCTGGATTCCTTTTTGTGTTATTGGTTTAAGCATAATTCACTAACATTACACTCACATATCATGATATACATGACGTGCAATGCTACTCTGCAATATGTTGCACAGCAACAGTACATATTTGAAAAGCAGCTTCTCTCAAGAACTGTAGGACAGTAAAAAGAATAAACCCAGCAATTCTATACCATCATATTTGAAAAATCTGATGGTGGCAATGGTCATTAAACCTGGTATATCATTACTGCTGCACTTTAAATGGGTGTTGCTTTTTTAAGTTTTGTTTCTTTGAGCCAGATCAAAATCACTCTATTAAGCCTAAGGATCTACTGTCTCCATGCATGGAAGCGATGTGGAATTCTCAGCAATGAGCCAAATTCCTTAGGCTTCTGATTGAATTTCTGCTTCGTCCATCTGAAGTGTGTCATTATCACCCAGCAACTCTGTTTCAGGCACAGAGCCCTCTTCTTCCTCCTCCTCCTGGACAGGGTTCTGGGCAATATCTTCTGTTCCATTGTGTGTGTCATCCGTGCCTTCTGACAGCAGAGCAGCCCTGTCGGCCACTGACGCATTGGAAGGTGCTGTTGTTACATAGCCTGTGCTGGTAGATCCGCTCCCGCTGTGGTGGGAGCCTGGTTTGGGAATGATCTGGGGGGGTATTTGCTGAGGAGCCATTTGCATTGGAATTTGGACAGGATAAAAATTTGGCAAGTAAGCACCATAGGCAGGCATTGGCTGGTAACCATTGACTGGAATGTAGAGCTGAGGAGGTGGGACCATTGGCCTCATCTGGCCTTTCATTTGTATGAACTGAGGTTGAGGGAAGGCTGGAGTTTTCTGCTTTGGTCCAATGTATCTAGCATTGCTGACATTGCTAACAGGGCTTGTGCTGAGAGAACTTGTTTGTGTGGTGTTGCTTGCCCCAGAAGTTTGCGCTGAGCTGTTGTAATTAGAAAGGTTTCCCCATGTTCTTAGTCTGTTATGTATATCTTTAAATCTTGGTCTTCTATTGGGAAATTCATTCCAACACTCCAACATCAAAGTGTATATCCATGTGGGGCAGTCATCGGGACATGGCAAAACCTGTCGGTTCCTGATCATCTCAATGACATCCTGGTTAGAATAACCACAGTAAGGCTGCAGGCCATAGCTGAAAACTTCCCACAACACAACACCATATGACCATATATCCGAATCAATAGAAAACTTGCCATACATAATAGCCTCAGGGGACATCCACCGGATAGGAAGAAGGGAATTTCCCATCAGTTTGTAGTAATCAGCAGCATAAACTTCCCTGAAAAGGCCCAAATCAGATATTTTCACATTCAGTTTATCAAACACCAGTATATTTCTAGTGGCCAAGTCCTTGTGGACAACGTGGTGGCTAGAAAGGTATTCCATTCCTGCAGCTATCTGAGTCACAATATGAAAAAAGTCTGCTGGTTCCAGAGTGGATTTTACCGTCTTGTCATCATCAGTGCTGCCAACATCTGAATGGGGAGATCTCATCACCAAGAACTCATGGAGATCACTGTGAGAACAATAACTAAATATCATACTTATAGGTTGTTCCTTTGTCACTATTCCCAGCAAACAAACTATGTTTGGGTGCTGCAGTCGTGATCTCATCATTGCCTCATGTTTAAATTCTTCCCGAAGAGCCAGTTCTGCTTTGTCTTTAAGTGTCTTAATGGCAACGGCTTGTGTCTGTTCACCTGGTGCTGTACCAAAGAGATGCCCCTTGTAGACTTTGCCAAACCTCTCCTCTCCCAGTTCCTCCATAAACCGCACAGTGGACAGATTAATTTCTTTAAGCTTAGCCTGAAATGAAGTAAAGACAGTCAGTAAAAAAATCACAATGTTTTTTGAACAACAGAATCTCTTAATAAAGAAAATCGTCCAGTGTTTAGACCTCTAAATGGAAGACAAATTGGGCCAAAATGACTTTTCAGGTTTTTTGTGTGTTCACACCAGTATATTGATTTGACAGTTAACCTTGAAATCAGTTACACTATTAACAGAAGTATAAATTGAATTATACTGCAGGATAATGGATATAATTATTTTTACAAAGGAGTGGCTACATTTCCTGCAAGCTCAATGAACATGGGGCTCAGAGTAAATCTGTCACACAATGACATGTTAACTGCATCTGTACTTCCCCTGCAGACCAGGCCTGAACTGCTCAGTGGAGGTCTGTCAGAAAAGCAAGAAGGCTGAGGAGGTGGCAGTCTTGGAATAAACTGAAACATCCGTTCCAGCAGAAGAAGGAACGAAACCTCTCTCTTTCAGGTCTGCAGTAGCAGATAACTTTCTTCTCTGTTGCACTACAGGAGCAGACCCTGCCCATGGGCAGCAGAGTACAGTACCCCTGCTGAGGAACCTTGAGTTCTCTTCAGTAAAGGGGGGGGTGGAATTGGAGCAGAATGAAGAAAGAATTTCTCTCTGGTACTTGAAGGAAAAGGTTGCAAACTCAGGAGTGAGAAATCCCCAGTGCCTTCCTCCTGCAGCTGGAAGGGAAAGCAAGGGAGTTTGTGATGGTGATGTAATGGGTCTGTCCTGACCAGCATGGGATGGAGGAGTCCCTGACCAAGTGAGGTGCAGCTGGCACAGCTTCACACACAGGGCACCACAGCATGAGGCAGCAGGGCAGGCTGGGAAGATGTTTTAGCAAGTGATTTGGGAGCAACCTCTGAATTTAGTGTCCAACAGGCTGTAGACTGGGCTGGAAAATTTCCAGCACAGTTCAGACGCAGCCTTTAAATATTCACATTAACACACAAAATCAAAGCGATTTGTTACAACTGGTAATATTCATCAAATATTCTACAGTTTCCTCAGCAGATGTTGCCAATTGTTCCAAAGTAAGCATTGTTTTTTAGAGGTTGCATCTTGTAGATGCTGTGATTAAAAATTCATCATTAGCTCTAAACAGGATTTTAGTGCAGAGATCAGTTAGCTGACCCAGAAAATACTGGGCAGGAGCAGGGCATCTGTAGACATGAGTTCAAAACCATTTTCCTTTTGACATCATTTGTGATACACAGCCTTGGAAACACGTTGCACCCCATCTCAGCTCATGGGTCAGAACACCAGAGGTCTTGAGCTGAAGGATTAGAACAAGAAACCCCACCATGCATCATGCTTTAAACAGACAAAGAGGCCACATCATTACCAGGAGCAAAAATGAGCTGCAGGCTGAATCAGGAATAACCACTTTTCCAGTCACTCAGACAACAGGCAGAATGGTGATTGATGGGTAAAGACAAATGCTATTAAATACTGTGTAATGAAAGCGGTTGTCCCAGGCAAGGATTTCTAGACACAGCTACGAAGTGCAAGACCTGGTTTTCCCTGAAGTAGGTGGCCTGCACAGTATGAAAATTAGGTCCTCAGAAACATGGCTCGATTCAATCACAGACAACCTGAGACGCTGAAAATCATGGCACTTTGGAAATATGTGGGCCTAAGCAAATTGTGTAAGAAATACCTGTTTGTGTTGATTAATGAGCGGCATTTCCATGTCTTGGCTGGGAGATGCCATCAGCTGGCGGCGCTGTGGTGTAGCAGCTGATGCCTTCTGCTTGTTTCTGCACATGCAGACCAGGAAAAAAAGGCAGGCTATCACCAGAGGGATGGCTATGCTGGGAACAAGGATGTAGAGGATTCCCATTTTGCTGTTGTCACGTGGACCTGTCAAGCACAGAAATGCTCATTTCTTACAATAAGTATTTTTAAGGTATTTGATAGTAAAGCAAATTATTATGATTATTAATACTATATTTTAAACAAAGAGTAAACTATACCCTGTAAACAGAAGTCACATTACTCTCTCCCCCTCCTTCATAATTTTCAATTTCAAAAAGGCTTGAATGGACATAGCAATTAGCAATATGAAGATAAACTAGGAGCCCCACATTTAATGTGTGGCCTGTAACAGTGTGGTTAATTTTACTTTATTTTTGAGGCCTCTCATTGAGGAAACTGCAGAACACAGACCAGAGTATCATTCCATTGTCCTGTTCAGGGTATAAAAAACAAGTGAGCAGTCTCTATCACAGTATATAAACCAGTGAACTCTATATGACCCAGCACAACAACACAGTCTGACCCACTCTCATAGCTTCAGCCATTTCATCAACACCTGGCCCATTTTTTACCTCCACCAGTGCTACTTCTGCCCAGAATAAAATAAATTTCACTCCTAGTTGGTAAAGATATTAATTGCTCTGTACTTAATAGAATGGCAGATCTTTTATGTTAGAGTGAGACAGACATGAAAGAGCGTTCAATACACTTAGTTCTGGAACCTTCCTAAAATACTTTTTCACTTAATACTTAGAGACTCTGGAAAAGCATAGTGATGTCCAAAATGTTTGCTGGAACTGCCTGGGATGTTTTCTGTAACCTGTGGTTTTGCTATTTGTGGCAACTGCTTCTACCACAACCACATCCCAGTGTTATCTTTACCCTTTGGTACATGCAATGTAGAAATTTATTATAATTGTCAAATCATGTTACTACAAAGAAGGGAAGTAACTAGGAAATTTCATATTAGTTCTGAGCAGTTTTGGAGATCCATGTAATCCACTTTTATGGCTTCCATGACACATCTGTATCTTGCTTCAGGAAACATGCTTTTCTTCCTAATGAAGCACAGTATTAACTGTCATATCCAAAGACAGTCTTTCCAAAGACCATTACCAATGTATGAAGTCAGTACCAATACAGGGAAAATGAGCAGAATAGTACTAAGCTATGAGAGCTGTACTTTTTATTTTTGCAAAGAGCTGTGCAGTGCAGAGCCACTAGCAGCTAGTATAGGACTTTTCTGATAAGATCATCTGCTATATGACCTTCAAACTGCTCTGTTTCTGCACTTAAAACGGTTTCTTTCCAACCAGGCATGGTGCTATATCTCCCTCTATAGGATTTGAAAATCCTTGCTGCCTGCAAGATGTCATACAGAGCAAGAGCGATGCACCCATGAGCAGCATGAGCAAACCAAACACATACACGTGATTTGCATGTGCAATCTGCCATTTGACAGGTCAAAATACAAACTTCAGCCTTATCATTAATTATTACCTCAGACTAAGCCTCCAATATATAATAAAAAAGTGTCAGTATCTCAGAAGCTCTGATCTCCGGAAAACATTAAACAATTACAATACAAAACAAAGTTGCTGCAAGTTAAACATTTAAAAGCATAAACCTCTTAAATGAATTGTACTTGTAATAATCAGGAACATTCAAAATTACACAGGATTTGGGACAGTAGTAGGGGAAAAAAGAAAGAGAATACATACTACAGGAAGGTATGTCACACAGTTCCATGCGTACGTTTTTATTCTTTGTAAAACACCAGGGACCATCCATTTGACCTCCAGGATTTCGACAATAAGCATGTCCTCCACCTAGCTCTGGAAACTGTGTGCTTGTCAGATCATGGTTGTGGGGACTCTGTGAGTCCCAGAGTTGGCAAGTGTGGCCAGACTTGGTAACGCTGACGGTCCCTCTGTAGTCAGCTCCAGAACCGTTGTAGCACTGATGATCTAAAACACAAGGTTTGGGAAAATGTGGGTTTGGGAACAATCAAGGGACACAAAACAGCTGAAGTCCACAGAATGTGCATGCAAAAAAGTACTTAAATTTAGGTACTTCAAGACTTAATGAAAGCTGTTTGTTTTGAAATTTCAGTTTCAGTGTGGGTATCTGTACTTTTACACCCAGTTATTTCTCGATTCTGTCCTGGAATGTCTCAGCTCTATGGTACACACATGAGTACTTACAATTCTGAATTCAAATTGAGACTAAGGAGAATGTATGAACCTTTAGAGGCAGAACATGATAAGTTAAACTAAATTAGAGGTATGAGTTTCCCTTCAGGAAAAGTCCTCAGATGTCCACAATGGAAACTTACTTCTCATAATCTTTCCATCTTCTTCACACTGCTCACTTGCTATAGAAATTAGTACTGTATTTTCTAATTCCTCTTGCCTATTTTTCCTTGTTTTCATCTTTAGAAAGAGAGGATTCAGGCTTTTCTGTTCTTTTGAAGCATCATTTTCATATCTGCTGGACTCATATCTTTATTCTTTGTTTTGCTGCTATCCTCCTCTTCATGCTTTTTGAGTGCTTGTCTTCTATAAGCATCACCTGAGCTGAATCATGCATTTTCCTGCATGGCTGCAACATTACCTTCTCCATTTTTCTGTTTTCCCCTCTGCAGCCCTCAGGAACCCAGCTCTCTCAAACTCCACAAATATTCAAGTTACAGGTGTTCCACCAGCAGCAGCACCACTGGCTCTGAGGATCATGGACAACTTTCACCAGAATTTTTATTGGTTTTGTTCTCATGACTTTTGCTTGATACCTCTTCCCTGGCTGATTTGTCTCTGTCATTTTATTCTCGGTTACTTCTGGTTCTCAGCTACACTACATAATTAAAGTAAAAGTGCAGAGCTAGCCTTTTATGGCATGGCTCCTGCTCCTAACTGTGGATTCAGACAACAGATACTCAGAATAATCTTATCACACTTTGAACTTTAAACATCTTTGGTCTCTTGGAGTTTTCTTGTCAAACAATGTACGGGGTTGTGGTTAATTGCAATGAAATGGAGTAGTCAGAAAGACTCTCCGCATATAATTAGTGACAACAGAACAACCCTTCTACTCTTGGGTGTAAATAAAAATTCATGGAAGCAAGATCAATGTTTTTGCCTATCCTGTGTGGGTAAAGAAAGACAATTGCACCCCATGTTCAGTTTACAGGATTAATAGTCTTGTGTGTTTCCACATAGAAAGAATGAACACTAGGTGTTTTGTTTCCTAACAGATCTTCAGTGAAACTTCAAGAAACTATCTGAAGTTTCTTGACAGGTAAACAAAACTCTCAAATAGATGTATGGGGAGGGTCACCCAAAAAGGCAAGGACTGAGCCACAGGTGGAGGCAACATGCTGCAAATCTGCATCAAATCAGCCATGTGAACACAGAGTTTTATGGCCCAAGGTGGTTCACATAACACACTCTGGTACAAGCAGCATCCTTTAGGCTTCCTTGCCATCCTAACTGTACCTTAAAAAAGTGCAAGATTAGGGACAGTATTAACAAGATAAAAACAAGTTGTTCAGCGCTTTCTTTACCAAAAGAATGGCTGACAAAGCATTGTCTCTCAGCCTCAATCCATGGAAGCAACAAGCTGTACTTTTTCCCAGTGATGAAACACCCAGACTTACATCGGCTCAGTCTCTCCACAGGGATCCCAATTCTTATGCAGTTGGCAGCTTCCAAGGTGTCAGGTCGTGGGAGGTCCTCACACTTAGGCAACTGTAGCTGCATCAGGATGAGAGGGTTTGACCTAGCAATGTTATACTCCTGCCTACAGAGATCATTCTCCAGAACTTCACATTCATCCCGGCACAGCTCCCGTGGCTTAGGGGTCCGAGAGCGCTCATCGCACAGGGGAAACACGAAGTGGCAGAAGGAGGGTATAGCGAACTGCGAGCACTGGTCAGACAAATGTGTCGAAGTACCAATCATGGTGAATGCAGCTGCCAAGGAACAAGAGTACTGATAAGTATTGTTTCACGGACAACATGAGAAACAACTTAATTTTCATGTCATTTGCCTTTAACATCTTTATTCTTTCCTTCAGTGTCTGAACACCTACTGAGCAACAAGTAAATGAGGCTACTTCTGCTGTAAAGGAGAGCTGACAAATGCAGGAAGAAAACTCAGGATCCCAAGGTCCCTCTGACATCAGTACAGAGCTTGTAGAACCTCAGTTCCCAGGAAGTAATCCATGTGATTGCCATTGCTCAGACTACAGGCAACTGGCTAACTTTGACTTGGAAGGATCAAGAGCAAAGGCAAGATACACCTGCAAGGATACTGGTATGTATTTCCAAAGTTCCTAATTAGATAAAATCTGAACAAGGATCACCTAACCTCTTCCTCCTCTAGACACTTTGGTAAAAAAATAAAGTGTTTTTCAAGTCTTGTCAGGCAAAAGGAAGCGTACCATTAATATTTGGGGAGACGTGTCTTACAACAGACATGAGAAGCCTAACAGGCAGCAGCTTTGGGGAAAATTAATGTAATCAGTCTCAGCATGCTGATCAAATTCAGATGAATGTCATAATGAGTTAGGAATGTAATTCTCCCCTTCAGCTCTCAGCACCTACACACTAACATTTATCTCAAGGTTTTCTTGCACATTGCAAAGGAAAGACAAATGTGCGTGCGCATGATGTATCTGGTGCTGAATCAACCTTTAAATGTAGGAACATTCACTCCCCCAGGAAAGCATCATTTGTGAGTGAGAGTTGCTAGACTGCATGTTCCACCAACTCACACTGTAAAAAAAGAGAAAATGTCATTCAACAGTCTAATTGCATCCTATAAATAAATTCTTTCTCTTTTGTCCAACTCTCTCCTTTCAGTCATCTATTTCCTGCGGACACTTGCTACCAGAGTCTCTTCCTGAACACCAAACATGCAACAAGCAGCCCCAAATACAGCCTTTTAGACTGTTTACACCTTTTCTTATTTTAATTCAGAAGTATTAATGCAGGAATATAAACATTCATCAGTCATGTTGGGAACACTTCATGCAAGCAGGCCTCAGAAGATAGTTGTGATACAGGCTTGTCCCAAAGACTAACAGGGGAAGAAAGAAAACTGAAGGACTGAAGTAGTCGCTTTTGCTTGCTTGAAACTCCACACTAAGTTTTCGGAAGGCATTGCATTACAGAATTTAGATCAACATTAGAGAAGGGTGCACAATTTACAATCATATCTTTATTTCGATGGAAGGTGCAAAAGCCAGCAGTACTGTGTGGTACCATCTAAGGGGTTTATATTTTAGTTATTAAGCAAATATTAAACAGCACAGCAGAGAGCTTGCTAGCCAAACACAAATACACAGGTCAGGCATCAGGTCTGTGCACTATTAATTGTTGCCCTTCCAGTGTTCCAAGCCATGTCTAAAGTTTTTCTCTGGAAACATCGTTCTTTTTTTAATCAAAGGCTGCAATTCTCAGCTAATCACATGGCCCGGACCAAACAGCATGAGGGGCCACACAGACAAAGAATATGTACTTCTTACATCAGTACAGCATGGAAATGGAAATCCAGAATGAAAACTCCCCGAAGATGTAACCTTGCTAAATGTTCCTGGTGTTGGACAGTAGGTGTCCTCACGTCCCACACACATCAGAACACAAGCACCTACCATCAAAAATTGCATTTAGGAGGTATGGACAAAACTCAGCAAAACCGCAGCAGCAACCATTCAGATTCTTTTTCCTCTTTTGCTAAAAAGTTACTACAATTTTAAAAATATCCTCTCATTTGGGTATAGAACACCCAGTCCTGCAATACTTCTTTTACATGTTTTATATGGCTTAAAAAACCAATAATGTTATGAAATCCTCGGGGTAATTTGGCTTAAGATGTTTCATATGACCTTCAAAAGTATAGAGTTTGAAAATGCTGTATTATTAACAGAGTGCCATTACTGCCTAGTTAGGCACGGGGCAGCTCTATATGGTGGTTCTCAGTGTCTTCCTGAAAGAGAACATTTTCATCAGAAATTCTCCTCAACTCCAGAACAGAGACTTCCACCACCCTAGCCTCGGAAATCTGACCGATAATTGGTAGTATTAGGAAACCAGCAGCCAGGTAATCAATGTCCATGTTCCATATTTCTGAAACAAGTACAACTCAATTAATTAACATTTTCTGGACAATATTACAGTTTTTTAATTGTTGGCTTTGGTTTCGGTTTTTGAAAAGAACATCATGAACCTAATTCACAGAGTTAGAGATTTAATCATTTCAGATAGTTGAACATTTCCATATTGCTGAAAAACATCCAAACAGGACAGAGATTATATAACTAGGGAAAAAAAAAATTTCAATAGTATGTATTAATTAATGACAAAATGTTTAAAGAGGCTGGAATTACAACAGAGTACAGGAGAAGGGTGGGAGGAGAATGTGTTGTAATAGCATAAGTAGAGGTCAGCACCTAGATTTTGCCAGTTCCAGAATCTGGTCACCATTTCAAGAACATAAAAAAATGGACCTGGATTTCTGGTTTAACAATGAGTCTTTAAGGTAATATCTTTAGGGAGTTAGAGCTGACAAGTGAAGTTAAACTCTTTTTGGCAACTAGTTATGCTGAAATTGGAGAGTTCATTAGTGAGCTGTATCTGGCCAGATGCAAATCAGCTCCTGCTGGACTCAGTTAATTTGCTGTATATTATGACAAACCTATTCCATGGGTCATTTGCTTGCTCTGTGTACATCAGAGCTGCTACAGAGCTCTGTACAGCTGCTAATGTCAGCTAACTGAGATCCAGTGAAGAAAACCCATGTTGATGTACAGCCCGTTAAAAGTCATTAAGGTTCTGGATGCATGTTTGTGACTGCACACAAACTATGCTCAGGGAAAGATTAAGCATAGGCAGAACACAGGAAGGTCAACTCTTGCTTTATGTAAATCAATGTGAAATCCAGACTCTGCCAGAATTATGCAAAAAGGAAAGATGCCCAAGGGAAGGACACCGTACACTTTTTCAAGAAAATAAAAAATCAGTACTTTTTCACCGTATCCCAAATCCATTTAAATAATCCAAATTCTTATTTTTGAATCCATCATGCAAAATGTTCCAGTATAAACTAGAAGCTGTTAAAAATTCAGCAGTCTGATGTTTTAGTTAAGGACATGGAAGAAGCTTTTCACATTACCACAGATACTCATATTCCTTGCTCCAAATTTGTTCTAACTGCTCAAGTGGGAAACAGGTTCACCCCCTCTAAATCTTAATATAAAGATGTCTTCGTCATTTGGCTGACAAAGCTAGAAGGATGATAGATAGCACTGTTTATACCTGAATTGCATACTTGTATGAATGTTTCTTTCTCCCTGCTAAAGAGATGTTTAAGCTTACCAGTAATTCGGTTTTCAATTTCCCCTTGCATCTGGAGGGAGTCCACATAAATGGTTCTGTTTCCAATGATTCGTGCACACGCAATTCCCCTATATGGCTGACAGAACCCATCTTCATGGTAATCTTCTCTGCAAAAGACATGTTAGGATTTTATATGCAGATGTCTCTTTGCTGCCAATGGATTTTTACGAAACATATTCTTATAAAAGTGGAAAAACTCAAAATACTCTAAATCTGAAATTGTCCCATTCCCCAGGTGCAGCTTTTTCCTCCAATTCTCTCTCACCGTAGAAGTATTAATGAGGGACCCTTTGAATAGCTCATTACAGAAAGAAGAAAACAAAACCCAACATAAATTTGAAATAATAAACTAATAATAATGGAATTTGACAGACGAATCTATTAAAAAGCCTTTAGACTGAGACAGCAACATAGATCTAGTTACATGTCCCCATGCATTTTTGGCATCCAGCTATACCCCATAAAATTAGGCAGTTTGTTCTCTTCTCCCACTTCTCTTTCCTGCTCTTCATTTCCTGTAGCGGACAGCAGGAAAGATCTTGCCAAGCTTGAATTAAAACACGGAGTAATCAAGGCTATAACCTCTTTTCCTCTCCTCTCTAGTGAGAGTCTGTGCCAAATTTCTCTTTCAACATATATTTCAATACAGTTTTCAATTCAATGAGGCTTTGGGCCTTTCACTCCCTTACATCAACATAAATATTTTGGCACGAAATCCCTAGCCTAAAGGCTCAGTGGTTCAACACTTCATCCCCAAAGCCCCTGTAAATAATACAGAACTGATCTGCAGATCATAACTGTCAGAGCACTGAAAAGGGTCTTCAGAGTGAGAGCACTCTCAGAGTAAATATCCAGTATGCCATGTGTTTCCTCTGGCATGGCACAGGCTCTGTGCTCGGATTCACTAACCTGATGGATTCACATCATGCTATTTACTGCATGATGGACCAAATATAAGTGTAAACATAATAAAAAAAAAAAAAAGTGCCTCTAGAGTAGGACATCTAAAAACTTAATCAGCTTTTGTAACTAAATGGTTCAAAAGTCTGAGTTACTTCTCCAATACCAGCAATTATTGAAGTATTACTTCAATTCTCCTCTGCACTTTGTACTTTATTTTCTTTGGTTATCAACACCTGTTTTGGTCACCCATGTTCCCAAATCTCTTACAAACACCTCCAGCCTTCTTTCAGGTACCACATGAGCAGGATAAAACTGTCAGTGACTACATGTAAAAGCTCACAAATTCAGCTGGGAGAAATCAGCATGGAAGCCTGCTGCCTGACAACAGCTAGCCAACACCACCCAATGTTACCTGTGCCTATTGCAGCCCCTTACATGATACCTCACTCTGTCTTAGGAACCGTCTCATTTTTCCTTTGCTGCGTCTCCCTGATAAAGCCCATCTCTTCAGGAAAATGTTACCAATATTTCTTACTCTTTGGCAGTGGAAGGTAGGGCAGGACTGACTGTACAGGTAGCCAAAAGATGGAACCACCAATCACCACTCAAGCCGCATGTCCCCTTTTCCTCCCAAAAAGACAATGACTTAACAGGACTCTTGATAAGTCATGGATACCAAGTGCATCATGTAGTTCTTGTCCAGATATGGCCTTTATTTCCTATCACAGTATTACTGTTAAATATTCATAAAGCAACATTTTGTCTACAAACTCTGAAACCAGTTCTGCTTCTGCAAAGATATGTAGGTTTTTGATTACGGTGGATGAAGTAAAGGAGGAGTTGATGCCTTAGGTTTTAACTTTTATATTTTTCAAATCCTGTACTGCCTAGTGTGTAACTCTGAAGTTTCTTGTGGCCTGTTAGCTGCTGTTCTCTAATCCTGGTTAGACATAACAAACCTCTCTAGGCTTCCACATCAAGGACACCAGGCCCAAAAATGTGTAAACTAAAAGCCTCTGAAGGAGGGGAAAACTTGGGGTAATTACATCATTAACTGAAAATATAATTGGACCATTAACCCTGATATGCAAATGGACCAAACTTATGTGTGAAGAACCCACGAGCCAGGGTCCATCTTGGGTGGAGCCTTTTGACTGCCCAGGGTGTACTTTTGAAGGCCCTTCAAATAAATACCTCCTTTTACTCTTTTAATCTTTTCTAGCCTCTCTTTTCAGGTAGCCGCTACCAGGCATCAGAGTCTTAGGACCAACTACAGACCAAACATGGTGACGTTCTTTCATTCTTACAACAAAACCTGTAATTTTGCAACAATTGCATCATGCCTGAAGGGACAAAAATATCAAAGCATTATGTCTGTGCCTGTTTTATGATCCTTGACCACCTCAGCAGGAAGTCAGCAATTCCCAAAAGGAGCTGAATGAATATGAAACCTCCATTTGACCTTTTTCTTAAGAGTAAATTCATACCCCTATCCTGCAGAACAAAGTCTGCAATGTATCTTACTGAAACTGTATCTCACACTTCGAGTCTCAGCTCAGGGTTCTCTTGCCAGTACCAAAAAAAAAAAAAAAAAAAAAGCACACTCCAAACAGCATGGGTTTGGTGACAAAAGCAGTGTGATCTCTTACTTAGCTCCGTTTATTTATTTCTGTCAAGAACTTTTAAACACAGCTTAGATACTATAAATACACACATATGCTCCCCTCTCCCTTGTTATACTCAACTGCTGATTATACTAAACTGGATATGACCATTACCGTGGACACAAGCAAAACAGTAACCTGATGTCAGTGACTCTGACAGAAGCGGGGCTGTTACCCTACATGCATCTTTGTCAGGTCAGGAAACTCAGTGAATGCTGTTTGACTAGTACTAGTACTGAGAGAACAAAATTACATTAGTCTTCTTAGGAAAAAAATTGATTTCAACAAAGCTGCAGAAGTGGCAGCAGTTAAGAGTCTCCCTAAAGATTACTCTGTCCTTCAGCTACCTAAACACTTGGGACATGGCAAAAATCTGTGACAAAAAGCAACCCAGGGAGAGTCTGATAGAAACAGCAAAGGAGTGGCATAATGCTCAGTTCAAACAGGAACCCTTGGAACCACATGAGGCTTTGAATCATGCTCCAAACCATATGCCAGCAATTCAGTTGCTGATCAGAGAAATAATTAAAAGCTGCTGAAAATAGGCAGAAATACTGAGTCTTCAATTTCCTGCTGCTTGAGCTATAATGTCTTCTCTGATCAAGAACCCTGGTGAAAGCAGAAATCTGACTCCACAAAAGGAGCCCAGAAGAGTTAAATTTGTTCCACTTGCGGAAATCTTACAAGCTATCCACCACAGGTACCTTTTTACCTTTGTTCTTTAGTTTGTATGTATTTCAAGATAGCATTAATTTTCCTCACTAGTGTTTTTCTTCCATTTTTATAGAATTAATTTTTTTTTTCACAAAATAGTCAGGCACATTCTAAGTGTTGGTCTTTTTTATACCTTTACTGGAAGGCTGAATCAAAAACACTGCACCCAGAAACTGAATTCTTCAGCATTCAGTTAGAATGGACATAAAGTATTCTTTTAGTGAACTCTCCTCCCAACTACTCATCACATGTTTGACCAGAGTTTGGATTTAAAAATAAAATTGTAAAGAATATGACTAAACAGACCTTCTATTCTGAAAACTCCAATTTCCATTACTCAGGATCAATGTTATCAGTTTACCAGGCCCACAAGCTGATCTTCTGCCAGAACAATTCAGTTAAGAACTATGCTTTCTCATCAAAAGCAAAAGCAGAAGAACCTTCTACCTCAGGCACACATAAATAAAACAAAAATATTGATACTGGGTTTATGTACAACATGGAATTTGTTCAGGTTTACCAGGTCTGGAAAAATCTTGACAAACGAAGTGCTGATAAGCATTTACAAGTTCCTTATCACACATGCACTCCAACACCTCATAAAATACAGCCTGCCTTCAGGTTTGTGGGCAGAAGTCTGTATGAAATTGAGAATTAACCAAGAAAGCAGTGTAGAAGAAAGATGCAGGTTCAATCGTACAGTGCGACTCCTCCCACTGATAGAAATCATAACTTCCAGGAACATCTGGGTCTACAAAGGAAGAACTGAAATAATGAGGTGCCTCTGAAGAGGAATAAAATGTAGCACGATGAATAGAAAACTCTCTAGATGAAGGTCATGCAACTCTTCCATAAGGTAGCTGTCTGCTGTAAAAATATATAAAGAGATTTCTAGGTGACTAGAAAAAAAAATAGTGGACATCACTACGCCCACCCTCTCATTAGGCATTACTTATATTTCACATATGACACAGGAGGGACACCAAACAAAATACTACAGAAAGAAATACACTGGAAACAAAGAGGCTTTTCTTCATGGAAAATTTGAAATGCCGAAAGAGTACGTCTCAGCACAATACACTCTATGCTATCTATGTAACACCATCTATTGTTTGCAACTGTTCACTCCTGAACAGACCAGAGGGCATATGAAACAAAAAAGTCACAGTGAAAAAAAAGGCAACCATGAAAATGCTGTTTAGTACTAAAATCACCTTCTGAAGCACCTAAGTCTGCTGAGTGTTTTCAGTACGCATTTGGTGCCCTTGGAAGCACAGTAAGTGCAGACCTTGTGGTTTTATTCAGAAATAGAGAAAACACATGAAGCTCTAACAGTTTTTAGCAAGGATTCACAAAATGAATTATGAAAGCAGAATTGAGAGGTACCACATATTCATTTGCTAGTGAGACACCTTTATTCTGATTGCATACTACAGGTTTTACTTACAAAGACAGCAGAAACTTCTAGGTTAAAACTATTTTCCTGAAAATAGAAGAGACAAAACACCATGCGCCAGCCATAGAAAGAAACTCAGAAATTCTCCAGAAAACTCAGAAAAAAATGAGTTTTTCAATTTAATACGTTGAAAAAAAAATCTCATTGAATAATAACCTACGAACCTAACCTAGCAGTTATATGGAGAGACACATTCTCAGCCTACACTTTACCAAAGTAAAGAACACTAAGCCAGTTCATACACTATAACACGATATTCCAGAGTTCAGCTTTTAAAAGGTAGCAGAAACTTTGTTACAGAATTTCCCACAAGCAAACTAAATGCAATTAAAATTTCCTATAAATTTTCCCACAACAAATAAGAAACCTGAAGCTTTGAACCTCTTTCATGTTGTCCAGGGATTAAACAGCTTTTAATTAAGAACTGTTAAATACTGAGAATGTTAGACCTCCCCCTAACATTCCATTACAAGTGGAATGGCAAAGCAAAGACAAATGCAGAGAAAACCACAGACTGTGGTAGATGAAGGAAAGGACAAATTATTTATGTCAGCCTATTTGCTATTCATAGAGAAGTACAACATTTGGTATACAGTTGCTCATCTTGTCAGGAAGTCCCAGGATTTTTGACAGTTACAACTTGATAACTAATGTCAGAAGCTATATAAAGAGAATGATTATGATGGACAGTAAGATAAGAAGGAAAAGGACAGGCATCATATTTCAGATTCTGAGTTTACTTAGCCCAGTGTGTGGCTACTTCATAAACATAAAGCACACAAGTTAAATGACCTGAAATGCTAAAAAGAATAAAGGAATAAAGGGTTTTTGGTTAACCAAAGAGAGGCAAATCTCTTTGACTTGTGTGAAGGGCATTATAAAGGGCTGCAGTAAAAAAAACCAGGTATTTCTGGGGTTTGGTTTTTTTTTTAAATATATATATATTTATTTTTTCATTGTTTGTTTATACTGAATCTCAAAATCAGGACCTCTTACAGTGTTGCGCTACAGTCCTTGTAATTTGTTACCCTTACTCTTGACATGTATTGTATCATATCATAGTGCTGGGGAGCAAAATCTGTTCACAAGAGGATCACTTTTCAGTGGTTAAAACGACTTTACATCCCCAAATATTCCCTCCCTCAACAGGCCACAGATGAGATCTGAGAGAAGAGAAACATACTACCCTTGTCATATGCCATATCACATCTGTAAGATTTGCCTCCTGTCAAAAACATAGAGAATATATATTAATGTTACCATAGAAAAATACCTGGTACCTTCTGGCCAGGTTTTTGTATTTGCCTTCAGAGAAAACATCAAATAAAACACTCAAATTCTTGTTTCACCGTGAAGTAAAATTTGTCAAGAAAGGTAGTCTTTTAAAGTAATACTTACAATGGGATTTAAAATTGCTCCTTTTCGTAGGCCTCCCATTGTGCACAGATCATCAATGGAAGTTTTACCACTGACTTTCAAGGCAACAGAATTGGGGTATAAATATTTGGTGGAGGAAAATAATATAATTTTTTTAAAAGTATGGTTTGAACTAATACTATCCATTGAACGGCTGAGTTAATGCCAGGTTCTTATGACATCACCCATAACACAGGACAGAAATTCAGTAACACACACAAATAGGTTGTTGGTTTTAGCGTAGTTTCCAAAACCCAGGTGTACAGGAAAACCTCAAAAAAACCCCAAACCCACAAACCATAAAACACCCAAAGCTCCACACACGCACATCTGTGTCCTTCCTGCTGAAGCCAAGAATCTAAATGGTGGCAGGGACAGCTTGACTGCTGCATCAGGCCCCTGCCTGGATGGAGGCTACCCTGCACCCACAGCACAGGAGAAGGGCACAGGCTTCCTGCCCTACCTGTATCCATTCCCTGAACAAACAGTTTCATCCTCTGACCAAAGGTTTCTGCAAATAACCCACCTTTCCAGCACTTAAAATCACTGTTTGCACATCTTCAGTTGCGTCTAAAGATCAGTGCTCCTGGGATATCAAGAAATCCACATTGATGTACTTAACTCCTCAAAGAGAGACTTAGAATACTACAATATGAGAGTAAAACTTTACTTTGCACTAAAGGAATGTCAGAAATATTATCAAAAAAGAGGGGAGTCTAGTGTTAAAAAATAAATAACTAACAGGCAGGGGAATTTGTATAAATAGTCATAGCTCACTTGAAGTTAATGGACCTATGACAATTTACACTCACAATGGATATGGCCCGTGACTTTCGCTACCAGATGCTTATTGAGTGTAACAACAGACTCAAAAAGCAAGATTCCCTTACATTTCGCATACTACATAGACAAATATTTCTTGCTTTTTATCTGAGAAGTAGTACATCACAGAATCCCTAAAAGAATTTACTGAAAGTTCCAATTACTGAACAGAACAATCATGTTGCATTTGATTTCAATATTTATCTACTAGTTACTAAAAAAGTACAGTGTGAACTGAAACTCCAAATTCAATGCCTAAGACAAGTGAAAAATAGCAACTGATCTTTATTCTACTGATTCTATTATGGATTAGTTCATTAGACTATGGATTAGTTCATATTACTCATTGGACCCAAGACAGCATTTTAAGCCTGCTAATAGATAAAGCAACTAATTGAAATGTCTTTAGTAAAAACACAGCTACAAATGGGCTTAGTGTTTGTGAGAAACTAAAGAAAAGACATTGTTTGTCAAAGAGCAACTTGTAAATTTTACAACAACCTAATATTTAGTCTATTGAAAATATTGCCAAAAATGATTATAAAATCAGCATTTTTAAACACAGATCTCAGGCTCCAAAGTCTGTCTCCAAAACATAGTCCAAATAATGCTTTAAACATATATTCTAATGTTACTGTGGAAGGAGGATTCTTTTGCTACAAAACATTTAAAAATCATTTCAAGACAAGAAAGGGAGAGAACATCAGTAGGGTTTAACCATAGGTCTTCACTGAATCATGACTGAAATTGGCCTCCTCAGTAGGCATGGCCTTAAGTGGGTGTCAGCACTCTTAGCTGAGCTATGTTCTTGATAAAAGATACCACAGTCAATTATTTAAGTGGACAAAACCAACAGAAAATTGTGCTGCCTTCCTTTCTTTCACACATTCATCCTCCATCACTCCTATACCATGAAAAACAGCCCTTACAGGCAAACACGTACAAAAGAAACAAACACATAAAACTGTGGCAGGTTGCTCATTGGATAACACTGAATGCTGCTGTGGTTTCTTGGTATCATATTAATTCAGGTATTTATTATTGCTTTGCATCTTTAGAAAAGTTTTCAGTGTACCAAAAAATGCTGCAGTTCCCAAGTACAGCACATACATAGACATAGGTGGCAGGGTTGCTTTTACTACAATAACCTGGGTAAAACGGTCAAGGAAGCAAAACTAAACAAGGACGTCAGTGTTCTGAATTTCTGTAAGAAACAGAGGATTGTCCCTAGCTGTATAACCAGCCACAGTCCTTTTGATTAACACATGTAACTTCAAACGGATGCTCTAATATTCTGCCAACATTCTAACTTCTGCCTACAAACTCTCAGTTTACTCAAAGGACATTTTTGTAAATTCTCCCTTTGCTTTCATAAACGTTAGCACGTTGGGATGAAATCTTGAAATCACATGGGTCAGCTGGCAATCCAAGGAAGGCTGCAGATCTGTTTTGCTGAGTGTCAGATATTTTTAACAGAAACATGTCTGTTACAACCACGGTTGCTGAAAATTTGAAAAGCAAAACCTTCAGAAAACTAATTTCAACATACGGGAACACGAACCTAGCTATGCAGCATTCCAGCTTCTCACTCACCAAAGAAGCCATTATGAGTCTTCTTCCCCACCCCTTTTTTTTTAAGGCATGTTATCCCCCTCAGTGTGTTATGGCTGTCTAATAAATTGTCTTTCTCTGACATCTCCAAGGAAAGTGAGCAGGGCCAACAGACTCCCTCTGAAGAGCCTCTAACAAGAAGCTCCCTATTCCCTTTGCTGACAGAGGAAAGCAAAATTCTTAGCTGTTATCCTTCCTCATCCTGCTGTGCCACCCTGAGTGAGTACACATAGGTCAGCTCCAAAAAGGTCTTAGAAGAGTCCACCAGCTGAAAATGTCATTATAATTGCTGCTGTATCAGGCAGCAAGTGAAACTGGCGGGGGCCATCCTGGGCAGTTCAGAGAGGGCTCAGCAATGGGGTCAGTGCAGGGGCTCCACGCGGGTGGCTGGGCTTCAGCAAAGGACCGATGTGACTGGCAGGGCAGAGCTAAGAGATCATGTTGGCTCCCAGGGAAGATGGGAAAGCCATGCAGGAGAAGGAGCCAAGAACTTTGACAGCAGCAGTGCTGAGGGAGGGGTCGGAAGGGATATCTGGCCTCACCAAGGGGACTGGTCTGAGAATTGGGGTCACTTCTCACCCTGCAAATGCGTGAGAGAAGGGCAGCCCACCTCCCACTAGGCTGCTCTGACCTTGTCTAGCGTGATCTTCACCCCACTCTGTAAATGCCACCAGGGATAAGCTCAATATGGTAATTCTTTCTTTTAAAAAACACTTTTTTAAAGTTTTCAGGTAGACAGTAATGCGTCGTGATTTACCTACAGAAGCAGATTTTATGCACAAATAGGAATTTTTTAATATTTTTCAGTTGATTTAAATCCATTGGCATAATTTTATACGTATGCCAGGAAGACAGGTAGGAAGTAAAGTCTTGAGAGAAAAGACTGTGAAAGCCTGGTTGAAAATTGCCAGTTACAAAAATCCAAAGAGAAGGGAAGGTTAAAAGAAGGACAAAGGAATACTTTAAAATAAAAAGATGAAATCCCATGGAAGTATCTTAAGCTTTTAATTTTGGTTGGTTTTTCTTTTTTTTTTTCTTGAATGATGGGCAATATAAGCTTTCCACAAAGTGCTTCCTGGGTTTTTATTAGAGGTTAAAAATTTAAAATGTTTTTGTAAAAAGAAAAAAATGTCAAAAGTTATTATTATTTTTTTTTTTCAGAATTAAAAATGTTTTAACTGACCATACCATTAAAAATGTGATCATTTCTGGAAGAATATGAGCAAATGAAAAAGTGAAAATAACTGTACTGGCATAGGTTTTTTTTCTTATTTCTTCTATTTTTTTAAGCAGAACAAAGGTGGCTTTTCTATCTCAGTTACCACAGAGATTATACATCTGATAGCAGAGAGCTTTGTAAAACAGCTAGAAATGATCATAGCATCAGCTATAAATTTGCTACATAGTTACATGTACAAGTGTTCATCTTCAAAGTCTTTTGCAGAACACTTTTATTAAAACTACAGAAACATCAAGTATTTATGAATATATAATACTGAAGTGTCAGTTTTCCAGTCTTAAGGAAAAACTAGCACATTCCATCTATCTGAAAAACTTGCCATCATCTAAATTATGTTTTTAAAAACATCTAAGTGACAGTATGAAAATTTTGTTAGTTTCTCTGCTTCTTTTTACAGATGCAGTATGAAGTAATTGTTGCAGAAAGTTAGAGTTTGTGAACAGTTCCAAATATTAGAGACAATTATCATAGCTTCTTTTTGATAGGGCTTATTTGAGATGAAATTTTCCACAGTCCAAAGATAAATTTTGCTGGGTTATTTTGTTACTTTTAAGGAAATTGTTAGGTGTTTCAAAAAATAAGTCCTGGGATATTTTTAATATTTATTTTCTCTTTAGAAAAGAAACAAAACCCCAAACAAAACCACTACTGGGAGAAGGAGCAGCCCCTTGCTTGCGATACTATCATATTGTCTTGCTATTGAGCAGACATGAGACTTGTTGGAACAGAATTTTGGCTGTTCCCATGAAACACTGCCTGAACTTGTCCAGCTTTTGGTTTTTGGTTTTTTTTTAATGTAATTTCCACCTTAATGCGCGTATCAGCCCAGTCTACGAGAGGTGTATCTGATATTCTCCAAATACTGTGTCTTCTGCAGGCTTTGCACTGGTGTGTGACAAAATAAAACTGCTTGGCACCCATGGTTATCACCTAAGGTTAACTGAGGCACTGGTGTGAGGAGCTTGTGGAGAGCCTGGGAGGACAGGGACTGCGGAAGCGGGATGAAGAGGCAGGTCAGGGATGTGGCTTCCACCAGGGGAGCATGTGTTCCCTCAAATCTGGAGCAAAACCTAGTAATTTTTGTGTCTCACCATTTCTTTCTGTTAATGGATGAGTAAGTGTCTCCTCTTCTGGGCTGGTCTGTACTAGAGACAGCACTCTATTATTAGTGCTATCCGCTTGTCATCTGGCTCCAGCAGCAGAGGTCTGGCTAGCTTGGCTAAGGAATCCAGAATTCATGAAATAATTTTGGTGTGTCATCATAATTTCACATAATAGATTTGTTGGTTTTTTCCAAATTAGGAAAACCAGCTTTTTCTCCATAGGAAATTCTATGCTAGTTTCAATCAAGGCCTCTAAAGTTCTCAAAAATTAAAAATAAACAGATGCTCTTCTACTTCAACCACTGGAAGAGGGCAGAACTGAACAAACTTTGGCTCTGTAGCTTCCCTTTTCTGGAGCTGGGGTAAGAGCACCTTGAATCACTCAAAACTGCTGGGAGGCTGGGGTGTTCATCCAGCCTTGACATTATCCCAAAGGTAACTTCCCTTTACACTTCTTCATTTGGACTTAAATTTACTTACTGGATGTTTATCAGACAGAATTTTAAAGACTCTTCTCTTCTTTTACTTTCTTTTTTTTCTGTGTATAAGCAATTAATGCCTGATTGTCACATTTTTCCATTTAAATCTTTCCACAATATAATAGTGGATGCTGCATTGTTCCACAGGCAAAATAGCTCACATTCCGAAGTCAGAACTAATTTATTTTCAGATGCCACACACATGATGCTATGCAAACATCATTAGCTTGATACTCTGTGAGTAGCAATTGTACCAACACTACAGCTCTGTAAATTAATGTAATCGAGTTTAACATTAATAAACTCTTCACGAAGCAAAACATGTGGAAAACTCAATTAGGAGAACAAATGCTTCCCCAAGTTTAGAATTTTAGCATTTAGTTCTTAATGCTTAAAAACTGAGATTCTGTATATACTGATATATCTGTCAGTCTGAACCACAGAGAATATAAAGGTACAGTGATCACCTATTGCACATCCGTGATGGAGATTCTGAGTCCTGAAACTATTGATTTTTGTGTTACATTTTTGCTTTGCTCTCCATTCCTCAACCTAATATAAAAAAAATATGCGTCTAAACTTCGTTACACACTGAGGTTGTCTTTTCTACAATAATTACCAAGTGCAGTATGAAAATGCTTCTTTGCAGCTATCTACAAATGAGTATCACCACAGCAGCTCCAACCTGAAAAAGTGACTACAGCTTCAGCTCTGTAACATGGCACACCTACAAGCACGCCTTAGCTCTAAGATTCAAATTCCTGCATAATTTAGGAGATCTTTAAGCTGAGAATATTTTTTTTATGTAATGTAGCATTTTAGGGCTGGACTCAGTGAACTTAAGGGTCTTTTCCTACCTAAATGATTCTACGGCTGGGGAGCAGCCCTGCAGAGAGGGATCTGGGGGTGCTGGTGGGCAGCAGCTCAGTGTGAGGCAGCAGCGTGTGCCCGGGCAGCCAGGAGGGCAAACCCCATCCCGGCTGCATCAGACACAGCAGCACCAGCTGTGATCGGGATCATCCTGCTGGATTCAGCCGTGGTGCGGCCTCACCCTGAGTCCTGTGTAGGGCCCCACAGTTTGAGAAGGACAGGAAGGTCCTTGAATGGTCCAGGGGAGGAAACAGAACTGGTGGAAGGGCTGGAAGCTGTGTACCATGAGGAGTGATTGAGGATTCTGGGTTTGGCTACTCTTGGAGAGAAGGAGGCTGGCAGGTGACCTCACTGCTCTCTGTGGCTTCCTGAGAAGAGAAGGAGAGGGAAGTTCTGGTCTTTTCTCCCTCGGGTACAGCTAGAGTACAGGTGTGAATGGTTCAAAGCTGCATCAGGGGAGGTTCAGAATAGACATTAGGAAACATTTCCTTTCCAAGACGGTGGTCAAAGTTAAACAGGCTCCCTAAAGTGGTGGTCAATGCCCTGTGCCTGTCAATGCTTTAAAAAGAGGCATTTGAACAATGCTCTTAATAAGGGGCTTTAACTTTTGTCAAGCCATGGAGTGATCAGGAAGCTGGACTACATGATTATAGTAGGTCCCTGCCAACTGGAGCTACTGTATTGTATTGCACAGTGTTGTATTTTATTGTATTGTACTGTATTTTATTCCAGTCTTTTCTATTCTGTGTGTTTACTCCTCTACTAATCATTTTGCAATGATTACTTTTATTTATTTTATAAATTACTACTTTATTGCCATTAGCCAGACAGAAAAATGGAGGTTTGTCAACATAATTTTGCAAAACTGAGTCAAATGAAAGTATAAGAATTTCTACAGCCTGCTGAACTTAGGAGGCATTTCCCAACTTGAAGGAAAGTGTGGTGAGGCAGGAGTAAAAATTCTTTCTGGTGTGCAAATTCAACTGCTAGGAAAGCTTGGTGTGGGTGGAAGTATGTGTACGTATGTGAATTAATATTTATAAAAACTAAGATTCTGTGATATACCATTGTTTGTGTCCCGCCTAAAGTAATCCTTTACCTCTACTATGTCATTATCAGAGTGAACAAAATGAGAAATGGGATGCTTATGATTAAGCTTTTTGAGGAGTATGAGAAACTGCTGATGACACATGCTTCTTGCAGCCTTACTTTCAGAGTAGTATTACCTCAAATACTTCAGATTTTAGACTTAACAGAGCAGTACCAATTTTAAAGAGCAGATTTCCTTACTGAGTTTTGTTTCTCTTTTCAAAAAGCAATCCCTTCCAACACTGTTAATGACACTTAGTTTTGAATAGAATTGTCCAAATATTATAGGTTTATACCATCTGTTTGACTTTTTCTCAAGTACACTAGATTAGTTGCATCTAGTTTGCTTGGCTCTTTCAAACTGAAATAGAGAACATAATAATACAAAAGTAGGGAAAATCTAACCATAAAGCCATAAAAATTGAAAGGATGATTTATGGTGTGGTGTTCCAGCATTATCTCATTTTGTTAAATTACCTACTTTTCATTAGAATGGTGCTCCTTTATCTTTGTGCCCAGCTACAACATTCACCCTTTCCTTGTATGCACTTAGAGGCTATTCAGCATCCTAAGGAACTCTAATTAAACTCAATGTGGCATCAAATGCCTACAGGAAGTCTCAGGGACATATAACTGTCCTTTTGTAAGACATACAATAAATACTTTGAAAGCCATTTAAGCTACTGAACAAATGAGAGTAGGGGAGGGAGAGAGGGAAGAAGTAAAGCCTAAACACACTAAAGATTGCTGGTTGTATCGGGGATGTCCAACAGCTGCAGTAGCTACTTGCCAAATGCCCAAGGGCCATTACTACTTTGAATATCAATTTACATATATTCTTGAAGGGAATAACAAGTGTCTTACTTTGCTTGCAACTTCGTTGGTAGTTTAATACAAATTGTTTCTCTGAGCTGCTAAAACCTAGGCACCTGCTGCTGATCTGGAATTTGCTAGAAGAGGGCGTGTTGGGGTCACATATTTACAAAGAGCTGGAGCTGGCTCTTTGCCGTGTATTGCACAGCTTATGAGTCGCACCTTACAGCCCGCCCAATATGAGAGCCTAGGCTTTTTTGGCTATAGAATACCTAACCACTGCTCTGCCATCTCCCAATACACAGGCTGTGAGTGAATTCTCATCCACAGAAAACATCAAATCCCTTAAACATTCATATACAAGCTAAAATTTCAAAATTTTTAAAAAAGAGCTCTAAGGTAAGAAAGTGTTTGTGTTCTCTGGTGTACTGCATGGTTGTAGCCCTACATATAATTAATTACATTCAGTACATTGCTCCATCCAACCCATTTAACAGTATCTTGACAGTACTGCTAATCACATGTGGGAAGATGCTTCTTACATTTAACCTTAAGTTAATTTAACTCTAAGAAATGTAATTAATTACTACTTTTTCCTAAGGTATTTAGAAACCTTGCCCAACTACTAACTGCAGTCTTATAGGTCTGCTTTTTTGTCTTTGCAACCACTCTCTCTCAGTAAAGCAGTGCATCTGCATTACACTTTAATTTACACAAGGGCATTTGATTTATACAGTAGCAAAAAGAAGGTAAAGCTTTCCTGAAGACTTATTTTTAATCCCCTATGCATATGCTCGGTTTCCTTGTTTTTTGGTGGGGGGTGGGGTTCTGAATAATACTGGTTACTGAGCATAACTGTTTGAAATAGACTATCATCCTTTTTTCTCCCTAAGTATTCCCTATCAGTTTCTTTCTTCAGTTCTTCCCTTCCTCTAACAGAAAGGAAAAAAACCTACCACTTGTAATAGTTTCCCCAGATAACAAGTTGCAGGAATACAGACACTTGTGTCTACCCCAAGACGCTATCTATGTATATTAGTTTAAATACACGTGGCTTTTAAAATTCATCAGCTTTATAAGTACATTGAATTTATATTTCTATCACTAAATAATATAAAATGCATTAGATTGTTCATCATTTATTTACTTGTGATTAGAAAGCATTAAGTGGAAAAGAAAATAAAGCTCAAGAAACAATGTTGTGTGGGAAGAAGTTGGGATCTGGTGTGGTGCAAAACAACCCAAAACAGTATTTCCACTGGTCTTTAGCTCTGTCTTGAATTACACATATTCTGGGATTTAAAACGAGGGGAAAAAAGTATTTTTTGAAATGCATGAGTAACATTAAGATAAAATTAATAATTAATTAATAAGATAAATACAGACTGTCAGCTTCCTCTGAGTACACCCTACATCTCTGGGCAGAACAGAGTATAAATTTTAGTTATATGTTAATTTGTGATGTCGTAAGCTTCTGAGCCTTCCTAGGCTGTATCCTGCACAACTAGAGGAAAAACTGAAAAATTGCACTCTAAAATAGATAAGAGAGAAAAAAATTAGTGCAACCTTGGTTTTAGTTCTGTCCTTCCTCCAAATTTCCTGTCTTGGCCTGAAAGACTGTCAAAGGACATTTAAAATGATGAAGTCAAAAGCAGATCTGAGATTGTGGATCAAAATCCCCTGAAAGGAGCCCCAAACCCACAGGAGGGTGAAATACAGCCTCCCCCTCAGCCTTGAGAGAAAAAAGGAAACTGACACACAGGGGCTAGGAGGGAATTGCAGCATGTTCCAGCCAGATCCCCAAATTGGATTGTCAGGGAGTCAGGAAATCTGCCAAGACAAACACATGCTGTTTAATGTAGACCAGCCCAAGATAATCTGTGCCTCAGTTCCTCACTCATAAAACAGGATAACATTCCATGCTTTATGGGGAGAAGAATGTACCCGAAACATTTTGAAATAATCTGATCCTACAGCAGAGGAAGGCAAAAAAATCCCAAGATCCACCATCTCCATTTGATGTACAAAACATGGAGAGACAAAGGTTAAACGACTTGCTGCAATCACACACAGAGACAGGAGTACAGTCAGAAATTGAATCCAGACCTCTGAAATTACAGTCCAGTGTTTTAATCACAAAATTCTTCTTTTTCCTTGATTAAAACAGGAAATGAAAACACAAGTATGAGCTTATTCTGTAACTTCAACATATTACCACAAGCGTCTTAGAAAAACATACATAGTTCAAATATGGTTGTCTCAGCCACATGAATATTTTGATGAAACAAAAGGCGTGCATGTTATTCTGGAGGAAGCACATCATCAGACACCTGGTCCTTATGGGTCTGAATAAACACGCTAACTTCTGAGTTGAAACAACCTTGTATTGTTTTAAAAAATACCTGCTTACGTGAATTTTAAGATAATCTTGTATAATTTACAAGAGTAACTATGTTATCAGTGGCTAAACTACATTGAGACCAAAGAAATTTGCCACACCACCTAAGGAAAGGATGAAGATACAAGTGGTGCTGCTATTTGATGGTAAGGAAAGCATTCTTTCTTTTTATTGTGATGTTAGATACCTTTGTTTTGCCAGAGAGATTGAATTTACAAAACTATTTTCCCCATCAGCTACTGCCTTTTACCTGGAAGACCCAGTCAAGGGCAAGGAAGTAGCCTGAGGATGAAGTGCTCTGATGATCCACTCCTTTCTACCTTCTTTCCCAAGACCTTATATTCTCTTTTCCATCTTGTAATTACATGAAGATTCATCACATGATGAAAATACATTTGTTTCCATCATAAAGATATATGACTGCCCCTCACATCACACAGAAATTTCCCTTTGGGGTCACAGAAAAGGTGTGCTTTGGGGTATGTAGACCATGGAGAATAAACTGCCCAGGAACCCAGCCTCAGCGTTAAAACTCACTGGAGTTTTAACACAGCCACATTACTGTTACACATTTTAGACATTCTGTTTTCCACTGTTTGAAAGAATGGGTTTTTTCCCCAAGTACGATTGCTTCATCATTTTTCTTCAGTGGACCGAATCTTCAAAAATTTACTGTTGTCCCAAACTACTTGAAAATCAGGCATGAGAACATGCGAATTTATTCTGAATAATTAATACCCCAAAAATTCCTCCACAAAGTAATGATCATTTCTACTTGGTGGCAGTGTTTCTTCGCACCTGTTTCTCCTAAGTATCCAGCATACAGGCATCAAAGGCTGCAAATCCATAACTGACCTTAATCAGAGTTCAATAAAACAGGGACTTCTCAAAGTTTCTTGGGAAACCCAGCTCCCCTGCACAGGGCTCTGGAAAGAAATGTTCATCTCCTGGCATCCTGAGCAGATTGCAGAAAGTTCATGTAGGGAAAAGTGTAGTAGTGACAACAGAGATGTTTCCCATACATCTGTAGAGAACTGAGCTTAAGGGCACTCCTTTCTGCCTGAATTCTCTGTGCCTTCCTCACTACCACAAAGGCCTCACCAGCTTTTCCAGAAGCCCTTAAAAGCCAACAAACTGAATATTCAGATGTTAGATATCTTCCTTCCCAAGCTTGCTTCAAGGTGGCACTACTACAGTTAAACTGCTTCAAAACAAGAATTTTCCCAATGGCTAAAATTTAATCTAACCATTCAATTCAAAAGAAAAATGTATTAGACTAGAGAACATGCAGTCATTTAGAATGACATTATCTTCTAAGAGCAACACTTCTAGAAGGAAAGACAACTGTTTCTGCCCTTCTACTCTTTGACTCCAAGATATTAATGCCCATTGTTTTGTTTTAAATCATGGTGAAAAAAGCATTCTCTGGTGTTTGCCAAACATTTATTCACACACATTTATATTCACACACTTGTATCTTTCTGAACAGATAGGACGTCTCTCTTTTGAGAGGCAAAACTAATACCACTCATGATTCAAAAGGTAAAAGCATAATGCAGTGAAAGAAAGGGTTGCTGGGTTGCACTCTAGTAAAACAACACTTTTAATAGCACAGTCCTCTGGGCATCAAAGGCTAATCAGAGACTATTTTTTTGACTGTGTTTTGATTTTATTTCCTTTGTAAATTAATCTGTTCCGAAGTTTTTGATAACTTCAATAGTTTTAATAAATAGGATAGATTGTAGTTCCCCATTTCTACAGAAAAATCCCTAGAAATTTTCACAAATATGGGTCTTAAGAGAAAATAAAGAGGTCTCCAAATAATCTGCAGCAATTTAAGACTATGTATTTGGTTGGAAGTTTTTACATTTAGATTTTTATGAAAACGTCTGAACTTCATTACCTGAAGGTCAGGACGTCTTTTTGCACTGGCAAGTCTGACTGCATAACACAGATTTTCTCTCTGGCAATCTTTAATTGCAGATTAATTCTAGAAATCCACAGCATGGTCTGCATAAAAATACCTTGCTAGATGGTATCTACATAGGTAATGTTTCTTATCCCTTAATATTCATTAGGTATAATTTTAAACCAAGTTACAATGGCTTTATGTTTCACGTTTCCACTGAAGCATGTCTTTTTTGAAGCACTAATACCAGCAGCAATAGGTCTCGTGTGGCTCAGTGCAAGGCTGCACTGTGCAGACAGCAAATGGAATGAGTCTTTTGTTCCATGAGAGTTCCTTCCAAGCAGTTAGGTATTCTTTGGCCTTTTTCCACCCTTCCTCTTTTCTGGCTTACAAAATGACCTGCATGGTTTTATAGAAAATATCCAGTTTTTAAAAAACTGTAATCAGTCTCTGAAAATAAAATAATTATACCACCAAAACATGGCATTTTATTTGAAGGACTGATTTCTAAAAAAATTGAAACAGAAATACGCATGCAATGAAGCAAAGATCTCTAATCCCTGAAAGCTCTTGGGCCTCATATGATAAGACCCTCATGACTTCTCACTAGACTTTTGACCTGACCTCGTTTCTCTCAAGTTTCTGGTTACTCTTCAATCTAGTGGATATTAAAAAACAAATAATCTACCAGCAGTGTACTCTTCACTTCACCTTTTAATGGAAGGTCCAGAACAATGACAGCACACTACTGCTTCCAGTACCAAAGGGACAAGACCCATTGTGAAGCGTCATAAGCCAAATGACAGGATTTTTTTATTTTATCTTTTTTAGTTATTTCTTTCTTTAGCTTAACTTAGGGTCGCAAACCAGGAAAGGCTGTGTAGCAAAGCATTAAAAACCCAGGAAAAACCAGGATGAAATATGTCTTGGGAGCCCTAATTTACTTCCACTTGAAAGAGAGCATATAATGAGCATATATTACACAGAGTAATATTTTTTTTCATTATATCAGTTGAAATGTTTTGTTTATGTTGACATTTGTGAAATATTAACAAGGTCATTCTCAGTACAGGAGAAGCACTTGGAAAATACTAGGGAAGCCAAAAGAAATATAATTAATTACTTGTTCCACAACAAAAGTGAATCAATGTAAAACTTGGTTCCCAGGTTAATTGGTCTGACATAGGCCAGAAAAGAAAGGCCAAGGAGAATGTATCCCATGATAAGCAAAAAGGACAAACTGGTGGTGACTGATAGGGAGAAAGATGAGGTATTTGACTTCTGTGCCTCAGTCTTCACTGGCAGTCACCCTTCCCAGTTGTATCAAGTCCTTGCTCCTCTGTATGGGTATGAGGGGGTGTAGTCCTTCCCACTATACATAAAGAGCAGGTTTGGGATCACTTGATGAAGCTGAATAGCCACATGTCTATGGGACATGATGAGATAAATTCCTGAGTCCTGAGGGGACTCGCCGATATTCTTGCTAAGACAATCTCCTTCATATCTGAAAAGTCAAGGCAATCAGGCAAACTCCCAGCTGACTGGAAAAAGGAAAAATCACTCCCATTTTTAAAAAGAGGAGAAAGGAAAATCAGAGGAACCACACACCGGTGAGCCTCACCTCTGTGTCTGGGAAGATTACAAAGCAGATCCTCCTAGAAGTTTTGCCACAACATATAAAAGACCCAAGGCAGTCAGCATGGCTTTACTAGGGGCCTGTGCCTGACCAAGTGGGTGGCCTTTTGTGATGGAGTGACAGCAATGGCCAATAACAGAAGAGAACAGATATAATTTATCTAGACTTCTGTAGGCATTGATACAATCTCACATGACATCCTTATCTGCAAATTGGAGAGACATGGATTTGATGGACTATTCAGTAGATAGGAAACTGGCTGGATGGATGCAGCCAGAGACTTGTGGTCTAAGGCTTTGTGTCCAGATAGAGGCCAGTGATGAGTGGTGCCCTCAGGGATTTCTCTTGGCACTTGTGTTCTTCAATATCCACATCAATGACACAAACACTGGGATCAAGAGCACCCTCAGCAAGTTTGAAGGTGACCCGAAGATGATCAGTGCCACTGGCACTACAGACAGACATGGGCAAACTTGAGAAATGGGTCCACAAGAACCTCATGAAGTTCTACAAGTCCAGGTGCCCAGTGCTGAAGCAGGGTTGGAGAAATCCCAGACATGAACACAGACTGGGAGTTTCAAATCACTGAGAACAGCCCTTTGAAGAACGACTTGGGGGTTCTTGTGGGTGAAAATCTGGACATGACCTGGTGTGAGCTCCCAGCCCAGGACAATTGCATCGTGGGCTGCATCCAAAGCAGCGTGTCCAGCAGGGCGAGGGAGGGGATTCTACCACTCTATATGGCCCTCACAAGACTCCACCTGGAGTCCTGCGTCCAGCTCTGGGGTGCTCATCACAAGAAAGATGTAGACCTCTTAGAATGGATCCAGAGGAGGCCATGAAGATGATCAGAGGGCTGGAGCAACTCTCCTATGAAGACAGGCTGAGAGAGCTGGGGTTGTTAAGCCTGGAGAAAGAGAAGGTTTGGGGGAGATCCCACTGTAGCCTTAAAGGGTTCTCATAAAAATGAAGGAGGGGCACTTTTTATACTGGTAGATAGTGCAGGACTAGGGACAATGGCTTGAAACTGGAAAAGGGCAGGTTTCAATCAAATGTTAAAAAGAAATTCTTTACTCAGAAGGTGGTGAAGAACTGCAACAGGTTGCCCTGAGAAGCTGAGGATACTTCACCCCTGGAAGTGTTCAAGGCCAGGCTGGGGGGGACTTTGAACAACCTGAAATAGTGCAAGGTGTCCCCGCCCATGCCAGGGGGTTGGAATTGGGTGATTTTTACAGTCCCTTCCAATCCAGACCATTCTATGATTCTCTTTTCATCCTTATGACTGAAGCAGCAAGTGAGCCCAAGCATCTAACAAAAATCACCAAATCACCACTCAAGTCAAAATGACACTAACAAACAGAGGTTTTACCTAGCTACTCAACGACAGGATCCTAGTCTTGTTTTACCTGACTATTCAAGTTATAATAATATAACATGGGTAAATTTGCAACCACAGTGACCTAAGCATTTTTAACCTACTCATTTTTAACCATTCATCCAGCTCATACTTGCCCTATAAACAACTACTGTTCCAACATGACTTTGTAGTAATTTATTTGTTCAAAATATGAAATAAGCAAGCAGAATTTGCTCAAGAATAGTCAATCAAATCAAAAGTCACTGTAACACAATGCTATCTCTGTCTGAAAAAGTTGCATCCATTCTGTGAATTTTAGATATTTTTAGCAAGAACACTGTAGTTGCAGGCAGCGTTTATTGAATTTATGAACTAAGTTCTGACAGAACAAAAGTAGTCAGAGTACATTAAGTAATTTTCCAAAAAGTACTTACTGAAGATTGTGATTTGGGCTGTTTGTTGGACCTGCAAACATAAAACAAACAAGTATTGCTGACACGTTTAGCTCAAGGACAACATCATAAAAAAAAGTCAATAGCAATCTAGAGGAAATTGTCTCTTTAAGGAAGGTTTGTCTCAAGATTCAAACAAAACCCTCTGCATTCCTGAACATAATTATATATTTTTATTCTCAAAGCCACAAATAAAGATCACATGAAACTACTGTCTGCTCCAGCAGCAACTTGAATGGACATAGTTTTGTTTATAAAATATCTTCCAACACAAAGACGTAGGCAGTTAGACAAGGTGTTATCTAGACTAATCACTTGCCTTTTAGTAAGCCCCACCTGAGCCTTACTGTCAGAATTTATGATGTAGCAAGGGGACGATCAACTATTGTCAAAGCAGGAACAAGGTTCAATACCCAGAACTTCACTTCAATACCCAATCACTACCAACTGAACTGTGGAATTAATTATTTACATTGCAAAATTAGAAAAAAAATTTGGAAAAAAATTTAGAAAAATGCATGTAGAAATTTTTTCTCCCATTGCTCTAGAGACAAACTACATAAAAAGCTGGCTTCCAGACTGGATGATTAAGTCTCAAAAATGCAATATAAGCACTTCTTCAAAGGTGTGGTGTACCTTCATGTGTCAAAGGACAGAATTTGAGGCCAGGCTTCACACAGCAGTACAGAACTGATATTCACAAGGATGGGCCCAGAACCATGAACATCACACAGAAAACTTCTTCTCATTCTTCTTTTCAGCTTTTGTTTTTTTCACAGACTGCATTCAGCAGTAGAGTGAAAACTCCAGGCAATGAAATGTTACCTTTTTTTTGTACTTCATACTGGCACTTCTTTAATTTTTTTTCTTCACTGTGTATTTACAGACCTCTACATCTGTATTTACTTTCTTTTATTACCAGTAAAGGGGTATCAAGTTCAACTGAGAAGTTCTGTGCTGGGAGAGAGGCCCCAGGCACTGACTTTTGTTTTCTTTTGTGTTGAGAATTTTTTCTTAAAACATTAAATTTATTTCTCATTATACTATGGTTAAAACTAATATCCAGTCTATAAACCAGTCTGAGTAGTTATAAAAGCCAGGAACTCACCAAGCCTGACAAACAAAACTCCTGTTGCAGTTATTGTCTTCATCCCATTTGAAGCCACGCACTGGTAGTATCCTGTGTCTGTGGTATCCAGATCCTGGATTCTCAGACGTGAACCATAATCTGTTTTTCTGATGATGATCCGTCTTGGCTCCTGAACCACTGGAGCATCATTTTTTAGCCATTTGACATTTGGGGATGGATTTCCTGCTACCTTGCAGTGGAGGATTGCTGTTTGCCCCTGGACTACAGTGATATTGTTTACTGGTTCCAAGAAGGTCAGGAAGTAACCTAAGAGGATAAAAGGTCATAAAAAGATCAAACTTTACTTGGGTTGTGGTAAAAGCCTGCTCAAAAGTACTTTTCTAAGAAAGAACCTTGGGAAAAATTTGTTTTCTTTCAAGCACTCAAAAAATACTCAAAAAAATGCAATTCACTGTCCTAAGAACAGCATAGCAACACACTCCAATTTGTGTTTCATTGCCGACTTCATGTTTGGGTACAGGTAGGTATGCAGATTAGAAGGTCAATCATGAATTGATACCATTACACTCCTAACTGCCTATTTGGACACCTATTTTGAAGTAGTAGTGACTTTTTCTACATCTGACATTCTAAAATACTAACATCCTAACATACCTCGAACGCTGTTCTGTTCTAACAGCAAAACATACCCTTGTTCAATAAGAGAGTAATCCCTGTTGTAACCATTTTGGAATATCATTGTAATTTTTCCACATAATCTTCTTACACGATTACAGATTTGTCTCAAAAAGAACTACAGCTGGAAAAGTTACTTTTAGATACTAATTTGACTTGTCAGTTAATCAAGAAAATCTTAAAATTAGTCTGATTTGGACAGGCTTATCTTATAATAAGTTTTAAAGATGGTATGTATCACATTAAATTTAAAGAAATAATGTCTCTGTTGTCTCAGAAGTAACCTGTGATACAGAGGGGACCATTAAGCTGATTATGGACTGCCATTTTTCACTTGAAGTCAAAAAATATGGTCAAGGAAAGGTCTCTACGGACATTGCATAATTACATTTTGTAGTTATTTTGCAAGTGAAAACTACAAGCCCTAACTGGTGGTTTGTTGAAAGCAAAGGGCTTGTTAAGCAGGTTTGTATTGGTGATCTCTAGGGATGACAAAAAAGAAGAAATTGATGGAAGGGCACTGTCAAAACCTGACAGTCAAATCTTTTGTATGTTATTATTTATAAATTTAATTTGGTGTTAGGAGTCCTGCAACTGACACACATCACAAACTGAAAGCTTGACAACATGTAATTTCACTGAAACAATAATGTTGTTACATTACCTTACAAAACAGGTAAGAAAAGTGTCTAGCTGTCATGCTCATGTTTTGTTTGTTTCTGTGAATTTAGACCATCTAGATGTAAAGCACCAGGAATTCAAATTACATTATATTTTTATGGCAGCTGGACCCAAATATCAAATAATTTTGATGGATGCCCACATGTGGACATTTCCTATCAGTCAGACTATTTTGCAAGTGTTTAATTAAGAAATAGTGTATTACTGTGCTGGAATCTAACACCAGTAAAGAAATGGTCTGCACTGACAGTCTAATTGCTGAAATACCTTAAGAAAATTGATGCTCTGCTTTGATTTATATTTGACAGGACCATGAAAATCAGTTCCTCTGTAATGGTTAAGTATAGCACCAGAGAGGCGAGCAGGAGAAACATCAAAATATAGTAAGTGTGCAAAGCCAGATTTTACTGGAAAACTGGATTTTCCTGTGTATTACATTGTTCTCTCTCTAGTTTATTCTCATCAGCACCACTGAGATACTGGCCTGCATCCATGGGGGCATTACCTAGCAGAGACAGAGATACCATAATCCCGATCTACTCGTGCCTATCAGGCCACACCTGGAGTATTATGTCCAGTTCAGGTCCCCAAAATTCAAAAATACCACAGAAAGACATGGGATGGTCCAAAAGAGGGCTACCAACATCTGCTTGTGAGGAAAGACTTGCAGTAGTTAAGTCTCTTCTCCCTGGAGAAGAGAACGGGCAGGAGGGGCATCACCACAGTTTCCAGTATGTAGCGGGTTGAGTTCAGAAACCAGGCAGAAACACCAATTAGTGTAGTGGTTTTAAGGGTTAACTTGGGCAGTAGGCCCCCTGACATCCTTTCTGTGAGATAAGCATTAGGAGGAAAAAGCAAAGCAGGCACAAAAACCTAAAGAACATAAACAAGTTTATTAACAGAGTTAAAAGAGGGAAAAGAAAGTCAGACTAAACCTTTAGAACACCTCCCTCCCCCCACCACTCCTCCCTTCTACTACCAAAGTAAAAGAAAAACACGGCCCTTGAGGATTCTAGTCAGTTCATCACCTATATAATAATTTCTGTTTTTCAGTTCACTTAGGGAGAGGAGTCTCTCTTGGTCAAATCATGGAAAAACAATGTCACCACAAGGCAGCCGCCTGGAATGGTTCTCTGCTTGCATGTTAAAGTCCCTTCCCCCGACTTACAGCTTTCCCCACAACTGCTTTTGAGGGTTTCTTTAGCTAATGGGGTACAATTTTTAAGGATGAGCTGTTCAGAAACAAAAGTTTTCTTCACTTCTCAAAGTGCCTGAAAGGCGTAAGGACACTATCTCTGGGAGTATCTTCATCTCTAGAAACAGAGGTCCTTTCCTGTTGTAGGATCTCTGCTCAAGTTTCTCATCAAATCACAGCTACTTCAGCATGTACTTATTGCAGCACAGGTACTGTTGCTCACACCAAGTTACAGCTACTTCAGCATTTGCTTGTTCTAGTACAAGCACTTTTGCTCACAGTTACAGTTTGAACGCTCCACCCCCCCCATGCTTTCAAGAAATTACAATGGGTAGTCTAATATATCATAGTCCATCACCATGGTTTTTTCCAAGAGAATTTCAGCTTCTAGGATAGAAGCATCTCCTCATTTTCCTCTCTCGAGGTTTCAGGTTTTTCTTCCCCACTGACTTGGGCATCTTTATAGTGTTTTCTTCACGCAGCTTCACCTTTCTCTGTCCTCTGACTGGGGAGAGGATTGATCTGGTCTGGAAGAATCTTAACAGCACTAAGAGAGTTAATTTCACCGGGGCCTTGCAGCTGGAATTCGCTTATCTCTTGGCCACGTGATCCTGCCGGGAGCAGTCTCAGTCTCAATTTCAGCCGCTCTAGGGGTGAGGGCTGGCCTGGCCTCTGGGGGGTGGCCGGCGAGCAGGAGCGGCTGCGATCTCAGCCAAGCTGCCCCCGGCTGGCAGAGCCCGGCCCGGCCCAACCACCCCCCACCAGTTACCTGTTCAGCCACAGGAAACAAGAGAGATTTTCCCAGTCTTCGGTCTTTCTTAAAATGTGGATCACAGAGGCGTGTCCAGCTCTCTAAGTGGTTTAAAAAGTTGCCAATATTCAGCCTAGGCAGCTGATTGGTTCTGTTGGGTCTAGAGGAAGCTGTAAGCAGCTCTTTGCAAAGATTCACTTCCTGGCAGATGCGGCCTTCTTCAACTACAATTTCCAGCTATGCTAAACCACGACACAGTACCTAAAAGGCACCCACAAAGAGAATGGAGACACTAATCACAAGGTGCTACATGGAGAAGAGAAAGGGCAATAAGTGAAAGTAGGCAGGAAATATTTCATTTCAATAAAGACATTTTTTGCAGTGACAACAATCATTCACTGGAAAAATGAACTGCCTAGAGATGTGGTAGTGTCCTCACCACTGGAGGTTTTCAAGATGTGATTGGATTGCATACTAGATCATTTTGTCTAGGCTTTCTTTGCCCAAAAGCATTGGATTGGAGGATCTTAAGAGGTGCTTCCCAGGCTGGAATGTTTATGTGTCTGTGATTCAGCATTTGTGGGGACAAGCTGAATGTACTCATACAAAGGAGGAAAAATAGACTGTTTAAGACCTTTTTTGAGAAGCTAGGCCACTTCCAGCATGGAGCCAGCACAGAGGTACATTTGTCTGGTTCAGTGGAGCTTCTGATTCCCAAGAAATGAAAGAAGCACAGAAGATCTGTCTAAAAGGTGGGGCCAATTCAAATGGTGTAAGATGACAGACAGGGACTGTGGTTTTTCTGGCTCTTTACTGCACTTTTTGCTCTTCACATGCAAGTACCTGAAAAGTCTATGTTGTTCTTGTGCCCTTGGTCAGCTTTTGTGCCATTTGCAGGTTGTAGCTTCCTCAAAACCTTATCACTACTACCCTTTTTATGATTTAAAACCAGCTGGGAGGAGTCCAGCTCCTCTTTCTTGGGATAGTCATGGATATTGCATTCAAATACATTTGGATGAAAACAGATAGTAAATTTACTTATTAGGACTTATTAACTCAGGATTAAAGCCATGTTAGAACTTCCTGTTTTACTAATTAAAACAGAGCTACTGCAGGAAGTAATTAGACCCATATCTTTTAAGCCATCCAAAATATTTCATATGAATCTATGAATCTAATCCTAATAATTACTAGAACAAAACTATCACCGTGAAAAACAGTGCCAAAGATTTATGGATTAAATCAGACCCAGTGCAATTAGATAGACTTTCCCTGAAGTCAGGGTAACTGCATCTATTTCCTGCAGGTCAGAATTCAGCTTCAGTTCATCATTACTCCTGCCAATTTTACAGGTATTTTCTGCAGTGTTTTTTATTACCTTCTTATTACAAACCAAGTAATAAATATTTTAACCTAATGAACTTTGAAACATTTGTGTTTTCCAAAGTTCTCCAGAGCAACCTAAGAGCAGTAGGGCAGCTCACGGCCTATCCCCTGCCTCTGTCCACTGTCAACTCCACACTCCCTATTTGCTGGTTTCATTTCCTCTTTGAGGAGTGATGTTTATATACTCACTGATTCTGAAGTATTTGTATGACAGAGCAGGCAGCCATTTGTTGAGCTGCTCTGTTATTTGGTGTCCACTTTAGATAACCCATAATTGCAATTCTTTCAAACAAAGTGGAAAACGTAACCAACCATGTTCTAAAGAATGTTTTCTTTATTTAATTTCTGTGGTGATAATCAGCAGTTACTTTTCTTGTAATGTACGTCACACCACAAACACAATGTAAATGCTAGTTTGAGGCAATGGTTTGGGGAAAAAACAAATTTTCCCAGGATAAATAAGGACTTCAACAATGTGCAAAGCAATTTTTTTCCAATGTAGTTCTCCTTCCTCTCCTAGTAAATCTCAATTTGGACAGGTATGAAGGAAAATGAAATGTGAAGATGCTAGAACTTGTATTTAACTTGTGTCCTGTATCTTGTGTTAAGCATCAGTCAAGTAGAATTCTTTAAAACTGGAACAGAATTATTAATCTGTTTTAATACTAACATAATTTAAAAACAGAGAATAAATGCTCTCTATATATTTTGTGTTTGTTACATATTGCCAAACTTGTAAATGTCCTATTGTAAATGTTATATTATAAAGAATTATATTTTATTTGGGAGATGGATAACAAATAGAATTTTTTTAAAAATACAAGTATAATGTCCCAAAATTTCCTGTGTTGGGAAAATATTGGGTTTTATAATCTGGCTTGTTTCCAAGGGTCATTGAAATGAAGGAAGATGCTTCCTTTGCCTTCAGTGGTCTTTGGCATGGTTTAAGTATTTCAAAAGGAAAATCTATCTGGTAGATATTTCTGCATTTGCTGTAGGCAACAATGCTGTAAATTAAATTTCTCTTTTATTACTGTTTCTAACATAGTTTACAACCACTACTAGTATTTATTTTGCTTGAACGGATTAAAAAGTCTTCTGTCAAGAAGCTATGAGAGGACAATGCAACTTAATCTATATATTATGTTATGCTATCGTATTCTATGTACTCTATGAATAACATAGCTTAGGGAAATGACTGACATGAATTCCAGCAAAACTCTTTCATATTTTGAAAAACCTTTGTTAAGTTGCCAGTACTTCATATTTTTAAATGGAATAAATTTGATATAAATATATCAAACAGAATCCCACAGCAAATCAACATTAAGATGACAGGTCTATTATTCATGTTTTGGCAAGAATATAAAAATAAGCTTTTACAGTGTGTGTCAAATCATTGTCAAGATATGCACGAGAATAGATACTGAACTAAAAACCTAAAGGGTGCAGCTATCACTAGGACCTCACATGCATATTATATTTCTTAGTTTTATTTACATTACTCTGGCACTTATGTGTCCAAGTTATTGGCTCAAACCATATGTGTTGTTCTTGGCATAAACACAATATAAAATGATTGCTCCACTTTTGTTATTTTAAGATCTTAGCTGTGATTTTGAAGTTCATTCTAAAAAAATATTTTAAACCTCCTTAGTTACTTTAGATCATGTAAATTCTGGCTTAATTGTTTTCAATTCAAATTTTAGTTTCTGTTCATTTTTTATTGCTTTTACTCTTTATTTCCTATGTGATTTTAAAAATAATTACACATTCATAATTTTAAAATAACCTTCTATATGGCAACCATGACTTGTATTTAGTAAAAATTTGTAACTCTTTTTATCTCAGAACTTCCACATCATTTATGAATATTGAAGTCTGATGAGATGGGATGATACCATCACCCTAATTTTCCAAATGCAGGAAGCAGAGCAAGGGGAGTCTAAAGGTTTTGCCAATTCACGCAGGGACTAAGTGTCAGTATCTATGATACTACACTGAGATTCACATCTTTCTATATTCCTGAGATAATGACACTCTGAGATAATCATCCATTTTGGCTCCTATCCAAGTTGATTCACCTTTCTTTCTGCCCTGCACAAGGAACACAAACACTGAATATCCAGTTTTTGAGAAAAAGAAAGGAACATCTGAGTCATAAATTACTAGATACCTGAAGATACAAGTCTTTTCAGACCAAGTAGTAGTAATTGCATATATGTTTTATCACTTTTTAGAAAACTTATTTCTCTGTAAGACATATATCTTCATTTAAATAACTTTATGCAACAGTCAAAAAAGCCTATAAAGCCATCAGTTTAGTACTACAGAACACATCACAGTTTACAAGAGTCTCGGCTTGAGATACTCAGAATTTAAAATTGGCTGTTTTAAAAAAAGGGCAAATTGCTTTTTTTCCACATAACTGCATAAATTTAGACCATTTTCATCATAGAATAAAAATTTCCAGTGTTCAAAGTCCCTACAAAAATATGTATATTACAATTTGCGTAAAAAGAAATGTGGGATTTTTTTTTCTTTAAGCTATCTTGCTTTTTCCTTTTTTGATGTCTTCCCACCTTTTTTCATTTTTATCTTCAAATAATCTTTTTTTAGATATAAATAAAAGAGCATGATCTTTCTCACCATGACTCTTTCAAATGGAAAATTTCTGTACTAGCATTTTAAGACTAATATAAACTTATATGCAATACAAAAGGTTTCTGGGACTGTATTTTAAGTAATTAAACTAATGATATTTCCACTAAAAGCAAAGTCACATTTTCCTACAATAAGACATAATTTTTCACCTAGGATGCATACTTTAGCTTATGCAAAACTGAGGCAGACACCACTGTTCCAAAATCTATAGTGTGATGAATACAGTACTAAGCATAAAGTGTTCACAAAATTGACAGGTAATCTATAAAGAACATAAAAGAGATGCAGAGTTTTCTAGGTTTATAAAAGAACTGAAGACTGTAATAGGAGAAAATGTATGTGAAAGTTGCTGAAATTCAAATAATGTCTTTCTAGAGGTGTGTATAACAACATTTCTGTAAATGCATGAGTTTAGGGGACATGAATGACACCATAACATCTTGGCAGATGGTGGGAGTCCAGTAAAGTGACTCCTTCCACAAGTAAATCAGAAGTCCAAATACACTGAGAAACACCATCCTAATAAGGAGGGCAGATTGAAGCCTAAGACCCACGATTTCTCACACAGAACATTTTCCTAAATAAAAAACAGTCTCCCCAGTTCTCCACCCTCTGTTTTATTTAATCACAATATGAAAATGAGTGATTTACAGTATATTGGAGCCAGGTCAGGAAATGGAAGGGATATTGGCAGGTCTCCCAAAATACACATGAGTATTTAAGGAAACTACTCTGTTATATACTGCCACGTAATATTTCCAGATGAAATGATACCTTTACAACCTAATTTAATCCAATTTGCATCTCATTCTTCATCCTATTTTTTGATCTCAACATACAAAAATCTATCCAGAAACATGTAAAATAAGTTGATTTGGTTCACATGCTCTTCAAATGTCCTTAGGAGCAAGGAATTAACAACTGCCAATCTAGGAATGAAGCTGAATTAGCCTTGAAATACTGTTACAATGTGCACATTGTCCTCTCCTCTAAAATCAGTGGGTTTTTAGGACCCAGTTAGAGTATGTTAAGAGTGTTTCTGCAAAAGAGAAAGACACCAAGTGAGGCTGACTTGAAAGTAAGACTGGGGAAAGTATCATCTTTGCAAAGACTGTACTGAGAGGAGAATTGTGCCTGAGTGTTTTGTTTTTATTCCAAAGCAGACCTAAGTAAATTCTTCTACAGCAAATGCTCACTGCTCTTCTCTGGTTTTCAGTGAAACATTGCTCAGAGGCAGTGCTTTTGTAGTCATTCAGGTGCTCTATTAAAGGAAACGGGAAGATAAATTCTCCTCAAAGCCATAGCCAAGCCATGGTCCCTTCTCATCAACTATCACTTCACTTGTAGGAAGAGACTTGCAACACTTTTTTAAATGCACGTTATTAATAATACTTTGCTTAACCTAGGTGTGTCTTTGGAGACAGAATAATTTTTCAGGACTTCTGGAAGATTCTAGAGAAGAGATTCTAGTCTCTTTTCGAGAGACTAATATGCTTGGTACTGCTAAAGTGGCTTTTAATTTGGGTATTATTAAAGCTGCTTATCTCCATGCCTGTTTTGGGTCTATTCTAAAATTTAAAAAAAATTTAAAATGGCAGGTTACAAGCAAATTGGAATAACTAAAGATTTTTCCTAAGGAAAGAAAAAGATTGATGTGATGGAAGGGCTGAAGAACTGTTCCTATGGTCTCAACAGTATGCCCAAACTTTGAAGTAGAACTGTCCAGTGCTTTTTGGTAACAAAACCTGACACCTTACTACTATGGCACAAAAACACATGGGCTAACATTCCAATTATTTTTGCTCGTATGCAGAAATTTGTACCCACATTAAAAAAAAAAAAAGGGCGGGATCAAAATGAGGCCATTTCCACACCAGGCATGCTGGAAACTAAGAACTGATTCTATACCAGTGAATCATTTTAAGAACATGGGGCCCTTTCTTTCTTCCTTTTTTTTTTTTCCAAAGGAAATATATGATTCTTATGATGTAGAAATGTTTGACATGTGATTAATTACTTCCTCAGACAGGTATTGCCTGTGGCTCTGCAAAAGAAGGAAATAACTGGAAGTCCTTTCTCAGCAAGAATTTAACCAAGCACTGTCACATAAAAAAACCAAAACTCTTTTATGTCCGTAGCCTTAAAAGCTCAGACATAACAAAAGAGAAAAGTGGGACCAACTTGCCAGGCAAACAAGCCTATCAGATGCAGTTAAAGATTAAACATGGCCCTTTTCCATCAAAAGTAGTGTGTACTTCAGTGTGAATAAAACAACTGGTAGTATGCAGTGCTACTGACAGGAATGACTATTACTGAAATTTATTCCCATAATAGATGGCAAATTCTAAACTTCTAAAATATTTCAGCAGCTTCAGAAAACAGCAAAGAGTTGAGAAATGGAGTATACCAGGTCTTCTTTCCAAATCGGAGGGACTTAGTCCCACACTGACAATCAGTAGCAAGGTGGTTACATATATGCAAACAGAAGCACATCTTTTTTTACTGACTTATGGACAAAAATTAAAGGAAGATTCTGTAAAAAACTTTCTAATATGCACAGTCAGGGTAAGAAATCTAACTAATATTCAGGAGGACAATAAGGATTAGATAACATTTGATATCCATGAGAAGTGAGACTATATTCCAAAGTACTCTCAAAATTTATGTTCCTCTGACAGACAAGCTACAAGAACATCTGGCCAACACCACAGAGCTCCGTAGACTTCAGCATGTGCTCATTAATGAAGCTGGCACGACTATCTGACACTTTTCCCTAGCATACGAGGTAAAGTATCATAGAATTTATGTTAACTAATAAATTACTAGAAATTCTGACACCACTGTCAGTTTAAAAAACCAAAGCATTAATTCACAGAGCTACTTAAAAGGTAAATATTCTTGTGTTGTAATGGTCTAGATTTAATTACCTCAAACTAAGGAAACCAATACTTAACGTTTACCTAGAGATGCCAAGTGTGGTGCTGTACAAAATTAAATCAATTTCATGGCAACAATGTGAAATAAAATATGCTGGGAAGGTAATAATAGCCCTCTGTGTTTGGATCAAACATCTAACCTCTCCATGTGAGATGACTCAACATGCTTCAGAATTAATTTTTATAGTCTCCTTTAACCTTTCTATCCCTTGCTATTCCTTGGGATCAGAAGTGTTAAGTCACTCAAGGTTGCCTTCCTTACAGACTTGTATTAATTGACAAATACAGGGAATATACAATAACAGGATTTTGCTAGTCCTTTCTGAAGAATGTTTATGCTTAAGCAGGTGATGAAATTAAAATTAATTTTACCTTTAGGTGTTGGAATTGGTCTCTCAAGTCCATCCACATGACCTAAGGGGTCATTTGAATCTGGAATTTCCATTTCACCTACAAAGAAAGAAAGATGTTGTTGAATTGAGGTGTTGAATTTGTGTTAAACAGCATTGTAACAGTGAGTTCAGCAAACTCACTCAGTCCATATTTTGCTTCCAGAGTAGCAGACGGGAAACACAGCACACAGGAAACACATATCAACAAGGTCAGGATTTATCCATTGCAGATTAGAAAACTCTACAATAATTACTTTGTGGATTACTTACTGTTTGGCAAAATATACAACATTAAAAACGACATTCCAGTTCTCACCAGAATAAAATTCACACATTTTTATGAAGAATGCAAACATTTCCTGGAAGCAAGGCTGGCTTAGCAAATTAAGCAGTACCTGAGCTTTACTGACAGTCTCAGTTACAAAATGGCATGAATTTGCTTTTAAATTTACATTAGGGTAATTCAGATTCTATCTCCAAAAGTCAGACTCATCATTGCTACTTATTCTATTCTCAGCCTCTTCCCTGAAAGATATCTTTGGAAATTAAAATGTAACTGTTATCCAAGGATTTCAAAGTTTGAGGAAATAGATAGACATCTTCTGTATGCACTCCTCTTTTCTGTCTAACATATCTAGCAGGCTGAAGAGAGTACTTTCAGGTTCCTTTGCATTTTAGGCAAAACTCCAGCCATTATAAATCAGGATCTGACCTGTCTGCTCTCCCTTTTGAAAATATTGAGTAAGGAACAGAACTGAACTTTTAACTCAAACAAAGGTATAGATGTGCTTTAACTAAAACAACTTTTAAAATGACACCCCCTATTTTAAAAAAAATTTTCTAATTTATATTCAATCATCCAAATTCCTTACATCCTTAGTGTATCACTGAGATATGTAAATCTGAGGTCATCAAGATCTAAAGTGAAAGATCTGGGCTTTATTGTAGATCTGTTAGGGGTGTTCACAGTATTGTTTTGGGTGAAATGAAGCTCGAGGAAAGGCTCTCCCTCTTCCTTTTGTCCCCATTACCCTTCCTTCAAACTGACCCTACAATACCACTCTGACTGCAAGTCCCACTGAAGAAATACAAGTAACCTCACCCCTGTCTTACACCATATTATGAAAGAAGGAAAGAAATCAGACTCCTTTGGTTTTTGTTCATTCTTTCACCCATTATTTGAGCACAGATTTAGCTAACCTGCCTTTAACATTACCAGGTAAAACACAGAAATCAGAGACATTCTCTACAGCAGGCTGGATCTGAAAGTCTTTTGTCATAGTACTGTCCCTTTGTCACAATTCATCTCTTCCTTTATCTCCCATTGCTTGAAGATTTTTGCCTGGCAGTAGTAGAAATTCCACTTGATTTGTGTGCTCATTCCCAGACAACCCAATTAGAGTGATGGTGAAGATGGTGTTGTACCCTTGGTAACACACTCTTTCAATTTGGATCAGCTAAGGCTTGGGCAGACATCCTGCATCTTCTGCTGCTCCTAGCACTGGCCAGTGGAAATCATAGATAATATTCATCTGCAGACTGGAGGGAGAAATGGAGATGGGTGACCAAGGTGGCCATTGCCAAGCTTTGCCATTGCAAATCCCAACACAGTGTGTCTTCATACCGGTGCAGGCAGGGTACAGATTAGCGCCTGAGTTTTAACTGTAAAGAAGATTTGTTGATTTGTTTGATTCAGTGTGAAGTGGTGAATGCACTGTTTGACAGGCATATGCTGTCAAATTTCAGCAGAGATACATTACTTCTTGTTCTTACCAAGCAGCAACAAGACAAGTTCACCTCTATCCCTTGCTCTTGCTTGACCTTCTATATGTCACACAAGAGGTTTAGAAGGGGCAACAACATTTACTGGCCACAAGAAAGACAAATCCAAGATGAGACAGCCAGAGCAAAAAGAAGAGCAGGAAAACCAATCAGTTTTTTAATCCTCAAGTACCTGCCCATATCTTACTCTGCTGATCATAATCCACCAGCGTTCACATGATGGAACACTATTACAAGCCTGGTCTTAAGGATTCTTAATTGCTTAACACTCAGCTCTCTGGACTCCAGGCTGCCTGAGATCTGAGTGGCTCTTTTGGTTTAATGCCGGATGTTCAACTTTAAAAGAGTTGTTTCTATTTCTTCAGTAATCTCATGGAATTTACAACAGAAAAAGACATTAGAAGTTCAGATAAATGAGCACAAAAATGTTTTCCTCTCTCATCTCTCCTTCCCAGACCCATATATCTTATTTTTTTAAGTTTTTCAAAACAAAGGTGGAAAGAAACAGAAGCATTTGCTGTTTTGAAAAAGTTTCAATAATAGTTTTATGTGATTCACTCTTGTACTTGATATGCTTCTGTCTGGAAAAAAAACCTTAATCTCTAGATGTGCTTTACTGGAGAACAATTACAAACCATAGACACCACCTATCATCAAAATCTCCAGAACTAAGAAAAATTAAAGTCATTTGTATACTTTTCAAATGATCAATACAAATCAGATCTGTCACTTAAACTTGGTTTTATGAAAGAAAAATGTCTATTTTCTGTAATCTGCAAAATTGCACTTCAACCACGTTTATGACAAATTCCAAGCTTTAATCCTAAAGTTTCTGTACCACAACTTAAAACACCAAAAAGTTACTGTTGATTTGAAAAATTAAGTTTTTAACACTATAAAGGCAACCATCAAAACCAAATAAAATCTTTTTCTCTTGCACTAAACAGAACTTAAAAATTCTGAATTCAAGGACTTAAAGTAGAGAACTGTGTATTCCTGTTGAATATTATTTTCAGTGCTTTCTGATTTTGCATTAATAACATAGTATGTTTCTCCTGCTAGGAGTGAATCCATGGTCTTTACCTCAACAAATAATAATTCTTGTAATTTCTTTTCCAATTTTCCCTACTATAGTACAGATGCATACTGATCATATCCCATCACCAACTCTCTGCAGTATTATTCTTGTTTGAAGACCCCTAAATAACTACGCTCCTGTCTACTCCTGATTTTTAACTCCCTTTTCTCACTTCATTTAATCAATATTTCTGTAAGGGTATTCTATTTTGCTTTTCTTCTTCCTACTTTCAGTACCTTTTCCTAGATATTCGTGTGTTGTTCCATTCCCTGAAGGAGACAAAAATCCAAGAAGTAATTTAAGGTGCCCAACTTTCACTGTCAGTTTTCATCAGTAAAAAACTAGTACTGGGAAAAACATAATTGTTCATTAAACTGGTTTTAGATGTCACAAAGATGTCAGATAGTCACATCTTTTTTTGTATCTGTAACAAATACCGCATTGTCATACGATGCAAAGAAAAGAGGTAGACTTGCAAAACACAAAACTAGAAGAACAGCAGCAATCCACTATACAGTTGTTATCAAAAAATGATAAGAAAAGAAATAGTTAATAACTGAACCTTAGATGTGATCTTACCAACTCACTCTGTCAGTAAATATGCTCTCATACATGGAGAACATTGAACATTGTGTGCTGCTGAGGCTCTCTCACTTCAAAAAGGGTACAGAAGAGTTGGAAAGGTTTCAGAGAAGTACAGTGAGAATATTTACCTATGAACCAGGTTTTGTACTGCTGCTAGGATTTGTCACTCTGAGAAGCAGATGGCTGAGTTCAATGACAGTAGAGCTCTATGGAGTTACGAGCTCTACAGTGTGGATGGACCAATCTCTTGGTAAAAATGGCAGTGTTAGAAAAAATAGCAACCATCAATTTCAAAGCAAAGGTAAAACAAGGTAAAGTTTTCTCAGAGGAGATGTGGTTAGACTGAGTGCAGAATTCACATGGGCTACAGCTGAGAGTGGGTTCAATGAGACCTAATTATCTCACAGAAATCCTATGTGGACGTGGAAACTCCCAGGTTAAAAATGGCTGGAGGCTAGGTAAATACCCAGCACAGAACAGTGCTATGTACCTGGATCTCTTACACTTTTACTTCAGCATTTCCCTTTTTGGTGCCATCAGAACCAAGACACAGCATTGCACAGACGTCTCATCTGCTCCTGTGCGGTTATTCTCACACTTTTCACTAGCATATATTTTCTCCACAGACATTAAGTGTATCACAGTTTATTTCTGAAGACCCACTTCTTCAATTTACATTTGCAGTGGGAGTGTGAGGTAGAAGAGATCATGCGTGTCCTGTCCTCCTTGCACATTGCATGACCAGACAAATCTTCAACAGAACCAGATCTCAGCCTGAATGCCAATGGCCAGTGTGGGACAATGCATGTGCCAGATGTGCCACATGTCAGATACTAAGGAATACCTTATTAATCCTCTTTTCAGGGAGCACACAGTCAAGCAAAATGCAGACTCTGTAAATAGTAACTATTTTAAACTTCTCACTCACACAAAAATGATTTCTTAACTTTTCAAGGCAGTAAAGCGAGCCATTTCACCTTACAGAAAATCCCACTCGGAAAGAAAACCCATATTTAAAATAATAATCCATATTTTTGATGTACAAAATGCATTCTGTTCCTTTGATTTACCATAGCCAACTGCAGCAAAGAGACAGGTGATACAGAAAATTCTTTTCCTGCTTGTATATGAACAACTGTCACCTAATTTTAGATTTCCTTTCTCCTGAAAATATAAGACAAGATCCAGCACAGGTAGCCCCACCACTCTATTTTATGCATCAATGACCAACAGAATACAGAAGGAAATATCCAGTGTTTTTGAGACAGGAAGGCACTTTTACACTTTTGAACAGTAAGTTGCCCAGCTGATCACAGTATCAACTCACAGGGTGCACACCACTCATCCTAAAAGAGCTGAACTTTTTCCTCTGAAATGTCTATGACTTCACAGATCATTCATTACTTGAGAGGTAATTGCAATAAACAGATTCCAAAATGCTCATGGCCATAAGCAGACATCAAAACAATGCATTAATCTTCATCAAAAAGCCAGTCACAAGGAGGGGGTTGCCATAATTGATACCAGGGACAAACCAAGCCCTCAGCCTCACACAGAAAGAGAAAAACAGGACTCAGGTATTTTCAACCAGAGTGGGCCTGATTGAGTTAGAGCAGTTAAGGGCTGACTGATGCAATATCATGCAATGTTAGTAACTGTCTTTCATTATTTGCAGAGCACAGATGAGATCTTAAAAGATGAGAAATTGCACAAACATTTCCTATTATTTATTAAAAAGCGTAAAAAAAGGAGTGCCAGAGAATTATAGAGCTATCAGCTTAACTTCAATTCCTGGAAAAACAATGGAACAAAGAAGTTATTTTTAAGCATTTACGATAAAGCGGAGAGATGAGTAATAACTAAAATAGGAGCCAGCGTTGACTTGGCTTACACTGATTAGAATCGGACATAAGTCAACAATCTCAAGGTACTGCAAACAAGGCAGATTGCAGACAGAACACATAAACAGCAGTAATCTTCCCCGTCTACTCAAAGCTAGTAAGGCCCTAGACTACTTTCTCTAATTTTCTGTATTCCATTTCAAGATGGATGAGGGTAAAACTAAAATACAATGACTAGCACCATGAAGATAGTCTACAAAATGTGACTAAGAAAATCAAAAACATAATGATTACTGTGTCTGCTTGGTCTGAGGAAGATTAACTATGGACTGAGAACCAGTATTCTTCAAACACAGAGGTCTCAGTGGATGAAATTTTCCAGTGTGGCAGATTTGGCAACCATCTAATTCATATGATACTGCGCAGGTAATAGATGCTTCTTCTCCCAGGTGAAACAGATCTTAAGATCTTTCCCAATCTTGTGATTCTGAGGAAAACAACCATCCTTCTACCATTGTATTTTAAATCCCAAAGCTTACAAATAAATCCTTCAACACTAAAAATTGCACAGGTCTATAATTAGGGAAACTTCAGATTTTTGTTCCGATGTTTCTTCCACTCATCAATAACCCTGTTTCTGTAGCTGAAACCATTTTCAGATTTAAGCATCAATATGCAACCTTTGCTTCCTGCGGCTGTAACCTTTTACTCGCGTTCTAACTTTCTTCTAATAACATAAAACTCCCAAACTCTCTCTCTTCAGCCTAATACCCTCTAATATTCTGTTCTTTTCTTCATAAAACTTTGTTGACCTTCTGTCAATTACTAGCCTCTGGAGCTCCCAAACAAAGGGCCCACTGTACCCTTTGATTCAGCTGCCAATCTGATTACTTTGGCTGGGGGAGGCAGGCTGCTTGGGTTGCTGAATCAGGGCCTTTCATTGAAATTTCTCTTTTCCAACATCTGCAGCCCCTGGCAACCAATTGCAGAGTGGGCTTGGCAGACCTGTAAAGGGTGGTGAATAGGCTACAAAAGATGCAGTTTTTAGCATAAAATCAGTGCACCCCTTTCATAGTGATGGCGGATTAGAACCTTCACGGCACACGTTCCTTAACTGCTGCAAGCTTCACATAAAAATAGCTGAAGGTGGGGGAAATAACCCTCACTTTCTGTTACCATTGCTCTACTGTGACAACAGTGAAGTCTGAAAAACAGTTACTTATAGCTGGTTATCAGCTCACAAGGCATACTCATCTTAGGTCAGCATATTAATGATTTAAATTTATTCTTTGGCCATTCAAAATTCTTCAGCAAAGAAGAATGAATTACTTTAATTAATTACTTAAAATCTTACTTAAAAATAAGAAATAAAATTACTTTCAGCAAAATTAATGGTAATAAAAAGTTCTCACCACAGGGCCATTAGAAAGGGAGTAAGCTCTTTCAAGCATGCTCTGTTATAATATCAAAATAACATTAAAAAACTGTATTTAATGTAAAAGCAACACCAGCCTAGAAGTCACAGAACCTTCAGAAAGCTGATAGAAAACACAGACAAGAAACTTTTAAAAAAGCCAGGGTTGACTTATACAGAATACATTCCCACAATTCATAAGCATTCCTTGTTAAAGCAAACATCTTGTTTCATTAGCATGGATTTTCCACTCTACAGACTTTTTTTTTTCTATTTTACCTAATAGCTATATTGAAATGTTTTCATTTCAGTAAGTATGAGGAAAAACATTGTGTTGCATAATGTGGGAACTACACTGCAGGACAAGGGCAGATACAAGGTTTATGACCTGTACCAGTAAAAAGAGTATCATTATTTGGATGGAAAATATACCACTATTTTTAAATAAAATTTTAAAAATGCATGACTGTTAAATCACCTTCATTCTGCACGGCGAAGATTCATTTCTCAAACACAGGTTAAGAGAGATACAAAATTTTGTATTTTGTCAGTTAAATGCATAAAGAAGGAATCTGCATAGTGCATTAATCTCTGTTACTGTGAATGTTTGTTCACAGATTGATTCGGGATAGACAAGCAGTCTGTTTCTGAATACTTGTTCAATACAAGTGCATGATGAAAAAAACACTTTATAAATTTCTCTATATTCCTGCAGGAACTTATTCATTTAATTAAATAATCCTTATTAACCTACCATCAAACTACTCTAAAACAGAGTGAAAAAGATCAGCTGGTCATCAGCACAAAACTACAGAGAAGGAATGATTCTTCGTTTTCGCATAGAGCTGTGATGAACCCTCAAAACAGAAAAAAATACACCGGAGACAGAGTTTATCTTCTTCGTCATCAGCCAGGCGCCCTAGCAAGTAGTGTGAAGTCAGTGTGAGAAGAACGAAATCAGATAAGTCATTATTAACAGGGATTCAAACACAGACTTCAATGAATACTTTGATTTATTTCAACACCTCATACTGTTAAAGCGTATTTTACATTAACCACACAGCTGCATTTTCAATTGCACTGTCAATCTTTATCCTCTCATTGCACAACTCTCATAATAAAGCTTAGCTATTAAATAACTTAGATTCTTCCTCCTGCAGCTCCTATTTGCCGCTTAAAATGAGAGTTCAGAAATGCTAGTGAGAAAAATCAGAGATAAAGATTTGTTCAGATTTCAGTCACAGAAGAAGCCTTATTAACAGCTGTCAAAACATTACAGTGAAATGAACAGGACCCATGGAAAAGAAGATACTCATTTTAAGTCAACCTTGTCAGAGTGCAAGTCAATTTTGAAGGTGTTAAGCTTTGGATTACAAATGATTCTATTAATTCACAGCCAGAACACTCTGATATAGTTGTGATAAAGTCCAGGTCCTCTTAAAATGCAAAGTGAACATTTAACAGAACACAGCCTACATTCTGAAGGAATATTCAAATCCTATTTTCAATTCTTAAGTCTTCCCGCGAAGTCCTGGCCAAGTCACCTTAGGCCAGATTAGAAAATAATTTGATGCCAAAAGATGCAGACAGATGTCTACCAGGATTTTCAAAAGCATGTGGGCACCTGAATCTCATGTCTGCAGTAAATATCCCTTAATCTTTTGTACCTCAGATGCCCAGAGGCTGAGAGGGGAAAAGGTTAGCTCCCTGATGTGGTTCCTAGTGCAGCTGCATGAGTGTTTGAGTCAGCACAAAGAAGGGACCAGCATGGAAGCAAGAAGATAAAGACAGGGAAAAAGTGGAAGAGAGTCTTTGAATGACTGTGGTGATTTATATCACTACAACTGATCAGAGAATTTCAGACAAATCTATGACAGAGAAACTCCAAGAAAAGCAAAACATAAAACACTATTTGGAAACAAAATAAAATAATCAAAACTCTTCTGAATGTTTAATAAGTAAGAATTAACTCCATGGTATTTACAGTGAAAAATACCTGAGTTTTTTTAGGCCACAAAAGCATTTCAATGTAATTTCTAATTTAGCAGAAATGTAACTAAGTCTACTAGCTATCACAAACAGCTTTTCTGTACAACTGTGTGCTAAGCAGTCAGAGACAGTATACCAGGGAGCATATAAAGCTTTGAATTGTAGAAAACAAGCCCTCACAAGTAATTATGGATTTCATAATGAGTGGTATTTGTTGGTAACATATGATGTTTTGGGAAAAAACAAAAAGGTAAAGCAATTGTGGGTACATTCCAAAGCTCTTCACCACCTCAGTTGTAAAATCACCGTTTAAACACAACCAGTAGAGGCTCTGAACACACCTGCAGTAGCTCAAAGAACACCAAGCAACATGATAATTATCCATGGCATTATTACATGATTGATTATTTTACTGCTTCTGGCTGTGAAAACAAAATAATCTCAACCAAAAGGTTGAAAATAATCATGATTTATGAGTATAACACTCCATCAACTGGGATAAACAATGATTTTCACAGTGCTCTTTTTTTCTGAAAGAAAAAAAGGAGTACAATCCAAAAATGCCAGTCCTCTTTGCAGCCTTAGGCTGAAATGTTTAACACTTCAGTTCAGGAAAACACCCCAAGTCAGAAAAACACTTGAAAATGGGCTTATTTCTAAGAACCCTCTTAAATGCTTTCCTATATTTGAAAAAACCAACAATAATAATCTCCTTCAGCCTAAGAGGTAAAGAAAAAAAAATAACATGGATCACAACCAAGTGTAACAGAATATAGTAGAAGTTATTACCTATTCTAATGGTTATTCTGACTGGGTTGACAACTACAGGAGGGGAACTGTTGTAAGTGCAAAAAACCCCTCTAACATGTTTTTAGTTTTCACTCTGCAATTGTATCTCAAAAGCAGGAATTGCAGCACCAGTCTTTGATGGTAGGGAGGTTACAGCTAGCCACTCTCCCCTCTGGAAAATAGTGAGAGTAAATCGCATGTTCATATTAATCAGAGCACTTTTTGTATTATTTATGGTAAGTATTATAAACATCTCCCTGACCAAAAGCATACAGTGGAAACCAAAGAATAATTAATTCTCAAGCACTAGGAGCTGACACTAATTTGAGAAATCTGGGCACTTGAACGGGGTATCTGGGTTATCAGTACTTTAAGAAACCAAGGCTGGCAAGTGAGCTAATGATAGGGCATTATTCAGCCTTCAATAAAATAATTAAATAGATGCTCATGCTCTTTTCTACCACCAAATATCTATCACAAATAGATGTTCATGCTCTTTCCTATCACAAAGTATCACTTATTTTTTAAAGACCCAAGGAGATAGAATACTATCCTGGCTATCTGAAGCTTTGCCTAAGCACTTGGGATTTGTCTCCTCTAAGTCACAGTAGACTGGAATTTTACAAAAGTACTAAAATTGCTAAAATTAACATCAAATACTATGTTTAAAGAGAAGTAGCTGATCACAAGTAAAGTTTACTTCTTACTATTGATTTTGATCATGACCAGTAACAAAAATAAGTTAAATATACCAGATTCAGTTGTTAGAGAGGCCAAACTTCTTATGACAAAGTATTTTGGTTTTTAGATCAGGAGTTTAAAAATCATAATTTTCCACTGGAAGTTGTCTTTATAATGAGTCATTAGCTACTATAGGTCTGTATACACAGAAAATATTAATTTCTCTCTTCTCTATGAGCAGAACAGCTCTGAAGGCCATGAAGCAAGTGCAGAGAGAGAAAGTTGATGTGCAGTTGGTGCAGCCAGGCAGGTCACAAGTGAGCACCCCCAGCACTTTTGACCAGATCAAATATCATTGTGGCTAAACATTACTCTGTGTGCACACATGCATGAGCATGTGTGAACATTTGCCTCTGTGACTAGAAAAGGGAGGAAAAAGATAAGAAAATATGCCAGGATGTAAAGGAAACTAATATCTGATCTATATTTTAGCCATTGAAAAATGCAAACCAGTTATTCTAACCCAAAATTTTAAAGATTCATTTGTTTTAGTAGGCTTTTCTACATTTCCCAGTATGAGGTTATTTATTTAAATAACTCTAATAGTAAAACTTAAGTATTATTTGTATCTCTTCACTTGAGAGTAGATATCTAAACCCCAAATTATTTCTGCTGACAAATTTTGTCCAGTCTACATAGGAAATATCTTCTTCTTACTACAGAATCTGTTTGACTTCTTGGATTACAACTGAAAGCATAAAGTGAAGTCATAATGGTCATAATGCTCTGAAAGAGACTCCCATCTCTTTCTGCTGTTTAAACTACCTTTTCTTCAACAGAGGGGGGATAAAAAGGTCAGCTGCTTAAGTGGACTTTTATATGGTTCCTTTTTGTTATTTAATTAACAGAGCTAAACAACAGTTTTCTGGACAAAAAGAGATGGTATATTATTTGCTTATGTTCTTCTCAAGAAAAATAATGTAACAAGGGTAGAGTCCTGAGGTGAAAAACAGTGTGTGTGGAATGCTTCCAGATGTGGATACACTCTGTTTTTGGTGAGTGGACAGTGAAAGAACTAAATGAAAACTCAGTCAGAGTCCCATTGACAATAGCTGACACGGTCATAAGGATGCACAGGAACCCTTTTTTGCTGTGCGTGCCTGAGAGCAAAGCAAGGAACAGTTTCCTTAACTGTGCAGTGCAGAGAGCCCAGGCATGCACCCATTAGCAAGCAAGCTCAAAGCACTTAGCAGTTTCAACCCAGCTCACCGATTTCCCTATACCAGGAAGGAATTTCTTGAGCTCCCACTATCATTGCTCATTACCCAGTTTAATAACCTAACTGGTCACAAGATCAGCCTTAACCATTGTATTAATACTTTGTTTCAGCTGCAACATTCAAGGCTTCCTTGCTGCCTTTTTAATGTTCTGAAAGGAACACTTGGGTACAAGTCCCAGTGCACTTTCCAAGTTGTACCTTCACCATTGAAGAGCTCTGAATCTCACATGTATAAACTCCTATTTTGCAAACTACAAACTGCCACCTTTTTGTTGCTCTGACAGCTGGACTGACGTAGTTCTTTGTTCATCACATGGTCAGTCTTCCTCCTATGTCATCAAAAACACTGTGGCTGTAAAACACCTGTTTTCGTGACATGCAAGTGAGAAAGAATTTTACATTTCAAGGTTAACTTGTGGCCCAGTGCCATGACCTCGATCTCATGCTTACGTATTGAACAAAACTTGTCAAAAAGTCACATACAACCACAGCTGAGGTTTCATTAGATGTGTTTTCAGAAAAGCACTCACTCGAAGTGATACCCTCTTATTTTGAACAAATGCAACAAAAAGCTCACGTCTGATCATGCAGACATGATTATAGATGGGAGTGGAATGAGTTGTGAGGAAGCAGCAGCAGTTACCGCTGGAAAATTGGTTTGATGCCCCCCTGAAATGCAAAGAACACAGAAGACAACAGCAACTGCATGCGAATGCCAAATATGCTGGTCTTCATTCCTAACCCTTCTGAGCCATAAAGCTAACTCTAGTAAGAAGAGAAGGCTGCTAGAAGCAGAATACATCTGTTTGCACAACAATTAAAGCAGACATTATAAGAGAATAACATTAAGAAATGACATGATTCTAGGTACTTGTAGGATTCTGAGACTTGTTGATAATGAAACTTCAGTGAAAGTGTCCCATTTTGTGTGGTATACATGGAAGTAACATTTGCACAGCTGGCACTTACTGCGCAATGTAAAGACAGAAAACTGCTAAGCTTAACAGGCAACTTCTTAATGGCAAATACTCTTCTTTATTTTCAATACTGGATATTTTGCCAAATACTAAGTGGGTTTCCTCTGTTTTTTAAAAAAGTAGAATCAAATATTTCCATCCTTCCTCACATATGTAGTAAAAAACCACTTTCTCTGTGCTATGTGAATTTCCCAGGTCTGGCTGGTACAGAGCCCATCAGATAATTACGAGCTTGTTCTGCACTCCTGCACAGGCTGTAATCTGTAGTATTTGGCACAGCAGCAGACTCAGAGAGGGAGCTGCACAGATGGAGAGGACAGCAGTTTGAGCTCACCATGGACAACTGAGGGGCTCAGTCAAGACTGGAAGGAGCCAAGCTGTAGGAGCAGGAGTGGCATGCCCAGTCAAGCAGTATGGAACAGAGCAACTCACAATGATACAAGACAGCTGGCTAGCAAGATGACTTGAAAGCAGAGTGCATTTCTTCTCAATCATCTGCCTATTTTGCTGCCCACACAAGTCAAAATTAATACAAGGTGAACAGTTGTTTCCTATCAAAAGTGTGACTGCCTGATATGAAATACGCCCAGTCACCTGAGTTTAACCTGGTAAAGCGTCAGAGCAATAGAAATAATCATCTAATGGTTGCCTGGGGGCTCAACTTCATTTATGGCAAATAACCTTTACATGACAAAAGACTACCATAAAAATTAGCAACCACTAGCTATCTTTGCTAGCAGACACAGAGATGCCATCATTAAAACAGTCAGAATGATCTGTCTTGTTGCCTAAGACAAGGAAATTTTATTACATGTGCATCAGTTTAAAGAAAACAGAGCTTTTTGTTCTCTAGTATTATCAGGAATTAATTTCTCAGCACTTGCTTTATAAAAATGCTTGTTATTTACAGCATGGTTTTTTTTTGTGAACATCCGTTTTCTCTTCTTCAGTCTGAGATTTGTGAGAATCCACATCTTCCTGTAGCAAAATTCAACTACAGCCAAAATTTTAAATCTTGGTGGACTACCTGCATTAGAGGTAGGAGTTACTGTGTTAACTAATTGTATGGAAGGTTATTTTCCTGTTCTCATGCTTTGGGAAAACATTTAGGAAATTTTGCTGAAAGCAGGAACTGAGATGCTAACCACAACCTAATCATTGGCTGTCTGCTATGGCACTGAATAAAAGCATCTTTGAAATGTCTGGAGTGGTTACTTGTATGTGCTGCACTTTCTGTTGGTAGATATGAAATTGAGAATGCACTGCAAAAAAGCTTCTGTGGATCCTCTACTGTGTCCACTACTTACTGCCTTTTAGATTTTCTACAAAGCAGCCAACTTGAAAGAGACTGGGTGATTTACAGTCCAGCTCTATGAATGTAGATAAGATCTGGTCAAAGATCTAAAACAAAACAAAGAACTCTGTCTTACTCTTGGAATGGATTCTCAAATATTTAAAACTACCATGACCCAGAAAACCAAATGATTGATATATTACCCTTGACCTTGTCATTCTTGGCTAGTCTGTTTTGCTCTGCTCTGTCTCTGTATTCTGCTTTGTATATATTAATCTGAAATATCTAACCTCTCTCATTTGATAAAGTAAGCACTGTAGAGATAATTGGTTATTAAGTGGTCTGCTCAGTTACTTGGCTGTCCATAGGTATCTCCTGATTATGCAATACAGCAGAGACATCGTTTTTGTGTCACTATTCAGAAGAAAAATATCATTAAAAAAGCATATTAAGATTCCTTGCAGGATAATGAAAGCAATACCTAAAACATATTCTAAGAGTATTTATTTTTATTTTGTATATTTATTCGATGAAGTTATATATTATTTGTATTTTCTCCTACTTGGGAAAAATCAACAGTGAATTAATTTATTCATCAAAAAAAGAAAATTCTCTATATTTTTATAAACGTAACTATGTCCAGTAATACTAATTACTAGTCAAACTGAAGGAAATCTTATTTATAACACAAGGTAAATGAACTCCATTTTCTCCTTGTATTTGCCTCTCTAACATAGTGGTAATCTCGAACACGTAAATTTAGTGTGTCAACCTAAACATAATGAATGAACAGCAAAAATGTATTATTCATATAGAAGAAACAAAATAAACTGCATTACATATACATATTTCTTCCTCTTGTTTTTGTCCTCTTCTTCATGAAAATAAGTACACAAAACTCCAGCCCTCCCTGAGAAACACGTGAAAGAAGCTAAATTTCACACCTCGTGCAGAAATTGGAAGAGGAGTCAGAATTGATTATCTGGCACTGCAATTCTTGCATGCTTACAACTGCTAATAGGAGTTTGAGAAAAGAACAATAACAGATGAAGTCCTTAATTGGCATGAAACACTTTTCTTGGTTTCCTGGAACAGGTCTACAAACTGCAAAAGTAAGATTAAATTAGAATGATAAAGAAGGACATTCACATACTGCAAAATTCAGCTTTGAAGAACACATATTCTGGCCACAGAACTGCCACTCAACTTTTAGTAGTCACAGAAGGACTGAATTCATTTACCATAATCCACTTTCCCACCCACCAATTACCATGAGACAAAGGCTACCACAAACTTTCGAGCACTTGGCTTGGCAGGAGTTTGTGAAATTACTTCATATACAAAAGAGGTAGCATATATACAGTATTATGTTACTGTAACAAGGCTTTTAAGCAGATTTTAAGTGACCTTATTGGCCCAAGTCATAAAATGGTAATTCTTAGTGGACTTAAAATTTATGGAGAAATTTGACATGAGCAAGAGCCCCTTGCTGCTTTAGTTAGTATAAAAGGCTATGGCACATTCTGATTTATTGCATTCTAATTCCTATCCTTTTAATTTATTTTTTGAAAGAGATTTGTAACGATGTTAGTCATAGAACTCCAGTTCAATAGCAACAAGCAAACTGATAACCAAACAGTTTCATATGCACTTTGCTGTCCAAATAATGAATACAGCCCACAACTCCAACCTCAAAGTGCTAGCATATCAGCTACAACCATTGTATCAGTCAGGTCCTTATAAGACCCAGTTATGTCAGTTCCCTGCAAGTGTATCTAATGAGGTATATTCAGCAAAATCATTTATTACAGAATTCAAGCATGATTAAAGTACCATAGCTTTCCCACATTCTAGTGACTAAACATGCAAAAGTAGATGTTGAGGTACAGTAATGCATAACAGAGAATAGTAAAGTAAGGTGAAGCCTTTGTGTTCCAAAACTGGGAGAAACAAACACTGAAGAACCAGATGGACCATTAATACATTACTCCATGAGTGATGTCACCAACTAAATGTTGCAGCTTTTGATATCAGTGAAATATCTCCAAGAAAATTAAGGGGTGTTTCTCTACAAAGCTCACATGGCCAACTGCCCTGGTGGAGTGCCTCTACACCAATGCACACAGCACGAGCAACAAACAGGATGAGTTAGAAGCCGCCGTGGTGCTCAAAAGCTGTCACCTATTTGCAATCACTGCTACTTGGTGGGATGAATGCCATGTGTGGCTCTTGAGTGTAGCTATCAATGGCTCACAGGCTGTTGATAAGGGACAGGAGAGGAAGGAGGGCCGGAGGGCTTGCTCTCAACATCAGGAGGTGGATTGAGTGTGAGGAGCCATCTCAGAAGAACAGCCATGAGCAGGCTGAAAGCCTGAAGGTAAGAATCAGAGTCTAAGGCAGCAAAAGGAACCCTGTGAATAGTGTCCGCTACAGGCTGCCTGATCCAGGGCAGCTTGTGGATGAAGCCTTCTTGCTCAGGCTACAGGAAGCATCATGCTCAAAGACTCTTGTCCTGCCAGGGAGCTTCAACCACGCTGACATTTGCTGGGAAAGTAGCACAGCAAGCTTTAGGCAATCCAGGAGACTCCTGGATAACTTCTGGAGCCAGGTAAGAGAAAACCCTACTGGAGGGGGTGAGATACTGGACCTGCTAATCACCAGCATGAGCAAGCTAAAAGGGGGCATCAAGACTGAAGGTAGCCTGGGCTGCGGCAATCATGCACTGGTGGAGTGTGCAGACCTGAGAGATATGGCAAAGATCAGACAAAGAATAAAGAATTTTTAGAAAGCAAGCTTCCAGCTTTTCAAGGAAATAGTCAGTAGGACACCCGGGAAACTGCCCTCAGGTGCAACGGAGCAGAAGAGAGCTGGCAGATCTCTAAAAATATTTTCTATAGAGCACAAGACTTCTCAATTTCCTGGTGTAGGAAATCAAGCAAGGAAGGCGAGAGACTAGCATGGCTGAGTAGGGGAACAACTGCTGGTCAAACTAAAGGGCAAGAAGTAAGTGCATAGGCACTGGAAGCATGAGCAGGTGTCTGGGGAAGAGTACAGGGATGTAGTACAGTTGCATAAGGCTAGAGTCAGGGTGACCAAGGCAAAGCTGGAGCTGAACTTGGCAAGGGATGCAAAGAATAACGAGAAGGGTTTCTACAGGTGTGTGAGCCAGAAAAGGAAGGTTGGAGAAAGCATGTTCCCCCTGCCCCTTCCCAAACCTCATAAGCAAGGCTGACAAACTGGTAACAACAGAGGAATAGAAGGCTGAGGTACTCAACCAATTCTTTGCCTCAGTTTTCACTGGCGACCTTTCTTCCCACAACTCTTGAGTCCACAGAACACAATTACTGGGGGACCAAAAGTCCCTCCCACTGTAAGAGAAGATCAGGTGTGTGACCAGCTGTCACCAACCTGCTTTAATTCTGTACCTTCTCTCAGTAACGTAGCACAGCACCTTGGTAGTTTACAATTGCTTGTGTGGCCACTTTCAGATTACCAACAGTAAAGGAGGCTGTAGCCAGGTGGGGGTCAGCCTGTTCTCCCAGGCAAGGAATGCCAGAACAAGACAACATAGCCTCAAGCTGCACCTGGGGAGGTTCAGGTTGAACATCAGAAAGAAATTCTTCACTTTCTGGGGATTGACAAGCCATTGGAATGGGTTGCTCAGGAAGGTGGCGGAGTCAATATCCCTGGAGGCATTCAAGAAATGACTGGACATAGCACTCAGTGACGTGGTAGTCGATCATGGGTTGGACTTGATGATTTTGAAGGTCTTTTCCAAGAGCCATAAATTGTGGGCCATTCTCTGTGTATTTACAAAATTGCCAGGAGTAAGGATACGTTTCACCTCGGTAGGTTCATGGTCAGTCAGCCCTCTCTCCCTTTCCATCCATCTTTCCCAATTTTCCTCCCCCTCTTTCTCCCTTTTTCCTCCCACCCAAGGAAAGCTCTTGATTTTCCTCGAATTTTCACTTCACCAATTTAAGCCAAAGGGCTTGCATTAACTATAGTGAAAAATATTTAAATTTACTGACATAGAAAGTTCTTTTCTCATTAAAGTTGACCAAATTCTAAGGTGTGGTCAAGCCATTTTCCACAGTGATTCCCTTGCATAACAGGTGTGTATGTGACTATTTTAGGGTAGAGGGGACAACTGACCTGCTTCCATTTATCTCTTTAGATATAGGATCTTAAAGACTCATATCCAAAGGTCTTACATGCCTCAATTTCCAAGCATAAGAAACAACAATCCTTTTAGGTTTTGATTTAATTACATGCATACTTCTGATTCAACTAGTTTTTAGAGTTAAATTAATTATTATTTTTAACTTGTCAAGAAATTAATTTCAAATAATATTTTTTTCTCTCCTGTTTTATCCAGGGAAATGATACTTATCACCAGACTTCTCTAAAATGTTGACTTGTTACTCATCAGGCAGTAGAGCATTGAGCTCTGTTTACACCACTGCAAAGCTTAAGGCATTTTGTGGAATTTTTTTCTTCCAGATGTTGTCCTATCAAAATTTTTACACAGCAGAAGAAACATAACAGTCAAGTCCTGCCTTTTGGCAAAATGACAAAATAGACATACATTAAATGTCAGCTTTCTAGAGTTTACATCACTCACACCCTTCAGTCTACAAGGACCTACAAATTACAGCTGTCGAAGTTTTTGCATAACCTAAACTTTCAGCTCTAGAGAACCCTTACTTGTCTACATTTATTTATATTCTTGGTAATGGAGTGGTTCATTATTTATACTAGCTGTTTAAACAGTAACTGGGTTGTTTTAGGAATTGTGCATTTGTGCAGAGATGGGCTGTGCAGTTTATGTGTCTGAAGAAAATCATCGACAAAGTAACTAGAAATAAAATTGTGCAATCATAAGAGTAAAATATTTTTCCATAAAATCTTGTGCAATAGTTTTTGCAAGCAAAGAACGTAGATTAGCTTACTTCTCACATCTACTAGTCATGTTTTTTAACTGCTAGGATTTAACATTGTTAAATCTATAAACAGACACTGCTACATTTTCAAGCCTCCTTTCATTTTTAGAAATGTGTAACTTTGCTCGTGTATAAACAGCTCTGGAGACATGTTATGGAAGAGTTATTACCTACACACTAAACAATCTCCTAACTGAACTTAAAACTGAGACTGGTGCTCTGCAGATCTTCAAAAATAGAAACGGGTGAACCTTTTCAAATAGGGAGCCTTTTGATCTTGCTGATTCAAGAGTCCTCAGAAGCAGAAATTCTTGCAACTCTTATCTCCAGCATTTTGAATGCATGTTTCCTTTCAAAACTGACAGCACCAAGAGAATTGATCATTATTTGTAGGCGATTGGAAACCTAAACAATGTATGAATGAAAGACAGTCTGTATTACATTGCAGAGAGCATCAACATAGGTAGGAATGACCTGCATGTGCATAAATATGCACACAGCAAATACTAATGCAGAGGTTTTTTTCTGCAGTCCCACACCTCCAGCATCTTTTAAGCATGCACCTTTTAAAAGATATTCCAAAATGTAGAAATTTGAGTAACTTTCTGAAAATTAGCTTGAAAAAATTAATAAAACAGCATTCTGGATTCCACATTTCAGACCTCACAAAGCACATAACAAAAGTTAAGGGTTTCATGATAAAACACTGGTGGTGACCATGTACCCCGCACAAAGGTGAGTGTTTATGACCTTGGTGAGATGGGATTTCCATTTCCTTTAATGAGCCAAGACATCAGACTCGCACTCTTAACTCACGCAAACACAGAACCTGCCCCTGGGACAATAAGTCTGTTTCTGCGGAAGCATAGGAAAGTAAGTGTGGAGAAGGAGGGAGGAGGGGGGAGATGGGGATGGGGACCTGCGTAACCAAACCAAGACAGTGATGGCATCTGTGGTTTAGCTGATCTTGAGGCCAGAAAGAAGAGGAGGAAAAGTGCAGCTGTGAAGCTTTGCATTGGGAGTTGATGGTGGCACCCCTGTTCCGCAGCTCTGGGTAGCACTGCATGCATTTTTGTTCCAGAGGTTGACACCAACAATAGCTCTGATCACCGCAAAAGTGTTTTCCAGTTTGCTCTCTCTGGAACAGTGGCTCTTAAAGCCACAAAACATAGTGTATTTTTCAGAGCTGTTTGGATTTTGAGTTTGGTGGGATGGCAAACACGTTACCTCAGCTTCCCTGCCATAACATTTAACACTGGCAAAGACAGTAAAACTAGGTGCCAACTATACCAGAAATCGTGTGTGGTATTTAAAAGTATCTTGTCTACTCCTGTCACTTGCTTCTTCATTAAGACAACAGACACATATCAGACCTATAACATGTGTGGGCAAAGTTAAAACTCTGCCTTTCCACACTGAGAGGCAGGATGCAGTTTAGCTGAAGGATCACAAAGCAGGCAAATCTCATGGGATGCTGAGTGAGGAAGGGCATATATGCCAGCTGTATGGTCCACATCTGGCTGATCACCCGCACTCCTTGTCCAGCAGCATGTACTGCAACTTCACTTTGGCTAACCAAACAGAGCAAAGAGGAGGAATTCCATATGGAGGTAAATTAAAAGACAGGCAGGATGGAGGGACTGCAGGACTCTAGAAGAAAAGGTTAGATGTAGTGGTATATGGGTAGAGGGAAAAGAAGTCCCAGCAGGAAAAAAAAGGAAGCCAGCTGGTAAATAGAGTTCTCAGCAGAACACCTACTCACATGCCTAGTAGAACATAAGCCCCTTTAACCATACCACCTAAGCCTGCAGCTCTCACATATCAGAGATGTGAAGGCTAAAAGTAACCCAAGCCTTGGAAAGTTTTTTAGAAAATATATGAAACCAAGGGTTAAAGGGAAAAATAAAATATGGCATCTGAAATAGAATTTGGAGTCACAAATAAAATGCACTTGATGCACATCAAGTGCACAACTTTGCACAAAGACATTTATAATTTGAAGCGTACGCTGTTTTATTTTTAAACCTAGGCTAAAAAGATTGAATCTGCATGAACACCAACACTGAGATGGTTTCTAGAAGAATTCACTAATAGCTTAATTTATAGATGAGAATGAGAGATGTTCAGGTAAAGTACTTTTTAACCACAGAAATGATTAAAGGTTGAATGGCTAATCCTCTTCCTGGAGCTTTTCAGTTTCTTAATATTTGTGAAAAGGTATTAACTGAAACTCATTTGTTGCAGCTGTAAAGTGCCGTTAAGTGCCAGACTGAGTCATTTTATTAACTGCTCTTTCTAAAAGAGCAGCTTGCTAATTCTATAAAGTCATTCAACCTCCTGGTAGCACATGTGAGAAAACATAAGCCAACCCAAAGCTTTCCTGGCCACTCTTATTGAGAACAGACGGGCAGTAACAGAACCAGAACCAGGGAAAGGGAAAACTGCATGTGGCTTTTATCTGATATCTTAGCTTTTATCATAAGGAAATGTAATCTGCACATAGAAGGAATTACACTTTAGTCAAAATGCCTGTTTATGTATCTGCCTCAATTTTGAGCAGGGTTTTAGCTATACTTTACAAGTTCATGAGACCTACACAAGCAAGTTGTTTCACAATCAGAATAATGGAGCTGCTGCTGTCACAGTGAATGAGAACATTGTTTTGGATAAAACAGCCAGGTAGACATGATTGTTAATTGTCTTCCTTATACCGTGTAACCGAAGTGCAAGCAGAGAGCAAGGAAGACAAAAGGATTTTAAGGAAGCAGAAATTTTAAATGGCTTTAATCCTTAGCAGCCCATGCTCACCACTTAACAGAGGCAAGAGTTGTGACTGATACAAGAAACAGGCATTTACTCTTTTTAAATCAACCAGTCCGGACCTCTAAAGCTACACATGCTAGTCTGTATGTGAAAAAGTAAGACAAACCTTCATCATTCATTATAACCTTGCAGTCTAGTTATTTTCTTTTGAAAAACAACTTCATAATAAGTAAACAGTACATTTTAAACTCATAGCTGCGTGCCTCAAAGCATCGTCTTTCATTAATACAGATTGTCACTTTACAAAAACATATACTAAGGCTATTTGTAGTCTACACAAAGCTAGAAAGTAGGACCTGAAACACAACACTCAACATTTGAGATAAAATATGTATATTTCAATTCCAAATGAAGCACTAAATCAGCCAAAGCTTGTTTCTGATGGACTAGTGATAAATTATGGGATTTTCAGTAATCCTCCAGTAAACAAAGTGAACACTGTTCTTCACGCAGAAACTGCTGGTTAAATCATACATGACATAGATCTGGTATTCTTGCTGGAAAATATGACATTACCTTGATTGTCAGACAGCCTTCTAGAAACACTCAGTTTTCCAGCTTGCCTCTATGTAAGCACAGAGTTTAAAAGAAAAATTATGTGATAGAAATCATAAACATACAAAGCCCCTACCCAGCAATGCAGATCTTGAAAGAGTTTTCTATACTCTGGATCAAGGCAGAAAAATACCTTCATAAATATACTGTGAAGGAAAGAAGAAAGATTACATGACAGTGGAATTATTTTGTGAAAGAAAATGAAGCCTGTCGTCCTGCTCTAACAGGCTGTAAAGATGCCTAACTCTAAAATCAGTGTCTCACCCATAACAGGTAATAGTTCTGCATGGTGTTTGGAACAAGACCTGCCTTGCAATGGTAAGGTCCCTAAATGCTTGGCAGAGAAACAGTACCACCTGCAGTATCTGGCAAAGCTTGTTTATTTGTGTACAAGGCCAAGATCACAAACTCCTTGATGAAACATGTCTGTTTTAAACATGCTTGTGGAGCAAAAACAGGGTGTATTTACTGCTCCATGCTTTAAAGTGAAAGTTCATCATGGCAGAAATCATTCACAAAATAATCTCAACTAGAACATCTCTTTTATCTTTCATACAAAACATTTATCTTGTTTGAGTGGCACTTTGACTGAACAAAACTACATTCCCCCCTGCATCTGTCTGCTTTCAAAGTGATGAGCAAAAAAAAAAAAAAGGAAAACAAACTATGTTTAGTGAAGTAGAAAAATCTATCATTGCTTTCTATTAAATTTATTTCCTTCACAAAGGCACTTTCTGAGATCTCTGTGGGATCTGGGAAGGGTGGACAAAAAACTATTTTTTTATAGCTCCTTTTCAGATATTTATTTAAAAGCATTTTGTTTTCGAACACCCTATTTATATTTAAATATTAAAATATTATATTCTGTGCAAAGCAGTAACCTAGTAAAAACAATTAATTGAAGCTACAAAAATATTCAATAGTATTTAAAGTGTTCAAGAACAACAAAATCTCTGAAGAAACAGAAGCCAAAGACAAAGGAATTGGAGCTAGAATAAGCTGAAATGCTAAACCAGCTTTTGACAGAAACAGACTATTCCACAGGTGCATTGTGAGTCTTTGCTTCATTCCAAATTTCAACTACTTCATTCAAAGCTGAAAAACCAACTGGGATTTTGAAAGCCAGGAAACCTTATTTTTCTCTTACAATCCATGAATAAAAATGAGGTGAGAGGCTGAGATCCAGATTTAAAATCTTAAAGTCTGTGGTAACGAGAAACAATCAGTTCAATTCACTACTACAGATAAAACTGTATTTACTAAGTCAATAGGTTTCAAATTAAAAACATATTTTAGGAAAGTAATTTTCTCTTCCATATGAATGTTAAAGGGATTTTATTTTGCTGGGGGTTTTTTCCAACACTTGTTTTATACACAAATAGCACAATCATGGATAATAAATGCTTACACTAACATTATTAAATCTTGGGAAATGAGCAAACATACTAAATGTAAATTAAACCACACTACTGATCAAGTGCTTTGCCCCATCAGAAAAAAGGGATACTGGTAACATACTCATAAACCTTTAAACTGTTTTAATTACCAAAGACAACCAATATTACCCTAACAAAAACCAACCTAAACAAAATTAAAAGAAGATTGAAAGTAACAATTTTCTGATTTTCCAATTTCAGTTATAGTGAGAAGCACTTATATCAAATTTTTTCTACACTGTTATTCTTTACCTAGAACCTGGAGGAAAACAGAATCAGATACAGTGCTTGGAAACTGAAGGGCATAAGATTTCATTTTCTTCTTTTAAAAAAATATGGCAGCATGGAGCTGACAGTGCAATTTGTTAGTTGACATCGCCGTCCCCATTATCAGAACTCAAAATAAATTAGAAAGAGCTCATTTCTGGTTTAAGACAAGTCTATTCCTTTTCTCATGGTATGGGAGCAGTATTTTCACTCTGCCTTTTGACAGGAAGGCGTGGTGTCTAGGGGGCACAATAGAGGAAATTTCCCAAAACTGAATTACATCAGTAAAATTGACAAGAGAGGCACTAGTCTACCTACTCCATCTGAGGCCACAGAAGGCATTTGCTTTAAAGTAATGGGGTGAGAGCATAACAACTGCTTTGATGTATAACAACACCTCCATAACTACATAGATCATATAGTGAAAAGATTTCACCAAGTTGCTTTCAATGAAGTAATTTACTGTAACAAACTTATCTTCTGTTTCCGTAAGACAAATGAGTAGGGAGTTCAAAGGGCCTATGTAGGCTACAAGGAGGTGTTTTCTGCAGCAGTCAAGCTGTCCAGGTGAAGTCAGAATGCTTCAAATTCATGGTATGGGCCAGATGCCTAGTTCAGCTGGCACTTGGATCCAAAGAATTTGATATTAATCAGTGTGAGGAGACATGCTGAGAACCATTTAATGTAAAATAAAGGCAGAAACTAATGTTTTCTTTTTTTTTTCCCTATATAAACATCTAACAAACTGCTACAGCTGTGTTTATCAGCAGAAGCAGAACTAGCTTAGCCGGCTTGGTAATTACCTAAGAACTCCTATCACTGGCTCAGTTAATTTGATGCATACCTGATCCCAGTCGGAAGGTCTATATTTTAACCAGGCAGTTACATCACTCAAGCAAAATGTAAGTTGCTTGAGAATGGAAATAGCATGTTGAGATACAATGTAAGTGTTCTTGAGCAAAGCCACAGTACTAAGATTAAGGCACTTTTTCCCAGTTACTTTGCCAATCCAATCAAGTTTGCCCCCACCAAGATTCACCTGTTAATATTGATAGGCGTAAAATTTGAACACATTTTTCTGTTGTACTCTCTATTGGCACTTATTTAACAAAAGGTTTTCCTCACGGTTTTGACCTGTGATAGCATGTGATACTATACAATTTATTTACAGTTCCACCACCTCCACTGAAAATTTTCAGTATCTTCTTAAGATAAAGTTATTTCTATACAAATGAAGAAAGTTCATTCAGACAGCTCCCTGGTAAGGCAGAATAAAAAACAACATAGCTTTCACTGCAGATGTACCATCTCCAGATATGTTATTGAGCCATATATACGGGTATATATCATATCTAATTGCTTATTACAATCATATATGAATAAATTTTAACAACTCTTAATCGTCAGGGAAAAGCAAACAACTTGTAAAGCCTAATTTTCTCACAAACCATTTCTCACAAACTCATTTCTCACAAATGAGTTACCTGAAAGGTATGAAGCTGATCCTGTTTGCCTATGCTGATAAAATTAGCTTCAGTCGCCTGAGTTCTGATACCATATTAGGTAGTAAAAATGTTGCAAAATGGGTAAGAGTGTACTGTTATAAATACATTTGTATCCATGACCTCCTCAGGTACCAGCGACCCTGTAGATGTTTGGGCAGCTGCCAGTGGGTGGCCACTCCTGTCTTCTAGATATTTGCTCACAGGATCAGCAAAAGAGGAAACTGAGAACGCATGAAACTATACCAAAGATAAATGCAGTGTGACAGCAGTAATATTTTCTTTTTTTTTTTTTTTTTGGCTAAGCCTTTTCATGCCTGCACCACCATGGGACCCAAGTACATACTATAATCACAGAAGAGCAGTAATCACAGAATAGTCTGAGTTGGAAGGGACCCACAAGGATCATTGAGTCCAGCTCATAAGTCAGTGAATCATACACAGATTGAGTCCATGACCTTGGCATTGTTAGCACCATGCTCTGATGAATTGAGCTAATCCCAAAGGAGCTCTGGCTGCTCCCAGCATCAGGCATTTTGCACACACTGTACAACATCAGTCATTAACCTCCACTATGGCAGGAGATGGCTCAGAAGTAGAACTGCTTTTGGGCACAGGATGAAGGAAGAGAAGAGCGTACCTGAGAGCACCTGAGTGATGCTCTCTGTGAACTTCTCCTGTTCACCTTCTCTCCTGCCCCCAGGCTTGCTTTCGACTCAGAATCATCTTTCCCTTCATCTTCCTTTACAGAGACCTATGCATTGGCCTTCCTCAGACTCAAGGCTGAGCAAATGAATCATCTAAGTCAGAAAACTCTGGCTTACTGAAGTTCATACAGCAATTATTTTAGGCAATGTAAGAGCCTCACTCTCCCATTCACCTTCAGTACCATACAAGGTGGCTTCCTGCACCTTGGGGTTCCAGAGGTTGACAGGAATGCAGTGCAGGGAGTTGGAAACCTAGTCAGCTTGCTAAGGAAGAGGTTTGCCCAGTCTTTCCTGGGAACACCGCAATGGCCACAGCACTGAGAAGTGGTGACACAGCATCTGATCTAAAACTCTATGACTGAACATGGCTACAACTGCTTGGAGCCAGATGCAAGTGAGAAGAGAAGCTTTATTTCCTGGTACCCAGAGACAGATTCTTTTTCTCCACTATCCAGCACAGAACAATAGAAATGGCTTCAGCTGGACTGTAAAAGGGAGACAAGGAGCAGAAGTATCTGGGAACATGGATCCTGCAACTTCCGAAAGCATGTGGGAAAGTTAAAGTCATCTCCCGCTGGGTACAAATGAAATAAACCCTACTCACTCAGTTTAGAAATACAGATATGTTTGTTAAACAGCAGTGAGAAGTGATAGCAGTATTTGCTTAATCCCAGAACCTGTGTAGCTCAGATATGCACACCTAAAGCCGGGTTATTGTGGTTTCATGGCCTGCATCTGAGGCAGTAAGCATTCTTCCATCATCTTCACATTAAAAAAATCAGGCCATGCTTGAGCTGAAACAGAAATGTCTGTGACACATTCTACCAATTAATGTCTTTATTCATATATATTGTTTTTTGAATGTGGTATTTTCTTGCACTCACCACTACACATGACTCAACATGTGGACAGGGTCCACAACTGATGTCACACTGGTCTAACAGTCAGTGAACCATCACACTTCAATTTTCAGTGTTTCGCCAAGCATATAACTTCTAAGCGTGCAAGTCCTGCAGCACTGTAATTATGCAGTAGCAACAATATAATTGTAATTGCATTAACCAAGCAGGGGCAGTTCTGGGGAAGAAAAGAAAGGCAAAGAACCATCACTACGTAGCAAAATGGTAAATACAGGACTCAACAACATAAGTGCAACACACAGTATCTATCTTCTCTCCTTCAAGCAGAACATGCTATAGTAATCCAGAAGACCTCACTAGAACTGACTTTAAATACACTCTGTTTACTGTATTTAATACATATTTCAGAGTATCTGGTTAAGCAGATTTATTTTCTCTTTCTCTATTTAAAAATAATAGTTTTAAGACACAAAAATGGAAACTCGATGCTTGGTAAACACTGTGGAAGCTAAAGGCTGGACTTTCAAAAGAAGTCAGTACACCTAAACTCCCTTTTCACAGCTTCTGAGCTTTGAGAATATTGGAAAATTACCATAGGGCTTTTATTTCCAACTGCAAAATTATGCACTCTGTCTGCATTTGTACTGAGAGGTAAAAGCTGGACGAACTAACGATGCTGTGTAATATGGATTTACTGGCTCAAACTGATGCTAAACCAAGTTTCTTAGAGGTTTTGTACTCAACACTGCTCCTGGATCTGTTCTCATTTATACCTTTGACTTATGTTTCTATATTCTGAGCAAAGCTTTGTCAAAATTCTTGAATGCTCTCTTTAGCACATATATCTGGTAGTTTCAAGCTTTGTAATCTCTAACACTTATCACCTCAAGAAATCTCAATAAAGAGAGAAAAACAGAGTCTTGGTGGTTGAAATGTGTTTTAACTGATATTCAAAATTTTAGAACATTTATTAGAGGTCTTTTTGAAAAGATCTCATCATTTATTAGATAAATATATTCTTAGAAGCATCCACCTGGCTAAACAGGAACATCATTATTCAATATTAATTCTGTTATTTTGTATTTTTAATGAGAGTTTTAAGCACATTTTTGCTCATCTGTTTTCTAAAGACCTAACAAAACATTCTGAATCTTGTGCTACACTACCTCTGTGAGATGAAAGAAACAAACCAGTTAACTCTTATGCTACTAGGCAGACATTTTCAGAGAACACATCTCAAATATATATTAGAAATGTTCTTCACAAGCCAAAGGCCAGTCCCTGGAGAAACATGAGGAAAGGCAGAGTTGCCATGCCATTTACCCAGCCGTTTCCCCTTATCTCACTAGTTATGTCTCAGAAACAGACACTCAATTAAATCTACAGTGTCAATCAACAGTAGCTATGGACTTGGGTGGAAAAGTGACCTTGAGTTAAAGAAAACTTAAAGCCTGTATCTTCATATTGTAGACTTTCGGTTCTGTTCCACAACCCTGTCAGCAAAATCACTTAAAACAAACAAAACTTAGAGCACTACGCAGTGAGTAGGTGAGGATTTCAGCTATTTCAGGTTAATAAAGAGAAGGTGGTTTAAGAAAAGCCGTCTGGGAAAGTGACATCATTGGAGACTCAGGTACCTCAGGTACCTTTGTTCCCCTGAATTCAGCTGTGGGTATTTGATGAGAGGACCTCTCCTGGAGTGGAGCGAATAGCAGCATTCAGTTGCTGACATCTGTAGGGACCGAAAAGGAAATGCTGTGTCTGAAACAGGTGAGGCCCTGGCCAGCTCAGGCTTATCTCCTGAGCAGCAGCAGCAGGAGAAATAGTAAGGACACCCAGCAAAAGGTAGCCACGTCCAAAGCATCAGAAATAAGAGATACTGGAGCCAGCTCTTCAACAAAAGAACCATGGTGAAAGACCATTGTATAGTTGGAAACGACCCCTTTTATTTGTGAAACCTAGAATGTTACAGATCTGCTTCATGCTTATCCACTGGATATGGCCTTCTCTTAAAACGTGTCTGTAAACAAAGTTGCAGCCTCATTTTTCAGTTCCCTGCTAAGTGTCTCTGCCCTTACACATTCACTGAAATCCAGAGCATGCTTGTAATGCAGGCATGAGGCACCTCTTCACAAAAATGTCATTCAGAGATGCAGAAACATTCCTTTAGACCTTTATATCCAAAATTAAGACAGTACGGTCCAGGATAGCTATCCAATGCACCTACTTCTCACTAGCTTTATGGTCTGTTCTGTTTCCTTACAAGCAGTGAAAAACTGTGCCGTGTTTGCTTTTCGCTCTTTTTTGTTTGTTTGTTTGTTTGTTTCCTATATTAAACAAAAACAAACATCAAGGTGGTGAGAAAGAGGCAGAAAAAAATAAATGCAGTAAAAAATACCCAAAACTTAGTGTTCTGGTAAGAAAATAACCCACTCACAATAAACCTGGAAATCTATGAGCTGAAGGGTTAACAAATCTGTTTCTAGCCTTACTTTCCCCAAACAGATGTTCCACACAACATTAAACAGGGGCTAGAAAGGGGGGAGGCAGAGAATGAACTTTGGCGCAATATGGAATTTTTAAAGGCATTTCCTTCTCTGTAAGAGCCAAATCCTGTGATCACTTAAGTCTTTGCTTTTTTAAATACATATTAATTTTCTAGCTTTTGCCAAACTAAATGAATCCAGTCTTTCAAAACCTTTTTTTAAAAAAAAGAAATCATAGTTTCCTCAGTCATACTTGAAGTTGGAGTTTTTTCCAAGAATGTCACCAAAAATGCATATGAATTTCTCTCTCTCAACAAGGAATTCTTAAGTGTTCAGGTGTGTAACACTGTTTCAACAGTAACTTAGTGTTACAGATCTTAAAACTTTCATATCTAAAAAATATATCTCACTCAATAATTAAAAAATTTCTTATTGTTTGGGGGTTTTTTTGCTTGCTGGTTTGTTTGTTTTGATTCATTGCCTGGGGTTTTTAATTGGGTTGGGTTGGTTGCTTATTTTAATTTGCTAAAGATAATATCAAGCAATGCTAATACAGGTGTCCACTCTGAAATTCAAATGTTACTTATGAGTATAGAAAAATATTTAAAAACTTTATTAATCTGCATTTGGGAGTATTTTTCTTAACAAATAATTTAAAAGTTGATCATGTTTCCAAACCCTGATCCAGTTTTCTGACCACACAGGTGTTTGATACACCTTACTCTTCTTTTTTGTGAAGTCCCAAAATGAAGTATAAATGATTCAGGAAAGTAGATTCCCAAATGAAATATCTCTTTCACTCCTGAACAGCTATAATATATTTCTAAAAACCAGAACTTTAAAATGTTAAATATGTTAAAAATATTTAAAAATTAGAATACTGTTATTTCCAAAGTAACAGTGTACCTCAGAGGCCCTTGTTATGAAAGAGGTTTCTCATTTATTGCAATAGTTATACTTTTGCTGAACTAGACAAATTACATGAGTTAGAAGGAAAAAATTCACAATAAATATGAAAAATGTATGTACATTGCACATTGATATAATTTTCCATGTTCTGCTTTCACATCTCCAACTTCATGCCTTTAAGAAAATTAATCCTGAAAAACACTAGCCGATTTTAACAGGCATTAATGGGAGGCAGGTGGTAAATGAGAACAACATTGATAAATTATGGATGATGTGATAAAAAATTCTTCCTAGGTAGGGCCCCACATTTATATGTATGTTGAGAGAGTTCACCATAGAAACAACATTTAATAAACTAGTAGTAGGAAATTAATTGTAGAGAACTGGACTGCAATGTAGAAAAGAAACAAGATAAATTAGTTAAATACTCTGAAGAAAAAGAAAGCCTTAGATGTTCAACCAAAATCAAAGTAGTGTAGGATTATTCTAATTCAGCGTTTGTGAGGCTCCTCCTGTAAGTGGGGATTCCCAGTGCAGATACCACCTAGGCATAGAGCAGGAACCACCACATCACCCTGTGGTTCTAACACAGGAACAGTATCCATCCAGAAAAACAAATAGGAATTCTTCTTTTGCACTGTGTAATGCAATGGTTCATCCTTTTCAGACAGCTTTGTTTTTAATTAATTCAATTCCAAAACATTAATGGAATGACATTTATTGTTTATTATTTTCTCTTATTAATTTGTCTAGAAACTGTGCTTTCATCTCTCTTAATCAGTTTGCTATATGTTGGGAACTGATTTGTGTCCCAAGCTTCGCCACCAACAAATGAAGTATTTTGTCTCTTTTATAAGGCCAAAGGGTAAAGAGCATTTATTTCTCTTTCTCTGCCTATATGCTTGATTTGTTTAGTCACTGTATATCCAATAGCAAAAGTCAAAATAAACAGAAAAAATTATCAGACTCCCAGTAAATTGAAAGTAAACTGTGGTTTTTTGAACTCTACGTAGGCCAGCACACCAATAAATGCTCTGAAGGTCTGTTGTGCTATAACCTCCAGCTTTCTTTTAGTGCAAACTTTTATCAGAAACCAAAGCACTGAAGACAGTGACAAATGTCCTATAGCAAATACTTATAATAATAAATAATATTAATAACTAAAATCAACAATATAATAAAATAATCACTACTGACTTGTCAGTATATGGGAGACCAAAGTTCCTGATACTGTAGTGCTACTTCAAATACTACAAGAAAAACAAGTACAAGACATAGATAGGGCAGATAGTGATTAAATTAAGTCCTCAGTGTCAGATTTGCATTAAAGCTATGTACTTTCTAGAAACATAAGTAGCATACTCTGAAAACAGAAGTCATTTGACTATAATCGAAGTACCAAGCCTGAAGTCAAGATAGAACTCGATCCATACTCACAACAGGGAAACTTTAACGTCCAAATCTTGGGAAAGCAGGCGCTACAAAGCCAGAATTTCTGGGACTCAGCTAAGAGACAATTGTGTTCTCTTCTTCTCAAGCTCTTGTATGCCATTTTTCTGTCAGTACCTCAGAGCTGAAGGAAATGTGGCCTTTGCTTCTTCATATGCATCACACATGATGAAAAACAACAGCCAAGAAAGAAGGAATACCCAAAACACAAGGTAATTCATGGGCCACTCATATTTCTGATTGAAAGCATACACTCACATATTCTGTAAAATGGAGATATAACGCTTGCCTTTTAACAGTAAAGAAATTCAGCCCAAATAGTCAAGATTTTTCATCAAGTGTAGAATAAAATGAACCTCACTAAACAACAGTTTGAATCTCTCACTCAAAACCCTTTTTACTCTTAAGCATGTGTAAGGAACTTTGTACTTTCTGGTGATGAGAGAGCTAGCTGAACAAATGTCAAACACCGTTAAGAGTTGTTTCAAAATCTCTAATCCTGCTGAGATTTCAGAACTGGTTCCGTAGACACCAAAAGACATCATGGGGCTGAATGGCTGCTCATGAAAACATCTCAAATTCTGAGTACCTGATTAAAAAAAAATTACTGGTAATGAACTCTGATATTTTTCCAAAAGCTAATCAAAATAGTCCTCAGAATATACTGGACATCACTAAAAATGTAAATTGTGTTCACTTTTCAACAGTGTTGTGGCAAAGGAATACTAAGAATACATCTATCTTTCGCTCATCATTTCACAAGAAAAAAACAAAAAAAAACCCAACAAACCAACAACAACCCCCCAGTCACTGAACAGTGAATAAACTGCTATTTACATGAAAATTACTAGAAATTTGTCAGTCTTTTGTTTTTCCATGTTCTGTTTATACAAACGTGACCTTTCTGGAGCAGAAGAGTTCACAGGGGAAGAGAAAATGAACTATGTGTTCAGTGCTTTAAGGCTGTGATGTCAGAGCCCTGCTGTGTGTAGGCCAACATTTGTATTACAGCCATTACTTATTCTTGCTAAGTGTCAAGTAACACTGAAAAGATAACAGAAATACAGAAGATTTTTGAATTCTCCTCAAATTTCCAAACACAGACAATGCACTGATAGAAAGCAAAAGTAAAGTGTCCTTTTTAATTCTTAACAAGGCAACTGTTTTTTCAAAAATCTTTTTCCTCTTAGCATGAACTGTTTTCATTGAAATATTTTGGGGTGCCTGCTGCCTGTAGAGCAGCTGTACTTTGTCACAGTGTGATACAGCAGACCTGCTTTGACAGAGAGCAGGGTTCCTAAGGGCTGTCATTCATATATGCTGAACCAGAGCAGGAGATCAGTCATTTTTTTAGTCCATTCCCTGCTCTTTATAAATATATCCATGTGTTTGCAATTAGTTAGTGGGCTATTCTGGCAGCAAAGGTTATTGAAGGCTGTTTTCCAGAAGTGGGTTGTTTCTTTTTTCCTGGTCTGTACAACTAAAACTGAACCTTAGCATGTTTAATAACAACCCAGCCAAACAGTAGGCTCCTGTACATATATATCAAAAACCCCCCCTTAAATGGAAGAGTTTATCTGCCTTCCCTTACAAAAACTGGATGTGTTTTAGATCCAGAGGGCTGCAGAATGCAATTGTGTAGCTTTTAGCAAACTGTGACAAGGAACAGAAGCCTCACACAGCAGAAAGAAGATTTCTGAAACATGGTTTAGCTGCCATAGTGTTTACAGGGCACTGAACAGGGAGAAGGATTCAACCCCTGCTGATCTGAAATTTCATTACACTTATTGTTTAATTAAGAAATAAGATTACTTAAGTATGGCCCTCCAAGACAAGTAAGTATTTGCTCAATTAATGATGCACGAGAAGTTACATCGCAGAAAATACATTCATTTGTGCCTCATAGAAGCGCAACCTACATCTTCCTGGAGTAAATAAACACAGCCTTTAGAAACACATCACATGACATACCACACATACATCAAAATACTGATTACTGTTTTACATTAGATGTTAACTTACGTATCAACCCAGCTGTGTCTCATAAGTAGTTTCTTTTATGAACAACAGTGGAATAATACATAGAAAATATCCTCAACCACATACAGTATTCAGGACTATTCATAATATACCACTACAATACTAGGGAATATGTTGGATTTAGAACTAGCACTGAATAAAGAAATATAACAAGATTAAGTACCTTTGTAAACAATGCTTGCATTTTAGCAGGCTGATTCTATTCCTCAGTGAAATTAAAACCATAGTGCTTACTTTAGAATCCTTGGATACAAAAGGTAAAAATAAACAAAGTGCAGAGTAAAGGGCTACAGAGAGAGGTCTTATGGGATTACTACTTTACCACCCAAACCACCCTTCGTGGTCTATGTGGCTCATGAATTCAGTACAGCAAGAACTGAAGATGCAATGTAAAATACGGGTTTCTTAATCTAACCTAACCTCAGGACTGATACTCTCACATCAGAGAGTACAGTCCTGTGACGGCCAGGAGCATCCGAAGAGAATTAGAATAAACGTAATTTGACAGCTAATATAAACCCCTATTTCTTGTCCAAATCATTCTACTAGTATAGTCTGCCTGCACTGCAATTCAAAGTATTGTCTTCATTGCAATACAAAGAAAGGTAATTTAGTCAATAATAAGCCTCAGACACACAATCAGTAGCAGCAGAATTAACTCACGTGATTTTATTCGTTACAAGAACCACTTATATATGAAATAAACCCCATTATTTTCGTTTGTTATAGAAATTCGAGGGAATTTAAAGTATATGGGACTAGGAAAACCTGTGCTGGTGGAGCTATCAAAGTCAGGACAAGTCCAACACATTTCTGCTTTCATTCTCATACTTACAAGCAAGGAAAGAAACAAGTAATCACAAAGAGAATAAAACAGGTTGTTCTTGTACAGCACCACTGATACATAGACACTTTAAAGAAGAAGAGAATGAGAGAAGAGAGTCAAAAGAGTTGACTCTGAAAATATCTTTCACATTGAGTTACAATCAGTAGAATTACTCACACAACTACATAAAACTCATGTTATGGATTAGGTTTCAAATTAAGAAAATGTCAGAATTAGCTAACACACAAGAAGGATGAGAAATAGGCTGGATGAAAGGGAGGAATCTAAAATGATGAAATCTTCAAGCATACTACATTGGTACATTAAAAAAGTCTGTTTAAAGAGAAAATCATTAGATGAATCTCAAGTTCCATAGCTACACATAAACCATAACCAATTACATTTAAACCATATCTCCATATTATATATTTAATACAGATGTATTAAAAAGAAAGCCTACCATCTAGTCTTCTTCAGTAACTGGAAGGAAATAAGAGTTTCATCCAGAAACCAAATGCAATATAATTTTTCCAGTACCGACTCAAATACCGACATAACCTTACAAGATATTTTGGTTTCAAGATACATTTACCATTGGGGAATGAAATAGTCTGATAGCAGCTTCCAGGAATTCAGCATAATTAAAGCCAGGCACAACCAAAACCAGGATTTGGGATTGTTAAGAGACCAGACCATAGGTGAAGTTTCATTCCAATTGGCCCTTCAATTTCATCTTCAATATTTATGTTATTAAGTACATGACAGAACAGACCTGACTAAAAATGTAAGGACATTAAGTGGAATTGTATTTATAATAGTATTCACTGTTGCAATTTTTTAAAAAGTGCTTTGATGACATAATGAAGGAAAAAAAGAGAAAATCAAAGTAAGTCCCTCATACATAAAAAAATCAGTCAATACCTATCAGACATTTACAATCCTAGTTTACCAAGACTGAAAATACTCTACAGAGAAGCAAAAGTATGTATCGCCAGTTCAGTACAGGATTAAACATCTCTGCATTCACTCCTTTATAAAAGGCTACAAATCATTTCACCATTGTGCAAGAAACTAGTTGAAAATTCCTGTCTCAATATATTCCAATCACCAGCAACTCTGTCTACACAAGGAGGTTTGCTTTATAAACAGATAGTGTAGCTTAACTATAACACTCTGACCTCTGAAGTCAATTCAAGCCTCACTGGAATCCAGCCCAGCATCTCATTCATAGTTGACTGTTGTGAAGGAATGCTTGCAATATGGAGGAGTAAGAGCAAGCATGCAGATAAAGGGTAGTAGGCTCGGCCAGTAACATGATTGCGCAGCATACTCTGCATTCACTTCGAATTTCCCGTCTGAGGTACAGTTGTGGTCTTCAACAGCATTTGCCACCTTTAATTCACAGTTGCTAAGAGAGGTAAATGTGTGACAGATCACAGTCATTCATCTCTCTGCCAATGGAGAATTACTTCATATAGTGTGTTTGCTTGTATTTATCCAACTCAGCTTTATGAGTTCCAAGAACTTGAACCTTCTACGAGAAACTATTCCTGACAGAAAAAGAAACCTTCTGATGGTATAATGCATTACATTGACAGTAAAAATATCAAAAAAGAAAAACAAAAAACCAAACCAACAAAACCCAAACCCAGATAAGTTTATTGTTATTTTTCATTATTTTACCATACCCCTTATCATCAGTGATGCTTACGCCATTTAAGTACTTCTGCACTTTCACCTTCCTATGCCATCCTCACTTCCTCCAGTTGCTCACACGTGGCCAATCCTCTTCATGAATTTGTACACAAATACACAGATCTGATTATTTTTGCTGCTTTACTTCAAGCTCCTTTCAATTCATATTAATATCTCTCTATTAATGGCACATTCATACCCACAACAACCTTGCCAAATATTTTCCCACCTCACAGTGGGATTGTTTCACACAGCACTGTCTCTGTGCAGTCTGCTTGCCAGCCCAGCCCTTCTCAAGAACATTCAGAGACCTTTCCCTCTGAAACTATGCTGTTTTAAATGTCTCCATCTCCCCTATCCTGACCCCTTTCTCGCACTGTGGCTATGGCAGCAGTGTATTGGTTTATCCAGCCATGCTGTGACTTAGGTCAAGCGACTAACCAGGCTAAAAATATCACAGCAAAAGATTAAAAAGTTATTTTTAATGCAAATCAGTCTTCCAATCCAGTTCAGTGCATGACTGCACCCTGTTGCACCAGCTGATGATGCGAACTCTAGAGACTGGAATAAGCAGTGGAAAGCAGTGGCTGTAGAGCAGAATAGCACTTCCAGAAAAGGATATGGCCATGAAGCTATACAATCTTCCTGCGAAGAACATCTTGCCAGGGAGTGCCTGGAACTGCACTTCATCGCCTGCCCAGTGAGTCCTGTGCTGTGATGAAGTGCGAAGAAACACTCATTGGTGCAAGTGAGGTGCTGGAGAAATCAGGTCTATTTTTATTCTCCATTCCAAATAAAGCAATGTATATCTTTAAAAGTAGAATAAGGCAGTATATTTTCACCGCCAGTGAAGTTAGTGTAAGAACTTCTATCCTTCGTCTCCACAGAATATTTTCCTGTCATTTCAGCTATGTTCATGCAAGCAGGATCACTGATACAATGGCTTAGAAATATCTCAGTTTTGAGAAAAGACGTTGTTAGTTTAGAACCTCATCTTTTAAATAACTGAGATCTTCAAAACAAAACAAAAAATTTGAGTTAGGAAGAACAAAACCAAAACTAATTACTATTTCCCATGGATTCATTAACATAGTCATATATTTATGTAATTTGTGATCCAACGGTCTATGGATTTTGTTGGATACAGCAAACCTTTAGCAGAAATTATCTTTCCAGTGACAGGACACCAAAACTATAATAATTCATGCTGCTATAATTAATTGCAGTAAATAAAACAGAACCTGGTCTGAGAAAGACTGGAGAACCCAGAGGTCTTCACTTTTCTTTCATTGTTTTAAGGTTAAAAATATAACCTGAAGTTACACAAAATACAAATTTACTGTCAGAAGGAAATGTCACCTGCACACATTCTTTTTTAGGAAGTAGCCAGTTGCCAGTGCCCTTTCTGCCTCATGCCCTCATCTGGCAGGAAGGCAGCTACTGCATTCACACTGCCTGCTGTACTTCTCATCCCTTGTGCTGGATTCCTCTCCTCTTTTCTGAGCTCTCTAGCCACTATGTCCCCCATTTACATAGCCGTTTTTTATTTTCTTTCTGCTTTCCTTTCACTCTTTACAACATATTGTTCTGGATTCTCATAAACTCTCAGCTACCGTGCCCACATGAGAATTCCTTCTTCTTCCCCCACATCCTTCAAAATGACGTTCAATGCTCAGAGCCTACTTAATCAATCCAATTCTCTGTGTAATTGAATGTGTTGACTGTCCTTCACACTTCCCACCAGAAAATATAACCAAGATATGAAGTATCATCTTTATGTAGAAAGCTGAGTATTTTTTTACTCCACACTATTCAAGTTAGCAATTTTACTGGTAACAGAATTTGATTGTTTAGCATTCTTTCACTTAGGGATAACTTCCTCTCTCCACTTCAGGCTCTCAAAAGGGAGTGACTGATTTTTGCTCCTGCTACCATAAGTGTAAGTCTTCATTTCCTTACTGTGACAATGCATTTCACTTTCTGCAGTTGAGAACTACCGAATTTTCACTGTGGCTAGGGAAACTTTATTACACATGGATACAAGAACACCTAATACCCTTGACAGGATCTTTGAAAATACGAATTTATCAGGAAGAGAATTTCAAGCAATTTTAGAGTAGACAATCACAAGTAAATTTAAACAAATATTGATTTCAAATCTTGCAGTGGGATCAAAAGACTTGCTTTAGTCAGATGTCCAATCCAGTGATGTCCAAAGCAGAGATTAAAAAGGACACCACCACAGGAAATTGCAACCTGTACAAAAAATACATGATCAGCTTGATCAACATATCTGAAAGACTGATATCCATGAACTAAAGAACTCCATTTTGCACCAGCTGAAACAACCTTCAGTTTTGATCCAAGCACAGCACACAGCAGTATCTTACCTGCCAGGTAGTAGAGACATGACATATATCCTCATGTAGATGTCACTCAAAGATAACAGAATATTATGGAAAGGGCTTCATGATTATTCAGTACAAAGCAGACTGTGCCATAAAGATATGCCTGTGCTTGTTGCAAACTTCTGTATTATGTAGAAGGCAAATGCTATGAACCTAATGATGTGCAGATGGAATCATCTAGAAAAGATCTAACATATCACTGCTGACAAATCTGGATTAAAAAAATTCTGCAAAGGCTTCGTTGCTGATCCTGCAGATGTAGCTTCTTCATTTTCTTTCATGTTTCTTGTTCCATGTTCTGACAATGCTCTTAAGAATACCGGAAAGTTCTCATTGTATGTGGGTTCTTACTTGCACACTACAAAATTCTGCCTCTTCTATTATTATATTTACCTTAACACAGAAAGTGAAAATCTGCTCTGCAGTTTCGGCAGCATTACCTGCATTCCAGGCACCTTCTTTCCTGTTTTGAAGGACATGAGGAAAGGAAATCAGGAATTCAAGAAATAGCAGGCTGAGTCTTCAAAGCGTCATCTCAAAAGACGAAACAAAGACAGAGCCACAGCACAACAAAACGCTTAGTCTGATGAAATTTATTTTCGTAATCATTACTCCTCCCCTTCCTTTTCTGAACAGGATGAATGGCAGTGAGGCTCTGCAATTCTCCTGCTCTACAGGCTTGGCTACTATAGGAAGGGAAGTTGCATTTTTTTGTATGATTTGGATTACATTTGTGTTTCCAGTCATGGAAAGCTAGGTGCTACATAAACATAAGCAGAACAAGAGGCTCAGCTCAACCTGAACACCTGATTAGTCTTGTCTAAGTAAGTCTGGCATGACTGACAGGAGGAGCCTTACACTAAGCAAAGGGGAAAAGGTTGATATAGATCTGTAATTTCTATACCTCCTACACAATAAAAGGTAAATCTGGCATGTAAGAGTACAGCAATAATAGTAAGAAGTAGAAAGCAGAGAATATAAAGCAAGGGGAAAGTCCTAATATGAATGAGAAAAGCAGTCAGGTATGAATAAGAAGTAATTCACAGGGCTGTGTCTTATATAGCTAGGATTTAGGGTGTAAACAATCAGAAGTGATCAAGGAATCTCCAGGCTTGGGCTTCATTAATAGGCAAGAGTTCAGAATAGATTTTTAAGGAAAGAATAATTAATATCCAGATCAATTGCAAACAAAACAAATTATAACAGGACCTATAATAATTTTATCAGTTTTACCAGATAGCCTTTTCTAATAGCAGCCTTTTAGAGACAATCTCCTAGCTTTGTTTAAGTGAAACATTTGACATATGGAAATTGATATTCAGTCTCAGATGAATGATGAGGTACCAAAAGAGAAAGATGAAAAAGAGATGGCAATAAGTAACCAAAAAAATGACTGGCAGGAGATCATTAGAGAGATCCAACACTGACTGGTGCTTGGTCCAACCTTGCTTAATATTTTTTGTGATAAAGCTGGAAGAAATATCATAAATTTGATGCTGAAATCACTTAATCACAATACACAGCGACGGAACCATAAAACGCCTTAGAAGAAAGACCTTGAGGTCTGGATCAGAAAAACTGAATGAATCAGTATCAAAATAATGAGATCAATGAATTAGGGAATAACATAAAATTTCATTTTTTATGGGGAGCTCATCATTTAATCCAGCTAAGGACTGGGCTGAATGCCCTAGTAATGCAGATATGAAACAGGAAAACAAAATTCTTAAATGTATCAGATGAGACACTGCAACGCTGCAGAACAACTAGCAGTTCTGTATAAATCCTTGAATTTATGCCGTGTACATTAAAGAACAAAACAGAAAATAGAATAGATGCAGAAAAAGGAACTGAGAGACAGTACTTACAGAATACATGAAAACCAGGTTTTCTCGCTTCCCATAGCAAAATAAAACCAAAGAGAACTCATGTCTGGTCTTCATGGAAATTTCAGGGAAAATAAGCCCAGGATGAAAAGTAACTGCTTGCACAAAAATAAACAGATAAAATGAGGAGTGGATAAACTTCTCCTCAAAAGTGAAGATTCCTACCTGCTAAAGCAATCAAATCCTTAGTCTTTCCAATGGGAGTAGCAGAGGCAAGAAAACACTAGCTGTTTTTCATACAGACTTCGATAAGTTTAAAGAAGGGACTATATGGCACAGTGCCTTCAACAGCAGAAAACTGCTCAATGATGCAGAAGGTTCCTTATAGTCCTAGGAAACTTTCTTTTTTCCCCTTGAGTTCAACAGCTCATAAAGAATTTGGACTTCTACTCTTTCCCTTCCAGCTGATCCCTGTTACAACTTATTGGCTGTGAAAAAGGAGTTCGTGAGACAGTACAGAATATGACCACCAAGAACCGCAATGATTAATGCCAGAATGAGGAGGAAATAAGAAGCCAACAATATGCTTCACACTTCATCCTGCAGATGTGGACTGATCCAAGCAGGATATTCCCCAGATAGATCTTGCCTGACTGAGAGGGTGACGGGTGTGTCACCCCAGCCACAGGGTCCTGTTTCATATGAGACTCTAGAAAAATGCTGCTCAGAAAACAGCACCAGAGCAAAACAGCTGGGGCCAGAGGGAATGTGATTGCCCCTTCTAGCAGCAGCAATATTACATCAGCTTAACTGTAACATCAAATCTAAACACGTGCTGGATGTGGGCTAATTCAGGGCAAGACCATCTTGGGTGGCTCTGCTCCTTGCTTACAGCACCGGTGCTCTGGGGCGTGTCATCTGGAGACAACCAAACACTTCCCTGAAAAGTCACAGCTCAGTCTGCCTGAGTTTATTAGCTGACTCCAGCACTCCTGGTGCAGATCTATGCAGCACATCTGAGGATAAAAAGCCTTGGCTGGCTTTTGTAATCACTTTTGGGCATGGGGGTAGTAGAAGAGGTAAAGAAAAAGATTCCCTGTGAATCTCAAGTGGGCCTGTTTTCCTCAGCTAGGACACAGCAAGCACTGCTGTAGAGCATAGAGATCATGGGGTTTAGTGTTGTAATAAAATCTGTACACAGGCCCTTTCTCTTTCTAAAAATTTGCAGCTTACCTTTCAGAGAAGTACATCACATAATTCTTAAGCCCATCTATCAAAGCAGCAGTGGGCTTCTGAAATGGATTTATTCTTCTGCATTTTCTACATTTTTAACACAATTTTTTGTCAAGAGGCTGTTTCTGAATTGACAAGAAAGAGATTTCAAAATGAAATGAAACATTTCTCCACAGTCCCATACTTCATAAAGGCAAAACCTTTAGATGCAGCACAAGCGTTTACCTAAAATTTCCATTTCTCTTTATTCTCACAAGGCCCAAGATAAACAGTACCCTAATAAAAGTTGATAGCATGGGCTCTGTTCAAGTGAAACTACTTTATAACTTGACCAAGTTTGTTCTCTGCCAGGAAATGATTGCTTTTCCAGTTCAACCGAAGAATGCTGCTCTGCCTTATGTCTGCTGGCAACAACTTCTCTGTTTATGGGTGGTCTAAAAAAGGAGGATTCAAAGACTAAGTTTAGGCCTCAGATAACGGTGCTAGGATTAAGATTTGGTCCTAGATTTTACCATACCTAACATGCGGGTTTGGGAGGATGAGCAGACAAACAAGAAAGTTATGATAAGATATTTCATAGTTCACAATCCTTTTGTTTTTCTTCTCCTTATATTTACTTCAGTACATCTCCATACAAATCAAAATCAGATTTACAATATGAATGAAACCACTGGCAGATCTGATTTTCCTATACTGCATTAACACTAGCACATACTTTTTCTGTCAAAGTCACTTACTTTTTTGTAAATAAAATCCTTTTACCTTACTGTAGAAGATTCTTCCTGATTTGCAATGCAAAACCAGCACTGTCGTTGGCAAATGTGTTGCAAGGTACCATGGCGCCTTAAAGAAGATAAGGAAATTGATTCCTCCCAAAAGAGAGTTACTTTAGAAGTACTGCTGCAGTACACCACGCAGCACCCTTGGCAGAGACGTGTGGTGGAACACGTTGCCAGTATTCCCCACACCACTAACCAAGAGAGTAAAATTAACCTATGCCCTTGTCCTGCACCAAAAGGCAAAGCACCTCAACATTAAGCTACATTACTTTAAATGCATCTGTAGGAATTGCCCAGGCTTCAGGAGTTATGAAGATAATCTGATATTGGACAAAGTGTTAAAGTTATACTTCCCTGCTTGAAAGTTTTATGTAATCATCAGCTAGAATAAAAAATCAATTGTGCTACACAGTCACACCTCATTTATTGTTCTACTTGTACACTGACTTCTTCACTTGGGGAAAAAATCACTATGTTTTTTCAGAACAAAATTCTGTTACAGGCAAAACTGTCCGCGGTTGAGGAATTGTACTTTAATTAATTTATTGCCATTCAGCACAAACTTCTGATCACTGACTTGAACACTGAGAAAAAGGACATAAACTATTACATTTGCATAAAGAAATTGGTCCTTCCTTCCACAATCTCAACTTACCTGATTTCACCAGAGATTAAGTTCAACTCATTCACAGGGATCTAGTGAGGCAAAAGGCAGTATAAGAGGCTGAAGGGGTGCACATGACAGATTTTGTCTACTTCTTTGTGCTTAGGGTTTCTGCCGCCATAAGCTGAAGAGTTTGTTTCAGCTTCCCATTATTGTTTCTACCCTTCTGTTCCTCAGTGCCCCTGCCTCACTATAGGTTGTTCTGGTCTGGCTGTGGGCTGCAGTCTTTTGGGGGTGTCCTGCTCCATGTGGCCCACCTGTGGGCCCCCCAGGAGGGATCTTGCAACACTGCTGCCCCATCCTATTTACAGCCTGGGACATATTTGTATTCAACCTACCACCCTTATCCCTGCCAAGAACATCTTTAACCCTAGGTAACACGAGACAACATCCTAAGAGTCTGGACATATGTTTATTAGAGAGACTTTTTGGAGCAGAATTATCTCAGGCAGAACTGCCAGAATAGTTGCAAGAACAATGATGAATAACAGAAATAACCATCCACAATATAGCTTGGAAAATATGCATAGATATGTCTAAGCAAGAACAGCAGAGGAGGGGGAAACAGTTTAAATGGACTTCTAAAGAGGAAAACAAGATTCGGACATATAAATCTAAATGCCCCGTTAACTATCTATCAGAAAAACAATTTATCACTGAGTCTTTTATATACCATAATCAACTTCTAAAATAATTCCAGGGTAGCCAGTCTTACCTTCACAGTCTGAGCAAAAAAAACCAAGCAAACAAGCATAATTAGAGACTTTTCAGCAATTTCCAGTAGCTTCAGCAGGGAAAGAAGGACAAAGTGAGTTTTCCATCCTTACAGCTCTTCAGGTCTCTACTTATGACTACTCACAGATGAAACAGATATGCAAATCTATCCCTGGAAAGAAATACTTCCTACAATATAATACAGCTGCAGAAAGACATGAGAAACTATGCCTCATTAACAATTTAATCAGAACTGAAAACACTATTAGAAGTAGTCCAGAGACGCATTAAATCAAAAAGGATCAGAATATCATTATGCTAAATATGTGTCAAATGATGGAATTGACCTGATTTATAACAACTGTGTTTACAACGACAGAGCACTCTTTTAAAAAACTAACTAACTAACTAACTAACTAACAAAAAACAAACAAAAAAAACCCCGACAGATTCTTGAAATAACACGAAGACATAACAGACATTTGGGAGATGAATGTCTAGCACACAATACAAGTGAACACAAGCCTTCATAAATTGACAGTTAGAGGCCTTTATTTAACTTAAACAGTTTACTGCCAAGCCCTTCTGCATTATTCAACTTGGTAACGCAGGCTGCCCCTGGGAAGCCACTCTCATATAGAAGGACTTTCTTTAAATCAAGCCCTCCTTGGACACACATCTGACAGTATCTTGCCTCAGCTGTCACTCGAATTTTTTAATTGTTTGCAACATAAAGCTTTTTATTGCAAATGAAGGACAGGGAAAAATTAGCTTTGGGTAAAAAGACTATTTGTGAAAGGAAGACATACTACATTCCTAACCTAAGGAACTTTGGGTTCAATAGCAGACAATAGATAGACTAAACCAGTATCTTCTGAGAAAGGAAGATGTAGAGACCCAAAGGAGACTCAACTGTCAAAGGAATTGATACATTAACTGTATGTTTCTAGAGGGTTTTATATCTAGAATAACTAGGTAAAGTGAAATGAGACTTTTTCAAGCACAGGGACAAAAATAACTCAAAGAGTATACTTGTAGGGGAAATAAAACCACCGCAGTAGTCATATTGTACATTTTAGAGACATGACAATAAAAGACAGGAAAAAAGAGTATCTCTAGTATATTAAAAGCTTTTAAGGTAAAGAGAATATGCAATCTATTTTTTAAAGACTCTTAATGGACCCAGGAAAAGGTTAAAACTCTGTAATTTTATAATGCAGCACCTTGTAAAGAGATAATGTAACAACTTATCTGGAATGTGATTCAGAGGAGGATCAGGAAAGACTTGAAGACAACACTGAAGAGACAGGGAAGAAAAAGAGGGCTGTGAAGAGAAATTACAAGCATTTAGGGAGGAAAATAAGGCTTTATTTTAGACCATTGAAAAAAGCAGCAGATTAGACACAAGCGATGCCAGTAGCTCCATTCAGGAAACGGTGGTGATCTGATCTGGTGACCATACTAACAATACTAGCAAATAGAAATATTTAGACATTAACTAGCAAAATGATCAAATGTTTCAAAATTGTTTGAACAGAGCCTTGGGAAACATGAGGAATTTTAGTTAATTTTTGTTAGACACTATTGACATTGCGACGAGGTTTGCTGTTGAAAAACTGGACAATATTGCTCAGTATCTTCTCACTTTGACCACAGGCAACTTCAGTAAAGTCAGAGTCACTACAGAAACCTGTGGTTATAGATATCTTGCATTTTTAATTTCAACTTCTTACTGATATATTGTTAAAGCTGCTGGTTGTTCCAGTCAAGCGCTGTCATTCCCAGCTGTACAGCTCTGATCTGTTTTCTGCAGCAAGCAACTCTGTCAGGATATTGCTGCCTGTACACCTAAAGGACTTCCCAAGAGTGGATGGAATAATGATTTTTTGTAAGAAAATTAACTTCCGTAACAATGTATGTATCTATATATTTTGTTTTAATGTCTATATTACACAGGAGAGTCATCACATTCATATATTCCTCCCAGCTGAAGGTTGCTCAGATGTCTCAGATATATAATTTTATGATTGCAGTTTATGATTTCTGTGATTAATCAGTACAGAAATATACCCAAGATAAGAATTTGTGCTTGGTATGAGGAACATCCTGACGATGCTTGGGTCTATAATTCAGTCATCAACCCAGTATCCACTATAAACAGTCTATGTCACAGAGTCCATAAACTTTAGCCTAAGCTAGCTACTCAAAGCCTAGGAAAGAAAGTAGAAAAATAAGTGCTCAGAAGGGAAAAACATCCAATAAATTTACTAAGGTACTGCTTGTGCATTTGAGAGGTGCTGGAGTGTGTCCAAAAAGCAAAAAAAAGAAAGCTGGTGAAGGGTCTGGAGCACAACTCCTGTGAGGAGCAGCTGAGGGAGCTGGGGTTGTTTAGACTGGGGAAAAGGAGGCTCAGGGGTGACCTTATGGCTCTCCACAACTGCCTGGAAGGAGGGTATAGATGGGAGGGAGGTGGTCTCTCCTCCTAGGTAACAAGTGACAGGATGAGGGGAAAGGGCCTTAAATTGCACCAGGGGAGGTTTAGATTGGATATTAGAAAAAATTTCCTCACAAGATGGGTTGACAGGCACTGAAACAGGCTGCCCAGGGGTCACCATCCCTGGAAGTACTTAAAAGACATGTAGTAGATGTGGCACTTAGGGGCATGGTGGACTTATTTTGCTTAGGTTTACAGCTGTACTCAATGATCTTTAAGGGTTTTTCCAACCTAAATGAATTTGTGATCCTGTGATAAAGCTCTTGTTAAGTCTTGCTATACAACATGCACAAACTCCACTAAGGTCAACGGTATTTTCTATTTCATTCTACCAGGAAAAAGAATTTACCAGGTTCTGAAATGAATAAAATGCCTCTAAAATTAACTTACATTTCATTTATATTATGCATTATTTAACTCTGTTTAGCTGAGGGTGCATGCCAGGTTCACCCATGATCTGAAACTCATGTACCCTACTCATGAATCAGCAAGGATGCCTACAAGACCAAAGCAGCTTGAGCTTCATTGGTTGCATATTCATTTCAGGATGAATTTAAAATTCTGACCTATACCACTCTCAATAGAGAGCTCAACACACACAACCGAAATCCATCAGACCATTTGTCAAACGTTAAGTGCTACTTTGAATACTCTGTGTCACGGGAGATCATACAGTTACATCATGTTCAGATGTAAATACTCTTTGTTAGAACCTTCCCTTATAATGGCATCTTACCATAAAAAAACCAAAAGAGAAAACATAAGCAGGAAAGAGACAGCAAAGACATATGAAGGAAGGACCACGCACACCACTTGACACAATTCATATTAAATTTGCCTGTAGGGCTGTGATAAGGTACAAAGACACAGGGCACCTTTTTGGCATCTAATACATTGTCAATGCCAGCTGGATCTTTTGTATGGTGATGTTCATTTGTATCAGTGAAGTTAGTTGGGAAGCGTGAGACACAGACATGCATGCCACATTTTGGATGGTGTATATTGAGACTCAGCTACTGACTTCAGCAAGGCTTATGCCAAATTCATATAACCTGACCCTCCTCAATAATCTCTCCAATCACAGAGTCTCACTGTGGAACTGTGACACTGGGAGTTGTCAAAGACAATTTCACAGTAGATGGAATCACCAGTGAACACCCAGAACACACTATAAAGAAGCACAGAAAGAAAAGATGACTTCCGCTTTTCTTACAGAACCATATTTCTTAAATCCTGCATGACATAACAGATAAGGAACTTCATAGAAAAGAGATCTTCCTACACAAGACTATTATTTGTTCTACAGCAGTTGAATTCTTTCTGCAGAGTTCTGAAATTCTGATGTCTAGAAAAGGAAAAGTAGAACTCTCCATGGGACTAATGTTTGCATGGGGTATCATTTCACAAATTTAAAATGAGAACCAGCTCAAGATTAGTTCTTAACAATGATAAATCATTTGAAGATTGGAATCATTTAAATCATTTGAATTTGTATGTCTTTAAAGAGCGCTTTAACTATTTCACACAAACTTACTGGGAAAATTTAACACAGAAATATGGGGGGTTTTTTTTCCATTTGAATTATTTATTCTTCCCTCAATATCTGTCCTCCAGTTTTTACTGGTCCCTGAGCTAGACATTCCATATATAATCAGGTCTCCAAAAAGGCCACAAAAATTTAGAAAGAAGTCCCTCTAAATAAATATATGCAGCTACAAGCAAATCAGAGTGGAAAAGAATATGAGTACTCCTTCCTAATCTCGCTTCTTTATTCTTACTTTCTTTCTTTGCAAATCATCAAAATCATCATAATTTGGGACCAATAAACTTATTTTTGAAAGAAAAGCAGAAGACTTCAATAAAAATTTCAGTCACACTTTGACTTCCAAAATAAAACTCATATTCATAAGCTATTTTCTTCTTATTCTGGTGACAGAACAGGACAGGAACTGAAAGGCAGAATAATTTTTAAAATTTGATTTATATAGCTTCTTTATAATTATAAATTGCTTATTAGAATTTCCAGTGGACCCTCCATAATGAGGCCTTTCTCCTGCAGTATCTGTTCACAATGCAAAGCTAACAAAAGCAATTGTTTGAAGGATTGGGACCTAAATTCTTCCAATAAATTTTTGTACTTTTAGTTTCATTTATGTTTACATATTTATATCATAAAGAGGTTCAAAACCTAGCAGCAAGAGAAGAACAGTGGAAAAAGAGAACAAATGCACACAAAATGGCCATTTTTGCATACCATAACAATAGATGCTAAATTTAACTGTATATTGATACCTTCCAACTACCCCAGCAAAAATTAAAAGCATAAGCAATGCAGAAGAAAGTTACTGTGTTGCCAGCAAAAGTCAAGCATAACTGAGCAGAAAGTATTGAAGAAGGGCTGCCTTTTGAGTTATATCAGTTTAAAAAAAACCAGTTCTTTGCTTGAAAAAAATGTAGGGTTCTTAATTGAAAATTACCTTCATCCTCCTCACATGGATACTCCTTACATGAACACACCTTGGATATTTCTGAAGTTTTCCATGATCTTTCATTTTCTTAATGAAAAGCCTACTGTGAGTTATGGGCTTCTCTTCTCTGAAAGGCAACTACCATCTGTAAAACACCACTAAGAGCTGAAGAAACACTCTCATTCCTCTTTCTCCCCTAAAATAGGTGACTGCACTGCTGGGGGAAGAAGCTACAACATTTAGAATCTTCAGAATAAGTGGACTTATTATTCTGCTTAACTTGCAAAGAAGGCAAGAAAGGTAAGGATCGCTGCTTTCCAATCTTCACTTTTGCCTGTGAAGGAGCAGGGAAAATTTTTGGACTTGTATTCAAGATATAAATACTTATCTTCTAAGTTGCACAGTCCTCTGAAAAATTGAACAATATTTTTCTGCAATGTAAGAAAAAATAAGTCATTCAAAGATAACCATTAAAATTTTACTGAAATCCCTTGGCTGACGTAGGTAATTTCACTGCATTCTGTTCTCTTTTTTCCAATGTTGATTGTAAAACTTTCATCTGGCTCTTTATGTACAATGATGAACACTCCTGATTACAGCCTCTTATCATCAAGGATTTAAGCATGGCTCTGTTCTAACCTTAACAGAAAAGTGTTTGTGATTTGCCCCACAGCACAAGGTACATTTCAATTCTATGATTTAGTTCATTGGGTGATCAAAGACGTGCCTGTGAGACAAACAACACAGTGGCCAGTATAAAAATCACACGACCCAGCACGGCATCCCTCACTTTGGTAGAGGTCAGGGAAAGCAGCTGAAAGGCTTCTGCTGCCCACAGCCAGCAGGCCTGCCTGAGGTGTTTCTGCATGGCATCACATAAGGCTGTGCTTTCCAGGCATGTAATCACAGACTTGTCCTCTCACACTGCTGAAGAACACAAAAGGTCTTGTTTTGAACTCAAGCTGTCCCCAGAAGCCAAGATAGAAGATTGATTTTTTTCCTTAATGCCCACCAAATATTTATTGACTACCTGGTTTTAAGTAAAAGCTGCATCAAAAATTAAAGGCAGTGGGATTATACAGACATAACTGTACTATAACACACTGTTCTCAATAGTTCTCATATGAAATGTAAATGAGATTTAGACATGCTTCAATCTAAACCCAAGCCCAATTCATAGAACTAGTAGATGTTTGTGTGTTTTTGCATGTGCACATGCACAAGCGTATGGTGGGATGCTCGCACATGTTTTGGTTGGGTTATTTTGAATTTACATAGGTAGGCAGGTAGAATGTGTTTATGTGTTGGAGGGAGTATAGATGGGTGGGTATTTGCAGATGTGTGTGTGCAAGTATGTGTGGGTATAGGGGTGTACATGCCTGTAACACTGTGTGGAGGTTCATGTGTCCATGGAGGGATGTAGAGCTACATGTGTGTAGGTGAGACTGAAATTATATGGGGGTTTGTGCGAGTGTATGAGGGGCTTTGTATACACAGATGTGTAGTTGCATGTATGTGGAGTGTGTGGGGGAGATGTGCAGAGGCCTGTGTCCAGCTAGGGATGTGTAGTGCAGCATGCAGGAAATAAGTGTGCATGTTTAGGTGTGGGTATTGCAAGAGGGCGCAAAGGTGCGTGTGCAGATGGGAAAGTACAGGGGTGTCGGTGCTGTGTCTGCTGCTGCAGACACACTGCAGGTAAGAGGATGGCAGGGGTGTAGGGAGGTGGGGGAGTGTGTGCAAGCGCACACACAACATAATACAAGCATAGGTAACACAGCATTTAACAGAACACAGATTTTCAATGCAGAAGTCCATTTTCAAATAAACACTTTTGACAGAACTTAATACTATCTTATACTGACATACTTAAGGCTAATTTAGAGTTTGCAGTAATTTCTGTGACTTTTACTTTATTGCAATTAAAGAATTAAATATGCATTTGGAGAAAAAATGAGTACACATGGCTGATTATTCTGAGGTTATACCCTGACATTTGATTTATATGATTTCACAAGGAATCTGTGAGGAGTCAATTTCTTTGAGAGTCTTCATAGCCCTGGTGGTTAGTTTAATGTCTTGTATTAGCCTTAGATTTATTCAGAAAGGAGATTCTCTGTATTTTTCTGCACCAATGTAATTTTATAACTCAGCATTTTATAATGTACTACCATGTTCAAATGAGGACTGTCTTCTGAGCAGCTTTAAGTTTGTGCCTTCTAGTTTGATTTAGCAGACTGCCATCAATCATGTAACTGAGAACTTACCATAAATCAGCTGATGTTTTTTATTTCCTGTAGTATTCACTACACTGAAAGAGAGTAGGTTTAGACCGTGCATTAGGAATAAATTCTTTACTGGGGGGGTGCTGAGACACTGGAACAGGTTGCACAGTTTTAGACGCCTCGTCCCTAGAAGTGTTCAAATTGTATGGAGCTTTAAGTCACCTGCTCCAATAGAATGTGTCTCTGTCAACAGCAGGGAGGTTGGAATTAGGGGATTTTTAAGGTCCCTCCCAACCCAAACTATTCTGATTATATGAAAAGCAGTATCTGGATTCAAATTCACTCGATGCTACAACTGAACTTCATTTCTAGGCTTTAAACGTATCATATCTAAAAACACAAAAATCATCCATTCCCTGTTCAGAAAGAAACTACAGTATTTCAGCACAGAAGGGAAATAACTGTATGAAAGCAGGATTTTAAATAACAGAGCTTATCTGTGTACCCAAAAAAAAAAAAAGGCCCGGAAAACATTGAGGGCACTGCTCCCAAGGCCAATATTTTTAAAGGAGAAAAAAGTCACAGCATCTGAAACCAGAAATCCATTTCTGAAAATACAGATGTAAATCCCTCAGTATGATATAAGTGGTGAACATGGGAACCATACTACTCAGCAGCTAATTCTACTTGTATTGCTCTGGTAGGTATGAAAACATATACATCTGAAACAAAATGTGCAAGGAATTATTGACCTGAGTGACAAAGCAGAAAATCCACTCTATCCTACTTTCAGATGTCAGGCAGGTCCTGTAAAGTCCTGAGGACAAGGACAGGATGTTTACCACAGAACACACGTAGCCACTTTAACTAGGGTTACTTCACATCATTACCTTCAGGAACTCTAGGTACAAAAAGATCTCCTCTGCCAGAAGTGCAGTGCTGTGAAACTGCCACAAACTACACAAACTCCAACAGGTCTCTAATAAAGACAGGCGAATGGGACACTGTTTTAGACATGTCCAACCTAGAGATGCTCAGGAGCCATTCTTCTCTTCCTGTGTTGATGATTTTCTCACTACTGAGCAGAGGCAAGTATTGCAAAGTGCATACTGCTCTCTTACTATATTTTCCCTTATATTGAGGGTCATGGCTCTTATATCCTGACTTTGAGCAAAGATTTAATGTTCAGAACATTCAGAAAGGTTTTTTTGATGATGAACAAGGGAATGAAGCAATGACAGCGATTAAGCAATTTTGGTGGGGGTAAAAAAATAAAAAAAGAGAGAGAGAGAAGAAGTTAATAACATTCCATACCTTCTTACTCAATAATAAAGATGAAAAGGGCAGAGAAACATCACTTCTCCCTTTTGCAAGTGTTGTTTCCCTAGACAACTGCTTTTGAGGTTGTTTGTGAGGTGGATCCCCAGGTTTCGGGGAAAGAAGAAATACCTTCACCAGGAATACAAATAAATGCTCCTTCTTCTTACTAGAATGCTCTTCACCTTCAGCCCATGCATAAGCATTTATGATCAGTGTTAATAGATGAATTATTTACAGTGAAGAGTAACAGATTTACCACTACAACAAGAATATCACTAGGTAATACTTCAGCTTCTTTCACATGGAAGGCAACTGGTAACTGCACATGCACAGAAATTTTTCCATCAGAAAGTGAAAGTGCTGTCTAATGTAAGACATGAATTTTTACACTGCAACATAAACTGCTCTCTTTCTGAAAGCGCTTACTCCAAGTTTACACTGAAACATGGTGGAGAAGAATTCTCTTTTTTCTCGTCACTCTGGTACACACCACGCAGTTTCTGACACACTTACCTTTGTTGCAGAAGGACCTAAAGCTTGTCTGAAGATGCTCCTGAGTCATAAAAGAAAATCAGATTTTTGTACTATGGACTACAGAGAAGACTTATTGTTGAGCCCACTTGAAACCCATGCAATTATGACTACTGAGGCACTGCTCAGGTACACTCTTGATGCGAAAGGCCAGGCCATGTCAAACCAAGGATCCATGTCCCAGAATATATTCTCTCCCTCTATGGCAGAGAAGTGGTCTATGGCAGTTATTTTGAAAGAAGTATTAAAAAATAAAAGGCAGTTTATAATGGCATCTCCAGTACAATCTCACAACTGTTAGCTGCCTGCAGCTGAAAAGCTTTCTGAGCTAAGGGTGGTTTCTTGTTTAATAGGTTCTGGAAATTGTGACAACCCCTTAATATACAGACCTGGAACAAAAGGTATAACATATTCCACTTTGTATCTTTGAAAATTGGTAACAAAGAATGAAAGCATACAACTGGTCACATTACATTAGATTGAATGAACATTTAGCCCTTTGTCTAAAAATAGTCAAAATCAGGTTCATATATGACACTTCTCCTTAAGTCTTCCACCTTCAAACTATTTTCAGTCTCAAAAACTTCCTGAGGTGGATGCATTCTCAGTAACCCTCAAGGGATTTCTCATTCATAACCTTGACCAAAGCTTCACTTGAAACTACATTTTGGCAAACAGCATTCCCAACATCCCTTGGCGACAGCGAGGTTCCAGCCTCTATGGCCAGTTGTGTGAAGACTCATCTCCTGCTTGGTAGGAGATGATTTCTAACAGCTTTATTGGATGCCTCTCCGATGTTCTGAGCCGAGAATGAACAACACAACTTCACATGTTTCTTGAAAGAGTGAAATGTGGAACAAAAATTATCTTCCAGACAGAAAAGAAACACAAAATTCAGGAAGTAGATATGTAGCCAATGTAATTTTGATAGTATAATTACAGAAACCATACCTGTAAGTTGCCTTTGCAATGAAATATTCACAGATATCCTGTTCTCAAACAAAAGAAGTGTATATAAAAGAAAACCACACAACTATTGCTGTATCCTTTACAGCACTTCGTTAAAACTAGAGGAGGGGGGGTATCTTTGTGTGACCTGAAGTGAAAACTAGATTAACTTCTGTTTCAGTATGAGAGGAAAACCTTTTAATACCAGGCAAAGAATCAAAAATACATTAAAATACAGATACAGAAAACACAGTGTACAGGATCCTGGTGACATCCGTACTTCTCAAGAGCAAGGCATATCTCAAAGCCCATAACGATTGAAATATGGCGCAGTAACACTGTAAACTTGAATGTAAAAAAATATCAAGTAATTTTTAGCGTAAAGAACAAAACAAAACAAAAAAACTTCTACCCCCCCTTTGGTCTGATTCCTGGCGCCACTGGTTGAAAAAGGAACCACAAGCACAGCATATTTACAGCAAGTTTTCCCAATTGCATTGCAAGAGCCAAGAACCTTTTCTGTAAACTGAGGCTTCAATCTACCCCACACACTACACATTGCAGCTATATGCATTTAATAAAGCTTCACATTCACATTTTTATTTTTCTCGTTACATTGTTTATATTACTCTGCATTAATTTCCTCTTTGTAAAATCCCCTAAACTGCTCATAAAACTGCCATAAAAAGAAGTAAAATGATCCAGCTTGGAGATCAAGGAAGAGTAGTGGGACAACTTTTCACTGGAGATGTAAAGAACAGAAAGAAAAATAATGGATCACTGATTGCTGTACAAGTCCTGTCAGCAGATAAAATTTTGGGTTTTTTCATCCCAGAATTTTTCCCATAGTGGTACCTGATGGTGTTTAAGAGAAGACAATGATATTTTAGAAGGCATTTCTGAGCATAGAAATACAGGTATGCAAGATCCTCATGAAAATATAGCAGGAACAGGAAAACCTGTTTTGGTAACAACCAAATTTTGGTAAGTATCACAGGTTTGAAAATCAAGTCAAACATCCTGAGTTGTCTTGACAGCCACAAAGGTGTACCCCTATGAATCCTGACACTAAGACAGAATCATTCACATGGAAAATGAGGTAAGGTGTTAATAAATAACATTTTGAAAACTAACTGCCACGATCGAAAAAATCAGAAAAGGGAAAAATCTTAAAACTTAGATTTATTATAAAGGAATAAATAGGCAGGCCACAGAGAAGTGTGTTCAAACAGCTATTCCATATAGATATTATCCTTAGACCCCTATTTTCATAAATCTCCTTGAGTTAAAAAAAAAAAAAAGGAAGAAAAGAAGAAAGTTAAAAAGCTTAGGCTGATGACAAGCCCACTTGGCAGGAGCTACTATAAATATTGCAAAGTTTCCATTTCTTTCTCTTAAAAAAAAAAGCACAAATATAGTCCTTTTATGTTCCCATTTAAGTAATCACTTCCAGGTTCCATACAGATCCATCCACATGAGTAAGACATAAAGTCTGCTATTATGAGCAGAAAGGATAAAACTGCCCTTTGGCAGAAGTATTATTTTCATGTAGTTAAGTCTTTTGGATTTCTACCACTTCCCTTGTTGGCTTCCATTCTTCCACCCATCCCTACTTGCATACCAGACCTTTAACTTGCACTGCCAAGCAACCTCCTTCAAAAGAGTACATCAGGGGACAGAAAAAAGTGGTAAAAAAACCCCAATCAATTTTGCTTTCCAATATTCTGTAACAAACAAGCCACAAAAGAACTTTGTGTCAGCAGAAAGCAGTAGGCGGATTACTGTTTATCCCCTGGAAATGTTCTGTCTTCTGCCCAGAAGGGAAGCTACACCCACTGGAGCTCTACCTATGCTGCTCTGGCTTAGCTGATTCTCCTTGGCTGGCAAGTCACCATAAGCATTTCATGGGAACATTTAAAATTATACCCCAGAAAACTATTAATCATAATACGGTAACTGAAAACTCATCATAGAGCACAAATCATACAATCTGAACCACAGCAGACAATCAAGAGCCAATAATCATCAAAATAAATTACTATCAAAGCTCCAGATTCTGCCTCTGTGCTGACTTACGCTAAATTAAGCTGTTGGATTCCCAAACTGTAACTGTTTTGCAGAAAACAAAGCTAACATTAAAAAATTAACAAGAGTTCACTCCAGATTTGTAGAAGTTAATTTCAAAACAAATGATGTTTCTCACCTCCACTTTTGAATAATCAGTGGGATATATTCTAAGGAGACCTTAGTTTTGGCAAAGCTACTTCATAAAACTGGGTTGCTAGGAAGTACTCCTAGTGAAGTATCAAAAATAACTAGATTCTTCAGACAAAATATTTTCTGAGAGTCATAGGAGAGACAACTGGGAGAGTAACAGGGCAACACACAGAACACTTGAGCTGATTATACAGAAACATCAGAAGTAAGGACAATAGGAAGAACATTAAACTCTTCAGAATCAACAAAAAATTGACACTAAATCCACCTCACAAAGACTGAGGATTAATCACAAAGCCAGAATTGGTGTGGAGGGGTGAAATGAACTCAGTGATGAAATGGTACAGGGTTGAAGAAAAATAAAAAAGGTCTTATACTGTTAATCAAGAACACATACACTTGCTCTGAAGTTCACGAAGAGTTGAGAAGCAGATTACTGAGTATCTCTGAGCAAATACAAAGTGTGAAAAGAGTGAGGTCAACCACATGTTCTTGAAAACCTGCTAGAGATCACTTACCAGAGACAGGAATGCATTATGCTTATCCCTTAAGTAACTGAAGCAGCATCCAGAATAAAAGAGATGATAGTGGGCGACCTTCACTGAGAAATCCATGGGGGAGGAAGAAAACAGACAAATAAGAATATACAGATAATTCAACACAATTTCTGAGGATATTTCTTAGGTGACGTTGACTTAAATCTGAGTAAAAGAGAGGAGTCAAGAAACAGAAGTCAAACTAATAGTCATAAAAAGACAAATTCTTTACTCTGTGGAGGCAAAGAAACAAGATAGGCAGTTTTTAAATGAATTGACAGAAATTAATTTTAAAAAGAATTTAAAAAACACCAAACTAACCCCCCAAAATTGATACAATAAGGAATGTTGCATTCAGAAATACATACAACATTCTAAGGATACTGGTAAGTGTCTGGTGATGAAAATCTTGAACAAAAGGAAGACAGAATTTGTCCCAAAATGGAAGAAACAAGAAGCATAGTATGGGACCAATGCAGCTGTGTAAGGGCCTCTTTATAATCAAGAAATATAAAACAAATATTTTTTTTAAAGTCTAGGAATAAGGGCCTGTGATGAATGATTAGTCATAGTATAGAGGAATTACATAAACACATATGGGTAAAATCAGAAAGGCCAAAGCCTACAATGAGTTAGAGTCAGCATGGGTACAAAAAGACAGTAAAAACATGTTCTCTATAAACTGTATGTTTAAAGAAAATATAAAAATTAAGGTGCTTAGCTAAGTGGGAAAAAAAAAAACATAAGAATAAGGAGGCAGAAGCCCCTTTCTCAAACAGTAGATTTCTTAATCAGTTTTTAAAAACTAATTGTCACCTGTGGTTTTAACTAAGGAATATGATCAAAAGCTTGAATAAGCAAATGCTTATCGAAGTTATTTACAGGTCATCATCTGTATCTGATCTATCATGCTCTATCCCACCAGATTCTTTCTTAAGGGCCCATCAGATGCGGGCAGTGTCCCCAAGCTCCCGCCTCATTCAATGGATATGTCCTCACAAGGCAGGACCACGTGTGTGCGTACAAGGTGAGAAGACCAGCAAAGCTGCCTGTTCCCCGGGCTATGGGGCTGTCAGAATACAGAAGGAATGTCTGAGTGGCAGTCATGCAATGTATCTTTAGTAGCACAGCTTCTGACCTCCTCTTCAGAACAGGCAGCCGGAACATAAGGAAGAAGCTAAGTTACCTGGACTGACAGCAAACTGAAAAACTGTCAGCCCAAAGAGTAATTCTGGCTGCTGCAGACACCAGAAAGGTAGGCTGCAAATGCTTAAGACTTAAAACCCAATGAAATTTTACTAAGCTATCATACTGGGGCATCTGAGTGGATTCTTTTGTTCTGCTAGATGTTTATGAGAATTGAAAATAATTATTCCACTGATTAAGTGCCAAAGTTCTTGTCCAGCTTTGGGCACCACTGAAAAAGCTGTGATCATCTGACAGCTCCAAAAGCAAACAGGAAACATGAGTCTTTAAAAAAAAACGTAGGACCCGGGTTAAGGCATAAAAAAGATGTATAAACATTTGTCCAATGAACAAAAGGTTGCTATAAAGAAAACAAGGGAGCATCTATTTTAATTTCTGCTATATGAAGAAAAAGGTGAAATCAACATAATTTGCAGCCTGAAGGTGCAGCCTGAAGGATTTGGGTTAGAAACCAGGAGAGGATATGCTATTCTGAGGACAAGTAAGCAAAGGAACACACAGTTTCTTCACTGGAGATTGTCAGGGCTTGCTTTGAAGCACATGAAGACTGCTTAGAACATGAGCCTGAACAGCATCACTACTTGTCTATTTTAAAGTTTCATTTTTCCTAAACCTTTAATAACTTCTTTGTAGTTTTTATCCTACAACTGAAATTTCTGTGGAGAACTGATGATATTTTTTAAATTTTATTTTAAAGTCATTTAAGTTCCTAATATTTTTAAAGTTCCTTCCTAGAAAATTCCTAGATAATTATTATGCCAACCTTCTCTTTCCAGGTACAAGCTTGAAAAAAATGAAACCGCTACATATGTTTTTCTTGAAATTAGTGGAAGACAAAGAGGTAAAACTTTCTGGACACAAAGTAGCCTTCTCATGGACAAGTGAAAATGCAGGAAAAGGAAGGTAACAGACAACAGCAGGGCTGAACTATGGATAATCTGAGGGACCTGTGGAACTGACAGGTCTGAGGTACCATTCCCCACCCAGGTCCTGGAGAAAACCACTCCCATAGATCACTTTCATTCAAGCTACATAAGCAAAGCAATCAATAAAAGGGTCTTAGTGCTGCCTGAAGAGACATGAAGCACTTCAAAACAATAAGAACAACCTGGAATGTCTCCTCCTTTTGTTTGAAGACAGTGACCTTCTTCTACAGACCTTCCTGATTTACCATGCTTGAATTCAGCTGTAATAGCTGTTAAAGAGGTGCTGTCAAGAGGTGTCTTTTCCAATAAGCAATAATCTGTTGTCTCTTCCATTCTCTCTCCCTACCTAAAAGAGCAAAACTAATATGCATTTGTCGCCTGTAGACACCCACTGAGCATAGATTAGGCCTGAAGTCTTACTGGCAGGAGATGAAAGTAAATTCTGGTCACAGTCCAGAGGCTGATTAATCTGGGAGAAGAGAGCGGAGCTGAATGACCATGTTAATTTCAGAACTTAGTTTTCTCTGTTCATCTTTGCAGTAGAAAAGAGGAAAAGCTGGAAGAAGATGGGTGAATATACTGCAAAAAAAGTTTAAGCACGAGTCAATTTTCAGAAAAAGCATTCCGTCTTAAACTGCAGATTTGCACACGCTGGAGGAAAGTGAAAACACCAACTATCTTATCTTAAAATGCAAAGGTGGAATACTAGTGTTTTCAAAGCAAAATTTCTCCACTGTCAAATAAAATGATAGACCAAGATAATGCAACCAACAGTGGTGCAACAGAAATAAAATAACTGTGATTGTATTCTATATAAGTGGTTATAAATTTGAAACATTTGAGTTGTATAATCAAATAGGAAAATAATAATGTCTAAAGGTACTTAACCTGTACTTTCACTAATAATCATCACTCTGGTGTTTTGGTTCCGTCCCCAAAAAACTTCTAAACCTTGACAAAATTAACTTTCAGTACCATAGCAAAAATTCTGTGATTTTTACAGAGGCATTATCCCCAAAGAAAGTAAGTTGAACCTGAGTTTGTTTAAGTTCTATCCTATCTTCCTGTTAACAGAAGTTGTCTTTCAACAGGACTAGTCTATCAAAACTATCTGTTTTGTACATCAAAATCCTCCATAATCTAGTTAATACTTCTATATTTTCCATACTAATGACAAATTACAACAGCAATTGAAAAAAAAATTCTGTTTCTGCTTTGCTGCTACTTAACCTTAGGAAACTTTTTCTAAGTGATCCAAACATGAAGAAATCCATGCGTTTTTTGTACTCCCAAGCACATTTTCTTCATGTCTAATTGATCAATGGGTGGTCCAGCTACATGATAGCACATTCCACAACAGTCTGGTGGAGAGACAGAACAGGAAGCACATGACCAGACACCTACCATTCACTGTTTTTTATACAATTAATTTCTCTCAGTTGCTGACATACCTCACATAATGTTTTCCAATAGTTTTCTTTGGAAACCAGTGGGATTTTTTAAAATGACATGGATCTCAATCTGAAAACGCTTCACTGAAGCATATGTATTTCTAAGAAATGCAGATTGAAATACAAATCTTCCATGAATCTGAGGACAGGAAACCTTCCCCTCCTCAAAAAAACTTATTATTCTCATATGATGAGCTACTCACATTCATCCACTTTAAAATTACTGCCAGTAGAAGAATTTCAGTGCAGATCTAATTCATCATTAAGAAAATGCTCAGTAGGAAAATTATACTATTCACCCAGAAGGGAGGGGTGTCCATAAATGTGTGGGTGTTACATGGAAGTAATCATTATGCTTTGCTTTGTTTCAAGTTACTGGCTTTTAGCCCAGATTTTCTACCCATCTGATTTGTCAAAGTGGCTAATTATCTCACTGTCATGAGCACTTAATAAACATTAGAATAACTGTTTTCTGCAGAGTGGGTAACCCTGAAATGATGACATACTCTCTTTCCTCCCCCAAGATGAATCCATTACTTATCATTTTGTCTGCTTACATCTGATAGCACCATGTAGTTCAAACTACAAGTTTCCAAACCACAGAGTCTGTTCTAGACAGTTTAAAGGCACAATTCCCTTCTTAATCAAAAAAATTAACTCTGCAGACTGGCTATGCATTGCAAAAATAAGCAGAGTTGGGTTTTTTCTGGAGTCATCTCTATATTTACTGCCCATACATTTGTAGATGTCTCATCTTCTAATGTGGTGAAGATGAAGGTTACTAAGCTACTACCATTACAGTAGTTATGCCATAAAAGAACGATGCCAGCGTAAGAACATACACAAGAAATCCAACCTTAAACCCCCACATTCTTCAAACTCTATCCAATTCTAAACCCATGTACAACCACATTACTGCTGTCGTCAGGCAGAGATGCTGCTGCACAACGCCACCAGTGCTAAAGTTGTGCCTCACCTCCACCATTCAGGCTTGTCTAGCCTTGGCTTCTGCAGCCCCTCAAAGCTGGGCAGTGGCTGAAGCCAGTTATGTCTCACCAGAAGTAATTCTGCTCTCTGAAGCAGAGAGCCAGTGAAGACATCATGCAGTTTTTCCACTTCTGATGATGAACAGCTGAAACTTAGGTTTATGGTGAACTGTGGAATCCCAAGGCCCATGGGAGAGAAAACATATCCCAAGGTCTCTAGCAGAATGTCTTGGGGAAGAAGACCACTTTATTCCCCTTGCTCACAAGCAAATCAATCTACTTGGGACTGGGAACCAGTTAACAAGGTATACAGGAGGAGGAAAAGAGGGAATAAGACTTAGTTTTCTATCCACCTCCTTTCGGAAACTCATTCACCTCCAAGCAAAAGGTTTAATAGGATAGCAATTTTTTCATGCTTATTATGAGAAGTTCAAATGAAATTCCATTTACCTCATTTCCATGTCAAATACTCCTGGGGGTATTCCCACCAGGAGGAACTCCCCTGAACTGCAGGGGAAAGAGGCCAGTTATCTTCCTACCCACCCCAGAACAAGATCAGGCTCCCTCTTTCTTTTTTTTTTCTTCTTTTTATTTAGGCAATTTCTCTGTTTACACATTGAGCCAAAGATAACCCAGAAAAGGTTTCTTCTCCCAAAACTGACTTATTTTATTGCATTGGATCACAACAGTGACTGAGAAAACACAGTTAACAAGAAATCCTGAACCCTTAATTCAAACACATCATGATAAACATTACCAGCAAGATATTACAATTAATAACAATTAATAGAACAATTAGAACCAGCTATATCCCAATATGATCAGAGTATCCCTCTGTGGCTCAGAGTTCCTTTGATGTCAATGGAGACCTGCTTTTCAATTAAATCATAAGAAGAGAAACACACATATTTCCACTGCAACTCCCAAGGTAATATCTCATAAATAGTACATAAACTCTCTGTTAAATGCAGAACAGATGAGTTTTAAAATAATGTTACTGATATCATTGAGTCTTTCAGTCAAATTGAGATCTAATGTTGACTTATCACCTGTCACTCTCCATTAATGAAAACTGTGTATGGATATTAAGATTGTGCATGTGATGGGAAAAAAGTATTCTTTAATGATAGAACTCTTATAAAAATCTAATGACCATTCAGATCTGTAAATCCTTAAAGAGCAAGTTAACAAGAAAAACAATAAATCAATGCACCAACTTTTTAAAATGTTGGAACTTAAGAACAGGTTGTTTAAATCTTCTCATTTTGATGCTAATTATGTTTTCATTCTGGGCAACTTCATAGGAGGCATCACTGCCTTCAAGGGAAGCAATCTGCTCAGTTTATTTTCCTGCTCTGTAAACTTGAATTGGAACCCAATCATAAAACTGAAGTACTTCTTCCCTGTATAAAAATCAAGAATGAAGATGAGCAAAATGCTGCCAGAGTGACAGAAAATCTATCACCGCCATCAGCATAGCAGATATTGTAATTGTTGCCTTGTCAGGAAGCCAGGTGAAAGATGAACCATAAGGAAGATAAAATCAGCTCAGGTGGATGACAGAATTACAAGTGTAGGGTGTAATTTCTTGGGGAAGAAAGAACCATCTCTGATATTAAGCTCCCAGGAGATAAGATGACCGATAAGTTAAATCATTACATGTTCAATCAGATCAGTCCGTCTTGCATCCAAATAAGACTCAGCCATATAAACTCCCAGGATCAAATTGAATATAAACTACTAATAATTTGCTACTCTTGCTACAGGAAGAAAAGACTGAATGTCTTTTCTCTGAAGCTGAAGATAAATCTTCAAAAATACTGAAAAAACAATATCTAATCTGTCTCACTCATGCTTGTTTGGAGAAAACTTTCTGATCTGTGAATGAATTATTAACTGGAATATCCTGCTGTCAGATGTGTACCAAACACCTGTAACAGAATACAAAGGGGAATAGCCAAGAAAAAAATATCAACAGTGGTCCTCACAATTAGCCTTGTACTACTTGTACTTAAGACCTTCAAACATGAAAGCCCACATGACAATCCAGGCTTGCACATTCATGAGTAGAAACAGGTTATTATTTCTTAGGGGAATTCTAAGGTAATGTTTGCAATATGGTCTTGGACTCAGCCTGTAATTCCTAATGGTAAATCAGCTCATACTGTGTGTAGTTGTCCTCACAGCATTTGGAGCTGATAAAGCCCTGATATAGACTAACAATCCTCTATGGCCTCGGCCAGAATGTATCTCTATCAAACACTGTAGATATATCTAATGAGAAAATGCATAAGAGATGTATTTACTTCTATTTAAATTTCCAGACAGTATAAGTACAAAGAATGCAGCCAATTTGTATACAAAAAGACTTTAGAATCTGTAATTTACTCAGCTCGTCCCTGATTTGATACTTGGAAGGTCTTTCTTTGATAGAAATTATTTCAAACTTTAACTAAGTTAGAAACTTACTTCAAACTTTTAGAAACAGCAGGACACAAGGTTTTTCTAAATTACCATTAAAAATATGATCAACCACAGAAGTTCTATCATAGTTTGTTGAAATACACTATTTTGCTAGAAAGACAAAATAATCCAACAATGATTGGCTTACATTTTCTCTTCACTTTTTAATGTTCTCTTATAAATTTTTATCCGGTATGTTACTGCCTGAAAGTAACTTCAAATAGGTGAAAGCTGACAGCAACAGTGGAGTTTTCTCTGCCAGGAATATACATTAAAAAATAAAAAATTCTTCAAGCACGCTATGTTGTTTAAAATGAGACTCTAAGGCACCACAAGAAGAAACCTTTTATAAATCAAGGGCACACTGTATACAGTAATTCACTTACAGTCCTGAAGAGAGAGATTGTTAAAATCTACTACTCCATTTTTGGCATGAACTGCGAACAGGCGAGATAGTTTACAAATACAGATTATAGGCACTGTTGCTAAAGCTGCCATTCTTGTGATCTCAAGCAAACTCTGAAGCATGTTGCTTCCTTTCTGAAAAGCTTAAACATGTTTCCTCCCCCCACACACCCTTAGTCTGGACAGTTGAATCATTCTCACAGCAGATAAATCTTTCTGACTGCTGATTATTCTGACGGGGGGAAAAAAAGGCACTTTGTGTGACAGGGTCCCTTTTGTTTCATTGCAGGCACAACAATCTGTTTCCCATTGAACAGAGGTTTTAGTTCTCCCTCCACAACATTTTTCTTTAATTATGATAAAAGACAGTAACCTAATCAGGCATAAATCCTGTTCAAGCAAACACATGAAAATAAAGGGGTTAACTTTGGAGGCAAAAAGCTAGACATGTGACTTCTCAATTACAACTGTAGATAATAAACCACTAAAGCACTGACAAGTGAAAATTTGTTTTTTCCTCAGATTTGCACTAGTATCACTACAGAAATTAATTAAAGAAACCCACAATCATGTTTATTTTGTTTAACAAGCTTGCCTACAATATAGCTATTCAGTTTTAAAATTAACTTGACTTTCCAATAGCATAACCATATGTACAGCTGCTCCTAGAAAAGAATATTTTTCTTTGTAACATGCTATTTCAGAAACTCTGGAGACCAGCACCTCAATATGCCAAATAACTTGGTTGCAAATTAGGATGTTGGGACTGATATTAGGAGGGAAAGGGACTGCCTTCATTCCTTGTCTGACACATATAATACAGATATACATGAAGATTAGGGCCAGCGTCCTCAGAGTACACTCAGTATTGTCACCCATTGCCAAGTCCAAGAACTGGCACAGCAAACTGCAGCTTTAACTTGGTTTACTTGTTGGAAGCAAAATTCATCTGCACAGCTAAACTGCAGCAAGACCTGTCTCTATTGAAACAGAAGCCACCATCAGCTACTTCACAAGACGTGTATAGGCTACCTGTATTTCAGTCCACTCCGATGAAGCAGGTTGAAGCAGGATTCCACTTCCACTCACGTTCCCAAGGAACTGAATATTGCAATAACCCAAATGACTCACCTCTCAGAATTCTGAAAATACTGGAAGAGGGAGAACATGGTTTCAGCAGAGCAAAGTGCGAGGATACACCAACAGACTTGGCATGCTAGGGAGCCTAGAAGTAGGGACAGGTAAACAGGAGGTATAAGAAAGGCATGGAGTGATAGCATGACAAACTAGGGAGTTAGGACATTTTCAGGAGAAAGGCACTAGGTGTTATACACAAGGAGGACACAGCAGGGGAAAGAAATTTGAGAGCTGAAATTTGTAAGTCTCTGGAAACACGTATAGGGTGTACCAAATATATTCCAACATAACAGACATTGGATCTTTCTGAGCAGAAAAGGACAGAGGTGGCTTGTCAGCCCTGAGGACCAATGAAACAGCAGTGATCATGTCCATGTATCTGCACTTTTCTCTTCTCACCCCCAAAGATGCTGACCACAGGGTGGGAACATGCCTTGCCACATGCTCCTGCTCCACATCATACTACTGCAGCACCACAGTTAGACCCACAGGCCAAAACCATGGCAAAAAACATGCTCCCCAGCAAACCGCAGACTGGTGTCCAAGCTTCAAACATATCTTTAGTTTATGGTAAGAATGTAGCCGAAACTGCTGGAGTTAAAAGCTGGTGGATACTGGGGAAAGACAACAGGGACAAAAACTCACCATTGAGGATAACCTAAGGGCACAGGGTGCTCCCTAAATATAGAGGAATGGGAGGCTCAAACACAAACGCCTTGGTGGACAGAATAAGTGGATTGCACAGGTTTATGCACCAAGGACACTGGGCAGACCCTGCAAAATACACAAGTGCTTCATTCCTCCTATAAGTAGCAGTAAGTTGTGCTACCAATGACAAAGTCCACCATCATCACACTGAGATTCCATTTTGAGTCTCTCAAGTCACATCTGGTTTGTAGTTGGTGGCTTCTTTGCTTGACTAGCAGTGAGACAGTTTCTGAGGCTTCAATCTCACTATAAAAAAATAGGTTTAGTTGTTTACTTAATGACATTTCTGAATAAAACATTCCACATTTAAATTACAGATGTCAAAAGGAGCATAAACCCTTTGGCTGGGCGTGGGGGTTTTTTGTGGGTTTTCGTTTGTTTGTTTGGGTTTTTATTTATTTGGTGCTTTTTGTGTGGTGGTGGGTTTTTTTGTTTGGTTGGTCGGTTGGTTGGGTTTTGGGGTTTTTTCCCTGACCAGTCTGGAGTGCATTATTTCAGGCAGCATGGAACTGCCTCCGGCTATAGTTACAGAGTAGACTTTAAATGAAAGCTGGTGTTGGTCTGCATAATATTTGGTGCACCTGGGGAAAAATATTTATCCAAGCAACAGCCAGATCTGTGGCCACCAAACTTGTTGAGGACTCGCTTGTATAATTTTCAATGGAATCTTTGAACACGTTGACAGGTAGTTGTTGCATTTAAGCAGGATTCTTACCATTTAGTACCTTTAGAAATGGGAACATGTATTTAGGGTTTCCATATCTTAATGCAAATCTACTCTTTTAAAAAGTCCTATACAGACTTACTTGAGCATGCCTGTGGGTTTTTTTCCAGCACAAGCATTTGTGATAAAGCCTATCAGCTTTGCAATAACTCAACATCCAAATGCTGGACTTTTTGGGTGTGTGATGCTGTACAGAATCAAGGGCAGAATCAGCATGCTTCCTTATCAGGAAAGCAGAGACTTTAAAATACCAACATTCTTTGTTTATACGGAAAGATTAATATAAAAACTAACATACATTCCTATGCTTCCATGCAGTCACAACCTTGCCCTGTTCATATTAGTGTGTTCCTGCCCCTAACTATTTAATTATTTGAGGCACTGGGGAAGTTTCAATTAGTACCAATTAAATCTGAACCATTTCAAGTACAGTTCACCATCTATTTTTCTTTCCTGGTGTAAAATAAAATATGACAGCCACTTCAAACACATCCAGAACTAAATTCTAATTTATGTTGTCCCTCCCCCCTACATGTTGAAAGAGCTCTCTTTGTAAAAAAACTCTGCTAAAGAAAGTGTCTGTTGCACAAATGCATTTAGTTACCTTCCTAATCCTGAGATAATTAAAATCTGCTAAGGTAATAAGGTACTAAGTCTGTAAACATTTTATTGGAGAAATGCTCTCTGCATTCTGAACAGCATCTACAACGTTTCCATTGACATGCACAGGTTTTTTTTTTTTTTCCTCATCAAATAAAAGTACTTCTTCTCAACAAGAGCAAAAGTGGAATTGCTGATGGAACCACAATTTATGCACTAGAGCACAGCTGCCTCAAGCCACGTCAAAAAAGCATCCTCAGCACATCATCAGCACTGCCCTGCTCTTTAGCCACACGCTCCTTGGAGTAATTGCTTTCTGAAAGAGCTCAGACTATAAATCACCTCTGACAAATTGACTTTCATTTTGTCTCCTAAAGTAATAAGACCAGAGATGCCACTTAAAATTACATTAAAGAGATTATTTCTTTTTCTCCAGGGAAAATATTGCCTGGACTATGCCAAATGCAGTATACAAGCCATCCTTTCCTACTTTCTGACATGCAATTTATTTTACATCCATAGGCAACCCAAGCTGAAGCAGAGTAAAATTGCAATGGACTCAGGAAAAGGTGGGCCAATAACATTTCTGCTGTGAAAACCATCACAAAAGCCCACTAAAAACATGGTAAAGTTTCAGGAGACAAATGCAAAATCGAAAGTCATAATTATTTCTGAGGAAATTTGATGCAGCAGCAGGTCTGTTCTGAGATCATCCTAATGAACATAATTTTCAAGAATACTTAGTGTTGGGAATGAAAGAACTTCTAACTCTACCATCTACACTGTTAACTGAAACACATCTTTAGTCCCATAAATTAACACTTCATAATGAGAATGCAAAATTCTAAGCAAGATTATTCCTTTCAAATTTCAGTTCTAATTTACAAAAATTGGTAAACACTACTAAATTTATGAAAATTCTTTCAGACCAATTCATCTCAAAGTATTTTATTCATTTATTATATAGAGCCACAGTGATTTATAGAAGCCTAAAATAAGACAAGGGGGCACTTTAAATCTTGGTTAATTTTTTACAAATTGACAATGCTTTACCAATTAATATTTTTCAAGATAAGGAAGGTGCAGGGCTAGATATCACAGTGAGAAGTAGAACTACTTTTTCCACCTCTGTTCAGTGAACTCGCATTACGGAATCAAGGATGAAGGTTTTGCTGCTGAGCAGAATTCCATAAGTCTTTTTCTTAATTTCTTATGTGGCAGAACACACTGTGTTCAGTATGTGCTTGGTCCAAAATGCAAAGCACCATCTTATTGCTCCTGCTCTTTAGCCTCCTTTTATTTCAGAGTCTGTCAGTAGAAAAATAATTAGTATATTGGCTACTTACATAAAAGTGATATTGCACAGTCCAGAAGTGTAAAGTTAGAAAAAGTGAGGAGATGACAGCAAACAATCTTTGATATCTCACTCGGCTAACAAAGCATTATCAGATTAACATATCAAAGACATGGAAAACTCAGATTTCACCCTCTCTTACCTTTGAGTAGAAACTGTTGCACACATACGATATGATTTTGTCTTTTATGGGAATACTGTAGAAAGCATTTAGCAGAAACACTGCAGAAATTTTGAGAGCTGCCAAGTGAGGATGACCATTTTTTTCACTATTTCACCACCTTGCTTTACCTCTCAGTTTTGCTTAACGGCTAGACACCAGACAGGCAGCTTAATCAGTGGCACAACAGCCAACAAGCTGATGCAGCCCCTTTCTGAGACTTACCCTTGATCAAATCTAACAACAATCACCAATTGGGTGTTTGTACTTGAAACACCAGGCCAGATGCATAAAAAGTAGTGTTTACGATACACAGATGAAATGCTGGATTTAAACCAAAAGGGAGCAATGGCTAAAACTGGCAAGCCTGAACTGAAAGTTGCTGAACATTCATTCTCAATAATAATCAGGAAGGAAATGTTCTTGAACGTCCCTATTATTTTTAATTCTCCCATCCAACTTCTAATAGTAACTGATTCTGAAAAAAGAATTGTCCAGTATTAAGTCTGTTTTGCTGTTTCTTAATACAAATTTCTGTCTGCTGCCTTTTCAAATCCTTGGTCAACTGGGAAAGAAATATTACAATTACATTAATCTGGTATTACCCTTATTTGTTGAAAATTTGTTGGATTAGAAGCAGAGAAAGGTTGGTGGGGGTTTTTTACTGCCTTAATGATTCGTTTGGCAGAAGAAAGAAGCCTTGATTGTTGGCAGTGAGGAATGCACTTAGAAATCTCTGACTGGGCCAAAAAAGTCTATTCTAGTGCAATAATGAAAAACATAAATGCATTGTTCAAAAAAAAGCAACCAAAGAAAAAAGACTCAAACAAGCCCCACTTACTTAAAGAGTGAATCACATTATCCTCTCTTTTAGAAATTCTTTACATCAATTAAAAAATGAACACTAACCAACATGCTATCTAAGCCCAGAAAATATGGTTGGGGGGGGTTGTGCATTTGGGGTATTTTGTTGGGGTTTTTTTTCCCATTGTATTTCTTTTTCCTGAAAATTTTGTGCTTTCATTTTAATGTGCATTTCCTGTTTCTTCTCTGTCCATCTTCTGCTTGGAAAATCACACTCTTACCGTTGCAAAGGTAATATTGAAAAAAAAAAAATGCAGTACTTGCACCCCAAATTCACAGCTGTGATAAAACACTTACCAGTTAGTCTTAGAAAGTTTACAACTGCTGCCTGCAACCCCACATGGTTACAAGGCAGTAAAACTGCCGTGAACCAAGTCAATTTCCCATAGTTTACAAAAGCCGTGAAAAGATGTGAAATTGGGAGTTCAAGTTACTATCTAAGGAGAAACACCCAAGAAATACAGGCTGGGGACAGTAATTTTTTATCTGTGTGATCTTATCAATATCCTACATGTGTCAGCTACATGTGTTGAGCTGTGCAACTTCTTGCTCACCCACATGGATACTCTCTTTCTCCTGCAATCCCGCAGACAAAAGTCATGTTCACAATTTTGCTAGGACACCATCATCCAACAGAAGTGCCCACATTCATGGAGGAGAAAGTGAGGCTGAGAGAAAATAAAAAGTCACCATCTCCCACAACCAGCCTCCAAAAATGTTTTCTCTACCTTCAGACATGTACAATTATTACATGTTGGTTTCATTACATACATGATGAAGTATTTGTACCATGTTGGCATGTCTTCTCAATTATGAACAATGTGGAGGTAAAAATATTCTTATGATCTTCCATGCTTACATGGAAAAATGTGATAGGTAGACATGGTTAGAAGAAAGCAGTTTGATATTTTGAAAAGAAGACTCTGCAAAATTAAGAAAAATAAAAACATTCTAAAACTGCAAATACTCTCTGTGTGCAAAAATTTTATTGAAGCTTTTACAATGACAGAATCTCTACCTAAAACAAAAAGTTCCATCATGAAAGAAAACAATTTTTGCCAAGTACCTAAACCAAACACATCCAATTAGTTTTGTGCCACCAAAAAAAAATTATGTTGATGAACACTGTATGAAAAAACAACACACATTGTTTTCACAAAATGGGTTCAAAATCAGGTTGATAATTTTATTTAAGAAAAGATCTTAATATATCATGGTTTATCATGAATATATCATGAAGTCCATGGCACTTCAGTTTCAATAAATGTTTTCAACATAATTTAAAATTGTTGTATGCATAGAGGATCATAAATATGTTTTTACCTCCACTTCAGAGAGCATTTAAAACAAAGACACAAATGTTTGTACACTATCGTGTATACATTGGTATGTCATATATATATATACTCATACATACACGATATATACTATCATATATACATTTTGTATACCATTAAGTTTTCAGATCAGACTTCAACTCCTATATCCCAAGAATATTGGTTTGTTCACTTTTCAGTTGATATTTGCAACTGCCTGCAAGCTGCAGGGGTTTTAAAAATCCCTTTTCCCAGACCCAGTTAACTTTCTGAAATAGCTTGCAAGCTGTAATAGAGTTTTCCAGGAATGTACCTTCTAACTCCATTTCCTGTTGTATTTAAAATCCTGCCAAAGGAATATTTCAAAGCAGAATGCGGGATGTAAGTGTATGACGGAAATTTTGCTGCTGGTTTCCAAAATCATAGAAGGAGTCATACTAATTTAAAAATGAGATGTGAAATTCTTTACTAAAGAAATATGGACTGTAACATTCAGGTGGGTCTAAAAATTAATACTAAGAGCATTGCAGCCCCTACAGACTTGTTTTTAATTTTACATAAAAGGTCGTTAATGAAATAAAGCACAAATGTTCCCAATACTGTTTTCTTCCCATCGCTTTGCCCCCCTCTAATATTTGGAGTGAAAAAAGTTTTGAAGAAACCTCCTTTAAAACATCACTTTTTGCAGGCTTCAGGCAGAGCTGTATTTGGCTGGCCCTCTAATTCACAGCTTCTTCCCTGTAACAGCAACAACTTGTAGCATCACCACCACAGTGCACCAGTCTGCCTTGTTCGTGTGGCCCATTAAAGAAGCAGCTGAGAGAACACCTGAAAACTGCATTTCAGTGGCATCGCTTGATGAATTACCTGCAGATATCTGAAGAGATCTATTCACAGGGAAGATGTGTTAGCCATTCTCCTCCAACAGCAGCTGCATTCTTGGAAATGCCATAATCATTCTCCATGGAAAGAGAGCGAGCTTTTGGCCACACATCAGCAGTGAGCAGTACCTGTGCCAGGCGCACAGCTGCCAGCAACAGCTTCTGAAGCTACAACATTGTCTCTCAACATGGCAACGTAGGTGCAGAGCTCAAAAAAATGGCACTGCAACCCTGCAACATGCTGGAGACTCCTCACCTCATAAAATGAATAAACATGTGGATTTATACAGCAAGGGAAGTAAAATCCTAAGTCCTTGTATTACCAATACAATTTCCTTCTGAAACCCTCAAACGTACAGTGAGAAGGAGCATGAATGGGTTGTATTTGGAAAACTTTTTTCCAAGTGATCATGAGCAGAAGGTTGCATTTAGATACTGGATTCACGGAGACACTACTGGAAGTAAGGAAAACAGAGTGCAGCAAACAAGTGAATGCAAGAAACTGTTCTGTTACAGAGGAACAGACACAGAGCAAAGTCTTCAAAGTACACAAAAAGAGAACAAAAAATTACATGGGCTGACACGAACTTCTTGACTAATTTCTGAAAGCATTAAACTTGACAGAATTGAGTACATTGACTGTCTTAGCTAGTAAGAAAATATTCAAAAATACACTTAAGACATCCTGATATATTTTCTGTTTTTCTCTTTTCCACAGTATTCTAATTTACACAGAAATACATGTTCTTCCGAGGATGGTTAACTATGCTTCCCTATTCAGCAAAAAACACCTGTAGAAATTTTTAATTCTGAACTTTGGCTAAAGTTTGTTTGCAACCCTTTGGAATGACTGGCATTAAATGTGGCCTTTTTAGTAACAAATAAAAATGCTTTAATTTTTTTATTATTTTTATTTGGTTTTGGTTATTTTTGGCTTTTTGCTTTGCTTTATGTTAGCTGTTACCTGTATTTGAGGAACAAGTATTTTAAAAAGGAATAATTTGCTAGGGAAAAAAATCCCCAGGATAGTTAAAGAATTGAATGCAGATGTCCAATCAAGGGTAACACCTCTATTGTAATCATAGGTCAGTGCTAGCTCTTCTAATTTTCCTATGAAAAGTATGTTTTGAATAATGCTACCCATGGCTTCTTTTAAAGAGACATTTATTTCTGACAGCTGCTTTCATTTTACATACAGGAATATTAAAGTCTTTTATTATTACAGAGAACGCATAATTACAAAAAAAATTAACATTTGCTTTCAGATGGTCCCCAGATTTCCCCCATCCATCCCCATCATCTCCACTACCATGTTATTTTCGTGTAAGAGGCAAATAAATACTACACCATATAATTTTAAGATAGTTTGAGTTTAAATTATACTAACTTGAAAGAATGTCTTTCTTAAAAAAAAAAAAAAAGTTATTTTAATCCTGCTGCAATTCTGTTTTTCCTTAGAGTTTAAATTGATTAAAACAAAACAATGCTCTGTCCAACTGCATTCTTTTCATGGTTTTCCCATCCTTCCATTATCATCCTAAAATACCATACTCTTACAATATGGAATTCTTTAATCAGTTCTGACATGCATCTACTTTTTACTTGGCCCAGCCCCAGAAAACATAGCTGTGCTCTACTACACATCATTTCTCTCCATAACCTGTTTTCCTTTGGGTAACATACTTCATTTCAAAACTCTAGGCTTCTGTAAGGGTTAAATTAGAGGTTGAATAACTAATGCATAAGCAGAATTCCGATTTCATTCAGAAGTACTGCTCTCATTTAATTTGAGTTTTGGCTAAATCAGCTGCAAAATCAAGCTTTAGTCTGCCTCATAAGTTGCTATAGCCTGCTATTGAAATCTTCATTGTTTTTTAAAATACCTAAACTTAAGGAGTATGTTCCAGGATCAATTATTTTTCAGCATCATCAACTCTTATGTGATACTTAAAAAAAAAAATCACAAAATACATAGATAAAATACAAGTCTAAATATTACTTCTGCTACAAGTATCACCATTTGAGAAGTCAGTTCAACACCACCAGTAGAAAACATACATAACTTTCCAGTACCACAGCACTGACAATTCAAAAGATATACATATTTTTCTAATAATGCTAATGTATCATGGAATCACTGAAATAGGACAAGGCCTTCAAGGTCATTGAGTCTGACTGTTAACCTATCACTGCTAAGTCCACCACTAAACTATGTCCCTAAGTGCCACATCTACATGTCTTTTAAATACTTCCAGAGATGGTGGCTCACTGTGCAGAAACACATCCTTTCAGAGAGCAAGGCTTCTGCCACTGAAGGGAAAAAAAAAAGAAAAAAGAAGAAAAAAAGAAAAAAGAAAAAAAAAAAGCAAAAAGATAAAAGATAAAAAGAAAAAAGAAAGAAATCCCATTTCAGAGAATAGGAATACTTAAAACTATATATAACTTTCCTAGACCAATAGGTTTGAATCAAAATCCATTACAATGAGTCACTCTTCCTCTGACTTTAAATGAAGTGTCAGTACTTGTAGCAACATACTAAATAAAGTGAAATTTTTGTGCTCTGTTTTCCATCCTCCATGCTAAAACGCTGAACATGAAACTCTAACTTCATGTTAGAACTCACTGTTCTGGAGGAGAATACTGACCATACATCTGTTTTGTAGACTGAGTTTTCAGAAGGAACAGAAATGTCCTCTTCTGCCATCTCTACCTCTCTTTCTGGAAAGCTGTTCCTCTGCAGAGGAGACAGCATCCACTAATTCTAATTTAACGATACTGTGCTGTTTCATACTTAGTTTAGACACAGTCAAATTGACAAAAATACATCACAATAGCTACAAGACTCAGAGAAAGACTCTAAGGAAGAGATTTTGAAAATACCTCGTCAAAGTCAGAACAGCCTTAAACAATTACCTAAGTGTCTGGAAAAAAAAAAAAAAAAAGCCTCAACAAAGAATCCCCCAAAAACAAACCTGAAACACCAAAACACAACAAACCAAACACAATGGAATTAAGAATTAGACTTATCAGTTCTTTATGAACTTGTACAGGAGCAGAGTATGATGTAATCCTGGGCATTATTCCACAAAAACACTCCAGTCTGGAGCACATGAACAATCCATACCTTCAGCTGGTCACATGCTGAAAATGCAATGGCTGCTCAGTCATGAATACACATTGTGCTACTAATCCTTTCTTTGCTCTACACCAAAATGTTTTTATGGTCATACTGGGAATCAGATCTACACAGGAGCTCTGATTTTTGCAAACAACGCATCCATAATTCTATTTCTGCATAACAATGGTTTTAAATATACAGATTTGAAATATTCATCAATTCTTAATCCATCTCAGAAGCAATGCTCATGAAGTAGTTTTGTGTTTACAAAAAAAGTGGGTTTATATTCTACTCCTGCTAACACTCATACAACACTTCCCTCCTGTGATGCAGGGCCAGGGGAAGAAATTTAGTAATACCCTAATTTAGTAATTCCCTAGTCAATAAAATGAGTGTCTCTTACACAGTTGTATTTTGAGTTGTGTTTTTCCAACTATATATATGTGAATCACTAGAGAAAACTAATTCCTTTTTCCAAAGCTCAAGAGGCTTAGAGCCTCAAGTCCTTAAAGCATGTGGCTAATATGCTTAGGGCTGTATTTTGCCTCTTCAACAAAAGATGAAATGCATTAGCCACAGGAAGGAACATGCACATCTTATGAATAATGCAACAGACAGATAAAACTGACACCACACACTGTTGACAGGGGAGGCAGAAACCCCCTCCAGGCAGCAGCAGGGATGGGAACAAGGAGCTCCTGTTTTTGCGTTGCACGTGTCCTTTCTAAAGGTCTTCTTCCTCCTGGAAAAAAGATGGCAAGCCACACATATCCTGTACAGGTGGTGCCTCATTTGCACACTAGACAGAGCAGCTAGCTGAACAAACAGCAACGTTGAGTCATGTCAGACAGCCTGGTCTGGTTGGGACACATTCATTGCTCATGCAGTTTTTGTATCCAAGTAAGGAACAGAAGACATGGATCACCATTCCTTACATGTGCAGCATTACTTGCACCACGTTCCAAGATAAAGCAACTTCAAAATTTGGCAAGCCAAACTTTAGTCTGGTGCCGAATGGAAATTTCTTTTGATCACAGCCTTTCCACATTATGAGTTGTCCTTAAGAAAACAAAAAGAATAAGAGAACTGCTCTTTGCCTTGACAAGTCAATAAAAACAACCCTACTTCCAATACTGTTAAACAACTGTAAATACTTAGGAACATAAGAAAATGGGGATTAATTAATTTTCATTTGATTACATAAACAGATCAAGTCACACTTCGATTCTTTTTGTTTGGGAAAATCTTTGATACTTTGTTTGCTTTGCTGTCAAAGATAACATTTTTTCACTCAGGTTAAAGATAAACCTTATGGCTCTTGTTCAGATAAATTATCACAATTCCAAGCCTTATGTTTGACCTTAATCAGTGGGACCAGCCAAATGACTAAGATATATAACTTTCTTGAGCCAATTTATGCTAACTTTTGCTACAGGGTTTATCAAACAAAGGTCAATTTTACAAAATCAAAGGTCAATAAAGGCAAGAATTAAAGGTCCATTATATTTGCTCTGAACTAAATAAAACTTGCTAAAAAATCTGCTTAAAACACCTTCAAAGCAAAATAAGAAAATTTTTATTTTGAAAGAATGCAAAATACAAAAAACCTAGAGTTTACAATACAATAGGTAATGATCATGGATTTAAAAAAATCAGAAAATCTACCTATATTAAGTTAAAAAATGTTTCACTGTTCTGCTAAATACTTTCTGTACTACAGTCAGGAATGCAATAAGCAGGTTATGAACCCAAGATCATCTTCCCTGTAACATGCTTAAATACCAGGAAGAGAGTCTGGCCTCAGACTGGCAGCACGAATCATCACCAATTCCAAATGTCTCTCTTGAAAATAAAATTTGCTTCCAGATTTTGACAAACCTTTTCCTTATTTTGTAGCCTGTTTTGATGGGAGGATGATGCTCATCATCTGAAGGCTTAGGTAGACTTTAAGAAGATCCCAGAGGAATACCATGACACATCCTTGCTTTAAGTTTGCATGGTCACCTACATTCTTTTCCCATTTTCAAGTGATACTCAGGAAAATAAAACACAACAACTGGATTCATTTAGACCTAATCTTAGAGATTAATATTAATCCATTTAATTCCCTCATGACCGTATCAAATCCATCAACAGTGTTCCAAGAGGTGATGGAAGAATCTCATGCTTCAAAATCATCTAGCTCAATGTACATACTGCTCAAACCAAAAATGAGTGAAAGAAAAGACTGAGCTCCCAGGAGGCAAGCAGTGCTGAATGTCTTCCTCTACGGCTTTCTTTAGAATGCAAGATACTAGGTGTCTACACATAAAGACTCTCAAGTGCCCAAAATCTTCAACTACAAATTGGTAAGTAACAATTTAAAAAATGTATTTCAGTCTGTAAGTCACAGGTAAACTCCTACCAGAGCAAGCAGTAAAAGCGGTTCAACTCAAGAAAGACCGAGCCTGAAAAACCAATCACATGGTGTCACAGTAATCTGAGAACCTCAGGAAATGCCAGAGTTGTCAGGCCACCACCTTCTCAATAACATTTCACCCAAATTAGAAACTGGATACACTAGGTCACTAGCTGGCAAAACTCCCAGCCTCAAATGATGGCCTGTCAAACAAAAGAGAAGGGCACTCTTCCATCTCCTGCACTACTAACAGGAGAGCCTGACAGTCTCTGGGGAGCAGAATCAGCCCTTCACCACAAAAACACCACAGCGACATATTTTGTTTTCTGTAGAGTACTGCACACCCCAGCAAACCCAAGTTCTTCAGAATTCACAAAATGAATCTTCTCTTCAAATTGCCTCGCCATTATGGTGGTGGACGACTTGATCTACTGCTATGTAATATATTTAATATATATATATGTAACATCTATAATATCTACTGCTCTGAAACTACCAGTTGCAGCTAGAAGTTCATTAGGAGTAAGGAAACCTGATTATCATGGTGATAAAAACCTGACAGTAACTCTGTTGTTAAATATCTCTTAGGAGCTGATCCCTTCATAACAATAAGGGTGAGGGAAGATGGTGGAAAATGGAGCATTAATAAATGGTCAATCACACTTTTTCTAATGGAACTAGAAAAGCCAGCTGATTTTAGAAGAAGAGTCCAATGTCACGTGTCCCTTTGTTCACTTGCTTCCTTTTCCTTCCCAGCTCTGAAGATGGACCACTTTTACAAGAGCTTCATCCATACATATTACGATAAACATAGTACCACAGTCACACAAGGATATCCAATATGACTTTATTTTAGCTGGGTCCTAAAATGTTTATGAGGTCCACAGTGGCAGTGTAAATGCCCCAGCCCCGACTCAGAGGAGGAAGGTGTGATGTCTCTGCATCGTGGGGGATGAATGCTCTGCAGAACGCACTGTGGCTGTGAACACCTTGAGGCAGCAGAGCACTGAACTTGATATACATCCTCATTTCTTCCCTGCCCGAGACCCTTTCCAAAAGGAAACAAAATACATGGGACCAGTGCATACCTAGTCTCATCCTGACATTGAATCAAAGCACCCTGAGATGCACATCAGGAGACCAGAATGAACGTGGGTGTCTGGAAATGTGTTTGCCTGCCATGTACAACAAATCACCATTGAAGACAGCAATGCAAAAGGAACAGGCAACAAAATCATTTGCATTGCTGAATATTCACATAAACTTAACTAGGCTATGGTCTATTTCCACTTACGGAAAATGGGATGTCAAAATTAAGGGGAGACTATAAAGCTTTCTGGAACACAGATTCTCCTGAAATGCCATTTTGCAGGGATACACTGTTTCCACACACTTCAAGTTAAACATTTACTACACAGCTGAGAGAAATGAAACGCTGGCAGAGCTATGGAAAGAAAATCTCAAATTCTTTCCAAAGGTCACATATATGGACTAAATGTCAATCAAACCATAGCTCTGATAAGCAGGAGTGTAAAAATCAGCAGAAAAAAAAAAAACCAAAGAGCAAGATCCTCACTCTCCAAAATAAAAAGAAAACCAAACCAAATTTAAAAAAAACCCCATAAAATAAAAGAAAAATTAAAAAAAAAAAAAAAAGACACTCCTTTTCTTAAGGATGGACTACTTCTTGAAATCTATCAAGACAAATCAACTAGAAAACCTGCTTTGGGGAATATTTACTAGGATTCTTTTCCCAACCAAGCTGAAATTATCACCCTCTGTACAGCAGAAAATGGTCGGAAATAATATCTAGTATAGAGTTTCAAAAATTCCATTAGTTATGAAGGTTTGGGGTTTTTTTCTTTCCTTTTGGATATAAGCATGGTATCTACTAGAGATTGCACATAAACCAGAATTGATAGAAGTCTGGGACAGGCATATATGCAAGCTTATATAGCTAATTCTGTTTAATAACAGTAACATGCCAAAAACTCATGAACTGTACAAAAGGTTAAATAAAATATTTAATTTATTCTAATGGCAAAATATATTAAGTCTCAGTAAAATTACAGAAATGGCACATGTTCAGGTGTAGTTTTTGGCATGTATAGGTCTGGTTTTGGGATAAGCTAACTTCACCGAAGCAGAAGTGGAAACCAAGCCTTTATCTTGCACAAGCTAATTGAAGAGAGAGAAGCACTGGTCTGGCAAACCTAAAAGCTGTGTTTTGATGAGGAAAACCAGACTGCTGGAGGAGAAGAAGGTGGGGAAAAGTAGAAGGAACTGCATGAAAATGTCATCGGACCAATTCTGCTAGGCAAAATGGAGATTGTACGTATACATTGACTTTCTACCCCAAGATCACCCATCCATCATCACAGGGACAACTCTGGAAGAAGGAAATACATCTTCATATAGAACTCTGAAATACATACAGCACCAAGGATTAGGAAAGAAGAAGGAAGAAAATACTAAGCAATGCTTGAAAATTTAGCTCATGAATATCAGTGACAAGGGGTGGGGGGGCATCTTAACTGCAGAACAGCCAGCTGCTCCTCTGAGAGGATGGGAGCAAGGCTGGAAAGAATAAGGTAAGAGTTTGTGTCACAATCCTAAAATATGGTTCTGAAAATAAGGTAAAGGGGTGCCAAAGGGGCAGAAGGTTGGTGAAATCCTTGAGGTAGCAGGAGTCAGTGCCTCACAGGCCAGCTGGACCCACTCAGCTCACTTTCACTGCCAGGGGGACAAGGCACCTGTGTAGGCATGGACCAAACAGGCAGAGTCGGGCACGGGGCTGTGGGCACCCCCCACCCCGCCCCAGAGCCAGACACCACTGTCACCTGCTTGAGGAAGGGTGCAATTTGAACTGAAGGTGTTGAGTAATTGCTGTGAAACAGCAACACAAACCCAGCCAAACCTTCAGCCTTCCCTTCTCTTTGCAGCACAGACAGCTGGTGCCCCTGCTTGGCCCCCAGGTAACACAGTAGGCACAACTCACCTGCGGCTTCCCCACTAGCTGCTCCCAGCCAACACACACAACATGGGGCAGAACAAAACCCACCCCTTCAGTCTTTCCAGTCTACACAACACAGACATCAGATTAGCAAAAACCGCACATAAATCAGAAATAAACTGAACACTGTCTAAAGGAACTTTTTTAAATATTGAAAAAGGCTAAAGGAGAAGCATCCAGGCTATGGCAGGCAAATGATCATCCAAAATTTGAAAAAATATTGTCAAAAATTTGCACCTTCACACAACATGAACAAACCTTTTACCCAGTATTTTCAAAACACTACAGCAAACAGAGCTAAGCTTAATTAGCAGTACTCTAAGTTATCTTTACTAAATCAAGTATAAATAAGCTCAGTTAGTAGACTACAAGCTTCATCACAACACTTAACTTTCATCTCAGCAAAGGCTGAGTGATTTTATATTTCAAAGACATCTCTTGCCACTCCAATAATTAAATGTGGAGGCCCCTAGAGAGAAATACAGAGAGCCATCCAGGAGACCTTGGAGCCATGAAATAATTTAACTCTTGAAATGTGTTTAAACAATATTTCAGTGTGAAGAAACAGACATCTTTACTGTGCACTACATTCCTGCCATTCCAACCTGTCCACAGGTTCCTGTTCATGTTCTTTTTCCTGTATATACAGAAAGCCTTCTTTCTGGAAATACACATTGCACAGGGAAATTTCAGAGCAAGCTACACTTTTAGATGACATGCTTGAAAGTTTGAATTATTGAAAAAATACTATCCTTTAAGACAGGAAAAAAAAAAGACTAGGAGCAAGACATAGACCAGATGGTGTGGGAGGCAAATCAAAACAGCACAAGGGTTATTAAATTGCATCCACTTGGAACTATTAACTGGCCAAGAATCAGCAAGACAGGTTTCCAAGTGAGCCTGAATATTCAAGCTAAAATCCAGGGCCTAGCTGCAAAAGATAGTTGCAAAATCAATATCAAAAGAATGATGCTGTAAATACACACACAAAAAAAAAATTGTGTTTAATTTATGTGCTCGTCAGTTACCACAGTATATTGGAACTGAGCCATCTTTTTAATGGGAGAATATGAATGCTGACTTCTATGCAAAGTAGAATCCTCTACCAAAAATATTCTTCTTGTACAAGGTGTGTCATGACAGGAGTAAAAGCCATTAAAAAATACTTTTAAAAGCATTTTTTTTTCCAAAGAAAGATGCAGAACTGCACAACTTTACACACTGTCTGCTATCACAGAAAAACGGGAGAAGAAAAGTCTTCTGAAAGGCTGAGGGCTAGAGTAATAAACCTGAAAACATTTTCAAATTTTTCAAAGAAACAGAGGAGCTAGGAGGGCATTTACCAAAATTGTATTAGGAAAATACAATGACAGCTCAGATTCTTCAGGACAAGGGCAATTAAAAAGAGCAGTTGCTTAAACAGAACAAGAGTTCTTGAGGCCAGACAACTCTTTTAACAACTCTTTTTCAAATGTAGTTAAAGTAGACAAGGCAAAAAATCGTGCATTGCCTGCTAAAGGGAAAGGGCTTAGGTCAGGTATTATCAGTAATTACAGCTATATAACCTCATCTTCAAAGCAAAACAATGAGGATCTCCACTCCCCACTGACTCAGAGTATCATTCCTATTATGCATAGAGAGAGAAATTAAAGTGCTGATGGCAACCTCAGGCTGTCTAGGCAGTCCTCATACAATCAAACATTACAGGTTGAAATTTGACTCATACTTCTTTTAATTCAGCATTCGATTCTTGCAGGGCCAGAAAAAAAGGAAATATGAAAGACACTGTAAAGCAGGACTGTCAAGAGAAATGAAAAATGCTTTAGTGAAATCTGTTTTTTCTTTGGTCATTTAACTTAAATGGTGGAGTAGTCACAGAAGTGTTAGCCCTGCTTTGGTTGAGGCCTGGATCCCATGAGGAATTGAGGTCTCTTCTAACCTTAATTACCTCAAAATGGTGTGTATTTCCACTTATTTTTTTCTATTGAGTGTCTAGCCTAACTAATGTTGTATTATTTTAATTTCCTGTCATTCCTTGCCCTTTTGGATTTGATCATCCGTCCATCTCACAACTAAGCATCAGCCTCTTCAGGGTGACCACTGTAAATCCAGTCTGTCCAGAAAAGCCCCACACATGACCATTGGCTTGGCTGTGTATTTGACATCTCCAGCACTCTCAGAAAAACTCCCCTCAATAAAAATACAGGGTTCAACCTGAAGATAAGCAAGCTGCTGTAAATTAAAGCAGATTTATGAGCAAAATTTCCAGTGACACTTGTTCCAGTGAGATAAGTGGTAAAATCAGTAGGTATAGGACAACACAGTACTAAGCTAAACCATAAAAAAAGATACTTAGGCAAATGAAAATTATCAAACTTCAGAGCAGACTACACTTAATTGATACACACTTCTACATATACAAAAACATACAGATCTACTAACATATCTACCAAGATGGCACAAATTAGAAGCACAAAGTAAAATTTTTAAACTTTCTTTCATTTTAACCAGTTTGCCTTCAGAAAGAATCCCTAGCCTGTTAGTAATCTAAAATATCCCACCTTTCTGATTTACCCTTGGGAAAAAAAAGCCAAAGCAAATAATGAATGGCTATAAACTGCAATCAAGCAATCCAAACAATATCATTCAGCCATCATTTAAGTAAAAGTTATTAAGAAGGGAAAAACAAAAGAAAACAAAACCAAGAAATATCTTGAAACCCAATAGGAAGCAATTGCAAAGACATGCAAAAGCGCAAGACTAAATAATTTCCTGTATTTTGGTAAGAGTTAAGAGGAATATTGCTATTTACAACAACTATAACAACTATAATGTTTCAAGGGAAGGACAGTTTGCTTGAGGACAGACATTTGCTCGAAATATATTCAAGACCTAGGAACATCATCAGTCAAGTCTAAGACAGTCTAAATTTGTTTAAAAACATCCTCACTGTAACTTCACCGACTGCAACAGAACTGTGCCATTTGACAACACCTGAAGATGAGCATTACATTTTTTGCAGTATTGCCTTATAGCCAGCATCAGCCTCTGCATTCTACAATTATATAAAAAAGAGTAAAGGATAAGGCACAAAAAAGTAACTGCAGACAAGATGCCCTGGTGGTGTTTGATTTTCCTGCGGTCAGCAGTATATTAAAATTCACTTTGAGAAAAGGAACTCTTCAACCACTTCCATTAAAGATGTGTAGTTTCTCCTGTAAAATAAAATGGAAAAAAAAAAACCCAAAACCAAGACCAAGACCAAATAACAACAACAAACAAACCAAAAACCCAACACACAGATATTGTAAGCAAGCTTTTTCTGCAGCAGCAGCATCTGGATGACATTTTGGCTTTCTAGTCCCAAAAAACCTCTCCGCTACTCAGTTTCTTCTTTCAGATGAAATCCCTTCTCCTACAACTACAAAAATTTCATGTCTTCTGAGGCCTGGAAGTCTGTCCTCTACAAAAAGACTTTAAAAGCTTGCTGTCTACTGAGTGATTGATGGCATATAGAATAATTACTAAGGGAAATCTAGTAGGTCAAGTACCTTAATTTCATCTCTGTGAAGAAGGAAGATGGAACTGCCATGAAAATAAAAATATTTTGCCAAATTTGCTTTTTTCCCATTCCCCAAATTATTTCAAGGAACTATCACAGGAACTTTCTATTCACGACTATCAATTAGAAAAACAATAATTTTCTCCAAACATGTAGTAGAAATGTAAATAATCCATAAATTGATTATACAATTGTTCACGTACCTTTTCCTATCTTCTAATAAATCCACTTTAGCAAGAGATGATATTAGATTCAGTCACTTTAAAACAGCTGTTGATTTCCATCCAATTATGAAATGCCTAGTTTTCTCCTATACCTTCTGTTTTAAAACCAGATTTTATATGTCTCTTTACAAATCTGGTTGACAATAACTTTTTCATTGCACTGCTTGTTCATAAAACGCTGTTAAATTTTCACCATTTATGCTGTGTTATCTGTTGCCTCCTTTTAACAAGTAATCATTCAGAATGAACCGCTGAAATTAGTCAAAGTTACTTAAATGCAGTAGGGTATACAGTAATATATGTATGCCAAGATATGTAAATGCAATAAGAGCTTAAATTTTATATTTCATTGGATAAAAATGTAAGCAAGATAGTTACTTGACTACTTGAATCCAAATCAACAACAGAAATTCTCTTACCTAGAGCTTTTATTTCAGCATTTTGATCTTTTATTTTCTCTTCACAGACTTTTGCCAAGTTTTCCATTAAACATCATATTAAGTAAATGCACAATTATGTCTGGTGCCATGTGTGCATGGACACACTGTACAGAAACTTGCTCACAGTAAAATTTCTCTGCTCTCAACACACTTCACACACCTCCCTTCTGCCTCATTTTTCTCATAAACAAGACTATCTCACTTTCTCATGTAATTTAAAAATTAAATTGCCTTTGTTAATTTGTTTGCCTTGGCAACAAGAGTTTCAGAAAGTGTTACTGATTCTACACAACAAGACACCACCATAATCTATGACTGTGTCAGTGAAATGAGACTCCCTGTTCCATTTTAGATGCTGAACACTAATGGGTGCAGAAGTAACGCAAAAATGCGTGTCTGGCAAGTGAAGTTTGAAGTTTATAAAGATATATATGATCATTTAAGTCTGACCTATTGTTTTTAAAAAAACTTTTATTCAGGTAAAAATAATTTGACACTTTATGTTCACAAGAGAATATGGTTTCTTACAGAGTTAAAAACTCATTATTACCCCTATCAAAGATGTGTAAATGCCACCTTAAGTAATAAACTTCAATTGTCTATCTTGTACAAAAGATAGAGACTGCTTCCAGAACAGCACTGCTGCTCATGCAATTCATTATGCCATTACATGAGAGACAAATTAATGCCTTCATCTTTCTGGAAGATAACTGGTTTAAAAGTAAAATAAAATGGAAAATGTGCTCATGAGATCAGGTCTTTTAAAGTTCATCCCAGCAGACAGCTGTTTGGGGGAGAAATGGCAGAACAGTCTATAGATTTTTATACAAACAGTTTTGTGGGATCTTGGGTATGAACAAGTCCTAGTTCACATACTTTTTTTCACCAACCAGTCTCATGGAGACACCGATAAGTTTGTCTTTAGATGGTTCATGTTCACTCATTGTTTTCCAGTTCAACAAAACCTTAAAGTAAACTATAAACCATCTTAATAAAAAACCACACATTAGTCAGGAAATCAAATCTTCATGAAGACTTATTTTCATTCAGACGTATAATCATACGAATGAAAACATAAAATAAGAATGGAGACTAAAGCAACTATTCTGTTCTACACTACACTCTACAAAGGTCTGCCTACCTAAATCAAGCCAGAAATAGGGACTCCATGGAAATGGTTGTCCACGTAAATTAAATACAAGGAAAGCTAAGTTTCTGAGAATCCAATCAAAACTATTTCCATGGAGCTGAGGTGGAACTCTAGAGCTAATGAAACATGACCAATGAGTTAGTGATGTAAGTCACTAATTATTCACTTATTATGTTAGTGCTACTCTATATTTATTGCAAAATTCAATACATCAAAAACCATGCCTCATATAAAGTCTGCTGGTACCCAACTGAAGAGAGAAGGGCTCACATACGATTTTTTCAGTAAACATGAGAGACACAGAGACAAACTACTGCTGCTTCAATAGACATAAATGAAACACCAAACAATGTTATTTTCAAAACTTTTTATGGCGAAGCATTGGCTCATACAGAATTCCTTTTAAAATAACTGCATTTACCTTGCATGTCTGGGAAACACCTAGAACATGAATACTTGTACTGCCTGTACCTTCAAAACTATGGCTGTAATCATGTTAAAACACCAATAAAAACTATGCAGAAATGAGGGAAACATCTGCTGATAACACTGTTACATGGCAGACAAAACAATCCCAAGCAAATATCACAAATACCAGCTTCAAATACTTACAAGGATTTAGCACAGTTTTTGATAAGCCAGTCAAATGAGCCTTGAGTACCAAAAAACTGAGCTCAGGAATATGTTCTTAGTCTTTAGCTGTGTTTTACAGTCTGCACATAATATAAAAGTACCAACTTGGTTTCTAAATCAAAAAATTCCCTTCCTTGGACAGCTACTTACAATATTAATTTATATTAAATGCTTTTTCTATAGCAGAGGTCAAATTACCGAAGTTTTGAGTAGTTCCAGACACTCTACATATTTAGGGGGTTACTAAAAGATTAAAATTTTTGCAGTCAACTTTGACATAATTTGAAGTTGAACTGCTTTATTTGCTAGTTAAATAGTATTTTGCCCCACTCTAGAGACTAAATTCACCGCAGAGCAGAGAATTCTTACCACTTCATAAATATCTTGTTAACAGCTAAACTATGACCTAGATAAGACACTTCATCATGAAACAGAACATTAAATCAACTAAACTTATTTTTGTTAAGGCAGCAAAACAAACTGTATCTTTTTCAGAAGGGAGGAGAACCGTAATGGTGAAGAGAATGATGACTAATTGTATAAATGAGAGTATTGGCTTTTTTCTCTTGGGACTCAGGAAAGATCCAAATTATGGTTTTAAATTAAAGACATTTGGAGGTCTCAAATCTTGTCCCTTTTGGACATATATCCAAATCCCTAAACCACCACATATTTTCTAAAATCTTGGCTGTCTCTGCACAGAAAAGCCCAGGATTGACCCAACTGACTCAGAATTACCAAAGAGAGTGGTTTCATCAGTTCAAAGGGAGAAAGAAAGAAAGCAAGGAGAGAAAGGAAACAGGGAAAAGAAAGGAAAGGGGGAGAGAAAGGAAAGGGGGGAAAGAAAAGAAAGGTGGAAAGAAAGGAAAGGGGAGGAAGGAAAAAATAAAAAGGGTGAGGGGAAACCAATCCCCACACTAGGAAAAACACCAAAGAGTAGGGGAAAAACCCACAAATGGTTTTTATATATTAAACATGTGCAACAATAAAGGATGCAATGATTTTCATTATTTCACAACTATGGTTTTGGCATGCAGAAAAATAAAGCATGTTTTTTCCTAAACAAGCAGAGTCCATTATTTTTTTTACACTGTTAAGGCTCCCGAAGGGTCAGAACGCATAAATAATGAAATGGCTTCCTTCACACCTCTATCCACTTTGAGTGTTTCAAATTTGACACGGCATTTGAAATATCCAGCCATCACAGCAGACACAATTTCACTTCCCTCCCTTCTCCTAAGCAAAGCTTGCTGTACAAGCATGGTGAAAGACATGGCTATTCTTACCCCGTGCATCCTGAAGAACAAAAATGTAACCAAAGCAAGGCTTTCCCAAACACAGCATGGCAGCCATGATGATGGGGCAGCAGAAGTTTCCAGGTCTCTTCCATTCCACACTCATGAGCACATTATAGTTCCCTACACTTGCTGTCACACATTCTTACTAACCCCATCTTTACACCCCACAGATTTGTTTTCCTCATAAACTGGATCACAGGCCAGACCCTCTGCTTAGACAAGTCCATCCTCACCACCCTGTTCCCATACCAAAGTTTCCTAGCTTTAGTCTTCTATTTCATGTTAAAATAAGTACAGGTGCTGATACCAGCTGATATCAAGCAACATGAGTTATGAGGGAGCATGCTAATTGCTCAGTCGTCGAAAACCATCTCTTTGGAGGCACTTTTCCTACCTGCTGTTGAGGAACTTTTTTTCCAGACAATCAGGAACAGCCACTGTGGATCACTGAAATACTTTCTATCATTAGGAGGAAACCATGTCTATGAATTCCTAAGATCTAAAGTGCTACTCAATGGGTGAAGAATTAGTCAGAAAGAAAACAAACAACAAAACACCCAAGTGTCACAAGGAAACATGCTGTAGGGAAAAATATTAAATCAGAAGAACAGAAAAATAAAATGAAGGAAAAGGACGGGATGATGCGAGCCACAGGAAATGAGGAGAATCCTGTAGAGACAATCACAAGTACACCTACTTATTCTTACATCATTTCTACAGTTTTAAAACCGTAACTTTTTTCACAGAAGTATTAATGATTAAAAATGAATTTTTATCATATGCTTCCAAAGCTAGAGTAGTTTTAGTTAATTGCTTTGGTCTTGCAACATGCAGCTACTCACTCAACACGGGACTTTGAAGAGTACAAAAGTAGGAATACATTACCCACTGTGAGATTAAAGGGTACAAATTTAATCCATGAAATTGACACAGACATGATATTAAGAGTCAGAGAGAGAGCTGTCATTTGCCAAGTTTTCTGTGGGCTTTATCTGAACTCAGAAAAAAAAATCAGTCTCTGAAAATAGGCAAGTGTGAACTCTCTGCCTTTCAAATTGATGAATCTGGTACAATATGAAAATGTACTTTACCAGAGCTATAGAAATGAAAGTTGCAGAAAGGCAAGTTGTTCAAGAAGAAGCTGCAGAAGCAGAGTCTGACACATGTCACATGGGTTTCTGCTGAGGGAAGTTTAGCTCCTGAGGATCGTAATATGACATCTAAGATGCTGTATGGAATGAGAGCCTGAAGTTGCTAGCAGGGACGGATCTGCCCCCTATGACATTCTCATAGGTGAAACATGAAATTTTGTGTAGTGGCAAATGACAGCTCCTTGGAAAACCATTAGAGTTAAGTCTCAGTGAACTTGTGTAGCTTCACAAATTCCGGTGCTATGGATATCTGCCTTACTGAACTCCACAGGCAACACCAAGTTCTTAGGTGTTGCCAGCATTCTGGTCTTAGTGAATGGAATCAAACACCAGCAAAAATGGTATGGGGAGGGTGGGAATAAAGATGGGCAATAGAGTGAAGGCAGGCAGAAAGTTTCCAGTTTAAACCATTTCACTGGTACCAAACAGGCTCTTGGCAACAATTCTTTGTGGAAGATCTGGAGTGGATCAGGACTGGAGCAAGGCCATCCTGCCACAAAACAGTCAGACTTCAAACTGGGAAATAAAAATGTCATCTGGTAAATATAGGAAACAATCATCTTCCTTCAGCTGGTCCTGGTACAGCATGAACAAGAATACACCAGTTTTGGTTAGCACAGTTGAAGAAAGATGTTTTGGAGAAGGTCCAGTAGAAAAGAATGAGCACAACCACAAGATTCAGAAAACATGATGTAAGAGGCAAGGCTGAGAAAACAGTAGTGGTGAAGGGGGTGTTGAAAGGGAGGTATCTACAAGGAGACAGGACAATTCTTGAGAAGTATTTGTGTCGAAGTTTGAGGATCTATTTCAGAAGCTACAAAAACAAAATCAAGTACAATTACTAGAGCTAGAGGAATAAATTGTAACAGGAAGTAATGCACTTGGATTGAAGTCAAGTGTAAGTAAGCACTAAGTCAGCATGCCTGCCAGTGGAAGTCACTGCATCTCTGCTCCTGTCACCTCTGAGAATAGGCTATGCTAGCTGAAGTTGATTCTGTCTTGAAGAGCAAATAATCCAGCCTCTCAAGGTCCTTTTAGATCCCTTTTTCCCCCAGTCATACTGTGGTTACAGAAGACCTTGCTCTTCCTAGAAAGTATAACAGAGGTAAAGACACTTGAATAATTTCTACAGAGCCTAGCACTACAGTACTGAGGTTTGATTTTTCTCTATTTCTAGAAATGATAAATCACATGCCAATCTGACTTAGTACAAGTAAACATGACATTACAGGAATTTCATTGATCACTAAGGCCTTGTCTGCAGGAAGAAGATACTGCCTCTAGTTTACTCTTCAGTTTCACACTGAGTTAAGACTTTCTAATAATTGCCTCTGTAGACATAGTGAGTGTTCAGTAAATGTGAGATAACATTTTCCAGGTTTTGTAATTCTGAAAATATGCTATAAATTAACACCTTTGTTTTTGCAGATATTTCCTGCATAAACACATCATCCTCAAGTTCCAGAATCAAAGCTGCTCCTGATTTTAAATTTGGCCTTTGGATTACAGACCAGTATAATTTCTGAAACCTGTCTTTCCTAACTCTGCATGCTCTTGTCATTGACAAGCATCGTCCTCTTCAAAGCATTTTTTACGTGATATGTTCTTAAATAACACACTAGAAAAAATAAGAATATTTTTCTCAAGAGCAACATTATCCCAAAGCTCTCCAGACAAAAAATTTGAAAGAAACATGGTTGAGTTTCTTCTGTTACTTTGAAAACCATGGTATCATGGACTTTGTAACAGTTTCTCTACTACTTCTGTTAGAGAGGAGATTTCTGAATCATATTTCTACACTGACACAGAGAGAAAAAGATAAATGAGAGATCAGCTTTAGAAAAACAGGTTGAATTACTATCCATAATTTCAGATATAAATATCCAAATTCACTGAGTTTGCAAAACCAAGTATAGAGAACAGACTCACCCTTTCAAGGTATTTATTAAGTACTGCTTCTGGTCTGGCTGGAAATACTTTCTACAAAAATCAATTTGTTGTATTAAATTGTTTCCAGGTAGAGCTATGAAGCAGAGTTATTTGTAAAATTAAAACAGCAGCAGATATGTTTTTCTCATGTAGGTTTGTTTCAGATCCTGTTCAAGCCTGCAATTTTATCTACATATTACCACTTCCCTCTTCGTAAGGTGTTCTGGTCTACCATGGAAGGAGTCATCATTAACCACCATTATAACTACAATTTTTAAAACATTTTTTTATGTTTAAGCTCATTCTTCAACTACCGAGTTCCTAGGGTACCATAAATTATTTTAATTTCCCACTCCCCAATAAAGGAAATTCTTATGTGTAGGTAAGTCTCTGGTTTCCCTGTCATAGGCTCCTCCCCTTTTTTCTTTTCAACTTGATGAAAGAAATGTTTCACATCTACTCAAAAGAAGCATGATTTGTATTTCTCCACAGGAAGTTGAAAGACTTAAAAGAGTAATTACCTATAGATGTTACAAGACCCTTGGTATTTTAAACTTACAGAATATTCAGAAACCTTTGATAGATCTTTAGACTCTTCACAAAACTTGCATTCTGTCCATTTCCTTGTTTATTGGACCGAAAAGACTCCCTCGTTTTATTACGACATTTGATTTCAAGGATCACATTTTCTTACCTACAATGCAGCGAAAAACTCAGTGGACTTCTAAAATGCAGCTTAAGTAACAACTGCTGAAGATCCAACAGTTCTAACACAAAGACAAATGGCTAAGACAATTTGTGGTGAGAATCTGACAATTAATCAAACACCTTTTTGCAAACTAGACTTTCGAGGCAGACGAGAATTTTCATATTGAAACTGCACAGGTTCATCTTCACTCTGCAGAATTCAAACCTTAGACAGTCATCAAATACAATAATATTGTGGAAGTGTCTCTTCATTTTCTAGCCCACAAAGTTATGTTAATATTTTTACATATCTGATTTTCTCTCTTCAAGAATACAGTCCCATGGCAATTCAACCCGCTCTGCCAGGGCTTCCATGTGCTCCTCCTCCCAGCTATCTTATCTTCTCTTCCCCACACCATTGCTGGTGGTCCATGGTACTGGAGGTAAGCCAATTCAGGGAGCCAGGCCAGAACAGAGTTGGATTCTGCAGGGTTAATTTTTGTCCAGTCAACTCTCTGATATACAGTTCCATAGTTTTGCATTAGTTGACAAATATATGTCAGGGCAGCACATGTCAAGAGGACAATTTATTTTAAAAATGCTCCTCTAGTTTGACAGCAAAATCTGAAAACAGCACATATTTAGAATCAGAAAAGGACCATTAATGCCTGAAATAAAAGAGGGCAGATGATATTATATTTGGGTTCTCTGTCTGCAGCCTTCACTTACCTATTTATGCTTTTGGATTTTTAAGAAGGGTAAAATTTTATTATATAGAGAAACATTGCTGCAACCTTACTAGCTCTACTATTATTATTGGGTTTATCTATAACAAAATTCTGCTGTGTCACTTTTCTAAACTAGAAAGAAGCCCAGCAAAACCATTACTTAACTTATCTCCCAGAATACACGCTCTCTTATTTTAAGGATAAAAAATCTCAGCATTCTCTTTACATCCTACAACTTCTTCCTAAATTTTACAATGATGAACAACTCAGAAAATTTTATACACTGGTGAGGCATCTTAAGCTTTCAAGCAGTTTTATTTATTATTAGTTCATACAAGAGATTGACAGAACCTACTTTAAAGTTACTCAGCTGCAGTAGTCCAAGACTATCAAGTAACACTATTTTTCTTTTTCTTTTTCCCCGTTTTCTCATTTTCTGACCTTGCTCTATTCAAAAACACTTTTGATGCACTCATGGGAGTAATTTCTCATGGAAATCCAGGCAAACTGAATTAAAGTTTCTAGAACAGTCTTTCTTGGCTTTTTTCTCCCAGAGACATTTTTATACAACAAGACCTTTGTTTGTTCTGCCTCCAATGAGAAGAACAAACAAGCAAGGTCCCACAACATTTTCATCCAATCTAAGGTGGCATTGCTGAGTCTCAGATCTCCTGTCCCTCAATGTGCAACTCCCTCTGCCAGCACTGGTTGTCCCACAGGCAATTACGTTTTTATCATACCACTCTCACATGGACCTGCTGTACCAGTTTATTTATTTACCAGATTATTATTTCTTTATATATTAAGTATATATATACACAACCAAGTTAAGAGATACAACACCCATCTATTCTGTTGTAGACATGGAAGAAAGCAATCTTCTCCATTTGTGCAGTAGCCTGCCACTCTCACTAATCTGTCTTTGGTAGAGCTTTGTGATTCCTCTTTTAGACTTATATACAATAAATTTTTGTTTGTTTGTTTGTTTACAATTCCTTTGACTTAGGAGAGTTTGCTGATTAGTAGTAATTAAGTTTATTATTCTCAACCCTAATTTTTATACCTAAAGACACAGGAATAAAATTATTCCTGTCTTTTGTGGTACATAATCTGTTCTCTATCTACATAATAATTGAATATATGACTGTGTTATTGCTTTGATAAAGAATTCATCCATTGATAGCTTCATTTATGATTCAACTAGACAGTTGTGTAGATTGTTTTGAAAAGTGAGCCTTCAGAATTCTAGAACTCTTACAGAATTTACCTCTACTTTATACAACCAGTCAAGTCATTCTTCTTATCTGAACAATACCATGGGGGGAAAAAATAATGCTAATGTGTTAAAGTGTGAAAAGAAAGGAAAACCATTTATAGAAACTACTTCACCTTGAAAACATTCTTACCAGATGAACTGTTGAATGAACACCCTAGAGCAGTTCTGATGAAGACAAGTAGTAAGTGATGAAGACAAGTAACCTGGAGTTACAGAATTAAATGTTTATGATGTTCATATAAAAGGAAGTCCAACAAAGCAATTACAAGACAGAGATCTAAGTTCAGTAGAGGTTTCACAGGTATGACAATATACATATGGGGTCTTTTTGTTCAAGAAAAGATACTGAACCTGTTCGTTGCTGCCTTAAAAAAATCACATCTGAATAGAAATTTCAAATCCAAAAGGTATGTTAGACATGTCTCCCATTGATGGACTGCTCAGGGACAAAATGCCAAATGGAGATACAATCTGATTTCCTGATTCAGCTACTCACACCTTAAAACCAACCTCTGGCAAAATGTGATCCCCAATATTTCCCCATTCATTTCACTTTGCTGCTCCTGTAAGCTGTACCCAGACAAAATATCTTCTTTCTGCTTCAGCAAAAATCACTACAGTGGAAGGAAAAAATGCCTTGTCTCTTGTGCTAATTCTCTGTCCATGTATTCTTTAACTTTTTTCTCTATGACTACTTTCCAGCAAAGCCAGCTTGATGATTTAAGTAAATAAACTAGGAGCTTCAGGTGTCTGTGAAACTACACCCTCACCAACCACACAGCCTTTAGGAGAGCCTTTAATGATCTCTGCTCTAGACTCTAGAGGGACAGGCACATGAAACCACACTCATTCTTTAAATACCGTCTACAGAACCAGTAATACTGTGATACCCTTCCACTCCCTCAGCTACTGTATATCCTCTCCTTCACTTGCCTTCAAAGACAGGCACACATTACAGCAAAACCAGGAGGCATCAATAGACGTGAGGGCTAGTTCAATCAGCAGAGAGGAGTATGTTCCCTTTGCTTCGTGAAGCAGCACACACTACTGATACATGTCCACAATGGCTCATGGAGATACACACAGACTGATTCAACACCAGCTCAGAAGGATGGAACTGTATGCAGGATACCCACACCAGGTCTTCAGTGTTGGTGGAATTCATCTACTTATGCTCATCACTACTTGGTGAAATGTATTTCTATAGTGATTTCTTGTTCTCACTGATACTACAAAGCAGATTTGTTTGTGTTGTTAAAAGAAAGCTTTTGTCCACTGCCATCTAAAACACAAAGTCACAATTTATAGCTAAGAAATCACCTTTTGACTTTTTGAAAAGTATACTTTATGGCCTGGAAAGTCATGTACAGACATTTTCAGTTTTAAAAAAAGATCACCAGCTGGCATCACTTGGAAGAGGAAGTCCTTTCCAAGCTGGCTGAGCAGAACAAACAGATGTCAAGAGAAAAAGCTTGGTTGTGAGTCAAGTCAGTGGAAAACATCAGCAAAACTATCTAGCAGGATGCTGCAAGTGAATATTGGTGTATGGCAAAGTCCCAGAAGAAGTAAATGCAAGAAGCCAGTGAAGGACATTTCACTCCTTATGAGTTTAGAAAAAAGCCAAAAGAAAAGACAATAATTTAAGAAAAATCCATGTTTGTCCCTAATGATTACTAGCAATGCTGTAGTAGTCTTTAGTAGAGTAACAACTAAAAGTAGGATTAACAAACAATGCATCTTCTTTCAGTGCAACAAAATCCTGTCGTTCCTTTTCTTTGAAGCGTTAACTACTTTGTAGTCACTGGATTAGAAGGCTTGAGTGCTTGCATGCTTTCCAGACATGCTGAGCCTAATGACAACTTCCTTTATAAAGCAACAGCCTCACAATGAATAAACAAACTTAAATAGCAAACCATTCTTTGCACAGAGGACATAGTGACAGATGCTATAAATTAGATGGAATACTGTAAGTAGCATTTCTTCCTTCTGAGCAACCACACAAGGCAACAGAGAATATCTATAGAAAGAGTTTTTATTTTTAAATAAATGAAAGTTTGCTTAGTATTTTTCTTTGTCTGCAATGTTAAAAAAATAAATAAGAAGAAACCTTTAAAACAAATTCTCTCAATCAGAAGTATGATTAAAAGCTTGAGATGCTGACTGCTTCTAAAACACATTTTTATTGAATATAAAATAGGAATTCAAGACTCTGAAAATAAGCCAAGAAAAGGACTCCACGAGTCCTTTAATTAGTGGTCAAACATATTCCCATATCAGCGACAGTTCTGAAAGCTATTCACACCTTAGACAAAGTGCAGTGAGTTTAGAAAAAAGATCAGCTTTTCTGCAAACAACTGAAAACTCACTAAACAGGATTAATTTGATTCATCTCTCATCTGTTGTCTTCTTCCAGCATCTTGCATTTCTATGCTGTTTACAGCAACAAAGTGATTAAAGAAAAAAGTGCAATTCCATTACAAATGCTTAATTTAATCAAGACACTCAAAGGGAAAAAAATTCAGTGCCAACTCTTGACCCAATGATAAACTTTGTCACAAAATTATTTTAACAACTCAATTAATGCTAGAAAGGGTTTGATTAAGATTTGGCCTAAAAATAGTTAATGTGGTCAATAACATTTATTAAAAGCTATCTGAAAACTCCTTGTACTCAAAGATGTAGTGACTTTTATCAGATGACCTGTGTATAATTTCCAGAGCTGAATCTCTTTTATTAAAGTCAGGATGGAGCTATAGCTGAGTCTTACGCCACTTTTGAGATTTAAGTATTTTATAACTTTTTGTAGTTAGGCATTTAAAGGCATTCAGAAGTAATCCGTGCTTGTATTAATTTCTCCACAAATGTACTCTCAGAAATTAGAGAGGTTTTTTTCTTTATGAAGTTAGGTATTAGTTTACAAATGTCTACCTTCAGAAGGGCTTTCAAAATCACAGCCATGAGTTATTATGTTTTCATTCCCAGACATTGTGTTGACAGAGTTGTTGTGGGTTTTTTTTTTTTTTTAAACACTGAATTCTGCATACTTCTCAAGTCATGTGAGCATCAATTTCCAGTTGATTAAACGTCCTTTCCTATTTAATGGTAAGGGGGAAAAAGTCTGTAAGACGAGTCCATTGTGCATCACCATTTTCAACAAACGACCATCCTCACTGCTGTTGCCTCTCACCTGGCCATATTCTAAATGTGAACACTGAAAAGGCTGAAATAACATTTTCAAAAATAAACCTTTAAGTGAAATGTAGAATAACAAGTACTCTGTTTACCATTAAGCAAATCTAATTAAACAGAAGAATACCCCTTAACAATAGAAGTACACAAGTATTTATTGCTGTGATTATGGGCTCTCAACCACTGTGCCGCTTATTCAGAGAAGAAAATGGAGTCTCAAACTTCATGCCTATCGAAGTAGAGTGAATCCACACTTTCTACAGGTGGTTGAGGCGATTATCAGGAGCCTGTTTATGGGGCAGAGCTAAAAAAAAGGATAAGCCCCAAATGCGCTTTTAATGGTAATTTATGATTTTATACTGCCTCAGATAAGGCTGACATGTCCCCAGAGAGCATACACAAGCGGACGGAGCAGTACCATTGCCCACAAAAGAAGACGGAGGTAGGCTGCCACACTCCCAGCGCTCTTTCGGCCCCTTTTCCCGGCGCCAGGCGCTCCACCCGCGGGCAGCTCCGCGCCCGGCCAGAAGTTCCCGGGAGCCTGCACCCCTCCACCCCCCGGGAAGCTGTGGGGAGGCTCTGGGAGGGCAGAGAGGGTCTGGCCGTGGCAGATGCACAAGCGTCGGTGCTCTCGGGCTGCAGCGGGGGGCAAGGGAACGAAGGAAGAAAGGAAGGAAGAAAGGGAAGGAGCTCACGGGACACTGTGCACACCTCCCTCCCGCTGCGCTCGGAAAACAGATCGAGCTGGTCAGGGTGAAGGGAATACAGCGGGGCCGGGGACAGACAGTCCGGCATCTCCTCTCACAACTGTCAGAGGAGGACCGCCGTCCTCCCTGCGGCCCCGGGGGATCGCCGGAGCCCGGGACCCCGCAGGAGGGGCACAGCAACGAAGCAACCTCTTCAAAGGGAGCAATAAAGGCTCTAGGAAAAATAAACGCGACGGGAACTGACCCCAAATCCGCGAGCTGTAACATGCCCGCCTCCTGCTCTCGCCCCGGAAAGCTCTCAGACCTCTAGCTTTCTGCTGACCCTCTCCCTTCATGGTAAGGCAACAAATGGCAAGACCTCGGACCCCAGAGCTGAATAACAGGAAATATAGGCATCTGTCACCTCCCGGGGAGAGCTAAACGGATTAGTGAAAGCAACAAAGGGAAGAAAAGGTCTTTCAAAAGTGCAATTGATTAACAAGTCCCCTCTAATCTGCAGCATCACTGTTTTTCCTTAAAGACATCATCGGTCTCCTCCAGCACGTCGGTGCAATTAAGTTAAAGCTAGGAAAGGAGGGGGAGGAAGCCTCTTCCAACCCGCCGAACTCCCGCGCTGCCCGGTGAGGACAGAAGGGGAAGGGTTGCAAACATGGCATGGAAATGGTGCAGCCTTGTCATCTGCTCCCTCAGTCCCTGGGCAAAGAATCCCGGGAAGGACTTTGTGAGTAAGGTTTATCTGCTGCAGAGGGGGAGAGGGCAATTTTCCAGAGAACGGCTTCATGAAAGATCAAAGAGCTGGATCCGGCAGCTCCTACCTCGACGGTGCATTTCACGTCCCAGAGAAAAGGAAAACGTTAAGCCTCCCCTTTCCTGCTCTGAAAGCACCACACAACTTAGGCGTGAGCCGTGGAGGGAAACTTTTTTTAAAAAAAGAAAAAAAATTATGCCGCTTCTTTTACAGGAACTGTGTCTTACACCATCATGGCTCTCCAACCCCACACGTTCCCTGAGGTCCCTGTAAATCACGGCGCTGCCCTCGGAGATGCCGGACAAACTGGCATCTGTTCAGCAGCAGCAGCGCTGCTGCCACGGCGCAAGGTCAGATGTTAATAGGGACAGTTTATTCAGCCCTAAAAACAATCGCGGAGCTCACTGAACCGCGCGTCCTAGTGTTTCCTGAGCCCAAAGTCCGACCTCCTCAGTCCCTGAGGGTCGGCCAGGTACACAGAGAAAATGGGACCCTCTAAAGCCCAAAAATACACAGAAAGAAACCCCGCCGAGCCTCCATGAGCTGCAAGCACGGCGGCTGCCCCCTCGCCCACTCAACTTTAATCCCCTCCTGGTTCCCGCTGAGATTCTGGCAACACTCAACGTCCCAAATAATAACACATTATTATAACCATTCCGAGGAGAGGGCTGGAGGGCGGGCAGAGTGAAGGAGGAGGCTTCACTCATTGCTATCCACCCTCGGTAACAACAAAACCCCGAACTTTTCCTTTGTTTTCTCCTTCTTTCTCCCTCCACCCTGCCCCCCTCAGTGGCTACAAACCAGAGTTGGAGCGCTGAACCGGCCGAAAAGAGGCACGAAGAGCCTGCCGCCCGAATGGGGCAGAGGCGCCGGGATGCGCTCGGGGTAAAAGTTTTAGCTGCCCTTACCTCCTGCCAACCCCCGCCCCCTTATAAAGAACAAAACATCAGGTTTCCATTGTGCCAAGAAGAACCGGGGAAAAAAAAATAAAAGAAAACAAAAAGGATGGCGGAAAGAAAGAGAGAAAGGAAAAAATAAAAGAAAAAGAAAAGAAAGAAAAAAATTAAAAGAAAAGAAAAAGATAAGAAAGAAAAAGTAACCAACATGAACCACCACCTGGGGATGCTGGCGGCTCCGCCGGTCCCAAATGAATACGCGCAATTCTCCTAGGAGCCGGAGCAGCTTTCCCTGCCTCCCCTCTCCCCACACAGCCCTACTCGGAGAGCCGAAGCATCCTCCCCTCCAGCCAGGGGTCCCGCTCCTTACCTGCCGCGCGGAGGCGAAGGAGCGAGGCGGCCGCCAGCAGGAGCAGGAGGCTGCCCGCCGCCCCCCGCCGTCCCGCCACCGCCGCGGGGTCCATGCTGCCCGCCCGGCAGCCGCGGCACAGATCCCGCAGGGAGCCCGCGGGGAGCAGCGCCTGGGGCGGAGAGGGCTCCGGTGACTGCCGCGAACTCGTCCCGGGCACCGCCGCCCCGGCCCAGCGCTGCCGCTAACGGACCGACCCCGACTGGGGGCGGAGGAAGCTGCGCTCCTCTCCCCTCCTCCCCCTCCTCCTCCTCCTCCGCCTCCTCCTTCCCCAGCATCCGAACGTCACCCGGGACCCGGCACAGGGGAGGGGAGCGGCGCCGAGGGGCGGACAGGACAAGGACAGTCCCTGCGCTCCGGCACCCTCTGCCGGGGGCAGCCTCCGGCCCCGGGCGAGTCCGCGCACACTCTTCCCTCCTCACTCGACGATCACCAGGAGCCAGCAGGACTTGGGCCCCCTCTGAAAGGCGAGTCCTGCTCCCAGAAGCCTCAGGAGCCTGCAGTCTTCCTCACAAAAATCCCCAATGAAACAAAAAGAAGCGGGCGAAGGGCACGTCTCTCAAAACCTCTACGGCTTTTCCCCTTTGCCTCCTTCCTTCTCGCTGCACAATCGAGGAGCTTTTGCACCCCTACAATGTTAAAAAACAGATTGAACACAGTTTCTCCTGCCCCAAAACGCACAGGGGCGTCGGCACCGCAGCACGCACTCCGAGAGGCAAGAACCACCATGGCTGGGATCTCCTTTGCGCTCTACCCGTTCTCTCATGATAGGGTGTCAAAAGTAAAGTTTGCTCTCTGTCTTCATCAGGCAAAAATAATCTGCTCCCGGTAAAGTTTCAGAATATTTCCAAGTTATTTACTACCGGAAATAAGGGCATTCTGAGCATAATTTAAGCAAGCTTTTATGATTAATATTTTTAGGGGGTGGGGGGAAGGGAAGAAGGAGTTGTCTTGCTTTGGGTTTTCTTTGCAGTTCAAAGAAATCAGTATTCTAAGTTAATGCAGAACTGTCTGCAGGCTTCTTTTAACTACATCATATAAACTCCAAGAATACAGTTCAGTCAATTAATTGCTGTGTTTTCAAAGTTATACTTTAACAGCATATTTAATTAGATGTCTTCTCTGCAAATACATTTCTAGTGTTTCAGATTTCATTTCTAAAGATTTGATGCTGAGTAATGCTGAATACATACAAATCCCTTTAAGTTCTTCTCCAAATCAAGCTCTAGATTCACAATAATTTTTGTGAAATTAATTTTCCATTACATTTATTGCTTAATGCAAACAAAGGCAAACATTACCATGTATTCTTTCTTCCTCATTTTACACCCCATTTCTTTCCTCCCAAGTTTTCAGTTCCATCTTGAAAATTCTTTTGGCACCTAAGAATGACAAAGGGAGGTCCTGATCCCTCTTTGGCGGGAATGTAGGACTGACTGACTTCAGCCCCTTGCTATCACAACAACACATTTTAAAATCCCTTTCATAAACATATGAAATCTATGGTAAAAACAGTGATTATCCTTTTTATAAGCTCCACTCCTTGGATTAAAGTCTGCTCCAGATTTTGCCTCTTTGATAGTTAGGAACATACTCCTTATTTCCAGACTGTATGTACTCAGATCAGTTTATATTCCTTCTCTCTTGCGCCAGTATTATCCTTCCCACTTCCCCTCTCTACAGCATAAAATGACAGATTCACACCTCCGCCTTTATGTTGTTATCCTAAAAAATCCTAAATCTTTTAATTTCCTCTGAAATGATCAGTTATGCATTCCCTGATCACCCTAATCCTTTTTCCCGCCACACTGAATATGCCTCCTTCCTCCAAAGTTTCGGGAATCTGATTTAATCTTTCTCATGATGAGTGACTTGAGCTCAACATAGATTCTTTTTCTAGCAGAGCACTTTTAATTTCCTTGCTGTACTGAGAAGACTGATACATACTGGTGATTTACAGCACCTTTCCACTTACTGGTATATTATGATGTGTTAGAAAATCTACGTCCCTCTTTCTTTATCATTTCCAGTGTATACCTAAGAGCAGAGACCTGCATCAAAATTCTGACCTCACAAATCAATCTCACCCCCCTTTTCTGTATCTCAACTCATCAAGATCAGCTCCTTCTGTGCCTTCTTTTATTAGAATCACTCCTTGACTCTGCATTAACAAAAAATTTTGGTTGCAAATTGATAAATAAAATCAGGGTCAAGAAGTGTCCCCAGGAAACTGAAACAGAGACAGTGTTATGACTTTCAAAACAAAGTTGAGGTGGTTAAAAACTGCAGCAATTACCTGCCTAAAATGTTACAAGTTCAAACTCTATGTTCCTCTAAAATTTGCAGCTGTGTTTCTTGCCTTCCAAACTTAATAGGAAATAAAACTATCTGCATAAATTAGTTTATATTTTGCATAATCATCCCAAGAAATAATATTTTGGGTTTTTTTCTTATGCTCTCAAAGATCTCACAAAATATCTAGTCTCTAGACCCAGTTTTTGCATTTGGGAATAAATTAGCATTTGATAGAAACTTTGGTTGTGAATCATTTGCCTGACTTAAGAGGGGAACTGGTTTTGTCATTAAGGTTAAATGACTAGGCCAAATTAGCTATTGAGAATTTAAGTCATCTTCATGCCCACAAAGTACTTTGCTGCTAACCACGAAAACTGCCGTTCCATATTTCACATTGCAAGTGAAGTCACTACAGTGAAGAAACCACAGTACAAATTCTTCCTCTGTATTGTAGAAAAATATGTACAGCAAAGAAGGATGGAACAACTGCACATTCGGAGCTGGTTCCCCCTATTCATGTGAGCCATTAGAGAGATCACTTGTGTTGCGGAGCATATGGTCCCAAACTGCTTTGTCACTATTGAGAAAGAAAAAGCTGTGCACGTATTTGTTTGCATGACCATATGGCATGTGCTTGATAGGAGCAGTTAAGAGCAATGGGCAAAGCTGGAATTCAGCCTGAACTTCCTTGGGAATCCCTGACAGAGTTTGGGTGGATTTCCTTTGGCATTTGTGTCTGCTTTCATAATAAATGTAACAAAAGTGACTTTAAAGAAAGTGTAAGATTAAATGTGGTTCCAGTTGAAGGTCTTAGTGTTCTTATAACCATCCTGCAAACTTAGATAAGTTTTAACTGGTACACTATCTTTAGTAAAAAAATTCATTCCCCAGCATATCCTTTTATTCGTGTGATGAAAGCAGCACAGAAAATATTACCTACATGTTTCCTTTTTTCAGGATCATCTCTTCAGCTGTCTTCTACAGTATTAAAGTATATCACACAGATTCCTACTATGGGCCAAAATTGAAGAACGGATTTGGGCATAAAACATAGGATTCAGACACTAAAGTCCAAATCTGTAATGCAAAAATGCACCTGTTTAGTCTTGAACATTCATTCTTAGCTGAAGCCTGTTAGGTGTGATCAGTTCCTTGTGCAATCAGTTATGCATGTTCAGAACTGCCCAGCTGAATGCTCACTTCCACAGACATCCAGAAACTTTCCTGCCACAATGCTTGAGACTCTTGACAAACCATTCCTGATTCTGACCACCTATACAATGCTAGTCACTGTCTTCTGAAGAGCACATTTTGGAACAAAACTGAGGTGATCGTGCTCAGCGTTAAGTCTTAGCTCAGCAAATACCAGCCTAACCCGTGGAGAGCTGGGCTCTTAACCTTTCTCAGCATCTAGGTCCTCAGGGAGTGGCTTGGTCACAATACACTGTGCAGAAGAGTGGGACACATTCTACTGCACTTGCTGGAGCTGTGCCACTGTATGCAAACAAACTGGAGAGTTTGGGATGGAAGTGAGAAGGCACAAGGGGAAGCCTGGATGGGTTACTCAGACACTGAACAGAGTGTAGGAATTTGATGAGACTGTTGGTCAGCTGATAAATGTGTCACAGTTAGTCTTAACTGAACAAAAAGAAAACAGTGTTAGAGCAGCTGTTCAAATAAAGAATGCATGTTCACAGTCTACCTGCACATTTCTGTGGTTTGCTGTTTTGTTGGGGTTTTTTTAATGAACCTTGTAAATATTAAAATTTTAAAAAACCCCAAAAAACCAGTTAAAAACACTCATTAGAAAACCTTTTCCTACAGAAAAATCCATCAGGTTTTGATCCACACTTTTAGACCAGTGTTTCTTATGCTTTAAACACACATGATTTTGAGATATATGTGTGTGTGTGTATTACAACAGACACAGAAAATATTTTGAAGGAACTATTTCACCTCCAGAAGGTGAAACCCACTTCTATATAGTCTCAGGAGCCATCTCCCTTCTTGCTTTTGTTTCCAGGTCAACATATACAGACATGTCAAGTAGTACCGCTACAGGAGACAACCCACCACAGAATAAATCTGCAAGCATTCATACCATCAACACTCTTATTAAAAGAAGATCACCAAGGATATTTCTCATGCCTAGAACCACAGAAAACAATAAACAAAGTGTTTCATTTGTTTCCTAAGTTAGGATGCAGACAACACCCCCAAAACCAGAGCCGATTTCCCTAACTGGTGAAGTCACCTGATGGTTTGAGCATCATGCAGTGTCTTCAGACTGATGCACCCTCAATCCTCTCCAGTCATAGAAACTGAAAGGGAGACAAGGCCACATCTCTCTTCTCTATCCATTATTCCTACAAGTGAGACAATTACAGAATGACTTATTGAAGATAAAAATCTGAATAGGTACTGGGATTTAGGTTTTTCACTATATAAATTAAACAAGAACATGAGTGTCTGATTTAATTTAATGTAGGACTCAATTGCTCCTTGAAATTGTTGTGATTTCACTAAAGAGTGATCTTGGAATTTAGTCTTATGCTCAAAAAAATAAAACCAAGGTTCTTTTTTCATGCAGTTTTCTTTACCATCTTCTTGGTTGTACCAAAATACTTATGTGTGTTTCTTTTAGTTGTTTATGTCAGCCATCCCATGTCACTAGCATGCTACAGTTTTGTAAAGAGCATGTGAACAATAAAAATTGTAGCTATTTATGTAAACTCCAAGGCAAGATCTAGCTGTCAGATTGGAGCACCAAATATCAGACATTTGACTGACTGCAATGTAAAAAAAAGGGTGTCTGTTCATCCTTAACACCCTAAGTTACTTGCAGAGTTCATGAAGAACTATAAATGCACCCCCTAAGCTCGCAGTACTGGCATACTGCGCTAAATGCTGCAGTTTACAAGGCAAGACCAAAAATACAACGTTACGTCACCGAGGCAGACACAACCATGTCCGTAGATCTGACACCAGAGATTGGCATGCTATGCAGGATAAAAATACAGTTCAATTTCAAAATGCATCAGATTTTTGCAAGTCATTCGAAAGCTATATAATGTTTCATTTTGAAAGATCATCTGGATGTGAAGGTGTCAAACAAACCCTGAACTGAACCAAGAATTTAAAAGTCAGCACCCAAGGGTATTGACTATGGAGAATGTTCTTATGAGAGCCTTGATGTGCCTGTCAGTTTCTAAAAGGCAGTTGTGGGGGAACTTGGGAGAGAGAAAAGAATAAAAGATGAGGATTTTTTTTTTAATTCATTGTGGTCTGGGTTTGGGGGCATTTTGCTGGCTTCTTTGTTATTGTTTTGGTTTTTAAAGGTAGCCTTAGCTAGAGAACAGGCAGTCTTCAGGATTGGAACATGGAGGTTCATGCCCACAAACAGATGGATATACTTGAGAAAGAGGTAAAATTTGTGAGGAAACCAGAAGTAGTCAGCACAATTTACTTTTCTTATGTTATATACATGGAGTTTCTTGCCACTCCTCTGCCTTTGGAGTCCCAAAAAGCCCTCAAAGAGACAATGAACAGTCTAGCAGAGGCAGACAAAACATACTGCAATCCTGCAGTAAGGATCAGCCACGTGGTAAAATAAAAATCTCCTTCCCTCTTCTCCCCCAGACTTGGTACATATTGCATGCACATATAAGAGAGCAAGAGCAGCCCTGGGAAGAACTTCAAAGACAGCACACAAACAGTAATGGGAACAGGAATACCCCTACAATCCCTTCAGTGCTGCTGTGTTCTGTGGCATGGAGTGGGTGAGTGCTGCTGGCTCTCAGTACACATTCCCCAAGTTCTTCCCTTTGGTCTACAATCCTGAGGAAGACAGTCTGCCATGTTTTTCCTTCTCTTACCTGCAGTCTGAGCTCCAAAACATGTGGAAAGAACATTCAGTATACTGATGAATATTAAAATGAATGGAATCACATATCCTATTGAATAAACTGCTTCACAAACACAACTAGTTAACAGTATAGACAATAAAGACTTTGCACTGAAGTACGCTAAAGGATATGTGATTACATTGGATTGCACTTTCTAAACATTTTAAAGACAACTTTTCTCCTCAGAGAGATTTGCAAAGCCAACCACCTGGAACAAAAACAAAAATTGTGTTCCCAGCTCCCACATGAATCATTGAGGTTCATTTCTATTAAAAGCAGTGTAGTGCTAACAAGTAAAATTATTTTAAAATACACTTTTTCATTATATCCAATTACAAGGTTGCATTGTGTCTGAATTGTCTGTCAAATCAGTTTGATTTTGCAATGTTACTACCTTCCATATAGTATTTTTTCCTTCATTTTGTCTGTGCACCAGTCCCATAAATAAATAATTTACAAGAAAAATCCACCAAAAGAAAAAGAGTAAAATTAGATATTTCTGTTTACTTGAAGAGGTGCTGTACCCCTTCTCATTCCTTTTACTGGAATTGGAGCAATCTGAATAGTTAGTTGCTACACAAATGCGAAAAGGAGTTTGTGCCTTTTCTGGCCCTCTTTTAGAACTGCTTTGTTTTTCTTAAAGTGAATTTTTAATATCTAATTGTCCCATCTCTTCTGTGTACAAGCAGAGGAACTTAATCTAAATATATTTTGCCTTCATGATCTTATCATTATCCCTTTTACATTCTACATCTTTCATTCACAAAGGAGACACAACAAGACTGGAGACAAGAAATGGTTAGAAAAATTAGTCATGTTTTGTCTTATGTTTAATTGCAAACTCAGTCTGATCTACCAAGGGAGATAGGCAATTGCTTCAACCTAAGGGCAGATTAGATAACCCTCTGGAGTGCAAAGGTCTTATGTCCATACACAAGGGGCAGAGGAAAAGGAATTTCAGTCAGTAAGTTTTTTCACTTTTTATTAGGGAATCAATGATTTTCATAGCTGGTCAGCTCCTTTGATGGCACCATGTTCTGTTTCACTTCAGGACTTGTGAAAACACACTTTGGGGTCTGAGTCCAGTCTTGAAACTGAATTTCTGCGTAACCTGAGGCTCTGCTTACAAGGATCAGTACCCCTCCTCTGGCATCAGTCAACATTCCCACTTTAAGTAAACAGGCAAGGATGATTATCAGTTCAGTCACTACTGTTGTCCCCAACAGCTGTAATTTGACGAAGATCAAACAGGAGAGAAAATTTACTTTGGTTTTTATGTTGTTCAGAAATTCCTAAGCCAAAGAGGTTTATCTTACTTGTCCCACATCAACAGATGCTCTACACAAATGTCTACCTGCCTTATCAGAAAGCCTCTCAAATGAACACTTTTTGATATCTTTTTTTCCCAACCAACCATAGCAGCAGCAGCCAACTTCTTGCAACAAATCTGTAATTATATTAAATAGCCAAGTTAAATTAGACTCAGATGGTCTGAGCTATTGCATAGACTTGATGATATCTCTGAGACACCAGTGTAATTTTTGTGGAGAAGAGTTCATCTAAAAGTCCCCAGCATGTGCCAGTCTCTGTCTTGTGCAACAGCTAACATTAGGCAATGCTGGCCCAGTGAAAATTAGACCCTGTGCACCACTGTCCGCTGTCAGGTTCTCAGCAACTACCAAGCAGTGTGGGAATCAACCCCCTAAGAAAAATACCAAGTGGAGAAACAGGACAGCTCAGTTCCAACTCTGAACTGAAGCCCTCTGAGAATGTCAAAGATAAAAGTGAAGAATCTGAACAGAACTTTTTCTCTTGCCTGCAAGTTGTGGGTGATAAGGAAAGCAAAGACAATGGAGAGTAATATTATTTCTCTGCATGGTTTGTTCTGAAGTACTTGGTATTTAATAGCAGCTAAGTCAGACAAGAAGGCGTAGACTGATTTGGCAGAAATTTTGCTCTAGTATGTAACATAAAACACATGAAGGTGATCTATTTAACCTCTGCATTTCTACCCTTGCAGAGCTTTTAATTCAACAGGAAGTGGGGAAAGACAGCTTATACATTTGTACTTTTGAAAGGAAGATTATGTTAGATTGTGACTTACAGGGCTTCTCATACTGAAAAGAACCTCAATGGAGCAGAGGGCTTCTGAGCCACACATGGCGATAGAAATAAAAACAACTAAATAAATACATCTGGGTGAAAGGAATAATGAGAAATCATTTTTCCATTGTAAAACGTGTGCATGTGTGTGTGTGTAGCTTCAATATGCTTTAGCAGAACTGCAGCTAGTGGGGATGAGTATGAACTCTACAGCTTTCCTTGGATATTAATTTCACTGAGAAATTTTCTTTGTGGACAAGAGTTTGAGTTCCTAGAACACACAGGCTATATACTGGGTATTTTATTAATGACATACCACAGACGTAGTTTTATACTGATGTGTATATTATTGAAATAAAGAACCTTAGAAGATCTTCTAATGCAACTAAATACCAGTATCCCAAACTCACAATTTTTTTCCCTTTTTGTTTAAATTCTTTGGAAACAATGCCACTAAATCAAAAGGAAGAAGGCAGAATTAACAGTCCAGTAAGGAGAAGATAACTTAAAACAGAGTTCTGCATATATTCGTTCTACAACCAGTTTCTGTTTACATTTGGAATTTAATAAAATTCTGTTATTGTATTCCCAGGCAATAAAATTCCCACAAAAAATTTAGGCAAAACACAAATATTTTCCTCATCTACAATATGACTGAGTTATTTCTACTCTTGGAAATTTAACATCTTCTGTTTACTTTTAGATTACAACCTGAACATTTTAAATAAAACAAAAGAAGCAACTGGTGCAAAGAATTACGGGCCAAAGCCTCATCAGAAAACTCCTGTCTTTAGCATTGGTAACAGCCAAAGAACTGTGATGTTTAAGGCTTTAAAGTTAGCCTTCCTGTTACCTACAATAAACTCCATGGTGTTTATTTTGTTTATTTAGTGGTATATAAGGTTGGGATGACTTCTGGGAGAACTTGAAGCCAACTGCTTTTTCAGCTTTCGTTAGCATTAGTAGGAATCACATACATGCATCAGTGTCAGGATAAACTCTAAAAGAATTCATCTTTAAATAAGAAGGCACATTTAAAGACAGATTTCTATCAGTGCATTTTACATGACTATGAAAGATTTTGATTTGATCCACACTCGGCGGGGGTGCCCGTTATTCAAACCATGTGGTATCTGCTTGGTATGCAGGGCATAAATACTGCTGCTGTCAGCATTTGCTTTAAAATCTGATGCAATATATTATAAAGAAGATTTGAACAATCATAACTAAAATTTGTTGGGAAGACTTGAAACAAAGGTTTGAATGGAGTTGAAAACTTATGGAAACAATAAAATCTGAAATGTTATAAGAAGAAACTTAGTATCCACATGGGAACTATTCTACAACCTTCTTAGCAAATTTTAATCAGACATGCCTAACAAAAGTAATACAACCAACTTCTATATAAACAAAAACATGCATACCTTCCAACAAAGGGATTAAATATTGCAGTTTACATTTCTTAGAACTACCATATATAGGAATAGTTGGTGCAATCTGATGGCACTGAACTTAAAGAAAAATGCATAGCCAATTAGCAGAATAGTTTCCAATACATATCTGTTTATCAGGTCATTTTTTCACTTTTTTCCACTGTGAAAGCTATATTTACATTAATATTCATACAATGTAATTCTAAGAGTTTTATGCCATCTATCTTTATTTGATCTTCTTAAACCTTATGAGAAATTCTTCTGTCCAAAACACATACACTGATAACCATAACTGCCAGAACCTGCCATATTTAAACATATTTAAAGTTTTACTATCAATGCTGCTATAATTTGATATTTAGACAGGTCTGTCAGAAGTTATGAAGGTGTTCAGATGAAACAGTTCTTTCTGAAAGAGATCTAAAGATGTACTATAAATTACACAGCAGACACAAGACTTGAAAATACAAATCTGTGTCATAATAAATACTTTATACTATTATTGGTGCAGAAGTTTTCAAGTCTTATGAAAACATTAATATATGCAAGCCAAAATTAAAGAGGCTGTGTTAACAACTTTTCAGAGATGAATAATCCATGGGGACATGGATCAAAATTTTATAGAAATTGTGACAGTAATAGAAATAAAACCCTCATGTCTGATCAGGATATTAAAACTCATACCACTTTGACATTCAATCTCTGCTTCAGAAGACTGGTCTTCATCTACACAAAAACAAATCCTTCTTTTTCCACTCAAGTAGTGAAGTCTTGTCTGCCAAGCTTTAGTTGTATTAATTCTAACATATTGAGAGATAAAAAGTAATGTGGAGGCATAAGAGAACACCTAAATATACAGCATACAATGTTTCCAAACATGGAAAGAACTCCAAGAAGGATATTTCAGATAGTAAAATATATTTTGCCTTATTTGTAGTGATGTTAAGTAAAGGAAATGAGATCAGCACTGCAGGATTTTCCTAATAAAAATGTCCTTTTGCACATTAAAGATTACGAGATCTTAAGAAGCAGAAAGGATGCTCTTAACTGAGGTAAAGTCATTTTTCTTATAGTTGCTCCTTAGCCTGCTGTAGACAGCGATCTGATAACAAGTTCCTAGGCAGACAGACCTGGATCCAGTATGATTAGTCTTTAATTAGCTGTGTTCAGCAGAAGAGTTCTAGTATCGGATTAAGACTAGTCTTTACGGCCAACTATTGATATATACTTGATTCTGCTTCAAAACAGATTACAGAGCCTTTTGAGATCCTTCCCAAGGTTTTATATAAACAGCAAGATGGGTCTTATTGTTAATACATAAAATAATACAAAATCACTCTGTCACCACATTGAAATGCTGAATTGTACCACCAGAAATTTTTTCACTGACATGAACAAACACTGAAGAGTCAAAGTTTGTTTATGAAGATGAATACAACTAAGTTGAGTCTGAACTGAGGACAATCATCGTTACTTCTATTCTATATCGTTACATAGTCACCATCACATATAGATTTTATCACCAATCATTAAAATAACTTTTAAGGGACATTTTAGTATTAACCAAGGATAAAGATTCTGGTGACAGGATGCCCAATTGTTCTGATTGCAGAAGAAAAATGTATCTGAACTGTAGTTTTGTCCCTTTTTCTCTTTTTTTTGGCTTCAACACAGCCAATTGTAGTCTGCGATATATCTCTGTGGAGATGTACACAAAAGGAACACCTCAAAATAGAAAACTCAAATATTTTCCTCAGTTTAACCAATGACAAAGATTCTACAGAAACTTGTCAATTTCAGTTCTCAACTCTTTCCCTTCCATTTATATGGATTATTTATTATTTTTGAAAGAAAAAGATGGTTTATTAAAAAGTAATGATGGTCCAATAATAAGAAAACAACAATGTATTAACTGTAAAGTCAACTGCACTTTATTCACTGCTTCATTCTCAGCATAGGAAGCCAGCTTCCATAACATAAAAGGACTGTCCAGGTGTGGGGATTTGGGGCTTTCTTTTAAGAATTATTTTCCCTTCCTACTGTATATCTAGACCACTTATATAATATAGCAGACATTTATTTTTGTGTTAGACAGGTAAATGATGGTATTAGAGCACAAAGTTTCCTAAAAAGCAATGTTGTAGGGACTTTACTGACCACAAAGCACAGAACTATCCATCAGACATGGTACCAGAATGCATAGGTCATGTGTGTTTCTGGCAGCAGCTTTCTATTCTTTTTGACTGCCTATAAACACACCACCATATGGCAAGAAAGATATCCAACCTCTTCTTTCTGTAAGACAATATGTGCAAAAGCAGTCAGGCAATTTGATGATATAGTCTCCATAAGCAGTGATTACTATCTAGAACTACAATCCAGTCAAAGTCTACAGACAATTAAAATTTTTATTATATGAACATAATATTCCTAAAGAGGTTAATCCTACCTCATCACAGTCACCAGTTTTGCACCACTAACACACTTCCTCTCATTTCCTTGCTTTGATGGACCTATGCAATCAGTTTTATCCCTAATACATGACACCTTGTATGCCAGTACCCCATTTCTTATTCTGATGGCCACAACAAATCACCTAGGGCTAACTATTTTACTGATAAGAGGAAAAAATTTGAGATGCCATTTCAAAGACTATTAAGGATTTCAGAATAATAGTTTGATAAGCCTGAGCAGAAAGTTCAGACAGGAAAGACTTATATTCAGAGGGATTCTGAGGGTACGTGAATAGACTGGTTAAATCTCCAGCTTTCCAGTACACCATACTCAGATAATACACATTTCCAAACACTACCACCCAACACAAATCCCTAAGTATAGTATTAGGCACATATTGGCTAATAATGTGATCTGCATATTCCTCAATGCTGCCGTAATTTCCTATTCACAATTACAGATCTTGTTTCAAATCAGGGCCCTCAGAAGCTGGGACAATGGTGGTAGAAGTTGTTCTTTAGGTTTTTTTAAATCACAAGAACTGTGAAAAAACTACAATTGAAGCCATAGTTTGGGTATAAATAATGACTCAGACAACTGGTTTTTATTTTCATTTTTGTTTTCACTGACTGAGAATGTAAATTGAACTTTAGTGCTATTGTGCTTTGTTCTCCCTCTCTGTGAAAAAATGTGTTCTGCATTAAATTGCATGGATAAACTCAAACAGCTCCAAATATCACCCTTCAGCTTTTGTATAACACAAGAGCCAAGAAAAGATAGAGAATGTGGTTTTATGACCAACAGATGGTGTAATTGGTATCATAGATGTTTTTATGTCAGGGGGTCGTAGGTTCAGTCTCCATCTGGAGCCTTCTCAGATCTGCTGTGTAGCTAAATGATTAAAGAAGCTATATTGGGTCAAAGACACAACCACCTGCCTGAGGGTAAAAGAACTGCTTTCTTCATCTAGCTGTTATACTACAGTTGCCTCCCATATTACAGTTTTCAAGCCAACCAGTGCAGCAGTTAATAACAACAGGATTGCACAAAATATTCAACACCAATTTGCTCATATCTTTTGAGTTTCTCAGGAACTTTTGACAAATCTCATAAAAGTAAGTTTTGTCTTGCTTACATGGCTGAAAAGCTATTCTGACTCAGACCGATAAATAACTGCAAAACTGCAAAATTCAAGGAAAACAAAACAAGTAGGCTGGATAGACCTTGAGAGATTCAGCATTGTTCAGTTGAGCAAGAGGGCTCACACCTCCCAGTCAGAATTAGACACACTTGTACTCTGATGGTAAAACACAACATCAATGCTCAGCACAATTAGTCTTAGCTACAGTTTATGGATTAGGATCAGAATATTAAAAAATGCTCTAATCCTACAGTATTAGGTTTCTATATGGTTTACCTGGCTAAAAGGGTGTACAGACTGATCAATCAGTAATTTATGTACACAACGAGATCATCAGTTTGCTTCCGTTATGGGTAAAATATCAGCAATAATAAATGCACAAAAACAGTGAAACGTGGCTTCACTGGAAACCAATACTGTCACTTCCATGAAGCAGGAATTCTACATACTCAGAATTACACTTGCCTGGCATACCTCATGATTTCATTGCTCTCTACAGAACTGGTGCCAGAGGCCTTACCTGGCTAATACTGGAAACGAGCAAAATATTTCTGCCTCATTAAAAACCACCTTGCAAATTACTAGTTTCATGAAGTTCTGCCACAAAGAATCCTATTATTCTTCACAGACTCTGGATAGCAGTAACCCTGTGCCAGACAGAAACTCAGTCCAGGATCAAAACTTTAAAGGTAATGACACAAGCATGAGAAAAATTATTTCATTTATCACATTTCCTGTGCTCATATGTAAAGGAACAGTAAAGTCAAACTCTTTCAGAATTATATCCTGTTTCAAGGATTCTCCCATGCTAATAATAAACTTGGTATATATTAGTACTTCAAAATAAGCTTTAACACAAATTAAAAGCTAATATTAAATAGACATGTATATTTTCAAAATTAAAACACAGTACATATTATTTTAACTGATCATAAGTATAAAGAAAACGTGATCTCATTACGAGCTTTAAAAGTTTCTCTTTTCCTATATGACTGAACTGACAGCTTGCTAGATCACTGTAGTAACTTGATGAAGACCTCTCACAAACCTACATCCATGAGGTCAAGCTTCAGTATCACAGACTTCAGCTGTTGATAATATGCAAGATTATGTGCTTCTTTTTGCAGATCCCTAAACAAAGTAAGCATATGTCTTCAAAAAAGCAGTTGCAAGTGAAGTTTAACTGCATTTGCTTCAATGCTATATATGTTTTTGCATGGGGTGTCATTCACACGATTCATCTTTGCTGGCATAAGAAAAACTTGAGATGCAGTAAGAGGAAAAGAAAAAAAAGGTGTATTTTCTCTCTCATATCACAAAAACATGCATTTCTATTTATTTTTACTTACCACATGCAGTGAAACATTTTCCTTAAACACAAAAAAGATATTCTTTCTGCTGCAGAGCACTTTTCCTAATAGGCTATGCTATGGGAAGGATAACAGTTGCCACTTCAAAGTAATAGTATGTATTTCCATTCCAGTCACCTCTATGCAGTTGAGACATTTCAAGTAGAGGCAGGATTTATAAAAATGAGTAAATTTAACTGCACAAAATATATATCCTAGCTACTGAGCATATTGCTTAGACATTTGAGTGTGGACACATGGGAAACATCACCAACATAACCATTCAGCAGCCAAAAAATCAAGCTTGTTAATTTAACTACTTTTATGTGAATTCATGTACCCTGTCTTCATGGGTACACTACGTCCTCTTCCTCCACTTGTCTCCTCAAATCCATCAATACTCCCTTTAAAGGATGACAGACAAACACACAACGTTGTGTACTAGCAGTCTAAGATTCTTCTGAGACTATTCTTGTTTATTGAAAGTAGAGGGCTGTGTCAGTCAGTCCCTTCAGTCACAAAGTAAGATATTCAAATGTTAAACAGCTTGGGCATTGTGCAAGTTTTGTGCTACCCAAGAACACTTCCACAGTAAACTACACCAAAGGCAAATGCTTTGCTGCCATTTTATCACCTGTTACAACAAAAAGTCCTTCACCCACGAGTTAGCTCACTAAATATTTCTTCTGTCCCGCTGGCTGCACAAAGAATCTCTTTGGCTAAAGCAGTACACACATATTCTGAACTTTTAGGGTTTTTTCATTTTAAGGCTTGGAGTGGCCAAAACTTGCTCAAACCATGCCATTTGATACCACCCTTTATCTCTGGTCAAAACTCTTAGGAGATTGTGGTGAGGCTTTTTGCCTAGCTGCTTTCAACAGCTTGTGTGGGGTTACACCGGGATGATGACTGGTCACTACTGGGGTTCCCCAAGGCTTCACTTTAGGCCCAGCTCTCTTCAATATCTCCACAAACAACTCGCATTCAGGACTCAAAGATATATACTAAGTAAGTCTGCCAGTGGCAGGTGCTGTCAACTCCCTCGAAAGTAGAGAGGTCCTGCAGAGACCTTGACAAATCTGGGCAATCACCAACTGTATGGCATTTAACAAGGAAAAGTGTTGGATTATGCTCCAGGGACAGGTCAGCCCCAGGTGTACAGACCAACTGGGGAACGAAATGCTGGAAAGCAGTGCCACAGAAAGCGACCTGGGAGTCCTTGTTGAGGGCAAGTTGAACATGAGTCAGCAGTGCCCTGGCATCCAGGAGGGCCACTGTGTCCTGGGATGCACCAGGCACAGCCGGGCAAGGGAGGGGATTGTCCTGCTCTGCTCTGCTCTGCACTGGGGCAGCCTCACTTCACAGGCTGGGGGCAGTTTTGGGAGCCACAATACAAAAAGAATATAAAGCTATTAGAGAGTGTCCAAAGGAGGGTAATGGAGAAGGTGAAGAGTCTAGAGCAGAAGCCATACAAGGAGCAGCTGAGGTCACTTGGTCTGTTCAGCCTGGAGGAGACTGAGGGGAGACCTCATTGCAGTCTACGACTTCCTCATGAGGGGAAGAGCAGGGGCAGGCACCGATCTCTTCTCTGTGCTGACCAGTGACAGGATCAGAGAGAATGGCCTGAAGTTGTGTCGGGGAAGGTTTAGGTTGGATATTACAAAAAGGTTCTTCCCCCAGAGGGTGATTGGGCACTGGAACAGGTTCCCCAGGGAAGGGGTCACAGCACCAGCCTGACGGAGTTCGATAACTGTTTCAGCAATGCTCTCAAGCACATGGTGTGATTCTTGGGGCTGTCCTGTGCAGGTCAAGGAGTTGGACGTAGATGATCTTTGTAGGTCTCATCCAACCCAGGATATTCTGCGATTCAGTGACTTCTTTTCTTAGCCCAGCATAAAAAATGTATTTATAGAAAGGTGTGTGAATACTCAATAAATTCCCTTTGATAACACACACCAAATTCTTCCCCCAGGCTGCAAAAGGTATATATAACTTCACTCATTTTCTAGTTTCTCTGTGATGCAGTTGCATCTAATTTTGTTGTGAGGTAAGACACTACTTTATCCTGCAAACAGTTTCTGATTATGTGACAATTCACAGCACAAGTTCACCATTCTCCAATGTACATTGTTACTGCCTAAACTTTGAAGGGACCCAACCATGGGTGAGCAACATTTCTGGAGACAGAACTGTTAACTTCTAATTAGTCTCATCACTAATGATAACAAGGATCCTGCTGTTTTCTTCACTGCAGCTCCACTGCAGCATCTTGCAGTTACCTTACTACTCTTAACCAGCACCTAATGAGCACCTGTGTTTTCTGTTCAAATTGAAGGCTCCTCAAATACTACCAAATTTCACCTTTGTAAAAAACACCATCTTCCACTGTCTTCACTTCATAGTATTCAAAAAATGTTTCCATTTTTGACCTGTAACTCCAGCATGTCTGACAATGCAGCTGTGATATTTTACCCACACTTAAACTCTATGGTTTCAAATTGGAAAAAATATTAAAATTGAAAGACTAGCCTTGTATACCTAGAAGTGATCGCTGACACCTTGAGTATTTATGCATTTCCACAGGTTTCAATTTACACTCAGCATTCCCCAGCACTATGCGCCAAGGAACTAAGTCATTACACTTTCATCATCATCATCGTCAAATAAATCAAATTAATTTGTATCATCATATTAAAGCAAACACTCACTGCTCATGTCATTTTAAAGAATCTAACAATGCATTTAGTTTTGGTGTCTGTCCTGAAAAATGAATGAAAAAGAGCAGGAAGATGACTGGAAAACAAAAATGCAGGAAACAGCAAAAGCTTCAAGAAACTAGAAAGCAACCTATTTAAATGTTCTAGTATTTCAAAATCCTTAAACATTTTAAAATTCTTCCTCTCAAAATAGCGATCAAGGTTAAGCAGTTTTTGAAGTTTAACAGTTAAGGTATTTAAAATTTATTTAAAAATTTCAATAAGCAAATTTAATAAAACGATCATGCCTATTTCTTTTATCCATGAAGAAGTCAGGAAATTTATTCTTGCAAATGCTGATTACTGTTTGGTAGCAATTCTGTATGTAGCCTGTTTTTGAAAATCTAAAGATGGATAAAAAATAGATCTATAGTATTTGATCAATAAAATATTCGATCAGAACTGTCACAGATAGGAATTTCATTACCATTGAGTATTCCTTACTATCAGCTACTTTAACAGCCACTGAAATACTCCCATATTTTAAGCCTAAAGGTTGCATACAAAGGTAAAGGGGTATTGTAGTCTGTTTAGATTCTGTAACTGAAGTTCACATTCACTATTGACACTAAGGCAAAATTTTACTCTGCACAAACATGATTATTAAAAAATATCATCCTGGACAAAGTTAAAATAAAAAAATTGTATTTGTCCAATTCACTGTTGAGAACAGCCATTTCTTTATCTCGTTATGTGAAAGAACAGAAAAAGTCCAAACCACTAAAAATGACAAAAGGAATTCAAAGTCACCACTCAAGTTATCATGAAGTGCTGGTGTTCCATTACCTTTCTTTATCCTTTCAATCATCAGCCTAACTTGTACTTATGGTAATGCACAGTTTAAATTCTTGCTCATGCATTCTCTCAACACCTGCTGTGACATTGGTAATCAACAATGGGCTTGCTCCAAACAAAATCCAATTTTAATTAGAACATATGTGAAAAATTATTTCCATTTCCTGTTCTGAATTACAGTCACAGAACTACAGAATCACAGAACAGGCCAGGCTGGAAGGGGCCTCAAAAGATCATCTGGTCCAACCTTTGGTGGGAAAGGGAGCCTAGATGAAATTATCCAGCACCCTGCCCACCCACATCCTGAAATCTCCCATAATCCTTGAGGAGGTTGCTTTCCAGTAGTTGCCATTCTCCTCTCTGTAAAAAAAGTATGTCAAGATGAAACCTTTCCCTGTGCAACTTGTACATATCAGGTTCCATGTGACTCACCTTGAGAAACCAGGTGTACTGGGGGCTGATGGGATCCATCTGTCAGACTAGGGGAAGAGCATCTTTGCTCATTAACTTGCCAAGCTGGTGAAGAGCTGTGCCAGGGGAGGTTCAGGTTGGATATTAGGAAGAATTTCTTCATTAAAAGGGTTGCCAAACATTGGAACAGATTGCTCAGGGAGGTGGTAGAGTCACCATTCCTGGAGGTGTTCAAGAAATGACTGGACATGGCTCTTACTACCATGGTCTAGTTGACATGGTAGTGTTTGGTCAAAGGATGCACTTGATGATCTCAGAGGTCCTTTTCCAACCTTAATGATTCTATTATACTGCCCATGTAAGCTGTGGATGACCCATCCCTGGCATTGTTCAAGGCCAGGCTGGATGGGGGTTGGAGCAACCTGGTCTAGCTCACAGCAGTTGGTACTAAATGATCTTCACGGTCCTTTTCGACCCAACCCATTTTTACGATTCTATTGCCCCTTCTATTCTCCACGTGGCTTACTGTGAAGAGAGCTTCTGCCATCTTTGTAGACACTGTGTAAGAACTACACAGTGAAAAATTGTCCTTCAATCTTTCTTTCTTCAAAGGGCAGGCTATCCAGCCCTTTGGCCACCTTGATGGTCCTCCTTTGGACCTTCTCCAATCTGTCCTTGTCTTCCTTAAAATTGTGGAGACCAGAACAGGAGCACTGTCTGACAAATGCTGATTAGAGTGAGACAAACACTTATTTTTGGCCTACACAAAATCTAAGTTAAACACTGGATTACACATTTCCAATTCTACTCAAGGTGCTCCTTCAACTTCGATACTTACTGGTTTTTGCCAGGTCTCAATCCTTTGCTGGAAAAAGCAACTTGGTTATACAAACAGCATGCAGAGCTAAGCGGTAACACCTCTAATAGCAGGGGAAGATTGAGAAATCTTATCCATAAAACGTGGTAGGCAAAATTGCAGTATTTTATTCTGTAAAGGTGTCTCAAAGCTAGGGTGTATGTCATCTGGACTCAAGCTTGTTGATACACCAGAAATTGTATTCTGAGTCACAACAAAACTGTATCTGGCCCACTGTATAGCTTCCAACAGTGGTTTTCAGCAAGTGTGTGCTACCTAAGTATTAGAAATTGGACATGTAGAAACTGTCCTTCCTTGAAAGGTACTCTTCAGCAGATTTTAGTAGTTTGACTTCTAGTCACATAGACTTCTACTATGCATGTTTTGTAATTACCTAGTACACAATGGACAGGAAACTAAAATCCGGAAAATCTATCAACAGCAAGACAGAGTAAGTCTAATACCTTGTTACCATGAAAACTGCCAAAGAACATAAAAACACAAAAAGAAATGTTATCCAGACACTTCCTTTTATTAGGACACTGAAACAGTTTAATGTACAAATGCTTTGTGTTAGTTGTAAATATTTCCTCTGTTTAAGCAGCATTTACAGCTCTGTACATTTACATGTGCATTTCTCTAGTCATCTCAAGATGCAAGACACTTTTGCGGTAGCAACTTCATAGATCAGTGAATGCCAACACTCCACAACCCTGTTTAAAATAATAAAGTCCAGATGGAGTGACAGAAAGGAGACAGTACACCATTCTGTACATTGACTGGGTTCATATTTCAAAAGTGGAAAAAAATAAAATCAAAGTTACTCAGCCATACGTCTCTTTCTTTCTTAATACCCTCCTTGTGCATTTCACCTCCTATCCAAAAATAATGATTACTATAATAAACAGAAAAGGCATCTGTAGTTTCTCCTATAAAAACCATAAAACTACACAAATAGCAATCATTTATTTTTAAATATTCAAGGAAAATAAATCTCTTTGTTTAAAATTAGAATATATATATATCATGTAGACATGTTTCTTCAAGCTAAAATACCTTCAAAGTATAAAATCTTTCCAGTCCATCCCAGTCCCCATATATTCCAAAAAATTGCTTCTATCAAGACAATTTCAATAAATGGCCAGCTTTTTACAGTTAAAATGCCTTCCTTCTTAGCTACCAGATATTAATCTTCAATTAAAAAAAAATTAACAACATTTATTTTTGATCACTATTTAAAATATTGGATCTATTATCCACTTAGCTGAAACTCTGTTCCAAATATCTGGCAAAGTAAAATACATAAACTGATTGAAATAAAATTTATTTTCAAAAGCTACTTTGAAGTCTGGGATAAGGTCTTTGTGTTTGATTCATCTCACGGTATCCTACTCAATAGCTTTCCACTGAACTCCAGTCTCATGCTCACATCTGAAGAAATGGATGGAAAAATCCCACTTCATCCAAACATAAATACAAAGCAGCTAACACAGATTTGCTCATATATCTATCAGCCAAGAGCACTGGGCAGTTAAGCACCTTAACAGGCTTCTGATTTTTCAAATGTCAGAAGTTTAATCAGAATCACCTGCTGTCTCCCTAACCCCAATCAACATTTTTCCCCAGAGCCACCCATTTCTTCATCTGCTTGCCATGTCAGAGACATTTATCAAAAAAGTCAAAATGAAGAGGAGCCAGACATGCTTAAACTGACCAGGAATATTCCTCTCCACCAGTTACATCTCATAAGTGTCTTAATTTCTCACAGAGACCATGCATATAACCTGTCAGTAAAACACACACTACAACAGCGTTTCAACTGCTATCAACCAAGGTATCCACTTTACTGTGATACAAAAGCTTCTTTCCTATACACTGGTGAACAATAAAAAAGGACAAAGGCAGTTTTACCAATGTTTTAATGGTGGGTATGTGTTTGTCAAATGAATCAGATTATAGCATCTCTTAGCAACATTTTTGAACTTTTATTTCATCGGAACCACTTAGTCACAGCTTTGAAATTGCTAGAAATTGCACTCTGCTTCTTGTTACTTTAGTTGTCATCACTGCATTTAAAAGCAAAGATAACCAACAAACCAAGAACAAAAATAACAACACAAATCCATGTATCTAAAAATTATTGCTTGTTCTCTAAACACAACAAAAATTCCACCCCATTTGCAGACAACCTAACTAAAATGTGAGAATTAAATACAGATTCTGCAACCTAGGATTTCAATGGCATTTGCTTACCTTCCCAGGTTTATCTTAACTCCAAAACCATTTATTATGCTGCACTTGAATCACAGTACCTCATTTGTTCCAAGTTTATACATCAAAGGCTTGACTTTACTCAAATATGCAGGTTTCAATTATCAAGCCAAAAATGGTTCAAAAGCTCAAAGTAGAGCGATAACATTTAACTTCCATTTCTCACATTCTCTGAGGGTCTTCAAGATGACTGCTCTGCACTTCAGTTACAGTCTGTAAAATGGGAGTCAGTTCATTCTGCAGATTTTTTTCTCTTTTAAATTGCTGGCTTCTCACTGGCTTTTACTCACAGTTAACAGAGAAAACATAAACGGTCAGTGAAATAGGGATACTCTTTCACATTAGGATGAAGGTTTTTCTACATCGCACAGATAATGATTTGACTATTTCAAATGTCAAGGAACAATCACAGAAGTGCCTCAACACAACTTTAGATGTTCTATCTGAATGTACACAGCTGAAAAATTTTGAAAGGCAGCACAGAAACAGTCTCTCTATGAACTGGAGGCAACATAGACTATGCTCACCTAATGTAGAATATTCAACAATATATGGTCGACCATATATTGCACTGCTACAAAATCCAATTGTGTAAGTAAAATTCTGAATCAAACATGATTAACTTTATATTTAACAATGATGTTTCTCAAAAATATTCCTGTAATCCTTGTAGTAGCAACCAAAAAGGCACATAAGTACAAAACAACTCAACATATATTAGGCAGAAGACAAAATTTTTAGACAGCATTCTTAAAGCAAAATCCTGAAATAAAAAGCTATATTTTTTGTTTTATAAAAAGGTACATACTTCCTCACCAGTTTCCTGATTGAAGTAAAGTGTCCATATATGTAATGTCCATCTGTGCTTACTTAAAATCCTGACAGCACAACCTCCAGACATTACTACCAATTTACTTGGGCATGTTATATGCACAGATTGACTTGTGTTTCAGTAGTATTTGTACCATCTAAACTCTTATTAGCTATTTGTGAGTCTTCCCTTCTAAGGTATAGATGTTTAAGATAAAACTAAACACACATCATTTTTGTGCTTAAAAAGCAGTTTGACTAAGCTAGTATTTAGCTGCTGTTTCAATACCTTGGTTCATTTTCCATGTTGCCTATTACTCCTCTTCAAGACTGGTACAAAGCTCCCCTATCCGAATATATTACATTAGAATTACATAAGTTTCACAATTCAGAGGTTTGAATTTAGATATTTTTAAGTTAATAATATGAAAATCCTCACCCACCGTATCAAACATGCAAATGATTACATATGGAATGCTGGAAGGAAATAGTATTTGATATGAATTTACTGGTTAGACAATAGAATTCTCTGGCCAGGCTTTCTTAAAACCTGGTTGCCAAAAATGGTTAGAGAAAGATATATAAACAAAAAGAACTGAAGTTCTTCCCTCCTATAATTCAATAATAAATGACATAATATAGCACAAAATTATATCTTAATGTGTTATTTTCTTCCTTTTGGAAGAAGTATAAAGAACAGTGTATTTTCATCTGGAAGGGAGGGAGGGGAGGGATAATTCCTTGAAACTTATTTGAAGTTCCCACATTCAGAGAAAATGCAGAGAAAACAGTACATTTTACATGGTTTGGGGTGAAACTGAATGTTCAATACACATTTTTGAGAATGTTCAAGGGTTTGAGGAAATAAATTTAAAACTTTTTACATTAAACATATGAAAGAGTCATGAACGCAATAGTGATATCCCATTTTAAGTAATGCTAATAAATGGTAGAGTTTGAACTGGAACAACATTGTGTCATTCAGCAACTCCAAAATTCAGTATTCTTCCCCTCACTGCATTTGTACCACTCTAGAACAATTTTGCTAGTCAGATTTCAATGCCATCAGTGGAAGAATCTGGAAGTCACTGTACAGTGTAAAACACTTATCCTGATAATGTGGGGAAAGAGGAATACAAAACCAGCAGTCTAATTCAACACAGACTGTGCAGCTTCCTTAAGGAGTGATGCAGCTTTGTCCAGTTCCTGTTCTGTTTGTTCCACTGTTATCACTACTCGAATACTAGAAAAAGAAAACCAGAACATATACAGTAAACTTTACCCCTAGACTTCAGCTTTAGAATTGTTTCATACTAATTTCAGCACATTAAGATCACTGTCTGTAGGGAAATTATTACAAATTCAAATTCAACCAGAAACGAGACATATGACTAAACAGATGTGGTCAAACTACTTTTTTGCCCTCGCTCTGCCGCCCCGCCATACACATTGCAGAAGTCTATTATCTTTTTTACCTACAGAGGTGTAGCTCATGGAAATGTGCCTGCTAACAGGCTACATGCTGATCCCCAAGATGCAGGTAGCTTTGATATATTTATTTAATGGTACTAGCAACCTGTAACAGTAACTGAATATATACCTCAAAAATGGGGCCTCTTCCATTTTTTTAAGAACCAACTATTCAATCCAGTCCATTGAACAAAACTCCATCTTTGTATGAAAAGAGATGGAGAGCCATACCCATTAAAAATCAAGTAACACATTAGCTTTCTGCTAACCTGGGTGGAGGAAGACATTTTTCTTCTTTCTCCAGATAGCGAGCCTGTGTTAACGCAATACCACTATTCATGCACTACAAATAAAGAAAATACAGTGGTCAACCTGGGAATTTCTGACGGCTTATCCTTTTGATCACCAAATATATAACTAACTTTTACTAATCTGATGCCAAGATAAATGCAAGTTCTTTCCCAAAGGGAGGCTGGGAAAGTTGCACAAAATAATTTCTCATTTCAATACAGCTTTAACACATAAAACAGTTTAGGGTGCAGTGTCTTTAGTTTTCATCTCTCTGCCTGTAATCAGGCAAACATACTGTATTTATCAGGCAATAAATAATATTTAAGCATATTTATAAGGAAATTAACTTCAGAATTTCTTTGCTGTATAGTCTTGTTTACCTGCCACCTGATACATAAAGCTTCCATTAACCCTCACCTCCCCATGTGGGACAAAGAGAACCAACATGTATTGAAGAAGGGAAAAATACTACATATAGAATATGAGATTGTTCACACATAAAAAACACAAGTTCACAAACTCAAAGAACCAAAGGTTGACCTTAAATGGTTAAAGTGCACCTCCGGAACACGGTTCTTATTAACATTATAAAAGTTGTCTAAGCAACAGTTTTATATGCAGATTTGAGCACTAAAATAGAGAACAGGAAATAACTATTTCCTGAAGTAAAAGGTCTAATATATAGTTTTTAATCCAGAGCTACAGACCTAACTATTGGCAGCAAGAAATGGTTAGAAGATGATCTTTAATAGAGCAGTATAATCAGCAAAGAAACTGAGTTTCTTGCAGCATTCCTGCAAGATAATTCAACAAGTTACCCAACAAGCCTCCCTACCCTTCCTTCATTATTAACATTCAAAGTCAATGATATATTTTAATTACTATGGGGACACTTACATAATCCACAACTCTTTTGAGTAACTTCACATCATTTTCTCGAGATCCGCAGCTCTCCTCCAACTGTAAGTGCAATGCTGGAGAAAAAGATTCTCCCACTACTTTTAAACCAGAAATCCTAAAACAAATAAAAAGCCTTTTATGTACATCCTACTTGAAGAAAGTGTTGAAATTCTAGATAACAAGTGTTTCCCCTTTCTAGGTTGTGAGTGAGAAAAGATGGATATTTCACTTTACTGACACTAATGCAGACAAAACATACGTGCATTTCAGCTTGCATTACACAAAGATAACAAAACTTATCAAGCAAATGTCTTCATTAAGGAGTTTCAATAACTTTGTATAACAATAGTTACTCATCCTTTTGCGGAAAGAATTAATCATTCAAAAATTCTTAAAGAATCCTTACGAAGGTGTAAGAGCAGTGTCCATGTTAGGCCTGTAAGCTGCTGATAAAAACCCAGTTAGCTAGGTCAAGTCTTTTGAGTCTACACTAAGAATAATAATAAACTTTTTTATCACTTAAGGGATAAGAAGGAGCAAAGATTTTGCTGGAAGGTTTTGAAAGATTTGGCAAGATTCATTATTTTAAATTATTTCCTGTAGAAAATCTTTACTGCATCATCTGACACTTAGTCAGAAGCTCCTCTAAAATGAGTTACATGACTAGAATTGTTCCCTCATCTGTACATAGAAACAGTTATTATTTGCGTTTCTAGAATTCGACTGACTGACATTTGATTGTCATTGTCCTGACACATCACACACATGCAGGACAGAGTTGTTCCCACCCAAAAATCTGTATCCAATATCCAAGCAAGACCTCTGGTCCCCAAAATTAACAGGTCATATAAATGCATAACAATTATAAGGTGTAATTTTGATTTCTGGACTTTGATAAGCTTGCCTAACACACATTTTAAGAAGACTGGGCTCATTTTATGGTAGTATCATTCCAAAGAAATTAGTATAATCAATCATGCATTAGAGATTTTGTATGAGTGTTTTTAAAGGCTATTAATTTCTGTAATATGCAACAGAAAATTATTCAGGAAGAAGAATTGTAAAATACAATTGCACAATTACTGCACATTAAACGATTGTTGAATATCACAGCAATTTCTGTATCTTTTTAGTATCAATACCTGACAGGAAAAAAAAAGCAGTTAGTCAGTATAGTCATCTTTTAAAACAGCATAGTGTTAGAAAATTGCAAGAATTTATCTGAAAAATAAGGTTTAAAATTTCCTATGTGCCTCTGAAACAACGGGTACTTTATTACTATTTTAACGTTCAAGTCAAATATGTAGGAACAATATTGTATTCAAGGTGACTGAAAGGTGCATTGGGTTGTCTGAAAAAGTATCTGCTAAACTTCATTTCAAATGCTTTTATTTAGACAATTTTCAAAATGCTTATCAACACTTCGTGTCACTGAGAGCTATCACACTCTCCTAAAGATTTTAACGTGTAAGAGATTGCAGACTTCCTCACTAGCCTTAAAGTATAATCTCATTCTGTGAGGGATTTAAAAAACTTGGACTCTTCAGTAGCGTAACAGACAGTTGGGAAAGAATAATTTTCCTCCTCTAATACATACATAATTGAGAGTACATATCCCAGTGTAAGCATCTGTAAAACCAGAAACAGATTTGGGCAAGAAAAGTTCTTTAAAGTTGGCATTATAAAGGCATAGCCAAATAAAAGCCTAAAAAGCCCCAAATCCCACACTTACCCCTGTAAAGCTTTGTGAATTCGTTCGCATTTAGCCCGGAGAGTCTGAAAAATGTCTACACAAAAAACAACAACAAAACAAAACAATACAAAAAAATCCAAAACAAAACAGAAAAAGAAAAGGCTTAGATTTCCTGTTTCTACTTTATATTCCTTTCAGATTTCAAATACAGCATTTGGAATCAAAGGTATGTACATCTATTGAATTACTAAGTCTCTTTACTAGTCTTCTTAATGTTCCCGATTCCCACTTCTGCCAGGAAACGACAAGGTTTTAAGTCCTGACAAATGCACTACTTCCCTTTATCTCATTACTCCAGCTGCATATGGTGGTGCTGCTGTTCATATGGAAATGATGACATAAACACTTTGTAATGGGACTGAAATGGCAGGTCCAATTTATAAATATCCATAAATATCTATTGCCATTCAGACACTGCTCGTAGATCCTATCCCCAATTCACTGCAGATTCTTAAAGAGGAAACTGACTCCTGGATCTGCAAACCCCAGCTCTTTTCCTTGGTGAAGGGTAACCCTACACCACATAGAACAGTCCTGTAACTTACTCTTAATTTTTTCTTGATTTTATTTCACTTCAGAGGACTGGGCATGGGCTACTCAGTCATATTCATTTATTTGTCACAAATTAAATACTGCATCTCTGCAGATGCCCTCCAATCTGCTGATGCAAATGAAGGTTAAAACCAAATATACACAATTTGGCCTATTTTGCCCTCATGTGCCTCTCAGCCCGTCCACTTCCTAAACAAAAATAAAATAAAAGTAAATTCCTTCCCAGGGGTTCTAGTGGCAGGGATTTGGCACTGCCATGGCCTGGGCTCAATTCCCGGTCAGGAAAAAGATTTTTCAAGGCCAGGTTGGATGGGGCTCCTGGTCTAGGTGTCCCTGCTGATGGCAAGGATGTTGGAACAAGATTATCTTTAAGGGCTTTTCTAGTTGACTCCTAGAGCAGAAATTTTTGTCTGCCAACTTTATACAAATCACCTGTATTTGGTCCTGCAAAATCACAGGCAGTTCGCACCCTGATCACTCCTGAGACTCTTGCCTGAATGCTTAACTAAGAGAAGGAAAAAAAACTAATCATATAGTGCAAGTGGAAAGGAGAGGGTTGTTCAGTCCTGAGGAAATATATTACCATTTGTTTCTATTTAACCTTCTCTTCCTTCATTTGTGCTGAAGGAATGTTTTTAAGGAAGAGGTATAACACCGATCTAAACAGCAGAATAAAAATTTCTTATTTGCTTTTTAAAAACCATCCGTGTCCCTCTTAACCTCAAATAACCAGCTTATTTTCAGCTGTAAGAAGAAAAGGGAAGACTGAAGAAGAAAAGCAGAGTGGGAAATACCATGAAGCAAAAAAAAAATGCCTGCAAAATTAATTAGCAAAAAAAATAAAGAGGACATCAGAGTAAAAAGGTGAGGAATCAAAGTAGGGAGAAGCTCAATTTATTAGTCTGGGGTGAAGAAAGAATGAATGAAAACATTTTCCTGAATTAAGTACCTGGATTATCTTCCATAATATTCAGAGCCTCAATAGCAGCAGCAGCTAACAAAGGAGGTAGGGAGGCAGAAAAGCAATAGCCTTGACCAGACAATCGCTGTGGGAGAAAAGCAAAAAAAAGAGAATTTTTTTTACAGTAATGTAGACAATGTTTTAAAAAGTAATTCATGTACATATAAACACACCTACAGGTACATGTAAGGATTTGAATGCATGTCTCCAACTCATCTACAATATTTCATAGAACCAGACAGTTTCTGTATAGAATCAAATACTGCATAATCATCTATATCATACTTGCAAATTGATATTAATAACTAACTCTCGTATATAAATAACTAATAGTGCCAGACTATTTAAAAAGAGGTCTGTCTTACCTGATGGTCAATAATAAAAGATCTTCCACAGCAAAATCCACCAATAGAAGCCAGTGAATTTTCCATGTTTGCACTAATAAGATCTATATCATCAATCTGTCAGTTAAATCAACAAATTATTAAAAAATGCTTTTGATCCCACCAAGACCATGTATGTTAATCTATTAAAAATATTTCTTGTTTCATATTACCATGAATACTAGAGAAGATCCACCAAACTATGACATAAAAAACTGAAAGTACAATTGAAATAATAATAATTTTAAGGAATACAGAAAGGACTTTGGCAAATTGAGATTTATGGATCTGTAAATAAATGGCATATGATCTCTCTCTTCCAGGTATTGCAATGTGAAGAACACAAACAGATAAAACAAATTATTTAGATACTGGTGACAATTCCACAATGCACTGAGTGTGGCAGTTTCCTTTAAGAATATAAGTAGCCCCACAGTAGTCAGTAGAAGGTAGAATGTGATTAAAATTAAGTATAAACCTAATTAAAATAGTCTGAACATTAGCAACATAATTGTCTTATTTCACTTGTCAGTTGCAAATAACATCTTTTGCCAGGCTCTGAAAGACTTTGTCTGTAAAATAATATAATGTAAAAGTCAATTAATTGGAAAGGAATTTAACATAGAAGCCAGTTAATAAGATGGTGGTTGGCATGCATCACAGTAACACTGCTTCCTTTTCTGAATTAATTTTCTCTTTTCCATGTTTGGTATTAATCGAAAGCAACAGGACAAAGGGGAAGACAGAATGAATTCTCAGAAATTTTTATTTCACTTCCAAGCTGAATTCAGATACTGTTGGAATGCAGTGAGAGATGCTCCACACTACAACACTGGCAAACAAAAAGCTTTTCTTCCTTTACCTCAGCTCAGGGGACTGTGGTAGTAAGCAACTGCAAGGATACCATTTTGAATTTCCAAAGTACTCCTCAGCTGTATAAACACCACTAGAAGTAGACCCTTGGAAAAATAGTTCGGCTTAATCTGCTGGTAAAGTACCACAATAACACCTCTGAAAGAACCATCAAAAATTTTATCCTATTTTTCCCCACTGGAGTAAAAGGCAATAGAGGAAAACAGGATGGCTATATAGTACAAAGACTTCTTATTTACTTCAAGACCTCAAATATTTCTGTGTCAGAGTGACACTTTTAAGTGTATGTGGCTGAAAAAGACAGTACTCATTATCTCACTGCATGTCCCAAAAAAGGATAGAATTATGCACTGTAAAAATTCTTTGGTTATCTTCGTCATTAAAGATAAGTAAAACTATTTCAAGTAAGCACATGAAAGACTGCTAAGACCTGAAAGCTTTAGGATTGCTAAAAAAACCCCGTATTTTAAAAACCCCTATATCTACATGCCTACTGTACACTAAAAAAACTGTTAATGCCACAGGCATTAGAAAACAATTGCACAACTTGCTTCTGTACAAGTCTATCATTCACAACAAAGAAGTACATACATTTATTCCAAAGTGTTCAGTAATTCCTCTTCCATGTTCTCCAAGGACCCCAAACGAAAGGCTCTCCTCCAAAAATATTCTAACTTTGTATTTATATTTCAATTTTATCTAAAACAAAGAAAATTATATAAAATACAGGTCAGAATTTGGTGACAAAATGCATGGGAGAGATAAGGTAAAGAAGGATAAGGACAGTATTCTGAATACTGCATAAAAGTCAGTTCTAGAATTCTGTTCTGTCCTTAAGACATTTTAAAAGCCTTCGAAATTATTCCTCCATGTAATACTAGAACAAATTTCACAAATGTTCATATATAAAAAATCCCTTTTTTAAAGAGGTTCTCAAGTACTTTCAAGACGATGCATTTCCACACCATTTCTTCCACCATCTACAAGAACAGAGCCTGCACAAAAAGCCATTTTATGCTGAACAGCAAAGGTTTTCCTTGGAGTCACTATCTGATATTTGTATCAAGGTTTCTTTGAAACTTTTTTTCTTTTTTTTAGATATAACCTAGTTTAACAATCTAGTATCATACAGTATAGCTGAAAATATAGCATAATTTACAGAATAAAAACTAAGACTGCAGTCAGATATTCATTTTTAAGTCTCAATAGCTTCATCCTAATCAGAAGTTTCAAAACAAGGTTAAGATTTGGAATCACCATTTCATGAACATGTGAGAAAGCAGGAAGGTAAACAAAAAAACTGCACACACAGCTTTTCTATGCAGGCTTCATTACACAACATTATTATTTCATTAGACACATGCTTTCATATGCAGTTCAAAATGCAAACTAAAACCACTTACCAACTCTGGAAGAGGGCAAATGTCTCCTGTGTTCATATACAATCCTTCCACTACAATAAACCTTCGAGTTACACGGGCTTTGCGAGGATTCTTCAGAGAAAGATATGGTTTTAGTTTATATCAGGTGTTACTAAACAAGAAAAGCTCTAAATTTTTTTTTGATAGGGAATATTTTTTTGAAGGGAATGGCCTCTTTTTCAAATAAGCTGTTACTTAAGTTTAAACTTATTTTTCATCTTTAACAAAAGTTGAAATGCCTCACTGGGCTACTTGTCTTTTACTTATTTTGTAATAATTTCAAAGCTTTTGACTTCTACACATGATTTAAGACGCAGTGTTTTGCAACAAATCATAACCAATCTATTCAAACTTTATGAATAAAATACAGCCAATGTAACTACAGAATAAATACTACAAATCTTGGTCTCTATTATACTCATCATTAGTCTAAGCATTTAGAAGACTTTTCAACAAGCATTTTGAGCACCAGGATTCACAATGCAGCACAAACTTCTTACAAGTACTGTCTTTGTAAAACACAATGCAAAAGTATTCATAACACTCACACTACAAAGTCCTTGTCTGATCTCTGGATACAGTACAGACCATTAAAATATCTCACTTGTTTCTGCTAAATTTCAATTGGTATCGTCTCAGTTTTGCTGTTTTAAAATGCCGTTCTTCTGTTATTTACTATTGCTATTTTCTGAACAAGGGTATTTAGTCACACTTCTTTCACTTTTCAGTTCTTGTAAAAAGATTCAGAAACATCTATTTGACTTTTCTGTGTGGTAGGTACCAAACTAGTCACAGTCTGCTCTACAGGCTTTACCAACTCTAATGACCTACCCTTTTCTAGTCAGTACGTCTTAGTTATACACACATGGTCTATATTAAGCTCTTGCCCACCAACCTTATGCTCACATTCAGCTAATTACAGTAAGAAACTTCAACCATGTAGCTAATTCAAAGCACTCTGCTCTAACAAACCAAATGTGTTACACAAATTAGTCTGAAAACCACATCTAAAAACTCATGTAAAGATTATCTGACAGTATGTATCTTCCATGAAGGCATGTTAACTAGTATGTTATCCATAAATTTGCTGTTAATCAGATCCATTACTGATGTTAAGCTGATTGACAATTTATCTACTTTACTTTTTCTATGTCTTATCACAAAATCAGCTTTCTTTCAATTGTCTGTAACTTGCCAGCATTCTGCGAACAAACCATACAATCAAGATAGCTACTCAGTTAATTCCTTTAAAACTAATTTAGTAAGTTATCTGTACTTTCTGATCCTGATCCTAGTAACTGCTTTTGAGCATCCTTTTGCATTACTGTCAGAATAAGAAGCGAGCCATCAAACTGACTCAAATTTTTCAAGAGAGAACATCTTAAGAGTTGAATGCATGATAGAGCAAGACTAAGAAAAAAATCAATCATATTGATTCTATATAAGACTAGCCATTTTTGTGCTCATTTCATAGTGCAGCATTCAAAGTGGTAATTAACTTGCATGATTTATCAGGTAAATACAGTTACATAAATTTCTCAGAGATCCAAAAAAAAAAGCGCTCTGTAATAGTATTTAAAGAAAAACATTATCTCACTTTAGTCATCTGCCTGTAAAGATATTCCCCTGCTACTAACGCCAATGAGCTCAGTTCTAGGGGTTAAGAAGATAAATGCAAATAAATATTTTTTTTAATTATCTTAATTAAATAAGCAACATTAACTGCTCAACAGAGAGTTACAAAAACCAAGTAACTGCCTTTGAGCACTGCATCCATTCAATTACACGACTCAGTAAAAAAAAAATGTGGGGGAGGTGGCACAAAAGAGTACAAATATTTCTTCAAAGGAATGGTACCTTTTGATCTTCAGTCTCTTGTTCTTTCAACAGTCGTTCAAGGTCAGCCATATCATTATGCTTAAATAACTTGATGTTACTACGAGATGCTTGTAACCCCTTCTGAATAGCAAAGCAGGCAGCTTCATCCCTGTAAATACAGTAAACCCTTCTAAGTTTGTTAAACGTGGTGCATTTATTCAAAGAAAGCTAATTATTAGAACTGTTCTTTTGAGCAGATATTTGTGCTTAGGTGTAGACAAAGCCAGATGTTTTAAAGCACTGTATATTTTATTTACATTTTGAAAATTCATTTCAAAGCTTCTGAATTTTATGTGTATTACAGACACTAAAAGCAAGCAAGCAGATTTTTTTCTTGAAATCTACACTCATCCTTTTGTTTGTATGTGACAGCAGTTTGAGCACAGCATTCCGTGGACCAGGTAAAATACCACAGTAATTATCCCAGAATTCTCTCACTCTATTTGCTCTGAGTCTTAGAAAGAAAACACAAAGATGCGCCTGTAACATTTTTTGTAGTCCTCCAAATACTCAAAACCTCTATCTTAATATCCTTTCAGAAATAATATGTCCATGTCCAAAGAACGATCCCCCCATTTTTAAGTGTTGGAACAGCAAATTCCCAACTATGATGGGCTATGCAATTTCACGGCTTCCTAGGCCAAATAACCTTGTAAAAGTGGCAGCTAAAGCAAACCTGCACGTGCTAAATGCAGTAATTTCAACCAAGCTGCTTTCAAATATTGTGAGATCTTTTGTCAATGAGAAGGGGAAACAGTGAGATAACTAAATCCAGGGTACACTGGCATCCTTGAGTAGTGTGCACAATCCTGGTCATTTGTCTCAAAAATGCTGATCCAGAACATAATCAAAGACAACAAAAAAACATGATCAAATTTATGAAAGAACTTCTGTAAAGAGGTCAAATAGGCTGCAAGCCTTACACTTAGAAAAGAGAGCACTGAAGAGAGATTTTGGCAGACAAATACAAAAGTATCACTGTGTTGTAGTTTAACCATAGCAAGCAGCTGAGCCCCACATTGACACTCACTCCCTACTTTCATGGGGTAAATGCATAGGGATGTGGATGCTGAAAAGCTTTTAGCAGAGAAACGTTCCAGCTTTCTGCAGCATTCTGTGGGAGCTCTGCTTTTCTCATGAAAGCTATGAAAAACATTGCTATGGTTTTGTAAACGAACTTCCTTTATCTTGCGCCTGCAGTTGTTACGTAGTATTGTTATGATATTGACTGGAAAAATATTTTGAAATAGGTGTTGTAGGGTTCAGCCAATCATCCCGAGAGGCGACTGCCAAAGAACCAATGGCTTCCTGCCATCTTTGTGAACCAAGTTATAAAAGCCAGTCTCTAATTAATAAAGGCGGCTCTATTCTTCCTGGACTTGAACTTTCGTGTCGTTATTTCCCTCCGGCCATGGTACAACAGCAACATGGGGAAAATCAAATGCATCCACAGAAATTAGTACGTATTATATTTAAAACAGGTATTTCTTAATATTTTTCATAAAATGTTCAAGTTAACCCTTTGCATGTCATAGAAACACTGTGGATATTAAAGATCTAAAGTACTAAAAGAATCAGAAGATGCAAGAAAAATCCATCAACTCTTACTAAATCCAAACCCTCTTCTTTGGCCCCGTAAATTGCTTACTGTTACATTGTTTCTCCCAGTTCTTGAATCATCCCTAGACAAATCATGACTGGCTATTCTCAGGGACCAGATACTGGGCCCACCAAATCCTTTATTTGATTCTGTGTAGCTATTCTTCTGTTATTTTAACATGTACCAGTATTTATCCAACTAAACCATTGCAAATAGGCATGAGGGGAACAACTGTCCTGGAAGAAAGGTGAGAAGCCAGCAGTAAACAGGAGAAAAGCAAGTATTACTGTATCATTTATTAAGAAGAAAATTAGGTATTAAAATTACATTAGTATTTGAATATACAAGTTATTTTGCATTTTTGCAGCTGAGTGCCCATGTCTATGCTTTCATGAAGAAAGAAGTAACTGATCTGTAGTATTTGGCAAAGAAAAAATATTTGAACTTTGTGCTACACAACAGTTGATCAAAACCAGCAATATTTTTAAATGTTCAACAATATGATTAGCAATCATGAAAAAGAAAAATTGAATGGAAAACTGTTTAATCTGGAATTTCCCAAGTAGAAAACAATACTTACACAAACACAATGTCCCCTCTCTTTGAATATGCAGGGATAGCACTGGCAATTGTTGCAAATCCATATGAGTATATAATAGCTTCCTCTGTCCTCATGAATTTTGCTAGCCGTTCTTCTAATTCCAAGTGCACATCTATTTGAGAGAAAAATCAAGAATATCTTAGCTAGCTTGTTTTCATATCAAAAAGGCTTTTAAAAATCATCTAATTGAAGCAGACAGAACATTTATTTGTAGGACAAGTATTAAAACAAGTAACTTTCGAAAACCCAGTTGCAACCAATCCAGCTTCACTTAAACTGACAAGTAACTAATCACAAGTTTTGACAGATCTGAAAATATTTATGCAACATGTTTCTCTAATGTTCTTATGCAAAAGTTGTTAAAATCTACTTGTGATTAGACCACAAATGATGCAGCCTTCTTGGTCTGTGAGTAGAGAGCACAGTTACTACAGTCAGAAAACAAATTATGTAATTTATAGCAATTAATGAGGTCCTGTTGGCAGACTGTCAGTTCTTCCAAGCTGATGCTTACACTACATAAGCACAGCTATCATTATAACAGAAAATTTCTCGTCAGACTACAAGTCACAAACAATCTCTGAACACAATTTAGCCCATTGAAAAGGTCACCTCCAAGCCACAGATTATTCACCCTTGAGATACATTGCCCCAATCACACACAGAGCATTTCCCAAGCCAGTTAAGTCAAAGCGTCCAATGTCAGAAATCAAAATATTAAAAATTGTAATATCACATGGTGAGTGGATTGTTGCTGCAAAAAGGTAACCACAGCATTAAGTATTTGCCTAAGGAAAATAACCTGTATCAGACAAACTGTTATTTTGATTGTCAACTCTCTTTCCACTGTCTGCTTCTGCTAGTAATCGTCAGAGAATTATCAACTGGAAATAAGTAAGATTAAAAGGCAAATAGAGAACATTACTGTGTGACTTGAAAGAACACCACTGGCCAAGCGTTATCTTTTTGCAATTACTGGAAGTTCATTGAAACTAAAATCAAATAAAGCAACATCAGCTATATGTAGAGATTCTTACAATAGTCTGTAGGGCATGGTTATGTCAGTGTTGCTTTTTCTGACCAGACACCAACAGAAAGGGTGCAGAAAGAAAGGGTATCATAAAAATCCCAACTTTGCCATACTAAATATATCTAGCTTAATCTTTCCCCAAAAGGACATAGCCATCTGACATATTTATTAATAAAAGCAAAGGGTATTTATTCAAACAACAGCCTCCCAATCACAGTAAAAAGGAATTTTATCCATAGCCTGGAAAATATAAATCCTCAAGAATCCTTTCCTAATGTTTACCTGGGCATCAACAACTAGATCAGAAAGGAATTAGTTTTCCCACTGCTTTTAAATGAAAACAAACAGTTAATCATTTGTGATCTGGAAGTTTGCTTTTGCACCCCATCATTTTGATACAGCTGCACTAGATACACCAAACATTGAGGGACATACAGAATATCCATTCCACTCCAAAGACTTCAGAAGGAAGGATACTGACTGGAATTATCTACTTTCTGACTGAGATTGTAAATAGTCCACTTCCAGAATCTTTGTGTATTTTTCTTGTGTCATTGTTACAGGGACTTCAGGATCAATAAAGAATCTTCAATCAGGCTCCTAAACAGATAGGATGACCTTTAATTTATTGAATGAAAAACCCAGAAAAGATCAATGATAACAAAAAATTTAAAAATAGACTGGCCACATAGCATTTAAAACATGCAGTATAAACAACATTCAGTCCAAAATGTTTCTTTCTGAAGCCCTGTAGAGAATAACAAATTAGGGGAAATAAGGACTGAACTACTATTTTTGAGTGGTCAGCTACTGATAGCAAATGAGAAAAATGTTTAGAGTGACCACTTACACAATTTAACTGAAAAAGATGACAAGACCATCACTGTTCAAAATTGGAACATGCACGCTTCTCACTGAGCTTTATTCAGCAACAACCACCATTACACTAAGCAAGGTCTCGGTAAAAAAGAGTGGGCAAAACAAGTATTGACAGCAAGGGCAGCTAACAAATATATTCAGACTTGTGCTATGGAAAAAGGTTTTGCAAGCCAAGGGCAAGAACATATAAGTTCAAAATGACACATGCTTGGTGTATCATTACATAAGGGTATGAGTACTTTGTTAAACCATGAGGTTGAAAAGTGTTAAGGCAATATTAGGGTTTCATTGTGATAAAATCCAAATACTATCTGACTCTCCTCTATTGCAATGATTAGCTTCAGTCTGGTTACACCACTTGGATTAGCCTAGCTTAACTGAAAACTGCAAACACCACCTGGAGTACATTTGCACAGAGGAAGACAAGATTGGAACAGCTTTCTACGCAATTATGAAACATTATTAAAGGTAATATTGTTAATAACTATTATGAAATGCCTGTTTAGTGCCTAGAATATGCTCACATGGAAGTCAAAAACAGAAGAAATGAGAGTTATGGAGAAAATACCCACAAATATTCAGGTATGTGTAAATATACAAGTATTTCATGCTTGTTATAGGATAAAGGCACAGATACATTTTTCAGGGATACATCGCAAAGTAAAAATGTCTTAAAAGGGACTCACTAAATCTATTAATTACCTTGGAAGTGGCATAGATACGAAGAACCAAGTCTCCATTCAAAATAAATTATAACACAATATCTACATTTCAAATAGAGATCTCTAATACTGATATGAAATATCAGCTCCTAAGAGGGGATAAAACTGAGTAGTAACAATCAACAATCATCAGTTAAATTCTGCATAGGAATGTAAGAGGAAACTGCATAGTTCTGCGCAGAATAGGACCCATTTACCAAAATAACAGCACAGGAAAAATTGTGTGAGAAGTTTAAGGCACACAGCTATGCAAGAAGTATTTCTTCTCACAGATCCTAAACCTGCCACACTGAAATGTTTAAAGTTAGGTGAAAATGGGAAGACAATTTCAGATGGAACAAGTAGAGCAGGAGTTTGTCTACCATTTAAAATGAAGCCTCCATTACTTTGTGTGTAAAAGATGATAGTTAAAATGGGCAAGTATAACCTCACTTCTTCTCTAGTGATGTCAAGTAGCAATGCCACAGATTAGATATCTTGCCTTGTGAAATGGAGCACTAACGCAGAAAATTCAGGAGCCAATGAATAGCAAAAGCTATAGTTTACATATTAGGATTAGCCCTCCAAAGAGGACAGAAAACAATCTGAAGAATCTCTCATTTACCAGAAAAAAAACAAATTTAACCTGTTTCAAACAATTACCAGAAACAAAGTGAAAGATTTCACAAAATTTAAAATCAGCTTGGATTCAAAAGGTTATTATTATTCCACAAGTTTTTTTGAGCACTTCAGTGTTTTGGAAGAGAAGGGAAGAAGCCTGTATGAATTCCAACACACCACTGCTGAACTGTGATCACTGAGGGAATCTAGCTTCCTATAAGCCCTCTCTGTACTAATCAGTGGGCTACCAGTACATTCCCTGGAACAAATGGTTCTAACCTAATGAACAATCTCTAAGACTGATATCAAGACTCAGCCCCGTTCTGATAGATAGACTTCTATCATATCAAATTAGGCATAGCAACTAGTTGATCACTTAGAAAAGCTCAAGTTTGTCTTGAATTCAAGTCAAGGCTACAGGAAGCTAACCCTATGAAATAATTTTAGTATAGACACCATCAGAATTCCATTATCTCTGGGAAAAGACTGGAAAGTTCACAAAATGAGTTGATGGTTTTAGCCTGTAACTGTGCAGCTATTCATGTATAACTCTTTGGTTTATATGAAATATTTCAAAATATAAATGCCCGTATTTCCAGAGCCTGATATTTAACAACTTACTACTTATTAAGAAGAATTTAAAAAGCCCCTTACCTTAGTAACACCTACTCAGGTCATAAAGTCTCTCAATTACAACACTGAAGTTAACAGCAGTGGAAAACTTCATTTTGACTACAGCATTAGATAAATGTAGGTAAAACATGTTATCACAGAAATCAGACTGCCCCCTTGTGGTCCCCTTAGAAAGTGTAATTCACTTATGTTTACACTCGCAGTCACCATGCATTACTAAATTCTAATAGGTTTATTTTCTCTTTCTACTGTGGTTACCAGAACTAAAACAGATTATAAACTTTGCAATTCTCCTCCAAGACCAGCATTAGAAAGAGTAAGAAAATAGATAAAATTATAAGAAACAAAGCTAGGAACAATAAACACTACCAATCCTCAACAACTACACTAAAACGTGCATTACAGGATAACTGTTCTTCAGAGCAACAGAAATAACTTTTTGCTTATATATTGGGTTATTTTGGCTGGCTTACGAAACTAGTCTGAGCCTTTAAAGGCAGATCAAATAAAGTTACTCACCAAAAGTACCATAGAATCCTCTGGGTCCACAAGTGCCAACACCGTATTTCTTCAGAGAAGCCTGGGCTGCACTCTTAAATAGGAAAGAATTATGTGAAATATTCCTACAGCTGCTCTCTCTTCCATACACTTCACACTGACAATTCTACACGAATGTAGACTGATCAGTTTTTGTACCATGTAACATAACCTGCTTCACAGAAAGTATAATGATGTACTGAATTCTGTGAAGTAATTTCACCTCAAAACAATTTTAGGCAAGTGTTTAAGCATCATTCATTTTATTTTAATTCTTAAGGACATTAAATACTAATCTAACTTGATAACCAACTACGTATGCAGTAAGTACACCAGATTAAACTTCAGTAAAAATACAAACTTGAATAGCACAGCATTACAAGATTTATAATCTTCCTTCCTGCTTTTCAACATGTTATTGATGAAGTTCATGCTTTCTGTAATTATTCTTCATGCCAAGATAACAGTCAAAGAGGAACAATCACACAAATAGAATAACTGGAAGAACTCACCTTAACCTTCTCATTATTCAAAAGTCCAAGGAAGTTAAATGATGCAAAGTTTATACATTCCTTGCCATTAACAGTGATTTTATGGGTGGGAGGACTGAAAAAAAATTACAGACCTATTGTTATGAATTAACAGTTGTCATTTTCATAAACAGCTAAATAATACAGGAGTTCAACAACAGAAGGCACACACAGGTTTTTCAAGATTCCCTCTTTCTACTTCTTCCATTGCAGCTGCCAATAAGTATTTAAGTTCACTGTCAAGTCACAAATATACTGTACTGTACTCAACAAAGCCTATATTCCTGTAATATAATAAAGAAACTGTAAATAGTTTCTTGAGATATTTAATGATTTCTAGTTGAAAACTTAATTCATAGAAGGATGACCCCTAAAGAGAAAAAGTTTCTCCATTAAAAACAATATAGGTACTAGCTGTAAGCGGACAAAACTATTGTATCACCTATCACCTCAAATTTCCAATTGAGTTTAATCTGTAATGGTTTGAGTAATTTATATAATCAGAAAACAGAGAAAGTGTGAAAATGTGCATTGTTAGAAAATTATCAAGAGCATAATACATATGAATAAAAGGGCAAAAAAATTTTCTGGCCTAAAATATTAAGATTCAGGTAAACAAAAACAAAAAAAATGGAGATAAGTAAAATATTATGCCTTTAAATAAAAGCATCATGTCTGTGTACAGTGTTCTATAAACAAACCTGTTTTGGCAACTATACACATCAATACAACAAATTCAAAAGTTTCAATTAATCACTCAGAGTGTAAGAAGTCTCAAATCTAAGCCAAATACAAAACCCTACGTCTGTCCATTTCTGTATCTGATGTCAAATATTACTGTTGAGATCCTATGCTATTCCTCAGACACAGTAATTTCCACAAGCTTTCCCATGTGGAAAACTAGCACTGAGCAATTTTCTCTGTCAAAATTAATCAAGGCTGCTCAAATGTCAAATGGCTGTGCACAGCTGTTCCAAATCTGGTGGCTGACAATATTTCAATGGGTACATTTGGTGTGCAAAGCAAATAAACTTTTTAAGTCCAAGCTATTCACTGCAAGTTAAGAAAAACACTGAACTGCCTGAACTTCACTTTAAAAAAACTCCATGATTTCACTTTATGTCTCTTCGCTTGAAAAAACTGAGCACATGTTCCTTCAACTAAGCAATTTCAAGACTTTACTAAACAGCTTTGGAAAGCTTTCTACTAACACAGTGCACGTGCATCTTTCGAATGCTGAACCTGTCCCCACATTACTGCAGTGCATCTTCTGCACCAGAGTAGCATTATAGAAATGTGCAGCAAACTGTCTTAGGGAACTGGCTGCCATTAAAAGTATGCCTGGATCTGTTCTTCTACCCAGCTCATCAATGAGCTGTACCAAAGTCTGGATGTCCTACTAAGTGAAATAACTTAGTTTCACAGATATTCACCAGAGCGGACCTATATCCACGCATTTTCTCACTACCATGAGATTCAGTATATTCCCAGCATACTAGCAAACCTGGTAAATTTACAATTTGCCTCACAGCTACACCTCTCAAACCTAGAAAACACACTAATGTTCACCAACAACTTGGTCCTCATAAAACTGCAGCCCTCATGAAAACTTGGCCACACTTTGAGACCAGAATTTTACTCAAACTTCCAAAGAAAAAATAGTGATTAGGTAGAAAACATAAATGGAAAAGGTTATTTCAGCAAATAATTATAACCAAAACATGGATGCTGACTGCATCATAAACCCTGCCTTTCAACAATAAAAACAGTAAGTCTCTGCAGAAGGAAAACCCTGAACCATTTGATTTTTTCATCTTTTCATGTATCTCCCTTCCCCTAGTATAACAGCTCATTAGGGACCATGGTGAGTAACAAGTTATGAGATAGAGTGATCCAGCTTAAACAGCAAATAAAAATATAATTTCAAGTTATATTCAAAGAACTTGCAAGCAAATCCTTCAGAAACTGTCTTTCATGGACTGAAAACATGCCCACTGTTCTTGGGCCTCTCAATTAAGTGTTTCATATATCGAAAAAATCAGTCACAAAAGAAAATAAAGTTAAGAAGGCACGAATGATGTGACTTATTTCAAAGAAGAACAAGAATTAGCATGAAAATTTTGCAGATGTACTGTTTTAGGAAATAGATTTACATTTTCTTAGTGAGATCTTGTACAACTATGCTATCTTGCATAGATTGGTTCACAGAAAGGCTACTACAAGAAATAAATAATTTCTGGACTGTGAAAGCTGCTGTGGGTACATCTTCTTCAGCATAGGTTCAAGATGGATCATTTTTTTGGTTAGGATATGTCTCTGTGATTTTGCCTTTCCTTATCACTTGGAAACGTTACTTGATCACGACTGAGAATATGAACACAGGGCACAAGCTGCATGGCCTGCTGAGGGATGAGGAAATCTGCCTCATACACAAAATGACTCAAAATTTTTACTGAAATACTTAGTTTTTCTGTAGTGGTTATGAGCTTTTGTATTCCCCACATATTACTGTAAACACACAGTATTACCAATATAAGTGAGGGTGGTGAGGTACAGGTTGTTCAAAGAGCCTGTGGATGCTCCATCCCTGAAAGTCTTCAAGACCAGGCAGGATGGGGCTTTGGAGCAACCTGGTCTAGTGGAAGGTGTCCAAATGGCAATGGTTGAAATAAGATAACCTTTAAAGGTTCCTTCAAATCCAAACCAGTTTATGATTAGGATTTTTGTAAATCACCACTCATAATAGATATGAAAATAACTGAAAGAAGACTACCTCAATAAATATGGTCTCCCTAAAATGCTGGTTAAAAAGGGGAAATGCTCTTGAGCTGAAATCAGGATGCAGACATTTTTCTTCCTGTATTAATTCTGAAACATGTTTTAAGTTTACAGTCAAAGTTACAGTCTACAGCTGTTGAGCAACTTGGGGGGAAGTAAATGTTACAAGACAAATGTCAAGTTTTCCCCACAGCCACTATCAAGTTTAATAGCCACAACATATTAACATTCTGTCACAAAACATTCCCTATCTGTAAGCACTGGAAAGTTCTAATAATTTAAACATTTTCTGAATCACTCTAAAAGATATATTTGTTCTGGTTTTTTTAAACATCCAACACTCCTTTTAACTCCATAGTATTGCTTGTTTCAAAATTCTGAAAAATAACAGAAGAATTGTTCACATCACAGTTAATTAAAACAGGCATCACATTTCTATGGCAGACTTTTCTCTGGTAGTGGAACCATCAGAATGGAGCTCACTGTGACAGCAAATGATTGTACTGTCACTAAATTATTTCAAATTATTAGTGTCAGTAGAAGGATATTACGAATGCTTACTCGGTAACAGTCACTGATGCACTAATCTGAAGCTTGTGAAAAGAAGCTTCAAAGCAATTTCTGAAATATTGTGATTCTTGCCGAAGTCATCAGACATTTTAAAAGCCTTTTAACACACAAGAAAGTAACACTGAGCCATAAATTTCCTCACAAAACAGCTTTACCATCCAGCATTTCCAATTCTGATTGTCCAAAGAAAAACAACTTTTAATGAAATATGTGCTGGGTTTGGGGTAGAGTAAATTTTCTTCACAATGGCTGGTATGGGGCTGTGGTTTTTTATTTGTGCTAAGCACAGGGTTGATAATATAGAGGTGTTTTTGTTATTGCTGAGCAGGGCTTACACAGAGACAAGGCCTGTTCTACTTTTCACACTGCCATGCTGACAAGGAAGCTGAAGGTGCATGGAAGGTTGGGAGGAGACAGAGCCAGGACAGGTGACCCCAACTGACCAAAGGGTCCAGACCATACAGCATCATGCTCAGGATATAAAGTGGGAGGAAGAAGGAGGAAGGAGAGCATGTTTGGAGTGGTGTCAAGTAACTGTTACATGTGATGGGGCCCTACTCTCCTGGGGAAGCTAAACACCTGCCTGCCCCTGGGAAGGGGTGAATGAATTCCTTGCTTAGCTTTGCTTGTTTGCATGGCTTTTGCTTTCCCTATAAAAGCTGTCTTCATCTCAACCCATGACCCTTCCAAGTCTCTTTCTAGTCCCACTGATGGGGCAGTGAGTGGCTGCATGGGGCTTGGCTGCTGGCTGGGGTTAAACCACAGCAAAGTGCCAAGTGGCTACAAACAAAGTAAGTTGCTTTTAAAGTGATTTGTGATGACATAAGAAGGTGGTATCCACTTTTGGATGCCTAAGTCCATGTTTTCAGAAAAAATGAAACAAATTAACACCAAGCAATATGGAACCATAATGAAGGCAAAGATACAACATTCCTTCTCCCACACCCAATATTGAAAAAAAAAATTAATGACAACATTTAAAGTAAGAAAGATTTTCTGAGTAACATGCTCTTGATAATGTTACAAAACCTCTTCAGAGGGAAATTCAGACCAGCCCTCTAAAAATGCAATTAATTTATGAAAGGTTTTACGGATATGGAAAGGACTAATGAGCAATATGCTTCAAAAGATGGATATCAAGTATTTGAGTCGAAATAAGAAACAGAATTTATTTTAGGTACATTTACCCTGAAACAATGTTGTAATTGAGAGCTGGGTGATCTTTTGGCACAGGAGGTACAAGAGGCTCTGGCTGCCATTCTTCAATCAACTCTTCTTTTTCCTGATGAGGAGAAAAGAAATACTGTTTAAGAGGGAATTCCCCTAAAAAACACATTATGCACTAATAAAGAGTTGATAACAATCGTGTGAGAAATCGTGTATGCTTGTACATGTCACCTTTCTGAGACACTTAGAATTTAAGACACTCAGGATCTTTAAATGAGAGGCTCAGAATCATGAAATCTGAAAGGGAAGAAGACATAAAGAAACATGGAACAGATGTGTCTGTGTATTAATCTTGTATGATAATCAAGAGATGAGTTACTAACATGATGTCCCTGCCAAATTTTAATCAATACTGTTTCATTCAACCTGTTAAATATAAAAATTCCCCTCTACAGTTTATGTAATTGAACACGAATTACATAAAAATTTAATATGGATTGCCTCAATTTACATTCTCAACTCTTCAGCACTGCTGTTTCAACAACAGTGGCATTAAATTACTCAGCAAATAACAAATACATAAGAATGATACACTCAAGAAAAACTGTCAATACTCAAGAAAAGGTAACAACAACTACTAAACCACATATCCTGCACCTAACCATGGAGGAAAACTGAGTGCACATTCATTTTCAAAGTAGTACCTAAATTCAGGTTAATCTCAGAGTGGAACCACAACCACAGGCCGAGAGAGAGAGAAAACTCCATCCTCATCACACAGCACTAGTGTGCATCTCTATCCCACATTACTATCTGGGAGGAAAATTAAAAATCAAAGACGTAACTTTACACCAAGGGTGCTGATCCACCACTCTGCAAGCCAGCAGCTGGTACTGTGCAGTCCTCTCCCAACCACACATTCCTCCTCCTTGTGCTGGCAGAAGCAGTTACAAAACCAGACAAAAGCCTTACTCAGATCCAGGTGAAAACTAACTCAGCAAAAGCAGGATGGGATATATACCTCAACTAGAACCCACAACAAGAGTCCCAATCCCAACCAAGACTGGCTGATGCTACTTGGAAACCACACACTGAGTTGCAGTTGCCCAGTAGTATCTTATACCTTTCCACAAGAGCTCAAAGAGTTCTGACAATCATAAAGCAGGATGTATGCTCATGCAGCCTTCATTCTGCTCCCGCAGTAGTTGTTGAAAGGCCCCAAACCCCTAATGGAGAGTGTATCTATAATCAAGAGTTTTGCATTCATTTTGGAGCATAGGGTAGATGGTTGGTGAGGTTTTTCACTGTGTTTCATTTTGGTTTGGGGTTTTTCTGGGCGAGGGTTGTTGGGTTTTGTTTTAATTAGGCAGCAAAATAATTCAGGTGAGAAGTGCTGCAGCCTGACAGTTATGGAAGGATAAATAAGAAAAGCTTTATTTGACATCAAACACCTTAGAGGGAAGGACTTAGCATGGTGTTTATTCTGTTTGAGACCCGAACACAGAACATTTGAACAGCTTTACAGCAGAGCAGGCAATATAAAATGCCTTTTCTTCAAAGAAAGCAGAATTAAAACTGTGTGAGCATGTACTTAGCTTTTTCATTAAAGTCTAAATTTTTTAGCTAAGTGTACAAAATATCATCAAACAGCTTAGTGACTGATGATACAAGCTCAATTAAAATACTTTTGTCAAGGAGTTCAGCAGTAAGAAAAACAGTATTTATAGATGGATACTGTAACTACAATAAACTAGCACAGTCCAATTGCAATTGAGATCTATGAATATAATGAGCAATTCCTAATTAGTGTTTCTATCCCCCATTCATACTAATTTCTAAGAAGTTTTCACTCTTCCCTTTAAATCTTTGCTGCACACAAACTAACAGCATAGGTTACAAGTCACAGATGAGACACGGCAACATCCTGATTTTTCTCTTAACACAACTTAGAATATGCAGAAGAAGTCTAATCATCATTTCAAACAACACCATTTAGTTAATTCTAGCTCACATTCATTCTCCTTGTCCATTACACAGCATTTTGTTTTTTGATGGACATAGACAAACATCTGCGTATTCACATCTCATGCCTCCTGTTTCCAACCAGTTCCTAGCAGATGAGGGAACCGGAGACACTGATGATTAAAATGAATATCAATCTCAATCTAAACCAGCCACCCACCACTGCAAATGGGACAGTGCAAATTCTTTCCTCCTTCCATTCACCAAATACCTCAGTACACTGGCCTGTCCTGCTGAATGTTCAGGGTAAACACAACCATCTGCCTATGAACAAAAGGACGGGGCAGAAGCAGACTTTCACGCAGTGACCCAACATCAAAGTACTTTCATCTTCTACCTCCTAAACAGATCAAATTTCACAACAATATCAATAAAAAAAAGTTAATTTTCAAACATACAAAGAAACCGAATTTTTAATTCACACTGTAACATCCTCAATATGTAGTGATTTGCTTATTTCTCATTAATTCACTGCACTGAAAACATCCACTTGATGAAAAGAACTCAAACCCTTCAGTTTCCACTCTCTTGCATTGTAATGTAAGTGAACTCATCCCTCAACTTTTCCTCTTGCCCTTTTATAATTATTTTTTATAATTGTTTTTAATTTATATAAGCAATAAATAAAATAAAAATAACATTATAAAAGGTATATGTTTTATGGCTAATACACAATAAACATGAAAATATAATCTATAAAATGATTATAAGTATATTTTATAAATTATAATATACATACCTTTTTATACATTTAGCTTTAGGCTTTCTGTCTCTCTGAGCCCTAACCCAAACAGTAATGGAAGCTTGGTGCTGAGGCTAAAGTCCCCACCTCCATGGGTGTCCAGCATGACTTTTCCAGCCCCAGTATCCCTTGGACCCTGAACTTTCTGGCTCTCTGAAGCCTAATTCCTGTAGCAGAATCTTGCATCCGTTTGTGCATATTTATACATAAAAACATCTTAAATCTATTTTTCTAAATACACACAGAAACCCACACACATATATACAATGGTTTTGGGTGGATTTTACTTTTTAATTTTTACATTGTGGATTTTACTTTTTAATTGCCATATACCTTGGGTAAAGAAAATACTTGGGTGTAAACACATTCAACCCAAATTATTTAAAAAGTTGCCCTGTTTACCCAGGTTCTTAAGAAAAGGTAGCAATTTTATTCATGAAGACAGTTCTTAGCTAGCACTAATGTTCTGAAACAATGTCATACATGCATATTCTGCATTAAAATCAAAAGATTAATAAAACTTTTTATTAACTGGTCCTCAAATAACAAGTCTTTAATTTAACAGTATTTCTAGACTCCTGTAACATAATGGGATAAATTGGCACAAACAATGGGCACACTAGTTAGAAATTTCTCTTTCAATGTATGTATGTATGCTCATACATAAGAGAAATTTTACCTGCCTAGGAAGTCTTGGCTCAGAATTACTGAAAACCTTTATAAGAACAGACTACCTCTGCTATTCCCTATAGAAGGACATCTGCTTGGTCCATGAATGCTGTTCCTGCAAAACAGAATTCTCAAGGTCTATGTATTTCTCAGCCACACATTAAACATTTGTCTCCAACAGGAACTTTCCAGCCTCCTGACTAGTATCACTCAAATAAAATGTGTCCCATGCTACTACTGCAGTGGAAATTGTAAAACCTCCCTATTTGCAAATGGTAAGATGTGACTCTTAGTAGTACTTCAGAGATTTTGAAAGAAAAGCTCAGTATCATTACCATTTACTGCACAGTAAAAGACAAATAGACCTGCAGGGCACCTTCCTTTCACACACAGCTAAAGGCTGCCGTGCAAACTTCCACAGCCCGCTCCAGTCCTCATTGTCACTTTGTCACTCTCTATAGATTTTACTTCGTGCAAAAGCCCGTAAGAATCTATGTCTAATATCCTGTATGGCAACAGACTTATTTACATTTCCTAAAATGTCAAACTATCAGGAACACTATCAGAGAAGCACTCCACCTTTTTAGTTAATGATTTGTGAGACACTATTTTCTAAAAGAACTAGTAGGAATATTCACAAACACTGTTACCAAAGCATAAGAGTCAGTCAATTGAAAGGTGATTTCTGCACTGGATTTCGTAGTACTCTTGCTACACATTTGACTGAACCAAGAAGCCACCTTCAGGGTGGATTTCTTCACTGTTTTAGAAGCATGACTCCTAAGTGCACTAGGTTGCACAATATATCATCTGCTTCTCATTCCTCAGGACGGACTTGTCCTAACAGATCACTAAGATGGCTGTGCAGTAATTGTATTCTTCATTAATATTTATTACATGGAGACAGCTGTGCTCTCACAGCATTGCCAATAATAATTCACAAAGAAACTTCAAATACCATTCCGCGAGTGGCTGGCATAAAAGTAGTGTGTGCTCTACCACCTGAGCAGGCCTATCTCCAGTGGCTTACCTCAGCAACCTAGAATTTCTTTCCGGTGTGGTAAAGACTGGACGACAAGCATGACTCAAACCAGAACAAGTTAGAAGGCAAATCAGCAGCAGTCTCCCTGCTGAACAGCTGGCATGTTTCTACACATAGATGAACACACACACAGAAGCCTGGCTGTATGGGATCCCCTACTGTATGAAACAGACTGTACTGGGTGTGGCTGTGATGGTGGTAATTTTCTTCATAGCAGCTCACATAGTGCTGTGACCAAAACAATGCTGGTAACACACTAAAATTGTATCTCCTGCTGAATAGCCTTTGCACAGTGCTAGCACCTTCTGTTTCACACTCTGTCCCCACAGTGAATAGACTGGTGGATGCCCAAGAGACTGGGAAGGGACACAACCAGGCTTGAACTAACTGAACATAGATTTCATACTATACGAGATCACACAGCAATGAAAGGGAGAAGAGTGGTTTTAAGGAATTTAGTCACCTTTTGGTTGGTGTGATATTGGTCCATCCATGGGCGATGGTGAGTGACTACCTCACAGAATCACAGAATTACCAGGTTGGAAGAGACCTTCAAGATCATCGAGTCCAACCTCTGTCCTAACACCTTAACTAAACTAAACCATGGCACTGAGTGCCACATCCAATCTCTTTTTAAACACGTCCAGGGATGGTGATTCCACCACCTCCCCAGGTAAACCATTCCAATACTTTATCACTCTTTCTGTAAAAAAGTTTCTCCTAATATCCAACCTATATTTCCCTTGGCGCAACTTAAGACTGTGTCCTCTTGTTCTGTCAGACTGTGTCGTCTTGTTCTGTCCTCTACATCACTTGTTTTGTTTTCTGTCTTCTTCCACTTCCCTTTGCTTATTAAATAATTTTATACTCACTTCCAAGTTTTCTTGCTTTTACTCTTCCTTTGCTTTGTGAGCAGCTGTGCAATGCTCAGCTGCCTACTGGGATTAATCTACAACACAGACTAGTGTCAGTTATGTGCAGATTTTTAGTGAAGTTTAAGGAGAAGGCATGTTTCTGTATGTTCACAGCTATCCCCCTACACAAATACATGAGCTCTCTTCACAAGAGTTATCTACACTGTAGAAAGAGAAATGGAATCATTCCATGACTCTGATGTATCAGTTTGCTTAACTCCTCCAACTGTAGAAGATGTATTCACACTCTAACTTCACTGCTGTGTTTATGCTTACTTTCAGTGAACCATCTGTAGATAAGACATTCCCTTCCAAATACAGTACTTCCTAAAGCAACCACTACTTTCATCTTCAAAGGCCAGTGATACAGCCAGCTACTCTAATTTGCACCTCCTTCATGGCTAGCCAACTTGAACACAGGATCAGAACAAAGAGCATTCACCCATACTTTTTTTTTCACCATCAAGATAAAGGCAACAAGCCTGTGGTGTCTTTAACAGTCAAGCCCTTTCCCTCAATACAGCTCACAGCACTATGCAACTTTTTGCTTCTGTAACTTACAATGTGAATCAATGTATCGAGCCTATTTACATACAAAGTAATTCTTAACCACTTTGCATTTTTGCTAGTATTCACATTCCTTTTCACCTTTCAACATCTGTAAAGTTTGTATAAATCTCAATCAGAGCGATAACATATTTGCATGCTTCTATTTTTCAGAAAGCCTGTTAACTGCTATCCAGTGAATTTTAGTATTGTCACCCTGCAAAAGTAAGGTTATTTAAGCCTAAGCCATTTGCACATGTTTTTCCTCCTGACACTCTTCTAGAAATCCTCGTTTCCATTGAGGTGTAGCAGACTGGCTACATGTGCAATCTCCCAATTGTTTATTGACCCCAGCTGAAAAGACACAGAACAATTTTCTTTCCCACAAAGCACTATTAGAGATTTGTCTGAGTACTTTCTTACATACCTCAGCTTCAGCAAAATGGTCAGTCCTGAAAGAAGATGATGACCTGCAACTGCATGATAAAATCCAAGATGCACATAGAGATACATGAGTGAATTTCTTACTTTGTAAGGAAAATACAGGTTTTATTTTTTCTGTGTCACCAATTATCCAAGAGCTGCAAAGAGTCTTTACCTGCCTTTGACTGCAGAGAGAATGACTCTTTAAAACAAAAAAAAAAAGTATCCTCCAAAATACTTAGAAATGAAAACTATCTGATGCAGGAAAATTCTAGTGGATGAACTGTACTAGTTTCTGGTTGGACAGTCAGGGGCTACTTTAAGGCTGCGGCATGTCTCCCTAGATGACATGAACACTCCGTGTTTCACTGCACTGGAGCTCCCTTTGCATTCATTCCTCCTCTGTATTGTTATCAAAGATAGCAAACTTTGAGTATCCCAGGATCAATTCAAACTCTTCCAAGCACAAAACTGAACCAGCCATTGATTCCTGCCTAGTTCACTTCCCGCCTCCAATCACAGAAGCAGTTGGGTTGGAAGGGACATTAAAGTCCATCTGATTCCAATATCCCTGCCACTGGCAGGGACAACTTCCACTAGACCAGGTTGCTCAGAGCCCCATGCAATCTGGCTTTAAACACATCCACAGATAGTGCATGCTAAATTTCTTTGGGCAGTATGTTCCAGTGCCTCACCATACTCACAGTAAAGAATTCCTTCCCAGTATCTAATCTAAACCCACCACTTTGAAGCCATTGCCCCTTGTCTGGTCACTACATGCTCTTGTGAATGGTCTCCCTTCATCTTTCTTTGTAGGCTCCCTTCAGGTACCAGAAGTCTGCACTTAGGTCACACCAAAGCCTTCTCTCTTCCAGGCTACTCAGCCTTTTCTCATAGGAGAGGTGCTCCATCACTCTGATCATCCTGGTGGCCTCCTCTGGACTCACTCCTACAGGTCCATGTCCTTCCTGTGCTGGGACCCCAGAGCTGGATGCAGAGTTCCAGGTGGGGTCTCAGCAGAGCAGAGCAGAGCAGAGGGGCAGAATCCCCTCCCTCCCCTGCTGCCCACGCTGCTTTGGATGCAGCCCAGGACACGTTTGGCTCTCTGGGCTGGGAGTGCCCATGGCCGGGTCATGTCCAGCCTCTCACCCACCAGCACCCCCAAATCCTTCTCCCCAGGGCTGCTCTCCATCTGTTCATCCCCTGGCCTGTGCTGATATCAGAGGCTGCTCTGACCCAGGTGCAGCACCTTGCACTTGGTCTTGTTAAACCTCATGAGATTCCCATGGATCCACTTTTCTATCTTGTTCCCTCAGGTTTGTCAGCCACAGCATTTAGCTTGGTGTCATCTGCAAATTTGCTGAGAAGGCACTTGATCCCATCAGTCAAGCCATTAATTAAGATATCAAATAACACTGATCCCAGTACAGATCCCACAGGGACACCACCTGTCACTGTGTCCACTGGGAGGCAGAGACAATGCCCACTACACTTTCGGTGAGACCATTCGGCCACTTTCTTATCTAAGTAGCAGTCCACCCATCATATCCATTTCTCTCCAATTTAGAGAGAAGGATGTTGAGGGGGGACCATGTTAAAGGCTTTCCATAAATGACATCTGCAGCCCTTCCCTTGTCCACTGATGGAGTCACTCCATCACACAAGGCTACTAGGTTGGTCAGGCAGGACTTGTCCTCTGTGAAGCTGTGCTGGCTGTCTAAATAACTAGTGTTCTAAGCTCATTTAGTAAGTGCTCCCCAAATGAGGACACTGCCAGCAGTTTTGCTGACATTTATAGACTTGTGCCTACAGTCTTTGCATCCTGTTCACCGATGAATTACACTAAGCACGCATCCTTAGTGAGAATAAGATCAAAAAGCATGCAAGCACGTGACATAGAGAGGAATTACATATACCCATTACAAATACCCATAAATCTCTTTTGCAAACTTTCTTTAGTACCATGAAGAAATTTCAGTATTTTATTCTATTTATAAGGGATATCACTACTCTGAAGCTCAAATAAACTAGTCCAGGGACATCTTCAAAACAAACTTCACCCATTTCTGATAGTCTATAGCCAGAAGTCAGGAAGAAATTCCAGTCTTTGTAAGTATGGCTTTTTTTTTCTTTTCTCTGGACAACGACATTGCAAAAGAAGAAAACTGCTGGTAAACCACAATTTTTGTGGAACCCACTGTAAACTCTCAGAGTTATTACTTATAGACACCACATATACAGACTGACCATTTTCCTACAATCTTACAGTTCATTTTGTTTGGTGGGTGTTTTTAACATAGCTTTCATTTTTAAAATAAAGGTCTCCATTGAGTAGAGCTAATGCCAGCTTTTCACAGCTTAACAGTCACTGTCACATCAGTTTTCTTATTTCTCAGAGTCTCAAAACACCATGCTACTTTAAAAGCACAAACTAACATGTTTAAGCAATAAGCAGTTCCTGAGGCCAAAGTAAGCTCACCCTTTGAAGTTAAAGAAAAAAGCAGAACCGTTTATAATGCAGCAGTGGTTCACCAGCCAAATGCATCAATTGCTATAAACTATTTCTCTAAAGAGAAGTATTTTTTCACCATACCTTAACTGTTAGATCAGATCGCTCTTGAAGCTTGTATGTCTTGGAGAAAAGAAGTCTGATTATCCATAGTATTAGAATTCCTTCTAAAATGAGATGGTAAGCAGGAGCCTGAAAACGGAAGTACAAAAATTATTCTAAAGAGAATTCTACTTGAAGATACAACACAACCATTTTGTCCCTACAAGCACACTCAGAAAAAAACCCAAAGCTGATCATCAGCTGATATGTTTCTAAATCAGTTAAAATTATAACAATGTGAAAGCAGAATGTTTTGCAGCTACTACTTGTAGCTGTTAACTTGAGATTGAATGGATTTAGTCTGTTTTTTGTAAACAAGGCACATTCTAAACTGATAACTGATTTCAGTTCCACACATAATTCAAATACTGAGAGTAAAGTCAGGTAAGTCATACAGGTTGCACCAGTCAGCACCCATGAAGGCAAAAGGATTTCAAAATAAGCAGAAGTATCCTGAGAGCCTGAAGGTCTGTGTCACCTATCCAAAGTCACTTCAACTCTCCATTTTTATAACTTACACTCCACCAGCAGGGACAGCTAGTATTTACAAAGAAAGCCAATTCTGCTCTCATAGTCAGCTTCTGACAGCGTTACAGGCACTTGGATCAGGTATAAACCAACTGAGTCACCTCAGGTAGTTTTGTCCTTGTGCCCTTTACTCTTGTGTGGACACAATGTGTGGAAATACACAAAGCAAACTAGAAAACAAGAGTTGATCCAAGTTAAAGTTAGCCTCTTTGGTATTCGGGGGGTTAAAATCAGTTAGCTCTGGCAGCACAGCTAGTTTGAAGTAGATATGGAGTTATGGCATCAGCACTGGACACCTCGTATTAATGAAGCATTCAGTTATTCCATTTCGGGAAGGCTCCTGTCTATTATTTTTAAAAGACTCAAAGTGCACACAAACAAGTGCACTCCTTCTTCAAGTCAGGGGAATTGATCCCACACATCAACATTTTTGGTGGTATCTGATCTGCCATCAAAGTTGAACTTACCACACATCCAGAAACTAAAGTAAATTGGACACAAGCTTTTAAAACCAGTAAAGAATGCTATGGCATATCAAACTGCAAATAACAAATGTTACCTGTTGCAGAGTACTTTTCAGTTTACGACACATATTAAGACACAAACATATTACGAATACATACATGACTTGTATGACATGACACAGTACACTCCCACTGAGGTGCCTGCGCTTTTCAGTGCCTACAACTATCCTGGATTCAGTGCACTAGAGCGTGCACCCTGCTTCATTAACCGAGCACTTCTATATTTGGAAGGCAAACTTTGCATACATGCTTAAAAAGTCATCACTCTCTGCCAAAGGAAGAGACACAAAAACACAATTCTTTTGTGTCCCCTCCCTGTCCTCATAGGCGTATCATCAGGACATCCTTTTTAACATCACGAAACAAAACCCGGGTACACACACGCACAGCTGATTTTCTTCAGGAGGGAACTCAAGCCTAAACATTTAAACGCCGTTTCCTCCTTTGCAAACGACACTTTACAAACCCTGACCCCAGTAAAATACTGTGAACCTTAAGGCTTAATGCTCTGCTACACGCCTTAAATGTCGCTTTGTAAGCTTGGAGAAATAAGACATGCGTCTATATTTTCAATATACAGCCGCGGTGCACTCACACATATTCACGATTCGGCGAGCGCAGCCCGATCCCCGCGGCACTGACCCGCACCCAGCGCCGCCCGCCGCCGCCGGCCCCGGGGCAGCCGCGGCGGTACGTCCCCTCTCCCTGCGCCCCAGGCCGCCCTCACGCCGCCCCGCCGCGCTCGGGGCGCCTGCCCGGCCGCACCTCGTAGAAGGCCTGGACCATCTCCACCAGCACCCACTGCTGCCCCACGCCCGCCGCCGCCATGGCCGCGCCGCCGCTTCCGCCCGCCCGCCCCCGCGCGCCAGGGGCGGGCCCGGCCGCCGCACAGCGCCCCCTGCCTGCGGCCCGTGCGGCCCTCAGGGGTGCGGCGTCCGCGGGCTCCGTGCGGAATTACGCTGATGTAATCCCCAGCTCCAGCGCTCCAAGCTGCTGCTCCGTGTGCTGACTGCCGTCAGGGAGCGAGGCTGCACTGGGAAGATCACAGAATCACTGACTCTCAGAATCGGTCAGGTTGGAAGGGACCGCAGCAGGCCGTCTGGTCCGACATCCCGGCTCAAGCTGGGCCATCCCAGAGCACATGGCTCTAGACAGTGTGTCTAGACAGTTCTTGGATGTCTCCAATAAGGCAAGCTCCACAACTTCTCTGGGCAACCTGTTCCAATGTGCAGTCACCTGCACAGTAAAGTTTTCATGTTCAGGTGGAACTTCCTGTGCTTCAGTTTCCCATTCCACCCATTGCTTCTTGTCCTATTGCTCGGCACCCCTGAGAACAGCCTGGCTCCATTCTCTTGGTGTCACCCTCTTTAAGCAGTTATATAGTTCAGTATTGACTTCAGTGTTGACTAAATGAAATTAGCTATAAACTGCACTTGCCTAAGAAGATAAACATGGATTTATTCATGTGTATTTCTCACAACATTTCAAACCTGTTCCTGTTTGTTGAACTTGCTGGAGTTAGCTTGCTGTTGCTTTCTCCACACACACACGGGCTTCCTCAGCCCCATGCTGTCCTAGGTGGAATAGGGCAACAGGCAGATCCTGTGCTTTGGCACCTCATCAATACAGGCTACACTTGCCACCTCTATGTCTGTAACTGGTGAATTCACTGCTGGAAGGAACAATTGCTCAGATACCTGGCTAACAAGAGGAGCAGCAAAAGCAAAACCTGAGTACAGCGGAAATAATGAGTAAATTCAAATAAGAGCAGAAATTACTACTTTAGGAGTCTTGCCAAAGTGAGTCCCCCTAAAAGCCAAAGATTGTTGGGGAATATAGTGGAAATAATGAGTAAATTCAAATAAGAGCAGAAATTACTACTTTAAGAGTCTTGCCAAAGTGAGTGGCTCTAAAAGCCAAAGATTGTTGTGGAGAGAAAAATGCTGTGAAGAAGAAGAGTAGTTTTGAAGGCCTCTCCCCACAGATGCACCTGGGTGTGGGGAGGTGACTGAGTGCCTGTGTAGCTGTGCAGAACTTGAGCAACTGCCTAAAAGTCAGTGGAGAGGAGGGGCAACAGGAAAGAAGACTGCTTGGGAAGTGAGGTAGCTGTTAAAGGCAATGTTTGACAATGGTTTCACTGGAGCTAGACAACTGTGGAGTGCTTCTGATGGTCTTCTGGGACAGCACAATGGAAGCACACCCCTTGGGGTTTCATTTACTAGTCTTCACCACGGTTGGATGAGAGAAAACAGGGGCAACTGTTGACTGAAGAGTTAATAGCAAAAACCTTGTGGCTGTTGCTAACTACAGTTTTACAGTAGTGGATAGTTAAAATCAGTGAATTTCACTTTCACACTAGTTGAAATGCATAGTAGTTTATCTCCCTGAGTTTCTGAACTTAGCGATATACTTGTCAAATTCCAAGCTCTGCTCGATAAAGAGAAATACGTGGTTTGAGGCTATCTGAAAAGTCAAGACAGACAATAAATATCTCTTTTGGCTTTTAGCTGCATGAAGACTCTTGTCTTCACTGTTAAGTACTTCTGTGGCCATTGTGTCATGCAGAAGTCTTGGACTCTTGGGAGGTGGCTGCTACTACCAGCCTCAAGGAATGTGTCTGGTATGCAGTCCCAAACTGCCCCCAGAAGAGTGGGCCACATGAGTTGTTTTGGTGGGTAGCAGATTGAGTGGCATCTCTGCTCTCAACAGATTCTGACTTTCAATATTTGACATATATATGTACGACTGAGAGACTAAGAAATTGATTTCGTGAAACACTGGACAAATTGTTTCCAGCATGAAATGCAGTGAAGTTAATAACGTTCTAACCCGTAATTATTCTGGCAGTGAATTCAGAGTTCCTGGTCTGGATTATCATAGTGCTGGGTCTCTCATTACTCTCATTACTATGAGCCTATCCCTATTGCTCAGCAGTTTCATTGTTTCAACACAGGACAACTGCTGCTAATTGCTTAAGGCTGCTTTACGTCTGACAGTAATAAAGAGAGGGAGGTAAAAGGGTAAGTCCTTTGCAATGGCAGTTTATGACTGGGAAGAAAGGGTAAATGAAAAGCATTTCTGAAATTAAGGACTTGATGAAAGCTATTGAGATAGTGCCCTATAGGAATTACTGGTCTGTATGTTTCAAACTCTGTATTTCCCACAACCCCCCCACCTCCCCTCCTCCATTTGCACAGTATTTCTAAACCACTCTTATTCTGGATCTTCCTCACTAACCACTCATTTTTCACACCCCATTTTGAATCCCCAGCTCAGTTCCCCTGGGTCAACACTGGCATTCAGTTATCTGCTGCAGTCCTCTGGTCACTCCAGAAGCCAAAAAATAGGACTTGTTGTGGCTATCAAGAAATTTATTTTTTCCCTAAATGTCACAGATGTAGCCAGTGCCAGTTATTTTTCTGTCCTCTTTGCTCTATTAGTTCTTCCTCTGGCTTCTTCATTTTTGCTTTGTCAAGTATGAGACAGAGAGTAGGATCTTCTATTGACCTGGTATCAAGTGAGAAGGAGGGAATGGCATTAGGAAATGGCATGTAGCTGTGAGGGGATGATGGTACTTGCTGCCATCCTAGTTGTATTGCTGTGTTGAAGGTATGTGCATGGTAGGCAGAGAAATGTGGGAACTAGTGGAAAAAGTTCCTGAGGGTCATTTACTTCTCCCCTGCCTCCTCCAACCACACAGACAGACGGCCTTGGAGATTAAGGACATAAGGGAGTGTTTGCAACTATTCTCACACATTCTAGGTGATGAAAGCTTTATTTAGATTATTGTGGTTTTAGTGTGCCTAGTTGTAACATGTTGGCTTTGTGGCTACCCTCAAAAAATTATCAAAAAAATAAAAATAAAGTATTGGGAAAGCAATCCCAAAATGGCAAGGGGAATAGCAGGATAATACTAGTTAATCTTTTTTAGTTATTGAAACTTGATGCTCCACTGAGATGATGCTGGCAGCAAGTACAAAACCTTCAAAGTCAGTTGAAAGCTGTCTATTAAGCCAGAAATTGTGTCTCAACTCCTAGTGGGAAGCCCAAAGATGTTGCAAGAGTACTGTGCAAGTGCCAAGAAGAACTGGAATATCCAGTTCTGTAACTTACCTGATATGTGGAGGAGTAATTGTGCACAAAGCAAGCAGGGCATGGCATAAATTAGTGTTATCTACAGCTGTGCACCATTGAATCTCAGATGTGCTTAATCCAAGTTCTATAGTGAATTAGCTCTGAATTAATTATTAAATTAGACAGCAGAAACCTGTCTCAGATCTGTCTGGGAAACACCTGGAGATCTCAACCTTTGACACAAGATTTGTGGAAGAATAAGAGTACCTAGTGGTCAAAGCACTGGTGCATTCTAGCTATTCCTAATTCTTACATGGCACCTTGAACAACTGTAGTGAGTAAGTGGCATAAAGTGGAAATGCTGCAATATTATCCTGGCATACCATGAAGGCCAAATTTAACCTCAGCTGTTTGGACTTAACAACTACTGTAACTGTGTAAGAGTGGGGCCAGGATTGTCCCTTTAAAGTATTTTCAGCCAAACGTGGACCTTTGGAATGAAAAGTTAACTTACCAGTGAGGAGGATATAAGCATAGCAATCTGCCTCCTGTCTACACCTCTTTTCAATATTTGTTTCCCAAGGGGACTTGGCAGCACTGGACTGAGCACTTTAATTTCCAGTACATGGCTGAACTAACCATCTTTAAATGGAATTGACACTAGATAGGCCTAGTTCTGTGATGACTAAAGAAAACTTGTATTAGGAACTTGTAAGAGCTGCTTAGCTGGGCTGTGAAACCACTGACAGAACATACACTATTTAAATGAGAATATTTGCCTTGCAGAGAACTAGTTACCATATGTGGTGTTGCAATATTTCTGTTGCAGGGCTGGATTTTGTGTCCTGTGTGGTTAAATCTCACATATCTCTCATTCAACACTTCAGACATATTCAGATTGGGGATTTGCAGCCCAGAACTTTCACTCGGGTTGGTTGCCCTACTGTAGGAGAAATACTGTAGATGTGTGACTCATTTGTTTTTCTCCCTTACCTCAATATGCAACTGAACTGCTGTCTACCCTTTACTTCAAAACCTTAGTCCAAACAGAACATTATTTATTCCAAATTGTGTCAGTTTAAATCCTTTTATTTCAGAAACATAAGCATTGTAATAATAGAACATTTCAAATTTGTGTTCCTTCTTCTTGTCTGCCTTTGTGCTTGTACTGAATTGACTAATTGCTGTTTCTCTTAGCATATTTGCATTAGAAACATAGCAGACATTATGAGCAGACTTGTACTCAAAGCCATTTTGATGTAGTTAAAACAGGCTGACCATAATGAAGTCAAGATCACTAAAGCACGAGTTATTCAGTCAAAATAAATAATGCAGCATATTTTGAAATGCGGTCATCACATGTAAAATGTCCAAACTGACTAGATTCAATATGCAGAGCGATAAGTAATAAAATCATGTATCTACATCAGACTGACTTCTTCTGGGCTGAAAAGCAATTTTCATATGGTATTTTTAAGAAGTGGTCTAATGGACTAATCTGACATGAATTTTAGGTAACACATATGACATGCACTGTATGCAAGGTAGAGCTTGAGACCCACAAGATGAGAAATAAAAACTCAATTGGGATGAATCGAACTGTCAGTAAGGTGTCCAACAGAAGCTCCTGGGGTTTGACTCCAGAAGTTTCACATTCCACATCTCCTTTAGCTATTGTCATGCAGGCCTCCTCTCTTAAGAATGAAACTAGAAGAGAAGCAAAGGGATATCAATCCTGCACCAATTACATTTATTTACCTGAAGAATTGGACTCCAGTCTCATACAAAGTGTCTTAGAAGCTCTCCTGTCATCAGTGTTTTCCATCCTTACTGTTTTGATGTAGAAATTTCGAAGGAGAATTTAATCTGCTGGTGCTCTGACTAGGTAAAAGCTGTCTGCTAATGCAACCCAAGTAGACCTTTAGCTTCTTTGTGGTTACATGAAGGTCACACTGCTTTGTACAAATCTGTCTACTTTTACAGCACTTCTATCCACTTGTTATCTTGTGTAAAAGTGGGGTCTCTAGTGACTTCTTTTGCAACAACAAACAGTGGAAACATTACTTGAAGGTTTTCCTGAGGCATAGAGCCTTAGAAATTCCTGTACTGAGAAACATGAAAATACGATGTATGCAGTCTTCACATAGTTGAAACTAGATGCCTCAGAGAAGGATACACTAAAAAAAAGAGGTGTGATGAAGTGAGAATTTGGTGTTCTAGTCAGTTACAGATGTCTTTGAAGCAAGATAATTATTTTTTTTCCATAATACTGCAGTGTGTATTGTAGATTTCATTTGCCTGCAAAGAACAGGGAGATGAATAGGCAGCTACACAATCATGGTGTTATAGGTAGGTGGCTACATCCTACTTCAGTTAAAAGAGATCTTAAACCGAGTCTGTGAAAGATGGTATCCATATCAGAGACGAGCTCTTTCCTGTACTATACTGTGATTGTAAGTGTTCATCAAAATCAGGTTTTGAGTGTGGTTCAGATGTAGCAAATCTCATGGGAATAGTGTGTGAATTTTTAAAGAATTAAATTAAAGCTGAATTTTTAATAAAGTGGCATTTTTTTTCTTATTGATACAAAGAAATGCAATAGATACCTATCTTCCAAGACCAGTCTTAATGAATTGTTTTGGATTAGGAACCACTGACAGTTCCTAGCTCGAAATTTGAATGCATGTTAAATTAATTCAGTTAACTGATCATATTTAAATATTAACAACAGATTTACCCTTCTCATTCTGCTGCAGTTAGTTGACAACAAATCTTTGTGATGAGAAATAGAAAATAACTAGTGAACTTTTTGAGGCCTATGATATTGCAGAACTCAGATCAAAAGTGGGATGAAATTGTGCTTTGTGCAGTGGTTGCTTTTGTCAGTCTTAGAAAAAATGGAAAAATGGGAGATAGTTGCAGATTTTGCATTGTGGCTCATGTGGCTCAATATCTGGTAGCTTCTTACATCCATGTAACACCGTGGGGCATTGAAGCATTTTTGGAATCCCACTCTGTCTTAACCGCCTCCATCTAAATGTTTGTTTCAAGTTTTAAGCAAGCTGTAAATCTTCACAAACCATTTTCAAGAGCTTTGAGAGTAGATTGAGCTATGATAACATAACCTTTTTCTCCATAATGACTGGGTTTCACCGCTGAGGTAGGCAGAATAATGTGCTCTCAGTAACACCAGTGTGCTGACTGCAGCAAGCACTGATTACTAATGCATTCCCTGATGCTTTCTACGGATGGTGGGACTTTTTGTGTTTGTGTTTTCTTCAGTTCAGCTCCTTTGCTCTTTTGGTGGCTCTGCATTTTCTGTGCTGGCTGCAGCATGTGATTGTAAAACTCTTGTTAACATACTTGATTTCAGAAACAAGAGATTTCAGATGATGTTATCAGAGCAGAGGGAAGTTTGAGAAGTTGTGGAAACTTCAACTTTTTAGTGCAGTGTTCACCACTGAGTTTGCTTCCCTGAAGATACACATGTATAAAATGCCTGTGAAAGAAGCAACTAAATTTCATCAAGAAAAATACAAAGTATTCCTTTGCCAGCTCATCATTCTTGCCAATCTACTGAAGCACAGAAAAGCACTGTATTGTTTGCAGATCCACGTAATGCATACCAGAGCACTAGTTGAAATACTTTGTGGTTATACGTAAAACATGTGTGCATGTGTTGGCAGAGCTAGTCTAGTCTGACAGGCAACACCTTGCACATATTTGTTACTCAGAGAGTTGCCACATAACTGCTACAAATTCAGACCAGATGTGGCTGAAAACATTTTTTAATTAATAGAGCAATTCTCTTTCAAGAACTGAAATTCTTACCTGGCTTTTAAACTATATGATTTTACCTGAGCAAGGCCTGAGTAAAAGTTCCCCATTCAGCTGCTGTTTCATAGCCAATTAGGGGAATACAATCTCTGTTCTCCATAGTCACCCCAGATGTTATGCAAAACTAAGTAATTGTAAGCAGTTAACATTTAAAAGATAAAATAAACAAGATAAAATGATAATGTTGGTGAATACTAAATTTGCTAAAATATACCTTTCAGAGAGACCTGTGCAGTAAAAAGGGGATGGAGACAACAGTGCAGTCCTTGCTAATGAGTGAATGTTGATGCCTTTATAAGACACAAACTTACCTTTCTGACACCTCTGAAAATCTAAGTCTGCTGAAACCAGAGAAAAGTAGGTTGTTTTTTGAAGCTTTTCAGAATTTCACAGTGTATCTCAAGACAGTGATTTTTCAGCTTCACTTCTGGAAGATATTTGTGCTGGAAAACAGTTCTCTATATGCAATTATTTATGTCAGCAGATGAAGCTAGTAAGCAGTTTCAAGTGAAAAAATTGTCACAATATAGCTTGTGCTCCATCTTAATATTCTCCTAATTATTCATGTTTACCCTAATAGATTTCCCCCCCTTCTCTTGAAGAAAATGTCTTCACTTTTTTTGTTCTAATGGTAGGATATTTTTAATACGAATTCCCATTTATACCTTTTTTTCACTTTAAAATTCACGTTAAAAATAGGAATGCTGATGTCTTAGAATGGTCTTCTGAGAAATGCAGTGGACTGGAGCTCACCTAGTTTGTGCATTTTTGGTTTTGAAAACAAGCCAGTTAGTTTTCTGTTGCTATTTCTTCTTTGCAAGTTTTCTTTCTATACTGCTGGGTTGTAGTCTGAGTGATTATTTAAAAAGACAACAGTAGTCTTAATTAATGTGTAAGATGAAAAAGCAGATTATAATCAGTTGTTCTTTGCTTAAACACAGTAGCAAAATGGAACAACTGTCCAAATATAATGATTGATTTTTCCAGGAGACAGAAAAGGGCAAGCAAGTTCACTATTGGGGCAGGTCACATGTAGAAAAGAGTGTGAGATGAGAGCTAACTTTCTCCAACTATTATCAATAACAGAAACCACTGATTGATCCAAATGCAAATAGTTGATTCTTTGGGGAAGGCAGAAAAATTTGGAGAAAAATCTGATAAATGGTTCACCCTTGGAAAAGGTACTTTTTGCTAAACTTCCATAAAAAGAAGCTGATCAACTCTACCAGCTCTGTTGATTGCTATCAAAAACAGAAGTAATGCAATCCAATCACTTTCTGTACTCCTAGGCTTGCCACATTTTTCCAGTTATAAAACTTCTGCATTTCACCAAAACCAGAAAACAACAGAGAACATTTAGGGGTACTTCCTAGCAAATCTTGGTTCCTTCTGTACCTGTAGGTAAAAAGTCTTGGCATGATTCATTGTAATGTGTTTGCAGTTAAGCAGAAAGAAAAGAAAGCCACTAGTTAGTTAGATTCTGTGGCATTTGTGTTTAAGTAGTGCCTGAAAATTCTGTGTTCAGTTTTGTGATGCTGTAACATTACCCGTGCTTCTTTCTGCTCTAAGCACAGCTGGTGAAAGAAGAATCACACATTGTTTAATTGTCAATAGTCTTATCGTGAAATGGGTGGCTTTTGCAGTAGGAGTTTTTACTGTAATTTTGTATTTCAAAGCTTTTTGTATATGGATCTCATCAGGAAGTAAGCAAGACAATAAGAATTTGGAATTGTGGCACCAGCATTCCCAGACACATTTTTTTATTCCATATGGAGAAAGAAAATGCTTTAAAACCATTTGTTGTAATTACAGTACATTTTCCAAGTGATTTTTCTGTTAAATATTTTAACCAAAATTGGACATGTGTGGCTAGCTACAGAAACAAGGCTTGTCACTCCCACCCTTCTCTGCCGTTAACCACACATATGCTTCCTCATAGAGAAATTTGAGCAAAACTTCTGTACGAGTTTTTTGTCCCTAAGACTGCAAAAGTACATTCTTGGGTTTGAAAGAACGCCTTTTTTGGGTAGATCCTGAGATCTCACCAACAAAGCAATTCTTGATGAGTGCTATAGATTTCTATAACCCCGCTAAGGTAGCTCTAGCAGCTAACATTGGTTGTCTACAATCACTGACACAAGAGGATTACTCTTGCTTACACTGTCTTAGAAGAGCTGTAGTGTCCTAGTATCCAAAGTGGAAAACTTAAGCTTACTTAGGTAGTGCACACTTGAAAATTGATTTAGCTGTCCTCAAAAATGCAAGGTCAAGTAAAAGACATGAAATCCAAAGTTTTCCAATTTTTGTACTTGCTTTCTGATTTGGATCCCTAATCTGCCAAAACCAGGATCTGAGGATGGATATTTAGGGGACCATCTACAAAAATTCAGGTTCTGTGTTAGAGACGATTTATATTTAAATACCAGCCAAGGAATCCCAGAGAAGAAGATTGATTCATTATTTTTGTGGTAAATTGGAAATGTTATCTAGGAATAATCCTCCTTTTATGTATGTATGTATGTTTGTTTTAGTTTGTAAGCATGAAGTAAAAACTGAATTGAGATTCACAGAATTTTGGTATCCTGATCCTTCAGTCTTTCATTTACACAAACATAGAAGCAACGCATTTTGCCTATTCCCAGACCTTTGTTGAAATGAGTGAAGTAAAAATGTTGCGGCATTCAGCAGATGAAAACTGTTCATGACGTTTCGCAACTAGCCTTTTTTACAAACGCAAAGTGTTGGGCACAAGGGGACATCTGCTGCCAGGAAGAGGCAGTGCACTGAGGGCATTAGAAACTTGAGTTAATGCAACAGTGTTGAAGGAAAGTAAAAGTAGCAGAGGTCATTCATTACCCATTGCAACAAAATTATTTTTAAAGCCTAAATTTAAATATAAATTATTTTTAAATTATTTTAAATTTATTTTTAAATTATTTTAAAGTATGGAACTAGAGTGGCATTGGTTAGCAGTCTTGAGCCAGTACCTAGAAAATACATCAGCGGGTAAAAGGCAAGAGTAATTTTAACGTACTTTTTAAACATCTGCTCAATATCGGAAGTATGTCGGAGTGATTGTCAGGGGGGAATTTTAGATTGGGGCACAGTGATATTTATTTCTGATATTGCGTCCATTTTTAGTTGTGTAGTTTTCATAAAATATTATTATGTTCGTTTTCCATTTGGAAAATCTGTACTGCACTGTCTATCATTAGGCAGCTGCTGAAGCTTCTTTCAAACATACATTTCTCTATTTTTATGGTGTTTATCCTTTGGGAGCTAAGAAAATGCATTTCCTATCAGTAAGAGTATTCCTTTTAATAGGGGCATTTAACCTAAAAGTCAAGAAAAAATGTACTGTAAAAACAAAACTGAAATGTTAAGTACAATTGTGCTGCTTGCATCTGTCATAAGGATTTTTCAAATATCTTTTGACTTCCGAGTGCAGCACATCATCAGTGTGTTTACTATCACAATTATAACACCATCTCATGCACTTTTTTGATGAAAATACTGTGGCGGAACAGTTCAAGTTCAGCTAGCTAAAGCAATTTCAGAGAAGGCCAATCAAAATAACCACAGGGATCAGAAAAAAATGTGAAAAACATACCAGAGCTCTAAACTATATGAGCTGGCTCTGTTTAAGAAAACCAAAAAGAAAAAACAACCAATAAACCAACCAAACAACCAAAAAACCCACAGAACACAGAAGAGTGTAGGAGAAATTTCAGGACGGCACACATCCCCTATTTCCTAGACTTGTAAGATTGCATCTGTGGTTAGGTGTATTAATGACAGAAAAAAAAAAAAAAAAAGAAAAAGAAGCATACATCACAAATTTAGGCTACCGTATGCACTATACATAGATCTTAGCCTTAATAATGCTCAGAAATTGAACATTTCCCTGCTTGGTGCCTTGCACCAAGTATGTAGGTAATTGTGTCTCTGGTTTCCACCAATACCTGGAGGTATTGGAGCTTTACCTCTGACTCTGACACTCCTGTGGATGGGGATAAGACTATCTCCCACCCACAAGGTGCATTTGCACCTGGGAGACCCTTGAGGTGCACTCTGCCACCCACCAAGAGAACACTGCTGTTCTGACCCGGATTGTCAGGATGAGCCTGAACGAATTTCCCTTTTTTGGACCATAGCTCTGACAAGATGATTTTCCACCTGGGCCACACAAAACCACACCCCAACAATAAAAGAAAAGTGCCTTGAAAACAAACCCTTTACAGCACATTTCCTCCCTGGGGGAAGGATGAAAGTACAAACAACATATGGTAGATGTTAGCCATGCTGTTTTAAGCCCTAGCAGAAGCTCAGGCAGCATGGGAATAGGTGCTGAGTGAGAACACACAAGCAGTAGAAAAGTGGTCTTCTCTAGGTAATTTCTGAGAGGGGTTGCAAGGTGCCGAAATGGAAAGACACACTGATGTTGCAGAAAACTTTTATGCTGGGATTGTAGGGAAATAGACTGCTGTAGGGGAACTTAACATGTGGTGAATAATCCATTACCTGTTTTTTATTATTCAAGTTACGGCAGTTGGCCGTTTATTAGCTGTTTAATGCATTTATATGTAGTATCCACTAAAGGCTTCTCTTGGTTTTCATTGCTGGGCTTTTTGAGGGAGGAGTTAATTTTTTTCAGGAGGAGGAGAGGTTGGATGTTTTTGCTTTAAACACTACTGATCTATCTTCAAGTCAAGGAATTAGTAAATATTTTATCTGGTGAGGAAAAAATTGCAGTTGTCAAATTTTCATTTTAATATTGAGTGGGGACCAGAAGGAAAGCCAAATTATAAATCTGGGTCCAATTTTGGGGGGTTAGACAGTGAAGACAGTTTTCCATTCTTATGAAACATGCTTTATGTTTACTTTTAAGTCAGTAAACATGAATGTCCTAAAGCAATGAATATCCCCCAAAGGATTATCTCTTATTCTTGCTCAAACTGCCAATTATATTACGCTGTTGAGCAATTTTTCTATCAGAGTTTAAAAATTAAAAACAACTAATGGAGGGAGAAAGATCAAGCCAGAAAAGTTTAAATGCTGACATTATTACACTGGAAAAAATATCATTAATGTATCTGATGCACTGTCCTACATTCCTCCTGTGGCTAGTCACTCATTCCTGACTGTCCTACTGTGAAGAATGCTGTCGAAATCATGAGGTCTTCTCTCCCTTCTCCACTGTTCAGTGTTTCTACTTTTTGTGATCACCACTCACCCTCTCAGTTCTAATACAAATGTCTTCCTACATCTTGCTCCCCACATGAAAAGCTTAGTTTGCATATATGTGTGTCTTACAGCTGACTAATTGCTTTTCTCTTTGACCTCCTGTGGAACACTAGCCCAGGATGTTTTAAGTAATTTCTTCATTTAGTTATATTGTGAGCAACAATGCTTTGACTCTATTTTTTCAAGTCCTTTAGAAGTGGTGCAAGTATGTCTGACCCAATGCTTTCTAAAAGTATCAAATGATATCAGTACTAATCTTAGAATTATTGGATATTACATATGCAAAGCAGTGACTTAAAAATGTGTTAGCTTTGGACTGGTCTAGCTAGGGACAGTTTTATATGCTTAATGAAAATCTTTCGTTGTTGCACAAGTGCTTTTAAACAACACTGTGCAAAAGGAGAATTGCAAAGTGGTAATATCCCATTGTCAGAGAGTGTGAGTAGAAGTGAAAACCCTTGGTTAAATTACAAAAGGTGATGTTTGTAACTCAGATCTGAGCTACATTGTCACCTTATGAGGGCAGAGCATGAGGTTTCCTTGTACATTTACCATGTGTATGTACACAGATCAACCAGGAACTACAGATGCATCTGTTTCCTTACCACTTAACCATCCTGGGTAGTCCAATAGGAAAATTCAGGTAAGTTTTCTGAACTGTTTTGTAGCAGTGATTCCATAGGAAATAATCTCTAGATATTTTTTAAAGTCAAGTCTCAGATTGTATTAAAAGTTCATGTCTTTGAATGTAACATCCATCCTGATGTAAATATTTCTTTATTTATGTTCAATTGGTATAATTTGGCATTATGGTATAGCTTTGAGCCAAGATAGGCTAGTGCTACTGACATTTTCTTTCATGCTGTAAAATAATATTGTCAGAAATAGCAACAGACACATGGACAGTGGCCATCTAAGATATATCTGGGACAGAACAGCTAGGTATCCTGTTCTTACAGAGCTGAACATCTTGCTTCCCCAGGAACTAGTTTGCCATAACCACTTTTTTTTTCTTTACACAGAACAAAATACCTGTGTCTACTTCACACAGGCCTTTGATTAGCTTAGTACAGCAGCTTGGTCATAGCAGGAATCTACAAATACCGCAAAATGAAAGGAGTTTTGTACAAACATGAAACAACCTTGTTGCCCCTTCTAAGCTTCCAGGTAGAGCATCTTCTACACTGTGCCAGCGTAGCATGTTTTTGCTAGTTAGGCAGCTGCTGCTCTGTGATGACTTCAGTTATAGGGACCAGTCTGTCTGTCTCCCTCACCTTGTTAATTTTGTTCAGCAGTGGTCTCATTGGTGTCTTAGACTGCTACATATTTGGGCAATAGGTACCAGGGATTAGATGGCTTTATTTGGGGATCTTTTCTTGTTGTGCAGTGAATTATTGTTGTGTTGTACTGCAGTGCAGAAAAATATCAGGAGAAAAATGTTAAAGGATCAGCTATTTATGGCTGTTCTTGACAGACAGGTGCCCAGGTTAGGCATCTGTGGGCATTTACACACATAAATGAGAAATATGTTTTTCTTTTGAAAATCTAGAGTCAGGATCTCAGATTATATAAACCTTTTGCAGCAGTGACTGAAAAGAGAGCTTCTAAAAGCTGTCAGTCTCCCTTATCTTCCCAAATGTAAGGGCTGGCAATTAAGAAAGTCAACATGCTCTATGAAGGCTCTGATTGTCATGAACCACCACCTCATTTTTTGTGTTGACCCACTTTTTTTGCACTCTTCTTTATTTTCCTTTTACTGAACATCTGAGAAACCCACCAAATATACAGATTCATTGATATAAGGAGAGCTCCAAGTTCTTAAGAGAATTAAAGCCCCTTAGCTGTTTATAAAATTCAATTTTATCCTACCAATATTTAATTTTTCCTGCCAATATGCTCTCAAATATCAATTTTGCTGGAGGCTATTGCAGAACTGGCCATGACCCCCTTTTCTGTGCTAGTCAAAAATGCACACCTAGCTGCTGCTGAATTTCTGTGTATTAAAATGACCACTGTTGTGTAGCCTTTACTTCCTGGACTGAAAACTAGTGGTTCATTCCTCAATCCATGTATGTATTTCAGCCAAGTACTGACCTGTGGAAGTTGTGGCTAATTTAGTTATTCTGCTGCAGTTTAATCCACCAGTGTTCGTAAGTGAGCGCACATCTATGTGTGAATTACTAAAATGAAGAATGAAGTAGCTGACAAGCTAGAAAGGGTTGTGCTACCCAGTCTAATCTAAACACAAGCATGATGTCAGGAGCTAATAACAAAGTGTAAAAGTCTTCACAGTGAAATGAGCAGACTCTAAATTCAATTGTGCAATATTTCTTTGCAGTCTTTCTTGAAGCCTCTCTTGAAAACTTCTGCAAGGAAAGATGTAATTAGGAAATTATTAAAATGATCTAATGACATTGTTATCTCCTATTTCTATGGTTACTTCCTAGCTCAAAGAGGAAGGAATGTTACTGACAAGTGATAACCTGCATGGGCATTGACAGTCGACATTCCTGTCTTACAAGCTTTCAAGCTTGCTGATTCAAACCTGCTAAACTCATTCACCATTCACACCAGTAGTACATTAGCTTTTTGTTGTTGTGGTTATATTTCTTCTTATGATTACACACCCTACCTCAATTGTATGTTAAGGTATATTAAAAGAGACTGATCTTGATTGATAAAAAATTAACTAGAATTATCAGATATGAGCAGAATTACATACTCTCAAGTTCAGTCATTCAAATATTTATTTCATTGACCTTTTCTTTCTTATTACCCACTCTGCAAAACAATGATTTGACTTAATTATCTCAGGATTAACTAAGCATTTCTCTATAAAATTGGTGTAGTAATTTTTGCCACTAGAGAGCAGATTTGCACTATAAAGTGTAATGCATCCTCACCAGAGATGTCAAAAGGCTAGGAACAGCATCCTGTGACTAGAACTTGGTAATATGCATGTATTAATGTCTTCTTCTCATAGCTACTTTAGATTCTTCCCTGATTATTATAAATTGCTTCTTTCAGAAACTATAATGCTTGAAAATTACTTGTGTTTAAGGACTTTAAAGAAATTCTGCAATTCTCTTCATGCTAACCTGAAATTCAGGAAGGAACAAAACATTATTTCATATTGTTTCAAGTATACTAGCATGGTAAATATGGTATGAACTGATGGAAAACAATTAGCTCAAATTCATTTATGTCTAATTCTTCAATGTTTCACTCTCTTAAATCACCTTTCCTTTGTTTGGACATTCTATTAAGGTGTTTCTATTAGAAGCAACCTGGAAACACCTTTTGGTTACTGAGGTACTGCAAAGTACCTATGGTGGGGCAGGGCAGGGCTTTCACAGTCTGTTTTCAAGCTTTCTGACTATCTAAAAGGAGCAAGGTCTTTTCAAAAGCAGAAAAGGAAAGCTCAGAAATCCTGTTGGCTGTCCAAACACACCACAAAAGTGTAACAATCAGGGGGTAATTCTGAGTTTGCTCAACTCAGAACAAACAGCAGTAGTTGTGCTAATTCTTTGACAAAATAGGTGTAAACCCAAGATTTACTGTGAGGCAAATATCCTTACACATGTTGCATCCTTCAATTGATGACAGTTGATAGATACTCAAAGTAACATTTGGTATATAATTTGTATATACTTTGAGATACTATTTTGATACTTATTTTGTATAAAATGTATATTTTTGAACACTTCTAGGTATTTCTCTTGCTTCACTAGCACAGCATGGAGAAAAAGTGCTGCTGAACAAGGTCACAAACTGACATGGTCAATGTGACAACCAATATTCATAGGCCAACAGTGATTTATCCCTTACATTATCTGGTAATCCATATTCATATATTAGGTAGTACCTATTCTTCACATTGCTAGCTGGGTTAGACGTCCAACACGCAATATCCTGTGATCACACACTGCAGGACATTTGAAGAACAGTTCAACTTTAACAGTTGATTTTTTTCTACTCGATTTTCTTTGTTATGTTCTGTCAACTCAAATGCATGTACTGCTGACAAAAGACAGTATTATAGCTCTGAAGATTTTTAGATAGATAGATATATTTTTCTTATATAGAAAATATATCTGTATAAGAGAATGTTTTAAATCTCCTATGATCTCATTTAAGATTATCTTATAAATTCTAAGAAGTACAGAGAATCTAGCCCATGTAACAGTTGTGTAGCTCTTTGTGAGGTGTGGCTTGAATGTTAAGAGCCATAAAATTTCCAAATTAAATTTTAACCACCTGTAAGTTATGTGACAGATCCCTTCTGTGAGGGGATTGAGAGAAGCATTTATTTCACTTAATCTTGTTATACTCAAAAAATGGATGAACATGTTCTTGGATATTCTCACCATATGCTTGTTCTGTCTTTTGGCTGAAGGTACAGTGGAAAAACAAATTAAACTGGGATGTGTAAAGCATGACTAGGAAGAGGAATTCAAGTGCATGTCCCCAGAAAACTTCAACCATAAAAGCTTATGTAACTCAGACATTCAAAAATGATGCTGCACTGCATCCATTCTCCCAGCTATACACTCATTATTTTTGCCTTTGGGATATCTGCTTGCTACTGGAGAACAAGATGACAGGGAAGAGAAGACGTATCTCTCTATTGCCCAGGAAGATACAACTTGCTGGCTGCTGTACTGTACATAGCAATCATGTAATTGCTTTTTAAATATTATGGTTTAATGATACCCTAATATCATTTGAGCAGGTTTGAAGGTTCCCATGAGTAAAAGAGCAGAATGGTGAAATCCAGTTCTCTTCAGTGTCTCAGAAAGGAGACGAGAGGATGATCAGATATGGTTCAGTCTTGTCATATGAGGTGCAATGATATGATGCCTCATTTGCTTTCTTCCTAAACAATCAAATAATATGTTCACTTTGTAATTCCATGTGGTTTATTTCCCTAGATCTCCTTTGTAAAACACCTTAGAATTTCAAATACACCAGGAGATGCCACTGTCCTTGTCTAGCAATTTCTCCATCTGTGATGGGGATCTGAGTATTCCGCAACCAGTGCCAGCTGCTCACAACCATAACACTTTCTGATGTCACCTTGCTGATGTCACCTAGGGTTCACTGAGAGAAGAACTGGACTCCTCAATAGCAGCTGGCAGAATCCAGCTGAGCAGCTCAGGTCATAGCTGCTTCTATTCCTTTAAGGCAGCTACATAATTATAAACATTAAGCAAGGAGAGAAGCTTCAGCAAAATTTGTACCTACTATGTCTAACTTAGCTATGTTAGGACTCTCAGCTGGATGTACAGGTATTATCCCTTTGGTTAATTGCCGTACATACAGCCCTACTACAAGGAAGGTAGAAGCTGGTCCTAAGCGTAGCTGACTGATCAGAAACCAGCTGATCAGAAACCAACTCTTGCCCTGAAATACTTATCACAGTACGAAAGTGTGTTAGGTGTAAGTCCTAGTAGTATTTGTCTGGGCACTGATGAAGTCAGATTTATGGTGCTGAGTACACAGTATATTACTGGGCTTAATTATAATTACATCATGCGCCACTACCGTTTCTTCCCCACTTTATCATTAATGACAAGAAAGTGGGACCAAGAGGAAGTGCTCTCTAACTGGTGGTTTTATAATTGTAATTCTATTTATTGCCATCGACCCAGTGGGAAATTCTGATTTCTCATATCCCATCAGAAAAAAAGGAAGAAAAACACAACTTCCTCCTGCCTTAGACTGTCCAGCTGAATTTCCCAGTATCTGCTGCTTTGCAGAAGCTAATATGCTAAGCCTTGTGATTTACTTCTGCTGACAGAGTACAGCAATTTTTTTAAGGCTGATAGGAGCAAGAATGTATCTTCTATCATTTGATTGAATGAATTCAGCCTAGATTAATTGATTATTTAGATATTGACATTTACAGCTTAGACAAGTAGGTTGTTACACAGGGTGATGCTAAGCACTGAGAAGCAGTGGATCATGGAAAGAGAACCAGCATGTACAGTAAGTGGTAAAGGTAGCTGGAATTCTTGCTGCTCTTTCTTCTAATCCATTTGCAACTTTTTCTGTCCTCCTTTTGTATAGTTTTCCTTCTGTTTCACGTAGAAATGCCACGCTCATACACCCACAGATTTTGGAAAAATAGATCTGTAACTAGTCAGAAGCTTCTGCTTATTGCAGGAAAGTCTGATTTCTTCCTGTAGTGCCAACTCTTGCTATTCCAGAACCATCTTTGAGATACAGGGGAAAATAGTAGGGGCTATTTTAAACTTTGAAATGTTAATCAAGAGCTACCATCCAGTGACGTAGTTCCAACTGAGAGGAGTCTCAAAGTATTTCTGATTCTTTCTAATAGCCCTGCTTTTGCTATGTGGCAGAAATTTCTAGGAATATGTCCAGTATTGACTTTGTGCTTCTGTCTTAGGACATACAGTTTCACAATGTGAAATAGCATGTTGTGAGCCTCCTAATAATAGCACCTTAAAATTAGAACTCTGGCTTTTTTCATGGAGTAGTGCTCTTCAAGAGTATCATCAAACAGGGTCTAGTATTAAATAATCAACCCAAGACATCTTGGTGTATTTCTAGTGTTAAGGTGCCAACTGCAAAAATAGACTGGCAGCGCTATGTAATTATGTATAAACACTGGAATATATTAAACATGTGGTAGGTGTTCAAATTAATTCAGAATAGATAAACTTTAGTTAATATTATTTATGCCGATTCTTTAGGCTGGTTGAAGATTCTCATGTGTGTTCATTTCTTAAACTTGGGAGGACTCAAACAGAAACTTAAGTAAGGATCCCAGCCATTTTTGCTGTCTCTCCTCTAAAGGCCTTCAGACTTCAAGCATAGTAAATATGCATGTTTAGTGCAATACTTCCTTACAGTACTGATGACCTTTTTTTAACCTTGTATTCATGTTAGATAAAAGAAGACTTTTTGTGTATGTGATACTGCTTTTCATTGCTGTGCAGCAATTACATTAGCCTGGAATTCGGGAGAATGAGGTTTGACTCTCAGCACAAATGCATATTTCCAAGTATCTCAATCTCACTTCTCTTTCAGGGAAGTGCAGGTAATTTTACTTCTCTGTTGTGATACATCATAAGATTTTGAGGTGCTCACATGCTGAAGAAGCAGCAAAAATATTTAGTATTGAATGCATAATTTGAATATTTGCACAGAAGAACTTGCAGAGGAAGGATCATTATTCTCTATATCTTGCAGATGTTCAAGGAAGTTGAAATGAGCCTCTTATATTAATGTGAGAAGAAAAATACCCATACACGATGTATTTCGTACGAATTTTCTTAGTATTCATAGCATACAGAAAGAAAATTGTAGTTTTGTTTATCTGAAATACAAGTGTATTTTTCTAATGTTTTTCAAATACTAACAGCAGTATTTCTAAAATATTTCTATCCTAGGACAAATTCAAATAAAAAAGTAGTGTTTTCTGCCACTACAAGCAGTCATATTGCTAACACACTTCTTTTAATTCACTGTTTACATATTTATGTGACCTTTAAATTATATACATTTTCCTCTGAAAATAGAATCTACGCCATTGTCTTGCTCTGTGTCTTAGACTTAGAATTAGTATTGAAGTTAGTTGGTTCTTTATGTAGAGCTAATGAACTCCTCAGATGTCATGGTCTTTTTCCTTTGAAGATAATGGAAGAGTTACTTTTAAGCCAGTAAGATAATTAAAAAGCACTGTGAACTTCCTTTCAAATGATTCCAGTTTAATTTGTCCATATAACTTCCCTGTTCTTTTTATCACTTGTTAAAGACACATGATTTACAATATTTACTATTGTGCAATGCTGCTTTTGAAGACGTGCATTAGATTTCTGAAAGTGATTGCATGAAATAAAAGACCCTCTTCCTCTTGGGGTTCATTCATAACCAGAACATAAGTTGAAAAGAGTTTTCTTCTTTTAGACACCTTTTATAATGTCCGTGTGTCACAGCGTCAATTCTTTGTCTTGCCCAGGTGACTTTTTCCAGAAGAGACCTTGGAGGAAGGGCAAGTCTCGACATGGGTACTTTTGGGAAAGTCACTATAAGCTACTGCTTAGGCACCTAAATAAACAGTATTAAAAAAAAAAAAAAGAAAAAGAAAATAAAGTCCTGCTGGGTGTTAATGTCGTTTACTAATGAAATTGTTTACATTTGTGCAGTGTGAATGATTCATTATCATAATTCCTTTATGCAAATCCAGGAAATAGGAGAGAAGTGCTTTATTCTCTTACCATTGAGCTATTTGAACCAGAGATCTCAAATGTTTTAGCTTTTTGGAGAATCCATGGCCTTATACTTTCATGGCCTTATGCTTTAGCTCTTCATTGCGTTTAAAATAAGACATATATAATCAGTGCAAAAATCCAGAGCCTTCATCATCCGAGTGCTGTGTAAGTAAAAAGCTGATCTCACTTGGATGCTTTCAGAATTAAATACTTTGAAAGTAGAATGTGCATTCAAGAAACACACTAGTCCCAATGGCTCATCTGGTGTGTTGAAATGAACTGGGAAGGCTGACCTGATAAGGTTGTTGAATGTAGGATTTGGAGTTTATGGCAAGCTGCAGGGTCAGCCCAGCTGAAACCCTAGGTGATAGGGAGGTCCACCTTCATATCCCCACCACTGTTCCATAGCTCTGAACTTCTGAATTGTCAAAAAAAAAATCTTCTTAGTCCTATTTACCTCCTCAGACAAGCACAGACAGCAAATGAGTGAAGTGCAACATAGCGATACCACCCAGACACACTCTAAACCAGGGTGTCCTTTGTAGGCATCAATGGGGAAGAGGATTCTGCCAGAACAAAGGCAGTGAATCTGGTATGCGTTGTTGGTGCTGCTTGCTCTTATGGAAATCAATGTTGGTGGAAATTGTCATCAAGAAGCAAGAAATATGGGACCAAATCCATTTCTGTAGATACTGAAAGATCAAAATAATCATGACAAACTGAATTCAGAGCATTCTTCTCCCACCTTGTCTGGTGCTGCCACTAAGCACGCGGGAAAGTTCTACTGCCATAAGAAAACACAGGAAGGATCACAGCTGATAGTTTAAGTCTGATTGTGAAAAGCTGTAGATTATGGTTCCTCTTTCCAAGCTCTAGGAATTTTTTTACTTGGTTTAATTGGGATTTTTGTTGGTTTGTTAGTTTGGAGTTTTTGGGGGGAGGGAGTGAATGTCATTTTATGTTTGTTTGTTTATTTATTAGCTTATTTTTTTTTTAGAAATGTTTTGTCCAAAATCAGGTTTTAATGTTAAATTGTTTTATGAATGAAAAGGAAGCTTGAAGACATGCTAGAGTCTTGATGTGTTCCAGAGAAACTGAGTAGAGTTTTAGTTGACAACCTACTTCTACTAGTTTGTCAGCTATTACAGAAAAAAAATAGGATCATCCAAGCATCCTCTGGCCTACTCCTTTGAGAAACTATCAAAAGTATTATTTTGTTGCATTGCATTGCAGACCTGGAGGCCCTTCTTTCTTGAGCTCCAAATCATGTGGGGGTTTTGGCAGCCTTCCATCCTATGCTGGTTTTGAAAGGATATTTGGCTGAAATTTAATTTTGTCTTGAAGCAGCATTTAATTAACCTTTGTGCCTCTGAGATTAAGATTTAAAACTGTCAGGAAGTCTGTTATCTATCTCAGTTTTCACAAGTAATTGCTAAATGGAACTGACAAAATACTCCATCAGAATACTTTCAATTTTGGTTGAAGTTTGTGAGGAACTCTTCATTACTAGGAAGTCTGTAGTGGCAGTAACTGGTTAAACAAACATAACCATCTCACATCATGTGTTCAGCTTCTACTGATGACTCAAGCTCAATTCCTACACAGAATGAAGTCAAGATTATTGGCTAAACTACACATATCCTTTCCCACCAGGCACAGTATTGCAAGTACCGTTTAAAGCATAATCCACAGCATAAGATACTGCAAGGAACAAGGCTGCCTCTCTATCCTTTATTTATTCTAGCCAAACCACATAAAAGGATGGATTAAAGTGCTGAATCAAGATATTCCTAAATTATGTCATTATTATGTTGTAGACTTGTCTCAGCAAAGATGACTCAGCGTTTTAATGGTGAAATAATTTCCTAAATTGTAATGTAGTTATAGAACATGACATAGATTGCCCAGAAATTACAGTGGAAAGCAGAAGGCAAGAGAAGTGATGCAACTATTTTTTTCTCTAGGTTTCCCCCTGGCTTTTTGTTTGGTTGGTTTTGGCAGTCTTCCAAGACATTTCTGTTCAGTTAAGCACCAGGTACTCAGTTGACAGTGGGCAAACTTTCACTCCAGTGACTCCATCTTCTCAAAAATTCTGAGGTCAACAGTCAGTTGCTGATCTTGATGACAAGTCTGCAAACCCAGATGGATTGTGTCAGGCACAATGGAGCCATTCCAGACAAACCATGTTTTAATAGATTGGTATCTGGCCTGCTTACGAATTCTTTTTACTGTAGTATTTGTGGAAAGTGGCAAGAGAAAATGAGAGAGTTCTTGACCAAGGAGAAGAGTTTCCTTAGTTGCCTAGTACAAATATATAAAGGAAGTAATTAATAGGACCCATTTTTTGCCTCAATTGCAGCACCTCTATGTCCTGATACAGGACAACAACAAAATTAATCACAGAATGTATTAATTACTTTCTTCTAAAAAGAGATTTTGCTAAGGACTTTATTCAGTCAGATAAAAATGATTTATCCTTAAATTTATGTATTGTTTCCTTTCCCTGCAAAAAAGATCTCAGCACACACATTCACATAGGCTTTCAAGGTATCTGTCTGCCTGTCACAGCTCAGAACTAGTACTCCCCAATTGAGTTCCCCTCACTAAGACCTTCCAAACCACACACTTTCTCTCACTCCCCTGCTTTCTCTCTCCTTCCACCTGCAGCAAACTGGAGAGAATTGAAAGAACAAAAGGCAAAGATCACATGTCAAAGTAAGAATAATTTACTGGGAACTGCTATGAGATAAGAAAAGTAACAGTAACAGCAACAATACTGATGACAGAGGGAACAAGAAATTAAATAATTCACTTGGAAACCCCCCTACAATAGACAGTGCCAGATGGCTCCCTCCAACATGTTTTCTTGACCAGACCAGATCACCTCTTCCGTGGAGGAGAGTCCCTTTTCTCCACCCCTGACAAACATGTGAGGTGGTACAGAATAATCTTCAGGTTCCAGCCATGCCCCCTCCTGCAAAAAATTAGTCCTGTCCTGGCCAGAACCAGCACACTGTCTCAAGAAGTCACAGCAATTCTAACAACGAGATTGTGTGTCTTCTTCTTAAAAAATAATGTATTATTCTATCTAGAAAATTCAGTGCAGAACCTAGTGCATGAAAGGTTATGACTTGTGCTTATGTAGGCTGTCAGATTACTTATCTACAGAGATCCTTTCTGAATCAGTCACACCTTAGCTAATTCTCTGTTTCAGGCCAATGGAGAACTTCTCATTATACTGATCCGGCAGCATATTAGATGCGTAATTTCTTCCAGCAGTGGTTTAAAAATGCTTCTTCTCCAGATCCATTGACATAACTTGCAAGAAACTGAAGCTATTGCTGGAACACAGTATAACAAACTGCAGGCACTCAGCCTCAGTGCTTAGACTTTATGTACCACTTGAAGCTGCGTTTTACACTAAATTTGCTATACTTGGAGCATCAAGGCATTCCCAATCACCATACTGTTCCCCTTAAAAGGTCACTTTGCAACATATGAACCGGGGAGTCCTGCAACTTGTCACCCTCAGTCTTCACTATTTTGCAGCAGATTTAAGTGGGTTGATTTTACTTAGACTTATTTAGATTTTTTTTTACTGCAGTTTACTTTTTTTTTACAAGTGTCTTTTGGCTTTCCAAGAGTAAATCAGGGCAATTGCTACTGTCTTCTCAAGCTCTGTAGCTCACAATATGTTACAAAGAGCAATTTTAGTTGCCACATTCGTGTCCTGCTTCATTATTCGGTGTTTCTCCCCACTAGTCAGATAATCCAGGAGCAGGTATCTGTTAAAATCTCCAAATGTTCTTTCTTAATGAAAACAAAGAGAATAGAACCTGTTGGGTTACAATTGTGTGTTCCTTATCTTCAGATACTTCTTAATACATTTAATACAGGTTGTACTTGAAGGGATACTAAGTCTGCAGAAGGAAGGCAGAGAGACCTTGACAAATCAGAGAGCTGGGCAACCACCAACTGTATGGAGTTCAGCAAGGGCCAGTGCCAGATTCTGCACCTGGGATGGGACAACCCTGGATGAACAAACAGACTGGGACATTAGATGATGGAGAGCAGCGCTGCGGAAAGGGACCTGGGGGTCCTTGTCTAGAGCAAGCTGAACATGAGCCAGCAGTGCCCCCGTGGCCAGGAAGGCCACTGTGTCCTGTGGAGCATCAGGCACAGCATCGCCAGCCAGGCAAGGGAGGGGATTGTCCTGCTCTGCTCTGCACTGGGGCAGCCTCACCTCAAGTGCTGGGGGAAGTTTTGGGTGCCACAATATAAAAAAGATATTAAGCTATTAGCGGCAAAGGAGGGCAACAAAAATGTTGCCTCAAGGGGAAGCTGTATGAGGAGCAGCTGAGGTCTCCTGGTCTGTTCAGCTTGGAGAAGAGGAGACTGAGGGGAGAACCTCATTGTTGTCTTCTCCATTCTCACAGGGGTAGATGTAGGGGCAGGCACTGATCTTTTCTCTGTGGTGAACAGTGTCAGGGCTTGAGGAAATGGCATGAAGCTGTGCCAGGGGAGGTTTAAGCTGGATATCAGGGAAAGGTTCTTCACCTAGAAACAGGGTCCCCAAGGAAGTGCTCACAGCATCAAGCCTCACAGAGTTCAGGAAACATTTGGGCAATGTTCTCAGGCACATGGCATGACTCTTGAGGCACTCTGTGCAGGTCCAGGAGTTGGACTTGTGAGTGCCTTCCAATTCAGAATATCCTTTGATTCTATATATTTTTACTGAGTCCTTTATTGTCTCCTTCCCTTTTCCCTTACATGACACTAAGCTCTGAAAACTGGCATTGCCCAGTTTGAAAACTACTCTAAAACTTGGATTCTGTAGTGGTTTCAAAGATGCACCAAAGGAAGCTTAAGAAATAGAAAATGGAAAGAGCGAATAGGAAGCCCTTGAACTATTAACGTAACTAAATAGCAAAACTAGTAAGAAACACCTTTTTCCTGAATCAATTTGTCGCAAGAAAATCCCTGTCTGAAATGGTGGTCTCCTCTACCTGTTCATGCCTCTGCCATGCCATTCCTGTTGTTGCTCAGATAACAGCTTTGTTGATCTTAAGAAGCATCAATCTAAATCTTCTAAGAGTGCTTGTGCAGTGCTACTGATTTTCTATGCTGCATATGATGTGGAGTGCCCACCTTATGCTGAACCTGATGCATGCCTTACAGGCAGGAAAAATTGCATATTTCAGATACATATGTAAAAAAACCAAACAGAAAACCCAAACCCCAGCCCCCTCACTTCTCTCTCAAGATACTAACTTTCCATCAAATACCAGGCAACCCTGGTGTGCAGGCATCTGCATGAAGCACTGGACATGTACAACGGTGTGTTGCAACTTTTTAATTAATGTAATAAACTTCCTTTCTGATGCCAGTGAATTAGACTGCCATTTGGGATTTTTTCAGATAATGAATCAGAAAAATAAAATATTACAACACAGTGCAAATTTTTATAGCTCTGGCCAAATGGTTTTTCTTTAGACACAGTTCTCAGGATCACACATGGTAATGTTGTGTTACAGGAGAAAATCTCTTAGTATTGTACGGGTAAAAATAGCTCTTTGCCCCTTCATCAGTCTGATCAGGAGAAAAAGGTTTTTTTACAAGGAGTGATTTGTTACTACAAGTTCTTATAACCCATAGTTTTGAAATTAGGCGGTCTCACATGAATGATGAAAGAGTAGATGTAGTTGTTTTTACATGCATTTTGAATGGGGAAAAGTAGGTTTTCTATACATAAAAATCCTGTGCACCTTAGACCTAGACATGCAATAACATAGGTGGGAATCAGACCAGGGATTTTGTTTCCCGCACTGTATATGGTATACAACACATACAAAAATGTGGAACATTTCCATTCTTGGCAAAGCGCATCCACTTAGTGGGATGGAGCGCAGAGCTTCAGATTCTCTTGAATGAGTTTGGGCCTTACAACCAGAAATTAATTGCCTACTGCAGTGATATGGATGCCCTTCAATAAACACTTCAACACAATTTGAAAGAAATTCTGTTGAACTATACTGAACCTTTTTGTAGAGAATGAGTTTTTGGGAAAGAGGGAATGTATTTTTCTGTCTGTCTGAGCACAGAATTGTGAATCAGTATAAAATGACAAGGTTATATCCATAGCAGATGATGTAATGCCAGTTCTGAGGATTTTGTCGATGTCTGGCTCCTTTATCTAAGATTACTGTGAATTTATGGCTGGGAGTGTTGAGGCTGTGTAACAAGTGATATTGAATAGGTTCAGCAAACTCAGTTCTCCTGAGCAAGATGCCTGAGCTATAAAACCTCCTGAATGACCCAAGAAGAATGATGAAGGAGTGAGTAAGTCAGGAAAATTATTGCAACCTCAACAGTTGGAATAAATTTCCTTTAGACCAGCTGTGGTGAGTTGACCTTGGCTGGATGTTAGGTGCCCAGGAAGCTGCTCTATCACTCCCCCTCCTCAGCAGGATAGCGGGGGAGAAAATCACATGGAAAAAAACTCGCAGATCAAGATAAAGGCAGTTTAATAACGAAATGCTGTGCGTGGAAGCAAAGGAGAACAAAATATTTATTCTCTCAATCTCATCAGCAGGCTATGTCCAGTCAAGTAGGACCTCAGAACACATAGCGGCTGGTCCAGAGGACAAACAGCTTAAGAATGAATGCTTTCCACCCCTTTTTCTTATTTTTATTGCTGAACATATGTCACAGTTTATGGATTATTACTGGGTAAGTTTGTCTCAGCTGTCCTTATTGAAGGACATCTTTGAGTGAAGGGCAACCTTGATGCTGTGGGAGCCCTGCAGCCAAAACACTGGTACGTCATCAACGCCTTTCTAGCCTTTCCAAATACCAAGAACAGCATTATCACGACTGCTAAAGAGAAAATTAAGTCCACCCCCTACAGACCCAACACACCAGCTGGGGAGGATACCACAGTGAGTCAGTGGTGGAAAGTTTTGTTTGAACTCATTTTGGTTTAGTTTTCACTCTCCTTGTCTTGTGAAAGATGAAATCTCCCTGACAGTTCAGAAAAATTAGATTCCTAGAAAATCCAAAAATTAATTTAAGCCTGTAAAATTCATACACTCTTAAAGGAGGGCAAGAAGATGTAGTATGGGAGATTGCAGCAACGGTTAGCTGTAAATAATGTTTCCTACATACAGTATTTGGAGTAGCATAGCTCTGTAGTATAGGGAAGAATGAGTAGATCCATATCCTGGAGACAAACATACCATACTGTAACCAAGTGAGCTCTGTTATTTGTCTGAGAGTAACTGCAAGAACATAGGAAAATTATTGCGGTAAGGAACTACAGAAATATTATGTAATGTGGTTATATCTGAAACCAAATTGCTATCTAGCTGTACAAACTTAATACTGCCCATATGCTTGAACACTGAAATAGTCTCCAAGCAGTGCAAATGCAGTCTGCATTCAGCAGGGGAGGACCACAGTGCACAGTGGAGAGCCAGAGCTGTAAAGGAACCTTCTAGCTGGTGCGTGTGCAAGGTCAAGCCAGAAATGCTGATCTCTTTGGAATTAGAGTATTGTCAGTGATCTGCGTGTTTTTCTGTAGAAAATGCTGGAGCAGGAGTACAAAAAAAATGTGTCTGAAATAGACTGCAAATTATAGTGAAGCAAAATAATACGTAACCTGAAAAATACATGTAGAGGTCCCAATTTAATATTTAACATAGCAGCTTCTCAACATGTGTATAAAGCATATTTTGATATCTGGTGACAGCACAAAGAGTCTTTGCAGTTTTTCTCTCTGGGAGCTGTCAAACTAGCCTTAATGAACTGTTACCTGTCTCCCACACAGTTATGTCCTCAAACATGAGACCTTCTACAGTCATGCTGAGCCAAAAAATTTGGAAGTCTCACTGGTCTGAATTCACCAACTACCCTGTGTGCCAATGCAGCAAACAAACACATATTTCAAAGATGTACACCATGTCTTTTTACCCTACTTTCTTCAAACCCAGTGAGCAGAACAGGACTTAGACTGTTAATTTTTTTTTCAGATCAATCAGTCTTTTGATGCATAATGTTACCTTCTTGTACCAGTAGTGAATTGCTTTAATGGAAATGAAAGCCAGAGCTGCGGGTGCCAGTTCAACTGGCATGAATATGAATAAGGGGCCTTCAGAGAAAGTGTTTACCCATGGGAGGTCAGGAAATAGGGAAGACTGGATGCTAAGGTCATGACAGCAAGGATTTAATGTTTTACTGGGCAGCAGCCGATGCTGCACCTGCGTGAAAATATAAAGCTAGAATTCTCGAAGAGGTAGCAGCATTGAGATGTCTCAGCACCTCACCTGTTACATCTGCCCTCAATTCCTAAAGAGCCAGGTACATCCAGGAAGACTAAAGTGACTGATGCCATTGAAGCTGTTAGCAGAAACAGGACTGTAATACCTGATCAGTCTGATTATTTGCAGTTCTCTGCACATGCATAAGGAAAGCTCTACTTTCTCCTACATTTATAAGCTTTTTAAGAGTGTTCCCTACAAAAGTATTGCAAGCAAATTGCAGTGGTTAATTTCTGGTGAGCAATGATCCCATTATCCCAGCAGAGGGAAATCTGGAGACATTGTCAAAGCAGATTGAGTTTTACAGAAGTAAAACCAGCTTGATGTCATAAATATACCAGAATTAGCTAGTGAAGGTCTTTCTTTTTGATTATATGACTGCAGAAATGATTGGCTGATTTTATTGCTTAGTATGCATTAGGAAATGTTTGTTTTTAAGCTGCACTCCCAAGAGCATTATCTGGAACCTTAAATACACTAGTGGTGTCACCAGGCTTTCTATAAAAATTACATCTATTTTTGTAAGTTATTCAAACTTCTAAGTTATTGATAGAAGTGTGATGTAGTATTTGGGATTTTTTTTCCTTCTTCTTTATGTATTTTATATGTGCCAGAAGTAGTTAACAGATCTTCACAAAAAATAAAGATGGTATGCTTTAATATATTAAAAGCATCAGGTTTTATAGAAAAGGACACATATTACTTAATGAAAACTGTTTTGGTGCTTAGTAGAAAGTTATGTTGTAATAAGTGGGGAAAAAAAAGGTGGTTGTCTTTTTCTTCTTTTTTCTCTCTCTCAAGTGTTCATCTGCTGCAGAAACAAGAGACAATGTAATGGTATCTCCAAAAGGGAATTCTACTGATCTGCCTATGGTGGCCAGTAAAAGGAACTTCAGATGCCTGAGAAGTATATAAGTGACTGAAGTCTGTAGTGTAAAGCTAATCATGAGAAGAAAAGATTCCTGATTAGTCATGAGAGTGAGGAAGAATAATAACATAATTATTATTGAATGTATTGAAATTGGAACAGAAATCACCACAACCAAGTGGCTTAGGATAAATTTGATCTCATGTTCTAAAGCGACGGAAAAGTCTGGAAAAAGCTACCCAGTGCCAAGATGGAATTATTCTGAAGTGATAGGACATAAAATCTTTGCAGAAACAACCAACCACAGACTCCTAGTCAATTTACTGAGCAAGTCTCCTTGGCCTTCTATGCAAGCCCTTGCCACAAAACTGCACTCTAGAATTTGAAATTTCATTTTAATACTACTGTTTCTGAAAAGGAAAAATAAATATGTAAGAAACTGAACCAGATGCATACTGCTACTTGAAGCTCAAGAGTGCTGACTCACCATCACAAGGAACTTCAGCTCCATGATTTCTCTTCCTCTCTCAAGCCTTCCCCAGGGCTTTTCACCCCAGCACTGCAGGAGCATGCAGTGCAAACATACATAGCTGCTCCCTATTCTCGTCAGTTCATAATACAATCTAAGGTCATCAGCAGTTTTTACATGTCAGGCTGGAAGCAGTGGCATGACGGTAAAGAGTATGCCACTCACTGTAGAAGTGATAGGTGTGTGGATGCCTGACCCCGGAGCAAAGATACTGTTTTATACTTGCTAATTTAAAAGTAATTTTGAACCTTAGTCATTTGCTTGGTTTTGTCAATTGTGGCTTTACAAACAGTCTCACAAACTTCACAACCACCAAACTGGGGGAGAGCACGGCAGGGGGAAGAGGCCAGGGAACAGGGATGCAGGAACTGCTGGCTTTGGTTTTGCCAGGAAGTGTCTGTATCACCATAGCCAGCAGGAGGGCAGGGGACAGTGTTGATTGTGGGGGACAGGAGGTGCTTCTGTGCCTGCAGCTGAGCCTACCGCAAATACAGTTTAATATCTGTCTAGACAGCATGTGAACTCCATAATTTGTCTCAAGGATAAACTGTCCCAGCAGTCTATAGCAATTTGTGTCACTAGTCGGCTGTTCTGCAGAATACCTTGGTGATCTTCCTAGCCCCATTCACAAGTGACTTCTAGGTGTTAAACTGCTTCCATTTATATTGAACTCAGAAACTGTGGTTTTGAGCACTATATTTAGGATTTCAGTGTTAAACTCCTCATCATCAGTATGTAAACCCTCACTGACCTAAAGATATTGATGAAGAAAACCAAAGCACACTGAAAAAATCATATCACTGTATGCTAATTAAAAAAAAAAAAGAAAGAAAAAAAAGAAAAAAAGAGAGCAACTTGATTTTTAGAAGTGTCTGAAGTTCCACCCTGTAATGGTGGAATGACTTTTAATTTTCTTAAGCAAATTGACTTTTCTCCTGAGACCTTGAGCCCTGGTCAATACAGAAAAACTTGCTTACAGAGTCCTCTGCAAGATTTCTATAACCTGTATAGCTGAGAAGTCTGTCTGTCGTGTCAAAGATGAGGTGCTTTTGCACAGAGATGCCCTTTTCCTTGGATTTGTTATCTGGCCTGGACAGTAGGGCATACTACATGGTTCTTATAGAAAATTGAGGATAAACACAAGCAACTCCTGACCTTGCATATACGTCAAGTAGACATATTGGCCTTTTTAGTTGCTGCTTCACACTGCTTAGGTGATGAAGGTGCCACATTCTGTGCCAACACTCATGAGAAAACACCCCATTTCTTCATCACCTGGGAAGAGCTACCAAATTATCAAGAAATGTGTTACAGGTGAGTCAGGGGAAGAGGCGGATTTTACACCTGCTGAGCAAACCATTGTCGGGCTAAGTCAGTACATCATCAATTTCTTTTGTTGGTGGCTAAATATTTAGGATAGAATAGTGCTTACTTCACATTTGTTGGCAGGAAACAATCTCGTCATGTGGCAGTACTGCAGAACTTAACCAGGATGTACAGCTCAAGATACAATAGCTAGATAACAGGCCTTCCTAACTCACAGTGCTGCCCAGAGTTTTGATCTATGAGTGCAGTGTTAGCACTAACACTGTATGTGGTCCCACAAGGTAAGTCATTGCTGTCTGGAATCTCTATCTGATCATCAATTCAAATCTATCTGCAAGTGCTAGGTCAGCAGGTTAATTGGAAATTTGTGACTGGTTTAACTATGCAGAAAAACTAGAGTAATGTCTCACAGGTTTGTATTTGTAAGACACAAGTATGTTGAGGTCAGTAAGTCAAAGGCCTTAGAGAAGCATCCCCAAATTTTTTCAATTCCTGTGTCAGCAGAGCACTCTTACTATTCAGTATTTTGAGATTTACTGCCAACAGGAAACCTCTAAAGCAAAAACCCCTGGGGCTTTTGATTGTATAATTCTAAACAGCGTAACAATACATTTTGTAGCTTTTATTGCTCTAGTGCCTGAGGCCAACAAACTGCAGTTCTGTGAGGCTTACTTCCTCAGAATGATTTAGGGCAGGGTACTTGAGTAGCAGGGATGTTCAAAAGCCACAAAGACACTGATGTGTATCAAAAAAGAGAACTGAAAGTAAAGGAGTTTGCTTGGGCAGACATCTCATTCTGTTGCTTTCCTCCTGCTGTTGCGACTGTTTTCCCATGCAAACCAACAGGCTCCTTCTGCACAGTGATTTGCAGCTCCTGTAGCTCTCTCAGCATGTTATTCATTGTTTCTGGCATATCTTCTCCAGCTGTTGCTTGGCAAGAGCCTTCCTGTGTCCCTGCTGGTGTCTCAGTTGCTAGTGGAATGTTTGAAATGTGTATGCTTTTGGAAAGGCATATATAATGATGGTCCAGGCAGCCCCCTACGGTAGCTTCAGGCGAAAAAAGGACAGTGTGACTAATACTCAGCCCATATTTTGTGCTTTTATGATACACCACAGAACACAACAATGCTTTCAGATTTTCTTCTCTCTTTCCTTATAGAATCATATTTTAATTTCTTTTACAAGCTTCTAGGATGCTCTTTTTCAAAACCGCAAAATACAGTTTAAGCCTTTTTCTTTAAATTTATCTTCCTCATTCTGTATGGGTTATTAACTTTGGTTGTCTTTAACACCATAAGGCAGATATTATAAATTATTAGGGGACTAAATATATTCATGTTGAGATGCAGAGTTCCCCTCTTTGTTTCCAAGCTTCCTGCCCCCACACTAGGCCAGATTCTTTAATCAAGAAGTGCAAAGGAGGAAAAAACCCCTATGGTCCATCCAAAGACAACTGCTGCTTTAAGTCAGTTTTTTTAAATCTGCATTTACACTTCCTTTAAAGCCTTACCCAATTTTCTGCCTGTAGAATTTCTCTGCTTTGGAGCAATAGCCACATGGGAAAAAGTTTCCAGTGCATGTTCCATCCTTATTTTTCAATAACGTTACATAGAAGAAGAGGTAATTCCTGCTACCTGCTGAGCTTGCTCTGTAGCTTTGGGCTGTTTGAGTAAACCTGTTTCTTGTCCCCTCCTTAATACTTCCTTAAATCATCAGTTTCTGCTAGTTCTTAGATGTGTCATATTTGGTTAACAAAAGGGAAAACAGATTTAATTCTGTTCTATAAGATTTCCTTGGATAAGTTCTGTGTGTGGAGAAAAAAAAGGATCTGCTGCCTTCACTATCAGAAACCTCTGCTCAGGGCAACTAAAAAATTCATTTCTTGGAAGACAATAGATGTGGGGCAACAAGAGTGAATGGCTGTTGGGTGAAACATATTTAATTTCCCCATTTTAATCTTCCATGCTAAAATTGAGTCTCAATTTTTAATGGTTCTGCTGGGAATTCACAGTAAAAAGGGACGTTCTGGTGGGACAATGTCATTGTTCCATCACTGGTGTGCATGATCTTAGCCCAGAATATTGATATCTTTGTCCATCAAGATAAATAACTCCATTTTTCTTGGGTTCTCTGACATGTATCCTTGTTAATATTTTACTGCAACATAGGAACTAGACACCCAGAGAGCTGATTCCTCACGATTTCTTTCTTCATCAAATGTGACAGGGACAATTCCTGCTAATAATGCAATAAATCTAGTCATTTGAAATATCTCCAGATTTTTGACAGTTTTCTTGATGTTGGTAAAACGAAAATTTTTCAATAGTTTCTGTATTTTATCTAATAAAATTAAAGAACAAGTTTTTAGGGTTTTTTTGGTTTAGGGTATTTTGTTAATTTGTTTTTGTTTCTTCCTTTCTTTAAAATCTTACAGATTTGAAAGAAAACTGCTATATTGAATGTGCAACACTTGTGAATTACCTAATATACTGCTTTGGAAGAAATTATGATGACATTCATGACCTCTTCTCCCTTGCTAAGTTGCTAAAAATTTTCCTGACAAATCTGAAATGAGTACATTTCTGCATGCATTTGTGTATTGTCAGACACGTATTTGAAAACATGGAGAAGCTTGTGTTTCAGCAACGTACTCAATGTGCTTTCGTCTAGCATTTTTTACATGCACGGCAACCATCTCTTGCATACATGGGAGTAATTAAATCTCCTGTTTGCAGTAGCACTTTTTTGCTGACTGAGGGGTTCAGCACTAGGCAGGCTTGCTTCAGCCTGTGGAAAACTTGCCGGTCAACAGAACAGCTGACTTAAGGTACTAAACAAATAAAACCTTCACTAAGTAGATGTTTTTCTGCCTTTCTGTACATATACTCCATTATTTGAGTAAAAGCAACATATGACTGTTTGTTGAGCCTTACTTCAGCCTTAGGGCCTGGCTCATGAAATGTCAGTTTCCCCCCTTTAGTCTCCTGCTAGAAGAAATGTCTTACTGATACCATTTCTGCATGGATGGCTCTGCCTCAGCTAGGCAAAAATCACTTTTTTTCTTTAGCAAAGGGGTTTGGAAGGGCAGAAATGCTTTGGTGCCTCTGACCAAGAGAAACGTGACACACTGGAACTCTTGATGTAGTAAGGGGGCAGGGAAGAAGAAAAAGTAGATTTGATTTGTTTGCTATGAAGTCATGCAAATGCTATTGTGTTGTAAAATAAGGAATACAACATAAGGAAATTATGAGTGGAATGATGTACTTTTGTATGTCAGGTCTACCAGATATGAGGAGATAATACACTTTTGAAGCAGGCAGGTTATTTTCAGATGAGAAAGCACATTGGAAAGGACATTCCCTCATCTAACTCCTACTTTTTTAGTAGCTATCTTCTAAGGAATATTTTTTCATTGGGAAGGGTTGCCATGAGCTATTTCTAGGATGAATGACAGAGAAACCATTGTGGTTTTCCTTTAAACTAGTGTTTGATTACCTCAGATGCCACCTACAATGTACTAACCCCTCTGGCTTGTATTTGCTTCATTACTGTAAGTTGGCTTATGGAAAGAGAACTAGATTAATGCCAGTTCAAAGCTTGGACTGGCACACCTATCACCTAGAGAAAAAACTATAGTGATGTTAAAGTTATTAATCCAGCAGTTACTGTTCAGTGCTTATATGCTGCAGTAGAATGGAAAGTGAGGACAAAGCCTTTATATTTGACATGTTTTAAGGACTGATGAAAGAAAATCCCAAACCATTTCTGTAAAAATACTTCCCAGTTTGGCCTGTTACCTCCTTCACAGGAAATTATGCCACAACCTGAAAGCACTAAATTTTTTGGGGGTGAAAAAGGGAGATTCTTTGTATTTTCGGTCTGACTCTGGAAAACAATGTTTTGTCCCTTGTTTTGTTGGCTCAGATTTCCCTGGAGAGCTTACAGTGACTATTCTGACTATTCAGAGCCTATTGAAAATGGGGTTCTCAGACAGAGCTGGAGCCTCTAGGCATAATTCTAATACAAAAAAAAAAATTAATCCAGGGTACTACATGAATGAATTTGTAGATATCCTAGGGCACTTGCTCTCCCTTGAGAGTAATTTTAAGTATATTAATTATTTAACAAGCATGACATTGCAGATATAGTCTGAAGATTGCTGCTAACACACTTCTCTCTCCCATACGTCACTGTCCTTGAGGAAATGCCTGCACTGTTCATGCTTGTAAGTCAGGACTGCAGCCTACTCTTCTGACATTGTTTGAAAGTTTACTTGGCTTGAGCAGTTAAGAAAGATTTATACTTGAGCAGCGACTTCAGAAATGTACCAACCCCATTATTAGCTAGGGACACTGTGCTCTTGTATTTTGGGTTTGCTTCTGAGTGGAAAAACACAGAAAATGTCAGAATGACCTGACCTGTATTCCTCTCAGTCTTTGTCCTTCACTTCTTCCTCCACAGTCCCCAAAAACGTCAACAAGAAATAGGCTCCAAGTTTCACTTCAAAATAACTGTCCCTTCTCAATCCGCTCTCAGTTTAAAGTCAGTGCTACAGTGTTCATGTTTGCACATGGTAGTGATTTACTTAATTTGGCAAGATTGGTAACTATCTTTATAGATATTTGTTAAACACAGATATGCAGTCTGTGTATTGAAAGTGTAAAAAAACCCAACAGCAACAAAGGAAAGGAAAAGGAAAGCAAACCAAAACTACACTCTTCACATCTTGGGAGGCACTTATTTTTCTGACCCTCTGGCTCCTCTTTTGACATTATTAAAGACTTTTCTGTCAGCATATTCTTGCAAAAACATCACAAAAGGTGTGCAACACTTTCAGAAGTGTCTGTAATTAGGTTTGTGGGAACACTGACAGCTCAGAGGATATGTGGATCACATGCATTTCTTTCTCATTGCATTTACTGCTATGAGTCATGGAAAAGAAATGAATGGGTGCTCCAGCACGTTTTCCAAAACTGCAGCAGCCAAGTTCCTTTTGGTAGTAATTGCTTGCTTATGCATGCATATTGAACACAGACATTCATTTTGATGTACAGCTTACATACAGAGGGTGAATATCTTGTTAAAGCCAGGGAGCCCAAATGGAGGAATACCAAATATAAGCACGTGACACCTCATGTTTCTCATCAGCTACTGGCCAATGAGTGTACACTTTTCACCAAACTGTTCAATCCTGGCTCAAAATGACAAAACTATTTTAAAACAGTTCACCCATATATGAATGACGGAAAAGAAATTAGAGAAGCCTGACTATCCCTGATGGCATTTGCCCATTGTTACTGCCTTTTGTTTGAGTCCACATATGTATACTTGTATCGTGAAGCTTGGAAATTTTTGTTGTTAGTAGCTGCAGGCTGCATTCAGTCCCTGTTTTCTCTTAGCTGTCATCAGGCTCCACACAACCCTTAGCCTCACAGCTGAGATCACAGCTGTCCTGTGTCCTGTGAGGCACATTGTGCCTCATTTATTTGTTCTTACGAGACATACTGCTGGAGTGCTGTTTCCTCCTCCCTAGTGAAACTCTTACCTAAAGAATCAAAACCATGAAAAGAAAATACAGATAAAGAATTGACTGTATTCTTAGGAGGTTGTTTTCTAATAGGCACATTCCCATCACTACTGCCTGCAGAAGAGGTCAGCAGGGTTTGAGGAAATCATCATATTTTGCACATCATGCTTGAATTTCAAGTGCAAAAGCACTATCTACAATGCTATTGCCTTGCCAGTCTCTGTGCTCTGTCATGGGCTTGGGAGCTCTTAACATTGGAACTTCCTTGCATCTTTCCTCAAGTATATTACCACTTAACCACTCAAGAAAAGCTCATAGATTGAGTATGGATAATAAAGGCACCCTTAAATGTCAACCCCAATATGCACCACTTCCTGAGACCTGCCAGCCTGAGGAAGCTCCCTTATGCTGGATGAGACCCAAGAGAAATTTACTCAAAGGAGATAATGATCTGTGGAAATAACCCTAGCATCAGAAGTCAGGAGATATTTCACCAGCAATTGAAGTGTTCTAATAGCTGAAATATTTTTCTTCTGCATCTCTGCAGAGCAGCTTTTGCCAAGTGCTTCATTGCTATAATGAAAAACCTTCATTATATGAGCAAGAGTCATGGAATATCTCTACTAGATAATCTAATTATCAAAACCGAGACGATATAGTTGCTGGTATCTTATCACACTTATGGGACAGTGTACCTATTATTGTAGTTCCAGAAGTCTTGTTCATATGCTCATTCACTAATCTTCCCCCTCTCCCCTTGCTTTTTTTTTTTTTTCTCTTTTTTTCTGTGTCAAAGTTTGAAAAAATAGAGTTGTGCTTTGCACTGTCCTTTTGTGGTCATGTACAGAGGAACTGGAAAAAGGGACACACACCACAAGGTTCTACAATATGACACAAGACTAAAATAGGGCAAAAGAACAAACAGAAAATCATCATGAACAGCACATGGAGGAAAAAAGTAAGGGAACTATCAGAGCATGGAGACAAGACATAAAGAGCATAAGGTAACAGCAGTAGCAGACTAGCCAGAGCTTTGGCCACAGAGTCAGACCTGTGATGAGAGGAGACTTGAGAAAATGGGTCTTTCTGATGCTGCTGACCCAAGCTCAGAGCTCTCATCCAGATTACGGCAGAGCTTTAAAAACACTCATGTTCTGGTGCTTTTGTTCAAGCCTCTTCAGTCACATTTCATTCAATGCAGCTTGAGGGGAAGATTGATTTTATTTTATCAGTGTATGAGGAATGTGGAAACAAGAAGGATGTTGGGGGAGAAACCAGTTGCTGCACAGGGATCTTGAAGATTTTGATGCTATGGACTGGCACAAGAAAATGGGTTTTATAGATAAATACAGATAAATTATATATAAATACATGTGTGACAATTTTCATGCCCTATATTTGCAGTGTACCTTGCCCTGGTTATTATTTTACAGAGTGCTAACTTTATTTTTTCTTTACTGCAGGGAGCAGAGGCCTTATCTGCGTGATAAATGTACCTGACACCTTCTAACAGTCCAAGGTGTGCAGACACATGGAGTGAAGGAAGGGGAAAACTGGGCGATGTGTAGATTGATAGCACAATTGCACCCAGCAGTCACACTGCCACCATTTTCAGAGTGCAGGGAACAGACAAGACAGCAGAGCTGTGTGAGGCACAGAGCAGCTATTCCCTTTGTAGCTGAGCAGCATATTCTCTGTGTAAATGGCTTCATCAAGAATTGGAACAATACCCTGTAGATTGCCCAGGCAGCTTTCACATCTGCTCTCAAAATACTTCATGTGTCTGCAGAGCTGGTTTCTTATCCTAAGTGACAATTTGGAGAAGTATGCATATGAGCTTTGCTGTTGCACAAAGTGTATATTCCCAGGATGGGGGACTTTCTTTTCCTGGTGCTGGTAGGGAACTTCTACACGTGGGGCTAGAAACCAGCTTATACTCATGGAGCAGCATTTCAAGACAAAGCAAATGCAGGGACCAAGTGCGAAATACTCATTTGCTCTGCCACTCCCAAGCAGAAAGAGACTGATGCCTTCCCAAGGGGAATGGCAGTATCAGAGCAGCATGAGGCCCTTGGGATTACTGTGGATATGATGTGCTCTCTGTGGTGCTCACTCCTTACGCTTTGAGCTGTTCATGCACCTTGGTCCTGCATATCCTACATTTCTTAGGATCAGCTTTGGGACAAGAAATGTGGAGTGGGATGTGAGAACAAAGCACTGCAGGAAGACCTGAGATAAGGCTGGAAGGCTTGTCATGGTCTCTTACTACTTAATAACATCTCATCTAATCTTTCTCATAAGCATCTTAGAGCCAATGAAGCTTTGAAAACCAATACCAGGCTGTGCATGACCTGAGAACCAGGCATGTTTATGCATGTACTGTTTTGTCCTGTGTACACTCTTCTTGTACAGCATGTTCCAAAACCAGTACATTTCCTGTCTAATTCAGAATTGCTTTTATTCCACCTAGACAGAATGAAGGTGGTTACACACAACAGTTCTTTATCTATAGGGAAGTAATAGAGATGAAAGATGTCAAAAACCAACAGTGGCTTCAACTGTGCTTGCCAGGTCAGCTGCTTCCCCGGTCTAAGAAGAGACAGGAGACCAAGAATTCAGCCAGACTTGTTGGAAAATTATAGTATCATAATCTGAATAATGCCTTTTCTTCTGCCTCATCCATATTTTTGTGCTAACTAGGACATGTTTCTGAGAGCCAAATGCAGCAGAAAATGTGTGACTTTTTTCTTGGTCATGCACATATTTATTAGAACTTGTTAGTCTCTTGCTGTGGAGGAGGGAGGAAAAAGCACAGTCTCTAGTTACTTCTTTGGTTTGGTCCTCAGAGATTTGGAACAGTCTTAAGGGACATGCAGGGAAGCCTTTGTGTTTCTGAGGTGGTAAATAACTTAGGGCAGTAAAATGTTTCTTTTCAGTGTGTCTGGTGGGAAATGAGCAGGTCTCTGGGTGGAACTGGTGCTAAAATGCCTGGGAGCAAGGCTCACAGCTAGAAGTGAGGAGACTGAGTGCAACAGGAAGTAGGGCTGCCAGCAGACAGCCATTGGCACTGCCAGTTAGGATTTTCAGCTTTAGCTGAAGCAAAAGATTAGAGCAGACAGTAATATGGAACATATGGCACTGTGTCAAACAAGCAACTCTGTTTTACCCTTGAGAAAGAAACTTGGGTTCTGCTGCCTTTTTTGCCTCTCCTTTGAGCTGAGGGCTCCATGAGTGTCATCACAGAGCTAATCATAGCAGGTGCTAAACTCTGCCTGCTCTGCTGAAGGGCACAGCCCAGAGGAAGAGGGGCTCATAGCGCAGATGGGTGCATGGCAGTAATTCTGGCCTCATTCAGCTCCACCAAACCACTCACTGTAAGCTGATTTGTAGCAAAAGTTTATCAAGTGCTTGGTATCTAGTGGATAAGCAATGTTATACTGGAGTTTTTCTTAATTTACATTATTTTTCAGGACTATAGACTGTTGTAAGACAGCCAGCCAAATGCTAAGTGATAAATGGGGTTGCCTTGAGTGAGACAGGTCTCCCTGAAGCTGCAGTGTTCTGCAATGGCAAGAAAGCAAAGTCGGGGGGAAGAAAAAGCATATGGGGTTTTATTATTTTTGTCTTGATTCATCTGTTTCTATTATTGTCTTGGAATGAGAAACCTATATACCAATCACATCAATGTGTTTCTCACCTGTTTGTGGTGCCTTCATCCAGAGACACATGTACAGGACCAAGGGCAGCAGCACACCACAGAGACTTCCATGGTCCCATCACCACTTGCAGAATGCCAGAGGACCTCTGAACCCTTGAGGTTCGGCACCAGTTAAAATCGCTATTATACTCTCACAGGTAGGTCAGTTGTTAATATGCATGTTGGTAGCAGACATCTTACACCCCCTGTTCTGTGCAGGGCTTTGTAGAAAATGAAGCTTAGCACTCACCAGTTCACCTTGTCCAAAAGAGGATAATGTCTGTCCACCACATTTTTCAAACAAGCTCTCAGGTATAAAGGAGACCTTAACACCAGGGGTGTACTTCTCTGTTTTGTTGGGTTTATGCAGCAAGGTTTTGATAGCAGGGAGGACTGTGGGGATGGCCTCTGTGAGGTGATGCCAGAAGCTGCTCCCAACAGACAGTGCCAGTTCCAGCTGGCTCTCAGGTGTACCTTCTGCTGGCCAAAGCTGAGCCTGTCAGGAGCGGTGGTAGCAACTGTGTGATAGCATAATTAAGAAACAGTAAAAAAACCCCACCGTGCAACAGAACTGGGAAAGAGGAGTGAAAATATGAGTGAAAGAACTGTGAAGACAGCAAGATCAGTGAAGAAGGAGGGGAATGAGGTGCTGCAGGCACCAGAGCAGAGATTCTGCTGCCCCTGCTGCCCCTGGTGAAGACTATGCTGAGGCAGGCTGTTGCACGGCAGGCTGTGCCCCCTGAGGAGGTACACAGTGGAGCAGGTATCCACCTGCAGCTTGTGGAAGATGCCATGCCAGAGCAGGTGGATTGCCCAGAAGGACTCTGTAACCGTCTGGAAAGCCCATGCAGAAGCAGAGTCTTTTCAGGACCTGTGGCCCCATGGGCACCAAGCTGAAGCAGTCTGCTCCTGAAGGACTGCACCCTCTGGAAGGGATCCAAGCAGGAGCAGTTTGTGAAGAGCTGCAGTCTTTGAGCAGGACCAGTGTTGTAGAAGTTTGCTGATGACTGTCTCTTGTGGGAGGTAAAACACACTGGAGCAGAAGACTGTGAGAATTCATCTCACTGAGGAGGAGGGAGCAGCAGAGATATGTGATTAATTAACCCCATTCCCTGTCCCCCTATGTCACTGCAGGGGAGGAGATGGAGAATTTTTGACTGAACCTAAGCCTGGGAAAAAGACTTAGCTAAATTAAACTGATTTCCACAAATTGAGCCTGTCTGTCCTGTGATGGTAATTGCTGATGATTCTTCCCTGACCCTCCCTTGATCCATGAACTTTTTTTTATATTTTCTTCCCACTGCCCAGGTGAGCAGGGGAGGGATAGAGCAGCTTTAGTGGGCACCTGGTATCCAGCCAGGGTCAATGCACCATAGCTGGCAAACTGACACAAGGGTCAAGAGCAGAGGGGATGGAGCTGGACAATGTAACTGTTCTTCAGAGCTATGATTCCTCAGATTACATGGCAAGGCAAGAAAACTTGATAGAGAAATCACAGTTGCAAAAGACTGCTGCAACAAACAAAATATTTTAGTTCATCAGCAGGCACCACTGTGTCATTCACCTTAGTCACTTCTGCATCAAACTCATCACTGCTCCTCCTGAAGGTGGCTGCTGCAGTTCAAGGTCAGTTTCCAGATTTCTGTGAGATACAAGAAATTCATGTCACTTAGCTTGTCATCTTCCTTGAGTCCTGATGCTGACAGTCATGTCATCTGAGACTTTCCACATTGCCATCTGTCAGCCCAGAAGGACCAGGTGTCTGTCCCAAAAGGGTTCCTTCCTTCAGAGACCAGGCCTGGGACCACTCCAAAGTCTTTTCTCATTTTCCTCTAGCTAGGCAGTTTTACCTGACCAAAGCAAGTGGAACCTGTAAGTGCAGTAGCTGCTGCATTTTCCATTTCTCACTCTCACTAACTGCTGCTAAGGCTGGCTTGTATTTGTCAGCTTTTATTTTAAGACCTGTGCTCAGCCTCAAAGCAGCTGGACAGCCTCACTGTGGGTCTGGCTTTTTAGAGACCTGCTGATTCTGCAGCACACACCTTTTAGTACACTTTCACCTTCAGGCAGGCTAGGATTTTTCTGTTGCTTCCCATAACACACAAATGCAAACATCAAACCCACTTGCTGATTAAGGAATCTCAAACAATCAAAATCAATATTGATTTTGCATGTAACCACTGGAGCAAAATGGCAAGACCTGAAGTATTTAGCCCTGCGGAGGACATGTGCCATGTTCACAATAGCATTCCTGAATTAATCACTCTGTCTGTAAGGGGAACAGCTGGTATGTTTTTCTCACCTCTGTTCTCAGAGATAAGAGCTGAAGATGGTATTACATCAGTGACAACGTTGTGTCATTGGGGCTGGCTAAGGGGATGTCTTATTGTTGTAAACAACTTATCTGATGATCATATGCAGGCATAGTCAGAAATATTTTCAAAACCATGCAACGTTGCACAGCCAGAGAGCTCTGCCTATTGCAAAGAGCTGGTGCCATACTGTGACACTGTGAGCAAAATGCCAGATGAGCAGCCCTTGTGGACAGAGCTCTCAGTTGCAGCAGTCCTAACTGTGACAGCCACCCTTCTGCTCTTCTTCCCCTCTCTCCCTGGAGGTGTTGCTTATAGGAACCAGAGGAAAAAGAATTATCCCATCTATCTGTGTAAGTTCCAAAGACTTACCTCCTGCGTTTTGGTGTTTGTCCACTGTGCCAAGATGTTGGTAATAGGACTGTCTCTGCAGAAGCTTGGCACAGGATAGATATTGTCCCCGTGTCCCAACAAATCAAAAATTGTGATAGATGTCACTAAAAGTTGTATCCGAAGCTGTATTAGAAGTGGAAGTGTCTTTCTCTTTTCGCCAGATGACTCCAAGTGCTCTTACTGACATAAATGAACAGAGTAACAGTAAGTTGCAGTGACCTCTGGTAAGAAAAGTTGTCCTACCCTGGCTTAGTTCCTGCAATCCTTGTTCAAATAAATCTTTTCATTAAAACAAATGAGGCTTTTTGACAAGAATGTTGTGACCCTTTTTACTTTTCTCAGGGTATCTATTTTTTTCCTATGTCGTGGTAATTTCTTGAAGCGGCAGAGAACTCTCTTGTTACCCTGCTGCTTCTGCAGCAGTCTTATCTTTTTGACTGCAGAACACAGGCGAGGAACAAGGCAATTAGTTTATGGGAAAAAATGGCTGATTTTATGAAATCGGGGAAAAAAAAAATTAGTTTTTCCTTTTCAAAGAGTCTATGATACCATGTATGCTTGTGCATCAAACTAGGAAGGTCTGAAGTAACCAACAAGTATCATTGACTGAAGTGAGGATAAGGCACGGGAGGTAAATAATTTGATACTATGTAACAAAAGCAAAACGTGTCACCGCTGTTACCCTTCAGAGGTGTTAACCCACAAATTTCAAACTGCTGATGCTACTGCTTTAGGAGCACTGTACATTTTTAGGGGCAGTGTATGTTTGCTATGCCACGTCTAACTAAAATTCATTAGATCCTGCTGCATATTCCTGATAATCCACTGAGATACTGCTTGGATGCCATTTGTGGTGGGAGAATTAATAGATTCCTCAGGTGTGAAACAAGAAAGAGCAGTAGCACACAGAGTCTTTAGAAATAGCTCTCAGGAGCCCCCAAACCTCACCTAGTACGCAGTGAAGGGATAAAAATGCAGATGATGTGGTGTACTTGAATTTTGGGCAAAAGGTTCTATAGAGGAAAAAGCAAAGCACTGAAATCCTGAACCACGGAAAAGTATTCTCAGTTCTGTAAAATCCTCTAAACTTTTGCAGCCCCTGATTCTGGATCCTCTAGGCCTGATTAGAAAAGGCCATTCAAATGAACCTTTTCCAGGTTTATTCATGGTCAGAGGATCGGACTGTAGATTTCTCAGCTGGGAAATAGTCCAATGTCCTGTGAAAACTGGATTTACCATGAGACAATAGGGAATCCAAAGCAATTGCCCACCCACGGAGGCCAGGGCCCACTTTCTAATTACCTAAATATTTATTACAACTTTTTTAACATATTGTAATGTGAACATCAATATTGCAGATAATGGTACAGGGCAGGAGATGGTTATGGGCCATGTGGCATGGTTTGCTAGACAGGACTATGGAAATTTCTTACTTACAGAGAAGCTTAAATTTAGAAGGGATGTCTGTTCCATGGAGGACTTTCCATCATGGGTGTGGACAGCTTTTCTCAGTGAGAAAGCTATCCAAATGAGGAGCTGCACATACTTGATCACAGTTTTCCAAGCAGTGACAGCTCTGATTATTGTATCGATAATAACCAGCTCCAGTTGCCCTTCCATTAGCTGACTGCGCTGGCATAACCCTGCTAATACGGGGGCAGGGAGCAGGAGGAGCTGACTTTCTTTACACAGAGTTAACCAAGTGCTCTTACTTAGAAAATCTGATTTCAAAAGGATTTTCTTAATTTAGTGCAGCACTGTGCACATTTGCACTTGGGCAGACAGCAGTGCTGCCCAGGAACGTGATGCAAATGCCTCACTCAGAGTGTGGGGAGACTGGGGGAGTCTGGGGCTGCCTCAGCTGCCCCTCAAGCAGGGGGGCTGCTGTGGTGGCACATGTTGGCAGACCCCTCAGGCCCACTGAGCTGGAGGCGCGGCACTTACGTCAGGCTTTACCTGCTGCAAGCACTGACAAAAATAGCGACAAGTCCCTCGTGCCAAATGGCTTTGGCACTCTGGCTTCGGGTACCGTGTCTGTTCTATCAGAGATGCACTGGCCTCCACATTGCTGTGGGATGGATGTTTCAAGTGCTGCTTGAAAAAGGAGGACTCTCACACAGCAGCTGAGAAGTGCCTTCTGCTCTCAGAAATTGCTAGGCACTCTTAGAGAAGAAAATACGTGTACTTATAGCACGTATGCTGAGGACAGTAGACGCCATTGCATCTACACAGGTCAGAAAGCTTAATTTTGCTCTATGAGACTATGCAAGTGTGTTTTAAGAGGCTGAAAATCCTACTTAAAATTGTTTTAATAAGCAGTCATCTTCATATAACTTCATGGTTCAAGGTTTTACAAAGCCACTGTTTTAGCCACAGTGTTTCCTTCTGTCGTGCATTTCCAGTGCTCTGGTTGTGATTCAGGGAATGAGCAAGGAAGCTCTTAAACCAAATCATGGCATGCAAATTTAATTCCCTTCCATGGACTGGGCTGGGTGCACTTTGGCAGTCTCTGAGGCAAACAGCATCTGTGCAATTGCAGACAGGTGTAAGCAGATAGTAGTGGGTGATTCTAGTAAACAAAACGAAATAGTGGGACTTGAATCTATAGCAGTAGGTCCAAGTATCATCTTGATTTTGTCCAGCACCAGCAAATGAATTTGGAAACAGACTTCTGAATAAGTATTTAACGGAATGTGAAGCTGCATGGACATCGATTCACCATCCTACGTACGTTCACAGTAAGAAAAATAGTTTACATTTAATACATACTTTGAAAATTGTCAGAAAGAGAGTAATTTCCCAGCTCTGTTCACCATGCAGCCCTGTTGCCCTGGACTGCTCCTATTGCCTGTTATGACGGATCCTGATTATGCCAGCTGGAAACTATAAACATCTGTTGCAGCTTACAGAAAGAGTAATTGTCTTGGAACCTACTATCTAAAACAGTGAAAAATGAACAAACCATGCTGCACTGGGCTCTGGTTTTTTTGCGGCTGTTGCCAATAGCCTCTTCTTGAAAAGAATGCCATGGGGAATACATACAGTGCTTGGTCATCTATGAAAGTTTACCCTTCTCCCCCACTTTTTTCTTTTCATTCACCCATCATTTATGTCTGCCCTCCCCACAATCCTCCACTCCTCCAAACCCAATGCTGCTTACTGAAATCTGATTTTTGATTCCTTATTTCCACCTTTGGAAATGTTTTTCTCCTTTATAAACATGAAACAAAATGCTGCACAATGCCCCCATATCAATGCATTACTCCACTGCTTAATGCATATACCATACATGAGATTATTTTTACTGTTCCAGAAGGTGGATTTCTGACAAGTGGAAAATCTGTGGAGTGCCAAAATGTCCATTAGCATCCACCACTTGGAAATAGTACTCTTTTCCAAGGTGACTGGTTCTCTGAAAGTTTTACTGATAATGTAAAGATGACTTCCTAAGAAAAAATGTTTCAAAACAGCCATTTCCTTAGAGCTGCCACATTTTAAGAAAGCTGAGGACTTCAAAATCAGTCTCATGTAGCACTCATTTTCCTCCTTGAGGGGATGTTTTAAGAACTGGCCTTGCATAACAACAGCCAACCTCACACACGGGATGAGGGATCACAATGAGTGACAGCAGGTGCTAAAGATAAATCCAGGCTCCTGTGTGGCACATGAGGGTTCCTCTCACACCACTGCTCTGTCAGCAGCAGTCAATCACCTGAAGCTTCCCACCAGGAAAGACACAAATTTGATATGTGTTTATTTTGCCTAGCAGATTATTTCAAACCCACTGGGACCTACAAAAGCTGATGTAATGGTGAGAGACTTAAAAAACTGAAAACCAACAATGCCTTCCTGGCACTGAAGGCATAGTATGGGTGAAACAAAGCATATTCCTGGGAAACAGGGATATGCCCAGGACTCTGACATGCGGAGCACTCCTGGAATGCTGACATCAGTATATAAGAGAAAATGGGATATGTATCCATAGTGGGTGTCTCACTGTTGGATGCTGAAACAGCTCCTACCCTCAGTCTAACCTACCCTCCTACCCCAGGACTAACAAAGCTTACCATGATCCCTACAAATACCAATACCTTTCCAACCTTTCTGTTGGAAAATCAGAGTAAGCTCATTTCAGTGTTACCTACCAGATCTCCAGCCTTGCTTTGCACCTATCATGGCATACCAGAAGTGTCTTACATAGCAAGCGAAGTACAAAAGTGATAATCACTTCACTTGAAAGAATTGATAAACCAAACATAACACTTTACTTTCATTTTCTGCTAATAGGCTTTGATACTATTTTGTATATAAAAAGACATCATTGAATTTACTGAAAAACACCTCTGACAAACCATAAACTTGTCTATAGACAATTAATGCTGTAAGAAGCTCACACAAATGCTTAAATAGCTACAAATAAATGCTACTTTTGCATGACTTAGTTATTCATAAATGGGGTTACAGCATTCTGCATCGTATGTAAGTAAGCAAGTTTGGTATTCAACAATTTATTGCCAACTCAACCAGCCATTTGAGTTTTCCAGGCTCAGTAGAAAACTTGCTTGAAATCTGAATTTGTAATTTCTCTTGGCTCATGTGAAGGTAGAAAAATTGCAGTGCTGATAGATGGAATAATCACTGACAGCAGAAATCAATCACACTGCATGACGATGGCTGACTCTTGGTGATGATGCGGTTGATCTTTTGGCAATATACTCTACACCCCCAAACCAAACAGAATAATCTGCACAGAGCTGGTGAGCAGAGTGCATAGAGAAAGAGCTCCCAAAATACAGAATTAATCTTTCCAGAAGATGTATTCACAGCTGCAAAGGCTGAATGTACTGTTTTGGGTGGGTTTTCATTTTGGTTTTGTTTGTTTTTTTGTTTGTGGTGTTGTTTGGGGTTTTTTGGTTTTGTTTTGGTGTTTTGTTTTTAATTATTTTTTGTTTTGTTTCTTGTTTGTTTGATGTTTTTACTTGTATTTGGTTGGTTGTTGTTTTGGGTGGTTTTTTTAAATTCAGAAAGCCTGATGCTTTTCCATAGCCAGGTTAAGCTATCAGTGCTCTCCGTGACAGATTACCTCTGATCCCACGACGCTCACTCCCCACACTTACTCTGAATAAGCATTAAGAAACTGATGCAGTTTGAAACTAACCAATTTGGTCATAAACCCCCAACCTTTACTCTAGGTCAGTATCCAACAGTCAGCTTAGCAGCCAAATGGGTGTCAGTGCTAGTATGGACTGTAAGGGTAAATAGATGGGACCAGTTCAAATCAGCTTCACTGGTATGCCTTTGAAGTAATCCTACTAATCACTGGCAAAACCAGCACACAATTTTTAGTAAGTTTTAATGTCAGTCATGCACTTACAGTGGAACATCTGGTCTTCAGGACATACCTTTGTAGACAGTTTAAAGTTTCTATAACCTCAACATTTTAAAAAAGAACCCTTTAGTTTATTGGTATCTCATGGCTTTATCTCCATCTTTATTTTCCTCTAGAACCTTATTTCTCTCTAGCTGATTTTTTTCCTCACTGGCAATTTAATGGCCTTGGCATGAGCTAAAGAATTCATTATCAGTCTTTAGAAGAATTTGGCATGAAATTTATTGTAGTAAATTAGTGCTTAAGGAATAAACTTTTAGAGTGTCAAATATAAAAATTAATTGAGCCAAATACAGAGTAGGCAATATTATGCCTTGCAGGTACTTTTAATGCAGATGAGTGTATTATGCTGGTAAGTCTTCTACTGATAACCACAGTAAATCTGCATGACCATCAGGAAAGATACACACATATGAGTTGCAGCCAGAAGGAAAGATTTCTGAAGTATTTTTTAAGAAACTCTCCCTTCCTTGCAGAAGCCCCTGGCATGCATGTTAAATCAATGCAACAATGATACTGGTAAAATGATGCTTTAATCCATTTGGCAACAAAACGGCCAAGTGACATGAAAAAAACTCAAGCCAGCCAATTATTTATTGACACTAATAGGTTACTCTTCTCACCACAAATTTGTCTGTGAAGTGCTGTTTTTTTAATGCAAATACAGTTTATGGAAAAGAAAAAGGGTAGGCCACCAACTGAAAGAAAACATTTATTGAATCAAAGTCAATACTTTCCTTTTAATATCTACAAGCCAACACTGAACTGACTTTATTCAAGAATGAACACAATGTACAAAAAAAGTATGTCTGTTATAAAAATATGTCAATTTTTTTTCCTGGCTATTGAGCTGAAAACATTTTGGCAAGTGCAAGATAGGTTTGGCAAGCAAATTTAAGCTGCTATTACCAATAACAAAGATCAAATAATTTTGTAATAGTTTTGTAGTATATTTAAGAGTCATTGTTAAAGTTGCACTGGAAGTGCTATCCCCTAAAAACAAAGTATCACTGCACCGCCACGTGTTTATGCATCCAGACAACTGAACATCTCATCAGGAATCAGTATCTTTATCAGTGAATACTATCCAACCTAATTTGAACTATTCAACCAGGTAAGTGACATCTACCACTAAAATACAACCTAGGGAAGGCGAACTACCTCCATGGCTGTGTATTTTATGTGTTGTTTACAAACAGAGAGAGAAGATTAGGTAGGTTCATACATATTTAAATCAACCAGACAGCTGCTGCAATGTGAAATCAGGGAAAGGATAGAAACAGAATAAAGGATCATTTATGACAACAGTCTACATGCATCTTTGCATATAAAAATGGATTTGATTAGGCTCAGTTATGCCTTATTTGTATGGATGGTTTGGGGTTTCTTACCACATAAAAATTTAATGTAACCAGGCCTCGAATAATTGACTTCTCTAAAACCACCAGCAAGGAGCAAAAAAAGGGACCATTTACAGAGATAACCTGAAAACAGTGCAATATTAAAATGCAGTTTCACAACATGTGAAAGAAACATGCTTTGGAACCTGAGCAAAAGGCATTTTACTGACTTAGTAAAAAGTCACCCTGTATGCTGTTTTCATTGGCACCTGTTCTGCCAGATTAGTATGTTGCTCTTAGCAACTTCCATGGCCCCTAAATATTTAGTGCACAGAAACTGCCAACTACTTAGAAAGGTCTACTAAACTTTTCAGCCAATATTGCAGGCAGTCTGACATGCTGCTACTGGAAATGACCATACAGGTTAAAATTAAGAAAATTGTAGAAAGAAAAAGAAGCAGCCAAACATGTTGCTCTTCTGCTTAAATAGACTAAAGCGATTCCACAACACTTAGATACGGTACTACACTGGTTTACAGTCTCAAGGTCAGCTCTTTCAAAATAAATATACTGAACATTTACAACAAATGCCTCATGAATGCAAGCTCTCTCTTTATTATTTCAAGACCAATTGCATAAAAACTAAAATAAAGACATAACTCTGAAGCAGCTAAGTTACAAGTCCTTTTTCAGAAACAGGCATGACTTGGTGCCACAGCAAAACTTTTCACATCTGCAGTAAGCATTTTTTTTTTCTTTTAGCACCAAGCAGGCCACCATACAAAGCAACCTCACAAAGCATGCGGTCATCTACTCTGTTGATTTTGTATGAAATAATTATTTGTGCTTGCAGGTCTCAGACCTTTCAAAAATGGGTGAACATTAGGTGATTGAAGACATTAGTGGAAACTCATTAATTTCTAAACTACTTGAGTGGAGAAAAGATTAAAAGACTAAAAAGCAACAGAATGTTGTGCATTAGTATTTCTGAGGAATGAGGAAAGCTAAAGTTGGTGCTTTAATTTGCCTTAACACAACTAAAAAGTGACAACCAATCCTAAACAGCTCTACATCCATGATACTGGTAGAGGCCAATGCGTGCATGCCACTGAAAGGCACAGTCGGACCAATCTGATAAATGGCATCATCAGAGCAGAACAGCAACTTTTCACTGGACTAATCACGAAGGGTGAACAATGAGCCATCACTTCTCTTGTCATGAGCACAGAAAGCAGTCACCAAGGCAAAAGGGAGGACACAGGAAAGAAGATACAGGAACTCACATAAACCTAAAAGACAGAAAACAGGCATTAAACCAAGTTTTGAGCATTCTGAGAGACCGGTTTTCAACTGTAATACTGCTGTACACTGACTTAATATCATACATTTTATGGAAGTACTGCAAATATGGTATCATAATCACATCACAAAATTCTTCTCAGCTTTGTTTTACAACTAACTTCACCTGCAAAGATCAGTCTATAATATCATCTTTGGTTAAAACATGCTTAAGGACAGACTGATACAGTCAGAACAATCTCCTGTCCCATCTGTGAAAAATTAACATTCTTACAAGATATCTAATTTTTTACTCAGAAATGGATTTTAAAATTGGTCATCATAAAGACACAGGTTTTTATAGGGAGGTAATTATGAAGCAGTATGATTGCTCTTCCTACTGCTCTAACAGTGCCTAAAAAGGAGAGTGCAATACTTACAGGAAAGTTATCCCCAAGGTTATCCTGCCTTTGTATCTACGAGCTGCATTTGAACATTTGCAGACATGCCACCTCCATAACCTCCCTTGGATTGCATCTGATTCTGAATTGAGCTGACCTGGAGGTAGAAAGAAAAAGCAGGGGGAGAGGAAAGAAGAAAGACAGTGAGCTACAGCATCTTCTAGCTTGTAATTTTATTTCTTGTCTAGGTTTAGTTTTCAAGTGCTCCTTTAATACCAGTAAAGCTACATTACTTTTGCATGAGGACACATGCACCAAAGGCTTGCTGAAATTTAACTTCAGCATGTAGCACAGCGGAAGAGATGGAAGAACTGGTGCTTAGGCAAAAGTTTTTCTTCTCTTCCAAAAATACCTGGCTGATGCAGGGTTTCACTGATCCAGGTGACTAATCAAAATCCAAAAAAAAAAAAAATCAAGTCTCTTACTGGCATGGACTCCATCTGATAAACTACAATTTATCTTGTTATATGGAAGATGTTCTTTGGCAAGTATGATAAATCAGAGAAGTTAACATCATTATGTTAGAAGTATAATAGACAACTTACAAATATCTGTATGGCTAATTTCAGATCATTAAAACAGGGCTAAACTAGGATTTTCTAAATCAAAAAGAACCTTTTGGTTTGTGGAATGTTTTTGTTTTATCTATTTATGTAACGACATACAATGCTCTCCTTAACTGATACTGTTCCTTTAAATGGAGGGCATTTGGTGTTTAAATCATAGTCAATCTGAACTTCCCTGAACACAGCTGATTTGAAGGTATTTTTATCCTGATGCAAATACATACATAAAGACACACCCTTCGTGGCCCCCCGTTTCCAAGACATGCACATGCTGCTAGGACTTTCACTGCCTCTATCACCAAAAAAAAAAGGAACCCATAGCTCTTTCCTGCTTGTGTTGCATGAGTCAAAATAATCATGTCCAAGTGCCTGCAGGAAGACAACTTGAATCTTAGAGGTTTGGCCCTTTTTTCTCTGCATCCCAGAGCATACATAACAACTACACAATGAGCGGAAAATAACATTCATTCAAGGCTATGCCTGCAGGGCACCACTTGCAATTATTTCATCTACGCTCCTCCTTCACAGAGACCTAAGAACATCACTGGAAAGCTGTATTAAAACAGCACAGGAGAAATATTTCCAAGCAGCTTGCACGATATTTTCCCTGTCTACAAAGACAAAAGAAGCACATTTTTTTTCACCAGCAAGCAAAACACATGCACACATACAAAATGAATCAGCAAAATCGTTCTTCCACACAGTATTTCAAACCTATGTGACAGAAGAGCCTGGTTTTTTGATCTTTATCTTCAACAATATGGCATATTGCAAGGCTATGCAAAAGACTGTGTTTTTGTTTGTTTAAGCAGTGCAATGTAAAACCATTTTATACTTTGGCCTTTTGCTGAAATAAGTGATACAGCCACAGTAAAGCAGTATTACCATCTCATTTTTCTCCAGGACAAAGTGTTCAGAGCCAATTTTGTAGTGCATCTGACATCAAAGACTACAAACTCAGTAAAAGAGTGTGCAGAAGCGCATGGGGACGTATTTAAGAACTTCCACATTTTACCAAGCTGCTCATCTTCTTCACCAAGCATCTTTTGTTTTTTGTTGCCCATTGAAAAAAACAAAGTTTGAATTTAATACTTTTTTCCTCAGAAAATAATTAATCTACATGTAAACGTATTCACAAGAGTGACTATAGGATGCTGTTAATTTTATCTGAATGAACTCTGACTCCAGCAAAAAAGAACTATGAAAACCTCCAGGCCATATCACCTTTCAGCCTGACAACTTGCTTGCAAGACTTGATCATTTTGGAGAGCAGCAAATCAACACAAGTTGCAAGGTTAAGGTGTAAATTTTTATGAGTATTTTTAAAGGTTAGAATAATTTCTCCAGTTCATGAGTCGCACATGTGTTTGTGTTACTGTGTAAGGAAGTATCAGGCTCAAATGCAGAGACTGTTGCCCTTAAAACAGAGAGTTCAACAAATAAAACTGGTCTGCATTAACAGTTCAGTGCCTATTCTGTATCTGAAAACTTTTGTAGGAGACATAAAATGTTAAAATTGCTGAGCAAAAAAAGTCCAGCATTTGTAGGCTTCTTCCTGAAGCACCCTCCTTTTGAGGCTGTTTGAGCAACAAGAACAAGCACTACGAAATGCAGTTTTTTTACTGCTGTCCCAAAAATGCCATTGCCTTTCTTTGATGATATGTAACAGCAAGGTTCTTCTCTCTTATGTCTAATTTAGATTTTAAAATTGAATTTAAAAATCTTTAAAATTAAAGATTTTAAGCATTTCGGAAGGGAATGGATTGTACCCATTAGGGACCATGGAAACTGTTGTGCTGCTTATTTATCTCATTAAATTTTCTTCTTTCCTTTTCTTTCCCTCCTTTTCAGAATAAAGAAATAGCACAGATAGACCTTGAGAAAGAAAACAATGGGAAGCTACATGAAATACATGAAATCAAAGACTAAACTGAAGAATATGAAGAAGCAGAAGAAGGAGATTTCACCATGGATTATGAAAGCAAAATAGGGAAAAAGTGATGGGAATGAAAAAGAAACGGTGCACAGAGGGCTCCTGCTGTTCAAGTACACCTCTGACAAAGGAGCAAGGCACTCCAGAGAGAAGGCAAACAAAAAAAGCAAAATATTCCAGACATATTCAGAATAGTCAGAAAACTATTCAGTCAGAACCGTAAGGATGTATAACAAGTAATAACGCAGATGATAAAAGGCACAGGACAGACACAAAGTGAATGAAGAACCAAGTTTAAATGGGAAAAAGTAATTAAATTGCAGGTATTCACCTAAGCTATTTAAAAAAAGAAGGCACTAAGAGGTTCCTGAAGGTACATAATGTCTGTATTATAACGGAAATGATGCAGCAGAAAAACATATGAAAATGAACACTGTAATCCTGGAATTTATGCTGCGAAAAATGAACGTGGAGACTACCACAGAAGAGGCAGAAAATATGCAGTGTGAAAAAGCAGAGATTTGAGCTTCTGAAGCAGGAGGAGTGTGAATGATTATTTTTTACATACAGACACTTTCTATCTAGGATCAGAAAAATCTCTCTGGTCATTGATGCAGCATGTTATCCAAACAAAAAAAACCATAGAAACAAACAAACGAACAAAAAAAGACAGGAAGAGCTACTTACAAGCATTCAAAATGAAAAAGTTTATGTAGAGAGACAATATGATTACCTACTATCTGGAGAAAAATTGGGTATTATGCAAGACAAAGGTGAGGGCAAACAGGTGGAAAGTGAAAAAAATAAAGCTTCAGGCCATCTACACAAACCTCACATGAGGCAGCTCAGCTGTGAGAATGAGGAAGCTTCCCACAGGAGAAACAACAAATATTTAAAAGCAAAATCTGTGCTTAAAAGAAAAAAAATCAAACAAGCAGCTCACATTACTATTGGTTTATTATTTCAATTTATATTGGCTTTAAATATTAATGTAATATATCACATTAATAAGTAACTGGCTTTAACTAGGTTTTATCAAGTTGAATCTGTGTCTGGCCATTTAACTTGCTTACAGAGGTTTCAGTACAAGTAATTTCCAGGCTACCGTGTTGACTCTGGGAAAATGTAGTGTATTTTTTTATGTCAATTTTCTAGCTTTGCCCTTCCCTATTACATGCTGAGTTACAAAAGTTTTTGTCTGATCTCAAGAAGACCAACTTAAACTAGTCGAAATTACAAATGACCTCCCTTGCCTACATTAAAACTGCCCTTTTTAGCTCTGCTTGCTATTCTGATACCTGTAAAAGAGATCTTTGCTCTTTGTCAACAAGTATTTGTAATCTCCAAATATGTTTTCCTTTAAAGATGATTATTAAAGTCAAAAAGTATTTTTCATGTACATAAAACCATTTTCTGTATTTTGTATTACTGACCTTAGAAACAAATTGACATTTCACAGCAATTTGAAGCTGTATTTGAAGCTCTATTTCCATAAGCTCTTTTTCATTATCTATCTTAGCCCCTGTTTTTCACTTTCAGAGAGATAAAAATATTTATTGTTGCTGTCTTCTACAAGAAGCCACAAAACCTTACCTGTGACACTGCTTGCTCTGGCAATAATTCACACTGCAAAGAGGGCTACAGAATATAGAAAAAGCTCAGCAACAACACCCAAAAATAAATTTGTGTGCACCATAAACCGAGGTAAGTTAGAGTTATACACTAATTATATTTAGAACAGCTTGAGGCATTTAAGGTAAGAAATCTAGTCAACTATAAGGCACTTGGAGTTTTCTATATAATACCTGAGTATATTTTCAAGCATACATCTATTTTGGTTCATACATGTAATCAGAGTGAATTTTTAATTTAACAAGTAGTCTGTATCATTTATAGAGCATCTAAAATGCATTATCAGTAAATATAGGAATTAAAAAAATTATATTCCATATTCTTGAATGCCAGTGTTTACGACTTGGAATTAAAATGCTATCAGGTCATTCCTCAGATTCATTCTTACAGATGAAAGACTCATTGCTTCAGCTACAACACACATATACAGTGTTCCTGTATTCTGTCTAATATGAAATTATGTTCATAATTATGCTTACTGAATTCATTCCACTGAATAGGTCTCCTGATCCTACATGAGCTGTGTGAACGAAGTTTGTCGGCTCCCCAATCATGCTTCGATCAATCCGCCGTCGTCTTTTCTGAAAGGAAGGCAAAGAAAACATCTGAGATTCATTGACAAGGCAAAACCAGTATGTGTCATAAATGTAGAACTTAACCTTCTAGAGGATGGATATTGCATGTACTGTAAGATATTTCAATAGAGTCAACAAACAGAGACCAAATTCTGAGGCTAACCAGAACACTAGTATTACTGCCCTTTTCACTTAAGAGGATGTGTAGCAGACAAGCATGGATACCACTCCTAACATTTATGCCAACAAAACATTTGTAAATAACCTTACTGAATTCCACATTGATTAACTGGTATTTACAAGGTTTCATACAGTAACTTCTGCCTGTATTTGTATTTGAATCATGGTGGGACAGACCAAATTTGAGGCTTAGTCATTCAAAACAAGAATTAAGGATCAAAGCATGTTACAATAGTCTATGAAACCATTAACTTAGGAAATTTCTGCTTTGCATGGTCTGATGTCACTATTAGTAATGTACTTCATGGCGATGTCCAGAACAGTGCCTTGAGTCTATTCAGGGTTAGACACAGATGTATCTTTACTGAACTCTGAACCCATACACTCAAGATAACTTGCAGTCTGCACAATTCTCGACTGTGAGCTGAAGGGGTGCAGTGAAGCAGTAAGGCAAAATGTCAGCTTAAAGACTCTTCTGATTCCTACACTGTACGACAGAAGGCAAGAATTGCTTAACCTCTGCTTCCCCATTTTCACAGACATAGCTCCATTTTTTAGTATCTAATAACACGCAAACAAAAACATTAGATGCAGTAAAAACTTTCTCTAATTAAAGCTGCTTTGGTTGCCTGCCTCCAGCTGAGTGTTGCTTCTAAAGGACAAGAAAAAGAAAACCCTCTCCTTGTTTCTTAGGCCAGAGCCAAGGAGCTTACACAGAGGAATTCATGCAGTGTGTAGACGCTGTATGCCCATACTCTGAAAAATACTTGTTTGGGGGGAAAAAAAAGCCACAAAACACAGGATCAATATCTCAGTTTAAGGATTATTGTACAAAGTAGAGTTTAACAGCTAAGAAACTACTTGAGCTCAAGTGAAACCTTCCCGTTACCTTAAAGTCCACTCAGTCTCGATTTTAATGATCTTTTGCTTCTAATTGGCTATGAGACTGTAAGGCCACACAGACTCAAGATACGAAGGTACATGCCTCAAGTGGGCTAGCTACTATTTCAATAGCTACAGATGAAATCTTTATGAATCAGAGCCCACAACTACGAGAATACATCACAGGGTTTAGCCAGCAAGTACAAAACAGTCCTGCACCTTTTCCCTATTACAAAACCCAGATTTCACTAGGTTTCAGTACCTTCTTGCATGCTACCAATAGCTGGGATGAGGAGGAACATATAAAATTCTGTAGAAACAGCTAAATACAATTATCTGATCTATGCTAAAACCACTAGTGAATTCTCTAATTCCAATGAACTTGACAAAATCAATCAAATAAAATAGTCCAGCTGTAAAAAAAGTTGCATTTCCACCATCTAGTACTGTAATATGGTGTGATGTTGACACAGGAAGATGATCTAGATAGCTGTTTGAAAACACACTGCTCTAATTAAAACACTTAAAATTGTTTCATGTCCGCAGCAATTGCCCCTCTCCCCCTTTTAAAAAAAAGCAGCCGAATTTATATACCTAAACAATACACCCATGATTTCATTTTAGTAGAGTTTTGACACAGAGATGTAGACAAACCCAAAGATTTTAGATTTTTCTTTTCTTGTTTATGAGTTTTGCAGACAAACTTTTTTGTGCAACTTATTTTACTCCTTAACTTGTTGTTAGGATCACTGGCATGCCAGTAACAGAGTGCTGGATCTTGCAATGACTGTAAATGATTCTCCACTAATCATCAGCTAGTCAACCAGTAACCACTAGTTAAACTGCCCTGCCATCAGACTGTGTCTCTAATCTTAAGTGAGTTCCTTATCAGAGGCCATCAGCCTGTTTCCCCAACATGTGCCCAGTGACACGAGCTCCGTGGGCCATGGAACAGTATATAAATGCTGTGCTATATACAGATCACAAAACAGTTCACTGTGAAAGCAAATCAAAAACTGATTTGCCTTTTTTTATTCTGCAGGAGTATCCAGCTTGCATTTACATTACTGTTTTAGTTTGGATCCTGAGAATGCTTTTGAAGCAACTTCACCAGTTCCCACGTACCATGATTCAATTTTAATTTCAGACTGCTCTTGGAGTGTACTAATTAGACTTTTTTTTGGATGAAGCTGAACTGGAAGACTAACTGATGCCTTCCCATTGCTAACAGACATTGAGGACAATGAAAAGGGCGAGCCAGTCTGGAGCAGATCACAAGACATCTAATGCACGTGATGGCTCCCCAACAGCCACTCTTCTGCTCTCCTACACAGCTGCTCCTACTGGAATGTGCTGCTCCTGTAGACATGGCCTCAGCCAGAACCTAAACAACAAATTAGAGTGTGTAAAGGGACATGGGGAGCACTGTAAAAAATCACCTCTTTATGAGGAATGTAACAGATGATAAAGTAGTAGGGGAACATGCCTGGAAAGATCACAAAGCTTTCACAGAGGACATCATAAATATCAGCTTTGCCAGGATTTCGTTTTGTAGTTGTATTTTCTGAGCCCTTTAAGAATACATGGAATACCGCTGTTTTATAAACAGTAAGAATTAACACACAAGACTGATTCTTCAGTAAATTTTACCTGAAAGAAGCTGGGAAGCAGCACATTCATCTCCTACTTGGGAAGAAATTAAATGTACAGTTCTACTCTTTTCCCTCTATCATCTCTGGGTTTCCATGCACTCTCCTAGTGCAGCTCACAAGCCTTCTCGCCTGACTGATGTGTTGTGGTTGGTGAAGGACTGATTCTGGTTGTGTTCTGGGAGTTAAAAGTACTGTGCTTGGGAAGTGGCTCCTGTCTTCTCCAGGGCCACACAAGCTGTGGCTGAACAGCTGAGATAATCACCATGACTTCCAGGAGGGGAAGACATAAAAAATACTTTGTGTTAAAAAGAAATAAAAAATGCTGACAGGGATCAGCAAAATTAAATCTCACTACGCTTCACCCATACCTCAAACTGCTTGATATCACACCATAAATAACTACCCTTAGAATATATTTACACACCACTAACCTAATAATGAGTAGTAATGCGATGTGACTACAAAGGTCATCCATAAAACGCATGTTTATGACTCTAGTGCAAAGAACTTCTACATACACACATACACACACACACACCTGAGTATCTGTACCACCTAAAGCTTTGTTCTCAAGATGTTTCTGACAGAACAAATACATGCCCCAACTCAGTCAGCCTAACTACAATGAATCCTGTGTCCTCTATCTGTGTTCCCTGTGGATTTTTTTCCTAGCAGGAGCAAAATAGAAGAAGGTTCAAATTATGATTAGCTAACTTGACTGTTATCTTTCTTGATAGTTTAGGTCAAGTTACTATAACATTTGGTACCAATGGACAAAAAAGTTTAAAATCTGTATTGAAGTATTTTTTTTCCCCTTTGCCTTGTCCCAAAGCATTTCCCTTTTTACTAAAAGAGCAAGGGGTAACAAGGAGCACAGCAAAGATGAGATGAGAGGAAAAGATCTGTAAAAGGATCCTGGCAGTGGAATATGAACTGCCATCACGTAATGGCTTTACTTATGTTGTTCCCTTGACAAGAAGCTGCAGAATTTGGATTGCAAAGTACATACCAAGCGATCTTCACACCATGAAAAGCAAAACTGATCTTGAAACTGAAGCAGAAGAGACGCAGGTTTGTATGTTAAATATCTGACAGGAATGGAAGTAGTCTGAAGACCCATCTTAGAAGCCTTGCTTTGAATGTGCACTAGATGCAATGAAACTGGATCACATTTCAGTTACCATAGAAATGAAGTAAAAATTGTTTTCTATTCTTAACCTGCAAGTGATGCTTTGCACCCACACTGGGTAGCATTTCCTTTGAAATACCAGATCAGAAATCAGAAAGCCTCCAACAGTTGCATTGCACAAAATATTTTAACCCTGCAAGTTTCTTGAAACTTTAAACCATTTTAAACCTTTGCCCAAAAAGCTAAACTAATTATATCATGTATTCAACCTACCCTTCAGCAAAGCCACAAACATTTCACTGAAACACTGTTTTTCATAGATCCAGAAACTACTTATTGCAAGAATTCGAAACTGAAGTTTGATTCTTTAAACACGCAATTGCCACTGAGGAGTCCCGAGGTATGCAAAATTTCCTTTTTACTCCCTTCTATTTTTGGCTTTCAGGGAGTAAGTGAGCTTTCTTCATTATGTCCAGATTTTGTCCAGACGTCGGGCTGCACTTCTTTAGCTCAAGCCATTTCATAAGTGATGGCAACACGTCTGAATTAGGCAAGCTCTCTGCCTGTATGAACAAGACAAGTTTTGGAATTTTTTCTCCTTTGCACAGTCATGCACCCCTCTCTGCTCTTCATGAGAGGTCCTCTCAAAGAAAAAAGAAGACAAGACATGCAGAACAACACCAAGGTCTCAAACATATAAAAAAAATATAAGTAGTATCACTTAGCTCTTAGGAGGCTGACAATTTTCCTGCTACAAGCTGAAGCTGCAAGTGAAGTCAACCAGAATCTCATATAAAGATATTCCGAAGTCAAGTGCCAACCTACATTTGCTGGGTATCAAAAGCAAAGGAATCTGTTAAGCTCCAGAAGAGCATGTTCTGCTAATTCTACACCAGATTTTTTTGAGACAGATGCTACAAACATATCAGAAATCCAAGTCTAAGTGAAATATAAGTGAAACACAGCAATGAAAAGAACCCTGCAACACAGAAGTCTGCGTGGATTTTACCTGCAGCAGGTAACCCTCAAATGAAAGTGGTACTGCAGATGCAGATGAGAAATGTTTTCCACAGTTACACTCTAAGCATAATGCAATACAGGGTGGAAACTGAAGAAATTCAGAGGGGATGATGTGTTATTGTCATATTGTGAACAGAAAACTCCTGACAACAATGCTTCTTTATTAAAATTCACACATATGGCACTTTTCTCCTATTGCCTACCCATTTAATTTATGTCCACTTTACAAAATGAGAAGAAGTGCCAACTCTTTTTTTCCACACAGAAATATTCTTTATCCAGCTGTATGTTGTCCTGGCTTTTCATATCTTAGGATCTCAGTAAAGTAAACTGCAAGAAACCAGGCAACAGAATACCCACCGACCTCAGTGTCTACAAGAGCAACAAATCAGTGGCAAGGTTGGATCTTTGCATCTCACATTCACAATAACAAAACTTGGTATTTAAGTCACAAGTAGTAAATCCTTGTTTTAATCATTCTTGTCTAAAAGTAGCATGGACACAGTTATGTTTCTATTGAGGACTTTTAAAAAAATTAATACTTACTAATACCATCAACCTATCACAAGACGAGGATAACTTTCCTACTGCCAACTTTTTAGCATTTACCCAAATGTTATGAGTGTAATTTTTAATGACTGTTTTATACCTATAGCTTTGTCTTATTTCATATGCAATAGAAATACATTGCATACACCATATTTCTATATTACTTAAGTTATATTAATATGCATTAATATGCATTTCAAGGCATTTTTTCTGTCATTCCATATTTATCTGTGTTCCAAAAACTGTAGAGCACAGTACAATATATTAGAAAGGATGTAACATGCTGATCTGCTATCTAGTCTGATTTCATGTAACGTGTTTCCAACCGGATCCAGATCAATATGAAGTGTTCCATACGTAAAATGCCAAGTGATGCACCTTCCTGTTTTAAGTCTTCTCTTTCATTTTAACTATCTGTAGAAGAGCAACTTTTGTTCAAATTTGTCATAATTTCCCCTTATTCTTCAAGACACTATTATTTTTCATGACCTATTATTTTGGCTTGATACATAATCAGGAAAAAACAAAACTATGTACCGTGCTTTGGCATCTCAACTGATAAAGACTAAAAGCATCAACTTACAAGATTAATTTTCCAGTCTTGTGCCAGCCTCTTTTCTAATTTCAGACTGTTAAAAAAATAAAATTAAAAGGAGTGCAGATTGTGCAGATCAGGGTATTAATGACACTGCACATCTGAGTGGGTTATGGCAGGAACATCTGAGGTTTCACTGGGCCCCATTCACATGCTAGGACGGGCTTCATGGAGCCAGCAACGCTTACTGTTGGCTGGCAGGATCAACAACCTTGCTAAGCTGAAAAATAAGTTTTCCCCTGTTCTAAATGAACACTATCATAAAACAGGCTTATCTATCTTGGCAAATGCTAACTAAAGAATATTTAATTCCTCTCTGAAGCCTTACTTAAGACTTAATGAATCTACTGGCTAACTCCCCACAGGGAAACTCTCCCTGTGAGCAGAGAACTGAATGATCCAGCTGTATGCTATAAAGAGCTGGTTTCTATAAAGAATGGGTTTTTGTGGTCAGAGAATAATCACTTAACATTTACTGCCTCCAAGAAGTTTTCTCTTTTAAAAGCAAAAGATGACTGTGCATTCATAAACAGTAGAAAGTTACACAGCTTTTATAGTTGTCTCCACAACCTGAGGATCAATTTTGACTGCTAGCTCAGTCATTACAATCAAATACAGTACGAAACAATTCACTCTCTGATACTTCTTTGCAAGCTTGACTTTTAAGTAACAGTATAGTAATTAGAACATAACGAAATAGAATAACTTTTAACCACATAATCTAACCCTTTGTAACACAAGGACGTCTAGTGCTAATACATCTTTCCACACTGTAAATCCAACCTCAGGCATCACCAATCCAAATCCCAAACTCTCCTGAAACAAAATAAATCCCAGTAGAGCCACTACAACTGCAATCCTTATGACAGACAGGGGAAAATGCAAACAAGGAATATGCTCCTGGTTTTCCTCTCTATCTACCTGCTGTGTTTGTTTTCATTATAACCCTCAACCAGCAAGCCTTTTTTGGAGAACTTCTGTTACCACTTATTCTAGTGCTAATTTCACGATTACCCAATGCAAAAAGCAAACTCTTAATCTGCAAATTCACTCTTTGGGTTCTTTATCACCAATCAAGATAGGTGTTTCCTATCTCTTCCCTGTGAACAAAGTGACATTTTATGATAGAACTGTTGAAACAGAGCCATTTGCTAGCTTTGTATTCAAAAACTCAGCTGAAACTTCAAAAGCAGTGCAGGCTGAAGATTAAAAAAATCCCAAAACAGAAATCTAAGTAAAGGATTTAATCAAAGTCAAGACAGTCAACCATTTCAAGATGAAGGACTTGGATGGTTAGAAGAGAAACTGAAATCCTTCATTTTCCTTCTTTGAACTTGCATACTTTTTATATAGGCCCTGAAAAAATACCAGCAGCAAGAGTCCCTCTGCTGTGGCACCCATCTGATCCTCCAGACACTAACACACAGGAAGGGCTAGGTACTTGCTTAGAATAGGAAGTATCAGATCACCCTGTAGAGGAAGTTTTCTGTTCTCCCACACACATGCTGTTCTACTTCCAAAATAGTCTCGTGTACAGAATGCCTGCAAGTCTCTCAAGACAAGCTGCGGTGTGGGTGATATGTCTGAGTTCCCAATACTGACCCATCAAAATTGCCTAAAAAGGTTGTACCGTCTTTCATCAAACCCTACATAAGGCAGCTGTAGGGACAAGGGTATTCCTTGCATTTGTTTTTGTGCATTGTGTGTTTTAAGATACATTTCTCCACACTCTCCACTCTAATTAGGAACCTACAGATACATGTCAAAAACAACAAAAAGCGTGTATGCATATAAAGCTGGAAAGCTAACACCCATCTCTACCAACTAGATCACTAGGTAGCAAACACTGTGAAACCAATGGCTGGATGTATAGGATCATCATAAAGCCAGTGTGATATGTCTGAAGAAGAAATGTAGCACATTCTCTAAACATTTCCCTGAATATTGTGGTACTCTCATTTTTTCAGCTGTTTTAAACCTGTGAGTTTACACTGCAGAGGCCATCATTTATAGAACCTCCAACTACTATATAAAAGTTGATGAAAGAGACACCATACAGACTAATGTTAAAATTCCAGTCAGCACTAGACTATGTTTAATGTTTCAGTGTTAAATTCAATTTTTGAACCATAAAGCAACAGTGACCATCTGAAGTGTAGGAGCCCACATAATCTCTTGAATAAGCAAGAGTTTATTGAGTTTCAAATACCTCACATCAAAACATCTCCCACACAGAAGGAACACAGAGAAGCACAACCAAGGTAATGCAAGATAAATTGAAATGCTAGACACTGCCTCCAAACCACTGCATTTCAGTGACAGATTTATTCTAAAGCAATAACGTGATATCTAAGCCCAGCATAATCATGTTCTGACTAATGCTGTGATCTCCATCAACTGCAAGATACCTTAGCTGCTGCCCTCATTAAAACACATTTTTCTCAGTCTCCTATGTATGTGGGGAGTCTTCAGCAGATTGTTTGAAGACTCCTGACTGATTAAGGACCTTGCAAACTACGGCTTCATCAGTACAGAAGCGGGAGGAAACCTGCACAGGCTTTCATGTCAGCTCTTAAGCAACAGAGGTAAGTAGCAGGTCTCCAGCACACTCAGCTTTCATTAAGTTTCCAAAAGTTCATGATGCCTCATGATTTCTCTAGCTGAAGGAGCTAGGAAACTGAGACCAAGGACTGAAAAGAGCTAAGTTTTTTAATAATGTGAGCTGTTACAACTAGCATCTAATAACCAGATTATCATGTGTACACTGGATTTAGTTTGTACAAGCAAAATCACTTGGCATGTACTGACTGACTCAAGTAGTAAAAAAAAGAATGATGAAATCTGATTGTCTGAGCTCCTCAGCAAAACAACTAGTAGTTCCATTCACGTATAGAGAAAAGCAAAAATAAAGGGAAGATAAAAGAATCTAAAATGCCAGTAAAGCTGACATCATCACATCTTCCAAACTGATTTTAAGTTCAACCTCTCATCAAATCAATCTATTTCATAACTTTTTACATCAAACTGGATTGCATATTATCTCAAACAGCGCCTTTGTTTTTAGCAAATTCACCACCTTCTTGCATCATCCGAAGTGTAAGCTTTTTGATTTGTTTACACAATATTCCATTATATTATGATGATGTTAGTCATCATATGACAAAACTGGCAATTGTAGCCTATGTTTTCTAAATAAACAGGAAAAAAATTGCCAGATGAGGTCAAATGACTCTGAAAGACAATAGGTCTTTTAAGAAATGTGTTTAGCTCACACATCAAAGGGAACTTGTTCCATTCCAGATGCTTAAACCAACTTTAAGTTACATAGTAAATCTGAATCTATTCCTTGGTATTAGCTAGTAAGCATTGTCCTTTTCAAAATACACATTAGTATAATTTTAAGGTGACATTTGCAACTTTCAACTTGGCTGTCACTTTGTCCACATGCTTACTTATCTTTCTAATATTTTATTTTAATTACTTTGTGTGGTTTAATGTCTCTTTAACATAATTTTTTTAAAAAGTAATTAAAAACCCCCAGTCATCTAAAAGAATCATACTGGTTTTTTAGGACAGTAACTATACTGCTTTAACATGTTTAGACCGTGAGGTCTGACTGTAGATTAACAGGTAATTATTCAATTAAAGGAAGTAGAGCATGGTGAAAGCAACAAGTCATAGACTCACAGAATGGTCTGGACTGGAAGAGACTTTAAAGACCATCCCTACCCCTCAAGTTCCAAGCCCCCTCCCAACACCTTCCACTAGACCACACTGCTCAAAGTCCCTTCCAGGCCTGTGGCAGCCAGAATTTCACTTGTTCCAGTGCCTCACTATCCTCACGGTAAAGGATTTTCTCCTAATATCCAGTCTAATTCTACTCTCTTTCAGTCAAACGCCATTCCCCCATGTCCTATTACTACCCGCCCTTCCAAAAAGTCCCTTTCCAGCCTTTGTAGGCACCCTTGTCTGTGATACCAGCTGTAGTATCTCAGAAAAAATCAGAACTTAATGTTAACATATTAACTCTCTCCTTACAGTTGCCTAGCTGAGTAACTTCCAATGGATTAGCTGTAGCTTGGATAAAATGCTTATTACCAGCCCGCACAGATGAAAACAAAGTTAATCACTGAACCTTCAGAGTCAATCCAGATCTATGACATGGACAAGGGACAAAAACTCTTCTGTACAGGACATAAAATGAGACGACTGAAACTGTGTGTTTGTTCACCCTTAAGAAAAGAGACATCTGCTTGTGGCCTTAACAGTCTTCCACTACCTATACCGGAGGGTAGAGGAGACAGACAGACTTGAAGATGCACAGGGACAGTTTGAGAAGCCACAGCCTCAAGTTACAACATAGAAAATACTGATAAAACAAGTAAATACAATCAACAATTATGCAGGTGGTCAAGCACTAGACCAAAAACCTAGTGAATTTGAATGCCCACCGTTTGAGATCCCCAGAACACAACTGGTCCTGACCCTGCAAAAGTCAAGTCTAGCTGGTTCTGCTTTGATCCCATGCATTTCACTAGATGGCATGCCGAAGTGTCTTGTCATCTAGGCTACTTTACGAATCTCTAGCTTCAGATGGTGATGCAGAGCTGTCTTGGGGTGAGGGGTGATCATAACCTGCCTTCTATCAGAAGATATTTTCCTCCAAATTTGTCCAAACCAGCACAAGAGCACGCTGCAATTGACTTTCCTGTATGTTCTCCCCAGTAACCAAAGATCATACTAACATAAAACAAAGGTTAAACAAATGATATAAGGACTCACCACAGTACAAACTTCCTGGAAACTTCTAATAGGTTCATACAAAAATCAAATCCCAAAGTCTTGATAAGAACACACCATGAACTGTATCACGTTGTGCTTTCTTTCCGTTCCCTTACTGACCTTCCCCAGCAAGAACACAGGAAATACTTGAAAGATCATCTGGCATGATGAGAGCTGCAGTTCTCCAGAGGACGTGTGCCAGGATTACAGCATGTAGCCCCTCCTGCTCAGCCAAATGAGTATCTCTTTACCCTTCAGATACAACACAAACAAAAGCTTTGGGCGTGCTTAAGAACACTGAGTATTGGAACAGTTTTGTTAAGAAATTATCTTTCCTGCTGTAATAAGACTTCCTAGAGCTAGCTGACGAATATGAACAGGTTTGTTATGTCCTGTGTGCGCAGGTGCCTGAACACATTTGCATCTTGATGGAAGCACACATGTTCCATAAGGTACATTATATGCAAGCCTTCTGTACTCCTCTGTACACTCTGTTTAATCCTCTACATCAGAATGTAGAGAGAACTCAACTGCAGAAAAGAAAAAACAAAAAATAAACTGAAATATTACCTCCAAACAGGTGATAGCCACTGTCAGACACAGGATCCTCATACTCACCATACAAAACCAATCACTTAGTATGTCTAACACTTCCTCTGGACCAGCCAGCTAAAGCATCCACTGCACTGAAGGTAATACCCCTAAAGGCACTGCTGTATGTTCTCACAAACCAGCACATTGTGATTCACCTTTAACTACAACAATAAATCAGGGACCACGTGGTATTTTCAGAAAATCTCTTTATGCAACTCATTGTAATTCCCCTACTGGGATACAATTCACTTTCACGAGTTATGGCACAGTTTATTTTTTAGCAGTAGGATTAATGAGTGGAAGCTCTAGTACTTCTGCTGCAGGCAAAAACAAAGCCACAATATTTAATTCCAATATCCTCAGGAATCAACAAACACATACATAGTGAATTCATGAGTTTTTAAACACCTCTGTGAGTATCATCTTAGAAACTTGGCATTAGTTTGCCCAGACAGCAGCAGCTTCTTGTTTATATATACATACATACATATATATATATATATATATATAAAAATGTGTATATATATGCAACAAAATACCTAAATATTTTCCTGGTTTTCTAATGGTGTACAGTACTACTTACTTCTCAGTGAAGTTTTATCAAAATGAACTTGCTCTAAACGTAGATACTTTCTCTTCTTTTGTACAAATCCCTTTTTAAGGGAAGCAATCCCATTACAGCTGTGAGACACACAGTCTGTGACACTCCTGACTGCTGACCTTTCTGGTGATCTTCCCCATTGGAATTTCCTTGCTAAGTTATTTGTCACCTGAGTGACCTCAGCACTGTCTTGGGGTTGTCCTTGCTGCTCCAAAGGCATACCGATCAGTACAGAATAACAAATTTCTTTCAGTAGCCATCCCAGTTCTTGCTCCTGTGAAGACTTCTGGAAAGGTCCCAAATTTGACTGTCATCCAGTTCATTTTAGGCAAGTCATTTTGTAAAAATGCATGTCATAATACATTATAATGTGACAATCTGTTTTTGCTTACTTTTGAGGCATCAAAGCAAAAGGAGTTGGAACGTACACAAGAGAAGCAGGAACAGCCTCTCATGTTCTTCCCATACTATGGAAAATAGTCACGCATTTGAAAGGTGATCTCTCTACTGGACATAGAAATGGTGACACTATACACAAAATTAAAAAAAGACAATACAACAAGCAGCCAAGACAATTTAGCAAGGGATGGCTCAGCAGGTATCTTAGAGATGCTTACACATCAAGCCTACACACAGCATGGCTAGAAGCATCTCTGGAGAGTAGTCTACCAGTAAGTCTTAAGGAATGTTCAAATCAGCAGCTGTGCTTAGACTTAAATTAGCTTTCTGCTCAGCTTTTGACATACTCAGAATGGTAACCGACACAGAGCAGCAACACAAAAGCCTATGCCTGAAGTGTGGCAAATACCCCCAAACGACAGAAGGGAAGTTGTTCAGGAGCTAATTAACAAGTTCCAACAGAAGCACGGCAGCAAAGGAGGAGCAACATGGTGTCCCATTGAAAATCTGTAGGTTCAAAAGACAGACAATAAAGAAAAAAGGTCACTGTGCAGGAAAACTAGTCAAGCACTGTAAGCCTACATATTTTATTACAACAAGGAACATAAAAAGGAAGCCCTTTCAAGAAGTGTCCTGGTTTCCTTGGCAAAACAAAGGAATCTCTACTGTCTTGTCCAGTGTCCCATCAAAAGAAAAACATCAGTTCCAAACATGTACAGGTCCTTTTGTGTAGTCTTGCTGAGGCATGCCACAATTCGACAGGTCTTGAGTGTAAACAATCATCATTATTTCAATTTAATCAAGTCAGAAAGTACCCCATATTCCTGACTTATTTGTCACATTCCACTCTTCTTAATTCAGTATTGTTGAAAAGAAGCATTCAGGAGCAGTAGCAGAAATGGCTTCTTACTGTTCCACTAGCTGCACTACAAAGACACAGTATATTTGTAAAGTCAAGTACATTCACTATTCATAATCTATTCCTAGACTCATGACTAGTATGAACAACGTATCACACAATCATTTGCAGAGGTAGTGTTGGATGCTCATACTGTTCAGGAGAACCTTCCTACTTACTAAACCATTTCTGTGGCAAGCCTATCCTTCCTGATTTTTGCAGGTTTTCTGCACCAAGTTATCCATGATAATTTTACTCCTGCAAAAGCAGATTTTCTATTATTGTCTTATTGTGTCTCCTACTTGCATAATTTTTGATAACATTTCATACAATTCCTTCAGCCTAATACTGGCAATTCTGAAGCTGGATTCACTGTGGAAATCCAGGAAATATGTGGTTTTCTCAGTGTGTCAGATCTAGTGATCTTGACAGAATAAAACCAAGTGCGGGAGCTTCTTATGACAGGACAAATAGGAAAGCACGGTTCTTTGACAGGTGAACAGGAAGCTCTGGCATTGCAATGCTGAACACTGGGGAGATACCTAAGATTCCTCCAGGTTCAAGCATTATTGGCAACTTCAGGGCAACTGCTTCCCAGTTGCACAAGTGTAGTCAGCTTCTACCAAAACCAAAATACAGCCAGTATCAGCTTTTGGCTACAGATTTACAGTGACTGGCAGTTAAAGTCAGAAAGAAGAGTACAAAGAACAATAAACACACAGAGCAAGATCAGGTTTTCTGAAGAGCTGCAGGTTGGGAATTTCTAAACTGGCTGCATAATAGTAAGTGTAGACTATTCATAGTAAATATTTTTCCTTTTACTCTTCAGCAAATGGAACCATGCAATATCTAAAAAGACAGGACGTAACTCCATCTTCCTATCAACTAGAGCTATGAATACAGAATTGAATAGTTATTTTTGCTAGCAAGATATATATTGTTCCTAAATTAAAGAAAAACACCAACAACTAAGCTAAAGGATTACCACCACCACTGTGTTTCATAAGCTGAAACAGGACAGGTACCCCCTTATTAACACACAGGTTTTCTGTGGACTGTGGCACCTAAGCCAATTAAAAAAAAGTTTTGAACCACTGGCTTTGGCAGCGTGACAACTGCCAAATTTCAATCATATCCAATTATTTTAAGAGTTCCCTATGCCACACTGTCATCAGGATATACCAGGTAGAAACATGCTTCCATGATCATGACATAGAATTTGCAAGAATTTACTTTTCTTCCCAGATTTCCTGCATGGTTTCTATGCCTTAACCTTGCTTCACTATTTCACCAGGTTTACCTCAAGTTCTGTCAATATCCATGGACAGAGGCATTGTCTACAACTGCTGACCTGAACAGACATTGACACAAGCTTCTTGTTTGTGGTAAAGTTCTATACTATGGAGAGTTATATACTACATCAAAGTAATTCAGGACAGGAAGTGACTCTGATTTTTTTCTGTAACATCATTACAGACAATTTTAAACATACTTTCTTAAGCTTAAAGTTCATTTTAACACATACTGAAAATGCAAATACATTTTGAGTACCATTTATAGTAGTAGAAGCACAAGCCATACCACAGTCAGTGCATCCTACAGCATTTCTTGTCTTAGGCATTATAAAAGCAAGCGTCTGCTATGTTTGGTCATAAAAACCCATTTGTCAGTAATACTCACCCCTGCAATGCCTGCAGAGCCTAAGCTGAATTCTATTCCTTCTTGGGCATGTCCAAATTATTTACTAAATTCCAGCGAGCTGAAGCAGAGGGATTGTTAATGGAAAGCTTACTGTACCAGTGTGGGAAAAAGATTCAGCTTGACTCTCTGAACACAGAGGGAGCTTGTAGAGCTGGCGACTGGAAGTTCAAAAGTGATTCCTTTTAAGAGTCAACCACTTGATGCATATTTTAGTGATCAACAAACAACTCTAGGGTAAAACAGGTTTTTGAGTTGTGTTTTAGAGCAGCCTTCAAAGGGAAAGCTTTGCTGGTCTGTTTAGACAAAAGTTACAAACACCAATACCAAATAAAATCCTCTCGCTCTCTTTATAATTTTTCTTTCCTTTTCACTGGGGAATAGTGTGAGCTGACTAATTCTGGAAAATTAATTTACGTAAATTGTTATGTAATGTAAGGTACTGTAGAGTACCTGGTCACTTTTCCATCATATAAAGATAGACCAGACTGGTGTATGCTCTTCTGTTTGCTCTGACTAAACAGAATGAACACTGGTGTCTAGTTTAGAGGCACTGAGAAACAGACAAAGATACTGCAAAACAGTTTTGGTGATATGAAATATGCTACTAGTATACCAGGAGAATAATTTTACTGTGGATGATCCAGACACTCTCACATTTGTAAAGTGTTACAGCACATGTTTTGCAGCACTTACACTGTGTGAATATCGACCCCTTCAGAAACCCTTCTTGTTTTATAATCTCATTAGATACAAAAAAGCTCTTTAGAATGAACATCAAGTAAGTAAAAAAAAAAGAAAAAATACATGTAATCCAGAATTAGCATCATCCATTTTAAAATCTAGCTTGAAGAAATTTTTGCCTTAACACCCAAGGTGAGCTGCCTTCAAAGAAAATCACGATGCTTATACACATGGCCCACAGAAACTACTAATAAGCATCCAAGAGTGTCTTGGCAGTCAGCTGGATGCCAGGCAAGCACCAAGGAAATTATTCTGGAAGTTGGGTTTTTCTGTAATTCAGCAGATTATCCCAAAACATACACAAAAAGAGCCCAGAACAAACAAAAAACCCCACCAACCAACCAACAACAAAAAAACTCCAACAACAAAAAAAACCCCAAAAAATCACCACCAACAACAAAAAAGCAGGCAAAAATCCCCCAAAACCCAACAAAACAGACCAAAACAGACGAAAAAAAAAAAATCTACTAAATACCAAAATCCAACCCACCATGCAACAAATATTTTCACAAATCAGAAAAAACATCTTTGCTACCTAGAAGAACCTGAAGTTTACAGCTTGCATAAATCCCCACAGTGTTCTGTTCTTTAACCACTAAATCAGCTAACACATCTATCTTCATGCCTCAGTCAGTTTTTTGTCAGGTTTTCACCTAGATGTGTATGTATGAAAAGGTGTAAATTTCCTCTTTATTGTCTTCTCTGTGTAGGAACATTAACCTCCTTTAACAATGGAGATGTTGGCATTTTATTCCTGAACTTAAAAGAGCACCTGAATCTCACTGAAGTGAGATGCATGGCATATGTTTTACTTCCTTAGGGGTAGGACCATACAAAGAGGTCTCAGTTGCATGTCAGTTTAATCCACATTGCTTTCATCATGTCTACACCTTTCACAGGTTTTTAAATAGCTTTTAAAAGCAATAGTTAAGCACTACAGCTCTCTCAAACCCAAATCTTGTTTCTTTATTCCCTGAAGGACACACACCGCAGCTATTTTCTTTCCTCTCGCAAACTTCCCTTTCTTTGCATTATGAACCCAAAAGTCATCCCATTTCAAAGTTTAGTTCTGTGTTTAAAAGAGAAAACATGCATTTGATACTCTTCCATGGAGTATAAAAGGCCTGTAAGCTATTTTGCCTGCTGTTCTGTGGATCAGCATGCCTATTCTTGTGCTGGCATTTGTTCTGCTCTTTACAAGTTCAGCAATGCCAAGCTGCTGCCACAAATGCAAGCAATCCAGTATGCTCCACACATGCACATGCACGTGTGTGTCTGTGTGTTTACATATCCTAGTACATTTCTTTGGAATATGAGCCTGGCAGGATTTATTCTCTCATTTTGACAGTAATCCATTATTTGACCACCATCCTAGAGCCCAGGAATTAAATGGGATTTTAGTAACTGCAGTACAACAAGCTGTATTTAAAGTAATATTTGTTCTAAACAGAGTTAAATAGGACATGTCCTATATAGATTTTACTCTAGTTTTTCAAGAAATCTACTGGAAGTGGATTTTAGCTTGTAAGCCACCTACATTTAGAATATATATCACAAGAGTAATTTTCTTCTAAAAGTAATACATTCCCTTGATACACAACTCCAATGCCCAGTTGAACATAGCCAAGTGTGCTTTCTTCAGGTAATTTAATCCTAAAAGCATCAGTTTTTCAGTTCACAAAACTGATAAAGCCCTCCAAAAGACAAATTTTATGCAAATATACATAATGAGGTAAAGAAAAATAACAACTACATTTTATGCAATTGTCTTTTTGAAAACTGATTGTGATCATCACTTCTAAAATTCTATCATTCTGGTGTAATCTCTAATTAACATCTATTCATAAATCCTGTTGAAAGTATTTTCCTCCATTTTATTCAAATTAGATTCATTTTTCACTGTATGTCATTCATTTTTCCTGTATGTCCCCATTTTTCTGTTCTTTCCTAATTTAAGGTCATAGGTTCTGAAGCCACTGATGGACCACCATACAGCTCTTCAAAAAACCTGCCTGACATCTTCCAGATGTAAAACAAGAATTGCAATGTTGATGCTTCAAATGAGTCAAGCCCGAACTGCAAGAAAACAGAAGTCAGCATCAGTGACAAAAATGAAGGGTTTCAGTGAAGGCAAAACTTGAACCTGCTTGGAGGCATCTGAGGCTGGAATAAAAGAATTCTAAATTTCCACAGCATCTACCTGCAGCCAGCAGTCATGACACAGTGCCCCTGGGAAATGTTTTTACTTTTTAAGCAAGTACAATACTTTCAAAGGTCACAATTTATTTTTATAAACCTAAAGTACCATACTCAGTGTTACTCCATATCCTGCTCAGAGAGATGGACGTAAACCAGAGGGAATGCAGACACTGATAAGCAACAAGCAATAAGCATTTCCTCTTATTCACCGTGATGGGATGAGCTCTGAACCTCTGTTCCAGAGATGGAAAGGCTGGTCTGGGCAAACTTAAAACTACAAATCACTATTTAGTCCCAATTTCTCAATCTCTGGAGATAAGGCAGCCACATACCAACTTGCAACCATCTTGTGCAGGTTAGAAACACATAAATCATAATGCAGTCCTGCCAGAGATAAGGCAAAATTAAAACAGTCTGATTTGAGAGCATCCCAGCACCAAAACTTATGAACTATGAACTAGGTAGTCCTTTATGATACACTATCAAGCAGAACATAAAGGGCAGTTATGTTCACCCTAAAAAGGTTATACCACAAGCAAGAGAAAAACAATTATTAAGACCCTGTGCCTCAGAAAAACAACATATTCTAAACCCAGACTATTTTCTAAGCCTGAACAAGCTGAATTTACAACTGCAATAAGAAAGATAATGTAGTTTAAACTATTTTAAAAAATTCTAGGCGACCCTCATCCCTTTTGATGTTGTCACTTTCAGAGCATGACATATTAACAAATCATTCAGTATCACACATTTATTTGAGGGAGTAAACATGAAGAGAGATGGTATCTTTCCTTGGCTACAGTTAACTACAGCTCTCTTGAGGATACACCCAAGTAACTAAAAAAAACCTCTCTAAAATTATTTGAAAAATAAAAAATACCCAATGGGTTCAGACAGTCATCACTTCCCTGAATCTGCATCAGAGTGCAGTTCACAGCTTCAGCTTTTCTGCCCAGCCTCCACTTTTCTATTCTCCTCACTCTGTGGCAGGATATTAACCCAGAATTACAGAAGTCAGCATTTTAGAGTGATCAGCTAAGCCACTTTGAAGACAAAGGCAAGAAAATAATTGCAAGTGATTACCTATTGAAGTCTGTGACTTAATGGATACCTTATGAATTCAGGACCTTTGAGAACAGTGACGAACAGCATTATTACAAGTAAATGGGAACTTTGGTATCATGAATATCTCATGCATAAGTAAGTGTCATGACACGAACTGCAGAACCAGAGGTTTGAGGAACAGTTTGAAAAAGGAGAACTTTCAGCATTGTAAAATACTAGTGATGGGAATTGAAAGTGTAAGTGCAGGCAAAGGTCTTTAAAACAGAAATTTTAAAATACATATTTTTTAAATTGCATATTGGTCTTAAGAATTATCACCAACAGAATATCTGAGATCCATTCCAGAAAAGTTACAATAAAAATACAGTTAAGATATGTGCAGAGGAAGCTTCTAGTCTCAATACTCCCTTTCATATCAAAAGCAGTTAAAGCCAAAAGGCTGAACATCCAGCTTCAGGGCAACGACTGACTTCTCTAGTCTCTAACACAAAGCACACAGTGAGTGCCAGTGAAAGTGCACATCTCTCAGGCTATGTCCAGATTGCCCCTGCCTCTAGTTGTTGGCAAGTAGAAATGCCCCTACATCTTCATGCTTCCCCATTTCCCCTGCTCTGACATGAAAAGCAGAATGGGATAAAAAAAAAAAGCTGACCTGCCAAACATCACAACTAAGGCACAACAAAAATACCAGGGCGGCTTTGTAGCTTCCACTTCCATTAAAAAAATCACAAAAGAATTACCAAAAATGCACTGGAAATGCTTCAGCACAGTCTCCAAGGGTATTTGCAAAACTATCAACTTTGGCTAAGCAGTATCAGCTAGCTCTTGTGGAAGCTCCTTTTGTCAGTGACTCATACCAAGGTTTTGCTTTTGAAAATGTCTTCTCACTGAAAAATTTGGAGATTTAAGAGAAACAAGAAATTCAAGGGCTCTAGCACTGGCGTCCAGATCAACAAATAGCAGAGACTACTTCCTCCCCATGTTTAAGTGGAAAGCCTGAGCTCTGTGGAGCCTGCAGATACTAAAAGCATATGACGTCCTTCTTCAAGTATGTTGATAATGGCAAGACACATTCTCATCAACAGAAAGCTGGCATAATTCTTGTTTCCAACCTTCCCCCAAGAGCTATTTTCCATGTCATCAACTAGTATTATATTAAGTAAACAGCATCAGTGCAGCTAATGAAGAGCTAAAAATTTCACAGCCATAATAAAAGATCATAAAATATTCAGTTAATTTTCATTCAGGTATTTATACATACACACAAAATGCTTCCTTTGTTTTCTTTGTAAACACTTTAATACTTGAACATCACAAAAACATTTTAAGATGTGCGGCGGCTATTTTAAAGGCAAAAGAAAAACCTAAAGCAGCTCTATCAGGCTGAAAGCCATACAAGCAGAGAGGGTTTTATAAATAAAAGCCAAGCATTTTGCTGCTTATTTGATTCTGCCCTCTTTGATAAGGTATTCCCTCAAGCTACTTCTAACGACAGCACTGAATAGGAAAAAGAAAGAATTTGAACCATCTGAACTGGCAGCTCAATATGTAACTCAGTAGGACAACTCTGAAATCTGAGGGCTCTGCAAGGTTGTCATCTTTTACACGAGTCTTTCATAGGCTTACTGAACACGGTAGGCTGATTAAACTTAATGAAAAAGACAGCCTGATTTTTTTTGTATTTTAAGCCCGAAGCTGCACTTGCACAGCACTGCTGTACTGAACAAGGGGCCTGAACCAGTACTTCTTCAGTAGCAAGGTGGTATGTGTGCCTGCTGGGGGTGACCTATTCTGCAGCTGTAAGGCACACTGAATGCTTCATTCTCTTTGTTGTGTTCAAGTTTATAAGAGTTACACAAATTGCAGTGTTAGATGTATCCTTAGAAGTATCTATGACTCCTTCTGCAGAAAGGAAGCTGGGGCTGACAACATCCATCAGTGGATAATTTCCTTAAGTAACCAGGGTTAAGATAATTTGTTGTCTTCTGAAGCACCCAGTGCTCAGTTCCGATGATAAATATGGCAGCATGTGCAGGGTTTTTCCTGCCTCTCTTTTAAAAAGACAGGCCTCCCCACCCTAAATACCTATCTCTCGATCCTGTTTCATATATCAAAAGAGACACTGAACAAACTCCACTTTCCAAACCACTTTAAACATTTATGGCATAGCATGCAACAAAACTGTTAATAGCCCCTTGACAAAACACCAAATGGAAATCATCTAAACAAGAGACAAGCAACAAAACATCAACTAATTAACTAGGGAAGGAAGCCTGGAGCCAGAAGTACAAGAACATAAGTTTATTCTTTTGTAGCAGAGCAGTAATTTTACTGCAAGGTCAAAGCGAACTGAAAAGCTCGGCTGTACTGAGCTTTGAACCAAACCAGTTGGGAGTGCACCAGATCATGACCAAAGGCTCCTCAGACCAAAAATTAACTTTGCAAGTTAAAAATGGACAGACCAGGAAGAAAGGCATATGGAAAAGTAACAGATTCCTGGTGTAGGCGACAAGCTTAGCCTAAGAAAGAAGCCACGGACACTTTCTCTGAAAACATGCAAGATTATTCTAAACTTCTGTTATCAAGCAATGCATCTGGTAGTGGGGATTTGGCAGAGTTTACTGAAACACAGCAGTGGATGAGATGATAGCACAGAGGAAGCATGCGAAAAATGACTGATCTTGCACTGGGAAACGCAAAATCAGCTTACAGAACCTATAAAGGATATCAGTGGGAGGTGTAAGAAAACTGGTGCAATCACATAAAGTGCTACTTTTCCCAAAATAATGGTTTGGGTCAGATCATAAGAGACTGAATTCAGGCTACTTAAACCACCAAGAAAATCTGAACATAGTTATTAATAGATTAGTATCTCCTCCTTGGTATCATGAAAACAGATATGAAAGCAACTAGTTGTCTGAACTCTTCATTGTGGTTAAAACAGATTATGAATCCAAAAAAACCTAGGGGGTGATACAGGAACACCTTCCCTTGGCTTTTGCTTGGGTTCTACTGTGGTAAGAACCTCAGGCTATTCAGAAGCCAGCATCAGGAACATGCCTTCTTCAGCTACATTCCCAATTAGTTTTGTTTCTTTGAATACCCATTTTTTTCATTTTATAACTCTATTTCAGAGAAGCTTAGAGACCCAGCTTCCAACGTGTGCCTTCTGTGATCATGAGTACTGCAGTTTTGGATAGACCAAGTGAAATATTTTGCAACCAAAGTAACATTTAGGAAAGCAAGCAGAACACTGCTTTCCAAGACACCTATATTTTATTTCGCAGTAGCAGGGTGCATCCAGTTAGCACTGACAAAAGACTAAAAGCTGTGCCAAGATATATTTCACTAAAAGATGATGGTAATACTTGAACATACTCCTTGATTTAAGGAACCTCAAAGAACATTAGTATAAAACTGCAGCATTGTTACTGTTCTGCTCTGGGGTGTGCTATTAGAGAAGTCATGGCAGTGAAATTCGCAAAGTAATGCATTCTTATTGTTCTTCTATAAAACTGACTGAAAGGACTCACGCATGTACAGTTCTCATGTTAAGTGCACTACAGCTGAAAAGAATAGAGATGCTGTATTTGACCATTTCAAATATAGTATGCTAGCATTTTGCCAGCAGAAAGCAGGGACAATTCTGGCATCCTGCATTTCAAGAGAGAAGGAAACTCCGCAGCTCAATGGATGCTATAAATATCACAGAAATGTGCACCTAATAAACTTCCATTTTTCCCCCCTCCGGCAAAGAGGTTTAACATTTATGTCACTATCCACAACATTAAAGATGCCTCAGATATCAGCATCTGCCAAAGAAAATGAGAAAAATTTCAGAGAATGCCACCTGGCAGAAGGAGGAGACCTAGGACACAAGGGACAGTGGAAGCAGGTTACTACTGCTTGTGGTGACAGGCAAGTTTCCCCCAGGCTGCCCCACCTTCCCAAGGGCCCTCATACAACAGGCATGAGGCCCTGGAACCGGATGGATGGACAACTGATGACGTGGACATGGTTCTCCTGCTGTGCTGATCCTCCTTTTTCTAGTGAACAGTGACAGGACCCAAGGGAACACATGAAGATGTGTCAGGAAAGTGTGGGCTGGATATGGGAAAAGATTCTTCACCCAGAGGGTGGCTGGACACTGGAACAGGCTCCCCAGGGAAGTGGTTACAGCACCAGCCTAAAGAAGCATTTGGACAATGCTCTCAGGCACATGGAGTGAATTTTGGGGCTCTCCTGCACAGGGCCAGGAGCTGGACTCCATGATCCTTTTGGGTCACTTCTGACTCAGGATATTCTACAATAAGTTTAAAAACAGAAGGAACATTTTAAACATTGATCAGAACAAGTAGCAAATTAACTTCCCGCTTTCAAGGTCTATTTTGAGAGGCTGGTGGTTGCTGGTGTTGCTACAAGACCTTATTAGTCCTTCCACAGAAGTCCTCTTAATATGTAATGGCTGAACACGAAATGGCTGGGACACTGTCAGGCAGGCCATGTTGAGATGCAGGAGTTAAAATGAAAGAAGGCACATGAAAGGAATGAAACTGGGCAGATTAGGCATTTCTCCTTAGAAAGTGGACTCAGCTGACAGGTTGAACGCACGGCAGGGGACTGACACAACTTTTATCCAAGTTCCCATGTTTCACTTAGTTTATGATACAATGGGCAAATATGTAACAGTATTTTGCGACTAAAAACTAACATGTTTTTCAGCACGTAAGTCTCTCAAACATGCAATCATACAACACCTGCAGAGACAGGGAAAAACTGCTTCTGTATCCCTTGTCTCTTTTATCAGTTTGCCTCAGACGTACAGTACATGCGTTGCTATTTGTCAGAGATGGAAAACATTCCTGTACTTACTCAGAGGTGTAAGTGTCTGATTAAACACTCCACTTAGTGCAACTGAGCATGGCAGAACAATGGCTGTACAATACAACAGAGCAAAATGAGATGAGGAACTGCAGGGAAAGAAAAACTAAGGAAAACAAACATGCCAAGAAGGGCACACATCTCTTTTTTTTTCTGAGATGTATCCTGGAGAATTCTGGCACTTTGTAAAAAGCAAGTCTCCTGTAACATTTGAAAGGCACATTTCAGAAACTAGGTCACTCCTCAACAATGTGCTATTAGTATCTTAAACACAAGGATGGTTTTAATTATCAAGCAAATGCACACCACCATATCAGCAGAAACAGAGCGGGCTGCTTCTCCTTCCTCCACTTTCCAGGTACAATCTCCACCTGCTTCATGAGCCATTACCCACAGATCGCTGTATCAACATATATGGATTTCTTGGGCAGTAACTTAAACATTAGAACTCGAGTCAGAATTTTGTAAGGACTGAGCCTCGGGATTCTCAATCCAAAGAAAATATGCCATTTTTCTATGTGAAATATTTTGAACTGTCAGATCTTATTCATATCTGTGCTCAAAAACCAAGACAAATAACTTTGGCTATATATGGCTAGAGCTAGCATTTTAAAGGACTGGATGGTATTCAAGCAAGAGAGGAGGATCACAGCCTCCCATGTTGGAATCTCAGAGTTCATCTCACACAACTCTGCATGACTAAGACTGAGATAAAGTTGCATTCATTAGTTCAAAATGTTAATGGTCACACTTCAATATTTTTAATGCCATCCGAGGATCAGTCTGGCATTCAGGCTTTGTGCACTGACAACACTTAATGTGAGGCATTTTTTTTTCAATCCTTTGGCTTCCCTAAAGCCAAATATTAGCAACTGAGCACACTTATGTGAGCTCTTTTTATTCACTCTGGGTTTCTCTTGGTTACTGTAATACTAATATATGGTTGGGGTTTTTTACATATTTGTAAAACGACTGTACAATCACTGTAATTTCTATACATTAATTTAGCTTGATCTAAATGTCACACTACACAATGATCCTTCTTACAGCCCTAACCATATTCCTGGTTAACTCCACCTTCATGCAGGCAGAATTTCCTCCAACAGCAGCAGACTCAGGAACATACTCTAAAGGTACTTAAAAATATATGAAAACAAAGAATACTTCTGTATTTTCTGTTTTCCTAACAAATGCTTTGAAATGTTCTTTTATCTAACCGTTTGCTATGTTTACTATGTACTCACACAACAGCCATTTCAAATTCTACTAAAAATAAAGTATTTACAACATGAATGCATCCCTTCACTCTGCTAAGACTGAATCTAAAAACTAACCAAACAACTGAAGATTAAATCCTTTATTAAATTAAGGTGGCGGACAACTGGATTTCACTTTGGGCTTTCTAACATAATCATTTCCTTCTACCATCAGTGTCTAGTCACACCCAAAGGCAGGCCTGAAGTCATACAGAAGTGGGGACACTTACACATCTCCACTAAAAAGTTATTTACTCTAGAATGGTAGTTTACATCCTCCTCACCCTTTTCCCTTCCCCTCTTTTTCAATTACAACAAATATAGGCTCTTTCCAAAGACTTTGGATAGATTTGATCTCAAGGACAGCAAAATGACAGCAGTTTAGAACAGACTATTTTTGATCCCCATCAAGGCAGGATATCAGTTAATTGCTTAATTCTCACTAAGCTTGGCCAAACAGTCCTAATTAAAAAAACAAAAGAAACATAAGAAAACTAAAAAATGTGAAAATTTTAGCTAATTATATAAAAACGAAGCAGTGCCAATATTCATACTTACAGGCTGAGGCTGTTCTGCAATACAGCAGTTGAAACACAACCAGAACTCACTCATTGTTTACAGTCTGAAGTGGGAACACAGATGAAAAGCAGGACTCAACCTTCGTAAGTCTGTCTGCAGGTAGTAAGTTCTTTGAACAGGTTTATTTTTAATGGCTCCAATGTGAAAATCTTTTTTTCTGTTGAGTTCTTCTCCAAAGATAAGTCAGTCCCAGGACAAAGAACTTGAAGGCAAAAAGTTATTTTAGAGTCTTCTTCCAGAAGGTTGATCCCAGCACCAGAGAAATATTACGTATGCTTCTTTGGTCCCTAGCGTTACGTGAACCTGAAAACAGAAGTACATTAATCAGTAAGAGAGAACATAAATAATCTCCCAGCCAGCCACACACCATTCTTGGTAATACTGTGAATCACAGACTGAAGAGACACTAGCAAACAAGTCATGTGCTTATTTCTACAGTGACTACCAAAACCAGCATATACCATAAATCCATATAAGATCTACATTCCAGCTTTGGTAGATGAAGTGGTATCAAGAACTGGTGTCCAATCCCTCGGCAGTCATCTTGGTTTGTTTCTAACTTTCAAATGTCATTTCAGAACGTGGTAATTGTCCATACACCCCTTTACACTTATGGAATCACACTTATTACCACATCATATTTCTCAACAGAAAGGTTACCCAGCCCATTCACAGTGTGAGGTTTAAATGGTATTTAACCCCAACCCTGTTACACAATTCATGAATGTGTACACACAATCAAAGGCATGCTCTCCTAAATGCCGAGTGATCAAATAAATTTCTGTATACGAAAAATTTGCAAAATGCCTGGACATGGTCAACACAATGAGGTTTCCTTCCACCCTCTTCTACCCTATGTTTCATTTACAGTTTACCTCAAAACAGGATATTACTTGTAAAGCTTGAAACTGTTTCCTTAAACCTCTAAAACTCCTCAAGTGGAACAAACGAGGCTCCAGATTCCAACCATTCCTTTGCTAAAATAATGTTTGTTGGTAAACCTCCATTTGGGTTTCTTTCAGTAGGAGTGCAATAAAAATTCCTGTGAGATTTCTCTTGTCTTGCCATATATCATAAACTTTACTTGCAGAGAAAGTGAGATAATGAGTATTCAGAAGTTCTTACAGGCATGCTCCTTAATAATAATTCTTTTTATGACTGCATCTTCACTCACACAGATGTTTGCACAACTATTATTTCTATTCAATTCCTCACAGCATGAAGTGGTTTGGAGACTCCATGCAATGCATAAAACTACATAGAACACATCTATATGCACACACGCTCTGTGGCAGAGCAGTTCCACTTTGCTACCACCTTTGTTAATTCTCCAAGCACATGAGCAAATGATTTACTACACACATGCCAAGTCACTGCACTGTGTGGCCACAACTAGCTAGGTACTTTACAGGACTACTCTCTACAACACACACAAAAGGAATACAGCAGAACCTTCCCCATGCTATATCCAAAGCCTTTGGGAAGCTTTCACACTTCTTAGCTTTTAAGACACTAACTGAAGCTCTTTGAGAAATAAATGCACGCTGCAGTAACACCATCTAAATAGCAAAACCCCAGCCAAAGCACTCGCATACTTGCACCTCCTACCTTTGAAACATCAACTGATAGGGTCACAAATTAGGTTTATATGCCTGTTTCTGGCATACCTTGCCTAAAGATCAGAATAGGAAGAGGGGGAAATGCTTTGCCAGGTTACCCTATTGCTAACACCATATAAAACCAAGCAATTTTATTAAACAGGATATCTTGAGGATAAGAAAAAACCTAAACAAGCAAACTATCCCCACTCTGACGAAAATACTTCTGCACAACCTTTTGCTTGTCAGACACATAAAAAAAGAAGTCTTGAACAGTGCTATCATGACATTGTCACTACTTAGAAGACATTTTTCCTGCTTTAAAGATCACCATCTAAATCCCATGAATGAGTCAAGAAACTGCAATAAAATATGGGATTCAACAACCAGTAGTGCGAAATCCAAGACAGAAAATAGAAGTCTCTAAGGAAGTTCTCACTCCATAATTAGGTGGCTTCACACCATTTTCTCAATTATTCTGGTGACTAAAAATTTAATGAACTTTAAATAGCATGACTAACAAAGAAAACCTTGACAGCAAAATACTCTGCTGTTCTCTGCAGGCTCAGAATTTGCGTGCTACACAATTCTTTGCTAGGTTTGATTCAGTATGTTATAAAATCAGAAGTAAAACACAGTTAACTCCCGTTAAGCATGTAACATTTAACAATTCTAGTCCAGTGTCTGTATATCTTATGTCTCCTTGAAAGCTGGCTGATCTAGTTCTGAGAAGATAGGCTTGAACTTGTTCTGAAACATAGCAATGCACCCCCAAAGCTAGCTGCTCAGATTATGAGAAACTGAGAAATCAAACTCAAAGTTTGCATTTTGAAGTTTGATATATTGTAAGCTGCTGGAGCAATAAATGGATATGGTGCAGTGAATTTTTCTTGCTCTGCAAGCGCCCCAATATTCTGATTTGTGACTCCTGAACTTATTACACTTGTTGCTTCCTCACAGGCTCTTTTTGACAAAGTCCAGAACTAAGATATCAAATTCTTGCTCTCACGGAGGGTTAACTTTGATCTGGCTGTTACACTCAAGTGCAGAAGACATACAATGAAAGGGCAGGGAAATTCCTTTTGTTGATCTGTCTCTGTGTTTGCTCACTGATAGCTGGCACACTCCTCTAGCTCACTGCAGCCTCAAGTGCTGTGCTGAGCTGTACAAACCCAAAGGGCTTGTGTGTGCACCTGTGAGCCTGGAAAGCTCCTCCTGGTTACAGAATACCCACTGGTGCATAAGTCTTACTCTACACAGCCACCCTCTGCACGCAGGACTTGTGACCTCCAGGACAGCCAAAACTAACTCCCCGCCTCAGATCTAAAACTTTTGAATGACAAAGTCAAGATAAAGACTGTAAATAATAATCTCCGACAACATGTTTATTCTTAAAAATGCGTTTTTAGGCCTATAAAGTGCTACATTTGCTTTTAGTTTGATGGTTCTGTAAATACTAACAACACTTCTTCAATCTCTTGTTTTTCGATAAAAACACACCATTGACATATCTGTAGGTCTGGAGAATACTGACATTAACTGCACCTCTTAAAAGGCACACAAATGCTTAGCAGTATTTGTTAGAGCTCTGGAATTTCATACACCTTCCCACACAGCTAAACAAATTATTTTTACAGGAATCAAATTAATATAAATATCAAGTATAAATCTGCTACACCAAAATGGAAAAAAAAGGCAATTAAGCTGAAAGCAAAAAGGTGTATTGGTGCTGTGATGTTAATGACAACACACTAGAATTTGTCTTACACTGCCAGTTGCTTGTTTAAATAACAAGTTGAAACAGGAAAACTCTGCTACTCTTTTCCAAATTACTGGTTATAAAGAAAGGAAGAAAAAAGCATCACAGCGACCTACAGCTACTAGCCAGGTAATTATGTAATATCAGTGCACTAGCAATCTCATGGGAAATTGTTCCTGCAAAGCTTGAACTGCACCCCAAGCCTAGCTGCAACTAATGAGGTCTCAAAATACATGCAGTATTTCACAGCTAGTTCTCTGCTTTTTCACAAGATTAAGACTTGAACCACAGAACCGTAGAATGGTCTGGGTTGAAAGGGACCTTAGAGCTCATCTTGTTCCAGCCTCCCTTCCACAGGAACACCTTCCACCAGACCAGGTTACTCAGTGCCCCATCCAGCCTGGTCTTGACACTGTCAGGGATGGGGCATTCACAGCTTCTCTAGGCAGCCTGTACCAGTGTCTCACCAACCTAACAGGGCATCCTCTGCGGCATTGCTGCATTTCTCCGTGCAGATTTGCCAGACCACAAGAGCACAACAGAAGCTGAAGAACACACTTCATGGTAACAGTTCTGACATCCTTTGGTTTTGCTCTCTGCCCAGTTTATGGTGCTCAGAGCAGCAGAACAGTGTAGAGCTCACACTGAAAAGACAATTACTCTGTCAGAACCAGAAATTTATCAGTGATGAGTGGTGAAACACCAATTTGATTTTCCCACGTAAACTTCTTGAAGTCTGAATGCAACTTATTTCAGAGTGGATGATTCACATTACAAAAACGCACAGGACTATCATGCTGAACTACTTTGTCACATTTTAAGGCTTTTATACCTTAGTTACTATACCAATTTCACAACATTTACAAAAATACTTAAGCATGAAGAAATCAAGATATTAAAAATAATACATTGTTTAGAATTTAAGGCGAAAAGCAATAAGGTAATTCTCATTACTCTGAGGTTTATTCCACAGTGGCTGGTCTAATGCAAAAACCAAAACTACTGCTTATTGTTAAACAGCAGTCACAAAGGCACTAAGTGCAAGCACCGCACTAATGACTAGTGAGCAAAGCACATTCTGTTACAATATCATCCATTTTTCTTACTAAGGCAGTATTAGCTGCTTTGTGAGAAATATATAGAGCAGGAAAGGAGGAAAGGTAAACTAAGAAATCAATTTTCCTTCTGAGCTCTCCACATTTGGATATAAAGCAGGTTAGACAGCATTTACCTTAAATGATCCAAACAGGAATACGAGCTATGCTGTGGAGACTCTGTTAGAATGAAACTACTTAATTAATGATACAGCTTGAGAACAGCCTGCTCTTTTTGAAAAAGCATCTCTAGTTCCTTTTCAGGGTGAACTTTCTATATCCTCTGACTTCATACTGTTCACTGTGGCTTCAAACAGAAAGTGTGGTAACAACGCTCTTCAACCATTACTTGAAGCAAATAAAACCACAGGCAGAGAAAAAAAAAATTACAGGCGTTAGTATTTGAATTTAACTAGGTTTGCTCCGAAGCTCAGACTACTATTTAAGGAGAATGGGGAAAAAAGGGTAAAAAAAAAACCCAAATCATGAACAAAAAGTCGTAAGTATGCCATGTCATGGTAGGTCATGACACAACATGATGTACCATAATAAGCACATGTAGGCACAAAGTCATGACCAAGCCTACTACTACTATTTTAGTCTCAAGTACTTCATAAGAAAACACTTTACAGTTATTCTTACTATACTAGATTCATTCCATGAAATATACAGGGTTTTGTTTTTTTTTTTGCCTTAAAGGCTTTGAAAAGCTATCTTTTCTTTCAATACTGCAAGCTGTAAGTAGAAAATTATAATTTCTGAGTGTATTTTTAAGACTTCTTTCATGTTTTTCACTTTAAATCTCTATTGTAGCTGCACTATTTCCTCTTAATGATGACTCAATAAAGTCACGTGGTAACCAAAAATGTGGCGGGAGAGGACCAAGATGTGTTCAAACCAAGAGAGAGGCTGTGCTGGCGCACACTTCCATACACTTAGAGCTGTAGCAACTGGAGGATACCGTCCAGCTCTCAAAGGAAGTGAGAGGTGTTTATTCATTTGCCAGCCTCATTTCTTGGAAAAAGAAATCTACAAGAAGCAAGAGGTTTTAAACAAAGACAACCTACATTCATTCATTAATTTTGTATCAAAAGCTTTATCTCATTGGGGCACGGCACTTACAGAAGCACTCCTCCTCCATTTCCCACTAGCAGAACAGACACTTCTGGGGACTTTGATATGGATTTTAATGCAGCAATTATGTTTTGCACTTTCAAATCCTGAGAAACTTGAGCTGCAAGTAACTCTTGCCGCACAGAAGACAACATTTACCATTGACATGGCCCAAGTAAGGCTGAAATAATTTTTTCATTTCCTCATAATCTTCTCATATCGATTCTGCCTCAAACCCCTCCCAAGTGCTTTAGGGTTTAGTTTCAAGACATTTAACAATCTTCTTCAAAGTCTGAGTTAGACTTTCTTGCACATTTTCAAACCCTGAAATGTATGTCCTGACTCTGTAATAATTCATGTCTCTATGATACAATTTTGCACATTATTACTAAAGCGATAAGCCTATAGGGTTTTATTTTGGGATTATTGAGCATTTGGAGTCAGTTCTTATTTTTTGCCCCCATTTATACTGAAATGTTTTCATTAGTGTATTTACTTAAGCAACTTAGAAACAGGTTGTACTTCAAACCAAGCTCAACACAAAGTAATAGCCATAAACAATTATTATTTTAAGAGCAATTTGCTTCTGAGATAAAAGTTTCAAAGACAGATGAAAACAGGGGAATACGATAAATGTACTACTTACAGCTTACTTAATGGAGATACATTGGGTGATCTTTTTAATTGTTGTTGGTGTTGCTAATGGAACACAGCTTAGCTTTAGGAACAATCACATCTTTCACTGAAACACCTCCAGTTTTTGTGTTCTCAGTTTGTACAAAGCCATCACAAGCTCCCCTGAAATAAGTTACCTGGAATAATACATGGGAGGGCAGCAAAAGATACAGGAAGGAAACCACAGCAAGTTTGTAAGAAGAAACACTAAGTTTTCCTTATTAGGTCGCTGACGGTATGAGAGGGAGTTGTAAAGAGGGGGGTGGCAGGAAAGCACACAATTCTGTCAAGAACAGCTCAGCAAGTGTGACAGTAAACACATTTGCAAGTGCCAGCTGCGACCTTAAAGCAGAAAGCCTTTAAGTATCTTTACAATTTTTTTTTACACGCCCACCTGCAACTTACTCTGCAGCCCTTGAGCTACATTTATTTATTTCATCTGAGAATATGATCCAGCCCTAGAAAGGTCTTTATTATTTTTGTGCACAGAACCAATAAATGTGACAGTATCACACTAGTCACATTAAAATTCTTCATGTCCAGTTCCATTTCAAAGCTTCCTCCTGTCTTTAATTAATAATTACTTTTGATATATATGGGTTCAATGTAGCTTTCTGAAACAGCCAATTCATAGCTCATACTATTCCCCACATTTACATGCCAGCAAGAACCGACTTCTCTTGAAACCACAGCATTGAATATCTAATAGATAGGCACTACGAAAATATATAAAGATTAATAGAAAACTAACCATCCAAAATTATTTACTAAATAATGGGAAGGCAAACCAAAGACTAAATGAATATGTTCTGTCCTACCTAAGACATAGAATAGGCATATTTTGCCATACCTACAAAAACAGTCAGTTGAGAACAAGTGAGTAACTTTTTAGAATTCACTCCTACAGTTTAGCAACTCTGATTTCATACTGACTTCCTATTTGTATTAAAAAAGTACATCTTCTATTACACAAAGTTTTAATTGGCCAGTAACATTTTCTTCTTAAGTGGCAAGTCCTACTGAAGGAAAAACAATACATTTCTCAGCTGGCCTCCTTGTTACTTCTAACAGGTAATACCAGTCAGGGAGGAAAAAAATAAACAGGGCAAAGTAATGGTTCAAGGCAAACTGTCAACATACCATTTCTGTAAAGAATGAAAAGAAAGAAACCTCAAAACAAACAACGGAACCTTCCTGAAAAGGCATGCCCAGTTATTACTTCTAAAGTAATGATGGGGAATCCTCAGCACTGGCATCCAGGGAGACCATCATTTTAAAAACAGTGCAGCGTTAGAGAGATTGGAACAGTCTATGCTCATGATGTACTACATGACAGACCATACAAGATACTGAAGGGACCCTCACCTGTTTGTAGTAAGACAGTAGACAAAAAGCACTACTCACGGCATTTATAATGTTCTTTTTTTCCACAGGGAACTAATACATCAAGGCGATTCCCAAGGAAAGTTTGGGATGGAGGAAAGGAGTAAGTGTGAACAAACGAAGAAAAGGTTATCAAAAGTGCAAGGAATTCACATAGGCAAACTCTTACCGGTTCAGTAAGTGTATCATGCCAAAAAATGTATCACCATGGCACACCACTATTGCAGTTAACCAGCTACTGTAAAACATTCCTGCAACACAAGTCTGACATGGTACCTAAAGACATTTTGATGCACTTCAGTAAATTATTGCTGTCACTTCCGTTGTCCCAAATGGCTGGTGTGCAGGGCCAATTTACACACTGAGGAAAGGGATCTCTATTTTTTTTTCTAGTTTGTGCAAAGTATGAGCTAGGTGGTAACCCACAAAAGGCTGGCTCCCCAGTCATCAAAACTTTACACCACTTACACATTTTAGCAAACAAAGAAATCCCAGTCCATTGGCTACAAGTTACACAGTTCTGTTTAATTAGTATTACACCTTCTATTGGTTAAACGATTCTCATCCTAATTAGTCCATATGCTCGGACTTTCTCCTGAGTCAGTGGGTTTCTTTAGTTGGTGGACTGTGAGTCAGTGATCCCAGTCTCCCTCTGCCAGAACTAAAGTTTTACCCCGTTGGAGCTGGGCTCAGCACAGTTGCTGTGTTTGCTTTATTAGTTTCTCCCTTATCTTAGGAGTTCTGCCAAAAGTCCTTGTGCCACATAAATTCTGCTTTGTTTTTGTCCACTATCAGCAGTACACCCTTCTCCCCAAGCTTTGACAACCTCCCCATGGGTCTGAGATCACAGAAGAATGTCAAACCTTAAATCTTAACAAGGAAATTCTACCTACAAGTAATTTATCTAATACCTGGACACCACTTCTTCACCTCCCACTCATGTACAAAACAATTATGAGACCAAGTGCAGTAAGCACAGGCATTGTCACCTTTTGTGGGACTGGGTAAGTCAATTTCATTCAGTTACCCCATGACACTACCCAGGATTCACATGTGCCCATTTGAAAAGCCAGATTAATCATCACTGTTTAAGTCCTCCTTGGCATGTGACAGTGCATGCTTCAAATAGGAAGAGTGCATCAGCAGGATGTCTCTGCTTTAACTTTCAGTTCCACAGCTTGCAAGCAACAAAACAGAAGTAGGTTTTTGTTCGAAGAGCGACAGAACTGCCTATTTTTAATCTGCTAGCATTTAAGGCCTTACCAGTTATTAATATTTGTTCTCTAGCCCTTTTATAATTTCTCTATTATTAGCTCGTTTAGATGACTTGAACTCTGTGTATGCACCCACATGCAGGCACATGGGAGATTGCTTCAAGAAACTTAAAAGTTAGGACAAATCGCATTTTCAAAGGTACTCTGGGTCACTCTAGAGTAGAAGTGAAATTTAGGACTTTTGGAGCATATACTCACAGAAGTTGTTGGCAAAAGCCTGTGAGTTCATGCAGTCCATTTTCTCAAGTGTATCAATTCCCAGGAAGCAGTACAGTCTATTGTTACTGCCCAATGTACTGTACGTTCAGAACTCACTTAAATGACCACTCTGCAGCTTAATACAGGTGACATCTCTTGGCTTCAACTTCTACCACCTTTTACCTTTTGGTTTGCTCATCTGAAGAGCACTCACACAAGAACCACACACACAAGTCTAAATTAGGCTTTGACTTGTCTGAAATGGTATCAGTTTTTCCTCACAAGACATTTGAGAACAGTATACTAAACATTAGGTTCATTTTACATTAAGGCCATCTTCTGACTGAAAATGGCGCAGAAATACCACCTAAATCAAGCAGAAAAAGCAGGATGTTACTAGGGCATATGGCAGAGCCACAAAGCAAAGGAATTTTACAACTAGTGAGAGGTGGCAAGTGCTAACTGGGCCTGTTTAGATCTCACTCTAAAGATAAGCATGGGGAGTGGCACCAATAGACTCACAAAGAAGTCTCAGAAACAATGCTCGTCAGAAACCTGCATACATGTAAAAATCCTTATCACAGCATTATGTGTGGTTTCTGACCAGACCATGTTGAAAAAAAGAAAATTGGTAAAATGATTGGTTTTTTTCTTATTCTCCATCAATAGCCAGAGAGCAGCTAGCACATAATTGTATAACACACAGCACAAAGTGATGCCCTAAACAGGAGGGTCAGGTTTCATCTTTTTCTAGCAGTGTACAGCAAGAAATACTTTTTTCCCCTGCCTCCAGACATTTCCTAAGTCACTTAAGGGAAAGGAAAATCTAGACATAACTACAGCAACAAAAAAATCTGCTCCAAGTATCGTAATTTATGCCATAATGCATTTAAGAATGTCCTAATTCTGTAACACTTGAACAAGGTACAAAGAAAACAATGAACTGAAATGCAGCTACCAAGAAGTACCCACGGAGAGCTTCTATACTTCCACAGCACAGATAACCCCTTTTAGCCACTTCTATACACAAGAAACCCACTAAATACTATCACTGCATGTGGATGCTCATGTCCATACGAAGCCACACACACAACCTATAATTAGTAACGGCAGCAATCATAAAGTATTTCATTGCCATGGCTAAGGCTATCATGCTATATCCAGCCAGTATGAAAAACACCAAACAGAAAGCTAACATGCTTTTACTTCTACAAACTTCAGACAGCCAGCTGGTACTAAGGAGGACAACTACAAACTGGAAAAAGTTTCTAGGGCCACCTGAAAAAAAAAAAAATTAATATACTAGAGTAGGAATCAGTATGACTAACATTTTTCAGGTCAAAAATCTTTTTTTCATTTTTTTTTTTTCTTTCTGGAAGAACAACTTATTTTTCAAAACAGAATGAAATTTAGAAAAGGGAGAAAAATCAGAAACTATTCAGATTTTTTCACATCTACAGTTGCTCACACTAAGCCATTTACACATGCACGGAGTCATACCTCATTAGCAGCAATAACACCAGTACCTATACAGGGCTGTTTATCATAGAGGAAACAGTGTAATTCCTAAAATATCTTCTTTTGTGACTATCTTCAAACTTCAGCTTGATTCAGGTAATGCACATTAAAAACATACATTAATTAAAAGAAATTACTGCTCTCTGCTTCTCCCCTTCCCAAGTTGAAATTCACTGCAAATGATCCTTAAGATTGAGTTGAATTTGAGTATTTAATTTACTCTTTAAAATAAGTCCTTGACCACAGAAGCTCTTGCTGCTTATACTGATAAAATATTTATCTCCACAGAGTATGAAGAAAATTAACTACAAACAAAATCTTGAAAATCCTCACTGGCTTTCATTTTGTGATAGATAGATGCTTACTAATTTTTTGGTTGGAGATCAAGTTTGTTTGGCAAGTCGTGATGGATGCACTCATTCTGAGTGAAGAGTGCTTTCAGACATCACCAACCAGAAGATTTGACTGAAGTCAGTCCTGCTATGCAAAACCGTGCTAGACTGTATCTTCACAGGAACTAAGGAATCTAGGCCATGTCTTATCAGGAGCTGACAGAGCCAGCCTGAGCTGACTGTGATGGGGTCACTCCCTCAGCCGCCTCTTCTCCAGGCTGAACAAACCAAGTGACCTTAACCACTCTTCAGAAATCTTGCCCTCGAGACCTTCCACCATCTTGGGCACCCTTCCCTGTCTCGCAGCTTTATGACCTTAAATTGTGTAACCCAAAACTGCCCCCAGCAGTTGAGGTGAGGCCGCCCCCAGTGCAGAGCAGAGCAGGACAATCCCCTCCCTTGCCTGGCTGGCAATGCCACACGGGTGGCCCTCCAGGCTGCCAGGGCATGCTGTTAAACAATGTCTTAACTTGCCACAAAACCAAGCCCCAGATCTCTTTCCAACTCTTTTTCTGGACAGCTGCTTTTCAGACTCTTGCTCCCCACTTTGTATATTCAAGCAGCATTACTTTGGATCAGATGCAAAATCTGGCATTTGCTCTTGTTTCACATTAAGTTTCATATGGCTGGTAAATGCCCAGCTCTCTAGTCTATCCAGACCTCTCTGCAAGGCCTCCCTACCCTCAAGGGAGTCCACAGATCCTCCTGATTTAGTATAATTGGTAAGGTTACTTCATGTAATGCAATTTACTCAAAACCTGCTTTCAGACCATTTTAAAAAACATTAAAGAGCACTGGCCCTAAGATGGAGCCCCATGGAACCCCACCAGTGACAGGTCCCCATTCTGATGTCACCCCATTCACTGTCACCCTTTGTTCCTGTGAGCCAGCTGCTCACCCACCACATGATGTGTTTATCCAGCTGTGGGCTGGACAATTTCTCCAGAAGGATCCTGTGAGACAGTGTCAAAAGCTTTACAGAAATCCAAAAAGATTACATCAACTGGCTTCCCTTGGTCAGCTGGGTGGGTTACCTTGTAGAAGAAAATTAAGTTTGCCAAGCAGATCTTTCCCTTCATGAACTCATGCTGGCTGTGACCAATGAGTGCATTGTCCTTAAAATGTTTTTCAATAGCTCCCATACCAAGTACTGAAGTGAGACTGACAGGCCTGTAGTTACCAGTCCTTCTCACCTTTCTTGAAAATGGGGTTACATCACTGCTTAGCTTGCATTCAATTACTGCTTAATTGATTACCACTTAACTTCCATTCAATCACTGATTAATAGTAATTTGATCACCATTTAATCACTAATAAAAGCCTTTCAGTTAACATTATAAGCGTGACTTCTCTTAGTTCACCTGCCACATGGCATTTTATATACTAGATAATATAAACGACTTCACCAAATAAAGTTCAATTGTAAGTTATTAAAATTTAGAAAAATAAGACAGGAAACCAGGTAGAGATGTCCAATTTTAAACCCAAAGGACACTATGCCATTTTTCCTACATATACAGAAAAATAACTACATACATATAGTCAGCTTAAAATAAAAATACACGGTGAACAAATTTTCAATACTTAAATGCAATTTCATTGAAGATACCAGAATTACTGACATAGTTAAGAAACAAAGTGCTACACAAAAAAGGGAGTTTCAAAATGTTCCAGAAACATTTTAACAAAGCACATATTCTCAGAACAGTTACTGCCATTCTGCAATCTGAACCCAAAGGAAACTAGATTGTCTCCTCAGAAATGAGCTGCCTATCTTGTCAAGGAACACTGACTTGTGCTCTCTATGTACCCGCAAACAGGCCATTACGGTTAAAAATGTCCATTTGTGTAATGTCCTGTGGGTAGTATCTCAGTGGCAGAATAAGATTCACCTGGAGTTCTACAGCCAGTGTAGAACCACCTCAAATTTCAAATGGTTTGGCTTTTACAAGAAATCCCCACATATACAGGGGTGTATGGCTTACCTACACTGACAGGTATCCAGTGAGAGGAGAACCAAGTCCCAAGGCGTCAAGGCTACAAGCCTTTTTTCCTACAAGCTTTAAACTGACTTGTTCATACCAGTAAATCTTAAACAGGTTAATTTCAGCTCCCGAAACTGAAAGCTGCTGACAAAACCACAAACAACTTGCAGTACTTGTCCACTAAATATGAAAGAAATCTTACGTATCTCAGTTCTTAGCTTCTCACTAGGAGGAAGTAATAGGCAATGTGAAAAGTGTACTCTGACACCAAATAACCACGGGATGACACTCTTCAAACTTTGCGACAAACACCTAGTTATATTAACAACTTCAAAATTGTATTGTCATACAGTAGACAGAAAATACAAGTATAGAATGTAGTTAGAAACATCCTTGTAGAAAACAGGCATATTCACAGATAGGATATGATTTGATTGATGTAAATTCAGTCAGCCAACAATTCACTAATAAATTGCAGATTATCCTACGTCACAAACAGTCCAATCTTACGCAAGAGCCTAATAATGGAATGTGTTTAAACATGCTTAAAACATGCTTCATAACATAAAAAACTGCTCTTCTACATTCTGAATTTTGGGGTTTTTTTATAAAAACAAAATATCAACCCAACCTCAATTTCTTACTCTGTCAAAATCACATTCCTATGAAATAAGTTGTGAAAAATATAATTTATAAAACTGAAGAACCCTCTGTACTCTGTGATGCAAGGTAATAAGCATGGAAGAACTGAGACATTACACCAGGACGCTTTCTGTTTTGTTCCTTAGAACACAGCCAGAAAAACTTTCCAGGATACATCGGGATTCAACAGGTAGTCTCTTGCCTGCTCTCAAGATAACAACTTTCTTGATTGTGTCTACTTCACCATCAGCTTGAAAGTTTTTGGTGAAAGAGAAGCATTTGATTTGTTTAATATCTGGGCTGTGTGACAGCAGGGGACAATAACCAGACCAAGAGGTAGACTGGCAAGATCTGGAGCAGGTTCTTGGCCAAGGGTGCAAGAGGGTGGGTGTGTGCAGCCACTGGGCATCCAGTTTGCTCCAGACTTTACCCCAGGAGGCAAGCCCTGGGTCAGGGACCTCACACAGCTTTCCAACCTGCATGTACAGCCTCCTGGATGTTCTGTACCTCTGCAAGCACCCTCAGTGCAGGTAGCTGATGTTTTTAAAAGCTGGAGGAGAAAACAGATGGATATGTAGATTACTAAGGTTTTATTTTTCTCTCCACAAACAAAGTCTGATTCACCTGCATTACATTTACTCATTCACTCTGATTGCAGAAGTACTTCAGCCAGCTGGCTTTGATGCACTCATGAGTCTGCTGTTAGTTCTCTTTCTTAAAAATGTTTTTTGTTTGCTCTTAAGCGTATTTTGCACTATAAACACCCTTTCTATCCTTTTTTTCCCCAATACAATCTAGATTAAGCTCATGTCACACAATAAAAATTATATTCACTGGAGGCAGAACACAACATTTGCAAAGCTGAGTCATGCCAGCTACTAAATACAACCTCTTTTGAAGAGGATTTAAATAACACAGTTTTTTTTAATCAACTAATCCAAAGACTGTGAATGTAAGCTGTTAACCTTTATTGTTGGTAGAAGATGTTTTCTGTATGGTAAAACTCAACTCACAACAGTTATATGCTGCTCAAGTAAGTGCAGTTCGAAAAGCTCCATATCCTGCTACCTGGTGTTCAGAAACAGATGTTGTGAATGCAGAGTCAAACACAGTGCTTCTGCTATCTGGAGTCTTAATTACACCCCAGTTTCCTCCAAAAAAAAAAAAAATAAAAAGCCCAGCTCTTCTGATCAGGTTCATTCTCTTGGACTGAGCAGAGAATTAGTAAATTCTGAATTAGTAAATAGCCACCACAACAACGTAAGACATTCCCAAAAAATCTTAACCACCCAAAAAAGCTCCCAAAGAACCACATCACAATTCTCCCTGCTCCCAAATAAGGGTATTCAATTATTTAGCTCAAGGCCAGACAGCATTTCCTGCTTACTTCCTATTAGCTTTCAGTTAGTCATATTTCTACACAACTACTTCTGCCTTTGATAGTCTGTTCTTAACATAATTCACAAATTAGAGACCAATTTATTAACTAATAAACCAGAAAACATATTCTGGAAAGGGGGGAAAAAAGAAGGCAACGAAGGACACACTGGATATGAGACTAGATTAGTGCTTTGTTAACACACGCTATACCTGTAGAAGAGGTAGGTGTTTAGCTGAGATGTGATTTCATGCATAATCCCTGTGCTACACTACATCCACATCCTACGATGGCACCTCTGGAGATGCCAAGTGTGGCTGCATGTCAGGGAGCTGCCTTTCACAAGCAGAGCAGTGTTACCTACATCAGACAGAATTCTGGAGAAGGCTACAGAAAATGAGTCTGGACCTGCTGCTGCCACTCCCAGATAAGGACATGACCCAGACTAGCCCAGCCTCAGAGCATGGCCCCTCCCCAAATGTCTCCCTGCCCCTCACACATTCTTGTACCTCACCCCTTCATGGCCATCTCTGCAGGGCTGAAACTTGGGCATCCAGAGCTAGATCTAACTTTGTTTTTAAGATGTGACAATTGCAAAGCAGAGTCATGCCATAGGATCTAGCTAAAGATTAGTCAGACAAGTGCTTTTCCTCCCAAAAAATGCAGAGTATTGCTATCCAGCACAAAGAAATCAGAGCTGCATCATGTCAAAAATAAAATAAGTATTTCCATATAACTGTAATAACAACAAAAAATAGGGACTGAAGAGATTTTGTTTGGCCTAAGTAAATGCTTTATAACAGCACTGTGCTCATAAATGTCTTCTATTGTAAAATACTGATTTACTTGTCAATAGCTACTACATAGCACAGACAAGCTCAGAGCATGTTGCCAAGTCAGACACCTCGTATGACACCTGTCAATTTCACAGAAAGACACTGTTGCTTTGAAGGGAAACAGAGGTGCCTAAGCTGAGCATAGATGTGGATTTCTCATTTAGTTGATGTTAGCTATAAAGTCCTCTGTTAACAGAATATTTTTAGTCACTGAGAGCAATTAAGAGACCAGTACAGTGTTTTCACCAATAAATAAAAAATCTAAGTTAAATGACAGAGGATAAACGTAAGATCAAGTTATCTAGTGTATTTATCAAACATAGAAGGATTTTACTTGCATGGTCATGCTTTCAGTTGAAAGATGGAAGCATAAAACACAACGTTAATTAAAAAAATAATTATTATGTCCAAAACACAAATGACATTTTTGATATAACTGGGTTATTATTTCTAAGGCAGGTCTGCAGAACAGTACTTTTGTACTCTGACACCCAGACTCCAGGCCCCCCTTAATAATCTAATACAGACTTAATCAATTTACCCGAGTTAAATGGCATAGGGGAAAAAAAAGAAAGCTATTATCAAAAAAACACTTCCTGGTTTTGTTTTTTTTCTAAATTGTACAACAGCCTCAGTAGGCAAGTAGTGGCAACGTCAGCACATTATTCGGTGGGGGAAGAAATGAAAAGGTTCTTAATGTATGTTAAAAAGCTACATTACCAAAAAAATAAAATTGATTCAGTAACGATTCAAAGACTTGGACAAAACTTTGGGAAATAGTACCAAGTAGGTAAGCAAACTACAGTCTTTTCCCTGAGTATATACTTATCAAGTTTTATGTACTTTTAGTAGTTTCATTTCCCTTATGTCCATTTTGTGTATTTATAAAAGCTCTGCAGTATCTTCAGCAGCTCTCTGACAAAACTCATTGTACAACAGTCTAACAAACCCTGAATGGATACAGCGAGTCATCTTTGGGTAACATTAATAAAACACATACACAGTGGTTATAGTTATCAACGCTTACTTGCCAGGTACACACCAAGCAAAACGTACAAGAAGATTTGTTGTCTTTGCTGCAAATAGGAAGCAATACAGGACTATAACTGTGCCATGTAACACTTCATTTCTCACTGTTTACTAATACAAGGGTTTGTGCAAGTCACAAGAATTTCGTATTCTATTTTGAAAGGATTCCCATATGACATAACAGATTTTAAAATGCCTGATCTTTTTCTCAAGATACAGACTTTATACTTACAGCTTGAGATTATGAATAAGAGTCAAAAGCCTTGTAAGAGAGACAAGATGCACAAGAAAAACAGGTTAAAGAAACAAAATATAGTGTGGAAAGAAACCTTAGTTACTAATGCTGACCTACAGAAGTTACCAGGAAAAGTAGTAACATCCTGTTTTCTGATGGATATATTTGCTAGAACTGCATTTCTTTCCATAATTGCTCTTCGCCAAGCATTATTAACATAAAAGTAGATTTTAAAAACAACAAATAAATTAAGTTAACTCACTGGCTGATTTGTGGCCACTAACATGCTTGTACTGCTTTGTATTTACCCAAATGTTCAGCGTTCTTTTGTTTGGGTGGGGGTTTTTTGTTGGTTTGTTTGGGGTTTTTTGTTTTGTTTTGTAAACTAACAGAAAAAACCTCTCTAAAGTTTGAAAGTCCATGGTGTAGATAAATGCCAGATTAATTAAAGATAGCCTGCTTTAGAATTTCTAGTTACAAACAGGACCAGTGATAAATGGACAGGTGCACTTCCAGTCTGAAAAGGCCTCCACAACACCATTAACCAATACTCCACACAAAGAGACATTAAAGTAGTAACTGAAGATCTTGAACCTTCAATCTGTTTGTATAATTTATTTTTCAAAACAAGCATTCAAATGCCATTTGAAGAAAACAAATGATGCAGTATCCATTAGTGCCCTTAGAAAGTTATTCTGACGATTAAGCCAGCAAAGTCTGAAAAATATGCCCCTCCACTTACTTACAGTTCTCAACCCTCCCCCTTCCCTTAAATTCCCCCCCTCCCCTTCCTCAAAGAATATCTTCTCTACCTCCTCGCTTTTGAAAAGGCAATATACAGGAAGAAGTACAAATAAGCATCTGGAAGGTGTGCATGTTGGGGGAGATCACACATCACTAGCCTTTTATTATTATTTTCATTATGAATAACACCAAGTAAAGACATATAACATACTGTTTTAAAATAAATTAACCAAAGCTTTTTAGTAATTTTCACTATTTCACAATCACCTGGCATTTTTGCTATTGGATGCATTCCGTATGTTCTGGGTTTTCTAAAAATTAGTAAGTATTTTGTTGTTTTTGTCTATGTATCTAGCTTCTGTAGGATGATCTAACTGGTACAGCTCAAATCTCAGAGAAACAAAGTCACTAGAGTGACAGAGCATGCAGAACTTGGGAAAAGTTCCCCAAACTACTACGCATACTCCTCAAGATACCTGCACTAGTATGCTGCTTTTAAGGATGAAACTGATGTTAGAATTGTGTGCAACTTCTACCTTTCTGCTGGTATTTCAAACAAACAAAACAATCAAGGTGTGTCAAGCTGCCCAATTCTCAGTCTTTAGTGCTTTTCCTTTTGTGCTGTGAAGCAGGCATGTAAAATCCTGGGAAGAATAAGGATAGGAACCAAAAGTTGGAAAACAAAACAGAAAGAACAAGCCAAGCAGCCCTTTCATGCTGTGTTCACCTCTTTACACAGCAATGGTGAAAAACAGCCAGTCAAAGAGAACTAAGGTTCTTCTTGCTTCAGAGCCCTTTTATACTTTTATGTTCCCACAAGTTTTGCTAATAGAGGAGCCTGTGCTTTATGGCCCTGCTCTGTGCTGTCCAGGTCTTCACACTAGCCCAGCACATTTCTCTTACCTACTTCTTCCTTTCTCTTCCTCCTCAAGAATATCTGCACTTCTCTCCTCCAATGAACACATGTGGCAAGGAAAAATGATCCACTAAGTATTAAATTCTCTACTGGTAAAAATACTATCCACTTACAGCAGACGTTATCAGTGTGAAATAAAATCTTGTTGCTGTTAAGACAGCACAGCAGTGAAGTTACACTCTTCCCCATTGTGGGCACTTCAATTTGGCCATCACATTACCTGGCAATATTTGCTTATCCACACTGAATGAACACTTTCAAGCACAACGACCTAGCTCTGGAGGAAGGAAAGGGAAGAAATGAGATTATTTGTAAGAAAACATATTTGAAAACAATATCAGCAACTGAGGTACAGATCAGAGGCATACCGTCCCCAAGATCTCTCTCTTATTTTAGTTAGTTACCTGCTTGCCAACAGGTAAGGAAGGCAAATGAAACACACACACAAAATACTTCCCTCTAGTTCCCAAACTTCTGACCTACACAGAAACCCTAACGGAAGCCTAAAAAATAAACAACGTTCTGACCATAGTGTTTCTCATGCCAAAACAATCACAAGGCATAGAGTACTTCTCCTGATAACTTGAAAAGTCTTGAATAACAAATGTGAGGTATGATACTTGTGCTGCCTCACTATGATAAGAATGCTGCTGCCACACAGTAAGGATCTCAATAAATAAAAGCATAAAGACTCAAGTGTTTCTCACATCAATCAAAACCATTTACCCAGCTGAAACTGGGAAATACAAGTTCCTTTACTCAATATCAACTACAGATTTTTCAGATAGCCAACACAACAGGCAATTTTTTTGTAACACACATGACAAAGCCATAAGGAAAAGGGCAGAGGCAACCATTATAGCTCTTTGTATCAGGAAGGACTACTGCGTTCCTCCAAGGTGTAAACAAGCCACAGACAGCACAGTCAATTACAAGGTTTAGCTCCTGACAGATTTCAGATCAGATGAAGTTTAAGCCTGGAAGATAAATGCTTTTCCAGAACCTCCTACACTACTCTCACCATCTGGTGTCTTATTCTACTCTTCTGACAGGTAAACCTAGTTAATCAGTTATTTCTCTTGGTGAATACTTAGTTCCTTAGACCACAAGGTAAATACATATTCAGAAGTAACATCCTGGCTCCAACTGTTACTATGGAGAAACAAGACAAACCACTAGAATTTCCTAATATATAAATCCACTACTTTTACTGGTACTGCCATAGTCAGTACATGCTTCCCTTTTAAAACAGAGACCTAGTCTCATTTAACACAGTGGAACTTGTTCCATGCCCTCATTGCAGCAATTTGGAGATACAAACCACTGGCTAGTACAACAGCTTCATTTTCTCTCAAGAACTACTGTGGCAAATGACCACAAAACAGGCATTAGATGAGTTTTGAAAAGACAAAAACAGCCCAAACTAGCACACAGCCTTTTACAAAAGAGGTACAATGAGAGATTTTTTTGACTTTGAGAGGAGAAGCATTACTTTCTTTAGTGCTATGGAGACACTTTCTCCTATCCCCCATTACACTGAACTCCTAAGAAGCTTTGCAGACATTTTTGAAAAACACACTGTAGTATCTTTGAAATATAAAACTGGTATTTATAACTGGTAAATATCTTCATAGTGACACAAACGTTGTGGCGAGCGTTCTGTCTGCACACTACAGAACTGCTGTGAAACTCCATTATCATGACAATTTAAGCTGTAAAATTCACTGGAAGCCTCTCATCACAGAAAAAAAGGTGTTTTCTGCCTTCACACTTGTCTAATTCTGTCTGGTTTTGTTTGTTTGTTTTGAGTTATTTACTAACAACATAGTATTTCATTTGTATAATCCTTTCCAGTGAAAGATCTGTTGGTTAGTCATTAGAGTTTTGCTGGAGGGTACAATCGAATCTGCATGTGTAATTGACTTAAGTAAATAAACTCAAATGAAAGAAGCAACTACTTTGACTAAATTGTCAAACAGCTACATGGTGACAATTCAATTTACCATATAAAGCTTTTCTGTTTTGAACAAGGTCCTATCTCCTCCAACGTCACACACAACTGTTCATTTTTCCTTCTCTGTGTGTGGGTGGAGTGGGACACATTTTCCTTGTATCTGCTGACAAAGATTTGCTCTGTATATTTGGAAACAAAAACCTGAAAATGACACACCAATTCCTTTGCCTGGGATAACAATTTTTATCTGAAAGTTAAGATTAAGGTGTAAAAAGTATGCACTTAGATAAAAGTTGCAATTGCTATTGAACATGTTTTTCTTTCTCAAATAAAGGAAAAGGACTGTTAAAGACGGTGTCAAAATTTAAATCTGTAGCTTTGTTTTCACTAGCAACTTCTGAAAAGAGCGCAAGATATAATTACTAAATGGAGCATTTAAGTACAGCCTCAAATCCCCTCCCAACCCAAAACATTTCCCTCATTTTTCCTACCCTTCACAAAAAAACACAGAGAATTCTACATTTTGAGTATTAAGGTGTCTCCAAATACTTTAACACCTTTCCCTCTGCACTTTACAGCAAGTCAAAAAATAGACTTAGTAAAATGAACATGCTCTCCATAGCTTTCTTCTTCGGTGCTCAGGTCGAGAGGCAAAAAAAAAGGGAAGCCAAGAAATTAGAAACTCATTCATTCTACCATCAAGCTTCATTAAATCTTGCTTGAATAGTTTAAGGTGATGATATTCTAACTTTTCACCCAGCTCACGTGCAGGACAGCAGTGCCTGTGTAGCACAGTCAGTGGAAGTGAACATGGTCCTGGACTTGCAATTGCCTCAGGTCAGCATTTTGGCCTGATCAGAGAACATCCAGGAATCACCACATCTGCTGCTCTGTTTGCTCTGGGCTGTGACTTACAATCAGCTTGTAGGATAAACATTACAGACTGCATCTAGGAGGTATGAAAGTGGAAGGCAGAACAAACAGATCTGTGTGTAACTTGTTAAAAAATACCTACTGCATTTGTAAAAAGATTGGAAAACAAAATTTCCTCATCACAGTTCCTCATTACAGTAATTAGATGAGCATCATACAGTCAGTAACAACACCTTCACTGGCAAGCTGCACTTGCTTCCTAAGCAGATTTGATCTCCCCTTTTTCTCCAGAGAAATAAGGAGTGATGGCTCACATGCGAGATTCAGCACGCAGGCCAGATACGGTTGTGGTCCTTTCACACAGAATAATCAGTCACTGCCCCAAAGCCCTCTTTGTCTGCCACTCAGACACAGATCATTTGGTTTAAGGTATTCATTATTCAGTCTCTCCCTCAAACAAACGCCCCCTCTCTCCCAGACACGCAGCCCAAACTGTGGCTTGTGAATCACTATCCACAGCTAGGTAATTAATGAAGCCTATCGTATTCTCATCAGCAGAGTTATCCCTAACTCATTCACGGAACTTCACATGGAAATAGATCAGATTGCTGCACCTTAAAAATTAAATACTTAGCATAAATTTCTCTAGAAAATACCTATCACAATATGCATAAACACTTTAGAAGCACCAATGCAAACATCCTTTTGAATTAGTACACTTCTAAAAATAAATTCCTTTCTTAAACCATTGCATCTTCAAGGATTTTGTGCACCTACACTACAAAAATCAGCTCAAACTGATTTCTTTCATGCATTTTAACTGCTGACAGTGAACTGTCTGCACTGTATCAAACAACAGTGTGGATTCTCCAGAAAATGCACTATCAAGACTCTTAAATGCAACAAAGACACTGGCAAGTCTTTAGTCATTGATTTATCTATGTACTAAAAGACACATGGATATATTTCAGTCTAAGGGTCAAAATTAAAACAAAAAAAATATATATCCCTAGGAAGATTAACAGGCACACAGGTTCATCTAAATACTATGCTACCCATTCAGTTTGCTCATCCTTAAGCCTCTGGCCATCCTGCACTGGGAAGCTGCCCTCATTCTTTTCTCCAGGCCCTTGTTGCTAGGGCTGCAGCTGCACAGCTCATTGCTGCCAAAGCACATGTCTCTAGAGGGGGACACAAAGGGTTTCATTATCTGCTCCTCTGAGCAGCCAGATAAGAGCATTCCCCCCTCTCCCCCCAGTAGAAAGCAGACAGGCAAGCCCTCCCCAGACGTGACCCCCGACATGTGAAGAGCTGCAGAAGGCACAGTGCCCTGGCTCAGCTACCTGTCACCACCAGCTTGCTCCCTTCCAGGGACGCTCTGCAGAAGCTGCTCATTTATGATCCAGACTTGACTCAGGACTTGATGGGGAGCTCACACTGCAGTTCAACTTAAGAACTAGAGAGATGACACCTGTATTTTTAAAACTAGTGAGAACAGTCTCCTAATACACCAAATCTTCCAGAAAGAGCTCTGTTTGAGACACGTGGCCTTCTCTGGGACATACAGATTGAGAACAGAAAAGGACTCAATGACCAAATCAGGATACCGTGCTGTGGTCTAAAGCACTGATCATTAACACTGAACCACCTTCTCATGGTTTACTTTAAATCTTTACTGGCATTAAGAGCTGGATTCATTCTGTGAGCACATTTATGTGGTTGAAGCACTTGTGAAGGAGAGGGATGTAGGCAGTGTTTCTATTCAGAAAATGTAGCTAAATAAACAAAATTTGAAATATTTAAAAATCAGTTATTTCTTGGACTGGCTTTGGTATCTTCTTGCTTGTAAATGCCAGAATATTGTCAGCAATTTCCTAAAAATAAGTTGTTTAGCATTTCTGGTGTCAGAAGAAAGAAAACAAGTAAAATTAATTGTTTTCATTTTGGATTTCTCTTTGGCAAAAATTCACTGCTGAAGAGCAGAAAATTATTAGAGAAGAGAAAGACATTAACTCTTCATGAGAACTCCGAGTATCAACACAATAAAATATGGTTTTGAGGCTATGTACAAGTAAGTTGTTTACAACAGATACAGAATATTTATTTCACGTGCATCTCACATATACGCTTTAATGAAGTAATTATCAGTTCTACATTAATAGCACAAGCAGAGATTAACTAGAGTACAAAAGCATTCCCACATAGGGTGTCAGACTATTACACAGCAAAAGGTGGAACGGGAATCATAGTCTATCTAAGCCTTAACTAGAGGCCAGACTAGTTTTTCACTTAATGTGATCAAATTAGCAATCCTGCACCTGAAGGTCTGTCTCTTTACAACAGTGGACAGTGGAGGAAATATCTAGGATCTGTGCCAGCTCTGAGGAAACCAAGTCTCCATAGAGGGCAACATGAATTCCATTGTTTCCTGCCTGTAAGATTACCAGAGCACGCTGGCAAGGCTGTGCACTTACTGCACTCCTGAATAGCCAGGGGACGATGACTTCCAGACACTGTCTGAAACCAAAAGGCTGGTACCTGCCCCATGACCTGACAACTGTGACCCAGGACTAGAAGGGTCATAGGCAGAAGCACGCTGTTTCAACTCTGGGTTAACAAAGGACAGCCCAGTCTAGTTCATGGCAGCTTTTTGAGAAACAGGCTACATCTTCCCTCATGTGTTTCCCCTTGGAACTTCTACTGAGGTCTTCGAGTCTCATGTGATTATTTCTGAAGGCCACAAAGAAAAGCACAGTTGAGAAAACCTAACTTCTTCAATGAAATAAAAGTTGACATTTTGAAAAAAGTAGCACATTTGCAGTTAACTGTTTCAGTTCCATGTAAAGCATTTAATACTGAAGAATTCAACCGATATTATTCAAGGACCCTAACTGAAATACATCTAGTACAATAAAAGGTTTATTTTTTTTCTTAACCTGTAATTGTGGGCTTTCTTCTGTCACGTGAATATATCACGAATATTTAAAGCAGGAACAAATTAAGATCAAGAAATGGTACAGGTACCATTGTTTACTTGTAATACGATGTATTTCGGCATTTGATTTTACCCGCTCTTTTATCTAGCCTTATCGCCTATCCTTCTCTCTACCCCTCCTACAGCATAGCTCTGTAATTGGGATGATAGAACAACTAGTAGAAAGAACTTCAATTTCCACATTAAAGACATACATCAATTAGTGTCCAAGGGAAAAAAAAAAACCCACCACAAACAACACATGTATTTTACATTAGGCAGCCCACAAGGCAGAAGTAACCAGAAAAATAAAGAGGTATAAGAGTCAGAGGAACAGCAGAATAACACACAGTAGTGCTGAAATAACTGCAGTTCTTGAACATGCAATGTAGTGAATAATGCTGACATCTGCCAAGAGAGAGTGAATTTTCTTTTTATGTCACTAGTACATCCATTTTTGAACATTTGAAAATAACTAGCAGGTGTGTATATTTTTATATAACTAGATAGATACCTCAAGGCATTCCAACTGCTCTAGTGAGATGTGCACAAAGCTATCACTCTCAAAAAAATGCTGATTTAACTTGCTTTTTAATACACTGATATCCCAGACAGCTGCAAAATTTAGACAGCACTGGTAACACCAGTAATAACAGTCAGTGCATAGTGCCCATCAACTCCGACCAATACTGTACTGGTATTTTGATGGAAAAAGACATAGTGCTTAGGATTTTTGCAAAAATTCTGAAAACGATAGTCTAAAATACATTCTTTCACTTCTTCATGAATATCCTATTTTACAGTAATATTGAAAATGCAGTTTATCAAAAATTAAGTCCTCTTTAAGTATACAAATACTAATAGAACAACAATGAGATAGTGAAAAGTCTTTTAGAAGCTTTTCTGAGAAGTTACTGCTCCTAATTTGTCAAGTGATGGACTTTTGTTCCTTTTGTAAATGCATGTTATTAGTACCTGTGTTACTGAACATAGCCTCAGAGTACCATCAGTTTCTGCAAAACAAGCTATTATTTCCGGATGTATGTGAATCTCACTTCTAGAGGATTCTCAGCTATATTAAAAAAAAAAAAAAAGGCAGTGAAACAAACAAAAAACCACTTCCACACTTGAGCTCAACTTGAGCTACCAAATTAGCAATAGCTGCAGTGCTACCCTATTGTAAAGCTTCCGGTAAGTAAACGCTACGTGACTTCTTTAAACACATATGGAAATGAAAGTATATCAACCTCCAGAGACTGGAACAAACACATGCTTTTTTAACAGTTTGTTTGGGGACACATAAAAGAGATTTTTCTGCAACAAAACCTTACATTTGGGAATTGGACAGCTACAAGGGGTTACTAGCCACAGCAAACCAATATATATGACCAATATGGAAGGTAACAAAGAGCATCCAAGAGTGTCCAATACAACCTAAAGATCCCTTTCAACCCAAACCATTCTGAGATTTATAACACATACCAATGCTCTTCCTTGTAAATGGCTCTACAGCCAGTATTTGCAGAGCAATCAACTTTTTCCTGGGCTTTTAAAACAGAAATAGTTAGTCTTTCTCCTGTACCACCCCACAAAGGACTTCATAATGTAACATTATCCATCAGCCTTCAAATCCTGGGTCCAGCTAACAGAATCACCACAGTGGTACCAACCACTACAGCTATTTTGAGATACAAGCAGCAGAAAGGAACAGGCAGAAAGGTAACAGGAAGTAAGGTTAGTGCTGAATTGGGGTAACAGGAAAAGCTGGTGTTCTGATGGGGGAAAGATATGAAGAGGACAAGCAAGGCAGAGCATAGCAGAGTGAAGAAACTACACTTATGAAACAGGTCTGAAGTTTACACATAAAATAACTAGGTGGGAGATTTCTGTAGCTTTAAACAAAAAAACCTAAAGAAGGGTAAGTAAAAGCACAACAGATAACCTAGTACATGAAAAAGATTTCCTGAAATATATCTAAGTAATCACAGGCACAGATAGTTCAGGAGATATTGAGGAGCTAGATGGAGAGCAAAAAAAAAACAGTATGGAAACAAAGGAACTGTTTTATTTACAAGGGAGTATTTGTTGGCAAAGCCATTCTCTCGACTGGGTTATCTGAAGGTAAATAAAATTGTGACATTGAGTCATGTTTTTCTTCCCTAGCAATTCTGTTAACAATGAGAAATTTCAGCAAACCTCGATGACTTTGTTTTCATTGCAACAAATAAATCAAGTAGTAAGATCTATATACAAACTAGTCTGGGGATCTGCACTTTAAAATCAGTGGTGACTAGGAGATTCATGTCACTGTGTGGCTTTTCACTTTCTTGTTAAGTCACAGTCCACCAAAAGGCAGGAAACATTCAATACAGCAGTCTCTTGTGGCTTCTCAAGTTAGGTCCTTAGGTTAGGATCATCTCAAAACTCAGATGGAAAGTCAGGTTTCTAGATTCTCAGAAGTGCCCAGTACCCAGCAGTCTCCACTCAACGCCTAACAGAGTTTTTGAGATGCAGGTGCTATTCAACTACAGATTTAGCTTGCTACTTTACAAATCAAACAATTCCTCTGGCACTCCTGCCTCACAGTAATTAATTACAATGCTTCTCTGTGCCCTCCATCCCTCTTCTGCCTAAGGTAATTTATATACATATATGTATGTATGTATATACTATAGCAAGTAACTATCAACCATGCAGTCTTCTTTAAGAGGAGGTATTTCACATTTCCTCCTTACCACAGTAAAAGCATCTTTCCCACAATATTAGCAATAAGTTGAACAGACTACTCTTAAAAAGGGAGCTAGGGTAGCCTTACTATTCTCATTTTTTAATTCACTCATATTAACTAAAAAGCAAACAAAAACCCACTGAGGCCACCGAAGCTCCCCACCATTTTCCTGCCTGAGATAACTCAGAAGTTGCATTCCTCTTCCACTTGTCAATGGGATTTAAACAAGTTACAGGTTAAGGCCACCCACTCTTACAGGTTTTCCAACTGCGCACCAAGGAGTGAATGTGCCCAGGATGTGCAAATGCAGCGCAGCCTCTGAACATGATTCGCACTTAAGGCGCAACATGACTGACAAAGTAACTGCTGACAAATACTTGAAATGAAGTCTAATAAACCAGCCCCAAACGGAAGGTCAGTCATGCATAACACAGCCAGAGAGAGGCAGACCAATTATGCAACAGGAATAATGGAAATGCTGGCCTACTTACCCTTCCTCCCCAATTTACTCAGTAACAGAAAACATTCCTGGTAGGATTAATAACTGGGAATGAAGAAAAACTAGAAGGATTAAAGACTGATATACATTTCAATGCAGAGAAAGACTTAAAAGACAAGACGTGCTTCTTCTGAATTGCCTTGGTCAAAAGAAGAAATCAGATTCTTGAAAAATCTACAGCCACTAGCTCATGCTTAAGGAGGCAGGAGCAGCAAGATACTGCTTCACTCACTGTATTTTAAAAAGAAAACTATCTAACTGACTGATGTCTTGTGGTAAGCCTAATATGATCTGAATGAAGCATATTCCAAGAAAATGGATCAGTCTCTCCTGGACACAAGGCAGCACCCAAACAGCCCAGCCAAACAGTTCTGGACATGAGTAGGCATGCAAACGAGGTGTTTGTGAAATGACAGAAAGGAAGCAACAAGTCTGTAAAATCTGCACATCCAAAGCAAAATGTTACTAAAATTTTTAAGACAGTATTCTGAATCTAAGTGCCAAAACTCTGAACAAGTGCATATTGGAACACATCACTCCTTCAAGGGACATAGCCTAAAGTGCTTTCCCTAATAAGGGAGTACTCAGCAAGCTGCACATAATGTTAAAAACAAAGCTAGAATTTAAGCCATTCTGTGTCCCTCAGTGTGCTGTTGTGACTGTTGGTCTGAAAGACAGACTGCAAGACTATTTTGTGTGGCAAAGAAGAACCTGAAAGTTAAATTCTGCCATAAGCACAAGTCTGTTCATTACTTGCTCTTTTCTTCTTTACACTAGATCATTCATATAGGAGAGAATAGGATCCTTTTCCTTCCTTTGAAGAAAACGGACAGCTGCATGATTAGAAGCTCCACCCAGAATTCAGGAACATTTAGATATGTTAATGGAACAAACAGATCTCCTGTGCTTGTGTTCACTTTCAGCCAGTTCTTAGATTCCACAGGAGCTTTTCTCTGCCTCTGAGCTACCCAGCTTACTAGGTTTTAAGTATTTCAAGTAACTTCATGCTGCAGAATAGGAGTCATTAATTATTTCACACCTATTTGACCGTGTAACATGCATGCATTGTCTGGCAGCTTTACTGAAGGGACAGCATTGCACATACAAATCTGAAATACAGAAGACAAACAGTGAGCACTAAAAATAGTAAGGACCATTAACACTCAGCCTGGGGTCTCTCAGGAACCAGGATGCCAATGTTCAAGTACACCCAGGATATTTGTGCATTCTCTCCGCAGATAGTACTTTGTCCCAAACATTAAGTATTATATGGACTTTGGGCATTTTCTGCGGAGATGTGATTATTCAAGTTGGAAAAAGTTAGAATTATACTCTTATGCTTCTTGGGCTTTGTGCCTTAACTACAAATGACAAAAAAGATGTTTCTTCCTGCACAAAATCACGTATTAGAAAAAAACTGATTGCAAAGTACAGTGTAAGAGGATAGGAAACAGGTTTTTCAGGAAGTCTTATTTCATATTGTACATAAGATTAGGCAATTAAAAAAAAAAATTATAGCACACAATTTCCAAAAAGAAAAAGTCTTATAGAAGAGAACTACTCAATCTGTTATATAAGTGGATTCTTTAGCTAATTAGAAGTCTAATTATAAAACCCCAAAAATGAAAGATCTCTGTATATTCAATATTTCTAACTACAGAAACTGGACATCATGCAGGTGTATTTTCTAGCATAATTCCTTTGTGGGCCTTGTGCTTTCCTTCTCCTCCCCATTACACCACAGAGGGGCACAAACCAGTTTAAGTATCTAATTTAGACATCAATCAATATTCCCAACACACTTTTCTATCCTACTTTTTGTTTACTATTCTCTTCATACAGACAGGTATAATGAAATCTGGTTTCCATGACTGCAGTTCTCTTATTGACAGACTTTGATTCCTAGCTTTCCTCTGTTTTATGGTTTCCAATGCCACAAAGCTTCAGAGAATTCGTGCTTCATGTTCCACATACTGTGAAAAGTGAGAGCAAAAGCTGGACTGTGGACTTCCACACTAATACAGTTCAGCTGAATCAGCTGTGTTCTACCTCAAAATGCAAACAAAATGTTTCAGGGAAATAAACCAAACCGTTGCTGAACACGTATGTGGGAAACTGAATCAGCCCCATAATCCAGCTGCACCCCAGTGATTTAACCTCCGTTTAACAATGGAGGAACTGGAGGATAGTCAGATACAAATACAGATGGTAAAAGATTCAGCAGTAACACAGTGTGTTGCACAAATGGACATCTGAAATGGAGTAACAGAAGGACAGTTTTCTACCTGTGTTACTTCAGTTACTTGACATGATTAATATGATGATACTAACTCAGAAGTTAAAGGTAGTTAAGCTACACTGAAAAACAAAAGTTCTTCATGAAAAAAAAGGTTGAAATCCAACATCTTAAGTTTTTTTTTCTTTTGCCCTTGAAGTAAAAAGCACTGAACTAAATTTCAATTACATAAATGAATTACAATTTCTCTTTATGGCATTGCTCCAAATTAATGAATCAATTATTATACTGAAAATTAGGATCATACAGAATTAATGAAAGTGTGCTGGATGAAGTCTAAATATTTCCTTATGCAGGAAACTGAAACCCATTAAAATCCTAAAAAGGCAGCCCGTGAACCAAATTTTAAAATCATACACTACAAAAGCAATGAAATATAAAAGACATAACTGAGATTTTGAAGATCTGTGGTTTTCCTATGGTGGCACCAACATGCACACACAATATATGAACAGCCCACCAACATTTTAGGGTACGATTTCTGGATGCAAAGAGTAATGCAGGAGTCTTGCACCAGCTTTTAGTGCTAGACATGAATGGAACAATGGCTTCCTTGCCAAACTCAAGTAATTTATGGGATTGACACTACCTTCACAAGCAAGAATTTTTTCCATCTTTTCCCCCACCCCAGTATTCTAGAACTTAAGTGAAGTAGCAATACTAGAATGGAAAAGTTGAGAAAAACACATTTTTGTATTTTTTTCAGATTTTTCTGAGTTTGCTCTGAACAGTTGGAAAGTGTGTGTTTAAGAGTATTGTGAGGCTGGATGAGGAATATACTAACTATGAAGAAGAGCCACAAGCCTAAATGCTTCTACTTCACATGACTGGAAGTACGTCCACGAAACACACGGTCAGAGTCATGCGACAAAAAACCCTGGCATGTGAACAAAGATGCAAGTCCACCCACATAACTGCAGTGAGGCAGGGAAAGGAAAAGTTGAAGGGTTCTAGGCAAAGAGGCAGCAGGAAATGGCCCTAGAGCACTGTCCATCACTATCTTACAATCTTTCAATTTTTGAACCTCAAAAACTCAAGATAAATGAAGAAAAGTACTAGGATCTAAGGTTTTTTTCTCCTTTTTTTTTTAATCTGGAATACGTCATATCATAAGGTGTTTATGGAGATTTTACTCTCACCAACTTCATAGCTGCCAGCAAGGCAAGTCAGGAAGGCTGTACTTCCTGATCTATGATTGAAGCTTCCTGCAGACACTCCTGGAGCTCATACAGAAAGGCCAGCCAACAGGTTGGGAACACCCACTGCACTTCACTTGTTTCTGGCACAAGAATGAAATACACATATTTTTTCACTGTGGAGTTCTCTTTGCTTCCTGTCTGCTCCTGCTCCAGTGGGGATCACCACTCACTGAACCACTGCTCCAGAAGTCCTGTTTCTTCCTCACTTGTCTTCCTGCACCAAATCTCATGCATGCCTGTGGCCCTCCTGCTGCTGCTTACAGTACAACCCTTACTTACAATACAGCCCGTACTTCCCTCTGCTATTAAGTATTGCTTTTCTTTTCATCTGAGTCTTCTTCTTCAAATAGACATAATCATCATCCTTTACCTGCCCTACACATGCTACCCAACCGCCTGCCTTCCTTCTTCCCCCTTCCATCCACCCTCAGAGAATGGGATTTTTCTGGTTGTCAATTTTTATGGGGTTGGCAGTTTGAAAAATTATTTTTAAATTACATGATTGGGCTACTATTTCTTTCTCTCTCCCCATTCCTGATGGAGTCCGAAGGAAGGAGATTCCCCATCTGCACAGCCCATTCTCATTCTGCAATGGAACATTTTTCCACAGAGTGGGCATATAAAACATCTGGGGATGCTCCTGAGTCCCAGCAGCGAGCAGCAGGCCAGAGGAGGAGCCGCAGGGTCAGCAACAGAGACTGCAGCTCCTGCTCACAGTGTGGGATGTCACTCACACTTCAGTTTCTTATGCTAACAATACAACCACCTTTCCATCACATGCTTCTCCAGGGTAAATTCATGTGCAGACTCTTTCTTCCCCAGACTCTTTGGCTGAAACATGTTACAAGTAGCAGTGAAATCAGAGCTAAAAAGATCAGGTGATAATGGAGAGGGAAGTGCACATCATGAAAGATAAGCCCAAACATGTCTGGTATCATCAGTTGTACTAAAAACATTTCAGAGTTGTCAAAGGAACATGGGAGAAGGGAGAAAGAAAGAATGAAATAGAAAATGTAGTATTAACCAGTGTTTTAAAATGTAATATGTAATTTTACAAGTATTTAAACAAAATTCAACATACTTTGAGTATTTTTAGGGTAAGGCATCAATTTTTACTGCTACTTGAATTACATACTACATGAATGGTGATCAAAAGCACAGAGTAAGATAAAATAGAGCAATAATTAGTTTCTGAGAAAGAAATTGAGAACCAAGCGTGCCAACCCTATATGGAGATTTTTTGCAATGTGTTCCACAAGTTACATCTCTTTTTGAGGAAAAACATGTGTAAGAGATTTTTATGCGCATTTCCTAAGATACTGATATCCTACAGAATCCTTTTCCACAGTTCATTTGGATTTTTAGACAGTAAATTATGAAAACAGTAAAGAAAAATATTAAAGGAGAATCTACAAGCTTCTAAAATTAAAATTGCTATGTAGAACTGAGCTGATAAGAAACCAGCAATAGTTTCAGGACTTAACTGTTCCATCAGTATTCGTGTAATCCACAGCAATTAACCCTACATAAATGTGCTACAATCATTATCTATGACTGAAGTCAAACAGGAATATATCTGTCTGAGAATTTTGATAGAGGCAAATTCAGGTGATTAAAACCAGTGGCCATTCCTACGCATTATTCAACACCACACCAAAGCACGTGTACTTGAAGGGAAGATGAGGAAGAAGTGAAGGAAAGTTGGATGGGTCCTTAAAATAAGAGCAAATCAGGACAAACAACAGTGTATTATATGAAATTGCAAATTAAATTATTAAAGCCATGGGAGTTATTACACAAAGAGCACCAAAATAATTTTGTCATCTTATATGAGAATTAGGTACTGGAGATCTATTTAGAAGCCGTAGTTGAAACAAAGGAAGTGAAATGTGAAATGGATGTAATTAGCAAATCCATCAAGAATTTTGCTTGGTAAGGAAATCAGGAAAAGAAATTGAAGTGTATGTGGTGGCACATACCATGAATACCAGAGTCTGTTGGGGCAACAAGACAATGCTGTCAAAAATAATTTGTTAAATTTATTGAGCATCACAAAGTACCTGGACCTCCTATCATATTAGATATGAGCATTAATATATTTTTATTATAAGCAGAAAGAACACTTGCATATCATCAGTCTGTTGGACTTCTTATCAGGGGTTTATCAGGGGCTGCTTAGAGTTCACAAGACGTGCCATAAAACCAGATTCAATCTTGGTAAGGTTAAAATGTGCATCATGCTTCGATGGTTTTAGTACCACAATGAATATTTATAGATCTGCCATCCATATTAGCATCAACATTTAAAGTGAAAAGTAAACTGAAAGTATTGCCTACCTGAATTTCCCAACTTCTGTTACTTTCTTTAAGCAGCAAGTTATTCAGTGAAGATATCCCCAATTCTAGAGAGTGAGGAAAAAGGGAAAAAAGACAGCACAAATTACTATCTGTTGCAGCACGTAATGCAAATTATTTACAGTGAAGAGCAGTCTAACTTCATGGTTCCAGGAAGAAAGCAGCTACCAAGAGGGAGAGTCCGGAGTTCCTCCAAGGCTTCTCCTTTGCAAAGCACCACAGGTGCCAGAACGACTGAGTTACTTCCACTTGTGAATGATCTCAAGGATTACAGACTACCTTGTTCACAGCAGTGTTGAAAGAAACTTTCACTGACTTGTGCACTCTCAGGTCCTCTTAATTATTTTATCCCAGTATGTTTAGACACTGTTTAAAATGTATAATTGATTTTTATATATACACACACGTATGACATATTTAAAGCAAATAAGGAGCATGGGTTCAAAAGCAGTACATACTTAGTTTTGGCTGCTTCCTTTGCCAGGGTCAGACTTTTATATTAGCAGGGGCATGTGGGAATTGTATGTATACACCAACATTATTTTTGCAAAATTAGCTAGGTAATCTTTCTTAGTGATCAGATTTCAAATTACTGGTAATACCAGGTAGTTCAGGGAATAACTGTTTTGTACTACTTCCCAATAAAAATGTGTAACTTGGCAGTTAAATGTCATGAAGTGTGTGAGGTTTAGCAAACAAGTTTGTTATTGAATTATGTCCATGACATCTGTTACTGAGTTCAGCAGTTCTCAGTAAAAGGAAGGACGGATTACAAGTACTGCAGGCAATAACAGAAAGGAAACAGCTTGATAAGAGCTGGCTCTGAGTTACGAGAAGAATCACTGCTACTTGAAGTACCAGCAGAGTATTTAGTGCTGTTAAACCTCTATTCAAACCCAAACAAACCGGAACACCCCGGTATTCACAGAGCATCCACCTGCAATGACACCATTGATACATCAGAAATGGGCTTCAAAACAGACAGAAGACGTGAGGAAAACTGAAAATACCGAACAATCTAGTTCACACTTCAAATGTGCGTATACAAATAAGGTAAATGCGGTAGTAAATGAAATTTTGTACATTTCCTATGTTAGACAGGGCAATGTTTTACAGATTTTATTAAAATAACCAAAAAAACCAAAACCAGAGCAAAACAAACCCACAAACAAAAAGCCCCACCTCCCTACTACAGTTGAGACCCCCAATGTTTTAGGCTTCATGCTGTACGGTGAGGCATTTGCTTGCTGACTTTTACTGGGGGCTTGTTTATCATATCTCAGCCCTTCCTCGCTCACAAACTAGGGAACCAAGTCTTCTCTTTCTTCTCAGACTGACATAAGACAGACCTAAAAAGTAAAATTTTACCCATGTAGTTTTTAGAAAAGATTGTCAGAAAAATTACAGACAAACAAAGAGCTAAGGCAGATGAGAGCAGGTAAAACAAACTATAAATGCAGAAAAATGGTAAATGAAAAGAAAAACGTTGTGAAGGAAAAGGGAAAAGGGAAAAGGGGGAAATTTGTCTGCATAGACAAAGAGCTATGATAGTACAATATGAAAGCAAGTAAAATCCTTAAAGCCAGCAAGGCAAGCATGTATTTTTAGAGTAGCTGTCAATTTTGTAACTTTCAACTGTCAATGCAAGTTAGCTACCTTCTAGCTAAAGACTCTGTGGACAGTATCAGATATACAGACAGGAGAAACAACTAATTTAGCTGCAGTTAAACATAGACCTACTCTCTCAAATGCAATGCAACTGAAAGCAAAGTAGATAAAGATTCATATTAGGAAATTTCACTGAGACAAAACTGCATAATGAGAAATTAGCAAAGGGTACGCACTAATATCACACATAACATCCTAAGCATGTAGAGACCAATTCTGTATAAACAATTTAAATATGTAATAACATTTATACAAATGAGGCAACAGCAGATATAAGAATATCTGTATTTACAATCTCTAAGCCAAATGTCTTCCTCCACCCATCTCCTTAAAGAAAAAAAGACTTCAAGATTTTCTTAAACTTTAGCTTAGAAATCTAGAGCCATGCTGAAAGAGCAGCAGGACAGAACAATGAAAGCGGTTCTTGTACAATAATATTTTAAAAAGTCAGTCACAAATGAGATGATCTGGACCAGTGGTTATAAGTAATCATGTCACAACTATTTAGAATCCCATATGAATGAAGCCTGTAGACTAAACCTACATCCTAATGGACAATTTAACTAACAAAATCATTTCTATAGAGGGTAGACTTTTGGCTTGAAAGGCTATTAAATGACAGCAGAGTGGAAAGAGCAATTGTTTGCAGGTACTGCCATGGCACATTACTAATCAAGCTGTGCCAATTTTCTGTTAACTCTGGACAGGTTACTGCAGACTTGCCCACATCACATTCATTAAAAAAGCCAGTTATAACAAGGCATTTGTTTAAGTGGTATCATTTGTGTGAGAATTTGAAGCTTTATGCTTGTCTGAAGTCCTGTTTTCAAGCCTGTATTTCTAAATAATAATTACATTACTGAATTAACCCATTACAAGAAATCACTAGTGTTGCCACATTAACAGGTGATTTCATTGTCATCCTGATATTATCTGCTCCATATTATCTGCTTGATTTCTTATTTTACTTAGTCCACCCCACCTTACAAGCCACATTAGCCTTTTATGAGGGGCTCACTATAAAACCTGTGCACGAAAATAAAGATGACAAAATACAAATCAACAGGGTAAATGAGATCTGGGTTCCCCTAGAAAAGTGAAATATATCTATTAGTACAGTGCTTCTACTGAAGAGAGACACATTATTTTAGAGAACCTAAATGCCGAAGAAGTATATTTTACTGGAACAGCTACAAAAGCATCACAAGCACCAACAGACCTGAGAAAATTAATATTGTTATTCCTATCAAATCAGTATCAAATTCAGATAGTAAAATAATTCGTGTGACTCCGTAACATTTTCTAAGTTGTTTTCTAATTACACAAAACAGGTTGAAAATTGATACAGAACTGAAATAACTACACAAGTACAGTGTAAGCTTTAAAAATGTATTTCTACCATACAGAACAATATCTTCTAAGCCAAAGAGGCCATGAATTTACAATATACGAACAGTTAAATGCCTGCAAACATTCAGTCCCGTCCGTTGGAAGAAAAAAAGAAACAGTGAACTTCAGCCGTTTCACTGGTTTATCCATTAGAAAACAATAACTGAACTTTGTATTGGGTTTCACTGTCTTCATTAGAACATCTAACTTTTTCATCTTTTTGAAAGCCATTAAAAACAGAAATGGAAAAAATACCAATGATCTTGCACCTGCTAAGTCATTTTCATCTCTGTAGACATATACCATATATACACACAGATTTACAATCCTCTCTCTATTCTAGTCAAAGGCAAAGTCACATACATACAGAAAATTACAGACAGCCAGAGTATATTTTATTATTTCACTATGAAGCTTGTAACTGGTACAGCAATTCATTTCACAGAACCATAATGTATGGAGTCAGTAAATGTCAGTGAGTTCAGAGCTGTGCATATTTGGCACCAAAAGAGCCATAAGGTACATGACATTAAAGGTAAGCAGAAAAAAAATCATCAAGGCTCATTTTAGTTTCTCCCATTCCTATCAGAGGGATATGGATCTCAAAATTAGAGCTCCTTAGAGGACAAACTAGATATGGAGTTTACACTTAAGATATGTCTTTAGGAGAAAGATCCTTCAATTCATTGACTTAGCCTACAACAGGACTTGGGGCAGTGGCCTACTTAAACTTACCTCTGAATGGCTTTTCCTCACATCAAACTCATGATATCCTTAGCAGATAGCAACATCAAGACATTTCAGTACTTTACAATGTTTGCATTTACCTTTGTTGGCCTCCAGAAATCTCCTCAAGTCAGAAAAAAAAGGCAAATAATTCTCTCAGAAACTAGTAGGAGTCAGACACCCAGAAGACTGGTGTCCAGGTAATGTTTACCTGTATTGGCATCAGGCTTTCCTATTTCCTCTCTTTCTAATGAAATTCCTTGGCTCATCAGTGACACATGTGTCTACTTTAGAAGATGAACACGTAACACTGTATGAACACACTAGGGGGAAGACTGAAAGATACCTTGGGATCAGAAGCAGGAAGTGCAGAAATTCATGAAGGGTGAAATCTTGTATTTGACTTTAATTAGACACACTGAATCTTTAGTATGGAGAAACTCAGTATGTATTACAAAGTTTGAAAGGCTAAGCCTTTCTGAAGTGAAGGAAAAAGTATCTGTGTACTGATATTTCTTTCTCAGATTCTTTTACTACCATAAAGGCTTTTCTGTTTTTTCTAAGGAGTTGGGAGGAATGTGCATTTAGTACCATGCTTTTCAGAAGCAGGTACTGTGTTTTCATATCTGCCAATACAGACTTTGAAAACCCGACATTAATAACTTCACTGATCCGTCAGATAATGGATGTAGTTTACTCAGCTTTTTCTTCAAAATCTAGTATGAATAATACCATAGCTGTCTGCTTTAAACCACCCAGGTGACAATCAACCTGTGTGCTACTACAGATCCTGTACATATCAGAAGTAGACAGGTTAAGGGAATAACACGACCAAAAAAAACCCCACCCAAAACTACAACAGTTCACTGTCTGAAGTCCTACTGACCCTCAAGTTTTGTCTTTTAAAGAACTAGAAAGAAACATAGTGTAGTAGACAGTAAATATCTTCCTCCTCAAAAAGCAAAAAAGGACCTAGCAAGTCACTAGATACACAAATGACTACACTGCATACCCAGTGATGTTCAGCCCTCGCAAAAACAGCCTTAAAAAACAGCTTGTTTTCCTAAGGCAAAGACTGTCAAAGTCATCACTTCCCACACTTGCACTCTCAAAAGGAGGCCCGGCATTTTGAAGGAAAAATATCACAGTAATAAGCGTTATTACTATGACAGATTGCGTACAACAAGTGAATAGCATTGTAAAAACAAAATGCACCAAAGTAATGTGAATGTACACACAGATGGCTCAGATCTCCAGATGACCTCCCAAGTTCAGAACAGTCTGAATGTTCACGTCACGCCAGGCTAATAACTCTGCTCTACTGGTGGCAAAGGCAGCTCTGATGAACCTCCTGACTCATTTGGACTCTGATGCAGCAAGTGCATCGCAATTCCCCATCCTTCTTGGTTGTTTTGCTATTTATCCATGCAGTGAAAGAGTTAAGAAGCCCACGCTCTCAGGCCATCTAACACAAATCATAATGACTGCATTTTGAACCCATATTAACGCCTATAATTCTCAATAGCAGTGGGTCAGTGTTTTTAAACTCGTAAGTTATTGCAAGTCATTAAAATTTCATAGAAACATAAAATATGCTGAATTGAAAGAGAACCACAAGGATCATCGAGTCCAACACCTGGCCCTGCACAGGACAGCCCCAAGAGTCACATCATGTGCCCAAGAGCACTGTCCAAACACTCCTGGACTCTGTCAGGCTTGGTGCTGTGACCAATTCCTAACGGAGCCTTTTCCAGGAACCAACCATACTCAGGGTAAAAAACCTTTCCCTAATATACAGCTTAAACCTCTCCTAGCACAGTGGCTTCCTACCACTTCCTTAGGTCGTGTCACTGGTCATCATAGACATCAATGCCTGCTGCTTGTCTTCCCCTCAGAAGGAATTTGTAGACTGCAATGAGGTCTCTGTTTCTCCTCAGTCTCCTTTTCTCTAAGCTCAGCAAACTAAGTGACCTCAGCCACGCCTTGTATGGCTTCCCTTCTACATCCTTCACAGTCTTCACTGCTCTCCTGCTTTGAGATTTGAGACAATCAATATAGTAATGGGGAAGATAAATAATTCTCCATCCAAGTCTCCAATTTTTTCAAGTTTCTTTAGCTTACAGTAGGAAAGATACAAGAAAAGTCAGCTTGAACTTTTCTTCTGTCCACTTTTCCTATAAATTCATAGGCATTTATAAGTTTATGTCGTCAGCACTGAGGACAATTAAGAACCAGTTTCAGAAAGGAACACAGATCTTTATTAGAAAAAAAAAAAATTAAACTAGCACTGATGATACTTCAGAACTAATTCTGTCTGAGACAACAACTGCAAGTACAAAGGAATCCAAATAAGCTTACCCAAAATCAAGAACCTTAAACATCCACAATGTTTTGGCAGAAATCACCAGGACATTCACTATCAGTAGTAAGTATCCTTGGTAGATACCTTTAGCTGTAACACAGTGAGTTTTAAGTCTATCCATAAGTTCTCAGAGAGGAAACAAAGAAATTTTGAAGTTTCTTTGCTAGTTTACAAGATTATCATATGCCATTTTCCGAACAGAAAGAAGATTCCACAATTACCCCCATATCTGATTATTTCAGTGGATTTGTTTCAGAATCACAAACACACACACAAAAGATTAAAAATCAGACAATAGGGGCTTTTACTGCCATCATATTACTTTGTTTTTAATTAAGCAAAGAACATGAAGTCAAAGAACATGCATGTCAAAGAACAAGCAGTGCTAGTGCCACTGAGCATATGTAATATTAACAGATTCTGTTAATGCAGATTCCAACTTTAGCCTTCCTCCCACATGCACAAACACACATTACCATGGTGATTTGCAAAATTTGCTGCCTGGGATTTCAGAACAGTACAGCATTTGAAATGCCCTCAGCATCTTTGAATAGATGCAAACACAAATTAAGTTACATTTAAAAAGACAGTAAGTCACAAATAGTTTGATAAAGTTGTTTGTACAGAAGAACTCTGACAAAAATATCTTAATATGATTTCAACTAGTAGAAACAAAGCAACAAAGCACAAAGCAACAAAGCTTTCAGATCACACTTTCTGTCCTTGAAAGAAAAAATAACAAAGTCTAAGAACTTGAAAAAAAGATGGCATACATACAGTATAAAAAGCATAATCTAGGATCACCCATTACTTCTGTCAGTATTTGAGTACCTATCTGTGGAAGTGTCATTTTCAGAACGTATTTTCTTTAACGGAATTCTTAATTGATGTACTATTTCACTAAAATGCACACTTGTTTGGACTATCATAGGTCTGTGAGTTTCTTCCAAGTGGGATCATTCTTCATGCAGTTTCCCTTTATTAATTACAATTTTCAACTGAAATAAATAATAATTTTAAAAATCTTAAGAAACAAGAATCATCTTACTGTGAATACATACATATCCTGACAACACAGAGGACAAAGGACTGGGAGCAAAGGTGACAACTGTGCCCCAACCAAATAATAAATTCGTTAAAAAACAAATCCACCACAACCTCCAGTATCTGTATTTTCCTGTATATACACTGAAAATGCTCACACTTTGATTTGTAAGCACCTCTGGATACAACTAACTGCAATTCTCCAGAAGAAATACACAGAATAGGACTTCACTGTAACTGCTACCTGCTGGTTGATGGCCAGTATCACCCTCACAACGCATTCCTGCAGAGATGCAGCTAACTTGCTGTGTAGACACAATTGTAATGAATTTAGGATCTCAATGAAAGCTTCACCACTAACTTAATCACAGCCAGGGTTTGTCCTGCAACGCTTAGAGATGAAAGGAGTCACCACTCCTGCTGACTTCCCAGGAAAGGCCTGTGCTAAGTGAAGGCGCCACTTAACAATCGTGCATGGAAAGTAAAGGCACCAGTGCTGGGATTTACAGCTTCTTCTCAAGGAAAAGCTTACAGGAAGCTTGGGTATTGTAGACCCTGAAGGATGGTCCACATGTTTCACAAGAGTGAAACTGACTGTACTGACATACTGCCCCTCCAAATTCACGTCAATGCAGTCTCAAGTCCAACTAACATTTCTGAAGAGTATCACAAGGCTTTGCCATTTACAAGACAGCTTAGAAGAAAACAAGGTACAATTATAAGAATTAACAGAGCTGAACACACCTAGATTTATCCTTCAAGAAAGTCCGTATTTCAATGCTGAAATAAAGACTTGATTATGTAGCAAACCCTGGCTGTACCAGTGACATGTTCCCACTGTGAGCACATCACCTAAACATTTGTGCAAGATGAATTTTTGACAGGACAAAATCGACCAACCAAAAAGAAATAAAATAAAGGAATGCATCAGAGCTTAGTTTTGTATTAGCTCTGCAAATTATTCCTCACATATGCTTGAGGACAAAAAAACCAAAACAAAACTGATGAGCAAGGAGTGTATGAAATACCGAAAATAACACAATTGGTGAAGACTACTCCCTGCTCACTTCTTGCTCCCCTTAAAAATTAAATGTTATTTAAAACACACATTTTTAAGGCTTTCTTCCAGTCCACTGTACACTGACTTTTTGAATATGTCAACATCAAAGAAAATGGGTAAAGTCCTGTTTCTGAAATACTTACACATACTTTTGGCTGGGGGAAGCAGCTTTTACTGTATCTCAGAATCTGTTTATACAGTTCAAGTGAACAGGACTACTCAACTTGAAACTACATTCTTACAACAATTTTAATTTTTTTAAACTCTATCAAGGCAGAACAAACTTTATAAAACTCAGCTTATTAGAAAAGAACTTCAGTGCAAAAAGATCAGGGCAAGATACCATTCACTTGAAGGGTTAAGAGAAGAAATAGGTAGTTGAGCTCAAGCGAAAAATTGTTCTCAGGAAGCTTTAAAGGAGTAGGTGGAATTCCTTTAGCAACTGGTGTTTGATGCTAATAGATGCATCACGTGGGGCCAATTAAAAGAGATGTTATCAGACAGCACAAGAATTATTGAATATGAGCTGTAAGATAAAAGCAACCAATAAATGTAACAAGACACCTTCTGCATATAATATTTCAGTATTAAGTAGTGTGACTATTTTGACAAGGAAGCCAGCTGCAATTTAGAAAAGTCCTATTTTGCACAAGATTTAAAAGTTGGTCTCCAAATTCAGTGGGTGAGTACAAGAAAAATGATTAAGGGTCCCATTCCAAAAATGAAGCATGAGAAAAGTATATCAAGCCCATATAAAGCCCGTACTTAAGACAGAAAAGGTACTAAATTTAAGACAGAATTCACAAAACTCAATCAAAAGGCAGACACTTTTTCTATGAGGAAAATAGGGATTTTAACTGGGGAGGCTTTGGTGACAACACACTTTATGTTCTATGAAAAGAAAGTTTTCCTAAGGAAACATTTTTGAACTCTTTGTAATAACTGATAAAGCCCAAGGCACGTACAGTCAGAAAAAAACAGGTTGAGTTGTACAGCAATTTGTAAAAAAGTACAAGATACCAAAATACCCAGCAAACCATGATGCAGTCTGTAATCAGTTACTTGGTTCACGCACAGTTTTGCCCTTGGACTGTTTATATATTGATAAAACAAACGGCTCTCTCTTTTAGCCTAAATGGCTAGCAATAATTAAAATCCCCACTTGCCTGAAGTGCAACTCTAAGCACTCTAGCTGTTTAACTCTGAAAAATTATTAGACCAGAGTGGTCATCTCCATGTGTAATACTCTCGCAGCATTACAAGCCCCACGCTGTTTAGATCAAAGTTTCTCCTTTTCTATAAAGATGAACTGCAATTTCTCCTCCAGCACCTCTTCTCCAGCACAGAGGCATTGGTTTATGCAGTGCAACGAACCTCATCACAGGCCAACTTATGTATGGTGGGGAAAGGATTCAAACTCTGTCCAGTGAAAAACTGAGGTAACTGTTTTCTAGTAACTATGGTATCAGATCCAGGGCTCAGGTAACTGCAACTCAATAGACCTCTGACATAGATGTCAGCCTATAACATGATCCCTACTTTCAACGTCAGCCAAAGAAGTAAACCATTCAACACAACTCACAGGGACCCATTTCAGTTGTTTGTTGAATATAGTTTAGCCACAACACAGAAGCAAGCTGAATAGCAGTTCCTAGCTCTTCAGGCAGTGCAATTATCTGCAGCTTGCTTTCTCCCATAGTAGCTCATGCACTGCTGCACATCCAGACAGAAGGTACAATAGCATCATAGAATATGCCGAGTTGGAAGGGACTCCCAAGGATAATCAAGTCCAACTGTTAGCCCTGCACAGGACATCCCCAGGAGTCACACCAGCAGTTCTCCCTCTGACATCTCACAACAAATATTGCAAATCTGACTGGACAGAAAACTAAATAAATTAAAAGAGGAAGTTAATACATTTCAGTCATGTTTCCAGGAAGAAGCCTGCAAAACCTGCTGACAATTGCATTGACACCTTACATCTTCCTCCTTACACCTCCTTCCTAAGCCCTTCTGTTGATGTGATACTGACAAAGAATATGTAAGACTGCTTTGAAGTAGGTCTGCACTCCCTTAACTTTGCCTTCTACATGGACAAGAGATCTCCTCTTCCTCTTGGGAGTCAGGCGAAGCAGTCAACAGAAACTACTGCTCCTCTTGTGACTACCGTTGGTTTAGTAGTTTCATGTCACACATCCACTTCTATGGAGACACAAAACATTAAATTTGAAAAAGACCAAAGGAGTCCTCAAGCAGAGTTACCCATCTGTGTAATGGGCATTGAGCCAAGACCCTCTTGTAGGACACTCACCAGCCTAATTTTCCTATATTCACTTTGTTACTAACAGGCAGCTTTCTCGCTGCTAAACTTCCTCTTCAATCTGCCCTTTATATGAAGTCCCTACTTAAACATGTTCAGTGCAGCTGTTTGATTGCTCTCCTACCCGCTTTCAATTGCTTCAGCTTGCTTCTTCCTTGAATTCGTGATTATTTCTTATCATTGCTAGTCATACAATAAAATGAGACACTTATCATGCAAGACACGCTTGCTTCATCAAAATAACATGAAACCTTTAAGTGATTGTGAATACTCAAAAGCCTTTCTTCAGATCAACTGATGTTCTTAAAGAAAAAGGAAACCAATCCACCCATCTCAGGACCAGCATCTTTCAGAGCAGCATTCCTCCTCCCCCTTTCTCCTTCATTCTCCCTCCCAGGCTTGGTTACAGGAAGGAACACTTTGTCGCTGCTTTTCTAGCATATCTACATCTAGTCTATTAAAAAAAAAAAAAGTAATTTATTTGTGCAATCATCATATACACTTTGTTTCAGTACTTTTCAACATAAAAGTAATACAGCAGCTATAATATTAAAATAACTCCTTCATGCTAACCCTGCTAAATATACTTTGAGCATTGATAAAATTGGATTGGAAGACAGGCATTCATGTTTCAGCAGTCAATTCTCAGCAATCCTTCAGCATATATAAGAAAGCAATTCTCTCACTTTTAAAGCATGACAACGATGACTAACACTTCCACAACACCCTAAGTTCCTTTAAAACTCTTTATTCGCTATACAGGCCAATATTAAAATTAGGGGACACAAGATGATTAATATTAAACGGATAAGGTCATGACTAACAAATACATTTTAATGAATATGGCACAAGGAACAACACAGGCCACACTAGCCTTCATCCACTTTCTCTATCTACACACACACAGAGGTGCAGAACGAGAAACACACACCCAGGGGTAAGGCGGTGACCAAAGATAAGTGTTTACATACGTTTACGTAAGGCAACAGTCTATAATACTTGCTAGAATTATGTCTAGTAAAAACGGGTATCACTAATGAATGATATGATAAACTGCTATTCACTTACTCGACTCAGGCTGTCAAATGTAATCAAGAGATATAAATTAGTTATTGAAAACTAATTTGACTAGTCAAAGTGTATCACTCCAAAGTGAAAATTAGTCACATTTGAATTCTATCCAAGCACTCACTGACACTGACCAGAACTCAACAGGTTTCTGTCCAGAGCTAACACAAATCATGACAGAGTATGCAAAACAGACTGGCACAAGATTTTCCTTAGCAATATGGTATGCTGAGTTTACATTTAATTTGTCAAGCTAAGCTCACTGAAAATTAAAGTAACAACAACAAAAAAATTCAACAGGAGCAGTATCTCCAGGGAGTACTTCAACACCAGGGTTCTTTTTTTTCCGTTATTGAGTCATTTAATTTCATATTATGCTTCATGCCTAAAGGTAGATCTATAAATCACATTAAGCAAAGCAAGTATTGCAGTGCTATTCCTAATAGTTTGAAAAAAAAAAACTTGAATGTCAAGAAACTGCCACATCAATGATGTATCACAGAATGAAATATGTTTTCCTTGTCAGTGGTGTAAAGGAAAAAGTATTTTTCTAATAGTGCACTGTAATTCTAGCAAGGAGAAACTCCAGAGGCAAAAAAAGAAGCCCCTTCATGCCCCACCGCAAGGTCAAAAGGTCTGGCAAAAGTATCTTAAGGGTTTGCTTGCTCAAGTTAATGGGTGTTACATGGACTCCTCCCCAGTGGACAATCAATTACAGCAACAACTGTTGATTAGCACTATTTCACCACCACAAGCCATTACGCCTAGAAAAGCAGGACAGTGTCAATTACACTTCTTGTTGGGGAAAGAGGTGAAATGAGACATTTAATCCTTGTTTACTATAATACCTCCATGGCACATGATCTGAATTTTTGAAACCACTTTAGGGTTAATATTTTATCACTGCAATGAAAGCTCTGATATATAGGTAAAAAAAAGGCACAGTAAAATATTCAGAAAAAAAGTTGGAACACACACCCTATTTCTCATCTCCTTTACCTGTTTCTAAATCAACTCATTTTTTTGACACGATGGGATATTTGAAACATTTCTAACAATTTTTTCTCTATCACGACCAGCCACCATGTCCTGAAGACTTCCCACAGACCAGCACACTGCACACTAAGCCACCAAAGAACTTCCAAAATCCTCGTAAGGTCAGAATTACTAGCAGGCTTCAAAAGAAATTTATTTTTTCTGGTTATATAGCAGCATAAGTAAATTGACAATTATTTTTTGGCAAAACAGCCTCTGAATAAAAGATAATTTAACTGTAACATTTCTGGGAGAGATACACGTAACAATAGTTTCAGAGTTCTTCGTTCCTCTGGTGCACAAATGCCATATAATACTACACGGACTGCACGATTTAATTTCTAAGCTATACGACTCTGGCCTAGATATAGAGAAACTTCACCAGGAAGCGTCTTGAACACTGAATAACTGATACCCATTAGCAAAATCACTTTAGATGCCCAGACAGCTATATCCAGATTCTGGCTTCTCACTCAAGCTAACAGGAAAACCCAAATTTAAAAGAGCAGTGATGCAGCTATGCATCACAACATACACAGCAATGAAGTTTATGTATATACTAAATTTGTACAGCGAATTATCTCATTTCTTATTTGATCTGCTACTTATTTCATTAGTGGTTGTAGTCATTTGCTTGATCACTTCCTGCAAGTTTATCTACAATAGCCCCTTCACCCTTCATAAAAACCCATTATTACAGCAGAAATTTAATATTTAATTCTATCTTTCAAAAAGATATAATTAATCTATATTTTAATATTTTAAGAAACAACTCAGAAATAGATCTGTACCTTCAACAAGGCGCTATTAACCAGATCACCTAAGTAAAATAATTGACTAAATATGCCTTATGAGTGAGGAAAAAGCAGCATCTAGTCTTAGTTATTTCAGTCAAATACAGGGAAACACACTAGTATTACACTAACAGGTATTTCCTATACATTGATTTGAGCCTAAAAGGTGACTGTCAGCCCTGGAGAATTAGGTAAGACCCATCACCAAAACCACACCTAAAGCAAAAGCTTAAGGCATCCCTCTCTCTCAGATTTTCTTTCCTTTTCTATTTTTTAACTACTTATTGCAGTCCAGGAGGGATGTATTTATGCAGTAGGCATCAGAAAAGTCTGCCTAGGATCTCACTTAAATTACTTCTCAAGTTTTTGTCTAGCAGACATGAAATAAGCACTCCATTCATCAGTCCAAGTTCAGAAACAAAACTGGAACTTACAGTTTAATGCATATCCAGCTTCAGAGCTAAATGTCACAGGGCCTCACGTTCTCCTGGCCTGTGGAAGAGTTACAATCCTGGTAAGCGCACTGGGTCACACACACGGAGTAGGTGCCTGAAAACCACAAGCCTGCCCCAGAAGACCAGCGCCACGTTTTAAATACCCGCTGTTAAACGCTGATTTACCTCTCTGGATGCGCACTTAAGCCATCGCTGCTGTGCCCCAGCGCCCTCCCTCCCCTCCCGGGCGGCCTTACAGCCCTCCCGCGGCCCCGCCGGGCTCCCCACGGCGCTGGGGGACACGGGTGGGAGGGAGGAGGCGTCGCGGCATCCCCGCCACGGCACCACGCCCTGAGCCGAGCCGAGCCGGGCCCGGCCGAGCGCAGGCCCCGCTGCCCGCCGCTCCCGCCCACCTGCCCGCCGCGGCACCTGCCCTCCGCCGCCCGCTCGGGCCGGGGGCCGGGGGCCTAGAAAAAGAACCGGAAGAAACCCCAACCCACCCCCTACAAAAGCCTCACAACAAACCAAAAAAAACCAAAAAACCAACCAACACCCAAAACCAAAAAAACCCACAAACCCAGGAAAATCAAACCACTCTTCATCATTTTTTTTTTTTTTATCGCCCACCACAAAATTTGTTGCTCGCTCCTCTTTGTCCGAGCGTCAAGCGGGATTACGGCCGAGCATCACGCACCGCGCCCGCGGCACTGCCCGCTCCCCAGGCGGCGCGGCCGGAGCCTCCCCCGCATCGCCCCGCCCAGCACCGGCCCCGCCGCCCCCGGGCACCTCGCTCGGCCCTCGCTCGCCACTGCCCGGCCGCCAGGCTGTCGGTGCGGGAAACGCCGGCGGTCCCAGGCTGCGGCGCAACACAGCCCCCCCATCGCTCTCTGCGGGCCCCCGGGAAAGGGAGTGGCCGCAGCCCAGCCCGCCGGCAGGTACAGGGAAGGGCGGCGAGAGCGGGGAGCCCCGCACCCCGGCCCCGCCACTCACCGTGCCCACGGCGGCGCCCGCTCCTTTGTGTGCCCGCCGCGCCCCGGCACCTCCGTCTCCCGCTGCCGGGCGCCCCGCGCCCCCTCCCCGCCGCGCCGGGGGCGGAGGAGGACGCAGCCGAGATCCGCGGAGGAGGCCGCTACCGCCCGCCGGTCACATGCAGCGGGGGGGCGCGGCGCAGGCTCCGGGTGGCTCCCCGGGAGCCCGGCCGGCAGCGTCCGAGGCGAGCGCGGGGGTGAAGATGGCGACCTCGGCGGCGCGGGGAGGGAATCCCCAGGCCGGCCCGCTCCGCTCCGCGCTGCCGGCTGGTCTGGGCGCGCCGGGGAGGGGAGGGGACAAAGAGCGGCTGCCGCTGCCCGTCAGCGCTATCGCTGTGCCGCCCGCTCCTCCTCCGCCGCCGCGCGTTCGAGCCGCCGCCAGCGCCGCAGCGCTCCCTGCCCGCCCCGCTCCGCTCCGCTGCGCTCCGCTGCGGCCGCCCGCGGCTCCCTGCGCACCGCAGGGACACCCCCGCGCTGGCCGACCCCCCGCCAAAATGTGCTGGCATCGCCGCCGCCTTAACGAGGAGCGGAAAGCAGGTCACGAAAGCTGGTGTGCCTGTGGTCGGACAAGGAAATGAGAAGGGGGTTTGTCTTCTCACCCCCAGCTGTGGACAGCAGCAAGCCCACTCTGAGTGTCGGCAAAATTTCTGTGTCCTACACCCCTCGTAGCCCCGGCAGCAACTTTGGTTGCTAACAGAGACGTAATGATCCATCGTGGGTCCTTCACGCCTGTAGCTGGTTTGCAGCTTCAAAATGGATAGGGTGCGACTCTCTCGAAGAGAGCTATCTCCGCTCCATTCCAACAGGTCATATATTGTCTTTCAAAAATAGGAAATAAGGGAAAAATGCTCAAGGTGGCAAGCCTGACTCAAATATGAAACACGATGAACATGCAATATCAGGTATTCCTTGCTGGCTGCAGAAGTATGGCTGGCAGCTATACTCAGTGACACTGTAGTGCCGTCAAGCCGTGGTGCTGTGTCACCTTTGCATGACTTTTGCTGCTTTTGCACATCATTCATGGTCTGGTGGCATGAGTTAAAATGAAAAATGTGGCATGCAATACAGTTTTTGACTGTCAACATATTTGTGGTTTATTATTTTTCTAGACTCTGTTTTTACAATTTTGGATATTTTTCTAAGAGGGCTTTGTTTGTGTCCACCAATAGACTTATGTCTAATTTGCCTTCAGAAGGACATTGTGTGAGAAGCACCTGCATCAGGCATGCCCTTACACTGATCTTGTCTTGAAGAGCCACTCACTGAAAACTAGTTTCAGCTCAGTGCCCTGCTGATGGTGCTTCTGCTGTGTGTGTTTAGATGATGAACAACCTTATTTAGACCCGTAGAGTCATCAAGGTTGGAAGAGACCTCTGAGATCGTCAAGTCTAACCATCAACCCAGCACTACCACTGTAACCCCTAAGCCACTAACCCACATCAACCAGCACCAAATCCAGATGCTTCTTAAACACCTCCAGAGATGGTGACTTCACCACCTCCCAGGACCTCTTCCCATGCCTGATCACCCTGACAGGGAAAAAAATTTTTCTAATATCTAATCTGATTCTGCAGTCTCAGCTGAAGACCATTTTCTCTGATTGTCTCACTGCAGACACAGTAGAAGAGACCAACACCCACCTCACTACAGCTTCCTCTCAGGGAGTTGTAGAGTGATGAGGTTCCCTCTGAGCCTTCTCTTCTCAAGACTAAACAAACCCAGCTACCTCAGCAACTCCTCATAAGATATATTTTCTAGACCCTTCATGAGCCTTGTTGCCCTTCGCTGCGGCACCTCAAAGCCAAACCTTAATTTGCCCTTTGCTCCAGCACATCACTGTCCTTTTTAAAGAGGGTGGCCCAGAACCAGACTCAAGGCATGGCCTCAGCAATGCCAAGTACAGGAGGATGATCACTTCCCTGGTCCTGCTGGCCACACTGTTCTTGGTTCAGGCCAAGATGCCATTGGCCTTCTTGGCCACCTGGGCACGCACTGGCTCACTGTCAGGGTTTGATGCTGGCTAAGTGCTAGGCACCCATGAAAAAACTATTCACTCATTATCCTCTGCTATAGCTAAGCAGAAGAGGGGAAATTAAAATGAACCTCCATGAGTTGAGGTAAGGATTAGGAGAAAAACATTTTAAGGGCAAAACAGGCTCAAAACTTAAACAGTATAAAGAAAATTTATTATTAACAGAATTAAAAGTAAAATGGGTAATGAGAACTAAAATAAACCTTTGGAACACCTTTCCCTTGCAGTCCCTCCCTCTTTCCACTGACCACACAAGCAGCCAAAACATGGGGTTTTGGTCAGTCTTTCACGTCTTAAAAATCTTTCTTCAGTGTTCTTATGGAAAAGAGTTTCTTTCTTCTGCTGTGCCGTGGGATCCTTCCCATGGAGGTGGTTCTCTGTGAACTTTTCTAGCGTGGTTTTAACTGTCATGAACAGCCCAACCTGCTGTAATGTGAGTCCCCCACCATGAACAGTGCAGTCTTCCCAAAACTGCACATCATGGGTCATTTTAGTTCATGGGATTTAACCTTTTAAGGATAAGCTGTTCTAGTTTGGAAGCAAGGGTTCTCTTATCTCTGGAAGCAAGGGTCTTCTCTCTCTGTTCGAGTTCCTCAGTAGGTTACAGCTTTTCAGCATCCACCTGCTCCAGCGTGATCACTTTTCTTCATGGGCTGCGCATGGATCTCTGCATCCCCCCCAGGCACTTCATGAATTACAGGGAAATAATTCGTTGTATTATAGTCCTCACCATGGGCAGAAGAATCTCAGCTCTGACACCCAAAGCATTCCCTCCCCTCCATCCTTTGCACTGACCTCAGTGCTGCCATGTTGGTTCTTCTCACGTGGCCTCACTTCTTCTTCAACTTGGAAGGAAATTGTTGTCCATGGGTATTATTGTTCTCAAGTTCTATCAATTGAAAAGCTCTTATAAAGCTTCTACAATGCCAAGAGGTTGATCCTGCCCAGGCTCCACATCGAGGAGCTGCTCACCATGTTTTCATCACTGGCCATGTGGTCCCCACTGGCACTGCACGGGTGGCCCCAGTCTTGGGAGGGCCCTGACGGCTGCCTCACCACCCCTCGGGAGAAGAAATAGAACTTCCCGCGGTTTTTCCTTTCTTAAATATGTCATCCCAGAGGTGTTACCAGCTTCTCTAACTGGGCTAGTAACCTGCTCATTGTCAGAGCCTTCAGCGATTGGCTCTGTGCCAGACATAGTAGAAGTTTCTCCCACCCACCAAAAACCAGGCTGTGTTAAAACAACACAATCACGCTGAGCTGGCTCTCAATGAGCGCCTCCAAGTCCCTTTTTATTGAGCAGCTCTCTCCCCCAGCCTGTAGAGCAGCATGCGTTTGCTGAGATCCAAGTGCAGGACCCAGCACTTTGCCTTATTTCATACCGTCAAAGAACAGCTGCAACTGTTATTTCCATTCTGCTGAAGATTTTCATTACTGTTCATGGATTTTACTTCACAAGAATCCTGTGATGTAGAGAAACTGTTATTATCCCTGCTTTCAAGATGAGAAGTTGAAGCATAAAGAGACAGTATGCCTTGCCTCAGGTCATATATATAGAGTATGTGGTAAAACCAGAAACTTAATTCAGAGTTTGGGTGCAGATCCAGTTAGTCTAAAACCACAAGTTGATTTTCTTTCTCAAGCTCTATTTCTCAGGACTCCACTCCTGAAAAACTATTGTGAGAAGGAGCAAAGCAATGTTGAAAAAGACATGCCAAAAGAAATTGTATTGAACTTGTGCAGAAAATAACGGGTACTTACATGGAAATGTTGAGAGTAAGCATATTTACACATAAAACATCAGCAGAAGTATTCTGGTTTCTTAAGCATATGAACCAATAAGGGGAACATCATGCAAAGCATTGTTTCAATATTGTACATTTAAGATATGTGATGTAAGAACTTCCAGTTTTTATTGGTTACATTTCATGCAGGAGCAGGTGAATTGCAGAAACATCATAAAAATCTTTGGCCAAAGCTGCTAACATGGTAATGATAGCCTGAAGCACTGTCCACATTAGTAGTACCATTATATTCTGAAGAGTTGTGGCATTTTCATCAATGCATTGTGATAACACCCAGTTATCAACTGTTCCCCGCAGCAGTTCCTCTCAAGGAGCAAAGATGTGTCAAGAGCACCCACAGTCATCTGTGTTAGATGCTTCTGGTACAACTTCAGAGTTTCAGGCCTCTCCACTGTCATGGGTCTCAACAGACCAATGCGTGCCCAAAGTGACATTGTGTAGCCAGCAGCATAAATCTGTAAGGAGCCGACCTCTTCAAACCTGGTCTAGCAGCAGAGTTGGAAGACTGATCTGCATTGCGAAGCGTATGCCAGATTCTTGTCAGAGGACAGTCACGTGCCAGGCTTCTTCTGGCAGCAGTGGTATGTATTCAGCTGCCATTGTTACTAGCGAAGTACTAATCATGTTGTGTGTGAGAACAAACTGTGTATAGAGGCAGCCGTGCTTGCAAATAAACTCAATTAAGCCTTCCAAAGATTGAACTGTGTTGGACAAACGTGCTCTGACCAATAGTTTTTCTTCTACTTTATTATGGTTAGTTCCTCAGAAGTGTAGTCATGGTGCCTTTACCACTTTCCAAGTATCTCTCTTGTGTCCTTCTGGCTAAATACTGACAATTCTCTCAATTTCTTTCTTCAGTGACAGTCATGCCTGTATTACTGACTACTTTTACTAATCACTTCTGCCATGATCCAAAGATAAGCAAGAACTTTATCTTTCAAAAACCTCTTCCTCTCCTGCTGTCCTCAGGGCCTCATGCCAAAGAATGAAAGAAATGGTCAGGCAGAAATAACTCAATATTTATATGAACCTTTCATGGTAAATTACATTCTTCCCACTCTGTGGTCTTGAATGTTTGCTAGTTAACATACCAAACACAACAGACAGACAAATCTGTCTTTACTGGGATTGATGGTGTCTGTGAAAAAAGAAAAGATTGATTTCAAAAGGGAAAAATTAGCTTATAATTCCAAATTTAACAGTGTGTTGTTCGCTTTTCTTGAATGAGCAATAAAATGCACATGCTATTTGTGACTAAATACTAGTGTATTTAGTATTAGATGTAACACTCACAAACACCATGGGATTCCCCTATTTCTGGTGTAGCCATACAGAAGTCAGTGAAGGGGTCTACCAGCAATTAAAAGTGGTCAAGACAGCTACTCAGTGAGTTGCATTAGCTCACCATACCTGCATTCCTTACCTGTGGCAACTGTCTACCTTCATACCTTCATGAGGAATTTTTTCATGGAAAGGGCTTGTTAAACATTGGAATGTACTGCTCAGGGAGATGGTAGAGTCACCATCCCTGGAAATGTTCAGGAAACAACTGGGCGTGGCACTCAGTGCCATGGTCTAGTTGACAAGGTGGTGATCAGTCAAAGGTTGGACTTGATGATCTTGGAGATCTTTTCCAAACGAAATGATTGGTGATTCTGTGATTCGTGATGGCAGCCTAGGCAAACATGAATTGTTTTGCAGTTGCCAGAGCCAAGGAACCAGGAATAGGGTCCGTTAATGTGGCTCAGCTAACAAGAGGCAATGTGTTATGCTCTGATTGTTCAGTCGATTGCAAGGGTCTGTTCATGGCCAGAGAGTCCAATCATAGCTGCCAGTTTTAAGGGGAGGTCAGCCAGGGAATGGAGGTGGTGGGGGTGGAGCAAAAAGGCTAACTTCTTGTTTGTCTTCTTTTAGGGTGAAAGAGGAAGCTGCTGGGGATATTTGCTTTCCACTGTTTCCTCTAATTGGTTCTTCTCTGTGAGTAAGCCAAGGTAAGGAAAAAATTGTGGTTTTTTTTTTCCAGAAGATGCAGAAGTTTCATCTGGAAGTCCCAACAAACTCTCTGATCTGTCTGCATTTTGCATACAAATCCCTGTATGTGGCTTGACAACTGCCCATGCGGAAGATGATGCATCATGTGTGCTCCCTTAAGGCTTTATAGGTAGTATATGTCTTTTTCTGAATTAGATCCAGAGACCTGAAACACAAGCTGAGGTGCTCTTTCACCAAGTAGTGTAAGGCAGACTTACCACTCACCAAAAAATTGTGGGGAGAACGGAAAAGAATATGTGTCCTCTTGACTCAGTAACTTCTCATTCAACATGTAAAGACCTGAACTTGGCAAAGTGGCTCAGAGCTTTTCTGCATAATAAAACAAAGATCGTTAAACAAAAGAAACTCACCAAGTGAAAATCCAATGGGATTTTCTCAGATAATAGTACTGTTTCTATCAGAAAGGAACTTTGCTAAGTAGCTGCAGTGATATGGTTGCTTCATTGTGAGCCTGCTGCAATGAAATATCTGCATACCTTCATTAATTGTCCTTTTTTTCTGACAGAAATGAAGCTCCACAAACAGTAGCATTTTTTACACTTGCAAGAACCCTGATGGTAATTAGGTTTCTAATGTATTTCTGTAACTTCCTTTGGTTTTTATTCTGGCTTTGGAAATTCGTAATTATTTAGCATGCGTCTTTGTTTCCTCTCTCACCCTCTGGCTGTCTGGTCTGTTTAGGTTGCATATTTCTGTGATGTTTGTGCTATGTTTGCACATTGCCCAGTATTAAGCAACTCCCAATTTGTTTGGCTTCTCTGCTTGCTATTGTGATACAAATTATAAATAATTCCACACTTTTAAAAATCATTATTTTTTCAGAAGCTCTAGGGATTAACATTGGTTTCCTGTTTATGAAAATACAGTTTTACTGGTTTTACCAGAGACTAGGGGCATTCCATTAGGCACAGTAAAAAGCAGGCTTTGCATTTTACAGGCTTTGCAACATGTTACCATGAAAACAGGTAGAATGGTCTGGGAATGGGAGGAAACACTCTGGAATCCTTTGTGACATTTAATTTTTCTTACTGTTGCTGTTAATATTCCTAGTGCCTTGCTAATGGCACAGAGAGTTTTACAGACATCTCATTAATGCTGCTAGCTAGGTTCAAGTATTTCTCTAGGAAGCTTTTATCTGTCTGGGAAAACGTCTTCTGACTTTTTAGCATCCAGACAGCAGTTTTTGAAAGCTGACATGGGTTTAGTTCCTTGAGGTAATTTTCCTACTACATTTTTTTCTTTTTTTAATTGCCATTTCCACTGAGGATTTATACTTTAAAGGTTTTTACTTGTTTTTTTTTTTTAATGCAACTGCATCAGCCCTGTTCTGAACTGCAAACCAGGTGTACTCACATTCTAATTGCTATTAAGCTGCCTGTCCTTGCAATAGAACCAACTCAGTGTAACTGAGGATTAATGACAGGTTGGTAAGCCGTCATCTAATAACAGTGTAAATCTCCACTGATTTTTCTTACTTTAAACTGTTCAAACCCATTTTTCCCCATCACCAAAATGAAACGAACATGACAAGGCATTCCCTATACATTCAGAATAATTCTATTTCTTACTTTCGAAAAATAAAATTGGATGGTGTATCTAGTGTCAGGGCTATTTTGTGCTTCTAAGGTGAATTCTGTCATATCCATTAAAGGCTCCCTGGTTCCTAAACACAGGGATGTATCTCGGTCTGATCCTGACCTTAAAACTTAAATGACTTAGTGGAAGACATACCACTGTCTTCAGTGAGACCAGTTTTTTCACCTTGTAAAAAATTTCCGGTCCTAACAGAGGGCTGTGTGCTTTTGGGTACTTTTTCTTTATACCAGGGGCTTTCATGTTCAGTTCCACCTTATAAATACAGTGTATCTCCTCCTTTGATTTTTTCTTATCCTACACTGTTTACTCTAGCTAGTTAAATTCAGTTATTTAATTTTAGGCAAGTGAACAGAATCTTACTCAGCTAATGGATAGGTAACCTAAAAATGATAGGTTAACTCTAAAAGCCTTCTTGCAGTAGTATTTGCTGTGCCATCACTCGCTCCATTAAAATGCCTTCCTGGTTTATGTAACTGGCAGTAAGTTGCATCAGCTCATACACTGTTGGTATTTTTGATCTCTTGACAACCTGCTGGTTTAATTTGGAATTGTTTTCAGTCCTAAGCCACCACAAATTGACAATGTTTGTTTTGAACAGGGTATTCATATTCATGAGAAGAAAATAACTGCCCTCAACATTTGAACAGTGACTGTGGGCCTGAAGCGTAGGCTTTGAACTTGCAACTGGGATGTCAGACAGTGATGAGTCCAGGTGTTTATTTTGTGTCCATAGTACTGGTCAAAAGAGGTGGGGCTCACAACTAGTTGACGGGCTTGGAAAACCATGCTGAGTTTTTCCTAGAACAAGAATCCCACTAACTACTAGCACAGCTAGGAGTCTTTCAGAAAACTCTCACATCAAGCCAGAGGCAGAATATATAGAAGTCACCTCAAAAATTAAATTCAGCTGCAATTCACACCCCAGAAAATGTGTGTGTGAGGTTACAGAGGTTTTTTATCACCTTGCCATCAGCCTCACTGATTCATTCTTGGGGAAGGTGCAGTTTTGCACGTCCAGCTGCACTGCCAGACAGAGAGAATTTGCCACAATAGGGCATAGGTGTCTGCACAGGCCTGCACCCAAACACCTGCCTTTTCATCCCTGAACCAAACAAGCCCACTGATGTAGCAAATAACATTGACAATGGTGTAGGAGAATGTTTTCCTGAAGTTGAAATGGATGTTAGCATCCATTCTGAATGCTAGTCTCAGATTTACAGAGGGAAGAGATATCTCAGTCTGTGCCAAAACTACAAAAGACAAATGTATGCATGTAGGTTGAAACACAACTGTCAATAAGAGAACAGGATGAAGTTCCATGAGTTCTGTAACCCATGTATTCTAGTTTCTTAGATGTTCTGTCCTGCAATTTACACCCTGGTGTGTGGTAAAAAGTCAAATGACTAGAATTTTTCTTGCAGAGGAGATATTCAGGAAGTCCCTACTGTGTAATTTCTCCACAGCCTAATAAAGGGAAACGAGATTCTGGTGTTTTCCATCTCCTGGACAGTGTTTCTCTTATCTTTTGGGTTACCTCTTTTACTCAGACTTACAGAGTCTACAAATCTGGGACTTTGCCTATGATAAACACACAGGCACAGTATGTACAATTTGAACTAAGGTAGGAAGAGCCTTAGTTATGCAGACACAAAAAAAAACCCTGAAAAGAACCCAAAAATATAAGCTCTAGCACAAAACTGAGAAAGAGAGCAAATAGAATAAGAGGAAAATAGCTCTAGAGAAATCTCATATTTTCACATTTACGGATTTGGGAGAATTGGCTTAGAAAATGGGTCTACCCAACTACCCAATTGAAATGATAAAAATCACACCTGCCATAGGCAGCCAGAATACATTTTTTCCTGCTTTATGCTTTTAGCAATATATAGTGGCAATAAAATCTGCCATCTAATCACACTGTAATCCAAATATTCTCTTAAACTCTATTTCATCTGTGTGTTGAGTGACTGCCTTTTCTCCACTACGGCAAAAAAGTTGAGAAAGCAGCTTTAATCAACCGTTTTTCTTTCCCTTTTTCTTTCCCTTTACCAGTTAATTTATTTCCTTTTCTCAGGAAACCATGGAAAACAAGGGAAGCGTTCCTCAGATGTAACTGCTGAGCTCTCAGTAGCAATATTTCTTTCTAACATACGGGAGCATCATGATATTTAACCTGCATTAAACACAATCTTACCATATTGAAAAACAAAACTAAATACAAATGTATTTCTGAACTAAGGGGATTTAATGCCTTGAAAATTGTGCTGGAAAAAAACGTTCAGCTGTTTGAATTATCTTGGTAAGTTGCAAACTAAAAGATAATCAATTATGCCTTCCTGAGAAGTGTCAGAAGAAGTGTGTTTCAGGAGTATGAGCACTCAGTGGAAGCAGTTTGCTGCTGTGCCTTCAGGGTTATGCCTGGCAGCCAACAGCAGGTGCAGTGCAGTAGATTGGTACTGGTGTAATGAGGTGAGATGACCAAAGCATCCTTCCTACTGCAGTGGTATTTGTATCAGGTGTTCATTCCGTGAGACAAGACTTTAAATACATTTTATTATGATAAACAACACTTTAAATAGCACGAAAGTTGTTTTAACTGACTTTTCTTGCTCTCTGTTGTATTGCAAGTATTCCTGGAACCTCCTTTTTTTTGTGGGACATCAACAGTAGAACAGCAGGAGGTGATTGCAGTGCTGAGAAACATCTTCCCTTCAAATAACTCAGAGAAATCTTGAAACATTCAGAATTCACAGCTTATCTCACACGAGTCTTACCTCCATCTTGTTCTGGAACAGTTTAGAGAAAATATTTGAGGTTAAAGTAATGAAACAGCCACCCTAACTCATACAATTAAGTTTCTGTGAAAAAAAGACGAAGGAATGCACACCTAATTTTCCCCTTTAAATAGAAGCATTCAGCTCCTGCTAATTAGCAATTTGAGTAGAGCTTGGTGGACTCAGAGTAATTGCAAAGAAAGAACAGGCACCGCACGATAAGACTGTGTGAACAAACTTAAAAACAACCTGTGCTTTAAATGTAAAGGTAATTCAGGTTCCAAGTTAGATCTGGGTAGTGCTCCAGATATTGAACTCCCACTGAAATTTACAGCAACTTCAGGAACATCTCTTATTAAAAAGCAATAGAATTTTTGTTGTGTCTGAGTATATTTCAGCTATTCATTACAGTACAGTTCATTCTGTAAACAAAGCACACTAGTGTATGACTACCAGTCAGGTGTTCTACTAGACTAGGTTCAGCAGTTTAACAGGCTACCCTTTTATAAATAGTACAAATAATACTTTTTTGACATCCCAAAAATAGTCTGAGAAAACTTTTGGTGAATTGTGTTCCAGTTTAAAAATCCCCAACAAAGAGACTGTTCACAGTGTGCATAAGAAACCAAAACAAAAACCAAACAAAAATAAAGTAAGAAAAGTTATAATGAGAGTGTGCAGGACAGCAGCAGGGAACAACTATATAAAATATCCCACTAATTTATATATTTAGGAAAATATTCCAAGGATTTCTGTGCTGAATACGTGACTGAAACTGTAAAAGGTCTTTTCCTTGAACAACCCATAGCTGAGCCGTACATGGCTAAATAGGACTGTGTCCTATTTATCTACATCTAAATAGGACTGTGTCCTGGAGGATATAAGGATGTGTAATTTTGGAAAGTCAGTATGTACTCCGGTGCTTTGTCTCCACCACGTGATTGCTTCCTTTTTGTTCTGTATCTCCAGCTCTGCTGGAGATGATAGAGATAATAGAGTTCCAAGAGAACTTGGAAGTAAGTTAACCACCACTAGCTTCACCAAGGGTATTGCAGCCTACCCACGTGACAGAACAAGAAAAAGCTGTGACATCCTCCTTGATAACGCACCACATTGCCCTGTCCAGGAGCAAGGAATTCAAAACATCAAAGAGTATCACACAGGCTGTTTTGGGCTTTATTGGGTAGAAGAGGGTGTGTAGGACACGAAAAGCAAGGGAGTTGTGGAAGTAGGACTGGGAATGATGTTCTGCTTCATAACTCCCCCACCCCAGTGTTTACAGTTTTGTCAGCATCTGGTTATATACTGTAGTTTGATTTTAAGGCCCTGTCCCCATGGCACTTCAAGTGCTGATAGCCAGATCTGTGTTTAAACCACAATCTTGCTGGAAAATAGTTAGCCCAATTTACCCATGCCATGTGGGATCATGTTTAAAAACTATTTAAATCCTCTCAAGCACTAAGCTTTTGTTTAAAGATATTTTTTAACCTGCATGCTGCCAGTGCTAGAGCAACTTCAGTAATGTGGAAAACAAGTGGGAACAACAGCAAAGACATGCTGCTGGCAACCAGTGCTGCTCAAACCTGTTCCACATAGCTGCTAGAGCTTTCCTAGTAATGTTACACCAGCAGATTCACACCATGCAGAAAAGGTTGGAATTTTTTGACAAAAAAATTTCTAACCTTTAGCAAAAGTTTAGAGATTGGTATTGCAAGATACTTTATAAGATATTTGTAAGGGCAAACCAAGTTTAATATCTCGGCACATGTTAATGGGAATTTAAACAAAAAGAATGTACTAACTAATTTGGGTTACAGGACAGATTTGGAGGGCTCTTCCAAGTTTTTTCCCCCAACCCATCCTACACTTGGAAAATAATGTGAGATTTCCTGGGAAATGAAATTCTTCATCTATCTCCCATGCCCACTTCCTCAAGAATGCAGATGTACTGATGATGACATAATGTGATGAAATAAAAGGAAATAAATAGTAATGGAAGGATATGTCCTAAAGGCCTATTTCTGTTCCTAGTGAAATCAATTTAACAATTCCCATTGACTTCAGTGGGAACTGGGCTAAGCTTAGTTTTAAAGGAACTTTAATAGTAGAATAGTTGTCTACCTTGGGCAAAAAGAGAATGGGGGACTTTCAAAGTATCAGAGACATGGGATTGTGTTCTGTTTATTATGCCCTGACAATCTGGTGTGGGAACAGAATTACTCCATATGCTCTGGTCTTCCTTTACAAATTTCATATTGCCACTTCTCCCAAATGATACTTAAAAAGAATACAAACATACACACACAGACACACAACCCGAAACCCTTCTCTTGAAGCTATAAAATTCCTCCCCTCCTTCCCAAAACTACCTCTGCATCATAGTTCTTCCACACAGGCAAATTTATAACCCAGGAACAGGACAGATTCAGTTTCAGAAAATGCCTCATCTGTGCTGAGAATTTCATGTTTACCTGTCACTATCAATTCCATGCATTTCAGCATATATTACTAATTTGTTTGTGACTGTCTTTCCAGTGCCTTAATCTAGGTGTGCACACTTATGCCAGGATATAGTTGAGAGGCAGATGCCAGGATAGAGTTGGGGGACAGGCAGGGATGTGGGAACACACTGCACCTGCCTCTTGTCCTGGCTGTACCTTGGTTGTTATGCAGAGCTAAGCAGCACTAGCAGCCTATTGGGGACGTATGTTCAGAATGTTGGTGGTCCAGAATGTGGGATGGCCACAAAGTGCCCTTACCCCACAGTAAAGACACAGTCTATTTGTCCCATACTAATGTTAGAAAAACTCAGATATGTCAAGTTTCCGTTCAAATTTTGTAACTACTGATGTGTGTGTGTCTGAACCAGTTTCTCCGGCTTTTCTCTCCATTTAGAGTTCACCCATATATGACCCCTGCATATACAATTTTTACTAGCACAACAAATGACCTACAGAAGCAGGAAATGACTATGTCTTCATTCATTTCCCAAGGTGGTCAACTTCTTTGAAAACAGGGAGCAGAAACATGCTGAAAATGCAATGAAAACTCAGGATATTTAATATGATTGCTGCTGGTTTTGCTGTTGTTCACTGTTTACCTTGAACCAATATCCAAAACCCTCATTCTGTCATATTTAAAATCAAAACAAGAAAGTTCTCACATATCTCAAAATCACAGAATGACACAGAATCAGCCAGGTTGGAAGAGACCTCTGAGATCAGCAAGGCCAACCCATGACCAAACAACACTGTCAACCAGACCATGGCAGTAAGTGCCACATGGAGTATTAAACACCTCCAGGGACTGTGACTCTACCACCTCCCTGGGCAGCCTAAACATTCCAATGTCTCATTACTCTTTCTGTGAAGGTACCCTTCCTGAAGTCCAACTTAAACCTCCTCTGACGTAGCTTGTGTCCTCTTCTCGTGTTCTAGTTGCCTGGGAGAAGAGGCCAGCCCTCACCTTGCTACAACCTCCTTTCCTGTTGTAAAGGGCAGTAAACAGGTCCTGCTTTGAGCAGCTCAATTCTTTTCTAATTGTCTCTTTTGCTTATAATATTTTTTTCTTTCAAGTACTGTGGATTCAGAAATTTCCTATTAATTCATGCCTGCGTTGGTCTTCCAACACTTCTAAATTGTGTGTAGTGAAAACCCTGGGTCATCTGCATTGAGTGTTTTGCTCTACTGCACTGCTTCTGCTGCACCATGCTACTTGCTCATGTGGAAATTTTCTCTCTGAACTATTCCAGATTTAGAGTCAACACATCATATAGCAGACTTTAGCAAACCATGATCAGAACTTGGCCAGAATGTGTTAGGCTTTCTGTCTCTTCTACACAGCCCTGACATAATGTGTATCCTACTATAATGCCTAAGTATGGATTTACATATGTAACTTTGTCATCAAAGTTTGAAAGTGACTTCCAATCTCTCCCAGAACTCAGGACCATTGCCTTCCCAGCCTATACTCAGGACATCTTTACAATCCCACCCAGACAGGATATTTATCTTCTTTCCATTTTCATGTTTGAAAAAGACAGCTAGTGCTGGATCCTTATTTGTCAGTACAGAAATGAAAACCACATTTACATATATTGTTTAAGTTTCAGATAAACCTATTATGACACAGAGATCTCAAAATATAGTAGAGAGCCCTAAAAACTGACCTAGGCCACCTGAATTCAGTGGTGTACAATAAAAGATGTAAATTGAACAGCTATGCATAGAATATTTCACTTCAATATTGCTCAGAAATGTTAGACTGTCCTGGCCCTGGCCATACAAGGACTGTTTGATTGTTGTATTTATATTCTCTACAGAGAATTAGTAAATATTTAGATCAAATCCACGTGCATGCATGCGTGGTTGACAGACAGAAAGAACCATTTCCATGAGGCTTCAGCAACTCCAAACTCCTGTGAGGGTATAAAAAATACACTCAAACTGAGTCAGTGGTGTGTACTAGCAGGAGCACATTTGCAATTAACAGTGTATAAATATAAAGTAATCATAAAAATAACCTTTTAAAACTGCCTGTAACAGAGCAAGTAGTTCATTAAGAACATCCCCATTGTTCTTCTTTATTCCCTTTTGTATCAGTGGTTCAGTTGCAATTCATATTGTATTTTTGAGTCATTGCCAATGCTGCTATCTGGAGAGAAACAACTGAAGCAACTTCAGTGACTGCTGTCTTTATATAGTCACAATATGCCAATACTGCAAGGCTGCTAATTCTGTAAGCTGACTTTTTCTCATTTTATGCTTCTGTTATCCCGGATGAAATAACTACTGCAGAAAATGTTGTGAATAGCTCTGTAATGTCTCCTCAGGCTGGCAGCAATGTGATATAGAAAGCTGTGTTCTTAGCTGCTGCTTCTCCTACACATCTTTCCCAGTTGTCACTTCACTCTGCTGTCAGTGGTGAAGTGGGTTTGTAATTGCCAACAGTTATAAACCTCCTGCAGCAACGCAAAAAGTGAAAGAAAGAGAGCTACTGACAGGGATGAATGAAAGTACCCGTGGAAGAAGGGCCCTTTCCTCAGCATCCTCTTCAGCAAGGAAATAATCTCCTTAGCTTGTGCTTTTGACTGGGCTACACTGAACGAACATCCATTCTTTGATGATGCAAAGGGTCTCCATATCTGTTAACCAGAGAACAAGAATAAAACCCAAACCCTCTAACTTGCTTGAAACACACATTGTGGTGAACAGACAAAATGCAATGCAAGCAACCTTCTGTGATTCAGGCCTGCAAACAAACTCAGGAAGGTGGTAGAGTACATTGCTTATTTTTGGATCTCAGGAGATATTTGTAGGATTTAGCTTTCCCTTTAAGTTTTTCCCTGAAAATATAATTGCAATACCTCTAATACATTGCTAAGGCCTTGGCCTTTCACACATCCATGTCAAACTTCATACAGACAAGTTGTCTCATTAATTTAAAGTGCTAAGCCACTCGTGTCTGACACTGCCTGTCACAGTGCTTGAGCTTTGTGCTGCTTGCACTCACCATGTGCCTGTTCTGAAGGGAGTGCAAGTAGCCCAGCAATTAATTGCTGCCTACCTCCAGAAGCTGCAATTTCCTACACCTCCAGAAGCTGCAATTTCACCCAACAGATTTCCTGTGGATAACTCTAGAGTGGCAATCTGCCTCACAAGTTAAAAAGGCATATTCTTCTTCTTTATCTCCTGGTATAGGAATACTTGGATTGCCTTCAGTAAGACTGTTCACAAATTTGAATGCAGATTAAAGTCCTGCTGTATAGAGAAGAAAATACAAAATGCTGATACTGGTCTATGTTGTTTCACTTCTCTGTCTGATAGAAGAATTCAGATTAAGAGTTTAGGGCCTTATTGTTGTTTAAAACTTCAGCATGAGGAGAAAGTTAATTGTGGCTCAGAGAAGTAGCATTCACTCAATTCAGAGTTGAGCTGGTGAACATGAGAGGAGGCTCAGGATGTTGCATATGTTTTAAGTTTTAAAATGTCTTGTTACTAGCCAGAAGCTTTTATTATGCAAAGAAATACTTTTCCTGCCTCATGCAATCTGACGTACTTTATTAAAACTCTAAGTTTAACAAAGCTATTTTTATTTTCAGGAAGTCATAGTTTATATGATTTAAAACATGAATACATGGAAGACAGCTCTGGGGAAACTAAGCCCATATCTGGAAATGCAGCAAAAGATCACTTGTGCCAGTTTTTAATTTAACAAATTCTGTTTGCAGAAGCCAGAACTAGTAGTGTTCATGCTCCCAATTTACTCAGCCTAGTGGTCCTCTCAGCATTAAACATCCTCTTCTGTTTTATTAATGATTTTAGACTTGTTCTCATAATTTATCATTTCTTATAGTTCTCCTTTCCTGTAACTGGAATTAAGTATCTCTGTTATACAAAAAAGCAGGTGTGAATAATGAGATGCCTTCTAAAGAGTGTCAGTTTGATCAAGGTCATGAGATTTAGTCTCCTTGAAATACTCTCAACTCTGCCACCAACTTTATCTAAGACCTTCAATAAACCACTTAACCTCTCCACATCTGTTACTCCACCTGTCAAATGAGAATGGCAATACTTCCCAAGCTTGCCAGCTGCATTTTACAATGAAAGTACCTTTGCAACTCGTGAGAACAGAATGTGTCTCAAGAGCCAGGTGTTACTGCCCAGCCTTGATGGCCTCAGCACAATATGAGGGACGGGCATAACCCTGGTGTGACCTGGGGGTTTGTGCAGCTGGCTGACCACAGCTACTTAGCAGGTTGATACTAGTGGAGGCCTACAATCACTTTATTGCAGAATTTACTTCATGGGTTTGTAGATCTGGAGGTTATTTTACAACTAATTTTGATAGCAGATGTCATATACTAATCTGGCAGAGAATAGTTTAGAAACCCCAAAGTAAAAATATAATCAATTTAATTTTTTTCCCTAGGTTTTTAATCTATTAAAATTGTCAGGCTCATTTTTTTTTGGTGCATCTTGAAAATGAACATTATTTTTAGAATATATGCAATTTGACTCTCAATTTGAAAATTTTCTGAAGTTGAGAAACATATGGAGCATTTGGGAAAAGTGGAAAACGATCCTGAGAAGAGGTGCTTGTCCCTCTGCCAATCTCACCTGTTCTCTTGACCCTCTCCTCCCCTCCCCCCTCTCCTTTTTTATTTCCTTTAATGGGCTTATTTTACTCCCCTGCCCACATGCTTCCTTTGCATCAAGCATGCCTTCCTGGCAGCATTGATTATGAATCAGTTTACTTCTGACAACTATTCTGAGTACAGCTTTTAGAAAGCCATGAAATTCTTATTTTTCCAAGGTGTTTTAGGAACCAAAAAAAGCTCTGGTAATATAAAACTTAATGTTTTTCACAAGCTTGTCTACAGAGAACAAAGAGAAACTGGTTCATATTGTTACCAAGGCAGAGACAAAGTTATTTTTGTTCAATGCTGTTCACTACAAGGTAAATGAAGAAATTTTATATGATAGATATCCATGATAACTCTCTGGGACCAGACAGGCAGAGGTCATAGAGCAAGACATCAGCTCCACAAAAATATATGCTGGGACAATTTTAAATGGGACTGTAGGCTGGGACAGCTGCTGGGAGGGCCTGGATCTAATGTTTATTTATTTTCCCTCCTTTGTTTTCCTTCAATAATGAGCTTGTAGCCTGACATAGTGAAAATGTCCATAAAGACTACTTGTACCTTAGAGGACTTGAAGCCAGTCTGCAAACATCCCCAGCTGTAACTGAACAAAAAAACCCAAAAACATTCAGCTCATGAGAGTCACATCCAATTCACCTAGGAAATGGCAGAGGCATTAATTGTCTGTGGCTTCTTTAAGACTTTTTCAACCCAAAGGAGAGATTCCTTATGAAACAGGCCAGTAGCTGTTTTTTACCAGGTGCTCTGTTATCCCCTGAGAATCAGGAGCAGCCCTGAGTTGGTCCTGAGTGAGGGTGTGGTTTCAGTGTCACCCTGGGCTGATCTTAGGCCGTGTTGCTGTTAAAAGAAGCAATTCTGCTTCTTGTGTGATACCCAGCTGCTCAAGCTTGCTGTGTTTGCAGGGGTCCCTCAGCCATGAGACATGTCAACTCTCTGATCTCACTGAAGGCCAGTATTTCTTTCTTGAAGGCACAGTTTTCAACCAGATCAACAAGCTTATCTGACTTGCCAAATAATTTCTAATTTTGATAGGAAAGACAACATATACCTGAGAGCAAGGCACAACCCCCCTTTTCAGTGGCAATTCCATCATGGTTAAGCTTAACTCAGCAATGATGTTATGCTAAGAAAGTGTCTTGAACACATTTTGCACCATCCAGAACTGATTGGTTTTATGTTTTCAGTGTTTGTATTTACAGTATGTAACTTCCCTTAGCATTTTAAGTGTTGAAGTGTAATTTTGTCAAACACAGCCTGCCAGTGGCAGCATCTGGTTAAGCCAACTTCAAACACAACCATTACACTTGCATGAGAAACCTGCATGTTGCAGCAGGAAAGTTTGGGTCTGTCCTTATGCCCCTGCAAGAGCACTAGCCCTACACTTAGGCAAGGTCTAGTTTGTGCTGCAGAGCAGGAAACCCACAGACACAGTTCAGACCTTAAGCTGAGCTCAACACTGAAAAGGGCAGCGACTATGTGTTAGAGCCTCATGATCTAAGCCTCACCTGATGGCTCAAAACATCATAGAATTATGTATATATAAATATGCAAGCACACAAGATCATGAACCATAATCTAGGCATTTTATTAGCCACACAATCATACTTTGCAGGCCTCCTTCTATGACAAGCTAAAGGCAATCAGGCTGTGTTTTTTCTTTATGTTGTAGGAGTGTACAACATCAAACAGCAAATGCAGGAACTATTACAGTGATTTACAAACTTCCAGCAATTTTCTATAATCTTTCCTATCTTGTGGGCCCCAGAAAATTCTCCCCAACTTTATTCTGGGTAATGCATATCTGACAGATAATTGTTGCTCAGAAAATACATTCCATATGAAATATTTATTTTGTAGCGCAGTGATGCTGTATGTAATTCATCGGAGAATTGTAGCATTGCACCATATCTCAGTGGATTAACTTTTAAGAGTGATTTCTAACAAAAATTCCTGCTGTGAGAAGCAGAAAAATTACAGCAGTATTTGGCCCCTGCAGATGTATTCTTTGGCTCCCAGATTTCCTATTCCAGATACAAAGCCCTAAATATTACTACTGTTTCACTGTAAAAACCAGTAGAAAGTAACCCTATCGAGGTGACCTATGACAAGATGACAATAGTGCTATCAAGACCTTTCATGTATGTGTTTGTGAGTGCATACACAAACATGGAAATCACATGCACAGGTGCCACTCTCCTCATAGAAAGGAGGGTTTGAAAACTGGGCATTGCAAGATGAATAAGACCAAGTACAGTTAGTAATACAAGAAGTAGACATGACATGAGCAGAACGTTTCTCCCCTAACAATACTGTTACATCCATCCCAGACACACACTGTGAAAAAAAGGACTTGACCTCCATGACATTGTCGCTGTTCTCACCGGAGCCGAGTAGAGAAATGACACGAAGTCCAGGCTCAGGGATAAATGGAAGCAATTTAATAATTTTTCCAAAGGCTTTTCTATGTTAATTCACAAGAGTGTGTTAAATGGCATAAAGTAATTGCTCTTCTGGCCATCCACCCCTTGAGGGGATTGGTCAAGTTCTAAGACACCCATTCCCAAATATTTGTCTGGTCAAAGCCATAACAGTACTGCAAAACAACCCGCAGGTGCAAGAAGTTTACAGTACTGTAATCTTGTTTAAAGTAATCTGCATGGGAAAGACAGAGCTCTCACAAACTACTGCAGAGAGCCGAAGAAATTCTCTGCTGAGGCTTTTTCAGCATCCATACAACATTACCCCAAGTCCCAGACCTTTGCCTTTCCTTCAGGCCTTTGTACGCTGGTTTTAGGTCTGACATGTCATGGGGAACCAGGTTAAAGAGGCAAAGGCAAGTGTTTTCTTCTCACCAAACCAGTGAAACCTGCCTCCCCCCACTTCCCCCCCTTCCCACCCCAAGTTATTTTGTGCAGCTTCCTCTTTGGGGGCAAATTAATTTAAAGATGAGAAATGAGAACTGCCTCTGCTGATATGTCTCCACAAAGATATGCAGAGAAGGCCACCCACATCCTGGAGTGCATAATGGAAAACAGTGCCTTTAAACAGGTAGCCTTATTCCTGTGCCCTGGAGGGCCAAGACCTTGATTCCATTAATATGGAGGAGAGACTTTCCCCTAAGGAAACTCTGCAATGCCACCATAACCTTTCTCTTTTCATTAACCCCCTTTCACAGGTCTGCTTGTGGCCAGCTGCAAGGCAGTGCTATTCTGCTTCTTTGTTCATGTTGTGTATTCTGTTACAGTTTAAGAAGTGTCCTCTTTGTAGTGATTATGTGCATAGCTGCTGATCACTCATACTCACTTTTCGCTGGACTATCTCCCACCTCAACCCACCCACTCTCCCTGACATTGTGCAGGGTGTTTGAGTCAATTACAGAGCAATTTCTGGTTATTCTGTACAGCCACTATAGTGCACACTCATCACCCCGCTACTTCTGTGCTGTGGATGCAAATGCACACCAAACACTGCTAAATTTTGCGGTGGTCCTGTTCCTACAGCTAAAATGCAGACGACAAAAGAGAGACACAGTCACTGTGAAAAGCAACTGTGGGGTCATGCAGACAGCACAACCTGACTGTGGCTCTCTGGCTATCTTTCTCCACCTTTGGGAACTATAACCTGCTCTAGTCCTTTCTGCTGACAGCATCTACTTTTTACCCTCAGCTGCCTTTAATGCATGGACCATTAATGCGCTGCGGGTACAGAGCCAACATTCATCCCCTCACTCAGCCAGACATCTGGAGCTCAGTGGCATTTGACCTCTCCTTCACTCTGGTCCAGGCAGCGTGGGCAGGTTTCATTACACTTCCTGGTGCCTTTATGTTGCCACACAGATGGACACTCCAGACCCTGACGTGCATACCTCACTCCTGCCTTGGCTCCAGATGTTTTCTTCAGACAGTATATGTAAGTAAAGGAATCAACAGCTAATTTCATGAAGGGAGGAAGGGAGGGGAGTTATTACTATGAAAACAATATTGTGCTTGCAGGGAAAATACTTTGGACATAGAAACTTCAAAGTAGGACAAGAGTGATAAGAAACAGATCTCAATCAGAGCTTAATTTCCTGTTTTCTATTCAAAACAGTCCTGTGTCACAACCAGTGCAGTATTTCTATCCTAGCTAGGTCAGGGAGATTTTATCCTAAACACTACCCACTGCTATGATCAGAATATGAAGAAATAACAACACATGAAATATTTTTTCTACAAAAGATTTTGACCTGCTCTCTTTTTGCTGTTCTGGTAATGAAACTGCGAGTACAGATTCCCACAACCTACTATCATGATTACTAAGCCTTCTTTCTCTTTGGCTCCCCCCTGCCATTTAATCTATAAAGTAGATCCTAGAACTGTTCAACTTGTCTATAAACCTGGCCTTCCTCAACCGTCTTCATTACCTTTAACTCAAGGCTGGAGTTCTGACCTTCCAGTTAAGTGAGAGCCAGCTCCCCTCTAGGAATTCAGCCTCTGCTGCATCTCACCCTCTGTACTACCAGATTGCTACCCTCACATCATGGTTTTCTCCCTCTGGAGGTCCCCTCAGACTCTTTCTGGCCATCTCTGGGTTCTTTCCTTCATGAAAATCACAGAAATCGCATAGAATCACAGAATATGTGGAGCTGGAAGGGACCCACCAGGATCATTGTGTCCAGCTGCTTGCCTTGCACAGGACATTCCCAGGGATCACACCATCTGCCCGAGAGCATTGTCCAGATGCTTCTTGAACTCTGTCAGGCTGGTGCTGTGACCACTTCCCTGGGGAGCCTGTTCCAGTGCCCAACCACCCTCTGGGTGAAGAACCTTTTTCTAATATCCAACCAAAACCTCCCCTGACACAACTTTAACTGTTCCCTTGGGTTCTGTCACTGCTCACCACAGAGATCGGTGTCTGCCCCTCCTCTTTCCCCTCACAAGGAAGTTGTAACTGCAATGAGATCTCCCCTCAGTCTTCTCTTCTCCAGGCTGAATAGACCAAGTGATCTCAGCTACTCCTCATACGACTTCTCCTTTAGGCTTTTCACCACCTTGTGGTCCTCCTTGGGATACTCTCTATAAGCTTGATATTTTTCTTTTATTGGGGCGACCAAAACTGCATACAATGTTCAAGGTGAAGCTGCACCAGTGCAGAGCAGAGCAGAGCAGGACAATCCCCTCCCTTAACTGGCTGGCGATGCTTTCTCTCCTTAGTTCCCATTTCTATTTCATAACTCTATCTCAGTTTATGCATTTCTATTAATGGAGTACACATATATGTTCTAAAATAAAACTTTGTGGTGTTCATCTGAGTAGATAGGTCAAGTTTTTGTGGTACCCAGCTCCATTTCTACCTTTGCATTTTTTAAAAACTGATTTATAATCTCTTCTTTCCATTTTAAGGCATTGTCCTCTTGGTATTTGCTTTTACTACTGTTTAAAATTACAAATAACTGTAATAATTAATTTATAGAGAAGCTTTTCCCTTTGCAAAGTTTGGCCTAAACCACAAAATAATCTTTTTGGAGACTACAAAGAAGCAGTCAAATACCACCGAGTAATGAAATTCAATGGAGTATAACTTTTGAGATCTTGCTCACAGGTTCTTGTTACTTCCTTTGTTCATGTAATAACTATAGTCTACCCTCAACACCTGGCCTACCAAACTGAGACTTGGATAAAAAAATCCTCCTTTGAAGTACCCACTCTAACTAGTTTTGCAACTGTGACATATATAAGGACTTACACACTTGCTTTTTGCTCACTGCTAGTGACATATGAGTATCACACAGCCAACTTTGACAGTTTGCCCCCAGCATTAAAGCCCTGAAGAGAAAAGAAAGAAAGAGAAAAGAAGAAAAAAAAGGTATGGCCCTTTCCCTGAAATAGTTTCTATGCTGGAGTACTGTTCCTAGCAAGAAGGAAGAATGAAGAAATTTTCAGGATTCTAGAACTGCAGCTAGTCCTCAGCCTCTATACTGTCATCAAAATGCAAATGTAATCTGCATAGTTATAAAGTATTTGCAACCTAAACCCAGTACATTTCTACACTTAATGAAACAACAGGGACAAATCTGGGCTTCCTGAGCTGATTATGGCTTGCAAAGAGTCCAGCTACAGGCAGCACCTGCTGCTGACAGATTTTTAAATGAGAGAGAGGCCTGTAGGCCCAGAGGCTGTTGGATCACATCAAGTTCTTTGGCTAAAGGATGGAAAACAGGGAATAGTTTCTGTGGTAAATATAACTAGCTTTTCTTAGCTCTTCCTCTGGTTGTTGCACTCACCTGGCTTAACTGATAAGGAAATTCCAAGCAGGAAGTTCTTCTGCTACTGAAGGGAATGAAAAAACGCTTGTGGATCTGGAGGCAGCTGTTGAGCAGCATTTTGATCTTTCCCCAAATCCTCTGCAATGTTGTCTTACCCAGCTCTTCATGCTGGGGTGATATCCATCTCTCACAAAGCCCCAGCAACATCCCATGCCTTCCTCAGTACCTCTTCCCTCTCCTCATGTTCAGACCACCAATGCCTGGGGCTGCTAACCACTCTTGTCTAAAAGAGCTAGGGGTGAGCTACTGACCAAGGTGCTAGATGATGCTGGGAGGATCCAATCCTGCCTGTTACACTAGGGGAGAGGCTATCATGGCAGCAGCATTGTTTGAAATGTTTGGAATATTGAAACTGTGACTAGTCTGGGGATGACTGTGCAAGGAGGTTAGGACCCTGAAAAGTGCAGCACTCCCAAGTCCTGCACGGCCCACTCCGAAGTGCCAGTAACAGCAGCTGTGGGCTGAGTGTGTGTAACTATCCCTCCCTGCTCCCATGCCATGCCCTTCTCTGAGCAGTGCCCTAGGGACTGCCTCAACTGCCCCTCACCTGGCTCCATTCACTGGGCTCCTTAGGGTCAGCTGGAAATAGGCCAGAATACTGTCTGCCATCTGGAGCTCTGAGAAGGCACTTCTAATGGAATCAGGCTTTTAACTAGAATGCCAAGGATCAATTCTCCCTTCACATCTCTAGCTTTCTCGTCTTTCCTGCAAGAACACGTTATTACATGTAGTAAAGGTGCCAAGAGCACAGACGAAGGCCGTGAAACAACTGTGTGTTGGTAGTTGTGTTTGATGTGTTTGTGCCCATCTAAGGTTAACTAAGGGTGTTGAGGTACACAGAAGGACAGAAAACTCGAATACTTTATTGTGTCAAATGTACGGTTCCTAAAATCAAACACATAATTCAAACTACCCTTTAAGCCAGGTAATATCTGTTAAAACATTAATATGCCATATGTAAAGGCATGAGGATGAGCATAACAAATGAGAGAAGTTAAAACACTTGACACAGTGTCTAACTTGGCTTTGAAACAGCATATCCACAACTGCACAAGTGTGCAAGCATTCAGTATTGTGAAGCTTTGTTGAGTATCTTTTAAAATTTTTTTGCTCTATATGTGTAAGCGCTGGTTAGGAGGTCTGAAAAAGGCTTTGCTGATGCTCTCTCCAGTTGGTTCTGTGACTGTATCTTTTTGGACTGATGATACTTATATACACATATGTATATATTTAACTGGACTAGACACACTCGTTAGATAACAGCCGCATTGTCAGTAGAGATAAAACACACAAGACATGAACCACAAAGCTACTTTCTTTGAAAGTAAATCAACCACTGTGTTGAAGATCTATGCAGATATTTACCAGGGTAAAAATTTAAAATGGCTCCAGAAATAAAATGAGTGGTTATGCATTCTTTCTATTGATTTCTGTATTGCTTTTAGGCTACTGCATACCCAAATTGCACACAGGAGCTTGGCACACTTTGAAGAGTATGCCAAATTCTGCTTGCTTTATGCAAGAAGGTGAATTCAATGATACTGCTTCTGTACATAAGACAGAAAAAATCTAGTCCCAAGTTCCTTATTTCCTTGGCAAACTGTCCTTATAAAGCATGCTGCCAGTTCTGCAAGCTTTTAAGCAGTGGATTTAATTAGGTTGTTTATATAAGCGGAAGCATGTATTTGCTCAAATGCTGCCCAGTTCAAATCTATGCCACAGCTGAAATTTTCATATGAAGTCATGCTTTCAGGAAGTAGGACACTCCTTACTGAAAGCTCTCTCCCACTGCTGTGGCAGTAATGGTGTGGATAAAGGCAGCACAAGCTGGGGCTTTAAAATTGTATTTCCATACAGCATCTTTCTTCTTCTTTGCTGTGAGATTGATGAGTAAAGATAAGGCAACAAGAAGCACCAGCCTTTCTGGTTTTAATGGACTCAGGATGTCCACAGTGATTTACATGTTGCATATACAGCTATCTGGCATGGAATAGGCTGCTATTAACTCTTCTCATAATTCAGCAGGGGTAGCAGAAATAATCAACCACTCAAAAAGAATCATCTGAAATATTTGGTACATGGTTAGCATGGGTCCCTATGTACTGACAAAAAAAGAAAATTTTGGTTCTCAGCAAGGAAATGATAAAAATCTTGATGGAAGAAAGACAAGACAGATAGTGGCCAACAGACAGAAAAGATAGAGAAAATGACTATTTTCTGTGTGTAGTCTAAGTCAGTTCTGTCTGTTGTACTCAAGTCAGAGTTTGCTGTGGGCCAACATTACATAGGTAAGCAGAACTAGAACTTCATACTTAAAAGAAACACTCTTACATTCCTGAATAGATGTTAAATGAGCCTGAAATGTGGAGTGGTAACAGTGGAATCCCACTGATTCATGTGGGATTGAGTTTTCTCATGTTTGACTTTGTGGAAATACCAGGAGAGTCCCTGCAAATAAATTTTAGCTGTTATCATTTCAGGAGTAGTATACTCAGAATCTGTCTGCTGGATAAGGATTAAGTAACCCATGCTAATATAGTGTTAACAGCCAGTAACTTTATAACATCTGTGAAACTGACTCTGCACAGAGTTCCTGAAGAGTGTGGTGCACTGGTTTAGCATGGCAAGGTTTTTGTGGCTGGGGGGCTTCTGTGAAAAGAAGAGCCAATGCCAGCTGGCTCCAAGGTGGACCCACCACTGCCCAAGGCCAAGCCCATCAGCGATGGGGGTAGTGCTTCTGGAATAATGTATTTAAGAAGGGGGGAAAAAACCTGTGCAGCAGCAATCACAGCCAGAGAACAGAGGAGTGAGTACACATGACAGCAAGAGCCCTGCAGACACCAAGGTCAGTGCAGAAGGAGGGGCAGGAGGTGCTCCAGGTGCTGGAGCAGAGATTCCCCTGCAGTCCCTGGTGCAGCCCATGGTGAGTCAGCTGTGCCCTGCAGCCCCTGGGGGTCCACAAGGGAGCAGGGATCCACCTGCAGCCTGTGGAGGACCCCACTCTGGAGAAGGTGCATGCGTCCGAAGGAGACCGTGACCCTGTGGGAAACCTGTGCTGGAGCAGCTCCTTGGCAGGACTCACAGCAAGAAGAGCCCATGCTGGAGCAGGTTTGCTGACAGGACTTGTGACCCTGTGGGGGACCCACTACTGAGCAGTAGTTCCTGAAGGACTGTACACTGTGGAAGGGACCCACACTGGAGCAATTTGTGAAGTCCGTGAGAAGAGTGTGAGGAGTGAAGCATGAACAGAACCCATTCCCTACCCCTCTGTACCACTCAGGAGGTGGAGGCAGAGAAAAGGAACATGTTAAGTCAGGAAGGGAAGGGTGAGGGGAAGGTATTTTAAGATTTGTTTTTATTTTCTCATCTTAGTCTGATCTTATTTATAATAAATTCAACTACTTTCTGCACATGGAGACTGTTTTGTCCATGATGGTAACAGGTGAATGGTCCCTCCCTGTCCTTATCCTACAAGCCTTTTGTTATATTTTCTCTCCTCTGTTCAGCTGAGGATGGGATGGCTAGAGCAGCTTTGGTGGCATCTAACCAGTGTCAACCCACCACACACAGGTAGAGGTCCAATGTGCAATGATCATACGAAAACTATTAAGACAAAAAAAGAAGACTAACATCTCATTGGATTTTCGCCTTGTGTCACCTGGCAGGAAGACTTCCTTCTGCAGAGATCATGAACTAGAGAAGGTTATAAGTACACTGCTACCAAGTGCAGCACAACATCTTTTCTTGTTCTATCTCTCTCCATGTCTCCTCATTTTCTTGTAAGCAATGGTGGAGATGTAAGAATTTCCTTCCCTTTCAGCTTCTGCTCCCTTCAGTGTGATTGAACACATTGCTTCTAAATTACTTTAACAAACATATAATATAATAGTATAACACATTATTTCCCAAGCCTCCAGCTAAATACTCATTCCTACTCATTCTAATGTTTCTATTGAACATGCTCTGATACTGTGGGTGTTCAGACTGCAAACATCCTAATGAAAAGGGTGTCTACTTTCCAGGAGGCAATACTTCACTATGAGAAGTCATTGATCACAGTCCTATTGATATCCGCGAGAACTGCACGTCATGCTCTTCTTGCTATTCATCCTGTATTTTCCGCAGTTCCTCTTAGCCCTGGTTATAGCTGTTAAATTGTCACAGCCTTACCTTACCTTCTGAGGGCATATATTTGCAGAGTAATCATCCCACACAAGTGTGCTATTTTGCACCAGCTAGCACTACAGCTCATTCTTCTTCATTTCCTTATGTATATGGATACTGCCTTGGAGATTCATTTAAACTGTTTGGTTTATCTTAGTTTATTCCTAAATTCAGATTGGAATGAATACAAAATATTATTTCTTTGCCTGTTTAATAACTTTTAAGGTAGCTTTTGCACCACTATTTAGCAGCTCTTAGCAATTTCCACACATGAAACAGTCCTCTAAATAAAACAAAAATAAATACGTAAATAAAAATAAACTCAAAATTTCTTAAAATACTGTTTCTTGTTGCTAAAATTTGCAGAGTCCCATTACTTCCAAAAAGGTGGGGATTTTTAGGATTCAATGGGATTTTAGTTTCAAATCTGTTCCAGATATTACAGGCCATTCAGTCCAAATGATATTGCAATTTTTTGTTTCTTTAAAATTTTGTCTTTCCCTAATTATTTTCCTTCTTTGACGTGGAGCAGAGGAAATAGCACATAGGAGAAATCCCTGAGAGACCATCTGACTTAACTTTTGTGGTTTGAGTTACTGTGTATTTAATAAATTACGTAGGTAACTATTTCACCTGTTAGAAAAGTTAAGTTTTAAATAAATAGAGTTGTACAAGAATAACATGATAAAATCTGCAGCAAGCTTTAGTGGATATCTTGAGCACAGAAACAGTGTTGTGTACTTTGTTCCCAGGTTTTGGGGGCTTTTTTTGCACTCCTTTTCTCCTGCATATTTGGGGTGTTCTGCCCTGAAATGGAGAAAAAACATGTGCCAACATTTGCACATTTCTTCTTCATTTTAGGTGTCTGTAGTTTCAAATATTCATTGAAATGCAGTTTAGAAAATAGCAAAAGAAATCTCAACATGCATCTTAAAACAGAATTTCAAACAAATCTCTCTTGGGGCAATGGGAAGTACATCAAACAGCATGCTTTAAAGTATGATTCATCATTTGATGTAGCTGGTGCATCATAACAGGTTTCCCATCTGACAAAGGCAGATAATTCACCCTTTACAACTATGTGTCAAGTGTTTTGTCACTGGAGCCACAAATTCCCTAAATTTTGCCTTTCGTGCAGCAGCTAAAGCAAAGCAGTACTGAGAAGTAAACCTGTCACAGTTCTGCCCACCCGAGGCCTTTCTACACGGCTTCTTCTCTGAACACACATTAAAGGCATTGCAAAAGGAACCTCACAATTTCTAGAGTCCTTTTTTCTTTTTTTTTTTTATATTGTTAGTCTGACATAAGTTGACGTGTTTCATTTTCTCAGGTCTAACATGCTTATAAAGTATTTAATTCTATATTTTGATGAAATTGTGAGAAGCTGAGAGCTTCCTACCTAATGTGTGAACATCTACAATATTACCAGAAAGTAATATGGGTACATTAAAAGAGTTGATATGATCTTCCTCATTATAACATTTAAGAGGTTTATAGTCGTCTTATAGGGGAAATTTTCCTCCTTCCTTTGTCCATAACGAATAAAAATACAGCCAGAAATCTTCACAAGTCATTGCAACTGAGTAATTGTTTATCTAAATCCCACTGAATGCACCTGAAATAAAGCAGAAACAGGCAAAACTACACAGAAAAATGACTGCAAAAGAGGTAATTCACCCTAAACCTTTCTGCTGAAAGAAGTTACTTTTTGAACATGCTGCAGTTCTAATTAAGACTGCAATGAAGCCAGACCAAGCACATATTAAATATACTCTTTGTCTTTACCATTTCTATATTCGGTCCTCTGTTCCTCTTTAGTCCAAACATAATCAGTCTTCTTTTCACCTCCAGTCTGCACTGCAGGCTATAATTAAAGAATGAAAATCTGACATTTATCTATATAGGAAAATTGTTTAAAGAACCATTTAGCACATGGAAATTTTTGTTTCACTCATGCGGAATCAGTCCTTCATATTCCTTTATTCCATTTATTCTTCCTTCTATGCATTTTAATGCCTTTTCTCTCATTCCTATGCTCATTCATTTTGGACTTCATTTATTGGTTTGACAAAAGCAAGAGTTACCTCAGCTGCTATTGGACAATACTGCAGGGTCCAGTGAGACCACTTGTCTGCTTGTATTTCCACAAAGCGTGTTTGGAGGAAAATTACTGAGGAAACCACATGCATAATTAAATAACAGTGACAAAAAACCCACAAAATCTGGCATATTCTTAATGTGAAAGGGAAATTTCTTCAGGGACTCTTTTCAGCTAGATAAGAATTCCTTCTTTGCCCCTTCTCAGTACTACATAGCAACTCTCTTACACTGATACAGTTTAGTATATTACAGAATAATACGGCAAACTGCTACAAAGGTTCAAAAAACCTTACTTAGCTTTTGAATTCACACCTGAGGGCACTACAGCATGAAAGCCACACTCTTCCCATTGTAACACGGATAGACACAGCTATGTGTGAAAAATGAAGGTTTGTCCCTCCCATGCCTTAGAAGCACATTTTTTCCACGGGTAGTTTGTGCTGAGTCTCCAAAAACCCTCCAAAAGACCAACTTCAGACTGCACCTCTAAGCATCAGGAGAAAATCTGAAGCAAAGGATAGTGGCCCTCCCAGGCAGAAAACGTACAAATGGACCAATGAAAGATCCACACAGCAACATCAGTGCTGGCTCATCTGCAGGTGGACAGCAGCAGAGCACTTAATAAACACACACTTGGAACAGCAAGAGAGCATTGCGACGACCTTTTTGTTTTTTTCCTTTACAAAGTGACTGGGAAAAGTGTAGAGTATTGTATAGGTCACTGCCTCTTTGTTTTGACTACCACAGTTCTGGTGCACGGTGAGCAGAGAGACGAAATTCCCAAGCTCAGTTACGGAGAAGTGTTTCAGCTGGAAAGGGTGGTTCAGGGCAGCTGCGTCAACCTTCACCCACAGCCACTGACCTCAGAGAACAGGGTGTTCAGCAGCAGGTGAAACTGCAGAACTCATCCCACTTCTGTGGCCTAACACAAAGCATGCCATCCTCTCCCCCAGATTCAAGAGGCCATAGTTTCACCAGCTGTTTGTTTAATCCTGACTAATCCTGGATTCAAGACAGCCTTTTGTGTAGATGAGATGAAAAGCTGAAGGATGTACTGTGAAAAAAAGAAAACATGATTTGAAAAGTAGGTGCTTCTACTCCTCCATCTGAGGCAAACCAGATTACTGAAGTTCTAACTAAATGGAAATATTTATTTACAAAAAAAGCAAATTATTTAAACTTAATGCTATTTTTCAAAGTATAAAGACATGACCTTCCTCTATTTTCCTCTCTGAAGACTAATGCTTGGTGGCAGAAAAGAAAGTCATGGCAAACCAGAATTCTGAAAAACTGAATAAACCTATCATGCGAGCTTCACTAGTGAAGTCTTTCAACAGAATTAGGTATTTGGATGTCTACACCACAGATTTACCCCAGAGAAGCTACATATGCTTTACCCTCAAAGATGACTGGATTTCTACTAACAAAACATCAAAACTTTGTAACTGTAAAATCATAGAATCATCAAGGTTGGAAGAGACCTCTAAGATTGTCAAGTCCAAGCATCAACTCAGCACTACCACTGTAACCCCTAAACCACTAACCCACATCACCAGCACCAAATCCAGATGCCTCTTAAACAACTCCAGGGATGGTGACTCCACCACCTCCCAGGACAACCTATTCCCATTCCTGACATGCCCTGAGAGTGAAAAAAAATTTTCTAATATCTAATCTGAATCTCCCCTGTCTCATTTCCTCTGGTCCTCTCACTGCAGGCACAGTAGAAGGGACTGACCCCCACCTCCCTACAGCTTCCTTTCAGGGAGTTGTAGAGGGCAATGAGGTCTCCCCTGAGCCTCCTCTTCTTGAGACTAAACAAATCCAGCTACCTCTAAGGCATGTTTTCTAGATGCTTCGTGGGCTTTGTTGCCCTGCACTGGACACGCTCCAGCACCTCAATATCCGTAATACTAAATACCACCCTTAATACTCACTTCATGTTCCTATTTGTACTTTGTGTTAAGTAATTATTTTCTCATAAAACTAAAGAGCAAAGATTTGACAGCTTACCAAACTTCAGAGTTTAGGATTGAATTTTGCAAGCTGTTTGGAAAGAGTTATCTAAGGTTGGGAAGTATTAGGACTCAGCTCTTCCTGTAAGTTGGTCAGCCTTTATTTTTAGTTTTCAATTGTCAATATTTCTTTTCCTTTTGTAAAGGAAGTTTAAAGAACTGCCAGTACTTGAAGCTGTGTGATACAAACAGGGCTGATAATTTTATGCAGCATTCAGACACTTCAGCTCCTTCAGCTGGCAGGACCTCTAAGAAAAAGAGTAAATGCTCATGTCACTGAAGTTACCACAGGTTTTCTGATCTCGTATTACCTGAAAAACTGACTGAGAACTCAGCTCCTTAGGGAATGTACAAGCCACTTTTCCGTACTAAACTTTTAATGCTACTTCCAGATCAAGTCTTTGTAAAATCACTTTGTGGTTTAAAAGCACTCCCTGTAAAATTAGCAACTAAATGCTTCCTGCACCGGAGTGCACAGGAACAGAGAAGGGGATTAATTTGCCCCTGCTAAATTAGAAAAACCACCTTGATTCACCTGAAACCATTAAGAGTTCAACACAAATCCTACCCACACAAACAAAATCAATTCATACATTAAATCTATCACCTGTGTTTTATGACCATCAGGCTGTAGAAAACATACCAATACCATTCTTGTTCCCTATCTTGATCTTGCTGGAACAAAAACAACTGAAGAAACCTTTTTATTTTGAAACTTAAATAAAGGAGAGGGGAAGGTGGTTAGCAGAAGACCAAAACTTGGTATGTACACCAGAAATACTCTTTGGATGTATTTAATGCTCTCAATAAAGCTACAGTGTAAACGAAGTGAACACTTAATCAAAGAGAATACCAAGGCAGAAGGCTCTAGCAGATGCGTCTGTGGTAGATGATGCCAAAAGCTGAAGTGCTTAGAATTTTGGTACATGGAATCACTGAGGTGACATCTGTTCTGCCAAACTCTGTATACATGTGACTACTTTGAGCAGACCAGAAGCTCACCTGTAAAACACCGGGTCCTGCTAAGCAGTGCTGCTGGTGTCTCTGCACAGGTCGTGGATGCACCTCCGCACGGCAAAATGCACTGGTCGGAGCACACTGACCTCTTTGCTGTGGCAGCTGAACTGTAGCAGATCTCAACAAGCACCAAGGCTTTTCCAAGAGCACCTCCTGTCTGCCTGCAGAAGACCTCTATGAATTTTTTTGACACACATGAATAAACTGCAGTTTAAAGAACTATTATCAACATACTCTGGGAGGAAAGGCACATGCATTTCTTTCAAAATTCTGCTGTTGCAGTAAACCTGAAAAACTTTAATGTGATTGAGTTGTGTTATTGTGAACTTATTAAACGACAGTTTCTGTTGTAAACAATCAACTTTTTCCCCTCCTAAGCCATTAAGTGAAAACCCCTGTAATGACTTGAAGACTTTCAGCTAAGACTTCAAAATTTGCCAAGAGAGATTGCAACAATTGTTCCTGTCTTTTTGTTTATTATTGATTATTGGTATTAATTAAAAAAAGATATATATGAGCATAAACCCAGCAATATCAAGAACAGATTCATACCCAGAGTGAAATTAAAAAGGTAAATGGAAACAGGGGCGATGGCTGGGTTCTGGAATGTGAACCAACAGGTAGCCATGAAAAAAGGGGAAGAGGAATAGTAACTATGACCAACTAGCACGAAGCAGCCTTTAATTACCAGCTGCTCATTAAGCAGGTTTGTGAGATTCTATCACGATTGAAAAGTTGAGTTTGAAGAAAGCAAACACCTGCTGGGCCCACACAGCAGCCAAGTGTGAGATACTTTTAGGCTCAGTAACATATTTGGATTCCTATCTATCCTGGTCTAGATACCCCCTGGATTCCTATTTAAAATCACATTGAATAAGAGCAAGCAATAGGCCTGTCAGCCTCTAATGTCAGTAGCCTTTTTTGTATCATCCTAATTTTCTTTATCTCAACTCCGCAGAATTTGGTTTGTTTTTGCTGCCCAGGAATGCACAAGGACAGCAGGAACATGGAATGTTAATGCACAGACCATAAAGATACTGCACAGGAGTGTAAGAAGAACAATTCTGAAGACAAATAAATTGTACCAACTGTTTTTTTTTTTTACCATGTACTTCATTTTCACCAGTCGAGTATGTTATTCAAGTGACTCATTCTGTGTTTTTATTATGAGTATTCAAGACGCATGTAAGATGAAGTACACAAATGCCCATTGAATTGCAATTGATCCTGTAAGTTTGACACTTCCCTACTGTATTTCTACTGATGTATTCTTACTAAAAATAAAACTCTGAAACACATGACAGCAGAACAATACCAAAGCAACAGTCACATGAAAAATGTCTCCACTTGTAGGTTTCTCAAACAGGATATAGAAGACCACCATCTATCACTGACATCACCAGTCTTTCACTACGTATTTCAGATGGTAATGGGCAACACTATTTTACATCAGTAGTGAAAGAGTGAAAATTTACCAGGCCTCAGTTCTATAAAATCAACCTGAAGGATAAAATCTCTAAGACCATACCCACAGCCTAAAGCAGCGGCTACGAGAGGTGAACTCCCCCCAGTTCCAACATGCCATGGGATGTATAACTTAATGGTTATAATTTGCCAGTCTTGCCAGACCTCTGTTTAATTACTTCTGCTTAAAAGTTAGTCACTTCACCTGAGGCAATGCTCTGCTTTCTCTTTACAGTTGCAACTACCTTGTATTTTCTCTCTCTGGCCTATGCCTCTCTTATGCCCCTTATGGGAACAAGAAGTCAATGTAGGCAGGTGGCAGAAGGATGGGAAACCAGACATAGAACATAGCTTGTCCTTAGGGAAGTAAACAATACCAGGGGACTAGAACAGGACATCCCCTATAGACTGAGACATTTGTTTTGTAGTGCAGCCACTAGAGTACAACAAATGGCAAGAACTGCAGTCATTTCATTCCATCTCCCATCATGTGTCTGCTGCCTTTTAGCTACAGTGCAGGGAGTGTCAGTGTAATTCAAAGAGGTTTACTGACATCTGTAATTACTGCTGGCTGCCCTGCCCATGGCAGCCAGAGGCAATAGTTTTAAAGAAAGGAGTACTTGCCACACTGACATGCTTTGTGAGAAAAAGCCTGGATGAAGGCACTAGTTTTCTGGTTTACTCAGCCAGTGAAGCTCTATCAGTACACACACAGATGTGCAATTCTGACATCTTGGAGACTGAAAATAAACAAGAGCACTGGGAATCACAAGGTGAGACGTACCTCATTCCTGTGTGAGGTACTTAGATCCTAGGGTGGTGCCTGTTACCAAGTGGATGAAGAGAAGCTTCTATGTATCACTGCAATTGTACCTACTTCCAGTTAAAATGGAAGTCAACAGATCATTGTGATGAATTCCACAAGAAGGAAGTGAGTATCCTTTAAAAAAAATGCAAATGATTATGGTTTACTAACCAAACTTTTCATATATTCACTCTAGGCAAGCTCACTTGCAACAAAACAGCAAGGCCCTTTTCTTTGGAAAACACCTCAGTCACCCAGTGATTACAAGTTAATACACAAACCATACATTCATAAACTATATGAACTAAACCAACATCCTTAGATTATGTTATGGTTGGGTTCTCTTGTGCTGTTGTCTGAGAACTAAACCCTAACATTCCAAAGTGTGAAGGAGAAGAAAAACACTAGACATGCTCTCCCATCTGTAAAACACAAATAATTTATTCAGATAAACCTTCAAGAACTCTCTCAAGCATCACAGTATACCAGTGTACAATTAATGGCAAGTTCAGAAATCATGCTTTTGGTGAGAAGCATGCATTTAATGTTAAATGCAACAAGATGTTTTTCCATTACTTCAAAGAAGCTTATGATTGACAATAAGCTTAAGTAAGTATTATCAATATTAAGTACTCCATTTAATTTTTATATGGCTTTGAAAAACTCTGGATTTCTGGGAGACAGTCTCGGTCTGATAGCTGTCATAATCAGAAACACTCCTGGCTGAAGTAACACAATTCGGCAGTGTACTTTTAAGTTCTGTGGAAGTATTAGTATCTTCCACAGAACAAGTGCATGATGGTATCACAGCACTCAATAAAATCAGTGAGTTGATTTTAGTCTCTTTTTTCCTGGTAACAATATTTCCTCAGGATTCTTGCTTTTTTGTTGGTTTATCTAAGTAAGGAGTGTTGTCTTGTAGCAGATCTTTCCTGGGTATGAGTACTGAAATAGAAAAAAAAAAACCCAGTAAGACTATAATATTATGGAAGATACCATTTCAAATTCTAAAGTTGTTTTTTCATTTAGAAACAAAAAATATGGTTACTAAAATGAGGATCTGAACTTCGGCTAAGTGTACAAGCAGCATTATTTTATCTAAGACAAAATAATCCCAAGATTTTACTTTCAGCTGGTCACAATAATGTTTTCCCATCTCCTTTTATAAACATTAAAAATTTTGGTATCATTAAGAAGCCATAAAATATTATAAAGTCTTGCAGTAACTTTTAGCAGGGGGGTGAATGGCATTTTTTTCAAGCCTGAGTCATATTATGCTTACTTCAACAGTTTCAAAACTGAATACTGGATTTAACTTAGCTCTCTCCCCCAGGTCTTGGAATCTGATCTGTAGTATTTACATCTACTTTAAAGGCCAACAGGAAAAGAAAGCACCCAGTGAAAGTTACTGCCACTATATTGTCACAGAGCTGACTATTCTGTGTCCTTCCTTACTGGGTCCCCTGTCCTGTGCAGCTACAGGCCCATGTTTTCTCTCCTCTTCCTTCTGTTGCTGATAGACTTGGCTGTCTAACTCCATCCCTGCACACTTGCACAGGATTAGGATACAAGCTAGTATTTGAATATGAATCCACGTGGCTTTTGCAATGGAAGTTCTGCCTTACATTCTCTGCTGAAACTCTCTGAATGGCTCTCCAGAGGTTGCCACAACATGTTTGGATTCCCAAAAGTCCCTCAGTCAATGCTTTTATAAAACAACAGCCTTATTATGACAGAAGTCACTGGTTAAACTATAAGAAGTGAACAGTAAATGATGAAGTCATCCACTGGAGTCATGTCAAACGTGGAGTTCTACAGGTGTTTTTGTTGACATATCACTTACAACATATTTGCAAGTTACCTGGGAAGAAAAGGTTTTTAATTATATCATCCTGATCAATTTCATTAAGAAAAGGGCTTACTGTGAAAAATGGCAAGACATGCTTAAGACTTGACTGAGTAACCACTAAATTGACAGACAAAATTACACCTAGAGACATGCAATGCACACAGGTTAAGAAAAATACTAACTTCACAAAGTAAGTGGTAAGTATAAAACTGATTATGACTACTCTGAGTTTAATGAGTACAATTTTGTAAAAATAAATACATAATATGTACACTTGGCAGCCAAAAATTAAATTTCAAATTGGCAGTGACTATTAGCAGGAATCCAGTTGAAAATGAAAGAGAAAACATTATTGTCCCATTGTTGTGTGTATAAATGCCTCCTTGCCCACAGCTTTACAACAGTGCTCAGCTCTGACTAAGACAGCAGGGCCTTAACCATCTTGAGAGATAGAATTGAAAAGGGTGCAGTGAACAGCAACAGAATAATCACAGGCATTCACCTGTTGTTTCTGAGAGAAGCTGTTTCATGAGGGACGGGAACAAAAAAGAGGCAATAAAGGATTTAAAAATTCATGAACAGCTTGGTGAAAATGAAAAGTAATTGAAGAGAAGCCCATTGAAGATAATTAAACCAGAAAACATCCCTGGCTCAAGAAGTGCTGCCAGGTGTGAAGAGCTGAAAGAGGTGCAAGTTCACTTTGTCTGTTCCTATTCTTCAACTGTTATCTGCCTGAAATCCCTGTGGAAGACTTGACACTGGTCCAGACATATCTTTGGTCCTGACCATAACTGCTGTTTTAAAGCCAAATGTTTTACCAAACTTAAAACAAAATTGTTACAAAACTTTACAGACAACATTAAACCGAAGTAAAAGGAAACGATGTACACAGATGAATATTTCCTACATTCTCTACCACACAGTTGTATGCTGAGCCTACCTACTACTTCTCTTTTTGACTATTAGATAAAAGAAATGCTAAACCAGGAATCAAGATTTCAGAATTTGACAGACTTTGCATCAAGGCCATCACTATATCACAGATCTTACACAGAACAATCTGAAACTGAAATAGTTGGAAAAAAGTTTGGGAAATGAACACTTAATCCTCGAAGAAAAAGCTATTCTAGGGTCAGAGTACATACTGCACTTGCTAATTATCCTCAGGCAGCTTCTCCCTACTTGGTAGAGCAAGCACCTACAGATAGATACTGTGGCTCCTGCCTTCAGACATTCACTGACCTTCCTAATAGTTATAGCTAGTTAAGGGCATCAAAAGTAATATCTACCTCTTTTCTACCAGCCTCCACGCTTCAAAACATTTGTGTAGAAACTCTGTACCTTTGAAACCTCCAACTTTGAAACAGTCCTAGGCAGTGACATTAGTCAATAGCTTACATTAAGAGTTTCAGCGGAGCATAACAGACACGGTATATGCCTCACTATCCCTTTCCTTATTTTAACATTCTGTATTTATTTACTAAACTGTAACATATTTGAGTATCTTTTTAGCATGCAGGCTTACTCACCTATTTTGTCAGAATCTGTGTGAACCGCCTGAATAACAGAAGTTCTGAGAATCACTTCAACATCTGAAGCTATTTTCAGAAGCTAGTAAAAGGAACAAAAAGAGAGGGACAACAGAGTAATTTAAGTTATGTATGACTATTTCTGAAGGTATTTTCCATACCAGACAACTATTCAAACAATAAAGTCATTCAGTTCTACTATTCAGTTACTTACGTACTACGTATACATTGCTTTTGCCTTGGAGTAACTTACATATTGATATGTAAGTGGCCTTGACATGGAGCACATAGAGAGGGAAACTTCAGCTCAGTAACATACCCAAGTACACACATCTACGCACCCAATTAAAACTGCAAGTGGATAAGATGAAATGCAAGTACAAAAACAATTAACTAGTTTCCAATGATCAAAGACACTGCGAATGCCTCAATAACATTTGACTTCCCTTAGTGAAGGAGCAATCTCATTCTTTCAACACTACTTCTCTTGAAATAAGGAGGCAAAAACAAGGGCAAAACACGACAAGAATTAAGAATACTGAAGTTTCAAAGAAAAGCTATGCAGAAACAAGGCACTACCTAAAGATTAGCAGAGGCATTAGTATTTGGCAAAAGGCCTAGAATTCCTTCTCTCACTAAGAGGATAAGCTGAAGCACCCTTGCTAGCTTTGCTGAGCCATTAAGAGAAGTCTAATACTTGTTTGCATGATACCTGTGTCAGAAATAAATGAAATTGTGCAAGTGAGACATTTCAGGAGACATGCTTACACTAGGAAGTAGATCTTTGCAAAGGCTACAGCTCAATACTTGAATCTACTTGACTGCATTTCTTCTCATGCTTTTCCCTTTTAGGGGCTGGGTGCAGGTAGCCTCCAGTTTCCCCTGCTGAAAACCCATTAGCAACTGGGTTGCATGCTCCTGAAGCAAAGCCTCCTCTTCAGACTGATCTTAAGGGAATTCTGCTAGTTGCTCTGACACTGCTCGACAAAACAAGACAAATCACAGGAGGTGGAAACAACCAAGGAAACTTCATAAGTGCACTCCTGATCTGAACTCAAACTATGCATTAAATTCAGCTGCCACATTTCTCATTCTCATACTGTAGACAGTTACCTTCATCTCCTTATGTCACTGCAAGCTTGACATGTACAAGTACATACAGATACAAGTATTTGTTGACATACTAGAATACACTGTAGCTTTCTAGTCTGGCTGGTCAATATTCCATTGTTTAGTTGCTGTCCAAAGCAGAACACTAACAGCACCATGTTTATGCAAAAAAGTGCCCAAACTTTCTCAAGCCCTGTAAATAATTTCATTCAGTTCCTCTGCAACCAAGTCTATTCAGTGTGTACATGTAATAAATATGAGAGCTTCTGTGATGTTCTGTGAGTGTGTAGCTAGGATGGAAGTCCAGTATTTCTTTCACTGACATAGTTCATCAACTAACCCATATTAAAAAGTTACATACATGTATTTCGTAGGTTGCCAATTATAACAAATACAGATTTCAAAATTAAAGCAAATATTTTTCCTGCACATGTATTAAAAAAACCACATAATTCAGCTAATCAGACAGTAATAACACAAACACTGAGTATTACTACAGGAGGGTGATAACGAGCTGAAATTCACCAAGTCCTAACTGAACGGTCAGAACTATTTTGTTGCTGTTCAGCGGCTGGTATGAGGAAAAGGTGTTCATTGATTTCTGCAAGGGACAGATGGAGGCACTTTACTCCAACCAGTGCCCAGTGACAACGTAAACACAGTCTCATATAAGGCTGAATGACAAGGACTAAGTTATTCACTCTGTATGGATGTTAATAATTAAAATTACCTAAAATACAGAAGTTCCATTTCAGGCCTCAGTAAATTTTAGAAAAAATGACTCAGCAAAAAGTGTTAAGGTGCCAATTGAGCAAAGGTTAGTAACTAAGTGAGTTAACAGAATGCTCTACTTTTAATACATGATGAGGAAAGAAGCAAAAAAAATCCCTGTGGGATAATTAATAAATACTACTACACTATACTACAATCAATCATAATAATTTTGTTATTTTTTGCCTTCCACAAAAGATTCTGAGTCATTTGTGACCTGTCAGCAACTGAGCAGATTGCCTAATTTCTCCGCATGTTTCCGTGTTTGTCTACACAACAATGACCAGCTACATTTAAGTGACCACAGTGCAGATAGGTATTATGAGCAAAGCATAAAATTTTTACATGAAAATGGCAACAATAAACATTTTCTCCTATAATTTTATTAAAAACTTCAAAATAATCACACCGAACTGCAAAAACACAGTTTCTACTTACGTGTTTTTCCATGTACAAAATTCTGTAACATTTTATTAATACCACTGGAGCTATCTATACAAACAAAGATCCATGCAGAAGTCTTTCTAAGCCAATCTGACTTTTGTGATGTCTCAATGTATTTACATTGGTTTAGAGATCCTTTAAGTAAAGAGCTCATTTCTAAATATTTTTATGCAAAGTGGAAAAAAACCTCAAACAACAGAAAACAAGAAAATACCTCATTTATCTTCTCTTCAGATTTCTCGTCTCGGTTATTTCTAAATTCTTCATTTATCTTTTGTCTTGCAGCTAAATAAAGTAAACAAGAAAACTAAAGCGTGAACAAAAATTGTATTTTGCATTTGTCACTGCCCCAAAGTTAAGAAACTTAAGTCCTTTATGGCACCTTCCTGGGGCACTCTGATCGAAGTATTTCAATGTAAGACTTCCATGTAATTCACGTGATGTCACATTTTAAGTTGACTGGTATACAAATAAAATAAGATTCACAATTTAGCATTCTGTATTGCATACAGAACATGGTTTACTAAAAAAAGCAGGATTAATCCCTTGAGGAAAAACCATGCAGAGAGAATTAATTCTAATGCTTTGTACAGTTAAACATGCTTTGGCTGGACTGAAGAGAGTAAGTCAAAAAACAAAAGAAAAAACATCTCCCAGGAAGATCAGGAAGATTTGAAAAAGAGATGTGTCCCTTTCAAAATATGGATTGAGTGCTTGAATCTAAGAATCATTTTTTTTGTTTCAAATTAAAGTATGTCTGGTTATGGACATACAAGTTTTCCTGATGATTACTTAAAAAATACAGAAGAGAATGTAAAGAAAGCTTATGTTAAGAATTCTCTTTCTCTGTATTCCAAGAAAGTTCCACAGCAATACAGGTAAGCATACACCACATAAAACAAGTATCTCACCTTCAAGGGCTTTGGTATCATTTTTAAAAACTTCTTGCCGTGTTCTGTGCAACAGCTTAAAAAGCTTCAAAACCTGCCAATACAACATCAATAGAATTTACTTATTTGCTAGCAGGATTGTTAGTTAAAACTAACATTTCACAATTGAAAACATTTTGGTTGAAATTTCATGTTCTTTCCACTTAGTACAGAATTTGATATGGAATCAGTATCTAAGATGCTTTACTTAAATTCCTGATAAACAATCTTGCAGTCAAAGCAGATGTGATGTCATCAAAATCTTAGACAGGTCTAAATATTTCAAATTACCCTACGATGCTGGCAGCACGATCCTAAATAATTATTTGGCATGATGGGAATATAATCCTGAAAATACATGGACACAAGCATTATTTATTGTGCCAACATCAAATAAACCCAACAAACCAGAATAACTCTAAAATTCAAGTTACTCGAAGGCCCTATCAGGGGTACATCAGAGGATATTCCCCAGCTATTGAAACAGACAGAAACAGAAATGGCTGAAGCATTCTCATATAATAATCTTCTACAGGTGGTGTGGCAAAACCAATGCAAAGTCCTTCCCTTAAATGTAACTGCCAGGTCAGCAAAGGAAAACTTCTGTAAAAGCCAACACTCAAAACATCAGGATTTACAATGCAGAGAAGGCACACCTGAATACGGACAAAAAGCAAACCCCTTGAGAATCACAGCTCACAGTCGTGGTTTTGGTTGATCATTCATACAGACTGCAATGAACTACTGAAATCCTCAAGTCCTTATGAGACTTTTTTGGTGTTTGCCACAGACTGAAAAGAATCTCTGACAAGCACCAGAAGAATGTAATCTTGATAACAATATGCCTTTTGAAGCCCCTTGTAGTACTTCCTACCATGTTTTGGCATCTCTAGAGGGCACAATTCCAGGTAATTCATAATAATCTCAAATTGTTTTCTCACTATTAGTATTCCAAATATTTTTTCGAAGGACATAGAGGAAACACAGGGCTATAACTTGGAGAAAAAACAGAAAATGAACAGAGCCACGTTGTCTTTAATTACACCATTCCCTAGATGGGTGAATCTGTGGACAGTAAATTCACAGAATTAAAACACAACAAATAAACTTCTTGCTTTGCAGATTATTTTAACATCTTAAAGTTTTTCTACCCCACAATATTTTTGCCATCTCTGCAGATAGCCAATTAATATTACAAGTTGTTTTATGTTGAAGACATGTATGGTAAAACTTGAAGTTTTTTTATGGTTATTCTGAACAATTTGATGAGCCATTTTCAGGCATCTTCCTACCCTTACAGCAGTCTACAGCTTCCTCACAAGGTGAAGAAGAGAGGCAGGCACTGATCTCTCCTCTCTGGTACTCAGTGACAGGACCCAAGGGAATGGCCAGAAGCTGTACCAGAGGACACTCAGGCTGTGTATCAGGAAAAGGATCTTCCCCCAGAGGCTGGCTGGTCACTGGAACAGCTCCCCAGGGAAGTGATCACAGCACCAGCCTGACAGAGTTCAAGCAGCTTTACACAACTCTCTCGGGTGCACGGTGTGACTCCTGGACATGGTCCTGTGCAAGACCAGGAGCTGGACTGGATCATTCTTGCGGTTCCCTTCCAACCCAGGATATTCTCTGATCCTATCTCTTCAAGCTCCTGAAAAATTTTCCCCACACCCGCCACAGAGCAGCCGTATTAGATGGACTTGATCAAGACATACTGATGCAGACTCCTGTGACCTCTACAGTCACCTGCTTTGACAGAGAGCTCCACGAATACCTCAGTCTGCCGTACGCCCACAACTAAGCCTCAAGACATTTCTGAAAGAGGCACCGACAGGACATCACACCGTAGTAATGAAAGGGTTTAATATCGTTAAGTCTTTCTTTTTCCCTACCTTACTCTACGAGACGTGCTTTTGATGCATTTTAGCCTCTGCTCATCACATCTCGCTTCCTTTTTCCGCAATGGCCTTTGCCTGCAAGCCCCTACTTTTTTTTTTTTTACCTCGTTTTGTGTCCCTCTTGTCCTGAAAGCCTACGTCTTTTGGCTCTACAAAAGCTACAGCGCTCCGCCCCCCCAGCACGCCAGGGGAGGCTCCCGCAAGGCCAGAATGTAGGTATATATGTGTATATATGTGTGTATGTGTGTGTCACTCGCCTGCCCGCGGCTCCCCATGGCGGCCGCCGCCGCGCCGCCCCGCCGCCGGAAGTGCCGCGCCGGAAGGGACCATCCCGCCCGGGCCGCGCCCCCCCGCTGCCGGTGCCGCTGCCAATGCTGCCCCGCCGGGCGCCGCCCGCCGCCGCCGCCGTTCCGAGCAGCCTGTGTGCCCCCGCGCCGCCGCCGCCGCCCTCACAGAGCCACAGAGGGCACTTCCAGCTCGGGATGGAGGGACCACAGCCCAGCCACATCTGGCCCAGCGTCCCTGTTCAAGCAGAGACATCCCGGAGCACGTGGCACAGGATTGTGTCCAGACGGTTCTACCCCCGCGGAGCGGGGACTCCACAACGGCTGTGGACAATCCGCCGCAGTGCTCGCTCACCGCCCAGCAAAGAGGTTCTTCCTCTTGTGCAGGGGGGCTTCTGTGCATCGGTTTCTCTCCACTGCCTCTTGTCCTGTTGCTGGGCACCACTGAGAGGAGCCTGGCTCCCTCCCTTCACACACTGACAGACACTGACAGGGTCCCCTCTCAATCTCCTCGAAGCTGATCAGCCCCAGCACCCAGAGCCTTTCCTCGCCAGAGAGATGCTCCAGTCCCATCTGCACTGCCCTCTGCTGGGCCCACTCCAGGAGCTCCCTGTCTCTCTTTCACTGGGAAGCAAAGAGCTGCACACAGCTCTCCAGATGTGCCTCATAGGACACAGCAGAGGGGCAGGATCACCTCCCTGGGCCTGCTGGCAATGCTCTTCCTATTGCACCCCAGGACACCAGTGACCTTCTTGGCTATCCAAACAGTGCCATTCCTCGGTTTGCCCAGCTCTGGTGGCCACTGCATGCAGGAGGAGCAGAGGGGGGTCCATGGCAGGCAGGCAGCGCTGCCCACAGGCTCCACTCAGCCCGCTGGAGCTCTCAGTGGCCCAGGGACCCCTGCCCTCTGAAGGGAGCCATGGTGAGGACGAGAGGCTGCTCCCTGTCCAGCACCCCCTGCCCTCTGAGGGGAGCCATGGTGAGGACGAGAGGCTGCTCCCTGTCCAGCACCCCCTGCCCGAGGTCCGCAGAGCACTGCCCAGGGTAGCACAAAGACCAGTGTGCTCTACTCTTTCTTCTGAACAAAAGTCTAATTGTTTCAAATGGGTAACTGGACAGCCATCAGTTGTTTGCAACACCTAGAATGGCCAATAAATGATGATGTTTGCTGTTGCTTCATATCAGTTTTTATTTTGCCAGACTCTTTCCTTGCTCTTGCATTGGCAACCACCTTGCCAATGGCAGCTCAGAATCCTTCCTTATTAGGGTGCCTTCTCCTTTCCCAGTTTATTTTTTCACCACTACAGAAGAAAAGCTGTGGTTACAATTCCTTGTTTCTGCTCTTATCAGTAGTATCTCATGATCCTCCTGGTTCCTAGGTACCCAGCTGTACTTAGAAGAGGCCAGCTGCACTTTTCAAGGACACGTTTGGTTCCCAGGATCAGAGCTGCCAAGCTGGCAGGCTTTTTTTCTGCTGGTGTTATCTGACAGGCATTTTTTTCTGTTCAGTCATTTCCCCTCTCTAGTCAGGTCACCTTCTTGACTGCTCACACCAAGATCCCCACGGCCCTGGCTTGCCTTATTCACACCCTGGCTGACCAGCCCAGCCTTGGCCTGGCCGTATCATGGCCATGTCTGATACTTCTATAAAACTGAATTGCCATTCTCTTGAAAAATAAACAAGCTTATAGTTCAGTAACACATCATTCAGCATTAGCATAAGGATTTTCTGTGTAATCAGCTTTACTGCTCACTAGACCTCTAGCTTCAATACACAGTCCATTTAATCGTTTAATTGCAATTACATTGTAAGCTAATTGAAATATGCGAACACTAAACTATTACTCAATAATTTTAATATTTTATTGTTAGTTATTATTTAACTGTAAGCATCTATTAAATACTCCTTTTTACTATGTAAGTCATAAAGAAACTCAATCTGTTAGCAGAAGTGATGTTTATTCATAGATTTATTTCCAAGAATAATTATTGCAGAAGTGAATGAATGAATTAGACCCTTTGAAAGGACCTTGTTTTATTCAAAATAATATATATTTTGCTGTTTACATAGTGAGACAAAAATATATGCTGAAGTCAACTATACGAAAAATTGTTTTTTGCTTTTTCAGAGAAAACTTTAACTTGTCTCTTTATGTCTTCTCTTAACATAGAAATATGCTTTTTAGACTGATTCCACAGCAGCCTGTGGAACTACTTAAAATATATTACCATGTGCAAATGGATCTGAAATAAGTACTTGTACATTAAACTCCTGAGTCTGTCTAGTTAGTAATATCAGATCTTCTATTCTTTCACAAAATCCATTTAATTACTGAGAAAATGGGAGAATAAAATTAATCATTTATTTGCTGAATAACCATGGTTAGACAACAATATAATTCAAAGAAATTCGTCCCTGAAGCACTTCTTTTAGTTGCTGTAAAGCTCCAATACCATCTGTAGGGCATATATATGTCAAAATATCTTAATGCAGAACCACCAGCTGAGGAAGAGAATATAATTTCAGTGTTTAATGTGCTTTATCAGAGTTTTGTTCAGGATATCTCATGATAAACTATTTCAGAGTTATTACCAGAAATATATGACAAATTCTGCTCTTTTTGTAACAAGTTCAGGTAATCAGCTGCGGAACCATATGAGGTTTAAGCCACTTAGCAGTATTTATTCCCTGCCTCCCTCCAGAATGCTTTCCTGTGAGATTTCTGTCTAGAGACAAATTATATAAATGTCTATGTTAATATCTTCCCAGACAAATCTTCAGGGAAATCAGTCTATTTTATTTGTGAAGTTTAGAAAATCATAGAATATAGAATGGTCTCGGTTGGGTTGGAAGGGACATTAAAGATCATCTAGTTCCAACACCTCTGTGGTAGGCAGGGACATCTTTAACTCAACCAGGTTGCTCAGAGCTCCATCCAGCCACTTCCAGGGATGGGACATCCACAACTTCTCTGGGCAACCTGTTCCACGGCCTCACCACCCTCACAGTAAAGAATTTCCTCCTCATATCCAATTTAAACCTCCAATCTTGCCGTTTAAAGCCATTCCCCCTTGCCCTGTCACTACATGCCCTGTAAAAGTCCCTCTCCATCTTTCTTGTAGGCTCCCTTCAGGTACAGCAAGGCTGCAGTTAAGTCATCCTGAAGTCTTTTCTTTTTAAGGGTGAACAATCCCAATTCCATCAGCGTGTCCTCATAGGAAAGGTGCTTCATCCCTCTGATCATCTTGTCCCTCCTCCGGACTGACTCCAGCAGTTCCATGTCCTTCCTGTGCAGGGACCCCAGAGCTGGATGCAGAGTTCCAGGTGGGGTCTCAGCAGAGCAGAGCAGAGGGGCAGAATCCCCTCCCTCCCCTGCTGCCCACGCTGCTTTGGATGCAGCCCAGGACACGTTTGGCTCTCTGGGCTGGGAGTGCCCATGGCTGGGTCATGTCCAGCCTCTCACCCACCAGCACCCCCAAATCCTTCTCCTCAGGGCTGTTCTCCATCTGTCCATCCCTCAGCCTGTGTTGGTACTGAGGGTGGCTCTGATCCAGGTGTAGCACCTTGCACTTGGTCTTGTTAAACCACATGAAAATGAAGCTTTGTGGTTACTCTTCTAGGTTTCTGGGTTTTTTTTCTCCTGCTTTTTTTATTTCTCCTATGTCATGACTGGTGTCATATATATATATTAAAAAAAAAAAAGGCATTTACAACTAGATGTATAGGTGTGTAACTTTTGTGTTGCCCTCTGTGAACTACTGCTTGGTCATATTGATTAGTTTGTTTCATGGTTACGAAATTACATGTGTGCAGAAAGGCTGACACGTTAAACTGACCTTCTGCACGATCCTGATTCCACGAGCACACCGAACAGCTGCAAACTTGTATGGAAAAGCTAACGGCAGCCCAGCCCGGAACAGTCTGCAGAGGTTTATGCCAATAAATCACACAGATATCTGAGTTGGATTTGATAAGCAGCACGTCTGCCTGCAACAGCCTCTCCCGGGATGGCACTACTTCTGCAGAGTCGCGTTTCACCCCGCAGCGTTGATCCCTACGCGAAGCCCCAGCACTTCCTCCGCCCGGATCCCTCCGCAACTCCCGGGTCAGCGAGGGCGCGCCAGCGCGTGGGGCGGGGACAAGCATGAGAATGACAGGCGGAACAACCAATCAGACGGGCAGGCACGGCCGGCGTCCGGCGTTGGCCCAATGAGCGCCGGCGGGGGCGTGGCCGCGGGAGGAAGCCGCGGGTGCCGGCCGGCGGGAGCCGCGCGGGAGCCGCCGCCATGGCTGACGAGATCAGCAAGGCGCAGGCGGCGCGTCCCGGCGGGGACACCATCTTCGGGAAGATCATCCGCAAGGAGATCCCCGCCAACATAATCTACGAGGACGAGCAGGTGCGGGCGGTGCAGGGGCCGGGGGCCGTGGAGGCACTCGGGAGTGAGGCGGGGCGGGCGGGGCGCCTCCGCGCCTTCCTGCACCGTCCCTGGAGCTGCATCCGGCTCCTTGCCAAGGGTCGAGGGTTCTCACAGCTCGTGTGGGAGGGTAGCCGTGAAACCTTTCCCACCCACAGGCAGCCTCCTTGCGGGTTCCGAGCACCACAGCTAGCCGCTTTTGCAGGTCCCAATGTGCCTCTCAGTAGCCTTGTGGAGGTTATTCAGCTCTGCTGCCAGGCTTTGGCAGTGAACCTCCGAGAAGGATTGCTGGTGCATCACAGCATGTTAGGGCCTAAATAAAGTAATCAGCTTTAGAAGAAATGCAGCGGTTGTTTCCAAGATGTAAACTAACTAGTATTCTGTATAAGATCCCTTGCACTTTTTCCCACCCCCACCTTCAGATTGAAATACAGGAGCTCCATTAACAGGAGCTTTTGCTTTTGAAATAAGGGGTTATTCTCAGTGGAGACTCTAAGGATTCAGTTTGTCAGATTTATGTGTGTAAAAATAATGCATAGCTTGAAACAGTGTTTCTTGATAGATGGCAGAATTGTTGCAGTTGCCATCTGCTCTAAAGAATATTGGAAATGTTCATTGCTTTCTGAAAGTCATGGTTATGTTACTGCTCTGTGTTTATATGTTTCTTTACCCTACTCAAAGCTCTGAGTTTTTTCTTCGGCTGTAATGGCTACAGCAGAGTAACCTGAGCACTACTTGATTAGGAATTGACTTCTCTGAGCTTATAACCCACTTTGACAGCCATTTGTGCAGAGTGTTTTCTGGAAGAGTCATTACCTGCAGTGCCTCACTTGATGTTTACTTCAAAGTGCACAGAAATGTAGAACTTCCAGATTTTAGTTAACTGGTGGATGATCTTCAATTAATTTTGTTTACTTTATGGAGATCTTTTTAGAGGGGCTGGAAGTGTTAAAATGAGAAGGGTAAGGAAGGCCTTTAATCAATAATTGACCTTTAGAGAAAAGGAAATATTGAAAAGTACAAAGTCTCTCTGGAATTATGCCTTATCACTGTTTTTCCAGTTGAATCTAAACTTACTGAAATGAAGTTTGCTTTCCCATGCACTCATGAACTTCTGTGGTTGTGCTTCTTCCTGAACGCTGCTTCTGCTTTCTGTACCACAGAAAACTATTAACTTCCAGTCTTTTGCTCCTTAAATTCTTTGATGTGGTTTGGCCATTTGCATTCTGCCTCCATGGGACTATATAATAGAAAAGCTGCTTACAAAATGGTCAGCTCAAAGTAAGATTTATTTATTTGGGTGCACATTAGTTTTATTCATCAGTTATTTACTTACTGTCCTTCTCTGTTTGGAAGAAATGAGCAGTTCATCAGAGATTCAAAACTGGGCATTATCTTAGAGATACCTTAAAACTGGCCAGACTTGGTATATAAAAGATAAGGTGTATACAAGATTAATGCAAGCTGAGTTCAGGCTATTCACCACCTTTACTCTTGACAAAAGCCAGTAGCTTCTCAGCAGAAGAAAAATGCAGTACAGTTGCAAAGAAAATTTACTTTATTGATTCACCAAAAAAATTATCTAGGAAATAAGTATTTTGAAGAATCTAGGTATGTGTTTTTAAGTATACACTGTCTGTGACATAACTCAACCAGTAACTACGAGGTGTTTTGCTGTTAAATGTGGTGGGTAAGTCAGATATGTCCTTGGACTAATGATGGCAGAGTGCCTGCTGTGCATCTGCACGTTTGTCAAGGTTGCAGTAGCAAGTCCCAGTTTTGTGGTTGGCCATTTGTACAAAGAGATATAGCTTCATTTTCTCATGTCTATTGGCAGTTCCTAATTTGAGATTTAGGTGGTGCATGCAGTGTCTGATTGGTTGTAATTTTGGTATTTGCGTAACTTCAGCTGAGATTCAGCTACTCACTACAGACAGTTGTTTGTATTTCAAAAGTGATGCCTTTCTCTCAATTTGAGAACGTCTGAAGCAGACCCAGTGTTAATGCATTACTCTGAATTACTTCTTGCTGTTGAGAACAGAAGTATGGCATCAGTCATGTAACTTCAGGATCTTTGGAACTGCCTTTCTGTCTTTGACCAAGGAAATATTCAGGCAGAACTGGAAGATGATTAGCAACTCTTTGCCATTTATTTTGTTAAACATGGTGTTAATAAAAAATAAATAAGCATAAGTGTACTTTTTATAGGCATGCATGCCAGCAGCTGTACTAGTTGTTATGCATGTGTTGCAGTAATAAATTTTGAACCTGACTGCGTATTACTTTGCTGAGAAGGCTGCAGCTTTTAAACAGTACTTTACAGAGTGGTGTCTTTTTTCACACCGGCAGGTTTTGGTAAGTAGTTTTTTGTGTTTAGAATTTATAGGATGTAGAATAATATATCACTCAAGAGAAAATAACATCTCTGTGTTTGGGGTATGTGATAGTCTGCTGAAGTATGTATTTAGTGGGGCATATTGATTTGAAACTCTTACCTTTCTCTGAAGCAAATTATATTTTACCTGTTTGCTGTTCCTCCAGTGCCTCGCGTTCCATGATATTTCACCCCAAGCTCCAACACATTTCTTAGTGATTCCTAAGAAGCCAATTGTCAGGTTGTCTGAAGCAGAAGATTCTGATGAATCTGTAAGTACTCTAAAGGTTTTCTGTATACCAAACTATGCTTCTAATTACTTCCATAATGTACTAGACATTCCCCCTTTTTTCCTCTTGACGTTTCAAAGAGGCAAAGTAGTTTTCCAAGACTTTGTCTTCTAGCTTAAAAAGATAATGGAGTTAAGATTTTACAGTAAAATTGGCTAGAGAAGGCAAAATATATCTGTATGTGTGTATTTTTCCAGGCAAAATGAATTGGTATTTGTTATCTTATAATCCTGATGTCTGTTTTCATCATTTACATGCAATAGTACTTACTCTAATGCATGCTTGGGGGTTTTTAGCAGGTCAGAGGTGAAGAAAAGGAAGGTTAGCTGAGAGGTGCTGAATATTACATTTGTAACTATAAACATCAAGCTCAAAGATTTTGTAAACTTTACATGGTAAGGTAAAGTTTCTTTTCCACCAGAATTATGTATGTTGTCTGAAGAAGTAATGGGGGCTTTAACCATGAAATAAATTTAGATTCTCTGACACTTGTAGTCTGTTACAGCCTGGCTTGAAAAAAATCAGTAGTTCTATTTTTCCCCTATATTACAGATAGTCAGTCTTAATAGTTTTTCTTGGGAAATGTGAGTTGCAGGCAGACAACAATTTGAAGAGCAGTGGGTGAATTTATGAGAATTAATTTACTGGCTTATTGGTTCTTTGCTCTCATTCCTTCCCTTCCTGCTCTTTCTCCTTTTCTGTGTGTTTTCTGTTGGTTGTTTTTTTCTTTTTTTTTTCTTTCTCCTCCAGCTTCTCGGGCATTTAATGATTGTTGGCAAGAAGTGTGCTGCTAACCTGGGCCTGACCAATGGATTCCGGATGGTTGTGAATGAAGGGCCTGAGGGTGGGCAGTCTGTCTATCACGTACATCTCCATGTTCTGGGTGGTCGTCAGTTGGGCTGGCCTCCTGGCTAAGATTTGTGCACCACAGGAGTTAACTGCATGCATACAAGTTACCACCGAGTAGATTTAATATGTTGTCCATCAATCTAGCCACTGTTAGTGTTTTTTTTTAATGTGTGTCTACAGAGGGTAATAAATGCTCTGAACAATATTCGCACAATAAAGATTAAGCATGTGGGAATCGTCTCTGTCTGGTGTGCCTTACTGATGGAAACAACTGTGAAGTTAAAATTATGTTCTCTGGAGTTTAAAGCATGTAATGTGTTTCGGTCTGCTAACAAGTCTTCTGTAGGTATTGATTTACCAAGGCATTTGAAACCTGAAGATGCAACCACTTAGCAGACTTTCCTGTCTTCTGGGAAGAAATCTTCTAAGCTTTTTGAATGTGGTATGTAAATACTTGTAAAGCCAGTGTAGGCTGCTGCTGAAACTTTTTTAGAAAGTGAAATTCCAAACATGCTCTGCAATGGCTGTGTCAGTGCAGTGCAGTGTATTGGGAACACACTCCTGTTGGAGCTCTCTGTCAGTGGCTGCATTATCAGTTATCATATATCAGTTATATATCAGTTTTTCCAGTGAGAATGGGTAAAACTATAGTCTTCAGGGCAGCTGTGATAGCTCCATAGCATGTGGGTACTTAAGTTGTGATTTTGATCAAATTGAGGACTTAAAATGAAAATACTGAACTGTTTTAAGATGTTCAAGGCATTTCTTGGCACATAAGCAGCATGATGTAGTATGCATGTATATATATTTTAGATTCCAGATTTTAGTGAGCAGATTTCCTTCAGTTAATAGTACTTTCTCAGTATTGCTGCATACAGTTGTGCAACACAGTCTTCAGATCTCCAAGACAATACATTTTCTTGAAGTTAGGGTTACATATGTGTCTGCCAGTGTAAATACAGAACAACTGTTCTTTCTGATAAAGATGTCACAACTAACTGGTTTTTATGATGAAAGATACTTAAAAGCCTCAGAGGCCTTGATAAAAATTGGTTATTTGTGAGCATCAAAAGTGTTTAAGAAATACGTGAGTGTGTATAAAGGGTGTACAGGTAAAGCTAATTAATTGTATTTCCTGTTCAGATAAAACTTGCAAGTTTGGTAAAGCCATTTGAGTTCATTTGACCAGAAGATACTCTGTACTTCTGAATGTTCTGAGCTTTCAGAGTTTTTACCCTAAGATGACTTAAACTGGAAAATTAGGTAGTGCTTCTGAAGGGGCTTGGTGTACAGTTGAGTTAGGAGTAAACAGGTGGTTCTGTAGTGGTAGCATAATGGCTCTTCTCCTGTGTAACTTGCGTAGGAGTGAAGAAGAAAACCACCCAATCCGCAGAGGTACATCATCCCTGAACAGAAGCTGAATGTGTATTACCAGAATGAGGTATCACTAACAGACACAGTGGGGCTGCAGTAAAAGTTTGTGGCTGGGAAGCTGGCTATCAGAACAAGTTCATGGAAAGCCCTTAGGGATAGTGAGATGAACCATCGGCATCTAACTCTGAGAAGGGGTATGTGACGTGTGTACTGCTTTGACTTTCCTAGTTTCTGGTGTATGTGCTTTTTACCAACACTGGCATATGTGATTTGAAGCATGACTGGTGAAGTTTTCGCTGCTGAACCCTGTATGAAAATTACCCAGTAAAAGAAATAGAAGTTTACTTGGAATCTTGGAGGTGTACTTGCAGATATATGTGCTTCGGGAAGGTAAGAAGACTTCCAAGTGAGGGCAGAACCATGAATCTGTTGCAAAGGTAGCCATGAGGTCAGCTTCCTAGCTAGTTTAATTGTGCTTAGGTTTCAGATGTGTACCTTCTGGATTGATGCTCACATGATGAGTAGCACTGAGACCTGTCAGTGGTATACTCAATGTGGGAAGAACATAATTGAAGAAAACCTTTTCCCTAATTTGTGCATGTAGGGAAGTGGGAGAATTGGACATTAGTTGACTGCTTCCACCTCTCAAAAATACTTGTCAGTTTGTTGCTAAAAGGCAGACCAGCCTCCTTGTCATCAGTTTTTTTCTGCTTGCATTGCTTTTACTTCTGTGGCGAGGTGATGGCTTCACTGCAGCTGCTCTGTCCTGTGATTTTTAAGGCCACTTAAAGTGAGATGTGTTAACTGCATCACAGAGAGGCAGCAGACTTCATCTCAGTAAAAACTAGGGCAATGGACATGAGAGAGTAGAGTTATACTACATATCCTTTTACTCTATGTAAGTGATGGATCTGAAACACCCTGTGGAAGATCTTGAGCTCTTTTCTGAAGTAATCAAATGTAGCTGGATGACAAAAGCCTGTGAGCAATTCAAGGATTTCACCTTTATATAATCTTCATAGGCTGAAGGTGGAAATAATGTACCTGACAAATACAGGCTGATGTATAATCTGTGTCCATTTAATGGAATGATTGAGTTAGGCAACAATTACTGTTAATCTCAGTAAACTCCCTGAGGTATCTGGAAGGTGTTCCAGTTTATCAAGAGATAAGCATGGAGTGGAGAGGGTGTTTGGAAGCAATAGGGAGTTTTAATGTGGCTTGTCATTTCAGGAAGACTGCATTAGTACTGTAAGCTTTAATGGTCTCTGGTGGAATTTGTGTCTAATCTTCCAGATAATACCGCTGTTACATCACTCTTAATCATAGACAACCTGTCTGAGAGAAAGAGCTAAACTGTGCATGTGAAATTTATGTGAGTTTTTAAAATGCCAGATACTGAGTTTGAAGTAACACTTCCTAAGTATGAAATTTGGCATTCTTTTGGGTATTGAGCTGTCCAGTCTTGTTGAGCCAAGCTGTCCACATGTACCTATGGAGTTCTTTAAAAGCCCATGACAGTAACAATTGCAGGTTTGAATAAGTCATACTGACTAAGGCTGCAGTTGTCTTATTTTTTCCTTTGTTTGCTGTTTTCTTCTGTGTTAGAACTCATTTTTGTAGACCACACTCAATTTTTGTGGAAATTCTCTCAGGAGCACTGTGTTGATATTTTATTTGGTTATGTTTGCATTTGCTATGGATTTAAATACAAAGTTCTGTCTTGATTTATTTTCTGCTCCAGTTACTGGGGGGAAAAACAGCCATTGCAACAATTCCTTTTACTTCTTAACAGATAGGAAATGTCCGGTAAACTAGGCAAAATTTAATTTTGTTTTATTGTCAATTCCAGTTACAAATTTCTTTCCTTTTGAGAAACTATATACTACAGCCAATTCACAGCTGAGCTTGAAAGAACTGGGGGAAAAGCAAAACCTAGGCTAATGGTGTTGGGCAGAGCTGTTTGCTAGTTTTGACCATTAGATATGTACTGTATACCTATCTGTCATCAAGGATTTGAAGAGTAAATGTGGGATTTCATTGGACTGTGATGTGCTTACACATGACACTGGGGGTAGTTGCAGGGCTGCCAGGTGGGAGAAGAGTCTTGGATCTGAATCTAAAATTCAGTCTTTTGGGTGGAAGTTGAAAAAGAACTGGTATTTTAAGGAGAAGTCAGTGCTTTAGTAATTGGGTTAGGACCATGACTCTTTGGTGATAGGAAAGTTGGGAAATAAGCCTTTTAAGCGGGAAGCTTCAAGACAGCAAATTGTCCTGAGAAACAGAAGATCTTGAGAGAAGGAGCATCTAGAGATTCCAGAAGAAAGAGACTACTTCTTCTCTACTTGTGGTAAAAGTGAAAAAGAACTGGCAATTCTGCATGCAAAGGATAAAAAACGTAAGTATTAGCCAGTAGGGTGTTCTGTATATTGTAAACCCAGCAACACCTGTGAAGATTTTTGTACTCAATGATCTTGGAGGTAATTTCCAACCTTGATGGTTCTGTGGTTCTGACATGTTAGGGAGTAGATGTGAATGTGGTTAATTTGGTCTTGCTTAACTTGCTTAAACACAATCTCACTGGACAGAATGCTCTTGGGATGTGAAGGGTAAAGGGACAAAAACTGAGGCTGGAGCTGTACTTGCTGACCCCTTTTTTGTGAAGGATTTGTACTGTTGGTTTGGCTGAAGGTCAAGGACCAGTCAATCTCTTACAATCTCTTACAGACTTCAGTAGCTGAGAAGACAGTTGAGAATAATTATACACCAAAACAGTCAGGTATTTTTATTTTGTTGTCATTTATATGGTAGCTGTACTTCTATCAAATTTTCATAGAGCAGAATCATAGAATATCCTGAGTTCAAAGGGACTCATAAGGGTCATGGACTCCTTGTGCTGTGCAGGACAACCTAAGAATCACATGAGCATGAGAGCATTGTCCAAACACTTGAACTAGACAGGCTTGGTGCTATGACTACTTTTTGAGAAGCCTTTTCCAGTGCCCAGCCACCCTCATGGTGAAAGACCTTTTCCTGATACCCAGACTAAATCTTCCCTGATTCAACTTCATGCCATTTCCTCAAGACTGGTCATGAGAGTGCAGAGATCGGTCCCCGCTCCTCTGCTTCACTTTGTGAGGATGTTGAAGATGTCAGCGAGTTCTCCCCTCAGTCTCCTCCAGGCTGAACAGACCAGGTGACCTCAGCTGTTCCTCATAAGGCTTCCCCTCCAGACCCTTCACCATCTCCATGGGCCTCCTTTGGATGCTCTCTAGTAGCTTCATGTCTTTTTACACTGTGGCACCCAGAGCTGCCCCCAGCACTGGAGGTGAGGCTGCCCCAGTGCAGAGCAGAGCAGGACAATCCCCTCCTTTGCCCAGCTGGTGATGCTGTGCCTGATGCCCCCAGGTCACAGTGGCCCTCCTGGCTGCCAGGGCACTGCTGGCTCATGTTCAACTTGACACTGACCAGGACCCCCAGGTCCCTTTGTGTGGCACTCCTCTCCAACCTCTTTTTCAGAGGTCTCACCATACACCCAGGGTTGCCCCATCCCCGGTGCAGAATCTGCCACTTGCCCTCGTAAAACTTCATAAGGTTGCTGATTGCTCAGCCCTCTTAATTTGTCAAGGGCTCTCTGCAGGGCCTCCCTCTGTGAGGGAGTTGACAGCTTCTCCCAATTTAGTGTTGTTGGCAAACTTACTTAATATTCATTTGAGTCCTGTGTCCAAGACATTTATGAAGATGTTGAAGAGAAGTGGGCCTATTGAATTTTGTCAATGTAAAAATTCTGTTACTGGGAATGAGATAATGAATTTTCTAGAGACTTAATAAAACATCATATTAATATTTGAAAGATGGAAACTGTATGTGGAAAGTTCCCACCCTACTGTGTCATAGTTGAGAATGAGAGCATTCTGCCTTGTCTATGTCTTACATTTTGTAGAAAGCTCTAAATGGCCCTGGAGTATCCTCCTGCCAAACAAGAACAGGTTTGTCAGTTAATTCGCGAAATACACAGTGCTTCAGGTACTTTAGTTTTCCTCTCTCGAGGGTGCCAGTCTTTTAAGTGCTGTTTTACATAGGCAAGGAGGTATGATCAGTATTTTAGACAATGTCAGCTAGCACTTTCTGAGGCATCTGGTTGGACCCATAGGCTTGAGTCCCTTACAAGGTAATTTATCCTTGCAGAGTGGGGATACTGCTTTATATCCCTATGATTCTTACTCTTATAGTAAGATCTAAACTACAGTGTGTGGCGTGTGTGCAATAGCAATTCCAGAAGCATAATTTCAGGAAGAAAATATCTGTGGGGAAAAGGAGAAGGAGAGGCATGGGTAAATAATGGGACAACACACACGATCAATATGATCTAAGTGAAGCAGTTTATTCGAAAAGCCGCAAGTATTCTTATACCTTAAGTGACAGTGCTAAAAATAAAGTTATAAGATAAGTTTTCTCACAGTGCCTTTTCCCACACAAAGTTTCACACAGTTTCCTCTATCCTAATTAGCGCTCTAAGTCCAGTATCAGAAGGCTACAGTAATAATTTCATCTGCCAAGCTCCTTCTCAGACACCTGGGAGTTAAGCTCCCTTTCTCACAGATGTTTTATGAGTGGCCTTGGAAAAGGAATGCAGAGGCCTATTTCTTACCTAAATGCAGAGGCTTATTTCTCATCTAACGAGTTTGGATTGCTCACTGTCTACCTATTTACTATATGTCTATATATATATATATATATATATATTTGTCTACATATAAGACATAGATTTCCTCCACAGGGAGGTGATGAGAAGAATACCCTTTTTTTTTGCATGGCATTTTCTATTTCTGGTGTTTTTCTCTCTGTGTACTTTGCTGAGTGCTCAGGTGTAGAAATCTGGAGGTGAAGTTGCGTAGCTCCCAAGAGTGGTTGTTTCTCCATGGTTTCGCTCCATGCTGGGTAGGGGTCTCCCTGTCAAATAACCCGGTGGAAAGCCAAGGCAAGCCCAATGCCCTGATTTGCATCAGAGCTTATCCACCTGTCCATAACATTTCTGTACTCTTGCACAGAAGTGAGGTTCCAATGAGCTGTGGTGACAAACCTAACATCACAATACTTGCATAGGTCTTCTTTTCTGTCATCTTTTGATTGGAATGCATTCAATGATTAAGTTGCAAGTTGCACTGCTGCTTATTAATAATATTAGTTCTTTTCAATTCCTAATAACTTCTGGAAAAGGATTTAATATGATTTAATTTTTAGTCCAAAAGCTATATCCCATAAATTGTGTCTGGTTCTTAGTTTAGTTAGAACAGTTGGGTTTATGCATGATGGAATTAATCAGCTCATCACCTTCTTTTTTGTAGGAAGAAAAACCTTATTTGATTCTTAATATGGTGGGTTTTTCTATCATTTAGCAGCACAGCAGCATCCACAAAATTGCTTCTGTTTTTATTCACAGTAGAGCAAAAACATGCATTTGCTTTTCCAGCTGTGATATGAAAACATTCAAGTTTTGAATCAGAAGATGTGAAGTAAGTGAGAGTCATGGTACAGTTCACTTTCCGCTCTGAGGCACCTTGTTGATTTCATCTCAGTCTCCCTGGAGACTCCACTTATCATTAAGTCAGAAGCTAGCCTAGGGCCTTCCTCTGTTATTTCTGCACAACCAGAATGGAATTTCAGCTTCATGGCCAAACAAGATGCATTGTGACGGTATCCTGTGGTTAGACTGCTTATTTATATTCAGTGAAGCTTAGCTTAGAGGAATGTGGAAGATACTGTCACTCTGGTCCCAGAAGATGTGTTGAACACTAACATGAGGATTAGGCTAATGTTTTGCAGAGGAAGATGGGAACAACAAGAGGGTAGAATTATATTCCTGTATTTGAAACTCAGGCTTCTATCTCGTAGTAATGGCATTTGGGATAGAATATGGTGACTACTTTAAGTGCAAAACATAGGATGCAGGGGTTTACATTTTTTAATAATTAGTATTTTCCTTCAGACAGCTTTTCATTTAAAAGAAGAAGAAAAAGTTCTGACTGCGTGATACGTGTTCTGATCTTGCTGAGGCAACGCTATGTGATGTCTGTGCGTAAGTTATGCTGTAATCACACTTGCTCTCTTTGAAAAAATATAGGTAAACACAGACCTTTCTGGAGATAACCAGATCAAACAAATTGGTTCCTTGAACATTTAAGCACTTGTGTGTCAAGGATGTTGTTCTGTATGGGGTTTTTGGACATGCGTGAGCTACACATCTTTGTCATCTTTAATATCATTATCTTCAGGCTTGAATGAGAGGCCATGTGTGTTACAGCAACCATCTGTGTAAGTAGAAGACCATCCTGTCTATTGTGGAGAAAAAATATTTATGAAATTCTTTCAGACCTTTACAGCATCACATTTACCTTTGTAAGAGGTTTTAGTTTAGATTGCTTATGATTAGTGGTACTACTTCATCAGTATGTTAAGAAAGTGGTTTCCCAAGTTTATCCTGTGTATTATTGCAGAAAAAGAGAAAGTGTAGCAGGATAATGATCCTTTGTCTTCAGAAGAGCAGACTTCTTGAGTCAGATTGTAGATCAGATCCCATGAGAGGTAGCTGTGGAGAGGTCTAAGACAGTTTTTTGATTGTCAAGAATAGCCTTCTTTGGGCATAGTAACTACATGTTTTGAAGTTCACAGACAGAGGGGATGTGTCAGGGGGTCCACATTGCAACTCTGACTGAACTCAGGTGTGAAAAGCACTCATACACCAGTGGAAGGGGCGATGGGCTGCATGGAAGAAAGAAACATTTCTCAAATGGTGTAGAAGAGCCAAACTCAGCTGGAACTGAAATTTGTGTTGGATGAGAAGGGCAGCAAGGGCAATCTAAGGAATGTTTAGACCTGCCGAAAAGATGAGGTGGTAGACCTAGTGACACAGAAAATAGAAAAGGCTGAGTAGCATTTTTTGTTCTTTTTTTACTGGTAAGGTCTGCTGTCAGGTCTCCTAAGCCTGTGTACACAGAGGCCAGGTTTGGGCCATGGTAAAGATTGAGTCAAAGACTTCTTAAACAATCTAGACTTATGGAGAAGGTCATGGAACTGAGCAAGGTGCATCCAGTGCTGCTAAGGATACTGGTCAATGTCCCTGTGAAACCTTTCTCTATGACACTCAAACAGTTATGATGCCTGGTTGAACTACGTTGTGACTAGAAGAAGGTACATATCATAGCTAACTTGAAGAAAGGTAAGATGGATTTGGGGAATTTCAAGCCTAATTGAAGTCTCCAGGGAGATCATTAAGCCAGTCTTCCTGGAAAGAATTTCTAGGCCCTTCAGGAACATGTGATCAGGTAAAGCAAACAACAGAATTACCTGTTCAGATTGTGCCTGACCAACCTGATTGCCTTGTACAATGATGTGATTAACAGTGTGGATGTGGAGAGAACAAAATAAGTGATGTAGCATCTTTGTATCTGAAGGGGAGAAACAGGACTGGATTTGTAGAATTCCAGGTGGGTGGAAAATGGGCTGGACTCATGGGTTCAAAGAGTAGGGGTTCAAATAGTGGCTGGTTAGGCATGACATTCCTCAGGGTTTTGAATTGCTAACATTTACTGTCTTCATCAATCACCTAGAAAATGGGATGGTGTACACCCTCAGGATATTCAGAGGTGACATAAAATTGGGGATGGAAATGATTGATAAGCTGGAGGTCGAGACTGGTATTCAGAGGCACAAGTGGTTGAAAAAGCAGACTGATGGGGACCTTCTGAAGTTCAGCAAAGGTGCTGAGCCCTGCACTTGGATGGGCCCAGTCTCATGCAACAGATACGCTGGGGACTGACTGGCTGCAAAGCTTTCTTGCCAAGCAGGATCTCAGAAGTCTGGTGGACAAAAAATTGAAGAAAAGTCAGCAGGATGCCCTTTGCAGCCATGAAAGCTAAGCCCACCCTGTGCAGCATTAGGAGTGGTTTAATTGAGGGAATTCATTAATCCCCTCAATTCAGCACTTAGGAGATGGTGCCTGGAGTGCTTTGTGCATCTTGGGCTCAGTAGTACAAGAAAGATGCAGACATACAGGAGGGAGTCTAGTGGTGAGCTACTGAGAAGGTTGCTGAAGCACATGATATTCAAAGGGAGAATATCCTGAGAAATTGTGTTGGTTTGTCTTGAAGAAGGAATGGCTTGGAGAGGGCTTTCTCTTTGTGGCTTTTTAGTGGGGGGTTGTTGAGAATTCAGACTTATGGAGGTGCAGAGGGAAAGGGTGCGGGTCAACGGGCTGATGTTGCAGCAGGAGAAGTTCTGAGTAGGAATATAAGGCAAGATTTCACAGTGAGAAAGGTTAATTGCTGGAGGAGATTGCTTCGAGAGACTGTGGAGACTGGAGATGCCCAAAGCTTGACTAGACAAGACTGAGCAATGTTATCTGACTTAGAAGTTGTCTCTCATCTTAGCAGAAATGTGGACTAGGCAGTCACCAAAGGTCCCTTCCAACATTGTTCTGTGGTTCCATTAGCAGCAGCATAAACGTCTTCTAGGAGGAGTCAAAATAAAGCGATGGAAAGAAAGCCATAAGACGAAAGACCCAAACAGTCAAAATTACAGAATTGAAATAAAAAAACGTGAGGAAGGAGAGTTGGTTGTATCTGATATCCTGTAATTTTGAAATTTAAATGCAATGAGACTTTATATGTTTGTGTAAAATTTATGACATATCCTACCCTTCTGTCTTGAGGCAGGGAGAAATGCCATATTAAGCTGCTCATTTTTAGCCAAAATTAATTATAAATCAATGTCTGGAAACAATCAGAATGTGGAACACATTTCTTGCAAGCACAAAAAAAGAGAAAAGAACACGAAATGGAACAAAGGAGAATTAGAGCTCTTATGCAGTATGAACAGACTGAGTTTTCTGTATTGAAAGATGAAGGATTGTTTCTTGTTTTACAGGATATAAATTTTAAGAGAAGTGTGGACAATGTCCCCCTCACCCTTTGCATTCCCTCATGGATTGCAGCTATCTTGGGATATTAGTCAGCCGCTGTTAATTCTCATGTGAACTCAGAAAAAGCAGATTAACTTGATACTGTATTAGTAAACTGTCTGGGAGTGGTTACAGAGAAACAGAAAGTTGCTCGATAGGAGGTATTGGAGTCTGAAACTGCAATCCCCAAACTTCTGGTTGTATCTTAGTCCTCTTGCATCTTCCTAAGAAAGAGTGAAAACAAAGTTGAACATATTACATACTTGCCGATACTGTAAATCTTGCTGCAAAGATTTATGAAGTTAATTTGGTTAGTTGGTACTGTGATGTAGTCAAACTGGAAAAATTATTATATCCTCTGTCAACTAGGTTCTTCTGTCTTTTGAAATTATAATTCAGGAGGATTGAGGAATTGAAACATGACAGTATTTGGTGGGCACAAATGTTTAAAACCATTGTCACAGCCCTGAAAGAAGTGACCTGCAGCAGCTGGCTGGCTAGTCTAGTCACTTGTGGCCAGACATTAAAATTCTTCCTCTTTTCTTTCCCTAAGCAAAATAAGTTTTTGATGGCTAGCTGTACATTTTTTTGACTCACTGTGATCAGTCTGAACTTTTTGTAGCTCCCATTTGAAAATCACTGGGATAGATTTTAACAAAATAAATTAGGCTTTCACAAGGAAATTTTTTATTAGTTGTTTGTCTTAGACTTATGAAATGTACTGCATCTGATATGTTTCAAAAGTGATATGACAAAATGAGATTAAAAAATTGAATAAGTTTTTAAAATTCAATACATTGTAAACGGAACAATGGATAATTGAACAAAATAGTGTAAGAAAGACTACAGCAATCAAAAATTTAATGATTATGTAGTATAATGGAAAGGCAGAAGGCAAATCTCAAGGCAGATAGCAGGATAATGGGATACTGAGAGTAGGAGATTAAATAAATATGGCTTACTGAACATGACTTCAGGTCCAGATACTGAGTATTGCAGTAAGTATAATTTTAATGTGTATTTCATTGAAGTGTTTTTCAAATGCTCTTAACAGACATTTACCTTTGTAATTTACGCTGGTTTCAGTAGGACCCACATTCAGCCCTTCCTAAACACTTATAAAAATTCCTTACATCCAGTCTGGCTACAGTAGGGCATATTAAAATATTAAAATATATAAAAATCATTGTAGTAGCAAGCAATATTGTTGTCCAGTGAAAGACATCCCGATTCTTGCGTGTGTCCTGTGACTGAAATGACACGGACTTTGTAAGCGGGTTCAGTGAAACATGCCACACCCAGGTATCCACAGTGAAGCGCCCTTGTCCCTTTGTTAGATCAGCATGCCGTGTTTCCAGGGGCAGGATCGTGCCTTGGAAGGGCGGATGGAATTCCCGATCCAGTCTCCGTGCGTGTGCTGTCCCGGCGCGGCCACGCGGGGGCAGCCGGACACCGCCGATGGACTCGGCCTCCGGCGGTTCCAGCGTCCCGGCTTTCCCCTCGGTGTGACAGCGCTGAAAGAGTTGTGAAGTTCTTTCACTCAATGTTGAGTGACTGCAGCATTGCTCAGTAGGGACTCAGTAGGAGCACGCTAGTAGCAAAAGTTGTAACGAAAAATAAGTGATACAGGCTTTTGAATGGCTTCTGCTCTGATGCACAGTATTTCTGGTTTGCAGAACAGCATTCATCACTTCAGCGTGGTTTGGATTGCCTTTTTTCAGTTTTAGCTTCTAATTAGCTTGATACAATCTTAAGAGCTGCAGTGTGTTAGTTTAGGAAGAAAATCGTGCTGGTGTCCTTGCGCATCATGTATTGATTGCCCTTGAGAATTCATACACACACTCATGTTTATATGAACCTGATGTTTCTGGAGGGTCCTTCCAAAGAATTATCAATGTAAGTGCTACAAAGATGGCATGCATTTCATGTTTTGAAGGTGGCATGTGTAAAAACTTGTCTTCACATCTATTACATCGTTACTGCAGGCACGTAAATGGTGGTGGTTGCATAACTCTTTACAATAGAAATCCTACCTTTGTTGTCTCATGATTCAGACAAGTACTGGATTGGTGCAGTGTATCGTTACATTTCTAGAACTTTATCAGAACCCTTAGCGGAAAAGGGTCACTGAAAATCTCTGAGTAATAATTCAAAATAGCGTAACAACCACTTAGCTGTAATTACATAACAATGCAATTCTTTTTTCAAAACTGCTTTGGATTTATGCACAATTCTATAAAAGCCCCTACTGAATAATGCTGTAGTCACTTAACACTGACTGAAAAAAACCGTTCTTTTAAATCTTCAGGTAAAGAGTTGCATTTCAGTTAGGAGGAGCATTAAGGTACAAAATGGGGACTGAATGCCAAGTGTTGTCCAGGGTATTCTGAATCTCACTGGCTCTTTTGTTTTGCTATTTGTTGTTGGGTTTTTGGGTTTTTTTAAATATTTTTTCCCCTGCAAGTGGGATTCTTGTGTCTGATTCACTAGCTCCTTTCATTTAGACTACAGCTTGTGCCATGCATGGCTGAAAAACTTACTGAAGCAGGAATCAGTCCTGTGTATGTCATGGACAAACACTTCAATTAACCAAGACAGCTCACAAGATGAGGTCCTTGAATATTCTTCTAATCAGAGGCACCCGTTTGTTTGCAAGAGCATAATGAGTATATGTGGAGCTGAATAAATCAATCCAGATTAAGGGAAAAAAATAATCCAGGAGTGCTATCTTTAGGTTAGCTGCAGACCTATGTTGGAATAGAAAGCACAGTAAAAAGTGTGCTGCAATTCTAAAATAGAAAGTAGTGGAAACTAATGAGAAGATTTTTACTTCAAGTTGCACTCTTCATCACCTGTAAATATACTTTTCAGTCTACAAGAAAAACATCTGTATTTTCTGTGTTTTTTCCCTAGTAGCTGCATATGTGTGTATGTTTCTACACTGCTATTGTTAAAACAGCGAAACCAACAACCTAGGACTTTCTCATGGAATCACAAACCAGATGAGACCCTTAAGACAGTATGTGTCTCATTTCAGGCTTTAGGCTGTCAGTGCTCTGAAAAGGTGAAAATGAAGTAGAGAAGGATATATTTTCTGAATCTTAATATCCAATTCGAAATAATTTTGAGAACACTACTTTCAAGATGTAAATTGTTTTAAAGTGTCTTAATATGTAATTCCAAATCTTATAGCAATACTTCTTTCAAGAAGTACATTGTTTTAAGGGTTTTGTTATTTAAAAAAGAAAAGGAAAAAAAAAGGCAGTGAAAACTGGTGGGTATAATTTGGTCCTTGTATGGGGCTTGCATGCCAGATTTTGGTAGTGGGGCTGTTTGCAGGGGGCCTGCAGGGGTGGGTTCTGTGAGAAGCAGCCAGAACCTTCCTTGTGTTCAGCAGAGCCAGTCCTAGGCAGCTCCAAGATGGATGTGCCATTGGCCAAGGCTGGGCCTGTTAGAAGTAATGATAACTCCTCTGTGACAACTTATTCAAGAAGAAGAAAAGGAAATTATTGCACAGTTGTAATTGTGGCCAGAGAAGTGAAGAGTGAGAGGATCAAGAGCCCTGCAGACACCAAGGTCCATGAAGGAGAGGTAGGAGCTGCTACAGGCACCAGAGATGAGATTCCCCTGCAGCCCCTGGTGCAGCCCATGGTGAAGGAGCTCCATGGGGATGCAGAGTTCCACTTGCAGCCGCTGGAGGAGCCCCACACCAGAGCAGGCGGGTGCCTGGGATCAGGAAGGCTAAGGCACAGCTGGAGCTAAATTTTACAAAAGGTGTGAGAAATACTAAGGGCTTCCACAGGCACGTTAGTCAGAAAAGAAAGACACCACTCCACACAACCCTAACAAATAAGACAACTGACATGGAGACACTGAGGTGTTCAAGAACTGCATTGCCTGTTTTCACTGATAATTCTCTTCCTGCTGCTATCAAGTCCCTGCATGTCAAGAACTAGAGGAATGAATTAGTGTTTACCATAAGACATCAGGCTCAAGACCATCTAAAAAACTAAAAATAGGAGACAGAATGAGATGCATCCTAGAGTCCTGAGGGAACTAGCAGATGTAATTGTTAATCCAAAAGCTCAATGCCCAAATAGAAAGAAATCCTGAATGCTGCCTCTCAGGAGTCCATATTGGGACCAATACTGTTCAATATCTTCATATCAGCATAGACAGTGGGAGTGAATACATCCTCAGCAAGTTTGCAGATAACACCAAGATGAAAAGAAGGCCAGGTGCAAGGTCCTGTATCTGGGTCAGGGCAGTGACCAGTATCAGTATTTGTTGGGAGATGAGTGGGTTGGTGGCAGTTCTCAAGGGAAAGAGTTGGCCATATTGGTAGATTAAAAATTAGGTATGAGCTATCAATTTGCACTTGTAGTGTAGAAAGTTAATCATATTCTGGGGTGTATCAAAGTGGGCATGGTCAGCAGGTACAGGGGGTGATTCTTGCCTTCTGCTCTTGTGTGACCTTACCTGGAGTACTGTGTCCAGCTCTGGGGCCCCCAGTACAAGAAATACATGGATCTGTTGGAGTGGGTTTAGCTGATGGCCACAAAAATAATCAGAGGGCTGGAGCATCTTTCCTGTGAGGAAAGGTTGAGCGAGCTGGGGCAGTTAAAGCCTGGAAAAGAGAAGGCCGCAGGGAGAACTTACAGCAATTTTTCCATATATGAAGAAGATGAGTTAGCAGAAAGACACCACAGAGGCTTTCTGAAATTGAAAGAGGGTAGATTTAGACTGGATATAAGGAAGACATTTTCTATGATAAGGTTGGTAAGACACTGAAACAGGTTGCCCAGAGAAGTAGATGGCTCCATCCCTAGAAATCTTTAAGATCAGGTTGGATGGGGCTTTGAGCAGCTAGATTTGGTGAAAGATGTCCTTGCCTTGGGCATGGGGGTTGGACTACATGAAATATTAATGTCTCTTCTAATGCTACTCAGACTGTGATTTTGTGTTATTTGTTGGGAACAACTCAATTTCCTACCTGTGTCTTGTGATTGTCCATCTAAAAAGGTACAAGGCTGTACTTGCTGTTTCTCATTGGAATATGCAAATCATATCGGAATATGACTGGGCTTCTTTTTTCGCAGGCTAGGTCAGATGTGTCTTGATTTTATCACCCATACGACAAAGATCAGCCTTCAATGAGCATTAATGAGAGCAGAGTTTAGTCCTTGAATTAATAATATGTGTGGAAAGTCATCATGACAGAATCAAGCATGAGTCAGAATTAGCAAAAATGTTAATGGAGTCATATTCCCACCATATTGCTCAGTACGTCTGGGTTGTGATTGCCTTAGCTTGGGACAGTGTCGACTCAGGTTTCCTCAGCTTTGTAATAGTACTGGAAGGAAGCCAATGTATTAGAAGTATTGTCTGTGACTGTGACTAAGGAACATATTTTTTAATAAGCTGTTTAATGAACTGCAAATGTTTGCATTTTCTTCCTTAGATTTCTACTTTAGATTGACTAAATGCAAGCTGCAGGAAAAAAAAACCCCAAGCAACACACTTGTTTAGCTTTGGCACTTTTGACCACTCTAATAGAGACATTATTGTTCAGCTGCAGCTCACTTTATTTTCACATTTTCACAGCGAAGAGATATAGATGAGAGATGGAAAGTGGAAAATTAATTTGGGAACAGTCACTTTTAACTTTTCTAGGACCTCTGAAAGCATTATAAACGCTCTGAATCCCTAGGGAAATACAATGCAGTTTTGAGATGCTTGGCAATCCAGGAAAGAGTAGAGTCATAAGAGGCAGTGCCTCTGTATGCTGACCTGAAGAAGGATTGCTCAAAGTTCTGGCTTCTTTCCCATGAAAAAAATAGGTTGGAAAGCCACAGATCTATTTTCTGTCTTTCTGGAATGTGTAAGTTTCCATGTTACTGCTCATTTCTGTCTTATTTTTGAAAAGCCCTGACTTTTTCTGTGCTCTAGTGGTTTCAAGAGTTCATAGAGCTAAAACTTAAAGACACCGGACTTACTTTTCTTTCCCCAGACTTCCACCACTGCTTGCTGTTGTTTTAGGTATGCTCTGAATCAAGGAGCTTGGACTGTACTAAGCCTTACTCTCTTACAGGAAATTGTTTCCTCTAAGTTAATGAATATTATTTTAAAGTGGAAATATTTCTGGTAAGTTTTATCACTGACTGATAATTTCAGGAAACAGTTTTTTGCTAGGCAACCTTTGGGTTCAGTATATCTTAAAGAATATAAAATACTTTTTCTTATCTGTGTTTGAGGTAATTCTGATATCCAGCTATTAGCTGATTCGTGAGTTCTGTGTTTGGATATAGCAGAATGCTTCTGTGGGAAAATAGGCTTCATTCTTCCTTGATATCCTGCTGCCAGCTTTCATAAGGCTACATCTGTAGAAGTGTCACAAAAAATAGGCACTTACAGGTAGAAAAGTGATTTGAGCTTAGAAAAGTTCTGTGTAAGATATTTAGAATGTAGCTCTGCTAATTAATGAAAATAGCCAACACAGGGAAAAGAGATCAGAAAGGAGACAGAATTAGCTTAATAAGATGTTTGTCTTGCTTCTAAGTGGAAGTTAGAGACTTGCAATAACAAGATTCTTAGCAAGGCAAAGGCTTTTTGCCTATTACAATATTGCTGCTTTTTCCAGAAAAGAGCAGGAAGCTCTTGTAAACAGGACTCTTAAACACACATGAAAGCTATGGGTTATTTTCTATTTATTCTTATGCAGTTTTACTGTGAGCATTAATGTATTCTTGTCCACCAAAGTATCAGGTATTACTATGAAAGCTAGATGTGTAACGTAGCATTAGTTTCTTCATTGCTAAATTCTGTTTATATATTTGGAATTAGCTGGGGGTATTTCAAAGATGCTGGCCAGAATTCTGAGCTTAACTGAAACATTTTGGTGAGCTATATGTAAAAAATATGTTAGCGTAGTCTTCCCTACACTGTTTCCTGATATACCCATTGGAGGGAATAGTTAGTCAATGCTTCAATTCTCAACCTGTCTACCACCACTGGCAATGTCGTGTCAGTGATAAAATTTGCCAGTCTGTTTGATGGAGGTGAATTGTTTTTGGCTATCTGTTCGGGGATGTAGTCACTAAAAGGAGTATGGAAAGAAAGAGTAAATTCCTCTGGGCATAAATGTAGTGATTGGAAGGTTCAGGGCAGCATACAGAAGTCTGTGTCAGAGTGACAATGTCCTTGTAAGGCAGTTTATGTGGGTACCGTATCTAACAGTATTTGGGATGAGGCAGAGGTGGGGTTGGGAGCTCTGATGTTGCTCATATGTCATCAGCAGGTTCTGATCTAAAAACCAGCAGTTAGAGCAGCTTGGTGGTACTGCTCTGAATTTCAGAGCAAGGACTGTCTAATTTATGGGAGTCCTTTTTAATCCCTGGTGAACAGCAGAGAATCAGAAGGTTGCAAAGTGCTCTCAAGTAATTTTAACATCCTTTCCCAGTGTGTTTTATTACATTTGGCAGATGCTGCATCATGTCTTAGAGGAGTTGCACTGCATCTTATACTTTTTCTAAGGTCACCCCATATCTGCCTGTGTTATCATTGTTTTGACAGCAACTTTCTGAAAGCACATTTCTGTAAATGAAGTCCAGCGATAGTAAGGAAACAGATTGTGACTGAGCTATTCCAGTAAGACTAATGGCAACTGCATTTTCTAATCTGGGGAAGAAATTTATTCCCTTTTTATGGTAACTGCATTTTCTAATCTGGGGAAGAAATTTATTCCCTTTTTATGGTGGCAGAAATGAAAGAATTCCATAATTGAGGGAAATATTTTCCTATCTGTATGACAGACCATGACAGGTGCTTTTCTACAGACACAAGTGAAAGCACTAGGCAAAGGTGCTTTGAATAAATGAATAAAAGATTAAAGCTAAGGTTTACTGTATGGTTCTGATATGAAAATTTGTTCATAGTATTTCCTGAAAATTAATTAATACACAGGAAGCCAAGCTGATTCCTGATTGCTCATACATAGTGCAATCGCAAGGTGGAAATAAACAAAACAATTAGACAAGCTTTAGTGTTACGGGAATAAGAGTAACATTTGTTTATCAGTATTTCAGCTATATTCCTACCATTCCGAGACTGAAATTCACTGTTAGACAAAAGCTGGTCTCATCCCTCTGACATGTTATTTTGAGGGCTCCATGGACCATGGTTGGTTGTTTTTACTGAACCCACTGTAATGAACTGCCTTGTTTTTGTTACCCAGTGCTGTGAGCAGTATATACCAGAATTCTGCAAATGTTTTTTTGGTTTCATTTCCATCTGTTAGTTAAGCTGTTGAAGCAGTCCACCTTGCTTACAATGTATAATCACAAGAATTGTGTTTATTGGTTTATTGTGCTAAACAGATTCAACGCCCCGATGATTATTTTGTTGGCTCTGAACTACTTCCCTTTGTGAGGCTGTGTATCATTAACACAACATCAGAAACAGAGTCAGCCTCCACTGACAGAAGGTAATTTCAGCTCACATCCTAGTTTTCCTCTACAGAAAATTTTGCATCCTTTACAAACAAGGCATAACCTTCACCTGAGTTCTGTAATTAGTTTGTGCCTTTGAACTGAGTATTTGTAAAACGAGAATAAGTGGTTAGGATAGGTAGATGGATAGATAACCCAATTAATAAATAATTTGGTTATATAAGCACCTTGTGAAAGTTACCATGACACTTCTATCAGAACTGTCAGTTTTCCCTTTCAGTGCATTATTCTTACTATATATTCTTACTTATATATTCTTACTATAAAAAAAAACTTCTTACTATTCTTACTTATATATTCTTACTATAAAAATGAGAGTAACTACATTGTATTTTTCATACCCCTGTTTTACTTCCATGAAGACAGTCTGTCTGCTCACAATCAGGAGACCAAACTCAGAAGTAACTTCTTTTTTTCCTCATTGCTGATATTTTTTTACACCATGTAGTGATCTAACACAGTGACACATTTAAAATCTCTTGAAATCCTGTTAAAATGGAAACTCTAAAATGGGAGAAAATAATAGACTATCTTGTTATGATTTGAATATCTTCTATACTTAGGCATAAATGGGTTCTGAATGTGAGCTTAGATTTTGTTATTATAATATATGTATTTTTTTTGTAAACTGCTCCACTTTTTTCCAACTTAGAAAATTTGTTGTTTCATGAGAAGTTGCATGATATTCAATTAACACAAAATTTAAATTAGTCTTCTAAGAAAGAGAATTATGCAAAAGAAAGTAAGAGGATGTTGGGTAATTATGTTGAGGGGTGATTCTTTGTAACATTAAACTGGTCCTACTCAAACAGATGAGATTTTAAGGTGCATCTGTAATATCCAACAGCTTCTTCTCTCAGAGAAAAGGGAAGACAGAACACAGTCACCTTAGGAATCACGCTTTGTATTACTCTTCCGCATTTATTCAGTGAGTCTAACGTGGCTCTGTGATCCTCCAGTCAAATGTAGGGGTATGACCTATTTTGAGAAACAACAGTCAGAAATGTTAGGAACTCAGGCAAGGACTGATGTTCATGCTTATTTTGATATAGTGTTTCAACACAGGAAATGGCATGGTGACTTTTAAGGAGTGGTAGAATAATAGGACTTCCTGTGCTTTGTTTTCATTAGTGGAAGCCAAAAAAGCTTTCACTCTAGCCTTACTCACAGAGCCTTTCATACCACTGATGACAGTGAAACTGCTGCTTGTATTTTAAATGTTCCCGAAGACAAATATTTGACAGCTTAAACACTGTCCCAGTCAAATCTTCTAAAAGATGTTGGGTATCTCCACATAGCAGTGAATTAGATGAGATTTGGGAAACTTGATGGGACACGCTTGAGAATTCAGTTTGTAATACCACTGTTGTTGTAAGCATTTTATTTGCTTCCTAATTTTAAGGCCTACAATTGTATGTGTTTCTTCCAGATATTTTCCAAGACATCAAAGTTTGTTACATTAACCCTCATTTCTCTGTGGATCTGTCACGTCCATATTTCACTGATCTTCTCAGTGTGTAACTTAGTGCCTGGAGTAGCACTGATGAGTCTTTTAAGCTAGAGAATCATGCAGAAGAAAGTAAGGGATGTTCAGGGTTGGTTTCCTTGTTTGTTTCTTTGTTGGTTTGGTTTTGGTTGGGTTTTTGTTTGTTTGTTTTGTTTTTGTTTTTGTTCTGTTAAAAAAGCTCTAATGAGCTGGTGTCTAGGCACTGAGATGGCCATTCTAACTTTGACTCAGATTTTCTATGTTCCCCTGGGAAAACCACAGACCTCCAGAGGTGCAGTTATGAGATTTGACTTTAGCCAAAACCAACAGTTCATGTGCCCCATGTCATGTGCCACCTCAGTTGTGCTGCTGCAGCTGAGAGTACAAGTCCAGAGCAGTTTACGCCTGTTCCCCATCTGAACTGTCACAAATTTTACCTGCCCCTCTTCATGCCTTCTTGTTCTTTTTCTTGTACTAGTAACTACATTGTTTCCATTGTTCAATTAAGTGGGAGGTGACTAGGGTAAAATATTTTGCTACTGCCACCACTAAAATACGTATTTTTTACCCTGCTTGCTTCCTGCACCATCTGCACACAGAGCCACTGCAGAAGAGAAGGTCAGAAGATGGGCTAGGAGGGAAGTTTTCAGGATTTAAAATGCATGAGGCTGCTGTGGCACCATACTGCTACCTTTGCCTGAGGTGTAGACAATAAATAATACATGTTACACAAGCCTGTGTAATTTCCTATTTCTGCTAAAACTACAAATACTGGAGTGAGAGAGGAGCATTAAGACTCACTAAGTGATGTGCTACTGATAAAGCAATGTGAAGATGACAAATTATAGCCTATTTTTCATCTGTTCTGTAGCTGTTTATGAAAAGATTTCATAGAATCATAAAATGGCTTGGGTTGGAAGGGACTTTAAAGACCATATGGTTCCAATCACCCTGCCATGGACAAGAACATGTTTCTCTAGACAAGGTTGGTCAGAGCTCCATCCAGCCTGGCCATAAACTCCTCCAGGGATGGGGCATCCACAACTTCTCTGTGCAACCTGTGCCAGTGCTTCACCATCCTCATAGTAAAGAATTTTTTACTAATACCTGATCTAAACCTACTCTCTTTCAGTTAGAAGCCATGGCCCCTTGTCCTGTCACTACATGCTCTTGTAAACAGTCTCTTCATCTTTCCTGTAGGTTCCGTTCAGGTGCTGGAAGGCCGCAATTAGATCATCCTGAAGCTTTTTCTTTTCAAGAGTGAACAATCCCAATTCTCTCAGCCTGTAGGAAAGGTGCTTCATCCCTTTGATGAACTTGGTGGCCTCTGATGGACTCGCTCCAACAGGTCCATGTCCTTCCTGTGCAGGGACCCCAGAGCTGGATGCAGTGTTCCAGGTGGGGTCTCAGCAGAGCAGAGCAGAGGGGCAGAATCCCCTCCCTCCCCTGCTGCCCACGCTGCTTTGGATGCAGCCCAGGACACGTTTGGCTCTCTGGGCTGTGAGTGCCCATGGCTGGGTCATGTCCAGCCTCTCACCCACCAGCACCCCCAAATCCTTCTCCCCAGGGCTGCTCTCCATCTGTCCATCCCTCAGCCTGTGTAGGTACCGAGGGTGGCTCTGACCCAGGTGCAGCACCTTGCACTTGGTCTTGCTAAACCTCGTGAGGTTCCCATGGGCCCAGTTCTGGAGTTTGTCCAAGCACCTCTGTGCACCTCTGTCCAAGCACTTGGACAAGCTTGTTTTGAGTCTGTAGTGTTTTAATAATGCCAGAATCACTGTTAATATTTGGGCTACTCATAAACTGTGGATTCCTTGCTGACTCATATTTTATTTTGTATATTCACTGTAATTTTGTCATTAAATGAATTATCTTTGGAGTGATGGCAGAAGGGAAGGGGGAAGAATTACATCAACCTCCTGGTTCCTTTTTTTTCTGAAGAAAGTGAAAACTTCCTTCTGTGAGGAGTCAGGACAAAAGCACTGTTGTTTGATGGATCAGGGCACATGGCTGAGTAAACTAGAATTAACCTAATATTCTCATTTTGTTTTCTATGGGATTTTGAGTAATTTGCATCATCCTTTTTGTGCACTGTCTCCAGCCACAGTGAGGTTCTTAAGTCCATGTTAGCAGGGCCTGTCTCTCTTCATACATTGTATAGTGTGCAATGCAAGAGGGGCAGTGGCATCTGTCTGTCTGTCTGTACACATTGCCATAATGAATACTTGATTGCTTCCTGGAAACTTAGTCACTATTTGACTAGATGATGACTGGTAAAGTAGTGCTGGTGTTCAGGTTAGATTGAAATCTTAAGTCCTTGTAAGGACTTCAATGCAAGATCAGTCATGGGGACTGCATCTGGGTAATGCTCTACCTTATTTACTTGACTTTTTCCAGTTAAATAGCTTTGGTTGTTTTCTCAAACCCCATCTGTTCTTACTTCCCTTATTTAAGATGGAAATCTTTTCACTGATTTTTTTCCTTCGGAGATCTGGAAAAACTGGTGAACTCTGCTCTCCATTGAGGACAACTGACTGTGGCATCCATGTGCAAGTCCTGATCCAACTAAGTGTCCACTTCCTAAGTCAGTGGTAAACTACACTTAAAATGAAACAAATGCCTTTTTGAATTGAAGTTTTAAGTGTCAGAGTAATTTTACCTCAGAAACCCTTATGCTTAAAGAAGAAAAAGATTATTTTATTTTCCAAAGAAGATCTCTAGAAAGTTTTGCATAGATCTGAAGTGCAGATTTCTTCGATTAGCTCAATTGTGAACATTTTTGCTTTCATTTGTCAGTGTGAAAGAATGTGTCACTTATCCTTTTTTCCTTTTTTGCCTCAGGGAGCAATAATGTAATATACTGTACATCTTGAGGTGATGTCTTGCCTGTCAGAATTTGTTCTAGATCACTAGTTTGCCTGATGCAAGATGGGGTCAAACCGCATATCAATGAAAAGTCTCTCAGTTGCCAACTGCAGTAATAAAGCTAATATTCAATAGGAGAGAAATGTGTTAAATCAAGCCAGATTCTTAATAATTTTGTAGCTCCTTGGAGCTAATTTCTGAATGTAGAGAAACCTTTCTGTAAGCATATTACATTAAAGAAAAATTCTAATTTTCATTTGACACATGGAACACCTTAGCTCTTGTGCCCTCAGCTGTTTGAAACGAGCAGGATGTCTTTCATAGTTGTCCTTATTGGCTAACGATGGAGAGAAGTACAAAACCCAAAATTTTTAGGGGCTAGAAAGGAGGAAAAAGAAGTTATGATATTTCTCAAAGAGCATAATGCTGGAGATGTGCTTGCTATACTTTCTTATTGAAAGGGAGAGTTACCGGATAAGTGTGACGAAGACTTAATCTTCTTTCTGGCTTCTGGACATCCTTGCAAAGATAATCCGATCTGCACTGGTGTCTCCACACCTGTGGAAAAATTTGCCTTTTAGAGAAGTATTTTTGTGTGGACAAAGTTAACAAAGCAAAGGTTGAAGAGAGTAAATGATTCTCAGACTTCTGACTGGGAACTACTGTTTGGCCACTTGAAGTGACATCCTGATGTTGTCTTTGAAATACAATAAAAAAGGCACAAAGACAAAAGTCCTTTTTCAGAATTTTGTTTTCAGAACTGATGATAGACACCTCTTACATGCATTTGTAAAGAGAGGGAAATACAGTATTTTTGTTACATGTAAGGGGAGCTGGTACTGGTAATGGTACTGGATAGAGCTAATAGTACTTTTCTGTGCACTATAGCTGCATTTGTGGACAAATAGTCACCAGCAAATTTTAATTATAGTTTTTCTATTTCTAGTGATATACTATATTGTTAATATTCTTGACATTGAACTATAAAAAATAAGGCTGTAAAAGTCACAGTAATTTACTCAACTCTGCAAGGTGTTCCTAGTACTGCATAATATTCTTTATAACTTCTCTAGGAGGATATAAATTCAACCCAGTGCTCCACAACTTCTTTGGGGATCAGATCAATAGGAGACAGGGAATATATTAGAGGTTTGCCTTTCCCACAGAGGGAATTTGTCAGGGAGAGAGCTGCAGTGGGTCTACCTGTTTTCTGTTGAGCTGGTTCTGGCTTACTAATGAATTGTGTGATTTCTGACTCCTGTGTGCTGACAGAAATGCAAAATGAGGGAGAATAAGATGCTTGTTACCTGTTCCCTCTGCCTTACAGAACAGGCAGACTATTTGTGGGCAGAGACAAAAGGGTGTTGATTTTATGAGGGGTAGGTGATCTGAGCTTTGTTTCTCTGGACATATCTGTACGGTGATGCTGGCTTGCAGCTTAGGTCAGTGTGCCCTCCTCATCCATGCTGCTGATGTGCTGACATACATACTAATTAGTCTGCAGCCAGTGAGTCGCAATGGAGGACACTTCAAGTAAGAGATTCAATAGCTCAGTGCTTTTAGCTAGCTAATAAAACAGATTCTGCAGGTGTTACGACAAATTAGTGTGAATTCCAGATGTCTAGCAAACATCAAACAGAGAAGAACAGTAACAGAAAAAAAACCCTTTTCTGATCTCGGTGTTGTGCCTGTTTTTGTGAAATTATACTTCACAAGTCCAGATTTATACATGTACATGACTCATTATTTTTATGAAAAAAATGTGAATAAAACCGACTTGACCTCAGTGCTCTGAAATGTCTGACTTAAATGTGAACCAGACTGGGTTTGCTTGCTTTATTTTCAAATAGACCATTTGATACTTTAACAGCAGTTTTCTGGTCTTCATTCTTATAAATATTTTCTTTGACTATTTCAGCCGCTCTTCAGATTGTGTCATGGTTTAACTGCTAATGAACCAGGTATCATGACCCACTTGCTCACTTCCTCACCTGTGGGATGAGGGAGAGAATCAGAAGGGTAAAATCTAGAAAACTCATGGGTTGAGATGCAGCCAGTTTAGCAGGGAAAAACAAAAGCTGCAAACTCAAGCAAAGCAAACCAAACCAATTGGCTAGGTATTCTAAACACATCTAAGAACCAACTGTGTAAGGTCGTCTTTTTTCCATCTTCCTTGGGATTTTTCTTTTCTTATGCCATTTCTTCAGCCAAGAAGACCATTAAACTTTTCGGGATACATTTATAATTTCAAGTATTGTAATAGTTATTCAGTGTGCTCTGCCTCTGAAAGTGGTCAGTGCTAATGAAAAAATTAAGAAAGGCAGGGACAAATGTGGTGATACTTCCTCAATATATCTTTTCCAGTATAGACTTTCTGGCCCAGAAGAAATATGAGTTTGGGCTTTTTGCCTCCACTTAAACTTTTTTCCCAATGTGTTTGTCCAGTTTCTTGTTGGATTCAGTTATCCACAACATTTTGCAGCAGTGAATTCCTCAGAGAGGAAAGAGATCATACAGCTTGTCACAGACACATGGATTTGCAGCCATTATTCCCAAACATAACATAATACTTCTCTCTAGTCTATGGTTAGACCTTTAAAATTTCTTTCTGAGTGGGATTAGAGTCTTGTTCCTTTCCTGGCACTTCCAGCACATTTAAGGAGCAGATTGAATCAATGTATTGTTTTCAATAAAGATAATTTTTTAGGCTATAAATTCTACTTATATATGACATAAAAGAAACTGGACAGCAGCCATCTACAATCTGGATATTACAATGCCTAAATTCCACTTGCAAATCTAGCCTATAAGCTTGAATAAGGCATTTTGTCCTACAGAATGTAATGTCTCCTCAGACGTATTGTAGAGCTTCATAATTACCCTTATATTAAGCAAGACATTTACCTTCCAAACCCTCATTTCCTTCTGTTTTCTAAGTGATGATTTTTCTCCTGAGCTTATATTATCTATCTTTGTGTGTTGTTTAGCAGTGTTTTAAAAAATTAAAATAGAATATTTATTCTCTACTTTCTAGTTGAGAGCACCACAAAAACCCATCATGTCAATATATAATTTAATTATGATTCCCTATAATGAAAACTGCAGTTTAGACAAAAGAACATTTGAACATCTTAAAAATCAGCAACGATGAACAAAGGCACAGAGTTGCTTCTGTACATAAAGAAAGTAAAAAGCTGGTAGGGATAAGATAGAGGTGGGTAAAATCATGAGTTACTATAGAAAGATGTGAATATTCCCTATTCCACATAATAAAGAGCCCTCAGGGCACCAAATTAAACTACAAAGTGTAGGTTTTAAAAGCTGGGGGTTAATTGTTTATTAGAGGTATCTATCCCTACATTACAGAATCATATCTTTGTATTTTGACTTTGGGAGAGGTTAAGAAGCAAATTAAAGGCTATGAATTTGCATAGCATCATTTCTGATCACATAGACTTTTGCATTCAAGAATTGTGAAATACTGAAGCAACAATTAAGTGAGGCTTTGCACGCATTTAAGTGCAGTAGCCGAATTATTGAAGCAGCTTTAGACAAGGTCCTGAAACCTCTTACATTTGTTCTAGATTAGCTTTTCCTGCCTTAAATGAAGGAAGTTAAACACGTGACTGCATGATTTTGTAAAACTCCCAGATCTTGTTTTCCCTGAGGCATTACCACTACTATCTAAACTATATAGCAAAGTGGTTCTTTGAGTTTGGCATTTATATGCTTTGTCCATTCATTTCACTGCTTGCAGTGAGTCACAGGTTTTCTTTCCATTGACTCATTTGCTTTTAGACCTTCCAACTGTGAACTTACAGCATCGCAATCTGCGGCTGAAAGATAACCATAACCATCTAGAAAATGTAAAACATTTCCTAGAGGCACAAAATCCTGGGGTCACTGTAATGCCTTATCTTTAGGCAGAAGCTAGGCCAGTTTACATGCAGGCACTGCAGATTTTAACACAATCCAGTGCTGCAAACTGCTTCTGCAGAAGCCAGATTTTGCCAGTGGACCAGGAACTTCTTGCTGCAAATCCTCATATCTAGAAACTGTTTTTACGGAAAGAATGGATAGTGTGCATGCAAACTGGTAAATTGTGCTTCCCTCTTCCGGGGATGGTGGTCCAGTCCTGTGTTTGCTGCCAAGACTGGCTTTAGATCAGCTCCATGTGTCAGGACAGTCTTCCCGTTGTTGTGTGGGGGTGGAGTGGAAACAGGAAAAGCAGTATGATAAGCTCCTGCTTTTTCCAATTTCAATTTTGTAGTCTGTGTGAATGCATTTATTTACTAGGATCCAACACCTGTAATATAGAAAGAAGATGCTATAATCCTGTGCTGAGTTTTGTTTTGTTAAATGTTAGGTATTTGGAGTATGCCTGTGTACTCCTGTGTTTTATAAGACTCCCTGTGTAGTCACAGTGAAATACTGTGACTATAAATCTCCATGTATGGTCACATAAGAAATACTTATTTTTAATGGAAGAGGAAACTGTGAAAAAGGGCCGTGAGAAGATCTGTGCACCTGGAAGTACTAACTTTAGCAAAGTCTCCAAGGGCATTAACATTTCTAATTTCTAGAGTTAATGTTCTTGCTCAACATGGGTTTCAGCTGATATTTTCTGGTATTCACTTTCCAAAATGAATCATCTTTGGGGACTGAGAGACAATTACTTTGTTTTCAAAGTATATATATCTCAATAATATAAATATATCAAAAACAATTTTACAGACAGAATAGATCTAGTTATAGATGGCTATGGATCAGCTTAATTTTCTCTACTGTGTGTTTCATTCTTTTTGCAGCTGCAAAGAAGATGCTGGTCTGCTCCAAAAGGACTTGGTTTTTAATGATCTTAAAGCATAATTATAAACAAGCAGCTGTATTCTTTAGAACTCTTTAATTAGCTAAAGCTTTGCTGTGCTTAGAAGGTGCATGTTTATCTAGTCTGCAGAAAGCTGCCCTTTTCCTCTCCTTTTCTTCCAAGAAACAGGGCATCTACTGGAGAAAGTAGTGACAACATCTGCTGCTTCTGCTAGATACAAAGTGAGAAAGACACATGAACTGTAGAGTCTGCTTTACTTTTGGGTTGATTACATGTTCCCGTAGATCAGATGTCCTTTAAAGACCTTTAAGAAATGCTGTACAGTCTGGCTGTCTCTCTGCCTGAAAAGTAATTCTGTTTTGTTTGGGCAGGTGTGAGGAGAAAGTTGCCAGCATGCATATGCCTGAGAGGTGTGTGTCTATCTCTGGGATTGACTGTTAACTTCTAGGGACTAAAGCTGTGATGAAATAGTAAAGAACAATACTCTTTCAAGTATACTAAGAGATCTCAGTAAAATAAACTGCTTGTCTTTCTTTAGGTACGTAAGTGTACAACAGAAGTATGTACACCAGGTAAAAAAATACTCTGTTGGAAGGCTCTACATTTTGACACCACTCTGTAGAGATAGTGTCATATGAGTGAGGGCATTTATTTAGGCTGCCTTTGATCTCATTGATTCTGGTTTTTTTCATAGCCAAAACCAAAACATCCTAATATTTTTTTCAGTTGCATTTATTCTCTTAACATTGTCTTTCCTTGGGCCTATATATACTGAATTTTTTGTCTTATAATTTGGAAAACAGGAAGTTCTCCCTACTGGAAGAATCCCTTATATGATGGTGAATACAGTGTTACTAGTGTATAATTATACATGCGACCAACAGCTTTGATGGCAAAACTTCCACTGATTCCGATTTTAGTGAGCTGAGTCCTTTTGTGATAACCTCAATAGGGGAGTGTTTATGTTGAGCTGGGATCAAACCCCGGCAGTTGATGGTTGTAGCGGGTTGAATTTGGTTCCCCGTATGGGCCACCAATTCGTGCAGCAGTTTAAGGGTTAACTATGGGCATTAGCCCTCCCCGATGTCCTTGCAGTGAGATAAGCTGCTAGGAGGAAAGCAAATGCAGGCACACAACTTGAAAGAAAAAGGAAAAAAAGTTTAATCAACACCCAGATGGTCAAGAACAGAACAAACTTTCAGAGCTTACCCCCCGTTTTCCCTTTCCCCAAAATCAGGATCACAGTCCTAGGAAAGGGGGAAAAAGGGGTTTCCCCTTTCTTGCGTGGGTTTCCAAACTGCCACTTTTTGCAGATTTGCTTACAATTAAACATTCTCTGCTACAGTGTAACCCATCTCTTTTCATGAGCCCTCACAGCCCTTGTGACTGCTAATACAACAGGCTTTTACATGGGTTTTTTAAGGATGAAACATTTTCCCTTTTGGCTTGAACGTAGGCTTTCCTCTGCCACCAGGTCTTGAAAGCCTTCCCCTGCTTTCATATATATCCTGGCCTTCGGCACTCTTCCCCCTCTTTACAAGCCATTTGATGAAAATGCCCATTCCCCCCATTTAACATGAACTGAAGAGACATAACAGTTTGTAATATTAATAGTTCATCCCACAGCAAGGCAGGGAAATGTTTAAGCTTTCCCGTGCGAGTCACACCCCCACAGCGCTGCCGCAGCAGCTCCGTCTCACGTGACTCCGCCTTCTCCTTCTCCCTGGCTCTGAAGCCTCCATGTCCAGGGTGTTTCCTCTGCCTCTTTGCAGGGGTTTCCTCTTGCCGCGCTGCACCGTGTAGAGAGAGGGTGTCTCTCCTGTTCGCCGCGAAGTTTACTGGCTGTTCGGAGGCTCTGTCTTGGACGACCTCAGCCCTGGAGCCAGCAGCCATCCCCACAGCTCAGGAGAACAGCTCCCCTCTTATAAATCTGAGTCCGTGCTGCAGCACAAATCCCCATGGGGCAGAAGGCAGGAGCCCTGTCCCCAGCTGCGCAGGCCGGGGGAAGGGGGGCCACCCCTCCGTCTCTGCCGTCCCCGCACCGAGCCGGAACGGAAGCCCGGGGGCCCCCGAACTTTGCCCCCCTCCTCACCGGGAGGAGGAGGGGAGGAGGCAGGAGGCAGGGGTGCCCCATCCCCGGGCCCGCAGGCTCCAGGAACGGGGCCGACCCCTCTCCCTTTCACTCCCGGCGCTGCACCTACCTGAGCCCGGGAAACTGCGACTCCTACAAACTCCCGCCCTCCGTGGGGCTTAAATATGTAAGATTTTGAGAAGCGCATTGGCTAAGAGGGCTGTCTGTCCAGTTTTGACTAACCCACGACAATGGTGAATAGCAATTGAGATAGTAACCTAAAATGTCTTTAAAAGCAATATTAAATAAAACATGAAATTACTTTAAACATCTATTTTGTATTTACTCTTCTTGCTTCTGAGTGGCAGTGACTTACCTACTAATGCCTATGAAAGCTAGGATGAGGCTGGAAGTTAAGAGCTGCCTGTGGACCAGTACTAGAATCTCAGGCATTGAATGTAAAAATAATTGGTAGCTCTTTTTCTTAGTAATAGACAGAAATCTGTATGCATCCTCTGTTACATCCCCTATTTTCCTACTGATTTTATTTACAGTTCAAATTTCTCTTGCTTCTGTAGAGTTTGGCAATGTATTTGGTTACATCGGAACTTCTGCAGATCTTACAGGTGCTGTGTGGGATTTTGGTCAAGATCCACCTGTCTTCCAAAAGCTGCTTGGATTCTTGTTTGTTAAGGTACTGCTTTGTTTTCTGGGCAGTATCAGATACGAGTGACCTGGAAATGGTAAGATGTTGCATAAGGAAGAACTCTAAATCAGAAGTGGCTACTTGTGTGGGGATCACAGACACTTTCTCGTGTCAGAAAGAGTTCAGCATGCTCTCTATCTCCCATTACTGTAAGAAAAGGATTGCCTCTCTTCTGCTTCTGTATTTTCAATCTTTTTAGATGTCTAGAAACCAGATGGACTCCAGGAAGAAAGCCTTTTCTCCCTTGCTGCTCTTTGAGCATCAGATGCTTGCCAGTCCTTTCCTTCAAGAATTTTTACCAATCCCTGGTGCAACTTGAGGCTGTTTTCTCTCTTCCTGTCACTTGTGACTGTGGAGAAGAGAATGACCCCCTTGTCACTATGACTTTCTTTCAGATAATTGTAGAGAGGGGTAAGGTCTCTTCTGAGTCTCCTTTTCTCCAGAATAAACACTGCAGCTCCCTCAGCTGGTTCTCATAAGACTTGTGCTCCAGACCTTTCACCAGCTCCATTGCATTTCTCTGGACTTGTTTCAGTACCTCAATGTTTTTCTTGTAGTGAGGGGCCCAAAAGACGTCCAACACATCATGGATCCAGGCTTGGATCTTAGGTTCTTATGGAAAACAAACGTTTATGTCCTCCAGAGTCTGCTCTGCTCTTGCTGCGTGGATGTACAAGACAGTTTTTGAGCTGCTATAGTGTACATAGCACCATATTTGTTTTCAGGTAAACTTCACAGATTTTTGGTTGCCTTTGCATCTCTTGTTTTAGTGTTGGATTGGTGAGCAGTGTGATTTAGACAGGGAGGAAAACATCCTAATCAACTTTCAGAGGCTTAAGCATTCTCCTCTTTTAGTCATAAATCTCATAAATCATTGTGAATATCAACTGAAATTTCATTTATTGTCTTTGTATACAATAGCACCCCCCACTCCTTATACTGGGTGAGAAGATGTAGACTTGCAAATCTGTGCCCTCCTGTGGCTTGTTTCGTCTCGATGTCTGAATTTACAGAGACTGGAAGTGTGTCTGGGAATACTCACAAAGAAACCATGGGCTAGATATTGGAAGTAAGGGGGCTAAGGCATTTGTTCCCTTACAGTTTGTCACATGTCACGTGGGGTGAAATGCTGTTGATGGGAGGTGTTCAATTCCTATCCCCAGGCTGTTCTTCACTACCTCTCCTGGGCTGGCAATCTGCACCACATTTACACTAGGACTTTGTAGCTGTGGTGTTCAGGTTTTAGGAACTGGAAAGACGCATGACGCTGTTGGGGAATAAGACATAAGGGTTTGTGAGAGAATAAAACTGACCTTGTATACATAAGTGAAGAATGTGGAGCTGGAGGAACAGGTGAGGGGGAAATGATTGGCTTTTTCAGCAAGGTGAGAAGCCATACCAGCATGACTGAAAAAATCATCCAGGAAAAAGATCCCACCTCTGTGATTGTGACATGAAATAATTTTTCCATGCCAGTAGGCATATGAAAACTTACTCTCTCAAAAGCATAGAGAACTGCAGTGTGCCTGTACTAAGACACAAGGTCATGCCATCAAAAGATTGGGCAAAAGGAAGAGACATCCCAAAAGGGTGAAGAGAACTTGGGAGTTTCCTAAGAGGTTTCTTTAGCTCACTCATATTAGACCAGTAGCAGAGAAATTTCTGATTTGTCTTTAAAGACTGTAACTCAATGCAGTTGTGAACGGACAAGTGTGTGGATGGACCTGCTGTGCCTATCATGATTATTTAAGATTTAAAGTGATAAAAACAGGAGCCATGAATGGGTTCAACAAAAAAGAAAACACATGTAAATGGCATACTACCAGACCTCTTAGAATTTTTATCAGTGAAACTGTGCTTGTGCTCGTGAACACTTTTAAGCTAATTTTGGAAAACGAGTTGTAATAATGACTGTAAAACAACATCTGTCTGGTAGCTAATGATACGGTTTTGCCTCAGTGTTAGGAGTTTTTTATTGTTATGTTATCTTGGCAGATAGGAAACAAATCTTGCTGAACTTTACCTAGAGTTATCTACTGATGTGTGGCAATCTTTGACTGTCTTTAGGCTAATATTTTAATGCTACTTTAATGCTGGGATCACTGGTTCAATGTAGACTCGGGAAGTGAAACTATAGACCATGCAGATACCTCAAGAGGTATTTAATGTTTGGTTATATTTAATTATTAATTTAGTAATTTCTTTAAGGTCTGCCACAAGAGACATAGATTTGGTCTTTGCCTTTAGGTGCTTGTTTCTAGAAGGATAAAGGTCAGATGAGTGTAAGCCAAGAGATACAAAGGGTAATGATAACTTAAGGCATTTAACATATATTTTAGAATGAGTACCACATTGTTACTTTGTTCTTTGAAATACCCTAAATTTTCCTTTGCACTAAAAAGTAGTATTTCATAGATGTGAGTGAAATCCAGGTTTCTAATGTAATCTTCATTATGAAATATTACTTTCTCTTGTTGGTGTTCGTAATAGCCTTTCTATATATGTTGGAAAAACAAGTGCATACATGCTGGTTTTGCTAGATACCATTTTCTAGAACAAGGTTTAGTATGGTAATTGTGTAGAGAGCATTGATTGGTCATACAAATAAATATCAAACCACAACTACTTTTTATACAGAATACATCATTGTGGAAGAACTACCTGTAGGGCAATATTGCAAGCATTGAACAAATATGTGAAATTCCCAATATTTTTAAAAGCATTTAAGAAGGAATACACTTCTTCATTGGTTTTGTGTCAAAGTTTTAATGGGTATCAAGCCCAAAGTGAAACTTCACCGAGAGACAGTGTATTTCTTACAAAGTCTTTATATGAGACAGAAGAATTCATATGATTGTGAGTTAATTTACCATTTAAACTCTTGTTTCGTTTGCCTATAACTAAAGTTGAAATATGTCCTTTTTAAATTTAGTCTCTCTTTTCACATTATACTGGAATGTGCTGATGACAAGAATCACATTCATGTAGAAATTATGAAAATTTCTGAGAAGAAAGAAATGTCTCACTTTGGATTGAATTTATCCTATCTATTTTTAGTTATTTCTTCATATGTGCTGCAAGGTGCTTGCTAGGTTTGAAAGACAGGTGTCAGACAAGAAAGGCAGGAGCCTCCCCTGAAATGGAAAATGCAACCCCCTTCCCTCCGAATTATTATAAATTTGAAAATAAGGGGCTTTCAGGCAAAGATATGAGGGATAGGAATAACAGTTCTTTACTAATAAATATATATGTATAACAACACAAACAAACAGCAATAGCTGTGGCAGTCACAGCAAACAGCAGCACAAACCCAGTGCAGCCTCACTCGGCCTCGGGCACTTTCCCCTGGGTGCAGTTCCTGCGGGGCGGCTCCCGCTGAGCAGGGCGGGTGCGATGGTTCCCCCGCGGCTGCAGGGGGCGCTCCGCAGCGAGCTCGGGCAGCACCGGCAATGGCGGGGTCCCGGGAGGGAGGGATGGATGAAAAAACCTCACAAACCCCTGTACGTCTGACTGAATCCTCAGGAACAGCAGGCTGGAACAGCAGGGGCGAGCGCAGATCTCGGGTGGCAGTGAGGTTCACCAAACTCCGGCGCTGCAGCAGGAAAACCCGGCAGGTCACAGCGTAGGGGCTACAGAGTAGCGATGACCAGCGGCAGGGCAGAGTGGCGGTGCCCAGCCCCCAGCGGGCAGGGAGCAGAGCAGGCTTAGAAATCCCGGGGTTTGCCCGCAGAAAGCAAAACAGCCAAAGAAGCAGAAGCCCGCAGTGGTGACCAAGAGTCCACACCGAAGCCCGGCAGCTCTCAGACTGAATGCCGAGCACCCAGGCAGCCCCCCCGGGTGTCCCAACCCCCAGGTGACAAAAGGGTGGCCAGTCCCACCCCGCCTCTGTGGCCAGGTCTTTTGTTTCTTTTAAGTATCCAGCGGTTTGTCCCCTAGCAACTAGTATGGGTAAAATTCTTTAAGAGAAAAAACAGGCTAACATCCTAAACCCCAACATTATCCACCCCGAATTTTTCCCATACTAACATGTTACATCAAACTTAACTTTTTTTAACTATATACACACATGCATCACCATAATTATATACATATGTACATGCAGATATGATACAAGTACAATGCCTTGGGCAGTTCACCCTAAAACAAGGTCCCCTTGCGGTACACATCGGGTCTCTCCATCCTTCTGCATCACCCACCAGGTGCAACCTGGTCCCTGAGCGAAGACCACCCCACGGATAGGTTGATCTTTGCTCAAGGCAGAATTGACCCAAACAGTTTTTCCAAGCATACCTCTCATGTGCACCACTGGAACCTTATCCCCATCTGTTGTTTGTAGCAGTTCAGATTGAGCAGGGCCTGCTCGATTGGTCGAACCTCGGGTGTTAACTAACCAGGTGGCTTTTGCTAGATGCTGTTCCCAGTTTTTGAAAGTTCCCCCACCCAATGCTTTCAAGGTGGTTTTAAGCAATCCATTACACCTCTCAACCTTCCCAGCCGCTGGTGCATGGTAAGGGATGTGGTACACCCACTCAATGCCATGTTCCCTAGCCCAGGGGTTTATAAGGCTGTTCTTGAAATGAGTCCCATTGTCAGATTCAATTCTCTCAGGGGTACCATGTCTCCACAGGACTTGCTTTTCAAGGCCCAAGATGGTGTTCCGGGCTGTAGCATGAGGCACAGGGTAGGTCTCCAGCCATCCCGTGGTGGCCTCTACCATTGTGAGCACATAACGCTTGCCTTGGCGTGTTTGAGGCAGTGTGATGTAGTCAATCTGCCAGGCCTCCCCATACTTGTATTTGGACCACTGCCCACCATACCACAGGGGTTTCACTCGCTTGGCCTGCTTGATTGCAGCGCATGTCTCACAATCATGGATCACCTGGGAGATACTGTCCATGGTTAGGTCCACCCCTCGGTCTCGTGCCCACTTATAGGTGGCATCTCTGCCCTGATGACCTGAGGCATCATGGGCCCATCGAGCTAGGAACAACTCTCCCTTGTGTTTCCAATCTAAGTCTATCTGGGACACCTCTATTTTTGCAGCCTGATTTACCTGTTTGTTGTTCTGATGTTCTCCATTAGCCCGGCTCTTGGGAACATGAGCATCCACATGGCGGACTCTCACGGGTAGGTTCTCTACCCGAGTGGCAATGCCTTTCCACTCATCAGCAGCCCAGATTGGTTTTCCTCTACGTTGCCAGTTAGCCTTCTTCCACCTTTCCAACCAACCCCACAGAGCGTTGGCTACCATCCATGAGTCAGTGTAGAGGTAGAGCTTTGGCCACTTCTCTCTTTCAGCTATGTCCAGAGCTAATTGGACAGCTTTGAGTTCAGCAAACTGGCTCGATCCACCTTCTCCCTCTGTAGCTTGTGCAACTTGCCGTGTGGGACTCCATACAGCAGCTTTCCATTTCCGGCTAGCCCCTACAATTCGGCAGGAACCATCAGTGAAGAGGGAGTATTGTCTTTCACTCTCTGGCAGCTCATTATATGGCGGGGCTTCTTCTGCACGGGTTACTTGCTCTTCCTCTTCTTCAGAAGATAACCCAAAGGTCTCACCTTCTGGCCAGTTTGTAATTATTTCCAAGATCCCAGGGCGATTTGGGTTTCCAATTCGGGCGCGCTGAGTGATGAGGGCAATCCATTTGCTCCAAGTTGCATCAGTAGCATGATGGGTGGAAGGAACCTTTCCCTTGAACATCCACCCCAGCACTGGTAGTCAGGGTGCCAGGAGGAGTTGTGCTTCTGTGCCAATTACTTCTGAGGCAGCTTGGACTCCTTCGTAGGCAGCCAAGATTTCCTTCTCGGTTGGGGTGTAATTGGCTTCGGACCCCCTGTAGCTCCGGCTCCAGAATCCCAGTGGTCGGCCTCGAGTCTCACCAGGCACCTTCTGCCAAAGGCTCCAGGACAGACCATTGTTCCTGGCTGCAGAGTAGAGCACGTTCTTCACCTCTGGTCCTGTCCTGACTGGGCCAAGGGCTACTGCGTGAGCGATTTCCTGCTTGATCTGGGTGAAGGCTTGCTGCTGTTCAGGGCCCCAGTGGAAATCGTTCTTCTTGCGGGTGACCAGGTAGAGAGGACTCACGATCTGGCTGTATTCAGGAATGTGCATTCTCCAGAAACCTATGGCACCTAGGAAAGCTTGTGTTTCCTTCTTGTTAGTCGGCGGAGACATAGCAGTGATCTTATCGATAACCTCAGTGGGAATCTGACGCCGTCCATCCTGCCATTTCACTCCCAGGAACTGGATCTCTCGAGCAGGTCCCTTAACTTTGCTCTTCTTGATGGCAAAACCGGCTTCCAGGAGAATCTGGATGATTTTCTCTCCTTTCTCGAACACTTCTGCTGCGGTGTTCCCCCACACAATGATGTCATCGATGTACTGCAGATGTTCTGGAGCCTCACCCTTTTCCAGTGCAGTCTGGATCAGTCCGTGGCAGATGGTGGGACTGTGCGTCCACCCCTGGGGCAGTCTGTTCCAGGTGTATTGCACACCCCTCCAGGTGAAGGCAAACTGAGGCCTGCACTCTGGTGCCAAAGGAATGGAGAAAAATGCATTAGCAATGTCAATAGTGGCGTACCACTTCGCTGCCTTGGACTCCAGCTCGTACTGGAGCTCCAACATGTCCGGCACAGCAGCACTCAGTGGTGGAGTCACTTCATTCAAGGCACGATAGTCCACAGTCAATCTCCATTCCCCGTCAGACTTGCGCACAGGCCAGATGGGGCTGTCGAAGGGTGAGTGGGTCTTGCTGACCACCCCTTGGCTCTCCAGCTCGCGGATCATCTTGTGGATGGGGATCACAGCATCTCGATTTGTCCGATACTGCCGGCGATGCACAGTCGAGGTGGCAATTGGCACTTGTTGCTCTTCCACTTTCAGAAGCCCAACTGCAGAGGGATTCTCTGATAGTCCAGGCAGGGTGCTCAGTTGCTTAATGCCCTCTGCCTCCACAGCAGCTATTCCAAATGCCCACTTGAGTCCTTTTGGGTCTTTATAATAGCCATTCCGGAGAAAATCTATGCCCAGAATACACGGGGCCTCTGGGCCAGTCACGATCGGATGCTTTTGCCACTCCTTCCCAGTCAGGCTCACCTCAGCTTCCAACAGTGTCAAATCCTGTGATCCCCCAGTCACCCCAGCAATAGAAACAGGTTCTGCCCCCACATGTCCCGATGGCATCAAAGTACATTGTGCACCAGTATCAACCAAGGCTTCATATTTCTGTGGCTCTGATGTGCCAGGCCATCGGATCCACACTGTCCAAAAAACCCGATTCTCCCGTGCCTCTTCCAGGCCAGAGGCAGGGCCCCTCTAGCACTGGTTATCATTTCCTCCCTGGGCATACATGCTTGAGGTTCCTTCAAGGGGATCCGACATATCATCCTCCCTTCTGTAATATCTGGCAGCTTGGTCACGGGAGGCTGAGGCTACTTTCACCCTAGCAGAACCCCCTCGGTTAGCATTTCTCTCCTTGAGTTCACGCACTCGTGCTGCCAGGACAGAAGTGGGTTTCCTATCCCACCTGCTCATGTCTTCTCCATGGTCGCACAGGAAAAACCACAGCTCATCTCGTGATGGGTACCCTCTCTCTCTCGCTGGGGGAGGTCGGGCTCTGATTTGGGGCCGTGTGACTCGCACTGGTGCCACATTGATCCTTCTCAACTCTTCCCTCACCCCCCTGATCTCCTCTTTGAACTCCTCTTTGAGGTCCTTAACCACAGCAGAGACCTGAGCTTTCAGCGGGCCATTGACCATACTCTCATAATTTCTGAGCTTGTTGGTGACAGAACCCACTGTTTCTCGATTGTCCTCGGCATTAATGGTTGCAATGAAGGTGGTGTATTGGGATGGCCCTAGCTTTGCCGGGTTCCACAACATCTGCGCTGTGCACCTGACCTTGTCGGGGTCATTATCATGCTGTCCATCCCTCCCAAAGAGTACTTCTAATACTGCCACCTCTCTTAGCTGCTGGATCCCTTCCTCAAGTGTCTTCCACTGCATTCTATGATGGTACTCCTGCATTCTCTCTTTGTTGACAAACCTCTCTCTCACACTCGTTATAAGCTGCTCCCAGAGAGAAAGGGGCCCTGGCTCCCTCACAAATATTTGATCCACACCTGGGTCCTGGGTCAAAGATCCCAAATATCTTGCCTCACCACTATCCAGCTGCACACCTGTACCCATAAGGTCCCAAACCCGAAGTAACCCGAAGTAACCCGAAGTAACCCAGGTTGTAAAAGCCTCACGTCCCCTCCGCACGATGTCTTTTCGCATATTACGGAGACTGTCATATGACAGGGACTCGGTGATGATTTCAGGCTCTGGCTCCCCTGCTGGTTGCGAGGGCCCTGGTTCCCCATCATCATCAACTGGGCGCACTGATTTGGCCTTGTATTTCCTCCTCTGCACAGGGGCGACTGCTGTTGGCTGTGATTGCCCTTGTGGTTCAGCTGGAGCCTGGGCAGTTGTAACATCCACAGGTTCCACTGCTTCACCATCAGACTCTCCCTCACTGGGGCAGGGAGAGGGTTTCCTAACAGCTGAGAAAATGCACTCTTTCAGCATCTGACCCATCTCACGTATCTCCTTTACCAGTGCCCCCACTAAATCTGGGTAATTTATTTCTGAGGTGGGCTGTTGGGCAGGATTTCTAGTCTCTGGGGCAGGATCTCTCGTCTCTGGGGTCCTGTCAGGCTCTGGGGCAGGATCTCTAGTCTCTGGGGTCCTGTCAGGCTCTGGGACAGGATCTCTAGTCTCTGGGGCCCTGTCAGGTTCTGCAACAGGATCTCTAGTCTCTGGGGCCCTGTCAGGTTCTGGGACAGGATCTTTAGTCTCTGCGGCAGGGTCTCTTGTCTCTGGGACAGGATCCCTAGTCTTTGGGGCCCTGTCAGGTTCTGTGGCAGCATCCCTAGCCCCCGGGGTAGGTATCAGGGTGGTTATCCAAGACAATCTCCCTTTATCTCTGAGTACTAAGCAGAATAGGCACATCAGCAACACCACCCACTGTACAATATCATTAGCATTTAGGGAAGATCTGAATCCTTCAAAAACTGGTGGAGTGGACCCAAAGAGATGGGTTAAGGGTTGGGAGAAAGTTTCCCCTGGTGTCATCTCCTCACAGTAGGTCCCATTATTAAAGTAACCCCAAAAGCATACCGTTAGTGTGCGATAGCCCTGTATCCATGTGCCCACATTCCAGAGGAAGTTAAAAAACCCATGAATTCCTCAGCTTATCAACCCATAGGGCAAACTGGATAACAGCAACAGTGGCCTTAGTCAGAGGACCCATGTTTAGAAAAGGAGCTGCAAAAGGGAGAAATACAGCCACGACCACATGCCACCCGAACCAGGGCAAACTGGACCACATAGTGCTGCCTAGCAAGGTTTCTATATTCAGCACACAGAACCGAGTTATCCAAGAACTGTTATTCCTTTTCCAGCCCTTTCTCTCAATGCCCTCAGGCCCCACGTTGGGCGCCAAGATCTGTCTAGGTTTGAAAAGACAGGTGTCAGACAAGAAAGGCAGGAGCCTCCCCTGAAATGGAAAATGCAACCCCCTTCCCTCCGAATTATTATAAATTTGAAAATAAGGGGCTTTCAGGCAAAGATATGAGGGATAGGAATAACAGTTCTTTACTAATAAATATATAACAACACAAACAAACAGCAATAGCTGTGGCAGTCACAGCAAAACAGCAGCACAAACTCAGTGCCAGCCTCTCTCGGCCTCGGGCACTTTTCCCCTGGGCGCAGTTCCTGCGGGGCAGCTCCCGCTGAGCAGGGCGGGTGCGATGGTTCCCCCACGGCTGCAGGGGGCGCTCCGCAGCGAGCTCGGGCAGCGCCGGGAATGGCGGGGTCCCGGGAGGGAGGGATGGATGAAAAAACCTCACAAACCCCTGTACGTCTGACTGGATCCTCAGGAACAGCAGGCTGGAACAGCAGGGGCGAGCGCAGATCTCGGGTGGCAGTGAGGTTCACCAAACTCCGGCGCTGTAGCAGGAAAACCCGGCAGGTCACAGCGTAGGGGCTACAGAGTAGCGATGACCAGCAGCAGGGCAGAGTGGCGGTGCCCAGCCCCCAGCGGGCAGGGAGCAGAGCAGCTTTAGAAAATCCCGGGGTTTTGCCCGCAGAAAGCAAAACAGCCGAAGAAGCAGAAAGCCCGCAGTGCTGACCAAGAGTCCACACACCGAAGCCCGGCAGCTCTCAGACTGAACGCCGAGCACCCAGGCAGCCCCCCCGGGTGTCCCAACCCCCAGGTGACAAAAGGGTGGCCAGTCCCACCCCGCCTCTGTGGCCAGGTCTTTTGTTTCTTTCAAGTATCCAGCGGTTTGTCCCCTAGCAACTAGTATGGGTAAAATTCTTTAAGAGAAAAAACAGGCTAAAATCCTAAACCCCAACAGGTGCTTCTAAGCAAATTTTGATAACTATGGATCATATTAATTTACCCATCATCATCATCATCATCTCTTTTTTCATTTTTTTTTCCAGTCATACTACAGCCCTGTGTAACTGTGACAGCTATGAAAGAGCAATGTTAGACTAGTACTGGCATGCTGAAGTCATATATTACTTTAGTGTCTTTTGAAAATCATAAATCTTACTCTCTGCTTCTTTTCCACCAACTGCCTTTGCCCACTTGGGGTTTTCCATCTATTAGCAAGGAAAAGATCTACAATCATGTGATCAGCCAACTCTGTAGATTAGTTATAAATGTTCAGCTAACACTTAATGGTCTACAGAGGAGGACTGGCTTGCTTCAAAATATTTTCCTCCAAAACAAAAAAACCTGAAAATCCCTAAACTAAAACGTCTCTGAAAAGGAGAAAAGATTGGAGTTTACAGCACTTACTTTTGTCGTCTTTTCCTGGAGCCTTGATAATAAAGCCCTTTAATAGTGGCCCATTGACCATTACTGGTTGTTTAAAACCCCTACATTCCAAATCAAACTTACAGTTATATTAATGGAAAGAGAATAAATGGAAGAGATTAATAGAAAGTGGATAAATGTGATGTCTGTGTTGTCTTGGTCAACCTTGAGACTCATGATCTGATGTGGGTCTGATTAGAGGAAGAAAACAGTCTTGCAGAGAGACTGGTGGCGTAAAAAAATCAGGTTCAATCCAAAACTGAATATTTTAATATTGTTGTAATTTTACTATTAATATACAACAGTAACAATTAAATAATGTTAATATTGTAAAATATGTTAACTCTCCACTGCAGTCAAAACGCTGCTTTGTTAACTTCCCTTTCAATTGAAGTGGAAACGTTCCATTGCATCACCAACAGTATTGACAGCTCTTCTCCCTTCGTCAACCTGGTTGAGCTCTTTCTTCCAATAAAGAAGTACGTGTAATCCAGTTTTTGAATGGCATTAAATGTTTTTCTTTTCTGAACCTACAGTTTTGAACTAGACTTGTTGTTTATAAATAGCTTTACTGGGAACCTTAAAAAAGCGTGGTACTCGAGCCATGTAAAATAATGTAGCCCTTTAAGTTCAATGATAATATCAGCCATAGAGCATAATTTTGTCAAATACAACTTTCTACATGCAATCATAAAACTAAAATTAAAATTAACATTATTCAGAAGAATACTAATCTCTGAATGAAGCACATGGAGACAAGCCTATTCTTTCTCCTCAAAAAACCTCATATTAGTGCAGATAATGCATTTTTATGATTAATTGTAATATAAGAATAATTATAATTCACAATGCTTCGTCATGCTGTGACAATAGAAACATTGTATGAAGCATTGCATCTTCACAGTCCAGTTGGGGATGCTTTTGGAATTTAGTACTTAGTGATGATTACTGCAATGACTTGGAAAATGAAAGGGCTAAATTTTGCCAAGCAGGTTTTCCACTGCAAGCGCAAAGATCCATCGGTGAATCCTAAGTATGCTTTTGCCATTTTACCATCTTAGGATGTTAAGTAGCAAAACTGCTGATGTGTTATCAATGCGTTTCTTCCTACCAAAGCAAAGAACAGAGATCTGCTTTGGGGAAACGACCTCCAGCTCTGCAAGATTTAATGTAGTATACTGGATAGAGGAAGAAAATATGTCTTTGTCCCTGTATTATGTTGTTCCCTTGTTTTTGACAGACAGTATTTTCAAGTGTTTTGACAGTTTATTATAAAATAGAGAAGGCTCATCGATCCATCCTTCATGTGCATGCCCAAGAATAGACTTCTTGCAGAGAAAGACATTGTGAGAGTCCTTATGCTTATGGAATTCCTGGTCAGACCAAGTGATCATGTCCAACTTACATATTACAATTGCTATAATGCTGTAATTTGAAAATCTCACAGGAGCATTATTATCTGTTCTATTTTTTCAGTTTACATAGTTTCCTCTGAAAAAAAAGATGATCAAAACACCCAGAGACTTACTTTTTAAATAGCTGTAGTTTCAGTGGGGTCATGCTGGAATGGGAAAGGTTATGTGCCTTATGCATTTATACAGCAATGAGGTACCCTGTACTGGGTTTCTTTCATCTTTCTCATCAAATGGTGTAAATTTTGAATGAAAGGGCAAGGAGAATCCTACTTTCTTGTAATTTTGAAATTAAAAAACAAAGAAAGAAGTTTTGCAGCATTGTCTGAAATTTCACATTTTCTATAACTTGACTCTAGGGCCACTCTGTTAACTGGCTCATCAAAGAGATTGTCTTCTGTTTGTGTCCTTCCTTTGAAATTACTCATTCACCATCGAATTTTAATGCAAAATGCAGCTGAAGTTCAGTACATAATCATAGGGAAAACTGGGTCTTCATTGACTTTGTGTATGGCAAAATTTGAGAATTGGTGACTTGAGAGCAAAGAAAATATTTATCCGTCAAGCACAGAACTTTACTGTCCCAGTTTTCTCGTACCAGTCCCAACCCAGCATTCCCAACAGCATCCCCACTCTTTTTGGTGCACACGCTATTACCAAACTAAGTTAGGACCTATTTGTTTCTACCCTTTTATTTCACAGCATACTCTCTATTCTCCTGCAAAGCATCCCTATGCTTACTGACCAAATTTATCCTACAACTGGGAAGCATAGAGCCTGTTATCTGTTCCTGCAAGTGTGGTTGTATCAAGGAGAGTCTGAATCAGCTGCTGTACCAAACAGGAAAAAATCCACCCCCAGTATCTGTAAATGTGTACTCAACAGGAGCTGGAAGGCAGTTATAAATATCCCTCCCCCTATCTTTCAGGTAAGATGTGTGACTTTGAAGCCAGGGAGCCCACGAGCTGGAGATGAACTTAAAGCAAAAACTTATTCATTATTCCCCATCTGGATTATTTTTAAAATAATCTTAATTTAAAATTTTCTACTAAGAGTGCTTTCATATGGGTTATCTTCACACATTTCCAAAGCAGATGTTATAGTGCATTAGAGTGTAAACTTGAGAAGTGCAGCAGAAAATATGGAGGGGTTTGAGTGTCTGAAATAGCATTGGTTCAAGAAAGAAAGTTCTGACTGCCACTGTTAATGATTTTTCAAGGCAGTGATATTCCCTCTGTGACCTGAAATTCAGTAACCTCCTAGAAACAGCTCTCAAGACTTTCTAACAAAATAACTGTAGAATCCTGAGATTCTGGCAAGATTTATTATCAAAAGCATCTCTAGGACTCTCTTGGTAGCCACTGGAATAGAACTGCTGCTGGTACTTGTGAACTTATGCTTCTTGAAATTTATGCTGCTAATGACACAACAGTGTGCTGTGGCCATGATGATACTAAGTACGAGTAAGTTGCCTTTATGGATTTCCTGTGAAGTACCTGATCAGGCCAGCATGTGCTTGGTTTTGATTGATTCAGAATGCAGAGCTGTCTCAGAGATCTCTTTTCAATGCAAGATCCTGAAAGTATAAAAAGAAATATACTTTACTGCTGAAAATTGCTTCAAATCAGTGTCTGCTTCCTGTAAACTGAACATAACAGATTTTTTGTTTTCTGAAAAGGAGTTTAGGAAAAGTCCGAAAAGTGTCAGATTTTTATGTAGTGGACAAATTGCAGGCAACTACAAGAAGGAAAGGCCCTGAGAGGGGGCAAAGACAGACAGTGGCTGATGTAGCACAGGTCCCAAGCAGCAGAGGAAGGAAGAATGTGGCCCTGTACATGACAGTCATGAGAGTACTCTTGCAGTGAGGAATGTTGGCTTATTTGGATGACAAATGAAGCAACATCACCATTCAAGAAGATCCTGCATAGCATGGAACTAAACTTTCAGAAACGTAACTCGGCCTTTTGAATTGCCCCAAAACTGAAATAGGATCATGTTTCTGCAGTATCTTTATGAAGCTAAAGTTTCTTCTTTCCACTGCTGTTACTGGAGGAAAACTTGTGTGCTGCCCAGAGGCTCCTGGTTTTGATGACTGGAACTCCAGCATGCTTCCCTGTTAACTAGAAGGGGGATATCAGCAATGCTGTCTCCTGTGGGACATTCTTCTGTGGAGGACTAATTTGATCACTGTCTTTTTCATTGTGTGGCTGCCAAATGCCCCCAGAAGTTAACAGTACGTAAATACTCTCCTAATACCATTTTCCTGCACACAAGACTTGCAATTGCTTGGGTATTGTTTGGACACAGGGATTGTTCATCTATGAAAAAGAAGGGAAGCAGTCACCAGGGAATCTCTCCATTAAAAACTGCTTCTCTTCACTAACACAAGGAACTTTAAGCAAATTAATGGATTTCCCCCTGCCCCCGAGTAGGCTATGAATAGAATTACTTTAGACAATTTGACTAGGAAAACGGGCACGAAGAGGTCAATTTTTTTTTTAGGTGTAGCTTTGCTCTTCCCATATAGAGAAAAATCAGAATGGAGTATGTTTATGGTAGTTCTTAATTCTGTCCAATATTTGGTGCTACAGAGGTTTTAAAATGCCTGTTGCACTTTTTTTTCCTCTTCCTAGATCTCTAATAATGAAGCTAGAGAGCATTCTGATTTCAGTCCTTCCCCTTGCATGCGACAATCAATATTAGTAAACTGCAGCTGTAGTCTATATGGTCTGTATTGAAGACTATAAAAGGTTACAGTTATAAAATGCAATTTTACAGAACCTGTAAACAAATAATGACTTAATGGAAATCCTACCTTCTGTCCCAGAAGAGCAAAATCTCTGATACACCCATGAAAAATTTAATGAATATATTTAGAAAGATTGGTTGCTTAAAGTGTTCACAGACAATTTTTAGGTAGTTAGATTGTTTTGGCGTTATTATTTATGACATGAGTAAGTGCACTTCAAATTATCTGAAAGAAATCCAGCAAAAAAATGAAGACTTGTTTATTCCTTGATGTGCTGCCACATGAACAGGCATGCAATTTACAAAAATCCCTCCAGATGGCTCTTGGAGCAGGTTGGACCAGTTTGCTGTTCAGAGTGTGTGAAGTGCTGCCTGATGGTGATGAGAGGAACACAGATTGAGTGACCTAAGCCGTGCTCAGGTACTGCAGTGAACGCATGGCAGAGTTTGCAAACTTTATGTAGCTCAGTGCTGCGAAAGGAGATGAAGGCAAAGAGTTTGTATCAGTACTTAACCAGTGCTGCAGATACTGTAATGCCTTTGGTCTGATCCCATAAAGAACAAATAAATTGGTGGATAAATTTTTTATCCCAGTGGTTTTCAAAGACCTTTCTGTGGCCAGAACATCCCCATATGTTTTTGCAAAACTTGTATTAATCTCTGTGCAGTTGTAAATCAGGAAGTAATTTGTTTTGAAGATTGTACTCTTCCTTCTTGATTTTTGCCATCTTTTGAAAGTATTTGTTTTTGGGCTTTTCCTGAAATATTTTGGGCATATGTGATTTTTCCTTGGGCAGAGTTTGTGTTAATCTTCTAAAGTGTTTTGGAATTGAAAAAGTATCAATGGAGCATAAAAGAATAATGTGATGATAATAGGAGTTTCGGGAAAGGATTTAATAGGATAAGAAGTAGCGGTTTTTCTTTTGTTATTTTTAAAGTGTTGCATTAAGAACTTACTCTGTAGAGAGAATGCCCGAGTAGGCCCTTACAGAAATGTCTGCCCATGTGCATTTCTGCTGGTGTAAGTCCTCTGACAGCTACCATGTGCAATTTTGCACAGCCTGTAATTATCTGTGCAGCTGGAGTAGCCTTATGCTGGTCCAAATCTTGATCTTAGGCAGAATGTTCCTTTCAGCTTTATGAATAAGGTGATCATGAGCATGTTTGCCTTGGCAAAGTTTTCCTTCTGCTATGGGATTACATTATACTAACAAAACAAACTACTGTTATAAGAATTGAGGGGTTTTCAGTAAAGAGAAAATGTCTTTTAAGGCTTTACAAAGATGCTGTGAATCTGTGTACATTTTAAGTATGTGTTGTGATGAAAGAAGTATTTAAAATATACTTATTTGGGAATGCAAAGGTGTTGGCAGTTTTTTAACTGACTCTTGCTGTTTTAATTTTTCTCTTAATCTGATGGATACATGCTGAAGCCCTGCTGCATCAAATTTCAAACCAATCTCAGTTTAGGTTTAATCTGACAAATAGTCACGTTAATATCATAAAAGCCTGAATATCTTAATGGAAACTGCTGGGGCCGTAGACATTGCTCACATGAGTCACCTTGTGCTTACTCACTTTTGTCTGCTGGACATATACATACTAAACGTGGATAGCATTAATACCTGCATGAGTGGGCAGCTGATTTGAAAAATTAAAACATCATTGAGTGGCAGAAGAAGGGTGGAAATACCATTGCCTTCTTTTGTCTTTGTCTCCTCCACAAGCAGCACTCAGTGCCCTCAGTATGGCCTCACTGCCTTGATGGGCTGCAGCCATATATTTGTTCTGTTCTCTCTTCCTTTCCATTGAACTTTCTGGACTGATTACAGGCTTCTCAGCAATGTAAATGTGAATCTGGCCGAATCAAGAATGAAGACCGAACAACAAAAAAGCTGTATCAAAACAATTATCTGGAACAAATGGCCAGCTTAGAGCTCAGAAACTGGGCTTCCTGCTTCTGATGCTGCTGAGGAGGATGTGAAAGGCAGCTCTTGCTTGTGAGAAAGGCTATGATCTCATCCACCTTGATCCTTCTCATGAATGCAAAGGCAGCAGCAGCAGCTCTAACCAAGCCCTCTGTGTTTAGCTGTGCAGGTAGGAGACACAGAATGAGGTTAAGTGCAGCATATGTTGCCCCTTTGTGCCTGATAAGACAAAGATCTAGGTGGATGGAGTTGGCAAAGAAGTAGTTATTACAGAGGTGCAGTGAAGCAGTCTGTAAATTTTAATTTGCCTGTGCCTAAGTGTATTTTGAAGCTCTGTTGCAGCTTACAAATACAGAAACAGGCTCTTTCAAGGTAATACTTTTTTATGACTCCAGAGTCAAGTACTTTAGGACTTTTGAAAGTTAGTATAGCATTATTGATGTACAACATAATAAAAGAATAATGTAGCTGTGTTAGCTGGATTGTATGTTATGCCAGAAGCTCCAGCTCTGCAGCAGCAGACACGTGTATATAGGCAGAGTTGGCAAAGAAGGTAAATTCCTTGTTTTGAGCATATGCTAGAGCATCATAAGTATTAAATTACAGAGTTCAGTAATGTATCTTATGGAAGGTGGATTTAGTCATAGATAATGAGCAGGGACTTAGTCTCAAAAACATCCTCTCTTTGAGCCAAAAATGGCAGTTTATGATGTTCTTTTTCATTCATCGGCTGAGTGTATGGTTAGAGTGTTGCGAAAAGACAAAGTATTTGCTCATACGAGGGTATGAATACTTCCTCATTTCTCTCTAGATATCATTGAAAAATTAACATTTGATAGAAAACATCAGTAGACATCGCTAAGGCCCTCCTTGCAATGAAAAGCTGTCAAGGAATTTCTCACACCATTGCCTGCTGCATGTGCATGATCAAACTAGAAAATCCAAATTACCTTCAAAATCATTTTCCTGAGTAAGAAAATTTGTATTCAGTTCTTGAGCTATTAAACATGGAGATGTAAAGTTTTGAGAGTTGCAGTTGCATTAAGGCCATGTTATATTACTTAAACACCAAAGTGAGTATAACTGTAATTGATTAACTATATTTAAGTACATAAAGGAGAGAAAAAGACACGTCTGTCATTTTAGGTTTGGGGTTTTATCCATTTTGGCCTTCTTTCTGCATTTCATCCCACCCCAAGTCCTGCTAGTTTTCAGCATTTTTAGATTATAACTGTTCTATTCTACCTAACTGGAGTGTTTTCTGGCTATCTGATATTAGAATATTCTTTGATCATCCTCTCACACCTTTCTTAAATAATGTGCTTGAATCAGGTTTGTTTACATGGAGGCATTGTTTTGCAGAACCCTTTTAAGATAATGATATGTACATGCTGAATGTCTTTGTATGTATTTGTGAGTGTGTATGTGGCTCTTGCCACTATCTGGAGCCAGCAATTTGGGACATTGTTAGAGTTTCAGATAGGCTCCTTTGGTTGCAGTGCATAAAGCATGCGGCCCTGAGCGGGTTAGTTACAGGTTCCAGGTCTCCCCGTCCTCCTCTAGCCACCTCCAGCAGAGAGACAGATGAATGGCCCCATGAGTCAGCTCTGGAAGTGCACTCGTAGTACTCATGTTACAGGACACTGGCTTTGCTCCAATTGCTGTGACCCTGTGGAGCACCGGGCCCGATGTAGCTCGGAGGCTGAGATGTGAGCTGTGGGGGCAGCATCAGTAGGTGGAGCTGCTGCTGCTGCTGCTGCTGCCCTGGCACACCCACCAAACATCCATCCCGTGCTCTTACATCATCTGCTTCACATTCAGCTTGTTCACATGAACCCCCATCCCACACCAGTTTCACAGCTGGATTTCTAAAATAGATGGAGAACACTGCCATCTTATTTTCTCATTTTGCTTTAAACAGCATGTACTGTCAGCACCTTGGGGAATACCAGATGGAGAGATCAACATTTTCTAAGGCTGTTTCTCAGGACTTGCCCTTGGCTTCTTCCTGTGATTCTTACCTACTTTAAGATGCTGAGGCACTGATTGCACACTTGCAATATGATTGCTTTAGGTCCTAACATCCTTTTGAAGAAGGAGAAAATACCTCATCTACTTTCTGAATAATATTTTTTTACAGTTAGAGGTGAAACAAAGGCTTTCTTTTTAGCTCAAATTCTGCTGTCCAGTGAGAAGATAATTTCTCTGTATTAACAACAACATTTTTTCATCTGAAAGCTCCCCATTTCGTTATAGGACACAGAGCAAGGAAGTGATGCTGATTTCAGAAGTATTGAGAATACCAGTTGAAAGAATCACAGAAATTTTAACCAAGATGGTCCAAAACTTAATACTTTTTGTAAGGTAGTCTTCACGTAATGAACAGGATTTTTACCCTGCAGAATTATTGAAGCAACAAAGTGCATCAACCTGAGCCTCTAATGTTTTCAGTCATTGTGATTTAAAGAGTTACATAAACCCTTGAGAGCTTTCAAGCTAGCGATAATGTCTGTTCCAACTTACATTTCCTTGCGTCTGGTGGTGATGTTGTGTATACTACAAGAAATAGCAACAAAATAATTTGGTGTATAGCTTATCCAGTGTTTGCATTTTCTTGCCATTTAGGCAGGACATTCATACCTTAAATGTGCTTTATTTTAGTTGATACATCATGAAAAAATTCGTTACTCCTTACAGATTACAATTTAGGTGATAGATAAGAATGTAAGTAAAATCAGTGTTATGATTTATAAAATGACCCTATTCTTAATATGAGTTTTTACATGACAACAGATGAAAAAACATGAATGGGAATGTTTTCAGAATTCACAAATAGGGCTAATCTGGTTGTATATTAGAATCTCAGAAGGAAGGCTTGGATTGGAAGGGACCTTGAAAATCATCTAATTCCAATGCCCTGCCGTGGTCTCAAAGCACCATCCAACCTGGCTTTGAACACTTTCAAGGATGGGGTATTCACAACTTCTCTCAGCAGCCTGTTCCAGTGTCTTACCAACCTCATAGTGAATAATTTCTTCATAATATCTAAAACCTATCCTCTGTCCATTTAATGCCATTCCACCTTGTCCTGTTTTACTATATGCCATTGTAAAAAGCCCCTCTCCAACTCTTTTGTAGGCCCCCTTTGGGTTCTGTAATGAACTGTAAGATCTTCCCAGAGTCTTCTCTTCCCCAGGCTGAACAACCCCAACTGTCGCAGCCTGTCTTCGTAGGAGAGGTTCTCCAGCTCTCCGATCATCTTTGTGGCCTCCTGTGGGCTCACTCCAACATGTTCACGTCCTTCTTATGCTGCAGGCCCCACAGCTGGATGCAGTTGTCCAAGTGGAGTCTCATGAAAGAGGAGTAGAGAGGGAGAATCACCTCCCTCGACCTGCTGGTCACATTTCTTTTGATTCACCAGTACCCCCAAGTCCTTCTCCTCAGGGCTGCTTTCAGTCCATTCTCCAGCCAGACATATTTGTGTCTGGATTGCCCTGACCCAGGTAAAGGACCTTGCCCTTGGCCTTGTTGAACTTCATGACATTCACACAATCCCACCTTTCCAGCCTGTCCAGGTCCCTCTGGATGCCATCCCTTCCCTCCAGTGTGTTTACTGCCCCACACAGCCTGGTGTTGTCAGCAAACTTGCTCAGGGTGCCCTCGATCCTGCTGTCCATGTCTCTGTTAAACAGTGCTGGTCCCAGTGGCAAGCCCTGGGGACACCACTCACCACTGGTCTCCACCTGGACACTGAGTGTGACCATCCAGCCAATTCCTTATTCACCAAGTGGTCAATCTCTCAAATCCATGTCTCTCCGTTTTAGAGACAAGGATGTTGTGTGGAACAGTGCCAAATGCTTTGCAAAGGCCAATCACTCATCCACCAGTCCTCTACCCCTGTCATAGAAAAACACCAAATTTGTCAGGCACAATTTGCCCTTAGTGAAGCCATGTTATTTGTCACTCCTTGTTTTCCATATGCCTTAGCATAATTTCTGGGAGGATCTGCACCTTGATCTTGCTGGGCACAGAAGTGAGCCTGGCTGGCCTGTAGTTATCTGAGTCTTTTTGTTCCCTTTTTTAAAAATGGGGCTTTATGTTTCTCCTTTTCCAGTCCATGGTAGCCTCACCAGACTGTCTCTACTTCACAAATATAGCTGATAGTGGCTTAGCCACTTCCTCTGGCCCTTCCATCAGGATCCATGAGTGCTTGTTATCAAGTCCCATGGAATTTTGCACCTTCAGACCTCTTAGATCAGCTCTTGAATCAAATCTTCTCTCTTCATTCTCCCAGTCCCACCTTTGTCTTCTGCAGCTTGTTGTGGCTGGATGTGGAGGACCAGGCACAAGCAAGTTTTTTCTCAAACATTCTGACTTTTGTGAAAGGAAAGTTGTGATGGCAAGAGAAATCCTGTGGAGGTGGGGCAGCCAACTTCCCTTTCCACCTAGAGGTGGACACCCTGACTTACCTCCTAGAGGTCTGGATACGCATGGGTGAATAAACTGGCATAAAAAAATTGGTTTGCATAAGAGGTGTGCACCAGGCTAACTATAAAAGGAAGTGGATTGATCCTGCCTGCACCCTTTTTCCTCTCTTTGTCATTCTATCCCAGATTCAGATTATCTATGGGGCAGGATCAACATGGAACTAAGGAGTGGTGATCTTCTTTCTTCCCTTTCTCTCTTTTCTGTCCTTATTTCCCTCCCACCTTGCTTTGTCTGGGCAAAGTGTGGCTATCGTATTCTACTTCGTACTCTGTATTGGAGTTTGTTGCAGGAACTGGGAGCTTGTGGAAGTGTGTTGGATAAAAGTTAACGGCTTGTTAACCAACACTTCTGAGACGAAATAGTGGACTACTTGCCAGAGTTAAGATGACTGTATAATAAAAGCATAAGAGTTCTGTATCACATGGACTGGTGTCTTTGAACAGACTGATGAGACTTTATAATAAACATCACCTTCCCTACTGATGGGTCGTGACACCAGAGTACTCGCCAGTGGAGACTGAGGCAAAAAAAAATCTTTGAGTACCTCAGCCTTATCCAAATTCTGAATAACCAGGTCTCCCATTTTCTTCTGGAGAGGCCCACATTTTCCCTGGTCTTCTTTTTATCATGGATATATCTGTAGAATCTTTTCTTGTTGCCTTTGATGTCTGTGGCCAGATTTAATGAAGCTGATTGCTGGCTGCTCAGACAATCTCTCTGTACTTCTGCCAGGCTACTTGTCCTTGCTTCCACCCTCTGTGTCCTTCCTTGTTGTGTTTGAGATTGTCCGGATCTTCTTGTTCATCTATCCAGGCATCCCAGAGTTTTTGCCTGACTTTCTGTTTTCAGGATGCATTACTCTTGAGCTTGGAGGAGGTGGTCCTTAAATATCAACTGCCTTTCTTAAGCCCCTCTTCTCTCCAGGGAATTATGCCATGGTAGTCTACCAAGCAGATCCTTGAAGAGGCCAACACCTGAGCTCAAGGGTAGTAAGATTGCTGTGTGCCCTCTTTGCTGCCTTAAGGATCTTGAACTCCATGGCTAAATAGTCACTGCAGCCAAGGCTGCATTTGGGCTTCACATTCCCCACCAGCCCCTCCTTGCTGGTGGGAACAAGGTCCAGCATAGCATCTGTTGGCTCCTCTAGCAACCTTGTTGGCTCCTCTATCACTTGGAAATTATCATCAGTGCATTCCAAGGACTTCCTGGTTTACTTATGCTCTGCTGTGCTTTCCCTCCAGCAGATATCAGGGTGTTGGAAGTTCCCCATGAGGACCAGGGCTTGTGAATGTCAGGCTGCTCTTATTTATATATAGAGGTTCTCATCTGCTTGTTCTTCCTGCATAATTCTCTGTCATTGGAAGCTGGATGGAACTTTCTGTTAGGCAAGTGCTAATTAGCTGCTGCCTCCAAAGATGTAAAAGAATGGAAAAACAACCAACCATGCCCTTCTCCAACACTGCTTTTGACAGGAGTTGTGAACTGCAAAGTGAGTATCTAAGGTAACAGAGTCCTTCAGGGTGGCAGATAAAACCTGTGACAGCACTTTGGAATCTGCAGTTATTATCTCCAAGTCTAGGGAAAGTCCTAGACATTTATCGGGAGGTAGATAGGTAGGTATAAGTCTTTGGTATGGATCAGCTGTTACATGAATAGATATTCTGAATTGTGTTTATTGTTTGGTGTATTATGAATATGGCATAAGAAGATTTTGTGTATAACATAATAGTTGGTGTGAGGCTTAGGAAAGCAATGAATGTGAGAGGAGATTAAATCATTCCTTGCTTACGCACAGTCTAGAGAAGTGAGAAGAGATTTACATTTAAACTCTAGCCTAAATGTCAGGTGTGGGAGTAAGTTTTGAGGAACTTTCTCCTGGTATATTAAGCAGAGATTTGTAGTTCATGCCAAAAAGGAACTATGGCCTCATCATGGGATACAGAAATATGTTAGAGGTAAAGTAAAGGTGGATATTGCTTTTGGCACTTGAGCTGAATTTGTGTAAAGATCACTTTTATTGTGAATACCTGTGCTCTGCTGGGATGTTGTGTCTTGAATACTTTGTTTCTCCAAAATACATTTTTTTATCTGCTCTGTCCCAATAAGCTTTTTCCGGTAAATAATTGTGTATATGTATTTTCAAGCTAATCTTAACAACAAGCTTAGTCCTTCACTGTTTTCCTAAACAGACTGTGTGCTGATGTTTCAGATAATGAGTCAAGTACCAAACCATACTTTATTTTTTTTTTATAAAATGTAGAGTGTTCCAGAAAAATACTTGAAGTATGGCTTCTTAATTTGGTAGTTTTGTCCGTAGCAAAACACCTGCTAGAGCTGCAGACATATCCAAGTCAAGATGTCATAGGAAGCCTTCTTAGGCACTATCCTGTGAGTATTCATGTGTTGTGTGATTTTTTGCATGTATAAAATAGGATTGCTTCTGTGCGTGAAAAACTTAAGACAGTGAAGAACCTTTTAAACGATGATGACTCAAGAAAATCATACCTACAGCATTACTTGAAATGGGTGTCACTTACAATTCATGGAGGGTCACTCAGAAATAAACTATCACTCAGAAACGCAAAAATAGAGAAAAGATAGATCTAGCTGGTGTCTGCTAGAAAAACCCGTGTCCTTTTTTTGACTATCTCACATCAACATGAACTTCCTTTAATTCCTTAAGTCTGCATGACCCTAGAAACATAGCTGCATTGTACCTAAGATTGACAAGAAATTTTCTGAGCTTCTTAATATTTCTACTCAGCTGGAGGATCAAGAGCTCTCTTTTCATGCTTTCAGAAAAATTCAGAGATAAAGAACTGCATCCTGTCTCTGCCATGCTGACCACCAGTCCCTACCAAATACTCTTTTCAATTTAGTCCTTCCTGGTTTTTAGCCTTGTACTGAAGTAGTCATAAAACTCTCAGGAAGGTGTCAGATAGAATCATAAGGATTAATAAGGAAAAGCTGACCACAATTTTGGACTTGCAGAAATGTTGAAAAATGTACACCTGATATTTTTTTAAAGTTTTGGGACTAATTATCATCTCTGGATCCTTGCATTATTCCTGTAAAAGGATTTTGCTTTTGAAAGGGAAAGGGCTTAGCTTTTAGAAAGAAGCATGTGTAAAAAGCCCTGCTTGGATAGGGCAGCCTTTTAGATACACTTTCATACATATTTTCAATGATAAAAGTGACTTTGTAACCATAAAGAAAGCAGATAATTGGGTTCCATTGTGCATTGTGAAAGAAAATACTCATTCACATGTGAAAATAACTTTGAACTATTCAACTGGATAAAAATAGTTTATTTTCTTATTTGTTTACCATATCACCTTAAAGCTAGGCTTGGAGAAAGGTAGAGAAGTTCTGGTCTAGCAGAACCTTTGCTGCTCTTGGGTTTCCAGCCTGGTGCTATTTTGTGTAAGGAGTTGGTAATTCAGGGTCTATCCTGCCACTTTCTTTCTCCTCAGCTTCCAATCTTTTTTCCTGTCGCCTGGTTTGAGAGTGCTGTGAGTCCTATCCTTTATAAATGAAGGAAGTGTAGAACAGAGTAAAATTTAGTCACTGAGGTTGGAAGGCACCTCTGGAAATGGTCTATGACAATCCTTCAGCATGAGGAGAAGGTTAGCTAAGGCACGTTGCCCTGGCCATCTCCAGCTGAGTATGGGATATAATCAAGGATGGAGATTCTACATCATATCTGGGCAACCTGTGACAGTTTGATCACCCTCATAATAAAAAAGGGGGGTTTGTTACACCTATGGGGAATTTCTTGTGTTTCAGATAGTTTTCATTGCTTCTCATCCTGTCATTGGACACTGCTGTGGAGATTGTGGCTTTATCATCCTTACACTCGTCTGTCAAGTATTTTTACAAATGCACAAGGTCTTCCTGAGCTTTGTCTTCGCCATGCTGTAGAAGGCGCAGCTCCTTCAGCCTCCCCTTCTGTAAAAGATACCCCAGTCTTTTGAGTTTTTTGTGGTCTTGCAGTGGAATTTCTCCAGTATTTCCACATCTCTTGTACTGGGGACTCCAGATCTGGACACAGAACTACAGAAGTATCTTAAAAGTTCTGTGAAAAGAGAGGGAACAATTTGCTTGACCTGCTGGCAAAGCTTTTCCTAGTGCAGCCCAGGAAATGGCTGCCCATCTTTGACATAAGGGTGCTCCGCTTTGCTCATTTTCAACTTGTTCTCTAGGACCCTAATATCCTTCTTCACAAAGCTGCTTTCCAGCTGGCCAGCCCCCAGCATATACTGTGTCTGCAGTTACTTCTGTTTAGGGGCAGGACCTTGAACTTCCCTTTGCTGGATTTCATGGGGTTTCTGTTTACTCTTTTCTCCAGCTTGCGAAATCCCTCTGGATGGTGTCACGTATCAGGTACATTAACTGTTTCTCGCAGTTTTTTGTCACCTGCAAACTCGCTGAGAGTGCATTCAGTCCTGTCATTAATGACGATTTTAAGCAGTGTTGGTCTGAGTATCAGTGCCTGGAATACACTGTGGACAACTGGCATTCAGCTGCTTTTTGTGACACTAATCACAGTTTTCAGTCCACCTTGTTTGCAACTTACTTGGTCTGTACTTCATCAGTTTGTCTGGGAAGGTTTGATGGGAAACTTTGTGGAATGCTCTGTTAAAATAAAGCAACCTCTTTCATTCTCCTTTCATGCACCAGGCTGCTCATCTCATCATAGAAGGCTATAAGGCTGTTCGGAAATGATTCACGTTCATAAATCCATGCTGACTGCTCCAAATAGCCTTCTTGTCCTTTATATGTTTGGATTGCCTTGTCCCAGGAGAAACAGTGAAGCTGATCGGCATGTAGTTCTCCAGATCCTCCTTCTTCCTCTTCTTTTAAATAGGAATGATGTTAGCTTCCTTTCTTTCAGTGCTTAGGAACATCCTCTCTAATTGCTGTGATCTTTCAAAGATAAGTGGGGGAGTGGCATTGTCCAGTTCACTCAGCTCCACTTGGTGCATCCTATCAATTCCCATGGACTTGTGTATGTCCACGTTGTTAAAATGTTCCCTATCCTAGTCTTCCTCTACAAGCTGTAAGTTTTCTTGTGCTACACTTTACTGCTGGTGTCCTCACATCCTTCAGACTGCCAGGTTGCCACCAGGTTGAATACACACCAGCTCATTCCAGCACTAGGAAAAGTTTGTGTGGGTTACTTTACTGGCCATGGTATGAGGGCTATTTCACCATGAAACTAGGAGCACATGTGCTGCTCTCCATAGCGTAAGAGCCTTAAAAATAATATTTGGCTTACACTGTTAAGACCACCAAAACCCACGCTTCCCAAATATGCCTTCTGGGTTCCAGGAACTTGATGTAAGATAAAGGCGGTACTATTGTCCAATTATTTCAGGTTTACAGAGAAGTAAACATGACTGGAGGAGAAGAATGTATCCACAAGGAAAGCCAGCTCAACAGCTGTGCTAAAAATCATCTCTGGCTGGGCCCAGCAGGGGGAGACCATAGCCCACTGACCCATTTCCTGAGGCCAGATTTGCACACTAGAGTTTGGGGATTTTTTTTTAAGTCATCCACTATGAGTGAAATGCAACTGTACTGGGTTTGTCTCTGGGGCAGAAAATTCATTTTTGTGTTGCTGTTGTTTGTAAGTGGGCAAGAGGTACTTAGAAAAACAGTGGAAAATCATCTTGGAGGTATGCTTAGGAGATTCACGTATTTAGAAAAAGTATTTTATAGGATCTCAACTTTTAGAAAAATTGTTCCCAGTGGTATCCTTTATATGACTTACTGGGCTGTCTGTTTCCTTGGAGCAAATAAGTATTTTCACCACAGGTGAGAAAATCTGGCACTGAGTTGACCACCCAGAAATTGCAAGGAGTCTGCATTGGCAAAGGGACCACCCAAATACTGACATTCCACTGTGCTCAAATCAGCAGTAAGAAACTGCAGTGGCATGTACTCAGAAATACATGCTGGGAATATGAATCCTTCAGGAGAAGGAGGAGAGCTCATAGTTTGTAGAAGAAATCTGGTAAAAATACGTGACCATGGACTAACATATGGAACACAATGTACTTTAATCCTGTACACATGTGAATGAGTGAATAAATGAAATGGAAGCTGGGACAGCACACAAAGATTGTACACCAAAGAGCTGCCAGTTCCTGTGTTTTTAAAGGCACTATGAGAACACGACAAAATGTGTTCTTTGCAGAATAGTCATATAGGCAAAGCAGAAACTGCTGCTGTGGTAGCACTGGCACAGACCAAAAGGGCCTGCTTCCTGCTAAAAGTGCTGCTCATTGGTATAGAGCTCAATACACTTGATTCATTCAAGAATTTGCGTTTCCCTGTTCAAACCCCATACCTCTGTGTATTAGGTGTTTCCACCTCTAGTTAGTCTGATGTGGATTCTCTTCCAATTGTGGTTATTGTGTTCACCTGTGTGCGCAGTAGAAGACTGAGACTTGGCAATTTTTAAGCCAGACCACTGTGGATGCATGAGCATAATGAAAATTTGTCACCAGAATTTTATCGTGGCTGCTAAGGAGTAGTAGATGGCATGTCTCTTAAGCTTCTAAGTAAATTTAGACATTTAATTTACACCCAGAAACATCAGACTACTTAATAGCAGACTTCTCCTTTGTCTCTATGTATGCCTTCTTTTATTATGTATAAAACTTTAAAAGTATACTGTAACTCCTACTAAAGATTTTGAAATGCTTAAGTCTGAAATATTTTAACTGAGAGATGAATTGGTCTTAAAACCCTTACTGGAAAAAAGTGCTACCTGGGACTTTGAAGAAACCGATATTCTGCAGGTCATGGACAATTATTTCCTGTATTAGCATTTTACTAAGTGCAGTGACTGGTTTTGGTGTGTTTTTGAGGATTTGGGTTTTAAATATTTCCCAGAGAATAGTCTTGTGATATTAAGTGAGGAACACCAGTGCAGTGCCCAAGTGGTACGGCATTTCTGCAGGGTGTTTATGGGAAAACTGTGTGGTATTTTTCCAGGTTTGATCATGACTTGTCCATACCACATGTGCTATGACAAACAATATGAAGGCAAGTATACTAATTTTCACAGATGTATGAAGATTCACTTTATTTTTCCCTGCATTAGTGGCTTGTCTGCATTAAGAATATTTGTAAGATAGCTTATCATATGAAATGTCCTGAATTGTCCTGTCTTGGGGCATCAGTGTGGAGGGCTGTGAGCCTTGGACTCAGGAGTCCTCTGCACTCCCTTGGAGGAGAGAAGCCTCACAGCAAAAGGACTAAGAGATAAGAAACTTCTCTCGAGGTTACGGTGAGAGACTGAACCACCCCCAGCATGCCTTGTTTCTGTATGGTAATACCTTGTATCCAGTTGGTAAATTGGCTTCTACCCCACCCCCTGCCTTTGCCATAAAAAAGCCCTGGATGTGCCCTGAATCAGGGAGTTGTTGTCCCTGGCTTACCCTTCACAGGGACTGGTGGATAATAAAGCTCCTCTGTGGCACTGCCACACACGGCTCCTGTCTTTCTGTCCCCGAGTTTGCTCTTGGGTGATCTCACAAAGGGCTGAATCACAAGAGCTGGAATCACTTGTAGCTGAGAAATCACTACACTTGCTGAGATCCCCGCTGTCCAGGGAGGCTGCCTTGGCCCCTGGAAGGGTTGTTCTTTGCTGGACACTCCTTCTCGGAAGGTCCTGGCTTCTGGTGCCTGAGCAGCACCTTACCCCCTGCAACACATCATGGCTGCTTTTAGTACTTCTTTTTCCTCAAGTTCATATGCTGATGGCAATCAGCACAGAGCATGTAACAGACCTAGATCTGTGTTTACAGCCTGTAACACCTGTGTAAGTCTATGGGTTTCTAATCTGTAGCAGTGGTGGACTGTCTGGACTTAAAAGATTGGAGTGTCAGGGAGTGCATTTGGGAATGTGGTTCAAGAGCTCTCAGCCTCTGGATTTAACTCCTGTTTGCTACCAAATGCAATTACATTTTTTTGTGCTGTGTCAGACTTACAGGCACATGCACAAATGTTTGTGTTCTCATTGCATTTCCTCCTTTCTATAAGTCAAGATGAGGAATTAAGTGCCTCTGAAAACTTATGGAACACAGATGAAAAATAGGCATAGCTTTGTATTTGACCAGCCTGTTTTACAACAGGATCTATCCTTGGTTGTCAGGTGGTCAGCTAGTGAATTGTTTTGTCTCCAGCACTGATCTAAACAGAAGAATGGAAACCTTTTTGTTCATTGATGAAAGGCAGTTTGTTACCTTGATTATTAATACTGAGCAGATACCATGCATTCTGTGAGAATGACTGTGGAAGTCAGGCAGAATGCCTTTTGGAATCTGATGCATATTATGATTATGGACTACCATCCTGCATCTCTCAGAACAAATGTGAGTACAGTATACAGGAGAACTAGTTGGAGTGTTTGGTTTGCAGAGCCTGATTTTCTCTCCAGTATCAGCCTTCTTTGAGACATAAGATTAGGAATTAGATAATGCACAGTGAAAGTGACCCTAATTCTGTTTTTCCTTCATAATGTCAGTCCATTGCTTTATAAATCTCTCTCCCTTTTTTTCTTTTGTTTTTCTTTTTCAGTCAGTTGGGGTTTATTTCCATATTCTCTTTTTCCGTTTCTCATACTTTACAGCTTCCTGATTTTCTTTCTTGGATTCTTACTGGCAGTGCTATAATTTATGTATCTTGTAATATTTTAACAGATGCTATTTTGGAGTTATCCAGACTTATCTAAACAGAGCTGGAATTTAACCTCTTGGCATCATAATTTCATTTCTTGTGCTTGAATTGCAGAAAGTGTTTGAAGATTCCAATTGAATTATGACTTTATTGTCCAGAGAAGCCTATGCACTTGTCCTAAGAGACAGATCAAAAAGTCAGAGATTGACTTTGTTCATTTATCATTTTTGTGGAATAAGGCAGTATGGTGCATACACACAGGCAGGAAAGATATTTGAGAATACTGAATCATCGGAAAGGAAATAGCAAGTAGCAGTTTCCTTCATATCTATTCATTTTGGTTAAATTTCTGTCTCATGTAGGCTAGTAGATAGTAACATTGTCATGAGAATGTTGACACAGGACATTTTTATATGTTTTGCAATAAACAACTGCAGATTTATGGGTATTTTGTCTTTTGCATATCCCGAGGTTCTTATTAATTTCATTAATTGAAATTATTTGTCCTGAAGGTTTTCTTAGCCACCAAAAACTGTATCAAGATAGCCATTCTGTTAAGAGAACTAGTGTTCAGAAGCATATGGTAATGCCAAATGAAGAAGTACAGCTCCTGTGTCTTTCTTTATTTTCAGGAATCCTTTTTGTTTTGTGTCTAAGTAGTCTTGATAGGTCAGTAGGCATTGTATGACCATACCTGTATACAGTCTGTGAATACAGTTCAGAAGCAGGGTACGGAACATACAGAACAGCATGATAAATTGTGTGGAGGAAGCAGTCTTTATACTCAGTGCCATGTACTAGTTCTATTTTTTGTCTTAGATATTATGAGAATTAGAACCTGATAATTATTTAATCTCAATCTGTACTGCCATTTCTGGTAAAATATTGCAATTTTATGCCTCTTTCCAGTCAGCATACTGGAGAACTCTGACAAATGTGATCTTATTTATAATAATCCTAAAATTTACTTCTGACGTTTTTCCTTAACTGAAACTTTTCATATGGTTAGTTTTGCTATTTTCCCTAACAAAATACAAAGTTATGGTGAGGCTGAGGTTGGAAGGGACCTCAGGAGGTAATCTGGTTCAGCCTCCCTGTTCCAGTAGGGGGACCTAGAGCATGCTGCCCGAGACCATGTCTCTCAAGAAGGGAGATTCCACCACATCTCTGGGCAATTTTTGCTGGTCCTCAGTCACCTTCTCAGTAGAAAAGTGTTTCCCACTGTTCAAAAGGAACCAGTCTTTCAGTTAGTGCCTACCACCTTTGGGTCTGTCACAGGGAACCACTGGAAATAGGCTATGTCTTGTTAGTGCCTTCCCTTCAGGAGTGTGTACAACATCATGAGGTTCCTCTGAGCTTTTTCTTCTTCAGCCTGAACAATCTCAGGTCTCTCAGTCTTTCCTCAAAGGAGGGACGTTCCAGTCCCTTCATCGTCTTAGTGACTGTTTGCTGCGCTCTCTCCAGTAGCTCCATGTTCCTGTTGTACTCAGAATCCCACAGCCGAGCACAGTACTCTAAGTGTGGCCTCACCAGTGCTGAATGGAGGGGCAGGATCACCTGCCCCACAACCTGCTGGCAGCACCCCTCTCCATGCAGCCCAGGATTCCATTAGCCTTCTTTGCCACAAGGGCACAGTGCTGGCCTGTGTTCCAGCAGCACCCAGTGACACAGTGTTACAAACTGGGTCATTTCAAATAGGATGCTTTCAGATGTACATGTTCATGGGAAGAAGGAATTTGCATATAAATTTCCTGTGGTATTTTAGTCTGCATAGTTTTTAAGCCTATGTAGCAGCCTTATTGACCAGCTGAGTTACTGAATGGTTGACAGCCTTTGTTCTTGAAATCACCCAGTCTTCCACTGGAGTCCTCTGGTCTCTTGACAGCAAGCTGAGAACTTACCACTGCAGCAAAAGTGGCTATATGGAGATACTGAAAACTCCCACTCTGTTCTAAGCAGAGATAAACCTCAGTTCTGTGAAATGTTAGATTCAAACCCCAATGTGGTTCAAATTCCTGTCTTGGCTCTAGGGTATGTTGTGCTGTTGCCAGGTGAAGAACTGTTTGCACACCTGGTGGGTTAATACAATGCTCATTCTTCAGAACCCATCAGCCTATGGAACCACACAATGCTTATTCTGTAGGATCATGTTAAACATTAACCAAGAAGAAGAATGGAGAGTAGTCAGCCCAGTTACTGGTAACGGTGTGAATGAAAAATGAAACAAAACTGCATCATGACTTTCTGGTCAACCACTGAAATCTACACACATTATCTGATACTTTCCTACACTGTATATTCTGTATGAGAAGTGGCAGATTCCTTATGGCAGTTCTACACTAATGTGAAGTAATAAAGGGAGCATTTTCCATTTCTGTGACTAACAGCGGATACTTTGGCTCCTACGGAGATACTTTGGAGAAGACGGCTCTGAATGTCCTCCAAAAGGCCTGAAGGTTGTTCTGCTTTCTGACAGAACAAAATAATAATTTCAAAATTTCTACTTCTAGCTCTCCAATACAATGTCATAACAGAAATCAAGATTTTTGCATAGTGAAGATCTGTTTCTTCTTTGGGACTGTGTCATACATCTTTTTGGCACCCATAAGTGATATGAATTTTTGAAATTTTCCCCTGCTATGCAAGTACTGGAAAATACTTCACATTTGATTAAAAAAATTACACAAGTATGTATAGTATCCATGAGTTTTGAAAGTGGAATCTACTATATGAGAAGAGTGAGACACATATGATAATCTTATTTTTTTGCCTGTGCAAGGATTTTACCTCCAAATTAAATGTAATTAAGAAAAAAAAAGGATATTGAAATATTTTTTAAACTTGCACATATATTTTATATCAAGGTCCCCAGACTTGAAATTTGAAAACTTCACCAGCTGAATACAATATTCATGTGAAGAGTTACATTCTGTGTGCATGCCTACAGGATGTGATATTTTCTATATTCAGGACTGCATTCATATATTAAATTTTTTAATATATGTATGTAGATACTTCAGATAGATACGTCAGTTTATCAATATATATGTGTACATATGTAAGTATGCGCATATATGTATTACACTTACTCACTTTTCTTGAACTGTAAAGACAACAAGCTATAGAACCCTAAAGAACAAATTATGCTTACATCAGTTTCTTATTTACCGCAGATGCACTACAGAAGGCACAAGAGAATGTCCCTTCATACATCTTCCTAGTAAGCCTCCATTTGCTAATTCATCTCTAACAAAAACTCCCAAATTCATGGACCATTACTAGAACTCCCTCTGCTTGATATTGCTTCAATTTCTGTTGGAAACTGAGATCCTTGTTGCTACCAGTTTTTTTTAAGAATGAGCATGCTGAGGGATCAGTTCTGTTTTGTGAAAAAAGCCTAGCTGAGTACTGGCTTTTATCTTTGAACTCAGATGAAGGCTTTCCAAGTATGGCTCAGCAGGTAGTTGACTGCCCCTCCTGCTCACTTTAAATTTTAAGTGTATCTTATCTCCCACAATGATTTGTCTTTCCTTTGCAACAGTCTCTTTACTGAATCCACAAGAGAAGAAAATCTTGGATGGAGCTGGAAAATGAGGGCATCTTTTCCTCAGGGTAATGTATATTTGCAGCTTTTTGAAACACTGTTCCATCTCTTCCAATGCAATATTTTGTAATAAAAACATCCAATGAACTATCTGAAGCCTGCTCTTTTTTTTTTCTTTTTTTTTTTTTCTGTAGGAATACACCTTTATTGTGTATAAAGGTGTAAGGATTTCAAATGTGCATGAGGATCACAAAGTGCAGAACAGCACTTGTTTGGGTATGGCGCCTTGTTCCTGAAAGCATATAATGTCTTGCATGTAAAGCCTTGTTCCTATTCATCTGTGTTGCCATGGCGCTGTGCCCAAGCTAATGGCTCTTGCAGCTTGTGGAATAAAATGTGCTACAGCAGCTATCCTTTATTGGCTTCTGAAGCCAGGGTGGTTTTCACTCACTCTGTTGTCTATGCTTGGTGTGATGCAGTCACGACTTACACAACTCTCTTGGTTCTGGAGGCTTCTAGCTAGAACTGTTCTTGTACATATTGAGGAGAAAACCATAATTTGACATAATGTAAGTGCAGTAACCCTGTTTTTTCTTTAACTGCTGCCTATCATTCTATTTTAGTAAGATATTTAAGTATATTGCAGTCTTCTTTTACTCAGCCTTTGTTATGCCTTAAACATAGAATTACTCCAAAGCACATCAGATTCACACAGCTGAGGTCTTAGACTCAAATGAGAAAAAATTCTGTATATTTTTAATTTCATTAGAAACCCAAATCCACATCATAGCTTTGAGGGATGAAATCTCACGAACTAGTCCTAAAAACCACAGAACATCTTCTGAGTTTGTGATAAACAGTTTTAAATGAACTTCTGGAATATTGCAATGTGTAACATCAATGTTTTCTGATACTGAGTGACTAAGCATTTCTAATATTCTTGTTCTAGCACCTTGCCTTCCATCAGGGGAATCAGTAGTGTAGGTCAAATGCTAAGAAGACTGGCAGTTCTGTAAGTATCAGTATTCCTGCAAGAAGAATGGAAAAACTCAGGGCAGAGGAGCTCAGTGTTGTGCTCAAGATTGTACTTACACTTTGTGGACCCAACAAAATCTTCTGCCCTTGACACAAAGTTCTCCATTGTTTCTGCCTGATTCAAGTGGTTTATATTACTTTCTCTTCAGGAAAGTCATTGATAGAAAATGTATCACCTCAGATATACTGCTACGGTCTTACTAAAGCAAATGATATTGGGAGATTTGTACTGAACAAATGTAGGGTTTTTATTTCTTTGTAGAACTTCGCCAGTCCTGTTGTAGTCCAGTGGACTACAAGTATCTGCAAACTTAAAATGGCTGTTTGTGCCTTTTGCTGTGTTAATACCAGTAGCTGTCAGTTTCCTTGCCTGTGAGAGCTGAAACTTAAAATCAGGTTGTTATTTGAGCAAGATTTTCTTAATGAGCATTTTCCTTGCTTGGCAAACCTGCTGCTGATAAGCGAGCAGACAGCACAGTAGGATGAGATTATGAGTGTTGTATAATATACTTGTTTTCTTTCTCCCCATTTTCTGGTTTTGTTTTTTTTTTTTTCCCCCTCATCATCTGGGAAGAGTGCTCCCAGGCACACTTGGAAAGCTGCCAGTCCAGAAATACACATAGTTCTGAAATTCTTCCCAGTCTGAGGTTTTTGATACTTTTTTTGTGGCATAGTCAAATCAGAAAGGATACCAAAAGTAGTTTCTGTGGAGGATGTCACTGGAGAAAGGAAAGCAGAGTCACTCTGAAGATCCCAGAGACATGAACGCCAGGATATAAAAGAGCTGAAGCTATTTGCACTTTGTGTGACTATTCTGGGTACTTAAAACTGCACAAGAGACAGAGAACAATGGTAATTATTCACATACATGTTTACTCCTTCTTTACTATGCCTCTTCTGTGCTTTGATGGGCTTTTACATAGTGGTTCTCATCTGTTCCATGTTATCAGCTACTAGTAAAAGCCATCTACTTAAACACATATAATTTAGACTGCCTGAAAATAAAGGACCTGTGAGGTCTGTTGGGTGTTGTGGTTGTTAATGGGCTTCAAGGCTTAAGGGATGCTGAAAACCTTGCAATTTGCAGCCTTCACAACTACATTCATGCTGATCTGTTAGGTCACTCCCAAAGGGCCAGCTCAGTAGAATATCGTTTTGTTTATACCCATATCCTCAATGTTACTCCAGTTACACCATATGGTATGCTGCACATTAATAGGTAAATAGATAATATCTGTCTCCTGGGGACCTCAGCAAAGTATGTCTAATACTTGTTTTGCCCCAAACCACCTGCTTTTGGCCTATCTGTGTGGGCCCGGCTGATTTATGCCAGAAATTTACCAGCACCTTGTAGCAAGAGTGGGGAAGTGTGGGAGCCTACCCCAGTGCTCCACGGAAGAAGTGCTTGTTTGGCGGTCAGCTGAACCTGACAAGCCTGGGGAAGATGGCTTAGATTACTGCACTGGAACTGTAAGAATAAAGCCCTTCATGGATCAATGGTGTGGCGTTTGTATTGACCCTCAGAACACCTTGTCAAGAGGCAAAACACATATTAAAATGATACACACCTAACCTGTGCCAGAATATTTTGCTCTAAATTTGCACAATATAATTAAGTTTTCTTTTCCTGTTTGCAGGGATTGTGAGCAAAGAAGATACTCTAGAGTCCTGCCTTCATGTAGAAATCACAGTGGGCAGAAAAGAGTGTCTCCTGTCTTAGGCCATCTGTCCAGGCAGTTGTTCTTCCTGGATGACACAGAGCAACCCTAATGGGCACAGGAATGCTTTTAACATCATGAGTCAATCCTCAGTTTTCATTTGTGTGGAGCTGAATTCATGTGAGATCTGGCTTTTTGAAATGTTTAAATATGGGCCTGGTGTGGTCTTTCCTCACACATAAGCCTGTGAGCTCTCACTGAGTTTTGTCTGACTCTGTTCTCTATACAGTAAATAGTCAAGTATGCCTTGCCATTAAACCACTGTTGCATTTGCCATTGCTCTTTGTAAACTAATAGTTTTGTATCAATTAAGTGTATCGTTGCTTCTCTTTTATGAGTCAAGTGCATAATTCCCTCTGCAACAAGGCCTGTCCTAGATACAGTGAGCAATCACCACATGCATTCAGAACATCCTGATCCAGGAGAGAACATTATCCAAATTATTCTGAAGATAAAGGGAACTTTTGTCTCCTTCATACAGATGTATTTGTTATAACAGTCTCACTTGACTGCTATGTGAGCACTTTGAAGATGTCCCTGGACAAGGATGGGGGACTTCTGCTTCAGCTGCAAATTGGATTAGGAAACCTGGCCCTTTTCCTGGTATATGGTGGTGATTATAAAATGGATGATAGAGAGACATTCTCTGTGCAAGGGCAGTGCCAAACCTGTGCCTCCTTTCCTCCCTCTCCACCTGCTTTCATCTAGGAGATACAGTGCAAGCCAGCCCTTGGCCCCAAGAAGCAGTCTCACATGAGAGTGGCTGCCTGCATACTCAGTAGTACTGGCTGTGGACTTTGGATGGTGGAGATGGACAAACACCAAGTGAGGCTGCAAGGAGAATGTGCCATAGGTACGAACTTCATGTGTTTGTTCATGAAATGGGTAGGGTGGTCTGAGGAGCAGTGAAGGCAGTACACTGACATCCTAAGGACCTATTAACCTTACTTTTGAATACTGAAAGAAGAGCTTTGTGAGACTAGGGCAGCAGGGGTGTCTCTGTTTCTGTGTGCTCACAGAGGTAGTGCCTGCTCCAGTTGTGAAATAGCCCTGTCTGGTGTCTATTGGGCAATATGCTATCTTTTGCCCTTGATGCTCCCTGTCAAAAGATGTAACTTGGTAAAGTTAGATTTCATATATCAAGATTTTTCAATGTTGTCTATTTGTTCTCACTGTTCAATAATGAGCTGAAGTGTCATAGTGGGCTATATGCACCTCGGTGGTTCTCAGAGCAACCTGGTTGGAGCACTGTTGTCCCAGGCACCTAGTGAATTCCAGTGGCATGACAATGTGAGTGAAGATTTGGCTTTGAGAGGCCCAAATGACTGCTAATAGTGCAGTGGCTGCATGGCACAGACACAGCCATATGCGTTGCAGTGCTAGATAATGGTCATTTGAGCTCTGACAACTCCATTTAGCTTTTGGAAAACTATTTTGAGATCACCATGTAGTGTAGCAGAGAAAGTAGGTGAGTTTGGGTTGTCTCACCAGTTCTTGCAGTGCAGTTTCTTGAGTGTTTGTTCGGCTGGTAAAAACATAGAAATGGGCTGAGATTTTGCCTCTGAATGAATGAATGAATGAATGAATGAATGAATGAATGAATGAATGAATGTGAATGCAAAACACATTTTGGAGGCATTGTGTCTTTAAACTACTACTAGTTCATGAGAAAACATGTCACCTCCAGCTGTCAGTGAGTGCCCTGTTAGTTCAGAAGTGTGGTTGCCTGGTTTGCCTCTACCCCCTTGCTGGGTGAACTGGTGACCCCATCACCTTGTCTCCTGTCACAGTCCTCCAAGTGAACAGTGGCACTGCTCAGCTGTCAGCTCATCATAGAGCAGCTGCAGGCAGAGAGAGGATAAGGCAACATGCCTGCCAATCTTTTTTCTTTTTTCCCTCAGATTTACAGCTGGTTTGGGGTACATTTGTATTCTGGTAATTGGGAAATCTAATTAGATATCCTGGAGTCCTAATTAAGTGACTTTTATGGTTATAAGATATTTTGAAGATAATCATCTGTGAAAACTTGGGAACCATGTTCCATTCGCATGTGCAATTTTTTGTGACTGTGTGAATAAGTTCTGTAATTGCCTGTAGGAATTTAGAGTGTTTGCCCAAATGGAAGAATTTACAAATACTTCCTAGCATTCAGTTTTTAAGTCTCTCATTTTAGAATTAGGGAAAAAGCTGACAGAAAATACTATAACTGAATAGAAATGCAAGAACAAAAATCACATTCTGTTCACGTAAACTGTCTTTTTTGGTGACTTGTGTATCAGCTGGTGGAAAGTTAAAATTTTGCACTGATTTTAAAACCTGGTTAGCCACCACAGAATGTCCTTGGTAATCAGTAGGTACCATGGTATGGAATATATGCTAATAGTGTTCCAATTAAACAGCATTCACTGCAATTACATCTCATTAGGTAAATAATTTCTGAGGGAGATATACTAATTAAGTGTTTTTGCTCATTATGTATTTCATGATTAAGATGAGTTTACTAAATTTACAGCTGTGCAACTAAAGCTATTTAGAACTAAACATGCCAATATTAACAAAACACATAGAAATTGCTTATGATCTGTTTTCTTTGTTGCTAATTATGAAGGGTAAATAAGGTCCATGGAGCTGCTTTCCCCCCTGTAATGAACAAAATGCTCCCCAAATGTTTTGATATCCTCTGGAACATAAATGATTTTATAAATGTAAAATGCCATTGTTATTCAGTTCTCTGAGGTACCTGTTGCTGCCCAGCAGCTGATTTGCTTATTTAAAATAATAATAAGTTTTCTGTTTTAACATTGGTTTGTAATGTATGTGGTGGGTTGGCCCTGGCTGGTCACTGGGTGCCCACCAAAGCCACTCTATCCCTCTGCTCCGTGGTTGGACAGGGTAGAGAAAATACAACCAAAGGCTTGTGGATTGAGTTAAGGACAGGGTGGAATCACTCAGCGAGTACCATCAGGGGCAAAACAAGATCAACTTGTAGAAATTAGTTTTTTTTATTTCCAGTCAAATCAGAGGATAATGAGAGGTACAAACCAAATCTTAAAACACCTCCTCCCCATCCTTCCCTTCTTCCCAGGCTCAGCTTCACTCATGGTTTTCTCTGCCTCAACACAGGGGACAGGCAAAGTGGGTTGTGGTCAGTTCATCACACGTTGTCTCTGCCACTCTTCCCTCCTCAGGGAAAGGACTCCTCACGCTCTTCCCCTGCTCCAGTGTGGGGTCCCTCCCATAGGAGACAGTCCTCCATGAACTTCTCCAGTGTGAGCCCTTCCCACAGGCTGCAGTTCCCCACAAATTGCTCCAGTGTGAATCCCTTCCACAGTGTACAGTCCTTCGGGAACTGCTGACCCCCCACAGGGTCACAAGTCCTGCCAGCAAACCTGCTCCAGCCTGGGCTCTTCTTGCTGTGAGTCCTGCCAAGGAGCTGCTCCAGCACAGGTTTCCCACAGGGTCACGGTCTCCTTCGGACGCATGCACCTTCTCCAGAGTGGGGTCCTCCACAGGCTGCAGGTGGATCCCTGCTCCCTTGTGGACCCCCAGGGGCTGCAGGGCACAGCTGCCTCACCATGGGCTGCACCAGGGACTGCAGGGGAATCTCTGCTCCAGCACCTGGAGCAGCTCCTGCCCCTCCTTCTGCACTGACCTTGGTGTCTGCAGGGCTCTTGCTGTCATGTGTACTCACTCCTCTGTTCTCTGGCTGTGATTGCTGCTGCACAGGTTTTTTTCCTCCTTCTTAAATAAATTATTCCTGAAGTACTACCCCCATCGCTGATGGGCTTGGCCTTGGCCAGTGATGGGTCTTTCTTGGACACACAGGAAGCTTCTGGCAGCTTCTCACAGAATCCGCCTCTCTAGCCCCCCTGCTACAAAGTTTGCCACGCTAACCCAATACACTGCATGAAGCTCTTTAATAGAAGCTTGCAGTCAACTGGAACACTTAGGCTCAGAAAAGATTTTTTTATATCTTGCAACGACTTATTCCCTGTCTGCATTATGAGCATTTTGCTCCTTCGTGAGCAGAGCTCATTTTGTTAATTTCTTGATTGCACTTTCCTAGAAGCACACAAAGTATTAATAGTCTATATGTAGCTAAGAGAACTTTATTAAATCTTACCTTTGATACACAGCTTTACTTCCAGCAAATTAGGCTTCCATACCACACACATGAGCCTATCAGAATGAAAATGTTTTGATGGTTGTCATTTGTGCCTGGGTAAACACCACATCAATTGAAGTAACTCCTGTTGGAAGCCAAGAGGGGTAGAAAATCAACAACTGAACACAGAGACTCTTGACCTTACCAGATGACAGGCAGGATTGTGATGGATCATGTATTTGGAATCAAGACACAAAGTTCAATTCCCATTCATCATGGTGGTTTGTCAGACTCCTCTTGCAGAGTTTTCTGATCTATGCCATTTTTCATGGCTCTCACACTGTTTTGGTAGCTTAATTTAATTTAAATGCCTTCTTTTTCCTGATTTCTTCTTTTGCATTTCAAAATTATTTGTTTTGAGATGAAATGGTAGATTTGCAGAATTTTTGAACAAATTAAATTGCTTTCTTCCACTTGTTCTCTGTCCTGTGGGCCCTTTATTTCACCCATGCTCTGCTCAGTGAGATCTCTGTACCCTGGGAAAGACTCAGAAGCTCAGAGGCCAGAAGACTTGTTCTGCTTTTGTTCCTCTCTTGAAAACATAAAGCAATCACTATCCAGCCTTGTAGCTATTCCTTTCCTGTTAGCAGACAAGCAATTCAATTATTCTCTTTCTCTCCAGCTTCATTCACAGAAGAATCTGGCCATGTGTTTGTATAACTAACATTTCTGTGTAGTCTTGAGGGATATCTGAGCTGTTTCTCAAGGCAGTGAAGCCGAGACTATATAAGGTTTCTGAAAGGCATATAGCATTTTGCAAAGATTGTGCTTTCAGAGGTATTCCTCTGTGATTGCCAAAGTCTTTGTGGATGGTCTTGACTGTGACCTCTGGAAGGAAACCAGAAGGTCAAAGCAGACTCTTCTGAGTCCTGGGCTTCTTCCTGAAAGTGCCTCTGAAAGCTTCATTCTCTGTGTACAAACAGAGTACTACTGGGTGCAAATACAGGAGAAATGCAATCATCTTTCAATTTGATGTTTCTCGCTCTGACACTTGGGACTTCTGGGGAGGTTGCAGAACATTGAAAACCTTCCCAGTCTAAAGAAATCTAAATTCCCTTATCCCCAGTCCATACACAGTGCCTTCCCCCTAAAGTCCCAGAATTTTCAAGCATACTTCTGAAACATACATGCAGGAGATGATGTGCCTTACTACGAGGAGATAATCCAGTGATTGAGAGGGTTATTGACTCCCACTTGTGCTATCCAGATCAGAGGGAACAGTCAGACTCAAGCACCTCCTGCATGCCAGTGCACTCTGATTTGGTGTCCCTTCACTTTTACAGTTAATCCCCTTTTTTCCCTCCCCCACTCTTTTATGATAAGTGGTGAAAATGTTTAGCTTCCAATAAGGGGTTTCTCTTATCTGAGCAGATAATGATCTGAAAGTCAGATCTGCCTGTATTAATTTATATAACTAGGTGACATAGAGAGAAACAAAGATTAGATGTATCAATTAGATTAGCAAATTGACTTTGGCATAGTATTGTAAATTTTTTTCTCTTCATACCATTCCCAATAACTTGGAAGTAAAATTCTGAAACAGTTCTAATGTGATCTCAACAATTCTCAAGCTTCTTTTTTTTCTCTCACCTCAGAAGTGTGCCTCTTTAAAGGGTTTGCAATGAGGAAGGCTGGATTACATTTTAGTGTAGTCTCTATGCATGTACAAGAAAATAGGAACAGCAAAGCAAATTGAAATTAATCCATGTGTGCAGGTAGGTAGAGAAGGCTTTTTGTGAGTTTACTTGGTACGTCATTGGCTTTCCGATGCGTCTTGATGTTTTCCCACCAAAAATCCTATTACAACTTGATGTAGCAATGGGAAATGGTGTTCTTAATATTTCAAACATACTGCTTTATAAGTTTGTAAGAGTCACTATGGCTTAAGCATAAACTAACTAATAAAAAATTAGGGCCAGCCAAAATGTGCAAAGAACTGTAGGGTAATTTCCATCCTTGTTTTTATTTGGGAGGAAGGTGTTTAATGTGCAGTCATAAGTTTTTATTTCTCCTCATATTTCTTTTATTGCCTTTTAAATTTGTTTTCCTACACAAGCAGATTTGTATTTAGGTGTTTGTTACTGATAAAGCCCAATGAACCAATTCATTTAATTGAGCTTGAAATTTAGATTTGCAAATATTCTCTAACCTTTTCAGTTCTTCACCGTTTGGAATTACATTTACAATTTTGTTGTGTCAGAGAGAATGGGCTTAGGAATCATACAAAAAAAAAGGTAGGTGAAAAAAGCTCTCCCCCTAGCTGTTGGAGAGTTGACAAATATCTCCAGAAATTTTTATATTCAGAGTGACAGAATATGGCATTATTAAGCCAAAACAAAATATTTAATTCTTTATGCTTCGTAAACAAAAGAACTTCAATGTATTTTGCTTTATGCAGTGACCATAAACTACCCAAGGATGTAACTCTTAAGATGAGATTTGAAACGTGGCTGCAAATTAGTTACCAAGTTAACCAGTGACTACATTGGTGCAACGATTTATTGCTGCCACATAACTGTGCAATAACAGTCATGGTCACAGTTCACAGAGGCCTCATTGGCTGTTTTGTTGCCTGGGTGGCTTTTCTCATATTCACCCGAAGCTTATCAGGCCCTTTATGCAATAAAGAAAAGCCAGATGAACCTCAGCCTAAGGAACTCTCAGATGGCAACTCCACAGTGAGTCCGGTCTTGGATTTTTTTCTAGCACTTGGGTTTTTCTTACATTTACAGTTCAACTACTCCAATCATAATTTCTTTCAATCAGCAGCATACAGATCCCTGATATCAGTATCCCTTACTGTTGATTCCCTGTCACACAAAAGAATGTTTTGCCACAAATTCAATCTAATTCCAACTCATTTTAGACTTACCACATGCTTCATCTTTTCATAAAGTTTCCTATAGGTTAATCCATATTTTCTCATTGAGGAATGTACCCCTTTTCAGTTATGGCCTGTTGCTGTCCAGAGGTTTTAGTCAGTATTGAGGCCACCAGTGAAAGATGTTTGATGATGTGTGAGCTTCTATTGAACTGCTATTTATGGTGCCAGATATTCTGGGTTTGATTTCTTAGAAATGACTCATTCAGCACCGTGTGCTTCTGCAGTGTTGAAAACTAGAGTTATTCTTTTACCTATGAGGTACTTTTCTCAGTTTTTTAGTAGAGATACTCCAGTAAGATCCACACAAATGCATCACAGAGACATTCATTCTCCATGAGAACTGGGCCCTGTGCTTCTCCAGGCTAGCTGTCAAGGAAAGTTTAAAGAATTAACAGCCCTGAGAGTAAAGCTGGGCTAAACATTATGTAATTGAGTTAATTTTTTTCAGCTAACCAGAACAGTGAACATCTAAATTTTTGTCATTAATGTCACAAATCTAAATTCTTGGCACAAAATTATAGTGCTTAAGGTTCTTGCCATGGCATTCTCAAGATCCCTAAGAACAGTGCAAAGCCTGCTTTGAAATGCTCCTCAAGAACTTAGGTGTTTTCTGTCTAGGACAATGGTCTCAGGTGATTTTTCAGATAAGGTGATGTAAGATCAAATGTATAGATGAGCTGACAGACGATGAGATGCCATAAGATCCGTTTCTGCATCTTCTCAACCTTGGCTGAGGTGATTAACCTTAGCCATTTGCCCCAGTTTTGTAGTGGAGATAGCAGTATTAAAGAGGTTTACAGATGATCCTCAAAAGTTGAGGATCTACTTCCTGCTGTATAATGTTTATTTTCCCCTTTGCTTGTCTTCCAACTTTCAGACAGTATATTTTTCTTTAAGTGTATCAGAAAGTTTTTACTGACCTACTTAGTGGAGTGACAAAGTCTGACTTTCAGTGCTTGCTCCAAGGAATTACTTTTACTATCAACTTCCTCCTTTTATTTTATAATTTTTATTAATTCCAACATGAAGAATTTAGAAAGATTACCTTCTTGAATTAGTATTTTCATTCTTCATGTCCTGAAAATATGGATTTATCAGGTGTAGAGGAAACTGTTGGTTTTCTAAATCTGAGACAGACTAAAAGCAGAGAACAGTTTTTTTAATCAGGATATAGTCTTCAAGATGTGTTGCTATAATCACTTACATATGGCCATTTCTTAGAAACATAATCAATGAGGCTATAGCCTTTCCTCCTCCCACACCTACACGTTACACTATAAATTGAAAACCTCAGGGCTTTTTTTTTTCCTTTTTCCATTTTTCCCTTCTTTTTTCAAGTTAGTAACACATATTTGTAAGGCAGAAATGCGGTTCCTTATCTTAGCTAACAATAGTACTGAAAGATTGCATTTTAAAATAGAAATATTCTAAACTGGGAACTTGAGAGGTAAGCCCCCTTCCTAATTTCAGTTGAATTGAAGGATTCACATCTCTGGTTGCAGAGTCACTTATAAACTCTATTTCTACTTCTGCCCAAACTCAGAGAGGTGTCTTTTTCCAGTTATGACTCTAAGGTAATACTTTACAAGGGCAGCATGTCTGCAAGGTTTCACTGCTCAGGAGTATGTGCATTTTTTTAGATTTATGAGGCTCCAACCACCATCAGGGTCCCCTTGTGATAGAAAACACATAGTGGGAATCTTGGGTTTCAGGAATTTGTACTGAACAAACAAGGCAGAGTCTGTCTCAAACCAGGCGGTGTGCCAAGGTGGAGGGCAGCTCAGGGGCTTGCTGGAGCTCAGACAGGAATTGAGCTGAGCTGGGCAGAACAGAGCTCGGATTTGCACAGTGCTAAACCACAAGTTTAACTGCAAAACTTCAAAGTACCATTGTAAAATTTTGATTCTGCTGAAGCCAAATACAAATCCTGATGTTGATTAGGCTTTAAACCTAGGCCTGAATACTAGACAAGATAAAATCTAGTGGTACATCTGATACCTAATTCCTCTTTTTATAGCTATTAAAATATCTCTGTCTTGGCTCAGATGGTTTAGAGAGGCTAATGAAAACACAGCATTACAGATTCTTAAGACTTTGCATGTGTCTTCTCATCTGGTCTTTAGTCCTCTGTGTTTTTTGCTAGTTGTAATGCAGAAATACTAATGCTTGCAAGAGAAATACTAAATTTTCTGCAATTATAACAGTAAATTCAGATTTCGTTTTCTTGTAAAATGAGGCCAAAGAGAGAGACACAGAAGGAACCCCTTGAGCAATTTAAAAGTGAGCTGAGGACAGCTAAATTGTTAAATGAAATGGTCCAAAGAAATGTGCAGTCAGGTACCTCTGTGATGAGTAGCTGAAAAAAACTGCAACTGAAGCATAGTCTGTTAGAGAGTTTTAATACTATGGTTGTTGAAATGTTCACTAAGTATTCTAAATGGACAACTAATAATGTAGGGAAAGCTGCTTCTTAATATTAATATTTAGTTCTTGGTTCACAGTTTTAATGCAAGGATATCAGCATGTGTTCACTTCTGCCAAGTACATTTTGATGTTTTTTTTTAAGGTTGAGTAAGTCTGACGAAAATGTTAATAAGCAACAGCTCACAGAGCATCCACAGAGATAATGGAAATAGCCCATGGACATGGGAGCCTGCCTTAAACCCCTCTATTCACAAGTGTGCTGTTCTCCTTTAGATCTAATGTACCATTCAGCCCATATTCCGGATCTCAATTGCTCAGCAGGGTTGAGATGAAATCTGAAGAACTATGCTCTGTCAACATGTAACATTTCTCCATGCTGGCCTGCATGCAGTCTTCGGCGGCTGAAGGCTGGAATATGTCAGATTGTGGATGTCTCTATCACCCAGCAGAAGGTTCTCAGTATCTCCAGCTGGCTCTTGCTTCCTTTTCTGCTTTTAGTTTAATCACAGCCATTCTGGCTGTGTTTTCAGAGTTGTAGGTACGCAGCATGGTAGCAAACTTTCAAGCAGAAAAGGTCACTTAGTTGTGCTTGCCTCACGGAGCTGCAGACATTTCCTCCACTGTTTACATTAGCAAGGAAACCTCTTTTCCTCTTCTATGCTGCACATAATGGGGAACATACTTTATGAAGACTCAGGGTGAGTGTCTTGCAGAGGTATGCTGTGAGGAGATTCTGTTGTACAAATACTAAATCAAGAGCTTTTTCCAAGGACTGACTCCAAATTCTGGTTCAGAGCAAAATTCTGTTCCCTGTTTGCCTTCCTTCACAAGCACTTCTGGACTATTTATCTGACAACTGAAGTCAAATAGTAGTACTGTTAGAAGCACCAGCAAATAACAGATGAAATGCTAATGGAAATAAACAGAATAGCAATCATATTAGTTACAGTAAAAGTCACAGTTAGGGTTGTTAATGCAGACAGAAAATACCAATCCCTTTTCTATGCCTTGAAGATACAGCAGAACCCATGTAACTTTTAAATGTTCAGAAGACCTACAGTATTATAAAAACATAATATAAAAATAGAGAAGAAATCAAGTCTTCAGGATCTAATACCTATACCTGTAAGGTTATCCAGATGCAAACCTTCTGACCTTTTAATAAATGGTACTTGGGCTTATTGAATTGAAATGACCTAGAGTGAGTTGGGGTAGCTCCTGTCCTAGTATGTGTTCACAGGAGCTGTAACTTAGCCACAGAGCTAGAGGAAGAAAAGTACATGAAGGAATTAGAAAAATAATGTATTAGGAGTTCATCATAAAACACCTATAGTTTGTTTGCTTTTGCACCAGTTAGAATGAAAAATGTGCTGTGAATTGAATGAGATAGAACTCAAAAGGGAACCCTTATTACTCCAGCCTGGCAGGAATTTTTCAGTCTCATTGACCCAACTCCAAGGCTCTATATGTAATTTCTTCCTCAATCTGAATGTAAGAATGACTAAAATAAGCACTGAAAATAAATAACTTTGCAAAAAGTTGTGAAGTGATTATTTTTTTAAAAAAAGAATATATTATTGTAATTTTTTTTAAAGTATCATTTTCTTCCTCCAGGAAAAAAACCCCATTTTTTTTCTTTGTAATCTTGTGAATCCTTTGGGTTTGTATAGTCTTCATGAGTCAGTGGCTGTAACAAGAAACCAGCTATTCTTATTTTATCAGTTCTGACCTTATTTGGCTGCTTGAGGATAAGAGAGCATAGGGATGGGTGAAAAGCAGTATTTGCTCTAAGCCTGCAGCTGTGAAAGATGGTGATCTAATTTCTATTGACTCTAGTTATGATGGTCAAAATCATTATTCAAGGAACAGCAAACATGGCTCTTTATGCCCTGAAGCCAACAGACCAGCTTCAAGTGGGAAGCTCCAAAGGGAAGTTTTTCAATGGGTACTCTAACCTGTTCCGTTTCTTAGCCACAGAAACTACAGAATTACTGGTGATCCACTTCAGAATTAAAAAGAATGTACAAACAAAAGTAAGGCCATCAAAAATTGCATGTTGTTCTGGGTATGTTTTGTCCAGACGATTTCATGTGATTAGTAGTGGCACAGGAGTTCAAGCTTTAATGGTGTGTTTCTTGTCTTATGTAAGTTTGTGCAGGCTCCGAGTTTCAGTGGGAGGTTTATTCAGAGTCTGTCAGACCCATAAGCAGCTGTTCTGTCTCTCCCAATGACTACTTTCATTGTTCCTCCCTAAACAGGGGTGAATCACAGCCAAAGGTCCGGTCAACTAGGTTCTTTCATTTTTCCTTTTTTTCGTCCTTCCTTTTTAAATTTTTTTAGTAACTTTACAAAAGAAACAAGTTATAAATTAAATATAGTAAGTATCATATATACTGGCTATTACTAGGCAGTGCATTCATTTATGGCTGATCAATATCTATCGCTCAATGAATATGACAGTAAACAGATTAGCATAACAAGTATCTGCAAAATAAATATTGATCCCTTACCATTTTCTGAAAAATAGTTACAACTGTGTTTGCCTGTAGAAAGAATTATCAATATTTAATCCAGAAGCTCTGTAGGCTCTTGTGAACAGTAATCAATAAGTCTTTATTACTGCATGTCATGCAGATTAGCAGTGTTGACATTTTCCTGTTGTTTTTGATTTAAAGAATAGCCAGTGCTGTTAATTTTTTGGTATCCACTGGAGATCACTACCTACATATCTTCACACGGATCTCCATATATGTCAAAAATTAACTTTTTAATGGCCTTACAGCAGTGCCTGGCTGAAAAAGCTCAACTAAATTGTCACTTTACATACCTGTAGAAAAGGTATTCCAATGGATTTGTGTGATCTGCATTAATGAAAGAGGAGAAGAGAAGCAGTGCTGTGAAGGATATTGATCAAGATAGTTTGATTGTTGTCAGAATCAGGAATAGAACTCTGATCTCAGTTCTTGCCAAGGTGACTTAGTTGACATGCTATAAAAGATTTACTGGATGCTTGAAATTTCTTTTTGTTATTTTCCATCCAGCATGTCCCTGTTAAAAAACAGATAAAATATTTTTGTTTGGTGGCTGACAATTTTGCAAGTCAGTAATGTCTTCTCTATTCCTTGAACTTTGTCCTGACATGGGATACGAAGAATACTGCTGCAAATTTTCTTAATACTGGAGTAAATAATAATCTGTCTCAGGAAAGAGTTGTGCATTAAAAATGTCAGAAAGGTGTTTTTTTCCATACAAATGGGTTTTTTTCTGGAGGAAGGGGAGTGGATTGGGAATTAATTTATGATGAAAGATTTACTGGCATGAACTTTTGAGGGGGCTGGTATGTCAAAGTAAGAGGCTATTCCTTATATGTTCACATGTCAAACAACCCTGAGAAATGTAACTTATTACAAATCTCATTACAGACTGATAACATAGCATGCAATTTGTGGTAACTATGTGGGCAAAAAGAATAAAAGTAGATGTCTTAAACATTTATTTAATTAGCTCATGTTCCTGTTTTCTTCAGACATACATATTGCATTTCTTTCATTACATTTTTTGTGCAATTTTTTAATGTAATTGACCTAAGGGCTTAATATGTAGCTAAATACTTGCAAATAAATGAAATCAAATACAGGCACAGAACTGTAGTGAAGTCAGTTTGTGAGGCCACAAGAGATTATCTGTGTAGCACAGATGATCATGGTGACAGAAAATAAGTCTGTAAAGAACTAGAAAAGTTAATTTACTCTAGACAGGTATTTGTTTAATTTGGTCTTTCAAAAGCTTTAGTTTTCCAGTTAGGATAGAAATCCTATCCTTTTGAGACCCATGATAGTACTTTCCTATTTTAAACTTTATAATTTTTTTTCATAAAGTTTAAGTTCAGTCTCTCTTATTACACCACAAGCCTTTTTTTGTTGTTGTTGCCACCATAGACAAGAGTGTATATGGTTTTTTTTCTTTCGCATTTGAAGAAGCCTCTTACATATTTAAAGACTTCCATCATTTTCCCTCAAGCCTTGTCCTTCTCCACCCCTCTGCACCTCTGGCTCATGTAATCTTTTCAAAGTTAGACTAAACAAATCCAATTATTTCAGTCTTACTTAATTGCTTGTGTTTTGCAGATGCCTCATCATTCCTTTTTCTCCACTCTGGATTGTCTCCAATTTGATACACATGATTTTTTTGAAGTATGGTACATAAAACAAGGCATTAGACTTCAACTGTAGTTTTAGTAGTGCTGAGTAGAATGAAAAAAATCTGGTGTCTGATGATGTTTTTGCCATTTAAGTGTTTGTCTAATATTTGACTTTAAAAAAAAAATTTATGTTTTCTAATAGCATCTCACTGCTCATTCACCTACAATTCGTAGTCTGTTGTGGTTCCTGGGATCTGTCTTGAAGACCTATTACCTTGTCAGTCCTTTGCCATCTGGTATTTCCTGTTTGTGAAAATGGTTATTTTTCCCAAAGTACAGAGCGGTACAATAAACTAACTGAACTGCATCCTCTTTCTCTTTTTTTTTAGGACTATGTTTTCAGTCCACCAAGGTGATTGTGAATTCTGACTTTGTCCTCCATCAGACTTGCAGAGGTCCTGTCTTAGAAAGCAGCACACCTTCAGAGACCTGTTGTACTGCTGATGCCTGCTGGAGTGGTGTCTGCTTGGTGTGGAGCAAGACAGGACTGCAGCATCTGGACTTTGTTGATTCATTGACAGCTAGGGGTAAAATGCTGTGCTGAATAAATCTGTTGGTTAGTTACTGAGGGTGTGTTTTTCTTAAAAATACTGCTTGGAATCTGTGTTGTTTTCACTTCCAGTTATTTCATTTCAGGATTAAGTGTCACGGTTTATAATCTTCAGATGGAAATTTCACCAAAAAAATCTTACACCTTGGTTTAGGGTAGAGGCTGTCTGGCAAAGGAGGACCACATCTACAGTGAGTTGTAACAGTATACTAACAGCTTTGTCATGCCACAAAAACCTCAGCATTTTCATCTTGCTCTCCATCAAAAAATACTATAAAATTTGAAATTCTTTTGTCTTTTCTAATTTGTTGGCTTATGAGCTAACGAACATGGAAAGTGTTTCAGACAGCATATTTGATTCCAGTACTATTCTTTCAGTATTTGAGATTTATGGGTTGGTTAAGAATTAGTCACTGAAGGAAATTGTGAATCATTCTGAATCATGAATACATTTGGTTGCATACAGTTTGTGAAAAAGAGCAAAGGGAGAAATAAACTTTAAAAATGTTAATTCACTCAACTCCAAGAGGACTCCAAGTCATCTTTTAGACCTTTATAGACCAGGGAACAGAAACAAATGTGAGGGCTTAATATAGAGTCCAGAAAAAGTCAAAGATAGAATTAGGATTAGACTTCTTGGCTTTTTATCTTTTGGTTTGATAATGTTTCTAGTTTTGTTTCCACATTAGTATGTGTATTAAGAGTTCTTGAGGGTAGGGGTATGGATGGAGGGCTTTAGAGTGCCATGCAAATCTCAAATTGCAACAGGTTTACCAATGAAGGGAAAAGGAAAACAATGACAAGAACAGCAGGGATGACAGATCAAGGCTTAGGCTGCAGTAGTTGAAATTGCTTTGCAATTTGCCTTGATTGTGGGGTTAGACACAATCAGAGTCCTGTTGCACTGACAGCTAATTCCAGAACACAATACAGCATAGATCTGGCATAACAGAATGAATATTAAATGCAGAACATAAAGCACTAGGCACCTTGTAAGCAAATCAGAATGGTAGGCTGAGGACATGATGAGTTAAGGTGTTTATCTTGGACCGCTGACTTAAAAATTAAATGATGATTCTTTATAAAGGTCTACCAGCAGGAAATGCCAAAAATGTGAGAGAAGAAAGATTATCCACAACCCAAATAAAGGGTGCAAACACTGAAAATCAAATAAAAAGAGTAAACTTTAGAGGTGTGAAAGACAACCTTGAGGAAAAGAAGTGGGCAAACTGAACACTAATAGTCCTTATATTCAGCTGAAGGTCTGATTTCATCAGTTCTCTCAAAAGCACAGATCAGCCATAAGCAAGACTGTAGTAAAAGGGGCTGAAGAAGGTCCACAATGAAGCTTTCAAATTAAAATAAAAATTAAAGCTGTTAGGTTATGAGCAATAGTAGAAAACAGACCCCAAAACATTTTACCAGACCATGAAATTTTTCACATAAGAGGACCAGAGCAATAAGCAGTAATTACATGTTTCTGGGAGTTAATACTGCTTAGTTTCTAATACTCTAGCATAGGGTGCTTGCGGAAGCGATTTTTTGGTTCACCCTATTTTAGAACAGCAATATTAGGAAGTTCTGGAAATATTGGTTTACTTGTGTGTATGCTCACTTGCTTTTGCCTTCTCCCCATTGGTTCTGTCAGGAAATATATTTGGAGGAAAGATACTCCAGCTTTAGAAGAAAGGAGGGCTTTGGTTTGGTGTTTCTGATGAACTGATCAGAACCCTCTGTATCTTCTGGGTGCACTTCTACACCTCTTTGTGACTTCGTATACTACAAGGTAAAAGTTGCTCTGTTGCTCAGTTGTATTTTAACTTGAAATATTGTGGGTATTTTGTGACTAGGCTAGTTGACATGGAAAACTTCATTTGATAGTGTTTACTTTTTGTTATTAATAACAATGTCTTTCAGATTACTTGTTCAGTTACAGCTCGCATCACTATGACTCACCAAAAATCCTGCTTTGCCTGACTGGAGTGCTAGACAGTTTGAGCAAAAAAGTTCCTAGCTTCTTCCTGGAGGCTGAGCCTGGGGTTTTGCCTTTCTTTTGTCTAAATACAGAATATAGACGATGCAAAGATCTCCCTCCCAAAGTCCTGGTGAGATTTACTGCTGTGTGAATGTCAGCTACATGGCACATACTTGGCCAAAGTGAGACCTCCCACAAGTGCTGCCTGTATGAGTAGGGTTTATAGGGTTGAAAAGAAATATTTTCCTTGGAAAACAGAAACTCTAAAAATCAGCACTAAAAATAAGTAAACTCCAATTTAGACTAATCCAGATTTTTTTTTTTACACTGAGCAAAGACTCCTGTTGTGGTGGGCTGTGAAAGGTGGGGTACACCAGGCTGATTTGAATCACCTGTCTGAACAACACAGTTTCATAAGATGGTGTTGTCCGAATTTGAGACACTAGTTTCAAGTTCAAATGCATCTATTCTGAATTCTTTATAGGTCTTTATTGTTAAACCTGGTTTTCTGTAATTGGGAAGCTGGTTTGGGAGGAGTCATTCAGACATGAAGCTTGGTTCTGCCATGGTTAGCCCAAAAAATAACCTATCTTGGACTGTAAAAAATTTTGAGGGAAAAATCCTCTATTCGGATACCCTGGCTTACTTGCTGAAGTTCTCAGTAAATCAGCCTTTCTCTGCAATTTCTGGTCAGATTTTGTATGCAAGGTTGTGCTTCCAAGATAGTCACATGAAAGCCAAAGGCTTTCTGAACCTGGTTTTCAAACACATTGCATCCCATCTTCTTGAAAAAGCAGTTGCTACACAAGTGCAGCGCCACTGTCTCCTCTTCCTACACCTGTTGAAAACACCTTTTCAGTGCTATTTCATTTGGTTTGTTTAGGTTTTTTTTGTTTCTACCTATAAATTCTTACCTCTGCTTGTTTGAACTACTTTCAGTGAAAATAGGCATGTTCTTTGGGAACTCATTAGACAATTCAAAAACTTGAGTCTTTACCTCTGAGAGTGCCATCCGACATCGCACATAGTAGATACTACCACAGCAATAAAAGACTCCAAGCCTCTCCTACAGTAGTCTGAGGTATTTTTCATGCATTTGAAAATGACTAGAAGACAATTCACAATTTTTTAATCAAAATTGTCATACCTGGTTTCCCCTTATCCTGGAGTTTTGCTGTCACAAGGCCAAGAAATAATTCAGTTGTGTAGTTTAGATGGGTTTGAGCAATGACAGGGAAATAATTAGAGCTCTTCACTGCAGCACCAAATGTGATGAGAATATCATCTGGATGTGGATACAGATATATGCAGCATCTGGTATGAAAGCCCCAGTCCAAGCCCTGTGTTTGCACTCTCCATTCTGTACCTCAAAGTGTCTTGACTCAGTTTCAGATTGTATTTGCTATCTGGGCTTTTTGTATTGTCACAGATGAAATACTAAGCAAAAGCTTTGTTGTCAGCTGCTGATAGTTATCCCTCCCCTAGCCACCAGGAGCTGCTGGAGCTTTTGCTAAGCTTGTCTCTGTTGCAACTTTCTTTTCACTCAGCTGTATATCTTGCAGCATGCCTGCAACTTCTTATCTAAAAACAAGGTATTGTCAGTAAAAAAGGTGGATCAGGATGGTTAAACCTTGTGAGGGTTTTATTACATCTGCATCTGCAGCTTGCAGTTGATATAACTGAGGATTCATTTTTGATTTGAAAAAGGTATTAAGTTAGAAGATTATACCACTTTTTTCCTATCATAGATAAAATCAGGATTATTTTGTCTTGAACTCATTTCTATGGCTTTTAGAAGACTAACATAGTGTATTGTCCCCAAAAGAAATGAGTTCAACAAACATAATCAATTAAAATCAAATAGAAAAGAAAGTCTAATAAAAAGAGGCTGCTTTTAGCCTTCCCATGAAGAAAGGCTGTACCTTAACCCCTCTGATCAAAAGTTTTCAGCCCAGAGGCTATGCTTGCCTTATGTAGTGATGCTCAGCTCCTGCATTGGGCTATTATTTTTACCTTTTACTGTTTGGATATACTCCTTATTCTCATCAGGTGTCCACATTTTATTGCATGCATTTATATATTCATTGGAGATAGCACAACTATAAAAAAGTTGACAGAAGAGATTTTAAAGGTTATATTTAGTTCCTGAGAAACATTCTTCAGATTTTCTCTGAAGTCACTGATCCCCAAATCACCTCAACATTTCACACTGCTCTTCGTCATATAGTCCACAGCGGTGTACAATTCTATCTGTGCCTGCTTAATAATAGGGAGTTAAGAAGATACCATTTTGGCTGTCTTCTTCCCTCTCTGAATTACTACCTGTTTGTTTGTGGATTTTTTTTTAAATACATAAGCTTACATAATCTTCCTTCCCCATGCTTTTTGTCAGTGTTTTCATTTTATATGAAAATACGAAATGCATCTGTGAGTACCACTTTGACATCAGGCTATTTCTTTTTTTAGTGTCTAGTTGTTGTTTCCTACTGTCTCCTTTTTTCTTAACAGCTGCCTCCTAAAATAACAATATCCTTTATTCAGCTACTTGTGCATGGTCTGCATGATAGCTGTTTTTCAATTTCTGTAATAATAATATGCCTGACTGGTGCCTTCCTAATCTTCACAGCATTATTTTTCAAGAAAATATTTTCTATTATGTGTAAAATGTGTGAAGATTTTCTTCTGAAGAAGATTTCGTTTCATGCGTTTTCTGTTTAGTGTGTTTTTCTCCAGGAGCTGTCTCTGTTCCATTTCCTACCATCAACAGCATAGATTGAAGATGTATTCGTTTGTGTCTTATGTTATCCCTGAAAAGTTAAATACAGTAAAAGTGGTCGTGTTTGTTGTTGTTGTGGTGGTGGTGGTGGTTGTGTTTGCTTTTTTTTTCAGTTGAAGCATTTTAAAGTATCTGAAGCATTGGAGGTCACAGAAGAAAAAGATGGTGCCAGCAATCTCATTTGATTGGTAATTCTGTATTTATCTCCAATGCCTTTTAATCTATTTATCTTTAAAAGATGAACTCACCAACTTCATGTGGAAGAAAGAATGGCAAACATCCGATTACACAGCAGAGTTAAAGGTGCTTTTGCTATCTAAATTTAATTTATTTCTGGAAGTGAAATAAATACAGATTTGCCATAATTTTGCAGAAAAATAGAATTGAAGTTTTCTGCTAGGAACAGAGCTTCAACTTTGAATATGTCAGTAAAACCTAAGAGATGGATGTAGGCGCCTAACAGCAGTATTTGAGATCTGGATTTTTTGATTTATTTTTCTTGGATAATTTTCAACTTTTCCTTCTACCAATGCCCATTCTCCATAAGTCTCTTAATGCCTCTCTCTATGGGGCCAGAAAGGTTCCTAAACACCTGTCATGCACTTTTCCTTGAGGTATTTCTGGCCCTTGATTGGCAATAGCTTTTAGTTTTTGACAGCTATGCTGCAAGCTCATTGGCCAATGCTAAATCTCTCTACACTAATCCTGAAGGAGAAGTGTATCATGGCTGCTGGAGAATATGTGCTTAACTTGATAGTGACCTAGACTAGACCATTTACTCTAAATACTGAGCCATTTTAAAGATGCAGTATGGAGCAGAGGACATGAATGGTCCCTCTTTCTCTTTTCTCCTCTTCATTGCAAGAGGCTTATGTATTAACTACCCCAAAGGATGCCTTGGCCACAGGTTTCCATTTTGACATTATAGGTATCTTATGTCCAGCCCCAAATATCAAGACTCTGCTGTTGGTTTTTCTTGCTAAATTTCATCTAAATAGAATTAATATTCTTGCTTTCCAGTAATACCTTTCTCCCCTCCCAATTTATTTTCATCAATATTGTATTTATACTGATTTTTACAAAGTTCAGATCTGTACAGTTATTTCAGTTGTCAGCAGTATCTGCTATTTCACCACTTCAACTATAGTATATGGTATAATCTAAAGCCTTGGAATTTATCCGAAATGCCATGTTGCATCCTTGGGCTCATTCACAAAAATGAATTGAGAACAAATTTTGTTGTGATCATGATTCCTGTCTTTGAATCATAATATAAGCCTCAAAAAGATCATCTGATCCAAATTTTCATGGATAAGGGAGCCTAGATGAGATTACATAGCACCCTGTCCAATTGCATCTTGAAAGCCTGATATGATGGGGACTCCATGACATCCCTGGGGGTATTATTCCCTGAAGTGAAGGATTGTTCTCAGTGCAAACAATTATTTCTTAGGTTGAAATGAAACCTGTACCCATTGCACCTTTTCGTCTCTCTTCATAAAGAGAAAGCTTATGCTGTCATTTTAATATCCTTTAAATACTGAAAGACCCTGATGAGGTTCCCACTGTGTTTCCTCTTCTCCAGGGAGATGAGACCTGAATCCTTCAATGTTTCTTCACAGGACAGGTTCTCCAGCCCTTTGGTCATCTTCATGGCCCTCCTCTCGAGCTATCTCCAGTCTGTCCACATCTTTCTTGAATTGTGGTGGCCAGAACTGAACACAGCACTCCAGATGCAGCATGAAAAGCACTAAGATCAGGATGATCATGTTTCTGTCTCTGCTAATAATGCCCCTGCAGATGCAGCCCAGGATCCCATTTGTCTTTGCTACCGTTACTCTGCTGACTCATGTTCAGCTTGTTGTCCACCAGGACCCCCAGCATGGCTGGTGTGTCTCCCCAGCTGCATGGATCCTAGTTGGTACTGGGCTCTTTGGTTGTCCTGACCGAGGTGCAGGGCTTTGCTCTTGCTTTTCTCAGATTTCTTGCAGTTCTGTTCTTGCTAGCCCACTGTATTACTTTCAGCCCGAGCAGATCTCTCTGTAAAACGCCTCTCTCTTCTGATATGTCCACCTCAAAACACAGTTTAGCATCATCATCATACCTAGTGAGGGTGCTTTCAATCCCATCATCCAAGTCATTCATGAAGACAATGAAGATGTTGAACAGTGTGGTACCCACTGCTGATCCATTGGGGACTGCACATGACGGGCTGCCAGCACGAGAAAAAACCCTGTATTATTTCTCAACATATGCCACTAGAAGTCCATACTAGGAGAGTTGGTGTTGTGTTGTTTTGGTGGTTTTTTTTTTCCCCTAGCATGTTTAAAATATAGTCAGTAAGTAAAATAGAGTATAGCTTTTGTTGGTAGAAGGCAAGAGAGTGGAGGACAGATCTCCTCCTGTGATCTCTCAGCAATTTTGAAGGCAGGAATAGTTGGGAGGATTAAAACTCAGTGCTATTTTCTTTCAGTTATTGGCTGGACAGAAGTATTGATGTAAGAAGATTAAGGAAATGTAGTGTGATTTCCCAATAAATCTCTGTAAAGAGAGTGGGTGTTTTGATTGGCTGCTGTATTGTCTTACTTTATTTTTCAGACTGATGTGAGGACACAAACTCAAGTAATGCAAATTATTGGGCCAAATATTTCAGTTGAAGGAGAAATGGGGAGTCCTTCTGCTCTCCTTTCCCTCCCACATGTTCTGTGTGCTCATGAGGGGCTAGGAGAGGGAGTGTAAAGGCCTGCAAAGCCTTTGAACAAGCAGACAAGTGACATCCTCAGAAGTAGCCTAGCACCATGGCAGTGTGTGTGGCAGAGATGGTGGGGAGCAGGGAAGCGCTCTAGAGGTGCTTCCACTTTTTCTGTGAAGACCCCTGGGTAACTCACAAACAGAATTATTGGTTATCTGCTTGTGACTGGGAGGTAATATTGCTCGTGTGGTAGTTCATTCTGCAGCATGATTCTCCCACCAGTTAAGGGGTATAATAAACTACTTCATTCCCTCCCTCCTACAGAATTATGGAATAGTTTAAGTAGGAAAGGTCCTTTAGAGGTCCTCTAAAACCATTAAGTCCACCAATAAACCATGTCCATCTACACATCTTTTAAATACCTTCAGGGATGGTGACTCAACCACTTCCCTGGACAGCCTCTTCCAGGATTTGACAACCCTTCTGGCAAAGAATTTTTTCTTAACATCTGATCTAAAACTCCTCTGGTGCAACTTGAGACCATTTCCTCTTGTCTTTTTGCTTGTTACCTGGGAGACCAATCCCCACCTGCCTGCACCTTACCTTCAGGGGGTTGTAGAGTGAAAAGGTCACCCCTGAGCCTCCTTTTCTCCAGGCTAAGCAATCCCATCTCCCTCAGATGCTCCTCATAAGACCTGTGCTACAGACTCAAGGCACTTTGAAAACATCCCCTGGAGCATTCTCTTTTCCCATCTGAGCTGCCCCAGCTCTCAGCCTCTCCTCATGTAAGAGGTACTCTGGTCCTGCAACCATCTGAGTGGCCCTGCACTGGACACTTGCTTCAGTATGTCCACCTTCCTCTTCAACTGGGGAGGCCAGAACTGGACACAGCACTCCCAATGTGATCTCACCAGTGAGGAGTAAGGGGAAGGGTCTCTTCCTGGACCAGCTGGTGATGCTTTTCCTAATTTCCTAGCCCATAGGGATGTAGGTCTTCCTTGTGTTTAGGGTGCATTAGAATTGTTGTTTCATACTTGAAAAGCAAGAAGGCCTGCCCAGTAGTCAGTCGTCTGACCAGCTGTTGAGAAAGCTGTTCTGTGGAGTTGAAAGCATATTCTGCCACATGAGCTGATTTTCAAATGCACTAGGGCTTACAGTCTTTCATCTTCCTGTCAGGACATTCTACACAGCGCAGAAAGCAGCTCAGCAAGCAGAATATTAGCCCCAGGAGGCAAAGCCTGAATAATGAGTTAAATATAACTTTATGAAACAGCTCTAATGGCCATGACAAATAGTACTCTTATGTTTAAGTTTTTTTACTTACTTAGTTTTTTGTTTTTACTTTTACTTACTGTCAGTAAGACAAAATGCAAAGAAAGAGAACCATACATGTGGAAGCAGATTGCTTTCCCTGGCAAGTGATAAACTTAAAATTCTTCTCTGTAACTGATCCGTGCCCACACAGATACATCATCATTACTTATTTTTGCATCTTTCCATTGCCAATAGGAAATATAAAAGTGCTGCTGTATGAATGCCTCTGTCCTCACACACTTCTCTGGCAGCAGAAGTATAGGTTTTCTAACATTGCAGCCACTGTAACTCAAGATAAAACCAATCTCTCCTCTGTTTCTAGATGTGGTAATTATGACATACAGGAATTAAAAAAAATTCTCAAATCTCATCCTATTTAGATTACTGAGTAGCAGGAAGGGTGTAGTAGAATTTTTAAGATATGTTCTAATATAAATAATATTTAATACAAAAAAGAATAAGAAAACCAAGAAAAAAGAGAAAAAAATAACATTTAGGAGAAAAAAAATGCAGAGGACTGTCATAACAGAAGGCCTGACAAAAAATGATAAATAGTTTTTGCTGGTGAAATTATGGTTGTGTAAGAACTTGATTTGTCCTAATGTGTTCCAGCCTTCTCTGAGCAGTGAAGAGCATGATGGCATCATATGGAAATGTGGCTAAATACAGACCCTTTTCTTCAAAGGCTTAGTCTGTGTTAAAGCATCATAAAAACAAGTGTTTTTATATTTGTTTTCCTTGTGAACTGACTGAGTAGTCCTTAAATGCCATCCTTTAACTCAGTTCTCAGATCAGAGGGACTGATTTAAGATGAAGGATGGATCTGTGCTTGGAAGATATGAAGAGCCCACCGTGGGAAAAGCCTTAGAGAGCACCAGCCAGGGAAAGGGTAAACCAGACAATAGCAGAATTTAGAGTCAGCTGTCAGCTTACTGATGACAGCATATGGGAAATTATTAACATAGAGCTGAAATGCAACCTTCAGCAAAGCCTGGTCTGCTCTTAGTTTCAGAATTTAAGTTGTGAGAACATAGATTGTCTATGGACAAAAATAGATGATTTAGACTTTAAACCTGAGAAGAATTTTCTCCTTCACTGGCCTCTGATGAATTAAAGGATCTTGGATGCTCAGTTCTAAGGAAATGGTGATTGCTGTAACCTGTATGTTTGCATTTTAAGGAGTAGCCCCAGAGAGTCCATGCCAGAGCCCTTCTTCCTTATCTGTGAGCCATAGAAAAAAGTGCAACATTGTTTCTAGCTTCAGTTTTCTTCAGCATTGAGGGAAGATGAACTGATGAAAGTGGGAGTAGACAACTGGTTACAGATTGCTATGAATGGGCAGATTTTGGAGGTCACAGCTTGGACGTAAAAGTGGTTGAAGACTATATGGTTTCCCTGATACTAAGAACCAAGTTTGTGGAAGAAACCTATCACCAAGCATTACCAATTTCATACAGATCATGTGTGTCGTGGATTTATATTTTAGCTAGATTAGTCAGAGGACACAATGAGCAATTATGCTTCCTCTATGCCAGTTTTGTGCTGTCTTTGAGAAAATACATGATGATAATTGCATAGAGCATATTGTATGAAAATACCTTGAATAAATATAAAATAGCAGAATGTTTTAGAAGCGTGCAGTATTTTTAATTCTCTATTGGCAGCCTGAAATTTGGATTTGTACTGTTTGAACTCTCCGGTGTGCGAGCAGATGCAGATTAGCAGATGGAGCTGAGGGACAAGGGATACACGTTGGGATATTTGGTAGCTTAAGCCTAGTGATAAAAAATACTCATTTATTTGTATATTATAAATGAATATAAAGTTATTTGAAACAATCTTTTGAAACCCTGTTGCACACAAAGCACTGAAAACCAGGATAACAGTATTATGTAGCACTTTAAAAAAAAGTTTATTTCAACATGAATTCTTTTCTTATCTCTGAAAGCCTACTTATCCTGAATACATAACTAAGACAGAAAACCCCAAAGAAAATTACATAATAAGAAGAAAATAAATTGAATTATTTCGAAGAGCAGTTCTTGTTACTGTCTTTCTCTTTCATCTTTTAAATTCTCTGTGACTTAACCTCATTTCTCAGCTTCTGATTCGTCTGATTCTTGCCTGGCATTACAATGAAGTGGACAGAGTGTGCATCAAATACCAATTTTAACTTTAGCTGTACTTCATGTAAGAAAGGATCTTTTTGTAGGAGCTCTACAGAAGCTTGGCAGGAGCTCAGACATAATATCCACAGCTCCAAAGAGAGACTCAGGCTTCATATTGCGAAGTCCTTGAGGCAGAAACATTGTCCCAATTTGTGCCCACCCAAGAGTGGTGGAGGCTCCTTCTGTGCTGGAAACAATTTGAGTTTGCCCCTAGGAGTATTAGTCCATGTATAGATTTTCTAAGAAGATGACCTTTCTGAATATCTAATAAGCTTATTTTTTTTCTTGTCTGAACAAGTATTTCTGTTCTATGTTTAATGCCATGTACCTGCCCATATGTGGGCACAAATGTGAAGGAGCAGTATTTTTGCCATAGTGTTCTGCAATAGTTTCAGTTTATGTTCCTGTATCTTCGGTTAGTTCCTCCCTTGTCCTGACGTCCTAACAAAAATTTCCATATTTTACAGAAATAGAAAGAAATATTTTAATTTTTCAAGAATGCACAGTCTCTTACTGAATCCCTAAATGAAGCAAAAAATAATTCTAATTAAAATTAGCTGAAAATTATGAATTATTTTTGATTACCTTGTTTCTCATTAACTTTTTCCTCAACTACAAATCATTGTGCAACTCAGAACGATCTGGTCAGTGCTCCCTTTCTGCTTCCTCTAACATGTAGCCCAGCCATTTGGTCAAGGATGACTGTGAGAAAGAAGCTACAATTCTCACAACTATGTGAAAAGGAAAAGGATCCAGTGACATTGTATCACGAGACAGAGAATAGCGGTTGAGGACAACAGGCAACAATCAGCATGAGGTGAAGTTTGAAAGAAAAGGATGCAGCAGTGGGTAGCAGCGGCAGAAGAATTTAGGATCTTTAAGCAGATCCTTTGTAGATAACACTAAATAAATTAATGCTTAATGTCCTGTATAGTTTATTTGTTATGATTTCCTTTATAGCTTAGCAATTATAAAGCATTTAATTAGTTGTTTGCTACGTCATTAGACCTCATGTCAAATGACCAAGTACAGAAATAAAACATTAGCTTCATTTTACACTTCTGATGCATTAAGTAGAAGTGGTGTCACTACAAAGCATGATTTCTGTTCAATGATTATATCTCCTTCAAAAAATAGTTTGAAGTCTCAAAACCTTTGCCAGATACCTTCAGAAGAGTAAAGATAAGTTTTAAAAATAGTTGCAAAGCTAATTAAGAGGTAAATGCTGTAGGAGTAAAAGGTCAGTTCTGTCTTCAAAAGTTTAATAGCAGGACACCATGTGGCTCTGTACTTAGGCTATTTATTGTGTCTCTAGACATATTAGTAACCTCAGTCAGTCTGAAGATTAGAACGGGGCTAGTATGGCCAAGTGCCACGTTTTGAGGAATTATCCCTGTCTCTGTGCAGAAGCCAGCCAGCACCTGATATGAGTGAGTAATGAGCAGAAGTGTCCCTCAGGTCTGGGCGAGTGCCATCGCAGCAGCAGCACATGAGAGCTTTGCAGTTGCTTGGGTGGGAAATGAGAAGGCCAAAACTGGGTCACTGGTGAGAACCAGCCACATTTTTGGAAACCAGTACTAAAATAAGTGGAAGTATTCACTGTGGGCATAAAACAGCACATAAAAAGTGCAAAGATAAAATGAAATTGAAGGTGCAAAACAACACATATGGTTGGTAAGCCTTGGTACTTTTAAATATGACTGTGAATTCAGTTTTGAAGACAAGGCAGCTTTTTGCATCTCTGTTTTCCACATAGATTTTACATAAAAAATGTCTAAGCTTGATGTTAGTAATATTTAGCAAAGAGACTGTTCAATGCTTACCTGTATTTTGTCTTTTTAAATGAGCAAATAATATTTTCAAAAAGCAATCTTTTATACAAGTACATGTAATACAAGATACAAGATTAACACTGCATTTAAGGTAAAATTTTTGAAGTCCTCATATTTTTATTTACTTCTTATTCAGGTTGCCTACTGAATTACAGAAAGTATAGAAAATAGAAGATACCAGGAAAGTACTCCTCTCCAAAGCTTTATTTATCTTTTTTTTGCAAAGGTATTGAATGGATTCTGGAAAGGCCTTGTCAAGTTCCCAGTATATTACACATTAGTCAATATATAGTTCTTCCTGCTCCCCATGTAACTTCTTCATTAACTCTCTGGTGCTCCTCAGGCAATGAGAAAGGTGACAGTAAGTTCAGCTCAATAAAGTCTACAGCTCTTGCCTCACACTAAGGAAATTGAAAAACATCTGTCTTTCAGACATGTGTCCTGGTTCCATTTCCTGTTCATTGTCCTGGGCATTTTTTCTCTCTTTTTGTATACTTTTATTATTAATATTGTTGTTTTATTATTAATATTGTTGCTGTTACTATTCATTGTCTTATCTCATTGCTGTTTCCAGTAAATTGCTCTTCTTATCTCAATGCATGATCTTCACCTTTTGTGCCGCCAGTTCTCCTCTCTGACCACCTGTGTTGGGGTGGGAATTGAAGAGGGGGAAGGGGGAGCAAGAAAGTAACAGTGTTAGTTTGGAAAATCTGAGTGGGAGAACTAAACTGGGGAGTACCATTCCAAAATGATGACACTGCAAAGAAAAAGACTCTTTTAAAAGGTATTTAAACAGTATTTAAAAATTCCAAGGAGACTCACATCTATTAGAAAGCCTATTGAATAGTTACTGTTTAGGATTAACAACATGCCAGTCAGACATGAACTGTTAAACTGAGCTCCGTAATTCCTCTTAACTTTGACTGGGTTCCTTTATAATTCCTTGGTGATTAAATTAATTTCACGTTTGCATAAAATTAGTAGAAGATACAACACTGTTTCTACTTTCTCTTTCTATTCAATTTTTGAAATACAAAATATTTTTAATCTTGGTTATTTGTAAATGATTAAAAAAAAAAAATTAGTATTATCTGGCAAGTTGACTGTGAAAAGTCAGTGTTCAATAAAATGTTTAACTAATGCAAGAGGAACTAATCAGGCTGCAATAAACTCTTCAAATGCCTGCTTCCACAGAAAAAAGGAGAAAACCCGAGATATTTACTGTCAAAACTACTGGAGTTTCTTGAAAGGTCACTGAAAGTTAAATGTTCCTTTGTGTAGCATGTATACTGATACCTTTCTTCTCTTGCCCTTACATGTGTGAATCCCTCAGCTGTCCCCGTGAAACCCACACACTGTGATACTTGCCCTTATATAACTAATCGTCATCAGTAACACTGGGAAAAAAGTCAGCAATTCCCCACAAAGTCTGGATGGTCACACTGAGTTGATGGAGGTGAGCTTTTGGGCAACTCAGACATCTTCTCTCTCTCTCAAATGAATTTCAACAGCCTAAACAGCAAGTGTAGCATTGGCTGTGAATAAGCACTTCAGCGATGTCGGGCAGTACTTGTAGGCATCATAGGCAGCCAACTTTATAATTTGTCTCTGGATAATTTAATTTAATCTGCCCAACAATGTCCTTTGCCATATCCTTTGTCTTTCCATCTTTCCATCTTTTGTGAATGTTACAGTTTGCTCACTGCAAGGCTCTTACCTAGTGGCGAGTAAAACCCAGCATGTTTACATAGTGTATTTGCTGCTCCTTCAGTGGTTAGCCCTTTCAAAACCAGTTCTTCACTCGTTGAATCACGTGTCTGCAGCCCCTGCTTCTTCTTTGGGGGACCGTTAAATGCCTTGGTGATGGTAACCTTTGAGGGCTGGGCGTACCTGAGCATGAAGGAGCTCTTCTCTGATGCCAGCTGCATAGCCTGTGCAGATCAGTGTTCTTAAACTCATCGAAGCCCCTGAAAATGGCCTGCTGTTTTAAAACAGGAAACTGTTGCTTGACCTCTGGCCTTTCAGTAGTAGGAGCGCTAGTGCAGTGTTTGGAAACAGAAATGTACATTAAATATATAACTGTGGACCATATACTGGTAATGGACCATATTTATATTTGTACCAAATATAAATAGTAGCAAGGACTTGAATTCTGAGCTGAAACTCATCTTAATTACATCTCAATACACATCAAAGACATGTAAACATAGGCTGTCATTTCTCTTTGACCATATGTTCCAATGCTTGTGTGCAGCACCCTGCCTTGCTGTCGTATGCCCATCTCAGTACCCCTGGGTTTGTGTTGGTGCTCACATGTTACAGCATCCCCAAATCATTTGTCCCTTTTCCATCTCGAGCTATTCTTTCCCTGTTGTCTTCAGTCCATGTAAACCCACTATGGACATCCTACCCACAGCAGCTCCCAGGCAGGTGCTTGGTGGTACAAAGGTGAGTTTGGCAATTTCAGCATGGCTGGATCATGTGACCTCATCTCCAAACAGAATTGCCACTACTGTCAAATCACAGTCCATGCCGTAAAGTAAGGGTCTCTCTTGCATGCATTATGTAAGAATATTTCCCAGCTGAGCACTTCCCTGAGTGAATTAAGATGCATTGAATAATCATAGTTAAATAATTCTAAATGTGTACTTTTTGGGGGATGTTTCATAGTAAGTTAAAAACATACTAGATGAAGCATGAGGAACATGTACAATGGTAATTTAAAACAAAGCAGAGACCTTCTTTTGTGTGATTTATCATCCATGACTTTTGTCTAGACTTTTTTACAGAGGAAACTTAAAACACTTTTTACTTTAACCAGTAAAAATTCTTGGGTTAGTACATTAATGATTTCCGGGCAAATTAAATATTAAAAGCAAAGCCTGTGAAGTGCAGCTTAAAATATCTGAAGCTAAGATTCAAAAACAGATCTTATCTGTGAGGTATCTGTGTGGGAGTATGTGTGTGTGTTTGTGCAAGCCTGCCAGCAAAAATGATTCAGGCTCGTTCAAGAATGTGCAAAATATTAAGAACAAAGAAAGGGCTGAGGAAAGATTTGTCAGTGATGATAAAATCAGAGGGACATGTCTTCCTTTATCTTTCATGAAAGGAAATAATTAAAAATGCAAGAACTGACCTCCAGCTTTCACTCCAAATGTAAAGAATTAGTCCTAAAATACCAGCACAAGGAAATGTAATTATAAAGAACCACTGCAGATGCTACAGAGCCTTTTGCGGAGTGCTGAACACTCCCCAGGCAGAAAAAAATTTACATCAGAAGAAAATGAGATGAGAGATGGAGAGAAAGTAAGTTGTGTCTTGCAAAGTGGGTCCCTGTAGGCTGCTGTGCAAATGTAAGGCAACAGATAAAAAAATTCTTCTTTCTTGGAATCATTTATTTGTTTACTGAAATGAATTTTTGGCTCTTAGTTCTTGTGAAATTTTAGTAGCAGATTTAATTCTTTTTAGACAAAGCCTTGAAAGGCCTTCAAGCAGAACTTCTTGCCTCAAAGCAATGTACAGCAGTTCTCAAAAGAGGTGTGTTGCCAGCTGTCTTCATACAGCAGAATGGTAGCATAGTAAACATTCATTGACTGACTGTTGTAGATCTGAGAATAAAGTGAGAATAATTTTTATTCATGTTTAAAATGCCAAATTCTTTGTGTTAGTAAAAAATTGTTTCCCTCAGGTGTATATTTTTGTACATCCTATTATTCTGAGGACAATGATGTTGAAGCAGAAGAGGTCTAACCTAGGGGTTAAATGGCTGGCAGTGGTCTGTGTTACTTTACTGTGTATCCCTGAGTAAGTCACCTAGGCCTCTAGTCTAGAAAATGCTTGCCAGCTGTCTGGGACAGAACTCACATTTTGGAAAAGGAATAATGCAGAGAGAGGAAATCTTCTCTTATGCAGGCAAGCTTCAGAATATCATCCTCAAATGATGCCTAGATTTAGGAAGCCTTTTTAAAAGGGGAAAAACCCAATTGTTTTAGCGTTCTTCCAAGTACTTTGTTGTTGAGACATGTTAAGTGCACTATGGCAGCACACTGTTAGCAAGGGAGATTTTTTCCTCTTTGATTGCAGTAAAGTTATGTTTCCATTTCTTGGCCTTTGCAGGAGCCCGCACAGCAGGAAGCAGCTGAGAATTGGCAGGAAGCACTCCTTTGGACAATTCACTGAGGTCAGGAAATCCATTACAGTGTTTTGAGGAGCAGTTTGAAATGGTATACATAGTAAGCTGTGGAACAAAAATGTTAACTCCAGCAGGATTAAAATAAACTGAGTTTGAGAAAATGGGTGTTTTTAACCTCAGTAATTGTTCCAGGAGCAGGAGCCTTATAAGAACTATATGATTTGGATTACATGTATCATTCCTTCTCCTTAGCATTGTGCATGTCCATCCATGTTATTCCTGATCTTCAGCACCATGCTCTGCAGCAGTAGGAGTGCATGCTGCAGAATCCACTGGTATTTATCCTGAAAGTCAGTCAGGGATCTCATGAGTCAAAGTATCAGTTAATTTCTTCCTAAGATGGATGCACTGCCTCAAGCCTAGGAAAATACAGCCTTTCTACAAGCTACCTTCAGACTGAAATGAAATGTCTTTCAGATGTGATGGTGCCTGTTTTAATACCTGGAGCCATGTGGCAGACAGATACGAGGGGAACAGAGGAAGACCATGAGGTGTGGCAGCACAAGAAATCTTCCCATGTGCTGTGGGATCTCCTGTTTTTTCTGTAATATACACATGTGGTACAGTTTCTCACTCTCCACTGTAAACCTCTCAGAATGGCTGCCAGCAGGTAAAAACAAACATAACCTGGTTCTGGTTTTGTTTTCCCTGCACTGCCCCTGTTCCTATGTTAGAGACTGCACCTGAGTGGTCAATGAAGAATTGTTCAGAGTCCTGGGGTTGTCTCTGTTCTTTCCTCACTCAGTTTGCTAACTCAGCAGCAAGTCTATTTTAATGGAATCACAGAATATCCTGAGTTGGGAGAGACCCACAACATTCATCAAGTCCAACTTCTGGCAAGTTTTGGGCTTCTTTATGCTAGGAATCTCCAAATGTTTCGTGTACTTCTCTATTTACTGATGGATTTAAAGGAAGATGGGAAGAGAGGGTTTAGTTGGGATTCCCAGGGTGAAGTCTGCGAGTTTGAACTCTGTCTCTGCTGCTGCTGTGGATCTTGTGCAGTAGCCCTGGGAAAATGTTGGTAAGGCAGGGCAAGGCAAGGCAAGGCAAACTCTTATTCTCTGCTTTATCTCAATGCCCATTGCTGCTCTTATTTGTTCTTTTAAAAAAGAAAGGTATTTTATCCACACCAAAATGAGCTTTCTGCCTGACCCTTGTTATGATCCGTGTCATATGAGACTTCTTAATGCTAGGAAGGCCTGGAAATTGGAAGTCTCATAATTCCTTTGCCTCTGTCCACAGCCCTGTCTGTGATCTAAAGATCTTCCTTTAGACTTTCTTTGTCACCTGTAGTCTCAATATTTCAAGGAAAATAACTAATGCCACTGGTAGAAAATGTAAAGTTCCTCTTCTTACTCTTTTCTGACTTCATATTTTATACATGTCTCCTGTGTTGTTCAAAGTGTGATGTCAGAAAGAGGTTCAGTGTGGATTCTGCTGTTTCCTAGCTGTCTGAGCCAACACAATAAAGCTAAGTCCTCTGAAGCATTCAGCATCATCAGTGTTTGGGTATGTATACAGGAATTCCTTTTGAGTGGTTACCTGTATAAATATAGGTAACCTGTATAAATAAACCAATCTCATTTGGTTTCAGAAAGAAAATATAGAGTGAAAACCAAATTATAAGCTGATCATTTCCCTTCTTTTGGGAAAAGTCAAATGTTTAATTGTGTGAGACATATTTGATGTACACTTGAGTTTTCCAGATTACTTTGGGTATTGTGAGACAGAGCTTATGCCTCAGACTTCTAATTTCTTTCATGCTCTTCCAAAACATTAGAAAATAGGATTAAAAAAATTTATATTACTTTTTTTTTTTTTAATGTTCCTGTAAATAAAGTTATAAACTCTAGCAAGTGGAAGAGCAAACCGTGAAAAGAAATATAAAGCAGAATATAAACATATTGAGTATAATGGAATAATAAACATAACCCTAAGCCTACATTAAAAACCAAAATGAAGTAAGAGGTGATTTGTTGCCTGGCAATTTTGTGGACCTGTTCAGCACCTGTGTCAGAAGAGAATTCAACTGATGAAGTGCAGCGTAAGCATTAGGCATTACTTATTAGGTGGAATTTTCCAAAACCTAGTAAAACATAATCTGCATTTTAAGGAGATTAGTTTGGAGCTGGAAATACTCAAGTATGGGTGCAGAGGAAAAAGTACCACTTCAGCTATTTTTACTTACAATCATTTTTCTTTCTCAGAATTGTTATTTAAACACTGCTTAGACATCTGTAATGTTAAACTAAAAGTCCAAATGTTTAACTAGTGATGTCATAATGAGTTTTCAGTGAAAAGTTGAGTATAACAGTATATATGTAGGTTTTCAAACCACTGAGTTAATATAGTCAGATCTTTTTAAAGAAAGATCCACTCTTTTCTTTACAGAAAATACCTATGCTTATTATAGGTGATATTACTGTATCCCTGAGATAAGGCACAAGAAATAATGTTATAGTGAGATTCAGTGAGAAAACAGAGGGAAAAGATGTCAGAATGCCACATTAGCAAAGAAGGATGGTGGAATTACTGCTTGTAGTTCTTTCTTTATTATTTGCATACCATCCTGCACAGATAATCCTAACTCCATTGTTTGCAGTGCTAGTAGTTGTAATATCTGTGCTGTGTCACAGCTTCTGCATATTCATAGGCCTGGAAATACTTTCCAATCAGTTGAGGGACTGAGGTGACATGGGAGGTGTTTTCATACTGTGGATGGGTGCGTAGCTATTATTTACAGTTTCTTTGGTGTGATATGGCTGCTTTTTAGAAACCATGAAGCATTTGCTCAAAGGAGCTGTAGAAATAAAGAGTACACGTAAATCTCAGCCTGAGATGTGTTAGTTACTATTGTGGGACTCAAAGTAAAGTGGATTAGCAAGCACTTAGTAGTAAACGTGCCCGGGGCCTGACAACCTTCACATTTAAGGATGTATTTAGGGATTATTGCCTACATCAACAACAGAAAAAGAAGATAGTTTTGAACAATGTCCAGAATGTGTTAGATGTGATTGTTCCCATGTCTGCTTTATTCTTGATGAAAATGACTCTTTTGAGTGCATTGCCATTTTATCAGGGCAGATTTAGTGCCTGTCAGAAGGCAACCTGAACATCTGGGATTGGCAGCAGACAGGATTTGGGTGAAGAGCTTCCTTTGCTCCTATGGGAAATATGGTGGCTCATGGCATGACTTACCATCACAGGGAGAGAGCACGATGTTTTTGATGTTATTAATCTTCTGATGTGGTGAACTACTTCAGTGACTGGAATTCAGAGGTCCTAGCCATGGTTGAGAGGTGGTTTGGATGATAAAGCTGGTGCTGTCTACTGTGAAAGTACTTCAAATAGGAACATTCTTTTAGGTTCAGTCAGTCCTTGGACTTGATCCAATTTTAAAGAGGGAAAAGGAGAAGTTTTTCCATGGCTGCACTGGGAGCAAGATCAATACTATGCACTCTGCAGACCTTTCAATTTTTTCTGTTTCCTTCAATCTTTTTTCCCCCGCCCCACTTTTCCTTTTCCTAATGTTCATATACAAGCAAATTTTGGGATACTTCAGTGAAAAAATCTTAGAACCCCACAAAGAAAATTTGGCTCTAATGTTCATTTATCCCTATAGATGAAAAACTTCATTTATAATCAGGAAGCAATTTTCATGCATGAGGAAATTCAGGATCTGAGGATTATGCTGGTAGAGGAGGTACTTTCCTTTCAAGTCTGCTGCACTGTTTTTCTAATCAATTGTTTTAGCCTTTAATCAATCACTTTTGATTCAATTGACACTGACTGCAATCCTTTTGCTCTTTGCTCTGCTGCAGTTGCAGATAGCACAAGTCTGACTGTACTTAGAGTGGGCCCATTCATTTGTTTTCCAGGAATGCAAAGCCTTATCCAAAGCCCTTTTCTTTAAATTCTCTCATTGAATTAATGAATTGACTTATGCTGGAGTTAAAAACACAGGGACATTAGTTTCATGGCCAGCAGGTCATTTGTTTAACTAAAAAAAGTAAATATCTGCCGTTTGTGTGCTGCATCTGCTGGCTCTGTGGATATGAGTATATTTAATATTTAAATCAGTTGTGAAAACGAGACTAATTAATTTTAAGTATTAATCTGTGACTAATACCTCGCAAGTCTCAAGAGAAAATGTACCATTCTGCTTCTTATGTTGCTTAAGAAAGTAAGGTAAAGTGCAGCACTACAAGTTGTTTTGATTTAAAAATACTGTAATTTATTTTATCCTGACTTTGAAAATGACCGAAGCAGCATTTGGCTGTACCATGGGAGTGTGCTGTGCATCTCTAGCAGTTACTTAACATTAAAGCCCTTCTGAAAGATAGCTGAGTCTCTTGCACAGCATATTGGAATTCTGATCTTCTGAGTTATACTTGAACTTATTGTCCAGCATCTCCGGCTTTCAAAGCTGTTAAGGCTGAAAATTGATGATAGTAATGCTGAGCTCTTGTACTTTTCATAAAAAGTGTCTCTTCAGTTCATTGATAAAGAACATGAAATGCTGGGAGGCTAAACGATTTATCCACCCATTATCACATGAGAAATCACTGGCAGAACCTAAGAGAAAAGAGGCTCAAGTCACTTTTTATAACCACCATACTGCACTTGACTTCTTGCCTCTGTAGCCATCCATCACTGTGTCCAATTTGTATCAGTATGGTAAGGCATCTTTGAAAACACAAAAAAGCATTCAAAACCAATGTTGGAAATCAGTTTTGTGGCTTTGCCACACTTTTTTTCCTACACTTCATTTTTGTTAGTGAAGTCAAAGGTTATTTACTTGAAGCAAATATTGTTCCTCTGGATTTTTTTCCCAGCTGTTTTTCCCAGCTGTCTTCTTCTTCTTTTGCAAGATACTTTCTCACTTTTGACATCAAACTTTTTAATTGGAGCCAGTTAAGAAGTTCTCACCTTTGTTGCCTGAGAGGTTAAAACCACAGTTAATGTCCCCCAGTATGGTACCTCACCCAGAATTATGTGGGAATCCAGAGTGCAGAGAATATTTCTCTGCCTGTTTTGAAGAACTTAATCCCCATGAGTTTTAGACCTTTATCCATGGAGAAAACTCCCTACACTCTGGGAAGAATTAAAATCTACACAAATGTGAACTAGGTAGTAGAATGTTATGTAAGAATGTCACAGGGTGAAGAATTTAGAGGTTTTGGGTTTGTTTATGTAGTAAATAGATAAATAGTGAGGTTTCCAAGATGGAGTATGTTTATACCTTTTAAAGTTTCTTGCTCCTTCTTCAAGACCTCCATTTTCTGCAGTAGAAATAGTTTAGTATGATTGGATAGAAATTGCCGCAGTTCCTGTCTGCGTGACAAAGTGATTTACTGGACATTGGTGGAAAAGTAAAAATATCTTTAGTTTCAAACTTCTGTTGGGCAAAATGCCTTTAAAAGACCTGTGAAATCTTGATACTAGGTCACTCTCTGCATTTTCTACTCTTGGTGCGTTCAGTGTTACCTTGTTGCTGATAAGAGCTCAATAAACAACCATCTGAAGAAGAAGATAGTAAATGCGAGTTTGTCCTGTCTGGTTAATTTCTAGTAAGGACTCTGAGATTTTTTCCCATCAGGAGAAGTTGGTTTATGGCACAAAATGTGTTAAATTCTATCCTGAGGGTGTTTACTTTCTATGAAGTTTAAATGAGAGTAAAATTCATCATGATTTTGAGTTTTACAGCAGAAAGTATCAGTGGTTATGCCTCCTTACCGGCTTTTCTTTCCTGCTACTTTCCTTTCATCTCCTAACTTGACATTCTTCCCTCTGAGAGGCTTGGTCTCAGTATTTATCTCTGTGTGGGCTGGCTTTCCACAATGACATTTTAGTAAAGCTGTTGTGTTTGTCCAGCTGGTGTTAATGCTCCAGGTGCTTCTGAGCAAAGGAACAAACATAAACATTCTGGGTTACTTGCTCTCAGTTCTGCTACCCATGTTCCAGAGTCTTCAAGGAAGCCAGCAACTGTGCATCTTCTCTGGAGAGGGCAACAGTAAGCAGGTTTAAAAACAGAGACAGGCATTTTTTGGGACTTTCAAGAACCTGGTATGAGTTACAGAGCTATGCACTGACTCTGAAGCTTCCATAAAACCCAAAGCCAGCATTTTGTACAAGGTCTTTTTTAATGCAGAGGAGGCTTTCGTGTGGTGTTACACGATGGGCATACCAAGACATTTCATGCATGTGATACATGTGTGAGGGTAATTTGAGTCATGCAATGGAGAGACACCCTAGTGCTTCCCTAGTGCCAGGTAGACTGTGTAATCTAGCAGAGCATGCTGCAAGGTAGCACATCTTGGCTTTGCCAGAACTTTTGTGGTCCCTGCTGGAACATATGTCACAGAGGGCTATGCCAGCTATATACACGGTGGGGGATTCAGGTTCCACATAGGAACAGTGGAAAAAATGAGAAACTTTCAGGTGTGAATGAAGAGGATTCATTAATTTGTTTTGTAATGTATCAGCTGAACTCAAACAAAGGGTTAATTCTCTTGTAGTCTATAAAAATAGCAAAATGTGGTTTAATTTCTAAATGATATGTCATTTTGATAATGGAATTTTACATTGTCAAGTACTTGAAGGGTTACAGATCCTTTTTCTTCCCACATTGAAGGATTTTGCTGCTTGAAACCAAAACAAAGACTGCTCTAGTAGTTCCATTTCTTATTTATGTATTTGTATTTGTTGATATATTTGCTGTTCACTGTACTCCTAAAGTGGAGAATGCTCAGAGTATCACAGGAGGAAACCAGGATATGAGAGGAATCTAGCTTCATGGTATTCTTTTTCCCTTTCTTAAAGACTTCTTTCTCAAAATACACTGCCTTGTGTTCAGCCAGAGTTTTCATTGCGTTTTGGCAAAACCTCACTTTTTCAATTATCCTGCAGTTTGTGGCAAAGCCCTATTTTAAAAACATTTCTATGTGTCAGTAAATAGCACAAAAAAAGATAGTTAATACTGACCTTTTTGTACCTCCTTATCCCTTCATTCTGGAGCAGACTCTGTGATCTTGAAGTTTTTACCACTGAAGCTATGTAAGTAATGTGCAGCCAGCATACTACTCTCGATTTTCTGAGAAGTGTCTTTAGCTGGATATGTGGGCTTCTGTTTCTTCCTCAAATCCTTCCTTTTACTTTGTTTCAATGAAGGAAGAAATTGAGACCCAAAAAAAAAAAAAAAAAGGAAAAAAGAAAAAAGGAAATAAAAGAAAAAAGGAAATAAAAGAAAAAAGGAAATAAAAGAAAAGATAAAAGGATAAAAGGAGGGCTTTACTAGATAGAGAGTAATCATCTGCATAAGAATCACTGCTGTACAAAAGGTAAGTGGAGCTCTGGAAGAAGCAGATGGTGTGAAGATAGAGAAATAATAATTTTGAACAATTTTCTTTTCCTGACACTTATGCCTCCTCTTCTTGTCATTCTTCCCTCCCACAGGTTGTTGACATAAGTCCTGAGGATCTGATGAAGTGTTAATAGTGCTTGCTTTAAAGTCATGAAAATGTATCACCGTAAAAATGGGTTGAATAGTAATATTAAAAGTACATAAGATAAGCAAAATTCTGAACAGAATGAACTTTAAAAACTTTCTTCAAACTACTGATTAGTTCCTTAAAATGCTGTAATTGTGAGAGATAGGATAGTATATCCTATCTCTATAGTTTACAGCACATGTGACATCAAGCAAGGTTGGCTTCATATGCTATTTTTCACAAAGAGTCATTGAATTTTGCATGCAATCTTTCATTGTAAAATATTCAGACAATTTTTTCCTGCCAGCAGTATCAGAAACCGAATTAAGTGTTTCTTTCACTGAGCTTTGTTTATTCCTGACTTAAGAGGTCCGTCATTATGGAAATTGCACTTAATTTTCATAGTTTTGTCTCTTGGAGCTTGTTTTGGACAAAGCCTTCTAGGCTCTGCTCAGGTAATATACCACCACAAATGCCATAGCCCAAAGTATGTCAGCATGTCAAAACAGAGGTGCTCACAGGAATAAAGTTAAGTGTGCCTCAGTAGTTTACCAAGTGGGAATCATGACGTCTGTGAAGGTAAATGAGGCTGCAGGGAAGATCAGGTCTCTACTGGCAGCATTTTGTGCTGATTGTATTTTCTGTTGTTTGAGGACAAAGCTAAGTTCTACAAATATGAAGAGAATAGTTAAAAGGGAAGGCAAATCCCAAAAACAGATTTAAAAGTAGGTTTTTCTTTTTCTATTTTATTTTCCCCAGACCTTTACTAGTTTATTGTAGAAGAATAAAAAGAGGGGAACATTCAAATTTTTGAACTCTCTCTGGTAATAGCAATTTTAAACATCACAAGCACATTTTATGTCTGTCCACTCAGAGGGCAGGTAAATATGTTTTAGAACTTCATACCTGACTTTGCTGCTCCAGTTCCTGTGCTGCGTAACAGTCTATTATAACTTGTTATATTACTTGGTGACTTTTTTTGTATAGCTTGAAATGATATATAGTACTCGAAAAAGAAATACATTAACCACGCAGTGTTAGGTTAGCACATCCTTGTTTCTTTTACTTCTTTTGGTTTTTACAGTATATGGCAGACTTTTGCTTCTACTATTCAAAATCATACAGAACTGAAATATTGAGGAAGAGGAGATTATCAGGTTCCAACACTAGATAGCAAGTGTTTAAATTCTTGTCCAATCCTAATCCTAATGTGACCTTTGCATTCCAGAATGAAATGTTTAAGTTGTTGGGAACTATGGCACTCAGCGCCTCCCTGCCACTGGTCTTTTGGCAAGCACTGTGGTGTTTTAAAGAACTCCCTCTTGTCCTACTCAGATTTTCACAGTTTTCTCACCCTTATGATTATTTCCCAACATCTTTGAATTAAACAAGTATTTTGAATTAAACAAGTATTAAACAAGGAAAATGGGTACTGTAAATTTTATTTGAAACTGTTTTTTTTAAACACTTGCTCCTAATAACTGGGTCTGCTGCTGTGCTATCATAGTGAACCCACTTGTTGCCCTGTTGTGTCCTGGAAGTGGTCATGGTCAGTGCCATGCAGGAGCCACAGGGATCTTTGAAGGCAGGCACCAGGATGAAGCGTTTTCTGGATGAAGTGTTTTCTTAATTCACTGGACAGGGCCCAAAGGAGTATATGGTGTGACATCACTCTGGACTCACGTGGTTGTTGTCTGTAGTTTTTCTGAGTAAGCATCAGCCCTGGACAACGTCAGCCAGCTCCCCACAGCTTCCTCAAAGTGCTGATCTTTGCTGCCTGGAGTTACTGTGATGGAGGAAAGAGAAGCAGTGTGTGAGGCTTCTGTGCATTTCCTTCTTCACCATCAAATAGCACAGCTGAGTGTACTTACAGTTTCAAACCAGTAGACTTAAACACATAAAGGACAACGGCTTCTTTGTCAACTTAAAAGTTCAGCAACTGGAAGGGCTCAGTTGAAGGTGCTGCTACTGCTTTTTGGGTCTGCGTGGTCAACCTGCAATCCTCCCGAATGAGAAAAAAGTTAGACTTCTTCTTATGAATTTAGTCCTTAGAAAAATCTACTTTGTCTCCAGGCCAACAGAATTACATAAAATTACACTTTAAATGTGATTTTTTTTCTCATAGGAATAAGTTTTGATAATTTTAGATAAATACCCAAACCAAGCCAGTATGCTCCATCACTAAAAAAAGCAAAAGAGAGAGGGAGACATCAGTGTAGGGATACACACATTTAATCTGATATCATGAGTGATCTTTAACTAGAGTAGAAAACTCAGCAAGTCAGCATAGACATTTTCTCATTTGGTTTTAAGAGCTACTGTTTGATTTCACTTTATCTTAATTGACTGAATGAAGTTTAAGATGGTCTAAGTATCAAAAGGGGCTGAAATGAGAAAAACTGTGAATTTTGGCAAATACAGCTACTTTGGTGTAAATCTCTCTGTGGACCCATTTGCTTCTTGGTCAAAGTTTAAAAAAACCAATTTACTGAAAGTCAATAGCAAACTGCCAGGATTAATTCTTTTGTTCTTTTTTTTTTCCTCTCTTGAAGGCTTATACAACCCATTACTTTGTTCTTGCTGATATTCCATCTGGAGTAAGCCTTCTATATTTAGAACCTTAAAAAGCATTATTTTTTATTTTATTTTTATGTCTCAAAATAAATTGCACTAAGTTCAGACAGGGTGCTAAAAGTTATTGTAGTTCTTCACTGGTTCAGAAATCTTCTAAAAATATGCTTCACTTTGTCTGGAGGGATATAGAATTTAATGTTGCTGTTGAACTTTTGCATCTCCAGACTGAATATTTTTTGTTCTTCAAAGTAAAGCTCTGCAGACCTGAACCCTGTGCAGTTAACTTCTGCTGATTCATCGTGCTTACATATTTTTACATAAATAAGAGTGACTGCAGACATCAAAACAGTTATTGCTATATTATTGTATACTGGGTACAGATTATTTTATTTTGTATTTGAGGTTAAACTTTGGAGTTTTATCTTCCAACTATCAAATCTTATTCTTGAATTTAATCAACGAATTTTATGTGCATTCAAATGCAATTATAAATTAATTTTCTCCACAGCTTTCATGTTCTCAAAGAGAACAATTTGCCAATTTTCTGCATTCAGTTCTTGAAGTCAATTTGTGTTACCAGATGCTTTGCCATGGCCCTTGAAATTTGGATGCAAAGTAAATAGAAAAGCAAATTCTTAAATATCTCCCACCCCCACAACCCATGTTTTACAAAGAGGTGGAACTACTTCTTTCTGTGAGCCATATCTGGTTCATATTTTCAGACTACTGCTGCTGAAAAACAAAAATACTGCTAGAAAAAAATTTAGTATAATTAAATTTGAAATTGAGAGTACACACATAATCAAGAAATAGTTTAGATAGCAAGGTAATTTTCTGAGTTTATGCACGAATCTATGCATGGTTTCTACAGGACTTGTGGTCCATAACTAACCACTGGATATAACTCAAATTAAGCTGAATAACTGAAGGGCATAATTTAGATTTTTAGATTCAGATACCGTGTTCTTTACACATCTGCTCGGAAATAAATATTATATCTTCTCTAAAAGCCTTTCCCTGCCTGTTATTTAAACCTGTCAATTTGTCCGGTCTGCTCTGGTTTTTTGTTTCCCCTTGACCAAGTGAGGACATGCTGTAAGTGCACTGATGTTACTTCTTGTGTGACAGGTACCTTTAACTGATAGAGCTTGTGCTGCAACTGAATCCTCAAGTGGAAACTGCTGATATAATTTGGTAATATCCTATGGTTCATTAAATACTTCCATTTTGTCATTATGCCAAGTGTGGCAAGTAGGATATCTTCCATGAGAGAAGTCTCCTGAAACAGTGTCTGGATGTGGTGATGGAGTTTCCAGAGTTTGCTGAACCACTTCTGATGGAGCACTTTGATAGCTGTGCCTGACAAAGAAACGGATATACTAACTCATCCCAGGGACAAACATTTTCCTAATGGAATTATACAGTCACTACAGAGTGCTTATGCAATTTCTCAAAAATCACAGCCTTAACTCCAAATTTGGGGTAGGAGTGGTGGTAGTAAAAACATACTGTTTTTTTTTGAAAGGCTGTCAGTAAACTTTTGTGGCCATACGTTAACTGGTAAGGGACTTCAGCAGCTGTGCAGGTCGCTGTGTGGGTGAAAGCAAGAAGGTGAAAGTACGCATTGTGGTATTGCATGTATAATTGAAATGTCTCATCTGAGACTACACTGGCAAGAGATGGATGTGACAGTATCAAAAGATTTCAAGAATTCATCTGGTTGTTGCTGATTTTTTGTGCCAAATTTTAAAGTAAAATTAGTCTTACACATTAGTCTTTAAATCAAAACAATGGAGTTTTACTAAAAAAAACCAACCCAGACTGCATTAAAAAAACCCATTTAATATCTTCCAGATTACGCTTGATTTGATTTGCTTTACTTTCCTCAATTTTTTAGTTGACAGAAAAAGGCAAAAGATCAGTTATTCACATGCCATGCTTTTTGTTGCAAAAGTATTTTTCTGTACATGCTGTAATGGAGGGATGTTTCAGCTGAAATTATCCTGCTGTCAAGTGCAGGGATTTTGGCAGTTAAGGACTCTTAAGTGCATTACCACTCAGTCCTTATAAGCCAAGTTATCTCCAGGTTTCTGGGGCAGCGGTAGATGGTTATGTGAATTAGAAACAGGAAACTAATACATTTCTGTGTATGCTGTGAGACCTGTGATTTCTGCTGTCACCAAAACCTTGCAGGAGTTAATTTCCTTGTAATTCCCTACAGGTTTATCTGTAACTCATATGCATTGGTCTGACCTCTCCCAGTCTAAATTATCCTTCCTAGTGTCCTTCCAAGTGTTAAATACTACTTTCTGCTTATTTGCATTAGCTCACAAGGTTTGTCTTTAGCTTACACGACAGACACATATGCAAAATAAGCTCACTGGAACTGGAGGAAAAAGTTTAGAAGAGGACTGGGCTTAGGGGTAAGATTTTCCAATTGTTTCAATACCAAGTCCTCAGTCTGGTCTCACTAACTGCCTTGTCCAAGATTAATGAGGCACAGCAACGTAACAGCACAGTGGCTGCACTACAGCAGTGAGCCTGGAGATAAGTGGAATTGAAATATTCCAAAACCTGAGTACAGTGGCAATTGGTTCTGCATCCAAAACTGCCTTTGCTGCTCTGGGGTCTGGTTAGGCAGGAGCATTCCTTCCTGACTAATCCCTATCGCCTCCCTTCAGTTCAGCTTTTTAAGAAAAGCAAGGAGATGCAACGTGGTAAAGAGACGGCTGTGGCTGGGTGCTGTGGAGGGTCAGTGACCTCCTGACATCCTTGCACCTGGTCCTGAGGCATGAGCTGGTCCTTATGGTCCTTCACACAGCATTCTCTTTGGCTTTGTCTCTTCAAAACACGTGCCCAAATGTTACAGACCAAACCCAAATCAAAAAATTCAAGTAGTAATTCAAAGCTGATTCAACTTCACTAAGAATTTTTCCAGTCTCTCTAATTTTTTCTTTCTTTTCTCCTTTTTTTTTTGTTTTTCTTTTCTTTTCTTTTCTTTTTTTTTTTTTTTGCCTTACTGACTTTGAGAAGTTTTGAGTCAAGGCCATAAGGCCTTTGATTAATGGATGCCAGAATTATGATACTGCATTATGCATCAACTGTTGCCTAATCATGCCAGACCTTGCAAGTTATCTAAACTTAGAGCTCAGAATCTGCTCTCCAGTAATAGCAGTAGTGCTCTTTAATTTTATTGTCCCCTGTTAATGTGCTGTCCAGAACTTGCTCATGGCATTTCCACAACCAGCTACATGTCAAATATATATAGCTGAGCTGGTGCTGACTCTTGTCAGAATGGGGAAGATAACCTGTTCCTTATATAGTCGGCTGTCTTGGCTGTTCGGAGTGTGAGGGTGGCTGTCCTTAGCTTATGACCAGATTGTCACAGTAAAGTTAAAATGTGCAACTGCTTTTGCTATAGTTGTCTAAGCTCATTTCTTTCATGGTTCCATTTTGTTCCATTCACACAGGATCCATCATCTGTGCCTGTGTCTTTTTGTGTGTGTGTCTTGCTGTCACTTGATCTGGTGCACTTTGTTTATTTGTTGTCTTGGTACAAATTAAAATGACACTCTCACTGTCTCCAAGCTGACCTACATGATTTTTAGTTTTTCATATCAGCAAATATTGCTCTGTCTAAAAAACCTTATCTCTGTGATTTGCTATGTGGTTGAAAAGATAAAGGCTGTTTTTAATTTTGTACTGCCCACTGTCCTACATGATCACTTGCTTTGAATATAGCCAAATTCTTCCTGTGTCCTTGATAGATTTTATAGTTAAGACTCAGCCAACAAGGCTGAAAGGGTAGGGTTACTTGTTTAGAGGTACTTTCGCAAGGAACAGTGCTTTGTTGTGTTGATGTGAATGGACTTGCTCTGAAGTAATTCGAGGCAATCCAGTCACTTTATGTAACTTGCAGAGATGAAACATCCTCCAAAGTGATGTCCATGCAGTTCCATTACTCCATATGTCTGTACTGTTGTGACTAGAGTTTCTGGTTTTGTGACTTGATTTTGTATCCCTGATGTAACATATTAATTTTTCTGCTTCTGTTCCTTTCTTCTTTGCCTCTGTTTCATGAGTTCTTTTACTCAGAGTTCGGAGTAAAACGCGGGAGACACCAAGCTTTTCTTCTGACTCAGATGTTTATTATTCCTTATCTATGGTACAGCTGCACAGAATGTGCCTCTAAGCTAACCAGGTTGAAATGGCCCCTGGTTCTACTTTCCAAGGTCTTTTAAAGCCCAGATTACCCAATTATGGAATGCCAACTAATTTATTTTTTCTTATAATCCAGTAACTGATCATTCATGTTCCACACTGCAGGTTTTTTGAACCAATACCAGATCACCCAGGCTTGTGAAGAAGAAGGAAGAAGAAAGAAGAAGAACTAACCTACACCCAAAATCCACCATTTTGTACATTTATATTACTATATCCCAGAAACCTAAATTTTATACATCTCTACATATTCCACCCAGCCATATAACAAACTTCTTTTTAATTTACACGGCAACAATTTCAGTGCTATCACATAATTTGGAGAGCCTTTCCCAAGGCCTCAGGTCAAATGCAGTGTGCTTTGGAGGATCATTGCCTGTCAGCACTGAAAGACTGAAATTCTCTGAACCCAAGGTTCCAACAGTAAGAAGAATTCAGTATTCTCTTTTCTTTTTTTTTCATAGCTCAGTAGTTAAATTGCTGGTGAGGAGTGATAATGAGCCGATACCAATGCACTTAGGTGTGAGCCACAGGAAAACACGGATTTTGAGATGGAGCAAGGAACATCACAAATTAATCTGTATTTCTGAAAGGCAGATTCAGAGCTAAAGATAGGAAGTCTAAAATATATTAAAAAGACTTGCAAATACTTAATATATATTTCCTCAGTATATAAGATGCTATCAATAGATTATGACAAACTTTATCAAGGGTTTTTATCCCCATAGAGATGGTCCCTTCTGTTTGCCTATGAGTGTGCCTTTTATTTGCTTTTCAGTAGGTTACTTCAAATCACTTTGGGCAGTATAACTTTAATTTTCTAGTTTAGAATAATAATGTCCCGGTTTCAGACAAATTTGGAGGAAACGTCTGAAATGAACTTCCTCTGTTAGAAGGCAGGTTTCAGCAGCCCCTCCCCCACCAGGTTCAGGAAGAAATTCCTTGGAGGAAAGTGAAGAAAACCTGTTTATTTAACAAGCAGGGTGCACGCAGACACCAAAAAGAATGAATAATATTAAATAATAAAACCCCTCGCTGTGGAGAAAACCTGGTTAGATTTAGAGTCCTTTCTGTAGGTGTGATTCTGCTCTCTCCAGAGCTGGGGCGAGGTGTGGGCCCCTCTGGGCCGTGCTGTAGGGCCTCCTGGTGATGTTCTGGTGTTGCTGAACTGTTCCAGAAGAGAAAAAAGAAGAAGCCACCGTCCCTGGAAAACTCCTTGCTTCAGCTAACGAACAAGAAGCTGGCTAAAAAGCACGAGAATGCAACTCTCTTCCCTGCTGCAGAGAGCCGAGAGCTGGGGAGAAGTGTGAGCGAGTCATCTGTCTTTTGAACACAGCCTCTGAAGGAATTCCAGCAGCTCCCCCTCCTCTCCTGGACCTAGCTTTAAGGGCACAGAACCCATATCTGGCATAGGGCAGACAATAGGGAATACAATATCGCATAGTCACCCCAAGACAAATAAGAAAAAGGATTTTTTGACATTTTAGATTTCATTTAACAGCTATTCCATTGACATTAGCAAAGGCAAAGCCTTGATCTTGGATGTAGACCTATTGAGATAGTGAATTTTTCCAAATTAGAACATGATTAGAAAAAAAGGCCTTCCAGTGAATAGCAGGGCTCATAAACTCCTGAAGAATGCTTCTGACTCTATCCCTTTGTCTGTCCAGGATTAGATTTTGGCTGGCCAATCCTCTTCTTGATAAGTATCTGCTAATTATACTGCAAACAAGCCAGTGGTCTAATTTGATAGACAATTTTCTGGTAGAGGTTTCACAGTTTTCATGAGTACCTTCAGAGGCTCTCTCCCAAACATGTTTTTTGTGCCAACCGTCTAAGTAATGCCCATGTCACATCAATATAACACCTATTTTAATTTCTGTAGGGTGGAAACCTGCATGACCTTTAACACACAACAAACCCTCACTGATGCAATGTGTAGAGTGCACCTACATCTGACCCAACGTATGTTACAAGGAGATGAGATTATTTGCTAACTTTCATGGATGTAGCAGTCCATTCCTAGTAAACTCTTTTGCTGCTTATTAACCACCACTGTCAATATACCATCTACAACCTGAGCGAATCATTCATCCAAATGGTGATATTCTTCCAGTGCCAGAAGCCCATCTGATGGGACTAAGTGTTGCCCATGGGGCCATGCCAATTTCCAATTTATAGCCATAGGTTAACCAAGGTTTTTTAGGTAAAGTATCCCCTAAAAGAGAAGACACAAGCAAAACTGGGAAATGACTCTGTACCTTTTTTTCTAGAAAATAATATTTTTCTAGGAGAAAACTCAAACCCTCCTCGTGAGAGAGAGATTTGTTATTTTGTCTGTCTTGTCCAAAAAACCAGCCTGCACCATTATGCCTGGGACTATGTCTAGACTGTAATCTGTAGTTGTGTGGCTCCATAGTCTCAGCTATTTGAAGAACTCAAATTTAGCAGGATTTTACGAGACAGACATCTGATTGTGGTGGACACAAGAGACCTTCAGAAGAAAAGCAAGCTTGCCCGGCATCTGGAACAGGTCACTGTGCTGGGACTTCCCAATCCCTTTGTTAAAACTTCATACCAACACACAGTGCTTGCTCTTTCTGCTGCACCTTCGTATTTCTCATTGATTTCAGGCCCTCTTTTGTCATCTTTGGTATGTTCTTGTTATTAGTTTTCTTATATTTCCAGCTTTGAAGTTGATGAGGGAGAACTGCAAGGAGGAGGGAGGTGTCTATGGATACAAGAAGGCAGAAATGTAAAAGAATGATAAAAAAAGGAATAACATTGCAGCCTTTTCTTTTCTGAACTGGAAAGTCAGAATATCCTGGATATGTTGGGGCTGAATTACCCTACATATTGAAATTTGGATCTGTGGGTCATTATCTGTACAAGTATGGATTTCCTTATGATATAATCCGTGAAGATTTTTTAAATTTCAGAAATAAAATCTTAATGTGCTCCAGGGATTACTACTTCACATCTCTCTACCTCCAGGCTTGAGAAAGCGAAATTATTCTTTTTTCATGAAATAACTGATGCTGCTGTATTTGCCTTCCATGGCTCATTAATACGAACTTGTTTGGTCTCAGTAATTTTCTCTTGACACAGTGCAGCAAAATATGCACAGCTTCACTATGGATGAAAAGATTCTCCAGAAAAGTAATAGAAAGCTAAAACAGGAAGCCCAATTTGACATTATAAATGCAGGCATGTGTTTGTTCTACCCAAAACACTTCATTAACGAGCTGAGTGTACTGTCTGGGAAGGATAGAGGGAAACAAGTTTTGTAAAATACAGCCGTACATCTTGCATCTTCACTGCAGGTGAGTATCTGATGCTCGATTGGCAATCCAATTGATATCACATAACTGAAGGGCACTAGACTTTTTCCTGGACTTCTTACTTATCTGAAAATACTTGAAGTAAAGGGGAAAGCTACTGCATTTTAATACTATTTTGACTGTACTGTAATCTGTAGATTTCTGTCATGTTAAGATCTTTCCGGAGGATGTGCTTCTGGCCTACATTCTGGTGGTTTTCATGCCAGAAATAACGTCTGCAAATGAGAGAAATTCTCTGATGCTCTGTGAACTAGTATAAAATACTGACTTGATAATTTATAGGTTCTTCAATGATGTTTTTCATGTGTGCTGGTACCACTCATTAGTATTTAGTTTGATTGCAATGCCTGAATTAATTTATATCCATATTTTCTGCAAAATACTATGGGAAACTGAATCAGTGATGAGCTGGTTGAGGCTAATTTTTAAGATACTTGGGTAAAAAATTTGTTGGGTGCTAGTTATGTGCTTATTTTGGGACTGGATTATAATGGAAATCTGTAATAACCAGTTAGCTATTTTAATACTATAATCTCATCAGTGACACAGTGACTATCTGATTCAGGTGGTGGCCCTTATGAAATCTTTTGAGAGTGTCAATAAATTTACTGGCATGTGTTTACACTAAGGAAACCAAGACAAAATTACCAGATGTGACCAGGTCTCATTTTTGGCAGACTTTGCATATGAATCTGTACTACAAACTCTGACTCACTTTTCCAGGTCCTGGAGAGACCTAGCAACTGAAGGGTGAGACAAACCGATAAAATGAGGAGCTCAAATTATTGCTCTGCAAGCTGTAGCTGGTGTGTGGAAATATGAAAGTTCTCTTTTCAGAATAGACAGTCTTTTTCAGGAATTAAAAGTATTTCTAAAGTTAGGGAAAATAGCCCATATTTCTAGGCAGTAATGCTTTATACATCTTATCTGTGCTCTGCTGTGAGATGTCCTTATCATCAAAAAGAAAGCTAACCCTGTGGGTTTAGCTTTCTGTGGGTTTAAAAATGGTGCATTTTAATTTAAATTGTTGGGCATGAAAACTTCATCTGTGCATAAGAGGGGCAACAATTTAGTAGCATCATGAAAGAAAGAGAATTCTTTAACATCCCAACAAGTGTCTATAGCTATTACCATTAAATGGTCTAATTTACATTATTTAAATATAAATTTTTATAACCGTTTTACTTACCTATTTTGTTCCTGAACCAGGAAAATAACCTTGACCTTTAGAAACTGATCAAATAAATCCTGACTTACTCAAGTACATTTTACAACTGTTCCAAATGTTTGGTACTCATTGAGAGAAGAAACATTAGGAGAAGTAGTGCAAACACATTAAGTTGAAATTGCTGAATGAAAATTGAACCTTGCTGGTTGTTTACTTGTGAAAGGAAGTATGATGTGAAGCAGTGACTGCAGTAGTACTGGTCAGTGCTGGACTTGTTGCAGTTAATAGTAACTTTTGCAGCGAATTTTGTGTGAGAGAGATGAAGCAGAAATTTCCTTCCTCTGAGTTGAATTTATTCAGTTGCCAAGGTACAGTTGAGCTTTCCTTCAGAACAAAGATGACCAATGTCGATGTCTGGAAATCACTGTGTTGTATTATGGTGATTGAAAAGGCATTTTATGGGACCACATATTTTTGGAGATGCAAAATCAACAGCCAAGAGAATTAGAGGGATTAGGAAGCAGTAGAAACACTCTGTGACAGTATCTTCTTGCTCCGTGCTGTGTTGTGGATAGCACATGATTTAGCACTTCTGAGCACCGTTGCAACATAAGATTTCTTTTGGTAAGACATGTAGTTATCATCTGGATGATACTGGATGGTAAGATAATGTAATATCTTCCTGCAAGAGGTCATTGACTGGCTAAAACTTGGTGAAGTTTTCTTGCTGTAAGGACTCTTATGTAAATCTCCATTAATCTAAGAGCAGAAAGAGAAGCTCTCTCTGTCATCTCAATTTCTTTGCATACCTTGGTTTCTTTAGAAATAACCACTGAGATCAACTTCCTAACTTAAAGCTTTGGGGCTTTAATTTAGGTTTTGGGGCCTGCAGGAGACTTTAGAGGGATAGTAATAACGAAAGAAAAGAAAATAATTAGTTTTAAAATGGGACACATATAAAAACAACAAAAGAAACAGTGACAATTCACACCCATAAAGGCTCTAATCGGATTTCCTTGCATCTTGTCAAAATCAAATCTGGTTCCTGTGTTTAAAAAGAGTACTCTTCATTGAAAGTTGCCAGTGTAGGCATAGGAGGCTTCTGTGATTGTAACATGCCTCAAGTATCTTTGTGTAGGCCTAGAAGCAAAGACATGTAGATGGATAAGCACCTAACTTTCTGAGCAATAAAATCAAACTGTGGTCTGATTGTATGAACGTTATGTGCAGTTTGGTTTCTCTTAGATCCAGATGAAAAGTACAGCACTAGAAATGTCAGGAGCCTCTCCTTCTCTGTGAAATACACAATCACATTTAATACAGGGAAAGTGATGGCTGTGAAACCAGAAACATTACTTTAGAATTTGAATATCTTTATTTTAGTTTGTCAGATAACATCCCTGTCATGTTCCGCTCATTTGCCCAAGCATGTCAGGGAAAGGGAGATGAGCATTTTTTTCTCACATCTTTTGAAAGAATTAATTTAATTTAAAAGAATCAATTTGCATAATGTCCTGACTGTGACTAATCACCAAGAGTGATGAGATAAAAAACTAGAAAGTGGCCATTTTTGCTGGGGGTCAATGAATCAAATACATATGTTCCTATGTCATCAAACTCAGGTGTGCTCAGGTGTGCTTGAAGGTGGATTCAGCTCTTATATTTGAACCTTCTCTAATACTGCTGTTCTTGTGCCATTTCTATCAATAGGCAGTGTATGAGCACTGTGCTCACCATAGAAAAAGAAATTTTTAGACAGATTTTAACAGCTTTTATAGAATCTAGTGCTGGTTGCAATCATCTCATAAAACAATAGATGAAAGGCAATCTAATTAACTAGTCTGCAACTGTGCTGTCCAGGACTTTGTGTCAGTATTTGTTGAGTGCCAGGAAATTTGGGCTTCCATATGGGCAGGTGTACTGTAGCTGTAAACTCCCTCAGGCCAGTAATAGTTAAAGGGTTTAGATGTCCATCTATGGCACCTAAGGGGAAGACTCTGCATTCTCAATGTGGTTTGTAGGAAAGTCAAAAGGGATGAAAAAATCCAAAAATATGTCTGAAATTTTCCTGGCAGCTTTTTGAAAAACTACTGAAAAACTGTATGGGTTTTTGAATCCACCAAATGCACTCACCGAGACTTCACTGCAGATGTCCTGAGTCAGTTCAAGGCATGCCAATACACCAGGCAAAATGAATTTTGCTTTTTCTGGTACCTAGCTTGCCTCCTGTGCAGCAAATTTGGTTTTGCAGCTGCAGAATGCCTTTCCCAGGCCTCCTTTTGCTGCATGTAAGGTGACAAAGCAGATGGAGATGCAAGCAGTGAACTTCTTTCATTACATCCTGGAACATCTGTCACTGAAAAGACTTGCTAAAGGTATAGCAATGAAGACAAAATTTCTGGCTTCTTCATGGTAAGAGGAAATTTATACCCATGTCTTTGTCTGGCCTGCCTCTGCATCCCTGAGGGCACATTTATGAGGTATCTACATGATCCCCTTCAGCAAGGACCCATCTTTGGATGGGATAGTGTGTTTCTGTGGCAGGAGCTCAGTGGATGTCTCTCATTTAAGGTTATTTACCCCACTCCTAAGATGGCTCCACTGCCACTCTTAGTGGAGCTGCCGTTTGCACCTTTCACTGTGTTCCTCTACAAGGAGGCAGAAGGAAATCAGCCAGGGCACTGTCTATGGCTCCTTGAAATGTGGGAGTCTCACCTATTCCTCTGCTTCCTTCCCTTTGTCTTCCCCAGCCATCCACTGTTGTTCAGTTGGGGGTGTGAAAAGTTAAATCTCTGCCTGTTTCCTGTAACAGGTTTTTATGTATGCGACATACAGAGCCACGACAGATTCCTTTGTGAACCTGCCGATGCTGATAGTCTCCGTCAGCCACCCCAGCTGCTGGTTTCAAAAGATGAAAAAACCTCCAAATCCCAAAGCCCTGACTGCCAGGATGGGGACTCCAGCTCCTCTCTCCCACACATTTTCTGTCTTTCGGGTATAGAGGCCACACAGGTAAAATTTCTCCTACTCCTTTTTAGCCAGACTTTCCAAGGAGGTGAAAGAAAAATGCCACACTAACAGAGCACAAAGAGAAGGAATGAGATCATGGGTGTATTTTACTTGGAATCTATTTGGCTATCCAAGTCATCTTTGCTTGTGCTTAAAACTGACATTACAAACATACTGTTGGGGGCACTTATTATTTACAATAACATCTTGGAGGAGTCTGTTTTTAAAGTGGATCTGCAAGATCCATTTAGCCATTGTTGGTATGGAAAAATAATTGCACTCATATATTATGAGTCGCATTAGCTTCAGTAGGAAAGACAGCCCCTTCTCTGTGTAGCACATTACTCTGTGCTGCATGTAAGTGCTCCTACTTACTGCTGCAGCTGGAAAAGTTCTTCTCAAGGTCAAAGGCAAAAGCATATCCAGCACACGCATGTCTAGTCATTTGTCATTTCCTACTTCATTAATCAGGAACATGCTGTTAGAAATCTGCAGAACTGTCAGTTTTGGAATGTAACTTTTTTTTGTAGTCTCTCATTTGACTATTGAAATTTACTTTTCAGTGAAATTCTCTGAGACAAGAGAAGTGAATATTAGAAAAGTACAAGCCTGTGCAAAAATCCAAACAACCGTCAAATACACTTAAAGGAAACAGTAACTGCTTCACACTGCAGGAGTTATTTACTGCTTTGCTAAACCAGCATTCCATATCTCAAGCAATTTCCTCTTGAGCTACCTGCTCTTGCACCCACTACATTTAATGGAGGAATACCCACCAAAATCAGTGCGAAAAGGATCACAAGCACAGTATGCAAAGAACTCTGTAATTAAACAAACACATAAACAAACCTGCCATAATCAGTCAGTCCTAGGCTTCAAGCAACTAGCAGTTGGAGATGTTTATTTTTGCTTATGACGGTATGATGAGTTTAAACATTTTGAATCTCTTTTTCACTTCAGCCTGTGATAGCATTTGTTAGCAGAGGAATTCCTACAAGGAAGCCAATTTCGTTTGGTTTTGGTTTTTAATATGTGTTTTCTAGTAGAAGTGTGTATGTCCTAGAGAGTGCAGCTGGACAGTGTGTCCTGCTCTGAGCCAGCTCAAGGCTTCCTTGGGGTGCAGAGCAAGCTGGGAGCCCACCAGAGGCTGGACTGCACCTCTGCCGCCACCCATCAGAGGTGCTCTAGGATGGACAAGCTCTGCATAATGAGTGTGCTGCTCTCAGGAGAGAGAAACATCCTCCCTTTCACAGGACTAGCCAGTCTGCCCCACTCTTCATCATCAAAGTAGGTGGTGGGTCTATTTGATGTCCCTCAGTAATTAACTCCTGTAAGGTAAACTGATTGCCTTACTGGAGCCTAGATTTGGCCCATTTCAGATAGCTGGCTTTGTGGCAAAGTAATAAAATTCATAATTCATCTTACTTAATTTGCCAACTTTTCTTTTTTTGGGGGCTGCAGCAAATGAAGATTTCAGCCCAAGGTTCCTAATGGGAAGAACTGCATCTTATACGAACCATTAAAAGAACAGAGTGCACAGTAGCATGAACACTGACACTATAAAAACATTGTATCATGCTTCTAGCTAATTTGAAGTTCATAATTTGCTCAGTTAGTACCCAATACTTATTTAATGTACTTGCTAATGTCTGAGGCTTTATGTAATTTCAAGTAAAAATGTTGAAGAAAATAAAAAATTAAGGTCCACCTTGTACAGCTGAAAGTTCAAGAAATTTTGAACTCGGTCTTGATCCTCGAGAAAGCCCTCTGTGGATATGTGTCATCATGTTCTATGCCACATGCAAAGTGTGACTAGTTTCCCAACCATAAATTATACTATGAGTCTTTTTTTCATGAAGATGGATTCAGCTCTTTCTTCACAAGCACTGTACTGCACTGATACCTTCTGCAGTAATGTGTGTGCTCTGGACACAGTCTCTTAAAATTGTGGTCATTTTTCTAAGCAGAAGGGCACTGGGTGCTATGTTTTCTCACCAGACAGATTTTTTTCTAAAGTAGACCAAAGAGATGGACATGTCTGTAATTCTGTATTAACTAACAATAGATCTTGAACTCACACCTATTTATTAAAGATATGTCTCTAAGATCCGGTTAATTATTCAATGTAGACCTAAGCTCTGCCAGGGTGTAAGTCTGTTAAGTAAGTAAAAGCTCACTGGTTTTGAGGGCTTTTATGTCAGCACTGCTTTATGTCTTTTGCTGTACCTGCAGAGCAGGTTAAACATTGATGCTGAAAGCTGAAGATTATGGCCCTATTACATGTGCAGTTTATCCCAGGGCATGTTGCAATTTTAAGGCAAAACACTTGAGCTTATGCCTCTTGAAGAGATGTTTACCTAGATATTGTCCTACAAGAGCTTAATGAATTTCTTTGTTTTCTCAGCAGCTTGCATCTGCAAAGACAGTAATTTAGTGCGTTTAATGATGCCTGATCCCACAGTAACCTTGGTAAGGTCTGGAGCTTCTGGGGCTTCAGGCACTGCCACTTCCCTGAGACGATTCATGTAGAAATCACTCTTGTCTTTCCATTTTTTTGACAATCCTCAGCTCATTGTGACTTCTGGCTCTGCCATCTGCCCTGAGTCAGGGACATTGGCACAGGAATGAAAGTAATTTAAATTGTAGGACTGCTCAACAGCTTTCAACTCTGTGCCAAGACTGAAGGGAATTTTAGGCTTTATTTTGGCTTGATGCTAAAGGGCATTTTGGATCAAGTTCTTACTTTATAAGAAGTGTATCCTTTGGTCCTGTTCATGCAGCCTGCTGCTTGGTTTGCCTGCCAGGACTTATTTGTCACCCTGTGTCTGCAAGTGGATGACAAGCAGTCCTAAAACCCTACTTCCGTGTTACAGCAGCTTTGCAGGAACCATGTATCCTAGCAAAAAATAAATAATTTGGATAGACACATATGGATTCATGTGTCTGTTGTATATCCACTGTGAAACTCTTCTGCTGGGCACTACAAGGTAATAAAATATGCCAAAACCCATGTCTTTTCAGTTTCAAAAAGCCTCTCAAACCTCAATTTTACTGGAAAATTATTGACTAATTCTATCACAGACCAAGCTTGGCTTCCTCAGCTTCAGTGGTCCTTAAAGGAAGTAACAAATGCTCCTCAAAGAGTCCTGTGTTAGTGGAGAATCATGAGGGCCTTTTCCTATTTTCCTCAAGTTCTCTAATATCCCTTACAACAGGAGGGAAGCAGACATCAGTGTAGGTCTCTGGTGTTGTTCAGATACTTGCTTCTGACAGGGAAATGCTGTGTTGGGAATCTTTACATGTAAGTGGATTGTAAACTATTTGCATATTTGCACGGGCCACAGATTTTAACCCATGATCTTGGTCATAACAGCTCTGCTGGTGAACATTATATGCAAAAAGAAAAATTTGCCTTCAGACCAATGAAAAATCACTTATAAACCCCAGAAAGCCATGAATAATCCAAATGTGCATATATGTGTACTCTAAATGGGTATTGGTGGAGTGGGAGACAGGCCTTGCACATCTTTCTTCATCAGATTTCCTGACGAAATTAAAGATCAAGCCCTGCTTACCTGCTGAGAAGTAGCTCTGTCTGAGCAGTTAGTTTCTTCTCTGGAAAATGGTGGTGTCACTTTGGAAGTTTTTTATTTCTTAGATAAATACAACGGAAAATGAAAAACTTCTTGGGGGCTGCTTCAGTTTACTGTATATATAGGAACCTTAAATACAGAAAAGCTAAGGAACAAATTATTTTTGTCCCTTGCAAATCAGAGGGTCACTGGGAGGTAGAAAGCATATAGCAGTGTTGTTCTGTGCTCTTGCTGAATGGTACTGGAATGAACAACTTTATTTTGGTGCAGAGAGTTTTTGGTTACTACCTGTGCTTTCCAGCCACTTGGCTGGTGGCCTACAAGAAATGTGTGCAAAAATGAAGAATTGAAAACATGTCCCAGTGCAAGGGCTAAACACTGCAATTTTCACAATGAAAACTGGAAAGACAGGAAGCAAGGAGGTTCCTGTCTCACCAGTGCCAAAAACTGGCCCCTATTGGGAGTGATCGTGTGGGCCATCTGTGTGGCATAGTGATTGTGAGCATCCCTCTGCTTTCCCTGGAGTCAGCCCTCCCACGGAGTGCTCTTTGTATGAGCCAAGAGGGAAAACATTTTGTGTGTGTGTCTGGGTGTGTGCTATGGACATAGAGAGCCATTAGCTCTTCAGGTATGAAAGTGATCTTCCTTGCATAATTTGTTTTAGAGAAAATCATTCATTTTTAGGCTCATCCCACAAAGTTTTGATGATTGACTGTGATGATATCTCTTCATTCAGCATAAGGTATCGTCCTCCCATTTAGAGACAACACCATGTGTGAAATTTTGCAGAGTGAGGGTCATTGCATAAAGCAAAAGCAAAAAGCAAGAGAGTTCGTGTTATGTCTTCATCTCCCTTCCCATTACATAATCCAGCACACTGCAGCCAAGTGTCCTGGTGAGTCACTGTCCAGTAACTAATCTCTGCTATGTGAAAGGCATTCAAAACCACAGAATTTAAGCACTCCAGAGAATACTATATTAGCTGGAAGTTTTAAGTTTAAAAGGTACAAGTTGTTTTGTTTCTCTTACAGCTGCTACTTTAAAAATACTTCTAAGTGGAAAATGGAAACTTGGTAGTATGGGGATGAGGGAAAAGAGGGATTGACTATTCCTCTGTAAGTTAAAATAGTTGTTGGACAACAAATGCAGGGACTGTTGTGACACACTAACGCATACAATGTCCCTAGAAAATTGTCTGCTTATTAGGCAAAGTAGAAAATGTTATTCCTGTGTAATTATTAGGAACTTTTCCGAACAGGGAAAAATATCAGCTAGGTAGTTTTATTGCATTTATGGCTTTCTTAATAATTTTTTTAAGCAGTGGACATGGAAACTCTGAATTATCAAAGCTCAAAGCAAGATGGCCTATCAGATTTTCAGATTTGTGCTGTGATTCTCTTGGATGTATTTCAGCTAGGATATAAACCTGTCTTGTCTGCAGGCCCTCTTGGCCAGGTGAATGAGGTCCTGCATGTTCCTCTTCCTAGTTCCAAAATGCAGGAATACCTTGGCAGCACATTTGAGTTATGCTCTGAGTTTGTTGCTCTAGAGGTAACTTCTGCTGTTTGTGTGGATCACCAGAGATGCAACATAAATGTTTTTGTGAGAACTGGGTCGGTCTGCAGAGATTGTTCAATCTCCTGTTCAAATACCCTGGGGAATCTAGATCCATCCCTATGAATATATCCTCTGCCTCCTTCCTTAATTAGGAATGTCACCCTTTGTTTCTTTTTGGTTTCCTTTGCCCTTCTCAGGCATGGCTGAGGAGCGCTGAATGCTTTTCAGCAATCACCTGGAGCCAGAGAGGTTTTTGTTCCCCATACAGGTTTCAGTCATTCTAGCACAGCCCACCCCCTCTGCCCTCATCCCCTCAACACGAGCCTGGTGCCACCTGCTTCCTGTGGTGCCTTCCAAGAAGGTCAGCTCCCTACCTACTCCTTTTCAAGCAAACTAAGAGCGGTAATGAACAATAATATGTTTGATTTGAAAATCATATGAACAGCTTTCTAACTACCAGTGTGTGTCCAGAGAGTGCTAGAACAGATTGCATTGTACTTGGCATTATGGTTTTTTTAAACTCATATCCTTAGTTTCATGAAGCTTGGCTCTAGCTTCCACTGCTATTTCCGTAGCTCCTCCTTAGTACTATTACCAGTATTTCTGGCACCACATTTGCACATTTCCTGCAGTCGGTTGGACATGCATGAATTGATTTGCTTGCAGGCTACTGGAAAAGCTCCTCTGACCTCACAGTGTGTGCTGTTGCCATCGCCCTTGTCCGCATGGTGGTGTTGCATACTCTGTTACACAGTGCCGTAATCCTTTACAGCTGTATTACTTCACAAATGCTGGGCATTTCCTTGGCCTGTGCTGTTTGCCAGAGCATGTGTAGGCCCACATGATATGTTTATATGTTTGTCTAACACGAGCTCCACATTCTGTTCTGCTTGAGGGTTCTGTTTTGTTTTGTTTTAATGGACATTGTTAAAACAGAATCATAAATTTCAGCAGCATAACATTATCAATCCTCCCATTGCACATCTTAGGGTACATCTTTATGTGATGCCAGCCTCAGTAGCAAAGTCAGCTTAAAGTTTTGTGATACAAATATTCGGATGTTTTAAGAAAAAAAAGGAGTTACTCCTGACATTAATTCTTTTAATGATACTGTTCTAGTGTATGCTCTTACTCTGCCCAGACTGTTTTTAGTATGTTTACTCTAATATCTTGTCCTGGTCAGAGCCTACAATTTTGACACTGGTTTGCTTCATCCTTTGCCTGATGAACAGGCTTTGAGCACTGTTCCTCAGCTAAGCACAACCACTTCTAGTCGGCTTCTGTGAAAAAGAATTCAAGGTACAGTTCAGTGAAGCTGTGGACAAGTCTCCAGAGAAAAGGAGTGGAAACTTCTTGTGCCAGATTTATTCTTTGAGACAGCAATTCAGGAAATGATGTCTTCTGTCTGGACTGGGCAAGTTCTGTTGGTTAGCAAATCTCTTTACTTTATGAAAGAATAGTTCCCTTTCAGGAGCCTCTGCCACCTTCAGAGTGCAGCAAAATCCTGCCTTCTCCTAGTCTGAACAAGAGTCACACAGGGAACCCTGTGTATCTCTAACTTACCTCTTCAACCCTGGATCATGTAGCACAGGCTCTTCTGACTTTCACATTTTTTCTCTCTCCATCAAAGAAAATGTTACTATTTCTTTCTTTTTTCTCTCTCTTTGTCTCTTTTTCTCTTTCTCTCTCTTTCTCTCCCTCTTTCTTTCTTTCTCTTCTCATTGTAAGGACAGCTAACCACTCTCTGGGGCTGCCTGGGGTTTTAACATCAACTGTTTCCCAGCCATTGGTTTCCAGCTGCTGTTGTTGCACACAGTCACTTGGAGACTACATGAAATGCTGGTGTCTTCTCCAGAGTGCACTTTCAGTGATGCTATTCTTCCTTTCTGTAGCTTGTTAATTAGTTTTCCCTCACATCATATCCTGCTCAGAGGCAGTTGGAAGCAGAGTTTGACACCGCTTTGCTTCCTTTTCTTTGCTTTTATTTTCCTCCTGTCCAAATGCAAAGTCAGCACAGCAACCAGCTTCAGCTCCAGGTACTTCAAGATACAGTTTTTTAAGGCAGCAATCAGCAATTTCTTGGAGGCAGATGAGACTTTCTTAAGGAATCCATGTCTTTATTATCACTTCCTTCTGTGAAATTTTCAAAATACTTCGACTTCAGCCCTCATTCCCAGCCAAATATGCAAGTGAACTAAATTCACCCATTGGCTGTGGATGCTCATGTTCCCATGGAATTACGGAGTGTGTGTTCCTTTGTGTGCCGTGAAAGTGTTGCCTGGCCCTACTGGTGATGATTTTAGCTGGGCCAGGATCTCTGCACGGGAATATAAATTGTCTAATGCAGGAAGTTGGCTGCTCTAAACTGTAGGTGTAGCTCAATGCCTAAAAGCAAATCTGAGAGATAGTATGACTGAGTTAACATTTCAGAAATTGTCTCCCAAGTAATAGTTGAACACAATAAAAATTTTGTCTTGGGGGTAGTCTATGCTGTTTCAGGACAAATGCAAAGCAGATTCTAGGCTTATTTATAAATATGACGTGAATCCTTCTCTGAGAGAATTCCTCTGAAAGTAGAGATGACCATGCTAAACCTTTTCCAGAGATTTCTACTAGCCTTAATCTATCAGGTACGGTTCAGCCCTTGCCTTTGGTTTCTACCCCTCTGCTTAGTATTGCCTCCCAAAGCAATGAGTAGGAGTGCATGAAAATATGAGCTGTATGGCAAATCAAGGACAAAACTTGTTTTGTGTGCTTCCACTGTTGCTGTTATTTTCCTCTCATTTCTCTGGGGAAATAGGCCCTATATTTAGAAAGGAATAAGTGTCTGAGAAAGTTCTCTTGCCTCCCTTTGTCCCATACGATCAGGAGCAGAATGGAATCTGTGCTGTGGCCTGGCTCCAGTCCATGGTAACAAAGCAAAGCCTGGGTTGGCAAACCAAGAGAGCCTTTGAGAGAAGCAACATGAAAGCAGAAAAATACATGCTCTCATGGGTGTCTTTGCATCCATTTTTTCTGTGGAGTTGTGACACCTTGGTGTGAACATCTCTGAGCACTGTTACAATTCCTCTGATTACGAGAAGGAACCTGACAGAAGGTGGGGTGTAGTTTGGCTCCCAGGGTAAACTTGCCTCACAGTGAAGAGGGGTGGCAAGGAGCTACTTCCAGAGGCAATGGCTCACACCTTGCAGTTCCAGGGGTGTTTGCTCCCACTCCCAGCCGTGACAATCTGCTCTCCAATGCCCTGATGGTCATGAATGCCTGGACACAGCTCCTCTTCCTCCTGGTACTCAGCATTTCATCTACACCCCTCTCCCTTGTTTGCACCTTGGGGAGAAGCATCACTCCCTTTTGGAAGTAGAGACCCACCCTATCAGCTGGGTATCAGGGTCCTATGGGAGCTCAGCTGGAAGAAGTCGGCAGTGCACTTCTGCTTGCAATTTCATAGAAATTGAAATCTGCTGTAGGCTTGACAAGGCTTGAAGTCAGGCTGTGAAAGTGCAGGGCACTTTGAAATTGGTAAAGGAATCTGATTGCCTTAAATACATCGCATTACATTACTTATATTGGTCTTGCTGTTGTTTTGGGTTTTTTTTGCTGAAATTAAGTCTCAAGAGAAAACCAGACCTTGTGGGCAAAACTTCATTAGTGCTGTATTCTCTCCGTTGGCTTGTAGCCTATTCATCTTTCCTATTCTTAAGTCATTAAGACTGTCACATATCTCTAGCTCTTTTTTCTTCATTGTGTTTTCATGTTGGCTAATAGCTTATGCTATTGTCTTCCTTGAGAGTGTCCAAAAAAGTTGGAACTGTAGTAAATATTTTTGGGCTCTCTCTCTCTGAAACATCATTCAAGTACACATTCTTTATTAAGAGCTTCTTCCTTTGGGTTACAGGACCTTGGGACCTTCCACATGGAAGTGCAGGCATTTAATTCCTTGAGTCTATCTTCAGTCGCTTGCCAATTTCTTGTATAACACACGAAAGATAATTTTTTGCTTGCATGAGAAGCAGTTATGAATAGATCTGCCTTCTCCCTCCTGCAAGCTACACCCTTTCTATCCCCAGAGGCAGGTGGTGTGCCCTTACACAATTCAGTAGGAGATCGCTCACCTTGTCCCTTCTCCACAGGATTTTGGTGATTCAGACGTTAGCAATATGTGCACAGCAGGGAGACTGGGCAGAATGGGCATCTTACAGAAGCTTTAATCAGGGGAAGTGAAGTCTGTTATCCCTACATGTTTATGTAGGAACAACAGCATTTCCTATATCAGTGCACAGCATAGAAATTTGTCAGCTGATTTTTCTCTCTCAGAGTTGAGGGAAGGGGAAATTGTCCCTTGTTTCTTGTACAACACAGCTACTCTGCTTCTTTGGATCATATTAATAAAATCTGATTTTGATTCTAACAGTGTTTCGCTCACAATGCTCTTTTTCAGTATCATGGAATGTATTTCTTGAGTCATCTCAATCTAATGATAAGCATCAAGATAGAGGACTTCTGCTAATCTGAGTTTTCTATTAAAAATTGAGAAGACATTGATACTAATATGGGAGTACAATTGGATGTGGGACCAGTATACAGCCTGTGTGGGGCTACATGCTATGCAGGCAGCTGGGTACAAAAGTGAAGGGTGAAAGTGTCTTCTCTGGTGCTCTGCAGGTGTCTGGCACAAAAGAACGAGGAAATCTGGACTTTTCTTGTGACCTCTCTAACACGACTGGGAAACAGACTCCTGTTAGGCTCTCTGGTTAAATGCCACACCACCACTGTACTGTGTTGCTGTAGTATCTCTTTACTCCTGTTTCTTTCAGGAGGACAAAGACGAATGGGTGGGCCAAAGAACTTTCTTATTGGTGAGAAGAATTGATGTGCCATGTATTGCTTTTATTAATTTTCTTCCAAGAGCTGATTTATCTTAGCATTTCCTCTCTACTGCTTTCAATGTAGCAGAGAAGTAGGCCCAGACTTGTTGTTTATGGCTAGCTGGCAGCTGCTGTCAAATTTTCTTTGGTGAGTGAAGTATTTAAACCAAGACATAAACCAGCAAAATTGGTGCTTGACTCTTTGCCTGTTGATAAATGAGAGAGAGGTTCAGAAGTTCGAAAACGGTTATCTGGTTAGGAAAACTCTAGGTATTGAGACCAATTTAGCTGTGCTGGTTGCTCACCTCCTTTTAGCCACAAGTGATTCTTAAAGGTACTGCAGACAAATCCCTCCAGGTGCAGCTCTTGTGTGTTCTCATCCTTTGCTGTCTGGCCACAAACTCTCAGCCCTAGCTGAGAAAAGATATAATGAAATTCAATGTAAAATACAACTTTCTGATTGTTCAAATGCATCCATTTAAATTACATTAAAGTTCTTGAATTTGCATTTCTGATACCATGTACAGAATCAGCTGTCACCTGTTTATGCATATGGAAAGCTACTGCTTATGTGTTAGCTGTCAGCAATTTTGTTCTGTTTGGTTTTAGCATCTAAAACTGGCTCACAGTTAAAAACTGGTCTAGCTGAGTAAACTCAGTCTGTTGTAGCACATCTACAGGGTGAGCCTTTCTAATAGACCAAGTTTTAAATTACTTGGTGGGGCATGGAGTAGGAACATAGCTAGTGGTCTTCCCAAAACCTGCTTTTGGATATTACTAAAGACATCATAAGCCCTAAAGCTAGAGGACTGGAGTTTAACACACTACCTCTTCTTGTGTTCTTATGCATTCACTTCTACTCAAGATTGACCAGAGTTTGACACAACTCTCAAAACCACTGAATAGACAGCAAAGTGTTGGGGTGGTCTCAGATATGTGAATACCACTATCAAAATGGTGCCAGCCAGATTACTTGAATTTTGTAGAAATTTTTTTCAATTCTGTAAATTACACTTCTACTTGGAAAAAAAAAATAGTGGTTTCAATAACTCAATTTCCTGACAGAGTCAGATCTCTATATTATGGTAGGCACATCAGCTATTGATTTACATGTCAGAATTCAGTATGGAAAAATCTGGCAAGCTGAGTTGTCTACTTACTCCTAATATTCTGATAGACACCACAACATATTTCTTGTGCTGCTGACACCTGCAAATACTAATGATGTTTGCAGAGAATGTAAGGTAAGTTCTGGTGCCAGAATTGCTCATTGTACTGACCACTCCAGAGTGGCGAGCCTGTATGGTTTTGTTTTGCTGAAGAGGCTGTCTTGGAAAAGATGAATAAAAGACTTCTGTAAAAAAACCTTCTGAGATAAAATAATTTTTAATATTTTCACTTCTCTAGAGCATTTTGTTTTACAGAAGAAAATTAAAATAGCTAGTGACACTTTAAATGCTGCCATTCAATGGAATGAAACAATGCCAAATAGTAGAGTATTAAATACACTAAAGTGTTATGGCATATCAAGATTATATTTTTTAATTTGCAAAACATTAAAACTTTTATGTTGTTGTACATCTTTTATTAACTTTAACTGAATAAAATATGAAATTTACTTCAGTTGCATAAATAACTCTGGAAATGAAATAATCAAATCAGAACCCAAGGCAATTATATTTAATCAGGTTAGGATATATGTGACACAGATGGCTGTTATTAAAGCAAAATTCAGTTCATCACTAGTTGTACCAAAGAACGGATTAAAGGAAACAACTGACCTCGGGTCTTCCTTCGCATCATTCAGCTGGGCTACTATTCAGACATTTATTTATTTTGATACATTCAGTGTCAACCCATGCTGTGCTGGTATTCTAGGAATCAGTCTGCAGATGGGCCCATTATTCATTTATGCAAAAACTTTCTGGTAAGGTAGCTTAACTGAGTGAGCACTGGAAGCCTAGGACAGCCTGGGTAATAAGTAGTGACAGTGTAGAAGTACCTTCCTGAGGCCATGCTCCTTTAGTCTCCTTATATTTCTGTGTAAGTTGCAGGAATGAGTGTTGTGCTTTGCTTTTGATGTCTGTTGGAAGTGCTGACCAGCTGTTTAGTGGAGGTTAAAAACTGCTGCTATTACCTTGGCATGCAAAGTGAAAAGCTCTCTTTGAAAGTTAAATTATACAGCCAAAGAAATACTTTTAGGTGCCTTCATTTTGAAACAGGACTCAGCTGAAGATATGACTAGTTATAAGAAATTTGCCTAGAAGTGAGACCCTTTCCTCGATCCTCATGCTTGGACCTTGTTTCTGATCTGTTCACATCCCTCGCTCCGTGATGCTATGATGCCATATGTACCACAGCACACAATAAAAGTAATACAAATCAAGCAAACTATAGAATACAACCTGCACAATACCTAAAATATGATACCTAAAGTACAATCCTAAAATATAATAGCTACATATATCAAAAGAAAAAAAAAAACCAACTATACACAATACAATACATAGCAGCCCCCAAGAGTAGCAATAAACACCACAGAACGAATAAAATTGTATTCTATACCATAGAATGGATACTGTTATATGCCATGGAACACAAAATAGAGTACAATACACATGATACTGCACAATATAACAAATACCAGGCCTCCCCACACATAGAATGCACAGTAAGATGCTCAATCCATCCCAAAGTGTAACACAATACAAAAGACAATAAAAATATAGAACACAATTCATTAAAAGATATAGGACACAATACAATACATATAGTATCAACAACAAAAATAATACCCACAATGCATGCAGTATGTATTGGACAATAAATACAATACTATCCTGTACTTTAACAGGACCAAGTACAAGGTGCTGCACCTGGGTCAGGGCAACTCCTGCCATCAACACAGGCTGGGGGATGAACAGATTTAGACCAGCCCTGAGGAGAAGGATTTGGGGGTGCTGGTTGGTGAGAGGCTGGACATGACCCAGCCAAGGGCACTCCCAGCCCAGAGAGCCAAACGTGTCCTGGGCTGCATCCAAAGCAGCGTGGGCAGCAGGGGAGGGAGGGGATTCTGCCCCTCTGCTCTGCTCTGCTGAGACCCCACCTGGAACACTGCATCCAGCTCTGGGGTCCCAGCACAGGACAGACATCAATCTGTGGGAACAAGTCCAGGGGAAAACTACTACTTTGATTAGAGGGAGGGAGCACCCCTCCTGTGAGGGAAGCTTGAGAGAGGTTTCTTAGCCTGGAAAGGAGAAGGATTTGGTGTGACCTGAGTGCAACCTTCCAGCACCTGAAGGGAGCCTACAAGAAAGACAGAGAGGGGCTTCTTACAAGGGCATGAAGTAATAGGACAAGGTGGAATGGCCTTAAAATGAGAGTCAGTTTACAATAAATATTAGGAAGAAATTCTTTACTGTGAGGGTGGAGAGGCACAGGCAGAAGTTGCTCAGAGGACTGTGAATCCCCCATCCCTGGTAGCATTCAAGGCTGGGTTAGATGGGGCTTTGAGCAACCTGGCCTAGTGAAAGCTGTCCCTGTCCACAGCAGGGGATTTGGAAATATATGCTCCTTAAGGTCCCTTCAAACTCAAACCATCCTATGATTTTATGATACTGTACCATACAGAAAATGCCAGACTTTACAATACTTGAATGCAAGGCATTCCAAAATGCAGTATTTTACAAATAACATACTGGAACACCTTCCATACACACACACACCCCCACCATGGAGAGGTTTTTATTGGAGGTGACAGGGGCAGATGGTGATGGACACCAGCACTGTGCCATTGCATGGATCTGGAACAGCAGCAGGGCCAGCTGGTTGCCTGTGCTCAGCAGTGATGGTTCCCCAGAGGTGCTGAGTGTGTGACCCTGCTGGGAGGTGATGTTGCGCAGTGCCAGAGCTGAGATGGGAGGGTGCACTACAATGCAAAACATTGAGCAATACGACAGTGCAATACCAAACCAATGACAGTACCGTATAAGCCATATAGTAAAAAAATGCATAAAATAGAGTGAAAAAACCAATACAACAAATGCTATATGACACAGTATTACCATGCACAATGCAAAAGGATCTACAATACAACAATATATGAAAAATACAAAATACAAAGCACAGTCCAAAATATAATGCATAAAAATACAATACATGCAATACAAGAGGCAAAATAGAATGCAGTGTGAAAAAAACCCAACACAACACATCACAGTGCATCCATAAGTAACGTAAAGTGCACAATGTGATATAAACAATACCATACAACACGTAGCACAACACAAAAGAGAAGACAAAAAAGCACAATACTAAAGAAACTGCTGCACAAAACACAACACCAAATACAGTAAAATACATACAGTTCAATTGAATATGTGCCTGGTGTTGATCAAAATTTAAAGTGCATTGTGAAGGGCATTGTCCAAGTGCCTCCTTTTAAGGTACTCTCAGGCATGGGGTATAAACCACCTCTCTAGGATGTCTGTTCCAGTGTTTGACCACCCTCTTGGTCAGGAAGTGCTTCCAAATGTCACAAGCCAGTTCCTCAGCTAACATAATATGCACCTGATATGATGGACAACTTATCCAGAAGGGTGCTGTAAAGAACAGTATCAAAGGAACTGCAAAAATCCAGAAAAGCCATGTCCACCCAGTCCCTTCACCCACAAGGCAGATGATCTTATCCCAGATTATTGAGACAGGGCTTTTCCTTTGTGAGCTCATACTGACTGTGCCTGATGATTGCATTTCCTGTCTGTCAGAAGCACACAGTACAATCTTTATAAGTTTTCCAGGCACTGCGGTTGGATTAACAGATCCAGATTTTCCCGAGTCTTCCCAGTAACACACTGTGGAAATGGTTCAAAATTGTGTCAGCAGAGGTTCAGACTTGACATTTGGAACATTTCCTTTGCATTTTAGAATTTATTATTTTCTTGACATTTTACGATCTTTTCATCACTTTTGTAGGATACATTATTACGATTTTGTATTTTCTTATTGCTATAGAGATATTTAATATTCTAGATTTCAGGGCTGCATAAAATGAATTCCTTGCAAATCATGCAATATATCTTCACTATGTCTATATAAATATTTTGCTTTTTTTAAATACATTAAATATATCCCACACAGCATGTATGCTAATGGATTGTATATCATATTGGGCTGTGTCTTGTATGGTATTTTTTGTCTTAGTTTCTTACTCGTATTGTGTGAGTCGTATTCTATGAATTGAGTGGTATTTTGGAATTCTCTGTATTTGTACTGTATGGCATGATACTGTTTGTATGGATGTATTGCAGGTGTTGCATTGTACTGCATGGTATGGGGTTGTATTATATTGCACAAATCGTGTGTTGCACTGCATTTCATGTCATGGTAGGTATATATGAAATCGTATTGCGTGCACGGCATTGTCTGTTACTCATTGGACTGCGAGGTGTTTTGTTTTGTGTGCAGTGACTCGTGGGGTATGTGTTCCATGAGTATCAGCATGGTACTCTATTGGATGGTATTGTAAGGCTCGGTATTGGATGGTGTTGCATCCTATGGAGTTGCATGTTTTTTACGTTATGCATGTATTGTATTGAACAGTACCTGTGGCACTGGTACTGGTACTGGTACTGGTATCAGTATTGGTATTCAACTGAACCTCCATCTCTTGAATGGACCAAACCACTGGGTTGCTTTTCTTCCCATACAACAGCACCCCAGAACTGCAATGATAAAATAAGACATAGGCTAATGCATACCTATCTGTTGTACTCTCCACCATTAACACTCAGCAAAGAAAAACTAGGCATCATATAGCTGTTTCAAATAGTCACATACTGCTTTTACACCCCACTGTCATAAATTAGTCATCCTTTGTAGTGACTTCTGAATGCCATAAATCCCATATTCAATAGAATGAACTGATACCATGCTGCCCTCCATCCCCACCCCCTTTCTCCCCACCCCATAAATTTTGTGCTCTGCTCACTTTATTCTGTCTAGTATTTAATTTGTATTTATTCCATCTGGATTAGACAGCCTACTGGAGACACTGATACAATGAGAACAAAGTTCTCTTTTATGCCAATGCTCTTTAACTAAATCTTCTCAGAACTTGGATTGTATAATAAAGGCTAATGGGGAGACCATGTTCAGGACTGTCTTCAAGCAATTTTCAAAAGCCTGTTCCATTTCTTTGCACATGAATAATAATGAAGTCCTACAAAAACAAGATGTCTGCCACATAAATCTTGCTATGGAATTACTGGCACTAAAGAGCAAAATGAAACTGATAGAAATTGATTTAAGATGGCTGTGACTTTCACAGACCATACACATTTCACATGCTTTTTACAGCATAAATATTGCTACTATACAGATTTTTGAGAAGTTGGTGTTATTTGATTTTTGTAGTGTGAGTGTGTGTTCAGCTCCTGGTCATTATTCATTGTCCCAGAACAGCTTTCTGTTTCTGGAAGTTATTAATTTTAAACAATATATATGTAATGTTCTGGCTGTGCCTTTTTCTTTTTGAAAGCTGGATTTCAAAGGCGTGTAGTCAAAGCATTTTTCCTATCTTCTTTTAAACTACATATTGGGCCTTGGAAAACCAATCTCTTACTTCAATTTTGCTGAATTTCAGTTGCTAAAAAAAAATCCAAAGGAAGTCTTGTTGGAAATTTTATGGCTGCCTTACTACCATTTATGAACACAATATGTAGTGCATTCCTCTGTTCAGTCATGGCTGTCTTTGTTGAAGTGGTATCTGAAAACACCATGTGCTGATAAAGTGCAAGAAATATTTTTAAACCATGTCGGGCCTGGTACATACTACCAAATTTCTAATTCTTGTTAAAACTCCAGCATGAGAAAAGGAGATTTTGATTAACTAGTGGATAAAACAACAGTATTTTGTGGTTATATGGAAGTTCAACAACCTAGAGTGAAATTCTGTGGTCTCACATCTTCATGAACAGAAAGCAAAGGCCTCTATAAATTCTAGCTGACTGAAATGTATGTAGCTTGCTTCTTCTTTATGTGAAATCTGTCAGCTGTGAGCTGTGTTCACTCGTGCAGTCCAGCTTACTAAGATTTATTACTCCTTTCTACTAGTAATTTAACTGGCTAGTTAAGCCTGGTTTAGGACTTCAGTAAGTGCAGAACTTGGCTGAGGAGAAATTTCTCAAAAAGGTATTGCTGCTATCCTTTCACTGTGGCGTAGTTGAGACTGAAGGCCAATTTACAGAACACATAAGGTTGTTAGATTACAGTATGAAGTTTTAAGTGGACTACTATAGGTAGTATCGACTACAGGAAAACAGATCTGAGAAGCTCAGTTAATTCTTATTATCAGAGGAAGCTGAGAGGTGACTTGTACTAATGCAGAAAAGCAGTATTAGGGAATTCAAAAGACAAAGGAATAGTGGGATTCAGTGGAGATTAACAGTTCAAACACTGCAACTTACTCAGCAAAGAGAAAAGCTGAAGGGTTTGTCTTGTGCATATACTGTAAAGACAGTGGTGAACTCTGGATCCGTAGGCAACATGCATGTCATCATTTGCTGTAGTAGCATGTTTTATGTGAATCTGCTAGACTCCCAAAGCTTCAGCAAGCTGCTAAGGACTCTTTACAATAGAACTGCTTCCATTTAAATATCAGTTATCTAACATAATTTAAATGGAACATAGAACACACCGCTTCTGCTTCTTTTCCTCTACTTGCTTCTGTGGCTATTACATACACTCTGTATAGTCCACAATGATTGCTTGATTAACCTATTAAGTTATCAGCAGGGCACATTTGCAGGGCATATTCACTCTAGATGTTATTGTTCAATTCAAATAAAGGTGAAATGGTTTTTGCATGGTAAAACCTAGAACCTGTTTCCCACAGAAGTTTAAATAATGATAGCATGCTATAGAAAATATAGAATATGCCAGATGGGAAAACAGGATACAGAAAGTCCAAAGAATGGGCAAAATTAGACTGTGATGCTGTGTTTGGGCTAGGAAATAAAGGTGCTATTAACACAATGGGATGTTATAAACAATAGAAGTGGAACCTGATGCAACTCAACTGAGTGGATTAACTACTACTAAATTCAGGGCTATGCAGACAGAATAATCCTGGAATAGGTTGTTTTTGGTTTGGAATTAAAGGAATTATCTGCAGATTGTTCTTTGTTCTCCTCAGTTCTCCCCTATGCTTAACTGAATCTCTCTGGGGCATGTGTTGTTATGGCAACCTCTAAGGTAATCACAATGTTTCAGACTTAGAAGTTATGTTACTATTAAAATAAAATTCAGGAAATATATGAATACAATTTTGTTTCCTAAACATAGTTGTAGATTTCTTTTTAGATCAGGGAAGTATTGTGTTCCAAAGAGAAAAGTCAGGTACACAAAACTATTGTCAATTATGTGTACCCAGCTTTGCCACTGCTGGAATGGGAGATTTAGGTGGAAGATGTGCAGGGAGGGTTCTTAAATGAAAAGGGAGAGAGTAAGAAAAGCCTTGGAGACCTTGAAAAGTGAAGACTAATGCTGCTAAATGAGGCTACCCAATCTAACACTCACTGCTGCCAAATTCACAGCCTTTGGTGTTGTCTTTTCTTGCTGAAGGCAACACTGCCTAAAAGCCAGGATGTCTGATACTGCCACAGGTAAAAGTAAGCAAGGGGCTCATGCAGTTTTGCTGTCCTGCACACGTGTAGGCTTTGAATTTACAGGGCTGTCTCCTCCTCCCAAGATCTCATTGCATCCCTCTTTATTGTTGTAACCTGCAAAGGTCTCTCTGTAATAAGGCCTCCATCATGGTCTAGGTCTCTATACAGAAGCAAAGGCAATCATCACCTTGGCCTGAGTTTTCTATTGCATGTGCTGATGACATTCCTGAATGAATGAAAAACTTGCATTTACTGTTGTTGGGCTTAAAATCTTGTCTATGGGCAAAGAGATAGTACACCCTCTGTAAAGCCAAGAGCGTATTTTTAATGCAATTGAGAGTCTAAGGATTGGGTGGGGGGGAGAGGAGTAAAAACAAATAAAGCCCAAATTATTAATTTTGTACAGTTTTTCTCAGTGATTTCCTCTCTTTCTCCTGGAAGTAAGGTTGGTAATTTAATCCTGGTGGTGGAATGCTGTGACAAGTCATCAGTATGTGGATCCTTCACTATTAATTATATGATGTTTATGTGATCTTTTTCTCTAACTTTTAGTTGAGATAATTTTTCTTTCATGAAATCACTTAAGTTGGAAAAGACTTCCATGACCATCGTGTCCAACCTTTAGCTGATTACCCTCCCTACAACCTTGTCTACCAAACCATGGCACTAAGTGCCATGTCCAGTCATTCCTTGAACTCCTCCAGATATGGTGGGTGAGTCCACCACCTCCCTGGGCAGCCCATTCTGATGTGACCACCCTTTCCATGATATGTTCAACCTGAACCTTCCCTGGTGTATCTCGATGCCATTTCCTCTCATCCTGTTGCTTGTTACTTGGGAGAAGGGACTGACCCTTTGCTTGCTGACCTGCATTTTCAGCTTTGCTATTTTTTCATTGGTCTGCAATGAAACCATTATGCAACAGTTATGTCTGAATTTATACTTTTATGGTGCTCATTCCAGAATTCTTTCTTCTCTTTATAACCCTAAACTCAGTTTTGTCTGGGTCCAAGGTATTTCTTTTGGTGACTGTTGGCAAATTGCTTATACCCAAGAGGTATGAGTGCCAAGGCTCTCTGCCTATATCTTCTCATTCCTTGCTTTTGAACTCTGCATCACTTCCCATGTCTCCACTTCTGAAGCCTCCTCCTATTTACCAGGTCTTTCTTCCTATACACAATCTCATTATGCTAGAGCCATAAATATCACATTTTATTGAAAATAAGGACTTGTTACTTCTACTTGCATAACGTTATGGCTGTACTGTATAAAGAAAGTAAAATAAAACAGCAAACTTGCTGGAGGAAGACTGGCAATCCTCAGTCCTGAGTAAATTGTAATCCTTGTAATCCTTGTAAATTAAGTACAAGACTTCTGACCTGTAGCCAGCAATGACAACATTATATTACACAGATACATGGTTTTAGATTGCGTGCATTATTGCACAAAAATTCTATAGAAAATAGTTTCTCCTGTTCATCTGCAAGTTTATTACCACTTGCATTTCAGTCTTGAAGTTGTTATCTCATGATTCCATGATTCTGGGAACTGGTCATCCTTATTTTGCAATTTGTCTGATGTGTTCTTGAGTCTATACAAAATACTCAGTCTTCCTGGAAATACTTATTCTTAGGCCTTGTCTCTCTTCACCTGCTCAGAAGAACAATTTTTACTTTGCTATTTCATTAATAAAACACTGTTAATACTCACAAACTGTGTCCAGTGGTTTTTCTAGTCATACAGGAATACAGCAAACACTGATACTTTGAAGACTTCAGATCTGCTGAACAAAAAGTTACAATCTGTTATGTTCTTACATCATAAGTTGCTCATTTTCCATTAAATCCTCTGACAGCTGAAGTTAGCCAACTCTTTTGGTGCAAGCTGCGCTTTGCACCTGGTTTTCCTTTCCATGGAGACAATGAAAACTCACACTTCTTTCCTTCTCACTGAAAGAAATCTATTGGATTTTTGCATCAATTTCCAGGACAGGAATACATTTTTGTCACGCAACAGGAATGATTTATGCAGGTCTGTTTTTAGAGCTGGACTGTTCATGCTTGAATAGGAATGGGCCGGCTGCATCTCTACTCTGTCAATAAGGAACCTTGGTTTGAGTATTCTTCCAAATATTTGTGCAAAAGAATAAAACCTCTTTTCCCACTTGTGATGAATTGAAAAGAATGCTTGATAATTTGCTGATTTAGTTCCCCAGTAAACCTACCATGCTACATGGTTTTTTAATGCCAGCCTTTGGACTACATTATGTCTACCTTTATGTTATTTGTGTCTGCTCTAACAGGACTCGGCAAGTTATATTTCATGTACACACTTCATGATTAGGAGGAATTGATGTATGGAAGTGGGAATGAACTACAAAAGAAGATCTTAATCTTGTACCCCAGGTGTGTGCTTTGAGAAAGCTTTGAAACTGTTCATCACTGTAGGTTCAAAGATTCAGTTTGTGCTTCTCAGCTTATTTCATCAAAATTTCCACCTATTAATTGTGGAAGAGGAAACTAAAACACCAACATGAAAGAAGCTTCAAGTTGCATCTGTCACATTGAAGAGATTTTGTTAAAATAGTGGGAAAGCATCCCACAGGGGACTGGTTGGATTTATCCAGAAAAGGATAGCTTTCCTCTGCCTGTGGAGAGGATGATTAGCAAGCCATGAACACATGGAGGCAGAGAGAATTCATTAGATCCAGGCCCCGAGTAAACAGGATTCTGCAAGATTAGATCTCAGTTTGTGGCATGCAATGATATTAGCTGGTTATGTGATAAACTTGGGCAAACTCAGTTTTTAAAGCTCCCTGTACATGATTTCTCAATTAATTTTTTTCCTTTTTAAAAGGTCTTGGCACACACACTCACCCCTCTGTTTTGCCCTTCTTTTATGTGTCCTTAGTGGTTTCTGACGTGCAGCTACATGTAACTGCATTTTCATCTTCAGGGTTATATTTCCTTAAATATAGCAGCTAACCCTGCTCTCTGAGGGAAACTAACTTAGCCTGCAAAATGCCTGTCTCCTATAGAACTGCACTTCCCTATGTCAAAGGGATTTCACCGCCTTCTATTTTGTGACCAACTAATTGCTACATTTTCTTGATATTGTTTAACTGATCTAGTTTTCCTAAACTCAGTGTTTAAGGGTTCCTTTTCTATGTATTTATCTCTGGACAAATTTTCTGATTCTCTCATGTGTAAGAGAAAGATGTCTTAAGGAGAAGGAAAACCCAGAATTTCTTAACTTGGCCAAATTTGCATCCAAGCATGTATGGTTTAGCTGATTTTCAAGGCTGCCTTCAGTAACATATAATGGGCAGTAGCTTCACAACAAGAAGGGCTATTAATTCTTCTGTTAGTAAGGTACTGTGGTTAAGCACAAAATGCTATGAATCCAGTACCAATATTATAGAACTATTCCTATTTTTAAATACCATGAGAACCAACTGTGAAGTCCTCCCACTAGCTTTGACAGGAATTGAACCATGTTTCCAGCACGCTGACTGGCAGAGAGGCAAGATAAATTGTTTGGTGAGTTTGATGGTTGGAAGTTTTCAGAGGTTACTGTAGACATTATATTTGTATCACAAAAATTTTTGTTCCTGAAATCAGAAGTGTAAAGCGAAGTACTAAGAAAGATACTGATTTTTTTAGCTGAGAGTTGGGGGAAGTTGAAAAAAACTCAAATCTCATGATGTTGCTTAGAATTTGTTCTGTATTTGCTCGCAGGACAGCATGGACCATCTGACACCATCTTAAGCCCAGGGCAACCTCTAAGAGCTGAACAGTCCTCACAACTTGCTTTGCCAAGAGGCCTGCCAGCCATCTGTATGCACCAAGAGTGGATTCAGAATTCAGACCAGCTTGTTTGTTCTCTTTTTTTCTCCTCCAAAGCACTTCTGTGTCCAGTGACTTACAGGCAGCCTTGCAAGACTCCTGCCCTGGGGCAGAACTCCTCCCTCCTACAGTTCCTGCAGGGAATGCTTTACCACAGAGACAGCAATCAGTCAAGCAATACGTTAGTTATTGATCTTGATATGTGAGTTTGGGGGTTTTGAAGAAAGTAAAGAATTCGAAGCAGATTCAGTTTCATTTTTCTTCTCACCATCAGCCTTTGTCTCCTTCGGTGCTTGAGCCGGACCTGAGCTCCTGCTCGCCCTGCACAGTGTCAGTGAGTGACAGAATCACGGAATATTCTGAGCTGGCAGTGGATCATCGACTCTGACTCTTAAGTGTAAGGCCCATACAGTGATCAAACCCACAGCCTTGACGTTATTAGCACTATGCTCTGGCCGGCTGGGGTCCGTTCAGTCTCCGTGCCTGAGATGATAAATTGGATGCTGTCACATATCCAGCCTTAATAAATGAATTCTTCTCTGTCCCTTGCATGTCCAGTTAATTAAAGAATAGTTTTAAGGTTTACATTCCTATTCATTGCTTCCAGGACTGTGTGAAATGTTACGACTGCCCCATGCTGAACTTTCTCTGGATACTGAGCAAAAGCCACTTTTTGATGACTGTTTAGTGTGTTTAAGGATATATGCACAGGTCTACAGCAGAAGTGATGCAAAACTCAAACTTGGTATACTTAGTATTATTTAGGAGACCCTTCTCAGTTTTGCCTTGCTCCAACAGCTCTTATATCTGGGGATTTACTGGGTTTGTTTAGGGAGGAAAAAAGCAAAGACTCAGAAGTCTCATTTGCAGAATCCTCCTCATGCTCTGGCATTTTGACTAACCTTAAAGTAAGCAGGGCTGCATCTTGGTTATTTACTGGGACAGATCAAAAATTCACTCTGAATTGCTTTAGCAGGAAATGTAGATCTTGATGCTGATTGAAAGGGGGATTCTCTATAAAACTGATAGCCATAGTTAATGATGAATAAACTAAAACTGCATGTATTAACAAAAAAATTAACAATAAATTCACCTAAAACAGCAGGATGAAGATTTTGCTTGTGACAAAATCATAAGGGAACATTTGTGATTGCAGAGAATGAGGCTCATATTATGTCTGGAAATGCTTGGAGCTTTTCTAGATGTCTCCTAGCCATGGCAGAAGAGTATCAATCTCAAAGTGACATCTACTGCAGAGCATTTATAATGTATGAAGAAATGTTTGTTGTTGGAGAGGCAGAAGCTGGCTAACATGAGAGCTGTGAAGTCATTTAAAGGTGAGGTAACAAATGGGTGTCTCTGGATAAACGCTTGAAATGGAAAGGTTAAGCAAGCAGTCAGTCAGTAAAAAACTGCAAAACTGTATCTTTCATTTGGATGTCTGGAAGAAAGTCAGTTTGGGAAATAATAATACTTCTGCATTTCAATAGTGACCGTGCTATTTAGTTATATATGGTGGTGGTGCTAGGATAAAGCTGATGCAAGATATTCAGCACTGTGCACTAGGTACGTAAAATGCACTGCTGTGCTGACCATTAGGAAGCACATTTTGGCTGAATCTGAGAAACAAGGAAACAGTAATACCAGGTTATGCACATGTTCACTCAGCTCAGGTTTTGCTCCAATTTTGACTAACCCAGCCCACGCTAAGGCCTGATGTGTGCTCAAAGCAGCACCCTTAGGTCAAAGTGAGAGCACCAGGTAAGCAGGACATGAGGCCCTTGCACAGCCACGACTGCCTACAACTTGCTTGCCAGCAATATGCTGGTCTGGTTTATTGACACTAGAGAAGTCTGTGGGTAGCCATATTCATCAAAGGTAAGGTGCTCCATGTGGTAAGAGCAGTAACCATAATGACTGCTTCTACATGGTCAAAAGGGGAAAGATTTCACTTTAGCGAAAGTTTTCTCGTAAACCGGTAGCTGCAGACATGGTTATCTGGGGGATGATACCTCTCGTCTCTGTAGCCCGGCTTAATCTTTGGCCTAAATCCAGTCAGGACTTCCAGTAATGAATCTCCTAAAGTACAAAGAAGGTCTCATCTCACAATCTGACCTCCTCGAGAAGGATTTCATGGCCTAATCATCCTCAAAGCCAGTGCTTAGATCTTTGTGTACAGATAGCCAGTGCTATGTCTAGATGCATTCATTTAACTATAAAAATTTAATTATTTGGGGAGCATATGGCATTTAAAGCTGAAAGCAAATGGATAAAATGTGCATATGTTCCTTGTTGGTGACTCTAATAAATCATAAATACAGGCACAAGAATAGCACAAGCCAGGGGATAACTGCTGCTCAAAGTCCTCGATACAAATGTTGCCAAAACTCTGACTGGACCTGGGAGAAGTTGCATGCCACCATTTCTCTAGCTGTGTTGTTTCATTACGTCTATGTCTCTTCCAGGGCCAGGCTTGCTCTCCCAATTTAAGAAGACTCTGACTAGACAGGTTCTGCTCACCCATGATTTCTTTTCCCATGATGGGTTTTTCCAGTTTAACACACTAAGGGCTGAGAATGTTTATATATAAATAAAAATTGTTTATATAAATATAGATAGATATAAATTGTTTATATATACAAATTATTTTTTGAGCATGTTGAGGACATCTTGAAAGAAGTTGCACTCCTATATTTAGAAAGCTGAAATAAAACTTAAATGAGTATTTTTGATCATCCAATCCAAAATTTTCTCCTACAAAAAGACATTCTACTTGCTACTGAAGGTTACTGTTATGCTACATTCATAATACACCAATGGAAATAATAATAAAAAATTTACATAGTTCCCTGAGGTTTTGCTCTAGAAAAAAAGAAGGGCTTCTTATGGCAATGGAGGCAGCTCTGCTTGGGTTTGCAATAGCTACTTTGAAGATAATAATTAAGGAAAATGAGAGAAGTAGCAGACAAAGAACAAGGGAATATCAATGAGCATGAAGTAATGCCAGAAGTAGCCAGGGATTACTTGAGACTGAACTGAAGTGATAGGCAAGTATTTGTGTGACAGACTTTCTGGTTAAATTATGAACTTTTGGACCCTCAAGGATTAAGGTTTGGACACCAACTATATAACCTTGATGTGTTATATTGGTTGTACCCAAGAAATTATTGATGTCAGTGGCTGGTGTAGATTTCTTAGTCACAGAAAGGATTTGTGCAAAAAACCTATAGAGCTAACTCTTCTCTGGAAATAAAAGGAAGGCAGGATGTTAAACTGACATTTACTGCTTTTTAGTAGACATTTGTCTCAGGTTTTGGAGACAAAATTTTAGCAGGAAGCATTTCAGAAGGAGCACCTCCTCCAAAGGGAAAAAGGCCTCCCCTTTTCCTCTGCCAATGAGATAAATTGGTCACAGCAAGTGAAAGTGGGAAAAAAACCCCAACTGTTTATGAACACAGAACAAAACAGGGTAGAACAGGACAAAAACAAAACTCAAAATACAACAAATGCCTGGAGAGGGAAGCAGACTCATAGGCTCGGACCAGCCAGGATTCCCCCACAGGCTCCCCAGACCGGAGGGAAGGGAAGGGAGGCAGTGAGGCAAGGGGGAGGGAAGGGAAAAAGACCAAAAAAACCCAACACAACCTCTTCCAGCTAGCTGGAACAAAAAACCCAAAGGGCAGCACAGCGCTCCTGGTGCACTCCCTCCTGAGCCCCACCGAGCCCCAGAGCCCCCAAGCTGTCGGCCCGGCTGTTCAACCGACTCACACTCAGCCCCCGGGTCCATCTTAAGGACACAGCATCCTTGGGCATTAAGCAGATGGTAAAGGAGTAAAGCAACCTCAAAACATCACCCCAGGACAGCATTTATCTAGAAGAAAATTAGACCATGTGTGGGAGCAGGCATGGATAAGGGCCAGTTTCTTTCATTCTGGAGAGAATTAAAAAGAATCTGCCATTATACCTGTGGACCATTTACATACATGTGGCACATTCAGGAAAATGTTGGTTGAGCTGCGGTTGAAATGGGATTCAGGTTATGTCACTTCTAAATTATAGCCTTAAGATGTGATTTAAAAATTGGTTCTCTGCTTACAGAAATAGAGAATTTGTGAATATTTTGCAGACAAGAGAGAGGTCAGCTCTCTGGAAGAACGTGGGCTGGCAGCCTCATTGCTGCAGAGCCTTGTTACTCTGTCCCAGGCACCTCTGCCAACCTCCTCTTGTGCCACAGCTGCTCTGCAGTAAAAAGAAGCCCAATCAAGGGCTTAGCTGCTCATAGAGATCTTGGGCTACCTTCTGCTGTTCTCCTTGTGATAGGTTGGAATCTCAGTCCAAATGCTTCTTCATTACTGTGTCAAGACATGTAATTATTCATTAATTTTTCATTCATGTAAAAATCGATTAACACTTGAAGACTGTTTAGATAGGCTACTCGTCCTGGCTTCCATGCTACACCTTGGAGAAGAGAAATAAGTGTTTACCAAACAGAATGACTGTGTGTTATTCAAAAGGAGGTTTTCAAAACAGGTAGTAAGAACACTTACTGTCTCTATGGGGATGATCTGCTGTCTGTGGAGTTGTCTGACCAGTCGCGCTCGTTCTGCCGGACCTCGATAGCCCGATGGGGGCTCAGGAGAGCGGCCGAGGTCCACACCCTGGACTGCAGACCTGGTAGCTGCCCGAGTGTATCTGCGGGCTGGCTGCTCCCAAAGCGTGGGAGGCTTAGTCCGAGAGCACCCACGGTGTGGGTATCGGAGACCCAAGGCGAAGGGAGCCGAAGGAAGGAGAGAGCCAGCTGGAGGGTAACCGGGATTTATTGAAGGAGGACAAAGGACGAGGGAAACTGGGGAGCTCTCTCTCCTCCAGGCTGACAGGCACGGGGTTTTAAGGGGGGCAAAAACAGGGTGGAGAAAGGGAAAGCAACCAATGGGGACAGGTCATAAGGGCGTGAACAAGGTTAAAAGGCGAACGGGGTACAACTTCGGGGTGACAGGCACAAACAGCAACCAATCTGTAACTGAACCTCCAAGAACCTTCCAGAACCGGGGGTGGTGCGCTCAGCCAGTCTCCTCCCCTATCGACGCCCCTTCGGACTCTGATTCGTCCAGCCACTTGATGGCCAGTGCTTGATGGACAGGGGCAGGCCAGAGATGGTCAGCAGGTTCAGGCTGGTGCACCACCACATCTCCCCCGTTCCTGTTTATTAGAAGAAGCTTGGAGAGTAAGTGTTTGAAGCAGGCTAAAAGTAAAACAACCACAGAGACCGCAAAAAAGATTTCAAAAAAGGATTTGAGCACTGATGATGTCCATTTCGAAATTCCCCAGTTGTTGAAGAGATTTTCAAACCAGTCATTGCTTTCTCTCTTGAGGTCTTGTACCTGAGACTTAAGCAGCTGAATGTTTTTATAGACGCTCTCTTTATTCGATGTCAAATTAAAACAACACATGCCCTCGAATTCCTCACACCCGTGTCCGTGGACCAAGAGGAGGAAGTCAATGGCAGCCCGATTTTGCAGGGTCGCATGCTTGGTAGTTTCCTCGTCAGCGAGGAGGCCGCTCAGGGCACGCGAAGTATAGTTGGCCTGCTTCCCGAGCCAACATTCGATGTGGCTGATTTGGCCAAGTGCTCTAGCGGCTGCAACCCAGGGTAGGAAGATTGAAACTGCAACCCTTTTAGAATATGGCCAATCAATGATTTCGTGGTTGCAGTTTTCGGGAAGCTGCTCTACATTTCTTTTGGTCCCCAATGGGGACATAGTCCAATCAAGGAGGTGTTTTTTGTCCGGTGTTAGAACGGCCAATTGTCCCAGGGTGCAGGGTCCTCCGCGAAGACGGGAGGGGATCCCAGCCCAGGCTCGGTCTCCACACATCAGGAAGACCCTGGTGGGCAAAACTCTGGGAAGTTTGAAGGACTGCACAGGATTTGGCGCGATGGATTTGCACCAGGGTTTGTTTTTGTATACCGAATTGTGCGGCTTCACATCAAGCCAGTATTGATTTCTACGGTTAGCCAATTCATGAGACTCGGGATTCACCCATTCCCTTCCCTTAAGTTTGTAATCAAAATTAACACAATATGACACTTTGGAAGAGCCAAGTAGTTCCAATTCTTGTGGCTCTTGTGCTGCATGCGGGAAAATGGCAGTCCATTGTTCCCAGGACTGAGCTGGATCTGGCTTTTTGCCGGTAAAAGGGTATTCATTTGGTTTCAGGGGAACCCCTACCAAGCACGTTGACATCGGGTCTTCCGTGCTGCTAAGGCTCAGGCACAGGCCCGACTGGTTCAGGGCTTTGGCGAGGGTCGTCCATATATTTGCTTTTGGTTGTGGGACGATCCAGCTGTGGGTCATCATCAGTGCCGTGAGGTAAATGAAGGTGAATTTCAACATCATGGATCTGGAAGCAAACAGGAGAAAGGTGATGTAACTGGAGGGAGCAGGAACACAGGTAATTGTAACTTAGTAAGGTAAAGTAGGGTAGTTTTGTTTTGAGAGTCACTTTATGTGACTCCTTTGTTTTCTTCGGAGTCTTTGTCAGGGTTGTGGGACCCGAGGTACGGGCGGATCCATTTCCCAGGGATCCATTTGGGTCCTCGTGGGGTGGAAACACATCCGTAGCCACGGCCCCAGGTGATAAGTTTGAATGGCCCTTCAATCTGGAAGGTCTCTGGGTCCTTTACAAGCACTGGGGGCCTGTCCTTCCAGGCCATTTTTTCCGCGTGGTTGAAGTGTCTTGTAACTGGCGGATTGGGGTTTTCAAAAGAGCAGTTTAAAAAATTAATAGTAAACATCGCCCGTGCAAGCCGCGCCGTTGGAGTATCAATTTCTTCTCCTCCGCGTTGCTGTTCAGGGACCCTCTTCAGTGTCCCGTGAGCCCTTTCCACCACACTTTGTCCTGTGGGAGAATGGGGAATGCCAGTGGTATGTGTGATCCCCTACCTTTGGAAAAATGTTTTAAGGGCAGAAGAGATGTAAGCTGGGCCGTTGTCCGTCTTGATATTTTTTGGAATGCCCAAAACTGAAAATGCTTGTAAGTAATGATTCATTACATCTCTCGCTTTCTCACCTGCATGGGCTGAAGCATACATCGCGCCTGAAAATGTATCGATGGAAACGTACGTATTTTTGGCGCCCGAAGGATGGTACATGTGTGATGTCTGTTTGCCACAGCTCGCAGCTGCCAAAACCTCTGGGGTTAACTCCGGTACCAAGCGTTGGCAGCTGCTGCTTTTGGCAGTTTGGACATGTCGCCACTATGGCCCGAGCTTGGTCCCTTGTGAGATGGAACATCCTGACCAAAGCTGGGACATTCTGGTGGAACAGAGCATGGCTTAACTTGGCCTGCTGGAACATGTTGGGTAAGGTCGCATTTTGTACTGGCATGGCTAACGAATCGGCCATTCTGTTCCCCTCCATTATAAATCCAGGAAGGTCTGTGTGTGACCTCACATGCATGATGAAGAACGGGTGCTCTCGGTGGGAGATAAGGTTAATGAGTTTTGACAGCAGTGCGTGGATTTGTTTGTTTTGGATCTCTTTTAGGGCCGCATGGTCTGCCCTAGAGACTACTCCTACCACGTATGCCAAATCAGAGACTAAATTAAAGGGTTCTGGGAACCGTTGGAATGCTCTAACAACCGCAGCCAATTCCACCACTTGGGGTGAGCCTGAAACTTTTTCAATGTCGGCCTCCCACTGCCGCGTTTTAGGATCTCTCCAAGTGATGACTGATTTGTTTGATTTTCCTGATCCATCTGTAAAGATTGTTAAAGCATTCAAGGGTTTAGAACTTTGAATTGTCTTTGGGATTAGATGAAAGTTTGTGTTGAACAGTTTATGTTTAGGGTAGTGGACAGAAATCTGTCCTGAGTAAGAATCTAGGGCGTATTGTATGTTTGGATTAGATGTCAATAGGAATTCGAAAGCTTCCTTGGTAAGCGGGAAGTACATGCATATGAAGTCACACCCTGCAAGAGTACGCAAATGTGACCTCGCCTTCATTGCTAGTTTAGCCATGAGCTCTTGTGGTGTACTGATGCTTTTGGACGCTTGGAACGGTAGGAAGACCCACTCAATAATGACTAAGGGATCTCTTCCGTCTGCGTCCCATTGGAAAATGAGCCCATGCAGGTGAGGCATTCTCCCCAGGATAGCGAAGTGGAAAGGAAGAGCAGGTGAGTATCTATGTAATTGCTTTTCTGATAGGGCTTTTTGTACTTTCTGGATAGCACTTTTGGCTTCTGATGTGAGCGTGCGGGGCGAATTGAGCTCTTCTGGTCCTTTTAATAGGTTAAAAAGCAGAGCTAGGTCCTCTGATGAGAGGCCTAGCATAGGTTGGACCCAATTGATAGAGCCACACAACTGCTGGAGGTCATGCAGCGTTCGTGGATTGTCTTTTATTTCTAGTTTCTGTGATGTGATAGTTCGGTCAGAGACTAGGAGGCCAAGGTACTTTAGTGGTGTGGATTTCTGTACCTTCTCTTCCTGAATCTCAAAGTCATGTTGCTGTAATGTTTGTATTACTTTGTGAAGTGTCCAATCTAAGTATTCCTGTGTGGATGCACATATCAAGATGTCATCCATATAGTGCAGAATCAGGGCGCGGGATGCTAGACTCCGGAGTGGCGATAGGATGCGCGCTAGGTACCACTGGCAGATTGTAGGGCTGTTTTTCATCCCTTGCGGGAGGACCTTCCAGTGGTACCTGCGCATGGGAGCCTCTCTGTTGACGGATGGAACAGAAAATGCAAACCGAGGCGCGTCGGTCGGGTCTAGGGGGATCTTAAAGAAACAATCTTTTAAATCAATAGTAGCCAATTTCCAGTCCCGTGGGAGCATTGAAGGGGATGGCATTCCGGGTTGCAGGGCTCCCATGTCCTTATCACCTCGTTAATATGCCGCAAATCGTGGAGAAGCCGCCATTTGTCTTTCCCTGGTTTTTTGATAACAAATATTGGGGAATTCCAGGGACTGTTGGTTGGTTCAATTGTTCCCTGTTTTAGCTGCTCATCCACGAGAGCGTTGAGCGCACTTAATTTGTCTTTCGGTAACGGCCGCTGATCTACCCAGATAGCAGTATTTGTTTTCCAATTCAGCTTTTGGGTAGGGCGCTCCACAGCGGCCATATTTAAAAATTTTGCTGGTGATAGACGGGCATGACGATGTTCGCCCCCCACTGGGTCATGAGGTCCCTGCCCCAGAGGGTAAATCCGGAGTTCAATACGAATGGTCGGATTGAAGCAACTCGACCCTCTGGCCCTTCAGTTTGAATAACCTGTTTGCTCCTCTGGGCTGGTGTTGATCCTCCTACTCCCGAAACGAGGCTCCCCTCACGTGAGAGTTCCCATCCTTCTGGCCAATCCTTGGTGTCAATGATGGTCACGTCGGCTCCGGTGTCTAGCATGCCTGGAATAGAGTAAATAGAATTATTATGTGAGAGAGTGCAGGTGGTCATGGGTCGTTCTGCCCCAAGGACTTGTGCCCAGAAAACCTTTGGTGCTTTTCTTGTGGCCTTGGGTGACATGGGCATGCTCACCACTCGAGCCACAAAGGTATCTGCAGGGATAAAGAAAGGTGGAAAAGAACATTTGATTAATAATTGGAAATGTCCAGTCCGGTCTGTTACAGTCATAATAGGAATAATCTCAGTTTCAGGTGCCGTGGCTCTCGAATCTGCAAACACACATATACGTTGACATGGCATTAAAGGGCGTGTATACGCCGTGACAGAGTAAATTTGTGTGAGTTCTAAATGCGCAGGTGATGACAGTACCGCGTAGCCGTAGGTCGCAGTGTGTGTATTTATGTCCTCGCGCGGCGCTGCAAGTCCGCGCTCCTGTCTCAGTTTCCCTGAGGCTCTTTTGGTGCATCCTGGGATTTCACAGGCCCCTTGGGTGCTGGTGGCCACTGGTGGATAGGAGCTGGAGCTCTACAATATTTTGCTGAATGGCCTTTCTTGCCGCAGTGGGAGCAGATCCACTCCTGTGGGTTGGTAGTAGGGCGTGGAGTAGAGGCTGCTGCTGCGGTGGCACCATCAGGAGCTTCGGGCGGCAGGGCTGCGGTCACGGCTGCACTTGGTCTCTTTTGTTTTCCTGTCCCTGTGTCTGAGTTGGTGTTGGTGGCTCGGGTGCAGGCTTCTACCATTTCTCTCAGCGATGGAGGAGGAGTGAAAGATAGAGAATTAATAATCTGTTTACACATTTCATTAGCGTTAGCTTTGGCTAATTCTTGAAGCATTTGTTCTCTTAAGATTGTATTTTCAATTTGTTGAGAGACTGCTGCTTGCAGCCTGTCAACAAAGTCCATAAATGTCTCATTCGGGTACTGCTTAATAGCGGTATAATTCGGGGTAACAACAGATTTCGGAGGCATTGTGAATAAGACCTTTTCAGCAATGTCTCGTAGAGCAATTAGAACAGGAATAGGAATGAGTTGTGCCTGATCTTGGGGTTTTGTGTAATCCCCCTCGCCAAAAACATGATTTAGAGTCAGATTGACATTGTCGGGGTCGGTAGCCCAACTGGGAAATTCAGCTTGGACCTGTCTTTTCCACATGCTTTCCCACAAGAGGTGTTCAGCATGTGAAAGAAAACAGGTCATGATTTTTTTAATGTCGAATGGAACAAGGAGGGCAGCAGAAACGACAGATGCAAATAAACTTTTGAAGTAGGGGCTGTCCCTTCCTTGTTCTTTTTGTGTTTGGCAAAGATCTTTGAGGTTTTTATAATTAAAAGGTTCCCAGTGTGGGTTCCGGCCATGCCTATTGGTAAAAACTGGGGCAGCAAAGGGATTACATAAAACCTCACTGTGGTGACCTTGATCAGTATTGGGTTCAACAGGACTTGTGTTAGCATCAATAGGGTTTGCATTAGAACTGAAGGAATTTGAATGGGAAGGAAGGGCGTGGGAAAATTTGGGAGCGTGGGAAAGTTTGGGAGCGTGGGAATCAAAGATGGCGTCAGTTCCGGTTTCCGGGTCATGTGATAAGGGAGGAACTTTCGGGAAGGTGACATCATAGGGAGGAGCTGGAAGGAAAGGGTTGACCCGCCTACTAGAGGCGGGATGATAGGAGGGGTTAGGGAAATTAGGGTTCTGCCTCTTCAGGGCGGAGTTAAGGGAGGAGTTAGGAGAGGCGGGGAAAGGGGAGCTTAGGCGGGAAAATTGCAAGGGATCATGGGAAGAAGAAGGGGTTCTGGTGGGCTCTGCCATGTGGTGGCCGCCATTTTGAGGGACTGATTTTAGGGATAGGAGAGGGGAAGAAGCAAGGGAAATGGAGGTTTGGGTGCTAGAACTAAACTTACTATTTTTCTTAGGCTTAACAACTGGGGTAGAGGGAGAGGAATGAGGGGAAAAGGAGTCTGCAGCAGCATGGCCAGTGCTGTTACAGGAGGGTTGCTGAGAAGCCCGAGAGGAGCTCAGAAGCAGGTGGCTCTCTGAGGTGCTGCTGCAAGCTGCTCCTGTCGGGTTTCTCTGCTGCAGGATAGGGGATTTAGGAAAGTGGGGTTTGGAACGAGGGGTTCGGGGAGAACTGGGAGAACAAACTGCTTTTACTTTCCCTAGATAGCTTAATGCTTCTTTTATAATTAAGAGTAATGGCAAAAACTTGTCTGCATTTTGTTTTTTGCAGCCTCTGAGGGCTGTGATCTTTTCTTCTACTAGCAGCCAAAACCGGACTTTTAAAACATCATTTTTGTTAGTGTGGGGAAAGTAAAAGTAGATCCAACGAATAAACTGTTTTAGCAGACCCTTAGAAAACTTAAACCCCCCCCTCTTAAGGAGACCCACAACTTGGAAATAAACTTCCTTCTGGGGTGCTGACAACTTAGAGCCCATTTTTAAACTTAAAAGCACCCACTGACTCCCACCCTTCTCTGTGGTAAAAGGAAGAACAGAAGGAGAAAACCGAGGACCCCCCCCCCCGTGTAAACTGTAAAAAGAGGGAATATACTTGCCTAACTTTGAAAAGAGGGGTCTCAGGTAACAAAATCCACAGAGAAGGTCCCTGGGCGCGCAGAGGCTGTCGTCTGTGTTAAGCAGTGGAGAGGCTTCAGGCGGAGCCTCTCCTCCGGAGCACTGCTCGGCCGTGCCGGCGCGCTCGACAGAGGGAGTGGTGTCCGAAGGTGCTGCAGTCCAGTGACCGCCGCTGAGGGCGATCACGTCGGGGTCACCACCCTGACCAGTCGCGCTCGCTCTGCCGGACCTCGATAGCCCGATGGGGGCTCAGGAGAGCGGCCGAGGTCCACACCCTGGACTGCAGACCTGGTAGCTGCCCGAGTGTATCTGCGGGCTGGCTGCTCCCAAAGCGTGGGAGGCTTAGTCCGAGAGCACCCACGGTGTGGGTATCGGAGACCCAAGGCGAAGGGAGCCGAAGGAAGGAGAGAGCCAGCTGGAGGGTAACCGGGATTTATTGAAGGAGGACAAAGGACGAGGGAAACTGGGGAGCTCTCTCTCCTCCAGGCTGACAGGCACGGGGTTTTAAGGGGGGCAAAAACAGGGTGGAGAAAGGGAAAGCAACCAATGGGGACAGGTCATAAGGGCGTGAACAAGGTTAAAAGGCGAACGGGGTACAACTTCGGGGTGACAGGCACAAACAGCAACCAATCTGTAACTGAACCTCCAAGAACCTTCCAGAACCGGGGGTGGTGCGCTCAGCCAGTCTCCTCCCCTATCGACGCCCCTTCGGACTCTGATTCGTCCAGCCACTTGATGGCCAGTGCTTGATGGACAGGGGCAGGCCAGAGATGGTCAGCAGGTTCAGGCTGGTGCACCACCACAGTTGTCCACTTTGACATGGCTTTGCAGTGAGGCACTGCTGGCTGGAGAAAAAAAATTCATGCTGTAGGGAAAGCATCCGAATGCTTTTCAAGATAAAAATACAGATGGAATACATGTCCTCTGAAGAGATTTGTATGGTATGAGAAATGCAAACTTAAAATGTACAATTGTTTCAGGAGTTCAGAAGATGCTGTGGTTAGTCTAGTGATTTTTTCTTCCATTTAGCTAGCTCTGTAGAGCAGTGATCCAAACTTATCCTGCTGAACATCTGCTTGTGAAACAAGTCCCTGACTAAATGCCATGAAGGGAGCTGCAGACCTGAGACTACAATTTTTACTGGGTTTAGCCCTTGTGAAGGCTGCCTGCCCTGTTGAGGGTGACATTTGGAAGCACCTCACCAATTGTTATTATATTTAGAGGTGAGTACTGGGTCCTCTGTGCTTTAACAGTACACCCCAAAATCTCTTCTTCTAGCTGGATGATTATTCTCTAAAGGGAGAGATTATCCTTATTGCTACATTGGAATGGAAACATTAGGCCTCATATTTGCAGAGAACATGTGGGAATGAGCAGGAGCTTTGTATTATATGTAGAGGCTTTGTTATCCCAGCTCCTTGACAGAGCAACCTCTTTGTTCTGACAGTCTGGCAAGTCTGATGTGGCTGATTTAGAGCAGAAAGAACAGAGTAAAGTTTGAAGGATAAAACCAGAAAAAGAACCCAGATGAGTCAACTGCAGGAATGGACACATATTCTTTGTCACATCATCTCTAAACTGGGGTTGTTTAGCCTGGAGAAAAGAAGACTCAGAGGTGACCTTATCACTCTCTACAACTACCTGAAATGTGGCTGTAGCCAGATGGGTTTTGTCTCTTTTTCCAGGCAACAAATGACAGAACAAGAGGACACAGTCTCAAGCTGCACCAAGGGAAATTTAGGTTGGATGTTAGGAAAAAGTTTTTTACTGAAAGAGTGGTAAAGTACTGGAATTGTCTGCCTGTGGAGATGGTGAAGTCACCATCCCTAGATGTGTTTAAAAAAAGACTAGATGTGGCACTCAGTGCCATGGTTTAGTTGAGGTGGTGTTAGGGCTTGGGTTGGACTCGGTGATCTCGAAGGTCTCTTCCAACCTGGTGATTGTGTGTGTGTGATTCTCTGTGTGTGTGATCTCTTTGCATCTCACATTGTCACATTTTACTTCTTAGCATCATTGCCTTCAGGTTGAATCAATACAGTGTAATCTCCATCAGGATCTTTTTTATTCATGAGTTCAAGACTTGTTCCTTGACTTTCGGGGATTAAAGAAGTGAACTTTGCAAAAGCTGTTGTGAAAACTTAGAAGAAAAATAACTGACAGACAAAAACCCTCTTCCAGTCTATCTAAGTTCTCCATTTTGCCTTTTTCAGTATGTTTCTTGAATTACATTCTGCCAGCTCCTTGGACTATGAGAATTACTGATTTTTAAATGCAAAAAATATTTCACAGAAAAAAATTCTGTTAGGATTTCTGGACATATCAGACCAAGAGCCAAACAGTCCTTTAATTTAGCATTAGGCATTTGTTATAAAAGTCATGACCATGGTGAACTTGTCCGGTATTAATGAGAATGTCCTGTGTTCCCACAGGAGACCCATTGCAATTCAGCAATAATTAATGTAGCATTGTAGCAAAGTGTCAATGAAAGGTCATACTTTTTAGTGCTTGTCTTTTCAAAACAATTAAGCGATTAATTACTGTTCTCTAACCTCCTGCTCAGTTAAATGACTTTCTGACAAAAAAAAAAATGCTGTTTCTTTATATCTTGTCATTCCTGTCCAATTACCTACCCATCCTCTAAGAATGAACATTTTTCTTGGTATCACAAAAGTCTCATGTGGAAGAAGGTAATTGAAATTAACACACTAATAATTCAGCCTGCAAATTTTGCTGTTAGCAGGTCTTTGGTGGTCATAATATAAAATAGCTATCCTTTACAAATGGCAGATATTATTAAGCTTGTGAAGCTGCTGACCAGTTTCTATGTATTCTTGTGTGCAGTTCTGCAAGAACTTGCTTTTGAATGAATGTTTCTTTTTCTTTAGTTTTGTAACACGTTTTACATAAATATTTTAAGCCAATTATTTATTACGAGTTTTATCTTAGCTGGTCACTCCAGTTTCTACATTCAGACAGGATTAAGAGTGTTCCTAAATGGGCATAAACAGACACTTCTCACTTTAGTGTAGAGAGATTTGGAAGTGACAGTACAAATCTAACCACCATTTTTTATTCGAAGAAAACAATTTTTGTCTTTGGGGAAGGTTTTTTGCATACCCTGAGAAATGTGGATTTGTCACCTGCCATGCATGTTTTGTTGCATACCACATGGATGCAGCTGGAGGAGAAATTTTCTTGCAGCTCAATCAGAACTATGTAAATTCCCACCAGGAGCAATGTGGAGTGTTGCTGTGGTGGAGCAGGATCAAGCTGCCAAAGAAAAAGCTTCTGTTTTCAAAAAAAGTGAGGCAGAAGGTATTGGTCTGGAGAGAAGACTGCTTTGCACAAGAGCAGTGGATCCATTGGAAAGCTGTTGATGGAGCAATAACCTCAGCTCCTGAACACTTTATCCACTGAAGTAATTTTATGGTTGCTTAGCATTTAATCAGTTAAAATGACTAACAGACCTAACCTGTGGAGGAAATCTGAGGTCACTAGACCATGGTATTCTATAAATGGTCTTGGCATACCTTGTAATTTATCCTAAAGAGAAATGTGCTTTTTATAGAGAAAAGGCTCTGCTGTGACAATACATTCATGGGCTTACCTTTGCCCTCAAGGGTATTTTAGCATGGTCCATTTTTCTCTTTTGGCATTTTTCCCCATTTCATGTTTGAAACATGTATCTGTCTGGAACAGAAAGTCAAAAATTATCTGTCACTGGAGAGGTTTGGTGCAGTAAACAATTATGGAGGCCCAGATCTTCCTCTAGGCAGGTTAATATGGTGAGGAAGACTCTTCAGTATGAAGAATCTCTAACTAATAATAAATTTCACTAAGCCACAGCTCAAATTTGAGAGTGAAGATAGGATTCCCGTGAAAATTTTTTCCCTGCAGCACTTTTTCTGCCTGAGCAAATGCTGTCTCCAATCCTCTGTTTCTATCTCTGCAAGGACATTTATGCAGTTGGATACCTGAACCAAGTGCAGTACCCAGCATTCATATGGATATCTAACTGGGGGAGAATGAACAGAACATGCTCTGCAAAGACATGCAAATATTTTCTTGAACCATCAGTATGCTAGATTTTACTAGCAGAATAAGGTCTATATTTATAGGACGCCTGAGTCACTAGCAGTAATGAATGCAATTTGCTTAAAGTGAAAATCTTTGTTAAATTGTGCTAATTTGATATGAACATATTGATGTTTTGAAAATATATTTAAATTTATTGATGCATGGAGAACACACTCTTTCTCCAGAGTCCTTCACTGAACATCCAGAATAATCTGAGATTTAGACATAGGTCTTAGGTTTAAGCTTGTCAATTTTGGTCTTCACATTGGGTTACCTGTGCTTTGGATGCTGATATTTGAAGTATATAGTTGATTCACCTGCTCATTTTCTCTTTGAAGCAGCAAGTAGCAGGGGCAGGACATCTAGCTTTTAACCTGAGTTTCCTGTATTGGGTTTGTGTGGCCAGGTAGCAGGGGCTAAAGGAGTGGCTTCTGTGAGATGCTGTGAGAAGCTTCCTCCATGTCTGGCATGGCCAGTGCCAGCCAGTTCCAGGACAGGCGTCCTTCTGGGCAAGGCTAAGGCAATCAGAAATTGTGGTAATGCTTCTGTGATAACATGTGTAAGGAAAAGAAAAGGTATTGCACATGTGTAATTGCAGCCAGAGTAAACCAAAGTGAGAACATGTGAGAGGAACAGCCCTGCAGACACCAAGGTCAGTGCAGAAGGAGAGGCAGGAGCTGCTCCAGACACCAGAGCTGAGATTTCCCCTGCAGCCCCTGGTGCAGCCCATGATGAGGCAGCTGTGCCCTGCAGCCCCTGGAAGTTCATGGGGATGCACAAATCCACCTGCAGCCCATGGAGGAGCCCCATGCTGGAGCAGGTGGATGCCTGAGAGGAGGCTGTGACCCCTTGGGAGGCCTGTGCTGGAACAGGCCCCTGGAAGGGACTTGCAGATCCATGGAGAGAGGAGCCCATGCTGGGGCAGATCTCCTGGCAGGACTTGTGACCCTGTGGAGGACCCATGCTGGAGCAGGCTGTGCCTGAAGGACAGCACCCCAGGGAAGAGTGATCCACGTTGGAGCAGTTCATGGAGAGCTGTTGTCCATGGGATGGAGACACATTGGAAAAGGTCACAGAAAGCAGTCTCCCATGGGAGGCAGCCCACACTGGAGCAGGGACTCTTCTCCCTCAGCAGTGTCAGGAGCAACATGGGAAGAACTGACCATAACCCCCCCCTCCCACTTTCACTGTGCCACTGGTGGGGAGAAGGTAGAGCCCAGGAAGGAGGTAGGGGTGGGGAAAGGTTTTTTTAAGATTTATTTTAATTTTCATTATCCTGCTCTGATTTTGTTAGGAATAAATTCAATTAATATTCTCAACTGAGCCTATTTTGCCCATGATGGTATTTGGTGAGTGATCTCTCTCTGTCCTTATCTCAATTCATGGACCCTATTTCCACTCCTGTGCCCACTTGCGGAGGAAAGTGATAGAGCAGCTTTGGTGGGTGCCTGACATCCAGCCAGGGTCCACCCACTACACATGTATACCTTAATTTCTTCTTCCCATTTTCCATCTAGAAGCAGTGCTATGCAGTTAAGGTTAATTTAAATTACCAACCTCTTCTGGGAGGAAAAAAGGGGAAGTTGAAAGAGTTTGCTGTCCATGTAAGATGCCATGACTGTTCTATTCCTACATCAGAGTTAACCAATGTTTTGATCTGGTCACAGAATGAGCATATAATCTACTATTACAACACTTTGCATAATTTCGAAATTTTGTTCATCTTGTTTCTCAGGTTTCTGTATTTTAGTATTTGTTTTCTAGAAACTGTTAACTTTACAACATTATATTGGTTTATTTTTAAAATGTGCGTCCTAAAATTTCTTAGAACACTGGCTTTATATTAAATATTACCTTATTTATTGTACCTGTCAAGTCAGTGACACAGCTTAGGCTAAGAAAAGATTCAGCTGAAGGAAAAGGACAAGAAGTCTGTCTCAAGATTTTCAGTTCTCAAAGGATGCCAGACAATCACATTTCTTTCCCCAGCTGCTTAAGTAGGAATCAAGCTGATCAGTGTGCAAACCAGGATGGAAAGGTTGGGTGGATAGATGTTTTGGACAGCCCCTTCCAGGCTGGCTGAATTCAAGATTTGTTTACTCAAAATCTGAAGTAACGGTTGTAGTTATTTGTACAAAGAGTCATAAATCTCAGTGTATGTGCCCTCTCAGCACAAGTGTTCCATTATTCTTGTGATGAGGTCTGCCCTTCCACCTTGTCCTGTTTATCAGTATTGACTGTGGATGCAGATGCCTGAATCTTGCTGCTTTTCACAGTTCAGGAGTGCCCAGAGCAGCCTGTGGACTGCTTTGTTTCAGTGAGGTAACAGGGCATGGATTCTGTCATGTTAACAAAACAGTAGGAATAGTTACATCTGTCATAATTAATACAATGTCTCACTTGCCTGTCTTCACAGGACCCACATTTGTAAATCTGCCTTCTCAAGGGATGTAAAACCACCACTTGCAACAGTAGGTGCTGGACATGTGCAAACCTTGTTGATGCTCAGTGAGGTGCCTTCATGGAAAATAATGTAGCAGCCGCAGTTGACAAGCCATAAGCCTCATTATGGACATTTGTATACCATGTATTCAAAATCTGTTGTTCTGCACAATGCATAAATACTGCTATTTGTTTCTGCTGCTCTGCCAGTAAGAGCTTTTTTACATATAGGTTTATTTTCCAGTTTAAATGGGTATTCATCTGTTTTTTAAGGCTTTTGCCATAATGTTTTGTGGTTCTATTGGAAAGAAGTTACTTTCTTCAGCAAATACCTGTTTCCCTGATGTTTTTGCTTAATCATAGTTAATTTGACACAACAGAGACATTTTTCTAAATGAGATGTGAACTCTGAATCTTTCTGACCATTTATTTTCTGAGAGAAGGCAATTGTAACTTGCGGAAACTGGTCTTTAAGAGGCTAAGATCAGGCAGACACTAACCTCTCTCCTGATTACTATCCCTGCTTACCAGGGAAACACAGTGTCTTAACCATCATGTAGCACCTCAGTCAACACTCTGACTATGATGTTTTGTTTCAAAGGGGAAAGCATTTCTGAGTACTATTAACTTGGACTTCATATTTTTAACAATCCAGGAAAAAGGAAGAGAAATATTTACCTGATAGTAAAATTGGAATTGAATGCCTTTAATTACACTGCTGTAAAACAAAGATGACATGACATGAGACTTCTGATTTTCCCTTTGTATTTCTTTGAACTTTTCTGGTTTTGGCTGATAGCTCACTGCTCAGCTGCTGGAGCTGCAACATGGAGATCTGCATATAAAATTGTACTAAATGGAAATTATGTTTTCATATATTCTCTTTCATATACTGAGCTCATGAATTTTACATACGCGTGAAGAGTGGAGAAGTGGAGAGTACCTGAAGAATATAAAGTACTTCAGATGCATCCATAGTTGCAATCACAAGAACTTCAGGACTGTTTTCTGCTGATAAAACAAACAAAGCAAACATGTTTGGCTTTCAGGAACTGTTACCTTGATGACTGTACTTTGAATAGCAGTGGATTGCTCTGAGGTAGCTCTGAACTCAGATAAAAAACAAACTTCTATACATGGAACAAATCTGAGACTTTTTTTAGTTAATTATCTAATAATAAGTTGTTAGAGGCTTTCAGCTCATGGCAAGCATTTTATTTAATTTTTTTTTCCTACATTTTTGTTGGTTCAGGTAGGCTTAGAGACAATCTGTGAAATTTAAAAAGCTTTCAAGGTTTAAAATTCTTAATGTGCAAGAGTTTCACAGGGAACTGTGCTAATCAAGCCCACTTGTTCCCTTTACCTTAAACATTTTTATTAGGAGCAGTTTCTCAAAAAATGAAGGTAGTAAGTTTACGCAAATATGTATAAATTAGAGAATCATGTTGGCATCACTTATAATCAATAAAGAAATGATTGCAAGGGACAGAGCTTCAATCTTCTCTCAGGATGTCTAAGATGGAGAAACTCTTAATTTGCTCATCTGTCAGAGGAACTGAAAAATCCTCTTCCTAAGAAGCCCAGGTGTGTTGTGGACTGGAACCTGGTCTCAGTGGGACAGTGGTTCTGCTGCACTTGATAGGGATACAAATGCTTCAGTTCACTGGGCTGATTGCTAACTTCCTCCTGGGGTACATTAGTGGAATTAGGCACATCTCAGAGCTATTTCAGTTCCTTTTTCACCTGTGTCTAATGACATTTTAAGCTTATTGCAACTGAACTGGGAAATAGTTACAGAATTTTTCAGTGTCTTCTTTTTCTGTTTTTCCTTGCAGCTCTCACTTCAGATAAACTAGTCTGTTTAACACTGTTTATTTTCCAGCTGGTTTGCTTTGTGGTATTTTCTTACACTGCTGTGAAGTCTCTATCTTAAAATAGTAATTTGTAACAAAAATATGGAGTCAATTTCCATCAATATGAAGTTCAAATGTTAATGATCATTGTATGTGCACAGAAAAGGTGTGAGTTTTTCGCTTCTCAAAATATGATCAGTACTCATTTTTCTTCAACAACTGGAATGAAACGTAGTTTGAAATCTCAGGTGCCGTGAAAAAATGCATATAACAACTTTTAGAGAATTACCTTTGATTTAACCTACTTGAAAATTTTGCTGTGCTGTAATGAAGTTAACAGAATTATTAAAAGAGAAGTAATCAAGTTACTTATGAAATACTTGAAAACAATTAGGAAGGACTAGGGAGAATGGGTTTTTACAGAAGCTGGAGGTTTCTGGCAATTCTGTTTGCATTTATCACACAGTTTCCATGCTAGCCATGAATTTGTATTTTTCATTGAGAAATACTTCTTCACACATTTTTTTACTTCAGAATTTACATCCATCACAGTTGTCAAGATTTTCAGCATTCCAATGCACATCTGCCTCAAGATCCATGGGCTAGACTTCAGTGCACAGAATGTATGGTGCTCCATTCTTGCTGCAGCTGCTAGACCAGAACATTCATGGTTGCACTTTAATTACTAGTTGCAGGTTGACTGTGAATGCCCAGTACACCATCTAGTAAGAAAAATAGCAGAATAAAGGTATTTTTGCAAGTCCATTTTTTCACACTCTGTTGCTTTGTAAACTTTTAAACTCTGTTGCTTTGGCAGTAAAACAGTGCTTGAATTGAAGATGGAACTTTTGAGTGAACTGCATTTCCTAGCTGCAGTACATGATATAAACCTAGCTGTCCCTTTGGTTGTGGAAGATACTGATGCAGAAGTTGAGAGATTCTGATTTCCTTCGGACTCCTGACATCAGACAATCAGCTTAGATTTTGTGATTCCATAACGAGGTCATCCTGAAAAACCATAGTATTAATTCTTCCTAGGTGGACAGCCTAATATGTGAACGTTTGACTCAGGAAAGTTAAATTAAAACCTCTGTTCAAAGGAAGACCTTCCTTGCAGAATAGTGGATATAGATGTTGTGTGGTGGCTTTGAGTTTTCAAGCAAGATGCTGTAACTGATAGGGTGTGTCCCAAGAAGCCCAGCAGCCATTATGTTACTTCAGCAATCTAGTCATGTTGAGGCATATCAATATTATGTCCAATGCTGCTCTAGAAAGACATTGTTTAGGATGAGGAATTTGCCATTACATTTCAATTCAGACTAGACAGAAAGGTCCTGCTGCTTTGTGGAATGGGACCTGTGTGTTGATAATCAGAAACAGTGATGTGCATGCGAGTGGTGTGCAGGAGAATTGTGATGAGAAGTTCAGAGTACTACTGAAGATCCAAAGGCTTCTGTTTCCTCACCCACATGTTTATGGTAAAGCACATATAAATTGGATGTGTTTCAAATAAGCTAATAAGCAGTCTCTGCCTTGAAAACTGAAATATATATTTCCATATGAATGTGTGGTGGTGATGGTAACTGATTAAAAATGCAATGAACAACGTGCTGCAAGTCTTGAGGAAGACAACACATGCAAACAATCAAAAAGAATGAATTGTCATTCATCATATCCTATGTGAAATGGGGTTTATAAACTTTCTGTGTCTTAGTTTGCTATCTGCTTTTGAAATGCATTCCCTTCTGCTCCCAGAAAAAAACCATGAAATATTCATCACTAAAGAGGCAGTATGAAGGAAACAAGGAGGTATGACGAAAAGGTGCAACTGGTGATGCTATTACTGCAGGGAAGAAAATAAAAAGACTGATATAAAGTGAGAACAGAGTTGATTCCCTCATCTTCTGACGTGACAGCCTGCTGCAAAAGATGTTATTTTATTCTATGAAATATTAAATAAGTCTGCTCTCCAGCAAGATCACTGTATCCGTGAAGAGGAATGAGAGGTAGAAAGCTCTGATGGTTTGCTCTAGGAGCTTGTTAATTGTTGTCTGATTATCTGAAAATCCTTCTGCAGGATTTCTGGGAAGTCCCAGAGGTGCACTTGCTACTGGTACTATATGCAGGAACTGTTTTTTCTTTTTTTCTTTTCCTTTTTTTTTTCCTTTTGAGTGGTATCAAGTCTATGGCAAAGGACAAACTTCAAACAGGCAAATAAACAGGCAATAGACAGGCAAAACAGTACTTTAAATGCAGTTAAGTCAATCGGCTATGCTAAATGGGTCCAGATATTTCTTAGACATTTCGTAGGAACATACAGTTGTCTAAAACGTGCCTCCATTTCTGTTGTGTGCGATACAGCATACATTAGTGATCCATTGCTTATATCATTGACACTGATCACAGGGCAGAAAAGTGGCTCGTGGTCAGTACTGAGAAATAGCACTTCAGTGGAAGAGTGTCCATGTGGCAAGGCTTGCCAGCTCTCACTTTGCCCCTTCTTATCAAATTTAAAAAAACCAGTCACATTAAAAACATCAACATATGATGTGTATCAGCAGAAGCTTCTTTCAGGGCTTAAAGTGAGATGCACAAAATATTGTCTCTGTTCCTTTCCTCCTCTCACCTTCCTGCCTGTAACAAGTGTGGCTTCTGCAGCATTGTCTTCTGCTGTGGCCACGTTCAGTACTGCTGCTATAAAAAGAAACCTGAAGCTTTGTTTGGTTTACCTGGGTAGCTCTATATGCTGGAATGGGTGAACCTAATTCTCACTGCAAGCATCAGAAGCCAGGAGGGATTACTGATATCATTTTACAGCTGGAGGAAGAGAGACAGGAAGGTTGAAATACTTCATTCATGGACAAAAATGAGTCAGAGATGAGATGAAAGCCCTTGGAAGCTCCTATCCTCCTTAAGGCTAGTTACAGAATAATTTTTGTTAGCCAAAGTCTTGACACCCCTGCCTTTTTTCCTTCCATCATAGAGGAAGTATGGTCCAAGATGTCAACTCCGAATGGCTGGGCTGAGAAGGATCCACATCTGGGATAATGCAGACCCAGTTTGAATTCCTGCACCCTCTTTTGAGGCAAGATCCTGAATACTTCACACTGCTGATCCCTCCCTTTGTATTTTCTCTTTTCTTCTCCCTTTTGTATGAAATTAGGCCGGTCTATCTGACTTTCTCATGCTCAAACAACTGAGCCAGAAGCTTGAGTTTATATCTCTGCCCCTGACTGAATGGATATGAGTGTTGACTTCTACATCATTTTCCAAGAGATTTCTCAGGTGAAAGGTTATTCTGAAATGCAGCAACTGCCTGTGAAAATGTTTTGAAGGATTTCCTTTCTTCTGTGCTGAAATGAGGTTTTCAGCAGAGTGAAGCACTAGAAAAAACTTCTGGAAGGAGCAGATGGACCACAAAATCCATCTGTTTCGGAGTTCTAGTCTTCAAGTAAGAATACACACCAATACTAGATTTTTATGAGTATGCTTTTAGAAACACATCTTGTTTTGAAAAAAAGCAAAAGTGTGGCTATTGCTATTCTTTCTGGCAATAAAGTTAAAAAAAATTTCAAGTTACATAGTTTACATTTGAGTTTTCTTTTAAATTCTTTTTGGTTGAATTTTTTTTTAAACAACACTGTTGTGTCTCCAATATGGTTTTTTTATGTGACTGCATGATAATGAAAATGTCTGTAGGGTTAAAATGTGCTTTTGAATATCTTTGTAATTGAACGTATTTAAGCAGCAATTTAATATGCACTGAAATTTTGAAATCTTTGTAGAGCTGGGTTTTAATGCTGACTTAGTAGAACTTTGTGACTGCATCTGCTTCATGTGTTTCATGCTGGGGGCATTTTGATGGGATTGTTGCATGTCACAATGCCTTTCAGAGACCTCTGCAAAGAGGGACAGTATATGGTCCTCTCCAGGAAACCAGAGACCTCCAACTTAAAAATGAAAAAAGAGAAAAATTGTTGATGTTGCATTAATGTGGCACAGCAGCAACAGCAACTTCACACAGCAGCCTGCACAAGATAGAGAAGAATGAGACAATTCAGCAGGAAATCTGACAGCTGGTGACCCACAAATCTTTGTAATGGATTTTAGGAATGGATTAGAAGTTTAAGTTCTAACATGTGCACAGATTTGCTTAACTTTCTACTCTTGTTGACATGAACAAGACACTCCTCCGGCCTAATAGCCACAGAACCACAGATAGTTTAAGCTGGAAACGACGACTACACCACATTTGGCCCTCGCTCCTGCTTAAAGCACATCTGGCTAGATGAGGCTAAACTGTGCTTTCCTTTTGTCAGAATGTGGGTTATTATTTTCCTTTTCCTGTGTCCATAGGCTCCTTTAATTCCTTCTGGAAAAACTGTGATGTGTGAACAAGGAGCAAGTTGTGATCTTCCTTGTCCTCATCTCCCAGGTCAGGCAACCAGAGCCTAAAGATTGTATCATTTACCTGCCAGACTAGAGATGTAGCTCTAAACAGACAGGAAAAGCATACTCATATGTAGAGGCTGAGGAAAGCCCAAACTCCTTTAGCTTCCTCCATTACCTTAATTTGCACATGGAAGATTGACTTGCTTCCAAAAAATCCCATTTCTAAAAGAACAGAAGAATTCAACTGCTCTTCTGCAACAGGATTGTCTTACAAGATAGAGCATCTTTTAATATGGAGACTGTTGGGATAATGTTTAATTTTCTTGTCTATTTTTACATTACCTGTTCTTTACAGTAATATATAAGATACAATAATATCTAAGAGAGTATAGGATATATGTTAAAGAATGGCAATGTACAACTTTGTGATATTGTATAAAGAAGCACTCCTCACTGGACACACCAGGTTTTCTCATTTTGGAGCTACCTCAGATAAAAAATGAAATTACAAGCATTTTATTGGCAGCTTGATACGGCAAAGATTCTTTGCAGACTGAAGAAACTATTTGTTTCCTACATTTTTTTCTCTAGTTCTGATCTGATTAGCAGAGAAGTACTGTCTTTCATCAGCAGTTGTCAAGGTTAAATCTCTAATATAAGTAGCAAGGTTCCAGTGCTCAGCTATGCCTCACTTCTCACTCTAGCATGAAACTTAGTACTGTTCCAGCTCAGACCAGGACTGGAACACGAAACCAAGTCTGATTACTTGGCAAAATAGCCAATGCTAAAACAACAATGAAAAAACCAACAAAACCAAAATCATTGATCGCATACCCAGAGTTAATTTTCTTGATATTTGTATTTACCAACCAAATACCAATTTCTATGTAAATACTTGAAATTTCAGTATTTTATACGTCTTAAAAGTTAAAATTAGTATTGCCAAAATTCTTTGTACAAACATCTCCAAAATCAGCTTTTAATAATTTCCCAGGGACCTTACACACACACACCAAAAAAAAAAACAAAAAAAACCACCCAAAACCAAAACCAAAAACCAAAAACAAACAAAACAAAACAAAACAAAACAAAACAAAACAAAACAAAACAAAAAAAAACCAAAAAAAAAGCCCAAGAATATTGAATAGCAAATTCTTAGAGATCAGTTTCTGGTTGCCAAGCTCTGTTTCCATTCATTAACTTTTAATCCATTTGTCCAATCAACAGAATTTAAAATTGGCTAGGTAAATGAGAAAGGGATGATGCAACTGAAAAGGCATTAATACTGGGCTTGGCTGCTACAGCCCACATGCAGGATGCTGGGGTGCATAGCAGTGTGCAGAACATCCCAAGGTGCTGTTTCTATTTGCCATCATGGGTTGTCACAGCTTCCTCCCAGCTCCTAAGATTTTCTTTTAAAAGTGCCCTCAACTGAATTGGATCAGCTGAGGATGTGGGAACACCTAGACAGTTGTTGACTAAGTCAGAGTGGAAAGCACTAGCTCTTTGATGAAGTAGGAAATTCAGCATGTGAGGAGCCACTGAGATAATATTTCCGCAACCTGTTATTTGACCTGAAATCAGGAGGAATTTGTGTTGAGTGCTTCAAACAATTTCTTGGAAGGCTGGCAATATTTGTCATAAGCTTCTTCTTTTTCCCTTTTTTCTTTTTTCTTTTTTTTTTTTTTTTTAAGTAGTGGCTGCCTAGTTGCTAAAAGAGGAGCTACTTGCAGACTCAGACTTTCACAGATAATATTTCCAGTGAACTACTGTATTTTTATTCATCCCTGCTTTAATAAACTAAATTCTCAAGCAGTCCCTTATGGCAATAAACCAGATGGAAACAATAATTTTCATATCTCAGGAGAACAACACACAGACTACTCAGAAATATAGGGGAAAACCACAGAATATTATACATAAATGACTGTATTTTAGTGTGTAGTAGACACCAATTGTTTAATTTTATTTACCTATTTATTGATTTCCATTTCAAACTACCTTAAAGTAGTACAGATACTTGGGCAATTTCAGAATGAATGGAAATGTACTATGTGAAGATTCTTAGTAGGTTTAAATATAACTAAATTTAGCTGTTTATTAAATTTAAATTGCTCTGACTTATCAACTAAAAAAAGTAAAATAACACCATTACGTTTTCAAAAAACACAATTACAGTTATTGGTAATTAGCTCAACTGCTCATCTTTCCAAATGACACAATTATTCATAGAATCATAGAATGACTTGCATTGGAAGGGACCTCGAAGATAATCTAGCTCAAACCTCCCTGCCACGGACAAGGGTACCTTCCACTAGACCAGGTTTTTCACAGTCCCTTCCAGCCTGATCATGAGCACCTCCAGCGATGGGGTATCCACAACTTCTCTGGGCAACCTGTCCCAGTGCCTCACCACTCTCACAGTAAAGAATTGCTTCCTAATATCTACTATAAACCTACTCTCTTTGAGAGTTTGAAGCCATCCCTCCTTGTCCTGCTGCTACAGGCTCTTGTAAAAGGTCTCTCTCTGTCTTTTTGTAGGCTCCCTTCAGAAGGAAGAATGCAATTCTCTCAGCCTTTTCTCCTTGGAGAGCTGCTCCATCCCTCTAAACAGATTTGTGGCCTCCTCTGGACTCGCTCCAACAGGTCCATGTCCTTCCTGTGCAGGGAGAAATGGCTGAGAGAATTGCATTTGTTGAGCCTGGAAAAGGGAAGGCTTCAGAGTGACCTAATTGCAGCCGCCCAGTACCTGAAGAGAGCCTACAAGAAAGATGGAGAGACACCTTTTACAAGAGCTGTAGTGACAGGAAAAGCAGCAATGGCTTCAAACTCTCAAAGAGAGTAGGTTTACAGTAGATATTAGGAAGCAATCTTTTACTGTGAGGGTGGTGAGGCACTGGGACAGGTTGCCCAGAGAAGTTGTGGATACCCCATCCCTGGAGGTATTCAAGGCTGGGTTGGACTGAGTTTTTTGCAACTTGGTCTAGTGGAAGGTATCCCGTCCATGGCAGGAGAGTTGGAACTAGATGAAATTTAAGGTCCTTTTCAACCCAGGCCCTTCTGTAATTCCATGATTCTGGGAGTACAGAAAACAACACAAGCTAAGGGACATAAATTTTCCTCAACAGCTGGGGGCTAGATGAGCATGTGCCAAAAAAATTACATCTGGCATACAAATATCACTATAAGTCAGTCACCTTACTCCATAAGTAGTGGGCAGCCCAAGGCCCATTTAGATGTCCTACATGGCAGCAATTTGCATGCTGGGATGGCTCCTTGAGTAGGGATGTCTTTCGGGGCTACTCCGTGTAGCTGAGACATTCCTTGCTGCAACAGATTCTTGGTAAGTAATTAATAGCATGCTAAACTTTGAAATTTTAGCTGGGTGATCTAAAGCATTATATATATAATTCTTTAGACATAAATCATCAGCCACATCCAGGACTAAGTCTGGATATAGCCTCACATAAACCAAAACAGGAATTTGGAATGCAAGGCGGTCCTTTCTGAACCTCATGACTCAATGGGAGGGTCTCACTGGGAATTTTGCCTGACCCATTCCTCTATCTAGCAAATGTTCAAATGTACCTTGGCATCAAATGTTAAATCAGTGTTGTAGTTACTGTTGCACTTTGTTAAATCACTGTTTTGTATCAATAAACATACTCGTACTTCTCTCTTACAAGTGAAATGCATCACTCATTCTGTCACAGTGGCAAAAGACTGGCCGACACACATCTGTTTTTTCCTTTTTCCAGAGATCTTGTCTAAGCAGTACTTTCTAGGCTGAACTGAAAAATGTTGTGGTATAAATCCCTTCCAGTCCTTTCAAAGGCACAGTATTGAACAATTGGTACTGTGTTCACTTGTTTGACTCTGATGTATACACATACTTACCTTCTATTTTTGTGATTATGTCTGATCTTCTAATACCACAGTCTGTAATGTGAATGTCCGTACATATAAGCTGTTTATTTTCTTATCTTTCCACCAAAAGGCTTTCCTCTATACACAGTGTATTGTTTTGTGAAAGTAGAATTTAAAGGGCATGGGTGTCTTTGTTTCCTGCTGCAGTAAAGCTGTCATGAACCTGAGACTAACACGAAACTTTATAACCAGTTTTCATTGAGCTGCCTCAGTCAGCCACTTTTGCATTTTCAGAGGTAGAATATTACACAGAACTTTCTAGATGTTCAGTAAGGAGTTTTTCTCAGAGGCGTGTACAGTATATGAGTTGAATCTGCCTCTTAATTCTCTTTAAATTATTTTTAAATTGACCAATGGGCTGAAAAGATATAAAGAAAATATAAAGACTTACTTTTTTTTCCACAGGATGTAGTTTGTGTACAGGGTATGTGTCTATGTGAGAAAAGAAGACTGTATCTTTTAGGAAAAAGAAATAAATCATGCAGTGGGGTGATGCAGAGGTCCTCTTACAAAGACAATCTCTCTTTATGTTAGTGTTTTTGAATGTAAACTACATGCTTTGGGATTTGGCTTATTTACACCAACTGGAAAAGACAGTTTCTGTTTTGTTGCTAAACAGCTTAACACCAAACAGAGGTTTGCAGCTGCATCTGTGAACAGACTGAGCTAGGAGCAGTTTTAGAGTTCTCTTAGATCACTCGCTTCCTGTGTACTAAGTATACTAAAGAGACAGCTCACATGTTGTGGGGAGCAAGAGATGCACAGTCACCAGTAGATCACAGCTGCTACAATGCATTCAGTGAATGACATTTATTACAGTGATTTGTGTAATGTGGTCTCTTGTCTCCTATTTGGTGCTCAGTGAATCTCCATTTCCACAGAATCACAGAACAGGTAATTTTACAAGAGACCACAGTGGGTCATCTGGTCTAACTTTCCTGTTCAAGCAGAGTCACCCTGGAGCACCTTGCACAGGATTGCAACCAGGTGGTACTTGAATATGTCCAGGAAGACTCTACAACTTCTCTGGACAACCTGTTCCAGTGCTCGCTCACCTGCACAGTAAAGATGTTCTTCCTCATGTTCAGGTGGAACTTTCTGTGCACCAGTTTCTGCCCGTTGCCTCTTGTCGTATTCCTGGGTACCACTGAGAAGTGCCTGTCTCCATCCTCTTGGCACCTTCTCTTCAAATTCAGAGATCTCCCCTTCTCTGCCCACCTCTCCAGCCTGTCAAAGTCCATCTGAGGGGCTGCTCAGGCCTCTGCTGGATCAGCCACTGCTCCCAGCTTTGCTAAGAAGGCATCTGCCCCTTCATCCAAGTTACTGATGAATAAGTAAAAGAATACTGGGCCCAGTATGGAACCTTTGGGGACACCATCAGTGAGAGGCCTCCAACTACATCCTGTGCCACTGACAGACCCTCTGGAACTTTGCTGTCCAGTGAGTTCCAAATCTGCCTCACTGTCCACTCATCCAGTCCCCACTTCCTGAGAGTGCCTATGAGGATGTTATGAGGGAGAGAGTTGAAAGCCTCGTGAAGTTGAGTTGTACCAACCTTTTGGATGTGCAGGTGTTCAATGAAGAAGTAGAACTTACAAAGCTTAAGGGAATAAAATATGTGCCAGAAAATTACATTTGACTAAAAAATTAAGTTAAATAAAATGCACTGACTTCTCTTTCACTCTTCTCACTTCCCCTGCCTTGAGAAAAACAGTACCTAAGGACTAAAGGAACTGTATACACATAATATCCCAGTGGTTAAACAGCTTTCAGGTTTTTTGAATGAAGAGTTAAATCTCTTACTTTTTCTCCTTCCCACTGTATGTAGCTACATATGTAGCAGTTAGGCTTATAAAACACAATACTGGCAAAATGGTATGAATGGAATCTGGAATAGGAGCCTTTGTGTGAGAAGAGTCCATGTGTTTTGGCTTTAGTTAGTACCTTAACATATTTTATATATGACTAAAAACAAACCAGAAAAGCAACAGTCCTGTTGGAACTGTTCCTGCTGGGAGTACCCATCAGGCTTACTGTGTGTGGCTGTTCTAAAAGGCAAAAAAACCATAAGGAACACTGCTGTTTCACATTAGGCAAAACATGACTAAGAGAAATAATATTGTGGACACTATAAAGAAACAACTCTCTTGGAAAATTAAGCTCAACTGTGAAAACTCCCTCTTTTGTAATCTCTCTGTTGATATCACTAACAGCCAAATAGATTGTTTCTGTTTTGTGGACATGTTTCTTTCAGGATTAGCTGAAGCCTGGATGCTGGGAAGGGGACTGGAAATTTAGAAGATTGCACTCCTGGTCTGCTTCTTAGTCTCACTGCTCCTGAGGAAATAATTTACTTGTTCTGGTTGTGGAGACAGAGGTGGAAAAGATCGAGCTGGGGTCAGTGGGACAGGACAGTGTTCATTGGTTATGCCTTGCTTAAGGGAGCTTGTTAAAATGTTTCATTATATTATATTATATTATATTATATTATATTATATTATATTATGTTATGTTATGTTATGTTATGTTATGTTACGTTACGTTACGTTACGTTACGTTACGTTACGTTACGTTACGTTACGTTACGTTACGTTACGTTACGTTATGTTATGTTATGTTATGTTATGTTATGTTATATTATATTATATTATATTTTATTTTATTTTATTTTATTTTATTTTATTTTATTTTATTTTATTTTATTTTAATCTGATCTGATCTGGTCTGGTTTGGTCTGGTTTGGTCTGGTTTGGTTTATTTAATAAATAAGCCAGAAAGTTTGAAGCTTGAATCATTCAACCTTAGACAATAACCAGAGGATACATGGGGTTTATGGGGTTTATGGTAACCTACCTTAGAAAAGCAACTGCACTCACTTCTTCAGAAAACACAGTTCTGAGGACTTTGTTTTGGCTTGGAACTCAATCACATCTTTCAACAGCTTTACCTGAGTATCTCTGTGCCAGTTGCATTGAACATTCATACTTAGAAACCAGTCCAAGTCCACTAACATGCAAGAAAGTGTCATAACAAAAAAGTTTTAGTTGGTTGTCTAGATAAGAGACAGGTGAACTCTGATTAATTGCACAGTTCATATGCTTGGGTTTGCAGTGAGGCCTTTTGATGAAACAAGGGCAAGCCAAGAGCTCTGTCAGATCTGCTTTCCATCAGAAAGAGTTATGGGTTTGGGATCAGGGATTTATCTGCAAGGGGCACCTGTGAGTCTGTGACTTGGAGAATAGATCTTCATGGCACAAAGGCTGAGGATGCAGGCTGGCCAAACTGTCCTACGTTCATAACAGAAATAGGAGATGTGCTTGTGGCAACACAGAGAGAATTTGGAACTGTTTTGTATTACTTTTAGCAGGTTTTTCTCATTTTCCACTTGTGTGTTTCAAACCTGGCTTACTGACATGAGAAAATTCTCTTCTTTGTGGAGTCAGTTTGTCTCCTTTTTCTGCTCAGCATGTACACAAGGGAGCAAGGAACAGCAACATGTGACAGTTGGATGCTCTGATGGTTGTGATGTGAATGTGTGTCCTGGTGATTCCAAACTGTAGAAACGTCAGATACCTTGCTCAATTTCTGCAAGTTTCCACTGTCTTGGCGGTGTTAGGCAAGAAGGAGGAATTGATCCCTCTGGCTGAGGCAGTGCCAGGGACTGAAACTGGAGGGGGCAGTCCCCAGGCACCCTGAGCCCAATGGCAGTGCTGCAGAGATGCCTGGCAAGGAAAGCTGCAGGCTGGCTGGGTGGGTGCCATGGGCCAGCTGGGCTGCTGGCCAGCCCAGGATGAGCAGGGCACAGAGCAGAATGTCTCTGAGCTCTCTACTTAGAGCAACACTTATTTCTGATGGCCAGTGTGTTCCTGCAGTCTGTCATACCCAGGGCACAGACAGGGCTCTGTAGTGTGGAAGATACCCCATTGAGCTCTATAAGCTCTATGAGCAGAATGAAAATATTTTAATGCCATATATTTTTTGCTACCCCTGCAATATACTTGGGTTTAGCAATGTACATCAGCTCGCTCCTTCATAATGTTTTTTTAAGTAAATTTTCCTAATTGTAATGCATGTGGTATTTGGATATGTTAGGATCAGCCAACAGCATCTGCCTTTTCCTGAAGTTGTGTATTTTTTCCTTTCTATTAGAAAGTAAATTCTGTTTTCAATTTCAAAGTGGGCAATAGTGCCAGATTCTTTGTGCAGTATAGCTGGCAAGCAGCTGAAATATTTAATTACTTTTTCTTCCCCAGATCATTACAAAGTCCAGAAATATATTCTAAAAATTCAGCCTGGGCCTGTTTAATTTTTCAAGCAGCTTTCTCCTATACAGATTGTGTCTCCATGTGAATGAAGAGCTGGTGTCATCTAACTTGAAAAACTCACACAAGAGTATAAAAAATTATTATAAATTCCACAAGTCAAACACTGCATTTAGCTCCACACACTTTAAAGTAACCCCACAACCACAGTCCTGTAAAAGAGGTTAGAAGCCAGTTCTTTCAATTTCATTCCTATTTTAATACATCTTGCTTCCATACTAGATACACCTGAAAATGATTCTTAGTTCCAAGATGTAGATATGACTGTACAGTTTATAGAAGGTACATAGGCATGACTCTTGGCAATTCAGGCAACCTCCAGGCCTGATTGTCAAGTCTGAGAAAAATTGCATACAGTCAGGCTTCATCCCTATCCTTATAACTAGGCTAAACACAGTATTCCTGTGAAAGAGATCAAACATTGTGGATGCTTTTTAAAAACACTTTACTACTTAACTCAGTGCTAGGACATTTTTAAAAATATTGACAACAAAGTCAGGAATTGATTTCTACTTTGCTGGCCAGATTTTGAAAAATGTGCTAACATAAGATGGTGGAACTCAGTAGCATCTCCACAAGGTAACGGAAGTAATTTAGGAGGAATATGCACTACTTTTATTGTTGCACTTAAGTGAATAGAACAGTGTTGCAAAGAACAGTAAAGATATGGAAAAAACCCCAGTGAGTTTTGTGAACAGAAGCCTTTCCCCCTGCAAGTTCTGTCAGAAATAAAGATTAACTCTAATGGCCAGTTCTGCAGTGAAATTTTAAGTCATTGGCAGCATTAATAAAAAAAAAAAAAAAGTGGCAGCATTTACTTAAATAGTTTATATTTCTAATAGTGGCAGGCAATAAGCTTTGTGCTTTAGAGAAGGACTGTTTTGCAGAAGCCAGATAGCACTCTTACATTTCTTTGCATAAATTGTGAAATCATCTGCTCTTAAAAGCGCTCATATTGGGTTTTTTTAAAGCTGCTGTGGAGTGAAAGTTCACAACCATTTAACAGGTTTATTTAATTATGCTCTAGTAAGGAAAAAGTAAGATTTCAAGCTCTATCAGAGCAAATCACATAAGGTAAGGAAAAAGTTTGTTGAGCACAGGCTGTAGAATAGGAAAATGATTACAGTAACTCCTGAGGCTAACCCATTATTTCAGTATCACTATTTCGTTAAAAAAATAGTGCTTCAGACTCCATTCTCCCTCTTAGCAAGTATCTCCCTAAATTCTCCCTCTTGAATGACCAGATGGTTTTTAGATTTTTCTCTGTCACACATACTCCTCCCTAAGAGCCATCAAACTGAGATGACGTAAATAGAGACTCTGGTGCTTAATTTGAGGTGATGGGTCTTGCCTACCTTGTCTAGTTCTGTGTAATCACCCATCTCCAGAAAACGAGGCTTCTAGGAATAAATGAATAACTATTCTTGAGCCAAAGATGCCTCAGATAAAATTGACTGTAGTTCTTTCCTAAAAGGAGCTACCTGGACTGCATGATTATCTAAAATCATGCTTACACTTCGTGTGAGCATTATCTGCTGTGAAATTTGAAAAATTCTCTTCCAGTCTGCTGGAACATGCCCAAGGAAGAGCAAAGAAGTTGATGAAGGATCTGGAGCACAAGTCCTGTGGGGAGTGTCTGAGGAAGCTGGGGCTGTTTAGCCTGGAGAAATGGAGGCTCAGTGATGAATTTATCGCTCTCTACAACTGCCTGAAAGGAGGGTGTGCCCAGGTGGGGGTCAGACTCTTCTCCCAGGTAACAAGTGACAAGACAAGAGGAAATGGCTTCAGGTTTTACCAGGGAAGGTTTAGATTAGATGGAAGGGGTGGTCAAACATTTGAACAGGTTTCCCAGGGAAGCAGTGGAATTGCCATCTCTGAAAAGTAGATGGGAAAGTAGCTTAGGGTCATGGTTTGGTTGCACATCTGTCAGTGTTAGGTTAGTGCCTGGGCTCCATGATTTTAGAGGTCTTTTCCAAACTTCATGATTCCATGATTCGATAATCACACAGAAATTATCACCAGAGTGTTTATTTCTGTCCTTTTGATGCTTTCTATTCCACTCTGATTTGAAAGAGGAAAAAATATATTAAGTACTTCAATGCTATGACTACATAACTAGAAAAAGTCAGAATCTTCCAAAGTTACTTACTTCTTTTTGAAAGATGTGTGCTGTGGCAGCCATGCTGCAATACTCTTTGGAATGCTGCATTTTTGAGCATGAAGTATGATCTGGTTTGTTATGGGCTAACCCCAGTAGGCAGCTTGGGCCCACACAGCTACTCACTCACTTCCTACAGCAGGACAGGGGAGAGGTTCAGATAGGCAAAAGTAAGAAAACTTGTGATTGAAATGAAGGCAGTTTAATATGTAGGGGGGAGAAAGGAAAAATATATAACAAAATTGCGCGAGAAAATATATAACAAAAGTGATGCGAGGGCAATCACACACCACCAGCTGCCTGGTGTTCAACCAGGGTGACACTGGAAAACATCCCTTCCATTTAATGGTTGAGCATGGTGTTATATATAATCAAGAGATATCCTTTGGTCACTTGGGATCAGCTGTCCCACCTACGTCCTCTACCACCCTCTTGCCTGCCCTCAGTCTACTTGCCTGGAGGGGAGAGAGAGATAGAGTGGGAAACACAGAAGGACTTGTGACTCTAAGGCACTGTTCAGCAATAAGTAGATAAAGGGTCTGTTATCAGTGCTGTTCAGAGTGGTCACATATGTAGGATTTGGCACCATATGACATGATATGAAGAAAAAAAATCAACTCCACCCCAGGCAGACCCAGTACCTGATTAAAAACTCTACTTTCATCAGTAGGGGATCTTTCCCCAGCTAGGGGATTTTTAGCTATTCAGTTGCTAATGTAAATTATTTAAGTATTTTCCTTTGCTCTGTTGTTTGTAGAAGGTGTAACTAAATTCAGTGCAGAGCTGTAACTGGAGTTGTCCTGACATCCCTCAGGTAGGACAGAAGATTGCATTACAACAAAGACAAAAACTCTCTCTCTGTGGCAGTTACTTGTGCCAAGTTACTTATTTTCAGAATAGTTTGTTTTTCCTACTATTTATTTTCACACTGTTTTGGTGAAGTTTCTTGTTGGGACCTATGTATATTTTCAAAGCAATCGCTACCTGGTTTTCAGCAAAGACATATGTATCACTGCTTGAAAGCATTTGAATGACTATCAATCTCCCACTGAAACCTGTGAGACACTGGCACTTGGGTATCTCTGAAGATCTGAGCTTTGGAAGCTCAATAAGCAAACTTCCAAAGACGCCTGAAATGAATAGGAGTTGTGTTATATTTCAGTGGGATTTGAACTTTCAAGTTCAGAAATTACTTCAGAAGGAGAACTGCGGGACTTTTGAAAATGCTATCCTGGCTTCACTGAAAAGTAATTGATCTGATCTAGCTGAACTGTAACACTCTTTGTCATTGCAGTTGATATTCTAGATAATATTAATTCATGGATTAAAAAAAGAATAAAAATGGTAAAGATTGTTGCCTAACCATGAAGGTCAACACCTAAAGAACTTTGTAATATACTAAGGTATGTTATCTCCATTTATTCCCAAAATTACCTATGCAGACACTATCAAAAGCCAAATGGAAACTTATGCGTATCTCTAGGTAGTTAATTATCTTTACGTACTCTTTAATTTGGCATCATGATGCAATACCTATAGCTTTACTTTCCCTGTTTAAAAACTGTTCCTAATGTTACTGCTGCATCACAGATCTTTTTTGAGAAAATTACACAAAATTAAAAGGAAGAAACTGTTTTTAAATTCCATGTAATACAGATGTTGTGCTCCTTGTTTCAGTTTTAGTTGTGTAATCTGTAATTCTAAGAAAAAAAGAAATACCTAAAATGATAAGGGTACTGCTGTATGTAAATATTGTCCTAATTTTCTCTAAAACATATGTGTTCAAATAAATGAGGAAAAATTAAAGGTGTAAAGTAATTCCACAAGGGTCACAGATGTTTTATATGGCCCACAAAGAAAAAGGCTGCCTTCTGAGCTCCGATACACATTCCTTACTGCAGGGCAGAGTTTCACATACAACAACACAAAAGTTTCATAGCTGGAAAGAACCAATGTTGCACACTATACACTCATATAGATACCTCCAAGGATTAAAGTATTAGCCTCTGCAAAAACATGTTTGTCCTTGTTTCAGGAAGATTAAATGGTCTGGAGCCCTCAAGTCCAGACAGGGGAAGGATTCCAGAATTGAATTGGAAGCAAACTTATGGCAGGGAGGAAAAAAAAAAAAAAAAAAAAACAGAAGAAAAAAGAAATCTCTCTCTCTTTTTCCCAGTCTTTCCCTGACTCTTTCTCTCCTCCCCCAGTAGGACAATATGCTTGTCATCCATCCCTTTCTTTCAAGGTCCTATCCTACCTGCACCTATGCAAAATGTAAAAGGAATTAATTTAGAAATTATTTTGTTGTAATTGAATTGCACCATACTAATGCCATGTACAGGACTTTGAAAGCTCTTGCAGGTTAGAGATATCCAGAACAAACGAGCTAAAAGATGATCCTCAAAAATAGCTTCTTATTTTATTTCAGATCTGTGCTTGGCACAGAAGAAGAATGTCAAAAACAAAACAACTCATTACTTTCTCTGCTTTCCCATTTCTGTTTTATTCCAGATTATCTGGGAAAGACAGGTACATGATTTCTGATGTAATTTAAGAGTACCAGTATGACAGGTTATGTATGATTGGTACTGAATTTAATTTTTATATCTATAACACTCTCCACAGCAAAAGAGTGGATTACAAGAAGCACAGACTTCTTACAGAAAAATCAATTCAAAATGTCCCAGGTAACAGAAAAAATCTGCAAGAAGGAAAATCCTGATTAAATACACATAAGATATTTTCCATAAGGATGACAAAATGCTTGAAGAGGGGCCCAGAGATTCTTCATCCTTTGAGATATCCAGAATGTGACTGGTCACAGCCCATCTAACTGGAACTGGTCTGAGTGAGGTGCTTGAAGCAGATGACCTCCAGGTATCCCTTCCAATGTATTCTGTTCCGTGATTTTGGGGTCACCTTGATGGAACAAAACCAAACCAAACCAAACCAAACCAAACCAAACCAAACCAAACCAAACCAAACCAAACCAAACCAAACCAAACCAAACCAATTATTTTGGTCCTTAAGTTATTTGGGGTCTTTTGATTTATTTAGACAGTGGTTTCCTAATATCCATATTTTTATATCCTTCCATTCTGGTTTTGCTTTGGTCATATGTGTTTTGATGCAGATTTGCTGGACATCAAGCTTGTAAGTAGTCTGTGAATGATTGCTTGCATATGCCTATTTCTCATGCTCAGAAAAAAAATTACCCTGTAAATGTGATAGATAATTCTTTCTAAATTACTTCTGTTATAATTTAGTTTCTTCTTCAGCTCAGCAAGTGTCTAGAAGTAGATTGTTATTTCTTCAATTAATTTGTTAGTCTTCATTCAAAAATATTTGAGTTTTCTTTCTATTGACTGTGTTTTGATAGTCAGCAGTGGGGTTTTAAATGTTCTATTCTGGATATTCAAGTTAGAAATTTGTTCGTGAGAAAAATTACAAACTATTGTACTGACCTTTAACAGGGCAGATATGAACTGGGAGTTACAGACCTGGAAAGGGATGGATGCTTTTTAGAAAGGCTGGAAATTACTGTTCTACTTGCAAAGGTTAAGTTTTCGTGTAGCAGCACTGTAGCAGACTGGAAGGAATAGTAAACACAGGCTGCTGTGAGTGAGTCTCTGTGAAGTTCAGGGATGGTGAAGGGTTGGCTTGACCTGTCATCTGTTTTCTTATTTCATGTTTACCTATCTATGACTGCAACCTTTCTACTACAGAAATAGCATCCAGATCTTTGGAAAGCAGCTTATGTTTGTGTTGTGTGCATTGACTGTCTGACAGGCAAAGGCTAATCACCATATTCTCCCGGCAAAGCCTGCTGAGCTGCAGTAGATACAATAATTAATTGAAAATGTTATATGACAACAATTCTTCTGGGCTCATGAGTCTGTCTAAAGTAATTTAAAATAGATTTTTGTGAGAAAATGAACTAGTAACTCGAATGATAAAAATCATAATGAAGTAGTGCAGGTGGGGAATTGCTTTTGCTTTTAGCCTGTGCAAGTTCTTGTAATGGAAATGAATCACAGTAGCGTTCATCAAAATCCATCGTATTTTAAGTAAAACAGATCCCCTGCTCAAGTGAGTACAGGATACTGGGCTATTTAAACCATCTTCTGATAGTTTGTGAGAAACATTTTGGAAAGTCCCATCTCACATCTGTGTTTAGATCTACACTGTTATATGCATTAAATGTATACTCTCTTGCTAATTCTTCAGTGGAAAACCATAGCTACATTTATGATTTAGCACTCACCTATGAGGTAAGGAGCTATGGAGAGGCCTCTCCATTTCATCCTTGGGCTGCAGAGCACACTAGTGTATGTCTACAACAAGCAGGAATGGTGATGAGGCCAGAGAATCCCACCTCTGGGAAAACATAAAATAACCAGAATTCCTACTCTATCTGAGAAGACTGATACAAAACCACTGTCAAGATACAGGAATGTTTATGGAGCAAATTCACAGTGTGCCACCAATAGTAGCCTTCCCTTCTAGGAGCAGTAAGAGCTTGTGTGACTGCAGTGGCTCATATGGCCTCAACAGACAAATCCTGTCACTTAGCTTTAATCTGAACAAATTATCACAAGGAGGTCAGTTTTCATTATGTAAGTTTTTGTATTTTTATAGTGGCATGATAGTATTGATGTGGGCCTGCTACTACATGCAGAGGGGATCCTGTTAACAGGACACAGAGAAGGCAGAGTTACTGAACACCTTCTTTGGACTGGTCTTCATCGACAGGATCAGCCCTCAGGAATCTTTGATTCGGGAGACCAGGGTAAAGGAATGTTGGAAGGGACACTTTCCCTTTGTCAGGAGGAGTTGGGTTCACCTTGAGAGAGCATCTAGGCAAACATGACACCTAAAAATCCGTGGGCCCTGATGGATGCATCCAGGAGTGCTGAGATGATGCTCATGATCCTATTTGAAATGTTGTGGTGATCCAGAGGGGTGCTTGAGGACTGAAATTAAGCAAATGTCATTCCAATCTTCAACAAGGATAAGGAAACTATCAACTAGTCAGCCTCACCTAAATCCCTGGAAAGGTAAAGGAGTGTTTTGCTCTGGAGGCCATCAATATCCACATGGATAGGTTATCAGAAGCAGTCAGCATGGATTCACCAAAATAAATAATCCTTGACCAATCTGATTGCCTTCTACAGTGACACAACTACGGGGATGGATGAGGGAAGAGCAGTGGATATTGTCTACCTTGACTTCAGCAAGGCTTTTGACACTGTCTCACCAAACATCCTCATAGGCGAACTCGGGAAGTGTGAATTGGGTGAGTGGACAGTGAGGTGCAATAAGAACTGGCTGAACAGCAGTCCCAAAGGGCCATAATCAGTGGCAGAGGGTCTAGTTGGAGGCCTGTCACTAGTGGTGTCCGCCAGGGTTCCATACTGGGCCCATTGTTGTTTAATGTAGTCATCAATGACTTGGATGAGGAGACAGATGCCTCTTCAGCAGGTTCCCTAATGACACAAAGCTCAGAGGAGTGGCCAATACCCCAGAGGGCTGTGCAGCCCTTTAGAAGAATCTTGACAGGCTGAAGGGATGGGAAGAGAAGAAACATATGAAATTCAACTAAGGTAAATGCAGGGTCCTGCAAGGAATAACCCCAGGGTCCCAGTACAGGCTGCAGGATGACCTGCTGGAAAGCAGCTCTGTGGAGCAGGACATGGGGTCCTGGTGGACAACAAGCTGTCCATGAGCCAGCAGTGTGTCCTGGGGGCCAGGAAGGCCAATGGGATCCTGGGGTGCATTAGGAAGAGCACTGCCAGCAAGTCAAGGGAGGTGATCCTGCCCCTCTACTCAGCCCTGGTGAGGCACATCTGGAGAGCTGTGTCCAGTTCTGGGCTCCTCAGAATGAGAGAGACAGGGAGCTCCTGGAGCAGGTCCAGTGGATGACAAAGATGATCAAGGGACTGGAGCATCTTTCTTATGAGGAAAGGCTGAGGGAGTTGGGCCTGTTCAGCCTTGAGAAGAGATAGCTGAGAGGGAATCTCATCAATATCTATAAGGGACATCTGAAGGGAGTGTGTAAAGAGGATGGAACCAGGGTTTGCTCAGTGTGCCAAGCAATAGGGCAAGAAAGTGGTGCACAGGAAGTTTTACCTGAACATGAGGAAGAACTCTACTGTATGAATGACTGAGCACCAGAACAGGCTGCCCAGAGAGGTCTTGGAGTCTCCCTCACTGGAGATATTCAAGAAACATCTGGACACAATCCTGTGCCATGTGCTTTGGGATGGCCCTGTTTGAGCAGGGAGGTTGGACCAGATGACCCACTGTGGTCCCTTCCAGCCTTATGCATTCTGTGACTCTGTGATTCTGTGGTATGGGGGCTGGACCAGGAAGAAGGCCTAGCAGTGAATATGGTTTTGAATTTTTTTTCCAATAGGCTCATTTTATATCCAGTATACAGATTAGGTATTAACAGCTCAAGTCTCTATTGAAATAAACAATAAAGGGAACCCCTTTATTTTTTTTGTTTTGCTGCAGAAATTACAGTGATAATTCTGATACTACTTGCTGAAAAAAAATAAACCAGTCTTGCCAAAACCAAAACCATTCCCCCTGCCTCAAAACACCTACCAAAAAAAAAAAAAAAAGAAAAAACAAGGCACTTAAATTTGCTTTACTTTTAAATTGTTTCAAATAATCCATACCATCAAAAACTTAATTGACCAAAAATTTTTTGAGTTATATACAGAGGTTTTTTTCAGAAATATTTCACCTCATTGTTAAAAGATGATGTCCTGAACTATAAAATTACAGTTACAAATCATCATGGTAGGAAAGTGAAGGCAACAGTATCAAGGGTAGGAGAAGGCAAGAAGTCTGGCACAGAAAGTCATTGTGCAAGAAAACATTTGAAGAAGAACCTAAGACTCAACAGATCTCAAATGCTTAGTTGATTTGCATGCCTCAGACACTTTTAAGATCACCTTTTTATAAATCAAATGAGTAGCAAATTCAATTTGATATGGTTGGAAGCATTTAATCTGCAAATAAAAAACCCTCATTTTGCAAATCCTTCAAGAATGAAACTCTTCGGGTCAGAACGAGTTGTATATGGCAAGGGTGCTGAAGATGTGTTTCTTTCAGTCTGTGGAGAGAAGCCCATTGAGAGAGAGAGTTATCATCACGAAATGAACCGTGAAACAGAGAGATACAAAACTGCTTCAAAGATAATGCTTCTGTTTCAATAAGGGTTCTGATCTGCTGTTTGAAGGAAATTGTGCTTTATAGGTGATTTTGACTCTGTCAGAGTTTGGGACAGGGCCCATGAAGCAGAGATGCAAAGGTTTATTTACTGTCAGTTTGCCTCTCTTACCTTTTAAGAAATGTAACCAGAAATCTAGGTATCCTCTTGATATTTTTTGCTGTTCCTGTCTTTCTTCACAAAAAACCAGTTCTTTCATCACTCTGAGGGAAATTGTCTACACCAGAGAGAATAATTCACTTCACCTTGAGAGAATCAAGCTGATGACAACCTTTTAAAGCTGTGAGACCAAGCAAAGTTACATGGCAATCACACAGACTCCTCACTAAATCATAACTTCTGTCTACTTTTCAAACTGAATCTAAAATAATTTAAGCATAGGGCCATCACCTATGAAACATGTTTTGCTTAAACACAAATTTTATCTGTATTTTTTCTACTGCTATATTAAGTAATGTGTATATATAAACTAAGTAAATAATGCCAAGAACTGACATAAAAGTTACAGTAACCCCTCTCTTTTGGCTACGTAAATGGATTAGTTTTATGTGTTGTGGTAGTCACATCCAGGATGAAGAAACATAGCATTCAAAGGCATAACTTTCTTTCTTAAAGCGCCTGTGAAGTACTGTGCATAAAAATATTCTGGAGCTGAGAGGCTGGAGAGATGCAAGGAACTTTTTTCAAAGAAGAGATTTATGTCGCATCCTCAGATTTCAGTACGATAAACTAATGCAATTAGGTTGTGCCCAGTTTGAAACCAAATGGCAGGAGCTTGCTGAATTTGAATATATCTTGGTTTAGCAAAAGACATTAAAAGAAAAATCTAGGTTTGCAGATGGCTTTTTTAATTGTATACGATCTTAATTTTTTTATTCTAGTGTTGTGTAATGAACAAATCTTTACCTTTATAAACTGCCTTTGTTACACAGAAAAAAACTTGGAGCTTTCCTTACATCAATTCTAAAGCACAATTTTTATCGTAGAGCATTGCAACTGACTAGCTTTAGAAAGCCCAGTGGAGCAGATGAATGAAGTATTCCTACCTCACAACAAAGTCTTGCATCTGGAGAAAACAGAGAGGAGTGAAGAAATCAGTTTGGGAATTGAGTGCTCCATGTAGCATCTTATTTGACAATATATTAAAGATTTTAGCTGAAATTCATATATGCAAGAAAGGGAAGTTAGTAGAGTAGAAAGAAAAGAGAAAAAAATATGATTGTCCTCCTTTGTTATTGCTCTAGGTTTAACAACTCTCTCTAATCCTTCCTTGAAAAATTTTTGTATTACCAGAGACACAGAAATATGCTGCTCTTCTAGGAGCTGATGTGTGGAAAGAAACCTAGTTTAAATTATCTCAAACAAAATTTTATTTTACTTACAGCAGCTAACAGAACTAACATATCCTGCATCTCCCCAGCAATATATCCTGCATATCTTCATTTTGGCTTAAGACTGAGAAAGTTCCGAGTGTACCATGTCAGTTCTGTGACTGTTGCCAGGAATATTCTAAAAGTTATATGTGCAGGGAAAATACTAGAAACAGGAGCACAGGAAATGCAGCAGATCACAGAAGTGACAGTGAAGGTCTGATCTGAACTGTTTTTGGTTGCTGTGCAGGAATCCTACCCTTTGCAAATGCCTGGGGTGTTCTCTCAATAGCAGTGCTGAACACTGTCCCAGGTAACATGTATCCCAGGATAGTTCTCTTTCTGAACCACTCACAGCCATCCCGCCTAAGGGATCACTCTGATACTCAGACCAACAGGCTATCATAGCAATAGTTGTGTCTTTAATATGCTGAGTATTTCAACCAGGGAACTGCTGTAGTAGTAGGTGGAAAATAGCCATCACAGCAGATTGCCTTCACTGGCAGCCCAGGCTTTCCAATATCCATTAATTATTAGCTGGGTTGTGGTTTTGTTCTATTTAAAGAGTGAAAACAGAAAGCCCATTAGTCTGCGTGGTCTTTCAGCTGTGAAGATGACTTTGCTTATAAAATACCATGATTTTAAGCACTTCTTCATTTTTCAAATCCACATATGGTGGTCAGGTGTCTTGCACCAGGATTTATATCTGATTTTTCATTTTTCTGGCTCAGAAATGAAAACACTGTTTTACAAAATAATTTGACATCTCGGTACTTGATCAAGACCTCAAGATAAAACCCATAAGTGAAAAGAAATAAATCCTTAAAATAAGTTGGACTACCCATCCCTTCAACAAAGAGACAGGAAGATTCCTGTTTAAGTTCCCCAAGTGTGGTAATTCTGGAAGAGATGTGCATTTTGTTAACAACATCTTACCACTGATCAAACTACAGTTCCAAAGCTGAATGCAGTGTCTTCAAAGCAGGCACTGTACAACTCGACCAGGTGCAAAGACGACCCATATTTTACACTGATAGAGAAAATCCCACAGCATGTCAATGTACATAAAATTATGGTGGTTCTATTTATAATGCTACACAAAATACTTGCTGCAACTGAAGGCAAAAGTGAGCAGAGTTCTAAACTCAGTGCACACCTACTTGGATGTGTGGTAACTTTCTGATGTGCTATTTTCCATTCCTTTAAAACAGCCACCTAGATGCTCTGAAGACCAGGTTTCTCTTCACATACCATGTTAATTTCTGAGGAATAAGGAAGCACAGAGTTTAAAGAAAATAAAAAGAGATCAAATCATCTTCTTTGACCATTACTTGCTCTACTTTGCCTATCGCCACCCCTACAAGTAAATATAGAATACCACATAATGGTCTGGTTTGGGATAAAAGATAATTTTTAGATATAATTGAGAAAAGAAGAAAGACAGAGGGAAAGCAAATCTGTGAATATTTGCAAAAATAACAAGACCAGGAAGGTGTAACTAAAACATGTAACTAAGGAAAAAATATATATCTGAGCAGCAAAATCTTGAGAGAAATATTTCAAAGGAAGTAATAAAAACTCCATCTGCAAATTACATTTCACCGGTAAGATGCAGAAGACTGACTTGTCTGTTTTGTCAAGTGGATCTGCACTCTCCAGTCCCTATTCACTGAGTCTTCATGGTTAATCTACAATTATCTGAATAAAATAGTATCTTTAAATGTGAAAAATGTAAATGTAATGTTAAATGTAAAAAAGTAATTTAAAAAGGCTCTTACCTGACCTTTCAGCTGAACTGTTTTAGCCAGATTTCCTATTTTTGCTTTTTGATATAGCAGTTGTCATCAAGGTCACTAATGAGACCTTCTTGGCTGAATAAGGTAGTTTTCTGCATACTTCCTTTCAGATCTCCACTCTCTTTTTTCCATCTCCTAGGGTGTCCTTTACTTTTTACTTCCAAAGGTGTTACCCTGCTAATTCCACAAACAGAACTGACAGAAAAGTCTTTCCTTGCTTTGTCCACCTCCATTAATATTCCCCAGATCTCTCAGTTCTTGCTCTTCCTTTCCTGTGATCATCCCCTGGGACTTCATCATCTGCTCCAGAGTTTCAACTGCTACATGCTCTAAAATGTACTGCTTTGCAAAGTAACAGAGCAATCTTTCATCTGGAAAACTGCTTAATTCCATTGTTTATCTTGGGTTATATATAGATGTTGCCTGCATTACGGTTAATTAAGAAAAAATTACCCATAATTTGTAACTCATAAGATGTTTAGAAAAGTTTTATTACTCTGCCTCTAACTGCACCTCATTTCTGCTTCCCACCTCCTTCTCTCCCTCTCTCCACTCCCTCCTCCCCACACTCCTTTCTCAAAATGAATTATGAGTTAATGACTTCTCATAAACCAAACACCTGTTACATTTCCAATGTAAGGGTTTTTTTTTTTTAACCACTGTAACAACTATTATTACAGAAACAATTCTATTTAAATGCACTTACAAGAGCAACTTAAACAGAATGCAAACCATTATCATTATTAAATGCTTGTTTTATGGGAAACTAACACTGTTTTAACCTTTGATTTTTTTGAATATTTCCATCACTGATGTTTACATTATCTAAAAATAATCTGGCAAATTGTTATGTTTGTGTGGCAGTTTGGATGTTTGGGAGAATTACTGTGTCTGGCACAGAACTTATAGTTGTTAAACAGGTTGCTGAACCAATGAAAAAAAGGTAACGCCTTTTTTTGAAAAGAGGTAATGCCTCTACGATTTGCATATTTAAAGACAGCGCAAGTGCAGGAAGTTCCCCTTTTGTTCCTGCTTTCCTGCCGAGGGGTGACGGGGGAATGGGGCCTCTTGGCCCTGTCCCAGAGCAGGCCTGGCTCCCCGCAGTGAGGCAGCGTGGACCAAGCCACCGAGAAAAAAGCCACCCTGGAGCCATGAGTAGCCATGCGGCCGGAAACCTAGCCCCAGCTGAGCTGGGACCGCACAGCCGAGATTTCATCTGAAGCTGCCTCAGCCTGCACCCAGCTGGTGGGGCCAGCAAGTATTTTTCCCCAATTCAGAGCCCAGACAAGACCAACTTTATTCCAGGTCAGAGAGAAAGGAAAAGTAAGATCACGTGGGACGAAGCCAACGTGGCGTCCAAGGTCAGTTGTGAAGGAAGGGAAAGAGGGCCGAGGCGCTTCCAGCGCCGGAGCTTAAATTCTCCTTGCAAGCCATGGTGAGGACTGTAATATTAAAAACTGTTTCTCTATAATTCATTAAAGTACACTGGGGGGATGCAGAAATCCAGGTGCAGCTTGTGAAAAAGTGCTCAACGCCGGAGCCTGTAGACGTTGTGAAAGGCTTTTAGAGATTGAAGAAGAAAGCCTTTGCTTTCAGGCTGGAGTAGCTCATCCTTAAAAGACTAAAATCCCATGAACCATTATGGCCCACGTTGGCAGCTGTGAGAAGACTGCTAAATGGTGGGAGAGATTTCTTCACTGCAGAAGATTCACGCGGGGCTGCTGCCTGTGAAAGTTTGAACCACGTTAAAGCAGAAGAAACTCTTTTCCTTAAACATAAGAAAGACTCTTAAGAAATGCAGCACTGTCCAAAACCCCATGTGTTGTTTCCTTTGCACAAGTTCGTGGGAAAAAGAGAGGTACTGGGAGAGAAAGGTGTTTGGAAGTTACTTTAATTTCTTATTATTGCTTTTTACTTTTAATTCAGTTAGTAATAAATCTTCTTTATACTGTAACTGTATAAGTGTGGAACTGTGCCTTGAAGTTTTTTTCCATCTTCCTCAATAATCCTTATTTTACCTTGTGAAAAGTGGAGTTTTGTTTCCCCTTCCCTGCTCAACTATCATAGAAGCAAATAAATAAATAAATAAATTTTGTGGGGCTGGTGCCTAATCAGTGTCAAACCATGACAGTTTGTTATTGTACACAAAAAATACTTTCCAGTATATAATGAGAGGTTATTTTAGACAAATGTGATAATTTTAACTGTAGGAAGATGTGAAGGGTATTTTTAGGACGTGGTCTAAATAAAATTAAAAGGACTGTAACTCATCCAATACACATCGAAAATAAAGTGGCACTGATAGTTTACACCATATAATAATTCACTTGTAAACAGTTTAAAAACAGGTGGTGACTCACAGACAACTCTGTTCTTCAAAACACTGGTGAAAGAATTTGTTAATCAAAAGGTGTTCCTACAATTGTTCAGCTGCTTAAAACTTTCCAAAGCAATGCTAACCCTACTTAATGAGTCCAACTATTATTTTTCAGGAAACTTGACATCTTCACTCCTTTAGAGCTGAGCATAAAAATAAACTGATGTAAAGCAGCATCCAAGGATATGAATTAAACATCTCAGTATTTCAGCAACCTTTTCAGAAAGGTTACTTTTGATCCATATGGATGGAAGCCCTTTTAAAGTCTCATTTCTAGTCTTCTCCTGAGAAACGGTAATCCCAAATGTGTCATTTCCAATTTTTGATTTTACCGTCTTTCTCTTATCAATATATAAACACTATCTCTCTTCCTCAGCAGAGGAAGCGCTCAACAACTTTGACATAAAAATTGCTCAACATAAAAATAAGCCAGAGGCTACATCTAGAACATGTATGACAGCTTCTACACATTTAGAAAGTAAAGCTATTAATTAGAATGGCAGTATTTGTCAAATCAGAAGTGATGAGGGTCTCAGACAGAAATTATTTGCTGGAGTTTTTTTTCAATTAATTCATAAGTGGGCCAAAAGTTGCATATAAAAATTCCCAATATGTGAGAAGTGGATCCCCACTGCAAATGATCAAAGAAATCAGAGCCGACAAGCTTTATCTGTGTGGTACTTAATTGTAAAATCAAATGGCGAGTTTTGAGGCTCATAGTAATTCCTGCTCCTTATTACTGGGGAAAAAAATTAAAATCCTGCTGGATAACATATAATTCCTGAGTTTTAGTTACTTTATTTATTTTTTTTTGGTTTTGTTTTGGGGTTTTTTGGTGTGCGTGATTTATTTGTTTGTTCTGTTTGTGTATTTTAGGTTTTTGTTTATTTGTTTGTTTTTCAATCATAGAATCATAAAATATTTTGTGTTGTAAGGGACTTTAACAACCATCCAGTTTCACTTCCCTGCCATAGACAGATGCACCTTTCACTAGACCAGGTTTCTCAGAGCCGTATCAAACTTAAACACTTCCGGGGATGGGGCATTCACAGCATCTCTGGAACCCTGTGCCAGTGCTTCACCACCCTCACAATGAAGAAGTTCTCCCCAATATCTAATCTAAATCTATCCTCCCTCAGTTTAAGGCCCTTCCTACTTCTCCTATCACTCCATGCCTTTGTGAAAACTCCCTCTCCAGCTCTTGTAGGCTCCTTTCTGGTACCAGAAAGTGCTATAAGGGCTCCTTTCTGTAGCAGAAAATACTGATGCCTTAAGACGCCTCCTAGAAACAGAGACTAGACAGTGGTAAAGGAATAAAGGCAGGTATTTATTGAAGGGCCTTCAAAGGTACACCCTGGGTGTCCAGAGGCTACTGCCAAGATGAACCCCAAGATGGACGACAGGTCATGAGTTCTTCACACTTTCATAAGTCTGGTTCATTTGCATTTCAGGGTTAATTCTCCAATTAAAGCTTCAGTTAATGATGTAATTTCCCCTCCACTTGCCCCCCTCTGAGACCCTTTGGTTTATACTTTTTGGGCCTAGGACGGTCTGGGTGTCCTTGGAAAGCAGGCCTGGAGGGGCTTTGTTATGTCTACCTAGCACGAGAGAGCAGAAATTAACAGGATACAGGAAACCTCAGAGTTACACACTAAGCAGTACAGGATTTGAAAAATATAAAAGTTAAAACCTAAGGCATCATTACTTTTATTTTAAGCTGGTTCTCTTCTTTTTTAAATTGGAAGTTTTAAAATATAAATAATTATCACTTACCTATGCTAAAGTAAAATCCTTTATTCTAAGTGGTGCAGTTATTACTCTCTTTTTGAGATTTTTTTCTCCATGTTTTTTACCTAAATAATAGAAACACCAAGGCTAAACTGTCAGTATTTTTACTGGGATTTAAGAGAAATGGCTAATCTTTATTCAGTTATGTTAACCATTGGAATAATTGGGAATTAAATCACTTAATTTAAAGAATGTGCTGCATTTTAGCAAAATATTTCAGCTAGATAGAGGAAATAGACAAGTTGTATATGTGAAACTGAAATTATAGCTTTGTTGACAACCAGTTTTGGATTTTGAAGGGGCCATTGCCTCTGTAGCTATGATTTTTTGCATTACTGAGGACTTTTGATCATAGACCCCCATCTCCTTTTCTGATGCCAGTATGAACAACATGAACTGTTGCTTTCTCACAATGGCAAAAATTTCCTGAGAACAGCTAATCTCATAAACTGACCTAGGATAACAGTATTTTGATATTTCCTGATCTCTTGAAATGTTCTTGATCATCTTTTAGAATTTGTTACCGAAATATTCAACTGTATTTTAGTATCATTGACTCCACACCTGAAAATCAGTGGTTATCTGGCTTGGATTGCAAGCATAACTGTAGTCTAAGCAGTCTGAAAAAAAGGCTGAAGCTCTGTAGGGTGCAAATTATTCCCCTTAATATGATGGAAGTGGAAATTCCTAAGATGTGAAAATTGCTACTGGCTAGTCAACAAATTCTAGCCCAGATGCAAGGAAGAGCAGATGATGTAATTATGTTACAGACTCTAGGGGAGCAAGACAGAGAAAATAAAGGACAGTGAGAATACTGGGAGTTTTGGGGCCCTCTGAACAGTCTGTGTGCCCAAGCCAGGTCAAGCAATGCCACCCACCTGGTGCCTTCTGCTGCAGCCTGAGATGACTGTTGTGGGGTCAGGACAGAGGGTTGTAATTTTCTCGTTTGTAAACTGTTTACCGAAATCAACATTCCTCTTAAACTTTAGCAAATACTGCTTTTATTTTCACATGAGATCTTTCAAGGACTGTTTAGGGCTTGGCAGGATTATCATCACTTGGATCAGAAATTTAGAAGGCTGTGGGATGTGACGACTACTTCATGTACTGTTTTATTATGTGACAATAACACCTGCTTTAGAACAGGTTCACAAGAATTACTTTTTGTAAAACTTGAATATCTAATTTTATTATTTTCTTAATGTAGCGGTCTAGTAGATTTACTATATACTCTATTATGCTACTTAGGAGTAAAAATTAATAAAGATAAGGTCTTCTATTTCCAAAGGCATGATAGAGCCCATTGGGCTTTCATTTTAATAATATGTATGTATTTCTTGCTCATTAGCAGTATGCCTGGTGCCTCACAGTTTCAGTCAGTGTTCACAGAACTTCTGTTTCCTGCCTGTTTAAAATGTTATCTATTCTTCTTTGGAGACATCTCACTGGTATGGCAGAATAACAAAGTAAAATGCAGGAATGACTCCAGGGTCAAGATACAGAGTTTGAATGCCCAGGACATGGAGGTGAGAGTGAACAGCATTCCCCAGGGGTGGGAAAGTTGCAGATTCAAATGATAGGTCAGGAGTGAGACAATTCCTACAGCACGACAGAGCAGTGATTTCCATGACAACAGGCTGTGGGCAGGGAGGGTGACTCAGAGGCAGAGATAATCCCGCAGGACTGACAGTTACTGATGATTGCTCTTTTCACACTCCTGAAACCAGCTTCTGGTGTCGATGGAGAAGAGGATGAGACGCTTCTGTGGAAACTGAATCAGAAGGGGGAGAAGCCAATAATGGGCTGAATTCCTTCAGGCTAGAAAAATTAGTCACAACGTCAAAAGGTTCAGACTTCTCCACTGAGCAGTTGCAGTAATTTTCTGCTTTCCACAATAGAGTGCCCTTAAAATTAGTAGCCTTTTGTCTGGAAAACCAAGCAATGATTATTCCTGGCTGTGTGGTTAGATGAGGATATAGCTACTGTTAAATGGTATCTGGGCAGATGACTGGATAAGATGGAGTGAGGGGTGCAATCGGGTCAATCTGGTTATCTGTTTCATAGGTGTATTGATATTCAGTGACTCTTAAAGTCAGAAAGGGTTCATCTACGAATTAAGAAGACTATTCTAGGCTGCTTCTGTATTCTCCATGTGGATAGCCACATGCCTGTTCCAGAAATGAAGGTTCAGGTTGTTATGTCCAGACTGATTCCCTGAAAATGTACAGTTTTTCTGATTAAGACCTGAGATTTTTCATTCCTCCTTTAAAAAATGAATGTGACTAATGAATTGGATAAAGATAATAATTAAATGACTACTCATGCAGTCACCTAGACTGAAGACTCTCTAGAGACAGAAGAGCCATGCATGTTTGTGTGCGTGCATATTGCACATCTATGTGTGCCTGTGCATATACAGTGGCACAGCAGGATTCTGGCTCAGGTTCTTACCACACAAAAGATTAATGAGTGATAATGGCAACAAAAGTGCAGACAACTGCAGATAAAGTGGCAGGTTTGAATGATAACTGGGGTTTTTTTGCACACCCTCTTAACTGGCTTGCATTTCCTTTTCACCCTTAAAGGTTCTATTGGGTGTGCAGGTTCATATACATTTTTTACTATGCAATTTCAATCCCATGTTTTGAAAAACAACCCAATAAAGGAAGTAAACATAAAATACGAACATTTTCTGTGTGTTTCTAAATGACACAAACTGTGATGTAGAAAAATTATTTTTTCAGAAGCAAAGGGAACAATTTGAATAGGCTTTATTGTCAGTCAGCATGACAAAAGGGAAAACATAATCCTTTTTAAGTTTCAACCCCCATGTACAAGACAGAATTTATTTAATTGAAACATCCTGTGCTGGTTTCAGCTGGGGTAGGGTCAGTTTTCTTCACAGTGGCTGGTATGAGTGCTGAACACAGGGTTGATAATATGTTTTTTGTTATTGCTGAGTAGGGCTTGCACAGAGCCAGGGCCTTTTCTGCTTTTTGCACTGCGACGATGGGGAGGAAGCTGGGGATGCATGGGAGGTTGGGAGGAGACACAGCCAGGACAGGTGACCCCAGTTGACCAAAGGGACATTCCAGGCTGAATGACATCATGCCCAGTACATAAAGTGAGGAAAATAAAGGGGAGGACACTTGTAATGATGTCATCTGTCTTCCCAAGTCACTGTTGCATGCAATGGGGCCCTGCTCTCATCGAGATGGCTGAACACCTGCCTGCCCAAGGGAAGGGGTGAATTAATTCCTTATTTCTATTTGCATGCATACATGGCTTTACCTATGCCTATTAAACTGCCTTTATCTCAACCCACAAGTTTTCTGCCTTTTACCCTTCTGATTCTGTCCCTGATCCCACTAGTCTGGAAGTGAGTGGCTAGCTGCGTGAGGCTTGGTTGCTGGCTGGGGTTAAACCATGACACATCTGCACTTCAATGACTGCACTAGGAGTCTTTGCACTAATTTTAAATTTTCCTGCCATTTTAAAGTTGCATTTTTATGAGGATAGCCATACTTATGCCAGATGTTAAAAAAATACGGACATATGTTATAAATCTTGTTGTGAGTAAATTGAGCAGATCTCAGTAAAATTTTGTGTATGCAAGAAATTTTAAAAGAACATAGTGATCTATATGCTCTATAATGGTAAGCTTCTGAGCAGAGAAAGACATCTACAGACAGCATTGCCCTTTTAGGAGGTGATATATGTTCATTTTTTTGTGCCATAATCAAGCCTGCAAATCACAGATTCAGAGAATTGTCCTGGGCTGGTGTCTTAGGTGATAACGTAAAATGTAACCAAAAGTATGTATTCTATCACCATTTGTTAAAACCATGTGCAGCAATGTTCTTTGTCTCTTCTGTGACCCATCTCTGGTAACCCCCTCTGGAGGGATATCTTCTGTAAATGGGCCGTCCAGCCTCACTACATGCCTCATAAAATTACATCATCCCATTGTGAGGTGCTCCGTCCAGGGGAGGAACCAAGCATCCCTACCTGGATATAATCTGAGGTTTGGAACACCACACTCAGCCCTTACCTACAGGATTCCCAGAGGACAAGAGCTACATAACCACCACTGGACCTTCAGAGGAAGACCAGACCCTTCTACAGGATCACCACTTCAACAGAACCGTATTTATCACCTCAAGGAGACTGCAGCCACCATTTAATCAGGCTGCTACCACCCTCCTGCCTGGCAGGGTGTCAGGTCATATCCTGACCCTGTCAGGGTTTCTGTACTATTGCATTTATTTTAATTTTCCTATTAAATTGTAATTCTGACTTGGAATCTCTCACTGGTCTGCTTTCAAACTAGTATAGCTGGAAGGGATCTTAAAGGTCATCTAGTTGCAGTCCTCCTGCTATGGGCAGGGGCACTTTTCACTAGACCAGGTTGATCAGAGCCCCAACCAATCTGGCCCTGAACACTTTGAGGAAAAGGGCATCCACGATTTCTCTAGACTACCTGTACCAGTGCCTCTCTGCCTTCACAGTAACGATTTTCTTCCTAATATTTACAGTAAACTGACTGTTGGTTTAAAGTCATTACCCCTTATACCATCTCTACATGTTCTTGTAAAGATTGTCTCTCCATCTTTCTTGTATGCTCCCTTCAAGCACTTCTCTTTTCCTGGCTGAACAGCCCCAATTCTGCTTTCCTCACAGGAGAGGTGTCCTGTCCCTCTAACCATCTTCATTGCCTCCTCTGGACTCACTCCAGCAGTTCCATGTCCTTCCTGTGCAGGGACCCCAGAGCTGGATGCAGTGCTCCAGGTGGGGTCTCAGCAGAGCAGAGCAGAGGGGCAGAATCCCCTCCCTCCCCTGCTGCCCACGCTGCTTTGGATGCAGCCCAGGACACGTTTGGCTCTCTGGGCTGGGAGTGCCCATGGCTGGGTCATGTCCAGCCTCTCACCCACCAGCACCCCCAAATCCTTCTCCTCAGGGCTGCTTTCCATCTGTTCATGCCCCAGCCGGTGCTGATAATAGAGGTTGTTCTGCCCCAGATGCAGCACCTCACACTCCGTCTATTTGAACCACGTGAGATTCCCATGGAATTTTAACAGCTTGTCCATCTCGTCCAGGTCTTTCTGAATGTGTGGGATATCCCACGTGGTAGGCATAAAAAACAAACTGTTGTATCACTACTTTGCCAGGCACATACTTGAGATTGCAGTGGAAACTGCAAATTGCGCATCAGGCAAAAGTGGCCACTTTGTTCAGGGTAATCAGCAGTGGAGTTCTGGGGATGAGCTATTGAGTTTGGAAAGAAAATAAAGGTAGCTGAAGGCAAAACTTAAACTATTAAGGAAATAAAGTTCAGAACATCACACACAGTGTGCAGTGAAATGTTTCCTGGTCCTGTCAGAGAGCTGCATTCTGCATGGTGCAGAAATATTGTACTACAGAAAATTATGATGGGAGGAGTGCTTAGTGGACTGCTAGTGATTCAAAGCATGAGCTTGAGATCTATGAAAATTTGTCTGTGAAGTAATGCTATCATGTTTCTGGATTTCCAGCTCATCTAAAGATGTCAAATATAAAATAGGTACTTTCTTAATATTGGTTTCCCGTGTAAGTAATTGTATAGGGCAGTTGTAGTTGCCTGTAAAAGGCAGGTGGTTGAAATTGTCATGGAAGCAATTTCTCTCTAAAAATGTAATGGCACAGAGTTCTTAATTAGTGCATGAGACATTCAGAAAATTAACTTTCATCTCTATTTTACTTCAAGAGAAGTAAATAGTAAATTTCACTGCTATACCTAGCATAGTTTCAAAAAACATAACTTTTGTTGAGGAAAGAAAAATAAAAAGCCCTATCAAGAATAATTCATATAGGAAAAGTTACTCTCTCTTTGTGACATGAATGGCAAAAATCCAGGCTTTCTCACTAGCCCTAGTTGTTAAAAAAATTCACTTTCTAGGTTCAGAAAACACTTCAAGATTCATGCTATTGTTTGTGCAGGACAGATCAGATTTTTAGTGCAAATGCTAATGAATGAGTACTCATTTACTAGAAGTATTTATCATTTTGTCAGAATACTTCTGAAAGTGAAAACAATTACATGAACAAATTCTAATGGAAGAGATGAAAAGAAACTCTTAAAATTGGGACCTTTTAGGAGTTCTTGGTTGGTTGGTTGCTGGGTTGGTTGGTTGGTTGCTTGGTTGGTTGGTGGTTTTTTGTGGGTTTTTTGTTTAGTTGGTTGGTCAGTTTTCAGGATTTTTTTTTTTCTTGTGCCTTCAATGCTTGAGTAGAAGAGAGCAAACCCACTGTCTTCATGCACATATATATTTTAGATTCATTTAACTTATTTTTCTCACAAATTTTCTAGCATGTATAAATAAATAAATAAATAAATATTTAAAAGTTCCCGTCAAAAACTTACTGGAGACTGGAAGAATTCTGCAATAAATGGGGCTTAGATGAAAAAGTGGTACAAAGTGAAGGATCGAGCCATATCGGGGTGCAATAGAAGAGAGTTAAAGTGGTATGCTGGCAAAACTGGTAGACAAATATTTTGCATTTGTATTTATTTGCAGGGGAGCTTTGGGAGGTCCTTGCCCCAGAGTATCTCTCATACAGATGTGTTGAGGCAATTTGACTTATGACAAACATCAGCACACTTTCCTCCGAATTTGTCAGGCATACTTCCCAAGGCATAGCATAGGAACTTATTTTGTGTGAATTTTAGAATGTTGTATTTAGTTTTCCAAAATTACAGTCTTCAGAATTATTTTGGTTTGTACACATGTGTGTGTGAGAGAGAAACGTCAGTTTTCCTGTCTTTATTTGGATGAAGAATTAAGTATTGAGGACTTACTCTTATAACACGTTAAATTCAAGCCAGAAGACTCTGTTCACATCAGAGCTCCACTTCTGTTTAAATTGTTACTTAAACCTGGCCTTGGCACCTCCTGCCCCATCCAGATAATTTATCTAGAGCTACCCTGCATATATACGTGATGTTAATAGAATGGCTTAAAGTCTGACTAGTCTATTTAAAGCAGTCTATTTTTAACTGCATTCCTAGGTAATTTTTTTGAGCTTTTCTGACTCTGCTGCTGCCACTCAAATTTAACCTTGGACAACAGGATTTTTCAACCATACCAGTACTCGGCTCCCACTTCTGAAGCTGTCAAATAACTATTCAAGCAGTCAAAACCCCAAAAGTGTTACCAGAGCTTTTTGCTTTCAAATTGTTGTTAGGTTAATGAAAAATACCCAGAACTATGCAAAAGATGAGAATTCATTCTGTATTGGTACAGGCAAACAAATCACAGTAAATAAAGTACTCTAAGCTATACCTTATTAAAATAAAAAACTGTCTAAAAAGTGAGTATAATTCCCCTTTTGCCTCCATCTCTTCTGTTCTAGTGGCTTAGATAGAGCTTAGTGGCTGCGAGGCCAGCCTTCCTATACTGCTGGTGGCATGGCTGAAAACCTTTTAAACTCTTTTCAATCAGTATGGTGATGCTCCAGCCAAATTCCAAATTCATAATTTAGGGACTTGCAAGTCTCTTTGCAAACATTCATAGTGAGTTTGCTAGATAATTTTCTTCCTTTATGCAGAGGACCAAAGATTGTAAGACTATTTCCAATTAATGGAATTCTATTTTTAGGGTCCTGTTCTAGTTCTCATATGCAACATATAAAGGGTTGATTTATACATCTCTCTTTAATTTGCTTAATTAAATTTGTTTCATTGCATTTATTTATCTTATGATTTATGCAATTTTTTTAAGCATTCTTCTCAATCAGTGTTCAAATAAAATCTCTTTTCTAAACCAGACCCTCTTAATACAGAAACAGTCATAGTGACATGCTCTTTTGCCTTTTGTACAGTTCATTACACAAGTCTCCTCTGGTATGCAAATGTCTGCAATGGAAACAACAAAAACCTCATGTAGCATAGCTAATACTACGTAATGTGAGAATGCAGACAGCAGGTGCTAATGCCTCAGAACGGTTCTAATACTACACCTATTCCCTACTTTCATCAGTCTCATGTTTAATGCTTAGAGTAGGCTGGCAGTGACTGTGCTGTAATTATATTTTTTGTTTCAACCTGTAAGCTCTTTAGAATTCTGAGACGCTATCTTTTGAGCTCTGTGTGTGCACACGGTATTATTGAGACCTGTTTTCATTATGTATGACATGTAGGATCCTGAAATGCTAACGGCACTGTGCACCCAAAAGCTGCAGCTATGTCACTTAAGAAGACATCGGTATGTGTTGCCAAGAAAACGTGTTCTTCCTCTGTTATCATTTCCCACTCCTTCCACAGGATCAAACTTTTTGCCGTGTGCCATGGCTAACATTGTGTGACGTCGTGACCAGATGGGTCAGTGACCTGAACTGGCGGAAACTATCTCTTCAGAAAGGAGACAAGACAAAGTAACTGATCTGCCTGGACACTGAGCCTAATGAATCCTGGAGCTGGTATTAGAGAGAAGATGTGTGGGCCAAAACAGTGAGAGAGGTAAAAAAGAGTAATCAGAAGAAGCTAATGGAAAACGATACTCTGAAATGCTCTCTTCTCACTTTTGCAGACTCGATATCCTGGGCTGCTGTACAGGATGATTTCAGGGTTTGTAATTCCACTCAGTTGTTACAGTTGTCTTGCCATAAAACTGACACCAAGTCAAACTAAGAGGAAAGAAGCATCACCAAAGAAGCAATTAAGCCAAGGCGTAGAAATCATCTCCCAAACTCTCAGGGAGATTTCTCATGCAGTGCTTTTGCCAGGCATTGCTGTAGCAACTGATAAGAATATTGATTACAGCAAAATTCCCTTTCTTCTTCCAAAGGCTGGAGGCAGATGATTAGTGTTTTGGTTTTGGGGGTTTTTTCTCCTCTCTTGAGGGCAGTGCTATATCACAAATAATGCTGCAGATTTATGCTAAGAGAAGCTGTTAACACTGAGCTCCTCCTCTGATTGTGACTGCTAGTCCTTTAGGAGTTGCAGGAAATATGAAAACGAGATTGGTTTTCAGTTGCTTTGTGAATCAGCCAAAGTAAAGGACAGTTTATTTTAGTCAAGTAAAACATTTAGAAAACATAGTACATAGAAATTTTGCGATAATGATGGTAGACCACTAAATATTCTTAAATATGCATATTACATAGATGGAACATTGCTATTTTGCCCAGGGAAAACTACTTATTTTTGTGGAGAAATAAAGAGAGGTTTGTGGCTAGTTTATGTGTATGATGTAGTGAAAGATTATGATCTATAACCTTTTGTCTTTCTAATTTTTTCAGGTGTGCATTTAACACAGGTATGAGCATGCCTTTGTGGGTTATTGATTTTGGTGTTCAGCATTTGTTGGTACTTGAATATGATTTCAAAAGTGGTGGATAATTTTGGAAGCTGTACTTGATAAATGTCAGAGAGGTGTTTTTATTTTCTGTGTAGCTTTTCTTTCCTTTTGATATATGTGCCTTTTCCTAAGAATCTTATTTTACTTCACATTTGAAAGACATTCTTTAACTCCAAGTTATAAACCTTTTTAATGCCTTCTGCTGCCAGATCTTTCCTGAATCCTTGGCTTTAATGGCTTTAAAGGCAACAGGAAGAGGTGCGTTACCAATTTTCTTCCCTGTGACCAGGGAAGCTGACATTGAGGGAGCTGATTTGAAATAGGAATATTGCCCCATAGATTTCCCCTACCTTCTTCTTTCTGAACATGATTATCACTGTTTTCCCTTACTGGCATTGACATACTCCTGCAGGTATCACTTTGTTGCTTCTTATCCTTTCCTGAATGTTCTGGATGCTGGGTGTGATGTGTTTGAGAAAAAAATGCAAAATTTTGGTGGTAATTAGGAGCCCTCTTGGATGTGGCTATCTGGGAAATGCATGGTATGTCTCCTTTATGTTTTGAGCTATGATAAATCTTGTATGAGACTAGGTGCTTTATGAATTAACAGGTATTTTTGCATCAGGGAAGGATATTTCCCTTTGACCAGTATTGCAGCAAAAAGGACCATGGACAGTTGAGAAACATTGCTTTAACAATATGTAAAACTATTTCAGAAGCTTTTAGACAAGGACTCCAATATTTGATAACTAGAAAAAAACTCCAAAAGTACTTCTACTCTCATTGAAATGACTTTATCTATTTCCTAGGGTTAAAAAGAAAAAGGCTGACAGCATAAGTAAAGAACAGAATACAAACTACTATTTTTGATAGGAAAAAAGTTTAAGAGATAGATTCAGGACTGCGCAGAGAAATAACTTCTTCTCATTTGTGTGCTGACAGAACTTCATACCAAACCAAAGGAGCATAAAAATATGTTTGTTCTTACTTCTTTGTTCTTATGGGAGCTTGAGTGGAAGTTAGAATTTTCCTTCTGTGTTTTCCTGCTTTGTAATGGGATTTCTTTACCCACTTTCTGTTTTGTTAGAAAGTTTTTCACCAAGATGTTCAACAACTTGATCCTTACCTTCAGTAAAGCCCCAGACTATAGCTGTTTTAGATGTTTCTGATTTTTTTCTTAACAGCCCCACTGCTACTGTGCTGAAGTAGCTTGATCTCATACACTACAGGATTAGTATGGTGTGGAAAATGTGGAATACATACAGATGGAACTAAAACTGAAAGAAAACATTGACAGTTTGTGGCTTGTTTGTCTCACAGGATCCCAATTAGCAAGTAGCAAACACTCTGCAACTGTTTTCATACAGAAGTGACCACACTAACAGTATGTGAGTAACCAGGCAATTGAAGGCACTTTCTGATTGTTGTTGATGAGTATACCAAAAAGAGCTCAGTAGGACAAGTTTTTAGGCAATGCTTTTTTTTCCCTGTCCCCAGAGGGCCAATGTGTCATCTCTTGCTTTCAGTCTCTCTATCAATGTGTGTCTCTGTCTCTCTCTAATTATTTTTACGAGCTTAACAAATATAAGATGAAACTTGCAAAGAAGATTAAAACAGAATGTCAAGTTACTAAATTTACAGGTAATTTTATTTGGTTGACTTTAATCTAGCTTGAAAGTAGTACAAGTATTGCAATCAGTAGATGGCCTAGTAGCAATCAGCAATTCTATAATTTCAGTCTCTTCCTGTGGAACTTGATTTGTTTGAAACAGAAGCAGTTCTTAAAGTTTTACAAATGCATTTTAGATGTAGCTATCATATATTTTGCATCAGTGATTGTTCTTTCCCCAAGAGAGCTGATTCAAGAAATAATCTGTTTACACAGTGAAAATTATAATCATGTTTGGCATATAAGAAATATACAGATTGTTGCATGTTAATTGTTAATTGTGTAAATGGCTCTTTCAAATTTTAACAAAATTATTTTCTGTATTGTTCAATTTGGCTCAAAAAAATTGACATTTAATGACATTCAAATAAATAGTAAAGTGCTATTACAGTACATACACTCGAATGTACGCATTGCATATGTCACAGATACCTGTTCATTTCTACAACTGCTAAGTTGCTTCTGGTGACCTAAATTTAAATCTGATGTGCCTCCAACAGTAAGTAAAGGAAAGTCTAAGCCCAGATCAGTAAATGAAAGTTTTGCTATTGATTTTTAATGGGGCAAGGACTAAATCTAAGAATTTACTGCCACTAAATGAAACCTGAATTTGACCTAGAAGGATTATGTAAGCATGTCAAGTGGTGTGAAAATCCCTAGGGAAAGGAATCATGACAGTAACATTAAAAGAAGGTTGAACTTCGAAAAATCAGAATTCTTTCTACCATCTTCTCTCATGATTGTAAGGCATGTGCTTAAAGACTAAGGGAAAGATCTCACTTAAAAAAAAATTGATTTTATGGATATCCATATGGATATGGAACATGGATTTATGCTCTTTAAATAGTCTGCTAAACTGGTGATCTCATCTCCTAATCAGACATATCTTTGAAAATCTGAAAGATGCTGGTAGGTTTGTAAAATCTATAAGAACTAGAGGCTGTTAGGAGTAGGTCTCTAAATCTGCAGCTGTGCTGAGAGATAGTTAATTCCACTGCATTATTTGTATTATCACTGCATTGTACATAAAAGCCCACTGTCAAAGCCTAGCTTTGTTTCAGATGCAAACATCTCTTCAACATGTGTCCTTTTTGTCTTGGGTATTAGCATGCCTACATGATTATTCAAAAATGTGTGAGTTTTGCCACTTAATCCACTAAAATGAAACATCAATATTGTAGGGCAATTAAGCTGTGTAAAATTTCTCCTTTTCTTTCCTGGACTTAATTAATCTTACTGACATGTTGTTGAGTATTACCGACATGTGCCAAGGAGTGGGTAGTGGGAGCTCTGTGGGAGCTCCTTCTTCAGTCTCAAGCTCTGCCTGTGCAGAAAAATGTTAGATAAAAAGTAATGTCAAAGTAGTTGCTCTGCATATATGTGACTTCAGCAGGTTCACAACAGTTAAACCTGTAATACATGGAACAGAACTACAGCTACTGTGTAGAAATTATTCCTCTAGCACACAGTATGAATGTCAGGATACTAGCAATTTTTCTCTGAAATCCATTCCTGTTTGGTCTTACTGCTTTTTATTGTGGCTTAAGCACAAGTGTTTTCTGAGAAACATGAAGAACTTGAATGCAACTTTGTCTTCTTGTTTATCTAGAGGAATGACTTGGGTTTGGAAGTAGAGCCTGTGCCAAGTGTCTGCTTCTGACTTTGGCAGGAAGTCAGAATCCTAAAATCATTGAATCATTGGCTAGGAACGGATCTTAACAATGTAGCTCCACCCTGCCTGTTATGGTCAGGGACACTTTCCACTAGACCAGGCTGTTCATAGCCACATCCAACCTGGCCATGAACACTCTTAGGGACAGGGCATCTACAGCTTCTCTGGGCAGCGTTCCAGTGCCTCACCACCCTCACAGTAAAAAATTTCTTCCTAATAGCTAATCTAAACCTACTCTTTGTTAATTTAAATATATTACCCTTTGCCCTGTCACTTCATGCTCTGATAAAAAAACCCTCCTTACCCTTCCTGTAGTCCCCCTATGAGCACTGAAAATGTGCTCTAAGGTCTCCCTGGAGCCTTCCCTCCTCCAAGCCTAACAACCCCAACTTTCTCAGCCTGTTCTCAAATGGTAGGTGCTCTGATCATATTCTTGGCCTGGCTCTGGACCCGCTTGAGCAGGTGGGTACATATTTTTTATGCTGGAGACCCCAGACCTGAACACATTGCTCCAGGTGGGCTCTCACCATAGCCCTGCTGGCCACACTGCTTTGGATGCATCCCAGACATGGTTTGCCTTCTGAGCTGAGAGTGCACATTACCAGCTCATATTCATTTTTGCATCCACCAGCTATCCCGAATCCTTCGCCTCAGGGCTGCACTCTATTTATTCTCTGCCCAGCCTGTCTTTGTGGTTGGGAATGCCCCAGGTGCAAGACCTTGCACATGACCTGGTTTAACTTCATTAGTTTCTTACAGGCCCATCTCTCAGGCCTGTCCAGGTCCCCCGGGATGGCGTCCCTTCTCTCCAGCATGTCAACTGCACCACGCAGCCTGGTGTCATCAGCAAACTTGCTGGGGGTGCACTCAATCCTCTTGTCCATGTCAACGAGAATGATATTAAATAATATTGGTCCCAACACAGGCCTCTGAGGGACACCACTTATCATTTGTGATAAGTGTCCATACCTGGACACAGAACTATTGACCACACCTCTATGAGTCAGATCAACCAGCCAGTTCCTTATCCACTGGGTGCTCTATATGTCAAAGCCATGTTAAGGATGTTGTGCAGGACAGTGTGAAATGCTTTGCACAGTTCAAGGCTGATGACATCAGTCACACTTCCCTCATCCACAAATGCTCTAATCCCACTCTAGCAGGCCACCAAATTTGTCAGGCATATTTCATGCTTAGTGAAGCTGTGCTGGCTGTTAGCAACAGCCAGTGACAGAATTTCACCAGGGCATGACCACTGCAGCCCAGACTACCTACAGTCCTGACCTTTCACATAAGTTTTTCTGCATCAGTGAGTGACAGATGCAGCAATGTATCTTCTTTGGTTGGAGTCTCCATCACCCATTCTAGAAACCTATTCGTAATGGAGCTGTTTCCTGGACTACTTGCAGTATTTTTGGGCCACTTTTCCAGATGTTACAGTTGAATTCCCCTACCAGGTTCAGGCCCTGCAAGAAGGAGGATTTCTGAAGTTGACAAAGGGACTCCTCATCTACTTCCTTTTCTTGATCAGATGGCCTGTAGAAGACACCACCAAGAAAACTTCCTTTGTTGAGCTGTTGTCTAATTTTCACCCATGAGTTCTCAACTATTATGTTCAAAGCGTTCCATGTGATCAAACTCATTATTGACACAGCAGGCTGCTTTCCCACTTCTCCTTCCTTAGATTCTTTCTCATGAGGAAGATTTGCAGTGATTTCTTTTGAAGCTAATAGTGAAGGAGACCTAGGCCAGGTTGCTGCTATTTTTAACCCACTTTTCAGCCTTATATTCCTTCTCATTCCACAAGTTGCTAATTCCCCTACAGCTGTAGTACCGCTGTTCCTGCTCCTTTTAACTTAATTTGATGGGACAAGAATTGACTCCAACAAGGAGACGTTATTTCTTCTGTAACATCAAATTTTGCTCTGCACTGACTGACCTGTTTTCATTAAGCTTCAAAAAAAGGGCAAAACTTATTCCTGATGTTTTCAAAATCTGTAATTTGTTTGTTTAATCAATGAGTAGTGTATTATGCTTGGTCTCTACAGCCTTACTGATAAGATAGGCTATACTTCCCTGCTCGTGCCCTTCAACCTGTCAACTTTATAAGGTAAGGAGAAATATGAAAAACAGGGATTTAAATGTATGAATAAGAAAATAAATTGCTAGTTTCCCCTCCATTAAACTTCATAAAACCTACTTCCATGAGGAATATTTTTATGTGCTGCCTTTCTCCTAAGAAAGAAAGGCTATTGTCTTTACTGTTGTAGTGGGTTGATCCTAAATTGACAGACAGCCTTTTGGACTTATCACACTTCTCTCAATTTTACATGTTTAAACCCCATGGAAAGGTGGGATTTTTGGGGGGTTTTTCCATTCCAGCCGTGGGACAGGAGGGGATGGAGGCAGGGACCTCCCAGCCCTGGGCCCTGCTGGGCCCTGCCAGACCGGGCTGGGCACCCCTGCTCCCCCGCTTTTCCTGATGCCACAGCACGGACCCCGGGTCACTGGGAGGGGGAACTATGAGGCCGTCCAGCGTGGTTTCCTGGGACCAGCGGGTCCCCAGCGGGAGCCGGCAGAGCCTCCAGCCTGGAGCAGTACTCTTCTCGCTGAACTGAAGAGGACACCATGCAGCCAGCAGCGGAGGGGGAGCGGGGTTCTCCACCATGAAGCCTGAATGGTAACGCTCTAAACATGGCGACTTCAGAGCCAGAGAGGAAGAGAAAGCGAGGTCACGTGAGACAGAGCTAAAATGGCTCCAGGAGAGAAAAGGGCAGTGCCGCGTCTCTCGCGCGCAGCTTAAAAGTCTTCTTGCATTGCCGTGGTATGAAACTGTGATATCACAAACTGTTGTCTCTTTAATCCATTTGAAGTACATGGGGGAATGAACAGTTTACGTGTGGCCTGTAAAGGTTGTGAAGAATGCCTATGCTGGGCTATATCTGAAAAGCAGTGAGAGGCTTTTAAAACCTGGTGATGAAGAAAAGCCTTTGTGTTCAGGCCAAAATGACTCATCCTTAAAAGAGTAATAACCTCATGTGATGGCCCATGTTTTACAGTTGAAGGAACTGTGGAAGGGTTTATGGAAGAGATGTTTTGCACCACAGTGGATTGTTTTTCTGCAGATGGTGGCAGTTTGGAAAACCACATAAGCAGAGGAGGACCCTTTTTTTCCCTTTTCAAGAACTGCAACACTGATTGAGAGAGAGGAGAAAAGTGGGGGAAGAAAAGGGTTTTAAATATTTGTTCTGATTGTTGTTTTCTTTCTTTCTTTTAGGTCTGTTAATAAACTTCTTTATATTCTTTAAGTTTTGTGCCTGCTTCACTTCCTCCTAATTCTTATCTCACAGAAAGGAAATCAGGGGATAATGCATAATTTGACCTAAAACCTCTACACTTAATTGGTGTTTCTGCCCAGTTATGAACTGAACCTGTGACAACTGTTTCACACCTGTTTTTATTATATACTTTTCCCTATCCCAAATTAACCAGCAATTAATTAAGGTCACTAGGGAGCTTATATGCAAGTTCACAGCATCATTTCATGTCATGTTATTACAGCAGTAGTTTATTTTTGCAAAGAAAACCGAGAATAATGTAATCAAGAAGCTTCTGGACAGCCTTGATGGCTAACAGAAGCAACTGCAACAGTGGAAGGCTGGCTCTGTGGATAAATAACCCATTGCCAATTCTGTGATAAAGCAGATGCTTGTAGTTTTTGCAGGGAGTTGCATTCAAAAGATATAGCAACATATTCAATAAGAATTCAATTGTGAATACAGGTTATTGGTAACTGAGAATCATTTTCCTTTTTTTACTTTTTCCTCCTATAAGCTGTGTAATACGTGAACATATATGTAAAAAAAAATATATAAATTATAACTGGGGAAATGAATGTTAAACCTTTGGAAGCTGTATTTCAAATAAAGCCAAAAGTATCCATTAGAAGAGGATCTTAAATATTATCAGAGTATAGATAAAGGTATTTGAAATTTTCTGTGACCAGTGGTGAGTTTATTTTATTATTAGCCAATTTATTCTTCATTGCAATTTACTCTTACCAGAAAAAAGTTCCTCTATTTTACTGAAAATAATGCTTGCAATGGGAAATACAGTTCATAAAAAAGTTACTACAACAGCTGGTGTGAAATTACATTAGTTAGCAAGACTCAAACTGCCCACATGAATTCACTGGGAGAATATCCCTCTGAGAAAATTGCTGGCCTTGAATAATGCTACTTGTACCATTTGCCCTTCCCCCCCCCCCACCCCCCCCTTTCTAATAATGTGAAATGGATGGACATAATTGTACATTCATCCATCCGGGTTTTTTCTGCACAGAAAGTAATTTGTCTAGCAGTCATAAATTAGGTTCTTTCTGGTACCTAAATTGTATTTCCTTTCTCTCTTTCTACCTATAAACACTCCCTTAGTGAAACGACTCCACCAGTTTTATTCATGTTAGAACCTATGCCTTTATTTTTTTGTGCTTCTAGGATTCTGGTAAAGCTGGAACTGCTGAAACAGCTTTTTAGTAGTATATATCCAGTCTTCAAGTGCAGAAAAAAAAGCCCACTATGGCTGATTGCCTTAACAAAAGGCTCATTTCAAATCTCTGATCACTTGTGTGGTTTTTTTCTCTCTCCCACTCTTCCCCAAATCAAAAGCTATTTAATAAGTTAGGTATTTTCTTTCCCATTTCAGTTTGAGTGCTTTGACTCCTGTGCACTGGTAGGAGTTATGAATTCATGAAGTTTTATTTCAGTATTTTGCATTGTTCATTTTGAATCCATATTGGTACTTCTAGCCTTGGGGTCTAAGAATCAATTTCCTAGTACTCCAGAAGCTTCCTATGAAGTTGTTCTTTTCTCTTTTCTCAGTCTACCTCCCTGCGTTGAGGTATGTTACTCGTACCTTTCTCTTAAAAGGCACTTTTCCTGAAGATACATAGCTAAAGGGACTGCTGATCAATACCTTTCTGGTTCTTTACCACAATACAGATTAATCAAATAATCCAATAGGAATCAGCTTGTATAATGATATGGCTGCATTATGTTACTTAAGAGTTGTAGTTCCTTCTTGCCCCGTAGCAGTTACTTGATTGCTGTTCATACATAACCATCTTACCTATACAGATGCCTTCTTCATTCTGTATGTCTCTGCAAGTGCCTTCAAAGTCATAAAGGCAAGTACATAATGTAAGCCCTCATTGCATCTGCTTAGACACAAAGTAGGTTCAAAAAGGCCTGAGGTGACATATGAGCAAACCACAGGCTGTGTTCATTGTTATGAGTGTAGATTTTAGCCTGGAGGCCAGATATTCTTAACTTGGCTGCAGAGAAATGTCAACACAATTTCTTCCTCTAACTGCAGAGGACGAGAATATCAACGGCTATTCCATAAAGCTGTGACTGTTTAGCCTGGAGAAGAGAAAGTTTGTGGCAGGGGTTTAGAGTGCATATAAATCTCTGAAGGGAGGGTGAGAAGAAGATACAGCTACATACTTTCCAGTGGTGCCCAGTGAAAAGATCACAAGTGGGCACAAACTGATAGACAGGAGGTTCTGTATGAACACTGCTTTACTGTCAGGTTTACTAAGCACTAGCACAGTTTGCCAGAGAGGTGGTAAAATCTGCATCCTTAAGACACTCAGAAGCTGCCTGGACACAGTAGCCTGCTATAGATGTTCCTGCTTGACTTGGAGTCACTTTATGATGTGTATCCCCTATCACTGCTCTATTGCCCAGAAATTAATTTTGTGCCTTTTCTGTGCCTTTAAACTGAGCCTGAGAGGGGAGAGAGATAAAAAAACCAAAAACCAGCAAACTCTGAAAAGGAATTGTTCAAGGACAGAGATAGACTCCTCTGCTTTCTGCTCTGGCAGCAAAGTGGGGAGGGAACACCCTTGGTGCTCTTGGCCAGTTTTTTCGGCTCCATATTTTTCTAGGGAGAGAGAGAGACTGAGAGGTGAACTTTGTTTTCTTGGGACTTTGGTTTTTCCCTTCTTCTCTTCTGGAGTGTTTCAACAACATCAGAACACATTAGGAGAATTTTCCACTGAGGCCGGGGTGGCCCACCCCAACCCAGCTCTGAGGAGGAGGAGAGAGACTACACCTACAGAAGGACTCTAAAATCTTCCCAGGTTTTCTCTCTATAGCGAGTGGTTTTACTATTTAGCACTGCTATCCTTTTCCTGTGTGTTTGTTAATAAATAGGTTTTATCTCTTTCACTTTCCTTAGAGGAAAAAGTTTGGTTTTTTCCTGAATCTGCTGGGGGGTGGGGTGATTGTAATCTGCTTCCTATCAGAGGATATTTTTCTCCAAATTTGTCCAAACCAATTTAGCAGGAGCTGGTTCTCCAGAGGTCTCTTTCAGCCTCGTCATTTTGTGAATCTTTGAGTTTGAATCTTTATACTTAACGGATCAGTAGGAAAATTCTCTTTTGGGTGCTGCTCAACTTACACAATTATCTTTGAGTGCAGAGATACTCATCAGGTTAGCTTGTTCTGATTGTCTTTTGACATGTGAAATATTAAGACACCAAAATTGCCTCCGTAGTTTCATAACAGCTGGTCTCCCAAATACTTCTGGAACACCAGCAGCCAAGCTGGCGAACATATGTACCAAGTAAGTGTTTACAGTGGTCACAAAGATGCTTTTGGACTTTGAATGCAAGCCTTAGGATTGAATAAAAACATGGCTGTGGTAAGTCTGCCTTCAGCACCCCTTAGCATGTTGCAGGGATGTGTTGAGTGAAAGACAGAATGGAAAGAGCTGTGCCGTAGGTCTTCAGATCACTCTGTTTAACTGAGAGACTGCTTGGGGCTGTTTACTCCACACCAATTTAAAACCTGAACAGTTTATGATGGGATGAATAATCATTGGTATTATCCTTTGAGAACTTTCTAAGTAAATTTATCCTTCTCTCATCCTTAACTTTGGTGACTATATCATATCTGTTAAAAAATACCTATGGATTTGAAATCATGAAAATCAAGAAGATCAGAGGTGACAGATGCTTTTAGAAGTTTCCAAACAAAAAGAACCAGAGACAGAATAGAAGTAGTAAGTTAAAGCATTTATTGCTAGAAGTTAGTCATGAATTTATTCAAGACAATAAATAAATACCACAAACATTTGATTATAATTCTAGGTGAAAGATTTGATACAAATCCAGCATAAAAATGCACAGCAGATGCATTTTTATTAATTTTGTCAGATCATGAAGTTCTTTGTCTTGTGCTAAATGCTTTGCAAAAACATGTAGCACTAATGCTATTGTGATACACCTTGAAATGTGGAGGTTGTCAAAACAAATTCCTCTAGTTGGAGAAAGTATCAGTGTAAAAGAGCAAATAAATTTATTTTCTGTCTTGAAACTGTCAGGAACCTTCTCTTTCTGCTGGTCAGGTCAGTTGGCACAAATGTTGTTCTGACAAGTTGACTTTGATTGTTTGTACATAACCTCCTGATCAAATCTTATTTGAATGAATAAACAAGGCTATAAGGAATTAAAAATGAATACACTTTTGGCATAAAGTGCAGCATTTGAATTTTAAGGTAGTACAGCTTAATTCTTTTTGTCCCATGCTACTGAAAGTTCGAAGAATTTGAAACTCTGCTGAGATATCAAATGGGAAATGACATTACAACAACATGAAGAGTAGGAGAAAAATCCCAAAGAGGTGGTATTTCTGTTTGGGTGAACAATAGTGAATGGTTGTTTAAATAAAAATTAGTGATAAAGTTTGAAAATAGCATCATATCTGAAACAAATATTTTATGCCACCTCCTTCCCCAGGTGTGAATGACCCCTTTGAGTCTGTATCTCTTGCAGGTTTATCTGTCATGCTCTTTTGTTAGCAGCTATGTAAACCCATTACTAACAGGAATTATGCTGGTTGGTCAGAAGAGTTGCAGAGAATACCTGGTGCATGCAAGAATTCTTTTTGATATAATCTTGGTTATCATGCAATTTAAATTGTAATCTGGTTTGAACAGGGGCAAAGAATTTAATATTTATATAAAGAAAAGATGCACAAGACAGTGTCAGAAAAGAGACATTTTCTGTTAGAGTTGATATCCTTTATCAATTTTAGTTATTAGAAGAAATGAATTTCTGTCAAATGAAGACATAGAACAGCTAAATACTTCCAGTCGTTCTTGACCAACTTTTGAATTAAACAAGCTGTGTGTAGAAAATAAATCATGTGCAGGTTTTTGTTGTTGTAGTTGTTTGGTTTGGAGGTTGTGTTTGGGGCTTTTTGCTTGTTTGTTTGTTTGGAGTTTTTTATCTGAAGTATTTCAGCCATATTAAAAATATTTAAGTAAAGAACTAGAGCAGCAATAGGTAGTACAGTAGTATATTTATTATTTTACACATCACAACTATTTCATATGATTCCTTCATAGGCAAAAGATAATACAGTAACTGACCCAAATCCTCATAAGTTGTTTATGGAATGCTGCTATTTTTCCAGGTAATTCTGAACTAGATCAAATTATTGGAATCCCCAATTATGTTTCAAATACTATCAGGAGCTGTAAATGTGTTGGTTTTTCAGGAGGATATACACTATATTGAATCCTGAGGAGAGGTGAATGTGTCTATCAAATACAGATGAGGATTCTGCATCTGCAAATTTGTTTAAAATGGATTATAATTACATTGGAGAAATTTAAATATACTGATAGCAGGTTTTTGTGGTGTGCCATTTCTTATAGTAGAAAAGGGAGGCCGGACACAGATGGAGGAGACTTTTTAATCTGTTATGCAGTCCTTTTTTTCCTAGATGTGTGAGTCTTCCTTTTAAATTGTTAATGGTATAAATGAAAGAAAAGTGCAGCAACTGTAATTCTAGCCAAATGATTCCACTGTCCTAAATTTCTACTGTCATTTAGCTGTTTGAAGTCTCCGTTGGTGTTGGGTTTTTTTCATGCGTAAATCATTTACAGAAAAAATATTTTATATTTAGACAGGATTCCTGTTCTGGCATCCTAAATATAACACTCAAATAACTTTTTCATCTTTCTCATTTCTTTCATTCTTTTCACTTAGCTGATTATGTAGTTCTTTGCTCAACTGTCATCCAATACATGGATTTTGGCACTGTCATTTCTGATCTCTGCTGACAGTGCTTAAATTTCTCTCCCTCTGAATTTCTTATCTCAGGATCGTTGCTTGTGCCCAGAAGATGATGATCTCTGGAATCTCATACTGAATGTGCTTTGCCATGGCATGGTGAGACCAGCCAAAAGAGGGGGAGGAGAAAACATTTAGCACTAATGAAATGAAAGCAGTAAGAGGAAGATGACTCAATGAGTTAGAAAATATACCTGCTCACATGTTATTATATTCTTTGTCTCTCTTTGGCAGAATTGTTTGCAAAAATAAAAACAAGAAAAAGCCAAACAGAAAGAAAGGGACAGGGAAAAAAGAGGAAAATAGTGAAAAAAAGCCTCCCACAGTAGATTACTGGGCAAACTACCTCTAGTAAAGTATTACCACAAAGAAGTTGTTCCAGATCTGAGGGTGGCATTAGCAAGCTGAGCACTGTGAACATGTTGGAGATTATTGGTATTGTTTACTTTTTTTCTCCTCTGAAGGGAGGCACTGCTCTTTCTTCCCTCAGTGGCATGTGACTTTATCCATTTACTGAGAACCACTTTAGAGAACTAGGTCTGAAAGGCACGCTGATTTTTGACTCATGCTGTGATGTGGTTGACCTTTTGAGTATTGTTTGTAGTGGAGTTTGCTCCTATGCAGACCTTTTGGCATTTGAAACCTGTGGGGATTTGGAGAGGTGAGTAACAACCGCAGAAGGGGTAATATTTCTCAAATATCCAGCTATCTCTGCAGCTAACATTAGCCTAGTTGGGACTTTCTCCTGCTATATTTCTGTATAGTTGGCAGAAATGAACAGCAGTGTGTGTTTGAGACAGGAGTTAGAAATTATTTGCCTAATTCTGTTCAATATGTAACTTTTTTTAAAAAAGCCCTCTTCATGACAGTTTGTACAGTACACTGTTGCTTTAAACTAGTCTCATCAAAGCAAATACGCCTTCACAGCTGGAGCCTGATACTAGATCTTCCCTAAACTCCTGCTTTCTGTAGTTTTTATGGAGGAACGAAAACAACAATTTATAGGTCAAAGATGGCAGGAAACACAGGAAAATGCAGAGCTCTCAGACTTGGCAGGAGGTGAGAAAGTTTAAATGACACAGGCTGCTCTCCTGTAATAGCTATAAAGTAAATTGATGAGTGTTTCTAAATAAGCAGCCATTGGTTACTTGGTTAAGCTTTGAGATGGGGTGGTTTCACCTGACATGGAGATTGCTTTGGCTGCTCCTATGCCAGGACCCCACTGCTAGGGGCTGACACTGCTCCTTGAGTACATTTCTCTCTTCTTTCAAATGGTTTCTAAAACAAGAGAAACAACATTTTATGAGAAAGAAGGAAGGAAGAACAAGAGGTAATACATTTTCCAGTTCTCTGGTAGAAGATGTGCCTGTGGTCATACACGGGTGCATCAGACAGGAAAATTGTAATGCTCTGCCTTCGCTCTCTTTAAATAGTAAAAACAATCAAATGAGAAAAAAAGCACAAATAAACCATTGTGACCTAATACTCCACCCACAATGTGTAGTCAAACTGCAAACCAGTGACGGCAAGGCTTCACAAGTTCAGAAGCTTGTGTCTGACCAGATAGGGGCCTAATGTGTTGAAATTAGTATTTCTTTCCAAATCTCTGCACTTAAGCTACAAATCTTTCAAGATGAAAAGTTTTCTTTTTTCTGTATGATACATATTTGTGCTGCAGTGACACAGATAGCAGCAAGAGAAGATATGCAATACTCAGCCTTTTGAATTTGTGGCACTGTCGTTCACAGAGCTAGTAAGGGGAAACATGGACAAATGAATTTGAAACAATTTAAAGAGAAAATCATATGTGCATAGGAATGGTAAGGTTCATTTTTCATGTGCTAGCAGAGCTGCATAGGAAAATTAATACCTATATCTACCTCTATCTTTATCTCACGTGTACTATAAAAAACTCAGCTGTCTGTAGCACTTTCTTGGGTAATCACTTCTGCCTTTTGTTTGGTGGTTTTTGGTTAGTTACAAGACTCTTCAAATCAGAGTACTGTCTCAAGAATGCATTTTTGCTATTACCAAAATACTCCTAATAATTCTGTTCCACATCATAATCAAAATAACTCTACTTCTACTCGTTAAAGCCATGCATAGATTCTGCACTGTCCTAGGACTAAAAAAATTGCTATAAGATACAAAAGCAATTTTGAATTAAAGCAATTCAAAACAGTCAAATTGTTGAAATATTTCCAGAGGCAGACAACCAGGATGGTGAGAAGTCTCAAGGGCAAGATTTATGAGGAGTGGCGGAGGTCATTTGGTTTGTTTGGCTTGACAAAGAGAAAACTGAGAGATGACCCCCTGGCAGTTTACAGCTTCCAAGGAGGGAGGAGGGGAGAGGGGAAAGGGGAGATACTTATCTCCTCTCTGTGGTGACCAAAGATAGAACAAAAGGAAATGGAATAATGCATCAGGGGAAGTTTAAATTTAATTTTAGGAAAAGGTTCACTGCGAGGGGCGTTGGTCCATGGAACAAGTTCCCCAGGGAAGTGGTCATGGCACCAACCTTGTCAAAATATCTTCAGGGAGCATCTGGATGACGTTCTTAGTCACATGGTTTAGTTTGAGGTAGTTCTACAAGGAGCAGGGACTTGATGATCCTTATCAGCTCCTTCCAATTTGAGGTATTCTATGATGCTATGGTCCTATTTGTGGCAACTTCCAGAGCTTATTTTGGAAAGGGGAAACAACAGACTGCATCAAATGCTTTGTTATATCCCTGGTTTCCATTCATTCTCTCTTCTGTTCTAATTCATTAAAATGTGCACTCCTTCTAATGCTGAATATTTCTACTAATAATTAAGTTATTCACCTACACTTACTTGATCGGTGTTGTATTTTTCTGTTGCTCCCTTTTCAAGCTCTATACAGATAGTCAGCCAAGGTATATATGGTGTACATATGGCTTTAGTCAACCCTAGATTGATTTTCATGCAGCCCATGTCAACTATGCTATTTGCCCTTGTGGCACATGGGCTTGGACATATACAAAACAAACCCCTTTGTCTAGATGTAACCTGATAATTCATGTTTAACATCATGACCGAAATGTAAGATTGTGATTTAAGAATGGTAAGTCCCAATACAGTCCTCCCACCAGCACTAGCTTCCTCCTCATAGTAGGAAGACCTAAAGCCAAAGATCACAGGAATGGTACACTGGAAACAGCAATGAGCTAAGAAAACAGTAACAGCAACAATATTAATAAAAAATTGTACAAAGGGAGGGTGATTTACATGCAGAGTACTCACCAAGCCTGGGACAATGAAAAACAATGGTGGCCATATTTCCATACACCACTACACCTTTTTTCTCGACTGCAAGCCACGCACTTTAAGGTCTTTAAATCTGTATAAGGCTTTCTCTTCATTCTTTGACTGATTTTTAATGACCCCTCTGATTTTCCTCCGGTTTTTCAGTATATGTTTTTTAAAAACAATAACATCAAAAATCCCTACACGACTCCAAGCCTTTTTTATCGTCATATAAGTGAAAAGCTTTCTGCTACTTCCATTTCCTGTACCTATTAGTACAGCAAAGGACTACATTGGCTTTTTTAGTCACAACATTTCAAAAGAATCTTTTATTTTCTGAGTTTCCCCTCCCTATTCTGAATTCTTTTATTATGCCTGTAGCCTTCCGCTTAGTCATACCAAAATCTTTTAATTTCAAATAGGCCACCTTGAAAAAAGAAATCATGGTGCTCTGTCTTCATGTCCACATAACCATGCATAGAAGACTGCAAAACATTTGTTGTGTCCTTTCTTACATCCTAATTACTGGCATGCCCTTATTACTCTTCTATTACTTGTAATATTATTTTCAGTGGTCCTATTCATCAGAGTATTTTAGATGAAAGTTGCAAAAATGCACTTTTTTTTCCACTTGCATGTTGACATAGAAATAAACGTTGCAAAAGGCCTGAATGCTGCTCAGCATTTTTAGTTCTTTCAACCTTCATGGGGCGCTAAGTCACATCCAATATCTCTCCTCTAAGTGTTGTAACTGTTTAACTTTTTGTTGGAAACTGAGACTACCCAGAACATAATATGAAACTAGTTGAAAGCTTTAGAGGGACTTAAAAGACTTTCAGACTTAAATGCAAGTTTACACTTAATGACCAATCTAGTATATGATTTTTTTATTAAGTCTGATGTGCTACGGAAGGTAGTAGCAAATGTATTCCATGTCATGCAAGCTCTCTATACACGTTTTGAAAACATATGTTATTCCAGCTTCAAAACCCAGTAACATTTAAATTCATTGCCATTGAGATTTTCTATCTGTCCCTATGAGTTTTATCTCTGAAGAATACTGCTCCTTATGGATAGGTTTCAAATTTGTATTCTCCTGGACATATTTCTTTCGTTCTGTTTTCATTAAAGTATTATGTTAGTCATATAATGAGTGATTTTTCTCATTTAAATTAGTTGATTTTCCTTGGTTCTAGTTATTTTTCATTTTTGATTGATTGTTTCACTAACAACTACCCTCAAGTCCACTGGCCTTGCTTGTATATAGGTGGATAGGGAGGAAGGGGATGGGTAGTATACAGCTTTCCTTGGCCATGGAAGCTCACTCTACTGTGGAATTTATTATATAGACACACCACAGTTCTCCTCCTCCAGAAAAGCATTTTTTGTAAGCAATGAAACATTGTGTAAAAATGCCAATTTCCTAGAATACTCTCATTCTCCTTTCAAGGGGTAACATAATTAATTCTTAATGATGTTTTTTTTAATCAAATCATGTCTTTTACAGGTTATCTGAAGGCAATTTTTGTATGGCTGGTTTACACATCCCCTACAGCTTTGTGCTGAAAAAGTTTAAATGCTTCATTTTAGGAGACCGTGGTCAATTGTGGTCAGTTATTCATTTTTCATTGTGTCTTTTGGTGTTTTGAAGCCTTAATTAATGACGTTAAACTGTATTTATTTTATGGGTTTCTGTGACACTACCACACTAAGAACAAGTTAATGGTTTTAAATAAACAGAAAACTACTTGACCAAAAGGCAAATTTGTTAAAGTTTCTAACAAGTTTACTTTTGACTTTATTCTAGATTGAAGCAAAAACCTCCATCAAAGTAAGGGGCGGCGGCGGAGGAAGGAAGCTGAAAACGCAATATTCTCAGCTAAATATGCCACAGGAATATTGATCTAGTTCAGGAGTCTCTAAATAAAGGTATTACCACAGTAGTATCAGTACTCTGTTGGGTGCCCAATAACCAGCTATGTACGGATTTAATTGAAAAACATCTCAGTGTCACAACGGATGCTCAGCTGGAGATCAACACATTGAAGAATGTTGTGGTAAAGTTCAATAAGACCCTATCACATGATCCCCCCATGAAAGATTAATGAACAGTCATCTGAATAAGCCAAAACTTTGCTGCCCGGAGCACAGCTGACCAAGGATAGGTTTTTGAACAGATAAATGTGGATGGAGAGCAAATTTTTCGAGGATTATCTCTGACAAAATAGTTTATATAAGTATTTTGTCTAAATCTTCCCTAACCTGCACTTCTTTGCTACTGGAATTTGCCTTGTAATGTTCCTCAAGAGGTAGGCTCTCACTCCTTTTACTTATAGTTGTGGTATAATTAAGCTTTCATGTTTCTTTTGGGTTTATGAATACTTCTTTATATATGAGTCATTACATATTAAATTAGTATTCTCAAACTTGGAGTTTTGTCTATCCTCTTCTTGTAGGTTCTGAAGTTGTTCCTCAGCTGATCAGATTATCTCCTTCTGCTTTTCTCTTTTCTTCTGTGAGAAAAACCCAGTGATTGCCTTTGGCACAATGAACTTTCTATTTCTTGTGAAACAACATTGTGCCTCTTCAACTCAGTCAGGGACTTAAAAGGTAAGACTATGGTGAAGACTTTTCATGATGGGCTGAGTTCAAGGGAATGAAAGGAAACAAAAAAACCCCAACAAACAACGACCCCTATTTTCAGAATGTCAAGTAGGTCGAAGCCCAGAGAACAGAGACACCAACTGAACTACGATGTAACAGTTTTGCTCTGACTTAAGGTTTGTATAATTTAATACTTCCAAGGGTAGAAAATCACATTTATTCATTTACCAGGAAAAGATGAATTAGTTTTTAGCTCTACCAGGTTTTCCATGTGAATTGACTTTAAAAATGCACATGCATTTGACTCCAAACAAATCACATGCCAACATACTCTCTGTTTTTTTCTACTGTTATCTAATACATAGATTGGATCAAATCAATACTTATTATTCACCATAAACTCAGCTAAAGTCACAGGAGTAGTCTATGCCTTGAGTAGCTCTGAATAGTGAAGGGATCTTTTCAATGCTGTTGGAATATTCCTAGCACAGTTCAATTTTCTGTACTTCCCATCGAAGGTCACACTGAAAAAAACAGACCAGAAATGCTTAGCACAACCACAGCATCCTGTACCACAAGCTTGCCACACTAATTGACTGACCTGCAACAAACATATCGTCTGTGCACCTTTCCATGTGTAGTGAGAGAGTGATGCTTTTCCCAGTGAAAGCAGTGCAACCCGAATGTTGTAATTTGGAAGATGGTCCTAATCTCCAGTCATTATTTCTTGGCTGCCTTTGCCTATGCAGTATGAACCACCACTGCTGTACCCCCTCTCAAATACTCTCAGGCAGCTTTTTAGATAAGATAGTTCAAACAATCATGCTTATGTGGCCCGCCAACACAATTCCAGCTGCACATGAAAGCAGGGAGGATTCAACCTGACTGGTATAAACTCGGCTTTTTCCAGCTGAGAATCTACCCCAGCACATTTAAAATCCTGCTGTACATTCCAATAAACAGAAGGACTTTTTTTATCACATCGAAAGTTTTTCTGCTTCACCACTAACAAAATCAAAAGTAGTGATACATTTTGAGGGAAGGAGCATCTATGAAAAGCATGATAGATTAGGGAATCAATGGGACATTAACATACAAATACATACTTGTATGTTTACTTGCTGATTCATTATCCACCATTTTTTTTGGGAAAAAAACCCAAAATAAGCCAGTTTAATTTATAATACTATTCGATTAAAAAAATGCATGACAGTGCTCAGAGTTTTCAGACTCAAGATGAACTCTATGTAAGCTCTCCATGCACACATGTACATTCCTAAGAACAAAACATATTTATACGATGAAACTACAATCTTTGGATTTGAATGTAGCAAAGAAAAATGGTCTGTCTGCTGATTTTATACCCTCTCCTTACTATCAGTCTTCCTGATTAGAACCATTTTGACAACTGATTAACAACCTGAAGAACACAAAGAGGAGGTAGCAAAAAATCTTATCATTTTCAGATAACACTTAGGTAATCTGTAGCAAAATAAATTCTGACACAAGGCACAGAATGCATAGCAATTTATCAAGTTATTAAAAAGAAAATACTAAATACTCCTCTCCTAATGAAAAATTAATCTCACAGTCACTCAGATCAAGTACTATTTTCAGCATACTGACAAACTCAGCATTTTTAAAGAGAGAAAAAAAAAGTTAAAAGAAATCAAGGAAACATGGATTATTTACTAACTATACATAAAGCTAGGTCACAGAATATGCAGGAATATGTTAAATGAAAACATTAGTCTGAAGGACTTTATTTCTGCTCCATTTTTATCTCATGCTCTTAACTTAATTGGTGTGCTTTGCTTATCTTTTGTTAGATGGTTTTTGTGGTGGGATTTTTTCTACCTGTCATTCCTTTGTTATATAAAATATCTAGCATATTTCACTAGGACAGTATTTGAAAGGCAAAATAGCTGAGCAATGACAGCGTCTTCCATTGTGCATCGGGGTATAGCTGAAGCCTGTAGGCTTTCCTTAAGGTCTTTATAGTGGGAATGTTGTTAATCACCCCCTTGAAGTAAAGAAATAATGATGTCTTGTTCTGTTTCTGTTCCAATATCGACGTCTTTTTGATAGCAGACTATATTTTCATTCTTCTTGTCATGTCTTGATCATCATTGATAATGTAACATTTCAGAAAATCAAATAATATTTTTAATCAGGAGAAAAATAAGTACAGTTTGCATAGCTGCACAAGAAGTAAATGCTTCCAATTTCTTGGGGGCGGAGGGTGGGGGCAGTGAAATTCTGATCTCATAGAGACACAAAGACTGCAGAAATATATCAATAGTAGGAATAGCTTGGAACATGGATAAAAGTGGTTTTTTACATTGCATTTTGCCTTGATGAATAGCGCTGACACTAATGGCATTTAGTAGTGACAATAGAGTAACAGGTAGTATAACTTTTGTACACGCTGTTTGAATTAATTGGCAGAGATTTTTCACAAAAATTTCAGTTTTTTCCAACATGATCACAGTAATGACCAGTGCTTGTACAGGGAAGCGAAGGGCAGTAGAAGTCTTTGAGTGGTTTGTTTTATGAAAATGACCTACTGGTATCAGACATTAATATTAACAAAGAAAAGTAATGCTTGGCACTGAATTCTGTTCAAAAAAACAGTGTTTAATTTTTTTTTTTTTTTTTAATTCAGTGAGGTTGTTTCCATTTCACAAATCCAAGAAGAGAGACAAAAACTAACCAAATGATTTGACCAAAATGCCTGAAGAAGTCCACAGGACTACTGAAAGGCACTGGCACATTCAAGGACTATAACCTTGGTGTTTCTCCATATGGGTTTTGCGAGAGAGTCAAGTAAGAATTATGCCTTCAGGTATTAGACCCTTAGGACACCTTCAGTAACAGTTTTTCTTTTGAAAAATATAATAATATCCACTCTTTTGAAACTTTTTCTCACCAGTCATATTTGACTTGTACCTGAGCGTAGCACTGAAACCATCTAGCTAAGTTGGAAAGAACAGTCCAGACAGAAGGAGAAAGAGAACACTGAAACTCAGTCCGAGAACAGACATCACGATCCCTGAGTGAAAGCACCTCTTCTTGGGCTTAGGCAAGGACCATGCCAAAGCAGCCAATTAATCTTCTCACTGTTTTATGGGCTCTCTTTTATGGAGCTGTTGTTTCAGAATGAATAGCATTCTCTCTGAAAGTTGTCTGGTCATTGATTAATGCTTTCTTTGCCTCAAATGAAAGCACAAGAAGACATGACACAAGCTTTGAAAGAAAATATCTTTAGGTGTTGGCTAGCAACCTGTAAGGGAAGTAATTGTAAGACATGCAAAGAGCAGTTAATTTGTGAGAGAGAGCAAGAGATGACTTTGTTAATTTCTAAACATGCAGTTCTAGCTCTTTTCCATAACCTGAAGTTACTGAGAGTTACTGAACTGGAAGCCAGGGCCTGAAATAATCAGCCTCTGCCCTCCCAGCAGGAGTTCAGGATGGTGAGTCAAAGGCAGGCAAGTGCCAGTGCTCTTTTGTCCTTTTGAGTTTCAGCCCTGCCACTGAGTTCACTGAGGTCCCACCTCATGCCTTCCCCTTGAAATCACCTTTCAGAAAATTTGTGCATGCACTCTTTCCTTGCCAGACAAAGTTAAAAAGCATAGCTTTATTATTCCACACAGAAAACATGTACTTTTTTCATTTTAAAACCCTTCCCGACCACTGTGGTTTCAATTCTAAACATACAGCTGGTAGCATTCCCAGTGGCATTGGATTACTTTCAGCATTTGGAAATGAAATCCACCTGGGAGGTCTAAGGGGAGTCTGTGAGCTCTGATACCCAGACTTCAAGCTTCAGAAATTTTAATTGCCGTTACCTCAGAAGTCGACAGCCTGTTTATTGTAAGTGACCACTAGATTTGTAGCTTTCAGTCCTCAGTGAGTAAATTATGAATTTCTACACTTGGCAGGTTGTTTTGGAATGTTTCCATTTACTTTTGTCTATTCTAAAACACCAATTTAACATAATGCCTAAAAAGATAAGTGAGTGCATTGCCTTCTTAAATATACCCAGGCGTTAACCTCCATATTTAAATTCAATTGATGCTAAAAACCAAATTGACCTAGGAGGATGTATTAGGATTTCTAAAGAAATATGTGCTAAATTACTCCAGGGAACTGCACTGCAACTCAGCTCAAATAGTAATTTTCTCTATTGGCAGTGGCATAAAGAGACACCCTCTTCCCTTGTAACATATGCTCTTCTGGATGACCTTTGGCAAGTTTCACTGCATCATGTGAGTGCTGCAAAAGACAGTGACAGCTATAAATAAGCAAACAAATCCCTGAAGGGATTTGATTTTAAAATTTTCTTTCTGCAGATTAACAGAGTTGGAGATACTGATACACACATTAAATATTCCTTGAGAAGTGTACATCAGTGCCATGATTATTTACACACAGGAATCTATCAGAATTTCAATTACTTTCTTGTGAATGAAAACAGGAAATACACCAAGTATTTCTTGGTCAACCTGTGAGACATTTTTGGTGATCACTTCATTTTGCAGTGAAGCAATTTCACAAGCTTGTCTGCATTCGTGTTTGTATGGCTTCCAGACTACAGCAAAACATCAGCCTGCAGTTTTGCTGAACATTTCTTGAAATTTCTTGATCTGTAATGGTTTCAGACCCAGAAGCAGAAAAATATCTAAAAGACAGGTACTGATGGAAACCTCAAGAGCTATTGTGACCTTGCAATGATTTTTACTTTAATAAGTGATAAATATCATTCTACTTAATGCTATCTTTTCTAGATGATGTTATATTTTTATTTTAAAAGCCTGCTTGCATGAGTTAAAAATAAAGTGAAGCAAGATCGTACTCAGAGTTTAATTTTGACTGAATTTAGCAACTTTTGTTCTGGAACAGATGAAATTATTTGAAATGACACTTCACAAAATCGCATGTCAAACTCTTACCATTTATAACTCTTTGAATTAATGAATAGGTACAAATCTGACTTGTAATTGTGTTACAGAAAGACACCTTCACTGGGATTACAGATGTTTGCAAATTGTATTATGACAGCTGGTACTGATGTTCATTTGGATTAGAGATTCACATGGAGAATACAGAAAATCATAGTTCCTTTGGAAGACTAGTACAGGCTCAATATTGCACAGAAATGTTAGAGGGCTGAGAAATCCTGAGCAAACCTCATCCCTCTCCATTTACCACTTGTAAGCAACAGAGCAGGATTTCTCTGTAGCTTTTGAAAGCATGTAGTGATAGGACAAGAGGGAATGGCTTTAAAGTCGAAAAGGATAGATTTACATTATCTATTAGGAAGAAATTAATTACTGTGAGGGTGCTGAGGCACTAGAGCAGGTTGTCTGGAGAAGCTGGGGTTGCTCTATCCCTGGAAATGTTCAAGGACAGGCTGGACTGGGTTTTGAGTAACCTAGTCTAGTGGAAGGTGTCCCTGCCCATGTCAGGGGAGTTGGGATGCAGTGCTCTTTAAGATTCCTTCCAGCCCAGCCCATTCTAGGATTATAGGACTTGTACTAATAACCATATGCAGTTGTAGATTTGCAGCTGAGAAGATACAGTTAGGGGAGTCAGCTCCAGAGCACGTGTGCTACAGTCATAGCCAACACACTGGTGTTTGTTCCTGTCCTTCCCCAAATGGCTTCTATATGAGAAAATTTTTATCTGCACAGTAGTATATTGATAATTCTCACTTGATCACAGTAAGTTACAAAGTAATAACATCTATCATGCCCCCTCTGTTCTCTCTCTCTCTCAGAAGTCATTTTAATCTCAAATAATATCAATGAAAGTCAAGCCTTTTCTGTCAAGGCGACACATGTGTTCCCATTGTGGTGGTTTTAACTCAACTGGATGATTTTTTTTTAGATATGACTTAGAGAAACACATCAAAAAGCTTCCTAATATGATTTAATTGCTGAGGAGAGAAGTAAATATTAGAAGGTGTAATGGTCACTCCTACATTAAAATCTGTGATTCCAAGAAGTACTTACTTGTAAAACCTTTCTAAGTGCAATAAACCATTCCAGGTCTGAAACTCCGAAAAAAAGTTAGCTGTCAGATTACTATGGTTTGTGCTTCCTGTTCCCATCATTACCAGGAAACAGAAGAAATCTTAAAGAAAGAGAATGCTTTAGTGGAATATCAGGCAATGTTTTTCTGTGTTGTATGGCTTGGCTGTGAAACACAATTCCAAGCAAATCTGTAAAGTAATTTATTTTATAATTTGATTGAAGCACAAAGGCTTCAAATGCATTTTAATTGGGATGCAAGCGAAATAATGGATCCTTTTTTCTCCTAATCTCTGTAGCCAACATTATATTCTGGTCTTCAGAGTGTGTATGTATTACATTAAATTGTGGGTCACCTACTACATCACCTGCACTGGGCAAAGAGCTTCCTGTGAAGCTCCCTCTAAGAAGGTTTCAGATCAGGACCCCTGTGACATCTCTTTGCTAATTAACCTCAACCATTTCGTACAGGGATATCAAAGGTCAGAGCAATAGAGATTTGTGCCTGTTTTGCAAGGGACGAAGACCAACCCTTGGCTTGAACAAGAAAATTCATAGGTAGATTATCCCAAATACCTTATTTCTCCTTATAAAAGTCTGTCATTTGGAAGTCTAATTTTGCTGTGATTTGCAAAAGTATAAGAACTTTGAGCCAGTGTCCGGGTATTCCACTCATTCAGTAGTGTGAAGCACAGACTCAGCACTCACTGAACAAGAGTAGTAACTGCACCAAACCAGTGCTGAGGAATCTTTGTTGATTTAGTGTACATGGAAAAATATTTTCCAGTAATTTCTTGAACTATCTAATTCTGTTTTATTTCAACATTGTATGAGAGAGAACAATAGGAAAAACAATGCTGTGTTTATAAAACCAGATAAATTTTTAAGATACATTCCGTAAAAGAATATCATCATTATGCTTGAAAAAACTGAATAAACTAGATGTTAGACTATTTAGTGCATACTGGTTTGTTTTCTGAACAGGTTATGGACATTTTAGCATACTTTGACTTGAGAGACATAGGACTAATTTTGAATTTAAAGTGAGTTGCAGTCTCCAGATGCTTCTGAAATGTCCTTTATACCTAGAATCCTTGTGAAAGACTCTTATTTACATAGCCAGTATCATACGAATATGTGTATGTACTGCCACAGAAGAGAAAAAGTGAACCTAATACTAGCAAAAATCAATGAAAGGGGATTTTTTTTTACATCTGACTTGCTGTTTGTAAATCAATGTTAAGAAGCGTGTGAGGGAAAAGTGAGAACCAAATGTTTAGAGAGATTTTTATGATGCGGTTTGTAAGTAGACTTTGGTTCTTGATAAATAATCACAATATGACACCTTTAAAATCTCAAATTTATTTTGTTACACATAGCCATCGAGTTAAGGGATGTTCTTTTTGAGACATGAAAGAGTAATAGCTTGTGAAAATGTAGATTTAATAAAAACAAAAGCTTCCTTTTTGAAATAGTTTCATTGGTTTTAACACGGGTTTTCCTTTGCTATATCTATACATCAATACTCCTGCTAAATAAAGGGGCCTATGTCTGTGATACTTTATGGTTTCTTCAGTTCCAGCTATCTTTGAAAACATTGGGGCACTTTTCACTTGCTAAAAAACAGAAATAACCTAAGGAAGGAAATCAGAGCTAACATAGATTTCATGTATGGCAGCCAAAAAATACAGGAAGATCAAACATGTACAGGAAAATTATGAGTGGGAGGAAGGTAGGGAGACAGGGCATGAAATACTTCAGTATTCATATGCTGCTACAAAAGGTAAACAAGCAGGCAAATGTGCTCTTGTATCTGTAGAGAGATGTGTTACAGATGGAGCACTCATCATCAGAATGTTTGTATGCTGAATGGTTTTGCCTCTGTGCATGTGAAGTGTCATTATGCAGTGGAGGTATTGAGGATGTGGGATATTAATTCAGGCACCCAGAGAGAAGAAAAGACATTAGAAATTCTATTAACTGACTAATGACTTTAATTTTAATTTTGAAGAGAAATAATGGCAACTGACAAACACTGTAAAGAAAAGCTGTACTGAGCCCTGATCCTGCACAGGAAAAACACCCAACATATTTCTGAAAAAAAGATAATTTGGCACTCCTGACCCCCTCTTCTCCCTAAGGAAGGTCATTGGGAGCAGAACCAAATTGTGTCTCGCTTGTTTGCTGCCTCACTCCAATTACAATTTTCTGGTTTTGTATTTCCTGATGGTCCTGGAGGATTAAGACATATTGCTAGAAAATAAGAGCTGTCTGTTCAAGTACTCAAAGACTGGCAAGGGTCTCTGTAATCTTGATAAGATAGTTTGACTGGGTCAGATACATCCGTATCCATCCAGTTTGTATTTGTTTTTCAGGAAGATGCCTAAGGAAGAGGGCAAGGACAGGTGGAAAATACCAGAGCATTTCACACTGCCATCACTCCTGTACTGTAAAGATTAAGGTAGTCAGGGCAAGTCACTGGCTCTGCTTGGAGCTGAATTCAGCACGTGTCTTATGTAAGACTGGAGCTGCCTGAGGGTCTGAGGAGCTCAGGCTGCTCTCCGCACGAAAACAGAATTCAGGCACCACCCTTGTCACAGTGAAACAAGTAGCACAGACCACATGCTGATCTGCCACAGAAATTTCCTCTCCAAAACTGAACAACTAATTTACTTTAAAATGCTCACAAAGACGCAATCTTTCACAGACTTGTTTGAAATGTCCTCTTGAACTAAGAAATAAAAAGACATTACACTGACTTCGGTACTCTATCCACCTGTCTTAAAGAAAGACTTCAAATATCATATGTATTACCTATGCTGACTAATACATTCAGATTTTAGAGGAGTGGGATTTCAGCTCTGTTTGTGTCCCCAGAATTTCATGGTGAATAAAATGCAGCAGTAGCTGCATGCTGTATGCAGTTCACCCTGAGCAGCTCCGTTTTTGTGCCAGCTCTGTTATACCCAGGGCTGAAATGCTGAATTCATCTCTGTACCAAAGAGTGCTGACCCTGGGCAGGCATCGCTAACCAGGTTATGAATAATCAGACTGGCAAGCAACTTAGTTCTGAGATCTCTAATTACCAGCCAGCCTACAACCACTTTCCTGTAGAGATTGCTTCCACCAACTACACCACATATTTTGGACAGTCCAAAGACCTGAAGATGAGAATCAGTTGGACAATTTGGCAACATACATATCTCACAAGGGTTCATTTTAAAGGGATGGGGGGGTCATATGCCTTTATAATTTTTTTAGGTAAATCTTGAGATAAAGAAACCCTGCCAAAACCTATTCCCTTCCACACACACATCATAATCCAACCCTATCCCTCATCTGGACAAGGCACCAAGCAGAGACAGAAGTGAGCTGTGGAGTTTAAACATCCTGCTCTGGTCTTCCCCTAGACCTGTGCATGATTTACTGCTCCAGATGGATCCTTATAACTCTGTGAGGCCTGATGAGATTAATCCAAGGGTAAAGAGCTGTCTGATGTCATCATGGGAATTCTCCCAGAGAATTTTCAAAGTTTTGGGGAATCTAGAGGGGTCTCAGTCAACTGGAAGTTGGCAAATGTTGTGATAATTTTCAAGGGCAAGAAGGATGACCTTGGTAACAGCCATGTCTTCAGATCACAAGGGTTCAGGAAAGTGGCCTAACTCAGGGCATATATTCCACTAATCAGACATCTCTCTAACTTTACTGGCATGTAACTTTAGCTAAAGATTGTTACAAAATAAATTTTACAACTGTAATATTTTTACATCTTTTGAATGCGTACAGAGTCCATAGAATACATGAATCTTTGAATATACTTGAAGAATTAACATTTTGGTCAAGTGAACACCATGGGAACTGAGGCACTTACCATTCTTTTTGAAATACATCTTTTTGGTTTGGACTACATGGGGCTCATGCACTAAACTCTGGGATGCTGCAACACTGGGATTTCAAATGTCAGATACAGCTCTTAGCAGCTCATTAGCTGCGGGATGGCATTAGAAATTAGATGGGGGACCACTGGCACAAAATAGAATTTAACAGTTTACTTACACCTTGATGAGGGCTTTAAGGATGTCCTTGGCATTTAAAAAATGGCAGTGGCAAACAGGAACATTTTGCACTTTCTAACTGTAGCTAAGATGCTTTGCAGGATTGAGATGCAGTTTAATGTAGCAGAGAATGGGCATAACAGAAAAATCCATTAAAAAAAATTAAGTTCATTTCTTTCAGGACATAGCTGACATTTCCTGATCATCAGAACAGATTAGAGTGGTTTCTGGTTTGTTGTCATGGAGCTAGCCAGAGGGGCAGAGCTATGGTGCCTAGCCCTTACCTGCAGTCCCGCAAATGTGAAACATGCCTCATATATGCAAGGTAAATTCTTTTTTCACTGGGAGTATTAGGTGTTTAGGGGGTGGATAGATATTTTCAGACAATTATTACCTTTTTGCCATGGATTAGAGAGCTGCAAAGATGAGAGCAACCACGAAACTGTCTCCAGGTGTTCAAATATGGGTTAGAAATAGATGTGTTTACCAGGGTCAAGGAAAGGACTGTGTGTTGGGGGACACTCAGTGCCTGATGTACCCAGGCTGCAGATACTCCTGCTGCAAGAATACCACGGTACAGTATGTGGCAGGCTTAGAAGCAAATGGCTTAATAGATTTTGCTGAGTGCAACAAGGGGAAATTAACCAGCAGCCTGGATGACACTTACGTCCCTGGAGATCTAGTGCTTAGCTATCTGAATGAACAACAGAAACGTGAAAATGCTGGTCCCCCTGGCAACAAACATAAATGTGAGTTTGCCTGAAAACCTACCTCTAGGTTCAGGGCTGAAGCATGTCACTACCAATGTTGGACATTTAATTTTAATGTATTTGACATTCAGTGCTTGCTTTTTAATAAGTGATGGCAGATGATCAAGGCTCAGAATTCTACAATAAGTTGAAGTAATAAGAGGTCTACTGTAAATTCTAGTGACAGAATTGAAGTTTTAGTAAGTATTCAAGGCCAGGTGGCATGGGGGTCTGGTCTAGCAGAATGTGTCCCTGTCTATCATGGCAGGGGAGTTGTGATGAGGTGATCTTTAAGGTCCATACAATTCTATGATTCTATGATCCTTTGAACTTCTTCCTTCATTGATAAAAAATAAATACAGGCACAGTCATAAATCATTGAAGTCACTGGAAAGCTCAAACCTTTACTCAAACACATAGTTAGCATTGCATTTTGTTTTATTTCTTGAAGACCTTTGTTCATGCTTCTAGGAGTTCTGTTTCTTTTCTTATCCAAAGGATGTGATTGTCCTTCATCTTCCTGTCTGAAGCTGAGTTTCCTCTGACTTTTGTGAATGCTACCGTGGCATAATGATAACTTAGAGCAATTGAAACAGCTGGTGTATTGTTAACTTACAATCCATGCTTTGCCTCCTATCCTAGCTTAATCTATCCTATGACCTTTTTTTAACTAGCGAGCTTCAAGCAGCTACAGTTTAAAAAACAGCAATAAAGTGATTTGTACTATGTCTCAGGATTCTGGCCCTCAGAAGTCATCATTGAAGACTCCCATTTTAACACATTGCAGGTGCTGCTGCAATATCTCCTTTTTTCCAGACACCCACATGTGTTCAAACGATCTGATAAGGTGTAGAGAGACATTAAGCTAGTTTAACCACCACCACATTTAGGTGAATTAAGCTGCTAATTTCCATCACCTCTTGTTGCTCTCCACAGTCTATTGTTCTTCTAGCTTGGTCTGGAAAAAAACACTGCAGGCAGAAAGCTTTGACAAGTATTTAGTAAGAGGTTGTCTTTGTTCTGCTCCCTCTATATCTTCAGAGGCTTCTCTGTTTCTTGCAACTGTTTTTTTCCCCAGTGCCCTGGCCACATAGCCAGAGATGACTGCACTGTACAAACAGTATGAGATACACAGCAAAATGAAGGCATTCGCATTTTAAAGACATCAAAAATGTTCCCAGTGACAGTCCTCAGAATGAGGTGTGCTGTACAGCAGCATCCTTCCATCAGTGCCAACGGCAGTGAGTTTGAATAAACTAAGGTACAGAATCTAAGCACAGTGAAAAAAACCAAACATAATCAAGTGTTTGCAGGCATTTGGGGTGACCCATTTGCAGAACAAGCACTCTATGAGACAGGCAGATTGTAAGATATGATATACTAATAGAAGGACCAAATATACTTGGTTCCCACATAACCTGCCTACAACATAAATGTATGATAGATGAAAGCTATTCAATAACTGCAAGTAATTACCACAATTACCTTCCCTGCAGACTGCAATTGCCTACTTGAGGAAATATTTGCAAATTGATTTGGCATATTTAAAAAAAAAAAAGATTTTTCCTTCTTTTTCCTCACTTTTTGTTTTCCATAGGAAAATGTCTTTCTACTTATCTCTTTCCATTTGAGTTTATTTGTTAAGTTTGTCAATACAAGTGCACACAGCTGTAGTTGAAGAGCATCTGAGAGGCATGTCTGTGCCAATGCATGAAAAGGGGAATTAAATGCATTCTGAAAAGGCAAAGTCATTGAAGCTGCCAAAGCTTTGACTATACAGGCTTTGATTTTCAGCTCATAGTAGCAGACTAAGCTGACAGGATCAGAGCACTTCTCAAGTTTGCTTTTAGTGGGGGAGAGGAGGGAGGAGAAGAGATCAGCAATGTGGATTGGAGCTAAATGGCAAGTTTTTAAGAATAAAATGCACATATACCACCAAACTATTTAAATAATGGATTGTAAGTGCCTTTCAAATCATCCAGAATAGAAAAAGGTCTTCTAGAGGTTACATCATACTTACAGCTGAGAATTTCTGTTGTCACCTTCAATGCAAATTTCTTTCTACTATTGTGTGTTGTTTGGTCTGAGCCACTCTCTTTTCTGTATGTATCCAGGATAAATTAAGAGGCACTGAACTGCAGAGATCTTAGATTTCCAAAGCATGTTTCCTCAGCTGTAAAACTGAATTACAGTACTTACCTGCCTACAAAAAGACTGCTCTTCTGTGGAGTCTTCCAGACAAGATGTGATGACTGCGTGGACTGACACTGAACTGCTACATCTTGCCACAAAAAGTTCTTAGCTGGCACAGAGCATGAACTGGATGTTTTAACCTTCCATCAGCTTGAGTAGTTATTTTTCATGTGAGACCATTCCCTCTCCAGTCAAACTTGGGAATCTATTTATTTAAGCTGCTTTCATGGGGATTGCATGCTGCAGCTGGAAAAGCCTTTGCTGAAGGTTTTCACTATTTCAGAGGGCTTCTTTCTGCCTAAATTGGGTGTTGAAATTAGAAGAGAGAATCTTTCTTAAAAACCAAATAATTTTAAACACACCAAACTATGCTCCTCACTAGAAGCTGATGCCTTTCTGATATGTAATTTCCTTTTCCAGCAACATTGTCAGTGGAATTATGTTTATTAGCCCATTGCACGAGCATGCTTATCTGAAAGCAACTTAAAAATGTTCCAGCAGCTGAGAAAATTTTAAAATGGACTTTTTAAAGTTTTGCATATGGAATGCAGGACTATTTCAAGAAATTAGTAAATAGACAAGTACAAAAGTACTTGTAAATAGACAAGTACAAGTACGAAAATGTGGTTATTACTCATCTCTCAGATGAAAAGTTACAGAAATTACCCATTTGTTGTTACTTTTCATATTCCATTTGCAGTAACAATAGGTCATAATAGGTATGACTGCAAAAGAAAGTGATGGTTAGAAAAACATTGCTCATTTATTTGTTAAAAGTACAACCTAACACGATTGAGAGAATGTCTATACTATCGCCTTCTCCCCACAAAGAAATGTCAGGTTAAACCTAAGATTTTGTCATTCCCCAAATACAAATTTGATCACCCTTGCAATCCTAACCCAAACCTCTTCTTTTTCAAGTCTCCTGGAATAAAGGTCCAGTAAGTAGAATTGTGCCAAGTACATGCAAGAATTTAAAGTGAATGAAGTAATGCCTACAGTGTGGTATAGAACTCTGTGATCAGTGCTGCAGTCCATAAGTCTCTGCTTTTGCTGCTGTGCATAAAGTATCCAAGAATGCATATGCTTGGGACTGATCTCCCCCTGAGTCCTTCCTGGACACCCTCCCTAAAAACTTCCACCCTCAACCAAACAATCCTCTATCATCTGAACAGCTGAGGAAGCTTCTAAAAAGCAGTGACATACATAAATAGGCAGATAGGTAAGTAGCTATAAAATAGAGACTTCAAAGCAATTGCTCAAATATTAACTATTTTGTTTTACAGCCTCAGCTGGTGAAACAAATCCCCACTTCTTTTGTCTTACAACAGTATTTGTAGGTACTATTTTCCTGCTATGACTAATACCTGTAGTGAAAAGTAGTTTGCAGGCTATAACTACTGGCTAGATCAGCTTAATTTTTTTTTCCTTAATCATATTGCTTAATTTGATAATATGATTTTGATTTATTTTATGGTTCTTTTTCTCTTCTTTTTTTCTTTTTCCTTTTTTCTTTTCTCCTTGTGGAGCTTCAGAATTTTTCACAATTATTTAACTTTTTTTAGAGTGTAAGATGTACCAGTCATTTGTTGTCCTAAAATTATATATTCAAAAATAATTTATACAGAAATAAAGTATTAAATGATCATATCGATCATATGTCATTGTACTGTAGGCTTAAATGCTCATGGTTTCTGGGTTTGAAATTTTGTTAGTAGTGATCAAGATTCCTGGCTGAAATAAGGAGGTAGATTGTAGTTACAGAGATCCCCAATTTAATGTAAGGTATCTGGAAAGGTTTCCTGATATGGTCAGGGTTTAATTCCTTTGTCTATTTCTGTAGTTGTTAGTTAGACATGTCCTCACCTATCTATTCTTATTGCCTATATAATAATTCCAATCCTGCCTCACCTTTCCATAAAATCTCATTCTCTTCTCTTTACCATGGGATTATCAAAAGAGCATAGCCTTGGCATTGGACTCATGCAATTTCAATCAGTTCAACTGATTAAGGAAGTGCAGTCCAAACAAGATTAATTGCTTTTAAAACATAAATAGCTTTTAGCTGTAAATCTTTAAATGTGAGTTCTGATAACGACTTAGAGATTACCAGACTCCTTAGAAGCCGAAACACTCACCATTTCTTTTGTAATCTGCAAGGATCTGGCCTAAAGATATGTTTGTAAATTTCCAGATAAATGAAATGTAATTTCTGTCATGAAAATATATAAACAAGGGAAAGCAGGAAACAGGTTGAGGTTGGTTTCTCAAGAGATCGTAATTCCATATGCATAATTGTAGAACATGTTAATAACAGTCTCTCACTAAAATTTTTCCAAAATAATTTTTTGAAGTACTATATAATTTTTTTTTTAAAATATGGCAGTGCAGAATATTTTGCCTGAATGCAAGTTACTCTGAAAGATAATAAACCTTTTCAAAATGCCAAAGTGGTTTCTTAAGTATGAAATCCCATAATGAGATAATAGAAGAAAAAGAGAACGTTTTTTGGGCTATTTATCAGGCATAGATTTTGTGAGGAATGTCTGTTACCTTGCTGATTATTAGTAAGGGCAATCATCAAAGCAGATCACAGCAGAGCAGATGTGCAGTCAACAAAAATCACTGTTCATTGGCAATTTGCTATTTGGACTAAATTCGTCAGATACAGTGCTTCACTAGAATATTAAAAGAGCCAAAGATACTAAGCTCTAGACTAGCATCTCAAAAGCAAAAATAAGATACATTAAGTGCAACAAGATACATTAAGTGCATCTCAAGGTTCAAAACACATGACCTCAGCCGTAGTTGAAGAAGTAAGGTATACAAAGGGTTGCAGCTTTTCAAAGAACATGCTGCCATTTTGACTGTGTACACCAACATATGAAGACTATTGGGGAGGAACAACCAAGAGACATGAGATTATCTTTTAAAAACAAGTTAAATTAAGCTGAAGATTTCAGTAAGAAAGGCCCCCAGGGAGTTTAGATTAGGGAGTATGACACGTGTGTGACACATGCAAGAAAGTTATTTGTGTTGTTATCCTAAAAAAGGGTTGAAATTGTACTTTTCTATGTTACAGTACTACTAGTGAAAGCCTGGCATCTGTACTCTTGAATAGTGGAAAATGGAGGGAGGTGGTCTGTAGCTACAGAGGTGAAGAGTTTTGTTTGCTTGATTTCTTTTTGCTTTTGCACACAAGAAAACAAGATTAGCCAGAATGAACATTTATCTTGAATGCCAAGGAACACCAAAATAAGGTTCCCATATCCAACAATAAGGTGGGTAAAAGCATCAGAATTACAAGCTCAATTAACACTTGAGTTCAAGCAAATTTTTATAGTATTTGATAAACCGTTATGGAAAGAGTAGAAAGTTCCTGAATTTTCACAAAAACAAGCAGATGAGTACGTAAGCAAAAAGTCTGTGAATAATCAAGGGATATCAGAGACATTGCTAAAGATGAGTCATATAAAAAAGTCACTGGAACTCAGTATGTGACAAACAGCCTGTGCCCACACTCTGCAACCAGTTAAGAGTGGGTGCTCTCAACCAAGAGATCTTCTTGAAAGAGATCAGCATGGCAGTTCCTCAGCTTGACATGAAAGAAATATTTCTCAATGCACATGAAAATCATCTGTGATCCAAAAAAGTTAATAACTAAATAATTTTTTCCTAGGTTCAAACAAAGAAAGGCACTGAAAAATGCATACAGCCAAAAATAAGCCCGGACAAGTAAAAGAGATGATATTCCCAACACTGTTAAAAATAGCTCTTGGAAGAGGAAGAGGTTTATCCCTGCCAGAAAAAAAATCTATTAACATCCCTGAGACAGTCTTACCAAGCACAAGTAAATAGGAGTTTATGCTTATCAAGTGTTTCATTTTTAGATGGAGTATCTGTTATGAAATTACCTTGGAGACACATTTCACAAAAAATACAGGTGAAATCCTACTTCCCATTATACCCATGCAAAATGTCTTAGTGGAAAACAGCAGGAAAATAATAAAATATGTCCTACCAAAACAAGGCAGACAGGCTTTGATGTTTACTCAGTTATGCTAAAAAGCAGAATAGCACTGGTGAAATGTAGCTTATCACCACTGACTTTTTAAGACCTGCATTAGAAAATAACATCAGGATATGTACTGACCTGTTGGTGTGTATTGACAAAGAAGGCAAAACAATATACTCAGAATATGAAGTTCCAGGAAATACCAGTATTTTTTGAAAAGCAGATTGTATCCATCTCTGGTGGGAAACACCAGAGGCAGGAATAGTCAGACATAAATGGGCACCTACAGCACCTAAGTGATGTCTGCAGGTCCCAGCAGGCTGAGAATTTAGCTGTCGAGATGTTTGTTAAAGAAATCCTCATAGAGACTATTATTACATTAGGCTGTAATAAAGAAGTCCCAGAACATGCCACAGCTAAGAGCAACAGATTAAACAAAGCTAAATGATGTGCTGAGATCCACAGAGCACTTCATCTAAAAGCACTTCACAGGCTTGCTCCCTGGCTATTTATCAAATTTATTATACAGTGTTGATGTTTATTAGCTGTTTGTTACATTTGGCTGGGAGGAAGGAGAAAAGAAAAGGTAATTTTTAAGAGCACACAGCCTAAGCCATATTGATTAACAAAAACTCTTGATCAGCAAGACAGGTAATGATCCAAGTGTGTTTTGAATTCCCAGGTTTAGAGCGGTTTTTCATGCTGAGACAACCTCTACACTGCAAAGTCATGACTTGCCCAAATTTTCTCTTTTCTTCCAGAAAAGTGCACAATTATCAGTGGGTTTGGTACCACTGCAGGGAAATCAGAAGGTTTACCTCTTCTCAACTTCACTGCTTTCAAAGTTTAATACACATTTGAAGGGGTGGGGGAGAAGAAGATTATAAAGTGGAGGGAACTGTACCTCACTGTCATGAGTGCAATGCCAGTGCATGCTCATCTGCAAAAGACACATGCTGAAAGATTCCTTGGTTGCAGCCAGAACATACTGAACAAAACACATACAGGCTTCGTGTGATATGTGCCTTATTTGTATTTTGACACTGGGCTTCAGACAGTGTCCTCTGAGAATAGGAATAGTTTATTTTTAGCCCACATCACAATGGTGAGTTTCCCGGCTTTTCTTTAACACAGTAACACAAGACTTGTCAGATTAGATGAAGCATCTGACCAGTTGTTCTCAAAACTCTGCTCTGTCTTCTTGTTCTTGGAGTAAGATTATTCTCTGCTTTCACGTTTCCCTGTCAGAGCCCTTCATTACTCTGACAGAAACTTGCCTGCACCAAAATAAATGGACGCAACTGCAACCAGACTTAATTATCATATCAGTGCTGTTTTCTACTGCACTTCAAAAGCTCCACTATGGACAAAGGAACAAGGACAACAAGGGCAGGATGTAGGATACCACAGCATCCAGGGTTTTCTGCAGGTGAACCTAATCACTAATACATTTCCTGTTGCTATTAAGAGAAAAAAAAAAAAAGAAAACAAAGAAAAAAACACCAAAAAAACCCCAAACAAAACAAAACAAACAAACAAAAACACCCAAAAAACCCCAACAAGATTGTGACCTATGAGCTTTCCATGCCTCTTCAGTAGCATTTCATCCGCCATGATATGCTGTATTTCTGCTTTCATTATTAGAAGATTTATAAAGCCATATGGCATCTGAAGGGCTCTCATAAAAGCAGTTGCAATGCACATTTATTGTTCTACCTTTCTGTCTTGTCTTTTACACAATACTCTGGTACCATGTCTTCTTTGAAACACTGTTGTACAAAGACATGATAAGGGCAAAGCGGATTGATTTAAGCTGATTGATATTAGATTGGATATTAGGAAAAATTTCTTCAACAAGAGAATTACTAAACAGCAGAATAGCCAGGCTGACAATGGATGTAGATGAGTCACCATCCCTGGAGGTATTTAAAAGACCTGTAGATATGGTACTTAGGGACATGCTTTAGTGATGAACTTGAAGCTACTGGGTGCCTTACTCCATGTTGGTAAACTCTTGACCTTTCAGAGCACAACCGCATTGATTTAATCTTCTACTGACCTATTTTTCCTATAGAAAGGACAAACTTCCTTTCAAACCATTCCCACGGAATAATCTGGTACAGGATCATGCATTTTGTATTTAGAACTACAAAGTAATTTTGAGATATGGCAAGGAAGAAAAAATTCTATTGTGGAATAATAATTTGAGGTATCATATTGACAAAAAAACCTCTCATGCTCATGCATCATTTCTTTTAGTACTTCAAGGACTAAATCCCCTTGCTCTGCTTTTAGGCTCACTGACTCAAGTGCATAATTGGGGAAGAAAAGAGGAAACTCTTATTTGTTATAAGAACTCTTATTCTCTCATTTGTTAGAGAATGCATTTTAGTTGCATAGGCTGCTGAAGGTTTTTCTTTCTTTCTTCAGAGCAGACTCCACTCATGTAATGTATTTAATGGGCTTCCTGTATTGTGAGAGTTGGCATAAGGAACATATTCTTTCTGAAAAAGAATGTTATTTTCTTAAAAGCATGTTGAAAAATTCATATACAGGTATGCTGTAACTGTAAAGCTAAAACTTTTTTCTCCCATCCATTCATGATCTATTTCAAGTGAAACATGAAAACTCAAATCTTTTCAAAGGAATTATTTGCTAAAATATATGGTGCATGCTTACATGCAGATTTATCATGAAAAATGACACATAAAAACTGTCAGGAGACTGAGTAGGACTCAGTTAGCTGTGAAAACAGACAACTTCATTGCAACAACTAAGTCAACGTCAGCATTTACATGCACGCAGAGAGGCATGTGGGCAGAACAGAGCAGATTTTGGCACTAAGGCTGCCTTTGGATCAGCAGGCATTGCCCCAGAAGGAAAGGGTTGTGGTCCACTGCAGCCTGCACCAGACCTGATCCATCCTGTTGCTCAAGACATTTTTCCCTTTAGGAACTGCAGCAGATTAAACAATTGCAGCAACTTCTCACCTGGAAATGGACAGGTTTGGGTTGGTCTTGGACATGGCATCTGCATGGGGGTTGAGGTGTAGGCTGGCGTTGATGTTGTAGTTGGTGCTGGTGCTGGGCTCAGACCCATGTGGACCAGGATCCAGGTATAGAAGCACTGAATGGAGGTGGAGACCCCAGGCAGTTTGGCTTTGGCACAGCCTTTTCTCCAGCTGGTCACACCGAGTTACCAGAAGAAGTCAGCATGGTTATCTTTGCTGACTAGAGTCCCTCTGCTGTCACTCTGCAGCAGAGCAGAGAGGTTTAAGGTGGTACTGGGTAGTTGCCAGCAAGTAGAACTCCAACTTAACTACAGATATTTTTAATAGTAAATAACTTAGGTAACAGCTATTTTCTATTGTTATTATTTATTTACCATCTCATAAGGACTCGCTGTCCTACAATATCACTCTCTTTGGGGAACATGGGTACAAAAATACAGTAACAAACACTTATTCTGTACCTCTTCAGAAATTTGCACTGTAGTGATGCTCTTCTGTCAGAGCCATTCATATGAGCAATGAACTTAATCATAAAACAGAAAAAGATGATTTAGTCACAGAAATAGAAAGCAGTACTCTTCTTCTTGAAAGAAAGGCAGACTAAGATTTGCATAGTTCATACGGAAACATTTTTCCCTTCCTAGAAAGCAGTGTTGGATGTGCATTGTAAAGCCAAATGAGAATGTTTTATTGAAAATACATTCTTTTCAAGTTTTAATCTTAATTATTCTCTTTGGGGCTTTGTTGCATAAAATTACTATGTGTCAGAATATATAATCTAAACAATCAAATTGTGGGGAAAATCAAAATGTTTATACATGTCTGTATCTCAGGTGAACTGTCTTTAGTGAGTCAGCACCTATGCAGACACAGAGATCTGTAGAACAGAAATACTTGTAAATGTGTATAACTATGTGAAGAAAGCAGAAGCGTAACCAGTTTGAAAACATCTGCCAGAAATTTAAAAGTAATGACTGTATGATGCCAGTAAATTCAAATCAATTATCTATAATATCCTCCTCAGATGCTTCTCTCTACTGGCACAATGAAAGCTGTCTCCCTGTCTCAAGAGATAGCCTGATGATTCCTAAGGCGTCTTGTTGGCCTCTGATTTGACACTCAGATCACATGCCAGAGCAGCTCACCTTAGGGCAGACTACAGTTGGGGTCTCATGTTCTGTGCAGGCTTTCTTTGTCTACTGATGGGTCAACTAAATTTTAACTCAAAGAGCACAATCTAGTGTTTGTACAAAAGGCTCAACATAAAATGGCTTTCCTGCATGTCACTAGGAATCCTAGATTGGACAGAAAACTCATACCAGCATTTGTTCATAAATTTCTTTGCCGTAAATACATTTATTTGAATTTAATGATTTCGCGATTGATTTCTCGAAATCATGATTGGGATATCTCAGTTTTCAATATAAATATATTGGTTCCTTGCCCTTTCTTTTCCTGTGTTTTTGCCCCTGCCAGTGAAGTCTCAGTGTTGTCATTGACTGCAAGTGTATATTTATTACTTATGCACCCACAGGGAGCAAATAAGCATTTCATATTGCCAGCTTTTTTTTTCTAACTGGGCTGGCTATGAACAGTGCTCCCTAGATCTAAATATATCTTTTGCTGAGCAATCAAAGTACTAAAGATTATTGCTAAAGATTCTCTCAATTTTTGAGGTAATTAAGCAAAATTTTAAAGGGAACCCTTAATGTCTATGTGGATGTAAAGAAATACATCACTGTTAAGATTATTTTTTAATTAAAAAGATATTTTAAAGAAGTATTACAGCAGTAATAATAATTACATTGTCGTCAGCTGGGGAAGATTCTAGGAACTACTGCAGTGTTATGGAAGGTGCAAAAGGCTTGAGGCAATGAAGAACCTCCTAGGGGCTCACTTTTAGTTTTCCATTTATTAAAAGCTAGTTTAATCATTGCCACTGGAGGTACAATAATTCCCAATTTGCAGTACTGGCTAAAAATTTAAAATATTTCTATGAATCCCAAGCCACCATTAGAATTGACTCCCTAGTTTTAATGCCAGCAATCCTGGCATGGAAAGTAAGCATTAGGGAGCATTGAGGCCCCCATAAGGGGGTGAGACATAGGCTGCCCCACACAGATTATATCCACCAATACGGATCTTAGCAGGGGTCAGATGTGGGGTCTGCAGCATCCATGGTATTGTAAGGTGATGTGGAAGAAAGAGTTGGACCTGAGATGGGGGTCTGAGGGGTCCACCTCAGATGGTTCTGAGGATTAGCACCCCATGATATAGATTCAACATCTACCCAGAGAAAATGAATTTGAGCTAATAATGGTCATGCCCTGCAGTGGGGTTGATGCCCCAAAGTGGGGCTGATCAGCACCATTAAGGTCTGACATTGGGTGTGGAATGTGAATTGTATTTTCAAGTGCTTACAGAGTGGATTTTTATTTTAGTGGGATAACACTTACTACTGCACACTCGCTATACCTATTCTGTGGACAAATACCCTGATTGCTTTGCTGTTTCAGACCTTTTATTTTTATGTGCATTAATCATCTCTCTGGGCACAGATTTTTTCCATGGGACATACAGAAAACAGCTGAGTTTGGTTCTGTAGGAAACTGAGCTGTTTCAAGGGTAGGACAGTGCACTAAGTTTCAAAGTGAGCTACAAACAACATGATGCAGATCAGCTAAGGAAAGGGAAAATCTAGATAGAGGAGGTTGGCATGATCTGCAGTCTCTTACTCCTGCTTGTTTGGCTCTACTTTCCATTCAGAAAGAGCTTGAGACCTTTACAGTTATCCATTAGCTACTATAATAGCTAAAAAGTGGCCAGAAACACAAGACACAAAAAAGATTTCACTATGGAAATGAAATATTGCAATGGACCACTCATGAAAAGAAGTATATTTATGTTTTTAAGATGTTACAGTTTTATATGTACTTGTCATTGTTACAAGCTTGGTCCTTTCTGACCACGGTATTATCTAAATTAAAGCTGACTTTGAATTCTGAAATGTAGATTGTTTTTCACTAAGAAGAACCTCAAAACCTTATGCCACACACTCTGCACATTTCCACAGACTTTATCACACTGACTTCAGTTCTGCACTTTGTTATAGCCCTTGTAAAGAATCTCACAAGTGTCAGAAATAGTGATCTCAATAAAACTCTTTTCACAAGTATGTGTGCATATTTATGTGTGAAAGGGAGAGAAGAGTAAGACTTGAAGACTCCTGAAAGAATCGCAACGTTACAAGATCTTGAATTTTCTAACACTTACAAAGAAAGCCTGTTAAACTGCTGGTTTAAAATTGAATCATAAAAACATGAATGGAGAACAACCTAAAGGCACAGAAAACAGAAAACCAAGTAAATATAGTTGATTTTATTTGTTTATTAGTTTAATTGCTACTTATTCCTTGCTTAAATATAGAGGGCTGTCTCAAGAAAGACTAATATTTATTTGCTTTTAGAATTTGATGTGTTGTATTAGTACTGCATCTGAATCCAAAATCTTCCTTGTAAATTTACATGATGAGCCTTCCGTTGTGTTTGGTTTTGTTCCTGTTGTGGGGAAGATATGACCACAGAGCTCCAAGGCACAAGAGGCAGACAGCCATTTGAAAACATATTGCTTATACTACACAGCTTAGACACAATGGAGTCCCCCAAAAAATTTAGCCAGTTCTAGGATAATGTAATCAACTATTTTTAGGAGTGATCTTTATCTTACATCATTGCAATGTTGTTTCCCAGCCTAAATTATCTTTGTCTTTTCCACTGTTTTGAAATAGTTTTTATCCCATTTTGAACTGATATGAACATTTTCCATAGTTTTGGTACTTGTGTGCTTTGTTTCCATGCTTAACTTTTCACCACATATGCACAATTCAGCATTGATCATATTTACCTTCCTTTGAGTGGTCCAGTAACAGTCGCACATTTTGTTTGCAAAACCTAAAGGCTGAAATACAATCAGTCCTGCAATTACAACTGAAAAATTCTCAGGAGAACATTAAGTCTTTTTGGATTTTTTCACTAAATCTTCTGATCAAAAGTATGTGCTACATTTATTGAAGACAATGTTTTCAATTGCTTTATTGTTGACTGGGACACAGAAGGGAGAAGAAACTGTGGTAAGACATGGAAAAGCAGGGTGCTGGGGCTTTTCAGTCTCCCCAGAGGGCTGATCATGGAGGTGGTGAATCAAGGGTAAAAAGACCAGGGAATCAGCTTGGAGATGAACACCCATGGCAGAGCAATTCTTCAAAGTGTGCCTGACAGCACACAGAGCTTTTTATAAACAGCACATACTGCAGAATCCCTCCTCCACACTACACAGACAAACTGTACAATTCATCCAAGCCAACCAGGACAAATGTTATTTTTTCCATGAATAGAGTCTGTATTCAAAAATCTTTCTGGATGAATTCACCTAGTTTTGGACACCTTATTCCAGCCTAGCAAACATCACTTTCAAAAAGTCCCTTTATAAGTCTTGGCTAAAATTATGTAATAATGAGTTTAGGTCCAGCAGCTAAAAAGACTAATTTTAACAATGAGGTCAGTAAGAGGGAGAAGATGATGACGTACGGTTTGGTGGCTGAAATCCAGTCCAAATAGTCAGCAAAGTAAAGTAAATACTTCTAGTCTGGCTTTGGTCTGCTCTTCCTTTGGTCTGCACCTGCTGAAAGACTTATTGATGTACAGTATTTGAAATTATTACGTCCTGTGTGCATTATTAACATGTTCAGCAGTCACAAGCAGTCATAAGGTTGCAACATTTTAATCTGTTTATTAAGAAACAAACCACCTATTCTTGTTAGAGGTGATATTTATGATTTGTTTCCACTGTGCAGGCTGCACACCAATTCTGTCTTAAATAATAAAAAGCTAAAAGTGTAGTCTCTAAATGTTATGTATGACACAACTATGCAGAAAAAAAATCCAACATTTACATATATTTTCCTCTTAACTGCTGTTCAAGCTCCCAGCTCTAGCTTTAGTGTCAGAGCTGAGCTATAGCCTTATTGCACTTCAAGTTCCTAAAGAAAGAAAGAGACGTTAAGGAAAGAGAAGCAATGCTCCCACAAAGTTTCACTGAATTTCATGTATCTTCACTGCTACAGTCACATCATTCAGTTCATGGTCCTTAAGAAAACTTAAGGAAGCTTCTATTTCGAAGCAGTTTTCCTGAAAATAAAATAAATAATCCAGACAAATATACAGTTTGGTATTAAAACTTCAAGTCTCATCTTTTAAGTACTTAGGAGATAGAGCATTGTCATTTGAGTAGTTCCTTCAATTCAGAACTTTCTTTTCCTAACCACAGTGCTGATTGGCTGATCAGGGCACCATGGAAGAAAAAGGACGTAATTACAAGTAGGGCTATAATTCCAGAAAGGGCAGTCATAGTCAGAGATAACTTTGCATCCTAAAAAAAATTTAAAAGAATCGTTTTTCTTCTGAAATATCTCTTGGAACACTCCAATAAAGTGTTTGCCTATACCTACATATGCTCTATCATGAAACATAATCCAGAAATACTGCTCTTGCAGTAGTCTGTACTGAAAGAAAGAGCATTTTTCCTCTGAAGTTTTTCTTCCACTAATGTCATATTTTAGGTTCATCTTTCCCACCATACAAAGTGATTGCAAAGTTGCAGAAGTAGGGGAGAACTTAGGTATTTCTCCAAGTCTACTGTAAATTCCAATTTTGCAAGGAAAGGCTGAAAGCCTTTGCCTTCTTCACATGTACTGATTGATACCTGCCATGACAGGGCTACTGACTTCATGCTGCCAGACGTTTCTTTTGAAGTAAGAAAGTGAGGAGAGTGGTCAAACACCCCTTTGAAATGTTGGGGGATAATTTTCATAAGGGGTGAAAAAAGACAAGCAGTGATTTTTAAAGAAACTAACAACTTTAAGGTTCACTTTGAAATTATTCTCAACACATAAGGACTGAGGTAGTACTTACTTCTAAATTCAGCGCTGGGAGTCAGTTGCTGCCTATGCATTTCTGTGATTAATGTCTCATAACTAATAAAATGGGCCTTGAGGGGCCACTGAAACTTTCAGCAACTAAGGTGACCTGGCTATTGGAGAAATGTCAAGATGTTTGCAATGCAATTCCCCATATCAATAACTTTATTACACATAAGGTTAGGCAGGAAATATTGTTTTAAAGAGCCTGTTATAAAAGAGAAATGCTCTTCAGTATCTCTCAGTAAATCATTCCCTGTAGGCTACAACTGTAACTTTAAAATATAGCAGGGTTGCTGGGCTGTTTCCCTCCATGTTTCAATGGACTAAACACCACATAATTCCTGTGTGAAAGGTGACCCATCTCTTGGCTTCAATGCTGTACGCAAGAGTTTGGCTAAGCTATATTTAGGTATTATGAAGCAAGGACCACAGATGCAGTAACAGCTCACTCCTTAGTTACAAAGTTATTAATAAGAAAATACTCGTCATGACTCCAACCTCTAGCTACAGACATGCTAATCTTGAATACAATTTCATAAGACAGTTGTGAACCACCAATGTTTTTCAAGACTATTGCATTCTTTAAGGGAGCTGTTCTTTTCCTCACTAACCAGCAGTGCAAATGTAACTAAAGATCTCAGTTGTTCCAACATGAATGAAATTGAGCCATTATGTGATTGTCTATCTGACCAGACAAGAGAGAATAAGGAGAAAACACAGTTATTGATAGTTTACATTTAATCTTAAGATCTTTGGGTTTATCATTTTCTATTTGCAATTTACTGCACTACCCAGTACCACAAGACTTGGTCCAAACACAGATTCCTAGGCATGGTCATTTTTAGTATTTAATAGATTCTTTTTCCTAGTATTTTTTTGCTTCCAATACCTCACTGAATAGAAAGCTTTAGAGGTAGGGATAAAAAAAAAAAAATCAAAACCCAAAAATCTTGTGTCCAGTTTTTGTTGGGATTTGTAGTAAATTACCAAATGAGGCATATCTAGAGTGAAACTGGTATTTAAGTTACCTTCTATGGGGCATTCCTATGTCATCTGAATAGCTTTTCAGGATCCAGAAAATGCTTGGTCACAAAACTTTCTATGTTGTGAAATAAAGCCCACTGTTGGGACTACTGCAATAGGAAGGTAAGAATGAAATTGGTTACCCAGTGTTTACTCTTTAAGTCAGACTGATCATTACAATGAGTTCTGAATCATACCGTATTGATTCTGACAAACAAGATGAAGCCAGCAAAAAAATTCCTGTGATAGAAGAGCAGAACATGCCCATTCAGACTTTGCACCACCAAAGTAAGTCAATCAGAAGTTGAATGACTGACAAATTCACAAGCTACAGTGGACCTGCAGCCATGCAGCACCACCAAATGTATCACTCTTCCTTCTTTACAAAGGAAGCTACATTTACATTTAATTCTTACAAGCAAATACTCTATCAGCATCCAGAGACAAACATCACCACTGAGATGATATGGCTCTTGGAAGATTATTTTTGATTCACAGTGCTATCAATCTCTGAATACAAAGATCTCTACATGAAGTCACTGCACTAAATCTCATTAGTTCACTAGACAAGAATGAAAAACAGACACTGCTGGACATCCCACAGAGTAAGACTGATAAATTTCAAGCTATCTGATCTGGCAAGACATCTTAAAACGTCTTTTTAGCTTTTAATCTTCTTTCATTTGCACTGTTAGGCTGAACGAAATGACTAGGAAGAATGAGTGGACGAGGCCTCACAAAAATGTGGGTCCACAGGCCCTGAGGCACTTCAACTGTTCTAAAGTGTACTAGAAAGAGAACACAAGCAGTATGTAAGCAATCCAGGTGGTTCATAAAGGACATTTATGAGAAATTCCTGACCCACCTGTAGAGAAACCAACCATGAAATGCGCAGTGCTGGATCTCATATCCAAAACCGGGGAGGGTCTCTTTGGGAATGTGAAGGCTGAAGGCAGCCTTGGATGCAGGGACCATGACATGGTGGAGTTCAGAATCAGGAGACAAAAAAAGGAACAACAGAAAAAGTAAGATCACAGCCCTGAACTGCAGCAGAGCAGAATTTGACCTCTTCAATGATGTCCTAGGAAGAGTGCAACAGGGTGACACCCTGGAGGTAATAGAAGTCTGAGAAATCTGGTCAATACCTATAACTTTCAAAATGAAGTCATGCTGCAGGCTATTAATTTTTTTTTTTTTTTTTTGTAAAATAGTCTGCCTGGAAAAGTGACTTGCATTTCAGTTTTTTGAGTGTGCATCCTCAATTGTGTTATACCATATGCTGTTTAAATTATACTGGGCTACCCAAGACATCTAAATCTTACTTTAAAATAACCTGGTTTTAATAATTACTTTACGATTTCATTGTAAGCTGCACATCCACCCCAGCTGAATTAGTGACTTGAATTTGGAATAACAAATACCTAGAAGAAACTTTTTGGAGAAGTTTGCAGATGAAGATCCATCTATAGAGTTTTTTTTTAGAAAATAGTTCAAATAATGATATATATTATAAAAGTTATAAACGATCCCTGGGAAAACAGAAATAGAGGCTGAATGTCACAGTATAAGTTATTTACTGGAAATATGTGATACTCAGTAAGAGAAGTGTGACTGCAGGAATAATATTAAAATCAAATACATGTTCATCAGACCTTGCTGGTACTTCATGTGCAGACATGTTCTCCTAATCAAGAACTGAACTGCTAGTTTGAAAACAACTGGAAAAATCTCTTTTCTTCCATTCCTTTTGAACTATAGCACTTCACTCATAAATGTTTGGGTGGACAATTTGTGAAGCTTAAAGTGTGAGTCCTTATAATTAGAAAGATTTTGTGATACTGCTGACAGCATCATACCTGTTCTTTTTCAAAGAGATCCCACTAATCTCTGAAATAAATAAATTAAATTAAGTTGTTAGATTCAGGTGTATGTCAGAGAAGTTATTCATCTGTCCTGAAATGCATGACTATATGTTCTATTAATTTATTCCATGGCCCCATTAATTTTATTACAGCCAGTTATATATTGTACCTTTTGGAGGTGGTCCCTTCAGATATCCCCTTAAAACCACTATGGACTGACTCTTCCCTGAGAGTTCATTTCTGAAAGTAGATTGATCCAGAAAAACAGTCCTCTTGGGCTGTAATGGGAGTAAAGTAGCCATATGGTGAAGGCTGAAGACTAAATTATATAGGGATAGAAGAAGTAATAGCTGTTTTGCTTGATTTTTGAGAGGAATTATTTGAAAAAATGTTCTATATTTCTGTCTTACTGACACAGTAGCCAGCAAGTAATCTAGCAATATACAGTGATCAATTAATTTTTTAACACATCTTCTCAGACAGAAATCTACCTTAGCAGGTCACAGATTACTAAGAATGAAGCTTAGAGATATTGACACCAATCTTACCATGAAAGCTCTGAAGAACTGTGCACCTACAGAAAAAGCTTTCATCCGCATTTCTTTTCCATTCACATGGGATGACTCAGTACTAAAAAAAAATCTCAGGAAAATTTATTAAATTATTTCCTGGGCATGTACAACTACAAGAATTTATGTATCCTTCAACTCAGGTCATACATGTTGAATTCAAGACTGTAGAAGTAATTAGCTTTTCTTATGATCAATTCACGTGAATACTTTTGAAACTTTTTAGATAATTCATCCAATCCACATTTCAGTACATATCTAAATGAAAGTCATACGAATCAACAAATCAAATTAGTAAGATATGAGTGACAGCAATTCTGGCAAATTTCAATCAGTTCTTGATTTCAGTCAAGAACTGATTGAAATCAAGAAATCTCTCTGCCTCTGTCATCATGTTTCTTACAGTATTTGGTTATTTGGATTTTTTTTCTATTATGCTTTATAATATAGCATTTAAATATTTTCTGTGGCCCAGAGTGTCATCACATTTTCTTCGGGAGATTTTATTCCACCCTTAATTGAATTTAAGTAGGTATATTTGAGATAAGCAGTGGTACTTCTGGAGAGCTGCAGATGTGATGGCTTGGATCCAGCATCCTTTGAAGTAAATGGAAACACTTCAACTGATTTAATGTGTCTTGGATTTGATCCAAGGTGCACTTTGACTTAATTGGACTATTCCTGGGAGTAAGTGCAGTGTCTACTTGAGAACTCATATACAATGAACATTTGTGAGACCTAATCCTTAGAAGAGAGCATCTGAGAGGCAAGAAGAGTCATTCTCATGGTACAAATAGTTAAAAACCTCAAGAAATAAGAACCATGAAAGTTTTGAAAAAGTGAAAATAATTTTATATTGATGTAGCAGAACAACACAATAAGAATGTACTTTTTCACATATTAATACAAGTCAAACTCCCAAGGGGATGAAAAAATAGAGGCAGAACCGGGTCATATAGTGTTGTAGCTAATGATAGTAATTGATCTTATCATCAGGATATATAAAATACCAAAAATATGCCTTCATATAATCTCAATCATAATGTGTTAGACACTATTAATCTGAAGGTGTCTCTACAAAGCTATGACACAGTGCTTTTCACCATTCTTTATCCACTACAAATGTGAAATGCCTTCAAAGGGATTCATTATGAGCCATCTCCATTTGGTCTTGAAACAAAAGACTTTTAAAGAGCTGGGCAATCCCTGTACTGATTTCATATATGTATATATAGCCATTTTTTCGTTTTGAAGCACTGGTCTTCTGCCCTCAAATCTTAACTTGGTTTCACAAAAAAAAAAGAAAACAAAAACAAAAGCAAAAAAACCAACTAATTAACCGAACAAAACCCCCCAAAAAGATTGTAAGGTGTTCATAGTTAGTAAGCTAATCAGAGTTTTTTATCTTCCTTTTCAAGGTATCACATGTATTAACCCATGTTTCTAAAAGCTCTGAAAGTGCCTCATTTTGTCCTGTGACACAAGAAGAAAACTCAGTTGCCAGCTACAGCTGTCAAGAGCTGGTACTGAATGTTGATGTCGTTGCATTTCCAAATAACGAATCTGCCTGATCAACAGTGCCCACTTCCTTGCAACAGGGACCTCACCTGGCTGCGAGCTGATGTCACACAGCTCTGTTCCATGGTGTGACCCTCACGTGCAGACATGCTCTGTCCAACTGGTCTGCCATCGCTCTGCCCAAGTAAAACAGTCACTTCTGCTCAACCCTGTGCTGCTGCTAGCTCACCATGAGAGAGGCGACTGTCACACCAGCCATACAGACGTAGAAATTGCAGCCGATCATGAACTCCCCAAAGGGCATCAGCTTCAAAAACCCGCTACATAACAAAACCTTACCATATTGAGTTGGCATGGCAAGGTTTTGGTAGCAGGAGGGCTACAGTCGTGTCTTCTGTGAGAAGCTGCTAGAAGCTGTTTCTGTGAGAAGCATGCTTCCCCCATGTCTGACACAGCCAGTCCTCGCTGGCTCCAAGACAGACCCAACAACAGCCAAGGCCAAAGCCAATGGCCGCAGTGGTAGCGCCTCTGGAATAACATATTCAAGGAGGAAAATTGTTATTGCACAGGAGTATTTGCAGCCAGGGAACAGAGGAGTGACACCATGTGAGAGCAAGAGCCCTGCAAACACCAAAGGCAGTGAAGAAGGGGCAGGAGGTGCTCCAGGTGCAGGACCAGAGGCTCCCCTGCAGCCCGTGTTGAAGACCATGGCTAGGCAGCTGTGCCCTTGCAGCCTGTGGTGGTGCATAGTGGAGCAGAGATCCACGTGCAGCCCACAGAGGATCCCATGCTGGAGAAGGTGGATGTCTGAAGGAGGTTTTGAACCTTCAGGCAGGTCATGGTGGAGCAGGCTTCTGTTAGGATCTGTGAAACCATGGAGAGGAGCTTGCACTGGTGCAGGTTTAAGGACTTGGGACCTCACAGGGGACATATGCTGGAAGAGTCTGTTGCTGAAGGACTGCATCCCAAGGAAGAGGTCCACACTGGAGCAGTTCCTGAAGTGCTGCAATCCATGGGAAGGACACATCTGGGAGAAGTTCATGTAGGCCTGCACCCCTTGGGAGGGACCGCATGCTCAGGGTTCAGGGGAACTGGGAAAGGGTTCCTTCTGATGAGGAAGGAGCAGCAGAGACAATGTGTGATAGACTGACAGCAGTCCCCGTTCCCTATCTTGTCCTTATCTCAACCCTTGAGCCTATTTTTGCTCCCCTGCCCAGTCAAAGAGAGGAGCAGCTTTGGTGGCCACCTGGCAGACAGGGCCAACCCACTAAATTTATACAACCCAGAGGTCTCTAGAAAGCCACTATTTAAAAGCCACCCTCCTCTGTTACAAACTCTGAAACTCTGACAACATGCCTGTACTGGGTTGGTATGTGAAGATCTGCTGCATGAGACACAGGGTGACCTGTGACCTGTCCAGATATATTCAGCCAATTGTCCCAGCAAGTTACACACAAACACATGAATTGTAAAAAAACTGCAAAATTTGAAGGGGGAAGATGAGGGGGGGAGGGAGAGGGGAAGGGATGGGGGCAGAAGTTTCAGAAAGAGAAATTGCATCTGTTTGAACTGCAAGGAAGAAATTCAGTTCGGAGCAAAATTACTTCTAACATCAGGTTTAAAGATTTTTTATTTTTCTTGTCTTCCACTGCCTAACTCCTTCTACTATATGGTCTATCTTTCCTTCAGTCTTTATAATGTTTCCCAGTTTGAAAGGAACTCCCAATTCTCTTTCAATAATGCTACTTTATATATGAATGTATTTTTCACATTATGTTTGTGGCTCTCTATTTCCCCTTGTCTATTTTTTCAGTTTGTACTTTGGAAGGAGTATGGTAAAATAAATCACTAAAGAGGCATGTTAAGTTGTTATTATCAAGTAACTCAGCTCTGTGCAGCAGTTAAATTAGTTAGTTTAGGAGTAATCTGGATGTGTTACCTACACAGCCAGTGATCTCTGCAGCACCCCCTGGCTCCAAATCTGCTATACAAGCTGATAGTGTTTGGTATGTTATGGATACATTTTCTCCTATCTATGCAAATTCAGAAGGAAAATTTTCTGACCAAAATCAAAGTTACAATATAATCTAACAAGGCTTTTCCATCCCTTTTCAAGACATTTTTACAAGTCATATAATTAAAAATTAACTGGTGTCCACCACTCCTCTGCCAAAGATGCCAGTAATGTGTATTTCAAAGCAGCTACTATTTATACATCCTAGCAGACAAAGGAATTAATGCTCATTGTCTTCACAGTTCTGTTATTCTCATGGTTAAATTATTCCCTCCCTTCTCACAGTAATTAGCCCACAGGCTCAGTCTTTCTCTTTTCAGTCAGTGGGTTTGAGACAGTGGGTTGAGAGTCATTGAGAGTCGGTGGTCATGATCTCCCCTTGACAGAATTACCTTTTACCTTGTTGGAGCTGATTTCAGCACAGTTGCTGAGTTGCCTTTCCTTGTGGTGCATAAATTCTGCATTCTTTTGTGTCTATTATCAGTGATCCATTCTTCTCCCCAGGCTGTGCTAACCTCCCCCTAACTCTGGAATAACACCTGGACAGTAGTACCACTTTTATCTTATCTCAAGTTCCAGGTGTGGAAGCTTATTTTACAGTCCGAGTTCCAGCCATCCACGGATGCATATTTGTGGGAGGGGGGAGGGAGAGGGGGGCTTTGGTGGTCACTGGTGGTCACAAAGGGCAGCTGTCCCATGAGCTGGGGTGATCTTTGACCAGTGATTTGTCTGTGTGTGAGCAGCTGCTTCTTTACACAGTTTGCCAAAGTAGAAATTTTTTGTCTGGATGAATTACCCAGGAGGTGCTAACCGTATCTTGCCTCCTCCAGGCCTGGAGATAGCACAATCCTGTTACTCCCCTCTGTGCTTATCTCATCACAAAGTCCTGCTGTGGCCTTAAGAGCGTTCAAGACAAGCAACTGGGCTCTTTACATCCTTACAAGGCCCTGATGCACAAAAAAGTAGGTAAGCTTATAGGACAAGGGTTAAATGCCGGATAAAATCACTCAGATCCTTAATAGATGTCTTTTAATGCAATACAGTTATATGCATAACAGGCTGAGTATGTTATCTCTATAGTCCTTTCCATGGCTAGAGAATAGAATATTCTGTCAGATGGCTGATGGCTGTATAACAGCAGCCAGCCATTTAAGTTTTCTACCCATAATTCACACGTTGACCTTGCACAAATTGAGAATGCTGGCATTAAAAAAAAATCCCTTGGACGAGATTATTTGATGCCTCTGGAAATCTTGCTTCCACTCTTACTCTTCTTGCTATAGAAAGAAATACATGAAACTGATGAAATTTTAACTTTGGGAGCGTGTAAAACCTACAATCTCTTCCCCCCTTTAGAAGTATCATATGAAAAGTGAATACCATAGCTATGGCCATAAAGCACACAGATAAAAAGTCTGATGAGACCACCAGGCTTGGGCTCCTGGATATATCGGGCCAATAAATCTACCCAGAGGGAGTACTTCAGTTATGCTACAGCACTGTGCTGTAGCAGAGCAAGTGATATATGCATACATGTATGTATGTATCTCAAGTGATCTGGTGATTTAAAAATGCAAGTTGGAAGGAAATAGCAGGAGATAGCAAATGTCACCAATGCACAGCTGTGAAGAAACCTATTGGCCATGTCTGTCCCCACAAGACCAGCAGCTGAACTTCACTCAGAACTGTACAGGGAACAAAACTCCTTAAGATCTACATGGAAAGAAAATCATTCCACAAATAGAGTACATCCACAAGCTTCACTCAAACAACAGCCGTGCAGTTATAAAAGCAACGTGCCTGCAGTGTCACTAACTTCTTTTATTTCTGTAGCAGATACATCATAAATTTGCTATAAGAAAACGTCTAAGTAAGCAAGCTACAGGATTTATTTAAGTATCAAAATTTAGTATGAAAAACACATGCAGGTTCTGCAGCTCTGGAGATAGATTATTGGTTCTTTTTAGACATGATAAATATATTGCAGTCCCATGCATCACCTAAAAGAGTGATCTGGAGCATACACAGGTTCACCACAGAGGCACAAGAGATCACAAGTATTATTTAATTCCACCATTTCCCCAGGAGCCATGGTTTCTCTGTGAACATAGAGTAAACTAGCTCTTAAAATGCTACATTGAGTGACTCAAAGGGATTGTAAATCAATTCAAGTATCTTATCTTCTAATTAAACTTATCTAATTTCTCTGTTGAATTTGACTAACTTCTAGAATTTTGAATTGTCACATGAAAGAAGATAGAAATAGCCCTTACAAGTCTTTTCCATACCCAAGCATATTTGGCTGTCATAAACATTTGTACCAGCTTGTAATAAAATTCTGTAATTTGATACAATATGTCCAAGTATCATCAGCATCTAGTAATTGCTGACACTTAAGCTCTGATCTTGCAAATAGTTATGTCTATTAAGATAGTGCTGTAAATTTTAGAAACACCAAGCTTATTTAATTGAATTATACTATCCATATGACTGATTACAGAATCGGCATGTCAGCAACGGAAAGCCAATACAGCAAAACTGCATTATGGAAAACTTATAGTCCCTAAGTCACTGTTAGAACAATCTGTCTTTAACAAACAAGATTTTGCTTTTATATTTCCTGCAGTTTATATGGGTAAATTTAAGTAGAAAATCACCTTATCTCCTGAAGCCCTATGTTGGCAGTGATATTTTGTCACACGCATTTTTGTGAAGGAAATAAAATCTTGAGTGAGTTAGGTGAACAATTAACTGAATTGGCTTGCAAAGATATACAGCATTTTCCTTAAAATTGTAAAATACTAATTTATGGAAAAAATATTTTCAATTCCAACAGTTGGACAGCCTACAAGGCTCGCTTGTACTTTGTTCTTGATCTGAAAAAAGCGCAATAAATTTTTTTAGAACTGGAAAAGGCAAATAAATTCTTTCAGACAAGATGATTAATGACTCAAACCACAACAAAAAAAGTGTCATTATCAGATAAGACTGGAGAGTCTACTATGAAGAAAACAGTACTTTCCTAAGAAGAATTAGTTAAAAGCAATCCAAAGACAATGTAGTCCATTAAACTTGCATCCTGGGCTGCATCTAAAAAGGTGTGGACTCAGTAGATCTAGGGAGGTGATTCTCATACTCTAGTCTGCCCTCATGGATTCCACCAGGACTATTCCATCCAGCTTTGGGGTCTTTGGCACAAGTAAAGTTTGCACCTACTAGGGTGAGTCCAAAAGAGGCCACAAAGATGATCCAAGGGCTGGAGCTCCTCTGCTGTGGTGGCAGGCTGAGATATTTCAGGTTGCTCAGCCTGGGGCAGTGAAGATTCAAGGAAGACCTTAGCACAGCCTTCCAGTATCTAAAGGGGGCTTACAGAAAAGAGCAAGAGCAAATTTTTTCATGGAAAGTGATAAGCTGGGGGGAACAATTTTAAACTAAAAAAGGAGAGATTTAGATTAGATGTTGGCAAGAAATTCTTTCCTCATGGCATGGTGAGGCACTGGAACAGGTTGCCAGAGAAGCTGTGGATGCCCCATCTCTGAAAACGTTCCAGGCCAGGTTGGACGAGGGCTCTGAGCAGCCTGGTCTAGTGACAGGTGTCCCTGTCATGACGAGGGGCTAGAACTAGGTGATCTTTAAAGCCCCTTCCAACCCAAGGCTAAATATTCAAGAAAGTAGCAATATCAACATCTTAAAATATGCACAATATTTAGTCTGAGTTAATACAGTCTGAAGTCAACACTGAACTCTGCAGCTTTTTTTGTTTTGTTTTGTTTTGTTTTGTTTCTTTTTTTTCTCCTTAAGTGGCAATTTATATTCACTACACAAGGCTTTGTAAGAGCAGCTCACTGTTAAAACTTTCTGCACTTGTCAAGAGATTCGGTAATATAACATAGTGTTCTGCTTTCATTTCAGCTATTGCTTTATTATTTGTATCTGTCCAGCTCTATTTGATAAAGACATAAGTCTTTATGGTTCTCCTGTGGTTAAAGACATAGCATTCACACTAAATCTCTCAACTATTTTGAGAAAGAGCATTTAATTTGGTGATTTACACACCCATTTTCCCTTACCTTACCAAGCCAGTCCACAATCTTATAGTTTAGTAGATACAAAAAAATCTGGCTTAAGTTTGTATAAATGAAGTGGTCACTGCTACATATAGAGGTCAAACATGCACTTAATATTTTTTAGCCTTTTTACAATTGAAGGCTTATCTTAGCATTTTACTCTTGAATTAAGAATACTTAAACCATTGATACACAAGAAGGGCAAATTTAATGCAATTCCTTAAGTGGAGTTCTAACCTTGGTAATATATTTCATTCTTTGTGCTTTGAATCCTGAGGGGTGAATTATGTCAAACATACTGGAATAGCTTGTTTTAGCCTGCCATTCAGCTACTGTCACTTTCAACAATGGACTTGAAATTTACCGAGTTTTATAAAGGCTGCAGAAATTCAACATTGTTTTAAAGACAAACAACCAACCAAGAAATCCCCTCAAAACCCCACAAAAGCACACAACAAAATAACCCAAACCCAACTGCACCTTTATTCCTTACCACAGGCAGTAGTTGGATTTATTATAGCAACCCTTTTACATTTACTACCTTCCAGCATTTACTTTTACTAATTTTCTTTTTTTTTCTGGCAGGAAGCCATGATGTCATTGCTTTATATTTCTAGTCAATGTTAACTCAACTGTAAAATAAATTATGTGAGCTATTTTAGAAACACTGAAGTGGCAAAATGTTACCATAGAAAATGTAGTAAAATGTCCCCTTTTTAATCATCCAAAACAGCCTTGCCAGAAAATGTAGCTGGAGCAAAATTACTGCTGCATATAAAAGCCATTTTCAGGAACAGAAGAGACAATATTTGGATTCTGAAGTGCTAAATAAGCTATAAAACTTTATTACTCTTTATTTAAACTTTTTATTCTCTCCTAAGCAAATGTACTTGCTCTCTGAAAGAACAGAACAACCTCTAAGAGGAACAAGTTTCTGTAAGAGAAAGGCAATTGCAGTTCGCCGAAACTTTTCAGAACACAAACGGTAATGTTCCTTTTTCTGCTCTCCTTCCCTACTCCCTGTTTCCAGGACAGAGAAATACTGCCTCTGAAACAGACCAAGGAACTTCCCTGTAATAGAGTTCAACTCTCAAACCTCCATTTTGCAGTAAGATGTTATCAAGTAGCATACAGCCTGGCATAGTGGAAAAATTGTTTTCTTTCTGGGTCTTCCAATCCACCTATATCATGCAGCAAGCCCTGTAAAAAGACAATAAAAAAGAGCTTTATTGCCGTTGCCATGATGAATTCAAAGCTATTACTTTCCAGCCATCTGAACCACATATCACAGGTAAAGTGGAATAGAAAAAAGCCACAGAAGTCACTACTTTGTTCCTTGTCACTATGAGCATTTATTTTAAAGTTATATATGAGCAAAATTTATTCCGTAAGTTTAAAGCTCAGTAAAGATGGTGATAATTTCAAGAGTAATTCCAAAGTACCAAATTCACAGTAGTCATGTATATCACTTTATGTTCTGTGGAAAATTGACGGAATAAGAAAACCTTTCTCCCCAGATGATGAAAGTTTTTACAGTAGCAAAAAAAGAATGTTTAGATAGCCCATTCCATTCTTAATAATTGAGAATTTCACAGCTTAAAAAATATCCAGTCATGTACCCTCAGATTCGCTGCCTGTTTAAACCTTTCTTTTGTCCTGAAAAGAGTCTGAGTGAACACAAACCCAATAAGCATGTTAACAGTTCCCTTTAAAATTTGCTATTACATTTCATAAGCTAATGGTTTTCCTCCCTCTTTATCAGAGGGTGAAGTCGATTAAGGAAAGAACACTGGAAAAAAAAAGACCAGATTACTCATTCAATACAAAGGAATGCTTTGATTGCTGATTTATCATCTAGCAGTGTGAGTTAAGTATCTTACTGCACCACTGTTTACAAGACATCAAGGCAAGTAGACATCTTCTTCTTCTTTTCTAACTGCCAAAAAAAAAAAAAGCAGAGAAAGTAAAGCAGACTTTGATTTTGAGCCTGGCAACAGAACAACAATAGGTTTTTAACACTCCTTTTTCTAGGGAGAGATAGTTCTTTCATTTCTACTAGTTGCCAGCAAGAAACATATCACAGGTGACTGCTCTCTTGTACATACGTTGTTAGCTCTGCTTGTTTGTATATTTGCTAGGATAAATGACACACCTGAGTCTCCTCACGAGCACGCTCAGAGAGTTAGTGCCATCAGCCTGCAGAAATCATGCACCTGGTTAGAAAAGAAATGCATAAAATACACTGCACTGGTAGGAGATCCTATGCTTCTATTTATGGCATGCTCATCTGTGTGCTGAGAAATTTATATTTTTGCAACGGGTGTGACATTTCAGCTGACTTAAAAATCTAAATTTATTATTTCACTAGGCTACAAAGCTACAAGAACCAGTAAGTTAGAAACAATTTTCACTTGTTTAGCCATTCCGTAAAGGACAGCACTGCAGGATGAAAATTTATGTACTAGGGAAAGCAGAGAGAAACATACCACTATTTTGAAACCAAGTGCCTCAAGGTAATTTAGGAAACACATTGCACTATTATGTTAAAGCATAAAAATTCCACAGGGAGGCATTGTATAGTCTAATACACTTTTCACTCTAAGACAAAATATTATACAGAAACAGCAGACTGGCAGGCCTAAGTAACTAGAAACAAAACAGATCCAGAAACTGAAACAAAATTATATTTATTCTTAAGTCTTGTGAAAGGAAAAAGCAGAGGTGGCATTCTTCATGCAAACTGTAGGTTTGAATAAGGGGTGAGACAAAGCTCTGCCTTTGCTTTATTTGATCTTTGTTTTGCAGTGAAGATTACAATTTTAATATTGTAGTAGTAACCTGCTGGAGTGGAAAGCAAGAAATTCTCTTTAACATGGAGTAACCTAATTCCTAGGATATGTTTGCTAAAACATTCTGAAAGAACAACTATTTCCAAGATACCTTGGAGAGACATGCATCAATACAGAGAAACAGAACAGGACACAAGAAAAACTCTGAGATTAAATTTCTGAAAAAGTACTTCTGGTTTTTCACATGGAAAATAAAATCCCAAGCCTAAATGAGGAACTTGCTTGGATTGTCATGCTGCAGAACCTATTTGCAGATTTCCAGCTCTGCCGGCACACTTGGGTGAGCTATATTACCTTTTCAGACAAAAGCAGTGCAGTGTAGGCTGCTTTGTAAGACTTCTATCCCATACTAGGAATCTCTTGCAGTCCAAGCCTATGATGCAGTTGATCAACAGTCTAGTTCTTTCAAAATGAGAAATGCCTGATAGTCTAGCTTCACATGCAGCTAAATAGCTGGTATTATCCCCAAACCCATCTTTGCTGAACTAAAATTCAGGATTCTAGATTATTTGCCTCTATGAATCAGAACACAAACATAATATCAGGCTTTACCAGCAGCCCCTCCTGATTTTTACTTAAATATAGCTGTAACAATGCTTGCACATTTCAAGCTTAGTTTTGCTGTCCTTTCCAAGCCACATCTCATATTAATTTACTCACATTTATTGACTTACTCTCCTACCACACGATGCTCAATCATTATCATTATAGAGAGTACACACAGAGGATACAGTTTCTGTCCAGAGGCATTTCTACAGCCTGTTTGATCCAAAGCCAGTATCTTCTGCTGATCTGAACCCTAAGTCCATCATAAATTTTACTATTAACTGCAAACAGATGGCTTAGATATATACAACACAAGTCTTGTGTTGAAGCTTTGCTTAAACTAGCAGCTCCTTCAAAATATGGCTGTCCTGTAACTGACAGAAGATCCTAAACCAAAGCCATCACCTCAGCATCAGGTCAGGCACCTGTGTGGTGCTGGCCTGATATTTATATATTAAAGACATAAAAATAAGGGGATAATCTTGGTAGCATAATCTGTTAAAACAAGCCTTGCTTAGGTTTACTTAGAGCTTAATTTAGAGCCGGATTTAACCTGTCTCACTGATTCCTCACTGGACTATAGACAGATCATTTACACTAATGCCTCCCTTTTTTAAACTTGGTATCAAAAGAACTATGCTATTTTAGATGAGCTGAGATCCAGCTTGTTAACTATGCAACTCATTTGCTGTAAGTATTGTGGAATTCAAAGAAGCTTTAAAGAAAATACCAGAAAATTATTCCTCTTATTAAAAGATGCTTGGGCCTGTTGTATAAAATAGATAAGGAATGAAGCTATTTTCTATTTGGATTTAGTTAGGAGATGCAGTGTCTAGAAGAAAGGAACATGAACTGAAATGGTCTTAAGTAAAACTGGAGGGAGAGCTTCATGTACAGCTTTCTCTTTTCGACTACATATGTGTAGATCTTTCCTTGGGATGTAAGCTACCCTTCTAAGGACTCAACTTCCCCAAGTGTGTAGTACCAGAAGCTTATTTATGGTACATAAGGGTTTGGCTATGACCTCATTAAATGTCACACTCTTTTACTTTTTGGCACGGTAAGATTTTAATTCCTTAATGCTAAGAACTTAAAGATGAACTGTATTATGCATAATGACAAACTATACTATGTACAGCTGATATGTCTGTAAGAGTCTATGATCAAATATTCTAAAGGCTGTGGAGGACTGTGGTGTGTTGACATTGGCTGGATTCCAGGTGCCCACCAAGACACTTTATCACTCCCTTGTCTCAACTGGACAGGACAGAGAAAAAAAGACAGAAAACAAGTCATAAGTTGAGGTATGGCAGTTTACTAAAACAAAAGATGCACAAGGAAAGGGAAAAGAAATTATTCTCTACTTCTCATCATCAGGTAATGTCCAGCCACTTCCTGTGATGTGGGGCTTCAGCGTGGGTACTGGTTGCTCCAGAAGGCCATTGTTGGAAATAAGGAACGCCACTCCTTCTTTCTTCTTTTCTTTGCCTTTATATCCAAGCCAACATCATATGGTATGGAACACACCTTTGTCAGTTTGGGTCAGCTGTCCTGGTTGTTTCCCCTCCCAAGGTCTTGCCCAACCCCAGAGCACTGATCGGAGTGGAATGTTGGAGAGACAGCATTTAAGATGTGCCAGCAGTGCTCAGCAGTAGTGAAAGCACTGGTGCATTATCAATACCTTTCTAGCTACCTACACAAAGCACAGCACTGTGAGGATGGCTATGCAAAAAATTTACTGGACCCCAGCTAGACTCAGTACAATGACTACAGAAATACTTCCCTGGACTAAACTTAAACAAGGCTATTTGCGCAACAAAATGTGTTTATTGAATTTTCTGAATTTCTGAGACAATTCAGGAGGTGAAAATAGGACTGCAGTATCTCAGCAGCAGTTGCAGCAGTGTTATTGCTGGCATAGCAGTAAGCAGTCTCCTCTGGCATATGAACTACAGGCAGGAATTCCTCCCTACATCAGATCAAATCCTTATGTGTCCACTGGAAAAATTCTGTACAAGTTACACCTAGGCAACTCTTCTGACCTACTTATTCTAGACACTGATCATCCAATGAGTCTACTCAAATGTCTGGCCAGCAGCTGGCAAACATGGTCCACTTGCTATACTTCACTGGGGTGCAGCCATGGGAACACTGGAAGGATGTTCCTACACCCTGATAGGCACCAGTTTTTCTGCACCTATCCTTGGTCTATTCTATATATTTTAGTTTGTATGCTTCCATGTAGTGGAGTACCCAAGTTAGTGAGAACCATCCTTCTTCATGTTATAATAAATAACATTTAAGAAAATGTTTCTCAGGATGTAGTAGTCTTTTGTACAAACTCAAATATCTGATCACTTTTTCACATCACCTGAGTGGACCACGGAGGAAGGCACCCTACTATGCCCCAAAGGGTCCTGCATATTTCAGTAGCAGCTATAAGATTCAGGAAGAAAGCAAAGTTTTGTTTGGATATATTAACTGCATTTAAAGCCTCACATTACAAAATGGTATATATTTGGAGTGACTTCAGAGATAATGAGACAACAGCAGAACTGTAGACATTTTTCTAACCCATGAAAAACACAATAATGTAGACTTTCTGGCAAACAACTGGGAAGAATGTAGCTAATTTTTTTTTCCACCTGTGGAAATATGAGCTAATAGGCTTAACCATGTCTATTTGCTTTCATATACTGTTATTCAGTAGTCTTTTTAGTAGCTACTATGTGAACAAAGAACACACTATTTCTTGCATCCAGATAAAAGGTGGTGTACCAGGTTCTCCAAGATGGGAAACACAGCTAAATATCCCTGCCATTTAATTTCCCTGTTCTTACAGAATCTTTTTGCTTCCCTGCTCCCATCCTCCAAATCATCTGACTTCTCAGCAGAAGTTTGGTTCCTGGAAGCTGTGGACACTTTGCTGATGCCTGCTGCATCTGATAGTTTCTTCCTGACTTCTTCAATCAATCAAAGTCAAACCTGAAAGCACATCAACGTGTGCTCTCTTTCGGCATCCAATCAGTCTGAAATGGTACGTACGTGAAACAAGCAGAGCTCCTCAACAGGAGGCTTGGGAAGATAGGAACATGTACAGGGTGTCATCAATCAAAGAATTTTCCAACAGGTCATTTGTCAGAACATCCATTTTCCTGAAAGCAGTTCCAGGGTTTAAAAATTAAACTAAATGCATTCTGAAAACAAGAATACTTATGGCAATTTGTCTCTCTTGTATGATATTAATATTTAAGATCTGCAACACTGTTTTAATAGAATAAATTGACTGAATTCTGCCTACAAAGTGAGGAATGGGCTACGCAGATAAGCTACTCAAAGGCCTGTTTTATTTCCAGAGTCCCACAGCAGGTATCAATGAAGAGAAAAGCTAGTATCATTGCTGCTTTTAAGAAGTATTTTCTGTTGTACACACAATTTGCCAAAGATCTGGTCCTTCTAGGAGATTCTCAGTTATGAACATAGTATGAAGAAAATCCTGACTGTTTTAGAGAGCCTCGTCAGATCAATTGTTGCTACTATTCATGTCTGCTTCAACTTACTTCAGGAGAAAACACATGGGTTGAAGGAAAGGCACATTCAGCAGTGGTCTGCATTTTCTGGCAATATCTAACTCAGGGTCATTCCAATGAGTGTATGTACTCCAGTGAGCATGTGTAGAAAGGAGGGATACATTCTTTTATGGGTCTCAAATTCTCTAGCAAAGCGTCACTCAGATGTGTTCAACCAAAAAGAAAATTAAGAACTCCTACTCTTTTACACAAAGGACCAACATTTTTTCTTATGAGACTTTCCTAGCTCCTCTTTTTCATCCTCTGGGTGAGAAGTGAAGCATGGATTTTCCCTCTTGACTGCCTGCAGTGTTACTCTGAAGTAGAGTAACAAGAGAACAGCAATTAGATCGTGTCTACACAAAAACTTTTAATTTAACTGAAACTGGGTCAAAAACAATAGCTACACTCTGCAGCAGTCCTCCTATTTCAAAGCTGAATTTGCAAATTGGGGTTTTCTATTCCTTTCAAGCTGCAAATAGAATTTTTAAAAAATTGCAGGGCTAATGAGTTCAACCTGTGCATTGAAGAGATACATTTCAGTGAGCACCATAGGTCAGCTGAGGAGAAAAAGATAGTTTATCTAGTTAATGTGTGCATTTCTGAATTTCAAAATCAGAGGCAGTGAGAAGGGACTTTTTCCTTGGGGGACTGCAGCATTTGGGATTAGTCTGGGACCTGGACTCAGCAAACAGACTTGTTTTCAGATTCCTTGTTTTGATTTAACCACAAGATGAAGATTGCTTTACTGCAGAAGTTTATAGGTTCAGTTTTGCTCCTAATACATGTGATCAACAGAAATCTCTTTCTACAGCATGGTGTGCTGACAGTGATAATCCTGTACAGGTTCTCACTGAGATGTTCCATCAAAATCCTAGCTCAGGCAACCCCACCTTGCTTTATTTATAACCACAGGTTTTCTGTATCACTTTTGTTTGCAAGTTTATTTAAATGTATTTCTTTTCTACATTAAAACACACGGATCAATCTAAAAAAAATCCTAGTGAAATGTCAGATGTCAAGGAACAAGCCCTGAGCTCAGGTCAAGTTGCTCTGTCAGAACAGCAGTTAGGAAAAGGCTTTATTCAGGGATGATTAGGACCAAATCTTGATGCCAATAGAATTATTGTCCTCTTGTGAGGATGAAACAAGACGAAACTTTGCATTTAAGTCAAGTGAGGAAATGGCCATCAGCAGGTTTTGACCTGGGTCCACAGGCTTTGGTTTTTGGGGCCTGGGTCAATCAGGGACAATCTGGTTGTCCAAAGAGACAACCTTTTTTGTTGTTTATTACTTTTAAAATGTCAAAGGTGCATTGAGTCCTGCTAGCTTGAAAAATAAATTCTAACATGTAGAAATTATTGAAATGTAGAACTGCTTTAAATTTGAGACATTATAAAGTGATAAATGCAGCATTGCTTCAGGTCTTTTATTATCTGTCACTTGTGTAAGCATCTAATTTTGGTCCTCTGTTCATTAATGCCACACTGCTCATCCTGTCAGGCTCAGCTTCCTACCCTCCATACAAAACCAGGGCAAGAAAGGGCCTTATTCTGAGCAATGACTTAGCACGTCATGACATTTGGCTTCTCCACTGCTGTCCTTGATTACAGTTTCTCAGGTAGTCAGCAAGAAAATAATAGCATTTCAGACGTATGAAAGAAGATAAGATAGGCTTTAATCAGGTGAGATGTTTATGAATGTAAAGCATTCATGAATGACTCACTACACCATATTCAATGTGGCTCTGATTCTTTGGTTATTTCTATGAGGCAAAGGATTTTCGTAGCCATAAACCTCATCAGAGCTGGCTCTGAACCAACCCTTGGGAAGCTTACCCTCTGTGTATGGATGATGCCCATGGAGAGGCAGTACCAGTCACTTGCAGTATCAGGCACGTGAAACCATAGCTTTCTTCCATTAGTTCTTGGAAGATGCTTCCTTTTGCACCATTACCTAAGAGACTGGATCACCATTACTTGTGGCCAAGACCACTAAAACCAGACCATCACATTCCTCCTGCTTACTTGTGGATGTGGCTGGAAAATTCTTAGCACACAGCATTGCTGCCTATGAAAAGAAATCTTCCATTCCACCCCCCAGGACTCTCTCTATCGCATATCAGGGAGAGAAGTTAAATTTTTTAATCTAGGCATGGAAGAGAGCACAGGTTGGAAACACATCTTGCACGGCCCTTCCTATCACTCACAGTATGCTGGGGACTAGGGGCTGCCACAGGCTCGTCCATACAGAGGCAAACCAACTCCTGGAGAAAAGAAACCACAAAAGAGGCCAATAGCTGTGTTCTTGACAGTCTAAAAACATCTTCTTATTTTATTACCAAGTACTCAGTGATCATATTGCAATGAAAACCAAAAAAGAATGGTGCCTGAAAAACATAGGCTTTTTTCTCAAGCTCCTTCCTGCCATATCTAGTGGTATGGTTCAGAAAAATGCAGATAAACAGAAAAGCTACTGCGAACATTCCTGTACAAATTTCATTCACCTCACCCATGCACACAAAATAGGTGACCCTTTTTTTCTGACTTAATTCACCATATGCCCCCGCTTACTTTTTTTCTGAATTTGTGGGTTCCGTTCTTTTGTGTTCTCCTCTCCTGAATACTGCCAGGTCAGGATAGCGGGAGAACCAGAAATTTCAACCATCCACAGTATTCTACTGCTCTCTAACAAAGAAAAGCAGAAACTAGTCAGTTATGACAACTCCCATATAGACACAGATTTATTATAGAAAACTATAATACCATCTACTGTGGTACTACACGATTAGAGGCTGGAATATTCTTTTTAAAATGGATCTTATTAGGCACAGCTGCTGGCATTTTCAAGACCATCAAATTCCAGTACAAGCTTACTTGCACGCTATAGGAACGTGAATGACACAGTGACCTTAGCTTGAGAATAATACCAGGTTCAAGAACAATGCATCCCAATGAGCAAGAAATTGGACAAAGGGAGCAAGAGGTCTGCATGGATGAATAAAAAACCCTGTCATTATGCTAGCATAAGCAGGAGATACACAAGAGATGAAAGCATGGTCAGGCCACTTGGAATGGATATAGAGATGTTTTCAAAGTAAGTAGAAATGAAACAAGGAAAGCCAAGGCCCATCTGGAATTAAATCTGGCCAAGGATGTGAAGGACAACAAGAAAGGCTTCTTCAAATACATCAATAACAAAAGGAAAATAAAAGGAAATATGGAACCATTATTAAATGGAGGGGGAACCCTGGTAACAGAGGATGCAGAGAAGGCAAGAGTTACTGAATACCTTCTTTGCACTAGTCTTCACTGGCAGGATCAGCCCTCAGGAATCTCTGACAGAGGAGACAGGTTAATAAAATGTTGGAAGGAAACATTTTTCTTTCCCCAGACCCAAGCAGGATTGGATTAGGGAACACCTAGGCAAACCTGACATCCATAAATCCATGAGCCTTAATGAAATGCATTCCCAACTGCCGAGAGAGCTGGTGAGTACCATAGCGAGACTGCTTCTAATTACCCTTGAAAGTTCATGGCAATCCAGAGTGGTTCCTGAGGACTGGATGAAAGAAAACGTCACTCCAGACTTCAGCAAGGACAGGAAGAAGAACCCTGGGAACTACCAGCCATTCAGCCTTACCTCAATCCCTGGAAAGGATGGAGCACCTGTGTGTATTGATGGAGGCCATTAACATCCACATGGATGACAAGAAGTTGATGAGGAGCAAGCAGCATGCATTCACCAAAAATAAATCTTGCTTCACCAACCTGGTTGTCTTCTAAATGAAACAGCTACCTGGGTGGACAAGGGGACAACAGTGGATATTGTCTACCTTGACTTCAGCAAGGCTTTCAACACTGTCTCACCAAACATCCTCATAGGCAAACTCGGGAAGTTTGGACTGGATGAGTGGACAGTGAGGTGTATGAAGACCTGTCTGAACAGCAGCTCCCAGAGGGTCACAGTCAGTAGCACAGGGTCTGATTGGAGGCCTGTCACTAGTGATTTACTCCAAGGTTCCATACTGGACCCAGTATTGTTTAACTCATACAAAGTGACAAGTGCCTCCTCAACAAGTGACAGCAATGCCCATGTGGCCAAGACAGCCAATGGGATCCTGGGGTACATGAGGAAGACTATTTCCAGCTGGTCAAGGGAGGTCATCTGGACCCTCTGTTCAGCCCTGGTGAGGCCACATCTGGAGTGCTGTGTCCATTTCTAAGCTCCTCAGTGCAAGAAAGACATGGAATTCCTGGAGCAGGTCCAGTGGTGAGCAGCAAAGATGATCAAGGGGCTGGAGCATCTCTCTTATGAGGAAAGGCTGGGGGAGCTGGGCCTGTTCAGCTTCATGAAGACACAACTGAGAGGGGACCTCAGCAGTGTCTCTAAGTATCTGAAGGGAGGGTGTCAGAGGATGGAGCCAGGCTCTTCCCAATGGTGCCCAGCAACCGGACAAGAGACAATAAGCAGAAACTGATGCACAGGAAATTCCACCTTAACTTGCAGAAGAACTTCTTTACTGTGTGGGTTACCAAACACTGGAGCAGATTGTCCAGAGAGGTTGCGGAGTCACCCTCAATGGAGATAATCAAGAAACATCTGGACACAACCCTGTGCCATGTGCTCTAGGATGGCCCTGCTTGAGCAGGGATGTTGGCTCAGATGACCCACTGTGGTGCCTTAGAACCTGACCTGCTCTCTGATTTTGTGAAAACATGACTTGGAGATAGCTAGAACAATGCTCTTGCTCCAAATCCCAGAGTACCAATCATTGTAACATCTAAGTACTGGTATTAAAAAAGCACAAAAAGGTAAATCTCTTGTTTATCTGACATATGTAATTTGTCACTCTGATACGTCAATAACAATACGGAAATTCATTGTAGTTCTTTTTAATCTGAACTCACCTGCCAATCAGGTTTGCACTCTGACTATTGGTTGTTTTCTTAAAATAAAGTCGGATTGCTATGACTCAGTTTTTGCAGTACTTAAAAGACAGTTCTTAGGAAACAGTGAAAACAAAATGCTGCATATGATAGAAAAAAAATACAGCAACATCTGAAAAAATTCTCCTAGATGAGAAAGTAAATGTAGTGGAAATGAAACTGAAGACTTTGTTACTTAGTTACAATTATCTCACCAAAACCTACATGACTTGAATTTATAAAATGAACTTTTTGTCAAGTTCAGAAGGAGAAATAGTGCTCATTCGGGTGTTTCAAACTACAATCACTATACTCTTGGATATATTGTTGAGCCAAATATATAATATTTGGAGAGGGCCCAACAATATATCCAAGAATAAAGGAATTCCTCTCCTACAGAATATTTGTTATATTAATGCATTGAATGAATACATAGAATCTTGAACCATTTTTACAGTACCAGGAAAATGAATTTTGGACATTTTTAAAAAATACAGCATTCTAGTGTTAATTTCCTTGCTAATTTCATTTACTCAGTTTTGAGGTACAGACTTCTCTCTTAAAACATGCCTTAGCATCTACAAATTTCTTCTAAACTCTAGCTGTAGGTTTACTTGTTATTCTACTAACACTGATTATCTTAAAAAGACACTTTATCAATTAAATCTGTTGCATCATTTTTAGCTGCAAAGATGTCAGGAGAGTGACAGTCTGATTTTCTTAAGCAACACTGACATGATGATTCATAGAGTGACAGGAATAAATGAAAAAGGTGAACAAATGTGACACAGAAGTTAGGAGGAATATTCCTGCATGCAAAACCCAAAATTTCTGTTTGTAATTATGCTGTTTTATTTTACCAATTACTGGCACTATCAAGCTCATCCGTTTTAATGTGGCCTCCTTTTTTGAAGGGCTTTTGAAGGGCACTGCAGTAGACATGGTATTTGATTTAAAATTTGTTTTCTGTATGTGACTCAAAAACTGCAGGGGATTTAGATAAATCTCTGAACAGAGACTGTTGCCGGATTTTATCATAATGATAATGACAATGATGGGAGGTAAATATTAGCTAGGTAATGAAGAAATTGAGCTTATAAGAATTTATAGCTTGCCTCCTGAGGAAGCCTGCACATTGCCTCTAAACAGATTTGTATCTGCCCATGGCTACAAACTCTGTCCTGAAAAAAGAAGGACTACAGAAAAGGCCTTTAGAACTATGAAAATAGTAGGGGCTACTAATAGAACAAAAATTAGAAAAGCAATTGGAAAGACAGAAAAGCAACAACAGAAAAAGAGCCCAGAAATGGGAAGGAAATGTAGATGTAGACACAGGAAAATAAAGAGTGATGAGGCTTTGGGAAGAGGAGATTGAGACACTGAGCAGTGAGCAGATGCGAAAGCAAGGATTAAAACCAGGGTATGTATGGAAATGAAGAGCGGTGATGAAGAATACAAAGATAACAATGGAGAAAGTGAGGGAAACACACTCAATAGTAAAAAATTATATCCTAGAGACATACCAGTTATTCCATGGCAAGTACTTAACAATTTTGTAGAGTGATTCTACTAATTTATTGAAAGAGCATGAGCTATAGGTAGGCAAAGAAAAAAAGACCTGAAAAAACCAATTTAATATCAAACATAAATTGATTACTGGCTCACATAAAATGCACCCAGAATCCTCCTAGAATGTTTAGGTTTCATAGAGTTCCTCTGAGTGAAGATGGTCTGGGCTTCCCAGATTTTGGAGTTATCAGACCTAGGAATGAAATGCAGACTTCCTTAGACTTCTATTTCTTCCACTTTTTAGGGGAGAAAGGGATAAGCCAGTTACTAATTCTTAAGAAATTTAGGCAAACTAGCAACATCCAACATGTCAAGTTTAAAAGACCACAGCTTGGTACCCAGTTTTTTTCCTAGAATAAAACTAAATTCCCTATGCATAAGATGATCCATGGAGCCTTCCAGCAAATAGGTAGAAACTGGCCAGTAGTTTTCCTGTAGGACATTGGCTGAATTGCTTCAACCATATTTATCTTTTCATTCATTCTCATTCATTCATTCATTCACCTATTAAGTAAGTCAGTTATTTGTTAGAGCTCCTGTTTGCTGGTGATTGCCTTCTCTAGTACCTGTTGATGTTTCCTTAACATTTCCTTATTATTAGAGGAAAAGAGGTTTTCATTCCTTTCAAGTGCATTGCCCTGTCATATGACTATAAAAAGTGTATGAGGAAAGCCAAAGCAAATGCAGTGCTTTTGTATGTGACTCAAAATGGATTCTATTAATCTCAAAAACAAGCAGTTGCCTAAGGAAGTTCAGAAGTTAATTATTTACCTTATTGTACATTGAAGAAATTAGAAGAACCAAAGCAGAAACAATACTAGTTAATCACTTTCATAAACCTTAATAAGAACACAAGAGGGTAATAAAGGACTTACAACTGTTGTTCGTATTTGTAGGAATTTTATGTAGTATTCTAAGGGAGTAAAATAATTGCTCTTTATGATAAAAACAGAAATTATTTTAAGTAACCAAAGTCCTACCACAGAGATTTTAGAAATCACCAATAAACCCCTTAAATTTCAATTGTCACAGATTATTTTCAGAAGTGAGTTCTGCTCCAGTGTGCCTCAAAATTTTGGGCACCAAAAAGCAGATGTTCTAAAACACATTATTCCTTTAAATATGGGTGTCAAACCCACTTCATATGTAAGAAATACAGCCTTTAAAATCATTTATCTTCTTTGAAAATTATGGTCTATACAAAATTAAATATTAAATGTGTCTAAAAATAGTTAAATGTATCCTCAGAAAAGAGATTTGTAATGGCATAGAAGGTGAGTTCCTGCACTGATAAAGTGTGAAGGAAACAACACAAGTAAATGGTTATTCCTAAACTAAGACTTATGTCTTCTGGAAATTATGAATTTTAATAATAATCAAAAGAGGTATTAATATGTTGGGCAACAAAAAGTGAAGTGACAAAGGCTCTTGTTTCTGCTTCACAGTAGTTCTGTGTGTCATCACATAAGTCTACAGACAAAAAACTCAAGGTGACACATTAGATCTACAAGATTCAGTTTATTTCTTAAAAAAACCTATTGGATTTGCTATAATTTCTATTTTTATGATCCTGTTTATAAAAAGATGGTGATTAAACAGCCCAATTCTAGAATGGAAGGAGAGGATCACCTTATTACAAGCAGCTAAAACTTTTGGGAGACAATCACATGCAATCATTATGCGTGGGATTACGTTATCGCAATTTGATTGATTAACCGCTGAATCAATTCCTTAGAATCAAGAGTGCCATAATTCTTGTCATTGAAACACGCCTATTCACAGTCTGAAAAGCAGCCAGTCTAATAACCATTCTAACTGGACCCAATCTTGATGCACAGTGAGTCATTGCTGTGGTAGGGGAGCTCCAGCTGGGCAGCAGACCTGCAAACCCTGATAACAGAAAGCTAACATATACCTTTGTTTCCCAAAGCATCTCTAACATTCATTAGCTGAGGGGACCTCAACAGAAAATTTTGTAGTAGATGTGTTTCTATGTTCATATGTACTAACAATTATTATTAAATATTTTATGAGGTAACAATAGTATAGGCTGTTCATTTTCAGGATAGCAAGGTGACAAATATTAGTTGTCATATGTAGGGAATTAAAAACTTCCTTTGCCTTACAAGGACCTTTGGAGATGCTTCCTCTACCCCCATTTTGTCATGTTAGCCCATATTGCCATGTATCCTGAGCATGGGAATAGCCAGCAATACCCATGTAGAGGGCTATTATGCAGGGACAAAATAGCCGTGGACACAGCAATATACACAAATAATATTTAGAAAAATTACCAATAGACACCTGACCACTTCTGTATGAAGCCCCTGACCGCAAATAAAATCATGTCATTTCATCAGAATATATTCCTACCTATCATCTCTGTCTTAGTATCTACAGAACATCTTATCTGCATCTTGTCAGTCAGCTTGGCTTGGAAGTCAACCTTTGCAGTCTTTTCCAAAATAAATGACTCTATGATTCTGTGAACCCTATTTCTTAAATTCACAAGTGTGCATGAACTCAGAAAGGCTAAGATTATTGGAGCTCATGTTGTTCAACTTGCTTGAGTTTACCAGGGGTGTTGAACCAGATGGACCTAGAATTGGTTACCCGGGATCATGACCAGACGGCTTTTGAAGGTCTCCAAGAAGGAAGACTCCATCGTGTCTCTGGGCAACCTGTGTCAGTGCCCAGGTACCCTCTCAGTAAACAATCATTTCTCAGTTGTACTACGGAACTTCTCATCTTTCAGTCTGTGCCCATTGCCCTTGTTCTGTCACGGGGCACCACTGGGTAGAGCCTGACTCCTGGGTAGAGCCTCTTTGTATCCTCTTTGGGTATATAAACACATCGATAAGATTTCCCCAAGCCCTGCCTGCTCCAAGATTTCCTCAGAAGACAGGGACTCATAGAAGGTTGTCAGGCTGGTCAGCCAAGACTCCCCCTCGGTGAATCCATCCTGACTACTCCTTATCACCTTCTCTTCTTTCATGAATCTTGAAATGGTTCCCAGGATTAGCTGCTGCAATTGCTTCTGCAGGGATACAGGTGAGGCTGACTGAACTCAGGCAATTCTTGAAGGGAGGAGTGGCATTTGCTTTCCTCCAGTCCTCAGGCACTTCTTCTATTACGGTGTTTGTTTAAAGCTTGCTTAGCTCAAGCCTTCCCTGATCTGGTTCTCTTCCAGCAAGTGTATGTCTCTTTTATTCCAGGTTTCCCTCTACTCTCTGAGACATGGGATTCAGAAAGGCCAGTCTTGTGTTCTGTACCTCAGTACTTCTTGGTACCTTTTCTGTCCATCATCAGCTTCAATTCTAATTGGGCTTTGGCTTTTCTGGCCTCATTCCTGCATGTTCAGACACTGTCACCATATTTCTCCCAGCTTACCTGTCCCTACTTCCATCTTCTGAAGGTTTCCATTCTTTTTTGTGACTTATTTTTGCCATCAGCATATTTTACATTCACACAGGGTTTCTGACATTTCTGCCTGAATACCTGCTCTTTGGGAGGGCTTACTTTTAAGCTTGAACATTATGATCCTTGGGTATTAACCAGCTTTCCTGGACTTCTTTTCCTTCCAGTGGCCATTCTTCCAAGGACATTTTTGAAGAGGTCAAATTCTTCTCTGCTGCATTTCAGCATTGTGATCTTGCTATTTGTACTGTCCCTTGTCTTGTCTCCTGATTCTGAACTCCATCATCTCTGGTCCCTGCAGCCAAGGCTGCCTTCAGCCTTCACATTCCCAAAGAGACCATCCTGGTTTTTTGCACTGCACCTGTTGTGATTCATTTCTCTACAGGTGGGTCAGAAAATCATCATGAATGCCTTCCATGGCAATCCTCTTTGCTTATGTTCTCCTAGTTTTTCTTTCTAGTAGACATTAAGGTAGCAGAAGCCTCCCATGAAGATCAGATCCTGAGAATATGACTGTTTTCTGTCTGTATAGGCTTCATCTTTTTCTTCCTCAGGAGGTGGCCTACAGCAGACACACCCTACAAAGGTCACTCTTACCTGCCTTCTCTTTAATTTTCATCCAAGAATTCTTCTGACTCCCTGTTGACCTCTAGGCAGTGTTCCATTCACTCCAGATGCCTTCTCCCATAACGGGTGAGACTCCTCATCTTGCTGGTGGTCTGTCTTTGCTGTAAAGCATGTAACCCTCCATTGAAACATATCATTCAAGGAAGTAATCCCATCTCTGTGATCCCAATAAGATCAAAGCCTTGACACTGCCCACAGATCTGCAGCTCATCTAGTTATTACCCTTGCTCCATGCTTGAGTATACAGGTACCCCAGCATACTGATTTCTCAGAATTTTTTTTTACATTTCTCCACAATAGTATCTTGTAGGCATTTCCTTGATTACTGGCAAAGTGGTGGAGGTGACCCCACTTAATTCCCATTTTGTTGATTTTGTGATTCTTTCCTATCACATCACTCTGTGTGCTCATTACTCATTAAGCCTGTCCATCATTCCTAGTCAGGGTTGTTAGCAACTCTTTTACATCAGCATCATTCATAGTTTTAATCCCTCCTTACCAGTTCAGACATCCTGCTGGCAAAGATAATTCTGACCTTAATGAGGTGAAGTCCATTTCTCTCAAGAAGCTCATGGTCTGCATAAAGTGCCCAGTGCTTGTAGAACCTAAAGCCCTGTCACCAGCAATAGATCCATAGTCAATTATACATGTGAATTACCAGTACCCTCTTCCTCACTACTTTACCCTCACTGTCAGGATTGAGGACACCAACACTTGGGCTCCATGGCCATTCCCACCCCCAGAACTCTGAAATAACTTTTCATACTGGCCAGGTTCTCCCTGGCAGCATCAATGGTGCCCACATTGAAGAAAGCAGGGCATAGTGTTTTGAGGGTCATAAAATCTCTGTCAGTCCCTCCAGCATATCTCTGATTTGGGCTTCCAGCAAATAGATGATGTAGATGATAGGTCAGTTTGGCAGATTGGTGGCTTTGTCTCCTGCAGCATGAAGTCAGCTATTTCAATGACTCACTACTTTTCCATGATGACCATGCATGGCTTAGTGTCAGTGAAGGTCAGTTCATCGGCACAACTGGATCCTCTTCAACTCCAAAGGCAGTGAACCTATTTTGTAGTTGTAAGCCCCTAGGTAGGGCAGGAGCCTTCCTCTTTGTGCCTGAAGTCCGCAACTTCATCCTTTACCTTCCCCCAAAGTTCGTTCTAATGCTAGAGGTGGACATTGCCTGTACCTCAATAGCAGCTGGGGCCCAGCTGTTCTTGTAAAAGATCCTTGTCTATCTCGCTTTTGCCTTCTGTGATGCTGTGCAGACTGCACACTTTCCCCTATAGCTCCTCCATTTACTGGCACAGTTCCTGCAGGATGGCACGCTTCCCAGAGAACAAGAGCCATCTTTTCTGGTGTCAGAGAGAGGCCCCAGGCACTCCCTGGGTTGTGAGGCTTGAAGGAATGTTTCCACCGTCTGAAGATCTGCCTGCACCTGAGCCTTTGCCCTGACAGGGTCAGCTTCTCCAACATTTGCATGGAAACTGCCCTGTAGCATGCAACCCCTGTACTTGACAGTTTACACAGGTACAAACTCGGATGAGGCTCTCTTCTTTATGCCTCTCTGCACAAGCTGCTGTATGAGTTGGCTGTCTTCATCTGCAGTCCTCCAGGGCTGATTCCAGTATCAGCTTCTCCTCAGCTTTGGCTAAAATTTTCTTGACCCTCCGTAATCAGGGGCTCATGTAACAAAGGCTTTAGGCAACTTGTCTCAAAGGCAGCTGACCATACTCAGTAGAATCTGCTAGAAAGGCTTCAGTCCCACACATGTGGGAAATCTGTTTTACATCAGTGTTTGATGTAATTTCAGGAGACAAAATTATGGGCCCAATGAAGTGAAGAATGAGATTCCCATTAAATTCCAAGGGGTCAAAGATTTGAATCTTGATGATATTCTTCATAGGGTCATGGGAGAGCAAGTATTGTATAATTTCTCTTTTGTAGGAACTGATGCTGCTCAGACACCTTGATTTGAAGGAATGAATAGGATTATAAATGCTTGAGGAATGGAAAGACAACCCATGCTGTCTCTTTGCTAAGAATTCTCAGCATGCTTATCAGATTTCTTAGCAAGGATTAAAAAAGTATGAAAATATACTGAGCTAAACCACAGCTATGTATTTTAAATTGTAAATTTTTTGTAGAATTACCTGAGAAACTAAAAGCATCTGAGTCAGTGGCAAGATTGCGATAGCAAGCAGTATGTGGGAGATGCAGAAAAGTGATGTGCAACCAGATGAGTAATTTCTAAATTTTCCAGGAGCAGAGCAAAACCAGACCCAGACTAAGACACATCAGTCATGGTTGCTTGGGGTTAATGGCAAATACAGTGAAAATATGTCTAACTGTAGATCCGTAGGTCTATGGACCACGCATAAATAAAATAACTCCTGCTTGCAGAGGAGAAAATTTCATGATAGGGAGAAATCTCTCAATATGCATTTGAAGAAATAACTTACCTCCATTCTGTAGAACTCTCTATTTAGCTGGTTCTGTATTTATTTATAACATCCAAACGTAGGCAGTCCCAGTGCAAGGGCTGAATAAATGTCTCTTTATAGAAAAGAAGACACTTTTCCATTTATAGGACAGCTGCAGAAATTCATCACACTAGTTGTTCTATATAAAATTGAGTGAAAATTTTGAGGGAAAAGTCTGTACCATGAGGAGCATTAATAAAAGCTAGAACATCCATGATAATTTCAGGCAGACTAAGGAATACTTAAATCTCATGAAGTTCATTGATTTTCTTTTATGCTGTACATTCTTTCAGTTGTAGATACATCAGCTTCAGGCTGATGTAAAAGAAAAGAAAGGAAATATTCTCTTAAAAAATCAAAAAATCTGTAGGATGTGAGGTGTATTAAAAATAGGATACACAAGACATTGGATGTCACTTGAATGGTAACATCAATTACAAAACATAACATTGAATGGTAACATCATGCAGAATTATATGCTGTGCTAACTGCCTTTAAATGGTGTGAATTATCTTGTTACTACACAGAAAAAAAAATTGATTAGCTTACAGAGTATTCACTAATTTGGCCTGATTACGAGGCTTTGCACTCTGCTGAATGCAAAGCAATTAGTAAAAACATTCCATACACTGCTTGTTTTCTACAACCAACAAGGAAATTGATGTTATTAATCCTTTCAAATATAACTGTATTTATTATAAACAAATTCTAGTTTTTAAAGGAAGCTACTAGATTTTCATGTATACTCACCATGCCTCTTGCATACTACAAGCTGTAGGACATTCCTAGGCATTTTTGGCAGCTAATTTTTTCTTGATTTGGAGTTCTGTAATGTATTGCATGTCTTCATAGAGAAAATGATAACAGAGCTCAAATACTGCCTTTAATTCAGAGGAAAAGCAAATTTCTTCTTTCATGTTTGCTTAATTTCCTGCGTACAAGTGCAAGAAACACCAGAGTAAGATGCAGTGAAAACATCTGTATTTTTTAAGGAGTAGGTCCTTACGAGAGTTGTCCACCTCAAAAGTATTAGTTAAGACAGATCATTATGTTATAGAAGTTCAACATAAGAATTATGTTGGCTGATGTTTAATCTAAGACTGACCATGAATGCTAACATCAACACAGTCTTGCTCTATGCTAATTTTAAGTTTCATTGGCTTTAAAACAAGATGCACATTTTGGATTTTAAGCTTGATATTTAATATTAATTCATATAATCTAAAATTGTTCTATGAAATGTATCATTTAGGGCTTGGTATTAACCAGTTTTGCTAAATATGCTAAAATTTCTTGAAAAGTGTATTCTTGATTCACATATGTGGTAAAGGAGAATGTAGATTAGCAGTAAAGCAATGAGGTAAGCAGTGAAGCTCTAAAGTGCTGTAAAATATGTGTAAATAACTGGATACGCACAGGTAAATGGCTGAGATTAAGATACATGCTCGTTTTAGACTTGCTATCTGAACCCCAGATAACAAGGATAACCCTTTCTTCACCAAAGGATTTTCTTCTTTTAAGCCCTCCTCCTGGGAAAAATTGCAATTACAACAAATTTTTTGATGACTGCATTTCATTCCAGACTTTCTTTCTGAGACGTGTGAAAAATACATTTAATTTAATGAGATCAAGTTACCAAATTATGTAAATTGGTGCACTTTCTATTTTAACTATAAAGAAAATACACAACTCAAGAATCCATTCTTTCCACTGAGCTGTAAAATGATCTCCAGTGCTGTAATTCACCATATCTCTATAGCATATCTTCAGGCATATACAATATATATTCCCAAGACCCAGATTTGCTAGTCTGCTAAATTAAATTCAAAAAACTGAAGGTCTACAATTTTTCACTGAATAGTGTAAACAGCAAATTTTTAGATTCCCAATGAAGCCTTTATTAATATTACTGAAAAATTTTTTATGCAAAAAGTAGAAACTTAGCTTGAAGTTGTACTCAGATGTTCAAAGTTGTTACCTACTATTCAAGGAAAATGTTAATTATGAACTGTGTCCCCAAGTAGAGACTCTGGGTTGGCATTGCAGTTTTTACTCAGTTGTTGTGTTTAATTTAATTTTAATTGTGTTTCCCTTACTCTTATTGCTGCCCACTTGCTGGAACTTCACAACAAAATAATAAGAAAAAATGTTCAGTTTATCTACATTATTTTCCCATTTCTTAGTCTTCCATTTTAGCGCTAACAAAGTTAAAGTTGGATTGTCTCCCCCAGTTAAACAGTAGATATCTACAGTCAATAGCAAACCTTACTGAATCAATATTCCCTTTCTGAGACAGCACCATTTGATCTCCCAGAGATGAATTTCCTCCCAGTCTTGTGAACTGAGAAGGCTGCTACAAGGTTGGTGATAAGAAAACATTGTTAAGTGGAAGATGGATGTTTACAACTCTATAATGCCAGTAGGATGATTTAGCAAAATCTAGTGACTTAACCTCTGGATTGAAGAACAGCTTTTTGGAAGAGAGAACTATACACACACACATTAATTGGGAAGTCTGTCTTTCTACTGACTTGCATTTTGACACACTACAGAATTGCCCACTGAGGGGGGAATAAGTGCTTGTTCCACATACATTTTGAAAACTACATTTTGCTGCATTAAATATATTTTCAACATTACACAGCACCTTTTTTTAATGCACAAATTTATCTTTCAATTCTTCAGTATGAGGAGGCTGTTTAAGATGAGGAAGTTTTGGGGATTTCAATATTAGACATTCTTAAAATGACAGATAAGGACTTCTGTTCTTGTTTTCTAGTATATTTGAGAAATTATCTCAAGTATTTTATATGACAGGAAAGCAACACACACCTATGTCATCCATGTTATTTATTGATACTATTTTGGTCAATATATGTTGCAATATCATATAATTATTCATGTGGATCCATACTTGCTAAAGTAGTTAGGTAGCGTGTAATTTTATTTTCACATAGTTAGTAGTATAATACCTAATAATACATGTGAAATAGAACATATTGGTAAAACAGGGTGAAAACATCCAAGGTAATTTGCTGAAGGTATTGTGAAGTTTCTAGATGCTTCCATTGCTTTTATAATTTTTTTTATTAGCTTCCCTTTCAAAAAAAGCAATTCCAACCACAAATATGTAACAATTGCTTCTAAGCTGGCTATTATCACTCTAGGAACAAAAAAATATCTAGACTTAGAGGGGTCTGAAAATATCTACTTATTTCATTATAGTAATCAAAGACAAATGGTAAGAATTGAGAGGAAAAGACTAGAGAGCAAAATGATTATGCTACAATACACTTTCCTGTTACACTTGCATATTAAATTCTGTATGTGGATCTGATTATTTGGTTTCAAAAGGATACAAATACAATACAATGAAAAGGTATAAAGAATTATTAGAATTGTAGAAAAATTTCCATATAATTAAACAGACAAAGACTTCTTATCCTATAGAAGAAGCAGTTGAGGAAGATTTTGGCACACATGTACAATTTCCTGAAGGAGAGAAGAAAGAACGATTAAAGTTCTTTTGCAGAAAGCACATACTGTAATCCTGTGAACTCACTACTGCAAGATGCTTAAGATATTAGAATATAAGAAGGCTAATCTTCAGTTAGGTGAATAAATAGTAGAAAAACACAGAGATACCGAATTGAGTGTTGCTACAACTCCCAGCTCATGGAGAGATAAAAAACTGCTGGAAACTAGAATTTAGCTCTAGCTGTGATGCCTCTCATTTTACAGTTTTTTGTCTCTGACCAGTGAGAAGCATAGATTTCAGGTACTGATGCTCCTGTGGATTGACCTCACATAGTTTTAGTTTGGCTTTGTTAATGATGGACAAACAAACTCCTTTGTTAAACCTGCTCCTCACAGTATGAAATCCAGACTGCTATCCCATGTGTTTATAATAAAAATGTAGGATCATATTGTGTTGGATGGTAGTTTTGTTTAGCAGTGCTTTAACCACTTTACCAGTGTTCTAAATTTTGTTTGTTAATTTTTTTTCATCATTAAACCAAGGTAAAAAAATTTAAATTACTAGAATTTGACCATTCTGCATGAGGACAGACACAGAAACATGCCTGAGTCCCAAATCGAGAAATATTATCTATATTCTGGTCAACAATATAAAAAATTACTTACAAAATAAATATTGTCAGTTTAGGCTGGTTGCTCAAAATTCAAGAAAAATAAAGAATTAAATTTGTAGAGAAGGTACCTAATGTCTTCATAAGCAGTCAAAACCTGTTAACACGTTCCAATGGAAATCTCAAGTGCTAATTAAAACATTCACAATGGTGAGAGATACAGCATCATGCTGGACTCAGAAGCTTCTTTTTCAGGTCTCCCATGTAACTACCAGTCTCATAATGACAAGAAGTTACAAAATGAAGTATCACAGAATAAAATCATAGAGGATCCTGAGTTAGAAAGGACCCACTAGGATTGTAAAGTCCAATTCCTGACCCTGCACAAGACACCCCAAGAATCACACCCTGTGCCAGAGAGAGTTGCCCAAACACTTCTTGAACTCTGTCAGGCTCATGCTGTGACCGCTTCCCTGCGGGGCCTGTTCCAGTGCCCAACCACCCTCTCGGGTGAAAACACAAGAACTTTTTTCTAATATCCAACCTCAATCTCCCCTGACTCAGCTTCATGCTGTTTCCTTGAATCCTCCTTCAGACTGAACAAACCAAGTGATCTCATCCATTCCTAAGGAGACTTCCCCTCCAGACCCTTCACCATTCTTTTAGGCCTCTTTCAGACACTTATTAAGAACCTAGAGTCTTTTTAATATTGGGGTGCTCAAAACTGCACATATTACTCAAGTTGAGGCCACGCCACTGCAGCGAAGTGCAGGAAAATGACTTCCTCTGACAATCTGGTGATGCTGTGAAATCATTTAGCTAGGAAATGATTTAGCTTTATTTTACCCCCTTGTCAAACGCAGCACTTAAAATTAGATTCCTTCTTGTCTTATTGTTGCATTCCAAAAGTGTAGAGAGAAGAAAACATGAAGACTCTTGAATTTTGTTTTCCTCTGTAGGTAAGCTCTTCAGTGACAAATGACATGTCAAATGAGATTGGTAGAGATATCATTTTTGCAGTGATTGCTTCAATCCTCTGAGAGTCCAAAGTTCTTACTAACAAACTGACTACATCCTGGAAATTAATAAGAGGTTGTAAAGCAGTCAGATAATTATAGCTATTTTAGCTCTCTGACTCACAGGAAGATCAAGTAACAAACTGGCACTTCTTAAATTATGCCTTTACATAAGGGCAGGTAGACTGGCTAATAAGCAATAAGCAGGAACTGTAGAGTTGTCCCTTATTTTCATGTCATTTGAAAATCAGAATAAAAAGTATGACTTTAGAAAAGTTGTTTCTGTGCAAATGAACGTGAAAATAAAATTTTAAAAGGCTGACCAGCAGAAACAAAAAAAAAAAACCCACATAGACATTCGCAAAAAAACCCCAAAACCAAAAAACCAACCAACCAAACAAAAAAACCACAAAAGAAATAAACTCTAAGACAGTTCTGTATGCCTGTGTGCCCTGTCTTTACCTATGGAAAACTTTTGTAACTTATTCTGCTTAGTTCCCCACCTCCAGCTTCTGCAGTCTTGCAGTCTTCTTGTGTTCTCTCAGATTCATTTTGACCATCACTCCTTTGTGTGTTACTACTTGAAATGAAATCAAAATATACAGTATCTGTTTGTAAAGCCTTTAAGTGTCTCTGCATAACTCCTACTACTCTTTGGCACTCTATAAAACAGCACCTTTCCTAGCAAAAAAACCCCCATATATAGAAAATGCTTAGAGCAGGGCAACAACTGTATTTATTGCAATGATCACTAATATCCAGCAACTGCAGAGGTTTTCATCTCTTTTAGTTGACTGGAGATAAAGGCAGTTGCACTGCAATATGACAAACCTCACAGACCTGGGCAATGTCTGTGCCCAGGTGACAAAGAATTATTTAATAGTTAAGAACAAAAGTTCCAAACTACTTTTATAGCAACTAGGAACTGGATTTATAAATTTCATATTCCACTCGTACTTTTTTTTAATTGCTACTAGAGGTACAGCATTAAAAAGTCATCAAAAGCTGGAGAAGCAAATAACTGAATGCTTTAACAACATACTGATTATTATTGTGCTGCATTTGGGAGGTGTCAATAAGAGGCTGATTTCTTTTGAAAACCATACCCCTTATTACAGCAATATGGCTTCAAGGATTTTTGAGGATTATGCTTGTCAGCCACTTTCCACACATGAAAAATTGTACATCGAAAACAGATGACAATTAGTTTTGTATCAGAAGTGATTTGCAGTAGAGTTTTAAACAGGTATATTGATTACCATTTCTTGTGCCAAAGAGGAAGAAATACCATTCCTAGAGTCCTGGAGTTTTGAGAGGGTTTGAGCACTTACACAGGGATAATGAAAAAATCCTTGCTGTAATTCACATGAAGGAGAGGAATCATGATGTCACTGGTGCAACAGAACAATGGCTACAGTCCCTGTCTGTAGAAATATTGCTGTTTTAGAGGGAAAAGAAGGAAAAAATCTTTGCTGGTGACTTAAGGGTGTTTTTGGATGATAATTTTAAAGCCATGTTAATAGCTCTCTGACTTCTTCAGCATGATTTCTAAAGGTGCTTGGCCAAGAAAGCTATCTTGATTGCTATGATTTCCTAATTTTGAAAATCCTCTCAAGACCTTAAGGAAAGTTTTGATTAATTATTCTAGCCTTCTGTTTAAAGCCTCTACGATCTCCTTACAAAAGCTGTGCAAACCGATAACCAAACTTCCGAAGGTGAAAAATTGGCCTCTACATGCCAGTAAGTCACTCCACTCCAGGGCTGGATCTTTTCTGGAGAGGAAAGGCCAGCCAGCCTGTTCACACTACTCTCAACACAGAAAAGGCTTTTTCCTTACCATATCAAATACCTTCTAGAGAAAGTGCATGCACAATTCACCATCCACTCCAAAGGTGCTGATATTATGTATCATTTGGGCATAACTAATTAATTTCTCTGCCGTGCTTCTCTGCCTGAATTCTTTTTAGTCTCCCAAGCATTTATAATTTGTGATTCCACACTGTAAAAACATGAAATCCTGTGACAGTTTAGATCTTATAATTTGGGATAAATGTCTTAATATTCTAATATCCAGAGAAGTGAGACAGGACTTTGCAGGCAAAACCTAGCACAGAAATCCACATATTCCAATGGGTCCTGGTATCTGATAGATAAAAATTTTATGCATCAGCTCTCCTGCCCTAACTTGCCTAGGTCAGAGACAGTTCACCACATTCACTTGAAAAAAAAAAAAAGTGTTTCAGAGTTTGGTAATATTCCACTTGCTAAATCTTTCCCAGTTTCCAATGTAGCAATCCAAGTGAAAATGTGAAAAATGTTTTTTTCACATTCAGATGTGAAAAATGCCTTCTATGACAAAAAAATGGTAAGGCTGAAGGGGCCTTCCAACAGCTTAGTGGTGTCAGATTCTTTAAGGACTTTGAATGAGAATCTTGATTCTCATAATTTTCTGCTATTTAAATGCCATGGTAGGTGAGGACTTAAATGATTATGAGAAATATTAGAAAAGAAGTAATTTCCTGTGCTGTAGTCAATGCAGATAATTAGATAAAAAAACCTAAGATTTTAAATCTGCTAAAAAATCTGAACCATCTTGAGGAAATCTGTTTAGTCCTGTGGTTTATGCAGGAAGTGTTATTTATTTTCATGCTTGTTTCATCTGAACATGGGAAATAATAGGTGCAGGGTGCAGTCTAATGGCGCCTGCTTTGGGGCCATAGCAGGTTGATGGTTAATAGGTGAAGATACAGAGGATGTCAGTGGACCAAGTTTTCTGAATATACTTCCATTTTGTCATCCTTTTAGTTCTGTTTGAGGCTAAAAATGGGCAATAGCTGTTCAGATGGATACCTTGATGGTAAGCTGAAATGGAAATAGAAAGTCCATTAGTGTCGCATGTTTCATTTTTCCTCAAATATGTTCAGACAAGGATTGGAAATCCAACATACAGGTGTATTTTCTTTCTTTCCAAAGACAACAGCAAGAATGTAATGTCCAAGATAGCAGTTTCAGTGGAGCAAATGGAAGGCTTTCAAAGGTTATTGCAGTTTCTGACCTTTGACATTGACATTTCACATGATCTGCACATTCATTTGAAATGGAGAGTAATTTAAGCAGTTTGGTTTTAGTTTTCTTTTATTTCTGGTTTGTTTTGTTTGTTTGCTTAGTTTTCTGGTGAGAAGTGATTTTTAGTGGCTTTGGCAAAGCAAACAACATCAGCCAGGTTGCAATCACTTCCTGTTGACTTGCACTTCTACAGAAATCTTGAGAAAGGTTTATTCTTTCAACCCCCAGCTCTGCTTGAATTCCACAAGCAGAAGTTTTAATTCTTTTTTTTCAATCTGGAATGTGAATTCACTTCTGTTTTTATCACCACAGAATTTTCTGTGTTAGCGTCTACAGTCTGCTGATTAAAATATGAATTTTCTGAGAAATTAGAGGCTCAGAGTAACTCTTTTTTTTCCTTTGGTCTAGCAGTTCAATTAATCAATATCATTATATGCACGTTCCAGATGAAGAAATGATAGCAATCTTTGCAACCTGTGCTTTGCACCATTTACAATTTTTTTTTTGTATAGGTACTTATTTTTTACTGACAGTTTGTTTACCTTAGTCTTGATACTGTTTGAGCATTTGCTTATCATAATTTTTAAATGCACCATAAGAAGGAATATTTCATAAATGTACATGAGAGATGAAAACATTCTTTTGGATGTATTGCACTTAGTTTTAAAAAGACTTCCAAAAATATTTTAATATTTGGGTTATACAACCAAATGCAGGGGAAACTTTTATTCTGATCCCAATCAAACCTAATGGCTGACAAGCTCAGAGTAAGCACTACTTTTGTATATACATTAGTGAATAGACAATAAAAGTAATTTCTGAACTGCTCACTGTTTCACTAATATTCCATTCTTTATCTTAATCATTGCAATTATTTTAAGTTTTTAAAACCACATTCAGATAAATGCGTAGAAGGATTCCTATTGAAACATAAGATCTTTAAATAAGCTCAGTAAGAGCTTAAAGTCCATCTATTTTAGGAATAAATTCAATGGTTAAATCAAGCAACACAAAATTTAATTACTAATAGTAAAATGGTTGGAAAAAACATAACATAAATCGAAAACTAACCAACCATAGCTGTTATCATTATCTCCAAGTGAATTGCAATCATTTGGAGATTGGATGTTTTTATGATTCATATAATTTGCACTGCCTGTTTTTCCAAATACTTTCTCTGTAAAAATGACCACAGCAATGACCTCTCCTAGCAATTTAATGAGAAAAAGGAGATTCTCATGCAAATTCCTATCACATAAATAAAATTATGAAGCCTCTTGGCTTGAGACATATGGTTGTCTGACTATCTGAAATAATAGGAGTCATCTGTTGCTACTTACATAGCGTTGAGTAGTAATCAAAATTCTCCTATTACTCTACCACTGTTAACTGATTGAGTGCCAGGGTTCCTTCTGAAGAAGCACTACTTGATATACTGTGGTACATCAAAAAAAAGTGTAAAGATACTGAAAAAATACAAATCCTGGTATGCACAGAAAAAAACCCCAGGTACATCCTGATTGGGTTGCACCCTTCAGATAGGAGAGCAGATGGACCATAAGGGCTTGATGAACCTCACAAAAACAGATATGATGTCCCAATCTAAAACAGATTGTTATTGTTAGTTTGGTGTGTATAGGTTATCCTTTCTTACCTAGAAACCATGATTATGCAAATGAAGCACAAAATCTTCCCTAACATTCTTTGAGAGGAAAACTGAAAGAAACCGTAAGGACCAGAATTTCTAGGATGGAGAACCTGCCTGTTTTAGGAAAATCTGGGAGTATTTTCCCATGCATCAGTTTTTCCTGCTGTTTCAAATAAGATAGATTTATATACATTTATTACTGTAATGTTAATCGTTGACTTTATGATGTTTGTAGAGGAAACTAGAATGTTTCTTTGACATCATATTCGGATAGCACTGTCCCACAGAAGTGGAGGTTACTTAGCTGGATGGAACTCCCTCCTCAGTATTTGAACAAGTCAGTTTTGCATAAATGTAAAAGGTAGGTTAAATCAGAAATGTTTAAATGGGTATTACTAAAATCAAATTCAGGACTCTGAGAATGATTTCCCCCCTTCGTATGCAACAGTAGTTCAGCAACATAGAACGAAAATTGCAGAGGGGTCCATAACACAAAGAGATTGCAGTCCAACAAAATGTGCATATGTTTTTACATCTGATTTTTCAGGGTTTAGTTGAAATACCAATAAACATTCAAGCGATGGGAATTTTTGAGTGTATTCATGCAGGTACTAGAGCTAAAATAAAATTAAACATTAATTCCAGCTGAGCCTCTAGGCTGCTTTGCTTAAGATTAAACTTTATTAAACTTCCTGAAAACTAATTATTTTAATGTATCAGTTACAGTACTTAACATCACACAAATTTGGGGATAAAGCACTGAAACAAGCCTACTGCCAGGATGTGGTCACGCCCCCAAGTCTCTCTCTGCTCAAGAAGCATTCGCACAGTGGTCTTAGGTGTGAAGTCTAACTTGTAGATTCCTTTGTGTAGAGTCAGGAGCTGGACTCAGTGATCCTCACAAGTTCCCTCCAAATTAGGATATTCTGTGATTTTAAGTGGAAATATTCTGCTTTTTAGCATAAACCACATCTGTTTATAATCAAGTTTTATTCCATATTAAAACATAAACAACTCTTTTTTCCTCTCTCTGACTTCTAAATTTTATTAATTACAATAGATGATACTTCCTTGAATGTAGCCTTTAAACTACTTTAAAAATTTCTGTTTAGCATCTTAAAATAAAATTTAAAAATAAAGATTATTATAAATAAAATACTATGATATTTAAAGGCAAACTATCTTAGAAGACAGACTTTCCCAGTATTTCTCTGCACTTATTTCCCAGAAGTATTTAATATTAAAGGAGATATGAAATGTCTCCTTTGGTACCTTTTAATATATTTAATAAGAAAACAACTAAGCTTTCACTTTAAAAATTGTAGTGAATTGATGTTTATAGAAACAGAGATGTTATACCTTGGGAATGTAGTTTCCTTGAATTTCTTCTGACATCAATACCAACTAGTTATTTCTCTAGTCATCAGCAAGCGCCTGACAAGTGTTAGCAAATCAGATGCTGACAACAGAAGTAGAAGCTGTAGGAATGGATCTATCTTTTTATTGGATTATTCATATCTCAGTTAAGCTTCCTGCAAAATAATTAAACAGTAAGGCATTCATCTAGAGGATGAATCATTCCTACAAAATAGCAAGATGAGAGCAGAAGGAGAAAGGAGGGGGTGAATGCTAGATAAATTGTTTGAATTTTTTTTTCTATTATGCATTAGGTGTTAAAAAGGATTATGGAAATGAGACGGAATAGAGATGAATGCTCTGTTCTTGTGTTGAATGACTTTCAGGACAGAACTTTCAGCAGTTAATGGAGCTGTTTATCACATTGGAAGGTCACATGAAACACGGCTTTCAGAAGACTTCAGAATAAAGTGCACTATATATGCTAAAAATAAAAACAGATCCCCAGTTCACTTATGTTTTTTTAAATTCTAATATTGTCATTTAATGTCAAAGGAGAAATAATCATCATGATCATGGCAGCACTACTGAAATCGGAGTCATTCAATATCGGCTACATTTCTCTGCAACTTAATGACATTATTATATAAAATAGTCCTGGGGTAAAAATTAGATCAAGTGATTTTTCAGAGGGAGAAGAAAATATGGCAAAATAAAAGTATATTCCAAGTAAATTTTCAAGATTATTTCTACACTGTGACAACCAATATCAGTAGTAGTTATTCCAAAGTATTTGCCATAAGACTTATACACGCACAAAGATGGACTACTACTTGGTTACATGTGAGACAGATCAAAGTGGACTTCTTCTGTTGCCATGAGCAGGCACCACACACCATTTGTATCTTCTCTATACTGCACAGCTACAATTTCCCTGCTGAGACAGATCTAAAGGTTAGACCTTGTGCCCATTCTGATTTCAGTGCTGAAGCTCCCAACTGGGACAACCCTGAAGCAGAGAGGCTCTTACTGATGGGGTCACCTGGTCAGGAGTAAGAGGGCAAAATCCATTCCACACATCACCAAAAGTAATTTTTCACTGTGTGAATCATGCTACATCAATACGACAGAGCTCCTAGAAACTTCATGGAGTACTCAAGAGAGATGATAAGGTCTTGCACCAAGTGAACTGAGCTGATTACCAGCTCCCAAGGTGAAGGCTGTCAGTAAAGGAGCAGTAGCCTTCCATTTTCTCAGCATTTTCCTAATGCGCTGCCGGTGCCTGCCAATGCCAATGCCATGGCAAATACCTTGCAGGCAGGACAGGCTGATTAAGAACAAGAAATAATTACCTTAGGGTTTTGCCTTTCCCTCATCGTACTGATTTCTAACTGCAGTGTCTGCAGGTAAATTAGGTCAATGAAGACTTTCTGCAAAGTTTTCTCTGAGATTGACAATGCTAGGAGAAATTTAGAGTGGGATTTGTTGGAAAGGAAATATTTTTACAAATATCCTAGGCTGAACAAGTTCTCTTGGGAAGAAAAAACGTTGCCAGTAAATATCAAACTGTGACTGCTTGTTCCCCCTCATCGAGTCATCCAGTCAGTCTTTTGTCAGAGTATCAGAACTATCCTTTTTTTACTCACTTTTACATGTGTAGACAGTTTTGCCTAAAAAGAATAAACAAACATTTCTAAAATAAGGTCTTTTTGCAGTTAGAGTGGTTTTATTTCAAAATAAACCAACTCAGTTTTGACACACATTTAAACCTAAGGCTTAGGAAACTATTCCTAAGAATATTTCAATTTGTACTCTTTTTAAAACAAAACTGATTACTTTGATCTTTTCCTAGTGTACTTTTACAGAATGTACATGAAATTCTGCAGCCCTGTATTTGAAGACCTAAACATACTGAACTAAAGGATGACAACATTCTGTTGTACCTGACCTAGTCCTTTTAACAGGAAGTTATATTTCACTGAACTTGTTCTTGAAGGCTATCTCCCAGGGAATTTTTTTATTATTATTATGTTAAGTAGCACTTGCAACTATCTTCATTTTTGTAACGTAGAATGTTTAGCTACCTTCTCTATTCTGCAGGGATTTGCCAAATAGCAGGCAATATCATGAGCTGAGGAGTCAGCACACTGTTTGATGAGTGTTTATGAATTTAAGGACAATATTTGCCCTGGGGTTACCCGAGCATCAATCTAACAAACTACAAGTCAGAAGGAGTCACAAGATTCTGGTTGTGTCCACAAGCCTCAGCAAATAACCCTTTTATCTGCTATAGACAAGTACTGTCACTTTTCAAATGCAGTTCCCTGTTAAAGACCTAATTAACGAAAAAAAAAAAAATAAAAAGAAGGCAGCCAGAAAAAGAACCATTAACCTCCTGGGCCTTTAGTAACTTCTTAACCTCATTTTTTAGCTGCAATATTATTCCTTTCTAAGTAATTTAATGATGGACCCTTAAGCTTCCTGTGATATTGCTCAACCAGTGCCTTGGAGAAAGGCTAAGAAAACGAGACATAGCTAGTCCCACAGCTAGCCAGCACACAATATTTACCACTTCTGAAATTTTTGGGCTGATCAGCAATAAAATTTGGTTCTGGTGTCCAGCTTCAAGCTCAAATATATTTTCATAAAAGGTCAAAGAAAGATGTTTTCATCTTTCTGCTGTAAACAGTAACCGGCCCTCTTGCTGTATAGTCAGCTATCTTAGATATTGCTCAAATCAGCCTCCACCAGACATCATTTCTTTTAATTAATGTTTTCTTTATAATCTAGCCAATACTTTAAATATAGCCAACACAGTGAAAAGTAACTTATCTTGGTTGAAGTCATTAGGTTTATTATTATATTTAAAAGATCATAAAACAACCCAGGGAGGAAGTGGTTTTAACTGTTTTTAAGTATTGATGAGAAGTAAAAATTCATCTCAGCTAGAAGTAATCCATTCTTATTTTAATAACACTAGCTTTTGTATGCATCTGCCACATTTTGAAGTAAATATTTTCATTTCTAGGAAATTCCACAATACTTCTAAGTGTAAGAAAACAAGCGCTAAACACATTGCACTGCCACAGAGCTCAGCTGACTTATTTTGAGACTGCATTCCCACCTATGAAAATTGGCCTTTGAACACCAGAATGCTATGATGGGGCTATGTCAGTTGTGACACATAAATTTTAGCAAAGGAGACCCCAGGCCCTCCTTTGAGGCACAGTGACATATATCTCCTTTTCCAAAAGGACCTATGCCCATGCAAAAAAACAGATCCAACACATGGAATTTTCACAATGAAAGGACTAGAGACATCCAGGCTTTCATGGGATTTCCTGTTTTGAGGAGGATGTTTCCCAGAGGAGCGCCTTTGGAAATTCCATACAAAGTTTAGGGTACATGCAGTATCATCTAACACTGAATGAGTTAAACACTGTGAACAAACTTACTCATCTATTTAATAATGAAAGTCATAGAATCAATAGAATGATTTGTGTTGAAAGGGACTTTAGAAATTTTCTGATTCTGAACCTCCTGTCATGGGCAGGGATGTGACCAATTACATCATGTTGCTCAAAGCCACATCCAACATGGCCTTGAACAGTTCCAGGAACAGGGTATCCACAACTCTGGGAAACTTGTTCCCATGTCTGACCACTTTCACAGTAAAGAATTTCCTCCCAAGATTTAATGTAAATCCGTCTTCTTTTAATCTAAAACTTTCACTCTGCTGTTTTTGGTTTTTCTTAAAAAAAAACACCTCCTTTTTTTTTTTTTTATAAGCCCCTTTTTGGTACTGGAAGGCCTCAATGAGGTCTCCCTAGAGCCTTCTTCAGGCTGAAAAATCCCAGGTCTCTCAACCTGTCTTTACAGGAGAGGTACTCCAACCCTTGGATCATCTTTGCGGCCCTCCTCTGGACTCATTTCAACAAGTTCACATCCTTCCTGTGCTGGGGACCCCGAAGCTGGATGTAGTACTAGAGAGGCAGGCATTACTCCCTCACGCTGCTGGCCACATTGCTTTTGATGCAGCTCAGGATATGGTTGGTTTTCTGGGCTGTGAGCACACACTGTTACTGAATTCCCATTACTTTTAAGAAAAAAGTACTTCCTTCCTACCACTCCTGTTACAGAACCCCCACCTCATTATGAGTACTCATATATAAGTATTCACCTTATATTTTACACAATAAAATTTTAATTCCTTTTTCATTTTTAACTGGTACTATTGTATGAAGAATTTCATGGGGAAAATTTTTTTCTTTATTGCACAAGAATGGGCTTCTATGATGTTATTATATCCTATTGATTGAGCAATTATCTGTTAGTCAAAGAAAAACTGGGGAAAATCAAAGGCAGAAACCCCCAAGGATTAAATCATACAAGAAATTATAGGGATAGTAATGCTTTAGTGCCAAGTACTGAGTACCCACTCAACACCTCTGGAGGCCTTCCCAGTCCTTGTTGACGTCAGTTTTCATTCCCGCTTTCTGCTTCCATCTACAGAGTAACTGTCTCAGAGTGCAACTCTAAGAGCTTTGTGTCTGACACTGAGCCAGCTGTGCTACAAGCAGCCTGAGAGCCTCTCAAGAACTCAGAGGCTGCCAAAACACCTTCAGCATTTCCTCTCCATAGTGAAAAATCCAGAGTAGCTGCAGTGACCTGATTCTGCAACCCCTCACTGAAATGAAAGCATAATATGCTGCACTAGATAGAGAACAGTTGTTACTCAGAGGCTTTGTTGTGCCTGTGTTGGTGCTGTGTCAGGGCCATGACAGAATGGCTTTGCTAACAGTGTTTCTTCTCTGTTAATACCTAAAATTTGTAAGTCTCTTCCACCTCAACAGAGCCTGATTTCTTTCAGAATTTCAAGTGTCTTAAGAAAGCCTAGCACCTTCAGGCTATAATAGCTGGCTGGAAAGGACGCGATCTGTAGTAGTTTCTACACTTCTCACAGAGAGGCTGCGCAGGGCCAGACTTCCATCTGAAACTCCACTATGTGCACAGTTTAATTTAACAAGTAGCAGTATTTCTGCTGTGTGTTTTCTGACCCTCATTGCTATGTTATTTGTTTCCAGGTTGAATTGTTTTTATTGATTTTATGTTGTTTAGTCTAATGAATTTTCTTTTAAACCCCACTGAATATGATTTATGACCCTTGTTCCTCTGCCGCAAATTCAGTTGCAGGATGCTTACTCTACCAACAGATCAATTATTTTAAATATTAGGTAAAAGGGTCTTCTTAGCACATTTCTCCATCACACCCTAGAGGTGTCCTCCGCCTTTTCTTCCTCCTGTCACCATCTATTCAACACCTTCATCTCATGCTGTGCACACACTCCCCTTTGGAACATACTTTTTAAAAATGTCTTTTGAGGATAAGATACCGGGTGGGATTCCACTAGGCTACTGCTTCTAGCATTTACTGGGTAGTTGACAGAGTTCACTTATATATAGCCCTGATAGTTACAATAGCCATCTGTGGATGGTTTAAGCCATTAAACTTCAGAAGGCGTTGTCAGTATGGTTTGACTTATCATCTACCTACCTAGAAACAGAGGAACAATCAAAACACTGGCAAAGGTATGGTTTGAACTGTCATCTCCCTCACAAGCCTATTAAACTCGGGCTACAATGCAGTTTGCATTGTTTTTGTCATATAACACTACAAAGATTTTAAATTGTCTTGAAATCAGCAATCGAGTAATTCATCCTTTCATCTGCTCTTCCCAAGTTCTAAAGTTAAAATGTCAAAACAGTAATCTGTGTTGAAGGCAAAGAGATTTTTGTGGCTTTAGTCCAGGGAAGCTCTCATTTATGACCTACATATTAAAAGCAACAGCAAGCAAAAGAATCCTAATGTTTCCTGGTAATGACATATGACTGCATGAAACAACAAACGTTATGACACACTAAAACTTTATGGCACATTTAAACCTTATGACACACTAAAAATAATTTTTTCTTCAGCTTTTCATATGAGCAAGCTCTAAGAAAAAAATATAACAAAAGGAAGAAAAAACTGGTATCGTTTTGCTTTAGTTCAGTCACCAGATCTAAGCTGCTTTTTAGTCTAAAACCTCTGCTAGGAATAAAATATTGCATTTAAGTCAGATTAAACAATAGAATTAACCAGTTTTTTTGTTATTCAGCTTCCAAGAGTATGTATTAAAAACTTAAAATCAGTAAAAACATTAACCACAAGATTTAATCAAGACTTACCTATTTTAACTGTATAAGCCATAGTGGAGCTAAAAGAGATTTTCAGAATGAATCAGAACAAAGACAGGTAAACCTTATTTCCTCTTAGTTTGATGGAGCAGGGGTGTTTAAGCAATACTAGATAACAATTATTGTACTCAAATAGCCTGACTGGACAAGACTTGCCTGCAAGATGCTGTGCATTTTCTGTAAGTCTTTAACATGACAATTACCTCAATTTTTCACTGTTTATACCTGAGTTACTAGATAAAGACTATGGACTCAGAAGCATGTAAGCAGTAATTTCTTTGTAACTGCTTACAAATGGACATAATTTCTACTTGCAAAATTTATTTTGTCAGTCAGTTTTATATTCTGCATGGCATATGTTCCCGAAGCAGATGCAGACATAGCCATGAATTTGCTTTATTTGTTCAGCTTAAATGTGGATGGATTTCTTGTCCTCTGTTCAATAACATTGTAGCAAGTGGCTGGTGCAGATTGCAGTGCCTGGAATGTGTCCATGCACTGCGTACTTAGGTATCTTTTTTTTTTCTGAAATGAGCACAACTCAACACTGCCCTTGGACTCCTCAGGAAGCACAACGTGATAGACAACACCGAGAAGCCCACTGAACCCTAGCCTGACACGTCATTTGTAATTACACAAAAACTTTGCTTCCACTTGGCTATAGAAGAATGAAGTATTTTGCTTGCATCTGGGTTTAAGTGGTTAATTAGTTCAGATATGTATTTTAGCTGTGTTTTCTGTTTCATGCTGATACATTCTGACAAGCTGAAGAAGACACATACCATACGGTTCATTTTCACAGAAACATTTTTGCTCTTCCTCATATTTTTCAGGTCTTTACTTCAAAACAGTTATGTGACTTTGCTTTACTCTACTCTATTTGCCGATAGATAACCTCACATTGTTTCCCCCAAGGAAAAAAATTAAAAAAAGAAAAAAAGAGAAATTCTGGTGTATAACTCCTGAGCATACATTGTAAATTGAATGATCCATTCATAAGAAGTACCCAACTGTTCACCACCTGCTATGTGCAGTCGTATAGTATAACTTCACAGCCATCTTGTAAAAAGAAATTTTTGCTAATATAAACTGATTCCATGTAGGAACAGATGAAGAAAAAATAAAAATAATAAAAAAAAAATACAGTGTAGATCCCCCATTCATGGCATCTAGGCAAAATATCATGTGGTTTTGATCAGTACATGATCTAATCTTAGCAATATTATTATGTCAAGGCATAGTTTATAGAGAAAGGAATAAGCTTCATAGAATGACAATGTAATTTTTGTTTACTGTGTCCTTAAGGAAAAGAAGGCCTAATGCTAACATATGACTTAATTAACTCCAGTAGGTGTTAATAAAACTTTATCTGTGTAATTTTAAAGAATGATTTTAGGTCTCAAATCTAAAAGATTGGATAAACTTCTCATAATCTCCCTGAACTAATTGAAGAGTCTTATCTCTCATGCAAAACCCAAGTACAGAGGATGAATTTTACTCACATCATGTTCCTTTTCCCAACCCTCAATTCAGAATGATGACGGTTAAAAAAATACAATAGCATTGGTTGCATGAGTAATATCTCTAGAAGATTAATTATTCTTGAATAATTCATCCATTGCTTCTGTCAAACGAAGGCATGTCTTTGCAAGCAAAGGTCTTTTCCCAACTACACCCTTGCCTTCTTTGTATAATGCGTCTATGTGCATGGCAGAAGGAGGCATATGCCTGGTTCTTTTGAAGAACTGATGCATCATTTTGTAAGATAGCATCCTCTAAAACCTGTCCAGCTGCACCTCACACAGTGGACAAGATTGTCTGTCTATTCGTGTCTGTCTTACTCCTGCCTCACCTCACTATTTATATCAAACTTCACCGAGAGATTATACAGAACAAATTTGATAAGGGTAGGTGCTTGCATGTAACAGCAGAGGTGCCCAAAAGCTGTGTCCCCAGGAGAGCAAGTCCTATAGACACCACCACTGTAGACTTTTGTAAAAGGCATGTACCCTGAAAAGTGCATTTTCCCATCCCTAATTCTGGCCACACACCTCACCAGGCTCACACAATGACTCTAGGAGACCCCCACACAGCCATGCAAACCCTCACCACAAGAAGACTTCACATTTCTGGCAGGCTGGAGCCTGAGAATCACCAAAGCTCCCATGCTAAAATTTGGCATCTCATCAATGGCTTGCACAGAGATGCAAGCTATTAGAAAGTTATCCATCAATACTTGATACATCAAGAATATGCATAAATTGAAAAATCTTGCATGATCTTCAGCATGACAGGAGACCGATACAAGAAGAAAATGTAAAAAAGAGGCCCCCTTTGAGAGCCAAGTACTTTTATTTCCAAAATGACAAGGCTGGGAAATTCCTGAACATTAACAACTACTAACAGGAAACTCTTTCCCTTTAGAGACTGTGCCTTTCTAACCCACAGTAACACAAAAATAAATTAACACTACTGAATTGATGGGTTTATAATAGAAGAATTATCACCTCACCTGCAAGTATGATTCCCTACAGTATTCCAGCACAATTGTTATTACAGATTTGCTGTGTGATACATCAGTTTTAAACATTAATCTGCTAATGCCCTTGAAGCATCCCAATCTCTGCTGAGTATAGTACAACCAGATCAGGAGGGACAGCATGCATCATTGCAAGATTACAAGCATTTTTAATTCAGTCATGCTGACTTTCCAGCAGTGAGCTTAAAAACAGCTGAAAAATTAACTTTTCAGTTCGCGTGACTAAGACCCTCACCTTGTCAATGCACTGCTTTTGGTAACACCGATAAACGGGATGCTTTTTCAGCTTTGACAGTTAAGCTTGAGAGCAGGGACTTAAAATGAACTAGTTAAAAGAAACAAATGTATTAGCTTTTCTTTTGAAAAAGAGAAGTATTTGATATTTCTTACACAGATGTACCATCCAGTATCTGCAGTTTATTTGTACCCAGTACTTTTAGGATATTGAAAATACAATAACTAATTCAAAAACTGAACTAGCATTATATTGGCATTAAACTCTGCTGCGCCAAAACCCTGCTACCTTTCCCCCAGAAAACCAATACCTGTTGGTGAACATCTTTCTGCACTGACCCATTTTGCTTAGCTCTTCAGTCTAAGACATATTGGCACTTCAAAAATCTGAAGTGAAGTTAAATTATCAAATTATAATTCAATTAATTCAATGGGAAAAAAATTAAGTCAGTAACAGACTAACTTCATCTTTAAGAATAAAGCTGGAAAGGCAGAGGGAGCATCCTTGTAAAAAGTATTTTGGGAAGATGCACTACAAATGTTATGTTCTTTTGATTTTCATGTAAAAGCAAAAATTCTGCCTTAAATTGTGCTAATAGTTCATTTTAATTTCAGTTAATAACTTGAGACCAAGATTATAACATGTGACTTCCTCACAACGACGTGTAGGAAAACAGGCATAGGAAGTTTTAGAAAACTAATTCAAATGACAGATATGGCATTTTATGATCATTGTGTCACGCATGAAGTGCACAAAGAAATGAATGTCAAGATAGAGACTGTCAATTTAATGAGATCCAAATATGCAATCTCTCTTGTGATTTATATAATATTGGAACAGGCCTGAAAGTACTGAAAATATTTCCACAGCAGAAAGGATCTTTCAGCTAGAAATAACTTGCTGACTAATGCTCACAGAAGAATGAAGGTGAACTCCTAGAACAGATGGAAAGAGGGCCCTGCACAGAAGGCTCTGCCTCCTGCTAGGTTCACTTTGTCCAGCAGAAAAACCAGTAGAATTTCTATGGAAGGAGATGTGAGGGAGAAAAACCATTCCACCACAGAAAGTATAAAAAAAAGACTGGTTTTCATCACAGTTTCTGTTCCCACACCCTGCCAGACAATTTGTGTCTTAGTCCAGCTAAAGGGGGAATCTCACTGTGAAAGACATTATTGTTTTTTTTCAAAATGAGATGCTTTCAAAATTTATAATCAACATTTTAACTTTTTTTTTTCTAGACTAGACACAGAGAAACAATTAGTTTATTCTGAACTCAGAAAAATATAACCAATATTGCTGGGATTCTTCACAGTATTTCAGATAATCCCTTTATCCCTGCATGCAAAAGCAATTTTGGGAAGTCTGGAAAGCTGAGTTTGTTTTCTATCATTGCAGGTCAGTTTGGTGATTAGTGGCAATGCGGTCTCTAATGGATGCAACAGGAAAGCTCCTGAACCTAGATGTGCTTGGCAAACAAAAATCCTGAATTAATAGTCACCTACTGACTCCTATCTACTCTCAACTGGAGAGACTATCCATAATTTAAAAAGAAGAAAAATCTCATGGATTAATTTCCAACACTACCACTCCTTAAGAAAACTGAGGAAGCAAACAACCCACATTTCAAAAAAAAAAACAACCCATATCTCCAAAGCTACCAGTGAAGTACTGACAAATGCACACTATTGACATAAAACCTTATATCCTTTCTAACATAGGTATCTATATCTGAGAAGAAAACAAGAGAACTGGAAAGGCAGTCTTGACTTGCCTTGAGGAATCTACCAGAAGACGCCCCAAACAGGCAGAAGGCTTATACAGAACGCAAGAAAAATTAAAACCAGTAGAGACCAGAAAATGAATGTTATTAGTTGAACCAGTTTTCTAGTGAAACATCCCTCTTTTTGTTCCCAGCCTCAGTAGATGATTTTGTAGAGGTATCAAAGTGCCAGTGCCTGAAAAACTTGTAAGTATCTTCAAAAGATGAATTCACAGAATTGGGTTTTTTTCTTAAAAACAAAAAAGAAGGCCAAGTTATGCTGCTTTTATCACAGCTGTCACATGAGATTCAAATCTTGTAACAAGAGATCCTGACCTCTGTTGTTTTGTTGGCTCCCCATCAATTACACCAGGGTGTAAAATGGAGAGCGAAGACAAGACCCCAGGTAGAACCGTTTTCTCCTCTTTCATAAAGATCCTAAAAATAGTCCATGGAGCCTGTGTTTTGTGCCCCTCAGGTGTCTGTTAAGTAGACCCAAAGCTCTCTGGAGCGATAAACTTTCTAAGACATCATCTCATTCACCTAATAGAAGCCTATAACCTACATTTTCAGCAGTGCTTGTCTAATGGAGAAAAGCACCCAGAGCCACTGCTATTTTAGGTGACATCACCTGAGCACACTATGCCAGAAATCCCCAAGTCTAGCAGAAACACAGCACAGAGTAACAGGAAAACTTTCTAAATCACTGACAAACACATCACCCAGACAAACACATGAGTTATTTTCCCAATGTAAGGTGTGTCTCTACAAAATTTTCCATTCATAAGAGCACTTCCTTAGGAGCATGGCTTTAACCTGAAAAAAAAAGTTTTGCCTTCAGATCTATAGGTTTTTGATCTAGTATTAAGAATCATGGAACAACAAAAAGTAAAGCAATGTGGAATGGGGATTATGCGTTTATACAAAGACATCTTGATAATTTCACTGAGATAAAATATAAATTCATTACTGCCTAAAATGTATTTATATTTTTTCCAGAGTTATATCAGATTTGACATTTTAAATTAAAAAATCATAATAATTTATTTTTAAAAACACAACATAAAATAACAGAATTTCAATCAAGTCACAAAACTGGTTATGTTTTATGTCTTTTCATATTCCAAACTTAATCCAAACCTTCCAATGTTATTAAGCACCAGCCAGTCTGCAGAGGGGCTTATTTATCTTGAAAATCCATGGGTACAGAGTATGAGGTAAGAATTATTAATAAGGACTCAGAAATGCAGTTTGTCCATCCTTCTCCATACAAGAACACTGACTCAAGATCACATTTTACTCAGAAAAATTCCAGATTTGGGCCCAAATTTATGGTCCTATTTGTAAAGCTATTGCCATTATTTTGCCATCAGGCACTAAAACCTGTGTTTGTACCATGTTTGGGCACACAGTGTCCACCTCCACCAGCAACACAGCATCTTCCATGCTGCAAGCACTCCCAGAGGCCTGGTTCATTCACCCAACAACTTCCATCCATTTCAAACCACAAAAACCCCATGCTGGGGTATCATGACTGGCTTTGTATGCATTGAAAGCTACCTCTTGCTGCTCCTTGGCACTTCAGCCGCACCTCTGACAGGCCACCTGTAGTTTTTGTGAGAACACACAGTCATCCAGATCAATAAAAAGACTACTAGGCCTTAAAAGAAAGAAAAAAGAAAAGCGTGTGACTTTTAAGGTGAGCAGTTTGCTGTATTTTAAATTAACCCACTCCTCATACACATTTCTAACTAGGAATGGAAGTAAGACAAAAAAAAAATTATTCCTTGTCATGGCTGCTGAGCCTCAGTTAGATCCTAATTTTCAACACACTGCTGTTACACAACCATATAGTAAAACATCTAACAGTAACACAACCTCTAATTAAACAAAATGCCCTTTACACTGTAACACATAAAAATGAGATTGTTTGGGATTAAATGAAGTTTACTTTTGGAGTATTAGAACTTTATGGTGTAGTTTTAAGTTTAAGTGAAAACTCAGCACGAGTGAGCCTCAAAGCTTGGCACAGGTGAACTGCAAATGAACTCTGTTAACATGAATGGCTGAGCAGGGGAGTAAACAAAGGTTTACCTTTCAGATAAGGGCTGAGACCCTGGAGTGCCCCACGTCTGTCCCAAGCTGAAAGATAAGAACAATTAATGGCCTGCCCATGTGGGCATGGAGGAAGAATCCAGTGAGGTGTTAGAACACCCCTGACCATTAATCTGGGCTGCTGGACCAAGAGGAAAGTGCAGGGCGTCTGTAGAGTGTGTGAAAATCAGGTACGGAGACTGTAAGGGTGTAAAGGCCCAGGGATTTCCTTGTTCAGGGTCCCCCTCACGAGGCACCTAGCTCAAGCTGAAATAAAACTGACTCTGCCTCAGAATTTAGGGCCCGGAATCTTCTTTAACAAATTGCAGTGATTAAGAGCAATTGTCCCTATTTGGCATACACAGACAATGCTTTTATACACGGAGAAGAATTGGTCAGCATATCTTATCTTTGAAAAAACAAAAGAACTAAAGAATATAGTTTAAAATGCTAGGAAATATTTCTTAAATGCAAAACTAATTCTCTCTAAAATCAGAAGTACATACAAAGCAATCAGTAACCATAGAGATGCATTTTTGCTGCAAATTGTGCCAAGAAAACTGTAATGTATAGAGAATTAGAGGAATAATCCTCACACATTTTCCACATATAAACACTGGCATGCATATGCACAATGAACATTAATGCAAACCGGGCACAAATAAATAAAAATCTATTTCTTAAACATAGAATAACATTTAATTTCTCTTGAAAAATAAGGTACTTCAGTTCAAATATTGGATCAGATTGGAAAATCAAACTTCTGGCCTTGAAAAGGCCAAATCCACTTAGGGATGCGCTCACTTTAGTACAACAGATGATATTGACCGCTTAAGTGGAAACTTCTGCAGATGTCATGGGCTTTAATTATGGTGACACAGGTAAGATACAGATAACATGGTGTAGCTACAAGTTAATGCTGATGTGTTATTATGTTAATCTTCTATTTAAAACTTTAATCCTCGAAGACGCAGAAAATACAATTTTTCCTCTTCCATTATTGTATATTGTATTTCAATATTAACATTGTGTTTCTGATTGTCGGTAATTAAAAAATAAAAAAAATCAAAGGTCAATCAGCACAAAGCTTTGACTACATTTTTCATGGTCATGCAGTATTGTAGAAGACTGCAAATGTTTGATATTAAATCAAATGCTTCATCCTAGAAGTCTCAGAATTTGTGTGGTGCTCCAGCAGCTGGTTACATCTTGAGTTGTAACAAGACCTGGACTACTATTTCATGCTAAATGTCTACCTGAGAAAACAAACTGAAGAGGATGAAGGCAAATTCCTCATTTTACTCTTCTGCTCTGAATGCTGACATAAATTTTGCTGTCAATGTAGATGTGTCAGGTTTCTGATCTACAGTGGGTTGTACTCTACTTTGTTTTAGGAAAACATCTCTCTCTTTTCTATTTCCATAAGGAAATGTTAATCCAATTTATCTTATTTTCATGACCTTTTGCATAATTGGCCCAAATTGGAATTTTTTTTCTTGCAGATGTTTACTTTTTATCAAACTGTATTTGTTTTCCATGTAAATGGCCAAAGGATAATTTTAAATCCATTACCTAGTGACCCCAGATAGATTAAGTAGTAAAAAATTTATGTTTTGCATAAAAATAATAATCTTAAAATTAAAACTAAGCCTTGCCCTATTTATTACCTTTGAGGATAGTTCAGGGACACCATTAAAATAACTTTTATATCTATGACTATAATCACTAAGCAACCTGTTCTCATATTTTTCATATCTAATAAATTCATAGAGTTGGTAGTAAAGGAGTTTAAAAAATCCCTGATTTTTTTATATATATATATATGTATCATGTATGCACATCAATATCCCTGGTAAAACAATTAACATATCTTGATCTCCAAATTCCTCTTGCTTTAAATATGATTACTGCTGAAGGTAGCAGAGGTTTCAGAGGGAAATTAAAGAAAAGACAAAACCCAAACATCAGACACCAAAGCAAAATTAATGTAAAAGGTGATGATCACGTCTGTCATTTAAGCAGTCTTATTTGGCGCAATTTTGCTTTATTGTGAATATTTCCTATTCACCTCCACATGCAGACATGTACAGCAACACCCTTTATGCAAAATAAAAAATAGTTGATGCTAAATTTTACTTCTTACTGAGAACATAAAAGAATTTTTATCTCCATACAGTCACCAGCTTGATGTAAATTTACATTTGTTTTCATTTAAAATGGCTTTATTATTTTTTCTTTTCTTCTCTCTTTTTTTTCTATTTTTTTCGATTTCAGTAAGTGTGATCTGTTCTTCTGTGCACATATATTGGCTAGGTTTACAAAATTTGGATAGACATTGTTTTCAACTTCAGAGCTTGGTGCATGCTGCTGCTACTTCAGAAACTGGCATTTTTGTAATTAATTTTGTCAGGTCAAAGATAGGTGCTGTGTGAAAGATAGGAAATATCAGAGTGAAGATTTCTTAAAAATCATTATCACAGGGTTACTTCTCTAATCTGAGAACTACAGCCGAATGATATGCGTCATCCATGGATTTACTTCGTGTTTATCAAGACACCATTGTAATACTATTTCAGTGTATTAACTGGAGGGATGTGCTCTCTGCTTGGTGCTATGACAGTTTAGTAGTGATACATACAAGTCTGGATTACTCATGCTTAAACCCCGTGCAGGGTAGGGCAAGGCAGTTCTACTTATACCAAATGCCAGCCTCTTGGATGAGAGCTTTATTTGCTGCTTCATGACCGCAGGGACAAGCAAGGCCAAAATGAAACAGAATGGCAAAAGCCCTGTGTGCCAGGTGTCTGTCACATGTCCTCTAAACTAAAAGCATATAAAATAAAAACAGTTTGCTTTTTCTGTAATCTGACATCTTCATTCTCTTTTGGCATGTCTCTATTAAAATGGAGCTTGACTTGCTGGAATACATCTTATGTGAAATAATGGACAACTTTCCCAGTAAGTGTTCCCTTCAACTGACTTGAGTGGCAAGTAGCCGTCAGAAGCACAGCTCATAGCAGAGAGCCCAATGTGTAGACACATGTTCAGGTAAGCACTGTAGCAAGATTAATCTTCAAATAGCTCCTTAAGTACTTGCTTCAACTTTAAATTAAGATGTTCAGAGTTAAATCCTAAGCAGCTACCTTTCGGGAAAGCTAGCTTTATCAGAGATAACAACCAAACAGTCTTTGTCTAGAGGCTGTAAGAGAGATTACTGGTCACAAATCCTTGATGATGCAGGATGCTTTGTTCACCTTTCTCACAAGCAGACACAAGTACAGAAAAACCACATACCATGTTTTGGTATTGGGCATTTTGTGTGATGAAAAAGAAAATGAAACTTGTTCCTTGCTGTTCTCCCATATCACTGCAACAGAATGGTCAGATATTGCCAAAGCTGTGCAGAAAACCACCACAACATAATTTATTATATCTTCTAGCTGTCTGGAGGTAGCAATGTAAAGATTTGGTATAATTCTCACAAATAATACTCTGTTTTTCAAAGAGTAACAGATGTACAGGTGTACAAACAAGGACATAATTTCTTACACCATTAACTGTTTTTTCATTCCAAATGGGGCCTTCTGATTGTATTCTGGCCTTCTGTTCTCTTGCTATTTCATTGGAAAATGAACTGTTTGCACTGGAAAAATACACAGGGTTGAAATTGGAAAAATACACAGGATTGGTAATACTCTTAATTCTCGTTAAAATCCAAGGTGTCTTAACATTCAGGATATTATGTTGCTACTAAGCTGTTAGATTTAGGTCAATGTGCTATTCCTTTTGAGATTATATAACCATTCTGACCTGGATTTTGATAATACAGGGATTTTCCAGAGCAGTTCCTGTAGCAGGCAAGCTGCAATGTGTTAACATGAACATGCCTCAAAGCTTTCCTTTTAGATATTAGATGGAGCTTGGGGAAATTATGAGGAAATTATTCACAGCATGCTTTCAAACAGTACGTATACTGTCATCCTCACCTCATACAAAGCAGTTTATCCTAGCTGCTTCCTGTAGGAATGGGAAGACAAAATGTCTCCAGCAATTACGTATTTGAGTCTGTTTTACTACATGCATGTACAAATAAGGAGAAATTTAATATAGTAGTAAGAAGAAAATCAATATTGTATTATTTTAGATTATACGCTTATCTGGTGGACACATCCATACTATAACACACAGCAGCTATTATTTTATTTCATATAGACCCCAAACTGTGATAAAGTTCTTCCTCAAATAGAACAAAACACTTGGTCTTGGACTTTGACCAGGTCCACTGAGCCAGGAGAGAATCTGCTTTCCTATATTATGGTACAGAAGCTATAATACACAAAGATTTATGAGCCAAAAATGAGAATAAGAAGGAAAGGACAAAGTTATTAAGGTTATTTGCTAGATAAGGAAGACTGCATCCATTTATGCATCTATGTTTACCAAATGTGAGCTGAATATTAGAGTAAGATCTTGCTCCAATAATGTGTTTCTCATGGAATATTGAACACACGACTTAGGAGGGAGCAAAAGGAAAAATGGTCCACCATTCTGCACTAAAAAAGACAGGAAAATGAAAGAAACCCTTCACATATGTTCACTCTTCTAATTCCACCAGGAGTGGGAAAATTTCACTGAGAACTGATGTTTGTACAGCAAAATATCTGACCCAGCATTAGAAGGCAGGATTGTCAAGCATTTCATATACATTTGTGGTTCTTACTCTTGGCTGAAAACATAAACTCTTATTAATTCATTGACAAGACTCTCATCTTCATGAATCTGTGAATGGCAGCTGAAGGAAGAAAACCCATCAAATGCCATGAAGCTCACAATGAATTGTCCCATGCTAGCCAGGAGGCTCAAAACAATAGCTGTAAGAATTTACAGTACTTCAAAGGTTGAAGATTTTCACTAGGAAGCCAGGCAAGGGTTGTACACTGCATTTGTATATATTTTACATGCATTTGGTGAAATTACAGAAAGGAACTGCTACTGCACTTGAGCACCTAAATATTTATGAAATTATGTACATAATGTACGTAACTAATCTGTATAATTTTGTTGTTTGAATCAATGTTAAGATTAGATCTGAAGAATCTGTTCCATTTTTAAAACAAAAGACTGTTTCTACTGTGTACATGGGCTCTGCCTAAAATATTTTTGCAGTTAAATTTTATTTATTCATATGTAACACTCACCACAGCACTTCAGGGAATTTAGCCTTATTTCCAGCTTGATAGATTCCAGTATCTCTGCTATCAGACTGCTAATACAGCCAAGTCCAACTGCAGGTATGGAAAATGACCTGATTTCATGTGCAGAAAGCAATCTCTTTTTTAACGCTGTGAAATTGTGCTGCTTACTCTAGATGCTAAGATGCTTGAGAGTGAATGCACTGTCTGCCTGGATATATTAGAGTCCTGTTGCAAAACTACAGTGATAGTAGGGGGGAAAACTGCTTGTTTCAGAGTATTATTGCCAAATAGGTACCAAGCAGTTATATAAGGGAGGCAGCTCATCACAGGACAGGACATAAGATATAAACTGGATTTCTAAAGGGTCAGAGACTAAAAAAATGTGTACTGAATGTACCCTCAGCACATCTTTTATTTTCACTAGGCACTGCCTTTAAAAATCTCAGGGTGTAGTCACGTGGAATCTCCTGGTGCAGATGCCCCAAACACTTAGAGGGTGTAAAGGAGCAATATATGTGTTAACTTAAAGTAAAACTGTGTCCCCAGGCAACTGTCATTCTTCTCTGCAAAGGAACATCACACTAAGTGGTATCCATATGCAGTGCATGACTTTGGGGTAAAAAGAGGAACAGTGAAACAGAAATTGAGTGTTTAGTCAAATAAATACTTTTTAAAAGAATTTCAGAGTGTAAAGGGGGTTGGTAGCAGTGTTTGGGGTTTTTTCTGTTCTTTACGTATGGCAAAGGCTATTTATTATAAATTTGTTTTTCATTTCTTAGGACTGTTTGTTGCAAAATAGGAATGAAATATCAAAATGTCAGAGGGGCCACCACAGACATGGTGAACTGCAATTCTTTTATTAATTTTCGCTATACTCTAACTTACTAAGAAGTTATATCCTTCTGGATATTATTCAACCAGTCCTACACTTCAAAGAATTCTAAAAAATCATTCCATTTCATCATTTGTTTTGCAGAACAAACACTTAAGTGGTGTATTAAGGACTCTAATGTGGTCACACAGCTTTTTTTTTTTTTTTTTTTTCAGGTGATCAGGTCAGAAAAATTGTTCCTTTAATTACAGTTTAAAAATCTGCATTGAAGTGGATAATGTTAATTTGCTGTATGGCACTCAATCCATACAATTTTAATACAGGTCTTTATTGCAGAACATTGCAGGCATGGTGTCATATTCAAAACACCAGTAGCTTCCATAGACAACATTAGCAGTCAAACGTGCTTACAAAGGCTCTTTTTTTTTATTTAATCCCATGGTTTTACTCTGTGACTAATAAAATTATGCAAAATCACAGTACATCAAAAGATGCAATTACCTTAAATGAAGCACTCTACCATAATACAGAAAAAAAAAACAGACACTGTTCCACATCAAAGCCACTTCTGAAAAAAATGTGACATTTTAGGAAAGGAATTTGTAAACTAACAGCTTGGAAGCCACAGAGAAAAACGGCCTTCCCAAATAAAAATTCTTGAAATCGCTTTTTCTTTGTCATCATAAGAACCTACAACAGTGATAACAGACATTCTCCTCATATACTCTTCATTATATATAATTTATACACTGGTTTATGTTTTGCTGTGCTTTCTAAATGCATTGCCTTTCCTTTTTCTTCTGCAGAAAAGATGAGGTATTCACAGGTATAGTTCTAGTCCCTCACCTCATTTTTGACAGAATGAAGAGGGCAAGTATGGCTCTCCCTGCAGGGCAACATACAGTACTTTATTCTTGATAGAGGGGAAAATATGAGTTGATGATATGGCACCTTTCCTTCTCTTGATTGAATAATTCAGATAATAATGAATATCTCGCTTCAGCATGTGAAGTAAAATAGTTCTGGTTATATTGTGAACAGAAATACATAAAATAATTCATGGCCCTGTGCTGCTAACCACCATGACTTTTAAGGAAAAAGCCTAAAAGAATTTGGATTTAATGGAGATGCTCTAACATTTGGAAAATTACAGATACATCCAGACACTTGATACTTACCAGTTGTCTTCCATCACTAAGTGCTATTCCAAACTCTCCTGTACTCTGTCCCTGCACAGCCTGGTGATTAAAGGTTTTGTCCTAGGCTTATAGTTCCCATAGGTGGACACACACCATGTTATTCTTCACTTAATTTTTCTCTTCTTCTTTCCCAAGGAAGCTCTGCACTCTCTTTATCCTTTTAACCAACTCTGCAACTGGTCCTAAGAGAACTGTTTATAAGGGACCTGTGGTGTTTTTCTAAAAGGTAGCAAGTAGTTAGAGTACCTTATGAAGCAAAGATCAGGTCAGTTTTTCTTGAAATTACTTCTTTGCACTTACTGATACTGAATAAGACTTGGCCTCTCGTTTGCAGTCATGAAGCATAAACCAAATTTTCTTTAGCTCTTCCTGGGAGCCTTAAATGCAACTATTTGGATAATTTAGTACTACCTCCAAAGAACTAGTGCAGAAGGTAGCTAGCTGTATTCCCATAATCTCAAGTTTCTCTACACAGGCAAAGGCCTAGACCCTGTTGGGTACTGAATTTGACCAAGTAACCATATAAGATTATAAGGGAATGAATGACCTGAAAATGATATCTCTGAGGAATTCGTAAATCTAGGTCTATTCTGTTCCTACCTATGCTAAAATTATGGTTGTTTTGTTTCTTAATTTAGATTTTCATTTTGAAGGCATATATTGTGCATTTTGTATCATATAACTTATTCTCATATTTTTAATTTCCTTTAAAGATTTATTCATAGTAAACTCCAGTTAGATAAATAAATTTCATAACCATTTGTTAACAAATATGTTTCATATTTCTCTGCTGTTTACTTTAGCTTCCGATCTCCTGAATAAAAAGAATTAATAGATGAAGGATTTTCATGAATCTGAGGGAACTTCTACAAAAATCACTGGAAAATCATTCTTTGTCTCATTTTTTCACTGCCTAGGCTTTTTATTGTCTTTTTTATTCTTCAATGATTCATGGTATACTTTCCACTCCTGCAAGAAGGAAAGACATTACTCAGGAAAAATCAGAGACACCAGTTAAATAAATCAGCAGTCTGGCTGATGTTACAGGTAAATCACTGCATATGAAGATACAGTTCCTGTTGCTATTAATGACCTAATTTGTGTCCCTAATGTTGCTAGCAGATTTTCTACAGAATAAGAACTTTAGTCATAATATGTTCAAGTGTTTTCATACCCAGCCACTTTTCTTGTCCAGTTTAGATGCATTATCCATGTAAGCAGCTTTGTCAGAAGCTAGAAGTTACATAAACACTTCTTTGCAGCTCTAAGTTCCCGTGTTTAAGTGGGGGATTGGAGCAGATGATTTCGAGAGGTTCCTTCCAACCTCAAACATTCTGTGATTCCATAACATGTGTATGTGTGGTTCAAGGGTAAAAATATAGATATAATGAACACACGTATTTATCAAATTTACTTTTCCCTGAAGCCTGTCAAGCAGGCACAATTGCTTCATTTAGATTTTATTGAATATCTTCTATACAGACACAAGAAGGATTAACTGATTTACATGAAGTAACTTACATGACTTTCAAATCATCCTTTGGAATAATGCCAATAAGTAAAATCCAAGAGTCTAGTCCTAGACAAAATTAAAACAAAATCCATTTTATATTTGTTTCACTAGTTTTACAGAAATTAGGGAGCATTGTGTGGGAAGCTTTCACAGTTTATCAGAGAAATCATCATGGCCTCTCTGCAGTGCCTGCACATTAATGCAGGCAGGATGAGGAACAGCAGAAGCAATTGGAGATCTGTGCTCCACAGCAGGGCTGCAACTTTGCTAGGATCACAGAAACACAGTGGAAAAACTCACATGGCTGGAGTGCTGCAATGGATGGACACAGGCCCTTAACAAAGGACAGGCTGGCACTTAAAGAAGGGACTCTTGTGAATGTGAAAGAGCAGCAGGAACACACAGAGCTCTGCCTGGGACAGGTGGTGAGCTGCCTGGTAGTTTATGGGTCAGAATTAGAGGACAAACCAGGCAGCATTGCAGGGGATGTCTGCTACAAACCATCTGATCAGTGGGAGGTGGATAAGGCTTCTTCAGCCAGCTGGAAGAAGACTCACACTTGGAGGCCCTGGTCCTTGTGGGGGGCTGGAAACACCCAGATGATCTACTGCAGGAACAACACTGCAGAACACAGGCAGTCATTGAGGTACCTGAGGTAATGGATTAAAAATTTCCTAAGACAGGTGACTGAGGAGTGGATGATGAAGTAAGGCGTTCTGTTGTACCTCTTACAAAAAAGGGCAAGTGGCCATAGACATAAGGGCAGTATGGACTGAAGCAACCAAGGGAGACTGGAGTTCAGGAACCTGAGAGGAGGAAGCATTGTAAATATGAAGATCACAACCCTGCACTACAAGAGAACAATCCTGGACCTGTTCAGGGACTTGCTTGGAAGAATTGCATGGGAGCTGGTCATCGAAAACAGAGGGCTCAGAAGAACTAGTTGACTTTCAAAGTCATTATCCAGCTCAGCAAATCAAGTAAGAGTGACAGGAAGTCTGTATGGATGAATGAGTTCCTGACTAGAATCAAACAAAACAAGGAAGCATACTGGAGCTAGAAGCAGGGACAGGTGACATGCATGTAGACTCTGTCCAAGAGTGTAGGAGTGGTTCCAGAAAAAGTGAAACTAAAGCCACTTGCATTGATCCCACTTTAGACAAGGAGCTGGTCTAAATGATCTCCTAAGATCCCTTCCAACTTCAAACACACTGCTGTTTCTATGATGGCTGTTTTCAAGCATTCATTTTTAAATCATCATTTTCACTTCATTTGAGTATTTTGAGTAAGAACAATGTCAAAAGCTATTCTTCAAGTACAGCACATACTGCAAGAAATTTTAATAAAGACAAAGACAATGCACATAGCAGCCCCTTGACAGAAGAAGGAAACACTTATGTCAGAATGCATTATAATCTTATAACACAGACTGAACCACAGAACATGACTTTATGCAATATTAAACATAATCTGAAAAGAAAAGAAACAGCTCATTATAGACAGTGTTCTACATTTTATGTTAATCACAATGAATGTCCTCAGTTCTGGGAGCCTGTTGCTGTTCCAGTTTCTGCTTATTACAGGTGTAAACACCACCATTACATCATGATTAAAACCATAATTACATTGGTCCTGTTCATCTTTTACATTAGGTAAGATTCTGTGCCAGTAGCAGTTATTGTTCTTTGTTACACTGTAAAAGGTATCGACATAAGGCCAATAGCCTGCTGAGGAGTAACTCTCCTAAAAATAAATGAAAAATATGCATTTATTGTTCTTTTGTGCAGATCATTATATTGTATTAAAGCAGACCACAGCAAACAAGGCTTAAGTTACAATTTCATTCTAGCTGTGCCTTCTCATTTTTTCCTAATTTTCTCATGTCTTTGTGCCTTCATGAATACTTGTCTTTGGGACCAACATTTTGCATACTTGGTTTCTGTTTAAAACATGGATGTTCTTCTACAGCATGAGGAAACATAGTTTTTTTCTAAGTATATAACAGTGAAAATATTTCTCTCCTTGTATATTCCAAACGAAAATGCCATGCTCAGAAAAACCCATAATTCAGAACCTAGAAACTCAAATAAAAAGAAAAGTTGCTTATTTCATGGAGACAACTTATAAAGGATGTAGAATTTTCAGCATAGTAATTGTTTAAATTATCTACTTCACCATTGACAAAAGTTTTCTTCTGTGATTCAAGCCATTTACAGGTCCAATGCCCATTGCTTGGGGAAGCAGGATGTGATCAGCTTCATGGAGCAAAACCAACCTAACCAACCTAAAATGTATCTCAAAATCCACAGTTTAATTGGAAATGGAAAAGTGTAAGTCTACCAATGCCTGGGAGCCTCTAGTTTTTATAAATTCTTCCAGTAGAATTATGAAATCAAAGAGTCTTCAGCAAACAGGAGGATTATTGAAAAGAAAACTCCACAAATGGATTTCAAAACAAGACACAGCAAAATAATTTTCTCACACTTTGTTTCTATCCCTCTCCACTTGATTTTAAATACCTCAGAGATGTAGAGCCCAGGAAGAATTCAAATATTACCAGTCTGCTGCAACGTCAAGCAGTAACTTCCACTAAAGTTTTCAGGAAATTTGTTTTGCACAAGTACAGGGATGAGGTAGGTAAAACTAATTAATTACTGTGAAGTCAGGTATTTGGCTTCCAAAGTGGTGTAGGGGAAGAAAAACCTCCAAACCCCCAACCCAAAACAATGGAATAATATTTAGGGAAGTAACAATCAGAACAAAAAGTTGTAACCAGCTTCTACAGCCTCAGAGTTAAGGGGGGGGAACCATAGAGGAGGAAGATTTGCAGATATTCTCTGAGCAGGCTTAATCCAACAGTATGAAATTGTTTGAAGTACTGAATGGAAAGAGAGAGGTGGGTATTTTCTTCCTCACTTGAGATAGATGTGTTCAGCCAAGATTTTCAGATGGAGAAGGATTCCTCCCTTATATAGTGCCTAGTGAACGTACAAGAATGTTCTGAAGAAATGTCGAAATGTGATTTATGATTTTTAATGCTCCAACTTCCTTGCTCGGCCTGATTTTTAGTTTATTGTATTAGCTTAGTTCATACCTCCCAGATACATGAGATGTTCTCAGGTATGCTTTCTGACACACATACGGGAAACCTGTGTAATTATCTGTCATGCAGGATTAGCAACCACAATCTGAAAGGCTAGATTTGTTTCTTATGAGCTTGTTTACAGCAAAATGCCAATGTGACATCAAAGGAAATTATTGGCTACAAAGAAAAACAAGGCCAAACAATTGATGATCCGATCTCACTGAGTCTTAGGTGATCCAGTGGAATTTCTGAAAAGATTTGATTAGTAAACAAAAAAAATAGAAATGCCTTTTTTGACATTTTGGACATGGTTTTGATTAAAAGCAGACTGCATAGTCCTTGGCTTTTTGCATTAATAGTTTTTCAGCCAGCCTCTCTTGTTTGATGAAGGACTGCAAAATCTGGCTGAGAGCAATTCAAAGGAATGATTATATCACTTCATCAATTAAATCTCACCACTGCTATTCCCAGCAAATTTGACAAGCAGAGAAAGCAAGGGGAGCTGCACTGAATTTCCAATGAAAGCCCATGTTTACTTTTGGAGCAGATATTTTCAGCACATTTGGTTTAACTCATTGTCACAGCCCCAAGAAACAAAAGCTGACAACAAAGAGAACAGTGGACTAAAAGCTAACAAAAAAAAGTACCAAGATGATTTAAGACACTGTTCAAAGCAAACACAAGTATTCAATTGTTACGCAGGGTCCTGTTTTGTGTTTCAAGCCTTCTTCTATATCTGAGGTTCCAAAACCAAAACTCATTCAGGTTCTAATTTATATATTCCAGAATATTGCAAGGTGATAGTCCAAGCAGAGTCATGCTGAAATCAAATATATTAGTGTGCAAACCTTAAGGCGATTTTCGTAGCTACAGCTGAGTCATTAAGGCAGCTAAGCCACTCAGTGAAATTAAATATAATAAATTAAAGGTACATGCAATTGGCTGTTCATATTTATCATTCTTTTGCTTTTCATTGCATTTGAATATGTTCAGGGTTGATTTACTCAAATATCTTTGGCAGAATTTCTCTGTTCTCTTTCCTTTACTTTCGTGTAAGAAGGATCTTTGTGAACATAAAAAACCCCAGATTACAACTAGTATTAAATGAGGTATAGACACAAAATGGTTGTTTGGGGGTTTTCAGGTCTCTGTACTATTTGTTTGCTTTATTCTAGGGAGGTCTCAGAGGATAAGAAACTGATCATTATGACCTGAACTGAGTTTCTGTATGCCTTCCCATACATCTGAGGCAACAATTTTTTAAACTTTTCTTTTTACAGCCTTGGTAGAAATTGGCAAGGAAAACAAATATGTGCCATTTAAGGCTATCTTTCCTATAAACAGACATATTTTGATGTCAATAACCTGCTAAAATCTGTCATCAGTGCCATAATTACCATGGCATTAAAAGTGCTCCTCTTCCATTTACTTCCATCTGACACATCTGTTACCAGTACCACCAAGGCTCCCTTGCACTACCCAGTTGTCTCCTAAGTGTCAAGGCAAATCTTGGTGTGTTAACTGAACATTGATGCAGCAAGAGCCCAGGAAAAAAAGGTACTGTTTTTCACCTTTAGAATCTTCACAACTGTGGGTGACCAAGTGCAACTACAGCCAGCCTGCCATCACAGGAATGGCTATGCCACAATGTTCCTCTGCATCCTCTCTTTCTCAGCCAACACAAACCATTCAGAAGCAAACTCAGATAAAAACTGAAGTCCCCAAAATGACCAGTTCCAGAGATGCCCTGACAATCACTTGTGATCTCCTGGCAGTGCTCTGTTGGTTTGAAAAATGGGGCAGCCAAAGGACTGGCAATGCAATATCAGTACTACCATGACAGATATATTGCAGGGAGGAAACATTCCTTTAGAATTTGGGTTTGCAAGGAGCTGTTTTGAGCTGCAGCGGACACTAGCTAACAGAGCTGTATGCAGTGAGGTGGTGTGGACTCCTTCCCAGCAGCTCATCGAGCTCCTCAACTGTAAGAGATGGTGAAGGCAAAGTACTCAGGCTCTGAGAGCATTGCATGTCACAATGAGCATGTCTTTGAAACTGGACACAGCTGTAACAGGGTGGTGTAAATACCAGCTTAAGAGAAACTGGAAAAAAAAAAACCCCAGCAAAAATTAAATAATCGGACAACTGAATGCCCACTCACTCTTTTTTTTGTGTCTGCATTCTCCTAGATTTCAGGTTGTTCTGTGACAACTCTTAAAAATGCCCAAAACACAAGGACTGAAAAACTGGTTTGTTTATTCCTATACTGTGTAGCAGGAAGGTGGATGATGCAGTTCCTTGGTGAAGAAGCGTTTGTCAACCTCAAGAAAAATAATTCAGCGGTATGTCCATAAAATCACGTGTGTCAACTCTGTCAGCTGCAACATAGCCTGAGGGGAGTATATCCTGGACTTTATCACTCAGCATTATAATGACAAGGCAGGGCATCAAAACTTTCACCATATGGAAGTTAAGGGACAACAGCATGATATCCTTCTCTCTACACATCTTTGGTTGTGAACAAGAAGTACAGAGACTTCTCTTTCTCACCAATTTTTAGTAGGAATGCTAAAATACATTAGTTTTTCCATATTACTCTGCTGGACACCCCAAAAGTCATAACCTTCCTGTTGTAAAGTTCAAGACTTTATTTGGCCAGCTATGAATACAAAATTTACCATGCTCCTTCTTGCTAATGCTGCTCAGCACTGCGGTAGTTTTTTGTATTTCAAGGAGAAAAGAAGACTTTACCTCATTAACATTGGGCTAATTGCTCCAAACAACCTTAACACTCTTCACAAAGAAAGGAAGCTCTTGCCATTTATAAAATAGGTAGGTTGAACTGATACCAAAGCGAATCAATCAACACATAAGAAGCATGCAGAAAGTAAAAGGCACACATCTAACAGATTTAAAAGCCCCTTTATAAACAAGGACCTTAATTATCTTCAACTTATTGGAATATCAAATGTTACTAAAAACACATTGTTTCTGACAGATTCACATTAATTTCTCCAGTATGTGGAGAAGTAGCTATCAGAAAAGCAATTAGCTATGAATTTATTCTTTTTGTTTTTCAATATGCAATTCAAAGCAATTAAGACCCTATCTTCTTTTATATCAGGTGGGGAAAACAGGATGACTTCTTTTGCTTCCTATTCAAATTGAACTGCAGATGTGTCAAAAATTTCCAAGAACCATGGTGCATTGCAACAAAACTGAAAGTTTAACCAGAAAACAGGCAAAATAAAAATTTTGAAAAGCAATATTATAATTTTATAGATCTCAAATGTGTCACAAGATTATTCTTAACCCTACAGTCCAGCAACATCTTTTAAGTGGTCAGCTTAACACAGATTGGTGTACCCTCCTCTCTAACTCATCTGATACTGGTGCACATCAGTGCCTAAACCAGCTGGTGCGAGCCCAGTTAAGTGCTGAGGCTCTCACTGAAAGTTATCTCACCCTAGCAACACTGGATTTGCCATTAGGAAAATAAGGGAAACACAGCACAGAAACTTCTAACAATCAGGGTGCCCACCTGACCTGGAAATAAGAAATCTGTTTGCTTTTCAGAACTGACAAACCCCCCAGGTGGGGGAAACAGGTTTCTAGGATGGGAATAGGCAGCTCACTCTAATTCTTTCATTCCAACTTTCTAAATATTTTGCTTTGACTTGCTGTATTAATTTGCAACTTTTTACCTCTTTCTATTTTTGCACGTGCAGATTTCTCCCGACACCTTCTGCTTTGTTTTTAAAGAAGATAAAGGTGAAAAGACATGCTTTAAGAATTACTGAAAAAGCATGGAGGAATGTGGGGGGAGCAAGTCACATAACAATGTCAGGAAGAGAGCATTTCAAAGTAAGGCAGAATTGCTGAATCAATTGTATTGCCAGTTTCAATTCTCATGGTTCATAATTTCCAAGAGATTGATTTAGCAGCCTTTCCAGTATTTGGAAACATAATGACTCAATGTTACATTTCCTATGTTGCCCTTAGGCCATTTCACAGGATACGAAATGCTCCCTGGGCACCCCCAGCTGACCATCATATTGGGGTCCTGCACGGAAGTGCCCTGATGTGTTTCTCTTGGAAGGATAACCACATAGCTTCAGGCACCTGAGCTGCCAGAGAGACTGAAAACTTGAATTATCAATTATTTTTCTCTCTCTCTTTCTCCCCCCGGTCCTCCATTCTTCAAGAGCTGCTCAGTTGACCTGACAAGGTATTTCTCTTAATTCCTAGGGAAAAAAGATCTGATATATTTTCATATGAATCTGCCAGTCTCAATTCATCTGCTTACTACAGTGCAAGTAAATTGGTGCACTTGCTTCAAAGAAAGACATTAAGCCCACTTAAGCAACACATTTCCCCAGAGGGCCACAAAAGAGATGTAGAGAAAAAACCCTCTCCCCTTTCCTTCTCTGGCAGAAGGCTTGGCTGAAGACAGGGAGAGATCATGTTAGGTTTGAGGCAGGGATTAGATCTGCACGAAATCTTTTCCAGTTCGCTTGATCCTGAGCTGGGCCAAAGCACTCAAGTTTCCTCTTCACATGGGACCATGCCTAGGCCTGAAGAGGATGGTTCCAGTCTAGCGGCAGATCAAAGTTATTTCAAGAGATTAAAGTTACTTCAAAAGAGCCACTTCTCATAAACCAGCTGGTATGACCTGTTAAAGTAAACACATTAAAGAAATTTTTTTTAAGTTTTCTGCCATCTTCTCTGCCTCATCCAGGGGCAACATGCAATAAATCTGTATCAATTCCAGACTTGTATTTCAGACATTCCAGACTTGTATTTCAGACGTGGAATTTATATATATCATAATATAATATAAAAATACAATATATTTATATTTACTTTCAAATATTTGAGGAGGGTATAGAAGGAAAATGTAGAAAATGAAGGAGAGCACATATCTGTGGAAAGACAGACTGCAATGGGGATTATTTTAGGGAAAATTTTATACTAGAAAACCTTTATTTCAGTTGATGCATATACTATGAATGATACAGTCAGTAAATTTGAGGAAAATTACTCTGGCAACAAAAGCCCTCATGCCTTTGAAACATGAACACTTTTGAATAAGCCTACATCTGCTGCAATTAAAAAGAAAAAAGTGGGGTTAGCTGACAGGGATGGAAGAGAGTTAGTATTTGGAATGAGCAAAAAGAAACGTTTTTTTCTTTTTTTTTTTCATCCAGACGCTCTCAGTGTGTACCTACCTTAAATGGCTATTTCTTATTTCAGGAGATGATGCTGTCACCACTATTTCAGGATAATTTACCAAATGTTCATACTAGAAAAACCAAAAAAGACAAAAAGTCATGGAAATTGATTTTTTAAAATACTAAAAAGCCACTACAACAATATATGAAAAATAACATCTTTTCACTTGGTGCCGAGGACTGACCTGCGAATGTGAATAATAAGGGATAATTTCAACACATATATTGTAACCCCGCTTTGGTTCCACAGTCTCCATAAGTATTTCATGGGGTTTGGTTTTTCATATGGACACAGTTTTTATTGAGATGCCACCAGCCTTTCAGAAGTTGATATTTAAGGATCGTGGTCCCCAAGTTCAAAAATGGTCCATCACATCGAGTAGGAAATTAAGCAAAGGTGGCAGGAGGCCTGCATGGATGAGCAAGGAGCTCTTGATTGAACCTGGACATAAAAAATTGGACAATAGGTGGAAGCACTGACAGGTGGCCCAGGAGGAGTACAGAGCTGCTGTCACATCTTGTAGAGATGAGGATAGGAAAGTCAAGGTCAACCTGAAAGGAATGTGGGATGCAAAGGGAAAGAAGAATGTTGTTCACAAGTATATAAACAGCAAAAGGAAGACTAGGGAAAACATGGACCAGCTGCTGAATGGGCCAGGGGAGCTGGTGATAAAAAATACAAAATAGGCCAGGGTATTAATCTTCTTTGACTCAGTCTTTATCAGTAAGAAAATCCTTCAGGAACCCCAGGCCCCTCAGACCACAGGCAAAGGAAAGGAAAACTTATCCTTCACAGAAGACTAAGTTGGAGAGTGCTTAAAGAACACTGGATGTACATAAGTCCATGGGGCCTGATGAGATGCACGCATGGGTGCTGAGGGTGTTACCTGATTTCAGTGCAAGGCCATTCTTGATAATCTTTAAATAATCATGGTGACTGGTGTTGAGGAACGTATTCAGTGCAGGTAGCTCGGGGGCAGCTGCAGTGGGAGCTGCAGGTTGAGCGCTGGATGGGAATCCAAGGCAAGAGGCCAGGAACTGCCAACCCTTGGCACAGGGAAGGGCACAGGGACTGGACACTGAGGCACTGATGGAGTACATGAACCCCAGACTTTCCCACTCTTATATTACAAGGATATAAAAGCTCAGGGTTTCCTCTGTTTGGAATGCCTTCTCAGAGGGCAGCTTGAGCTGTTATTTTGTTATTGCACCAATTTAATTGTTTTAAGAACTGGAGCATCAAAGACTCTGCTATGGGAGACATGGAGTTGATCCAGTAAGGAAAACTGACCTGACTGTGTGAGTGTGGGGTGTGTGGCTGCAAAAGGGCTTCAGTGCCAGCTTAGGTGGTACAAGTGTGGAAGTGGCTCCTGGATGGTCAAACAGGGGAGTTTCTCTAACACTGGTACTGGTGATCAAGAATTGGAATAAAGCAGACGTCACACTCAGCTTAAAAAATATTCAATTTTAGCTACATCTATGCCAGCATCATTTATACCAACCAAACAAAATAAATTTTATATTTTAAATTATTAATAAAGGAAGTTCCAGTTCATTTACTCTCACATGATAACAAAAAAACTGAAATAAACCGTGTTAAAAGATATATCAAATTAAGGCAGGAATACATTTTTCTCCATAAAATGAATAGGAGTCTGGCTTTTCATTTCAACACCAACCATATGTGTATAGTGATAGTGAATAATGTCAAACACTGCCAGAGTCTTCATGGAACATAAAAAGGTGCTGCTTCAAAATAGACTGGCAGCCTTTCTGTGAATTTTATTGCTTGCCTTTCTAAAACTGAAGTGTTAATCCACTTGGGGACTGTTGCAATTTTTTTGTTTGTTTGTTTAATTTATATGGATAATTGCTTTAACAGCAGTAGCTCTAATTGTAGCAGATAGCAAGGTCACAGTTTTCCTCTTTAAAAAAAATTCCAGCTGAGAGAATAGAAAGACATTATAAAAGAATTTAAATTAAAGGTACTGAAAACTTCCTATCATAGTATATTTCATTGATGTTCTCACTGAATGAAGAGAGAGAAAGATAACATTAATTTTTGAGATTAGCATGCAATTTTGAGGAAAAAAAACCCCATAACCACATGAAGGAACCATACAGACCACAAAGTATTATTTCTAGCCTAGGAGATCATCTGCTCTTCACCAAAACAAAAACTTGGTTTCCTGTTTCGTATTTGCCTTTATGCTGATGTGCTGCTTAACCAGAGGCAGGTGAGTGACAACAAAAGCTTCAAGTTTAGGCAATTAAATGACCTCCTAACATCTGTGCTACATTTTGCATCCTTTCTCATCTTGTGCCCTTACTCTATATTGGTAAAGTAACTGGCCAAAGAAATAGGAAGTGGAAGTAATTCACATTGCCAAAGACTGTCCTGAAATTTTTGTAGGAATATGTTACCTGCTCAGGCTCTCCCAGTTTTGCAAGCTACACTACACCATCAACTTCTTCATCCTCTGAAGAGGCAGGTAATGACAGAGGGGGTCTTTAGCTCTTTCTCTTGACCCATCCTCCATCTCCATAAAGCAAGCACTAGTGGCGACCTGTAAGGCCAACCTGGATGGTGATACTCTACCTCCTCTGCCTCAGTGAAATGCCACGGACAGAGAGCATAGCACTTCCACAAGAATGTCACTGGCCAGAGGCAGAGCACAATGGTATGGACACTAGCACATTTCTTGCAAATTCAGCTCAAAATATTCCTAATCAATTACAGGAGCATTTTACACTGATTCTAGGCATGCAACTGAAATTAAGTCATGCCAGCTGTATCAGCTAAAGAGGAATATATTTTTAAAGGACAGATAAAGACACTAGGCATCTGGGTGGCCTTTAGAGGAATTGCTATGGCAATCCTAATACCGTTCAAAGGCTCAGGATCAGATGTCATTAAAATTTTAACCAGCTGCATATTTAAGGCACTTCTGCTAGGCATACAGGCTATACCTCTCTAGCACTCTAAGTGCAATTTCTTCTTTTCAGCTAGCATGTAGCATATTTAATAGTCTATTATATATCCTGAGGTAGTCCAAAGTCATATACAGCATTATTTATGAAATCCTGATTTGCAGCTCAGTATCGCTTTCTGGCACATCACATATTAACATAAGATGGCTGCTGACTGCATGTCTTTTGAGAAAAATATTGCCAAAAGACAGAAACATGTAACTACTTGAGTTTACTACATTAGAATATAGAGAGTTTCATTACATTTCTACTTTTCACTTTATGCTCCAGCAAGTGGGACACAAAAAGTGAAATTAATTCTGGATAGTTGTTCATGTACTTGGTGACAGCACTTTGCAGAAGGAAAGAAAGGAATAATGAAGAAGTTAGGTCTCACTGTTACAAGGAGATAGAAATATTTTCTTCGCAATAAAACGGAAAGTCAGTGGCTGGAGGCCAAATCACTGTCTGGAGAAAAGAGAAAAGGAGGAAGGAAAGAAGAAAGGAAAAGAAACCACTGAGTAATTGGTATATAGTTGACAGAATTGTTGATCCAGAAAAAGAACAGATAAAATATGTATCTTCAAAGAAAAGCATAAATGAAGAAGATAAGAAAAGTTTGAATATGTATCTGCTGGATATCATCTTTGGATATTTTATGTTTTGCTCCCCATTTAGAGAAGGCCTATTGTCATCAAGCTTTCACATGAGAAGGTGTGAATGTAAATTAAATCCTGTGATAAACTAGAACCTAGAAAAACTTCTGCTGAAATTGAGTTTTGGCTGTGAAATGAATACAGGATCAGGATGTGATTCAGTTAGCAGATTTTTTTCTTAACCATCTGTTCCATGTCTTGAATTAATATTAGAGTCTTCCCTTGAGTGGTTTAGGAGTCTTAAATATTTCTGCTCCAAGAAAACAGCCAGAACAACTATCAGTTAGGATTGTCCCCGATCAACATGAGCGGTGTCCAAAAACCTTTGCTCAGGGTAGAAGCAGCAGAAGCACCCAACAATATGTCTCTTCTCCAAGGACAGTGCAGATTAGGTTGTGCAGATGCCAGGCTTGTAAAGAGAAGAAAAACAGGTTATTATTGCCTTCTGATACCACATCAAACATAGAAAAGGGGCAGGGGAGCAGGGGGAGGGTAGAGAAACACATTCATTTTAATAGCTTTTTCTAGTACAGAGGTTGTTATTATTGTTACGGAAGTTCAGCTAGATGATAAAATATAATTTATTATTTGCAACTTTTTATTTCAGGATCTTTTCAAAGAGAGCAATATTAATGAGGATAACTTGGTTCAGTCTCCTTCTCTGGAGACATTCAAAACCCACCTGGCCAGAATCCTATGCACTCTGCTCGAGGTGAACCTGCTTTATCAGGGATTTGGAATGGATGGTCTTCAGAGGTCCCTTCCAATCCCAATTATCCTGTGATTCTGTGAACCCAGCTGCACTAAAATATCTAGCAGTTGAGTTCAGTTTTCTTTAAATATCATTATGGTAATTAAAGATTAAAGGGCAAGATACCTAATACATATGTAGTGTCAAAATATTATGTCTTGATTCCAGTCAGGACCGGGTTAATTTTTGCAGTAATTAGGAGGGGGTATATCTAGGACCCAGAAGCTATTATATGCCACCTCACCTCATTGCTGGGGGCAAGAGGAAAGGAGACTCTTCTGGAGAGAGGAGGGTCCTGATGGTTCACTAAACATGGTGGAGGGAACATTTGGGTGATGCTGGTTCTGAGCAATCAAATGTGATTGTTCCCCTCTCTTGTGCTTTTGTTATTAATGTTGTTGCTGTTACTGTTCGCTTTCTTATCTCATTGCTGTTTCCAGCAAATTGTTCTTTTCTCAACCCATGATTTTCACCTTTGGTGCCTCTCCAGCCACCTTCAGGAGGAGGAGGAGGAGGAGGAGGAGGAGGAGGAGGAGGAGGAGGAGGTGGAGGAGGCGGAGGAGGGGAGCAAGCTAGTGACACGCAGTTTGGAGAGTCTCAGTGGGAGCACTAAACTAGGGAGTACCTTTTCTAAACCACGAGATACTAGTACAAGTTCAGATCTTCATTAACAATTCTGTGTCATACATTTAACTTGTAAAAGATCAGCCATTCACTTCTGTGCGTAACATCCCCTAGAGAGCTCCTTCTTGCTGTGACCTTCCCATTACACTCTAAGAGGTCGCAATCATTAGTTAAGCCCTCGCCACTGCATCCTTAATGGAAACCATAGAAGCACAGCCTAGACTATACCTCAGTTATGAATTTCAGTGTGCTGAAACTCAGTGCCAACTTCAAGAATAATGTAGAGGTCAACATCTTTTACCTTCTGTGGCAGTAACCATGGGTTGTCCCTTCATTAGAGAAGAGATGCTGTAGTAGTGAAGCCCACATGGTGACATCTTCCACACTCATGGGATTTTCAGTCTGCCCTAAATTTTGTAAAGTTTCCTGGAGCTCTGAAGAATGATGTGAAGATAGACAAGATAGGCAGAGTTTCTGTATTTCTTCTGAAGGTTTTTCAGCATATCATGGCACTCTATTAAATGTTAGGTGAATGAATACTGTGAATACCTAGCATCTTGTCCTTTTACAGTTAATAAGCAACAGTAGCCTCTTTCCTGTTCTTCACTTTATCTTAACAGTGAGTTTGCCTCTGTAAGCTCATTCCTTTCATATTTAATTTTCTGAATTGTTTCCCTGGGTCATCCTTGCCTAACAGAGAGTATTAGGAAGTATCCATGCCTTAAAAGTCAGGCCTGTGAATGTTCACAGGATGCTGACTTCAACTGGGTTTTAGTTCTTTTGCAACCCAAGAGTCTTTAAGCTGCTAATGTCCACAAAATGAGACTGTAGTGGTAATGAGGATATGCCGGACTTAGGCACTGAACTGGTGTGAAACCACCAATAGCTGTGGCTGATTTGTCTTATTTCCATTTGTCTATATTGTACATAGTGGATTTTGCTTCTGACACTTCTTAAAAGGTGCAACTGACATTTTAACTAAGAACAATTAGGAAAGTTTGGGATTCCTTGCATATCTTTCAGTTGGTCTAAGCTTTAACATTAGACTGATTTACCTTTGTAGCCCTACAGGAGAGAACTATACAAGCAAAGCGTTCCTAGACACCTAGGCCAAAATTTCGTTACAATATTAATCTCTTCCTGTAATTTTTCTTCTTTCTCTTCCTTATGATTACACATCAAATGAAACCAAGACTGTGAAAATAATTAGTTTACCTACAAATCCTGTGACAGATCTCTGGCAAGAGCAGGTACAAAACAACTTAAAAATTATTCATCTCAGCTTGGAACCAATTTTAACAGATATTGAGAGCTTGTGAATATAGTATCATCAATCATATAATCATGACAATATCATATTATCAGCGATACAAACAACATCGTATGAGTACCCAGAAAAATATCTGACTGAATTTGCTGAGATGCTGTATTCAAAAGTATGGAATACTTCTCCAGTATTTGCTGCTCATCCTCACAGGACTGTTTAATTTGAATAACAAACCCCACAGAGCACTGGGGGCACAAGGGCTTAAGCCACTTATACTCCCAAGAAATATTCCTGAAGAGTAACTGGAAACACCGCTTCGCAGAGGTGTGGCAGATAATCTGAAATACCACTTTTCTGGCATACTTCTCTCACTGGGGAGCTAAAACTAAGGGGTATTACAGAATTCTTACCATCCTACTTTGACGTGTATTCAGTGAATTTCATAAGCTTGTCTTCATAAACCAGTAGGTTATTGACTTCCTTTGCCATTTAACTGAATTATTTAAACTGAGAAAGAAAAATTCTTTAAAGCGTGACAAATTACAGTTTTTTAAAAAGTCACATGAAAAGTCACATCATCTTTTGCATGATTCAAAGGAAGTACAGCATCTGAACTAAGCCATTTGTCAACAATTTAGCCTAAATATTTCATTATGAAGATTCTCCCAGAATTCTGAATAAATCTCTTCCTCCCCACATTCACAGTGGTCATTTCAGAGCTATTGAACTATAGAAGATCTGACATTCACCTGTCTACTTGCTCCAGCAGCAAGTGCTGACAGTGATGAAGTGCTTCATGGCAGTGAAATCTAACGACTGCACAGCTTTATCTCACTGAACATTGATCGTGATTGGGAATTTAGGGCATTGTAAGAGAATAATAAATATTTCAGAGTTTTCTTAACAAATTGACAGGGCTAAAAACATGCATATGATATTTTGGATTAAAAGGTCTTCATGTATTGCACAGCAGGGAACTATGATTATTGAAAGCTCTAGAAAGTACTTCTGATATCCAGAATTAGGCCTCCGAGAAAACAGTATTATTATTTTTCTTCTACTGTCTTTACTTAAAAAGTGACAAGTGGTCATGAATTCTTTAAGGAAAAGTATTGACAGGCTGTATTCAAAGGCCTGGCATTTGCCAGCATGCTAACAGATTCCCCACTAAAAAAAAAAAAAGTCTTTAAAAGTAGGTATTTTCGTTGTTGTTGCAATATTCAAATGACTATTCTTCTAGCACAAATGGTTAGGATGAATGGGTGACTTCTCACTCTTTCAAAAAAAACGGATTGAAGAGAATTAGCAGTTGCCCAGAAGTAACCTATTTTTCTTACTTACTGTGTAGTTAAAATAGAGATGTTTTCCCTTCAATGATTTTAAAGAATCAAGCTGATCTTTCACAAACACAAAGCTTTTAAAGCTTGTCTGCAAATCTGACAAATGTTATTTATACAGTAATACTCAATCAAAGGAAGTAATGCAACCTCTGAGGAGTGAAATAAACTGGAAATTACAATAAATGTCTTTCTTTTATAATAGTCTTCTTTGGGATTATGATGGTGTTTCCTAACTGTAAAGACAGAGTCAATAGCCGAGGCATAGCTTTTACATATGAGCTTATACTGGATAGAGAACTCAATCAATCAAAAGATACAGTTCTAAAACCATTGTCATCACAATATTGTCATAATTTTATGTGGTGCATTTTTTATCTGGGCTTTTATTTGCTATATTTCATTACTATTTATCTCCAAAACTTAACTTTAAAATAGTTTATGTATGATATAGTATATTCTAGTATCTACAAATGAATTTGGCTCTTTAATCAGTAGCCCATGATAACTACAAAAGGAAAACAGAGGAAGCTTTGCTTCAGGTCGAGTTTTCCTGTAAACTGAGAGCACATGTTGGCAAACACTTTCTTCTTTTTTCCTATTTCCATTCATCCATTTTTTTAATAGCACAAGAAAATCTGCATTCAAGGAAAACCAATCCGTGTCACGTCTTAAAGAAAAATAAATCAGTAATCAGGCAATGCATTTCTGGGCAAATATAACAAGCCTGCAGTGGCACTGAAAGGCAGGGGAGCATAAGACAAATGGGTCAGAAATGTGCTGCTGCAGAGCCTCAGGAAAGTGAGCTTATACATACAAAGAAGTGCAGCAGTCAGACTTGCCTATGAGCTCAGGAGATCTTGTAGATATAATTAGGAGGTCATCAGCACCCAACGCAAAAGCTTCATGCCAATCACACACCTCATACCTATCATATACTTTACTGTTTCCCTACACAGAAAGTAATTTTCAACTAAGCAATGTAAAGGATTTAGAGAAGGGACAGCAAAGACCATCTCCACAAAAGCATGACAAAGGATTTTGTCATGAGGGGAAGCACATATTAGTGCCACCTTGGTGTTGGGACCCCAACTACTTCTGGTGCTGAGAAACCCAAATCTGGAGTATCCCATACTTCATCTGTGGATGGTGAGAGTTTGTGTATGAAAATCCACCGTGAACATTTACTCTTTAACTTCAATTGTCATAAACACAGGTTTTCACTGGTTGGCCCACAGCAGTTTAAGCGTTCTCCTTTGTAATTTCTACATGTTCAGGGAAACCAGGATCTGTTATTTGCCAAACAAGAATTTTAGTATCATCCTACTTGAAACACTGCGTGGCAGTTATTTTATAGCATAAGTATGAAGACCTTAGGTCTGGCACTTGTTTCCATTTGATATAACTGATGTGAAGTATGAGGAGGATCACATATTTTTTCTCAATGCAAAAGAATGAACATGCTTTTCTCCTGAGTAATCTGAGTTCATTGAGAAAGAAATGGGTGTTCATCTGGGATTTCTACAGTCATGTTCAATTTTCCTTGAATCTGCAATAGAAATGAAAGTAGTTTCAAACAATACAAACACATTTGGGAAGCCGCATCCTTTTATTAGTCACTTTATTATCAGTCAACTGCTGAATATTAGTGATGAAAGTAATTTAGGATCTTCTCAGCTGGTGAGAAGATACAGGTTGTGGTTACAGGATGTTCTGATTGCAGATGATTTTTGCAATGAATCTGGTGGTGATTGTAAATAATTTCTTTCAGTCTGTGTGAACTATGTTAATTTTCATATACCTGATTTCAGAGAAAATAAGATGTATAAGATAATTAATTGTAGCATCACATCATGATGCCATAATTCCTGCCCAGAAATTTTAAGTCTTTCAGGATAAACTTGGTTCTTGGGGAGATTTTCTGACCAATTTCCCAACCAAAGAGCCTTGATAAAAATCTGAACTTCAGAGCACTTCACATGAACTAGTAATCATTTTGAGGTCAGCCCTTCACTAATTTTTATATGTAATCCTTATAAGTAATTTGACCAGGAGCATGGTTTGTAAGGGCTGTGGGGTTTTTTGTGTTTTGGTGGTTGGGGTTTTGGTGGTGTTTTTTGGTTTAGTATAGTTTGGTTTGGTTTGGTTTTTTATTTGGGGCAGTGTGTGTGTGTGTTTGTTTTATTTTGGGGTTTGTTGTTGCTTTTGTTGTTTTGTTTTTGGGTTTGTTTTGTTTTGGGGTTTATTGTCGGTTTTTGGGAGGTTTTGGGGTTTTTTAAATTTTTTTTGTTTCATTTTGTTTATGTCAGTGGAATTGCAAATATATTCAGCAAATATAAAAAATGTATTGTGCTGATTTACCTAATTTTAAAGTCTGTTTATTTTTCCCCAGAATTACTTAAGTGTTAAAAAAATGAGTATGAATTTTGACTCACATTATCTAGATATATTAATGTCATAAAAATTAACCCAGTGTTGTTCAGAAATGTGACCACCCCTTAATTCACTAAGAATGTACTGCATGTAGGCCAGACCATAAGTTTTTTTTCTTGTGTTTCATTTCCAGGAAATATAGCATTTTGGTAGTGCAATATAGTGAAAAGTGAGAGAGCTGAGCCATGAATGTTACTCTAGTCAGAAAAAGAAGAGTCCTGATGAGTGGTTAAACCTCTTCAAGCTATTGTTCTTAAAATGGAGATAGACTGTGGATCCTAGCAACATGGGCAACTCTGGAAGCACATGTTTCTGTCATCCTTTGCACTCCCCACTTTAAGCTATATATTTTTATCCTTTGGCGTGGAAGTTCTGCATTTTTGCCAGACCCTCTTATATGTGTTGACTGTCAAATGCATTGCTCCATGACAAAACAATTGCTCAGGCTTCTTAACAGCATTCCTGTCAAAGCAGAAGAGAGCAGGGATATATCAATCCGGTTTGCAAATGAATGCTCTTGACACATGTCCTTGTGTTCCTATAAAGTAGGAAATTGCATACTGAAAGGCTTTAATATAACTACATTTAGATTTCTAAAATGGAAGAAAAGGTAACTTTTAATTTGTCAGACTGTAAGGAATTGTCAGGACTTCCTGAATTTCAACAAGACAATTCTGTCCCTATTTTTTCCATAGTTCCCATTACAAGGACTTCTGAACCCTCTCATCATGCAGGTCAGTCAAGGTGCCATACTGCAAATGCTACATGCCTGCTTCAGTATGGAAATTTCTGTTCACTTTGTAAGCAGAAAATGTTACAGCATTACCACCTAGTACCAGCACCAGCACAAATTAGTTCAGAATTAGCTACAAAGGGGTCACAGAAGAAGTGTGCTGGAGGTTTCCCCTGCTCCCTTGCCCTTCCAAGGGCCTGTCTTGCAAGTATACCAAATGCTATCAGGCACTGCCAGCCAGCTGGCACTGTGATGCTGTGTCTACTTTTCTTTTCAGAACTCACTTCTTGTGCTTACAGAGGCTGTCATATTGAAGGGGAATATGCAAAGACTGAAAATATCAGTATTAACCACTACAGCAATTCTGAAAATTCTGTGGTTAAAATTAAACAGTTTTCTTTACATTTGCCCTTTTCTCCGGATGGAAAAAAACCCAACATCACTTGTTACATCTTACTTATAGAGAAAATACTGAAACATATGTACATTTTTTTCCACAGAAAATCTTTTAATCCAAACAGGAATCCCAAACAAACTGACTGTCATCTGAATTCTGTGGAAGATTGTAAATACGAAGTGAAAACCCTGCACAGATAAGTTTTGTAGGTAGAACTGAGCAATATGGTTTGGAAAGTAGATCAAAATTGCCTTCAAATCCTGCTTATCTCAGTTATTAAAATGCTTTATTTCCAAAATAGCAACTAGCAATGATCTATATGGAGAAGTAAAAGTTTGTAAAATGTCACCCATTGAAACAATCAAAGGAATTTCAAGGGTGCAGTTAAAAGGCACAGAACATGTTCTTTGATAGCTTAGAAATGAAAAATAGATTTTAAAACAGATTTATGTGGGGAAAGGGGGAATAAAAATATATAATAAAAACAAAGAATATACACTGAGATTCCTGCCTTGTTATCAAGACCAGCTGAATCTAGCACAGTTTCAGCTAAAACCCTGAGTTATTCTAATATGTAAGAGAGAATTTAAAAATAAAATTAGAGAACCTTACAGATTTTCATTTCTACACTCTTTGGGATAGCCTTTCCTACTGCTTTAAATTAATGTGGAAATGAAGGCTGTAAAGCATCAAGTCATGCAGGATAGAGCAGAGGACACCAGTGCTGCTGCCAACTCAGTGGAAAGGGCAGCCCTGCAGAGTTTGCTTGTTCTCGACCAGCTTGAGCTGGTCACCACAAGGAACCCTCTAAGACTGCCCCATGGCTCCCTCCAGTCACTGGAAAGTGAGGGTGGAAGGAGAATTACTGCATGCATAAATCTTGTTTGTACTGGTTCTGGGGGAGGGCTTGAATGTCTTCCAAGAGCCTAGAGATGCACCAAAGCCAGGGTGTAAACTGTATGAGAATCAAATGTAAAATAAATATTGAAGACTACTGACTTCAATAGAAATTAGCTCTACTTCACCTGGTCTAGATACCTGATTCAAGTCTCAAAACTCTAGGTTTAGCTTTGAGACATAATCCTCCCATAATCGAATGTCTCTCTAATAGGGTCAAAGTATACACACCTCTTGACAGAGACAGAGAAAATAAATGAGTTACAAGAAAAGAGTTTTCTCATTTTCCTGTAGTCAGGTACTGCTCAATGAACAGCTAAATCCAGTGCTAAAATGGTGAGAGAATTTATGCCTTTGTTCTGTTGAAAGTAACAGCAATCAAAAGCAACTACATTTTTACTGGTTCAGAAGCCACTGCAAGAGCAGTGAGAAAGCCAGGGGGAAGCTACTGGTTCATGTGATGAAAGATGAACACTGTATCCATCACTTTTCATAATGGAAACAGAACAGAGTTTGTGATTGCTTACAGTCTCAGAAGTACAACACAACAATGAAATGCTATGCTGCATTACAGGTGCTGTCTCTTCACAGTGCGTGGAAAACGTGTGGGAGGTAAGACAAAGTTGGGAATTTCAACAGAGCAGGGAGTTGCGTTCCTTAATAGGCTTCACCCTCCCTTTCTCGCTTTGTCACAGCTGTCAGCTCATCTCAAATTATGGAAATGCTTTCAATATGTCTTTCTGCATTAGTGTGTCATTAGTTTTACACTTGGTTCTTTCATGAGTGGCTCTTAATTACTGCAATTTTGTGCTGTGGTCTTTGATAAACATACACAGACTTCCTTTTTCATGCTTTAGTCCTATTGAATTGAAGGCAATGACTCCAGCAGCTGCAAATGAAGTTAATACAGGACAAAAATAACCCACCTAACAGATTATTAGGTACCCATCATGGATCCCACTTTTGTTAAATTATTCAGGCTTTGATATGAATTAAAGAAAGGTAAATGTCCAGCAGAGAATCACAGAATATGCTGAGTTGGAAGGGACCCACAAGGATTATCGAGTCAAACTCTCAGCCTTGTGTAGGACACACCAAGAACCAGCATGTGTGGAGGGAAAGGAGAACAAAATAAGACTTCATTGCATTTTATTTGGACTGAGTTGTGGCTTCAGTCCAGTTTCCTGGGCAGTTCTCTGCTGCATGAGTAGGTGTCAGAAGCCCGTGCCTGCTTGCCAGCATGAGTGGCCTGCAGGCATAGCTGTAGCTGTGTAACACTTGCAGAGATGGACAAGGGGTGATACACTTTGCTAACTCCCAATAGACCAAATCAAAACGCTGAACAGAAAAAATATTACAAAAACAATTATTGTTCAGAGGATATCTTCCAGGTGACAGCTTCAGAACAAGTAAGTTCAAAGGCAGAGTGACTCTAACTAAAGGTGATACCCATAGGAGAGCTCTATTTCCAGGTTTTTGTTGGTTTGGGGTTTTTTGTTTGTGGTTTTTGTTGCTGTTGTTCTGCGTTGTTTGTTGTTTTGTTTTTTTTTCTGATCCATGAAGATAAATTCCCTCTGCTAGTGCTGTTTCCCTTCTATTTCAGGCAGAAATCATGAAAGTCAAAAGCATGCAAAGGTTTTATATGACCAAATTAATTACACTCTTAAGCCTGTCAGAGGGACACTTAAAGTGTGAGATCTACACAGTGGTTGGTAGTGGTACACTATGTAAGTATACACAGAGAACAGTTTTCTGGAATATATATGTATTTTGCTACTGAATTCTCAGCTTTAAATTTCTAAACCTTGAACCATTCAATTGCACTTCAAATTGGAAGGGGACTGAGCTGCAGAACTCATTGATCTCAATGTGAACTGCATGGCAGGGAAGGATATACTCCTCTACAAATGTATATATACTTGTCCAGTCATTTCCTGTCTTTTAGTATTTCTACTTACTGAAGTATTTTATGTAAATTGAAATGATTGGAAGTTTCTGGAACAGAAATTTTGCTAATGTTCATATTCCTGTGATTAATGTTTCCAAAATTTGCAAGAGATTTGATGCTATCATACTACAGATAAAAGCATTATCTCTGCAAACCTGGCCTCCTGAGATCCTAAATTAGAATTTAGTCCTATTAGAGGATGAAACACAAATACAATATAAGAAAAAAAATCACACCAAGATTTTTTGTTACTAGGGTCCATTGAAGCCCACAAACAGACTTGGCAGTCTATTGTACATGGTGTAAACACAGGCCAAGAAGTAGAATGGATCTCAGGGACCTATTACCCATGTGCCAACTAAGAGAAAGGAATAAAAGGAAGATGAATTAGACAGCAATGGCAAGCAGAATCCACTCAGACAACTGTATAAGATGCTTGTTTAAAAATATAACAGGAGTTTGGCAGTGGTATCTTTTGTTGATGATGAAAGAAGTGTGATGTGTATGGGGGTGAGCTCAGCTCCAGAAGAGCAGAAAAGCAGGATTCACAGTAGGAAATACAGAAAGTGGGTGGTTAGCATGGTGCTGAGTTCCTAATTTTTGTTTACTGAAAGTACATAATTAAAAAAAAAATAGCAAGATCTGTTTTGGATTTGCCTAGGTTTCTAATGGCTGTCATCCAAACTCTGACTTCTATCATGGCTTCCACTGAATTAATTAAGCTTCTCAAGTCAAAAATAAGGAATTCCCAAATTTTTCCTCTCACATTAAATATAATTGCCTTTGTCAAAAATGTGCACTTCATGTGAGTTACAATCTATTTGATAAAACTTCAGGAAATTGCACTATACGAAGTGGAGCATGTGCTGCAGTCAAAGGTTACTCTAAACAGACAGGGACCTTCCATAAATTATGGCTGTTAATTGAAACTGGTATTGCTGAAACGGGGAGGATTTCTGAAGGGTCAATGAATGGTGATGGTGATGTTGATATTTAATAGTATCCTGTTTCCAGGAAAGGCATCTTGACCTCACAGGTTTTAGCAGGTTGTCAAATTGAATTGCTTTGGTTAAACTTTGAGCTGCAAACTGATTGTTCCCATGATCAAAAATATACTAGTTGACAAAGCAAGCCTTGTTTGATTCCTTTGACATTTTTTCAAAAACAAATCCTGTGACTGGAAACATTTTGCACCAGCTTCTGCCAGCAAGGTGCTCTGAGCCATTCTGACTCTGACAGCAGTTTCCTAGCTTAAGTGATGATTGTATCCTCACCTTTTCTCAGTAACAAGTTGATGACCTATTTTCCAGGGTAAGCAGTAGATTTCTTCCTGATTTTTAATACTTACCTGCATAACCATGGCATTGCAGCGGGTCTGGGCATGGACCCCACTGGGGTAGGCACTGGTGCACCCTGTCACTACACTTCTCCGTCCTCTCTTTGTGTGACATTTGGCCATATCAAATAATCCTTTTCTTCTCTAGGTAAAGGAAGACACGCAAAACCTTCACAGCAGTTATTTCTCTCTGTCATCCTGCATTTCTTCAAGATCTCCTGTATTTCTTGCTAAGTCTGGAAGCACAACTTGCCTATTTGCAAATGTAGTGCCATAGTTGGCCATGAGGTACCAACAGCACAAGAAGTGACTGTCAGGTAATCTCCTGTGACCCAAGTGCTGGCACAAATTAGAGGAGCAATAGGGTAACTGCTGTGTGTACTCATCAGCTGAGTGAGACTAGCAGAGCACTTCTTTCATCACTGTCTCCATACAGTTTTGCTAGCTCCATGCCATTCAGAAGAAGTGAAGATATGGCCTAAAAACCTCTCACAGCCCCACTGTGGCCTGTTAGTAACCATTGTTCCTATTCTCTTGCTCTACAGATACAGGCACTGTCAATCTTGCAGCCTTCTCTAAGCCTTTCAGATGTGGACTGTAGTCCCAGTAACAAAGCTTACCTAAGTGGATAGTTCTCAGTCCTACTCTCACAACAGCTGCAGAAATCCTGCTGCCTGCAAAACTGCTCAGTTCAAGCAACCTGCCCCCCTTCCCCTGAAGCTGGGAGCAGCCCCTTTCTAAACTCAGCAATCACCACCACCTTACCAGGGCTGAAGTTTTTATAAAGAGCTCATAAATGCACATAGGAAAATTGGCTTTAAATTTTTTTAAGCTTTCAGTATAATAATGTCCAGTAAGCCAAATCCTTTGCATTCATAATATGCTTTCTCCTAGATGATGATTTTTACACCACTTTTCCAAAAGTAGATCTTACCCATGCCACAACAGCAAAGACACTACAAAGCTTTTGAGAAAATTTAGGCAATTCAAGTGATCTCTCGTGTAGCTTTAATCATACAACTAATGTCATCCAAATGACACTCATCCCTTACTCTATTCCAATTTCCTGCAAAATTCCATTTTAATAAAAAAACTCCCTGCAGAAAATCTTAAAAATCCTCCATTAAAGCCTTCTGTAAAGACGGGTTCATCTATAAATGGCCCACGACATAGTACAAATTCCTTCAGTCTTACTCTCAAAATGAGGGCAGATGAAGAGGCAACTGTGATTCACTCATATGGCTGAATGACAGTGGTACAGATTTCAAAAATCCTTTCTAAAATTAGCACTTTTAAAAAAAGAAATTATCATGGAAGTATGGTTTATGTAGAGTATGGCCTACTGCAGTCTATCTTATCAATCTGATTAATTAATCCTATTTAAGAGCAAATAGCACTTTCTGAATCACTTCATTTTCATAGAGACCTTCTTCGATATAGAAGTGAGCCTGTGTATCAAAATAACATAAACATATCCTGCTTTGAAGGACTGCTTTTCAGTTTCTCAGAAACTAATTGGAATTTTAGAAAAGGCAAGTGGTTCTAACATGTTTTATCTCTTTATGCCCAATGAATCTCATCCATTCAAGGTGTATGAGAAAGAACAGTTCACATCAAATTTTGTTGGAAGACAAGATGGAAAATACTAAATAATCATAAGTTAACTACTACTGCAACTGTGGTACCGCTTAGGCTTCTATGTCAAGTAGCAGAAACTTTATGCCACACCAATGCTGCACGAAATCATATTAGCACTGTGCTCCTTCTCTAGTCCTGAAATGCTCTCAAAAACTGTTTGGAAGTAAGGTTACAGCTTTATGTGGTCTGACTCATGTCAAAATTTGGTAAGTGAACACAGAAAGATGGTGTGAATATGCCACTGTGGTGATAGGGAAAATCTCTCTAATTCCAGAGACATGTAAAACACAATCTGTATTACTGACACTACTGTGTGAACTCTGAAATTGCTACAGTAATCTGGAGTGTACAGCTTGCCATTACAAGATCACTTATTTTTTAGTTATAGGAAACCTTAGAGAATTTTATATTGAGTTCTAACAGGTGCTTCAGTCTTACAGGTATTCCTTAAGAGCTTCATAAAACTGTCACTTTTAGCTCATCCTAAATGTCAAATGCCACCAGCACTAATTTAATCAGTCACTTGCTGCCTTACAGAGTTTTTACCTTTACTGATCTGGTTTGAAAGCCTTATAATGACACAAATTTGGCATCTATTTGTTGCCACGACTATTGACCAACACATTCAGCCTGTTAAAATGACCCCCAGCAGAAAAAAAAGGAAGGATATATAGAGCACTAACTGAAGGAGCCATTTGTTCCCTTTCATGGGAAGAAATGTCACTGCCTAAAAAAACCCTCCAGACAAAACACAGATTCTCTTATATCTATAATCCAAATGGATAGCATATACACAGAACACTTTCTGTCAGTGTCAGTGACATTTGTCTTAGTACTTCTTCTTTTGTCATCAGGAAATTATTATTGCTCTTTGGTGCTTTAGACTAGGTTTGCAGGAACTGAAGTTCAGCCAAAGTTTTGTCTATAATTACCTGATGTCATTAAAAAAGCATATGAAAGGGGCAAATAAATTCACTATTCAATAGCAGTTTGATCACAATCCCAGGTTTTGACATCCCAAAGATGCAATAGCTTAGTTTATCAATGTAAGTATCACAGCACTTAACAGATAACTCTGGCCACACTGGTGGTCAACTCACTGTCGCAGTCCGGTCCTCGGCAGGTAACTGACTTCTGAACAACAGCAGCACAGCTGTTGATCTTAGAATTAACAATAAAAAGGCTTCTCTGAGATGCTCCATACCCCTTCTGCCTGCTCATTGTCTTGCCCCTGTGGCATATTTGCATCACTGAGTATCTTAGTGACTGCTGCAGGACAAGACAGGTCCTGGACAGGAGGTTTTTTTGCCCCTGTATTCACTCCACAGATGTTTTCCAATCCAGCAGAGGTTTTAGCTGTACAAACTACATGTGAAAACAAATTCATATTACCAAGTCAAAGAGAAATCAGTGGATTCAACCTATCTTTGAGCAGGGTATGGGGAAGGAGATAATTCAAGAGAGCCAGCATGTCTTCACTTCTTGCCTGACCAACCCACTGGCCTTCTACAGCGGAGTGACTCCATCACTGGCCAAGAGAAGAGCTACAGATATAATCTACCTGGACTTCTGTAAAGCCTTTTACATGGTCCACCACAACATCCTTTGTTCTAACTTGGATTTGATGGGTGGACTGTTCAGTGGATGAGAAGTTGGTTGGATGCTGGCATCCAGAGAGTAGCAGTCAACGGCTCAGGGTCCTGATGGAGACCAGCGACAAGAGCCATACTGGGTCCAATACTGGGACCAATGCGATTTAATTATCTTCATTAATGACACAGGTGAAGGGATCAAGTGAACTTTCAGCAAGTCTGCAAATGACACCAAGCTGAGTGGTGCTCATCTGAAGGATGGGGTGACATCCAGAGGGACCTGGACAAGCTCAAGAAGTGGGCCCATGAGAATTGCATGAGGTTTAATAAGACCAAGTGCAAGGTGCTGCATCTGGGTTGGAGCCACCCTTGGTATCAACACAGGCTGGGGGATGAAGGGATTGTGAGCAGCCCTGGGGAGAAGGATTTGAGGTGCTGGTGGGTGAGAGGCTGGACATGACCCAGCCATGGGCAGTCCCAGCCCAGAGAGCCAAACGTGTCCTGGGCTGCATCCAAAGCAGCGTGGGCAGCAGGGGAGGGAGGGGATTCTGCCCCTCTGCTCTGCTCTGCTGAGACCCCACCTGGAACACTGCATCCAGCTCTGGGGTCCCAGCACAGGAAGGACATGGATCTGTTGGAGTGGGAGGAGGTCCAGACCTGTTCAAAGGGCTGGTGCACCTCCTCTGTGAAGACAGCCTGAGAAAGTTGGGGTTGTTCATCCTCCAGGAGAAGGCCCCATGGAGACCTTAAAGAAGCATTTCAGTACCTCAAGGGGTCCTATAAGAAAGATAGGGACAAACATTTCTGCCAATTCTGTTGCAATAGGATGAAGGATAATGGTTTTACACTGTAATACAGATGACTTACATTAGATACAAGAAAAAGGGTTTTGTTTCAATGAGATTGAGTCCTGTGAGGCCAGGTTGGATGGGGCTCTGATCTAGTTGATGATGTCCCTGGTCACTGAAGGCAGCTGGACTAGATGACCTTTAAAGCTCACTTCTCTCTCACTAGACTGTTCCATGATTATATGATCTTCAGAGGTCTCTTCCCATCTCAGCCATTCTGTGATCGTGAACGATTCCATGAAATGGAATGTCTATGGAGCTAAGCACCCTTCCACTTCTTCAATGATTTTTCTCTCAGTTTCCAAGACTTTTGCATTCTTGTGACACTGAGCCCTTTAATACCTGCTGAATCAGTGAGTCCTGTATACTTCAGACCCAATTTTGGAGATGCATTTTAAATCTGGAAAGGTTTTGTGTTTCTGTTCTTGGCAATAAACTCAAGATGTCATAAGAAGGGACTGAGGGAAGTGGTAATAAAATTCAGGATTTAAAGAGAGTGACAGGCAAATGGCTTACAACAGAGCTGGGAACTAATGCAAAAAAATGCTGTAGTTCAGCAATTTTACACATCAGTGATACCATTACAGTGTCTAACTTCATATTTGTATGAATTAACTAGAAATACTCTGAAAAATAATTTTATCTGGTATATATGATTTTGGTTTAAATCCATAAGCTTGTAACAAAGTTTGTGTGAAATATTAAATTCATTGGCATGATGACATTAAAAGGAAATAGATTGCCCAAGTTCTCTAAATTTGTAATCACTACCTAAGTACAGCAGAAGCTAGAAATTGAAAGTGTGAGGGAAAGAAAGATGGGACAAGACCGTAGAAGTTCCTGCTGACTGCCAACTTTTTGTAATTGGGGAACGTTTTAACAAAAAGATAAATTCAGATGTGTGATAGCATTGGTACTGCCATTTTGTTTACCACTAAACTTCAAGTGTTAGTATTAAAGACGTCTCCCACATTTTGTACTCAGTTCAGAAACATAAAATCACAGTAACACAGCATCTTACTAGATATTTACTATGCAGGGTGGGACAAAACAACAGGAAAGCAAATGTAGGTACTTCAAGCTAGGATAAAAAGCAAACAAAAGAAAAAATATTTTAGTATTAGCTTGGCTTTTGGTCCCTCAGCCAAAGAGGTAAAGCAGCAGGATGCAGTGCTACAGAAATACTTCTTGTAATGTTTCACTTGTTTCCTGAATGGCACTATGAAGCATTCTGTATCCAGGGCATAAATCACATTTATGCTAGTCCTTCAGTTACTTTTTATTAAGTATTTTTCAATTTTTCCTTTCTCCCAGCAGTTTCTTTCCTTCTATTTCTTGTGCTATTTTTTCATATATAACTTTAATGTCTACTGTAATTCAATTTTGTGTTTAAACAGGTACTCTGTTTTCTGTGCTGTATCTTCTTGTTCCTTTCAAATCTATGCCCTTTAATTACTTGCTCTTGCCCTTACATATCAAGGCTAGTAAAATTGCTTATACACACAAAATCTTTCTACTTTAAATGCAAAAAAAAAAAAAAAAAAAAACAACCACACCATTTTCTTGACTCCTTCTATGTTTTCCCACACACTTTCTTTCCCATCACCAACCTGTATCTGGTCTTGTCATATACACAACATTTATGCTTTATTATTAGTGCTTCTTTTGCCTAGTGCCAAGCTCAAACCAAGAAGACTCTGATGAGCACAGCACCATGTCAAACCTAAAAGAAAAAGAAGAAATAGAGTATTTTCTTTGGTTTCTTGCATGCTACCTTCTTTGCCCACGTCCACATTTCTTTCAGAGTGGGCTCTCTTCTAAGAGAGTCCCAGGTTCAATCTTGATCTTTCTGGTCTCTTTCACATGTGAGGGCAAGGGATCTGCCCTTGCGCCTTTCCCTTAAACATAGTTTGACTGTGGCAAAAGTTATGACTGATACATTTTTACAAGCAAGACAGATCTTCCGCTACCAGCAGTTCTGAAGCGCACAACAGGGTTTCCCATTCAGTTTTACCAGAGACATCTCCCTATAACCTTTTTCGTTAAAAGCACCTGTAGTCTCTGGATGTTCTCCAGTAACAGCACATGCTGGAGGAATGGCTCATTGCTTGGTCCCAGTTAAACAGATTTGCTCAGCCTCATCAACAGAATATATTCAGTTGTAACTCATATTCATTCTAAATTTCCTACCAAGCAAAACCATTGCATGAATGCAACAAATAAATTGCCATAGGTGAACTTGGTTTCAGCCACACAGCTGTGGTTGCAAGGTTACATCAGCTGAAAACTACTGTCCAGAAACCTTTGTTTAAAGGAACTTCATCATTTAAAGCAGTGATGTGCCATGTAACAGTGCAGTATATGAAGCTACAACAGCAAACTAAAGCATCACAAAATGCACAAAGCACTAAAGAATCTGTGACACAAAGTTGTCAAAGATCCCACTTAGTTAAATAATAATAAAATTAGTGTCATGTCTAAAAAGAGAAGAGGAGGGACTAAAAATTGCCAGCTCAGCTATCACTTCAAAAAACATGGGCTTGCTGGTCAGAACTAATCAGGTGTGGACAGTCTATAGTTCTGACATTGCTCCAGATGACCCCAGCATTTGCCTCTGCAGGTACAAGTGGAATGCTAAGCAAGGTGAAAAGCTTTCAGGAAGAAAGTAAAGCAGAGTTCTTCTTTAAAAGAAGTTTTATCTTCCACAAACACCTATCTGGATCTAAATCTTTTCTATCTATCATGTCACCTATGAAACATTTTTTACTGGATTCTTCACTTTTTTCTTCAAGAGCTGGTAGCACTGAATTCAGACTTCACTGTGCCTGCTCCTAGCAATCAAGCACTAAATATTACGGTGTATCCCCATGCACATGATGCCTTGCACAAACTCAGGCTTCTGCTTCTTACACTGAAATTGTCCTTACCTGGTAGCAGGTGTAAGATTTGGTTTTGAGGTTGAACTACACCCAGCAGTTCTCTCTCTGGTCACTCACACTTCGACCACCACCTTCAAAGCATTTAGTTACCTTATCTTTTCTCTAGCTAATGGTGTATGGAGAGATGTGAAAAATAAGCAGAGTTTATTGCTCCATTATTACCCTAATCAAGAGTGAGAGCAAGTTATGAAGGCTTCCCAAATAACCAGTAGTAACAATGTTAATAATCTCAAGCACAAGCATTTTTTTTTAAATTATTCATTTTATTCTCTCCTTTTTTTTTTTTTTAATGAAATTACCTAAAGGCAATTTACCTGGTCTAAGTAAAAGCATTTGGCACCAATGTTAGCTAGAATATGCCTCTTTTCAATGGGACCCATTGAACCCATTGTATTCCTGGGATGTCCTTTTCAAAGGGGTGCTTACAGTGAGTGTGCCCAGATGTTGCAGCAGATGTATTTAATCCACTTGTCTACCACCTGATTATGTCACCAGCCTTTGAATCTGAAGATCTGTCTCTCAATGTGTTTAGATAAATCTTGTCCAGTAAATCTTGCCTGCCGTATGAAGCTGGATGCTATGCCCATAACTTTGCAGTCACTTAAAATCATTGCTAGGCATGGCTGATTTGTGAAGAACACTACCATACTGCAGGCATGTTATGCAGAGGTGAGGAGATCTTCCCCCCAGCCCTACAAAAGAAACAAAACTCAGCAGCTTACTGTATATAGTACATCTCAGGATCTCTGCCTACATGGTTAAGCTCTCCACTAAGTAAATACTGAATCAGCAAGGATGCTTTTAATTTATGTTTAAAGTTCCTATAAATAGCAAACATCTGTTGAATAATAAGGTGACCAGAAAATAAGGATGTAAAATAACAGTTTGTAGGGTGTAGCTAATATTTGTGCTGTTTTACATCTTAATAACCATTATTTCTTTTACTAAAATTATAGAATAATTCTGGTAAGTTCTGATTTTTATAGTTCTAATTTTTGCCTTTTTTGAAGGCAAAAAAAAAAGGAGGTAATTCAAGCAAATCCTCAGATTCTGTTAATTTTCCCAGATTTAAGCATTACAAAGTTCTTGCATTTCCTTGCTTTGGTATGAAGGAGACCAGAGGAAGAAATGAAGTAACAATATTGAGAACATTTTTAACTTACAGTGACAGGCAAATGGAAACAATTTGAAGTAGGACTGGAAACTCATTCACTAAAATATTCTAGTTCAGCAGTTTTGTATGGCAGTGAAATCATAAAACTGTAACAGAAATACCATGTTAGTTCAAAAAGCTTCAATTCTGTAGTAATACACACTGTAAATGGGAAGACCCAAAAGAAAGAAAAATACGAAAATTGAGAGTGAGTCATGACAAGTTATCTTATTAATCAAGTGAATAAATGCTGACAGAAGAAAATTAAAATTATTCTAAGAAATGAATGAATTAAAATTGGACTAGACATATTACTTACAGATGTACAACAGACTATGACCTTAAGTGATACTCAGTTATTGTAAATAGTTAGAGTCAGTGGAACATCTCACTTTGCTGCAATTTAGGACCATAATTACCACTGGAACTGTAACATCACGGCTAATTTTTGTATCTACCACAGATTTTTTTTTCCTCCTGATTTGATTCTTTTAAAAATAGAGCAGAAATATAAACCTTTCCCCCAGTCAGTGGCTCACCAATTTTCAGTCCATTTTTTTTCCCCCATAAATTTTAACTGATTTCAAGTTGCAGGAAAATAGGATACAGACTACACAAGTCGGGGGTTTTTTGTATCTTAAAGCTGGCATCATTCTTTGAAGCAAAATGTTTGATGTAGAAAACTACATCTTAAGAAGTAATTGTAGTGATTAGTTAAGACATCAAAAGAAGTTAAAATTGCTTATTTGCCTCTGTTGAGAACAAGTGGTTTTTAACTCATGCTGCTTGCAAATCTCCACAGTTACTGAGGATGTGCACTAAACTCCTATGAGTCATTTTACCAGCAGTGTAATTTTTTGCAAGAGGCACTGTCAAGCACACAGTAGAGCAAAGGCTCCAGAAGGCACTTTTGTGCACACCTGGTCTTTGGTGAGTGCAGAAGGTGCCTCTCCATGTACTGCTATTTTGGGAAGACCATTTGGCACCTTTTTTCCCCACATGTCCCATGATATGGTAGGACCCAAGCACACAGTGCAGCACCATAAGCCCCACAAAGTGGAAGGACTGATGGTTTTGCACCTTCCTTCAATGCCCCTTGAGAGCAAACAGGGAAGAGGTGTGGGACCAGGCTCTCTTTTTCCCTGGGGACAGTGAGAAACATGATCTGCACATCACAACCTGCCACCCCACTCAATGAATCCTCAGCTTGGAGCCCTCCTTTCATTCCTCCCGAGCCCTGATTAAAACAGCCCTTTTGCTTCTCAAGAGCAGCTGGTGGCAGCAAGCACAGCTCTTCTCCTGCACTGGCTTGAGCTGCCAGTTCATAGCTCCAAGGAGAGGCACCGGGCAGCACAGGCGGCACACAGGGAGGACCTGGGCACAAGCTGCCAACTCCCGTGGCTAAGCCTTACACCTCCCCCTGGCCTTCTGCCTTTCTTCAGCTTGAGAACCAGTACCTTGATGCAGAGTGTCCTCATCAAGTCCTGGAAAGCCCAACCTGATGTTTTTTGTTCACCAAGGAGATGCAAATGCTCTGTTAAATTAAGTATTGTGAATGGGAAAACATTCCATGATGTGGTGGTTTGGGCATTTCCGAGGTTTCTGAGTAGTGAATGCTGAGATTTTTTTTAAGACTGGCAATGTCTGAAAAGCCAAAGTGTAAGCAGTTCACCACCCACTTCCCAGCAATGAAACCAGGAAAACTATTCCCAGGGGAAGGAGGTTTGGGGAAAAATTGGTTGTTAGGTTCAATTGTGAATTCACTTGTCACGCATTTACAAAGGGACATTATACACATAGAAATCTCATTTTACAGTCAAGGTTATGATTCAGACTAGACAAAAGCAAACAATTGATTAACACAGGTATTCCCGTCTTAATCTATACATACATAACATTAACACTTTTGTGCTTTTTTTTTTCTTTTAATATGATCTCCTTAGAAGGCATATTATTCCTTAGACAAACTAACACAAGTTCTCAAGTTATCTCAGGATAGTTATTTCAAAAGACAATGCAATATTTCATAATAAACATTTATAATCAGGTTTTTAACAAAGTAATTCATCATATAAACAAATGAATCAGTCAAGACACTAAATAAATATTTGTACTGGTAAATACTAGCATTTTGCTTATACCATGTAGGACCTGATCCTGCAAGCCCTCTGTATACATCTTTATCCCCACTGAATGATTGGTTTCATTGCTTGTTCTAATCTACTATTCTACTTTGAGCTGAGCAAATACTTTCTGGCCACTAAGTTAAGTAATTGAAATAAGTACTGGAATACATCCCAGTAGACAATGATTTCCTTAGATGTCTTTGTAAGTCATTAGGTTTTTTCTTTATGAAATCAGCACAAACAGTTATCAACAGGCAATTGGTTTTTGATATTTACAATCTGAGTTGCATTGGTTAATTGAGATTGATCAAACAAATCATATGTTCCTTGGTTTTGGCTTTTTTTTAATGAACGAAGTGTGACTTTTGCACTCAATTGGAAGAGCAATTTCCAGGAATTATTTTGCAAGTGTCACTGAATTTTTCTTTCATCAGACAAATGAGTTAACAATACTAGGCTAGGAACGCAAGAGCCTCCAGGAGAATAACAAGCCCAGAGCTCTGCTTGAGGAGGGCTGGTACAAACATGAATTACACTCTCTGTTGTCATCTTCCACAATCACTACCTTCTCCAAGGCAAGGGAATGGCCTTTTTTAAAGCACACAACAAACTATGGTCAGCCCTTTAATTCTGAGTTTACTAAATCCTTGTCAGGGTTGCCTTTTTCCTTGCATGGTAAGTCTAGAACAGAGAACCAGAGATAACAGACATTAAATGACCTACACACCCTCCTCATGCCTTAGGAAATTATCTGGATATCCTCACACAAACAGATGTGCCAGTGAATTTCAATCTCTTAGTTGTTTTGGGGTTTTTTTTTGTTTTTTTTTTTTGTAAGGAAACACAGATGTAGTCCGTTACAGCTGAAAAACTTAAAACTTTTTCTTGCCCAGCTATGTTTGAAATATAGTTTGAAATCAAGGGTACTGAAGTTATTAGAGGTACCCACTGTAATAATTTAAGCTGAATTCTGATGGTTTCCTGAATATCTCTAAGCTCTTACCACAGTATAACATGAAATGTTACAAGCATGTGGCAAAAATAACAAAGATTGTAACAAATCACTGTCTGAACTGAAAAGCGGAACATACTTTGAAATTACTCTCTCTATATATCTATATATATAGGGATATACACACACGCGCACACACACACACACACACATATCCCTATATAAACATTTCTCTAAAATACAGAAATTTATTTTATTATTTCTCCTGTTGGTATTACTTTAAATACTTCATGAATCCACAATATAACAACTTCAGGCTGTTTGGAGAGATAAATCTGAACACAGTCTTATAACCTCCACTAATATAAATATATTGGCAAGGAACTTGACCAGCAATAGTAAATTTTGAAACTTAAATAATTATTCTACAGTTACTTTAACAACAAGTTGCTACTGAGTACCAATATTCATGGAAAATGTAAAAAAAGAAAAAATAGAGCTTTAACTTTTAACACTGAAGTGCAGCCTTATGAAAGGAATGTAAAAGAAAATTATGTATTAGAGACTCATTCAAAAAAGAAAACAGCAACTAATACTATGTGTTTCAAAATAAGACTACTGTATGCTTGCACTTTATCATAAATGACCATGTTGAGTCATAGTTTCTTCTTGCCTGCAAATGAAGGATGTTGGCTCAAAAATCTTCAAAGTGTACATGAGCATTTGATTAAATCCTGTTTGTTGTGAAAATAAAGTTCATTTACACTTTGACTGAATAACAATGAGGAGTTTGTTTTAATAATAAGACATTTAAGGACCTTGGTAGCCAGTACCAGTTGTATTTGCAAGTAGCTCCTCAGCTTTACTCCTTTTTTTAAAAAATAAAAGTACAATTATAGTTATTCATTTACTTTAAAAATTCTAAAGATGAAGAAAAGTAGCGTTTATACATATAAGTCCTCATATAAATTATAAAACTCAAGTTTATCTTAGAGAGTTCCATCCCCAGAAGAAGCATAAAGCACTTTTGTGGTACCTTCACCAGTAAATATTTGTGTCACATCAAATCTGAGAAATGAAACGAAGATGATACTGAATCCAAAAGCTGAAAGACAACATTCTTCTGACACAGTCTCTTGTGATGGATATGCTCCATGGACTTGTATGATTTCCATGACTAGACTGAATTTCAAATAAAGGAAATATGAAGGAATTCACCTCACCAGTTCAGTAGGTATAAGGAACATCAGTGAACAGCAGAGTCATCCTGTTTGAGGTCAACAGTCTTTGGAAGACTACGAGGAGGGAGTTTAAAACTATGACAGCAAAATCAAATAATAGCAATGAGGTAAACTCCCCTAAAAAGGCCAAATAGGCTAAGCTGTCAGGAGAGAGTCCAGTTGTACCTGACACCCAAATGTTTCTGTAGCCAGAGTCCAGCGAGCTGCATGGTAGAGGCAAATGTACTTGCTTTGGACCCTAAGCACATTTTATATTGTTTTGGATCTAAATTGGGGTCACACTGAACAGGATGAAAAATATGGACAACTCCTACTTCCTGACTTCTGAATGCCTTCAAGCCAGATGTTATCACTTTAGTAAAAAGGTCTACGTCCTCAAGCCCCCAGCCTTGAATCGAGGTATCAAATCCACCAGCAGTAAGCAGATCACTTTTGTAAATACAGGTAATTCCAAATCCATACTCCCTCCAAAATCCAGTTCTTTTTGTGAAAACAAAACTACTGTCAGCTGGAGGGTTGCCTCCATATATTACTTTTGGATCATACTGGCTGAAGATGATAGGGTAGTAAACCTGTTCTCCCTGAATAGTGTTATCTCTGCATCGCTGGAGGAAGTCTGATGTGAATACTAGATCAACATCACAGAACAGCAGCAAAGTGTCATTGTCAAACTGAGACGAGGCCATCTCAAGACCTAAACCTCTAGAAAACTTTCCTGACATCGGAATCAGGGTCATATCTGCCTTGGGATACTTAATGCTGTATTCTTTCATTAGCTCTATGTGTTTGCTAGAGTCTTGGCCTGACTCAGAACTGAAGAGAATTATTGCCAATTTTACATTCTGCCTGGGAATCAGACAAGTCTTCTCAAAGTTATCCATAAATCTTGAGAAAGTATCAAATCTTCCCGTGATAGGGACAAGAATATGTATTTTCTTGTCACTGTGTTCCCCAATGTCTTTGGTGCCTTGGAACGATGAGGAAAAAATCTTTAAAGAATTGGAAAGGAAAGAGAAAGATTGAGTGTCAGTGTTGGTGTCCTCCAGCAAGCTTTTCACATCCAGCTCCTCTGCTTCTTTGAAGAAAGGTTTGCTAAACAATTGCTGAAGGTAAGCATGGCGTCTCACTGGAACTGTAACTTTCCTTCCTTTGTGCCTTTTGTACAAAAGCAATAAATCCAGGATGTACTCCACTCCATGCAGAGGGTCTACCCGGCGGTAGCCATACTGTATTTCCTTGAAATCGATGAGCCTTCCTCTAGATCTGGAGTTCTCATTTATCATTTCCATGACTTGCATCACCGTATCATCCAGTGCAGCCCGCAGGACGCTGCTCAGGCTCTGCCGGGGTGGTTGGTTCTCCACCATTGAGTAAAGAAACTTTCCTGTCAGGAACTCCCACTCGATGACTTCATCCCTTTCACGTGGCTGGAAATTATTGAAAGATGGCATCACTCCCAGTTGCTGATCTTCCTTATTTACTTCGGTGTTACTGAGCTTGCTCATTAGGACACTTTCTCGATGGAGCTGGATGGTCCGATGGCGCAGTTCGGAAATTTTGCGACTCAGTATGTAATTGTGCAGCCTGTATTGGTAGGCTGGTCTTTTGTTTGGATGAAGTGTTATGGCTGTGTGAATCTTGCTGTTGTGAAGATCTTGAATGTAACCCTTGCGGTTGTGTTCATAGTTTTCGTGGAATAACTGCTGCATCTAGAAAGAGAGAGAGAGGGGTGTAGGGGGAAAGAGACATTAAGTTGAAGTGCTTCTACCCAAAAAAGGACTCACATTGATACTGGTATCATTATAGACCATGGTTATTTTTAGGCATAAAACTTTAAAGCATTCAGTAGAAAATATTTACATTGTTTTGGTCTGAGTTTCAGTAGTGTCCACAGTAAGCAAATACTGTCCTCTGTCTAAACAGAGCAGAAGGTATCTTGGGTTGATCTTTACTATGTCCAACTGCAGAACTAAAGGAAACACTTAGGCATAAGTCTGTGGGTAATATTTCTGAGTTCATACGTGCTATGCATGAACCACTGACTTCACCTAAATCTAAACCCTAATTGGCACAGATCCTTAATGAAAGGTTAGCAACATTCATGATTTTTTAAAGAGCACCCTGGATTTGTGTATATGGAGCACAAAGCTGATTGTATTGATATATGCAAATAGTTAGTATTGCTTAACATTCAAAAAACTGAATAGTTTTTAGCAAAATAGCAAAAATAGTTTATAGCAAACTGAATAGCCTTAGCAAACTTTTTTCTTTCATGTTGACAAGAGAATCTGACAATTGAAATAAAACCATTGGAATATACGTTTTGTCAGGTACACATATAAGAGAGTATGTCAATTAAGGTGTTGATTGTGAGAATGATTTTCAATTTATTTCTGTAGTAAGAGAAGACATTCTACTTCCGTCAAATTAGTGATTGTGATATAGTGAAGAGATACATTTTATGGCTGACACGTCTAGGATCTAAAATACCTGGCCTTTATATTTTCTGTACTAACAACTAAACTATAAGCAAATCATAAAATTATCTCTGACTCAGTTTCCTCCCTAGAAGAAAACTTAGCTCATTATTAATGTGATGAGTATTTATTCTTAAATGGGAAATTAGATGGAGTAGTAAAATATTGGTATCATAAATATATTTAAAATCCACTGCTCCTTGCTAACACCTACTAACTCCAGAGATACAGAATTATTTCCCATGACTAGCAGGTAAAGGAGAAAAGGCTGGGTGTTTTTATCTGCAAACAGACTCGTCTGTAATTAATACATAAGGAAAATGTGCGAATTAGACAGAAAATGTTGTTCAAAAATGTGTTGCAAGCTTGAGCTGTAATCAGATTCTAAGACGGGTATTGAACTTTGTCTTTTATACACTGAAGAAATCAAGAGGAGTAAGTTCTGATTCCACAATATCTCAGACTCAAAACATTTAGCTCATTTTACTTCAATTCTTTCAAGAACAGAAGTGTTGTTAATGGAAGTAATACTAAGAATAAGGCAATAAATGTAAAATAACACTAACAAGGCTAAGAATCATAAAAGCTATTTAAAATTCATTAACATGTACAAGACATAAACACTGTCACATTTAGGAAAGCAGAACATTAATACAAAACTTCTGGAGTACCCCTCCCATCTCATTCAGACACCAAATGCCTCTCTGCTTGAGCAAAAATGGTTGCTAGTATTACTCAGATTAAAATTTTTGAGGCTAGTCATGTAACACGTAGAAAAGCAATAGCCACATTCTGAGAAATACCCTAAGCTATGTTAAATTTACCTCTAATAAAACAGGTACCTCTGCTAAATTAAAGTGAAAATGAATGTGAAAAAACATACGAAGCTACAACATGACTCAAATACCCCTTATTCACAGAATTCCTACCTAAAACTGTCCGAGAACATTTGTTCTGTCTTGGAATGTGGGCATTCTGCTTGTTACATGAGATGAGATGAGAGAAGCAGGGACATGAGGGTTTGGGCAATTTCCTTGTAATCACAGAAAACAGGAGCCAACATCATCAGGCCTGTTAGTGCTTTAACTAGAAGTGCTGGAAAAACTGAAATATGGCTTCCTTGAGAACTAGAGATGGACACTGGCAGGACAGGTAGAGACTGAAAGGGAAAACACTGTCTAGGAAAGGGCTTGGTGATGATATTTGCTTTCTGGAAAAACAATTTTCTCTTCTCCCCTTAAAACTTAAATTTTGAATAATGAAAAAGAACACCTGATCTGGCTAGATTTCCAGCTCTCCAGTTATAAGTTACACTTCCTTCCTGGTCTCTTTTACTTAAAATTGCATGCTGTGAGCTCTTCAAGGTTTTGTGTTTTTTGTATTGTTCACTTTTTCTGTAAAAAGCTGAAGCCATGATTTTCACACCTAGAATTTCATAATAAGGTCCCTTTAAAGGAAAATAAAGAAAATATGTAATGTTGAAAACAAAAGAAAGACGGGGAGGTGGTTTGGGTGCTAAATGGTATTAACATCCTTGCCCACAAAGCCTGGCTTACTTTTCTAGGTTGTCTAATGAAGAATGCTATTTGAGTATAAATGAAACAACCATTAACTTTACACATTTACAACCATTAGCACCTTTACACATTCCACTTAAAGTACACGACTTTTCACCTTGAAGTGCATGAAAGTTTTATATAAAGTAGTAAAATGCATTTCATCCAAAAGATTTGCAACAGAAGACAAATTATTGCTGCAAAGCCAAATGCTGTCCTCCAACTGTGCAAATTCTTCTGTAACCCTCGACTTACTACAAAATCAGCTTTACAGAAGATTCATTAGCAGGACTTATTTAACAGAAATATTCTTATGACATAAACACTGCAATTTTTGCACATTCTAGTTTCAGATGCCTAAGTTTATTTGATATGCTCCACTGAAATTCCAGAGAGAAAATATGTTCCATTACACTAATGATTTTGCTTTTGATAATCAACAACAGATTAAAAGTAGCAATGAAAAAAAATTGAATCAACTTAGTAATGAAGTACTATCACACATATGCAAAACTGTACTAATCCATTTTCAATTACGTTACTGAAAACTTTTAACAGATCCCAGTTTAGAGAAAACAGAACAAACATTATGCTGAAAGCATCAACACTTCTGAAGACAGCCTGTTTTAATCTTAGTGCAGAAATTTGTTCTCGATATTGCAGGAAAAAATGTCTTTTTACAACTCAACTTATTAACATCTAAATGAAAGCAATTCAATTTGATCCTAACTTTGCTGTGAAAATTCTAAGCAAGGTGGTCAAGCCCAGGAGGCAAAGGGAAGGATGATTAAATTTCCTGGAAAATGGATTTGTGTGAGAGTCTGAATTGAAAACTGAAGTCATAAATTATCCAGCAAAGGAGGTGGGTTTGGGGGGCAGCAAGATTTCCTGACTATAAATTAAAATTATTCAGCATGTTAAGAGTAAACCTTCCTGCAAAACTTTTCACGATTTTGAATGGCAAGGTAATAAAATGCCAGATTAAATTCTGTGTAGATAAATGCAAAGTACACATGAGGAACACAATCCTAACTCTACCTGAAGAATGTCTGACTGTGGGCAAGCTGTCAGGACTGTAAGAGAATCTAGTTACACAGTACGCAACTCTGTGTAGATGCCACATGGAGGTTCAGTAGTGATGAAAGGAAAAGCAAATGGCATGAGGACAAGTCTAGAATGAATCAGAAACTTCATTATACGGTTGTGTCCATAGCACACCAGCATCTTGAACACTGGCCAGGCACCTTGTCAATATTATCCCATCTGAAATTGATAACATAGAATTATAGAAGGTTAAGGGTTGGTAGGGACCTTAAATATCATCTAGCTCCAACTCCCCTGACATGGGCAGGAATACCTCCCACTAGACCAGGCTGCTCAAGGCATTATCCAACTAGGCCTTAAACTGTGTCAGGGCTGGGATATCCACAACCTCCCTGGGCAGCCTGTTCCAGTGTCTCACCACCCTCACAGGAAAGAATTTCTTCGTAACACCTAGCCTAAGTTCTTTCCCTTTCATTTTGTGCCCATTACTCCTTGTTCTATCAGTACAGTCCCGGAAGAGTTGCTCCCTGGCTTCCCTGTAGGTATCCAGATCCTGGAATGCTGCTATGAGGTCTACGTGCAGCTTTCTCTTCTCTAGAGTGAGCAGCCCCAACTTTCTCAGCCTGTCTTTGTACAACTTTGTGGACTCCTCTGGACTTGCTCCAACAGTTCCATGTCCTTCCCATGTTGGGGGCACCAGAACTGGTACTCCAGGTGGCATGCCACCAGAGCAGCATAGAGGGGCACAGTCCCCTCCCTTGCCCTGCTGCTCAGCCTGCTTTGGATGCAGCCCAGGATCCCACTGGCTTTCTGGGCTGCAAGCACACATGGTCAAGTCATGTTGAGTTTGTCATCAACCACCACGTACAGTGAGTACAAAGGTACTAACCAAGACTACCCCACAATTACACATGTGAATCATTAAATAAACAAGTAACTAGGGCAATAGGGAGTAATCCAAAGAGGGCCAACCCCGAGATCAATGAAGTCAGAATAAGTGAGCACCATAAGAAAAATGGATAGGAACGATCACCATCTCTTCTCACACGAAGAACTATGACACAAGGATGCACTCAAGACTCAGAAACAGAAAAAGAAATAATCACACAGTTCAAGCACAGATTTTACTGGCATAGCAAACTGCTGAGATTAAAATTTGGGATCACTTTAAAGAGCGAGGCAACAGCTTAGTTGGAGACTGCAATCATTGCTACCTAGAACTCCTGGAGGCTCAGCTGAAGATGTAACACAGCATTTCCTTGTTGTCCTGCACCCCTGCCTCAGCTTCTCCTACCAGTTACTGCAGGGAGAGAATATTTTGCCAAATGAACAGTTAGTGTGACATGATACAACCATTTTACGTTCACTGAAAGCAGTGAATGGGAGAATTTGTCTTCAATTAATACATGGAGGCCCAACATTTTATCTTTTCATATTGCATGACTTTGTGGCTTTTCTGAATAGTCTGCTGTCTTCTGAATGATTCTTACAGCACAACTAGTGCAAGAGTTGGCAAGGACTTCTGCTTGCCTCTTTCCATGCCAGCTGAAACTAGAAGTTGGCAAGAAATACTAACAATCTAATCATGCCCTAAGGAACTCTGAACTGAAAGCAGGAATTAAAAAAAAATTATAAGAAAGAAATCAGAATAAAGGCAATGCTTTATTATCCTGGCAGAGAAATACAATAGCTAATACGCAAGCACAATGTAATCTGCATTGCAAGATCTGAAATCATTGTAATCGCTGTGATTTACTGATGTAATAAAAAAGGAAAGTTCTTATTACATATACACAAAAGCCCAAAACAACCAACTTCATTATTGCAAGACTATCACATATTAAGAGAGTGAATGCAAATAGTGCTTTTTAAATTAACACAATTTTTCTTTGAGCATTAAGAACAGTTCCTCCCATTAAACAGAGAAGACATAAAATATAATCCTCCATCCATTCGAGCTCTTCTTAAATCCACAGCAGTACTAAACTGTTGACCATTTTATCTGAACTGGACTTTCAATAAATGTAGAAATAAGCTGAACAGGAATTATTCCTGGTCTTTCTTCCCTCTGCACTTTAGAGTTTAGCTCTGCTAAAGATGAAGATTTATTCACTACTTTCAGTGAGTTCAAGGGACATTTCATCCATATGAAGTACACATGTAAATCTACTGTGTTTGAGATGACACGGTTTTGCTGAGCAGCAGCAAGTTTAATGCCTAAAAAAAAATTCAGATGACTATAGGCACATTAGGATGGTCTCAATACGTACTACAATAAAATGCAACACTAAACTACAGATAATCGTTAAGTTTCTGGACAAGAAGACAGATTTGAGCAAGTCAGCTTTGGTGCCCTGAGAAATACTATCAGCCCAGAGAAGATAAGGATTAAGACTGGAATTATGAAGTGTATGTGAACTAGGTAACAGAGAAGCAATAACAAGCTATGTACAAGTGGCAAATTATCAGTTTGGAGGGAAGTTATTACAGAAGCTTCTAAGGAACAATACTGGACCTAGTGACACTGGCACAAAATCTTGGACACTGCTCATGACACAAAATCAAGGACATTATGACTAAATGAGAGAAGACAACCCACAAGAGCCAGAGAACGTGGAAATTAAGAACTTACAGAAATAAAGTCATTATAATAAAATGACACATATAATCCTATACCCATGTTGTAAGAGGTAAGTGACTAAGTATCTTAGAAAAGTTGGCTTTTTAAACTGGAAATAATTGACACACAAAGAGAGTATAAGAATATTAGCAGACAGTAAGGTGACATGAAGACATTATGAAAATTCAGTGTGAATCCTCTACAGAAAAGGGAAACAAAACTTTGTGTTGCATCAGTCAAAATATTTCAGAAAGACACAGCAAACAATTTCACACAATTCTGAACCTGCATCTTTATCAAACGCGTGGGACCAAATCAATTCAAAAGAAACTTGTCAGGACTTTTCTAATTTAGCTTGCAAAAAGACGAAGTAAACAGCTCTGGTATACAAGGACAGCAGCATGCATGGAAGGAAAAAGAAAAATGTCTTAAATTACCCTTGGTATTATCTACGTGAAACAACTGTGGAAAAGGCTGCATTTTAGTAGTCAACAGATTTAAGCAAGGTAGGCTGACAGTCTTTTGGCCTCCTCAGGTTTGGACTGCCTGGGGTTACTAACCCCCTTCTCTGGAACAAACCAGCCTTCAGAGTAGGAGCACCAGGGTAATGTGGACAGACAAAGAAACCAATAACAGTTCCAGTTACATTGAACAACAAAGGGTGCCTCAGCTCCCTGTACAACCAAATACCCTTCCCTGGCATGTCTCATATCATGTGAGACAGATGAAGAGTTGATTAATAAGTGGTATTTCACAAATTTTAAGAAAATTAATTAATAATTAATTCTTTCAGCATTTTTATCAAGTCACTAAAATACTCCATTGTTAAAATAGCACACATTACATTATGGTCTACTAGTTAGCTATAACCTGCATCAAGTACACTCTGTAAGAAACACTAGCTTTTTATGTACATGCTTTATTACTTACAGAATTCATACTATATATTAAAAACACTGCAAAATTTGACCACAAAAGTAATACATAATCTTTTATAACAACACAACTTCAGTGCAAGACACTAAACCTTTCTGAAGGCTCATACACAGCAATGCATCAGAGCATTTACCATGTACAAAACATGTACTTTTTAAAAATGCAGTTGACAAAAACGCTTAATCATTAAGGAGCAAAAGAAGAGGGAAGTTACTTTGCCAACCTCTTACCCTTAACCATAGACCTGAAGGTAGTTTACGATGACTATTGAACCATAACATTAAAAAACAAATTTTTGTGTTAGCAAAATAAGACTAATTAAAGTTTTAGTGTGCCTATGGAATTATTTATTAAATTAAGTGAAAGTTACAATTAACTCTTATTACATTACACATGTATGCAAACTTTTATTTCATAACCTGTCCCCTCTTCACTATGTGACACATTTGGCCATATAGAGGTAAAAGTATAAAATCAGTCAAATATTAGCCTTCAATACATGCAACCGAAAAAACAGGAAAAAGTCTGTAAGGTTATATATTTAGACAGATATATCAAATTCTAACCTCTGGGTTACAGAAAAAAAGATGAAAAAGTGATTTAATGACTAATCATAGTTTCTGCATTGTTTCTCTGTGTGTTGTCACATAAAGTAGTATATCTGTTTAATGCTAAACTTTTCTAAAACATGGACTCATGCATTTGTATATCTGACCAACGATTTGAATACTGTAATTATTCTCTGAAGTGCATAAGCAGCACAAATGCTGATTCCACATATACGAATGATATAGAAACTGGAAATTTTGCTTTTTTTAGGTACCTTGTGGGTAGTATCACAGTTGAACTAGCAACACACCCCACTTTACAGGATTGCCCCAGAAGGAATTTTTACTGAGAAATTTCCCTTTAGTTACACCAACAAAGATCGTGTCCTTTTCATTCCTACTCAGCAGTGCCCATATGTTTACATTTAGATTACCCTAAAAGCCTTCCCTGCTACAAATACCCACATTATAAATAAAATACCCAAATACTGGCAGCTAGCATGGTGAACACTTTTTAGCATGGATATACTCGGCACAGTAAAAAGGGTGGCACTCTTCACAGTGTTACAGCAGAGAGTAGTTTGGTTTATGATAGTACAAAGGTGCCTGGGGCAGTATTTCATTCACACTTGGCTAGAACCATTCCTAAAAAAATAGTGGTAATGTATCCTTTCTGGTTTTCACTTGTTCAGACCAATCTCCTTGTACATGTTTGAGAGTCTTTGTCCATCCAGACCCATTTCATGTTAACCAGGCAAAGTTGAAGCCACAGAATTAACACCCTGTAATGGCCTGAGGCTGTGCTGCCTGCTTCATGTGATGACTGCACTCCTATCATACCAGCTAATACCAGTTCAGATGCTCAGCACACCATCTGCATTCCTGTCATATCACCTGACATGGGAAAGCAACCTGCTCCACTTAGAAACCTGCCATGTTCAATGCATGAAATCTCTTCTGCTGAATGAAGAATTGGGGAGATTTTCTTCTGCAGTGCAATATAAAAAATGAAGCCTTTATGCTTGAAGCCTTTATGGTTCAAGTACTCTGAGTATGTAATCTTGAAACACTGAGAGAGGACAATTTCATACAGCAAGAGAAAGCAGCCCTCTGCAAGCCCCTGCCCCAATAACAACACTAGCTATACAAAGTATGAGGCTCCTGTCTCATGAAAAATCCTTATACTGTAGTGGTATTTTACAAGGCATAATTCTTCCTACTGGGAGACTAGCAACCTCCAAACTACAACAGTCTGAACACAAAGGGCTCCCTGGTATTTATGATTTCCCCTGGAAAAATCAATCTTCCTGAAGAACCTGCATGCCTTACTAAACCTGTTATCCACTACAGAAAATGTACATCTTACTTCACTCAGCAGAAGCTTAAAAGGTCTTTCTTAACTGATTCAGGCCTAAGTATCCTTACTTTTGAAGTAAATCAGCAATTCAAGTGTTGAAGAAAACTTTGAGAAAAAGCCATTTTAATTTCTAATTCTTCTGAAAAAACTATTTAAAAAATCAAGCTTCAGGGCTAGAAACACTGAGATGTAAGTGCTGAGTTAAACTTCAGTATTTCTTTGCTTCACAGGTTGGTCATGGTCCTGAGTAAATGAAAAATTGTAAGTGAAAACAATCATTTGGGTTTACTATTCACAGTGTATTTATTATTGCAGTTACAAAATGGAAATGCTGTAAGCTATAAGTGAAGTCAATTTTTGGGACACAAAAGGTTTTTCCTTGTGTTTTAGGAGTCTTTAATAGTACTGCTGTTTGAGACTAAAATTTGAGGCTAAAATGAAAGTAATAAATATATTTGTTAATATTTTGTTTTATTGCTTTTTATCCTCAGTTTTACCTGAGTTTCCACAAAATCCATTTTGATAGAAGACAGCAAAAACAAACAGCCCTATATTTCCAAAAGTCCACAGTTATTCGGAAGCAGAATTTCACTTTCCAGAAATATTAAAAGAAATAATAGAATCATCCTTACTGTAACTACAGGATTTATTTATTCAATTCATGCACCAAAAAAGTGCTCCCTTCAAGCTTATATCACAATTATTTATAAAGAGCTACCTAATATAAACTACTTTGGCATAGTGATAGGCATTCTATCACATCTGTCACCCTCTAACACTTCTGTTTGCAAAAACGTGAGGTTTTGGAACCTATTAAGTAATACTTATGCAATGCAACCTGATGGAACCTGGATTTTCAGTCTTAGAATTGATCCTGCTTGAAGACCAAGGGACTGGAGCAGATGATCTCCATGACCTCTTTAACTTATATTACTTTACAGCCTTACAATTCCATATGAATTAGTAAACTGATATTACAAAACATAATTTCAAGAGGAACAGAGTGGTAGAAATGTCTACTGTAGAATCAATATTAAGGAATCTGCCCCTGACCTCCAAAAGTTTTTCACAAAAATATAAACTTCGGGAGACTGGAAACACTGACAATTCAGCATATTTTTTAACTAGTTAATATATGATCTATACTATACAGCATGCATGCAGAGGCAAATACATACCACGGCTCACAATTTTTTTGAGTAACTCAGCCTTAAAGAGATGCTACTTTCTCTGTTCATTTATCCTTTTTTCCCGTTATTTTACACTTGTTTTTCACCTACTTCTTTTCTTGGGAACATCTTCATCTTCTGCAGATTTGTGAAAAACACTTAGATACAGTAAAAAATAATAATTAGCCTGTGTTTAGTTGACACACTTCCACTTACTCACATCTCTTTTTTTTTTTCCAGGAATGTTAACATAGCTGGAATAGAGGGGTTTAGCTACAGGGAATCATAATAAAAAAGCACTAGGTTAATGAAAAAGCCAAATTTTCTGCTAAACAGATCAACCCAAAAGCAGCCCAGAACCACTAGCCAGAGCAGCAGTCATCCCAGGCGGAAACGCCAGGAGACTGAAGTTTGCTATCCCTGCAGACTGGAACCAAAGAGGAAGGAGTTTGGTGAGTTTCTCAACACAGAGTTTGTTCAGATCTGTCATCTGAACAGATCTGTAGAGCAGAAACAACAGAAAACTGCACTTGCCTTTGCTCTCACTTGTCTGATATTTCTGGAGATATTTTCTCCTCAGTATAGGCACATCTGAAAGAAGTCTTTTCATGTCTGAAATAATTGTAACTCCTAACAGTAAATCACATTACTAATAAAAATTACCTCAAGCACTGAAATGAGAAAAACTGTTTAAAATGTCATTGAGTCAAGAAGTCAAGAAAAAATGAGACTGGTTGGAAAAACAGTCCCATAACTCACTATATATTTCAATACAACCCGTAATTATGCATCTAAAATTTTTTTTTTCTGAGGCACAGGCATGCAGCTTGTTTTCCTTGCTAGTGCTTACCAGCTACAATTTTCTTTTTCCTTTTAATCTCAAGAAGTTATCATTCCACTGCAAACACACTTCAGAAAACTGCTGGGTTTACCCTTTAAAGAAGCTTTTGAATCCTTTAATTATTCAAAGAAAAATTCAATAAGTGCTTGCATAGCCAATTAAGTACAGATTTATATTCCAGCACTATCGGATAATGTTGAAATTATGTGTAAAGAACAGCATCCATAACTTCCATTAAGTAACACCATGAATTCTGTTTAAATACTTCATCAAACAAATTAACTGTCCGCATACATCACACATTTTGTTTACATTAATGCCTAAACATCTACAACAAAAAACAGTGTAGGAAAACACCTGGCCTTGACTGCTTTTTTAAATTCATAATTAGCACTATTTCACTATTATTTTAAGTATTTTAATTCCCTAGTCCATTTGCCTTACTTGGATACATTTTTCCACAAAAAAATAAAGGATAAGCATTATCAAGAGATATACATAACTGAAAAACACAGAAGCTTAGCATAGCAGTGATACTTGATTATACCTTTAAAGATGGAGAACAGGAGTTCAATCTGCAGCATCCATTTTAAATTACATTCATCCAGGCAATATCAGATAAAAACCAACTGCCATCTTTTAGCAGTGCCAGTCTAAGTATGAAGTCAGGAATGTGAGACAGAGGTAATACATTTAATACATTTAATGTTTTTAAAACTACCTAGCAAGACAGACAATATAAACATGCTTCTAGGGGAAGCAAAGTTTTGGACACCTAAAGCTACCTGGAAGCTACCTTCTGGATACCGTAAATAGCTGCCTAGTCTCCTTGTTTCAAGCTCAGGACAAGCTATTTTGCTTCCTGTTTTCTGGTAATAAATCCAACATACTGACAAAATCTCAGGTATCAAAAGAGATAAAGGATAATGGAAATTGGCAGACAAAAAAGAGAAACAGGACTAGTGCCCATCTAGGACATACAAGGAAGAACATACTAAGATAAGAACAGGCAATCTCATAAGATTGACACTCGTAGCAGAGCACTGACTTTTTGTTTAGAACTCTAAGACCCTTAAAGTTATTTGATTTTCTTGGAAGTCTGTATATTTATTCAAACTGTTATCAAAATCCGGCTTTTTGCAAAAGCTGTTGGGTAGATTAGGTGTTGAGATATGGATATGCTGGAGCACAGGACTCCTGAAAGACAGCATCCAAGGGGGAAAAAAAAGAGTGTGATTTCATATTAGCTAGGATAGACAGACAAATAGGGTAACAAGGCTGGTGAAGGAAGGGCCAAGAACACAAGTCCTGTGAGGAGTGGCTGAGGGAACTGAGACTGTTTACTCTGGAGAAAAGGGGGCTCAGGGGAGTCCTTACCACTCTCTACAACTGTCTAAAGGAGGGTCTAGGCAGGTGGGGGTCGGCCTCTTCTCCCAGGCAACCAGCAACATGACAAGAGGACACAGTCTTAAGCTGTGCCAGGGGAGGTTTAGGCTGCACATTAGGAAGACCTCCAAAGAAAGGGTGATTAGACATTGGAATTAGACATGTTTCCTTAAACACCTCCAGGGAAATGATGGAGTCACTGTCCCTGGATGTGGCACTGGGTGCCATGGTCTTCTTGACAAGGTGTTGTTAGGTCACAAGTTGGACTTGATGATCTCAAAGATCTTTTCCAACCTGATTGATTTTGTGTGATTCTCTGAAATAGATTATACAAACACACTGAAGTGTGTTTAAATGCTCAGCCATGACTTAATTTATTTATATTTATATCAAAGTGGTCTGGGAGATTTAGAGTTAAGACAAAGGGCTGCCCACAGCAGGAAACACTGCTGAGTGGTAACCTTGGATCAATAAAACAATGATCCAGTAGGAAATGTCCCTACCTGGGTGCCATCTTTTTATCTGCATGAGGTAAGAGGGAATTATAGAATAGGTTCAATTGGAAGGGAGCTTTAAAGGCCATCTAGTCCAACCCCCATTGCAATGACCAGGGACATCTTCAAATAGAACAGGTTGCACAGGGCCTCATTCACACTGACACTGAATATTCGTAGGGATGGAGAATCTCCTAACATCCGGGGCAATCTGCTGCAGTGTTCCATCACCCTCACTATAAAAAATTTCTTTCTTATATCTAACCTAAATTTATCATCCTTCAGTTTCAAAGCCATTTGAAAAAATGGCTCCTCCTTCTCCTCACACTCCATGCCCCACTGGTAAAAAGTACCTCTCCAGCTTTCTTGTAAGCTCCTTCCAGGTACTGGGGGCTGCTCTTAAGTCTCCTTGGAGCCTTTTCTTCTCCAGGCTGAACAACCCTAGCTCTCTCAGTCTCAGTGCTTCATCATTCTGGATTATCTTCGTGGCCCTCCTCTGGACTTGATCCAAAAAGTCCCTGTTGCCTTTCTGGGGACCCCAGAGCTGGATGCAGAGTTCCAGGTGGGGTCTCAGCAGAGCAGAGCAGAGGGGCAGAATCCCCTCCCTCCCCTGCTGCCCACGCTGCTTTGGATGCAGCCCAGGACACGTTTGGCTCTCTGGGCTGGGAGTGCCCATGGCTGGGTCGTGTCCAGCCTCTCACCCACCAGCATCCCCAAATCCTTCTCCCCAGGGCTGTTCTCCATCTGTTCATCCCCCAGCCTGTGCTGATACCGAGGGTGGCTCTGACCCAGGTGCAGCACCTTGCACTTGGTCTTGTTAAATGGCCCACATGTTGAGCTTGTCTGGGTCCCTCTGGATGGCATCCCATCCTCCAGGTGTGTCAACTGCACCACTCAGCTTGGTGTCATTTGCAGACTTGCTCAGGGTTCACTTGACCCTGATGTCTGTCATTGATGAAGAATTAAACAGCACATTAAATATGAACACCTGAGAGACACCACTTGTCACTGGCCTCCCTCCATCAGGACACTGAGCAGTTGACCACCACTCTCTGGATGTCACCATCCAACCAGTTCCTTACCCACTGATCAGTCTACCCATCAAATCCATTTCTCTCCAGTTTAGAGACAGCACCCGTCTGCCATGACTTTCCAAAAATCATGGAGAGTAGCTTGGCAACTATATCAGCCAATTCCCTCTATGTTCCCCTCTTTGCTCACTCATACAGCGGTGAGGGTCTGTATTGCCACTATGCACAGGTCTTGCCTGCCTGGGTGGAGGCTCTATCCTTCCCACCCAGAAGGAGATGACTGAGTTGGATACTGGGAGGAAAGCCTCTAAAATAACTGGAACTAAGAATTGCCTCCAGCGAGATTTTTCTAGCGCTTGGAATATTAACTTTACGGACAAAACATACAGTCATGCAGTAATAATAAAAAAATGAATAATTTATAAATAATAATTAACGTGAATCAGACGTATTTTTAACTAGGACAAAGAAATAGAAAGTTCGCAGATGCAAAACAGAAAATGTATGCAAAAAAGTACTTAAGGGAGATTAAAATTATTGAATTTTAAAATTATTGAAGATCAGAACTTACCACGAAGCTAAAAGGATTAAACACACAGATAATAAGAATATCCAAGATGATATTATAAGGACAAGAGCAATAAGAATCCTTACTGATCCAGGGTAAAAGCAATTTGGTAGCTCATAATGGCCTATTGGAAGATGTCAGCACTAGCTCACCACAAAGATCAAGCCTACAGAATGCAATGTTAGTAACTCTCCCAGAGAAATGTATTTAGTAAAAAAAAGTATCACATCATATATAACATCACATTAACATACGTAAAACAGGATTTTTAACATCTTTGGACAACAATACAATAAACATAGACTGGTGAAAAGTGAACTATTCCATTTTTGGTAAGCACATCTTGAGAACACTTACAGACATTGCCAAATCACATTTTAAGCTCTCATATTAAATAAGAAAGAAGAAGTGCCAGCATATGTACCTAATATGGACCAAGACTCTCTATCTCCACTAACTAAATACTCCATCCTTCTTGTAATAAGGTTAACCATAAAATTTGTAGCAACTTCTACAAAATTTGGGAATGACTGGATCCTGGTTCTGGTGGCTGGTAGACCTAAAAGTGGTGTCTCAGAAGTTACCACTGCAGAACTAATGACAGAACTAGGGCACCCAAGAACTTCGATTTCTTCCAAAGAAAGAACAGGCAAAATCAGTACAGTAAGACTTCCTGTTATACTTCTCCATCCCCTTAACATAAAAGCTTTTCATCAGTCTGCATACTGGCCAGATTTCTGCAGGATAGGCCAGATTTAATATGTTTTTGGTTTTTTTATTTAAATTTTCTTACACTTGTACTACATCAAATCATTAGCCAGCTGAGAAACTGAAGAGCATGATTTCTTTGTCAACCAAGTCTTCACTTCTTGCCATGTCAGTAAAAGAATATTAAAATGAGGATGTTCAAATTAGAATTTAATTTCTTATGGTGTAATCAAGGAGATAAGTATGGCTTCCTTCCAGCTGATTGTATTACCATTAAAGTTTATGATAAATTATGAACGCCCTTGAGCTAAACATCCAATTAAAATAACATAAGCATGGCAGGCTGTCTGTTACAATGTTTCCCTAGAAGAAATCCTAATTATATTGCCATTATACTTTTCCACAGGCATAGCTGTGCTTTCTCACTGGATGGTATGAAAATATAACATTAATTAACATGACTGTCTTCTTATAGCATCACTGAGAATCACTCTTACATTAAAAATAAAAAAAAAAATCCAAGCCTACTGAGTTATATGCTTCATGGCAGCAAGAGATCTAAAACTGAACAGTGATTCTTCACCCTCCTAGTATTGTAAAATATCCATAACAAGATACTTCATTGTTGGACTTCTGAATTGGGAAGTATGGTTGATTAGTAAAAAGTCTTTCAGTTAGACAGTGATAATTTGAAACCCATTTTATACTGCCTCATGTGTTTTTATGGGTGAAAATATTAATGGTTTTAATTGAGATTTGAGGGCCTATGTTATGAAAAAAGTGGTATTATTCTTCTATTCAAATCATAGATTTGAAACTATTTTTTTTTCCAGGCCGTAAAAGACCTGGACATTCGTTGATTGGTTCTTCAGTAATAACGATTTTCTTAAAAATCACTAGAAGTGCGTCTAGCTCGGTGATTTAACTCATTAAGGAATTAATAATTTATATGCACTATGTCTTCTTTTACATTATGTCACCTCATTCTGTTTCACACAATATTCTGTCACAGAACAATCAAATATATAGAAAGCAGTTCTAGCTCTATTATAGATTTTCAAAGCAAACAAAGCAAAAAGAAAAACTCCAAAAGATAACAAATAGGGAGGTGTAGTGGAGTACAGAAAATGGATGGGTTTTATACATTTGGTAAATTCTGGGTGAAAACAATTCAGAAAAAGTATTAAGGACCTCAGATTTTTACCAATCCAATTGACTTAAATAATACAGAAATTAGTTTCCCTAGTTTTTATTAAATTGTTGGTTGGCTTGAGTTGTGCTTTGAGGACAGAAAAGAACAGGGAAATAAGAGTAAAAATTTTAAAAAAGGCCAATAATCAATTTTACTGTTCTCTTGTCTCTTACTGTAAAAGGCTATAGTACTCAGAAGGAATGAGAACAGAACTACACATAGCTGAGGCTGTTTCTGTTAGGATAACATTAAATTTTTTTTAATAGGATGAATATTAAGCAAATAACTACTCTGTCAAGCTGACCAATAATTACATTTCACAACAATGGTGACACCATATATTAAGAGAAACTCTTTCTTACACAACTTTCTTTTATGATCAGGCTGAAATAACATTTGAGAGCTGCTTGAAACCCACCTAATGGGTTTATTACTTTTATCTGCCTGGATGTGTGCCTACAGAGGGCTGTTACTACTGTTACAACTATGCATACCAACTCCTATGAAAAGCAAAATTAGACAGTCATAGAATCATACAATGGTTTGGGCTGGAAGAGGCCTTAAAGACCTTCTAGTTCTAAACTTCTTCCATGGGCAGGGACACCTTTTACTAGACTAGGTTGCTCAAAGTCTCATTCAGTCTGGCCCTGAACACTTCTGGGGATGATGCATGCACAGTTCCTCTGTGCAACATGTTCTAGTGCCTCACCAACCTCTGAGTCAAAAACTTCAGTCTAACATCTAATCTAAATCTCTCTTCTTGTAGTTTAAAACCCTTCCCCCTCATCACATCATTATCTACCCACATAAAAAGTTGTTTGCCATCCTTTTGTGAGTCCCCTTCAAGTACTGGAAGGTGCAATGAGGTCTCCCTGGAACCTTCCCTTCTCCAGACTGAACAACCCCTGCTCCCTCATCCTGCTGTCATAAAACAGGAGCTCCAGTCATCAGATCATTTTTGTGGCCCTTCTCTGGACACCCTCTAACAAGTTGATGAAAGACGTGAGTCTTCTCTCTTCATGAAAGACAGAGGACTGCTGAAGACTCCAGAGCTGGATGCAGTACACCAAGTGAGACCCACAATGGCAGAGTAGAGAGGAGAATCACCTCCCTCAACCTGCTGTTGAGGCTGACAATGTTTGTTTAGAATACTGAACAAAATGGGGAAAGCAACAAAGGACTTTTTAGAGAGACGGTAACAGAAATAAGTTCATTCAAATATGTGGCAACAAAATTATTTTTCCTTTATTGTGACTGAAGACAGATGTTGAATGAGGGAAGGTAAGCAGTAGCTAAGCCACAAAGCATATTGACACCGAAGTTTCAATGACGTAAGTTTTAGGAAGATAGGTTGAAGTATCAAGTGTGTCTGCCTCAAAACCAGCTAGCCTTCGCCTTCTGAGAGCTATATATTAAAATGTGCAAAGGACCTCACTCATAAATGAGGTCTGCTAATCTTAGCAAAAAGGAAGAAAGAAATAATATATTGGAACTTGTTCCTAGTAAGCCAAAATGCACTAAAACTAGAATTAGAGATATAATCATTGGTGTTCTTACCACTATTGTGAATATGCTGATCTGATCAGTTGTTTCCTGAGTTTCAGCAAGCAAGAAGAATCAGCTGTCTTTTATTTGGAAACTAAATTTAGTCTTTTTCTCTTCGTGTCAGCTGGGTGCTTTAATGTTTAAAGCACCTATCAATGGTGACATTCAGAGGTGATGGTCAATGGCTCCGTGTTGTGACGGAGACCAGTGGTAAGTGTTGTCCCTCAGGTGTCTTTATTGGGACCAGGGTTGTTTAATGTCTTCATCAATGACAGACATCAGGATCAAGTGAATCCTTACCAAGTCTGCAAATGACACCAAGCTGAGTGGTGTAGCTGAGTTGACACACCTGAAGGACAGGATGTCATCCAGATGGACCAGGACAAGCTCAAGACTTGGGCCCATGGGAACCTCAAGAGCCTTAACAAGGCCAAGTGCAAGTCTGAAAATTAAGATTCAAAAGTTAGGAAACACAGGGTCCTTTAGAAAAATACCACATTACTGTATTTTTGAAGTATAAAATTTAATTCAATTTCCATGCTCTGCAAACAAAAAGACTACCCATAACATAACATCCCATTGCAATAAAGGACTCCATCTCATTTCCAATCCTGTCAAACACTCCCTCCCACTCACTGAAGTTTTTCCTCAGACAATCTAAGTGATTTTATGTAATTAAAGTGGCAAATAATTCTTTTTAAATTGTATTTAATTGGAAATTAATGTTGTATTGCAGATTTGAAGGGGGCTTGTATGACCAAATTTTCTCACCTATATTGAGTAGGTCTAAAAAAATGCATTATGTCTCTCTTCATACATACTTTTTCACTTATAAAAACTCAAAAACATTGATGAAATGAAAGAATTAAGCCTGGCCTTCCCCAGTTTCTGAGCACAGGAAATTTCGACGCTTCTATTCTTTACTAAATTCTGGGTGCAATTTTCTGTTCCTTGACAAGAAACAAAAATTAAAAGCAAGTACCCATTATTCCATCCATCTTACAGAAATAATTGTTCTTATCCAATTTTGCACTTTTCAATAAAGTTAAGGATCAAAGGTGTGGAACATGGCAGCCTAGGGCTGGAAGATTAGCAAGTTCAATGCACAAAGGCTCAAGCCGGGGTCAGAAACAGTCAGGTAGGGCCATTGTGACTCCTGGCTGCTACTATTAATTCCATTAAATACTAAATCCTCTGCACATACTTCATTTCTGAATTAATGAAGGCAAATTAGAAAAAAACCTTTCAGTCTGATTTTAGTTGCAGCTGAACAGAAAGGAGTGCATAAAGGAGAACTCCAACTGTTTGCTCCAGAAGTTGAATGCTCTAAACCCTACATATCTTCCATCTGTGTTTTTGTTGGTACCTGTGATCTCTCCTACTGTATTTTCTCCTTAAAGCCCTGGTCAGTGATTCTCTGCCAGTTGCAGTGCCCACTTCGTCATCCTCTTCCTATCTGCATTCCCACATGATTTTTTTCCCCTTCCCTAGTCCCTTCCATTCCACCCGCTCAAGTCACTGCACTAAGGTAATGAGTAAAGTCACCCCAAGTATAAATGTCAAGCAATTTGTCTGCTAAGAGGCATTTCTGTTTTCCTTAATATAGATCAGCAATCTAGTTCCCGTAATCTTGTTCTTCAAAGGACAATCATATTTTTACAAAATTTAAACTAATCTGTTCATGACATACAAAATTTTAGAACTAATGGTTCAAATATAGCGAGATTATAAGCAAAGAAAATAAAGCCTTTTCATAGGAAGATTTATGCAGCCCATAATTAATAGCAACATAATTAGTGCAGGCTATACTAAATAAGAGCGTATGCTCTGTGGAAGAGCAGAGCAGCCTTGGGCTTCTCATACAGAATTAAGTTTTCTTTCTGCTCTCTAAAGCAAAAGACAAATAAACACCTGATAAAAAGTCTAAGCGTATTCACGTGAGGTGGTCTCTTTACCAAAATCTCCTATCAATTTTGTCACTATAGACTTCTCAGGCTTTGTTACTAGATAAGTAGCTGTTCGAGTAGTAATTTAATCGTGTAAAGATTTTAAATATTTCGGTTAACTTTAAAAAATTTGATTTAGACTTAAAATAGTGAAATTTTCCATACCTTTTTCATCATTTTACTTATATATGCTTCTCTCTTTTAACCTAATTTACTATTACCTTTAAATCGCAGTCATAGGGGATTTTTTACCCCACTAAGAAAGTATACCCTGGCATCAGCCAAAATTTGGATCAATCTAATGTTCATTTCACATCAGAGAGCTATGTGGTTCAGATAGGAAAACACAAAATTTATTTCCCTCTATTAGAAAAGTAAGACAATCAGACATGTTACTGCAGATAACAGCTAACTTCAAAATTTAGTTCTCCTCAGTTTTGGCCAGACATATTCTGAAAGGAGCCTTTCAGGTTGCAGCTGTGTTCCTAAGTATCCAAAAACAGATTGGGTACTTCAGGCAGTACAGGCACTAGATATAAAAGTTTGTGGCATTTTCTTGCAATGCATTACCACAGGTTTGAACTATGATGAAAAAGTAGAAGAAAACCCCATAATCTGACAATTAAGTAAAACAAAATGAAAAACTGCTTCTCTGGGTTATGGACTTACTCTCTGTATGAGTTTAAGTCCTGAAAGGCAAAAAAATTCCAAGAAAGGAAGAAGGCAATGGTCAATATACTGTTGCTGTGCAAACATATGCAAAATTTGGAATGGAAAATAAATGCAATAAAAAATTCTTTTACAAAATTAATTCCTACATACTGTTTTCTTCAGAAGGCATGCTTATGCAGGTGATGACTGCTCCTATGACCTTCATGCAGGATGCAACATGGAGACAGGAGCCTGCACTAATAAAAACCTCAAAGCCGAACAGCAGCACCCCTGTAACAAACTTTCAGTGGAAGCAATCCAAGTCAGACTTGTGGGCTCAGCAGTGTTTGTATTGTATTTATAGCCTTCTACTCCTGTAAATGAAATCTTCGCTGATAAAAGCAAACCCATCATTACTTACACTAGTAAAGTGCTTTGCACAGATGTTCAAGAGCTATGAAAAAAATTACAAGTCAAGCTGATTTTATACTTGGTTGTATTTTCTTTTAAAACAGATGGGTTTCTTTTTATGGCTTGTAAAGCCAATTTTTATATATATTTTAATTATCTCTATCCCATCTGTGCAGTTTAATTACTGATTTATTTCCCTTTTTAGTAAGATATCCATCCACACATATTTAATTCCTGTCTGCATTGAGGAATGCAAATAACTTCATTTTCCTAACAAAAGTGATGATGCATCTCTTAAAGACAGCACAGCTAGGACATGTCACAAATAACTAAACAAACTGCAGAGAGTAAGAACTGTAACTGCAGTTCCCTCTACTAGGCTCTATATTTTATCAGCTAATTGTAAAACTCAGTTTCGTGGATGAGACAAAACAGTATACATACACATTAATATTTATACATTAAGTCAACATCTGATTCCATGCCATTTTGCATAGAGCTAGCCAAGAAATACATTACAATCGTCTTTGCATATTTACAAACTCTATTGCAGGGTATTTTGAAAAAGTTTGTCACTTTTTAACGTAAACACTAAGATATCAGTAAAATTCCTAGTTCCAAACTGGACAGAGTCATTGTGATTTTGATGTAATTCTGCACATACAGAGAAACTGGCAGCACTTCCCCTTGAGAATGTGCCTTTTTTAGTAATGCCATAAATCCTAAAGTGGGTCTCGCTATGAACATTCCAAGATTTTAACACAACCCTGTCTAAATGACACAGGTGCATTAACAGTCCTAAATAAACACACTAACAGTAGAGAAATAGTACAATGGATTCAGTTCACTATTCACAGTTGGAAAGTTACCCATGTGAATATATCTAAAATTAACAAAAATGGTATAGTTAACTCCTTAGAACTGCTCACCAGGATTAGTAAAACTGCTTTATCAGATGAAGTACTTTTTGTTTGCTTGTTTTTTTTTTTAATCCTGTCTTTTCTACACAAGTGAGCTGCTTCCAACCAAATGGAGTTTAAAACATCATAAGCATTTATTACTAAGGCTCACAAATCATATCCTTCTCCAAGAACAACTGTCGAGAAATAACTACAATTAAATACTGACACTCCTAGTATAAGCAGAATGAGGTACAAAGCTGCAGACAAGCAGTAATATTGCCACAAACCAATATGTGTATCAATCAAAATTCTGAAAGGCGTTCAAGAACGCAGGCACCTTTTAAACCAGCTGATATAAAAGGAACCAAATTGTATTAAAAAAAGGCATTTTTACATTTGACCAAGCAAAATCCAAAAGAAAGTAAAAACTATATGCTGCCATTCTTCAAGAACAGCACCTGCATTTAATTCATATCAGAGCTGCTGTGAAAGATAAGAACTTATAAACCATCTTATGACAGATTAAGCGTTTCATTGGAAAGAAAACCAACTTGAGAAGATCCTTCCGGAAGAACCGATAGATTCACATGCTGAAGTGCATCACTGCCCAAGAACACAGGGTTTATTGTAATTAAATTAGTACCCTTTTCACTGAAATTATCACCAAAGAAAAACTGCAGGACTGTTGTGCTGCATTGGATTTATGTGGCATGATTTTGGTGGTGGGGGCGGGGGGGGGGGGTGGGGAATCTACATGGGTTGCTTTTGTGAGAGGGTGCCAGAAGCTTCCCACCATGTCAGACAGAGACAGTGCCATCCAGCTGCAAGACAAGGCTGAGCCCATCAGTAATGGTCATAATGCCTTCAGGATAACATCTAAGAAGGGAGGAAAAACCCTGAAAACTGCAGCCAGAGGAGAGGAATGAGAGAAACAGCCCTGCAGACACCAAGATCAGTGAAGAAGGAGGGGAAGAAGGAGCTCCAAGTGTTAGATGAGGGATTCCCCTGCAGGCTGTGGGGAAGACCATGGTGAGCCGGGCTATGCTCCTGCAGCCCATGGAGGACCCCATGTCAGAGCAGATGGATGTGTCCAACATAGGCTTTGGCCCCATGGGAAGCCCATACTGCAGCAGGCTCCTGGCAGGCCATGTGGACCCACGGAGAGAGGAACCCACATGGGAGCAGGCTTGCTGTCAGGATTTGTGGCCCTGTGGGGGACGCACACCAGAGCAGCCTGAGTCTGAAGGACTGCACCCCCTGGGAGCAGCCCATGCTGGAGCAGTTAGTGGGGAACTTTAGCCTGCAGTGGACTTGTGGTGGAGAAATTAACGGAGAATTGTCTCCTGTGGGAGGGACCCCACAATGAAGCAGGGAAGAGAGTGAGGAGTCCTTCCCCTGAAGAGGAAGGAGAGGCAGAGACAACGTGCAATGAATTGACCACAACCCCCGTTGTCTGTCCCCCTGCATCACAGTGTGGCAAGATGTAGGGAATTTGTGAGTGAAGTTGAGCCTGCAAAGAATGGAGGCATGGGGGGAAGATTTTTAGAAATTTGGGATTTATTTCTCATTACTCTGACCAGATTTGATTGGTAAGAAATTAAATGAATGTCCCTGAACTGACACTTCTGTCCACGACATTTTTGTAACATGTCAGTGATCCCTCTCTGCACCTCTGCTGATCCAGGAACCTTTAGTCATCTTTTCTGTATCGTGTCTAGCTTAGGGGAGGGATCAAGAAGCTTTGGTGGACACCTGGCATCCAGCCAGGGTCAACCCACCACTTCTATTTGATCTTTATTTTAGATTAGGAACACACTTAATCAGTTATCATACAACATTAGGAAGTCTTCTAAAACCAAAAAGATTTACCAAGAAAATTTACCGAATTTGGCCTTGTTAAGTCAGGTAGACTTTACTGGAGCAGTTACCTCAGGTAATACCTCAGTTACTCTCCTTACTTCAGCCCAAGTGGAAGCAGTTATCATATGAATCAATACTGAAGCAAGCATGATTGACTGAGACCTCAAGTACTTCTGTAGCTTCAGCTCCCACAACTCCCTTAAATTACTGTTAAATTGTCAGCATCCTGTGGTTTTTAGAGCCCCATTTCACACTTTGACCTGAGCTGCCTGACAGTAGCTTAACTGATCATTTAAATCAAGAATTTTTGTTCAGAAAATCTGTAAACAGCAAGACTAATGAGAGTCCTCTTTCATTACCTTGAGTAACAGGTAGAAAGAGGATTCCTGCAACAAAGGGATGAAACAGATCACACAGGATTAGACGGCAACAAGAATGGGTGTTTGTGCCCAGGCAGTGGTGTTGTGTGCATGTGCTTCTGCACGGGCCTATGTGCTGATAGCTGTGGGTTTGTCAGCCCGAGCACCACACTGCCTTAAAGCAGCTGTTCCACTTCACTGGGAAGCCACAGGGATGCATCTGTGAAGGCACTGGAGCAAGTACACCCTGCCCAAGGGCTGGAGCACAGAGCAGACTCTAAACCAGCTCTAAACCAGCTGCACTGCCTATCACAATGGTGTCGCCTGTTGCTTGCAAAATCACCATTTATTGCATTGACCATTTAAAATCTGATTTCTGAAGGACTTCTTTTCTCCAAGATGCTGTCATTCCTTTTATTTTAGTTGCTAAAGCCGTATGTTTTACTTTTTTTCCAAGACATTTCAGCTATTTAAAGCCATATGGTTGGGTTCCCTGTGTTACCAACTGTAAAAGGATACTAAAGTTCTTCTTTCCCTAGACAAGTTGTTCTTTCCCTAGGTCTTCTAGACCTAGACAAGAGATAATAGCTGTCCTTACTTAAATATCAGTAAAACAGATTCTTCTTCTGTGAGATTCTTTAGAAACCTCAATATCAAAGTAAAAAAAAAAAAAAGGAAAGAAAGGTAACAAAACAAGACAAATACATAACAGAAAAAATACTGTACTTTGCAGAAAAAAACCACTTACAAAGACGCTGAACAAGACAGGACTCACTGACAAACAGAAATATAGTAAATTCCAGCATGAAAAAAACGAATGAGAGCATTTAGAAATCCAGTATTTGTAACTTAAGAATTTCTCAAAATAAGAAGCTGAATTAGTTTAGGTGATCACCGTGGTCTCAGCTCATGATTTAAGAAACATCCAGATGTAAACAACATTGCCTATGACCATTGCTGTAGAGTTGCCATGTCTCACTGCAGAGAGAGGGCAAAGTACAATGTACAATGGTGAACTGCATACAAGACCAGGTTATGAAAAAACAGGAGTTCCAGAAGGTGACTGAATAAAATTATTCCAGATTTGAGACTGTTTCAGTAACTAGTCACAAAAAACACTGGTTCCATAATGATATCATGCTAAACCAAATATTTAACACCAATTTTTCAACCCTTAGAACAGAAAATCAAATATGCCCCGTATAGCCCATATAGAATGTAACCTGGACTTACTTTCAGTTAAATGTGGGACCAGATTTTCAAATAATGCAGATGAAGCTAAAATACATTACCAAGACACACATTAAGTTTATACCAGGAATTAATTCTTTTAAGATAATATCCAGCAGCCTGTAGGCAATCTGACACCTTCACAGACTATTACATATAACTATGGACTCTTCTCATTCTTTCTATACATTCCTCAAGTCAGAACCTTAGATAATTTGAATATTCTGCAATTACTGTAGCTAGATCAAAGGTAAAACTTTCAAGAGAGAAGATTAGAAACCAGGAGGAGCATTCAAGTATGCATAAAATGATGAAATGAAACCCTAAACAAGGAAGAGGAAATCAAATGCAAACAGGTCTTGACTCTGGGATTTTTTTGTGTGTGTGTGCCAGGAAATAAAACTATTAAAAGAATTTGAAAGTGTTCCAGTCAGACTAGAAGATAAATATGATGAGAACTAATTAAGATAAAACTTTAATATCACATCTGGAAATACCAGCTAGCTATGAATCTCATCATAGGTCATCACTTCCCTTGACTACTACTTTCCCACTTGGCCTTGTCTTGGGGTGGCTGCTGTAACTGAGCTGCCTTTTAGACACCCGCTCCTGCTTTCATCTGTCAAAAACATTTAAAAAGCAAACTGCAATTCAAGACATCGTTAAATTGAAGAGGGATCATTCTTGTGTGCAATAGCAGAACTATTTTTGTTTGTTTTACAGACTCTGATAACCTGAAGGGGTGACACCAGAGCTGGCAATCTGCTGAAATTGTTGTTCAACATAAAACATAAACAACAGGCAATGCTGTAACATATGGTTAAGCCCAGGCTCACACACATCAGTCCGTGTTTATAAATCTCTCCTTAACCTACTGAATCCTTGAAGGAATATCTCAAATAAATAATACAGGGAGTGTAAGTTATTGATTACTTTTATTTTGAAGTTAGATGGATAAACTTAGAAAACTAAGCACTCCTGCACTTTAAATGAAATAGGCTTAATATGAGCCTAGATCATGCTAATTTGAACATAACCTCACACACACAAAAGCTCAAGAAGACTGGCTGATAAAAAGAGCTAAATTTTAAGCAAAACGAAGCCAGCCATTTCAGTCAGACATCTTCAGATATTATTAGATGTTATGGTTAAAACACGGTGTTGTATTTCACTTATTTCCCTTGTTATAAATACAACCAACAATGTTACTGATAAACAGGGTTTATTATGAAACTATTTTGCAATAACTTTGTGGGAGCTATTATCCCTAATCTGATCAAAGCATGATTTTATCATCATATTTTTTCACCTCCATATGCCTTTTCCCAGTTTCTGCTTCTCACATGCAAAACACTGTAAGGAAAAAAAAAAAAAAAACAAACCACCAAACTGTTTTCTTCAAACTGAATTTTCTTTTCAGCTAAAAGATGGCTGGGAGCAACTAATAGTCCTCTAACAATATAGCAATCATTATTATTGTATTGCAAATGTAAATTAAAATGCAGCAATCTTGTATATTGTATTCACAACTGTTCTTTAATATCATTATCTACAAGCAAAGTAATGCAACGTATTTTGCAAAACTGTTTTCCTTGTGTTCCACAGTCTTTTGCCCCAAAAAAACCCTCGTTTTCATGCTAAAGCAAAAAATGAAATGCATTTGCATTGTAACTACATTTCCAACTATTTGCAGTGTTAATGAAAAAAAAAATTGAAATGGTGACACAAGATTGGAATTCATGTGCTATACTGAAAAACGGATGTAAGGAAACATGCTGAAAATGAATATTAAGTGTGTATCTTCACTATCTTCACTAAAGGATAAGAATTATTTAGGAAGAAATTGCTGGTTTCAGATTCGAAGATCCTATGTGTTCTCGAATTTCCAGATTCATACAGAAGAGTACCTCCACTATGTTTCAATATTCAGATACATTTAATGGAGGTATTTAATCTAACATAAATTATACTTCAAGCCTTAAAAAATATAACACAGTGTAATAAACATTTGGTTTTAACAACCCAGCCCAGGACAGTGCATTGCAGATATTCACCAAAGCTCATAAGGAAACATGAGGGGGCTTGGTTCTCTCAAATCATAAAATCATACAAGAACCACCTAAGAAAACTCCTGTGTTGCTCTTACATCTTCAGAGCCAGACACTGTATTTTCCCCTGGTAAACAGGTTGAATTTTTGCAGCAGAAGCATTAGGGATGAAATTGCAGCCCACTCTGTAGCTAAATGATTTTGCAGAGAGTCCGCGCCACTTCCACAGCAAAAGGGTCCCAGTTACCTGTGAGCAGCCACAGACACACAGAAAACTGTGTTAACTTCTATCTTATCATCTGCTTTCATTATGAAACTGTAATAGTAGAGTTACTGTGCTTCAATTAGTCACCTCCCCATTATGTGATGGAAGGGAAAAAAAGAGAAGTAATGCTTTTTATTACTTTTCCCAATTACTACAGTATTTCCTACGCCGTCTAACTAAAAGAAAGGTATTAAAAGTTATCTGAATTTTCTCTCCAGTTTTTGAGACAAAAACCATTTCTAAAAGGAACATGGGTAGTTAGAGGACAATCTAATTAAAAAGGAAAGGGAATCCAGGGAAAAAAACATGCGCACTGCTCCTCATGTCCACTGCCAATTCACAGTTATATTTATGTTGGAGGAGGAGCTTGTTCAGCTTTTCTGGTTAGTTTGTTGCACTAACTTGGCTCTCTTGACTAACCACACCATCAAAATGTGTCACTGAAGTAACCTAACAATGGGCAAATATATTTTTCAGTAGATTTCAAAATCCTTTCCAGTGTTCCAAGTGCAGAAATACTGTTTGGAATAGCCCCTGTTATCACTCTTCCCTCCAATTGTGTTATAAACCACTTTGTAAATATTAGCTCTCCCCAGCAGCTAGTATCCTTTACAGGACTCCCATCCTTAGGCGAGGTAAGGGGATAATGGCCCTCCATTACAGCTGCTGGACTGAAAATAGCTCTTTTACAACTAAAAATGCAGAATGCATAAAACTGAACCCATCATGAGCATATCTATTTTAGGTGTCATATTCTATTACAATTCACAAGTGTTTTTTCAACACAGAGTGGAATACAAATATTTTCCCTGGAGAAAAAGAGTACTGTAGAATTTATGTGAAAATTTATTTCCCTTACAGATAGCCACACACTGTTTTACTGTTTCAGTACTGTAAATAACATTATTTTTCCCCAGCAACATTTCCAGCAGGAAGAGACACATAAACAATCTGTACCTCCCGAAGAGTTTATAGTCATCTACCTCCTGTTTTTTCAACCTACAGGACTCTTACACTGAGTGCCACAAAGGAAATTCTGAAAAAAATTTAATTGCATAACATTAACTTCTAGTCTAACATGCCAAAAACATATACAGAAAAACATCTCCAATGATCCTGCAAGTGGAAAAGGAAGAAAAAAAACATCATCCCATTGCATTTACAAAACTTTCACTGGAAGGAGAACACTTCAGGTTTTCTTTCCAACTTCCTAACACAAATCATCAACTTTCAGTTAACTTCTTCTGCAGTCCCTCTCCAGCATGTCAGACTTGTGTGACAAATGTGGTTAAGAATAAACAACCTCAAGTTTCCATCAGGGAGCCCCTTGCATGTGCAGAATGCCTACCAAAATATGAAGCCTCGCTGCTATGTTAACACATTTTATCATGCTCCCTACTGGTCCCCTGCATCTCTCATTGAAAGATCAGTCACGTCTTTCGCTTTAGGCAGAGATCTGATGGCAAAACCTTGCTGGCTTCACAGAAATGTATTACTGCAAAATCTGTTATTACAGATTGTTTAATGGGTGTCTTGGGTGGATGGATGTGTGGCTGTGTGTTTCTTTGTCTGTTTATAGAAGAGAAAAAAGTGTCTTCATGCTTTTGAAAACTACATATATGCGTGACAGAAATGGACTGACATAATACTTGCAAAAATGTTGCTCTTCTTCTCCATTGTAGCTGAAATGTTCACTAAGCAGAGAGCAAGAGTAGGTAACCAAAAATGAAAGAAATCTGTATTTGATGATTCAGTCACTACAGTCTGAGGAACTCCTGTGCAGTTCTTTATGTCACCACAAATCTTCTGGTGATGCTTGACACTGATCATTTTCAGTTATGATGACAAAAGTGAAGGACAAAGCAAGAAGGCACTAAACAGAGATTTGGGCCTCCAAAGTACCCCTGAAATTAGTTTTAAAGCTTATGCTAGTGCTTGGATATAAGGCAACACTTGGAGGCACTCAACCCAGCCTTGTCCTGCTTGCATAGAGCAGTGCAAACTGCAACAACATATTTGATAAATAACATCAGCAACAACACGCACTGTGTGCAAATACAGATAAACCTCTAGATGCATCATGATACTGCTTGGCCATCACTGGGCTGGCTGCCAAAGATCTGACTGATAAGCTCAAGCTCATGCAAGGCTTTCCTCCAAATTCAAACTACCTCTATGAATGTGAGACTTCCGGGGTTTGTAACCTTGCCCTGTCTTTCCTTGTTCTTCTCTTCCCCTTGTGTAGTGGCTCCTTTTCTCTCTGGCTTCTTCTCTGGAAGTGAGAGGAACATGATATTCACAGAAGTAAGATTAAAGCACAGCTCAGTTCAATAAAGTTCCTGTCTCCTCCACATCCAAAATTTTCCAAAAGAATTCTAAGAGCAGTCTCTCTCATTGAAACCAAACCAAAACTTCCTTCTGAAGAGAAAAAAAAAATACAGATGACAGTAAAAAATGCAAACTTTCCTTAAAACTTTGTGTTTTGAATCCTTAAGCAGTTTCCCTCATTTCTGTATTTTAATGAAGTAATTGAAAGGTTTAAGAAGCAATTATTTGACAGATAAGAGTATCTAAAATCCCAAACCCTGTATGACTGTTTAGTACTTGTCGGTGAGAGTGTGACACTAATACAATTGAATTTCTGAGCTCATTAGTTTACTAGAAATAAAACACTTAGAAAAAATAATTAGGCACTTGCAGTATATCAAGGAAAGCATTGCTTAAATCCGCAAGAAATCTGTCAGTTATCACCAGAAATTAATTGGACTTGTCTAAAATGGTAGAAAGCTCTACAATGGTTTGTAGTGTACTAACCACTTGCACATGCTTTCACAGTACATTTACGGCAGCTGGCAAAAGCCAAACTCATACATTCTCTCTTGGTCAGTTTGTCTGACGATATTTAACAAAACAATGGATTTGACATTTTCTTATGCAACCTTCTAGGTAGTTCTCTCTATGCTTTAATGTGCACTTCCAAGGCCAGCTCTAATGATTTCCCTGATCATCACCTAATCGCAACTGCCACCAGCAGTTTTGGGACTGGAGTGAGAACAAAGCAATGGCCCAGGTTTTCAAATCAGATGCTGAAGAACTCTGAGATGCTGTCACAGGGCACCTCAAATTAAAGATACATGACATGATCAATTGTGGAAATGGATTCAGGAACCACTTTCCCAAAAGTAGTTAAGATGGTATCTTGAATAGCCTAATAGAAGAGTCCTCATCAGCCTTTCCTTGTTTCCCCTTCCAACAGTTTCTCAGATATTGAGGCTAGCCAGCACAATTGTGAGAATTTGCCTTCACTTTCTTACGTATTCAGCAGCACTGTGTGCTGAAATTCCTGAAAAAACACAATAAATTCTAATTAAGTCACATATTTTAAAAAGACTATAAATCTTAAAAGATATTGAGAAAAAAACCTTACAAACCTATTAACAGGTGTTCAACAGATCTGTTTCAACAGATAATTGCCTTAATTACTAAGCACTGTGCCTTGCTTGCAGGCTAAAGTAGTCTTGTTTCAACTTTTGTTTGCTTTTGTATCTTGTGATGCTTTTAGGATTGAAGAGTGTTCACCAAACAAAAATATCCTACCCATGAAAAATTTGCAGTATTTGCAGAAAAGGGATCAGGAATGCCTGAGGAATGTAAGATGGAGGCATTATTGTGTATATCCTGTGCTTCCACACAGAACAACTTAAAATTTGTGTCTTTTAACCCACTATTTATACATACATAAAACCAGTAATGCTGGACATTCTGAAAGTAGGAAGAACCAGTGAATAGTTAAAAGAAGGGAAAAGAATTTCTTCTGTACACAAGCTGTGTTCAACGTTCTGTTTCACTGTTCATGGCTTACGTATTTCTGATTCTTCCTTGTGAGTACACAACTGACAGTTATTTAGAGGAGACCTGGGTATACGTTTTGTCACCATTTAACTGCTCCTTTTGCCTTCTGTACTATCCAGAACAGTAATTAGAAAGCCAGAGAATCAGTCTGATTTGAATGTTCCAGGAGCATAGTTATATAGCTCTAAAGAGGGCTCAGAACCAATCAAACCCGGAAAGGGATTACTTGGACATAGTGCAACACATTTCCAGTTTCATCGAAGACTAAGATTGACAGCTGATTCAGACAATATTTTGGTCTGTGTTTCACCATCTTCTGAAGTTTTATAAGGAAACAAGCCTCCATGTTTCAAAACAAGAAAAAAAAATTCATCACTATAAAACACCCACAACTGTCCCTGGATCTCACAGAACCTTTAATCAGACCCTGCAGACTGATAAACATAGAAGACATATATAAAATACTGTCCAACATCTAAATCTATTGGTTAACCAATGGAGCCCAAATGACAGGAGACTATAACCAAAGTCTATCACCAGTTACTCAAATTAGCATTATTTGCTGAAGTTTTGACAAGCAACACTCAAGACTGGGTACCTGGTAGCAGTCTGAAGTCAAGAAAGGCTTGAAGTCAACAAGAAGGGCACAAGCAGCATTCAACAGAAGGGGAAAAACCAGAAAGAACAAGGGGAAGAAGGGACGTAAAGACAGATCTGTAGGAGAAATTGAAAAACCAAATGTTTTCTTTTCTCAGCTGAGCAGAGGAATTACACTTGGCGAAGGGGAAAGAAATGCCAGAAAATAATAGCAATAAGTGAACCTGGAAATATGTTTCAAGGCATTCAGAAAAATTCATCAACTCCTTCCCAGAAAACAGAGTAAGAGATAAAGAAATGCAGATTCTCCTTGGCTTTGCCAGATAGGGTGACAGGCGTTTTGTTTTCAGAATATAGCTGGGCGTAACACCTCTTTCTTTTTAAACTTGGCATCTGTCTTTCAACCATGGAATGAAAAATTTTTAGATCTCCTCAGTGTATAAACAGCATAGACATTCTAAACAGAGGAGCAACATAATATCTATATATAGAACAGTATATTTAATCTGTTAGTTCCTATGCATTTCTCTCTTAAAATTTTGACACATTGTTAGTTGTATTTTAATAGCTTTAACATGTACTGTCTTCATAGTATACAACTTAATTAAGGAAAGTTACACCAAGCGGTATTAAACAGTTAACAAAAGTCATTAGTTCTACACAATTTACCTTTATTAATCCAATCTGAATCTCATCAAGGGATGCAAATGAATCTGGCTGGCAGTTTTTATTTTCCATGCAACAGTTCAGATGAATTTTAACTACATTCTTCACTTTTAACTCTAATGCTTTTTTCTTCCAAAAATTACAACTAATACTGGACTATTGAACAGAAAGATGTCGTGCTTCCTGACAGAATACGTTTACAGAAACAAATTATGGAAGAAGTGTAATCCATAACAAGGGAGCAAACAGAGACTGAGAGCCACCAACCCATGAGCTTGTAGAATCCCTCAGAAACTGCCTACGAAACAGGCTATGCTCAAGACATTTTGTTGATGTTACCAGACTTTGAAATGAGAAGGTTGCAGGGAACATGATTCCCTACTGTCATCCCAAATCACAAGGACAAAACAAGACAACCTTTCCATGGGTATGCAGGGAGGAAATGACCAGCAATATTTGAGAAATATATGAAAAACTGCAAAACAACTGTCCCAGTCTACATTAGACATGACAGGCTCTAATACAGTAAAATATATATCATAAAGTTACTAATTAAAAAATGTTAAGGTCTTATCAAGCCACTAATGAAAGTCCTTAAAAATGCAAATGAAAATCTTTCCTGATTGCCTGAGCCAAAGCTTCTTCCTCTCTTTAGCCCCCTTAAATACAGGATCAACCTTCAAGGTTACATGAAATGCTGAGAACGTTGAGCTCCTCTCAAGAACAGTAATCTCTCAGTTTTTGCTGCAGACCTATCACGAAATATCTAGGTTATAAAGACATGAATATACAGAATGGCCACAACCTGTGAGAAGATAAAATGCATGGAAGAACTGCAACATGAAACCTCCAAAGTGAACAAAGTTTCTGCTGTTTGAATGTAACTGACTGAGGCCAGCAGCCAAAACAAGCAAATAATCTAACAGTGCTTTTTACAGTAAATTACGTATTTTCACATTTGTAGATCCTATTACCAGATTACATCATATTTTTGAGTTAATGCTTGAAAATTCTGGCTGAAATCTACTATTGTGAGCGTACTGTCAAAAAGTCTAGCCTGCTGTCCTGAAATCTTGTACTGCGTTTTACAATGTATCAGAAAATGCACAGGCCACTATAAAATGGTAAATACAGTCATATAAAGGCTCATTTTTACTCAGAAAGTATTATAGTATATGCTACCTAGAAAATAAAAATATATAAACCACCATAAACACAGTGCTTGCTGCATATGTTAGTGGAAGATGACAGAAAAAACAACTGCTTTTTTAAAAATAAACTTGAGTATAATTACAACAAAACAGGACTATATTAATGAAATGCATGGAATATATTCATCAGATAATATCTCACTAGGAAAGTGTGAATCAAAAGATAACCTTCAGTCATCATACAAGCAGACTACTGGGGGTCACACAATGGGATCACAAGAATGAACTGCAACACAGTAGCTGCTAAAAGATTCCCTCTAAAAAAGGATTTTTTAATAAGTGCTTGTGCAACTCATGTTATATCAGACGAATAATTTCTGTTTTTAAGTACACTACTTACAGTATTCACTGGGAGTCACAGAAATTAAACATACCATAAACTCTCACCACTGGCTATAAAGTAGGGATCATAGCTGACTGAATTCAGAAAACAGCCTAATATGGGGCTATTTGTGTCTACACGTTTAAAAGGATACAACTGATTCATCTACAAAGTATATTTTGTAAGGTTTTGCCTTGGACTTAACTCCTAAAAAAGAGGTGGAGAACACTAAAATTTCTGAGAGCTTAAAATGAGAAAAGATTGAAAGAATGGAGTAAGTAAGGATGATAAAATATGAAGAGACAAAGAAATAAAGCATTAAGAAAAAGACAGTAAGAGCCTATGACACTACTTAGCCAGATTAATGTTTACTGCAGGTTATGTAAACATCTGTGATTAATATAAACCCATACATATTACAGTAAAGTAGATATTAAGGTTTTAAGCTTGTATACAAGAAAGTCTCCACAAAAAAACCCAATTACAGAAAAATATACAGGCTCATTAAAAATACATTCTGGAAAGGGTGAAAGCACTGTCATATTATTCAGCTTATTTCAACTTCTAAGACAGTTTTCAAGATTGAAGGCAAATCTATCATTCTTGGGTACACTATTTATAAACAGAACAAGAGTATTTAGGGCAACATCTGCCTGAATATACCAGCAAATGTTCTTTCTAGCCCCAGCTTGTAAATAAATCTCCTTAGGTTTAAAAATTAAGATAATTGACCTCCTTCAGATCTAGCTTTCAATGGTGTCAGTAACCAAAAAGTACAAAAGCATAAATGTATTTTAGCACACATTTCAAAATATTTTGTTTCTTTTTCACAGTCTATTTCAATAAATAAACAAATATTGCATTTCCCCCCCTTAATTTGTATTTTATTTTTCTGCACTGATTACTTTTCAGTCCTATTAAAAACCATCCCAAGTTTGACTCTTTCATCCAGATTTGCTTCAAGGGAATCTAATCTTTATGTAATCTTTCTCCCTGTTGGTTAGATTTCAGACTCTAAAAGACTAGGATATATTCTAACATTTTTATCTTCCTAACCTTTAGACCTTACCACAGAGTTGAGGTCTACTAAAAGTACTTGACTATAACAATACAGCTAGTGTGCTAAGAAGGCACAGAGAAAGAGCTGCATATTTTATGGTAGCATCATTAGACACCATAGTTTAAAATCTCGAAGGAGGAAAAAAATGCACATAACCTCTCTTTTACATCACTCCTTTTCCGGAAACAAGAACTCCCGGAATACTACACATATAAACATACATATAGGACTTTTGCAATTACAGTACTTTAGCCATAAGATTACAATACAATTACAATGGTGTGTATGTATACACACACACACACACACACACATATTATATATACACCATCACTGTCAGAGGAACCAGATTGATTCTGCTGTTCTTTTTTTGTCAAATCCATGGATAATCAACGTGTTTTGCCATCAAATGCACATGATGAACACAATAACAACAACAAATACAAAAATCAATTACTTTACAAGTAGATGGTCTAGGCAAACAGCAGTTTCCTAAAAACAGAAAGCACTCAACATCTGAGGCTTATACAGTTCCCCTGGATAATTCCCTATGCAACTGATAAGCAGCACCTTATCCCAGGTGTTTTTCAGTACTCCACTCTGAGGTACAAAGTAGTTGGTTTCAGAGCTTGGAGCAGAAATTCACACGGATCACTGAAGTGATTTAAAGAGCATATAACATCCTCTGACCCCTACACACTCTATATCTATGACATTAAATACATCTGCCCACTGTATGTCTCAGGATAGGACCTGCTTAGTTAGACTCCCGTAATCCTACTGTTACTCTGCTGTTTCAAGCATCTGCATCACCATTTTATTCATCCTGGCAGGCAGCTCTGCAGGAATGACCAGCAGCTGCTGTCTGCAGATCCTGACAGCTGATGACAACATGCTCAAACAATATATGCTGGAGATGCAAGTTCTGCCTATTTCAGTATGCTTTTTACTTCTAAGCAAAAAAGCAGTCAGGAAGTGGAAGTTTCAATTATTTAAAGGAGCTAAAATAACAAACTCAACAAATGAAGTCTCGCTTTGCCTTCCAGAAGAGACAAAGACCTTCCAGGGCAAAGTAGAGGTCCAACCCTTTAAGAGCAGAGAGCTCAATAAATCAGGCTACACCTATTAACAATTAATTTAAGATACTAAAAACACCTTAAAAGTATCATAAAAATAGGCTTACAGAGGGCCTTACAGATAGCAATGAGCTCTTATTAGCAATGATATTGGTGGAGAAAATCAAAATAATACCCATCACAAAGCCAGTAGTATGGCGATAACCACAAACATATTTACTTGAAGAAAGCATGAAGCCTTCTAAAACAATTTATAACCTGTGTGTTGTGGAAAATAAGTTGATCAGTTTTTAAGCACAGAATAAAATATCTATTCATAAACAGAAAAGGTTTTTCGTTCTCCCACATAAAAGTGGCACAAACTTGCATTGTGCTGTAAAAAAAAACCAAACAAAACCAACCAAACAAAACCAACCAAACAAACAAAAAATACCCCAAAAAACCCCAAAAAAACCCAAACCAAAAAAAAACACCTAAAAGGAAATTCCACACAGCTTTCAGTCTTCTTTCCACCGTAACATCATGGTGTGTTGGCTCCAAAGCTGGGATCTTACACAACATAGGAGAGTCTGTGTTCTGGGATTATGAGCCCCAGTGTTGGTGGAGGAGGGCTGTGCTGCACCATGTGCCTGTGGTGGCCTGTACTGGCAGCTCCAACCACCTCCAGCAGATCCACAGCAGGTGGGGACTCTGTGAAAGCAAGTTTAGGGACAGGCAAAAAACACTGGACAGAGAGAGAAAGAGGAAACCAAAAGAGACAGAAACAGCAGGGAGAATGTGAAGGTCAGAGAAGGAGATGCCTTTTTAATTGGCAGTAAACAAAATTAATTTCTCCCAAGCTGAGTTTACTTAGTTCATGATGACAACTGTGATCCCACAGTCTTGGTCTTTTCTCCCCCCACTCACTGAGACAACGGCGTGAGCAAGCAGCTGGGTGGGATTTTGGTCCTCAGCCAAGGCTAACCCACTACACCTTGTCAAATGCTAACAAACACTTTCTGGTTTTACAAGAGCAACTACCAGAACAACAGTGTCCAAACATTTTTTTGGCATGGAAAGTTTTTATGTTCCAGACACAACAACGTATTTCACCACAAAGCCTGTTCTTGACTTAATTTTCTAATTTTGTCTGTACAGAGATGCCAGGATATGTATCCCCAAGAATACTGAGCCAGTTAGCTAAGGGTAAGCTTGACTCTAAAACTGCAGATTGCACCAGCACAATACTCACTGGCAATATACCTCGGGTTTACTAAGCTGTGTAAGACTGTGATCAATAGGTACATCTGAACAAAGATTTAAATTTCTCCCAGTGTTATTAAACCAAAGTGCAATCCACTGAGTACCTGGTTGATACAATAGGCTTAGTGAAAAAATTATGACGCAACACTCCTTTTAGATGCGAGAATAAATTTAATCTAAGTTAGTAAAAAAATGTAACTGATATATGCAGTCTGTATCTTTTTCGATATGCCTTGAGTGATGGCGGACTTCCTCATCCTGAAAATATGCAAATCTATAGAGCATTCTTCAGACACAGAATTCAGCAACACAAGCGATAGATAACAAATGAACAACTGTTCTTTAATTCTTTAAAAAACAGATTTTCACTCAGCCAAACTTCAGAAGTATTGGTATTTTAACATGACAGAAACAGAAGAAAGCAAAAATCCTTTATTGTTTATTTGCATTCAGTGCTCTAGACCCAGTAAATTGACTGTTGCATAACAGCCATCAAAAGTCTTTTACATAACTCACAAAACCAAAACCAAACCACTCTTAAAACATGCCATACTCTTTCCTTTCCAACACAGGACAGCTGTCTATTTTCTGGAGCTAATCTGACTATAAAGTATGTAAGAATATCAAGAAGAAATGTAGATTTGGGGAGCAATCAGGTGTACACAGATTTAAAACTTTTTTTTTTTTAATATGAGCCTAAGACAGAGAGCAGTTATGTCCAAAAATCAGGTTTCACCTTTATTTTCAAGGTGTTGCAGTTAATGTACATCAGAAAGCATTAACAAAGTCACTTAGGCCAGTGGGAACAGAATGATCATAAGGGCCTTTGTATCTGTTGAAAACTGAAAGCTCTAACAAGAATTTAAATGGGAAGAATAGTAGACATTGACCAGAGCAGAGGATGGAGAAACAGAACAGGTTACACAGACATGGCATCAAAAGGAGAAGAAATGCCAATAAATAACATGAGCTCTGCACAACATCATGGTTCTTTCTCATTACTAAAACCCAGTGTCTGATCTTTTCACGGAGTGATAAGGGAAGACAGCAACAAGCAATTTGGTGATCTAGGTGTAATCAAATACTCTGCATTAAACTGATCATACTGTTTTCCAACAAATCTTTTGAAAGTCTAAATGAGAGAAGAGCAGAAAATAACTTCTACAGAAACCACCATCAGAAATCCTAGTTGAGATTCAATGCTTAAATCTAACCCTTTTAACTACTTGAGAAAAGACCAAGAAGAAACATTGTTTGATGCAAAGCAATGTTCCTTGTCTCCATAGTGGATTGGGTATTAACAGTAAACTGTACCATCAGAGAGGCAGGGAGGAAAAAGGCAGTAAAAGGAACTTGGGTTAATAACTGAAATAGATTTCCTAATGAGGTTACGGGATGTCCCTCACAGGCGGTTTGTAACAAGAACTTAAGCAAAAATTTATCTGGAATAACATAGGAATTGATCCTGAAAGCATGAACTAAGTGATCTTTTAAGGTCGGTACAGTCCTGATTTTTCCAAGTGTTAATGTTGAGAGCTTCCACTGTCAAGGCCAACAGCCATCAATACAGGTGATCATCTTCCTCATGGAAGAAGGGGTAGTAGATATTTAGAATCCTGGCTATTTATATAGGAAATAGACAAAGTTTTTTTTGGTTTTTTTTAATATAGCCAATTCATAGCCTAAGCTGCTGTTGGTTTTACACATGCAGCTTTCAGAAGACAGACCACATATGGTATGCTGACCATCATGTTTAGATACAGCTAAAGGGATTTAAGGACCTAAAAAAAACATTCTGAAACATATTCTGTTTGGTGACACCTGACATTGAATGTTATCTTCAGGTTTGGACATAACCTTTTCAATGAAGCTACCAGCTATCTAGAGATGTTGGGGAAAGCAGAAACCCAGCTCATGCTGGAAGCACAATCTAGTTGAAGAAAACAGGAACTACAAAGAGAAAAATGAGTGAAAAGTAAGAAACAACCTGCCAGCATTCAAGAAAATCACAATGAGGAATGTGGCTACGAGCTTTTCCTTGTATTTACTGGGCCTCAAGGGAAAGACTATGAGGAATGGGATTCAATCTGCAGCAAGGCTGTTTTGCTCACACAATAGAAAGAGGCCTTTCAACTATACGTAGAAAGAAAAAATTATATGATGCCATTAAATAGGACATGTTAAGACTGTTCTAACCAGGACACTTTAAAGAACTTATTTCCATGTTCTTAAATTTGCAGAAGGGGTGGTCTAAGTACATTTAAGAAGCCCTCAGTGAACTGAATCGTTTAAGGTCAGATGACCTGCACAGAGTTGTATTTCTATGTCTTAAACTCAGCCATTTAAAATTTATGTAGCCATGTTAAAAGGAATAAACAGAAATTAAATGTATTTTAACAGTAAACTAGGTTAAAGAAAATCATCCTTTAAAAACGTCTGAGGGCTCATCACATAATGATTTATATGTAGAAATCTCTACTTTTATATAGATGCAGTTTAATAAAAACTTCTGAATTTTAAGTAATATTATCAATTAAAAAAAAAAGATGATCAAACCAAACCAAACCAAACCAAACCAAACCAAACCAAACCAAACCCCCTCAAACCTGTGAATAAGTGTTATAAGACTGTTAGTATCTGGAAAAATACCATATTCCTTCTGGAGGACTTCCACTAACCTTGGAGATTTGTAAACTGCTCAAACCCAAAAGTCAGCAATAAAAAACTGGTTCTAACTCAAAGACTGTATTTGTTTGACTCTAAAATACAAAGATAGGTCAAAACATTCATGGTTTCCCAGAGGAATGCCTTTCATGTACTAAGAAGTTTTGTATCTGCTCTTGAAGCAATCAAAGCTTTTACACATGAGGCACAACAAAGTGTCCCTCTCCCTTAAATTTGTCCTCCTGACGACCACAACAAAACTCTTGCTCAGAGGCACTAAACTTTCTAACTACCATTGCTTTTTTGGTCCTGTTTATTGACTCTTTTGTAAAGGGGAGAAATCAAAGTTCCCTTTTTAAAATGATCCCAAGGACAGATAGCATGTGGCATCTCATTCATAATCCAATGGCAAAAGGCCTGTAATACTACACCACCTACAAGAGCTCAAGCTCTCCAGCATGTGGCAGCAGCCATACGATCCAACACATTCTGCCAGTAAGACACCAGAGGTTTAAGGTGAACCAATGTGGTATCAAGGGCAAGGAGCAGCCTTCCAGGTATTGAGATTATACCCATCAGAGCTCTTCTTACAGCTCATGTTCAGAGAGGGACTATTAAATTCAGCTTGATGGGGGTGGGAAATGTCCACTGCAGCAGGGATACATGGAAATAGCACTTATGAACTCATTACTATAATCTCCTCATTTCCCCAGTTTTTCCACTCTTCTTAAGAGCTAGTGTCATTCTCACTCAGGGTTCGTAATGGCACACTATTCTGAGTTTCTTCCATTCAGTTCTTTTATAAACAGACTGTCAATAAATAAAAGTTTCAGTCATTTTATCCACATTTTCAGGGTGATGTAAAAGCATCAGAGTGTGACTGTCATCATGGAACACAGAGCACTCAAATCATACAGAAAAGAGCCTTCATGCACTTTGGCATGTTCCAAATCAATGACCAACAATTGCAGGCAAGGTCTGGACATTTTAATAGGTATTGTAGTAAAACATTCAGCTCAGGTAGGTAGAATCTGGATTTATATCTAACTAATAAGTTTCTTTCACTAGCATGGTTACTGTTAGAGGGCACATTTCTTGGCTCATTCATCTGACACAGGAATGGATTCAGACTGCATTATACAAATTCCACTTTATTAAACAGCAGATGCTTTCTGTAAAAGTCAATTTTAACAGTTTGGTGAAACGGCTAAAAATACTAGCAGGAATTCAGCCTATCCAAACACATTCCCTATTAACAGAGGCTATTGAAACTGAACTTCACTACAACCAAAATAAACATTCAGAAAGAAACTTCCACAGGCTTAACTCAACTTAAACCACTTTAATTATGAACACCAATAAGCTTTAGATTTCTTACCTTCTCATCAATTCAGCACATTCTGAATGTATAAAAACACTGAACTTTGACAGCAAATCAGGTCTGCACTATGCAAGTAAAAGTCACAGCTACAGAAAAGGGCCACACTCTAGAAAGAAACCAGACCTTGCCTTTCTTTAGGTCTAAGAGAAACTTTGTGAAACAGCACTAATAGATTTTGCAATATTGCCATATTTTTGTAACGTAATATGGTTTGAACAGCAGTTAAATGGCATTTTGTCACCTCTGAAATGTGAGTTTTGACCAAGTTATGTAAATCTGTATAGATCCCACTCATGGGCACAATCCTTTACATGAGCATTCACCACATATTTTCAGAAAACATGATTCCTCTAAATTAGATGATGTTTCAATCATCTGTTACAAGGCTGTCCATGACAACTTAATTCAAGAGCCTCAAGAGGCCCCCACAGAAGTGGGATGTTGGTACTGCAAAGTCTGTCTGTGTGAAGGCCCCACTCCAGGAACTCCCTGGCTGAAATGGGAGGTGGCAGAACCAGAAGCAATTACAAGAGAAGGAATGGGCTGGTCAGTGACACACCATCAGCACCTAAATCCTTGTCATCCTTGAGTGAACAGATATCAAGACAGATTATAACTTGTGCAGTGGGTAGAACAGGAGTAGAAGGAAGCAGAAAAGCATATCTGGAAGACAAACATTTGAATTGTCTCAACCAAGAACCTAATTTAGCCTCCTTCCCTGAATCACCTTCAAAAACATGGAGGCACCTTTTTCCACTCGGTATAGTACGAGTCCAAGAAGATGAGCTGATGAGGCTGATGCACAGCAAGCCAGTATGCAGACTCAAGAACATGACCACAAAATTCCCACCTGTACTTTTCCATCTTCAAGGGTGTTCTCCTTTTGCTTATTAAGCCTATTCTTCTGCACTTTTTTAAGAACAAAAGGAACACAGGCCATTGTTCAAAAGTGCTTACCTAAAAGATCATGCTACTTAAAACTTGCATTGAACCATTACTCATCCTGATTTATTTGGCCTCCAGTATTATCTCACTTTTAAACTTACCTGATAATATACACAAGCAGACAAATATTTGAATACTAATAGGTAGCTTGCATGTAATATTTAAAGATACCATATTTAAATGTCATCCCTTGAAAGAAATAAAGCTATTGTAAAGACCTCAAATACTGAAAGCAATTAAATATTGATACAAAAATTAGTTGAAATGGAAAGCTATTAATGAAGATTAGATTCTCAAGGTCACATGTGAAGACACAGTATTATTTTGGAACTGTTCACAGGCAAATATCATTGTCTGACTACTGTCTGACTGATGTACTGCTTCAGTGAAAGAGATTAGGAAGGTGGTGCAGGAAAAAATACTACAAAGAGCAGCTGAGATGCCACATTTTGTGTGTCCTAGGAACATTTTTTCGGCTTACAGAGAACAGGAAATTAAACACACCAATGAATCAGATAAAACTGAGAACCACTGAGATAAAATAAGTATCACTTTACAAGAGTGTTTTATTTGCTGCGTTCCATTTTGCATCACTAATAGAAAGAATTTTTACTGTTCTCTGGGAACTTCAACAGACAAAATGTAAATGATTCATGGTTTCTTTAAAAACTAAATATTTTAATATGAGAGATGGTATTCAAGGAAGGGCTACTGTAAACCAGTCTGACTCTAGTACATTCTGCTGAAAAAAAGAAGAACTTGCATATTGCACTGATTTATAGTTTTTAAAGTAATTTGAAACTCTTCCCAGCACGTATTTTCAAGCTTCCTCCCAGCCTTCTCCCCCTGGCCCACTGCCATTATAGCAAAACATGTTAATATGCTACTAATAAACTAGCAGTGAATCTTTTGGAGTTCCACACAAACTCATGAAGCCTGAAATGCTGCTTTTATTTAGGGCAATTTAGGTAAGGCTGTAACTACTGTGTTGCCTTAGAATAATTTTGCAAGCAATTGCTCCCTGAACTTCGAGAAGAATGAATTCAAAACGATTTTCCCAAGTAATTGTAAATCCTTTGAACTTCATTTGGTAGCTCTGTTTTTCTTCATATGTTACCAATGTCAAGAATACAAAGTGCCCAGGCATTCTGTGCATGGTCACCTTCTAAAATACGACAGTATATTTGGGAAATTAGAAATATTTTTTTGTCGATGAAGAGTGACAGGAATATACACAGTTGTGCAGTAATGTTTTGTGCTGAAAGTTTGACTAGATATTTTAATTATTCTTCTTTTTCTCCCAGTAAAAAAATAACGCTACCTAAATCTACAGATTTCTGCAGAGATCAACAGGACTTATTTAGAAAGATTACACTAAAAAAACACCAATTTTCATTTCCAATTCACAGTCCTGTTACTCAAAGTGCTGCACTCATGTCTCCAGATGCTGAGGTAGGCACAGAGAGAGTCATAGTTCTCTGGCCTGCTGCTACTTGGCTTCTGCATAGCTGAAGGAGGAGGCTCAGTGCTGTGCTCAAAACCCTGAAGCAATTCTGCTGACAGCTCTCTGGTTCTGCACCACAGCTACACCCGCCTGCTGCTGCTGTGCTTTGCTTCTGGCTGCAGCATTACACCAGCTAAAATCCAGACAGGTGTGTCTTAGCAGGCAAACTCACACTGTGGAACCACTAAGGATAACCTAATTCCTCTTTTTCAAGCTTTCAGTCAACTGCAGGAAAAGCCTGCGGCAATGGCACAGAGCTATCCAGCTGAAAATTACTCAACATGAAGCTCTGTATTTGCTGTGTGTATATACTGGCCAATATATTATATTAGATCTAAAGTTTTTCAGACCTAAAAAATAATATGCCATGACTTGGCATGGTAGTTAGGGCAATGATGCAATAAGTGGTTGTGACTGGAAGACTCACTTTAAAAGCTCACTCTTTCCACAATTAAAATGCTGACTGGAGGGGAAGGGGGGTATGTTTTTATATGCTAAATATCAGTGCTTTGTTATTAATTATAGACATGTAATCAAGATTTGTGACCACAGAAAGGGTTTTCCTGTTAACTTCCCAGTCTGACCACTCACAAGACTCTGGCAGTCACAGTCCCCATGTCAGAGACTGTCCCTGTTGGGACTGCAGCCCCTTTGCAAGCAGAGGCCTGTTTTAATCACAATGCACTGAGCCCACGGCAGCCCCGCTCGAGCCCCTGCTCGCCCCACTCTCACTCAGACGAGGCTTCCCAGGGCAGTCTCAGATGTCTCATTCCATGGAACAATTTATTCACAGCGCAGTAACTCAGAAACAGCCCGAGCTGGTGCCTCCGAGGAGGATCCCGAGCAGAGGAACCCCTGGGCTTTTACACCCTCACAGTCCAAGCCGTGCACAAGTCTCAAGTCTCCCAAACCTCGCTCTTCCTCTGGAGCCCTCGGCTCCTGCTGTGTCTCCCAATGTCCATTCCCCTGGCCAAGCTCTTCCTGAGCTTGGTTATGCAAAGGGCTGGCAGGTCAGGGCCTCTTGTCTCTGTGGGCTCCCAGCCAGAACTCAGTCAGCATCTCAGTCTGTACCCTGAGCTGCAGCTTGCAAAGCCAGCTACCTGCACCAGGTGTATTCCTCAATATTTCCCACAGTTTTAGCCTTGACACAGGTCCTCCAGGCATCCAGGTCTCACAGACAAAATACATTTATTAAAATCACAGTTACTACTTATAACGATTGCAGATATTAAATAAATCTAGATCGATTTAACTAAAACTTCCTTATTATAGAATAGAATTTCGGTCATACTAAACATAAAATATGGTAAGAAAATAAAAGTAAATTGTGTGTGTTTTTTGAAAGTTTGGAGTAATTACTTTTAATCTCTAAATGCAATGAAGAAAATTCCCTCAAAGGGCAAAAATTAATATTATATTAGTAAAGATCTACAATTTAATCAGTTATTTTTGATTTTATTTTTTGCAGAGCTGGTATCATCACTGCCCTATATAGAATTAATAGCTGAAAAACATGGGCTACACATTGCATTTCTAAAAGCCCATTGTTTTCAATGGAAACGACATTAAACATGCCCAGTAACCACTTGATTTTTTAATTCCTTTCTTAAATAACTGTCTCACTGCCAACCCCCCAAAACAGTAATCTAGAGACAGGAAGAGCCTCTCAATGATATGCCAACCACATGGACATCCCGAATTACAGGCTGCAACAAACTGCAGAATACAATGATAGGAAAGCCTGGTCTTCCACCCACAGAAAGCTGATTTAATCGCATGGTGGCTTCTAGAGGCGTGGAGCACAACTGAAGGTTTTTTGGCTGGTACAGGTGTAGGTGCCCATCCACATACACAGGCATACTTTGGCAGCAGAAGAGAATGCTACCACCCAAGGGAAGAGCAGTACAGGTTAGTCATTATCAAGACTTTGCTGCGCTGTGTGGTGCCCAGATGAATAAATTTTAAAACAAGCCTCTTCCATAGGCTAGGGCATGTTTTCACAGCAAACAACACTCCACCTCAGAAATAGTTCTCAGAAATAAATTCATCAGTCCCAAGCTTGCAGAGATGTCAGCTCAGGTGTCAGCCCAGGCTGAACCCCAAGAGCCATGGAGAAGACAACAACAATGTGCTTCACATGGAATCTATCAATTTGGTGTGTAATGTCAGTTAGTAAGGACTTATTTAGACTCTATTAATTTTTCTATTCTCAAACATGTAACAGGTATTTGCATCTGGGTAGTGTTCTTTTGACACTCGATGAACTTCATCATTCATGTTTTGTGTAAGAGCACTCCCTTAAACCTCCACTGCACCACGCTGTCACTGAATGTCACTACTAAGGCAGACTAAAACCTAATGATTTTAACAAGTTGTATAAGATCCTGCTGTGGATGGGCTCCCCTATACCTAATGTCAGAGCTTTGCACTGCTACAGTTAAAGCACACCTCCAGTGCCCTGTGAGGTTGCAAATAAACATATGCCACCAATCATTTTTGTGCAAATCAAATTTAATGCCAAAGTAGCCGCATAAAACCTAAGAATTTTTCAGAACAATCTTCCATATTCCAGACCAGGTGTCCTCCCTTTAAAATCATCCATAGACATGACCCAGCTCTGTAAGGGTCATTTGGGCTGATGCTGCATGAAAGTGCTAATTTAAAAACAAAATGGTCAAACAAATTTTTCGTATGAAGAAGCTGAAGAGTTTTTAAGAGTCTGTTGTGCAATGTAATGTAAAGACATGTCAATAAAAGAAAAAATACTTGATTTAATTTAGAAAATATGTATTATATTGATTTTTTTTTAAATCCAGATTTTTTTTTTTTTGAAAAAATACAAACCTACAAGATTGAGAGTTTGACTATTGTTTGAGCTAAAGCAGCAGTAAAATATTACAGTATTCAGTTTATGATAGCTATAAAATTATCTCACAGGAAAATGAAAGGACAAATGGTATAAATAAGAATCTATTTATTTGATAATAAGCACGGACTTACTGGACTGGCATGTTTATGTTGACAGACAACGTAGGTGTCAGCAGCAGACATGTATTTATGCGTGACAAAAGTTTTACATATAGGAATATAACTGTATTTCACCATAATGAATTCCATTTAAGTACATCTAAAGATATTAACTTCCGCAATTAATTGTAGTTTCATCTTGCACTAGTTCCTGTTATATTCATTAGATGTGCTCTCACTTAATTGGATTCTCTCTATGCTCACCAGTTGTCTTTCCTGTCCTGAGGCTACTCTCTCAGTTTCAAATTTTTGCTTCAGATTATTGCTTGTTCTCTTCACCCTTGACTGCTTTCACTGTTATTTCTACCTGGTCGGATTTTATTGCTGATATTTAACTTTACCAGATTTTACTCTATTAAGACAGGTACCTGACAAACTGTTTTTTCTTCCAGTTATTTCTACCTACTCACGTTTTTGATTCTTTATATGCATACTCCTTTCTTTTCCTTTTCTGTTAATACTACAAATATAATTCAAACTGAAATATCAGGGGCAAAAAAAGATTAAAAAAAAGAGAGTTAATTGAATAGTGTTGCTGGAAACACCAGTCATGCCCCTGCCCAACAACACCCACCAGTCACAGGCAAGTCACCCACATGAATTGTGAGAGAACATTGCTTGGCATCAGTGTTATAATGAAGAAATTGTATGTTAGATGGACCATATCACATCAATTCCCATCCCAAGTCTGAAAATCTGCAAGTGTAGCTACTGCATGCAGCACTGTCTTCAGCCTCTCCTAAAACAGAGAATTCTTTGTTGTTTGTTTGATCTCCAGTCTTTTCATGGTGTGTTGAGCCAGTGTGTATTTTGGCCAGCACAGTGGCTTCAAGCATCACTACAGCTGCTGCAAATCCCCTAAAATTTAGTAACTTCATTTACGGTGGAGAAAGAGAAAATAAATTTTTGTATATGAACACAGATTTTATTAAGGTAATGGAAAGTACCCAAACTAAAATTCTCTTTTTCTTAATTCAGATTTGACACTTGATAGCTCTACTGCCTGAAAATATTTTAAAATCCCATGTAAGAGTTATTTGCAATGTATTATTTTTAATCTATGGTTCCATATTCCCATAGACCAAAGTTCTTATTTGTGAAGAGAGTAGACTATGAGGTGCTGAATAAATACTGATTTTTCAGCCCCAGCTGTAATTATTCCCAGTCTCCTGTTGATGCTTACTGACAAAACGTTCAAGATAATATAATTCATAGATTATAGGAAAATTAATAACATAATCTTTATAATAAGATAAGTGTATAAAAATATAGGATTAACCCTGGTGCCAGAAGATAGGAGAGCAAAGAAAAGAATCCACAGGGAAGTAACTCAAGAGAGGTTACAGATTATGGTAACTGAGAAACACAAAATACCATATAAAACAACTGATTAATACCACAACATCAATGGGAAGTAGCAAGAGAATGACACTGATCTCAGTTTCCAGAATGCTGGGAAAGGAAGCTTACAGATAAACAATTTCACAGAATCATAGTATAGTTAGAGATCATCTAGTCTGGAAATCATCTAGTCCATCACAACTGCCAAGGAAGGGTCACCTAGAGCAGGTGACACAGGAACGTGTCCAGGTGGGGTTTGAATGTCTCCAGAGAGGAAGACTCCACAACCTCCCTGGGCAGCCTGTTCCAGTGCTCTGCAACCCTCAATGTAAAGAAGTTGAGGTGGAATTTCTTGTGTTTTCATATAAGGCCATTGCTCCTCATCCTGTCGCTGAGCACCACTGAAAAGAGTCTGGCACCATCCTCTTGGCACCTGCCCTTGAGATATTTATATTCACTAATGAGATCCCCACTCAGTCTTCCCTTCTCTGGACTTAACAACCCAAAAGCCAACTCACACCTCCAACCAAGCCTTTCCCAAAAGCAAACAATGACCAAAATAAAACAATCCCCCACCACTCTCTTCCTCTTCATGTTCCAAACTCATTGTAATTTATCTTCTGATGAAACATCAATTTCAAGTAAGTTGGCAGTAACTGCACTTAAATGTTGATAACCTAGAAAGCAGGTTAGCCATGCTTTAAAATACATCACTAGTGTTCACGCATTTTACATACTGAGGGACATCTTACAAAGGTAGATGAATACTGGTTGAGTACTCACAGTTACATTCAGGGTCTACCTAGGCTACTATACTCGTTACAAATGAAACTCAAATCATATTTCAGACATACCAAATGAGTTTCTGAAGGAAAGGAAATAAAATCAGACTAAAAGAACCACAAAACAAAACCCACCAGTAGAGGTTAATGTCCCAGTGTAGGTTACAGAAGAGTCCTGAGATATTGTCAAGCCATAGTTCACCCAGTGGGCAAAACTGTGACAAACATTTTTCCCTTCTCATAGGTGGCTGAGAATATGCAGCAACAGCTCCTGTGCTGTGTAGCTCCTGCAGCTCTTTCATGGAGGGTTCTTATCTTCCTTCACAACCTGCTCTGGCTCCCAAATTTCCTTTTTTTTTTTTTCATCTGAATTCACTCATCAGTTTCCTCTGAGGCATTACAGCCTTGTTGCCCAGCTTGAATTATCAAGTAATTTGCTACTAGTAAACCAGAGGGAAGAGAGGGGATGTGTTGGAGGAAGAGGAAGAGGTATGATACGTATCTTTATGGACAAAGGAGACATCTGGAGGCAGAAGGCAAGTGGTTGAAGGGATTCACCCTGTGAGTGATAAGAGTCAGAGGATAGAAATTCATATTGTCTATGAACATGGGAATGGACTCTTGATAGTTATAATCATATTTAGTATGTAATTACTTTTTTTAACACCATATTTATTAACCTACACCACATTATTCCCATCAAGTACAATGGAGAAATTCACCATTTTTCAATATGCCTTATGAGAATAAGTTGATAATTGTCCCTTTTATAAAGAAAGAACTATGGCATGGAAGTTAAGTTTCACATTAATCTTGGTTATAAGTCTATTTCATGCTTGTGAACTCTGCTGGTTTCAGTGGCTGCAATTAAACCACAGCAGTCACTCATTATGTACTATCCTTTGCTACATCGAAGCATTCCTAAGCACTATACATTTCCTGTATCCAGGTAAAAAAAATACTTGGATATAACACTGAAAATTGCATGATATGCACACGCTGAGGTGATCAAATTAAGCTGGTATGGTCAATCTTCACACTGACACATTTTTAAACATGAGCATACTTCACTGTATTAACAACAAATAGTACCCAAAGAGTTGGCCCTGCCTTTAAAACCATAATTTTTTCTTGTTGCAACAATAAGAACGAAACCAACTATGAAGCAGTTAAAATAGCTTTCTGATTTGCAGTATGTGATGGAGATGATCACTTACGTTTAACATCTTAGAAAAACAGGCAGACTGCTCTTTCACTAAGTTCTACTAAATCTTTGCCAGCTGGAGCTCACAGTTGTTATCTGCTTTGTATTTCCTTTATCATTGGTAGATGAAGACAAATGTACACAAATATACATGTGCATGCCATTTAAAACCATATAGGATTTAACTCAGTGAATACACATGTAGTTACATTTGTTATTTTCCTGCTCGTTTTCCATTCTCTTCATAAGAATGGAACATCCTGTTAAGTGTAGGTTTACAGTAAAAAGGAGTCATTGTTTGCTGTTACAAAACTGCACTCTTTCTAGATCTAAGCTTATTTGTACAGTATCTCTGTACTACTGCTTTATATGATCTGAAGTTAATATGATCATTTCAGATGATGCTGGAATGCCGTTACATGATAGTTAGTGCTGAATGCCTTCTCTTCTTGCTATTTATATTTCACAGAAAAATAAATAGATAAGGGAACAGTTTTCACTAAAGAAGGTTCCCCTTGACTCCTAATGATTAATGTTGAAGCCAGCAGGAGAAATCTTCTGCAGCTTTACCTAGTGAAAATGTTCCTCTGTCTGTTTTCTCTACACAGGATAAGGCATTAATTTAAAGATTATAGGAGTTACACTATTGAACGACCAATGATGTCAGTTAAGGACAATTTTTGAAATAGCATCTAAAGCTTTCTTACTTTCTTCTGCGAATTCTTAGGCTATTGTAGCAGCATCGTAAGATCGCTTTCTCCTAAAATGGTAATATTGGCAGGTTGTGAATAACTAATTTGAAATGGAGGAAAGTGAAAAATCTAAAATGATATTCTAGTAATTGGGAGGAAATTAGAACTGAAACTCCCTTCACATTCGCTACGGATACATTTGCAACTACAAGTATCACTAGGCTGTGCAGTGGATATGCAACTGACAGCTAAGGTAGATTTTCTGAGGAGTTTGTTTATTTTAAGGCAGTTAGAATTCATGCAAAACAGCAGGCTTTCTCAGGAATCCATTTCAATAAATCTTAAAATATACTGAAAAGGGTTTTTTTTCAATTTGTCAGCAATAAAAACTTATGCTAGAGGGAAGATTTACTCAAAAGAACACAGTATTCCAAAGAAACAACTACTTTTGAAAATTAATAATCAGGTTAACATCACAATTTAAGAACTAGTATTACAGCTTCCTTATTGTCATAGCTATATGATCCACTCTGTGAATGACAAGCTTAACTCTACATTGATAAAAGCCCACACTTACAGTAGGAAAACCAGGAATTGTTATTCAACCTCATAGACTTCTATTTTGTAGAGGTCTCCATGTTTACTTTATTCAATCTGAAATTTAAATAAAATTGTTCAGAATAAAACTAGCAAATGACTGAGCAATTAAATTATGTCTTCTTGTGAAGACAGAAAAATACAGTTATTCGATAAAGCAAGAACTTATATTGTTTTAGTACAGTATGCTTGGAATGAAGGTCTTTCATTATTCTTGCAGACCAACTGATAGAAGAAAGAAATTATTTAAGCAATATAATTACAGTCTCTTCCTGAAGAAGGAAAAGAAGATATGCTGTTTCACATGAGGTTTTCCACAAACATGTATTTTAACAGATGATACAAGGAATTTTAGCAGGTAGCACTGAAAGAAAATCTATGAAATGGTCTCCTGCTGAACCATGAAAGGTGACTAACACTAAGTATCATACATTTAGTGTCTTTAGTGTTCTGACAAACGAAAGTATTTTTATCTGCACTTCTATCTCCACTTTTCCATCTGACTTTTACACAGTACTGGAAGGATTAGGAAAGATTCATAGTGTATGTAAAAATACAGCTGTCTGCCTAAATGGTTTTTCATCTTCACTGTACTACTTAGCAATAAACAATCCCAAGTTTTTAAACAATAGCACTAAAAATTATCAATACATTTATATTTATTCTTGACGCTGAAGCAAGCTTTCTAATTGAACTTAAGATGCCAGGAGGTTACACACGGAGATAGCCACAAGGCTGATTTCAGAAGCATGACCCGTGATATAAGTAATGTTCCGTGAACATCAGATGAGACAGAGCTACATGCTAGATGAGGACTTGGAAAAGCCTGGAATCCAGTCAGTGGCATGCAAAGCCCAGCACCCAAAAAAAGGGATTTGCCAAATCCCCTGTCTGTCATACATCTGGTCTTAAGCACAGACTGCATCATAAAGTTCAGCATCCCTGTAAAGGTAAGCCAGAAAAACTCTTCAGCTCAAAATACAAGTTCAGGATTTTCTCTGCTTTATTTACTTAAAATTGATTTCTGCACCTCAAACATCTTTAAGTGGGATGCATGTTATAAGTACAGGTTAGCAAAGATGTAGTAGGACTACTAATGAGTTTAAAATATTTTGAAAATTTCCAGTAACAGTTTGAAGAGCATTACATCATTTCACAGAACTTTATTAGCTTCCTCTACTCAACTCTGTTGTTTTTATTCTACCCAACTCTCACTGTCAAAATTCCTACAGCTTTTTATCCTGGCACAATTATACTCTGCATGGCAGAGGCCTCTACAGTAATGCTGAAAGCATACAAATGGATGACTTTGAGAACAAATCACGCTGTACTATCCACGCAAATACAGTATTACCTTAGCAAATTGCATTTAACTGCTTAGGAACTGATGTAAGGTAGACATTGCACTGGAAATATAGATGAAATCTACAAAATAGGAACAATTGCGTACACTTCAGATTCAGAATGAGTAACATTAGCTTTTATAATTCCTGATAAGTAGTTTTTGTGTAAGAACTGGCATATTAGAGACACGTCTCAAAATATCAGTTCATTATAGGTCATTTCATCCAACACAAACTGTAACACCATAGTAAGTAATTCTCCTTAGGTATGGAAACAGAATTGTTAACAGAACATGAAGCATACAAGCACCTTAAAAACAAAATCTTAATTTCTCCCCATGGGTCTATCACACAGAGTATTTTTTTCATATGAACTTTTTTTTTAATTTAAAAAAAAAAAACTATTTATCTTCAAAGGAAGACAAATAAGAAAATTTCAGAGATAAAGCATAACAGCTCAGCATTCAGAAAGACTGCCAAAAAAGTTTTTCATTTTATAAACAGAATAGCACAAGATGCAATGAAAACAATTCTACTTTCTAAAATAATATACATTTACATTGCTTATAAATTAAAAACCCTGTGAATGCAATTCAACAGTAAAAAAGCTACCAGAAAGATGATCTTCAGAGACTATATTTTTCTAAAATGGGAATATATTAAGGATAATTTGTACTTATTAAGTGCTACAGGTTTATACTATTTATCAGTAATCCTCAGAAAACTTATATTCAGCAATATATAGTGTATTCTCTGTCTGATGGAAACATACTTTTATCACTGTCTTAAGAACAAGAAGCTCCCAGTGCCTTCCCACAAGAAACAGCCATCATTCAAAGCTGCAAAGAGAACAGACATGAAGGGCTATATTCGCTGTCTAAAATGTGACAGCTGCTGGAATGCTTTGCCTATACAGAGAAATCTGACCATAGAGCAGACAATTGTCAAAACTCTATTTCTGTAGAAACAGCTAATCCATAAGAATTGAAATTGTATATAAATTGCAAAAATGGCCCTTAAGCGTTGTTACCACTTCAATAATCTCTGAAAAAAGACTGTCTTAAAAGTTTCTCCTCTAACACTCCAGGCACAACGTTTCTCACAGTTCCTACCCACCAAAGACTCTTACACGGCTGCAGGACAGTAGCTGCATCATGACTATTGAAACCTTTATGGCTCTGAAGTTTCTGCTCTAATCTGCTGTTGGCTTTGTAACAATCTCATCCTTATTCTTCTCAGATGTGTCTCCCTGTCACTGTTTTGCCTTCAGAAGTTTTAAGCCATACCTTGTCTCTCCTTAGCCTACATGATTTTTGATAAAAGATACAGTTGTTCATAGTGACACTCACGTATTCAAGAAGTAACAGCAACACAAGTATTCTGCAGGTCTTCACTACTGAGAACTGCTGCTATAACATAAAGATTTTACTGCCTTTAAAGTCAGTGAGCAGGAAGAAGGAGAAGAAACCACAAAGAAGTTCCCCACTAATACAAAACATCTTCAAGTAGCAGACAAAAATATAACAGAAGATACTTTTTATGTAACATCAAACCACTCTATCTGGTTTTAAGTAATGAGAAGTTCATATAACCTAGATGCACATGATACCTTAAGAACAACCGGTTCACAGTAAATGAATCAAGTTCTTACAATATTCTAGTTGTCTGATAATGAAGCTTTATTCTTTGTTTAATTTAAAATTAGCAGTTTCCCTTTCCAAATCAAAGTATGCTGGTATCATATCAATGGCACATATTCATTGAATTTCTCTAAATATATACAGAGAAGATAAAGCTCAACTGAAGGGGTATCACAGAGAGCAAATTACCTGTAAATGGAGCCTTTTTATGCTGCACTTACTGGAAACTTTTCTGTGCAATGATCTGTTTCCGCACAGTGCTAAAAAGTGTGGCTTGCAGTATCCTAATGTTCAAAGGTACCATCCCATAGAGACAACACATCATCCAAATCAGAATACAGTCCCAGGATTATTTCTTTAATTCTGTGCCATGCTCTGTTTGTTAGCTTTTAAACCTCCTGCCATAGGTTAATGTTTTTTCTTTAACACTGATCTTACCTAATATCATCAAGTTAAGATTTTGTCAAATACATGTGAAACAAGGGTGATATAATATTACCATAACAATTTTGGCAAAGAATTTTAAGTTACTCAATAGCCAAACTTCACAACATTCATTTCCAGAAGTTAAAATTTAGTCAGTCCTTCCATGGAGTAACAGTACAATGGATGTTTTAACAACATCAATAATATCAGCGTCCATTACTAAGCAGCAATGTAAATGAGATATTCTTTGCTCACCTCTTTATAAACAAACATACCTTACACAAATTAATTCTGCAACAAAAAAGGGCAAGTAACTAAGTAAGTTCACAAAAGAATTCTTATGTGAAGGCTAAATGCAGAGACACATAAATTTGATAAGTGAAGCAGTATTATCCCATGTGTGGTGGTGTGGCATGGCTGGGATATAAAGATTAGGCAATGTACACCATATTATAAGCCTAAGGACAAAATGGTTGAGGAAACAATGACAGGAATGAATGGCTCTGCAACTGACAAATATAAATAACCTTCCTTACATATACTAGCACAGAAAACAGGTGGAAGACTTATCCCATTTTGGAATCAAATAAAATATTTTTCCACTAACTTTCACTACATACATGCCTACCATGAGAGGAAAAAAAGGCAAGCATGCAACATGTTTCCTTCCTCAATTTTAACTTACTGTTTTAATGATTTTTTTTTTTTCTATTTATTATGGTGCCCTTCCAAACAATCTATGCGTAGGAATGACAATCAAGATTTTTCCTAAGGGTTGAACTGTCAATTTTCAATTTGAGTCATAAAAATATTAAATAATTTAAAAAAAAGGTAAAGATACTTAAACAATTGCAGCCCTGCAGCTCTGATACTGTCTCTTTCAGCGTAACAGTACAGAAGAAAGAATAAGTAACAAAGCTGCCATGGGTCTGACTCTCATCTTTTTCACTCCTTTTTTTTCTCTACTGTGAAAACAACTCAAAACTATCCATAACACTCAAAGAACAAGGAGTATCACCTCTACAATAGCTTATCATTATCAGTGATATTCTCATAAAGGCAGGGGAAGAACATGACAGGTCTTAGTTGATAAAAGGTGCTACTTCTTAATACTTCCTAATAAAAAGAAGAAAAAAATTAAACCCCTTAAACCCAGATTTTTATTTTATCTGTAACTGACTGTTACTTAAGTCTTTGAGAAAGAATTTCGAGGTAAAAAAAATTTCCCAAATTTCCCTATCTGGTCTCATGGGAAAGGCATTTGATTCAGCAACTCTTCTCAACAGAGTATAAAAATACAACCTTAATTTAACGCTTCAAGATTACCAGGGCCACAGTGATGAACTATGTATCCAAAATAGAAATTAATTATGCTAGGAAGTTCTAAAAATATTCTAAGATTAATCATCCTCTTCATTCACCCAGAAAGGTCAATCTACTCGGCTTTTGCTCTTTATGTTCCAAATGTGCAGTTTACACATCGAGAGGATAAACCAGCTGTTACAGTTGAGACGGTAACAAACTAATTTCTGTCAGACTGTCTGTCAATTATGTTACTTAACAAGTTTAAAAGAAGAGCAAGGATATCATACTTATGAAGAAAGTAAAAACCAAGCAGTTTGTGAAGACACTGGTTGCAATTTATTTTCATTGTTTCTTTAAATGCTTTACTATTTTTAAATTTAAAAAGATGTTTTGTTATCTAATTTCTGTACTGAAGCATTTGTAATACCCCTGGCAAACTGCTTCTTCCAACTGCATTTCTTAAGATTATCTCAACTTCTCTATCTTATAATTCAAGGAAACTATGAAAACATTTTTGAAAAGAACTCAGTTTGTAAAGTCATTTCCTAAAAGTGAACCATGTCATCAGAGCACTGTCTGTTGGACCAAGTATAGCCTCTGTGCCAAAGCAGCCATGGATTTTTACTGAATTAAGCTATTGATAAGACTTAAAATGCAGAAAAAAAATGTCCTTGAGAAGGATGTGGCCATTCTTTACAAAGAAGAAAGGAAGACAACAGAAAGTACTACTTTTTGAGATCTGTTTCATAACTGCAATTGTACAAACCACATTCAAAACTTGTTCCAGGGTTGTTGTTTTTTGGAGATAGAAGCAATATATCCTATATTCAACAAAGCAGAAGAGGAATAACATAAAATGCAAAAGTATTTTTGTACTTATAAATGCCACACTGTTAAGGCAAATAGTTAATAAAAATGGGATACTGCTGACACTGACCAGATCCTCCTCAATGAAGAACTAGTTCTCAGTTTAAGACAGCATATTGAAGCCTGCCTACACAAGCCTACTGAATAAACTAGTACTTAAAAAGCACTGTTGTAACTTAATTTTTGTATAAATTATAAACACATGCACACACATATATATACACATATAAAAATACCCTCCTTCTAAAGGACATACTTTGGAACTAGATTAAAATAAATAGACATGCAAACAGCAGGAGTTAATTAATGGATTTCCCCCTACATATAAGCTCTTAAAGAATATTTTACTTTTATAAATCAGAATCCAGACATTCGTGATCAAAATTGCCATTCAAAATACTTGTCAAATACAGAGATTGTGTAATTACCAACAATATTTTTTATCATAAGTAATGCACTGAATTTACATCCAAGTTGTAAACAGCTAAGAGTTGTTAATCATTAAATTACATAGAGATTTTAAATCAATTATTTGACAACTAAACAAGAAGATGCTTAAGAGCCTTCTTAATATCAACAAATAAATATTAATCTATACCTATAGCAAAAATAACTATGTGTGCACCTACTACTCACAGAAAACTTGCTTCATTGAACGTAAGGACTTAATTTATCGCCTGATCTCCTTGTTTTTAACTTTCCATGATTATTTTTAAGGCTGCCTTACAGCTCCTAGTTGGAGAAGAACACTACAGTTGCTTCTACATTTAAGACAGCCCCAAAAGCCCAGCTTTCACAGAGACCTGTTTCTAAATGAGACACGTAAGTCTTGTTCCATATAATGTCTCTCTACATGTATATTCCTAAGTGTTTATAGCCTAAATGAGCTGCTCTAACCTGAAGGAATTAGCAGCTACAGTATTACTAGTTCTAGGAAGCACAAACTTTTAATGTTTATACACTAGCAAAGGAAAATTACTATCTGCTAAGCAGATTCATCTTGTAAGGCAGTACAAATGTATCAATTTCTTGTGCCATCTGTGTCAAGTACGACTGACAAAGCTAAGAGCCACCATAGGGCTGGACCACCCCTTTAGGGCTCGCTGATCCAGCTGACACAACTGCCATACCACTCCAGGGTGTCCATCACTGCCAGAGACTTCTGCCCCCTTGATTTATCTGTCAGGCTACTTGCTTAAATTTAAATGTACCCAGTTCATTTTCATTAAAACAGGACAGGGTCCAATTCCAGTGACAGCAGTCTCACACAGAGAAGCAACCTCACCTGAAATGACAAGGGCAATAGGAAGTGACGGCCCTCAGCCTACATATTTATAAAAATCTCAACTTTTCAGCATATTTCAATCTCAAAGAAGCTGCAGTAAAATATGGAAAAGTATAAGAACCGCGAAAGTACTACCATGCAGACAAGTGGTAAAGGTGTGGGATGGCATGCCTCTGCAATGTTGTAATTTTTATTTATATTTTAAACAATTGTGGGTACTTAATTCATGATTGAAAACAAAAGTATTATAAATAAGATAAGCAGACATTAAGAAGCTGAAATAAAAGTACAAAATGGAAGTGCATTCCACAAACTTGTGCTTAGCTCAGTTAAAGATATTGAATAGAATGCTCTTCCACAGAGTGCGTATAGAGCAATGGACAGCAATTAATATACAGTATAATAAATTATATTAATTCAAGTGTCTGAAAGATGGGGCTTCCACAAAAGGGTAGTTCAGGCTTCTAATCCTGATATAGTGTAATTCATTTCTGCAAGCAAGCAGAAAGATAGCAGAGACATATGCTCTTCTGCATTCTGTATTTTGTTGCTGCATGGTTATTTAATAATCTAGAAAGTTATTAAGCACAGATACCTATCAGTCTGTGTGACTTTAAAAGCACCAATGTGCTTTTAAAACATTCACATTCATCAAGTAGCTCCTTATAAGAGCATTTGTTTTTATTATGCTAATAGCCTAAGCCAAACGTAAGTAAAAACAGCTGTGGAAAAAGAGGCAGGAAAGAAGCCTTTGGCACAGAAAGCAACACACCACTATCTTTTATCCTTTATCTTTGCATGAACAATATACTGTCAGCTTTTTCTCCCTCATCTTTCATGGGGCACAGCTTTAACTGGTGGAAGTTTGCTTCAAGTGCCCAGTAGCTGCCATCAAAGGCTTTCTGGGTCAATGAACTGCATTCACTGCTGTGAAGATAGGATGTGCTCAGAAATGAAACAAAAGCTTATGATTTTCAAGACAGCGACACATCTTGGCACAAAGATCTTGATCAGTAAGGTCTTGAAAAGCCTGAAGAAAAGTTTTCAAAAGACAACTTTTGACCTATCACATGAACTAAATTACTATTTGGGTCTTCTAGACTTAGAGTAGAACAAAGTAATTTCAACCCAGCTGCAGCCCAGACATAACGCAGTTCACCTCTTTTGATGGCTCATGAATAAAGGAACAGCTACCCTACGGCTGTTATCTAAATAGCACAGCCTCCTCATCTCAAAATATCCCGTGCTCCAGTCTTAACCTCGAAAAACAAAGTGTACTTTTAATTGGGTAATTCCAAGTGCTAATACTGTAGACTGCAAAACTGCCAACCCACTTGGGCAAAGTTTCTTTCATGAACTGATTAACATGTAAAGAAACACACTCAATGAAGAGGAAGTGTACTGAAGAATACTGACTCTCACAAGCCCTCTATTAATAATCAGAGACTGATTAATTAGGCTGAAAAGCAACAATTTAACAAATAAAATGGAACAGTTTTGTACAGCTTCTATCAAATTCAAGTGTAGCCTACACTACTCTGATTCTATTTCATTGTCTTTTGCACTTGCACACTAATATTTCTTAGCATAAATCATATCATATCATATTTTGTTTCTGGGTATGGTTGCAAAGATGAACTATGAGAACTTTTAGCTTAATTCACCAATGTCTGATGTTCAGACTGGTTCTCACTTAAGAAATGATGGGCAGTGGAGTAATTTGGCAAGACCAGCTTTGGTGTTAAGTCTTGTCAAAGGGCCTGTTTCCTCTTCTTTATTAGTCTGACTACAGGGATAGTACTTCACAAATACGTGACAATGGTTAACTTTTAGGAGAAAATCATTAAATAATTTGGTGTGTTTCAATTAAGAAAATTTTTACATACACTAAGTAAATTTTTTAAAAAAGGACAAAAAGTAGAAAATGTTGTGATCTGTATTTAGTATCACTGATTACTATTGGATACACACTAGAAGTTGACACCAAAATACATTTAAAATGTTAACCCTTCATAATATTTTTTTCTGTTCTAAAGAAAATCAAAGCCTTCAAATAATTAAAATGTCCAGACCTGCCAGCAGTGTTCACGTGGTCATGCCCAAGAGTATTTTAAAAGCCTGATGAGTGCATGTCTTTGGCATTTACAATTAAATTCCACCTTCTAAAGAGCCAAGTTTTACTCCCAGCTCCAAAGCTTGACCAGAATTCCAGTCCTGCAATTCTAGATAAGGATTTTAGGCATGTGCTCTGATTAAATTAAAGAAATCCTAAACCAACAAACTACATTCTATATTAAAACAATGTGAAGTTTTAACCATGATGTGAAGATAATTATTCAAACTGTCAGTGCCAGTACACGTTTCCCTCTAGTACGCTGAACTCTATTTGTTATCTATAATAGAAAAACTTCAAACTGCACATATTCTTAACTAGAATACTCTTTAGTATGTATTTCTCAAACGAAGTTTCCAGACCCATCTTCCCTTCCTCTTTTTTCCATGTAGTGCACAGAATTATTATTTGGGTATATATTTAGATGGTATGACTGATTTTGCACGGGTTATATACACTCAAAAATTCATTGCCATGTTGCATGTTTTCTTATTCTATGAACATTTCTTTTTCAGCTAGAATTTTCTGTGGACAACACACAATATACAAAAAAACCCAACCAAACAAAAAAATGAGAAAAAACTTTGCTATGATCTAGACACTGTAGGGGAAAACACTTACAGGAACACCAGTTAATTAGTTTTGTTCTACCACTGTATGTTGGTAAAGAAAACTGAAAAAGACTAATATTCCCTCAAAAGAAATAAATATCACATAGTAGTTGAAATACTGCACAAGGGTCATAAAATACATTAAGCATATTATATACAGTGTAGCAAGTATTTTTTTCGTTTCTGTTACACTTTCCTAAAATGGTGAAATTGTAACAGGAAAGCATCTTCTCATAGCTGATTCTTAAAAATCAACCTGAACACAATTCTATGTAAGACTACTTTTTGGCACAAAAATTTAGAAAGCAAGAGTCTATCCAATTGAAGGCAAACTGCAAAAGCAATTAACCTGAAATCTATTATATTTATTGCAAGTCTTTGCAATAACCTGACAACAAATGCAATTGGGCTTGAGAAAACATACAATTACTTTTTTATATCTGTTCCATAGCAGCACATGGAAATATGCTGAAGATACCTATTCGTGGAGCATTTAAGGAGTTTTACACAGTTCTGCAACTGCAGAGACCAAAAAACAATTTTAATGCAGTGAGAACATTAATATGGAGCTTACCAATCATTTTAATAGAGAATGAAATTATAATGCAACCTAGTAGACACTCTGTATGCAGTTTAGCCATATTTAAAGAAAAACTCTTTTCAGCTTGCTATGAAAAAACCCCTGTTACTTATACATGATCAAAATTCTTTCTAGAGAGCAGCATTTTAACTGGATGGAGCAGAAATCCCTCATCTAACTGAGATGCAGACTGAAAAGGCAGAAATAAAATGGGAAGAAGTGTATGCTTTTCATTTATTCTCAGTTCAGCTTGTGCCCGTCAGAACTGTAGAAGCCTGAATAAATAAAAAGAATATTAACCAGACCATTATAATTCTACAGTTACTGGCCAAGACTTCATGCAAGGTAGCATTCCTAATTTCATTTGATGTGAAGGATTTTGTAGATGATTAGAGAAACATGAACATTTAGCAAACCTCTGGATACTTTCGTTCTTTCATTTTAAACTGACTTTGCTTCGAACTTCCATTGATTTACTCTCATTCTTTTTAAGATATCCTGTAAGATTCTTGATTAATTTCAATTAAAATTGAATGCTTTGTTTTTTGTAAGAGACATGTGCAGTAGTTTGAGAAAGATGCTGTGATACTTTTAGGATTCAGTATGTGAATAGGCATCACAGTGCATAAGTTACCATAGGTTCACACAAAGTTTATGGTCCCTTCCAGCTGTAAACAGTGAAAAGGTTAAAAGTATCCTTGTTTCATGGATAAGAAAGTGCATTTAAAATATTCAAAAGTCTGACAGTCCATGAAGATCTGTGAAAGAAAGTTAAAAATTCAGCTCATCAGTATAGCTTAGGACAAACCTGTTTCACGTGGGAATTTAAATTTGGATTTCAAAGGCCTGAGCATGTAACACCCACTAAATCAGAGTTTAGCTGAATCTACAAGACATGGCCTGAATAAATGATTCCCTTACTTAGGTCTAACTGAACAATAAATAAAACCTGTATCATCTGTATCAAAACCAAACAAAACCAACAAACTCCCCTAAGCATTTTGACCTATTCACAGCTAATTAGCTATAGTGGTAAGTCCATATGATAGCTACAAACTGAAAAGTGTGAACTGTCAGAGTGATAAAATTGGTGAAACAATCAAGGAGTCTATGTAAGTGCATTACCCACTGGGAACACTGCAGGTTGCAGTGACATTGCATTTTAGGCTGACTTGAGCCCAGGCTGTTTCAGCTGCCCACCTGTGTCCAATCCCCCTTCCATCAGCAGCTGTGCAAGTTACTCCTCCTCTGGCCACTCCAACATCAGAGGCTTCCCTTACTCTGAGAAGAATATATATACTTGCTGTTGAACCAGGGACATTAAAACCTACTTGCAGAGCTACATTGATTTTAAACACCCAAATTAGGTAAATTGAATCACATGAAAGACAACTTCTAATCTCTTGGATACCAGTGGAGTTGCTAAACAAATTCATTTTCTCTCTGAGTGTTTGGTTCTCCTGCAGTTATGGAATACTATGGTATGTGATATTTCAATTCTATTTAAGAAAACAGTGCCAACTTTTAAAATCCCAAATAAGTTTCTTGATGGTATAGGAAACATTGGCAATGTGGCAAAAGGAGATCAAGTACAAGTGGAGGAGGCTTTTATGTATATATTAATATATTTAAAACATAATGGTACTACAATAATGCAATTGAAAAAATGACTATGTAAAAAATCTAAAGGCAGAATTAATACTACAAACTCATATGATGCCTAGCTCAAACTAACAGCCACAGTTAAGAGAGATCTTCTATTCCCACTCTTCTACTCTTTGTGTACATATCCATGGGTAGGCAAATCCCTACACAAAAGTTTAATCAAATCTACATCCACAGGTATTTATAGTGGAAAAAAATGCCAGGTACTGGGCAGTAAAACAGTCACTACTTACTTGATGCAGTACAGATACACTCAAACCTCTAAACAATTTTTACTGAAACATTCTTTGGATGTTAAGGTATTTTACATATATTTGCAGAACAAAATCAAATTTCAAAGGCTTGACAGTCACCATGAAATGAATTCTAATCCTCCTGATATGTCATCAAATACCTTCACCTCTACTGAGAATATGCAGGCTATTCCAAAGATAAAAAATAAATGTAATTCAGAAGTTAGAGCCACGCAATCTCATAAAGCACACTCATAAAAAGTGATTCAGAAAAATAATGAATTAAAATCAACATTTCAGTTTAGCTCAGTCACAAAGTATAGACTTAACAATGACTTTGGAATTGATCCTTGACCAAGATTTGACTAGATTTTAATATTGGTTTCTTCAGACTTGAAACATGGACACAGTCTATCATTTCACAGTTCTCCATGCAGAAAATACCCAGAATTTTTTATCACCTCTTTATGAAATTCCTTAGTAACTCTTAGGAACACAGACACACCTATTTCAGCATTTCAAGGATGACCTGCAGAATCAGCAACACACCCATAGCAGCTATTTCAACAGGATGCCTAGGATGGCAGACAGGCTTTTTCAGTCATGTCTGGGGCTTCACACTCAGCCCAAAACAGCAAAGCTCAAAGGGGCTTATGCAGCATGTTTGCTGAAATGGGTCCTATTCAATAAAAAAACGTGTGATTCAGTTGACAGGTAAGCTGAACCACTTATCTGAAGGACGTGGTTTGGGGTTTGCTTCGGTGCCATTACTTGAAGCTAGAAGCAGAGTGGGCTGCTGCCAGGGCTAGAAGCCTCAATTCTTGTGGCAGAGTGTTTCTGCAGCTCCCTCGTAACTGCTGAGGGGCCAGCAGCACCAACCCAGACCTGCATCTCGTGGGGAGCAACTTATGGGGCATTAACTACAGTGAAGGGCACAGACAGGTGCTTGCTTTTATGGAAAAACAGCAGAGACCAATTACAGCTCTTCAGAAGGCCAGAAAAGCAGCAAACACTTTAGTATTTTACAGATCACCAGGTATTTTTATCACTAGCTAACATATAACTGATGCTGATTTGACACACTCACAGCCCTGTGCCCCGGCCTTCAAAGGAAAGATCTGGCAGGTTTTTCTCTAAGATGCACAGTCAACTCCATCACAGATTTTATGCAAACTGCTTTTCCTTACAGAATATTCATATTTAATTAAAGACGAAACTGCAGCGTTTCCACACAGTTCTGTAAATACCGATCAAATTTAGTGAAAGTTTTGTACTTTGAATTTCTACAAAATGGCTCAACAGAAACTATGAAAAAGAATGGTACTATTGTCTTCCTTGAATATTTGAGCTTCATGGAAATTGCTCAGTATCCTGTTCACCAGACTTACAACATCAGTCTCACAGACAACAACTTAAGAGTTGAATTCTCTGTGCGAATGGTCCTTTGTTATTGACATACGTTGGGTACAAGTTTGACAGAGAAGCAACTACTTCAATTTTTCCTTTCAGAAATGGTGAAGTCTGAGATTTAGCTTCATTGAAAACAGGCTCTTGCATTCACAATGAGTTGCTCCTTATGCTCTTTCCATACCAGCAAACGCTTGCAATTTCAGTGCTAAATATATAATATCTAAGCATAGTATCTTCACATAGAAATGATATTAAAAGGTAGTAACTGCATATTTGATTTACTGAAGCAAGTATGCAACAAGGAATCTAAGAGTTAGTTTTAAAATGCATGATTTGGCTTGGACATGTTATAAAAAATTGTTAATTTTAATTAATAATATGTATACGTATATACACAGAGACACACATACAGTATTCGTAATAGTTCTTTAGGGAAGCCCACTTTGCTACTTCTCTTACTGCGCTTCTCTTACTTATTAACCTGAACCTGAATCTGAATATTGAAAATCTTATTTTCCAATAGAAACTTCAAAGCACTTTTAGTGAGATGATAAGTATATAGATGTATCTAATGTAACAATTTCTCCTCATCCTCAAGTCCTATTCAGTTAATGTTCATGTGGCAAAAATTGGCTGCGCAAGGAAAATGTTGAAAAATCGCAGATCTTCTAGAAACAGTTGTCGAAGTCAGGAATTAAGGCTCAAGTATGCCACTAAAGCCTGACTAAGCTGTATCAGCAGTAAACATCATTTGAGATTATGTTCAGATTGAATTCCAACATTTTTCTACATTGGTATCTGTGTATTTACAGTGTGTCTAATCCAGCTACACAGCAGATTTAATTAGAAGGCAGAGTCATTCCTTTCATGCCCTCTCCCATTTAAATCTAGCAAAATCAGCAGCCCAATCCCAACTCCAAGCTGAATCAACACATGCTGTAGCATAAAACAGCATTTCCCTTTTAACTGTAAAGTTGTTTTTCCATTTTCTGTCCTAAATTTCTGTGTGGTACACTAATAACTAACTTCATTCTAGAAGCTAGTACACTTATATACACACATATATGCACATACGGTCCTTACAAGCTGTTCACTGAATCAGCTTAGCGCTAAAAATAAAACTTCTAGCACAAATCATAAAATATAGATGTTAAAATGCTATTTATCAACAGCATTCCTAAAAAGCAGGAAGAAACAAATACTAACTTCTGGGGACTAAATTGATAGAGATTGAAGCATAATAAAATTTTTACCTGCTGTTAATATGAATGGCTGAGGTCAGTACAACACACATGGACAGTTATGCAAAAATGTTAGGATGAAAAATATTTTATGATTTTGTATCATGGAAAACTGAAATTGGTAGTCTGTTGAATGAACACTAATAATACAATATGATCAAAACGTTCAGGTTTGACTGTTACTTTCTGCAACTTTATTATTCTTAGTGTCACATCTAAATGTGGATTCTCTCCTTGCCTGACAGACCACTCTGCTTGAACTTTAAGATGCCCTTTGGCTTCTTAAACATCTGACTCTAATAATTCTCCTCATACCAAAACCCTTACCATCTTACTTTGATCAGTACCACAACAAAGAATACAATTGAAAGCTGTATTTCCTGGTCTGGATGTTGACATTTAGGACACAGGACTTTTGCTCATTTTCCAGCTCGCCAGCATTTCCAAATCAAGGTTATAAAATATCTGTTCCTTGGATTTTCTTACCCCTACTGAGGGACTGCAGACTAACAGATGCTGCTCTGCAGCCACTGGCAGCCAACAGTTCTGCAAAGCAGCCCCATATACCCTGAAGCTAGACCTGTGACTGCATAATTTTGGTAACATCTAGAGACCTTCAAATTTGGAACCCCACTGAACTGGGTGCTGTCCAAACACACTAGAAGTAAGGATTTTTTTTTTCTGTTATTGTTAAGTCTTTCCATAAAAATGCATCCATATTGACAATTATTCAGTGGGATTCCTCAAAAGCAAGAAAAAACATAAAAAAAGAAGTGTATGTAAAAAACAAGACACTCTTTAATCTTGCACCTTTTCATTATTATAAGCAGTCATCAGATGAAAATTAAGTACAGCTTCACAAGCTTTTTTCCAAATAATTTAGACTATTGCAGAAGAAGATAATCTAGAAACTGAAAAAAACCCCAGCAATTGTTGCTGAAGACCATTTAAAATACAAATATATATAAAGCTGGAAAAAAAAGTCTGTGTTTCTGAGCTTGAAAATAAAAGGAGAAATCTGTCAAAGCAGCAGGAGCTAGCTGATCTCCAAATCGAAGTTGTGAAGAGAGGTAAATTAAAATTTAAAGGTATTGAGTATGGAGAGACTTTTACTGTATTGCTATACTTGAATTTTGCTGTGACTGTTATCATTATTATAACACCTTTCTTGCATATATTGTCATTGGCCATAAGAAAACACAGAATCTGATTTTTTTAATCCAGCATTAAACCAGAAATATCTACTAAGTGTCTTTTAAAATCTATGGTTACAAATACTATTTATAAGAAACGCCTCCATTTGAATTTTATAACAAGAGTTTTTAAAGGTTCTGAAGAATAAAATATTATTAAATTCAACATTTCTATCAGGTCTCAACACAGGGACTGGAAATTACCATCAATACTTAGAGAAATAAAACAGGAGCAGATTTTCTGTTTTCCTGAGGTTGCTAGGTTATTGAAGTCAATCAAACTGAAATGAAAATTCTTAATAAAAAAGGTATTTTTTTGCCTTTACGCTAAGAAAAAATAAACACATTCGTTTCTGTCAAAGCTACTGTGAACAAATCATCTGTTGCTAATTGTAGCTGATGTCCAAGTTACTATAATTATCTTTAGCAGGATACTGGCTTTGGGTGTGGCTTTTTTAAAATTTCATTTTCCCTCTCATATCTTAATGTTTTGGTTCCTTTTCTTTGTCTGAAATTTTCTTTGACTCTTCAATTCATTTCTAAAGAACTATGAATATTTTTTAAGGAGATTCCCTTCAGACTCCATATTCAGCTAGTCTGTGAGAGCCAAAAGTGTGACCAGACCAGATTAAATTGAAAAAATGCATTCTTAAAAATAAAGCTAGTTTTGAATAAAAATCACTGGTATTAATATTAAAACACCCTTAATTAAAACTGCTGAAAACATAAAATGTTTAAAACCCCACGGCTTATCCCTTAGAAAGCACATACTGTAGACATTGCTACAAATGTGAACCAATATGCCCCCTGTGCATCTACAAGGGCACCTAGAAATTATTTAATATAGAGAACTTTTTGTCTCTCATTTGGCCTCATACGGGACAAATAATTTACCTCTTAATGCTATTTTGTGTATGGGCTCAACCAGATAAATGAATCTGTGTACTTAGAAAGAGCTAAGAGAAATACATCATTTTATTATAGAGTATTTGCTGACCATTTCTTTTCCTTATCCCACTGTAAGAATGAATGTTTTGCTGGGGAATGAGCATTAACATCAATTACCCAGGTTTCTTCTTTCTAGAAAAGGAGCTGTATTCCTTTAAGATATCACGAAAATCCATGAGAAAAGTGCTGAACTGCCAGTATCCTGAGCTCTTCTGCAAGGCATCTGAGGGAGAAAAACAGTGCCCAGCCCACTCAGGACATCGACTCGTGGTTCATTTCTCCTTCTGCACACTTAGTTGGGGCTCTCCCCTGCCACAGCAAGGAGGTGTGGTGTGTACAGGAGGTTTAAACTGCTTAAACCATTTCAGAGATAATGTGCTGCTTACAGTCTCAGCAGTCAGAAATTCCATGCGCATCAAGACAAAGAAAAAAAAAATAGAAGGTGACCAATGTGTCCCCCTCTGCTCAGAGTAACCTCAGAGCCATGTACGTGGATAATGTATACCCACTTTCTTTTCCCAAAGACAACTTGATACAACCAACATTACATGACCCACCATTCCTACACACACATTTTTGACTTGCAGGATGAAGTCAAGCTCTGACATTTTGAAAAAGGTCAAAAATACATAAGAAAATCTGGGTTTTAGCTTCAGAAATATGAGTCAGAGAAGAGGAGCCCCTTCTGTTGAAAGTAAAAAACATTAATTTGCATTTACTTCCAACTCTATCAAATCCAAGTCAGAATGACAGACTTTAATGCTTTAGTGTCTGTTAACCCGATGGTCAAAATTAATGAGCTGCATTAAAATACAGTTACAGAAATCCTAATACAAATTTTAAAATTTATTCCACACAATGATATGAAGAAAGGATTTCAGGTTTCACCCTAGCCAAAACTGGCAGAATCTGCAGTGGAAACTGGAAAGAAATTGCCTGTACTAAAAATAAACAGTTTGATAAAAGTGAGAATGGGAAAATATTTTCTTATCTGGACAGTTATTAAACTGGGGAAAATTATAAATTCATATTAATGAAAATACAAATATATTAATTTAAATTATTTTAAAAGCAAATAAATGATTCTTCCTTCTTCTTTTTTCTTTAAGTTGATTGGAATTTTCAGAACTATTTCACAGCATGAAACCCAACAGATTTCCTCTGGTGCCCAAATCAAATTCATGTACATGTACATTAATTTTCTTTAAAAGACCTGAACAAAGCAATAATAGAGATAGGAATGCTTTATAAATTGCTTTCTATTTAACATACCAGACAAACTAACAGATAATATTGAAAAAAAAAAAAATTACTAAGAAGGCATTTCCTTTTTTTCTAATATTGCTAGTTTAATCTGAAACTTCCTGAAAGAAGATGTATCAATGTATTTTATTCATGTTATTGAATTTTGCATCTGTTTCTAAATATTTTGTCCTTAAATCAATTCTGTGCATATGTGCAGCTTTATACTGCCTGTATGGAAATAGGGACTAGTGGAAACCCAAAATATCTATGCAGCCTGTCATAGTTAATTCCTGTGCTAAACACGTCTAGAAAGCACTAAAACTACAATGGTAGAACTATTTTATAACTTAAATGAATATAGACACAAAAGAGGACAGCTTTTTAATAGCATCAACAGTCATCCAACTGTTAGAACAATTTTGATTTCCAGGAAAAGAGCTTATTTCTCCAAAGTAATTATAAATTAAACATATGTTCTTTTGAAACATTAATATAAAGCAGAAATACTTCTATCAGTAACCATCAACAAGTAAAGCCATGTTGTACTATGCAATGAAAGCCTATGAAATGCAAATTGTTTGTGAATCTATTCAGGGTACAGCTCACTAGCAAAGAACAATGAAATATATTATTTGGCAAAATGCATCTTCATCTATAATATCTGTGAAAATAACCTTCAGTATATCAAATATCTGATTCAGAGATTTTGTTGTTGATTTCATAGATCAAATGTAAGCTAGTTTTTGGTTGGTTTTGTTTTTGTAAGATTGCAAGAACAGAGCTGTGTGTTAGAAACTGATTGATTAATATTAGTACTGGTTTAGTACTAGTAATAGTGCTAGAATCCAAATCATAAAGAATGATAAAAAGTAACAAACTCCATATTCAATTTGCCAGCATACAAGTACAGCGAACACTTCTATTTAACACTGACTGCCAGCAACAACATTGGCTCTGGCTTCAAAGCTCTGTTATCAAAGACTTTAGCTGCATAACTATATCCTCACTGAAATCTTATCATCAGCCGTGTAAGACGTCTCACTCAGCCCAACTGGCGTTTTCTGTCAATAGAAGAGAACTGGGAGATGTGTAGCAGTACAGGTATCAGCACCTGCATATTGCATTCCAAATGTCAGTATTTTCTTATAGGTGACATTACACACTTTCCCAGAAACTGCGAACTAAAAATACACTCCTCCTGCAAAACTACATTTTCAACCCCTATTTCTGAAACTAAAACACTAAGAAGAAAATGAAATTTAAATTTTTATAGACCATAAAGTTTGAATGAAAATTTAAAGACCAAGCAGAATGCCCCAGGGAAATAAAGTTTACAGTACACAGTTCATACATCATGTTTTGTTTTGACACAGACACTTTTATATTCAGTCGTATGTAAAATCACTCTTCAAGTTAGGATATTTGAATATAATAGTGAAACGACTCTTCTGAAGAGTAATAAAATTTTAATATATGATAGTTCTGCCTTACCATAAATGAAGGACAATAGCACTCTTTCTAACAGGCAATTCCACTGAAAAGTAATAAAAAATGTTGTTGTGAATGAATGGTGCTCTGAAATTCTTCAACCACAACACCCATGAAAACAAATTATAAAGCAAAATACTCGAAAAATACAAAAATATGCCAATTCAGCTAATACATAAGGATACCTTTTTTCCAGTATTTCAGGGACAATGTTTACAAGTCTGGGATTTTTTTTTCAATATTAGGAGGCAAAAAAATCTCAACAAAAAAAAAAAACAAGATAAAGAGAATAGAGAGGGAAGAAGAACTAAAGGTACCCTAAAGACATAAATTTAGCAAATACGACGCTAGCTTGAAAAAGCCTCAAAATGGAAACTTTAAATTCTTCTTTTACTTTGTCGTAAAATTCAATCCAACAGCCAGATGAATGTATTATTCTCCTTCTCCAGTCAACTCATTTAACCCTGCTGCTTTCATACTCTCTTTATCAGGAGAGTGTTACAGTAATATAGCTGCCATAAAATCTCAAGTGTGTCTTCTGTGTGCTAATACAGTCTGAAAAAAGATGTAAAAATCTGAAGTGGTTTTTTTTTCAAGATATTCACCAAACATCAAACCAGCCACAGGAAATTTCCTCTACATTTGATGGGGGCATGTATTTAAGAAACAAGTCAACCTACAGACTGCCTTTAAGAATAAATAAATAATGAATGAAATCTCATGTCACTTTGTTCCAGGTTCAAAAATAAAAATAATTTGAGAATCCCGAAAAAGAGGGCCGTAAAACTAAGTTGTCGTATCCTGTAGCAAACCTAGTAGAGAAGAGAAAATGGACAGCTAAACCTCCTCTCAGCAAAAATTATAGATAGACCAAGGAAAGAGAGCAGAAAGAGTAAATAATAAAGTAGTAAGAGAGAATTTGAAATGCTATACAATGAAACAGAATTCTCCAGGGAGGAAATACTTAAATGAGAAGAACTGACATGATCTGACTAAAGCAGTACACTAAACAAAATGAGGTATGGAACACAGTCTAGACATAGATCTCATAAAATTTTGAGCAGGCATCTACTTTGACAGTGTTTATGTACCTGAACAATGTGGTGCCTGTTTCAGTACTGACCCTCATGCCTGCCATTTCACACCTCACAGCCACCAACAAAGCTACAATAATCACACAAAAATAACCTACCATATAAAGTGGGAAGAAAGAATAAATCTAGCTGCATCTTAATAACCAGCTAAGAAAATTAAGTAAAAACCTGACCTCCACTTGACAGAGCATTCAAAGTTAGCATCTACATAAAACACATGAACAAAGTAAGCTTGAAAAAAAATTCCCTTTAATATATTCTATGAGAATTTTTTACATTCAATAAAAGTCTCAATACAAAGCACTTTGCTACTAAAACTTGAGGACAGTAGCAATTTGAAGAAAAAACTTCAAAAAAAGTAACAGAACCTTTAAAAATCTGTTAAAACCCCATGTCATTATACAGCTTTCCCTAAATTCTATCAAATAAAATTCAAAACATTTCAGTGGAATATGCACATTTTAAATACATTCCTTTCTAATTAAAGAGATTTCAAGTACATCTTCTGAATTCTGATAGTTTTTTCTAAACAGTATCTAAGCAACATAATACTATATTGTGTACTGCATTAAGTATCAAAATATTTCAGCAATCCAAATGTCCTGGAGAGAACAGGAGAGGAAACAGTAGGGGATTTTTGCTTTCTGCTGACATCCCCAGAACTTTAAGCATTTCTGACTTCCTACAGTTCTCAATAAACCACACATCATTAACAATGTATTCAGTTTATATAATTATATATTTTTAGTTTTCTCTAGCTTAGTCACAGAAATTTTGTATAATTATGTTATCTTGCACAGGATAATAAATTAGACCAGGTATGACAGAAGAGTGTGTCAAGACATTGACTGTAGGGTAAATGACAAGCTTCTTTAGTGTTCCTTTCAAATCCTCAGGATTTTTAAATCCTCCATTTCAGTTACTATCTGGAAAACCAGCTTTTGAGTCTGATCTTTGTAATTTCTTGACTTGTCGCTAGCTGGAAAGAACGTGCCCCTGAATAAGCCATTGGAAGAAAAAAGGCCAGTATTTTTATGCTTCTGTTCCAATAAGTAGTAGTGTGCTGGAATTGATTAAAGGGACAACTCAGAAGAAGGGGTGGAATGAATTGCTTAATGAGGCAGCCAAAAAAACAAATCCCTCTCTGTCTCTCACATAGGCACAGCACTATGAATAGCCTCATACCTATATTTTCAAAGAAACAACCAGCCAGAAAATATTTTTGATGAGTCAGAGCTAGGATTAAAAAAAAATAAAAAAAAATTAACACTAACTCAAAGCACCTAAGTAGCTACTAGTGTGAACTGTAGGAATTTTTTTAAAATCAAAATATATTTTAATGATAAACATACAATTTAACTGTAATTTACAGCAAACAAACATTTTACAGATTATAAGACAGTGTTTGCAACCTATACTGATAATCACTACAAGGGAGGCAGCAGAAATAAAAACATTTAACACTTGGAATTCTTATTGTGTATGGAGAGCAGTCAAATAAATAAATAAATAAATAAAATCAAACCCCAAAAGTAGCAGTGCTGCAACAACCTACTACAGGGCCTTGCTGAAATTTCAGTCCCTCTCGAAACAAGCAGATGAATAAACAACTAGTGACTAGAATTCAGGTTTAACACATTAGCAAATCTCAGTGTAACACAATACACAAATTGTCAGAGACGCACAAAAGATGTGCGAAAAATCTACCATCACTTCCTGATCCCATTAACTTTATGGGAGGAATATCAGTAGAGTGAACAAAACATAGAAGCAGACTTAACTAAAATGTTATTCTTCCAGGAAACAACAACAAAAAACCCAACAAAAACTCCCAAACAGTAACAGAAACAACAAAATACACACCAAAAAAAGCCTTCTGTCTTCTTAAAGATGGTAACTTAGAAAAACACTTAAGTACACATATTAAAAAACAGTTCTCAAAAGGAAATGCATACTTTTCAGGTCATTACAGATGGAAGACCAAATAGCCCCTGATCCCAGAAAAGGCATCAATGTCTTCATCCTCTTCAATGAGAGGAATTGTAGGTAGAAATAAAGAGTGTGATAAAAGGATAAAAAACCACAATTAGAATAGATCTTTACAAATAATATGAAATTAAGTGAAAGGAGACTGTTAAGTACACAGAATTTAGGCAAACATTAAAGATAAAACAGCCTAAGAATATAGGTGAAGTCATCATAGAGAATGAGAAACTGTTTAACAGCAGCAAGAAAACTTCCTCCCCGTATATGAAACAGGAGGAAAAAGAAGACAGGAAAAAGATTGTATATGGAAAGATCTTTCTTTTATTTTTGCTACCCAGTTAAGAATTGTAGGTGTACATATGAACAACATCAGAGAAGACTGACACATTGAAAATAATGTATTTTGATGGAGGTCACCAGAAACAGTAACATAATATAAACTGGCAATTTTTTAAAAAAGCAAGAAAGAAAATATAACAAACCACAAGATAAAGAGGAGAGAGGAAGTCAGAATAGGTGTCATCTTAAAGACTGGCAGGAATATGAAAGAATAAGTAAAACAAAATCACATGAAAAAGAATAGTGAAAGGTAAGAATAAACACAGAGTAACACGGGGAAGTAATACCCACTATAAATATGAAAATTAATGGAGAAAGGGAACTTGAAAAAATACGTTATAAAGCTCTACCCAAACATGAATCTCTGACAAAAACAATATAGTGTGACAATTCAGCAGCAAATGCACTTGAAGTACTGCACAGTGCAGTAAAGAGTCACCTTATAAAAAACAAGGTCCAGGAAAATGAATCCTTTCTCGAAAAAAGCCAAAAACTTGTTATTTTTACATAGGGGAAGGCAGTGACAAATAAAAACAATAAATTGTCAAAAAACAGTAAAGTAAACAAAGGATAATTTAGAGATGGACAGGAAGAATGATTCGATTAACCAGACTGAGACTGAAAACAGGGAGGGGTATGAAGTCCCAAAGCAGCCCACAGAATTAGAACATAAGGGAGGATATATGGAGGACTTAAAGACTTCCAAATATGTCAAACCAAAGATCAGTATTGGAAGTCAGCATAGACAAAGTTATACTGCAGCTGAATACAGACAATGAAAGGAAAGGATTAGAAAATGTTATTAGGTAAGAGAACCACCCCGCATTTATAGAAGAGAATGGACACAGAGACCACATATTCTACAGAAACAAGAGTGAATGGCCCCTTTCTTGGGCAGGAACGTAATAAATGAGCGGACTGAAATAACATGCAAAAAAGAAGAGCATTAGCATGGCTTCAAAAGAGAAAGCATTATCAATTGAATCAGATCACCTACCATTTTAAATACATCTGATCACCTACCACCTACAATCTCAGAATTATGAAACTGCAAACTTACCAGAATTCTATGTCTTATGATTATTCTTAAATACCACTTGTAAGAACAAAACACAATAGAAATTACTTAAACTAAAAGGTTTGCTTTTTATTTCTTTCTTGTGGCAGATGTCATCCCATGGTGATGAAATAGAAGATTTAATGTATGCTTCCACAGATGGTATGAAAAACAGCATTACCAAGAAACTTGATACTGAAAATGAACCTCAGTAAAACTGGCATAATTATTTAATACACAAATGCATTTTTCTCCAGGGGAATGCACAATATCTTGTTGTTTTCAAAATACAATGCTGCCTTAGGGAATAAAGCCATATTTCTGTTTGTGATATCCTGGAGAATGAGCTCCCTGTGTTAGTGATTACTGTACTCTGAGACCAAAGTGGTTCATGAATTCCTTTCTAATGGAACAGTTGGAAGCGTGGGTCAAGCAAGTCACGATAACCTTATGTTAAAACTCCCTACAGTTTTGGTTCAGAGAAATAGAAAAAAAAAAGCACACCATTGTTTTTATAATTTTAGCTGTTCTGTTTATTTTCTTATCTACTGCCAGATCCTTTTGACAATATACACAAAAGAATCCAAGTGTACCTACCATAATCAAAACATAAAAGTAATTCATAAATAAAGTGTTACTGAATAACACACAATTTAGGAAATGTACTTGCTCAGATAACCTAAAGAACTGGAAGATAAGGTTAATTTAAATGAATGTTTATTCACACTCACCTCTATATATTCACCCAATGCTTGCGTTTACTTTACCATTACAAAGTTCTGCTTTTGCTACTCATTTATATAAAGCTTCACCATGTGATAAAGCAGAATTACAAATGCTACACTGCCTTAAAATTGCCGAAGCTCCAAGTTTCACAGTAGATTTAGCTACTAATCTCATCGATTTACAAAGTCCTTTCCAGCAACACTACAAAATACGAAAGTATGAAATCTGCCTGGATACCAACCAGTACAATGATTTTACATTGCTAGAACCAAGAATTCTCGGGGCTTTATATGTGCTCTGAGATCCACAATTTGCCTGAAAAGTGACAGTGCTCTGATAGAAATAACCACTCCTCTTCAAAACAGAGTTGCACAGGTGTGCTGAAATGGAGAAGCAGTTTCTTAAACATTACCTGCATCTAACTAAAGTTACCACAGAAAGCCTTCTGTATAATTACACTCTATTTCGCTGTGAAGCGGACAAAGGAAAACAGGCACCCTGGCACCAGTTGGTGATAATCATTTTGAAAGCATGTTTGTCTTGCAGTATTCAAGTGCTTCTGTTCTTCAAAAGGAAAACTGGAACTCATCAGGATCTTCTTGGCAGGCAAGGGACTAAACTGCTGAATGAACAAAGTATGGCTCTGTAGAGCTGAATTACAACAAAGTGAGCCAATGCCTTATTACAAAATCAGAATACTTGCAAGAGAGCTGCTGCTTCAAATTCTGATGTAAATCCAAGAACAGCCATGAAGATTTGCCTATCCAGAATGTGTCAAAAATTTATGTTGCACTGTGTATACAGTACAACGAGCTGCTTTAAAAGCAGTAATTCTGAAAACTGGGTTAATGTTAAATTTAAAAAAATGGTAATTTAATTTTCATTCAGTAGCAAATCAGGCTCTTGTAATATATCCCAGTAATATTTAAACACTGTCAAAATTACAGACATAACAGCAAAACTAACTGCAATGTACCTGAAACTGTTACTGTGTTTAAATACTCACATACTTGCCTTATATTTTATTAAGACATAAATCACTTATATCCAATAAACTGTCACTGTAATTAGTTTCCTCATTTTAAAACTTTTGTTTCCTCTCCAATCATTACATACTCTTCTCCTTACTAAATTTAACTGTTTTGATTCTTTCACGTTCAGAATAATTTCACAGGGAATAATTTTTTCTGTCCTACTTAACTGAATTAATAGTTTTCTACCATCAAATATAAGGGCTCTTTCTCTCCTTTCCCCTCCACAACTCACTCACCTCTGGCTGTGTATCCACTGCTTACCTTGGCCTAATTCTGATGTCTTTCCAAGCAGAAGGCAAGCCAACTGGACTCTACTAAGCCATTTCATAATATTAATGTTTCAGTGTCATTACTTTGATGCTTCCAGTGAGCAGATGTAGCTTCTGACTCAGAGGAACATAAGCCGGCTGAGGACAGGATGGGACTGCTGTCCTATTACAGTGACACTGGCTGACCACTCAACTCAAACTGTGCAAACGTGCAACTACAGTATGTAATGGCATAAAGCCATTTTTCTTGCATATACCTGGAGGGATGGTGGTGAAGGTATACCTGAAAGGAAGGCGTAACAAAAAACATGACAGGCTCTTCTCACTGGTGCCTAGACATAGCACCAGAGGCAGTGAGTCCAAATTGAGATACAGGAGATGCCACATGAACTCTGGAAAACACTCTGCTGTGAGAGTGACTGAGCACCTGAGCAAGGTAACCAAGGAGGTGGCAGAGTCTTCAACCCTGAAGATCTACAGAGCAATCTCAGTGTGGCCCCAAGAAAACAGCTCCCCTATTTAAACAGGGTGGTTGGATCAGATACATAACCTTTCTGGGATTCTGAGTTCCACTGTTTCCTCTGTACTGTCTGACTGTGAAACAAGTCACTCACAGAGCACACTAATAATCTTAGAGGCAACTTGAAATTCCTCTTGAGTATTTATTTATTCAGTCTTCACTGATTTGTTCCTTTTTCATCAGTCTGAGATTCCCACATTCCCACATTTTATCTCCCAGGAAAAAAAAAATACCTGGTAGCTATAGCCTACCAGTTCTCTCAATAGCTCACCATGACAGTGACTCTCGTACTCTATCAATTTCTCACTTTGGATTATTTTCAAAAAATATTGACAGAAGTTCTTCTGTTACAAACTTCATCTTCAGCCAGGAAGCAGCTACCATTAATATTGCCAGACAACAGAAGAGCAATTGATATTGTCTATCTTGACATTCGAAAGGCTTTTGACACTGTCTCATAGAAGATCCTCAGAGAAAAGCTGATGAAGTATGGGCTGCATAAGCAGATGGTGAGGTGGACGGAGGAGAGGCTGAATGGCCAGGATTCCTGTAACAGGCTTTATTACACATCTTAAATACTTCTACATCATTTGCCACTAATATGGTGGTTCCTTTGATCCTATACATTTAAACAATCCAACTAAGAGTTGAGCTAAAAGAGGCAGCTCAAACACACACCAATCCCTTACAGGAAAGCTGCTAATTATGGAATTTTTTGGAAAGGATTTTAAGGAGGCATACTCATTTAAATATTTACCATTTTACACTGTAAAACTGCCTATTAAAAATGCTAGAATTTTACTGATATGTCTTCAATATAAACTTTCTCCAAAACATAAAGAGAAATGTCATATTAATAGCAATGTGCAGGAGACCAAAGTCAAGTGAAAAATATGATATCTCAGTTTAGGAACTACTAAATATATCACTCATATTTGCTCTATTGATCAGAAGAAAATACAAACCAGCTATTTCATAGATAAAACTATGTTTACCATCTTAAATATTATATGCTGATAAACCAACTTCCTCTGCTCTTTAGTTATTAAAAGACTACATAATGCTGTGTAAAGAATCACAAATCAACTTGATTTTGTTTGGTATACTGAACACTTTCATTTCCAACAGCCTACTAACTGGATAGAAAAACCTGGAAAGAAAAGCATACGAAAATACATGCTGTGGATATTATCTGCATGCTCAGGCCACACAATACTTCAGAAATCCATCTGTGATTTGCACAGTGGGATTGATGCTGTTTTGCTGTGGATGAAAGGCCAATACAGCCACCTGGCTGCTGTCATGCCACTTGCACAGTGGTATGTATTATCATAAAACACTAATAAGGAACCCTTAGCTCAGCTCACCCCTTCCTCCCTTGGAATGTAAGTTCAGCAAACTCTTAATCCCTAAGTTTCAGCATGGAAATTGTCAATGTTTGCCTCAGAATAAATGCTGTTTTCTGTAGAAGGAGGCAGGCCAGACAAGGGAAAGGTCATGCCAACTAAAAACACTGTTTGATCACATCAAAATGCTTGAGAACTGTTCTAGCAAAGCTAAAACCAGAAAACAGTTGAAATCTGGCAAAAACTGAGTGAAAGAAATGTTGCTTTTTGCTATCCTTTAGGAAAAATTACTGTGCAAAAACAGACCTTTTAAAAGACAAAACCTTTTATAAGGACTGTAGTTGCAAAGTCCAACATTCCATAAGCTCACTCAGAAGTAACAGTATGCATGTTCCTTAATTTGGGTCATATGTATTCACAGAATACAATCTTCAGTATACATTTCTCCAAAAGGGCTGACACTTTCATGAAGGCACAAAATGAACTGCAGTTGTTGAAAAAATATAGTGAAAAAATATTCACCACCTTTTTTTCTCCATACATTTTACTGTGTATCCCATAAGTTATGCTCTAAACTAACAACAATTTGTTTTTCCTGTGCTCTCCTGAAAAGATCATAGCTATGGTAATGTCTCACACACATTAATACCTTTCTCCCTCTCACAACAGACCCATAAATTTTTCCACTTTAACAAGTGAAGGAATAAAAACATTAAGATCTTAAGAATGCACTAGCTCTTAACTTCTAGTTTGAGAAATGTAGACTTAATTTACAAATGATTAAATATAGAAATCACTGTGCTAATGGTAAAGCAATGTTAAATTCAGCAGCCACAACTAACATCCTAGAGTTTGGCTGATATTGCATTTCAGTTATTTTTGTTTTAGATAAATAGACTGTGTTAGACATAATGTTAAAAGACAGGCTGGCCTTTTCAGACCAAGAAAATCCCATTTTTGCCTAAAAACTAAAAAATGGCTGGATATTTTTAATGGCAGAATCTGTGATATGATAGTACATATTTTTACATCAACCAATTGCACACGAGATGCTAGGTTTAGACAATGCTGAGGCACTAGAAATACTCAATTTTTTGATCCACGTATTAAATTTATGCAAAAACCGAGGTTAAAAAAAAAATTAGAGAACTATTTCATTCAAATATTTTTAATTAATTTGTAGTTATGATTTTGTCATAACTACATGTTAATGGATTTACCTGAAAATGCTGAAGGATATTGTTCACAAATTTACGCTGCACTAAAAGCCTTTTCTGGTCTTGATTTTCATGTTACACGTTACCTAGATGCCACCTCTTTTCCCATCAATTCCTCTCTCCTTAGACGCAGCTTCAAAGCCACAAATCTCTTCTTTTTTTTTCCTCTTCATACATGCAGCTCAGCTTATTTCAGGAGCCTGATTTTGTACTTGTTCCCAGGACTCGTAACTGACTCTTGACAGCACAGGGCAACTTCTTGAATAAGTAAAATGTGTCCTTGTGTGGTCATTACAGTAGACAGGTGCCTGTAGCAGTAGATCTCCTTCCACCACCACAGAACTGCTATTGCTGATAGAGACATATTTGTGATGATGTGTGAGAGAACATGGCCCAAAAACACTGTTACTTGAAAAGGCACATAATTCCCAATCTAAACGTGTCTATGAACAGCTTGTGTGGTCCCAGGGAAAACGTAACAACATGGGTGCTTGGATGGAAAATGAGACTGACTACCACAAAGTAACAGTAAAGGTAACAGCAATAAAAAGTTAGAATGTTTTCAGGAAGTTTATGTTTATCCTGAAAGAAGATACTCCTTATTTCCTTTATTTTGGGACTTGGACATGAAAGACAGCAAAGTAATGTTACTAAATGTTTTTCCCTTTTGAGCACAACACATTTGGAATAAGTACAGACATCTTAGATGATCAGCAAAGAAATGTATTATAGAAGAACTCATGTCCTGTAAAACCAATCTGAAACTTCCCGTTAGTAATGTTTAACATTATATTGCTTAGACAATTATGAATAAAGCTCCAAGAGCCAATTTTTACAGAATCTAAGCAGGAAATAGAGTTGGGCTGTACCGATAGTATATACTTAAAATTATTGAATTCCAGGCAGTCAGTAAAATGCACTGAAGAAGACACAGTTTTAAATTTCACCTTCTGGAAGCAATTACAGAACTGATGGATCTAATCATCAGTTTCAGATGCAGAAGTTCCAGTTCATGATAAGCATTTTTTAGAGAAAGAAGAAATAGATCAGACTGTCAGTTGTTAACAGTAAGGCTTCTCTGAAGTCTTCTGCTTTCAAAAATGTTACATTGAACTGAGGCTTTAGGAAGTGACAGACAAGTTCACTCAGGAAAAAACATCTTAAAAATTGCTCAAGGAAAAAGGAAACACAAAGTGCTCCTAAAACATGCCTCACTTTGGCCAATCTTGATAGAAAAGAAAATGTTTACATGATGCAATACCCCCTTTCCAACATGAAGCTTTTGAGAAGAAACTTAGCAAGGTTTAGAGGCCACCAGTATCAGCACCTTTGAGAGGTGCTGCTTTCAAAAATGTTACATTGAACTGAGGCTTTAGGAAGTGACAGACAAGTTCACTCAGGAAAAAACATCTTAAAAATTGCTCAAGGAAAAAGGAAACACAAAGTGCTCCTAAAACATGCCTCACTTTGGCCAATCTTGATAGAAAAGAAAATGTTTACATGATGCAATACCCCCTTTCCAACATGAAGCTTTTGAGAAGAAACTTAGCAAGGTTTAGAGGCCACCAGTATCAGCACCTTTGAGAGGACAAAAGGACTTAAATGATTAAAGATGAACTTAAACATTATGCTTGTGTTCTGAACAATAAAGTTAAACCTCAAGAACTTGTTACCAAGATTAAAACTTCTTGTTCCTTATAGTAAGCTAATAAAATCTAATCTTGCCCCCAATCTAGCACAGTTGAGGAGACACAGCTGTGGATGTCTCTGCAACTGCACACCCTGCAGCAAAAGGAAAGTTTGAGGGGACCACTTGATAGTCCATAAGATTTACCAGGACTGTTATTACACCAGATGTGAACACATTGATTTTCCTGCCATCATTACAGATGGACCAGCATAATTACAGACACAACTGCTTGTAAAGCAATCTTCTACACATTCCACGAGTGCTGGCAACAAAGGGGAAAGAAGAAGGATCTCAGATCATTCTCCCTGTGCTGAAATTGATTGTGAAAGAAGGTGATAAGAGTTAATTACTATATATCACAGAAATGAAGAATGTAAATACCTCAACTGCTCAGGTTCTTACCCTACTTTACTATAAATCTGCTTTTATACTGCACCAGCCCCAAACATAACTGGCTATTTTTGGCTTACAATTACAGTGCACTATATGATACCCTTCAATAACTTACTGAAACACAAGTGATGCAGGCTAAATTACTGCACACAAACTCCATGCTGTCATGCTTCCTGAACCTCTGTTATCCTAGCTACCTCATGTAGCTCTTTACTATCCTGAAGTCTGCAGTACAGAGAAACTCGTATACCATGGTATCTGAATGGAATTGGAATGTCATTACGGTTTTAACACATATATTTTATTGCCCTGCAAGAAACACAGTTTTGCACTGATCTAAATCCTCAGAATGGACTGCTCAAACAGTAGCAATTATACAATTGTGTCAGAAGGGAATTCTACCTCATATTTAAGCTGCAGCAAGATTAGATAAGAGGATTACTGAGTTATACTTAACAATGTTTTCACATATTTTTCTGTAAAACCTTCTCCTTACTGAGGAGTTAGCCAAATAGGAATTAAGCCCCTAACATTCAAGAAACAGTATTTGAAAATTATGAAACGTCATTAAAATTGAATTATATTCTCATTCAGCTAAATAATCAGATCCTCTAACTCACTCGGGGAGCATTCAAAAGAAATTTTTAAAAAAGGGAAAACCCCAACTGAGAAACAACATATAGTACTATACTATAGTTACTATACTAATATCAATCAACACAAGCAACATCTCTAGCCTTAATAATCTAGAAAACACAAGAGACACCAGGTTCCCTTGAAATAAATTAAAGCCTAATAACTCTGAAGACACAAGGACTGCATTTAACAAGCACAGAGGAAAGGGAAAGGAAAATCCATTCTTGCAGCAGAAAAAGGTGCTCACATTTCAGATTAATGAGAACAGTCTAGATGTGTTTAAGATTCCTGAAAATGAAACTGTTAGAGTTTGCAAAGCCCAAGTATCTGTACCAAATATACACAGTGAAGCCACAAAAGAAACATCATGGATCCATCTAATTAAGAAAGTGTGAATACTATTCAGGTAACACCTTCTCACATTCACAGTCCCAAAAGACATCTCACCAAATTTTAGAGAGTCAAATCAGGCACTCCAGGTGCTAGGCCAATACCTGGAATAAACAAAGGGAGGAAAGGCTGATAATTGAGAGATGTTTTAAAAGGAGTGGGAAAAAAAAATCTTACTGCTCCTTAAGGAAAGGCGGCTCTTCTACATAACCATTTAATCCATGGGACAACTGAAAATCAAAATCCAGTGACCAACTGGCAACATTAAGATTCTGGAAAGGAATTCATTTTGGTTAGTCTTCGGTCCCATCAATTTCCATTTTTCCTTTTCAAATGCTGAAATGCTAAGTAAGCTTGTATCTAGTTAAAAAAAATCATCACTGGAAAGATATTATTCACATAAGTCAATTAAATCAAATCATGGATCCTATTAGCAATATGGCTTAAGCTTTGTAAAAGTGATGCAATTTTCCACATTTATAATAAATGGTCCAGGCACTCACAAAACTTTTAGTAATAAAATTTGTTACAAGTGCTACTAACATTTGTTAAAATTCAAAGCAATCCCTCGATGAATGTAATGACTAATTACAATAAAAGAGGAATTATTCCAAGCAAGAAAGTGCCTAATAAAATTAACATCTTTATTTCTGGAGTATTGCTTTGTAAGAGTGAAGCAAGGACAGTTTGTCGTTAGATAGAAGTCACTGACACATTGCTCCATGAAAAATGCCATAGGCAGAGATGTAGCATAATTGTTGATACAACACCACCAGCAGGCAAGATGATAATTAAGGTTTCACTTTTTATTTTCTTGAGTTGAACGAAAAATCAGTTTTCCATCTGCTTTTACTATATAGTAATTTACCAATGTCCTCAGCTGGATTTAAAATTTGTGTGCTCTAATATCTCACTCTCTAGCATGTACTAAAATTAGAAGTGATAGAAAAAACCACATTTCTAAATTCCATTTCACAGTGAAATTTAAAAAAAACTGATCAAATGAAATTAATAGTAGTAGCTATGCACTGTGTTGCACTACTATGATTATGAAATCACATTGGAAATATTTGTACTTAAACATCAAGGCAAATGTTATTTAGTAAAAGACAAAATATACTATTTTTCCAATTTGAAGTGTCTCCTCTAGTTAAAAGTGCCTTCAGTTTTCAAGATGAGAATAATTTTGGCTTATGTGAGTTTCCTGTTTTTTATCCAAAAATGTCACAGACTTTTGGAAAACATCCTGCTTTGGATCTGTGTTTTTTGGACAAACTTCATGGTCTTCTACTGGCAAATCCCTGCACTATTTAGGGGTATCCAGTGTCATCCTGTAAGTGAAAGTGCAAGACATGTTAACAAGAGATTTATCCTCTGCAAGCCTGAGACTTCAAGGTCAAAAAATCACACAGCAGTTCAAAACTCAACTCAGTTAAAAGAATTTTTTTTCTCATTTAATAAAATAATTTTTAATATTTCGGAGTAAAACCAAGAAATCACATCCAGGAAATTGCTATTCACTAGAGGAAGCTGCTTTCATTTGACCCTCCTTTTCCCCGAGTTCGTGTTTTTACACTGACAATTACAGAAAAACGCAAATTTTTTACTTTTCACTCACTGTTACTCAATTAGTGCCTTCAAGCATGAAGAAAAAAATTCAGTGTTCCTTCTCTTTTTTTTTTTTTACCAGTTCTTCCTGCACTTCTGATACCCACATATCACTTTTCTAGTATCACCAAAGCAATTAACAGACACATGGGTCACACTACACAGCTGTAAGACTGCCACTTAACAAGTCATTGCTCTATAGTCTGCTTATCTAAAATACTCTACCTTGTTGACAGAGCCAATTACTAAGAACTTCATAAAGTGCACCATTGAAGGGATTAAAATGAGAAATCTAAGTCTTCCCAACAAAACACAAGACTAATTGTTTAAATGGCAACAGAAGCAGCTGAAAATATAGAAAACCAAAAGTGCATGTTTCACACTTTTCAGGGAAGTTTCAGATCCAAAAAGTTTTTAAAATATTGATAGCTAAAAATAGAGGTAACAAGCAACAGAGAAATACACTGCTAGAAGAGCAACAAAACTGAGATTTGCAAGAAAAACAAGTACATTACAAACAAATGTAGCTTCTGCAAGACCTGATGAGCAATATCAAAGGCCACTTTTAAAAGCCCATGTCATGCTGAACTTGCACAGTCATCCTGTTATTTTGAGTACTTCCTTCTGTACCCTACTGGAAAAACTTTGCAAAAGTCTTCTGTCTCATACCTTGCAGAAGACTGTTACTCTGTTTCCTACCTTTCTTCCTTTTTTCTGCACTTTAGGACTTGCATTCCAATGCCAAAACCAGTCACACCTTTGATCTTAGTGACCACTTACCCTTGGACACCTTAACTGTATAGAGGTCCATGCCAACTAATAACATAATTCACGAAAGACGAGGGAGGTACTTGGAGTTACTGTTTTCAGATCAGACTTTAGTCATCATGTTTCCAGAAAGACACTTTCAGAATCCCATTAAAAAAAAAATTAACAATGATACTGACCACAGAAGTGACTCTCTGGGGTTTCTGCCACCATAAAGCACAAGTTATCCCAAATTACGCTGTTAAGTTCACCGCACAATTCATCAAAAGGACAAAGAGCTTAAGGAAAAATAAAATAAAAACTGCAACATCTACAATATCCCTGCCCTCTCCCTGCCTCAGTATTCTAAGTTGGTCAGATGAAACACCTAAGAGGGTGACATGCTTGAAATTTAACTGTGACAGGTTTGGCATTAAAACTAATGCAAAATTTGCAGCATTAAAACACACCATTAAATCCAAACAGTCTCAAATATGAATGACAGCTGCTAGGGTCTGCCAGTGTAAATGCCTTCAGACATGAGCAGTAATAAAGCACTCAACATGAGGTGATTAGGATATTTTGCTGACCTAGACGCAGAGGTGAGAATTCACATCTCAGCCTTCAGCATCTAAGTTCATCCCACAGAGAATCTGGATCTTAGTTCTATTTGCTGAACATCAGACAGTTGATGTTTTGTGTTGAGGTCTCGGAGAAAGAAACCAACAGCTGTGAAGTATCTGTTGTCAGACAAGCCTTGAATAACTGTAGAAGGCCACAGATTTAAAAATAAAAACACTGTTTTGTTTCTCCTGGGCAGAGATCACCAGAAAAAAATCTCTACAACATGAGTAGTTGTTGGTCGCTTCTCTAAGTTTCTGTTTGCTTCTATAAAAAGCTGTATTGTAACACAGAAGAATTTACCACAGTTTTATGGTGCCTATACATAAGTCAAGCCTAAAATTCACAACTAAGAAATAAATAAACAAATACAAACATTCTGGCATTACACTTGAACTATTGTGTTTTGACAAGATACCAAGAATCACACAACTACGTGACTAGTTATTTTTTCCATACTTCAGGTCATACACTTGCTTTAATCATGTCTTAGTGTTTCAAAATATTGAGGTCTTATTAGCCCGTGTCATGATATCAAAGCTAAATATTGCAGTTAAAATATACAAGTTGTGTTCTGATTGCTATACTCTATGTTCTTCTTCCAGTACACTGACCGGTGATGTGGCTAAACAGGAGGGAACAGCATATGCTAAATCAAACTTTTGGATTAAAGTACAGTGACTTCCACTTTTCCATATAACTTGACCAACCTTGTGTTTTAAAGTGCATTTTGTCTGGAAACTACAGCATAACTTCACAAAAGCCCAAAGAAAACAGTAGGATGTGGTTCCCAAAAAAACTGATAGTAAAGCAGTAACTTTTAAAGTTGTCTTTGAGTGGCCAATTTTTATAGTACATCTGCATTTTAAAGTGCTCTATGGATGATTCACACAATTAATCTGTGCTTTGCTCAAAGATCCATGAAGGATTAAAGATCCTTCCTTGATGCCTTTCCTGAATATACCCAAATTACTTAAGTGATAAAATAATTCTACTTCCCAGATTACAATGGATTTTCAATTGATTTAGAGACTGGTGAGCACAGATCATTCCAGCTCAGGGCAGGAGAGGCTGTGCCTGACTGGGGAAAGCCCACAAGTTTTTAAGAGCTGAAAGTAAGCTTGAAACCTAATCGTACTAGAATCAAGCTAAAAAATTTTGCAGTGTACCTGCTTCCATCACTCTCTGTATAATCCTGAGATTTTACTAATCCTATCTGATGTAAGCACTCTTTCTCTTCTTGCCAAAGCAGAGTCAGTTATCAGAATGTGGAGCTGCTTCATAGAAGTAATTGTAAAAGTCAGTTCTCAAGTGCACAGAAGTAAACCACTAACAATCAGTAGGAGTGAAGTTAGACACTGCACGTACAGTTGTCCAGTTTTTCAATAATTACTATTATCACCTCAGGGCTATCAGAACAGAATTCTAGTATCACAAACACTTCCAGTATTTTTGAAGTATGTTACAGTAGCTGGATTTTTTTAATATCCAGTTATTATTGTTTCCATATTGTATGTCTGCTCATCAAAGCAAGTAGACTAGAGATTAAAGACAATTTACAAAATTTTACACATAAATGGTTGCATAAAATTTTAACAAATGTAGTTGTTTTAATCTGACTAACTTATTTTCATGCACAAAAATGGAATAATTTCCTGTCACCTCAATTACAATAACCAGATCCTCTGGCATCCAACACTGCTACACTCTCTTGAAAAATATCACAATACTGGACTAAGCTTCAACCTTTGAAGGACACCACTAGCGACAGATCTCCAACTAGACCCTGTGCCACTGATTATTACTCTCTGAGCTCTGCCATTCAGTGATTCATCAAGCCACTTCACTGTCCACTGATCCAGCCCACACTTCCTGAGTTTGCTTATGAGGACATCATGGGAGACAGTGCCAAAAGCCTTGTTGAAGTCTAGGGAGACAACAACCCCATCTACCAGTTGTCCGACCACAGAAGGCAATCGGGCTGATTTAATAAATTCAAGCTGACTACTCCTGACCACCTTCTTGTCTTTCACATGCCTCCAGGATGAGCCATCCATGGTGAAATCCATTCCATCAACTTTCCAGTGTCTGAGGTGAGGGTTTTTCTTTTATTTTCCCCACAGGAAAACAAATGCAGACTGTGGCCATATTTAGTTTCAGACTGAATGATATACCTTGTTTGATTGAAAGGTTACTTTGGCACACTACATATTTTGACATAAAGCTGAAATTAGTTTCCAAATGCCAATTCATTTGGGAGCTCAAGAAACAAAAATGTCACAACTTTCTGATTTTGGAGCAGAAGGTGACTCTACCACTAGCTCAATTAACTTAGTGAAAATTACGTAAACTTACCCAAAAAAGAAAACCACACACTATATACCAGAGTCTGCAAACCCGTGCCTAAGCTACTTGACTGGAAAAAAAACACAACACATGCCCTGTTCTGGCCCACTAAATATATTCAAGTACTTTTCAGCTCTTCAGAGTATGCTGTGCACTCATTTTAAACATGGCAGGAGAGATCTACTGAAGTTTCTATATCATAATGATCCAAGTTGATCAGTTCCTGCAATTGGATTTTTCCTCATATGTCCAAAATACAAGCTTCCCAAAGACCCACTGCTGTATGAAAAAATGACCTTTGCATTAGATACTTCACTTTAAATCTCATCACTATTATTTAATACAAAGTACGAAAACTCTCCCCACCAAGTGCTAAGGAAATACAAGTTAATCAATGTTGCTGGAAAAAGCACAGTCTAGTCAGCCAACAATCACTGTGACTCTAGCCGACAGAAGTATGCTGGAAAATGGAAATGTCTCCTTGAGCATTATAAACCTCTCTGTGGCTTGTATCTCAGCTGCCTAGGCAAGTGGTCAAAATCCTTTAGGTTTCCTCATTCTAAGCATGTTAGAACTTATTTTGAATCTGAGTTCATACAGCTATTGTTTTCAGATTGTAACTGTGATTCGATGCCGTGTTTCATTGTTTTCATCAGTTATACATCCCATGTAGGTATTCATTCATCACTTGTAAAGAGATCACTTGATTTTTTTCCTTTCTATTTATGGATATGAATGAGCTACACAAAAAAACTGGAAACTCAAAAATCACAAAATTTAGCTCACTGAAACAATTTTTGCGGTATTTTTGACATAATTTCTAAACCCAGTATTGACTTTTCCAACTGAAGACCATGTGGATCAGGATTATAATGATTATGTGAAGAAATTACTTTAACTCACAATCCTCTAGAGACACATGCCTCAGAAAGAAATGACCTTTAAGTGTGACTCAATGAATCTAGAAAAAGCATTTGGGTGTTCACTATATCTTTTCTCACAGAGTCCATGCAAAATCTGCCCAGGCTGTAGACCAACAGCTTTCCTAGCTGGAAGTATTGCAAATTTAGTCCAGGCTGAGAGCCAAGATAGGCACTATCCATCTCAGGAATTACCACGAAAAATAAAATTATCTCCACTCAGCAGCATTTATTAAATTCTCTCAAATCTGTTGGGTCAAAAATTTATTTCTTCCAGCAAAGGCCCTCAAAATCAGGCTCCCATTTTTCAATCCTGACATTGCTTTTTCCACTAAGTTTTCAGGCCATATGGTATTCTTCATCCTTTCAGGCAAACAGAGCTTCTCCATTACAGAGAGTGCTGGTGCTGGTGGATCCAGTTCCCAAACTTTAACGTATCACCTTTGAGCTTCTCTCCTGATTCAAAGCAGAAAAACAATGATCCTAGCAGAGTCATGTGCAACCCAAAAGTAACACATGGTCACAACAGTATTCATCAGAAATATAACTGGGAGGCTATTTACAACTCCAAGTTCTGAGCAGCGTTTGTCCTGCAGAACTTTAGGATCACTGCCAAATACAAACATGTCTCACCATACACCAAGAGCCATGATGCTCCACAGATTAAAAGCAGATTTTTTAAAAGAGAACTTTACTTAAAGGTATCATCAGTATCACTTTTCTTCCAACACACTATTTCCTCTTTCTTTTTTAAGCAACATAAATTATTATTACCAGTACTTTATAATATGGAAATGAAGATGGATCAAGAGTTCCTCCTCCCACCTCATATTTCATTTTAAAAATTAAGAGAAGAAGAGGAAGGAGTGTCCTGTCTTCTAGCACTACTTTTTTGTTCTTTACTTGGCCCTTTTTTCCCTAACGCAATGGCAGATTTAAAAAGAACACTAGCAAATGTTGTTTCAAGCTAAAAGGCAGCATACCATCCACTCTTCAGTGAGTTCCCTAACTTCTTATATTATAACATAACACAATAAAACTCATAGGATTTTATTCCTTTGTAGTAGGCCACACTGCTCTTTCATTGTCTTTGCAATATACCTGGTTTGCCTAAAATTTAATGTAATTCATTCACTCTCTCTGAAGCCTACTTTATGTCATATCTATAGTATTTCACAGAATCACAGAATTTAGTTGGAAAAGATGTTTCAGATCATCAAGTCAAACTGTTACCCCCACATTGCCAAGTCCACTCAAACACATCAAGCTGTATAGAATGACCATATCAAGATAATAAGTATATTTTTTAGGGTTTCCAATCAGTAACAATCTATCTTTGCCCCTGCTTTAAACCTTCCACCTAACTCTCCTTATGCTGTGCCACCTAAAATTTTGAGCCTTCCAAGAGACACGTGGAGTGTGATGACCCCATCAGTCAGTACTTCCTGATGCAAAGCAAATACTGCCCTTAATACATGGTTCCTCAAAATTTCAGTTGAATACCACTTAATTTAATTTTTCAATTATTTATTATTAGGCCATTAAAAAACACCCATTTCCTTTTAAAAGCATGCAGCACAACCAAGTTCAAGTATATAGCCATGGCAAGTACAAAATAGAAAATTCTCACAAATGATGTGGCTAACCAGGCACAGCATACTCATTGACACATCTTTATAAAATGTGTAATTATATCCTGAACTGCATGCCTTTAAAACACAGTAAAATATTACACTATAACTCACACCAGCAATTTTTAACAGCCTTTCAGTATCACTTACAGCTTGGGTATCTGCTTCTATGTAAAGCCCATAATAAAGATTTTGAGATAAATTACTTTATAATAGACTAAATTAAAAGGATTCCAAACACAAATTATAATTTTGGGTGTGGCCCTTCAGTCCTTTATCATAGCAAAACCTAAACTTTCTGTTTAATTAAGACCTGTCAGTGAAAAGGTGCTTAAGGACAAAAACAGACAAAGACAGTGTGTCTTTGTATTACCCTTTATATATTCACCCAGTGTCTAGTGTACGATTAATAGCCACTCCATAAAAATCACATAATGATATGCAGACAAAGGCTTAAAGATCTCTACTGTAATCCTGTCTTTTTGACAATTAACATGCTTTTGCTAAGGAATTCCTGACACATTTGGCTTGTCTTAATAGAAGGATTTTACATCAACTGAAAAGGGGAAGCAGGTGGCAGAAAGTAAGCATCACAAAATGTCATCAGTTTATAAACTCAAAAGGAAATCTTTCAAGAGTGATTTTATATCTTATCCAGTTATTGTCAGAAGCATTAAAGAAATGATGGATACACTTACAGCCTGAAGATTTGCTTTGAAAATATACAGGATTGTAGTAATGCCAACAATACTGATATAGAGCGGAAAATATTCCACTGTGAATCACAAAAGTGACCAAGAGTCTAACACTGGCAGGGTGCAATTTTTTTTTTTTAATTCTTATGCACTAAGAACTTCTATCTCCAATCTGTTATTGGATATCACATCAAAAATGTGTAAAGGTTTAACATCTTTGTAACATTTTTACAATGTTCCACCAAACCAGGTTTCATAACAGAAGACAGCAGCTGCAGACAAAGACAGCGAGGTGTTCAGCAGCATGAAGTCATGTTAGTTAGATCCAGGATTTACTTATCCCAAACACAAGAACAAAAGCAGTTTGTATCCAAGCAGATCTGAAAGCAGTTAAAGGATAAGGCTAGCTCATAAAATTTAATAGGGGGCAAGGGAAGTAGCGGAATGGAGAGAAACAGAAAAAAATGAAAAGGATTTGTGTCCTGAATCAATCCAGATTACCAGATGCTAACTAAGCAGGGTAGGCAGGAGGAAGAAGCAGAAAGAGAAAACAGGATGTTGCAAACACAGAGCAAGAGCCTCAGTTTTCTTTGGCAGGTTCTCTTCCCACATTCTCAAGTCCCTGAAGCTTAAGGCAGGGACTGGGGGAGTTAATTCCCTCCCATCATTGTAAGATCATCTAAGGAACATACAGAAGACTACAGGTTCCAATAGGATGCACCTCAGGGTCTTGAAGGAAACAGCTGATGTGGTTGCCTAGGCATTCTCAAGTATATTTGAGTGGTCCTGGCAGTCAGATGAAGTGCCTCATGACTGAAAAACAGAGAAACATTGCACTCATTCTTAAAAAGGGTAAAATGGAGGTCCTCAGAAACGTACTAAACCCAGCAAGATCATGGAACAGATCCTCCTGGAAGCTGTGGCAAGGTATATGGTAGACAGGGAGGTGATAAGAGTCAGCCAGCTTTGCTACACCAATGGAAAACTGTGCCAGGCCAATCTGATTGCAATCTACAACAGTGTGACTGTGTTGCTGGATATGGCAGGAGCAACAGTATCTCCCTGGACTTCTGCAGACCTTTGATACAGTTCCACACAACATCCTTGCCAATAAACTAGAGAGATACAGATTTTCTGTACGAACTATTCCATGGACAAGGAATTGGCTGGACAACAGCAGCCAAAGAGAAAATACTGCAGTCAATGGCCCAATATCCAAATGGAGATAAGTAACAGGCAGTGTGGCAGTAGCCAGAGTCTCTGCCCAATGCAATTTGTCCATGGTTTCATCATGGGCACACACACAGTGCAGGCTCCAAGAAGACCTTTGGCTTGCTCTATGAAGTTTATCAAGGGGAAGAAAAGCAGGCCTGGGCAAAGTGCTTCTTGGTAGGCAACCACACCAAGCACAGTCAAGTGCCCAGTTGGTTCTGCTGCTGCACCAACATTTTCTGCTTACACGATTTCCTCTTACTGGTAAAAGAGAGGAACAGATAACCTGTGCACCAGTCCACTTCAATCATACAACCAGAACTTTGCCATCTTGTTTGATTCTGCCCAAGCCCTGGTTTGCTGTGTCATTCATGCCTACATGAGAGAAGAACAAGGCATAACAATCCCTGTTTCTACCAGGCCATGGTCTCTGTGACATCCCAGGCTGTAGCACCTGGAAAGCAGCAAACTTCACAGGAATTCCTGTCAGGCTGATAAATGGGTCAGTACTCCTTTGCAGAGAGATACTCACAATGAGCACTCATCACTTCTTCTTGTGGTTTCTAATGTGTGCTGTGAGTGTGGTTTCTTCCTCCAGAGCTTGTTCATTGGTGTCTTCAAGTGTTAGGACATCCTAGAATCAAAGAATGGTTTGGATTGGAAGGCACCTTGAAGATCACCCAGTTCCTATCCCCTTGTCATGGTCAGGAACACCTTCCACTAGACCAGGTAGCTCAAAGCCCCATCCAGCCTGGCCTTGAACACTGCGAGGGATGGGACTTCCTCAACTTCTCTGGGCAACCTGGGCCAGTGCCTCACCTCTCCCACAGTAAAAAATTCCTAGTATCTAATCTAAATCTGCCTTCTGCCTTTCAGTCTAAAACCATTCCCACTGTCCTGTTACTAAATGCCCTTACAAATAGCCTTTCTCCATCTTTCTTGTAGGCTTCCTTGATGTACTGGAAGTCTACACCCTGAAACCTTCTCTTCTCCAGGCCAATCCCAATTCTTACAGCCTTTCTTTGTAGTAAAGGTGCTCCATCATCCCTCTAACCATCTTGGTGGCCTCCTCCGGGCCCACTCCAACAGGTCCATGTCCTTTCTGTGCTGGGCACCCCAGAGCTGGATGCAGTGTTCCAGGCAAGGTCTCATCAGAGAGAAGGGAGAGAATCACCTCCCTTTATGTGCTGGCCACGTTGCTTTTATTCTCACCTCATCCTGGTTTCTGCGCAGGAGGGTGGAAGTTGTTCTGCCCTTGTGGGTCACCAGCATCTGTGATGCCTCACTCAGAGTAGCATCAACCATCTGGGACTGCTTACAAAAGCCCCTCCTCTGCTTCCTCTTCTGCCTGTCCAGTACATACACCTCTCCCTGGCTCCTGTAACTCAGCCAACCAGTGTGCCTGGCCTCAGCCTGCTTGCACCTCTCACAAGATACTTGCTTGTGACTCAGGAGGAAATCCTGGACACTCATCACAACCTGAGAGCCACACTGCACTCCTTCCCTAGCACTTCTGCCTGGGAGGCAAGCCCCCAGACATCTCGGGGGTTCTCCCAGTTTTTTCCCAGAGATGACCATCCACCCCCATGCACTGCCAGCAGCATGTTTGTAATTAATTACAAATACATGACTGGGACTTATTTAGAACTCACCATAGAAATCAATTTTTAAAAGGCAAGGAGAAAGGTGAAAGTAATGGCCATTGCTTCCACATATGACCAGTTTTTGCCCTCTGTGCCTGTCACACCTATCTTCAAACACAGTGATGGGTTATCAGCCACATGTATTGGTTGAAATACCAGTGCATTTCATACTTCCCACAACATAAATAGAGGCATGATATGATTAAGGAGAAAGAAAGTGAAAAAAACCTACTGCTATAAATAACAATTTTCACTGTTTGGGAAATCGTCTGTCCTCTTTGGGAAGTCTACTACTGAAAGTAGATGTCTCACCAAAACTGCCACCACGTTTGCCTCAGGTGAACACAAAAAAAGCTGAAGCATGATCTTTGCTGACAATTAATAACTTCAAGATTCCCAACGTGGGAGCTAAAACAACTACAGTTCTGAGAACACTGTTGTATTGTTGCCACGTAATTCTTAAAATCACTGATGGCAGTTATGCAAATTATTACTCAGATGAAGCAGTTGGTGGTAATGCACTCGCCAAAAAGGGTATGTGTATGATAAAAGGCTTAGGACTATGGTGAGATTGTTTAAATTAGATACTACAGATAGTTCAGTTATCTCCACAGTCCAGGAAATAATTGCCAAACTAGCTCAACAGTTCAGCCACAGTTCAAAATAAACTGGTTGGGACACTCTTTTCAGGTCAAGGAATATGCAGGTAACAGGATTTTTGCCCTCTACTAAAAATGAAGTGTATCTGAACACACTTTTCAACAGACAGCATAAAATGCCAGCATGTTACTAACCTGCACTGCATTTGACATGAATATTCATCTTTCATAATTCTTCTAAAAATATTGTTTAAAAAAATGAGATGCCTAGAAGACTTCAATGTGAGCAGAGTTAGTGGAAGAATGGAAAGAATTCCACAGTGCTCATACCAAGACATAACATTTTCAAACAGGACAGATATGCAAGAGGTTTTGCAAATAGGACATCAGGTATTATCCTTCCAATTTAACTTAATGATATTTGTCTTGCCAAAAACATCGGTGAGTCAGAGCGCGCCAGCTGAAGAACCCAATCATTGTAATGCACTGTTGTCATCTGAGCTTTCTGAAATAACAAGGTGACACAAAGAAATCTTAGACGTGATGTGCCTTAGAGAAAAAGAACTCGTCTTCTCTGCTGCAAAGAAGCTGTGATTTTTTTTTTCCACTTACTTTAAAGAAATTCCGTAAGAAAAATTCAGACAAATAGTATGGGTGTCTTTGCTTCGGTGAAGCTAAGAAATACTGACCTAGGAGAAAATTTATAGTAGTGTTAGGCATCAACAGGTATTAGACATGTAAAAGATATTAGACCTACCTTTAGATATCCAAGTACTCCTAATCACAATTTAAATATTTATTCTCCTCCACAAAAAATCTAGAATAATTAGAAACCAGTATTACAGTATCAGTTTTAAGATTTGGAGATGTATTAAAAATAAGTATTTTCTTGACTTTGTAGCAGAAGCTTTTAGGAACCCTAGTGGAAAATCATTTATTTGTGATAAGAGCCACTGCACATACCTATACAGACATACACACACACACACACATTATCTACCTATCTATAGATAGACAGATATATCTAAGATGGTTAAGTACTTTGGTCATAAGAAGTAGGCACTTACTTTCTTGAATTTGCCTGCCAAAATTGCTTGGTTTAAGGCCATTTTATCCTTCAGATTTCACAATCTGTTTTCTTGATTCCTTCATTTCAAAACGTTGGTAAGAGTGTGCTAAATACTTACAAAATGGTTGCCTCAGGTTTCCAACATTCAGATTCCCAAACAGACCACATGTGTACTGCCACAAAAATATTTTGATTGTTTTCTCAAGGCTGCGTAAGTCAATTCTAGTCATTCTTTTAACAGTAGATGAGTCTCTGAATTCTGCAAGTCCCCTATCACTTTTTTTTTTTATTAAAGAACTGTTTCATTTGAATACCCAAGATAGACATCAAGTAACAGAGAACAAGGAAAAGGTAGAGCTGATCGTAAGGCATCATCAGTTATTTCAAATGTCAAAAAACTAGGCTGGTTGTCTTGATTAGGAACATTATGTTAGTAATAAATCAACACATTGCTTCTGGATTGCAATCTAGTTTAAAAAAAAAATCAATAATCAATGTGGAAATAAATCTAAATCAAAGGCTTGCAGGCTCCTGTCCAGCTGGGGTATTTTAACCAATCCAACATCTACTGTAAATGTTGCATGGTGAGCAACCCAGAGACTCCTGGAATGCATGAAGGATAACTTCTCAAGACATGCAATACATTCCCCTACCAGAAGGCATGAAATACTGGACCTGCTGGTCATCAATGCAAGTGTGCCATTTGGGAACATCAAGATTCGAGACAAGCCAGGAGTGAAGTCGAGACACACTGGTGGAGTTTGCAGACCTGAGGGTGAGGTAAAGAGGAAAGAAAATCTTGAACTCTATGAAAGCAAACTTCCATTCCTTCAAGGAGCTAGTCAATAGCTCCCGGTGAAACTGCCCTCAGGGACAAGGAAGCAGAACAGGACTGGCAGATCTTTAAGGACACATTCCATAGAGCACAAGAGCTAGCAATCCCCAGGAGAAAGAAATCAGGCAAGGAAGGCCAGAGACCAGCATGACTGAGCGCAGACCAGCTGGTCGAATTGAAGGGCACAAAGTAAATGCAGACACGGTGGAAGCAGGAACAGGTTTTCAAGAAAGGGCAAAGGGAAGCTGTCCAGTTATGTAAGGATGGTGGAGTTGGCAGTGCTAGGTTTATGGTTGGACTTCATGATCCTACAGGTCTTTTCCAACCTAAACAACTCTATGATTCTACACAGTTGCCAAACTCCTCTCCATGATATCTGAAAAGCTGTGGCAGTCAGGTGAAGCCTCTGGTGGGCGAAAACAGAGAAAAACTGCACCAATTTTTAGAAAAGGTTGCAAGGAGGATCCTGAGAACTACCAGCCTGTCCACCTCCTCTCTGTGTCTGGGAAGATTCTTCTAGAAGCTGTGCTAAGGCACATGGAAGACAGGAAGGTGACTCACGACAGCCAGCATGACTTCACCAAGGGCAAGTCCTGCCTGACCGACTGGTGAATGAGAGGCTGGACATGACCCAGCTGTGTGCACTCCCAGCCCAGAGAGCCAAACGTGTCCTGGGCTGCATCCAAAGCAGCGTGGGCAGCAGGGGAGAGAGGGGATTCTGTCCCTCTGCTCTGCTCTGGTGAGACCCCACCTGGAACTCTGAATCCAGCTCTGGGGTCCCAGCACAGGAAGGACATGGAACTGCTGGAGTGAGTCCAGAGGAGAAACAACCAGAAGCATGGAACCAGAAACAACCAGAGGGTTGGAACACCCTTCCTATGACTAAAAGCTGAGAAAGTTGGGGTTGTTCAGCCTGGAGAAGAGAAGGCTCTGGGATGACCTTGTTGTGGCCTAGGCACTGACCTAAAGAAGGCTTATAAGCAAGATGGGCACAGACTTTTTAACAGGGCTTGTTGAGATAGGACAAAGGGTAATGGTTTTAGACTGAAAGAAGGTAAATTTAGGCTACATGTAAGGAAGATGTTTGTCACAATAAGGGTGGTGAAATACCGAAGGATGTTGCCCAGAGAGGTGGTAGATGCCCCCTCCCTGGAAACATTCCATGTCAGTCTGGATGGGGGTCTAAGCAACCTAATCTAGTTGAAGATGTCCTTTATCGTTGTAGGGAAGTTGCAGTAGGCAGCCTTTAAAGCTCCCTTCCAACACAAAGTATTCTGTGATTCTATAATAAAGTAGCTTGCATTTGTGCAAGACTTAGAAAAATTAAATTTTTAACTGTAGCCAAAACAATCCTTTAAAAAAGCTGCACCACTGTGAGATCATGAAGGAAATGAGTATCTGAAGTAATAAAACAGACACACAACCTTCTCATAAGAATATGGAAGTATTCCCAAGGTGATTACTGTTTACTAGTTCAGCAAGCAAAAGATTAGGGGACTGTAATACTGAAATTTGATGCTTAGACACAGAGATGAATGTCTTAAATACTGCAGTGCTAAAATGAACAGCTTTAAAATTGATTGATTCCAGTTCAGCATATAGATTTTTTTTAAAGGTATAAATTATACACTGAAAACCATAAAACTATTAAAATTATACCTTTTCACTTGTTAGGCAGTAGTGTTAGTCTGCAATACCTTCTTAACTCACTTTTACTAATGCAGTCAAAAGCAAGTAATTCAGCTGTACTGAACAAGACACCTATTTAAATGAAACACCCATACCTAAACTTTAATCCAGTAACACAGAAATTGTTAACTCTTCAGAAATATCTTATCCCTGGCTCTCTGTTCTAACAGTGCAATGCGTGTCTCATCATCCAGCTGGAAAAGCTATTGCACAGTCCTCCGGAGAACAGTGTGAATAAGAACAATTCTCTCCTTTAGTGCTGCATGTTTTTAAAGGTTGCTGGGCATATTTCTTAAAAGCAGGGCAAAAATAAAACCCTAATTTGGCCAACTCTTTTTAAATTTACCTCCCATGCAAGGAACCAGAAGAACCTGTTGAACACTTCTCTCACAACAACACCCAAAAATGTTACCATGTTACAGTTCTAGGTTGGACAGAGACAAAACCCTGAAATGAAATAAATTCATACGTGTCTAAAGATACAGTTTCATGAAGGACTATTTCCAGCCATTTGAGAATACTCTGCTGTCATAACCAATACTCAATTTCCTCTAACGTGTAAAGCATTATCTGAAGGGCAACTCAATGGAATTGAATGCAAACAGAAGTGACAAAGCAGATCGTAGTCAGTTATCTCTGAGACGTAGAGAACTGCAGCACTTCAGTTTTACAGTCAGCAAAGAGTGCTTGTTATACTTCCGTAGAAGTAATTGTACATTTATGAGCTGTCAAAGCTATAATGTGTTCAGAAGTTCAAAGTCAAGAAATACATAATGATTCATCACATGACACATGAAGTGAAGAGGCAATTAAGAGAACAACTTTAGATGATGCTACAAAAATTCTCTATTTTATTCAAAGATGCAGCTGACTACAAAATAACCAATGGTCCACAAAACAGGTCTAAATTTCTTCATTTGAAACATCATTAAATGTTAGATAATTAGTCCATAAATGAATTTTTAATTCACCTAAACCTATTCAGAAAGCATGTTATTAAAGCCTGTTTTTATAGGCTTTATAACACATTATTAAGGAATAGAAATATGCATTGGAAAGAATTCATTATTCATTATACTACCCCATTTACAAGATTGTTGTCATTTGTGATGAGACGTCTATTAGAGACAAAAAAAATCGTGATCTGCTGCCTTGCCAAGGTCACTACATGTTACTGTACAGCAGTGAATGCTCCACCAGCTTGTGATGATTTTATGAAAATCCTTTAAAGCCGAATTTTACATTTATCCACTGAAAGAACACCTACATGGAAGTCTATAATTAGAAATTCTATTTTAACACAAGCAAGATACATTTAAATTACATCCTGGTGCTTCAAGTTTTAAGTGCTTGACAAACAAACCGTAGTTGTTTTAAATAGATGGGTTTTGTTTGCTTTCTATATATGCTTTTAATTCACTGCCAAATGAAGAATCATTTTAGAAAGTAAACTAATTCAGCAGCTTCCAGAATCAAGTTCCAAAGAACAGTTTAAGAAAAATTTCTAATTAAGTACACTCAGTTGCTTCCTTTTGCTCTACTGACAGTGATTTAGCAACACACCATGATAACCGAATCTAGTGCAGAGCTTAAAAATGCCTAAAACACAACACAAGCCTTGTCACACAATTTGTCCCAAAATTTGGTAGACACCTAAGATTGCCACTAGGGAGCAAAACACCACAGTGAAAGTAATCTCTAGATGGAGCAGCAGGTGATGTAAGTATCTAGCCTCGAGCAGGATCATGGTGGCAAGAGTTATCACAAATTTAATTATTAATTCCTATAATAACATATTGCACAGTCTCTTAATGACTCTTCCAGTCACATCACTCTATTACTCTTCTAGGCCTACAAAAGTACATAGGCTGCTTAATAGCAAACAGCAGTTTTTCAAACAGTATACTTGAGGATACAGCTTTCCTAAAAAGGTTCCAGATTTTATTATATAAAACACAAAAGCAAAAAAAAGCTCCATCAGGTTTTGAAACATTTTTACATTCCTTTTTATATTTTCAGACATTTATTATAAGCTATATTACCTGACCACATTTCATTAAATGGTCTTTTTATGCTGAAGGATTATTTTAACTGACCTATATACAAGGAGAAGCAATCCATAACAAGGGAGATAAATCTCCTAATTTTTATACTGATCTCAGAAATGTATTGTTTCACAGCAGTGTCTCCATTTCATTCTTCTGTCTCACCACACTCTAGAGGGAGGTTACTGCTAAAACTACAGTAATTCGTACAGCTATTGTAGCATCTGCTTTATTTCAAGAGATGACGCATATATCCCTGTTGCACAGCAGATCTAAAAAATGGAATTAACCCGAGTAATCCTCAGTAACTACACTATATTTAATCAACAGCGGGTTTGTAACAGATCACTCCATCCTTTTTGAAACAACTTAAAATACTATTCTTTTTAATGTATTTTTGCATCTCTTACCAGAAAGCGATTAGAATGGATAGAACAACTTTCAATAACTTTCAAATAACTTCCAATTTGCAAAAAATTTAAAAAAAATATATAAAGTAAATGGTTTCAGTAGAGATAGCTCTTAAAACATTTGTGTGTTTAACATTTGTGTGATTTAAAATGTAAGTCTGAAATACACAGCAGTACTAAGTCCAAGAATCACATCCCTGCTTCTGTGTATATCTACAGTTAAGCAAGATTACTTACTGTAAGTTTCATACAGACAATAATTTATAATCAATACATACACAGACATTTGCTGTCCGTAACGGCTTACCAGTCATCAACAGAGGACAATGTGGAAAAAAATGACTAGAGGATGCATTACTCAAAGGATTCAGTAATGGTGAAGTTGCATCAGCCATCTGTATTTAAAAATGCAATAGCTGGCATTTACAAGATCCACCTGGGACATATACTGATGTCAATAACAGATAAGCCCTTTCAAACAATTTAAGAGGGGTTCAGCTCTGAAAAAGAGAAACCTTACTTGATGTGCTCACTGAAAGAGCTTCAAGCGTAAGTTTTTGTGGTAACCCAATTTCAACTAAGTAATACTTTCTAGCAACACATTAAATGTACACAACTTGCATTTTGACCAAAATTGCTGTTTTCTGTATTTAAAGCCCTTCTTAGTCTTCACTTCCTCAGACTAATTTGTAAAATGCATAAATAAATTTAAGTAACACAAAAATTGCCATAAAGAGGCAATCTGACTCATCTACAGAGTCAGCTTTCTTCCTCACTCACTCTTCACCAGGCTTGTAAGTGTCTGAAATCAAGCTGTAACAGATTTCAGCTTGTACAGTGCATGAGTGTGGTAAATTATGCCTGAAAATTGGTTTCCTGGTAATGTAGTGAGTTTTTTCCTTCCCTTTCAGAGAGGAAAGAGAACTACCTTTGGAGCACCACACTAGTCAAATGAGGTTCTTCTGCATACATCTTAAATCAAAGTATGCATGTTATTTGCAGCTTGCAGATTTTGTCCCTGTAACAAGAAGAATTGCTGTTGTTATGAACTGTCCAGTTCACTTTTTTTTTCATTGTACTCACTAGATATGACTATAAATATGCAGGCTTAAAGATTCTTAAATCTTAAACTGTTTTTATAAACAACACTATTATTTCTGAGTAATAAGGTGTGAAGCTTTGATAGAGGCTTCCCTTGTGAGTCAAGGAAATATTCATACAGAAATCACACACTTGGGATCATGTCAATAGGATTTAAGAATGTAACTGGGGGGTTGGGGGATGACAGGAACAAGAGATAAGATATTGACAAAGACAAAAGAGAGAAAGAGGGAAAGAGGAAGAGAGAGGAAGAGAGAGGAAGGGAGGAAGGGAGGAAGGAAAGGAGGAAGGAAGGGAGGAAGGGAGGAAGCGAGAGAGAAAGAGAGAAAGAGAGAGAAGGAGACAGAGAGACAGAGAGACAGAGAGACAGACAGAGAGAAAGAAAGAAAGAAAAAAAGAGAAAGAGAGAGAAAGAGAGAAAGAAAGAGAGAAAGAGAGAAAGAGAGAAAGAGAGAAAGAGAGAAAGAGAGAAAGAGAGAAAGAGAGAAAGAGAGAAAGAAAGAAAGAAAGAAAGAAAGAAAGAAAGAAAGAAAGAAAGAAAGAAAGAAAGAAAGAAAGAAAGAAAGAGAAAGAAAGAAAGAAAGAAAGAAAGAAAGAAAGAAAGAAAGAAAGAAAGAAAGAAAGAAAGAAAGAAAGAAAGAAAGAAAGAAAGAAAGAAAGAAAGAAAGAAAGAAAGAAAGAAAGAAAGAAAGATTAATTTCTATTGGTTTCCTTAACATAATAAAACTGAGTTTGTTTTTTTCCTTGTATTAAATGCAGCCAAGTCATCTGGGCCACTTCCTTTGACTAACCACAACTGTAGTGTAACCAGCAGGCAAGAAAAGCTCACAGGTCTTCAAAACAGCAAGAACAGCCACTTGTCTGATTTCTGATCATCAATACTGCAAAACCACACTGTAAGACCATTAACTGTCAGTATACTGGCAGGTAACATATGGCTCTGACAGGAAGACTATCACTCTGATGACAACTGTGCATTGTCATATTTTAAAACACTTGGGTTTGCTGCATACAGTGACAAATGTTTTTGCTTACTGTACATCCTAATAATCTCGTTAATTAAGTCTTTTCTCTTCAGTGGGAAGAAAAAAAGACTATGAAAGGTACAGAAAAGAAGCCCCAAGTCTCTCTAACTCAAGTCCAATCTGACAAAGAGAAGGTTTTGACCAACTTCTTAAAGACAAAACATCGCTGCAATTTTATACTATTAAAAGGTGCCAAGCAAGAGAGTTTATACAACTGACACTACTTTTTCACTTAGAGAACATTGGCAAAATTTGAGATAAAAATATGAAACAGTGAGTCTGTTGGGCCCAAGAGCACTGGAAAAATACTATAATCCAGTCTTATGCCTGAGTGACGTTTATGAAAACTATAATGAAACAAACAATGAATACAACCAGACAATGTATGCCATTTAAAACCACTACGGAAAATTAGACATTTTTATGTGTTTTGTACAAGGCTCCACTGATTAAAAACATTATTTAAGCTACTGACTCATATCATTCTGCCTTTTTCAAACTTCAATCACATTTATTTTTTCTCTATGCTTACAGTTTAAGGATGCTGAAACTTCAATTTTTCTAAATGTCTTGGAAAATTCTAATGCCATGACTTTAATGCTGTGAATACTTGAAGTAATGAAGATAACCCATTTTTTTCCTGCTTTTTGTTCTTCAAATTAATTCCCATCTTGGTCCATAGCTATCTTTAGCAAAGGTAAGTTTACTTAAAGAAATATGCCTATTAATGTACAGATATTTGTATACCGTGATCCATTTGTACAGCAGAGTCATCTAAACTTGGAAAGATATAACTGGTATCATGATATTTCATTCAAACAATGCATAACTTTTACAGATCTCCCTATCATCAGGCAGCATCATTGATTAGTTACTGACAGTTCAGCATGTCTTTTGTGTACAAAATCAAAATTAGTTCCTACTTACTATCTACTGTCCAGTCAACATAACCCAACAAATTTTATAAATGAAACTGACATGACATCAAATTTTAACAGTGTGGGGTTTTTTACATACTTCTTCCTATTAAAGAATTTACACTACTAAATAGTATTAATATCAAATTGCTACAATTAAAAATATAAAATATTTTAATTCCTTTTCTTGTTAAACAGTAAATACCAGGCCTGCACTTGCAACTGACAGAACAGACCTTTTCTGATTACTCTGTATTTTCTGGTGAGGGGAGAAAAAGTACACATTTTGATCCACTTTTTCCACATATTCCTTAACCCACAGTATTTCCATTCAAACAGGATTACAATCCAAGCCTTCTCCATTTTTTTTTTTCACTATTTTGTTGTTCTCCCCACTCATCTACCACAGGCAGTTGAAGCAAGCCTGCTTTTAGGCACTGGCAAAACCAATTTTTACCAGGATAATTTACTCCCTACAGCCATATCACTACTCATGATACAAGCTGATAAGCGTAACACTTATTTTTCCCTTTTCAACATTTCACCTCTGCAGACCAAGCAGACCTGCAGAGCCTTCACCAAGCCATGATCCTTTGGCTAATCACAACAGTATTTTACTGTGATTTTGTGGTCTAGGAAATTAACAGAGTGCATTGGATTAGTTGCCTTCTGCATACAGATGTTAACCGGAATCCACTGGACAAATAAATCCATCTTCCTTCCTTTAGATATTAGTTGGAAACTGGAAATTTCCATTACAATATCAAACTATCAAACCAATTTTTAGAAAAGATGTCAGAAGAAATATGCTTCCCGGAAATATTAAAAAAATGGCACTGCATTATCCCTCCCAAATAAATACATTACAATTCTTATTCAAGGACTGTAAACTATTAATTATCATCATGCCTCCATGAGAACTATATAATCTGCTGTAGCATGAGAGCTAATGAAGTACAAACCCAGCATATTAATAACACAAAAACATATTCCAAAAATACTCACAATTAATTAGGTAGTTCAGACCTTGGAGAAAATACCAAGCATGTAAGTTTTGTCAAGCACTGACAAGAGTAATATTTGATATAAGCTTGAGTATTAATAGAAAAAAATCTTGGAAACTTCCTAGAACCTAAAAATTATCATTACCTGTTTGCATTCTGTTGTCATATTTCCACACCTCTTACAAGCCCGAAGTTTAATTTCAAACTGATATTAACAATTATTAATAGTGAGAGACGTGAAGAATTAAGATGGATTTTATTAAAAAATATGTTAGGATAAATAAATACTGACAAAATAGTGAGAAAAATAAAATTGAAAAAGGGAGAAATTATTAGAATTACAGAAAAGTAGCATTTGCAATTAGGATTGCCTGCAACTATTTAATCACTGGGAAAAAACATAATAAACAGATTACCCTTGCTATTGTTTTTGTCATGTAGCTTTACTGTATTTCCTGCAATAAATAAGAACCATCTCACTTGAAGTCAAGTATTTTAAGTGCGTTTTTCCAATATATGCTGCCCTTATGCCATACTAATGGACTGAAATAAAACTCACTTTGTGTATGCAAATTAAAGCAACAAAAACATAATGGTTATAGCCAAGAGCTAAGAACACAGTGTAAATAACATGCCTTGAAACTAATTTAAACATTAACTGCTTTTTGGGAAGAAAGAGGGCTTTTCTCAAACTTTGATCTTCCCTTTTCTTACACATAGAGAAAGCAAATTATTTGCATCTGTAATTACTTTCTGAACACAAAGAATATTGGCACAAAGATCACCTTCATTCTCTACAGGAAAAATTTCCAATTTTTTTAACACTTGAAATTGTTATAAAGTATTTCCATCTTCTCCAGCAACAATGTAAACAAACTAAGCAGACATATTTATGTATTCCTCTACTTTAAATACCATCTATTAAAAAGCAAGTTTCTTTACACACTGAAACGTAACTAACAAGAACTAGCAGAGCTCTTACAACATAAGAACATAAGCATGGACACAGGACAGCAAACTTCAAAACATAAGTAAGCAAAGTATCAAGAAGGTGAAAAGCTGAGAACAGATAGAATGATACAGAAAAAGTTTCTTAAATGGGTTTTTACTTTTAGTCCGTCTTTTCAAATTCAGTTGTATTTGATTCTGTAAGTCAAAGTAGTATGAGAATAACCATTTTAGCAACCTTCTTAGAGAACACCAACATAATGTCAATTCTTTCAGAGATGGCACAGGAAAAATGCACATAATAATAAGGAATTGAGTGCACCAAAACCAAACTAATCTAATTACAATAGCTAAACCATGGCCAGTTTACTTAATCTGATCATTTATGGAAGTCTGTTAGAAACCAGAAGAGACTATCACTGAAGATGTATCATCACAGAAAATGTCTATCCATCTCTGCTAACTGTTCAGTGGAGTTTACTATCTGTCCATCCCTTACACACTAGCCAAAAGAGAAGGTTTACTAAGTGACAAGATGAATACTAAAACTATATAGGCTCTTTCCCACAAAGCTAAAGTGAATCAATGTATCCTTCAATTACTGTAATAGCTAAATACTGTTTTTAGTCAAACAATATGTATTTTAATTTTAATCATAAATTTAACACACAACTTTTGACCTAAAAAAAAAAAAAATCAACATCTGAAAAAAACCAAAACTTGATAAATCCTCAGAATACCTAGCAAAAAGGGAAACATCATAAATCTTGTAGAGAAACCACCTGACAAATTAATTCTGGTATAATTCTTGTTATAATAACAGATTCTATATAAAATATTTAAAGATCCTGGGAAACTGCTAGATAACTGTGAAAAGCATTAGGCGCAGTGGAGGAACATTTAGAATTTAAGAACTAAAAGAAACACAACATATGGGAAAAATTACAACACTTTATCCCAGGGATCAGAAGAAATAATAAAAATAACATGCTAAACATAAGCTAAGTTGTCATTCCACAGCTCATGAATGCTATGGGTTTGAGTTAGGCAGTTAACACACACTGCTTATCTTTGAATAAAGTATATTTTGGTTTAGCTTTCAATAAAAGGTTGAAGGATTCCTCCTTGTAAAAGTAGCACATAGCCACATAGTAAAGTTTAGTCTATCAGCAAAGCTGATAATCAAGACACTACTCATATGATAATAAACTCTTCAACACAGTTTGTCATCCATACAGAGGTTTTTTTACAGGGTCTCAGCACCTCAGGGAGAAAGTGCTGGACTACAACTTTTTCAGGAAGAACAGTATCTCATGATATTTCCTTGACCAACACAAAAATCTGTGGAAAGGAACTTGGAACAAAAAGTTAGATGAAGAAATGACAGAATAGGTATTTACATAGGCAGTCACAGAAGTACTTTTCCATAAATAGCAAATCCATTACATATACATGTATGTCCCTCTTGCACCTGCACAGAATAAAAGAGCTGTTACTACATGGCAGAGAAATCCTGCACCTTGTAAATTACACTGCCTTACATGTCAGAGGAAGTATGCTGATAACATGGTTACCATTAGTGTAGACTATAAATAAAGGGTGGAAATAAAACCTTGAATGAATCAGTCTTGATAATGTAATCATGAAGCAGAAGAGAGTATTAAGCATGCAATCACAATCTACAATTGACCAAGTAATTGTGGGGTTTTTTTTTCTTTCTGTGCCTTTCAGACAGATTTACACAAAACAAGTCAGGAAAGGGAAATACGTATGCTCTTCACTTAAAGAATATCCTGATTCTCCTACATTTTTTGTGTGACAAACTGGCACAATATCTGTCTGTAAAAAAATTCAACTGAAAGTCAGTCAGGGACAGAAATGCCGCGTTGTATCATATGCATCCTAGGTACTTTAAAATATTCAGATATTATAATTTAGAACTAAAAAAAAACCCCTAATTCCTATGGAGCTGGCAATTTGCATGGCAAATCGTATCACTTCAAACCCGCCTTTTCATCATGGGACAAAGCTTGAGAGTTGCAATGTCAGAGAAAAAAGAAAATGCGTTCAGAAAAGCCTCTATTTCATGATCCTCCCCAATCCCTTCACATAGGAACACATTATTTCCCTCCTGTGTAACAGCAAGTGAAGGACTGTCCAGATTGTGAGGACTCTCCTGTGAGTAAGGAGGGTGTTGGAGGCTGCCAACACATGGGTTGAAGGGAGGAAAAACTACCTGAACTGCCACATACTAGCCCATGGCTGGTTGCACCTAGAAAGGCAAAACACCCTCCTGCCCCTCTCTGGCTGCCAAAAGGCAGGCGCCTGCCTTTTCCTTTGCAGCCCTCAGCCAGCTGATAATGCATCCTACCACTTCCTCAAACTAACAGATGTGCTGACAGAAGTTTCCTCACAGTCCTTCGCCCCAAAGAGCTTTTCGTGATAGATGACAGGCATAATGGAAGTGTTTGTGGACTATGACAGTAGGGAAAAATCAGAACATTCACAATTCATTTGTCTCCACTTGGCTTTATAGGTTTTTTTTTTTTAAATTAGATGGTCATTTATCTTTATGTTGGATTGCTATCTTCATTATAATGCTTTTGAAACACTGGGATGCAAGACAGACAAATTAACATAATCTAACAAACTTTTAAAAGAAATGGCATTTTATTAACTGTAAGCAAAGAAGAATCACTAAAATTGATTATGGTAAATCATTACAAAATTAACATATTATTTAAAGCTACCATCTTTAGGCAAACTACTAAAAACCCTCTAAGTCTGTGAACTGTCCTGGGACAGCGATCAACTATGTTGTTAATAATGTTTCTAAAAAACAGTTGTTCTGAAGTTGGTCTGCTTTTCTACTTCTGTACACAATAGTCTGTAAAAGCCACATTTGCCAAGCAACAAAATTTTACCTTTAGCTCACACTTGCAGAACTTGTTCTAGAATGCAGCATATTAAAAACTGAGCTGCTTTCGAGTAAGTTCACTGAAGATAATTGTTCATAGAAATTAAGGACAATTTTCAGCTGAAAGCCTGTATGAAATGACAGTATGCAGCCTAACATATACACTGGTTTAAAAATAAGATATGTCCAAAAAAAAATCACCAAGTAGAATCAAAAGGTGACTGAAATTTGATGATGAGGCTGACATGGGGGCAAACCAGTAAATCTAACAGAATAAACAGGAACATATTTTCCAGTCCTTTTCTTTTTCTTCTTGACATTTTCCATAGGAAGAAAATTGACTGACTGGAAACGAAAAATATTTCATGCAAGATGGGAAGCATCCAATAAGTAGTGAGTAAAAAAAAAAAAAAAAAAAGTCCCATGAATTTGAAAATTCTGGATTCAGACACCATATTGCTCCCCTGTTTGAAGCCTGTTTAAAATGATAGGTACCAGATCCTCTGGACAGAGCTTGACTTAGACTATGCATTTGGACTGTGGAAGAAGAGGTTCAGTTTTTTCCAGTGCCTGAAAAGCAACAATTCAAGGAAAACATGAGCCTGAGAGATATTTAATATGGGCTAACTTCCACTTAGAAACGGTTTCTGTAGGTTGATATGGAGTCACAAAAGCTGCAATTTACCTTTTTTTCCCCGCTGCTGCCCACTTAGACTGGAGCCATACCAAAACCTCCACAAAAAATTATCCTAACCAAAGGCAGAACTACTAGTATGGACACCATCAGTCCTGTCTGACAGCTGGTGAAGCAAACAGGTGCTAGAACTGGGTGCTTCAGTCCAGCACTCCACTAGGAAGTAAGATACACATGTGTTCTGAAAGTGAAGGTGATGAACATCATCAGCCTACTGCACAGACTCTGACCTGACTTCTTGTTGGTAGCGTTGATAATAGTGAAAGGCTGGGGATTTATTGTTCCAAGAAACTGCAGACGAAGAATGCCTGAGTGACAGCACCAATCCATTAAAAGGGGGGAGGAAAAAAATCACCAAAAACCAAACAACAAAAAAAAACCCCAGCAATGACAAAAACCAAAAGAGCAATACTAGCAAATCCCTATAAAATACAGCTTCATACACTTAAACTTACTCTCACTCTTGCATGCATGAATCATTGCTTTTTTTGTACATCTTTATTAATTTTGTCTTGATTATGATATCACATAAGCTACAAAAATACAAATTAATTATAAAATAAAAAAGGAAACTAACCACGAGAGCTGTACAAAAAAAAATGTCCAGTTTCTTAAGGCTGCTCAAGGAGAGGAATTTTTGTTATAAAAACTGCAACTGACTTGATTCAAGTGTCCTTTATGTTAGGTATGGATCCTTAATAAACTGGGTCTTTTAAAGATTGAGAGCACATTAGCTTCTTCCATCAAACATATATCATGTCTTAACTAGTGCAACTTTACTTTTGCTCAGAACATCCAATCACCACTACCACTATGTTTTAAACTGAGTGGTTTTTGACATTATTAGCATTTAGTAGTTCTTCCAGTTCATCCTTTCTTCACTTATCTACAAGAGCCCCAAACAGATCTCCTTTGCTGGAAACAAATAATTCACAGCCACAGAAAGCCTCCCTCTGTTACCCCAGACTGGAGACAGTTGGTTTTATCCCTTCCTAGATGAGCACATTTTTGCCTTTTTCCCTACTTTTCTCTTTCACGCTTACTTTGTCACATCCATCTCCCCCTACACAGGAGACAATGGTGAGACTGTTGCATGGTGTTCTCTTTTATGTCTCTTCACAGCTCATAGAAAACTTTTCAACTAAGCATCTGTTCAGGTATCCTTACTTTGCCTCATAACAGCATCTCTCAATATTGCCTTTCATCTTCCTGCCTTCCATCTTCAGTGATGATCGTGCAGATGTCCAAGCCATGCATGTGATGCTCCTATCCCTTCCAACTCCTCAGCACTGGAGGGCTTTGCTAGCACCTGGCCTTGAGAGCACATACCTTCTTAAAGGACACATTTTTTTCTGTACTTACATCTCAGAAACACTTCACAATCCTGTTACAGAAACTCTGCAGCCAAACCAACAGTATGCACTACCGGCTCACAATCCAAACAACCCATTCAGCTTTGCCTACCACCAATTACTTACAAAGCACACACATAGTGAAAAGTCACCTTGATGAAGATCATAAGCCATTTGAACACTGGAAGATTTTCTAATCACTTGTGCAGAAGTACAAATAGTTCAGCTGTTGAACAAGGCAAGAATCTATCTGGCTAAAGAATTAACATTGTTGAGCTGGTTAATAATGCATGGCAATAGTGTAACAATTTTCAAAAATATTTACATAGAATGACTGTAAAACAGAAAAAGTTAGATGAAGACTGTCAAGTAGATTAACATGGGATTTCTCTGGATCACCAGTTGCCAACACTCCAATTAATGTGTCTTCTAAAGGAAGCACCTCAGCAAGCAGTACCCCAGGAGCTCCACTCTTCACTCTGGTCTGCAGGCATTCCCTGAGGGTGGACTCAGGAAAGTGAGAAATGCAGAAGGTATTGCCAACATCATTTCTTTCAAACACCTAATGTCTTCCATAAGTCTCCCATCCAACTAATGTTGAGAACTAACCGCATTTAACTGATTACATCGGAAAGATTTAGAACAGAGAACATGGCTGCAGGGAGACGTGTCAGGGAGACACACACATTTACAAGGTGAAAGCGTTTTTATTGCTTTGTGACTTCACCATCTGGAGAACATTATGGCAGTGTATGAAATTATTAAACATTAAATATGCTTTCTAAAAGCTATTACTGCCCTCTTATTAGGCAAAGCCTTGAAGATGTGTCCCATGAAGATTACACTGTTCAGGTTTTGAAAACTTGCAACAAAGAATGCTACGTGTCATTAATATTTAAGAGCTGAAGAACTATGGATCATGAGTGAATAAAAAGGGTATGTATAAAAAAAAGTGGTTTCATGAGTTCACCAGCAGGTTCTATGACTTTGTGCCACAGAAAGAAGGTACTAAAGAGAAATAATAATAAAAATAATAAAAAATACTCAAGACATAGAGGTGTACATGAAGCCCCAAGAAAATTGTGTTTATCTTAAAATCTGTCTGGTGTCAAAGCAACACTTCAGGCAATGGCATTCAGCTGCTCAGCAATATGGGGTAACACAGAAGGAAGAAGGTAGAGCCCCATCCTTAATGCCTTTATCACTGTGTGAGAAAAAACAACGTGGTGTCTCATGCCCTTTCATCTCACGATGGAAAGCATCATAGATTAATACAGCAGTAACTCCACCCAACCTCAGGAAAGTACCTTCCAGTTGTTACCTTCTGTCTTGGGTGGTGGGGGGAAGGGTGGTCGTGACCTGACTTTCTCCCAGAGGATATATTGCTAGATTTTGGCCAAAACCAGCACACCTTCCTACGAAAGTAAGAAACCTTTTAAAAAACAGTAAGACTTTCTCTGGAAACCTCAGACTATAGAAGCAGCATTCTTAAGAAAATACATGTATCAATTAAAATATCTGAAGATTTGAGGAAAAGAATATAGCTGAGAAGTGACTATGGACATACTTCTTGATTTAAGCAAGCGGCTTACTTAAAAGTGACTTTTCTGTGACCTTGCCAGAAAAAAAAAGCTCAAAGACTACACAAAAAACATACTTCCTCCTTAATAACCTCCAAAAGTGATTAATGTTTCATGGGCTGCAAATGACATCTCCCCTTTCTATGTGTGTTGAAACCACTGAAGGAAACATTAACAGCTCACATAATTCCTTTAATATGTTTGCCTTGCACATCTATTTCATTAGCAAGATTTTTTTCTTTTCACAGACAGATCACAGCTTTTATTGAAACAGTTTCACTTCCACAGTTAACACGGAGCAATTCTGTATGGTTTTATAGGCTTTCATGTCACTTCAAAAGCAGAGGCAATAGTCAGAGCAAAAATTTTACTGCAAACGAGACCAAGTGGCATCAGACACAAAGGGCAAAGCTGTAGAAAGAGACAGAGGAGGAAGGGAATGCAAGCTCTGAGCAAGGAGGCAATTTTATGGCAGAACATAAGTCACTACATTCAGTATGTGACATACATTTAATTGAACTTTGAATTGAAGAGACTTCCCACAAAGTAGGCTAAAGAGATGTATACAGAGAGCAAGTGCAGCAAGGCAGGAGAGGAGACAAACTTTCCCTAGGGGAGAAATCACTCACTTCGGTGAGTTTTCTGCTCCCCCATGGTTTTGTGCCACCCAAAAGCAGAACACAAAAAAGCTGCTGCAGACTATGACAAATCCAAGAACTGCATCCCTCCTACAAGCCACATGTTTCCCACTACAGCTGTAAGTAAAGGACTGTATCATAAAAAGATAGTGATTTTTATCAGAGAAAAGAGAGAAGGTGGACTGATTTAATCTCAGCTCTCAACAGCCTTCATGGGCAGCAGCTTTAATGCCTGCACGTACTAAGGGCCCTCAGAGCTTCCTCAAGAGTTTTATGGCTCTTCTCATTCTTTGAATGCCAAAAAGGCACTGAAAGCACATCTCTTCATACCAAAGGATATATCAGCATGTAACAGAACACTGCAAGCAGACTCCAAAAGCAGTCTTAGGTCTACAACTTGCATTAATTTACTTACTTAGGAAAAGCTAAGTTCTGCAAAAGTTGACATCTCTCTTCCAAGAAAGCTGCCAGAGTTGGCAGGAGCAGACTGCTTCTACACTGCAATGACTGAGCCATTTGTTTGGTATCAGTTGCAGGACTGCTGCCAACCTGAACACACAGGCATGAACTAAACTGCCTAAGGAATACAGGCACACATATATTTACTACTTATTACTGAAGTTTAAAAGCTCTGAAGAAGCATCAATACTGGAAAAAATCCATGCATTTCTGCAAGTCTTGTTTTCACAAGAACATGACTGCTACCCTTACCAAAAATTTCTTTTAAAAGTTTGTATATTATTGTAGATATTTCAAGGAAATTGCCTCAAGCTGGCACATTGAAAAGCAGTGGCACAGTCTCCTAGCATTTTTCATATATATCTACATATCTACATACACACATGTGTGTGCACACACATACATACTTCTTCAAGCTTTATTTCCATAAACAATTAATTGGAGTCTTCCACTTCAATTCTTCATGAATTAAAGCATTCATGACCAGTACATACAGGATTTTTTTTCTTCTAAAGTAAGTATGAATTCACAGCACAAAAGGACCTGTATTACACAGTGAACATGCTTCAACCAGAAATGTCAACTCTGCCAGCAGACTCCAGTATTCATTCGTTATTTGTCCAGGCTACAAAGGGTGCAAAAGAGCAAAATGGGAAACTCGATGTTTTTCTTCCACAGATGTTCAGCTTTAGAGTCACATAACAGATTTGAAAAAAGAAGTCCAGTGCTCAAAGATAATGCTTTGGGGGGTTTGTGATCATCTACATTTTTATTTGCAGTCATTTAACTGACAATGAACAGCAAAAAAGAAAATGGCAAATGACAGAGGATAAAGTTGGAAAACCAAAAGCTGACTTTCTTCTAAGATGCATGGAACTGCTTCCGTTAGTCGGAATTAAGGCCCTCAACAAGTAACATAATGTGACCTTTCTTATTCACTAACCATTTGCCTGCTAGGAAGTACAGGTAGACTGGGCACAACAGCTGGCATTTTCCACATGGGGCACAATCACACAATACTACACATTCCCTCTCATTCTACCATAGCATCTGCTTTCGCTGTGGACGTCATTGTGGGAACCAGGAACATTCCCTTTACACAAGAAAAGGGAATTTCTGGCTGACATTGCAACGCCATGTTTAGGATGGCACAGTTTTCCATTAGCAATGGGATTAAACAATGGAACTACTATACTAGCAAATTTTAACACAACTGGAAATGTTCTGCCAGTCAGAAGTTCAGTAGGTGAAAATGGCCAAAGATGACACTGACCTGGCAGTACTAACCAGCTGAAAAATGGTGATGAATTTACAGAGTGACAAAGCCTTAAAAGTGATAAATGGAATCCAGAGCTGCAATAGCAAGGTTGAACACTGAGCATCACTTTAGAAGTTACAGGTAAGTTCCTACACATACTACTATACATAATCCTGATCATATATTTTAAAATAAATAAATAAATAAATAAAGAGACTGAGGCAAATGAAAGGAAGGGTGATTTAAGGGAACAAGAGGATCGTGGATACTAATACCTTGCCAAATAAAAGCTCATCGATATAGATAAAAGGGACGAAAAAAGAGCTTTCTAAAGTAAATAATAACAGCTCACAGAAGGAAAAATGGCTGCATATTTGTCTCAAACAAGTTTACCGTGCTACCTATTAAGGAAACTGCATTTATACAACAATATTCCAGAGGCACAGGACAAGTAACATAGAAAATCCTAGTATTTTAGACAGAGCTCAATGTGTTTATAAAAACTAATGATGGGATGGTGTGGAAGGTATCTTACATACCTCCTCAGAGTCTGTGAATGAATGGAAATATCAACCTGTTAAATATAACAGCATTGCTGGTTTATTATCTGTACTGATTAACAGATGCCAAAAACTCTGCTTAACACCTCTCATGACCATGCATTTTTCCCCAGTAAACCAAAAGTAATAAATATACCACAAAACATTAAAAAAAATTCTTTGAACTGTCTATAAAAATAACAAATCTTTATGATTCCATTTTATACTAGTCACTAAAGCTTCTTTTCCCATATAACTGAAATACTTAACCCAGCAACTATTTTTATTACCTGTCTAAATGGTCATTATGGATACGACAAGGACAAACAGTTCATTTGTACAGGCCAGTATCTACTCTGCAGAGAAAGACTTATTCGGACCAAACCAACTAACATAATTATGGTTAAACAGAAACAACTAAATAAAACTCAACAAGTAAAGAACCCTTCCTCCCCCAACTCAGGACATCATGTTTTATTTTATTTCAAGTTAGAAATAATAACCTACATTGAAGGTAACATGGATATTAAAACTAGTAAAAACATCAGCTAGTTTGTTTTTGTTGGCCACTTCACAGATTTATGACAGAACCTTCAAATACATCTTTTAAAAGGCCATTTCCAAAGCAAGCAGTAGGTCCCCAAATGACATTTAGCAATGAAAAATTAACAATGAAGTTATTTACTAAAATCATGAGTTTAGTACTAAACTAAACATTCCAAGTAGCAACAAAAAAGTTCTTTTAAACTGAGATGACCAGGAAGGTTCTGCAGTTCTGGACCTACCCTGCAGGAATGCTACTTCAGAAGCATATTTTCATATGAAAAAGAAGGTATCACCAGCATTCAGAACTGTGAAAAATTTGACTGCTCCTACACTCAGGAACGTACTTTAATGTGATTGTTCTGATGTCCTCAGTTAGATTTTTCCCCTTCTGAACTCACAAAATTTTATCAGCATTTTAACAACACCATACATAGCTAATGGAAACCCTATTTTGATCAATGTGGATGATTAAGTGCTTTCACACCCCTCAATACACTAGCAAAACACAGGCAGTAAGCGAACACTATAGCAAATAACTGGCATATTAATAGAAACATAACAACATTCTAATGCTGGATCCTTACATGGGGATGAGGGCCCTACATTATCAGAGAGTTCTAGGCACAACAATTGCTGTAATAATAACCAGTTGCCAGAAAAAGTTGATGATGAACTAAATGACAAGTATTTAATGGTTTCTATGATTATTTGATACTCAAAGCAGAGTAAAAAGGCAAATGACAATACCCTGCATTATATTAACGATATAAATAAATACTTCCACACACATGTATAAACACACATGTCTACACACATACACAGAATATCAACACCACATCCTATCTTCAGGCAAAAACTCACGAAAGAAGTCCTACTTGGGTGGATGAAACCCAGTCACAAGCAGCTGATTCGTAGTAGCTGTTTTCTAACTTGCCAAACTCAAAGGCAAGTCCAGCCCACCTCCTTCCAGTATTTCCCTCTCCTGCTTCAAGCAGTCGAAGAATCATAGAATTTTCAAGTCTGGAAAAGACCTTCAAGGTAAGTACAACCATCAACGCAGCACTACCACTGTAACCCACAAACTACATCACTCAGCATCAGATCCAGATATCTCTTAAATGCCTCCAGGGATAGCAACTCCACCATCTCCCAGTACAACCTATTCCAATGCCTGACCACCCTAACACTGATAACTTTTTTCTAATACCTAATCTGAATCTCCCCTGCATCAGCTGATGGCTAACCCCTCTGCAGGAACAGTAGAAGAGACTGACTCCATCTCACTACAGCCTCCCTTCAGGGAGCTGCAGAGAGCTATGGGGTCACCCCTAAGCCTCCCGTTCTGGTGACTAAACAAACGCAGCTACCTCAGCCATTCCTCATAAGACATGTTCTCTAGACCCTTCATGAGCCTTGCTGACCTTCACTGGACAAGCTCCAACATCTCAATGTCCTGGAGGTGTGAGGGGGCCAAAACTGGACTTGAGGCGCAGCCTCAGCAATGCCAAGTACAGGAGGATGATCACTTCCCTGGTCCTGCTGGCCACACTGTTCCTGGTTCAGGCCAAGATGCCACTGGCCCTCTTGGCCAGCTGGGCAGGCACTGGCTCACCCTGAGCCGGCTCTCAATGAGCACCCCCAAGTCCCTTTTTGCCGAGCAGCTCTCGAGCCCCTCCTCCCCCAGCCTGCAGCGCTGCCTGGGATTGCTGAGACTGAAGTGCAGGACCCGGCACTTTGCCTTACTGAGCCTCATGCAGCCGTCCTTGGCCCATTGATCGAGTCTGTCCAGGTCTCTGTAGAGCCTTCTCACCCTTGACCAGGTCAACACTCCCACCCAGTTTTGTGTCGTCTACAAATTTACTGAGGGTGCCCTCAATCCCCATGTCCAGACCATTAATAGAGATGTTAAACAGGACTGGCACCAAAATCAGGGCCTGGGGAACCGCTAGTGATCAGCCATCAAATGGATTTACCTCCATTCATCACAATCCTCTGCGCCCAGTCATCCAGTTTTTCACCCATTAAAGACTCCACCCATCCAAGACATGGGCAGTGAGTTTTTCTAGGAGGAGTGCAGCTAAAATAACAAAGCTGCTGCTGTTCAAAATATTTTTCCAGCCATGAGTTAGGAAGCTCAGGCTGGGCAAGTTGATAAGCATACTGTAAAAAGAAGGCCAATCTTAGTTCACTCAAGGCTCTCTGCCTGAAAAAGACTATTCATCTTTAACATCTCCCTCCCACGATAGAGTTGCCACCTTCAAGCACACATGCCAGCACCACAGCATGGCTAGGAACTTAAGAACAGAGAGGTAGGCTTATTCTTGGACTTAACAGACTGAAAACTAAAGCTAACAGATTTGAAAGAGGGGACATGGGCATCAACTTACAATGGCAAGGATGGAGCAATAACCAACGCATAGTTTCAGTGCAGAATTCTTTCTTGAAAGGACAAACAATTATCAATTTTTGCAAGGATGTAACTGACACACTCCATAACTCTAAGCAAGCCTCAAGTATTAAATCCAACAAAAGAAATGCATATACACTTACATGACCCTCTTGGACCCATTAATATCGTATTTTTCAAAATTATTTTGTACTGTTTGATCGTATTTTCTATTAAAGTCAACTACTCTCAGTTAGGTGCAGTTATTACCCCCTACCAAATGAAGAAAAAGAAACCACAAAAATTTAGCACAGAAGAAAAGGACGCAGAATACTAGCATCTGCTTTCCTTCTTGCAGCCCAGATTCATACCCAACAGATTATTTTAAAACAATTAAGTATATCAAAAGCATGTAACAAAACAGTTTCATTTGATGAGTTAAGCACTTTCCTAAAAGCTTAGTCATCAGCTACATTTGTTGTAGCTAAATTCCCTGACTTCTGGAACTGAGGCTCACTGCACTTCAGAAAATTTTGCCCCAAACCTAAAAAGTCACAGTGTTTTGTCATGCTCAACAATAGGAACTTGTGCAATTCTAGTAGGGTAAGTCCATAAGATGGGCCCTTTCCATGATGGAAAGTTATTATGATAATAGGTGTACCACAGTCAGCAGCAGTAAAGAAAAAGCTTTCAAGGAAAGCTAAGAAAAGCTATGTTAAACTGAAGGCAAAAAATACATATATACAGAACAGAAAGACACAGATCTAACTAATAAGATAAACTAAAAAAAAAATCCTGAAAGTTAAATTCTTAAGCTTTACAGTAGTGAGACTGCAATAACTACTTAGAAGCACAACTTATACTCCAAAGGACTTTCACTGATGCCCTTGGAAGCTTGGTTATCATCTAGGCACAAGCTTTAAATGCATCCATAGGCACACATGCATATTACTGTTCATGCAGATATACAGTGTATGCCTCATGTAGCAGCGAAGGCCACATATATTTCCACTACATTGCAGCCACATATAATGCTAAAGAAATGCTGCATTTCTTCAGTGTATTTGTTTGTACACCATAAGCAGCTTGTTCACAGATGCTGCACTCAGAAAGGACCCCATGAATGAGCACCTCTCTTATACCAGCAAATGCAGTCAAAAGAAGTAGTGTCCCTGGTGATCAGACTTTTGTCCTTCACATGTTAATTTGCCCTTGAATGTTTGTAAAAAATAATAAAAAAAAAAAAAAGCAAAATAGTTTAGGGACTCAAATGTTTTAAAAGCACTGCAAAGCACTTTAAAGCACTCCTGAAAATATGAAGTCCTTCAAAGTTACAAGTACACACACAAATAAAACCCAAACCAAACAAACAAAAAACTTACCATCTTATTTTAAGACTATTAAAAAGAACATTTTCGAGTTTCTAAATAAAATATCGCAAACTAAAAATTAAAACCAAACAGACAATGTGTCCAGTCAGTACCTCTGGTTTTAGCTTTCAACATTCAACAGTCTGGTAAAACCAATATACTCCAGGAGACTTATTTTAAGCCTTTTTTTTAATATATTTTAAAGTGTTCATTTTATGAAAGGTAAAACTTCAACCAATGTGTTGAAAGTGTATCTCAAAAGCACTACGTAAGAGATAATGGAAATGTATCTCAAAAGCACTACATTTGGAAAAAAACACTAACTCCTTTCCTAGGCTCATTTTAAGACTAAATCATACATAAAACAGCATTCAAGAAGCCTGTATCAGTTACCAGACTGCTTATCCTCCTCCAGAATTTCCTAAAATTATACCTCTAGTTCAAGATGTTCTTTATTTTCAAAAGTGTATGAATGCTTTAAAAGAATTCTTACAGGCAGGCCAAAAATCTCTACTTAAGAGTAATACCCAGAAGCTAAAAATATTGCAGCTGGGGTGGAACTACACATTTATTTGCTGCCCAGTTCCAAATATGTACTGAAAAGTGACCAACCTGGCACTCATCTTGAGCTCAAATCAGTACCCAGAACTGGTCTGATGGAATAAACTCCTCAATGCTTGCACTTCTTGCTACAATTTTAATACGAGTAATCTTGGAGTACTTCACGTTATGCAATTAAATAAATAAACAAATAAATATTGTAGAGAATATGGTACAGCAGCATATACTGATGACGAGTTAATATATACCTCCTCACATAAGAACTGAAAAGAGCTGGCAAGTACTTTGGTAATGAGAACCGTAAAAGAAAGCATGAAGACTTCAAACGATCCAGCTACACTTTATGCCTATTTCTCTACCTGAAGAAAACTCCTAAGAAAGATAAAAACTGGAAGAGTAGCTAGCAAGCTTAATCTTCTAAAAAAGACATATCCTACTCTAGTACTTCATTTAGTATCAAGAGTACATTTAATTAGCTTTCATTTCAAATAACCTTTGTAACTCTCCCTGTTTACAACTTCCAGCTTCTCTCTTTCGTGAGCATTTTCTATTTCAGTAGAAGTATGTCTTTTGATCTCAAAAGATGTGAAGTTGGAAAGTCAACGTCAGGAAAAAGTTATCTCTGGGAGATTTTTCTAACTTGGGGTAAGAAGAGATACAAAGAATAGCCCAGAACAAGTAACAAAACCATTCTATATTGACAGTTGGGAGGGAGTAGGAGGAAACAACTTGCAGACTACCTGTATTTTTGAGAAGACTAAACACACTTTCAGTAAAGCTGATCATGGCAGGATCAAGAAGGGGTAAGAAGACAGGGAGCCCCCAGGGTCCTTGAACCCAAGCGAGGCAGTGCCCTCAGACACTCTCCCCAAACTCCCCGGGTAAAAGAGCAAATGAATGACAGGAGGTTACACAGAAAGCCAGAGGAAGAGCAGGAAGTCTGCATAGCACAAGTCAGGGTGGGCAGCTCAAGCGCAGACCAGACAGAGCCACACAGGGCAGGAGTAATGACCCAATTTAGCACCATGGTTACAGCAACAGGATATGCATTTAATGATTTACATTTATTTGTATCATGTACACACAGAAACACTACACTACAACACTGTGAAAATATAACTCACTTTTCTAATCAGGTGAGAATCACATAAAGTAAAGGTCTGATAAGTACAGTTAACATCACTAATTGGATAGACATTAGTAACAAATAGTTACGACAGAACACAAGCAACCCTGTACCAGAAAATGTCCATTTATGAAAATAGTTCTAAGGCTTCTAGGATCATCTGATTTCTCTTCATATACTCTCAGAGACCCCTACTGCAAGGGTCCACTCTTCTACACGCTTTTTTCTAGGATCACTGATAGCTCACTCTACGTTTTTATGGGGTTTTTTTTAAACTAGTGGCTGCATTTATGTAACTACCTAGAGATGCTGCCTAAATTCAACAGCTTAAGTGGGGGTGGGTACTGCTGCTTCAAGACTGATCATTCCTGTACCAAAACGTGCAAAATACCATCTTATCATCATCACAGGCACACACACCTCTAACACTTCTGTTTGCTGCAGGGTTGAACTCAAAGCTTAGTAGTGATCTTCAACAAAGAGAGAGAAAAAGCCTCAACCTGGAAATTAAAATACATCAGGAAGGAAAACTTTAAACAGAAAATATAAAGTATTTTTAGAGGAAGATATAAAATTGTTTACAAAGATGCCAGTACCACCAGAGACAGTCAAAATACCAATGCACTATAAAGGAAACGTTTCTGAGTACACAGCTTGATCCAAAGAGGCATTTTCCCATGACATGTACTGCAATATTTACTGCAACTACTGGGAATCAACAACAAATAGGATAATAGAGAACTTTTTCACTAAAAAAAATGTGTCAGTAATGAGACTGTATTCTATGGTTGTCCTTGAACTTTGGAAACAAAGGGGGAAAAAAACAAAGGAAAAACACATATATCATTTATGTGGACTACTTGTATGTACAAAGTACAATATTTTCTTTCAACATCCACATACACAATACCAAAGGATCAACAGTGTTTTGGATGCTTTGGTGGAATGTAGTTTTTAACTTTAAAGTGAAGTGGACTTGATAATCCTTATGGGTCTCTTCTACCATAAGATATCAAATATGATTTTCATCCATAGAAAGGGGAAAAAGGCTACAAAGAGAAAAACTTTACAAGCATCTGAATATATGTAACAAACACACCAATGCATCGTCTTTAGATGTTTTATGCTCCAATTGCCATTTTTCATTTTCTAAAAAATCACATTCTCTGAGAGTATTTACACTCTGATGATGTCTGCTTCAATTGTTATAGCCACTTATTTCACACACAGCATTTTATTTAGTCATTTTGTGGAACTACGCAATTTGATCTGCTAAAAAACTCAGGTCATAAACTACAAAATGGTCTTCTGAAACCTAAAATATATTTTAAAAAAGGGAGGAGAGATAAAGCAATCAGCCCTTTATTTCAAATGGTCCTCTTTACTCAAGTCCCTCTTAAACAGCTAAATGAGGAAGTACACAGCATCTCAGGTTTTTAACCATATTTCTGTTTTCGAAAGAACCTAACACATATGACTCACAACAATCAAGCTAATTTCTTCATTCCTTTAAAAGAAGAACTTTTGAAGGCTTTCAAATTAGTGGAAGAGAGTGATAGCTTGCCATGAAATATGGATTCTGAAAACAAATCAAAAGGTCCTTTTAATCTTTAGTTTTTGATTTGGGGAAGCTGAAGTCGCTATGACTTAACAAAAATGAACAGACTTTTACAGAGGTGCTTCAGACAAATTTGTCAGGTTTATTACAGCTCAGTCATTACAGCGTCATCAAAACTGGAGGATAAATGAAAACAATTTTTAAAAAATACCAGAACAAGTGTGGATCTTCTGTAGAAAGAAAATGAGCCATTCAAAATACATTTCTAGCAGATATCTTCTCCTGAAGCAAGGAAATTGACTAGATTTGGGCCACAGTTCAGCTGTTGCTTCCAGCCAGTTTGAATATAAGCTGCTGTCAAGACAGCAGCGTAACACCTTTCTGGTCCTTTATTACTTGCAGTGACCACCTCTTTTCCCCTGATGCTCATGCTCAGCAAAGTGGATCCTGCCCCTGGTTCCAGCTCACCACCGGGCTGCACAAGTACAGCAGAACAGGACAGCAACCAACAAGAGACACCAACCCAACACTTGCAGTCCTCCATTTTTCACAAGAACCCTAAAAACACTGTCATTAGCACTGTCTATCAGCAATCTAATGACTAATTCTTTATTTATAGTGGAGGAGCTCCACCAGCAGAGACAGAGAAAGGCTCATCACCTCAGCTGTGAGTCACTTGGTACGTGGGAGACCCAGTCTTTAGACCAGGCCTCAAATCTGGCAGAATTAGAATTTAACTCTAGAAAGCTCAAAACATAAGAGTGGCTCACTGCAGGCTCATAAACTCCTTCTTTTCTTAATCATTCTTGCAACAAAAAAATTTGCCAAAAAAAACCAACAATTTTTTTTAAAAAAGCCAAAGTTGTAACCCTCTTCTTGTCAGCAAGGATTATGCATATAAGCTACTATATGGTTCCTGGCTAACCCTAAGCAGCAGCAGAACAAACTCTGACAGGCAGCCATCTTAACTACACCAGCTGAGCCACACAGCAAAGATCAAGCATTTCAGGTTTTCTCAGCAACTCTTTGACTTCTCGATCCAGTTCTTTAAAAAGAAATATAGTAAAAAAATGAGGCAACAGTGATTCGGCTCTTCTGGAGCTAAAAAGGTCATATGAATTTTGATATAATTGTTTCCAGCTTATATTAGTCTCTGGCAACACATACAAAACAGAAATTATACATCCTACCAAAATCAACTAAGTTCATAATAATCTTGCAGCTCAACAGGACTCAGTTTAATACTCACATACAACAAGAGGACTTCAGGACAAAAGTGCAACTGGCTATAGAGGAAGTCCTGGCCCAATCTTAGATTTTGTGCACATGTATCTGAGGGAATATTCCCCTTCCAGCACACAGCATTTCTGATCTAACACAGGTATGAAAAAGCACACAAGAAACAGCTTCAACGCCCTGGAAAAAAACCAAAAAAATTACTCTTGTCACCAAATAATCTAGCAATCTGCAACACACAGATCTGCTCAGGTGGAGTATCCTACTGCAGCACAGCACAAACTATGCCAAATCACAAATGCAGCTTCTCTGGACACCCTATTTCACTCCTTCCCATCTACATAGGTTTAATGCTGGGATAACATCCTAAGCAGCTTTGTCTTAATCATCTGCATTTTCCCAAGCAGCTTCCGCACTGGCATCAGAGTCAAAGATTCTTCAGAATCAGACAGAAATACTAGTCAGAAATGAGCAGGGACCATTGCAATGCCCAGCGTATTTTTTATTCTTCTATTCTTTATTACGTAGACCTAGACAGGTTTTTCAAGAGCAACTGGCAACCAAGACTGGTGTCACTCCATTCCGCATCCAGATACAAACATGAGTTTTTTTCAAAAAGTTTGTTTTCAGGCCCCAATCCTACCATGAAAACCTGAGCTTCTGGGCAGTCATACATATCAGTCTCCAAAACTGAATTTTTTTGCTCCATGCCCCTGAAGATCAGCACCTGGAGCCAACATTTCCTGACATTCAACATCAAAATAAATTCTAACCATGGTGACAATATTACCTGTTATCAGTTTTCTTCCCTTCCAAAGATTTCTCCCCAAGACAAGCCACAAAAACAAAAACAAAACCCCTTCCAAGATACAACTGTCAAGGCAGAACCATAATGCTGCCACCTGATACAGAACAGCAAGCATCACATGCCCATAAGGAGTGGAAAATGGCTTTGTACAGACACAGCCCAAACACATCAGACTGTAAGATTAGGCTGCCAATGTACCATGCAATTTGGATGTCTGATTAAGAACTAGTCCTACACAGTCAGACATCGATTTCCATCAGTACCAGAAATGCCTTCTCTGCTCTACCAGAGCAACAGACGTATTATTTCACAGTGGCATTTACAACATATAATGAAACAGTCTCAAAAAGCATCTTTCTGTTATAAGAAGATTTGCCCTCTAAGATTTCTACCTAACTAGCATCAAGTATGCAGGACTTTCTTCACCTGTTTACATACACTGCAGCCTACCAAACCCATTTATAAATGTTCACCTTTCCCATGGCCATTCAGAAAAATGCTTTTCCACAAAATTTATTGTTTTTCCTAACTCTTTGACACAAAATAGCACATAACCTCTTTCTGTGACCCATTTAAATGGACTTTTCCTGATTAATGAGGGAGTGCCACAAGAGCAAGCACAGATTAATATCAAAGAATTCGTCAAAATAAGTGAAATAATATCCATTATATTAGCTATCAACCTTTACCCTTTCTCGTAGTTGTATGCTCAGGCTATTTTTATCTACAAAGATAGTCTTGCAAATCATCACAATATTCCCAGAGAAACCAGCATGAATTTTAGTTTTGGCATCGCAGATAAACTTTTTGGGTACTGCAACAGATCCTTATTACTTTAGAAAATGCTACTAATGAATGAAATAATTTGTTCCTAAAAGTACTTCAGCACAGGAAAATTTGTTACACTGCATGTGTTCTTAATACATTTTAACACTGTTCTACACTAAGAAAACCACTATTAAAGTTGTCTCATAGAAAGGCAGTGTAACAAATTTCATTTCTGTATAAAAAAACCCCAAACAAACAACACCTATTTCTCTATTCATCAATAGTGAAGTTGAATAAAATACATCTGAGTAATTAAGAAAATACAGGCAATTCTTCAAATGCCACAACGTATTTTAAGAGACTGTGAGCAGAGTAAACAGATATGCCATGTGCTTATCCAAACTTAAATCTGCTTAAAAAGATCTGACCTGAACAGAATATATATATCAAATACAACAGCTTCCTGTGAAGGATTACCTTGAAACCCTCTAGGTAATGCTCTGTGCAACTTACAGCACAGCAATGCTTACAACATGGCTGCAATAATTGTCACCAATGAAAACTGAAAGACAGAAGTAGAAATAAATGTGATTACAGCAATATGATGTGAACACTTTGCTCTCTTTTTTCCTTACAGTCTGCAGTTGACATTCTGATGCAAGCATTGAAAGATAATTAAGATGGAAAGAGATTGCAGATACAGCTACTTACCTTGCAAGATGAAAAACCATGTAAACAAAAAGCACACTGCAATCTACACTGTTACTTACCTCATATGACCAAACGCACTGAGTTCCTCCGAACCTCCGGACACACCTGCCCACCTCCACGTCCTCATGAGTGGTGTACATTTCTCGAAGGCATTCACCTATATGTGGCACCATCCTCCGGAGAACCTCCCGGCTGAAGATCATTCCCGGCCCTCCCATGCAGAAGTTTTCTCCAGGCTCCAGCCCGAGTTTTCCAAGTTCTTCAATATTACCCAGACCAGTCTGCCCCAAATACAGAGGTTTGCTGCTGTTCAGTGAGCGAAGAAACTCCTCCAATTTTTCACCTGACAAAAAGACAAGATTACTGTTATTTCTCTGACTATGCTGCCAGCCATCTCTTTTCCTGTACTTTAGGCTTTTATAAAAATATAATAGGTACCTGAGACTGTCAGAGGAAATAATTTCCAAAGCCATATCCTACACCTCACTGAAAACATCCTTGGACAAATTAACAGTTGTTTGTTTGGTTTTTTTAAATTAACATTACAATCACATTTTTCTTCCAGCCAAAAGCTAGAATATGGTCAAAACTTTAAAATTTAACAGTAAACTTTGTTCTGTTCAAACAATACTGATGGAAAGCTCTCACTTGCTAGTATAAAACTGTCTGTAAAGTTGAACAATTTGGACAATACAGTTCCAGGCTGGGGAGGAAAGGGAGTGGGGGGAAAATGCCAGTTAAGATTTTAATAGGATTAATTTTTGAAAATACCAGAGCAAATCTAAATTAACCAAGAAAAACATGTTTGACTACAGAATAATCCTTGGAAAGAAAGTAAAACTTCTGTTCATTTCAAAGTAGTTCCAGTGCTACCATGTTTACACAGTTTTCCCCCAAACCCCTTAGGTAGTTATTTTAAAAAATCTTGTTTAATCTTCATTTGAAATTGAAAATTTACAGATAGGTCTAATTTGGTACCATGTAATCAGTTTAAGACAGGTTCAGTACAACTTCGAAATTAGCTCAAAGAAAACACAACTTTACGTCTGCAAATGAATACATGCACATATATACACGTGTACCTGGGCAAGTATTTGACAGGTGAATGACAGCTGATGAGCAGGCAGCCTATGAAACTACTCAAAATGAAGTGACAAATAGGGAAGGGTACAGCCACCGACAATGAAGCGGCAACAGTGTAAACAACCAAGTTCACAACCTGGGCTTACGCTCACAACTTCAGCTTCTCTTTCTTAAGCACGGGACACGGCACGAACAATCCAGCCTCAAGCACAGACCAAAATGAATCAGGCTGCAGAACATCACGTCCTAACGCTGCTATGAAACTCGCACCGGCGTAGGGCTGATGCTGTCCGGAGATACTCGCTGCACTCTCCACTCGGAGCCCGCGGCGGCTGCGCTCGCCCAGCCCAGGGTCGAGGCAGGCGGAGGGACGGTGCCGGCGACAGCAGCACCGCTCCCGAGAAGCCCCGCACCGACTCCGCCGGGGGCCGGGGCGAGGCGGGACCGACAGACACCCTGCGGTGAGTCCGGCACTGCCCCGCTGCCCCCGCGCCGCCTCGGACCAGACCCTCTCGGCTGCCCCACGGCGGAGACTGTCCGCAGGGTGGCCACGGAAGCGGGGGCGAGGACGGCAGCACCGGGACCGCTCACCGAGCCCGGCGTGGTCCAACCCGCAAATCTCGGCTCTCCAATGAGTCGCGGCCTCCGCAGAGACGGCTCGGCCGGGGCACGTCGGGGCTCCCTTAGGGATGGGGCGGCTCCCCGTACCCCGCACACTGGGGCTGGAAGCAAACGCCGGCAGGGCGGTGCCAGGTCGAGGTACCCCATGCTTTCCCCACCCCAGGCGGTAACAGAATCTCCCCCGGAGCTGGACCCACCGTGGGTCTCCGCCGGGCTCCCAGACACCGCTCCCCTTCCTCCCTGCCTCCCGCCGGCGGGATGCGCCCCGGTCACCTTTAATGTAGACGTCGTCGTCCGCCCGCATGAACCACTCGTACTTGTCCAGGTAGTGGTCGTGCATGTACTTGATCATCATGAAGGACTTCTTTTGCGGCGGGTAAGAGTCGTCCACTCCTGGCAGGGCGACGACGGGCAGCGGGGGCACCCCGGGGGGCGCGGCGGAGCCCTGGCTGGAGAAGAACTCCACGCGGCCCGGCACCGAGGGCGCCCACGTCCGCTGGGCCGCCACCGCCCGACTGCCCAGGTACTTCTGGGCCGTCATCACCCCCACGTAGAGGAAGTTGCGGGGCTTGGTGCAGCCCTGGGCGCCCCCCCAGTCCCCGCTCCCGTTGTGGCTGCCGCCAGGCCGGCCGCTCCGCTTCTCGCCGCCTTCGTCCTCCTCCTCCGGCTCCCCTTCCCCGCCGGCAGCGGGGCTGGAGACCGTGCCCTCCGCCGCCGCCGGCGGCAGCTCCCAGGGGCTGCTCCTGAAACTCGTGCCGCCCAGCACCGCCGCTGCCTCCGGCGGCGCCTGCTGCCCGCCCGCCGCCGCCGCGCCCCGGGCCGCCCCCGGCCCCGCCGCTCGGCTGTAGTAGGAGCAGAGGCTGGCGCCACGCCGCTTCTTCTCGCTGAGCTCGGCCACTCTAGGGGCGATGAGCCAGGAGGCGGCGGTGAAACCCAGCACCAGCCCCAGCACCACGCTCAACCAGGGTCTCCGGGATCGCGCTGCCATGTCGCGGGCGGGGCGGCTCCCGGAGCAGCGCTACCGCCGCCGGCGTCCCGCTGGAGGCGACCCCCGTCCCGCGGCGGCCTCAGGCGCGGCGTCTCCCGCCGCGGGTCCCTGCCCCGCCGCGGCGGCCCGGGCGACTGCGCTGCTCCCGAGTCAAACTTCTGCGGGCGGGAGGGCGGCGGAGCGGGAGCGGCGGCGCCTCCGCTCCGCTGGCACCTTGTCCCCGCGGCGGCTGGTCCCTCCCCGCCCCTCCCACCGCTCAGCCTCCTCCGCCCCGGCCCCGCGCAGCGCCCGCCGCCTTCCTCCGCGGCTGCCGAGCGCCTCACCCCGGAGGGCGCCGCTGGCGCCCGAGCTGCTCCGGAGAAGTGGCGGCCGCCGCCGCTCCGGAAGGAAACGATTTTTTTAGATGCCTCTCGCGGATCCCCCGCGCCGCGGCCTCGGCACCCGGACCGGCCCCGCCGCCCGCTGTCGACCCTCCTGCCCGCTGGGGCCGGGGCCGCCCGCCGGGTGGTGCGGAGGGTGGGGCCCGGTGGGGCTGCCCCCGGCGGGGCTGCCCCCGGCAACCGCGCTTCGCTCCGGATCCCCCGGTACGTCCTGGACCCGCTGCCGCAGCAGGCGAGGCCGGGGGCTCATCAGCGGCCGCGGCCCCGCATCATCCGAGGGCGGCCACGGGGCGCCGGACAGGACTGTCCCGCTTGGTCGTCTCCTCCAGAGGAGTGGTCGTGGAAGGCAGGTCCGCGGTGTGGTGTCGGGAGGAGAGAAGCCCTCTCCCGCTGCCCCCACTCTGGCCTCTGCTTTCTGCCCTCGACAGTTAACAACTACCCAGCAAAGAGTGCCTTTTCCCGTGGCGTGGATTCCCGCGACCTGAGTATATTACAGTATTAGTAGTGTTAGTATTATTGGTGTTGCTAATTTTGCTTTGGTTCTCATGAGCACCAAAATGCTGGAGCATTGCTTCCTCATCCTTCTGACCTCTGGGTAACGGCACTGTCCACAGCCCAGGATGACTTGACAGCAGGAATTAAATGTTCAGGACACTGTGCCTACAGGGACAGCTTTAATTCTGAAGTTTAAGGTTGCCTGCATATTCTCCATATTTACATGCATCCTTCATTTAATTGTGCAAGATGTCTATCTCCAGCAAAAGCCATAAATTGCTCCTCACATTCATTTGTCATTTCACTGAAATACATTGATACAACAGATCCAGTAGCATATATTTAATAGTTTTCAGCAAAACCACCCATTTTTGTGGCTAATCTGTGGCGTTGTCTATCACTTCTTGTGACTTTGTCACTTTTCAGACACGTGTCAAGGTGGGAGGAGGAGTATGGAGGCTGGTATTCTGTGATGTTAGCAAAAGTATGGGAACAGTGAGAGAAAAATTGCAAGCCTTTTTGGAAAAAGACAGATACTGCTTTACCCACCTAAGTAAGCAAGTCTACTCTGCATAGTCTTTAGCTGTGAAGAGGCCACTTACTGAAGTAATTTGCAGTTTTTCCCTGTGACTCCACCACATGCAGTGAGCAGGCTGTGTGCTCTTTGTGTTTTTGAGATGTGGAAGCATCAGGCTCAGGAAGCATACCCTATGGCTTCCCCAGGACTGAGTGCCCATTCAAAGCACTTCATCGTTAATTTCCTCTCCATGTGCACACAGGCTGGCACATTTATAACACCAATCAGTAAGGCACTAGGTATTCATACCAGCTGTCACCACTAAAAACAACAACCCAAGCATTGTGTCTGGACATATGAACACCACCTGAAATGTTGTGTGAGCAACAAGGTGGCAGACCCTGGGTCTGTCTTCCCCAGGCTACTAACAGGCAAGCTAAGTGGAAAGGATGTCTTCCAGAAAGCTTTTACAATGGTATTGGGAATTACCAGTATTATGAGCATCTCGGCTTTCCATGTGAGGCTTGCATTTAAAAATACTATCTCCCATCCCTTCGCCTCAGCTCCTTGCAAACAGCTGGGAGTGGCTGGGCCCTAGTGACTCATGTGCAGTACAACCTCCAGTAGAAGGGGCTCCTTGAGACCTACACAGCCCCATCATAATGGTGTCCTAAATTTTCAGACAACTTAAGTGCTCTGGGGTTGCAGAGGTGTAGAGATATGACACCAAGCCGCCTCCATTGCTTCTGCATATACTGAAATGACTCCAGCCAGTGTCAGCTGCACCAGCTCTTCAGATCTGACAGCTCTTACTTTTATCACAAAAAGAGCAGGTAAACCCCTGAGAGGTGACCATAAACACTTTACATACTTTGGAGTTGAAAATGGACCCCAAGGTGTGATGTTATCAAAATAGTTATCAAAATGGACCCCAAGGTGTTATCAAAATAATTTATAAAGAAATTGAATCTCTACCTGCATTATATTTTTAGTGTGTATATATCTGTGTTATATTTTTAGTTCAGTATTCTTCCACTATTTTGATACACTGCAGAGAAATCTGTTGAAGGTTTATGGGGTTTAATGGACAAAGACACAGACTGGACCACTTTTATAGGAGCAACGGTGGCATCTAGTGGTTAACAGTAACAGTCCTGTACCTATGTTCAGAATGCCTTTAAGAATCATGTGAAGTGCATCTAAAACACCATTTACAATATCTTCATAGCAGCCATAGGTGGAAAGCACTGACTCATTCTAGCTGCCCTGTAAGTGTTCTGTTAGGAAGTTAAGAAGGAATAATGGTGATGAATGCCATTTTAAAACAAACAAACAGAAAAACATCCAAAAAGTGGCGGCAAATGGATATGCTTGATGCAAGAAAGGAGAAACTTTAGACTAGAATATATTAATTATTGAAAGGACTGGAGCTATTTCTATCACACATCAGACAAATCTGAAAAATTTGCAGTAGGGTAGCAGTGTTCAAATCCAAACCAAATCTCTTTTCACTTCTTTTTCACTTTCATTCTTTAAAATATCACCACAAATCAGCAAAAAGCTCCCTTTTAGGTGTGCGGGGTTAAAAAAATTTACAGCATTTGATGCAAAGTGATAGAAAATAATGTGCCCACCCCATAAAAATAGCTCATATCAGAGTTAGCACAGCCACCTGCTAAAGACAAAGGAATTGCAGTTGTCTTTTTAGAGCAACTTTTGAGGAACTCTAAGCTTGAAATTCCCCTTGGGCACTCGGTTTCATTATGGAGGCATACAGACATCATTTACAGAGAAGTAGTTGTAACTGCCAACCATCCTATAACATTTCTATAGGCACGTATTTATTCATTGATATGCCTGGGTAATCATATGTATTAATGGTATTGTAACTAAGAAATAGTTTTGTTGTCTTAACTTTTGTTCTTATTTTCCAAACATTTTTACACTATGCTTGCAATATTGCAACATCTGACTCTATAACCGTTTGCATTTCTGTGTACAGTTTTATTTTGGAGGGTAATTATATGTCCAATCTATTAACCTTCACAGACATCCTACTGAATATGGTTAAAGCCTTTTCTGTTGATTTTACTGGGCACTGGACCCAGCCAGATCTTGGACAAATATACCCCTTTCCTTCAAGAGAGATCAGCTCCTTATGTCCTTACAGTCTTACCAGCATTTCCTTGCAGAGAAATTACAGCTACTGCAGTGGGAGGCCAACTGCACTATCTTGCTCCTTCACTACTGTCCACAGAGCCAATTCTGATGCTCCTATACTCAATCCTGCCCCAGACTGAGATCAGTGAAGTGCAACAGGTGTTACTAAAAACAAAACCTTTGTATCTTCTAGAATTATATGCAGTTCTGAAAAACCATCAGTGATTCATATTTTAGATTCAATATGATTTCACAACATCAACTATAACTAAACCCATCTTTTATTTTGGGAAAAAACCCAAACAAACTACACGATCTGCAATTTAGTTAAAGAAAAGTGTGGAGCTTCATACTCAAATTTAAATAAAAACAAAATTTAAATATGTTTAAATTATTATATATAAATGTTATTATAAATATTATGTATATTATATTACAATATATATTATTATAATAAATATTATATAAATATTATTATATATTATTATTTATTATTATTATTATGTATTAAATTTAATATTTTCCACTGTTGTGGAAAATCTGTGCTTCTGAAAATCCTTCTAGATCTAACATTTGCTCCATTACTTACAAAAAGTTATTATTACTTAAAGTTTACATGGGCAATTTATATGTAAACTTATTTAACCTGCTTTATTTTACTCCTCTTTCAAACTGTTCATCTTTTCTGTATCTTGTAGTTGTTTTCCCTCTCTTCTTAGAATAGAAATAAATGAGACAAAATCACTTTCTTTTACAAATAGAAGACCTCCATACATAGCTCCCACCTCTATATGGGATAAGCCAAACGTAAGTGGTGGACAGCAGCATTTACTCTCTTCCTTCTGAGGTGGAGATGGACTTGTATGGAAGATATAGACTCAAGTGGTTTAAACAGATTTATCTTAACACTTCTGTCACACATGATTGCCTTCTAGTCTAATGACAGATATAAGGATTAAAAGAACTAATTTCTGCCATTTGAAAGAAAGTCAGCAATGTGTTGTGTCTCCATATGTGCTTAGGATAGACAGAAAGCCACTGTATGTCAGTTCTGGTAAAGAGGTTGTTACAGCTGTAAGAAGCACAACTGAAAATTTCTCTTTTAAAGACCTCGGCAAACACATTCTCAATGCACTCAGAACAGCACATATGGAGAAAGATAAGATTGAAAGCAAAAACCTTTCTTGCTTAACATGACTTCCCTGCAGTATCTGCAGTAGGAAAATAAACTGTGTAGTGTTTCCTTTCAAAATTGTAGAATATGTTCATAAGACTGAACAACTTTTATTTGCAATAGCTTTTTCTAATTGTTTTACTACCAAAGGTAATAGCACCATTTGATTAACCGGGCCACAAGATGTCTTTTTTCTTTTTCTACCTTGGAAACAAAAGAAGGTAAAATAGAAGATTAATTTCTAATATCAGTATCCTATGTACACAAATACCTTACTGGTTAATCTGCAGACTGCAGCAATGCATGCCAGAAAAATGCGTGACATACTTTGTTGTGTGGTTTGGGGAAGGTAGAGGGCACTGCTTTAAGGCTGCTCAAGGAATTTGAAAAGAAAAATCTGGCAGAGTAAATAAAAACGAGGTTAAAAAAAATGCACTCAGAAGAAAACTCTAGAAAGAAAATAGCAGGGTGTCTACAGAGGTGAACAGCTATTTCTCCCAGAGGAAGAACTGGATTATTATCTTTCATTATAAACCAAACGAAAAGTGACAATAAACACATCCCCTCTTCCAACATCTAGCGTGAATGAACCATGTGACATCTTAAAAGGAAAAACTAGGAGAGAATTGTGTGGTCAGAGGTCTGATCCTAGGTGTGTTGGTTTCATGCATTTACATAATCCTTTTTTAAGAACTGTTGAAGAGGTTTCATAAACAAGTTGATAATAAACAATATTTTTTCCAAGTTTGTTAGGAATTTTACTCAAATATGACTTCTACTCAGATTTCATAGCAAAGTCACCTAATGGAATATCCTTCTAGTCTGCGACTTGAAATGTCTGCATACTTAAAATACTCACCCTCTTCATTAAACATTGCAGTAACATTGTTTTGCCATTGTTAAGTACAGCTAGAAAAAAAAGGTGTCTTTTTTGTGTAATGTCAGTTTTCCCTCTTGATCCTAGAGACAAATTTCCAAAGTTTGAGTTAAGAATATAAAGAATTATTCTGTAACATTAAGAGAACAAAATATCAAGAATTTTAATTAGAATCCGCTCTTTCAGTCTGTCAGTATTCTGAATTTACTTAGAAGTTGTCCCATTGAATTTGGTAGGATTATGGATGTGTCAGCTTCTTGTTCCTATTACTAGATGAGTGTGTTGGTAAACATACTAAGATTTCTAAAAAGCCAGCAAGACCTAAGCACTATGAGCTTATTTTTCCTGAGAAGTTTAATATGTTGTCTCCTGTAGCTAATCACACACAGGATTAGAAAGCCTGGCAGGAGAGTTTAAACATGCTGTGGATAAACTATTAAATTCCTATCAAAGACATTGGAAAGCTGCTTACTGATTTCAACAAGCCTTGGAATGGGCCTGAAATCTTGATTATGCCTGAGATCTTTCTTATGCTTTCTTGATTTGAATTCAGGTAGGCTCTTTTACAGCTACACTGGGAGCCTGGTTAGATGTGGGTTGAGGAGGTTTACATGCAGAGTGTGAAGAGTAGTTGTGCCACCTTGTGAAACAACACCGTGGTTGCAGTCAGATGGCTTCTGGCAGCATTTCATGCAAACCATCATATAATGTCTTCAAGATCAAGTTATTATTACACTGTTTTATTTTATACCTTTTATTAGAAAAATACTTTAAAAGAAACTGCTTCTCTACTTGATTTCTGATTTATTTGCTGAAAATATTATCACAGTTTTGAAAAAATTTTCTTTTACCTGCTAATTTCTGCCCGATGTAGCTGGAATACATTGTGCAAAGACCAGATAGCTCTTGATAGCAGGATTTCTTCCAAAATAATTGTGTCTTTGGCAAAAGCATCAACTCATTTGTATAAACTATTTTGTTCAGAGCATCTAGAATTTTGAGGGGAAACACAAACAAACAAACAAACAAACAAACAAACAAACAAACAAACAAATCTTCTAAGAGGCATAAGGAATTTCCTTAGGAAAAAGTTGGATTTTTTGTTTTATCTTACTATGATTGCACTCAAGAACTATTAAAAAAAAAAGGGGGTTGAAAGAAAACACTTTTTAGATTTAAAAGATATTGTATTTCTGTGAGTAAAAATATGTGCAGGAAATAACCACTAAATCCATTCAATGAACTTCTACAAGAAAACAGTTGCTCTGTTTTAAAAATACATCATATAAAATATATGCATCATAATTTTTACTAGCACTGTTTACTTCTAATACAAATAGGAGATTTGATTAGTAATACTGGAAACCTTCACTCAGCTGAAGACAGCCCTACAGTTGAAGAGAGAATCATCCCACATTTCCATTCTATCATTTTGCTTACTCAATGATCAGTTTGTGGCATATTTTGGCTACTCAGTTACCCAGTGCCTGGTGGCCCAAATTCAGCAGAATATATTATTTTTTGGTGTGGAAGCTATCCTAATGGAACTAGGACAATAAACTAGAAATCTCAAACCAAAAGTTATAGAAGGCTAATTTTGTGCATAAAATTAATGAGACACCACAAAATTTTGCTTTAGAATGGCTGTATTTTAAGAGGTTCTATGAAGTTAAAGTACAGGCTTACATTTAAAAGCACTGTCCCCAAACCACTTATGTGGGAATTAAGCTTGTTGTGATTATGGAAATAAAGTGCTTGAAATTATGTCCATTTCAACTTTTTTTTTTTTTTAATAGAAAAAGTAATAATTTTCCTATGCCTAAACACATTTAAATGTAGCTCAAAATACAGTTTACCAGCTGAATGCATTTTGACACTTAAAAGTGGCTATAGTGAAGAGAGAAACTATGAAATTCGATTTGTGACTCATGCATTTAGCAGCTTAATGTTCTCAGGGCAATGGCGTCAAGCGTGAAGTCTGGCAAATTTGCTTTGCAAAATCCCACTGCTTACATAGCTACTTGTATTTTATGCAACATTTGCAAAGGAAAAGTTTGCGTATTGGGGAACTGGCATTTACAAACCAATGAGCATCAGCATGTAATGAATAGCAGAAAATATCCAGGACTCAGAATTGTTTATCAATTTAGATTGTGGCCTTGAGGTAAGAGTGCAGGAAATTTACATATTTACAGTCTCATGCCACAAGTTTCAAAGAGAAGTCTTCTCATGGGTAAGCTTCTGAAATTTCAGATGATCGTAAGACAAGCATGGAATAATTTCTCTGAAGATAAAGTAAGCATATGTGTCTTACTTTCTTTGGTATTTCCCTGACTATGGTTGTCTCAAAGAACTGCGTCTATGCAAAGTCTGTCTAAAGTAAAAAAGACTTCGGATTTTAAAAGTAGGCTAGTTAGGCTCCTGTCCCACATGGGAACCCGTCCTTCCAGGCTGGAAGATGCAAGCTTGATGACAGCAGATCCTCATGAATTTTAATTTCATTTATATTAGGGAACAATTTTGTATGCCTTGTGCCTCCAAGCTGCTATGGAGTATGTGGCAGCCATAGAAGAAGGGGCTGTGAAGATCTGCTGAGCATTCTCTGGACAAAGACATGAAAGTTCCCCTGGGGCAAGAAGGATAAATTGCTGATTACTCTTAATTAATTAACACACCAAGGACCTAGAAATTCCTCATATAGTATATTCCATGATGATACCACTTCCATGATGTATAGTTCTTTCCAGATGGCTGGGACAAGCAGGACTGATACGGAGAGATACCATCATACCACCCAAAGGAAACAGCCATGCAGAGTTTAGCACAGCATGCACTGCTCGTTTTGGCTGGACTGGTAAGACTGATTGCAGTGGCCATCAAGACTTGCCCTCTATCATTTTTCTCAATATAGTCTTTCATAAAGCAAGAGAGAAGGAAAGAAGAAGCCAACAATCAACTAAACCAAACTTTGAAAGGCTGGAGGAAGACCTGAAGACATAGCTGTGCAGCACAATACGAAAACATTTGAGGAGGGAAGACAACCCCATTCCTCCCTATTCCTGGGACAGTAAACAGTATTTGATATCATTACCTAAGGAGTTTTTTATATTAAATTAGTGGTTCAAGTCTATTATTTGCTATATTTATTTCACCAGTAATTGTAAATGAGAAAACAAGTAATCAGCATTTCTTTGTCCTTGCTGTGTCTGTCACTAATACTTGTCTCTGGCTCCTTTTATTCAAGTAATCACCACTAGGAATTGTAACACTAGAACTTACATTTTTCAGCTAACAAATTATTTTCTCTCATTAATATTTTAAACAGATTTCAGCTATTCAGCAGCTACTACAATATAAGAGTATATCCAATAAAAACCATGTCCTATCATTTGCAGCATTTCTCTTCTGGCATGGTACAAAAGGTGATTAATATGCTAAAACAGTGATATTTGGTAAATACAGCTTATAAGTATTTTTCTCTGTCAAGCACACATCAACATCCCTGCTACTACCCTGAAAGTAGCATTTCCCAAGCAGCATAAGGCTGCAGAATTTATTTGCTGGAGAACATTTTGTTCAGATCAACCTCCCTATTCTGATGTAAAGGTACACACCTCAACTCTTGTCATACTCTTGTCTTTTCCCAAAGTGTGATTTCCTGAGCAGAAGGGAGTCAGAGTAGTATTCCTTATCTGTCTCTTGCAGTGTCAGGCAGGAAATTATAGATTTTATTGAAGATCTAAAATTTGCCATTCTCTTCCATTTGTTTAGCTTCACTCTTTCAAACCTGGGACAGGGGAAAAAAGTCTTATCTTCACCTTCAATACACTCCATGATTCATCTCTTCTGTTTTCAGAGTTGTATTTGAAAGCCTTTTCACATTGAAGAGTGCTCAGCATGCTGCTTTATGCTTAACAGAGGCTGACAGATCCTACACAAGAAAAGAGTCTCATTTTCAATGCCTCATTTTCAATGAAGCTGATGCTAGCATGGGGGCATATTCTTAGAAGAGGGCTCACCACTGACACCAGTTTTCAGTCGAATGATACATTACAGAATGGGCAGGCATGAATAAGTTTAGAGCACTGCCGTGCAAAAATCCCTTGGGTTTTAAAGGAAGCAAAGAACTGGTTTCTCAAAGAAACAGTGCCAGGGCTAAGAGAAAGAAATTCCCGTTGTGTGCATTTACAGAGCACTCATTGATAAGCGCAACAACTGAACCAACCTGACTTGGTTTTACATTTTTTAGTGCCTTAAATAAAAGAAAGAAGTATGCAGAAAATGAAAAATAAGTACTGAAGACAAGGCTGAAAATTTAATAAAGCATCCAGGGACTAAAATATTGCAGGATAACAGCAGATATCAGAGGTAACAAGAACTCGTGTAGGCACAGAAAAAGCAGTGATGCTGAGCAGGCCAGAGGGCAGATATGTGAGCACTCATTATATCTTTCTTTCCTTTAAAATGCCATCATACTTATATTTTTCATTAATTTTAACTGAGGAGGCTATTTTCGAACTGGTTAATAACACAGACTGTGTTAGCATCAAAGACATAAGAATTCAATTTAGCATAGAGAAGGAAGAGACCAGCAAGAGCCCTTAGAGAATTTAGATATTGCGAAGCTTCAGTCTAGGATGCTTACAGAACTCGGTTGCTACTGTAAAACCAGAAGTTACCTCTCATAATAGCAAGTTTGGTGACGTCCTACAAAAACAAAACAGGACCAGTGTTAAATTGGTTTAAACTTCAGTGATTAAAAACTCATAGTTTGCTTAACTATGGCTTCCAGAGAGAATAACCTGAAGCAAATCCAGTAATTTTTTATTATGTGAAAGCATAACAAGAGCTGAGAGTATGAAGTTCTCCTGAAAATAGGGCTTTCCTGAGCACAGGAGGCTGTGCTTGGCCCATCTCCATTTTTGACAACAACAAAAACATGTCCTGAGGCTTCAATATGCTTCACAGAATCAAATCAACATTTCTCAAAGATGACTCAGGTTCAGTCACTTAAAAAATCTAGATTTTTGAACATGGAGCTCAAAAGTAGAGCAGGGAAATTTGGTATATTATTCTTGGTACCAATTCTTTAACTCTTTTCAGATTTTTCAGGTCCACTACTGAGATTGACACTGAGATGCCTTTACTTTAAAAACCTTCCACCATAATTCTGATCAGGAGCTTCCATCTGCTCTCTGTTTAAGCTCAAGTGACTTCAATTTCTCCTAGTTCCACTGGACACCCCCATACTGCTTTTAGACTCTCCTGAAGTTGGATTAATTTTTTCAAATATTTCTGCTGATGTTTGCATATGGAGGCTCTATCGACCTGACAGAGCAAGTGTTTTTCTGCCATGTCAATGCTGTACACACCACTCTCTAAGCCTGTGCAATAAAAAGTCCTAGTTGTGATTTCTTAGCAAGCATTTGATGGTACACTTACAGCAATGAATTCTTTCTAAAAAGTTATCTTCCTTGTCTGCCATTTGTCTATCTAGGTCACAGCATGATGCCTGCAATAATGCATTTTAACAGCAATCTCCCAAGAAAGTCACCAAATGACTTCTTTTGAAGATTTTATTTGAGGGGTCCAATATTATGATGTCTTAGGAGAAAAGCATTGGGTTTGTATTTGTAGCTTGTATTAGCAGTAAGTTTTGCCAGGGTGCATTTCATACTAAAAAATAGTTCCATTCTCAATAACATGGTTAAATTATTTTGTTAAAGATTTTTTTGGTACTTTTAAATATAAAGAAAGGAAAGATAAAGTCAAAGGTCAACCCTCCAAAATTAAAGATAAGCATTTTTCTTCCTGGTTCTTCTGTTATTTCTACTGCCAAAGAAAAATCACTAAAATAAGCTTTGAATAAAAATGTAAGTATTAATACATTTTAAGGAATTATACAATACAACAGTAATCACACTTATGTTCCCTGGTTTGATGCCTGTATTTTCATCAAGGGAATAGATGTTTGCTGAAGACCTCACTTCATTTCATGAATTACCGTCTGAGAATTCTAGCTGTAGATGGAGAGTTATGCTAAGTGGAAAGCAAATTTATGTTACATCATTTAAAAAAAGTACTTTTGTAATAGAGCTTATTGACTTCTTTGGTGTGTTAATGTTCTCTGGAAGAAAATAAGTGTTTGTAAATTAGACCCCCAACCCTGCAATTATATTGCGTAGCAGTAATGGTCATTTACCTTATAAAAAAAACTTGTATAGTTAAGACTATACACTTTTTCTTTCTTTTCATTTCATTCGAAACTCCAAAACAGGAGAATTTAGAAGATAGAACCAGGTTCAAATGCAAAGCTGTCTGCTTCTACTTGCTGAAAAAAAAGAGGGAAATATCTAGGTTTTGGGCATATTCTGCCAGCATAATTAAAATAGAAAAAAGTCCTGTATATGAGCATCATGTTGATTTACTGAGAACTTTCTTCACTTTCTTTTTCTGTGATAGATAGTTAGTCATTTTGTCTTAACATCACCTCATGCAAGAAATGATGCGCAAGATGAGTCAAGTCGTTACAGAGGGTAGGGAAATACATTTTAATTTTTTTTTAATAAAAACCAGCTCCTGCTTTTTTGTCAGAAGCAACATGGTGATAATTTAGGCTGTGTCTCTGTGTCAGGCAGCTCTCAGCTCCTGCCGTGTTCCTCAGGAGTATGATATGCTCACCCAGGAAGCAGGTGATGGTTTAGTGACAGCCACCAACGCCCCAGGAGTTCTCAACTTCCCACTTCTTAAAGCAGCCCAGGGCTGTTGCTTAACAGCACCTGATCACCAGCATCCTGCCTGTGAGAGCATCGTGTTTCAGAGTCTACCTGTTTTTCATCAGTCTTTACTCATTCATTTTGAAGTCTATTTATTTAAATGCATAATGGCCACTTTTTGAGGTGGCATGACTCTGATGTAGGTGCTGGTGCAGCTTTCCTGCAGCTGGTATGACACTGGCTGAGATAGATCAGTGTGGCAAGCCAGTCTCCAGAGAATATTGCATTGCCTGCAGTGTAAATATGGTGCACTTAAAAATATGTCAGAGGGAGCTGCAAAAATACACTGAATTATTTTGAAGCTTAAATGTGCCTGCCAAATTTGCATACTGTCAATGTGCAGCATGAATGGAAACCAGCTAGAAGCAAGCTGTGGATGTAGCTGGCTCCATAAACTTGAACTGTGGCAGATAACCAAATATGATGTTGATATATACAGATATAACCAGGATGGATCAGCAGGAGCTAACTTTTTGTCAGAAAAGGAACTTGAGAAGAATCTTGTAACTACACTGTAAAAGGAGGATTTGTCTAACAACAACACTGCTGATGTTATAAAGAACAACTTCCAAGGCATCCTGACATCGTCTCTGAATGCCATATATGAAAGGAAAAAACTACAAAATCCTAAGCCATTGAACATTTTTTTGATGAGGATTTTACTGTGATTCATTAGAATGAGTCCTCAAGACAAGTCCCCTCTTTGTTATCAGGTTTTAAAGGTATAGCTGGAAGCACATCTTCCAGTAGAGGGCAGGAAGGGAAAGCCTCCTGGACTTTGGTACTTGTCAATCAAATTTAGTATACTACTGTACTACCAGTGACAGAACTTAGCTTTTTTTAGTCTGCAGAACTTTATGGTGGATGTCCTCCTCATCATCTCATTGATCAACAGCTTCCTCCAATTGATTCTGCTGAAATCATCAGTAACAGTTTATTCTTTAGCACTTCATAAGCATGCAGCAGCAGTTTACTTAATTACTAGGTTTGAAACTGATTTTGAACACTAAGCAACTCCTGGTAATTCACAGAAATACCGATAATTTTGGTTTTAGTGAGCTGACACTGTACTCACATTTATGATCCACATCACCATGGGGAATAATGAAGTCAAAATAGATTAAGAAAACAATAACAAAAAAGTTTTATTTTCTGCAAGCATTCAGCCTCCAGTCATAACATGTTAAAACATTTGCAGGTGAGAAAGTGGGGAGGGTCTTTTTCATTAAGAGACAGGGTCCTATCTCTAGAGTGAACTGGTCCCACAAGAAGTTCCAGTGGGAGCTAGCAGGGATGACCAATGCTGCCTCCCTGGTTTCCCCCAGTTGCAGGGCTGCCCCACTCCCCAGATAGCCAGTAGAGCCTTCTGAGCTGCTTCGGTGTCCAGCTCCTTGTCTGAGCTGCCTGTCTGACAGGCAGGGTGCCCACACCCCTGCACACCCTCAGCAACCCCAGCTCAGAGCTGCATGAGAAATGCAGCTTTGCAGACCTCTGAGTAATTCAGGATTGAAAATGCACTGAACAGCGTGCCTGGAGCCAGAGGTGTATGACTGAGGATCCAAGAAATGTTAGAGGTGTCAAACAAACAGAAAGGTCGATGATAGCTCCCCACTGCCAGGATGCAGAGAGAGGAAGGCCGGGCACTTTGGCAGCATCTGACTGAGCCATCCTCACAATTGTTGTGTCCAAACTCAGGAGTGCAGGGAATAATTTATCATAGTGGAAGGAGATCTCTCTCAGAATGGAAGCAGATTTTCTGATGGTAGAATTGCCATCTGAAAACAAGGTCACTGACTCCTTGCTTGTGGTGGGGGTATGGATACAGCACTGGGGAAAGTATCTGACCAAGGCGCATAATGTTAAATGTATTTACTGAGGTAAAATTCAATGTATTTCACTATGTAGATCCTACCACCAAATGCCTTTATTTTTGTCAAAAAACACCCAAAGAAGGTGATTTCTCACTTCAAGGTCAGACGTGCATTTAGGTCCTTAGTGAACTCTTCTCTACCTTGGCAGTTTGCAGTGTATTTCAACATTCATTTCCACACAACATTACTGCTGTAAACCCTTTTACTTACTTGTTTTCTACTGCCTCGGGATTTGACAACTTGCCAATTTAACACACTGCCTTCCAGGCTGCAAACAGTACCTCTACTCCATTTGCCAGGGGAACCCATTTTTCTCTGGCTTTGAGTGTTGCATGAACTTCCACTACTGACTTAGATCCTTCGAATATTTAATATTTTAACCTATATGTACAAAGCCAGAGATACTGTTAAATCAGCTCATTCAATTCTAAATGCCTTGCCCAGGATTTACTCTTGTCCTAAGTATACTTTCTGTGTCACATTTCAATCAGGGACAAAGCCTGATTTAATGTCATAGCTGTCTCTTTATCCTCAGCCTAATCTTAACAAATTAGGAGGTTTTCCATTCCATTTCTCATTATTTTATTTTTAAACAGTCTCTAGAAACTGTGCTCTATGGCAACCTAATATTGCAGGCATTTCAGAAGTGTTTATGGGGTGCAATAACTTGTCAGACCTTTAGAGCAATACAGATCAATTCTGACAAAATAGAGCTTCCAGATTCCTTACTTGATTTTTTTTTTCCCCCACAAATGATTCTGAAACTTGATGCAGTTAATCTTAAGAAACAGACATTTAAAAAGTGAAAATGAAAAAAAAAATTTTGGCCCCCAACTATGCAAATTACCCACATGCCAGTTTACTAATACTTGGTTCATCTCACATCTCAATGAGCTGAGACAATATTTATGGCATTGCTCATTAAAAAGCAAGAGAACTAATGCAAATTTAAAGATTGAATGCCCCGTGCTCATTTTAGCCCAAGAACTACTTTTACAAGGCACATAGTCTTTCCGTTAGCAACTCACCACCAGGGCTAGTCACACACAGAACATTATTCACTAATAGCTTCTGTATCCAGATTATTTTATATCCCAAGAAGTTTCAAAACATTATCCTTCTTACAGTTCAGCAAGTAAAAATTAAAGTGGGTGTAGAAAAGAGGAATCAGACTTCAAACAAAAGCAAGCACCTCCCAAAACAAAACCATCCTGTTATTTCCACTATCTTTATCACTTCCGTTTCTGAGGAAGTACCAAGTTTTTTAGAAGAGAGACCCAAACAGCTGAACAAAAAATACTGCTTCAGTATGCATACTTGTATGTGTGTTTTCAGTATTCAGTTGTGCCTAGAGAAAAGAAGCTTTAATGGCTGAACAGGCACACACACCCACAGGTATTAAAACCAGCTGTCTACCAAATTTGAAGCAAATAAGCCCAATACTCAGTAGATTTGTGCTGTGTGTTGAACAATAACTGTGTTGCCATAAAACTTTCTGCCTTCCATCTTAACTTCACTATGCTTCCTCCAACAAGACTAACCTTACCACAGGCAACAAGAATTCCCACAGATGAACCCACTTACAGCTACAAGAGTTTCAATTTACTACAGCAGCTGCAGCAAATTGATTTCTGAGCTGAGAGTGGCCTATTGGAGAATTTCCAAAAAGAGCACAATCAGCACAGAAGAAACCCCACAGAGAAACAAGCCCTCTTCAGGAAGGCTGGTTCATATACTGGATTGTCTGTGAAGCTAAATGCATGAATGGGAAAAATAATGAACACCAACTCAGGAGCTATGTGTTCTCATGAAAATGAAATAGCAAGTTATACTGCTATGAATTAACTATCCTTCTCCCTCAGCCTAAGAACTGCCTGCCAACTGGTTAGAATAATGCATTGAAAATATAACTGTGTACAGGGTTTTTGTTGCTGGTTTGCCTTAGTAGAACGTAATACGTAAGAGGAGAGTGTGTCCAGCATTTTTTCCTCAACCAGATGGCTTACAATAGGTCTGGTGAAGAAAAAAGAACCCTTAACAATATGTAATTTGTAACTGAATATTCTGACTCTTGGATTCAGTGTGTCATCATCAGCATTTAGCTGTATAAGGATAATTGCAACAAGTTTCCAGTTGTAAAGATTCACAAAGTCTGCCTCCCTGACTAGAAAATCTTGACAAGTACCTCTGTCAGGAAGGGAGGGAGTTGCCTGTCAGGATGCACCACCACCACTGACCAGACTGGCTGCTCCCAGGGAGAAGTTCACTAAGAAACAGCTGCAAAAGGAAGAAATCAAGAGAGTTAGAGGGATCTGGTCAAAAGCTGCTTACCTAAAGCACATGTTCATTTAGACTCCACCTCAGCTCCAACTTGAACTACATCTGTTCTTCAGCAGAAATCTGCCTGGAATGTGTTTGTGTTTGGAAAGGAGGGGAGGGGGCAATGCTCCCACAAATCCTGAAACTTGCAAGTTAAATCTTTTACAGATTTAGATTCACAGCCTTACAGATAAGTATTACATGAAGAAATTCATTTTTCTCTACCAGTGTTCTGTTGTTCTCCTTTCAGACAGTGGACCGTAAGTGGGCACGGGCCTGTCAAACTTGACTTACAACTGGGTTCGCAGTGCCATCAGGTTGCTGAGAAATTAATTGAACCATGGCACAAGTGTAGCAGGTTCAGTTCGGTAACTGGGCAGAAACACCAATTTCTGTAGTGGTTTAAGGGTTAACTTGGGCACTAGCCCCCCTGATGTCTTTTCTGTGAGATAAACATTAGGAGGAAAGCAAAGCAGGCGCACAACTTGAAAGATATAAAGAAGTTTAATTAACACCCAGATGTCAAAAACAACAGAACAAACTTTCAGAGCCTCCCCCACTTTTCCCCTTCCCCAAAACAGGATCACAGTCCTAGGAAAGGGGGAGAAAGAGGTTTCCCCCCTGCTTTGCGCGGTTTACAAACGGCCACCCCTTTGCAGGTTTGCTTACAATTAACAATCTCTGCTGCAGCATAACACATCTCTTTTCCATGAGCCCTTTTACAGCCCTCGCGACTGCTAAAAACACAGGCCTTCACATGGGGTTATCTGCTAATTTAAGAATGAACCATTTTCCTTTTGGGCTTGAACATAAGACTTTCTCTCACCACCAGGCTATTAAAAGCCTCTCCCTGCTTTTATGTATATAGCCTGCCATGGGCACTCCAGCCATTTTACAAGCCACTCTGGAAAAAGAAAATGCCAATTCCCCCATGCAGTTTACATGGATTAAAGAGATAAACAGTTGCAATATTACAGTCCATACCATGGCAAGGCAGGGAGATTTTTAAGCTTCCCGCGCGAGTCCACGCAGCGCCATCCGTGCAGCTCCATCCCACGTGACCTCGCCTTCTCCTTCTCCCTGGCTCTGAAGCTGCCATGTTGTAGGGTGTTACCGGGCTCCATGGTGGAGAGAGCCCTCCCCGCTGTCTCTCTCTCTGCGCTGCTGCGTGCACAAGGTGGAATATTGGGTGTTCTTCTCCGTTCGCCACAAGATACGATGATGGCCCTGGAGGCTCTGCTGACATTCCGTGTCGAACGACCTCAGCCCTGGGGCTGCCCAAAGCTACTTGTGGCTCAGGAGAAGAGCTCCCTTCCCAGCAATCTGAGTCCGTGCTGCAGCACAAATCCCCAGGGGGCAGAAGGCAGAGCAGCAGTGGCAGGGGCAGGGACAGGGGTGCCTCCCCAGCCCCACGGGCCGGGCGATGGGGCGCCACCCCTCCCCCTTCTCCCATCCCTGCTCTGAGCCCGGATGGGAGCTGCCCAAAAATCCCCCCTTCTCACTGGGAAAAGGGGGCAGGAGGCCGAGAGGAGGGGGCCAGGGCCGGCTGGCCCCAGCCCCACAGGCCGCAACCGCACCGCACGCCACCCGTCCACCTCCCATTTCTGCACCCTCCCGGAACGGGAACTCCAAATGTAAAGTTTAGGGAACCGTGATTCATTTAGAGGGCTGTCTGTGAATTTCTGACCAACCCATGACACACATGTCATGTTCTTACCTATGAATTCAGGTAACTGAATAGGGGTGTAGCAATGTCTTGAGTCTAAATCAATATCATGGGAAATATGAGTTGGAACAGAGAAAGCCTTTCAATATAAGCAGGAGCTCACAGACACAAGAGTTTTTCTTGCATTCATTAATGCATTTCTCCAGAATGAAAAAAATCACGTTTGCAAATAAACAGGTTATAGCTGTGCAGGCAAGGCCCCAGCAGAACTGTCAATCCACAGAAGTGTTCTGGATTTGCATGCTTCTTTGTCCACAAAGTAAGGTATTCTAGGAAATTTAAAAAAACCAACCTAAACAGATAATTCAAAAGGCACTTTTCACAAAGGAAGCTACGTAGGAGGAAGTACTATTGTTAAATCAAAAAGTGTAATCCACTTAAAATACTAGGTGCTAAAAACTTCTAAAATTTATCTTATGCAACAGAGATGATACACTTTATCTTACACCTGACACTTTTTACAGCAGGTAACTGCTACTCTAACTTTTCAAATCTAGATGCATCTTCTAACCAGTAAAACCACATGAGAAAACAGTTGACAGAAGCATCACATTTGCTGTGCTGGATCGCTGTCTAATGGCTGACTAGATTCCCCATAAATTTGTATTTCACTGAATTACTCAATTTACAGGAGCATATCCACATAGCATAGATCCTTGAAGTGGATTCAGCAGTCTGGTCTGCTTCAAAATATCTCTGAACTAACCAGTGGGACATTCTCCTTGGGTAGGGAATTTTGTGGCACACCTTCCTGATCTTTCAGTGATAGATAGCAGGGATGCAGAGCATCCACACAGCTTCTGCTATTATGGTTATTCATTCATCGTTCACACACCAAAATACCATAACTAAAGAAGTAACTTCTGACCTACCCAGAGATATTTATATTATATTGCAACCCACAACTTACATTGCTTCTTTCTTTTTCAAATCCTGATGTGACCAGATAATTTTGCTCATGGTAAACTCAAAAATGTGTCTTTCCCTCCCCTTTTTCTGTTATAGACCTTGCCTTCTGTAATAGGTGCATTGGAAGGAAAAAAATATTAGGCTGGCAGATGAAAACATATACCATGCTAAAGCAGCAAGCCCTGTGAGATCCTTTTCATGGACAAGGTCTGTACTTTACTGAAGGGGAGTGGTAGCTGTAATTTTCCCAAATTGTGCCTGTTGAAGTGCCAGAACCAAGCAGGACTCTGTTTTCAGTAACTTTAGAGGCCAAAACCAAATAAAATGAGAACATAGTTGCATATTTCTGAACAGTTTTGGGATGGGAAGAATGCAGCAAAGGAAGAGGAAGGCTGAATCTTCCAATATGTTCTTAGTGATTTGGAAGAGTAGTTGTACTAAAAGGCAGTAAAAAAGTTCAATCACTTACGTAGTTTTTAAAGCTAATCCTTATTTACTAGAGAAAAGGTAGTTTTGCTAAAATCACTTGTGAAATATAGTAATTGCCAGTGCCATTATATGTGGGCACAATCTGCAGAACTCTTGCTTGCTTCCAGGTTGCTGCTGTGCACTTTGTAAGAGCAAATTTCTGCAGTTACTGCATCTTACTACAAATCCCAGTTTTCCCAGTAAAAGGTAGTATTTTACCACAGTTATACCATTCTCCTACATCTTTTTAGAGGTGTTGGTAAGACGTTGTTATATCAGCTTGGTGTGGTGTGTTAAGAAGTTTCACTGACTACATAGGAGTTTTTGCTGCTATTGCAGCTGATTACTATTGAACTAAAATTTAAAAAATCTTAGTGAAGTTAATTTTTCCGGAGGGCTGCAGGAAAGGGACCTGGGGGTCCTTGCTGAGGACAAGTTGAGTATGAGTCAGCAGTGCCCTGGCACCCAGGAGGGACAACCTTGTCCTGGGGTGCATCAGGCACAGCATCACCAGCCAGGCAAGGGAGGGGATTGTCCTGCTCTGCTCTGCACTGGGGCAGCTTCACCTCCAGTGCTGGGGGCAGTTTGGGGCGCCACAATATAAAATAGATATTAAGTATTAGAGAGAGTCCACAGGAGGGCCACCAGGATGGTGAAGGGTCTGGAGGGGAGGCCATATGAGAAGTGACTGAGGTCACCTGGTCTGTTCAGCCTGGAGGAGACTGAGAGACCTCACTGATGTCTTCAACATCCTCACAGGGAGGGGCAGGGACCGATCTCTTCACTCTTGTGAGGATTTACAGTACTTGAAGAAATGGAATGAAGCTGAGAGAAGGTTTAGGTTGGATGTCAGGAAAAGGTTTTTCACTCACAGGGGGTGGTTGGGCACTGGAACAGGTTCCTCAGGGAAGTGGTCACAGCACTGATCCTGACAGAGTTCATGAAGCATTTGGACAATACTCTCAGGCACATGGTGTGATTTTTGGGGTGTTCTGTGCAGGGCCAGGAGTGGGACTTGATGATCCTGAAGGGCACCTCCCCGTTCAGCATATTCTATGATTCTGTGAAAATATGAAATTATATGTGTTAGTGTGCTGTCAGGATAGGGAGAGACCAATGAACATAGATCACAGGGATTATGCACTGGAAACTTACGTAGTAGGGTTGTTTTATTAATGGAATCATATAATGATTAAGGTTGGAAAAGACCTCTAAAATAATCTGTGCCAACTCTTAACCCAGCACCACTGTAGTGATCACTAAACCACATCCCCACAAACCATGTCCATACATTTCTTGAACACTTCCATGGGTGGTGCCTCCATCACTTCTCTGGGCAACCTGTTCTAGTGCATGACAACCATTTCAGTGAAGAACTTTTTTGTAATATTGAATCCAAACCTTTCCTGGCACAACTTGAGGCCATTTTTTCTTGTCCTGTCACTTGCTATCTGCGAGAAGAAGCTGACACCCACGTCTCTATAACCTCTTTTCATGCAGTTGTAGAGAGTGATAAGGTTCACCTGAGCCTCCTTTTCTTATAGTTTTTTAAGTACTTTTGGAATACACTAGACATTCTGTTTTCCAACCACCAATACTGATGCTAGTTTATTATGAATGTTGTGTGAAAACTTGTCTTCTTCAGTCTCGGTCACTAATGAATTAAAAGAACACGAAACTACCAAAAACAATAAAAGAAAAAAACTCACGCGACAAAAGAATCAACACACAGCCATCTCCATCAACCAAAAATTTAAATTGTTTTTCTACAAGACATGTAAAGTAACACTGCATTAAATGGTTAAGGGAGGGTAGTCTCATTTATTGTTTTCAGAGTTAGCACATGGCACAAAGGATCCCGAGGCTTCCCTGAAGAAAATCTTTGTCTCTCAGTCTGTTGACGCTGGTTGGTCTTTTTCCTCTCGAAGTATTCAAGTGCTGCTTATTTTCCCAGCACCAAGAGCACAGCTCGCCTTCGCAGAGACAATGGGCTGTCCCCCCGCGGGCGCTCTCTGCAGCAGCAAGCCGCTTCCTCGGCGGGCAGGCGCTCCCGCCGGGATCGGAGCATCCATCCTTCCCGCGGCTGCGGCGCTGCGCCCGCCGCGAGGGGTCACCAAAGGAGCCCGCACCGCCGCGGCGCCAGCGCAGCCCTAGCCCGCCGGCAGCGCAAACAGAACATTACCAAAAAAAAAAAAAAAAAATAAAAAAAAATCCCAAAGAATTAAAAAAAAAAAAAGAATTCAAACCGGCATCTTAGCGCCTGACGCGTTTTTCCTCTTTTTTTTTTTGGCTCTCCGCTAGGTGACAGCAGTGAAATCGGACTGAAACAGCGCGTAGTGGACTTGTGGAGAAAACGGCTTTATGCTTTCAGCTAAGCCCTCACACAGTAATGCAGTTGAGAAACTCTCATTATTGGCTGTTTTCCTGGAAATTACAGAGCCCTTTGCTTTTAGGCTTCCCGCCTGCGGGCCTCAGTAATTTACAAAAGTAAGTCTCTGCATTGTATGCAATGCACTTAAAGCAAATGTACTTGGGCTGGAAAAAAGTCAAGTATTGTTGGTTTAATGTGAGTAGTTACTTCATAATGTCAGCTATTAGTCTTGTAAAATACTCCCAAGTTCTTACTTTCATAAACTGACTGGGCCTGATCTTTCAGACAAGAAAGAATCTGCACTGAAACTGTAGCAAGGCAGGAGACCGAGTTCCCTTGTATATTTACAGCAGTGTCCAATTTTGTAACAGGGATACTAATTTTACGCATGTGTATTTAAAGGCTGCTTCTCTTCTGCTGTTGTCTGCACACCAGATTAAAGCAGTAAGCTTTTTTAGCTTGAATCTTCAAACTAGTTACGGTACAAGCTAGACTGGGGTCCAAGAAGTTACAGAACACGCAAGAATCAATCATGGACTAGATGAGACAGAAGGAATTAAATACACTTTTCTGAAGATGAATTCATCTTGAGTTAAAGCACTGTAAAACTGGTGAAAGTAGGGCACATTCTATAATTCAGAGGGGACAGTACAAACCTTTTACCTTAGTTCTATTCCTGAATAATCCAAAGCATTTTTTTGTGGGACAAGAAGCAGACCTAGTATAACCTCAACTTTCTAGCTTCTGTGCATCTGTGAGATTCTCTTGCGTAAGGGAAATCCCTATCTCAATAGTATTCATAGCTCCTTAAATAACAAATACAGATGTATAACTGGTCTGCAGTACCCAGAGTGTCTTTTCAGAAAGAAAATAATTACTTGAAGTTTTTCTCTCCCTGTTCACTTACTTTTTATTTTGTTATGTTTTCATTCCCGTGAATTATTCTGGAGCGTATTATCTTAATTTTCTGTGTGCTGTGCACATTTCATTTTGGTCCTTTAATTTACAAAGATCCTTTTTCACAGCCTGGTCATATAACTTCAATATTTTTAAGGTGAATTAATTCCAGCTTATACTCTGGTACTCCACATACTTTGTTTAAAAAAAAAAAAAATATTGTCACTCCATCTTTTGGGGATGCTATACGTTGAAAGATGACATAGGCAAGGAAAATCTCTGTCACAGGTCTCAGGCAATTTTTTTAATAGAAACTCAGGGACCTATTTTCTGTTTTTCTTCTCTGAAAAAGTGTAAGAAAATACTTATGCATTTAGGCTGACTTTTACATGCAGCAATGCATTCTGTCACTAAGTAATGTGTTAATTTTTGTTTTATAATTCTTTGTGATATCTTGAGTGATGCTTTATAATGCTTTTCTTTATTCTAAATGTAGCTATCATAAAAAGACAAAGAGGATGGTAGGTGTTTGTTAGAACAAATAGTCAGCTGGTTGTCTGTACATACTCTATGTAACATACCGCACATACGGACTTAATCACTAGTCCAAAGAAGGGACAAAAAATATAGAGTATAGTTTTCTTTTTAAATTATATTTGTAAGGTGACCTTCAGCCATGCTCAGAGTATTTGTCTCTTTTCAGGGTCAATTCTTTATGCTGTACAGGAATATTTTGAAGTAGTGATGTCAAATAAACTATGCTTGTAACCAAAAAAAATGGAGTTCAAATAAAACCAGAGAATGGAATAGTTTAATAAAAATATTTATTGAAAAAGATTTCATCATCATTTGGCTATACTAAGTAAATAAAACGCTGAGTGTGATTACAGTAATTAGGATGCAAACAGCTAGTACCATGAGCAGGATGATTCGGCAATATTTGGAATGCTTTTTTTCTCTCTCCTTCTTTTTTAACAAGGTATCATAACCAGGGGTATAAATATCCCCCATCCAGAACTTTAGATCATTAGGATTTTCCTAGAAGAAAAATCAGAAAATGAAATCAGTTTCTCTCTTTTACACACAAAGTCATTAGAACATACCCAAAAGTATTTTGGCTATCATCAGATACTGATTAATGAATTTAAGACATCACAACACATATGCAAGACACTTTCACTTGAATGTAGGTTGTGCTACTTTCCAGATGCTGTGAATGTTCCACTGGGGAAAATTAAAACCACACTTTTCATCCAGGAACCAAAAGTAGGACACCAGCCATTGAAATGTGTTTAAAAACCCAGAACGAACCATGTTGTCTTCTCAAGAAGAGATGTCATTATATAAACACAGTTCTGATTCTCATTTCAAAAAATGGAACAGCAGAAAAAAAAGTTTACGAAAGTAATCCTAGAAGTGATTTGTGCCAACCCACAGGGAGGCAGGATCCTGGATAGTGTGGATGAGGCTGAGAAAAATATAAGAAATTTGATAACAGAATTTTGCTATGAACAGTTATTAAAGTGACTATATAGTATTTAAGTGCTGTATTTATAGCTCTTCCCTATGTAAACAGGGAGGCTGTGTTGTACAGTGTTGTGGTTTAAGAGTTTCTCTAGTCAGAGGTCATGTACTGTAAAATTTAAATTCCTGGAGTCTGACCAGATATGTAGACTTCTTTTCCTGATCAGGCTTATGTTAGTATCATGTCTGTACCAGAAAATACCTCCCTATTTACCTCTGTAATCCCACCTAAAAATCCAAGCAAGCTGCGCAGTGGTTTGTGCATGCACCACACAGCTCACAAGAATTCACTTGCTCAAACGCAGCACAACAGCAAATTACCTTTATGTGGCTGGCCAAGTTAGAGTGCAGTGACTGTCTGTCATAGTCCTGCATGGTCCAGGAAGGAGTTTTTTTCTTCTCCTGCCAGTCATCCTCCACATGGATATCACTATACAGTGGGTTGCTCTTGATTGTGGATTTCAGGGTGATGGGTGTAATGTGTTTCCCCAGGGATTTGTCTATTATTTCTTGACTGACCGTGTTCAAGTCTAAGCCTGGCAGCTCAGTGACAGTTCTCTTTTCTCTCTGTAAGACACAAGTTAGATCAGAACCTGGCTTTCATCTGCATTACCTACAATACAGGCCCACTTCCAAAATTATCACTTGTAATGCAACCGAATCATTTTAAAATTACACATGCAACCATTTTTCTCCTTCTGGCAAACTTCTACAGTGCAATGAGGGAGCCTGACTGCTCACTCTGGACAGATTTCTTCCTTCTGGGGAAAGCAGGTGGGTACAATCTGAACATTAAGTTCTTTTGCAAATGTGAACTGACATTATAATGCCTGCTGGAAGAATGCCTCTGCTTTCGTGAAACAGTGCTATAGAGAACTGCAGTAGAACATTATAGTTCTGGTGAGAGCCATGGATATGTGATGCAGAAGCAAAGATGTAAGGACAAAGCAGAATGATCACAGGGGAAATAGTGTGTAAATGACAGCCTCAGCTGGAAGTGCATCTCTGATAGCAGGGGTGTGACTCACAGTCCTGTTCACCCTGTTGAATGCTAGACCCATGTCCAGATGTCAAAGAATCTCTTCATTTGACTGAGGGAGCTGTCAGAATTCACAGGTAATTAAATATCTGAGCAGTCTCACAATAACAAAAGCTGTTCGATAAGACCTTTTAGAACATGTGGGTGTCAAGGGAGGAAGATGAAAAACAACCCTGTGGGATCACATTTTTTAAGAAACCACAATCTGCCTCTTAAAACAGCACTAAGGGCCTTTTTAGGAGTCTGCAAAATAGTAGTTACCATATTTTTCTATCTGTAATTCATCTGTAAACTGCAAGCAGACTCTCTAGTTCAACAGCTCTATATGTTCAATATTTATCACAATCTTCTGTCCCCCAGACTTTCAGTTAACCTGTCCCTGATGTGTGGTTCCATGGTGTGTCAGCTACCTAAGAGATTTTCTTTCTGCACAGCCCTTGTGTTACACTAACACCTCTCCCACCTCTCAGGACTCTTAGAACCAACACAGAGAAATTTATCCTTCTTCATTAGTACTTTTGTCCTTAGGAACTTTATGTTGAGTCAAGGAGAGCCTTGGCCTGACCCAGTGGTCCTGTGGCACGTATGCTGGGAGGGGGCAATCCCCACCCCTCTCCCTCTCTCAGAAATCACAAAGGTGTGGGCAGCACCTGCTGCAAGATGCACATAAGGTTAAGTGCACACAATAATCCTGAATTTTTCAATTTTACTGAGATCTCCAGCTGTTACGGTACCACAGGCTGGGTGGACTTCAGCTGCAAAAGGGTTAGGGGCATGTTCTGCTTCTCCCTCCACCTTTCTAGTGGGAGCTCAGGGAATCTGACCTCCTGCACACTGGCTTTGGGAAATGCTTGGACACCTCATCAAGTCAGTAAAGGTCCCTGAGATGATAGCAAACTGTTGACTTCTTCTGCTTGAATAATTTTCTGTTCACTTTGTGGGCTGGTGAATCCACTTTCAGTGGAAGTCAGCTGCTGTATGTCACCTGCTTCATGACTGCAGTGTCTGTGTGCATGCATAGACACATGTACATTGGTCTGGGGCAGGCAAGTGTAGAAAGAAGCGTGAGGACTGAGTTCTTTCATAAAGCAAACATGGAGAACAGAAAAATACAGGCTTTGTCTAAGAAACTCTAGGAGGAAGCATCACGCTGGCATTCCTATCACTAAAGCCTGCAGAAGTGACTAAGCATGTTTCCCATCAATAATTGCCATTAGTAGGCGGGTGGATCCTCAGTGACCTCCCATCCTTCTGTTAGTTCATAATTTCCACATGTTGTTCCTTAGCCTTCTCACATCCCCTGATAATATTGCTCTTTGCATTGCAGTTACAGCTGGCACTGAAGCCCTCTGGGCTGTACTGGCCAGATTTCAGCTGAGCTGGTGTTTTTAACCGCCTTTTCTTTCTGACTGCATTTTTATTTTATTTACTTTATTTCTTATTTAAGATTTGTCATTGACCTTAATGATTCTTCCCTCAGGCTTGCTAAATAGTTGAACTTGGAGAACATTTTGTTGAAGAACGCGAACTGTCTCACCAGGGGATGATTGGTCTCCCTAGGATAAAATGTTGTGAAAAGAATGTGACTTGACAGTAATTTCTAAAGCTGTTTTAAATAAAATTCTCCAAAACTTGGAATAGATGGCATGATGCAAAAATTTATTCATAAAAAGAGCGCTTTTATGAAGCACTCTTTTATGAAAAAGTGGCAAAAACTGTTTTTCCCCTACTCTCTGAAGTACCTTTCTTTTCAAGGGCATGAGGAGAATGTGGTAGCTTGGAGCAGATATAGAGAGGGAATACATTGGGAGGGGAAACTGGGTTTTACCATGAGAACTGGACTGGAATTTGGGGTAGGATATAGTTTGCAGAAATTTTAGAGAACAGACATTGAAGTAACAAATGAATTGGGATAATGTATTTGAGTACAGCAGATGCTTGATTGTAAAACTTCTGCAATAGATACGTCCTACAGACTAGTTAGGGAAAAGAAGGACAGAAGCCAGAATCACATACAAAACGCAAAAGTTTTAGGTCTAAGAAATAATACAAAGAAATATGCAGAATATTGCATTAAACATGCATTTCTAGAAGCAGAGAAACTAAGATTAGACAATAAAAATACGATTGCTACTATTAGCTCTTGCAAAAAACTACTTTTTTTCTCTTAAGATTCAAAACTCATCCCAACCTTTCTCACAGACTCTGCTCCATGAAGCAAATGTTCAAAGAAAGAGAAGAGTATTGTAACTTTAGGTATCCATATCTATTACAGAATTCATACAATATACAATGAATCTAAGAAGACAGTGTGAATGAGGGTGGAACAGAACAAACCAGAGGAAATTTGCGTTATTATTCACTGAATGGAAGGAGGGAATAGTGAATACTCAAAGAAGCAGTAGTTTTGAAGAACACTGAAAAACTGTAGATGAAATTTTTGTGAAATACTTATTTAGCACAATGAAAAACGCTCAACTCTGAAAACACATAATTATGTTTGATCTACATATAGCTCATGAGCAAAAAAAGTGCTACAAATGGTTTATAACTCACATTTCACTGAGAAAAGTATGACCCTCTTCGATGGACCCAGAGAGCTGTCATGTACAAGACTAGTATTCTGTGAAAAGCCCAAAGATCTATAGAGGGTCAGTGTTAGAGTCATTACCGAATCAACATGTGCTTCCTCCATGGTTTTTTCTTGATGATTATTTTATAATGCAAATTTTGCATATAACTAAAACTATAAGTTAGTCTTTATTACTAGGAAGCATTTTTATCTCATTTTTAACTCGACTTCATCCTTCTGTTCCCCCTGCTGTTGTTGTTGATTGCACTGGAACAACCCAAGAGCCTAACCATTCTTTTCTCAGCCTGTGATATGAGGTACAACCCACCAAACCCAGGACATCAACAGTTAAGGCTAGACCTTGGTTTCAAGCCCATCTACCTGAAAGAAGAGAACAAAAAGACATTTGAACCATTGAGGAAATTTACTTCCTGGAATCCAAGTTTTTCTTTCCTTTGCCCCCAAAGACCATGGCCAGCCCTGGTCTCCAGCTGATGTTGGGAAAGAGGCTCAGAGAATGTAAGAAATGCTGTTGATGGGCAGCTACACCTAGAAGCTTTAACCAAGGAAGTCTTTAAGAAACCTACAACCACTAGACACTACAGGATTTGTTTCATAACAGCCTTCTCAATCTTAATGAAAGAGACTAGCTGGGTGGTCATTATATTTGATAGTAATTTGTTTAATACTACAACCCTCTGTTGTGCAAAAGTCTTGTAACTCATCTTGGAGGACCCTCCCTGCACTCTTGAGGACATTTTTTTGATGTAGAGGACTATTTTGGAGGCAGACAAAAGGTCTGACAGACAAAAACCTGCTAGAGTGTAGCCAAGAATCCCTGTGATAGTTCTATCAACTAGGTACTGCTATTATTGCTATGTATAGGTACTGCTAGACATCTGGAAAATAAAAAAGATTATTTGTTATGATAAATATTAGGACTTGAGAGCTTCCTTCAACAAATCACATCTCATAGGAGATGCTATGGAAAAACAATCAGGAAGGCAAGGAATAACCAAAAGCACATAAGGAGTTATGAAAGACAGTAGGGCAGACAGCTCACATCAACGATTCCTGAGAAGCCTGAGCAGGTCCAGATGAGGCCACGAAGATGATCAGAGGGTTGGAGCACCTCTCCTGTGAAGACAGGTTGAGTGAGCTGGGGTGGTTCAGCATGGAGAAGAGAAGGCTACAAGGGAGACCATGTAGCAGTCTTCTACTACATATAGGTGTCTGACAAGAAAGCTGAAGAGAATGTTTACAATGATAGGACAAGAGAAATGGCTTCAAGCTGAAAGAGGGCAGGTTGAGATCAGCTGTTAGGATGAAATTCTGCCCTATAAGGATGGTGAGACACTGGAACGGGTTGCCCAGAGAAGTTGTGGATGTTCCATCTCTGACAGTGTTCAAAGCCAGGCGGACTGGGGCTTTGAAGACACCTGCTCTAGTGGAAGAGGTCTCTGCCTATGGCAGTGCAGTTGGAACCAGATGACACTTAAGGTCCCTTCCAAATCAAACCTTTCTATGATTCCATGATTCTAGGAATGAAATTTTTTTAAGGAAGGAAATGAAGGGGATCTGGATTCCTTGTCAGAGACATTAAGGCAGCCTCAGGTACTGCAAAACTGAAAAGCCACCTGACATGGATAGGAAAGAGATCAGTAGATGGTTATAAAAACTTCAGCCAAAGTGACAAGGATATTTACAGAAAAGTAAATATTCATAAGGACTATTTTAATTGCATATCATTGAGGTTACTTCTTATAATGAACGGTTTAGTTAAAAAAGGTGTTTTATCTGTCATTGGTAATGGAGTTCTGCAGGGCTGTGAGTACATTATATAAAAACTTTTGTTCAGTCTCAGACTAAAGCTCCTGCCAACCTTGCAGCTGGCTCTTATTGTGGCCAGTTGCAGATGTCTAGGGAAGAATAAGGGAGAGAGAGTGGAAATACGTAATGCACATATGAGCCAGGGGACAAAGAAGTGACTCTAACCTGGCACGTAACTTAAAGATTTTAAAAAACCCTCTTGTCCTGGTATACTGAGAAACAAGCAAAGACAGGACACAGGCGTTAACTCATATGTAAGGCAAAAAAAACCACCATGCCAAGAAGTAGCATGCTGCTAAGACTAAATGCTCTCTGCTGTCTTCCAAAAATAGGGGGAAAATGGAAATATAAACAAGAAAGAGAAGTCTGAGAATTGCAGAAAATTACCAGGTTGACTACAGGGGAGACATGCATGAGAAACAGATATAGAGGATTAATCATCTGGTGTGTGCTGGGCATTAAAACATACTGTGGGGCAGAGGGTCCAGCAGGACTGGAAATTTTCAGGGTGAGCAGAATGCGGTCAGCAGCAATCCATTTGCAGGAGAATGTCTGTGCTTTTTATGCTGCTTTTCATAAGGAAGGGCCAAAATTCCTGGACTGCTTTATGGTTTGTTTTAGTCAAAGTAGACGATGAAAGTACATGCTAAGCTGGGAAGCTGTTTAGTTTGCCTGATACCAAAGAGGAAAGTGAGGAGAAAGAACAGCAGCTTTTTGTCATTACATGAAGCTGCTTTTTATAATGGAAAAAAAATTTAAAACTTATAGGTGGAGAAAAGACATAAGCACTTCAGTGCATTTGCATTTAAGTGATTTCATAATAAAGGTTTGGAAGAGTCCACAAACACACCACTAAGCAGTCACTTCGCATAGGGAGCCCTGAGTAGCATTATTTTCTTAAAAGAATATTGACTTCTAAAGAGGGAATTTAGGTACTCTCAAGGTTTAATGACTTTAGGAATCTTTAGATCACGCACAGATGTTCTAAAATTAATTCTCTCTCTCCCCGCACCCTCCGTTTTCCAATTCTAAATTAACTAACCTTTAACCCCATTATCTCTCTCATCTTAAAGTGAAATATATTATTCCTGCCCCATTAGTTCTCCACTGTGCCATGGTGTTTCTTCTAATGTCTGGAACTCATCAGTACTTTTCCCTTTATTTGATTGCCAGCAAAAGGGGAAAAAGAACGCGAGATCCTAAGGGAGAGAGAATGGCACAATGAATTTTATCTGGACAGCCTGAAATCACTAATGATTACACTTAAAAGTATAGATTGTGTCCTAGGTTTAACACTTATAAAATATACGACATTGAAAACTCCATTTTTGGAGACATGGTGAGTACAGACATTTCCTTTGAAACAGCCATCCCGGGGCTGGGACACAGAGTTCCAGGAAAACCTTCTCGCTGGTGGCGAAGAGCACAGGTCAAAAAGCACAGGGCTCCCCACACATTTTTAATCCTCCCGCAGCTCTGCAGCCCTGGCTCGGTGACAGTGCGTCCTGATTGACAACAATAGGGAGAAGGATCCCTGCTGTGGAGGAGGCTCTGTGTGTGGCTGCTTCCCTCCTGCACAAAAGAGGGGTTTGGGGGGGAGGCGGCGGGGGAGGGGCAGTGGGGCCAGCATTGCACCATACCCTATTGTTCGGGATCCTTCAGGCTCCGTCCCTTGGTTAGGGCTGTTTGCATGGGAGGCTACGGGCGACCGTGCGCTCCCCGCCCCAGCTCTCACTGGGGAGTCGCCAGCAAAAATTATACAACACGAACGGAGTGGCTGAAGGCAGCGGAGTAGGCAGAGGGACGGGTGTCTGGGGTAGGGGAGAAGCTAGGGAAAGTAAGGGGGGAGCATGGGAGCGAGTGTCTCGGGGGGAGGACTTTTGCAGTTGGAGGAGGACTGGAATGGACTCCGGGAGGGAGCGAAGGGGTTTAGAGAGCTGATGGGGAGAAATGTCTGAAAGGGGAGAAGTGCAACAGGAAGTAGCTGTGGGAGACTTTCAGCATCATTCTCCTCCCTTCCCCCAAGTTCAAGCTTTCTTAGCTGTTACTCTTCATTCCCCTGGGGAATCGGACCCCCACCCTAAGGATCCTGAGAATGTAGACCCTTCTCCATCACCCCCTCACCCCCAACCACTTATGTATGTCTCCATCCCTTGACAAGAACCAGACCTTGGAGCTTTTGCTCATGCTAGGGGAAAGGCGAGGGGCTCCCCGGGCAGCGGGGAAGGAGCACTGCGGAGCAGCAAGTGGGGCCCAGAGGGGTGTGAGCTGATGCAGCTGTACTGCTGCTGATCCAGACATGAACTTCTCCTCCGCCAGCTCCAGGGCCTCTGCTAGGCAGTGCACGTTTACATTTTTACCAAGAAACTGCTGCTACCTCCATGTAACAACCTGGATTAACGCAGGCAGTGTGTTTCACAATTTCAGCGGTTGTCTTTCAGTAAAACAGGAATGCCAAAGTTGAATGAGGAAATAAAGAAGGCAAAATAAAAAGGAAGTTATGGTGAGCTATGTAGATATATACACTTGTAGCAAGAATCTCTAATGTCTCTCTAATGTGCCTTTTCATCAAGTTTAAGGGATATGACTTAACTTTCAGTTTTAAATCTGGGGCTTTTTGTACTTCTTCAAGGAGCACAGTCCGTGCACACCTTTAGTACAATTAATTGGTATTTGACTTCAGTACGTTTTCTGGAAAATGCTATGAAAGTGTTACAAAGAGCAGCAGAAAGACTAATACACTGAAATAAAGTCAGTGGACCCCCTGAAGAGAGTAAGTCTTCTCATGGAGCCTGATCCTCGCTGATGTCAATGGGAAAATTTACAGGAATATTAACGATGCAGATTAAAAGATGCAGGAAGCTGAAACTACAGCCAATGTGTTACTGTCATGTAATTTTTCTCCTGATCCTTAAAACAAGGTAGAAAAATCAGCCTCTTTTTGACCTTACCTGTAAATAGATCCTGTTGTGCCACCGTTGCACTCCAGGTAAAGCTGCTTCTGGGAATTTTGCCCAGCTGGCTGGTAGAAAGGCAGAGTTTTTCTCTAAAGATTTTACCTCCAGTTGCAGGAATTTATCAGGATGGTTGTTGTTTGGCAAAACAGAGAGGTCCATGTTTCTGTGCTGTAGAGTAATACTGAACATAGCCCCAGCTTCTGCTTCCTGGCTGTGCATGCTCTTTCTATTATTAATGACGTGAAGAAGGATACGACAGTTTCCTGAAACTGTATCTGACCCCTGTTTGGTATCAGGCTCACTTATATCATCTACCAATGACAGAAGATTGTTTAGAAGTGGCAGAGCAGACAGGACAAGTGTAAGTGCCTAGCTTAAGTTTTCAGGTTCAAGGTCTAGTTTGATAGATATGTATGTGCTCATTAAAACTAACTGAGAACCAGCGAGTAGATGCGTAAGACACTTAAATGCATACCAGCACTTCCTCAAGTTATCTGCCAAAAATGTCAAGCCTACAATACTTCAAAGTAAGATTTTTTTCCCCCCAGAAAATTAGAAGCAGCTTCCAGTCCAATGCTTCTTTTCTGCAGCAGTACCAAGAGGCTCCATTGTGCTATGTGGGTTGGTACCATTTACCATGACATCTATGACATGCACTTTTTTAGGGTCAGGGATTTCTTTCACAGTCAATTCTTCTTGACCCTGGGAAATATTAGATTGTTTCAAGTAATTGATAACAGAAGTTTTCAGGGAATTGATTCTGCTCCTATTCAAGTGAGTGGAAAAACTCACTGTCTTGAATGGTGTAGTCTCAATCCCACCACTTCTATTACTTTATTTTGGGACTTGATATTTTCATCGTTTTATGATTCTTAAGTCCTTTTGACTTTCAGCTAATGAAATTATCATTGTCATTATGGCCTCTGCATAACTAGCAAAAATAGCCTCCTCATTTTTATTTTAACCTCTTCTTAAATATTTATGTTTTTCTAGGATATGTTTCATTTTGATGACGCTGTCACAGAGGATAAGCTTTTGAAAGTTCACTGCTTGACATCCAGGAAAACCTATTTTGAATCAAATTTTGCTGAGAGTTAAGACATCACAAAAATTTTGGTCCTGTACTTAGACCACAGAATCAAACCAATTTATTTACCACACAGAAAATAGCTGAAATATAAAAATGAACTAAAAATAGTAAAACATTTTTTAAATCCTAAAGTAATAAATGAATGCTTGGATATACATGTAAGTTAAACTCCTTATTTACTTAGAAAGCTCATAATTTTTCCTTGCTTGTATCTGGATATTTTACAGTGTATCTGTTTAAAATTATTAATCTGGCACCTTTCAAGTAGATGCTCAAATAAGTATCTGCAAGCAGCCACAAAAGAGACAGTAGTGACTGTGTTTCTGAGTGGATTTGCATGCTTTTGGGGAACCTGTTTTGGGGAATATTTACAAGTATGTCTTCCCTGTCTAATGAAGCCCTGAAACACTAATACACCTTTCCAGTGTACCCTAGGGATTACCATGCAGATGCTGTTTTAGACTTACCATGACACGTCGTTCTCACTTTTTCCCTGTGCAGAACTACTATTTTTGTTCTAAAATATGTGGGTATATACAACCATGACTTATTAAACATAGACTTTCCAGCATCTCTCAAAACACTGGGGTTTTCTGTGCTACTGTAGCATAAGATGTGATGTGCGCCTATGTGAATTTACATACCAACACTCCTTCTTAGACATAAGAACATAAAAGACATCTCTCTAGGTCAGACCTCTCCCACTCCCAGGATCTATCACTCTGAAAAGGGCAAGAACAGATACTGTTTAGGGAGAGAGTGTACACCTGGCTGCTTTCTGCAGTTCATTCTTTTACTTCCTCAGAAGCCACTTTTTTTTTTTTTTTTTGGTGCTGAAGCATGTATTTCCCAGGCTTTTTTATTATCTGTTTATAAACTTGTTGTCTATAAAGCTGTCTAACTGCTTTTCAACTCTTCTGATAGTACCTCCTTCAGAAGCAAGCTTCAGAACCTCATGACCATCTGCCTAAATTGCTTACTTTTATGCCTTTTAAATTAATTTCCATACTAGACATGTCACAGATGCCCTCTTAAAAGATGTCACAGATGCCTTCTTAAAACTGCAGGGTTTTAAGAAGAGCTTCCTATGCAGTTTATCCATCGCCTTCAGGATTTTTTAAACTATAGTTATCTCAGTCTCTTTCTTTTCTATATGGATTATCAACTTTTTTAATCTCATCTCATAAACCATCTAGTCTATCTCCTTGCTCATTTGATTTCCATTTTCAATGTGTTACAATGTAATTCCACCAAATTTTTCATAAGAATACAGCAACCATAAATGAAAGCAATGCTCATGCTGTGGTTACACCAGTTCCAAAAATGGGAAAAATTATGTCTTCTCTTCTGACAACATCCCTCAGTTTTTTGTGCTTTTTTCCCTGCTATTCTCATAGCAGTTAGTAACTCTCGCAGAGCTAGTAACTTCAGACCACAGCAACAAATGGTACCATGATTTTTCTTCACTTCTATGACTGCCAGTTGCAAGTTCAGTATCTCATAGGAATGGTTCAGGCTATTTTTCATAGCTATAATACTTGACATTTAACGACATCAAAGTTTTTCAGCTAATGTCTTGTCTAATCATTCCGTTTTGTGTTTCTTGCCAATTGAGGCAGGAGTTAACCAGTAGAGCTTAATGTCACCTGCAGAGATGGAGAACTCAGTTTTTACTCTTCCTCATGGCCATGGATGAAACTGCCAAAAAACCTAACCCCTTAGGGAACCATTGCTGACTTCTCCCCATCCTGAAAGATGACCATTTTGCTTCCAATCCTTTAATCCTTTCAAGCCGTAAAGATTGCTTCTGTAGTCCTGTAAGAATGCAGTTTCTTGAATATCCTGTAATACTGAACTTTGTCAGAGATTCTGTGTCCAGGAGATCCTCTTTGCTCCATTTAAAACTGAAGCCATGCTGACTCTCACCCAAGAGCCCATGCTTATCCAGGTGCCTAGGGATCTTACTGTTTTTTTGTTGGCTACTATGGCACCAGAAAAGGAAATCAAGACTCCCTAATTTGTAGGTCAAGGGGTTGCCTTTTCCATAGGCAGGAATTATACTGCAGTCTGCCAGTCCTCTGGCAGAGAGGCTGTTTGCAACAACAGCTTAGATACTATGGCAGGTGGCTCTGATACCAATTTCCCTGTTGTGTTCTTCCAATATTCTCTATTCCAACCCTAGCTACTGTTAGCATATAACATACTTACTTGGTCTCACTTTACTGTGTATTTCCTTCACCTTGATCCAACTTCGCTGACAATCTCTGCTATAAGGAACCTTGCAACCTTTCATCTGGAAAGGCCAACACAAGTAATTCATTGAACTTCTTTTTCGCAGCTTTATCATTCCTGACTGTCCCATTCACCCCTGTGTTATCAGATGGTCCCACCGTCTCCCCATTTGCTTCCTGGTTTGGATGTTTTTCAAGTTCCTTTTCTATTAGTTTGCACAGCTTTTTTACAGAGCTCTTTAAATTCTTTCTGAGTGCATCTAATTTTCGTTTTACAATTGATCTGTTAGGTTTTAGGGCCTCCATTGGTCTCACGATGCAGGCAAGCTTTCTATTTTTAGTATATTTTTAGAATATGCAAATGGCTGCTTTTCTGTCATGAAGAAGATAATGAAAACTGAATGGAAAAAACCCCAGACAACCCAAAACTTAACCCACTTCCTGCAGAACAAAGCAGGAATTTCCCTTCAGAATAAATGACAATGCAATTAAAATTCAGGTGTTTCTTTAAGGAAGTTATGAAAGGTGGTAGCTATTGTAACTTTTGGTCACTACTCTAGCTGGCCAGCATGTATGTGGGAGGAGGAAGTAAGCCTGCTGTGCACCAGCCTAGCACAAACCCTGTGTACCACTTAAATCACACTTAATCCAACAAAATAGGGTCTAAGTGGTATTTAATTAGCAGAGAGGCCTCCTCTAGTCCTTAGCTAAGAGTGAATTTCACCTTTACATGCTAGCTGAACTTGACTGATTTAACACTCATTTGTTGAAATGTTACATATTCATCAGCCCGGAAGGAAAACATATTAATGCAGAGGGACTGTTGAAAAAGAAAGAACAAATAAAAAAAATTAGTAAACTCTGGCTGTCTATGCCTGCATAAGGCTATGGATTGCCTGAACACAGCTGGAAAAGGCTGTCTGCTGGCACCCAGGTCTATGGAAAAGCTCTGCAAGGCTGGCATATGCCTGCCCTCCCCGCAGCATGCTGTGGCTCAAGCCATAGCCTGGGCACATTTTCAGAACGTTCTTACAGTTTTCTGACCAAAGGGGAATTTGGTCTGTACTGCTCCTCTGAATGATGATAGAATATACTGAAGCAGTAAAATGAACTTGTTTACAAATTCATGCACAGAAGGAAGAGGTATTTTTGCTATTTAGACACAAAACTGCTTCAAAATTATTTACACACATTTAACTAACAGTTTTGTACTACAGATGCTAAAGGAATCAGAACCAGAGTTATCAGCACTATAACATCCTGATTTCACTCATTGGATTTAAAAAAAAACGCCATTTCAGACCACAACTTTCCATCCCTGACTCCCAGTCAAAAGTACTTTCTTTTTATGATGTTCTTATGGAGGTGATGGGAGGGTGATTTCAGCAGAAGTCACTCATCTGTTTTTGACAGATAACAGGTAGAGTTAAAACTCACTTTTTAATTTTAGTGATTAAGATGACATTCTTGTTAGTGATATATTCAAAATCAGCAGAGAATAAACATTTAGAACTCTGAGGATGATATCACTGGCTGATAAAAAAATTTCCTTTGACCCCTAGTCTGAAGGCATCTTTTCTTTTGCTTGATTTTCAAATGTGATTCAAGTGAGGGCAGGAGTATTACCAATATCTGGTGCTAAGTATGAAGAAAATTTAAAACAATAATTGTTTCTTTTGCCTGCCAACTACAGTAATTCTATTAAGACTTTCAAATGCATGTCTGTGATATTAAGGAGTTATACCCAAGAGCAACTGAATTTTCTGTGCATTGGAACTTTTTAATTATACAAAATGTAACATTCCATTATGTTGATGTTATTTTTCTTTTTTTTTGTTTTGCAAAACCAGAAAGTATTTTATTTAAAATCATACACTAGCACCTCATTAAAGTTGCAGTTTTCAAATGCAGAGCAGTAAGATGCCAAGCCAAACATTTTGATAGTACAGCAATTTGAAACACAGATGTTGATTTCAATGGGAGTTAAGACTGCATCTAAGTATTCTCCCTGGAAAGAATCATAGTCCTAACTGGGGTGCTCAGTTTATTAAACTGTGTGGATATCTACATCACACCTATACAGTAGACTCTTAGCAGAGAATGAAAAGGAACAATCACTTAAATGAAGACACATTCCCTTTTTGCTCTGAGTAGAAAATATTATGCCTTCCTGATTTATTTCTCCAGCTGTCTTGCCTTCAAGGTTTGCTCTCCTCCATGTTTTCAGAGCATACTTAAAGGCTTGTATCACAAAATGTGGGCAGAAGACCTACAGCTGACGACTTGCCAAGTTCAGTGGCTGTAGGACTCACCTGAGATAAATAACCACCTCTCCATGGAATGTTACTCTTGTTATTCTCAACTCTCCATATATGTAAAGGTTCACAGAGTGACATGTCTAAGTCAAGAGGCAGAGAAAGCACTCGTACTGTAGCAGTACCTGCTGGAATGCAGGGCTTGATGGATTAATCTATCAGACACAGATATCCAAGAAAAAGAAAAATTCAAATAACAAAAGGAGCTTTACTTTTTATTGAAAATGTAAAAATCATGTGACTCATGTACAATATTTTCTCATAAGGAAAATCTTAGCTGTTTCATAATGTTTCACAAAACTGTAAAACATTTAATTTTTATAAAGACTTTTTCATTAGACAAAGATAAAACTAAAGTAGTATTACAAAGCTATTTTCTAAATCATCAACAGAAAACGGAGAATGTTTAACAGATTAATTCATACAAGTGGCAGGAGAAAGGACTCTTCCATTTGTAAATCTGCAAAAGGACACACAAAGGTATAGAGGGGCATGGGTTTTTTGTTTCAAAACTTTTAAAATTAAGTGACATGTTAAAACACTACAGACGTGGATTCATAGGATGGTACAAGTTCTAGGACTGCATTTCTCTACACTACCTCAAACAGTGCAACAGTGATTCAGTGTAAATCTCTACAGTGTTTCATTGATTTAATACTTGTGTTCAAGTATGTGTCCATGAGAATGATCAAAATCTCTACTTAGCTATTTTAATTTTCTTGTTTATAATATAAGTTACAGTAGAATATCCCCTTCAGTATGTTTCTAAATCAAATGAACTAATTTCACAATACATTCTATAATAACCTGTTTAATGTTAGCTTGTTCACTTTGACATCTGTTGCAAAAAACGCAAGATCATTCTGACTCCAAATGCAAAAAATAAAATTAAAAAGGTCTTTATTTCCATATACAACAAAACTATTCAGCTAAATTAAAATAAATTCAAGATAACATGATTTTTTTTTGCAACAGATGACCTTACTGAAAATAAACATTTAAAATACTAGTTACTATTTTTTAAAAATTCTGATAAATGTTTCCAAAAGTGTTCATATAAAAATTAATTATGAAAACGTCAGAAGATAAAACATGTTGGCTGTCTAACCAAAACCATTAAGGATGTCTGGCAGGCAAAAATAAATTAATTTGATTAAATTATATGTCTTCTGATAATATTTGGTCTAGAAAAGCGTGTGTGGGTGTGTGGGTGTTTATAAATAACAAGATTGCAAAGAGCTGAGAGCCAGCCAGCCTGACAGAGGTCAACTCTTTTGTTGCATTTTTTGCGCATAAAAGTCCCTGCACGTCTCGCAGCATCGCTGATACCACCTCATGTCTTGACAGAGGTTCTTCTCTCTTATCACTCTGCAGTACACGGGCCACTGGTCTCCCAGGCACTTGAATGTTAAAGCAGCTGTGAAACAACAACAGCAAAATCAAATAAACATTACTGCTGCCTTTACTAGTGAAGAATCAGGCAGCAAAAGAGACAAGTGTAAAAGAAGTCTTCTCTGGGGAAGAGAGGGTAACAGATGTAGATATTTAATAAAAGAAATAATTTAATAAAAGATATTTATTAAATATCTTTTATTATATATGTAGATATTTAATAAAAGAAAGAATCCCCCCCTCATCCTCCTGCTGTCAATATATTCAACATCAAAATATTTTAAGGCCAGCTTTATTTGCAAATTGGATTAAGTTGCGTTGAACTTAATTAGTTTAATGTCATGCAGCTGTCTTCTTGTGAGTGAGTGGAGCTCACCTTTCTGCCTTGTTTCACTTATGAAAGCTTCTTACACAGCTTATAATAGAAGAACCATGGTACTAAAGCTGGAACTTTGCACATTTACTTATACAAGCTGTACCACATACATGGAATTAAAATGGGAACCCAGTGAAAAGCAGGGCACAAGAACAAGATATTGTCCACAACCCATCACAAACACTGAACTGGAAAAAGAAGTCAATCTCAGATTTGAGTTAATCACATATTCTAATAGAAGAGAAATTTGTAGAAGAGCTGGTGGCACAATCCCCATCAGCTTTCACTACCCCCAAATCAAAAGATCTCTACTGTATGATATGATGGAATGGGAGGACAAAATTATCAATATATTGAAGAGAAGCATTGCATTATGTATTTTGGAGATGTTAAGGTTTCTACTGGTTTGGATTCTGACTCTATGCTGGATGACATTGACCCGTACATTACTAATATCAGTGCCACGTAATCCATTCCATGAGGACAACATAGCCTGACCTTTTTTTTTTTTTTTGCACTTAATATTAAGTTAAATTTTAATTGAGACACTGTATTTTTTCTGTGATTCTTTCTGATTCACTGGACTCTGCGACACAAAGCTGCTTACTATTTCCTCACCAGAGGAAAATCATCAATGATGGGGCAATGGCATCTTGCTTCTGAGAGACCAGCTGAACAAAGAAAGCTAAAGTACAAAGAGGAGGAACCTTCAAACAGTGAAATGGCAAGCAGAGGGCCAAAAGCAACAGCAAGTTGAAACAATGACTATTGCACAGAAATGTTTAAAGTTTAAAAACCTCAAAGAGACATACCCTTCACTGTCTTAAAGGAAGTATTGCATATAGTCTGAAATGCCACTCTTGTTTTCCATGTGGGAATAATCTATTGAACAGGAAGGTTTATCTTAATAAGGGCTCTGAAAAATCAGCTGGAAAGGGTGTGCTGTCTTACAGCAAGCCTTCGAATATTCCTGTCATGCTCAAGATGCAAATGAACAATTAGGAGAACTGATGGTAATCATCATCAACAATGCACTAGGAAATAAAAACTACCAGAATTAACAGCTCTGTAGTTACACAATAACATAATTTGCTTAAGAACAACAGAGACCTGAGTTCTGCCAGGTACAGCAAATCTCTTCATTCAAAGTAATTTTCCTTCACACATCCTAATACATCAGGCATAGATCTAGACATTTGAACTAAAGACAAGCAGAAAGAGCTGTTTGTATTTGTGGAACAAATAAAGGCCTCCTTGATCTCACAAACATCAAGAGAACACAATTTGCAGAATTTTTAAACAGAAAAGAAGATATTTTCTTACTTTAGAAAGGTTTGATAAAATTGAATGCGTGAATATATATATAAACATATATATTTATAGTGTCTCTAATATAAATTTTTTTTTCATACGGGATGTTTTGTTCCCATAATACTGTACAGTCTCATAATAAGTTCCTTCCTTGGATAACAAAACCCTTCACCATTCTTAGTTGCAGTCTCTGCTGTAAATGCTCAAAAACTAAGGTAGGAAGATCAGCCTGCACAGAATTTAAATCTCCTGAATATCTTCAGAGTCCTAGCCTTCTGTTTTTAAACGGGGATCATCATTACTGTATGGAGAGAAAGAACTGAAAACAGATTTGTCATTTTTGACTGCTTACCTAACCTGGGTGATGTTATTGTGTTAACATTAATTTTCTCGTTGCAGGGATGGAGATGACAGGGTCTGTAAGCTGCAGGCTTTTCTGAAGAAAAGCATTCATTGCCATGCCTTCCCGTGATCTTGTGCATGCACTGGATGACTCGAGACTGCATTCCTTTGCCACAGGTGACGGAGCACTGGAACACACAGAAGACACATTCAGTGGAAAGGTATTTTTGCGTGTAATCATGAACATGAAATGCCAGTCCAGGTGAAGTCAGTGGCCACTTCTTCCAAACCCCAAGATTTCTCCATTCTATTGAGCTAGCTAAATGAAAATCAATTTTAAAAGCACAAGTAAATCAGCAGTATTAATTGAAGGACTCATTCCAGCATCCTATTGCTATCAAAGTCCATTTTGTAGAGCCTGTGATGAAACTCAAATACAGCCATGTGCCCCAAGGAACCAAAGGCTACTCTGTTGTATCTGTATACTGATTCACTCTTATTAGATGTAAAAGTGATGGAAAAAATATTCACAGATACTAGCAGAGAGAAGAATTTTTAATAAAGCCATTAATTAACCACAGCAAAAGTGCTCTTTCTGCTGAACAGAGTGTATGTCTCCTGTCTTTGCATCAGATCTTCATGTTTTCACATGTCTCACAATTAAAACTCACAGTGTGAGACATGATGCCTGGCCTTTAACTAATCTTGTCATCTTGTTGCCACAGACAATGAGGTAAGAAATAAAACAACTGAGCACTGTAACAATGGTAACATTCTACTTCTATCACAGTAAGATAATATATTAGAGTGAAAACTTGGACAGTGCTGTACAGATGCTGAGAAAACCTATTCCAAAACAAAACAAAAAAAAAAAACCAAAACAAAACATGTTTTCCCCTTCTCTGACTTTATGTGAACAAAATTTCGTAAGACATGAATTACTTTTGTGTCCATTGACACACATGCTATTGCTTTAACTACAAATCTGTTACAGAATTACACATTGGAATTTTCTCCTACTGTCTAACGATTTTGACTCGAGTACCCACACATTTCACCAAGTTTTAGAGAAATGTACTATAGAGTACATTTTCAAATACTAATCAATTTCTTGTAATGAATAATATAAGAGCTCAGGCTGAATATTTTGCCACATAATTGTGAAAGTGTTTTTCTAAATAATTTTAATTACATAAATGTTCAGAATATATTTCCTTGCGAGGCTTCAAGAAGCAGCTGAAGGAAAAACTGAAATGAGAAAGACAAGGAGAAGGTACTATAACAAAAAATGTTTCCCACCCATCCTGTCTCAAGATGGAGATGGAGAAGTATAATATTCTGCCAAGTATGAATAAACCTTGACTATCAGAAATACTAAACAAGATTTTACCCTTTGGTTTTGTTATCTGTGTGCTTTTGAGTGACACTTTAAACACTGTTACTTGGAAGAAAGATTCACACGTGCTAAATGGGAAATAGAGGGCTTGCGCCCCAAAATGTACATCAAGAGAAATGAGACTCCTATCTTTTGGACTCATAAGAGCTCAAGAGAGGTACAAGAGACTAGGATATACACTTGGATGTTTTCACAAGGGACTGAATTTGTAACCACATGAAATCAAACACTGGCATTTTATAAAGGCAGCAAGTGGACTTGATTTTGCTTCTGTTCTCAGTGAGCCAATACAGAACTGTATCTTGCTGAGTTAATCAGATACAGCCTCCATGAGCCACAGCATGTAAAGATATTAAATTACAAATACATAGTTGTCTATCCAGTATCGACCACAGTTTAACACATGAACAAATACATGGTTTAGAAGAGGGAAATCAGTTAATACTGAAGAATTTTCAAAGTATGCTATCAACTTTAAATTTAGTATACTGCTGTAAAATTGCATGAGAAAAGCCTCTCAACAGAACTCTTTTTCTTGAATTCTCTGCCTTTTCTCTGTGCAGCTAAAAAAATCTGAGTTCCTATAACAGCCAACATCATGCACATGGTCAACATGCAAAATCACACATACACCTACACAAATTTTATCCCCAATAGCAGACGGAACAGATTTTAATCTTGTCAAAATTCTGGCCACTTCTTAAATTCCTCTCATGGTAATTTCAGAGATATTTCTTTTTGGAATATTTTAATTAAATGAATTTAATGAAATTGAGACAATGGAAGAAAAAAATTAAAAAGGGGGAAAGAAAAGACAAAACTAAAACTATGACACAAAAAGAAAACAAATGTGAGAGTAAAGGGAAAATGAAGGAGATATGGTGAAGCCAGTATGTTAAAGATGTCTAATAAAAAGATAATCTTTAAATGTTATCATGGTGATCTTAATTTAGAGTAACACTGCACACAGTGTAACAATTTTTCCCTTCAGTAAAAGGTTTTCGTGTTTTTCAAACAAAGTTAGAGTAGGTGTGAGCTTGTGGTATTCCTTTTGTCATCTACAAAGATGGGCAGGTGGACCTGGTATGTAACATCTCCAAAAATAACTTATCTGCCCTTAACCTTTGCTTATCCTAGAGTGAGTAGGTGCAATGCAGACATCTGGAATACGGGAGGGGAGAATGGGATTTGAAAACACCAGACTTTTCTTAATAAAATGGGCTCCAGTGGTTTATCTGCTAATTGATAATGCCAAACAATTCATGTAGGCAGGTGCCTTTGTGGAGAGCATTCTGGCAGCAGTCACATCCCTCCACCAGATGAGCCCTGGTCTGAAAGTTTGTTGTGACTGCAGCTGGCAGAACACATAAGAAACAGACAGATCTCTCTTGGCTAATCAGTGTTTAGGTGCTGAGTTTCTAGGCAGACTCTAACGAGATTTTGACATTAAAATCTTAAATGGTGAATTAATATCCTTTTAATAACTGATCCTCAACTGGCCTAAGTGAGATATTTCAAAGAGTGTTGTGAAGCATTACAATGTAGTTTTCCATCCAAAGATGTAGAGGCCTTGCAAACAATTAATTTTAGTCTTGCTTTGACCTACTTTTTAATATCACAACTTCAGACAAAGAAACTGACATCAAAGAATGATTAAATTAAATATCTCAGTTCATATAGGAAATATGTGGCAAAGCAGGAAATAAAGTAATTAGAGATCTTCTTTTCACGCCACAGAAATATACTGAATTTTAACAGTGCATTTATTCTTATTTTAAAAAAATGGGAACTTATTAAGTCTTGTACGATGTTTGGGGAACATTGAGAAGAGGCAGGGCTACCACAATGGTTTGCAATCCAAAACTTTTAAACCCAACCTAGTCATTATGCAAGTAAAGCAAGATTTTTTCAAACAGCTACGGTTTTAAAATCAATGAGGGATCTGATAGGCATGCTGTGCTCTTCTATTCACACAGCAGCAGCAGCAGCAGTGGTGTCTGACTTCAAAATTAAGGATTTTACTCACTGGAAGCCAGAAAAAAAGTTCCTTTTTGCCATATCTATATTATCTCATATTCAAAGTAATGTGAAATAGTTTGAAATAGGGAAAGCAGCAGGCATTTGGCAATGCCCTTGCTAGGTACACAGACAAACAGTGAGGTTTCTGTCTCCATGAAGTAGCCTTAAACATGAATTTGTCTTGCAAACACATCAGCCAACTGCTGTTATAACTGAGAGTAGACACTGAATATTGGAGAATAGAAGTAATTCATAATATTTTTCTTCTTTACCCTGAAGAGATACAGACTTTGTCTGACTTAACTAGGAGATACCTCAACTTCTGCAGATCAGCCAGATGCACCTTCAGAGCAACAGCTCTGACCCTCATTTCACATTCTAGCTGAAGCAGACTCTTCCAAAACTGCCTCCCAAGCTTGCCTCACCTTTGGATTTATCTCACTGCAAATATTGAATGTGAGGTAAACACCTTTCACTGGATGTGCAGCTGTCACATTTTAGGTACTGCTTGTGGTATGTAGTTGAAGCTGTATAGCTTCTGCATATTTCTGGAATTTCCATGTTTAAAACTCTAACAAAGATTTCCATTTCAAAGAAATAAAAATATTTTCACTTTTACATATGAAGCAGTGAATTTAATCAGAAATAAATTTATCTGTCAAAACTGCTACTGCTTGCATTTTATGTGCTTGTATCTGTCTATCTAGCTAGCTAGCTATCTAAAGATAAAGCTTACATATATAAGATTTACAGAAAATGCCCACTCTGAACCAATATGTAGCATTTTCATTAATTTAGCAGGTCTCAGGTTAACTTTAACTCACAGCTTTCATTAGCAGTGAAGGAAGAATACATTTCTATAGTTCTTCTTCCCACCCACTGTATCTCCAAAATCTCAGTCCTGCATATGCAATACTTCTTTTTTTTGTGGGGATTAATTGTATTTTACTTTTCACTGTTCAGATGACCTACACTTTAAGGCCATGTAGCTGATTAGCAAAAATTCCCGTAGGACAACTGTATTTGTAGGTTTAGACTAAATGTTCTAATACACAGCCAGAGGGGGTTTTTTATGTGGCTGTTAATCTGTGCATTTTGGACACAGTCCTAAAGGTACTGTAAAACCATTCAAGCAGCAAGACATGTAAAACACTCCTGTTAAAGATTACAAAAAATTCCTGTGTAAAGATAGTTAACAGCTATTTTTTGAAATCTCTTCTTTTTCTTTCAAAAAAAATCTAACCACCCTGCTTGAATTTTGTCCTACTTTTGAACTTCTTTTAGACATAACTTCAAGGACAGAAACCTAGGCGTTAAATATAACAATCCCTACACTTGGCATGCACACCCACTACCCAAGATTCCTTCTTTCTGTTCCCTTCCAAAGATATATATTCTGGAGAGAATACATATTCCCAAGGCCAACAGCTGAGGAAGTTGCTGTAATGTGTTAGCTGCTTCCAGCTGGCCTCCATGAGAAGTAGGAATTCCTAAATTAAGGGAAAAATTGTCACTGGCAGACAGTAACAGTCAAAATGCATCTTTCTGCCAAGACAACAGGCAATCACTGAAGAGGCTGATACAATCCACAATGAAAAAGCCAATCTGTGACAGTATTAACAGAATTGACTTGGACAATTTATTTTCGCAAATAAGTGGAGTGTTCAATAAAAGGTTTTACAAGTCTAAGTAGCATTCAAAGCAGAGGCTGACGTGCTCCTAAGGAAACTCAGTGATGAGTTTTACTGGAAATTATTAGCAGAGCATTCCTAATCATTTATGTATAGGTTCATCAGTTCCAGCTTTTAAGCGGTTTCAACCTTTTCATGAAGTGAGTGTGAAACAAGAACAGCAAGCAATCAGACTTTAGCAGCAGGATTCATATTTGCTGACATGCTTGCAAAATCTTTTTCTATTTTGTCTTTTTATGAAGTTTGCATTTGAAGGCAGGTAGTAGATAAAGTGGTGCATTTTTTTCAGCAAAGGCTTTTTACTGAGTTTGGCAATATTCTTAAAGATTACCAAAATCAAGCAAATAATCTGGAATTTATTTAAGTCCTCTTTTTCTCTTTTTTTTTTTTTTTTAATACAAGCATTTCTGAATAGTGAAAAAAAAAGAGGGACTGATGGATACAAGCATAAGATGGAGTCTGAGTTCTCACATGCATCATTTCCAGGAAGGTCTTTCTGCCTCTCTCATTTCTGACACACCCAACACCTCAGCACGCCAAATTTAAAATTCAGAACTTGTGCTAAGTTTAGCTAAAAAAAAAATCTGCTGTTGGTCTCTTCTAAGTTTAGAAAGTTTGAGTTGTCCTTATTTATTTTATTTTTACATTCTTTTTTTTTTCTTTCTTCTGTCCCGCTGTCCCTCCATTTTTTCTTTCTAGTTCTTCTTTCTAGGATAAGAGCTTGTATTACATAGCTCTTCAAATGAGTTAAGATTTTCAATTAAGTCAGACAGCGCCCCAGTTCCCTTGATAAACTAGAGATAGGGTTCCTATGGAGGAAATCCTCGTCAACTCACTATCTCAATAATCTGGACCTTTCTTTTCTCTTTCTTTTTTCTTTTTCTTCCCCTTTTTTCTTTTTTTGTTCAATCCCTTTTAAGGTCCCATGCAGAACAATTTGGTTGTTTGGCAGAGGAAGAAAAACTGCCTTTGGTATCAAGACAAGAGGCAACTCAAAGTTTACGAGTCGATTACAAAAGGAAATTTATTTTTTCCAGGTCAGTATATATGCACCTATTCTTCAGAATATCATCACCTATCTACTCTGAATCAGTAGTGGGGTTTGATAGGCTTGAATCTGAATGGGCTCTGTGGACTCAGCTTGGAAGTGGAAAATTCTTTGTCCCCAGAAACCCAGGTTCCATCGCCCAATTTCTTTCTTGGATGAATTAATGAAACACAGTAATCCACTTCATAGTTTAAAAACCAGGATTATCCCAATGACACTGGTTTGTTCTGTTAGAGACAAGCTGGAGTTCAAATCTATAAAAAACCTGAGACCTTGTTAGAGCCTCCCATTTTCCCCTGATATCATGGAAGGTATCAGCATTTTTCCCTCATCATTAATGACCTGTATCAAAACATGGACAAATCCTGTAGTACCATAACAGAGCTAGAAAGCCAAGTTTCTCTATATGCTCCAGATGTGCTTACACACCATTTATAATTTTGCATTTATGCTTTCTATAAATCTATATTTAATACAAAAACACATTCAAGTTGTAAGGCAATTTAAGTATACCACCACCTGAAATAGTTATTTATTCTCATTTAGGACCTTAGACACACTGCTAAAGAGTATTTGACATCATAACACTAGTGGATTTTACAAATTTAGCCATGATTGTGCACCTCTGCTTGGGCACTGCTACAGGACCCCTATTAGCAAGGAAACAGAAATAAATTTTAGCTTTGGATTTGTGGTTGTCCTGGATGCCTGCCTGTGCTGACTCACCCATGGATATATTACTGCCACAAGTGCTTAGCAATGAACAAGACATTATTATATTTCAAATTTTCATATCTGAAACATCATTGCATGGTATTTTGGCAGGAGATGACCTTCCATTCATTTTAACTATCACACATCCAAACAAGAATCTGGAAACAGATTTCATGACATAATTACTTTTATCTTTCTGATTAAATTAGTTGAGTGTGCTATTCAGAACTGATGGAAATGAATTCTTAAAATTAATTTGAAATATTAGCCTTTGAGTATATAATTATACCAGCATACATGACAATGTTAGCCTGATACTCAGTAGAAAACCTTGTGGGGAAAAGCACAGCTCAACAGCACAAAGAAGTAATTAAAGGATTATGGTATTTCTGACGAAAAGACAGGTCATAGAACTCACTAAGGACATAAAGTAAATTTCAAAGGAGGGAAAATGAAGTCTCCAAGAAAATCCTTTCTTTTAAAATTTTCTATTTTACCCATTTACTTTTCAGAAATCAAAGAAACACATGTCAAAAAGCTGTTTTATACAACAAAGAATTAAGCACCGGCCTTTAAATATCATCAATCTATGTAGCACCGTTAAGTTTTTCCAGTAGACTGAATAAATGAAAGAGCTCTTTTCTGATAATGAATTTACTTCCAGTCAGTGGATCTACCAAATTTTAAATAATGAAGACCTGAAATGACAGCAGGTGACTCACCTAAATGGCTATGAAAGATATTAAAAAACCCAAACCATAAAAAACTATGAGTTTACAAGGGAACTGAACTGTTACAACTTTTATTTAGCTGAAATACAAGAATAGTATCATAGAATCAGATAAGCTGGAAAAGACCTCTAAGATCATTGAGTCAAACCACTAACTCAGAACTGCCAAGTCCATCACGAAACCTTTTCCTTAACTAACTCAACTACAGGTCTTTAAATACCTCTAGGGATGGTAACGCCACTATTTGCCTAGGCAGTCTGTCCCAATGCTTGATAACCCTTTTGCTGAGGGGGCAGCAAATATTCAATCTAAGCCTCTGCTTGGGGCCATTTCCTCTCATTCCATCACTTGTTACCTGGGAGAGGAGACCAGCTCCCACCTCACTACAGCCTCCTTTCAGGCAGCTGTAGAGAGAGAAGGTCTACCCTGAGCCTCCTTTTCTCCAGGCCAAACAGCCCCCACTCCCTCAGCCACCCTTCACAGGACTTGTACTCCAGACCCTTCACCTCTGTTGCCTTTCTCTAGACATACTCCAACACTTCAATATCTTTCTTATAGTGAGGGGCCCAAAACTGAACAGCCTCACTGGTGCTAAGTACAAGGGGACGATTGCTGCCTAGGTCCTGCTGATATAGGCCAGGCTACCATTGGCCTTCTTGACCATCTTGGCACAGCTGGCTCATGTTCAGTCGCTGTTGACCATCAGCCCCAGGTCCTTTTCTGCCAGGCAGCTGTCCAGCCACTCTGCCCCCAGCCTGTAGCACTGCCTGGGGTTGTTGTGATCCAAGTACGTAATATACCACTTGGTCTTGTAGAACCTCTTACCACTGGCCTCAGCCCATCAATTCAGCCTGTCCTGATCCCTCTGCACAGCCTTCCTACCCTCAGCAAGCCAACATTCCCAGGCAACTTGGTGTTGTCTGTGCACTTACTGAGGGTGCACTTGATCCCTGTGTCAAGATCATCAATAAAAATGTTATACAGGCCCTGTATAACAGGCCCTACACTAAACCCCAGGGAACACCTCTTAGTGGCCAGTTGGGAGCTGGATGTAACTCCATTCACCACTCCTCTCTGGATCCAGCCGTACAGACAGTTCTTAACAGCAAAGAGTGCCCCTGTCCAAGCCATGGGCTGTCAGCTTTTCCAGAAGAATGCTGTGAGAGACCATGTCATAGGCTTTACCAAGGCCTAGGTAAACAACATCCACAGCCTTTCCCTCATCCACTAGGTGGACAACCCTGTCTTAGAAGGAGATCAGGTTAGTCAAGAACTGCTTTTAATAAACCCATATGCTGACTGGGCCTGATCATGCAGGTTCAGTACATGCCATATGATGTCACCCAGGATGACCTGCTCCTGACCTTCCCCAGCACTGAGGTCAAGCTGACAGGCCTGTAGTTCCCTGGGTCCTCCTTCCAGCTTTCTCAGTACCCTCATGTGGATCCCATCCACCCTCACAGATTTGTCAGCTTCCAAGTGATGGAGCAGGTCACTGACGATTTTTCCTTTCCATTATGAGGGTTTGGTTCCATTTCCCGTCCCCGTCTTTCAGCTCAGGGGGGTGGGTACCCACAGAACTTAGTATTAAAGATTGAGGCAAAGAAAGTATGAAGCACCTCAGTCATTTCTTCATCCTTTGTCATTATGTTTCCCTCTGCATCCAATAAAGGATTGAGATTCTCCTTAGCCCTCCTTTTTTGTTAGGCATGTATTTATAGAAGCATTTTTTGTTCTTTATGGCAGTAGGATGATTAAATTCTAGCTGGACCTTGACCCTTCTAATCTTCTTCCTGCATAACCTCACAACATCATTGTAGTGCTCCTGAGTTGCCTGCCCCTTCTTACAAAGGTCATAAACTCTTTTTTTCTCCCCAAGTTACAGCCAAAGCTCTCTGTTCAAACAGTCAGCTCATCTTTCAGCACATAGGGACAGGCAACCCTTGCACCTTTAAGAATTATTTATTGAAGAATGTTTAGCCTTCCTGGACTCCTTTGCCATTCAGGACTGCCTCTCAAGGGACTCAAGTCAATCAGTCTTCTAAACAGGCCCCTCTGGAAGTACAAGATGGCAGCTCTGTTGCCTCCTCTCCTTACTGGTTTGAAAACTGAAAACTCTATCATTTCATGGTTGCTGTGCTCAAGACAGCCTCTGAAACAATTATTTCAAAGGAAATTTTCAAGATTCCGTTATTTCTTTTGTTTTTAAACTGTTTTCATCTTGTCACTGGTCGTAAGCTACCAGAAAACAGCAAAAAATTGACAATTACACAGGTTAAAACAAAATAACAAAAACCAAAGATAAATACTTCTGAGACAAAATAATAATTTCATAGAAGATGAAGTTTATCGCAAAAAATGAAGACCTGAGGCAGTATTTTCTTTAGCTGCATGAAATATAGGATAATATAATAATGAAAAAAAAAATTTCCAACACACAAAAATCGGCTAGGTCCCAGAAAAAGAAAATGGATTACATACATTTTAACAGAACCCACATGAACCAGCTGTAAGAGTTATGTGTTGGCAGATGATAGAGTCAGAAATACTGAGGAAAACATTTGGAAAGAGAGAGACGACCTTAGAGATAGAGATACAGCAGGCAAAAGAACGCCTAATGCACTGAGTCTCAGCACCAGACCATTTATCTACCTGCTTAAAATACACATCAGCTTTCCAGAAGACCCACTGTTCCAAGACCTCAGTGCCCTCAAAAGCACATAGCAGACACAGGACATTGCTTCTCTTCAGCAATTCCCAAGAATGGCTTTCTTCATTTACATCTATGTTTATATGCATATGTGTGCATATGTAAATCCCTGGCAGCAGTAATGCGTGGCCTAGCACTGTAAAACTCAAAAGCAGAAAGGTTTGAAATTTGTATCTGCTTTAATGTAGCCTGCACTAGAATGGCTTGGAAGATACTAGCAGTGGCAAAGGAGGTGATGGGAAGCTGCCAACACTGCTCTCCATAACTTCTGCATTTGTAGCTGAACAACACAGCTTGTCTCCTTCACCTGGCCTTCCAAGGGATCGCTAAATCCAGTCAATCATACTTGTCAATTTCAGAGTGCCAAAAGCTGGTACAGGAAATAGCAGCCCCGCTGCTTTGCTTATAGCAAAGGTTTCAGTCTGTAGGTAGAACCACAGAACATTTGGCATGAAGGAGCACGCAGAAAATTTATAGAGCTGCCTAAAGGTTCAAAGCCAATGACTGCATACTAATATTAACAATATTTAGTTCCGAAATATTGCTGGGCATAAGTAGAAGAAAACAAAATTTATTTTTAATGTTATCAATTATCTATTTTAGCACCATTTTTATCATTTTACTTCTACTACCAGGGAGTAGAAAAACCCTAGCTTGTTCAAGTATATTTCAGACCTCCTTTTCTTTTGGAATTTCTTAGGTTTTCTCTAACTGTTCAGGTTTATGAAGGTGACTTAGAAGTCAATCTTTTCGCTACTGCTTTGTGTCTCTACAGAAGACACCTCAACCTGCTTCCCTGGAAACCCCTTTTTAATATCATCAGAGTCCGAAACAATTTTGTTCAATTGCTGAGTGCATCAATATTACCCTTTTCTTTCTCTGTCAGACAGTGTGTCAGAGACACAACAGTGTCTCCCAACAGTCGCTGGGTAAGTGAATCTCCTCTTTCCCCACGCTGCTCCTTCAGGTGGCACTGTGCAGCACACTGTACACTGCGCAGCGAGACCATGGTTGTACAGACACATTTAAGCACGGGCCTGCATTTGCCTCCACTACATGCTGCCATCTTCCAGGCATCCTCCTCTAGCTGTGAGGGTTGGTTTTCTGCATATGCACCCTTCTTTCTGCAGCATACCATCTCTTATATTCCATGTGAAGGTCATTTTGGGAACAAACTTGTTCACTTCTTGATGGAAAAGTTAAAAAGTAACGTATAAAGGTGGTAACTACTGCTTAAGACCTTCCCCTAGGACACACAAGGAAAAATAGAGTATGTACTATGAGGTGGATTTAAATTTTTTTTCTTTCTTTTCCTTTTCATTATTTCTTTGATTACATAGCTCTCCCATCAACATGTCAAGTAAGATTGCAAGCATCTTTCAGGAGCAGCTGTTAGCTTCTTCTGTTCTTGTTTGTTCATGCTTTGATCTTCTCTGAGGCCTAGGAAGGTTCAATCCAGATAGAAAATAATTAAGATGCACCACAACTTAATTATTTTCTAATATAACCACACTTAACAGATAATGCAGGTTGAGAGACAACACAACACTCACTCATAACTACCTTTAGATTCCAATTTGGTATTCCCCAAAACTTTCTTACCCTGAAGATGCTTGTAGCAGAAAACCAACAAAGATACCTTAGAAGATCTAAGTGTGATACAGATACTGGAGTTTCCCACTTATGTGTGAATTTCTGTGTATGCAAAATGGGTGATACCTACTTTCAAAATCCTTTCCAGTCTTATTAGTGGTTTCTTCTGTCATTAAGGGTGGTCTCATTCTGCTTTTCTAGAAACTAACATGACACTACATTTATTCCAGCCAAAATACTACAGAATATTGATCTAAAAAAACCCTTTATCTGAAACAGAAGATGTTAATATTGTTAATATTACAGGACTGGTTAGAAACGTACAAAATTTCCCAGTCTCCTTTCATGATATTGACATGTTTCATATTAGTTGCTCATGCTTCACTTCTGAAATAAAGACATACCTCATTCGCTGCAAATTAATGACATGTGAGTCAATATGAAAGTTATTGACCTGATGACAGTATTATTTTAACGTATATTATTTCACATCATGTGATTTCTTTGTCCGTAAATCTACTGATAGTGTTATATTTTGACTCATGGCCAGCACTATTACATACCAAGAATCTAAAAGACCTTTATGAGTTTGGATGGGGATATAAGGAAAGAAACCAAGGCTAATTCCCTTGTCAGTAAAATCGTAACATTATCATCCTTTTTTTTTTTAATTGGAGGAGATTAAATCAGTTGAGTTTGTTTGCCATGGGAATTTAGAGGCTGCTTAAATATTTAAGCACACAATTTAAAGGTTGAATGTCCCATGCTCTTGAATAGTCGGCAAAATGTTTGTGGGTTTTTACCTTCTCTGCATTTACACATGTTCTCTGATTGGGGCAGAAGAAAAACAATCCTTACCACTGACATCTGCTTTCTGCACCACTCATTTAGTAGATCCCTCTGTGATTCTGTCTCCCACTAACAGCTGGAGACTTGACTTCCTCCATCTACACACTTTCTAGGGAGCACTGGATCTACTGTCTGAAATAAATAATTTGGAATAGGCCATGAATTTTGGCATTCATTGGTGTAAAAACTGAGCAGTTGCCTCAGATGCCCTTTCAGACGCAGTGGGAAAAAAGAGTAGGAGATTAACCTTTGCTTCATGTTTCTGCTTCTTCAAGCTACAGACAAAGTGAACTGCATCCCAGACATGGGGACCACTACCCCAGATGTCATATTTGACTCCTCAGCATCTCTGGTCTAACACATAGATACTATTTTGAAATTCTATTGCTGCTCCATCTTTAGTTTTTACAGAATGCATCATTTTTCCAATATTTTTACAACTTATGCCAAATTATCCTCTCTGGTCTCCTATACACACATATTATATATCTCTTCATCTTACAAATTGCTGCTCCTAAATTCTAGTTTGTTGCCCAGTCTTTTGATCCTGTTTTTCCTTGCTGAATGATATAAAACCATATCAAACTTAGGTTTTCAACTACCATTTTCAATACCCACTTTTCTAAATTATTCTCTCTTCCAAAATTCATCCTGCTTCTCATGCTTCATTTATTCTGACAATGTTCTGAAGAGCCTAGATAGTAGCAGAAAAAAATACAGTTTCCTACATGAAGTACCTTAAACATGCCCTTTGAGCACCCTATGCTGCTGAATTTAAGTGTTTTTTGGAGAATGACTTCTACAATGATATGTTCTGTAGTAAGCTGTGCAGATGTGTAAACATGCAATTCATCTGCTTTTCATTTCACCTCTCCTCAGACTATTTGTTTATCCTTAGCTGATGAATGCCTCTGAGCATGATCCTATCCTCGTATGGCTTTGAAATGGGTAGCCAGTGAGCAGCTTAGCAAGCGACAATGGTGCTAACAACACCGTGCCCTAGCTGGTGCTAGAATAGCTCTGTGAGCATTCCTCATTTGAAGGTAACTCTCACATTGTTAAGATATTCCATGGATGGCATTTGCTGGGAAAATGCAATGTCATTGGTAATGTCACTAGGTCTGGCTCCAGAAGCGCAGTTTGAGCTTCTGTTCTTTCCTTTCTTATCATACTCATACTCCTCACAAAGGTGGGCACAGAGCCCAAGTGATGTTAAGAGCAGTGATGTTTAGCGTATTGACCCACTGTACTGACTCAAACACCACTACAGATTTAAATGTTGCACACAGGCCAGGTTGCACAGACTTCTTTTAGATTAAGTTTGAGATTTAGAAAGATTATTGTGTTTATTGATCTGTTGGAGCTTGGACTTTTGGTCAAATTTTCTTTGATCTTGGTATTGTTGAAACACAGAGCTTAAAAACTATTTGATCTCTATGTAACTATACCAATAAAACAAATTAACCCCATTACAGCACTCCATAATTATTAATCGTATTGTCTTTTCAGTAATAGTGTAATTTAAGCTTCATTTTAAATTATGTCTTAGCAGTTCAAGGGAAACAGCAAAGCGAGTAAAGATCACATTAAGCCTCTTGTTTCAATGTGTGAAAAGCGTCATTTAAATTTTTCAAGTCAAATCTTGGCATTAGCTAAGGAGAACTTGGCTCTGCTCAAAGGAACAGACTTCTGTCAATGTCAAGAACAATCCTAAAGAGTAAAAACAGTGAACACAGAAGGCTGCACTGAACCTCTGGGTTAGAAACAAACAGTGAGCAAAGATTAACATTTATCTGAGCTTTTAATTTGTTTTCACCATGGCAGACATATTAACATGTATGCCATGACATCATGTTGCTGTGTACTCCTTCAGCGGAACAGAAGAGTAAAAGAGAAAAGAAATGGAAATCCAAGTATATTTTAAATTGAACTTGTCTCTCTGTAGAGAAATCAAAGTACCTATTTTTTAGTATAAATCTTGGAAAATCTCTGCTGTACAAGTCACAGTCAGACTGTATGTTAGCTGTTCAAAAGATTTTGCCAATTCCATAATTCCTCATGTCCTAATTGTGAAGTTCAAAGTACAATTTAGGTGAGAGTGTTACAGCTTTGACTCTAGGAGGAGAGCAGAAAATACAAGAATGTCAGTAAATTTTGAACAGGAACACCTAAGTTTTTTGTACGCTCATCTATGACATGACTGAACTAGAGAATAAAGTTCTCTCCAGAGGGCACTGGGAACACAGTGTAACTGTCTGAGCATCCCCACATGGCCTCAGCAACCCCAATTTGAATGACTGCTTCAATTAAGAAAGCAGATGGTCATTTCTCCACGGTTTACTTCCTACTGGTGCTAGTGCTAAATGAGGCAGGTTTTAAATCGTAGTTATGTGGTAGAGAAATGGAAATACTAAACTTTACTGCCAAATGTGTCTTCTTGTAAAAGTAATACTGCTACTGAAAGTTAGGTGCTTCTGTTGTTTAAAAAAATTAATGGTTATACTATGTGCTTTTGAAGTAGCTAGTTACTCATGGAGTACTTGCAGCTAATTCTTGGAAGGCTGGCTAGTCATACACTGCTGGCTTTAGTCCTTGTTTCCAGCTCCTACATCACATGAAAGACAACTAAAAATACATTAAATACTTCTCCATACAAGCAAGTTAAAAAAATGCCACAATAATGTTAGGTGCTGAAAGTAAAAGTGTTATGCGCAAAGTTATGAAGAGAAGCAAAGGAAATAAAATGAGATTACAATCTTTCTGCTAAAGTGTAGTCTGTGACACAGCAAGAGAAAACTTTGACAAGGTTCAATTTCAGAATTTCAGCATGTTTTGGATATTCCAAAACTGTATCAGATATTCAAGGTCAATCATAGACCTAACCAATATCATTTGTTACTGTTTGGCCTATGCTTTTCCATCTCACTAAAATTAAAACCCTTATGCCAAGGAAATAATGTAATAACAGTTATGTTGAGTGTCCCCAATAATAAAAGAAGAATAACAGAATAACAGTAATAGATTCTTCCTAGATGCTAAATGGTTTATGTGGAAATGTAATAGGCTAAAGGTGCTACCATATAAGGCTGGAGGGTGTACTTTACCGGAATCACAAACAAAATGTTCAAACACAAATTAAAATATGTAAACTGTAAGGTTGGAGTTAACTGCAGTTTCTGAAGTTGCTTGCCTGCCTACTGACAACAGTAAGTTTTTACAGATTTGAATTATATTGAAGATTTATCTCACACTTATTTCATATTCCTGATTTTTATTTATTCTGAAGGCTCACTGTGACTATCGGTTTAGAGTTGGGTTTTTTGTTTATAGCCTTATTGTTCCCTCAGCTGGGACATTTGTACACTTTTGATAAGAGTAATTCTTGTTAAGAACTCAGCTTGTGAAATGTATTATGCTGGAGGGCACTGGTATCAAGGATTACTCACCTTCGACCAATCTCCCATTCTCCAGACGTAGCATTTGGAATAGTCCTCACAGTCTTCTGCCTCTTTAGGTCTTGTGGACAAAACACATTTCTTGCGTGGATTGGTGCACCTCACAGTCCGATGCCGTACTCCCTTACCACACTTTACAGAGCACTGTTGGAAAAAAATATTTTTCTCTACAAAATTCACTTACCCCATTTCATCCCCTTCTATACGACTTCTGCTAGGCCAACATAAATATTTCACAGCTTCAGTGATCTCCTGACTGCCAACCTTCAATTGCATCAACACTAGCTATATTAAAAAATAAAAACTGAACAAAAATTCCTTAAGGGGCAGAATGATAATGGATTCATTTTTACTTAAAATTAGATCAAAACATAAGGAAAAAATAGGCTTTTAAGTAAGAAAATATCTGAAAGGTTATGATTAAATGGATGCAAAATGATATACTAAAAATATTAGGCAATCTTTCTTCTTCCAACAAAAGGAAATGCAATGAAAGAAGATCAAAATAATGTTCATAGGAAAAAAATATGAAGCAACTTCAGAAAAGTTCTGTTAGTGCCCAACAGGCCTTTTTTGGGAGGGGGGAAAAGTGCAGAATGGAAAAGTAAATATTCCAAAACTATGCAAGAATACAAACTGAACTCGAAAATTCAAAGTCACTATACAGACAGTATGTGAAAACTCTTTTCAAGTTGCTCAGAAGGTCCTAATCTATGGGTTTTTTCCACCATTCCCACTTACACTGCCAAAAATGATGCCATTTCCTTCTCAAAACATTATCACTGCTTTTGATCATCCCACTGCTTGCAGTTCAAAACTCTCCTTTGCCAAGCTGATTATAACCGCAGGAAGCAGCAGTGGCTAGCATCCTACATAACGGTGGTAGTAGAAATGGCCATGGGAAATACCTTGCTCTTCAAAAAATATTTATTGCTTCCAACAAAAACATGCTCACTCATTTCTCATCTCTGAAGTAAAACAAACTGACTAAACAATCCGTGTATTTCTTTTTCTCTCTGTAAATGGATGTCTTTCTTCTCACAACCAGCCCTCGCATTATAAAACTGTGTACTACACCAGAAACTGCGGCTATTTACATCTCCTATCTCTACCCTAGCATCTGCTTTTCATCACTGAAAACATTCCCTATTTGTTAGCTCTTTCTTGTCTGAGGATCAAGGGGTTCTGCTGAGTAGAGCAATCCAAATAAGGGACTGCACCCACATTCAGAAGCTGGTATTTTTATTTTGATCGCAGAGGGATCCATAGCACAGCTTCTAGTATGGGAGGCAATCAGAATTGCCTTTACTCGTCCAATGAAGAAGTTCCAAATAACTCTTTCACCTTGTCCAGATGGCAGTGAGAACAACACTCTTCTTCCTCCATGGTCAGTTAATTTGAGGAGAAATCAAAGATGAAGAAAGCCAAATGGACAAGCAAATTTAAAGATCTTAAATTAATAAAACTTTTTGAACAATAATTACATTTTACAGCAATCCTTCAGGATGCAACATATGTGAAATTGTGTTATTTACAAGCCCATTTGCCTATTGCTGTTGCTTTGGAAAAAGCACAGAGAAGAAAGAGGAAGGGAAGAAAATGTCTTTCTTTGCCAGAAGCTCCCCTCAAAGCCTCTCTGAAGCAGGATGGCATAAACTATCAGCTGATCAACATCCCTTGGTACAAAAGTACATCCCAAATGTTCCCACTCTGAGCCCAAGGTCTTGTAGCTTATAAGTGGTGCCTTAATTCTATTTGCCCCTAGTTACCCAGTACTACAGTCAGGACATACGTGATTATACGTGCTTGAGAACTGGCCAGAAGAAACTGTTCCACGACATTAACTAGGTAAAATGTAGTAGTTCTACACAGCTGGTTTTCCTAGTCCCTGAACCCTTTGCCAAATCATTGCATGAGGACCGTGAAAATCATTAGGCAGAGCTGTGCCACTTGATGCTGAAAAAAACCTTATTTCCAAAAAATACTAAGGCACAAATAACCACTATAGAGTATCTGTATAAATAAATGCAGCACCTCGGACCAGACTCCCGCCTCCCACACAGTCATGCAGTCCTGGCCTTCACAGCGCTGTGCAGAAGCAGGCTTTGGCCCCAGACAATCCCTCTCCCTAGCTCTGATCAGGGTCCCATTTCTGAGCTGCTGTGTGCAGGCTACTTGTCTGTTCTGGGTTCCTTTTCCACATGTCCTTGAACATGGTGTCCATTCTGTCATCATCCATCTGCAAAGAAACACGGGCAACGGAGTAATAAGCAATCAGGAAAGGAAAAATACCATCACATTATCTAGCTCTCTTTGCTCACCAGTGTATACACGCAAGACACACTTGCATATTTTCAGCTTCCTTTTACTGTCCTTTTGCTAATGGAGTATTTATTAATCTAACATATATTTCCTTAAATATGGTATTAATGTACATATAAATTCCTTCTGCAGTCCACTATCTCTGTGTTTTCAAAGAACTTTCCTCTAATTGTAATTCCATTAAGAAAACTTCCAAAATACATGTAAATTTTAAAGATGACAGATCCTTGATCAGCCTGCCTGTTTTTCTCTGAATGTCTATGTCAAACATATGCCACGCATGTCAAGTCCAGCATTCCTTGAAAATACTCTGTTGCAAGAAAGAATCACTCAAGTGTGAAAGACTCATTGCTCTGGAAAAAGCACAAAAGCCCACAATTCTTCATGTTCTTCAGAGTCAGGCCTAACTCAGGGTGTGTGGTTTAAATCACAGCAGCAAGGAAGGCTGATGCAGTTGGCAAAGCCCACATACCTGGAGAGCAATCATTCTAGACCATAATTTTCCCCAGATGGTCTGTAGATCCAGATTACGGCCATGTGCCCTTAAAAATCAAACAGTTCTGCTCCTGATGCAGTGCACAAGTATATTCAAGGAGACTTAGTTTGCAAGGAGAGTTCTTAGGAAACTGAGATTTAATAAATTTGTTTCAACCTTCTATCATGCATTTGTAGCAAGAAAATAAAACATTTAACTAAGGGTTTTTTTATCTGCCCAGATATATAATTTAAAAATCATAGCCTTTCAAGATAATGAAATAGACTTTAAGATATTTCTTCAAATGCCTATAGCAAATAAGAAGTTATGCAAGTGTATGCTTTAGTAACATTTCTGTTGAAATATTTTGTAATGATCACTTAGAGTGTATTAAAAATTGCATCATGAAGGATCATTAAACCTTTCTACATTTCTCAGCACAGCATCTCTGAGTATCAATTAACAACATTTTAAAATTTTCACTTAATAAGCTGGAAAAAATACAGAATGTTGAAAATTTATGGTAGACAATGCCTCAGAAAAAGATCAGATTATTCCATTTCTATCCATTAAGTGAACAGTGATGTTAATAAAATAAAACAAAGGTCTTTTCAAGTATGCATATAATGAAATATAAATAATCCCTCCAAAGGGTACTGCCCTAGTTTGGGAAAGTACAAATGTCAGTGGTTTTGTCTTATTTAAAATGTATCACACTTCATATTTTACCAATTTCAGTGCATCCTTTCCAAGAAAGCTATGTCTTCTAGTACACTTCACATACTTTCTTCAACAGTCTTTGCATTTAATTTATTTTGCATTGTGTTGTTTAAAAATGCCATTTACCTCTCCACCAGATGACTGCAGTAGACTGATCCCAGTGCCTACTCCTGGGGGTGCTAGCCAGCTCTTGCTAGCTGCTCTCCACTCCCTGAAGGGTGCGGACTTGCTCTAACTTGCTTTAAAAAAGTCCACGCAATTCTGAGGACTTCCTCAAGTCCTAATTCCTAGCTACCAAATGGAACCACTCTGAAATGGGCCACTGTGCTGTCCTGGTCAGCCAGTGCAAGGAGCAGGCTGCCCGTTCAGCTACAGGGACACCAGTGGGTCGTGGGCTTGGCTTGGCACGGGCTGCACGCGGTGCTGCCTCCTGCCTCTTTCCAGTGTTCAGCCATCAGAATCTAGCTCAGCCTATTTATTGATCCACATACAAGGGTGAGAGGGAGGAGAGGAGCAAGGGGCAGGCTCTCTACTTCAAGTTGCAAAAATGTAGAAACAGTGATTAACAGCAGTTATTTATTTATTTACTATTTAGTGTACCCAGAGTTTAACAAGAGCTTTTAAGAAGCAGAGCCTTGATCAGAAAAAAACCCACTAAAGTATATCATTAATTAAGAGCACGGGATTAAATCCCAAATATCTTCATATAAACAGCATTTAAATTTCAGTTTTGTAGCACAGGTCAGTTCAGCTACAGAGCAGAGAACTATTCCTGATGAAAGTAATGAATCGCTTTATTGAATAAGAATTGATTTAGGCATGGCTCTTAAGAGCTCTCTTTCATTGCAACTCAGGAGAAACAACTTCCAGCGTTTCTGTTTTTCCTACATTTTGCATTATAACATTTTGGATGAATGTATTAACTGCATATTCATTGCCAGAAGCAGTCCACTTTGAGATTTTTACATCTAGATATCACAGTTTAATTTAACCGAATCACTATTACCTGGTCTGGCAGGGCTGTTCATTGCACTTGCGGATCTGTGGTTCAGGTTTTGTTAAATATTTGCACTTCTTGTTGTCCACAAGACTGATATTCTTGTTCATAATCTTTGTGCAAGAGACTGTTGTCTTTCTTTCACCTAGTGAAAAAAGAAGCAGGTATGTGAGGAAACCAGGAATACACAACTTTGTTAAAGGAAGGACACAGATACAGCTATTTCATATACAGTTTGACTGAAGAACTGCAAAACCAGTTTAAGAAATTCAAAGCTAGCAGGGAGCCTGAAAGAAATCCTACAGTTTGTAGGGAACATTTTGAGTTTCTAACCTTGTCTTTGAATACCACCATCAACAGAGTTTTTCTGCTTTACTCCTGCAACTAGTTATAGGCCAAACCCTTACTCTTACTGGAATAATTTTCTTTCACAACCACTGAAACCCCAGTGCTGAGCAAAGTCTGTAGAAAGTTACAAAGAAAAGTATGGTTGTTAATTACTACATAAGATGAGGAAAGAAATGACAAATTGTGGCAGGCACGCAGATAAAGGGAATCAGCACATGCATCCTTCAATGGGGAGCCTGCACTATTTCTCATAAACTAAAGAGGCCTGATAACCTGATCTGCAGGGTAACCATTTAGGAAGCTGAGTATGGCTGCAGAGATCCAGTGCATGCTCTGTACGGAATCCATGTCCTGATGGGCGGCCTGGAGCCTGATGTCTCTTGAACATGGAAGAATTAGAAATTAGAATTTAACGTAATACCGACCACAAGCAGTAACTTGTAATTAGACTGGAGCCTAAATTTTAGAAAACTAGCAATCCTTGAATTCAGGAATTTCAGTCAGTAGAAAATAGGCTCATAACAATTTGCTCATATAGTTACTTTTTAACACTGTCTGGAAGTTTACTGGCAAAGGGGCTGTGTGTATAAGCAGGGCAGGCTTAAGCATGAACATTCACCAGAGGTCAAAAATGAGCCTGTGGATGGAGCAATTAAGTTATAAATGCACTTTATGTGCATGACCACAGCTGGCATTTTACACAGTGCTTGTGTATGTGAGAGCACATGCAACTAATCTGTCATATCACAGCATTTGAAATGTTTGACAATTCTTTCTGCACTTATATATACATCTGTGTATTCATGTTCTCTTCCACACGAAGAAAGCTCTTTTGCAACACAGGAGGTCGCAGACCAGTTACATATATAAACATACACAAAACCACATGGCTTCATCAATAGTTTCATCCTGACACACACTTTGAGCATTTAAGCAAAACTAATAATAATTGTTATATTATTTATTCAGATTATTAAAAGTATTGATGCTAAATTTTAATCACAAGTAGTTAGGCAGGGTAAAAGCTGCAGTATTTTAATTGCATTATTGCTTGATATTTAGGCCAGAAACTGAAGGAAGACTGAAAATAGTTTTGTCTAAAGTAAGAAAAATCTTCCAGTAGTATTTCAGAATATTTGCAGTAAGAACACCTTCTATGGAACTTCATAATAACTCAACTATTTCAGACAATAACATAAAATGAAGGCCAGTTACAACAGAAAAAAACTATAAACATTAGAGTAAAACATTTAAATATTTATTTAAGCATTAATGTAGAATAAATTACTGACACACTGCGTTTTAAGATTTCTGCAGATTATAGGCAACTTCAGAAATATTTGGGGCAATAATGACAAATTGTAGTAGCATTACAAGTATTCTAAAAAACCATCACGAAATCGTAAAAAGTGTGAATTCGCAAGTAAACAGGAATTCACTTTTAAGAATCAGAGGATGCTACTAGCACCATGTACAAAATACCTTCTAGGGAAGAAGCTTCCTTACCAAACCACAAAAAGCATGTTTATGGAAACTGCAGCAATCCTTCATGACACCAGGATTGTTCACAGAGTCAGAGGAGCTAGAACACTGTGTTCCTTATGCTGCTGTTATTAGAAAGAAAAGCATTTCCAGGTTTTCCTATTCAATCACAATGTGCATGGCAGTTTTCAGAACTGTTGATCAGAGCAACCACGACTGTCAAGGTTGTAAGTGTGAAAGACAGGTCTCAAAAACCAGGACAGTATTCACAGTCTGACTAATTACACAAGGTATGAACAGATCACTGCACATTGCATTCACTAAAAAAAAAAACCTCTCTGAAGTGTTTTTTCAGGGTAATTATCATTTTAAATAACATCTTCTAGAAAACAGTTTTAAAGATTTTTGTTACATCAATACTGTTCATATTCCAATATTTGTTTTCAGAATGATATTTTGTTCTTCCAAAATCACATTTTTTATGGTTAATAAACATAGGAAAAATATCACATAAGCATACTAATATCTGTTGTTGTAATATCTGTTCCATATGTTTCTGGATCATCCTCAACTTATGTTACTAACCGTACTTATTTGATCTGAGACTGGGATTCAGCTTTTCTGTGGTTTGAAATGTCTCTTACAGATCATTTATCTTCAGTAGTTCCAAATACAGAGTGGAATGCACTTTCTATTCTTGTTCTAGCTCTTGCACTTGTATTTCTTCTTAGAAACTGTGTCCTGAATTTGCTTGTTAGTCTAGATTTTTTTCTTCATTACCATCTTTTGCTACTTTTTGTATTTAGTCTGAATCCTTTCCTACAGTTTTCACAGTTTTTTTAAATGCATTTAGGAAGCATGAGACTGATGTATGTCCACATTGTATGGAATCATACAAGCCACAATGAGGATATTAGCATTAAATATAGAACGGTGACCATTAGAATTGTACATATATATAAACACACAGTGTTTATACCTACAGCTGTATATTGCAGACACACATTTGCAATGTGTATATACATGCATATCGTATACACATACGCATTTTTGATACGTGTGTGTGTGTGTGTGTATGTGTGTACATTTGTATGTATGTATGTGTGTGTATATTTGTATGTACAAATGTTTGTACATTTTTCTCTTATTTTACCTCCTCCACATACAGCATCACAGTCCTCCCAGGTAGAATGTGTCCACATGAAAAGGGGTTCCGGTACTTTAGAGCTCTGATTTTCAGGGAGAGGATCCAGTGGGATTGTGTACTCGTAGTGTAAACCATAGCTCTGGTCATGGAAGAGCAGCACCTGCAAGACACAAAGAAGGAAAACCTTCCTACATACACAGACACTATGGAAGACTGCAAGCAGATAATCTTGAAAAGCACAACAGAGTGACTTGATGCTCTATTGCCTTTCAGCCCTCCTAATGGATTTGCTGGAAGAAAATAATTAGAGTACCCAAATCAAGCCAATGGGAAAAATAATTTGCTTTATTAAGAAAATTCCTTTAATTTAAAGGATTTGAATTGTTAAGTACTCCCCTGTCATCTCTCCCTCTTTCTTTATGGTGACTATTAACTCTTCCTCCCCTACACTGAAATGCATCAAAACTCAACTTCTTCATGGAGAACTTGGTGATTCCAATTCTGAAATGGTGATGCTGTGCTATAGTCAGCCAGGATTAAAACCATCTGAAATTAATTAGAATCTCTCTCCTCAGCTGGCACATCAGCTTTTTCAGACATTTGTAGGAATGCTGAGACCTTCAATCCTGCCTCAACACCATAAAGATTGTTCTCGGATTTAAATGCATTTTTTTACAAGCAGGCTGACAAACCTCTCTCTCTCCTCACCACCACCCCCTTCCCACTTTTGCAGATATATATGTAAACACTAAAGCAGGTGTATCTTACACAGATCTCATTATCTTGAGGAGTCTGTAAAAAATATTAGTTACTATGCTATATCATAGGAATCAAGTAAAAAAACCTGAATTGTCATACCAGTAAATGTAAAGGGGATGTTGTGGGACCTTTGGCTGATATTTTCTCCCAGAGACCTCTCCGAACATAATGGACTGTGGTTCCAGCAATATTGAATGTTCCAGAATGCTCTATCTTCCAATCACTATTGATTGACTGCTTTCCAGAATCCCGAAGAGCTGCAAGATATATGAAAAAAGCCCAATATAAAAGGTGCCTGTTCAGTAGTGATTTTCTTCTCCTCTCACTTCCTGTTCGGATAATTTAAAAAGTAGGTGAAAGTCACCTAACTCTGATTGCAAAGATATTTATGGATCCTACTGTACATGAACTTCAATTGGTATATACCTCAGAAACACCTTCTGGAGGGAATGCCTGGCAAAACCATGTTTAACATTTGACATTACTTGAAGTTAACAACATTGTTTTAATGCCTGAAAAGACTGACAGACTCCAGCATAATTCATAATTTGAACACTGAATTAATTTAAGGCAAAGGGAACTAATATGTATTCCTAGGGTGGTCATTTCTATAATCCATAAAAGCATGGGAAACACAATTTTCACAAGAGACTCTTCAAGATTTGTGGAACTAGGCTAAAACTTAAAAAAAGAAAAATTCAGAATTCTTTCCTCTCTAATAACTACACTTGTCTTTTCTGCACCTTTGAATGTGATAAGACTTTATACACTTTTACCACATAATTGTGTGCTTCTAACAAGTAGTAAAAGCTTGTTCTTTTTGGCTGAATCATTTCTCATGCTAACCTAATTTATATCTAAAAACATTATCAAGCCAGTAAGATATATTGCATACACTGAGAACAAAGGATTTTACATTAGTAAATGGAATAGATTCTTCTGCGAATGATTTGTAATTTTATTTTGTTTTACTTCATTTATTTTATTTTGTTCCAATCAGTTCTGAATAGTCATATGAAGTAGAATATATTTGAAGTCACCTTCTGGACAAGAAGTTTTACACGTTTGTCTTCATTGAAATTGCATGTTTGGCATGAGATTGTTGTAAGACAACCTCCACATGTTCCAAAATTTCCCTTTTTAAAGTTGTAAGTTAATGTGAGTCACTCCTGTAATCATGTCCTCTCCTATTCATATTTATACTGTTATGTTTTGTTTCTAGGGGAAACAATGGCAACAGGCCTATGGACTGGCAGGAATCCAACTGAATAAGACACCACTGATGTGTACCACTGCAGCACTGTGTAATAAATGTTAAGACTATAAAATCCATTAACACTGTATAACACTCTTGTACTAAACAGAACCAGTGATTCTAAGAGATTTAAAAATTGATATTTTAGGTTTAAATATTCAATTGTTAATGGTAATTAAGCTCCATTTAGTGTTCAAACTGTAAGAGCTAATCCTCTTCTCAGTGGAGAAATGAAAAAAATGTACTCGAATGTGCCAAGGTCCAGCCGGGTCATGCTGCTCAGATGGAGCAGCATCCTCTCCCCAGAGAGCAGCAGAAATCATTCTGTCTGGTCTCTAAAATGAATGTGTGTGCCATAGCTTGCAAACATGTGCAGGAAACTGGAATTTCAGCTCCAGAATACAAAAATATGCCAGATCTTGAATTTTCTGCTTTTGGATTCCTCATATGAGTCACTGGTCTTAGACAAAGTCAGAAAGCATGTCCTCAAGCCTTAAATCTGGACTTGGATTCAGGCAGTGCAGCTTCTGTTCTTGACTCTGTCACACCCCATTTTGTAAGCAATTTCACTGAGTTTTATTCCATACCGCACACATATTCCTATTCTTCTTAATTTTTGACAGAGGAGGTTGCCCTGTACAAAGTAACCCAAAATAGGACGAACATTCAGCACACAAGTGTATCGTCTCTCAGGTAATTCAAGCAAGACACGTTCAACTGAAAAGACAACAAAAGAACACTTGGACAGGGAAAGCCTACCACAACTGTAACCACAATCACAATTTCAGTGTTAAACCAAGGGGACTAATTACAACTGTATCTTGGTCTATCTGTAGAGCATAAAATAGCCATCATAACAATAGCATTTAAGTGATGTTGATGAATGCAATGTATTTTTTAGTTACTGTACCAGGGCTATACACTCTTCCAAGTTTAAAGAGGTGCAAGAGGCTACACAGCCAGAAAGATACAATAAATCACAGTTTAGCTATTGCATCTCCAAATTCTCAGTGGGGAGCAACAGTGCCCTGGTTCTGCTCCTCCACTTGGTAAATCAGTACCTACTAACTCTTTTTTTTTTCTATGAACAAATCACTCTACTGTATTAACTTCGTGAATTTTGTATTTTGTTTTGTCCAAAATATAGCCATACTTTCCAAAAAGGTAACAAAATAATGCCATTCTGACTGATCCCTACTTTTCTATAGAAAATGTAAAAGATATCTGAAATTCAATTCTAAATTAAAGTACATTCACTGATATTTTTTGTTAAGGAAGTAATTGTTTCACTTCCATTCAGGTTATCAGGTGTCCCTTCAAGCCATCTTGAGAACATTAAGACTTGAGATTTGAGCAACTTTTTGGAAACTACAGCAGGCCTAAGGCTGACTGATTGGTAGTTGCCAGTCTCCTCTGTATTATCCTCTTCAAAAATGGTGCAAATAGTCCCTCTTCTCCAATCACTGGGGACTTCACTGGACTGCCATGTCTTTTCAAATACACTTGAGAGTGACTTGATAACTACATCAGCCAGTTCCCTCAGGACCATGGGATGCATTAGGTCCCATATATTTGTGTATGTTCAGGTTCCTTGGGTGGTCTCAAACCTGACCTATGATGGGAGGAACTTCATTCCACCATTCCCTGCCCTGATGTTGAGGGACTTGAAAGATGTGGGGAAAGTGTTTACCACTCAAGCTGAGGCAAAAATCTGCTAAGCACTGCAGCCTTCTCCGTATGCAACAACACACGTTTTAATTCAAGGTATGGCAACAGACCACTTACTGGATCCCCATAAAAGCTTACAAAAAAAAAAAATAAGGCATAAGGCTCAACAAAAGATATTACAGAGAATACTGGCTGATCCTCATTCAGACCTAAACCACTAAAATTAATGAAAATAAAATTAAAGTAACAAGCAACTAGGAGCTAACTGGCAACTTTCACAAATGAACATCATGACTGACATTATTTCAAGGGCATAAAAACCATTTCATTCTTTTTGCTTTTTGCATGGTAAGAGGTAAATCAGTTTGCTGCTCATAAAGAAGGAATAAATTTCCCTAAATGCAATGTCAGCATTTATTTACGTATTTATGCTTTATATAAAAAAATAGAAAATAACAGTATTTCTATTCTCTACATATGTTAATAGAAAGACAAACTTCAGGTATAGTTTCAATGCTCTTACCTATCCATGTCTGTGGTTCACTGGGGAACAATTAAATATTCCAGATCTCAAAACCTCCTGCGAAGGTGCAGGCTTCAAACAAACCAGCAGTCACCACTGATAACGTAGACTCTCCTAATTAAAATCCACCCTCTTCAACATTCTCTCAGTTGAAGTAACTAAGAATAGTGACCAGACCAGGGAATTTTTAATATAATTGTCCTATTTCTCATACTATGTCTCTCTCAATTTAAATTCAAGGACTGCACAAAACAACACCAATTACGGTATTTCATAGATTCACTTAAAACCTGTACCAATAATGTTAACAAAGTGTACTCTTCTACACAACTTCTCATTAAAAGAGAAACACTTTGTTTTTTAATCAATGAAAGCCAATTTCACTTAAATGGAGAAACAAAAAGAAAAAACCACTGTGATTAAGTTTGCCTATTAGAAGATTCAGAAAATTCAAAATACTGCAAAGAAATACTTTTCTGCTTTTTCAGTCTAATTTTAGAACTTTTGTTTGACTTTTTTAGGGAACTGCTATAGGTTGCCAAGAGTGTGTCTTGTGTCTTGAGCACACAGTATTTCATGTTTGAGCATAAAACTCTTTTCAGTAGTTTCAATGTGTTTCTCATACGAAAAACCAAAAATGAGAAAGTATGCACAGATTTTTTTTTGCATAATCTAAATAGTCTTTGAAATGTTCTCTAAAAAAGATGAGATAAAAGTTCAAAAGAAGACCAGTATGAAAAAGGGTTCTGTAATAATTCTTTCAGTTCTTTTGACAAGTTCTTCGCAGATCTACTTTTCTACTCAGAGTTTTGTTCAATCACAAAGGCATGTTTAGCTAACACATTTCAATGTTGAGCAAAACAGGACATTAACACTAAAGCACATATAATGCTTACCTAAATAACTGTGAGCGGGTTTTTCTTCCACAACTTTGATTCTCCTTGCTCCTGCAGGTATCACCAAAGCTTCCACATAACCTAAACATGAAATCAGATGTCCCAAGTTAAACAGTAAATTTGAAAAGGATAGAAAACTACATTTTGTATGTTTTCTCATTTCTTCTCCCCTATTTTGCTTTTTCTATGTCGGAAGTTATAATTTATAGACCGATATTTTGAGGATTCTTGCAAAATTGAAAAACAAGCTATGGACCTGTGCCTTATGTGTAATATATATACAACACTACACAATTAAAAGAGCATATCACAGTAAAACATAACAAGAGGCTGGGAGATTGGGGCTGGAGTTGGTGAAGTCATCTCTGGCTAAGTAGTTCAGTGTCACCATGACCACCAGATGACTAAAAAAGAATTCCAGCTTCACTCAGCATGTAAAGATAAATGGTACAGCACTAAAATCTAAGCATCCTCCTACTGCTTGGTTTTTAGTTTGTTTTATATACTTTTGTCCCATCTCCTCCTTCTTGATTTAACAAATTCAAACCCTGTCATGATAGGCTTTGGGTTTGAAATCTACTTATTAATTATTTGCTTCAAATTGACATTGCTTCCTGATAGTGTGGGACTAAGAGTGGATGTTGAGCAATTCCTTTTAAGTAAAAAATAGTGAAAAGGCAATGCAGGTGGAAACCACTGTGCAGGAAGAAATGTCATAAATAAATAAACAAACCCATATTTTAGATTATCCAGGTGAACTTCACAAAAGGAAAATTTTTTCCATCTTTCATTATGTGTAGCTATGTGATATTCTACAACAAAATAACTTAGCAATTGCAACACTTTGTCAATAATCCCAAAACGTGAAAATTAAAGCAGCAGCTTTCATTTCTGTAAGAGCTAATAACACTTTCTAAGTACTGCTTACAGCTTCTTAAGAAGGAAAACAACTCACACAGGTGTTAAGATGGCAATACCACAATACTGAGGGTTGACACAGCACCCTGAAAAAACTTGAAAGCGTGTAGATATTCACATTAGCAGCTCCACATTCAATAGAAGAGAGCTGACATAATGTGATTTCATTAGCAGGAACCTTCTTTCCTGATTTTTTCATATCTTGTAGTACTCCAGAGTCATCTGGGGTTTGGGATCGTTGCTTTGCCTTACATTCAGCTTGAGAGGGCCAGACATCAACATTTGAAGACTATGCCTAACTTACCCCCCTTGCCTAAAATACTATACTTCAGTCTAAAATCCACTGAAACACTTTATTTTTCAAGGATATGCTGTCTGCTTCTAATTACAATATTTTTTGATGGGATTTACTTACCACCTTCAAATTCTGCACATTTTCTACTCAAGAAACTGAAAGTGTAATAGCAAACAAATGCTGATAGTTGGTGAAATGCTGTTTCAAAGAAAAGACTTGTACTCATAGTGCAAGGTGCACATTATTGGGATTTCAAATCTCTACTCTGTAAACATTATTGTGCTGGAGTCAGTAAGTTATTCCCACTCACATGACAGATCACAGCAGCATGCGGACAGCTCATGTTCATTCTGCATCATAAAATCTATTGGCTTTTTGAGATATTTTATTATTAGTATAAAACAATGAGTAATGAAGAGGTATTAGACTTGTTCACGTATTTGGCTTTATGATCTGTCACTGCCTGGCTTAGTTTATATAACATTATTATAGGTAACAAATCATAATTTGGGTATTTATTTTGAAGAATACTAAATGAATCAAAAAACTAAAAGAATTTACAGTTCCTCTATTTGCTAAATATTTAAATCTAATTTCTCATATTCCTTAAAAATTAGGCTCTTCTATGAAATAGTGTTCCTTAAAGAAAGTTATTTCCTTCATTTTGCAATTGAAATAATGTGCAATAATTTTGCAACAATATTATGCAGTCTTATCTTCAATGTCTTATCTTTAAAAAGCTAGGTCTACAGTTCTTTTGAGGATCTGCAAAGTTTTAAGAAATATTGCTTTTTAATTTCCCAATGCTCAAAGCAATCAACAAGCCACTGGTTTCCTTAGTATTTGAAATAAACAAACAGACATTACCTGCTCCCCTGGTATGGTTAAAATCACCTTTAATAACTTTGCATGACTTTCCATTACCATTGCATATACCACAATGATCTTCACGAGCCAGAGATCCTAATATACCATCACAGCCAAATTTCTGCAGGAGAAGAAAGTAAAAGTTATTGAGACACAGGCCATGTTTTTCATAAAGCTGTCTTTAGTATCATGCACCTCTCCCTTCTGCAAGATGCCTAGCCAACATGACCCAGCCCTGCTGAGAATGAGGGTTGCACTAGTTCATGGCAGAGATCTGTCCCATAGAGAACTACCCTGTGGTTTTATGTAGATTGCTGCGTTCACTCTTCCAGTGTGGCTGGCTAACTCTACCAGCTGCTCTCCAAGAGAAACACAACCGCATTCCCATCTCCTGGTGGGACCTGTGGCACATCAGACCCCCTGTGCAACACACACACACCACAGGCCTTCCCACTAAGTGAAGGCAATGGTGCCTCTTCTGCTTCCTATTCAAAATGTTGGTGGTTCTTTCCTATGCTGTTAATGTCAGCCTAAGACCTTATTCTGAATAGGGCATAAACAGGTCTAGAATATGTAAATATAAATTGTATCTGTGTTTTGCTAAAAAGCATTCAGTTTAAAACAAATTAAGTTTACTCAAGCATCTCCATATTACTGTTAGACATATTTCTATGAATTAATATCGGGGTAGCTTGACAACAGCAATAAAGTTAACATATGCGGGACTGATATGAAATAAAAATCTTGTAAAGTCTTAACATATATGTGTTCTTGGTGTATGCCTGTATGTCCAGGTTCAAAACAAGTAATTCATACCTGGCATCTACCATCTGCACAGACATCTAGCCCATGCTGGCCACAGGAAGTCCCATCCATCACCTTTTCTGTCAGAAGAACAGGTTGATCCTTTCCAGCCGGTGAACAGAATAAGGCACATGGCTTTTCTGTAGCAGCAATGGATGGAAAAACAAGCAATATTGGAATAAGGGAACTTCAGAAACATAGAATTATCATCTACACTATTGTTAAAACTGATACTTGCTTATGTGTGGCATGCATCTATGTTAGCATAAGAAGCTATCTTAGACACAGGAAAAACAAAAAAGATTTTGATCCATTCCTTAACTGTTTGAAAAGCTTGAGGTTTCTTCTTCCTACAGCATGCTGTTGCTATAAACTTGGCCTACATAGTATTCATGTCATGCTCATTGTTGCAATTAAGAATATACACATTACAGCTGTTGGAATATTTTGGTTGTAATCTATACTTTCATTCTCCTATATTTTTGGCAGATCATAAATATTGGTTAAAAAAGAAGCTTAACACTTTCCAGACTTCCTAGCTATGCAGGTCAAGGAGAAAAAAAATTAAGTAACTGACACACCCTGAGAAGAAAATATATGAATTTACAAATTCCACATTAAAATAAAAAAAAAAGACAACCAAAAAAAAACCCCACAACCTCCCTGGAAACATTATTTCTAACATTTTTACAAAGTTCAAGCAATTTTCTACTAAATTTGTAAAACATTCTGTAAATCATTTCTAATTATAAAAGTGCATACAAATGTAGTAATATCCTGTATGTCCATATGTTTCTAATGGCCTCATTTATAAACAATGAAGTTTGTTTCACCACTGTGGAAGTAATAGCAAATAAAAGAAACTAAGTCTCTTCTCAGTGGCCAACAAAGTACAAAATGACAGGATTTTTTCATATCTTTGTTCGCAAATGAACTGACCCAGAACTTCTTCCTAAATCTGTTGCAGATTTTTGAAAGGATAAAGTCAATCCTGAACCTGAAACTGATTTCACTTGGACACAATCTATGCCACTCTGACTTCATACTGGCTTCTAGATTCCTGGAGTGCATTTTTATTAGTAAATTAAACAGTTCCAGGAAATATTATGGGGCACTGGAATTCTACTGTCCATACAGCTGAACTGTAAAACAGTCTATGCCACATTTTTTTGCATGTGCTAACTAGCACTAGCTCAGTCTAGACTGGAAATTGCCATCTGCAAAGGACTGTTTTCAAAAAAAGTAGTTTTAGCATGCAAAAGAGTAGGAAAGTACAGACAGAGGACTTCTGTGCCAGATGACTTACACAGCAGAGTGGTCTGGGCACATTTAAATTACTAAAATTGACAGAGCCTCAGGGCTAGAGGACCAGTACAAACAGATGTGATCTCTTCTGCCAACATGTGAAGCTAGTCAGACACAAGCCATCTCCAGCTAAAAAGCTGCCTGAGTTTGTGCCCTCCGCATTCCTGTTATACTCCTTAAATAGTAACCTCAAAGTTCCCTGGGGCCTTTAAGCATGTATCAGCATTTTTTAAAGGAATACACGACTGATGACCTAAACATTATTTTAAAGACACTGAACTCAAAAAGACAGCAACTAAACAACACCAGACAACTTCAACAGACTACAGGAGACCTCATACAGTAAGTACTTTGGATATGGTGCACCATTACTGTCCACTAAGAGAGCAAACAATTAAGGATTTGAGAACAATGTATACTGGGATACTGGAACTCTCTGCCTGGTCCACTTTTGTCCCTGAGGGACACCTCAAGATAGCAGGATCACTCAGAACAAAGTTAGATGAAAGCAACCATCCATACTCATTAACATGGCACAGGAGAGTGTCAAGATTTTTTCATCTGAATTAAATCATGTTATATGAAGTCAGACTTAAACATTTCGATCCTTTAGGATATAAATTGTGTGGTCCTCTGCTAAAATGAAATTTAGTAAAACAAACCAAAAGTAATTGACTCGATAAGCACCCATGTAATAGTTGGAGAGAGCTCTTCTTACAATGAAATGAGGTAATATACAAGCCTAATGAAAATAGCATCACAAGTTCCCTTTGGCACCTTGAGAAAAGGCTTAGAAAAAAAGAAAACCACCTTCTTTAGTTAGGCACATATAATATGTTGATAGCAAAATAGTCTACTGTGCTTTCTGATGGTTTCTGATAAATTGTTTCAACAGTTAAAACAATTTATAGTAATGAATTACTTAAAATTTGGTAACACACAGTATTCCTGTGTCATTCAAGGTTTTCTTTACTGTGGGTTGCTACGACTTTGTTAAGTTCTCAAGTCAACTGTTTTCATAACTGATGTCATTTTTTTGTGCTTTTTCCTTTGGTTGTTTTTAATTTAAATAAATGAAAACAAAAATTTACAGAAAATTCAGTGGGGTGGCAATTACTGTTCACATTTCATAGGAATTTGTTTTTTAGTCCCTGTTGTTCTACACCAACATTATTGTTGCAAATAATATAACTCTAATCTTACTATGTTCCCACTTGAGTGTTTTCCTAACGATACGGTATGAAAGCAAGTTTGTTGCATGAAAGCATGCATATAGTATGCCAGGACTTTGCATGCAGTAGCTGTTAGGATTTAAAGAAATCTTATCGAAGTTTACAGCATGTATTACATACAGATTGCTGCCAAAATCAAACCCTGGTATGTGAAATACAGTGTTAAGCTATAAGCTCTCTCCTTCCTCAAAAACAAGAGGCTCACAACATCTGCACTGTCTTTTTGGCTTTGCAGGTAAAAAATATAACTGATGTATGCATGTGTAATGGCGGACCATTACTCTAGAAAGCTGTATTTCTGAGTCACTTCAGACTATAATTCTGATTAAATAGGAAGAAGCTGACTCAATTTTCATTCATTGTTTGTTTGCTTTAGTTTTAACTATATCTCTCTTGATCCACAATATCAACAAGCTACAAGCCATATAAGCAGATGATAAAAACAAGGGAGATGGTTTATACTTACCGTCATCAATGACAGCTTGCCACTGGTGCACGTGCTTCTGATATGAAGTTCTGACACTGAAAGCTTGGCACTGCCAGTCCCTAAAGGCAGGAACACCAGCAGGACAAGAAGGATTTTCACATACCCTATATTGTGTTGTGGGCCCATGACACTCTCCTTCAAGGCCTGAACTAGAAAAGATGGCATAAATACAACCCTTTACTGTTGGCAATATTTTGTCAAATTTACAGTATAGTTTATTTATGCTAGACACAAATTCAAAACACCGGAGTTTTTTTTTTTTGACACTTAGCACCCAGAAATCACCCACAAAAAATCAAAGTCACAGAAAAAAACGTTTGCCTTCTCTTTGCACTGGTTACATTACATATAAGGAGGGATTGGTGCTCAGCCATAATTTACACTTAGCCCCAAGGAAGCACTTGGACTAGTAGGAGTGCAGTAAGGAGAACCTTAGCTGCAGTTTTGATATACTTGAGGTGATTTTCCTCTACCTGGGCTAAGCCTAAGGGGCTACTGAAAGAAAGCAACGCCTGCAGATTTGCTACCTCTCCTTTTTCACTTTTAACAAGTGTAGTGTTACAGGGTTCAGACAAATGCTTTGTTTCTTTTTGGTCACTCCAGTTGTGCTTGCAGGTCCTAATGAACAAATGCAAAAGAAGAGAGAACCGCAAAAACTGGAGCTAATTATTTGGAACCTTGCCCAGAAAAATGAATTAATGAGAGTGAAATTAAGAAATCTGTAAATTCTAGAAATAGCTTTAAGGTGTACGGCTGAAGGAGGTATTTAGATGGCATGAACTATGAAAGCATTCTGCATATCTGAATTTCTGTTAAACTTATGCTTATATGCTTCTGTATAGCCATATCCAACTTTTCGGCAACATTCTTTATGCAAATTTATCTTTTTTAATCCCCCTGTCTATTTTGCCCCAAAATCTGCTATATTGTCTTCCATAATTCTTCATTTCCCCCTTTTGTTGTATTATTATTTTTTTAAAACCATTGACTTGACTTTTATCCACTCTGGTTCAGTCATCCCTATATTTGCCTTCATTACTCTACTCTGTTCTCACTCCTATGCCTACTTTTCTTTTTCACTTGGTGTATAAATGACCCACAAAAATCAAGTTGGTACTGAGTAATTAAAAGGAGAACACCTTTTAGCTGGTCAGTGAGATATATTGAAACAAATTTCATTCAAGTCAAAAGTAAAAATCACTTTATCCCCAATGGCAGAAGGTTTTCATTTTCACAAGATAGGGAATCTAAATTCCATTTCCAGATAGTCTATCTAAATGTCTGAGAAACTGGCAGAAAGATCTCTTTGTAAACGTTTCAATTCCTTAGTTCTCCAGATGAGGCGCAGAAGTCTATCTTTTACAGTTAAAAAACGTAAAGACTAGAATTACACACTGGCGATCTGCAAGTCAGAAATTGTGAATTTAAGTTTCTGTTGCTTCTTCAGGTGAAGCTTAAAAAGAAAGTTTTATTCTTCCATTAATACTATCTAGGCTCTTGACAGAAGCACAAAAGGTGAAAAACAGTGTTGCCACGCGATAAAAAACCTGAAATACCTATTCTTCTAAGTTTTTCAGTATTCATAAAGTATTACTTGCTTAGGTAAAGGCCAACTGTTTCCTCATGGGTTTCTGTACTCATTTAAGTTTCGTTCAGAAATTCTGATGAACGGTAATGGAAACCTGAACTCGTTTTTACCCAGGGCATTTGCGTTGTCGACTGCTGATTCCAGTGTTGCAAGTACGGCTACAAGTGCTCCACGCGCTCCACTCCCCCTCCATGTGCTCCACAAAAGAGGTCCGATTGATACAATCTCCAGCCTTACACCACTAGGGGAAAATTCAGCTCTTACGTAAAAAAATCAAGGCACATGCAAAACAATTCACTTCTCCACAAGCACGTAGGAAGCACAACATAAACATGTGCTTCAACATATAGTTTCATATCAGTCAAATATATTTTTGCCTAGTGTTCTCCAAAACTTTTTTGTCTATCCTAGTAAATGCAGCAGCCAGAGACCTTTCTCTGGTTCAGTGACCAAGAAGCAGATTCAATTCTTGTCCATAACCTCAAAAATAAGTTCATTTCCAATGAAGGATGCCTCCTAGAAAAGGTATCCAGACTATGCTGTCTCCCTTAATTTGAGATTGGGCACTGCCTAAGAAAGCATTTTGGGGTCCAGCCCAAACCTATTGCAGGGATCATCATCCTTCTGAACTGTACAGATGATCACAGCACAGCATCCAGGGCTGTTCTCAGGAGTTGCTTGTTTCAGCATGACAGTTCCCACCAGCAGGAACTTCATTGTCCCTGATTATCCAGTGACAATTTCAATAGAAAAATATATTACATGTAATAGAGAAAATAAGATTTTATTCACAACTTGTATTCAAAGATTAAATGGAAGCTTCAAAAAGCTAGTGTTGAGAAAGTCAAGAGAATTTCTGGCATCTATTTAAATAGTAATAATAAACTCAATGAACTTGCATGCATATGTCATTTCCCAGGACAACTGCGATTTCTCACTCACAAACTATCCCATCACTATTGTTATGCTCTGTAACCTATGTCGATATCTCATATAAATCATCATAAACTCTGCAGAAACTAGTGCTTTACCAAATTAACCAGCTGTCCTGTGTATTATGAAATTGAGGTATTTTCCAACTGTAACAATTCACAATTCTGTGATCCAGCAATTACAAAGCAATGAGGCTATAAGTAGACAAGGAACACTTAAAGTCATTAAGATCAATAATTTAACAGATATTTTTTCATTCCGAACTGTTGGTGAATGACTGTTATCAATGGATTAAGTTCACAAGGAAGTTTCCTATTTACAGCAAAACAAAATGTGTCACTAGTGCAGTCAATAAAGGCTTTTGTTACTTTAGGAACACACTTCTGTAACTTTTAGTCTCTGTGCTAAATCATTATCTGGTAACCTTTTCATCTACAGTCTCAAACTGATCTTCACTGATCAATTGATCTTAATTTTCTCTCTTAAATCATCACATTAAAATGATGGCATAATTATACCACTTTTGAAAAGTCTTCACGGTGGATGGCTTCACCTTTATATTAGATTTACAACCAGAAACTATAAATTTTGTAATGCTCTTGGATGTTTCAAATCAAAAATGTTCATATATATTTAAAGGTATTGCTTCAGATAAAATATGGATTCTTCCACAGACATAGCATCTGCCCTATGTGGATTCTGAGGGATGCTTATAAATCCTTGACTTAAACCCCAACCAAGTTAGACAGGCTATGCAAATGACATTTCCATCACTTCCTAAGATCCCAGGAGGAGCACAAGACGACAATAATTCATCTCCACAATGCCACTAAAAAACCCCAAAGCCAGTGATTTGTGTAACCTAAAGCTCGTCTTGGACAGATAACAAACAAGAAGAATAATTTTTCTCATCCCCTGGGATGTTTTGGTGATGTCTGCTTAGTTTTTTACTGCTATACATAAAGAAGGTATCTCTATAGCCTGGCTCAATGAGCCATTTTAATTATAATCAGTAATTCTGGGTAATCTTCGTAAGAGGTTTTGCTTTCTTATTCCATAGCATGGGCAGCCCAGTCTCAATGTAAAACATGTGATATCAAACAGAAGACATGTCCCTTATTTTCCAGATATTGACTTCAGGCAATATCAACTACAAATTTTATCAAAATTAAAATATTGAAGCAATTGTCATTATTTTCAAGATATGAACAGAAATAAAACCTGGTTTTCCTTTCACATGTAAAATTTTATTTTTTGAACATTTTATCTTAGTTGATTGATTTGATTTTAGGAGAATGATGAGAGTTCTGGTGAATGTAATATGACTCAAAGAGTAAATCACTCCTGTGGGAAATGGCTGTCAGCACAACATCATGAAAATCCCAACACATATGTATGCTCTTTCTCTGTTACCTACTTGAGGTTATTTACATTCATTTACAGATATATACAAAGATTACAGATTAATTGAACTGGAAAACTCTTGAAGGACATTTAATGTAAGTCTGACTTGGGTGACCATTTAATTTGTCTGTGATGGCATACTTTTAATGGCATTTGTCACTCTTTTACATGCACTTGCACTATAAATATTTTTTGATAAAACTTATCCTGTGAAAGGTTTTAACAAAAATCTGTGTCAATTCCTTCAAAGAGACTTTTTCCAAGTCTTGATTCATAGGTGAGAACTCTGTGTCTTTAAAAGCTTAAGTTTCTATTTACAGTTAGAACAGCACCAATTGCATTCTATTCATAAATATGACACAAAAAGAGAAAGATTTTGAAATAAAACAGCATAAATATTAAAACATCTGTCTCTTTGGCTAAGCTTTTTTTTAATTCACTGGTTTTTGGGAAATGTTATTTTTTCACATGTATATTATAAAATACATCACATATAATACATTCAACTATACATAGTTTATTTTTATGATAATTGAGGCAAATAGGAACTTAAAAGAAGTTGAAAGACCAATTAAGTTTGTTTCCTTAACTATTAGATGTTCAGTATGGTTGATAGTGCTTTTCCACCAGAGACATACCTTTCCAGTGTCACAATCTGTTCCATCCATTGGTGGATCCAGTTTAGTTTTGCATTCCTTCTCACCTTCCACCTTACACCACAACCCAGTGCAAATGACATGCTGAAAACCAAACAAAGAATAAGCACAAAATCTACTGTATGCAAAACAACTTTCTGCATGCAGTCCACTAATGTTGTCTAAATTTACTAGTTTGATGGTACTGTAATATGTTTAAAGACACATTAAACACACAAAAAACCCCAAGTGGACAGAGTCTCCTCAGACTTCTACTGATTGTGCTTCTCTAGGACTTCTAGATCCCTCAAGTTTGTGACATCCCAAATGGCTGCTGCTATCACACTTCCAATGATTCATAATTCCTCTACAATTCATTTATTACTCTAGAAAAAAAAATTTCCAAAAGCCATCAAACCTGATGTCCACAAAGAAGACACAAAGTAATCTGAGAAATGAAATATTTTTGCTGGAAAGAAGAGATGGGATATGACAGGGGTGCAAGTCAGCAGTGAATTTTAGAGATGGAAAGAAAAGCTGCTCATTCTATCCCTCAGAAGTATCAGAACAAAAGAGTTTTTGCTTTACTCAAAAGAAAGCACAGCCTTGCAGGATGCTGGCTCACATATCCCCAAATTTCCCTGGCAGCTTTCCCTATTTTTCTCTAAAAAGTCCTCCTTCTCCCATGGTTTTCAGTCATGACTTCATTCTCCTTGCTGTCTGTTCCCCCCCACCCCCATCCCCCTTAACAATAAACCGAGTGGAAGTGAAGAGAGGTCACATGGAGCTGAACTGTGGCTGGAATATTATTGCATAGGCACAGTGATCCTCCTCAATATGTATATTGCCCAAAGAGAAGCAAGAAGGATCAGGAGAGGGGAATGCGTTGCAAGGAGGATAAAAGATAAAGAACAGCTGGGTTTTTTTAAGCCAGAGCTGCCAGAAGACCTGCTTTTTCTGAGTGAAATGATTTGTTATTCCGGTACACCCAGTATGAGTCTCTGTGCCTTTTACACTATGCATGAAAAATGTGTCATAAATCGTATGCTACCTTGAAAAAAAGACTAAAAGCAGACATGTAATTCAACAAAAGATTGTGTCTGAATCAAGAAACAGGGCAGTTCCAGTGGGAATCTTCCCATAAAAATATCCATAGCATCAGCTGTCAAAAAAAGTCAAAGATTGCAGAGGTCTGAAGCATTGTATAGAAACAAAGAGACAGGATGGCAGCAGTCAGACTCACTCCTGATTCATCCTGTAACAGTTTTTGCTGAAGCTGAGCTAACAACACAACAACCAGCTTATGCATGTCTCCAAAAAACAGCTACAGAAGTTCTATCCTGTTCCTGGGTAATCTTAGCAAGCATTTTTCAACTAACAAACTGTAAATTCTGTTCTTGCTCATTGTTTTATAAACAATGTAGATGACGACAATAGTAGATGAGATAGAGTATCAGATGTTCATGACAAAGTGCTTCCATACCGAGTATGAAATGAGAGACATACTGTTGGAACTACTCCTCATTAGCAACCTGCAATGAAGCAGACCCGGACTGATCTGAAAACAAACAGAAATCTGGAGGCCAGTGTCAATGTTACAGTCACTCCAAAATCAGGGCACAGACTTCTACACCAGGATTTTACTCCTCTGGGGAGAAACTTTCCTCAGTCAAAATCAGGATAGCTAAGCTAACATTCACAAAGGTTTACTAATTCTCTATGATAAGTACAGTTCAACAACCATTACAGCTTCCAAGGTGAGCCAAGGGAAGGAATAGATATCAGAGATTAAAAACTCAAAATTGTGATATTAGACTATCCACAATTTGTAAAATATTTCTCTGCATGGACACTGGAAAAGAAAATATTGCGAAGCACACACAAAGGACTTTTTTTTTTTTTGAAAGAATGCATTAGTCACAAGTTTTTAACAGCAAAAGCTTGTAAAATAAAACATGAAAGTCACAATGTACTATAGAAGTAGCAGAGGTCACTTCAGCTTTGGAGTTATGTGGGGGTTTTGTGTCTGTTTGGGGTTTTTTAATTAAAATAGTGAGGCAGGTCTATGTGAATCAGAAGGATGCATTTCCAATCATACAAGCATATGGAAAGAAAGTTCAGTTGAGAGGAATGACCAGAGACAAAAAGGGAATTTTAGAACAGTATTTGTGTGAAGTCAAGATTGTTTAAAATGTGGTGGTTGAGATGAGGACAGGTATTTCACCAGGACTATAGTATTTCCATTACTTTTGTCCTTTTCATTGTGATCTTTCCCTGAAATGCCTTAAAAATCACCATGAAATATAACCAGTCTCCTACTTCTTTGCAAAGATCACAGCTGTGTTATGACAAGAACTGTTTTAGTGGAGCTGACCAGATAGCATTCACATCCTGGACTTTAATCTTAAAAGCCAATATTTAATAGTTCAACAATTGCATTAAATTGTCAAGTTTTACAATCCCATTTAATCACCAAGAACTACTTCTGGGCCATGATCTCACTATCTGTTATGTGAAACAACGTTAGGATCTAATTGATTCTTGCATGAGACATCATGGGCATAAAAGCAAACTTGGCTCCCTTACAAGGTAAGCATGGAGACATGGTATAAATCTTGAACCTGGAGATCCACTTACGCTTTTCTAGGGTCTAAAATTTTTGCTCAGGATATGAAAAAAAAGTCTTTGAAATAAAGATGAAAAGGAAAAAATAAAGTCTGGACACCATTTATGAAAGGGGAGTGGGAGGGCCTCACTTAGGAAAATACAGGAGTTCCCAGTGGTTCTTTCAGTTCTTTGCTTGATTCAATAAATTAAATTATAAACAGGAATTCTTGTTAGCAAGGGAATATCATTAGTATCAGTAGTATTTCTCAGAGGTTGCCATGTAGTGTGACTGTAAAGTGCAGTCTGAAAGTGCTCCTCAGGACTAACAATTGTAGAAAATTACACCTCAGCACAAGTGCACTATTGATTGTACTGACTGTAGAATTAAGAAGATTTTTTTTCATCATTATTCCATTGTTTTCTTAGTCAAATGCTCTTATATATGAAACATAGTTGTTAATGTAGAAGACTGTATGGAACTCTGTTCATTAAATAATCTTCCAGTCTCAAAAATCTTAAGATTGTGACATAGTTCATAATTTATCTTTTACACAGTTGTACTGAAGTGCATGAACTGTTCAGCAACTAGAACATGTCCAAAAAATCCTGGGCTATGAATTGTTGGATTTACTGACATTTAAATGAACCTTTGAGGAGTGTGTTTCTCTCATTTCCTGGCTTGTGGACAACAACTATAACCATAATAAACTGCCAGTTACTGGCAGAGTAGGAGACACTATACAGAGATTAAAGGAAGTGGTCTGGATATCACAGAATATTCAATGGTTGCCTGTGCATAATTAAATAATTACTGTAATAAATTGATACAATGAACACAGGCCTTTTTTATTGTCTTGCATCATTACTATATTCTTCACAGCAAACCCACATTATACTTGGATTTAAATCGAAATGGTATATGGATACCAATATTTAAAAGGAAAGTTCTGACAATTTTACTGTAAATATAAATATTCAATATAAATATAAAACAATGATCCAGTAAGTAGGAAAGAGCAGAAGAATTTATTTAGCTTAAAATAAGTGATTTAGCTGAAAGGTATCCTCTTACACATAGAATGTCAGAAGAGGGGAACACAACTGAAGATGACTAGAAATGGACAAACAGATACGAGTACCTAGAAACTAAGTAATCTCTCTGCAAACAGTTGAACACTACCTGGGAATATTCACTGAATTTCATTTCCTAATATTTCTAAAATAATAATGTAAACCAAAGAAACCTCAGAGTCAGGAAGTCAAAAGAAGAATATTCACAGCCATCTATGAAAAAAACACAACAAGCACAGAATGACTTCTGTAATTCTGTGATTCTGTGACTTGACTATCTGAATTTAAATATCTGAAGTAGAACAAAACACAAAGGTAATAAGAAAGGGATTTATCCAGACAAACGAAAAGCATACAAAGCTATTACGCAACAGCAAGTCTTGTCTCAGCAAAATATTTGCCTCTTTCTTCAATTACTTTAGAGAATCTTTAATCACTAAAGAAGACCTACAAGAAATACTAAATACTTGGCCATTTTCTTGCTCAAAATAGGCTTCTAGAGAACGAAAAACAGAAATCACATCCTTCAATTGAAAACAATGTACGAAAAAGCAAGAAACAGGTTGAAATTAATGAAAAAAGCCCTTGGAAGTAATGAAGAACATTTGTAGAATTGTGACATTGAGTTTTACTGCTGGTGTCCCGAGAGAAAATGTTTTTGATAAGACAGCTAAAACAAAATCCAGAAACCATGGCCTTTTTTTTTTCTCTTTAAGTCTACCACTCTCAGCATGCCTTAGTTGTCCATGTACTGTAATGTTTCCTTTGAAAGTCTTTTAGATAAAGATTAGTCTCAGCAAAAGTCTCTGAAGAAACAGTACTGCATCCAAACTGAAAACAGGAAGAGAACTGAAGAACTAAAGGAGAAAGGAATTATGTTTTCCAATTTAGTACTTGTAACCTTTTCAGGCTATCTGCCCGCTAATTCTGATGGAATTTTATTTCACAGTTCCCCTAGTCCCTGCTCTATCAATCCATACTCCAAGCTCTTTATATATTTGTATATAGTCTTCCCATCTTGTCTTGGTGAGTGTCTTAAGGGCATCCAACATGTTTAGTCTTTCCTGTTGATGTTAAAAAAGGTTGACTTTTCTCTGCAAAAACTATTCTTAAACTGCTTCCTCAATCAGATGTCTACTAGTATTAGTTCATAAATTTAGGAAGACCTGTTCAGTTTTGCTAACCTGTCTTTTTAAGTTTAATATATAGTGACACTGCTACACACTGGCATGAAGCCACGTCAGCAAACTGGCTTAAGTACTGGAACTCCTCTTGTCATGGCACTGTACAGCTCTACCTGGACTCACAGGGGCCTCAAGGGAGGTGCAGAGAGCCCAGCTAACACCACTATTACTCCTCACAGTGTGCACAAGCACAGCATAATCTTCTAAAGGTCAGAAATGGCCAGTCAATACCCAAACCATAATAAAACGGAACCCAAGTAATACATTGCAAATATTCCACTTGATGCAACAAGGTGTCTTAACACTAGGACATCTTTTGTTTCTAAAGTGCAAGGAAAGTATCAATAAAACATGTTTCAGGATATCCAGAGACCCAAAGCAAGACTTACAAGATAAACAAATGAAAATGTGCATATTAATTTTTGGAAAGCAAGTGTAAAATTCTTACTTCAAAGGTGCTACATTCTCTATCAAACACACATACAAAAGCTATTCTTACACAAAAATTGGATGGTTGATGTATTTTCTGAAGTACAGACACGGCCTTACCTGCATTTCTTGGCAAAAGGAAGCAGTTGGTCCAAAAAGAATCTGACACTGCTCATCTGCAGTGTATGTCATCCCCGGGAGCTTAGAGGGAATAATCACAGAATTGAGGCTCTGAGGATTCGTCTGTACCAGACAGTTACTGGCCTTTGACCTGGTAATATGCAGAGATTCATATGCTGAGCAATCCGAGAGTCTGATTGCCACACCAACTTAAACTTGCATACAACATTTGAAATACGTGGACAACTACAATTTTTTTATTCATCAGCATTGGGCTGCTGCTCATGTTTAAACTGATATGGCCCACTTGTTATAAGTTAATGTGTTCTGTTGAACATTTGCAGAAAGATAATACAATTTATCAGCATTTCAGAAAAGTACTGCCCAACATTTTAGCATAATTTACTTAATGGATTAAGGTTGTGGTAGCCAAACATTTCAGTACACAGCATATTTATATATTGTAAACACAGTGACATATATAGAATGTGTATGTAAGTATATAAAAGTATAATCATATACTTTAAGACATGAAAATATAAAAATCCATATAAATGCTGAAAACAGATTTTAATAAATGTAATATTAGATTGTGATGATTTTAAATATTTTGATGGATTTTGCAAAACAAATCTCCCACAGAAGTAAAAAATATTGAAAACATTATTTCAGTATATTAATTGCGACTATTTGTAAATGACATACAGTAAGAGTTCTTTTCTTGAATTATATACCTGAGAAATCTTTCCAGATCTTCCCTGCTGCACTGAGACCACGAAACATCCCCAAGATTCTGTCCTTTAATCCACTCCCCAGACATGATATGGACACCATCTGCACAGGATGGGTGGTCATTGTCGTGGTTTATCCCCATGCTGAATTTTGAAGTTGTTAAAAATAAAACAAAGCACAACAAAATAACAGGTTGTTTTCAAAATTTTTTAAAGTTAAAACTCTTGCAAAGGGCTGTAAAAAGCTCATATATATTACGTGTAGGAACTCTCTATTGATTATTTTTTCCGTGCTATATTTTGTTGAAGTGCATGGAACCATGTGGAGAGGCCAATTCTGTAATTAAAGATGCAAGTGGAGCTGCATTTATTTGATGAGAAATATTGCATTCTAATTGTATTTTCATTTGCACTCTAATCATGCACTTCAAAACATATTTTGGACAACTTTTTGGATTTTCAGAACTGCACAACTACTGCAAGTTTAATGAATACTACCTCTCTTGTAAACAGGCAACAAAAATACTAAAAATTTATTTTTTAAGACTAGTGTATATTTTGGCAGTGATTTTATCTTCATTCTATATGGAACTGATTGGTTGAAATTTTATAGAACAGCAAAATTATTACTCCTTTAATGTGTAATTATTGTCTCTAAAGAAAAAACACCTAAATGTGTTTTCCATCTCTTGTTAAAAGTAACACAGATGAAGAAATTAAATAGATTTTGATTTTAAAGATGTAGCATCCCTATGCCTCCCAGTGAGTTCTCACACTCAATGCACTGCAGTGAAAAATTCCACTAAATATCTGCATGAAACTGCTGTTTTAACCAAAGACTCCCCGTCACTCTCATTCATAATTAGCAAACAGAGAGGAAGAAGATACACTTAAATAAGATTTTCAAAATTAGCTAAGTGGATCATTCTTGACTTGTATTTCAAGAAATAAATACACTCAACTCTTTTTGAAGATTTACAAATGAGTATGAGATTACTCTCCAGAGTACTGGATTTAAAATAGTGCTGGAATTTTGTAGCACTAGTCTGCCCTGCAGAAAAGCAAAGCCTCGGGCTTAATAAAACTCTATGCCTTGTATTGATTCTTTCGCTTACAGACTGCAAAAACAGAGTAAGTTTGCTGTGTCTGTAGAAAAACTGGAGTACATCATGCTTCTCTTTATTTCACCACACCACAGTGGCAAATGGCAAAAAAGGCCTGTCTCCCAACGCTTTTATTCTCCACTCCATCCCAAAATCCATTCATGACTAGACCAAATTTTATAAAAATTTGCAACTCACTTTACTTTGTGTTTACCAGTGAAATGAATTGAAATATCACACAGCACTTCACCTTGCCTGTAGAAGTGCTCTGTGTCTTACACTGATGTGTACACCCCACAGTCAGGAGCTCTGGAACAGTGGCCTCCGCATAAATTGGATATTTTGCTATCTGTAAACAGTATAACTGAGGCAAGCAAATCTGTCTGACTCTCATCTTAGCCTCTGTCTTTTCCTGACCTGCCTGAATGGGACAAAACAACTACAATGAAGTGCCTCTGCACTTGCTTGGCATTGTTCTTGCATGCCTCACATGCAGAATTTGAGATGTCTGTATCTCCAGAGTTATTTACACCCGTAGGAATTATGGAGGAAGACACAGAAAATCTAATGATACTTCACCTTGTGGACATAAGAAATAAAATTTGCTTATAGCTCTTTGAGTTATATGCTTCCTTAATGCAAAAGTACTCATTTAAAAGCACTCATTTGTCAGTATCATACACACTGTAGGATTTAAACTAAAACATTTACAACACAAAATCTTGACAAAATTTATTATACAATTGATGTCTCCCAGTTATGCAGAGTGGAATTAACACATTTATATGTTGTTTAAAACATTTTTAAAAATGAAAATTACGAAAACCCTGTAATTTCTAATTGTTTCCCTTCACCGTGAAGAGCAATTCTTGAAGCTAGACTTCACAAAATAGTCTTTCTCTGAAGTCATCCAGAAAAATGTGTGCTGAGCTGAATCACGCTCTTGACTGTTTCAAAAAACAATAGCCACCATTGCATACATATATCAGTGTACCACTTTTTCCAGTCTACTACCACAGATGCATTTTGTAAAGTCTATTAGCAAAAGAATTCTGAAGAAAACATTGTACTTTAAAGTAAGAAGTAGTAAAAACTGTTGGACTTATAACAGCTGTGTATATCAACTATTTAAGCACTAATAAAAGACCTAATTCTGATAATCATCCAATACTTTAGCTGCCCATACTTTTGTAACACTTCTATTCTGCTTTGACATTCAACTGTAGTTCAAGCTATCTGTACTAATCCAATGGAATTCATTCCTCAATTCTCTTCCACCTCCAAATTAAGTATACAGAAAAAAATCCAGAAAACAGTAAAGACAAGTATTGAAGCCTTTGCCTACCTGAATGAATAGGCATATAAAAATGCCTATTCAAAAGGCAAATACAGGTTGTATGTTAACATCAATTAACTACATCATGACACAGTATCTGAGAAGCACGCTAAAGAAGCAACAGCTCTCAAACATTCGCAGAAATGTTTTCTTCAGTAAGTGCTTTTGATCTCTTCTGTGGAATGGTAGCAGCTGCATATTTTTATCTGACCTAGTATCAATTACAAGACCACATAAAAGTCAAAGTGCAGCAGAACTGACATCTGATTTCATTCCTCTCATTACATTATGTGTGTGGTGAAAAAAAGAAGCTGAACAGTCATTGCTACCTTTTCACTTACAAGAGAGTGAATAATGTAAGCATGTATACCTACTTCTCCATTAACAATCAAGAATATAACAATATTCAGTGCTTGCAGTGGTGGTCATGATGTTTTCTGGCCTCCCTTGCTGCACATGACCGTATCCTTTCACTAATACAAAGGTACCACAGGAGCTGTGTCTGTGTAAGGTGCTGTTCTGTCTCTTCCTACAGAATGTACTGTGCACTTAGCACATTGCCCCCACTCCCCTCTCCCAGTGAGCTGTGAGCATTCAACCTCATACATGAGTAAAGCAACACCACGTGCATGCAGGAGGAAGAAAAAGGAGCCTGAGATTATAGGATAACTTTGTAATAGCCTGAAAAAACACAATTAACAAAGAAGATAGTGCTGTACTTTAATTAGTACATCATGTCTATATATAGAAATAAATTCTATTTTTAAAAACAGAAGTGTTATTTATTCAGCATTACATAAAAGTGCTCTACCCATTCTGGCTAAGGGCTATATATAGCAGATAAAATACGCAAGTAGAAACATTCTATAGAATGTTTCTACTAAGTAAAATATTAGCAACATTTAAGTTTGCACTATGCAATTAAACTGTATTTTAATAATCTCAGTTTAAAAGTATTTTGGCAAAGAGCTTTGATCCAATAAACTCTCCTAACAGTATCAGTCAAATCCACTGAAAAAATATTTTAATCTAAAAATCCCTCTAAAACTTGTTTAAAAGATTATTTATGTTTTTAGTGATATCATGTATAAAGTTGGAATCATTTTTCCTAAATCTTTAGTAAGTAAGTAGAAAGAATACAAAGAAAGAAACATCATTAAATTCTCTATGTTTAGAAATCCAAATTAACAGCTCAGGCCACTGAAAGTAGAAGAAAACTATCAGTTCAATATTTCAGTTAAAAAGCAACTCTTTTACAATTAACTACTGCAATGATGTCTGTACAGCTTGAATGAAATAGACAACAGCATCTCTCATGTCATTTTAGGGAATAGGTTATATTCTTGCATTCAAAATGCATTCCAGTGTCAACATACTGAACAAGTACCAAGCATTATAACTAAACTTGACCTTATTATAGTGGAGTATTACAAAATCAAAGCTCTTTTAAGCCTCAACAGAGGATCCTCAGTCATTATTCTATATTTAAATAAGCTAAATAAGGTTATGCATACACCTTGAAAGAATTAGGACTGCATTGCTATTTTATATTTCTCCTCAATGTAAGACATCAAAATTCTTCGACATGTTCTACTTTCATGACAACATGAATTTGCTCAGTGACCCCACATGCTTCCAGGTGAAAGCTTTTTATTATTTATTCATTATTTTATTTGTGCTTTGCAAATGGCAGATGATGGTTCTCACCATCCTATTACACTTAAAATGCAAGTAGTGCAGCTGAACAAGAATGATGCTATCAAACCAGAAACAGGCTAAGAAGGGACAAAGATCAAATACTATCAAAAACTTAATATAGGAGCAATTAATTAGGTCAGCTCAGACAGATGTGGAGAATTACTTTACGCTTATCTGTAAACAAAAAATGAGAGAATTTAAAAAATTAAATAGAACTACTACTGGTCAGATTTTTACAGTCACTAACAGTGAGACAGATTAGAAAGCAAGAGATGGATTAAGAAAAGCGCAAGAGCAAGTGGTCAAGGAACCAGCACTAGAATAGTCACTATAATAAATAGATTCCCAAATACTAAAAGAGCTACTTATTCCAAGTCATATATAGAACAATGAGCATAAACTGCAGATCAAGTATAATTCTATTAGTATAAGCTGAGGACAGACTGAATATTACCAGAAAACTTTCCCTTTGTGAAGGAGAAGGTGAATCTCCGAATGCAGTAGCCAGTTTATATCTGTGATGTGTGATGGGATCATGGTGCCATCTGATCTGTTTAAAAATTCCTATCAGTGGAAGTGATTACTACACAGTATTTGTAAATTTATTACAATTTTTATCCTACATATTTTTTTCCATTTTGTGAAATAAATCACAAATATAACGAATTCCATTACTTTGAAAATAAAAATTACTTTAAAAAGTATTATTAATAACAAAGTATTATCTTCCTTATTATTTCCACTGCTTTCTTTTTTGTCATCATTTTGTGCAATAGTATGTTAGAATGATCAAAAATTGTTGAACTATGGACCCAGAAATTACAAGGTTTAAAAGCTTACATGGCAGTTAATAGTACAATGATTTTCACATTGATTTTTCTAATCTGAAATTTTGCAGTATCATAAGATGTATTTGATAAACGAAAACAACACTCCTTATGTGACTAAAAGAGACAGGGAGACAGAAGACATACTATTTTCTCAGTACTTTTATTGTTTTTCAACAAAGTGTTTTATCACAGTGCTATCTTTATAGAGAAAAATATATAAAAAGACCAAATTAGCTGCAGGTTTTTATAAGCTTTTTATATGTTGGTTTGGTTTTTTTTAAATTTTTTAAAAGTTTTTTTGTTTGTTTTTTTTTTTAATCCCAGTTAGTGAAATATTAACTGTTGTATGATTTTTTGTATGTCCTTTAAAACATATGAGGGTTTCACAGATCATTGAATAAATGGGATAAGACACATTTCAATCTGTAAATTAATTATTTAGCCAAAACTGAAAGGCAATTGACCCAACTACAGAAAAACTATGATGGTAAAAGGAAAAACATGATTTCTTTTGGAAAGAATTTATCTTCAAAGGAAAATCTACTGAATGAGGAAATCTCAATCTTCTTGTTAATAATTAGATGATCTGAAAAATTAAAAATAAATAACGATATGCAATTATTACTTCTCTTTTATGAATCATTACTCATTCTCCACAATGAATTGGCAATTCAGATTACATTTTCAGTGTTAATTGGATAATAGTACAACATGCATATTAGTATAGGGATACTAACATACACTGGACACCGACTTTGCAGCTTTTTCTGAACAGCTGCTTTCTTCTCTATATCTCCAGTACTTCTACCACCATGCTCTGTGATGCTGGATCTAGACAAAAATGCCATGGTCCTTTGACTGAAGTATATAAATAACTTAAGCTTCGCTGTGACAGATGTATTTAGCATCATAACACAAAAATATAAATTGCCCCTTGCTGAAAGTTTTTTACAGAAATCATATTATACGGGAAAAGTATTTGCTTCTGGCAAATATGACACCCATGCCACATTCTTGAGCTATTACATACTCGGTGAAGAACTACAAAAACCAGTTTTCTTATTAACAAAAACCACTGACATTGATCTTTTGCCGCCTTTTTCACAGCTCTTTTAAAAGTATCAGACTATAAGTTAAGCCTTTGCATCCTGTAGGATGTTGTACAGTTACTAACTGTTTAGTTTACAAATGTTATCCTAAGGAAAATCTAACACAAACCCATCCTGGAGCAGTATAGCCTGGCAGAAACGCGACCCTTAACACCTTGCTAGAGAAAGAGTTGACAAATCTAAATTTGAAGTAAGAAAATCACCACATCTTTCAAAGTTACTAAAATGCTGATGCAGTGCTTCTTCCCTGTCTCAGTGCTTCATCTCTTCCTGAGCAGTTTCTTTCTTCTGCTGTCTTGCTACCAGCAAAAGGCTCACGATGCTTTATTTGTGCCTGGCATTGCAGTGATGTGTTGTGATGAACAAAGATCTTTCCATGACTAGAACCGGACTAACAAAACTAATTTTCTTTTTTCATGGTTTTTAATACCAGATAAGTTTTGAGTAAGAGTAAACAGAAATGCAAAGTATGTAACAGACTGCATTATTTTCTGCCATCTGTAATCTTAAGTGTATTTTGGTGTACGATTTTCAGGCCACTGAAGTTTGGAATGATACATCCATGTGCCCAGTAAGACACTAAGCTGATTTAAGTAGCCTAAGTATATGACTGTGGAACACAGATGTCTACTTTGATATGGATGCAGAACAAGAGATTATAAATTTTTAAAGAACTTAGCCACTAAACCACGAAAAATTAACATAATCTAGTTTTCAATGACTGATTACACAGACAGAGCTCAAAAATCAATTGTTGACTTAATTTAAATATCATCTGCATTCAGATACACAAGGCTAGAAGAAAGACATTTCATATTGCAAAGTCAGGTTTAGTCTGCCATTGTATTTCATTGACAATATGTCTGTTTTATTTGGAAGAACTAAAACACCAACAACACAATGCTTAATAAACATCCATGTATCAGAAGTATACAATATCAGGGTCTCTTCTCCCACGCAACTAACAACAGGACAAGAGGACATGACTTACAGATGTGGGGAGTTCAGGTTGGATATCAGGAAAAAATTCTTCCATTACAGGGTGGCTAAGCATCAGAACTTTACATTCATCAATACAATGACAACTGGTAATGTCTTTGTATATGGTCTCAGAAAACAAAAATCAACAGCATCTATATTGCGTAAGTTTTGAATCTATTTGTATGATAACTTACGGGCAAGAATAAGATTTGTGGTAGAGAAGGGGAAAAAATATGATTTTTTTCTTGATCCTTCGAGAAGCAAAAGTCTTTGAGAAAGCTTTTGCTTCCACACTACTGAACTAGACTCTTCACAAGAGCAACTACAATGGTTAAAGATATTACACACACAAAAAACAAGGTAGTAGCTAAATTACTTCAAGATTCAAAAAGAGACAGTGAAAATTTTCTACAAAAGGTGATGTGTTGAAAGAAGAACAATTTATGACTGGTCTGTATGGTGAGCATTTAATCTCTGTTTCTGAGGCAGTTAAGAATGAGCAAGACAAATCTCTGTGAGAGATACTCTAGATACATTTGAATCTGCTGAAGTCCTTTCCAAGAGGATCTACATTCAAATGTTTGTCTTCAAATATTTTTATATTGTCTCTTCACAAAGGTTCAGCCACTTCTAGTGTCTTCTTTGCAATTGCCAGGGCCTGGCTGGCAAACAGAGACAGTCAGAAAAAACAAATGTCTCTAAAATACCACCTTACACTCTTTCGTGCAAGACCACTATTTCCAATTGTGACAGTTAAGGACTCTGACTTCATAATGAAGCAGGGATCAAGGTGAATGCCTTTCTGCCTCTGCATCTTTTACACTGGAATACGCTCCTCTTTTCTTTTCCCTCTCCTCTCCTCTCCTCTCCTCTCCTCTCCTCTCCTCTCCTCTCCTCTCCTCTCCTCTCCTCTCCTCTCCTCTCCTCTCCTCTCCTCTCCTCTCCTCTCCTCTCATCTCCTCTCCTCTCCTCTCCTCTCCTCTCCTCTCCTCTCCTCTCCTCTCCTCTCCTCTCCTCTCCTCTCCTCTCCTCTCCTCTCCTCTTCTTCTTTCCTCTTCTTCTTTTTTCGTTGCAGCAGCTGCTCATATATCTCTGGCTACCTATTCTTTCATTTTTGTGGTAGTCCTTCTGTTTACTATGTGGTTTGTTACTAGCCTTCATGAATTCAGCTTTCTTGAAGAAATGTGTGGTTCAATCAACATCCTGTCTTTTGTAATGACACAAGATTTGAATTATTCTTTATTTCCACTTTTTAAAAATATCTATTACATTATCCACAAAGAACTGTGAGGATGTCTCTAAGGACATCCAAATGCCATTACTACTGTGAGAACATGATGGCTGGGATACCATCATGTTTGTTTTTCCAAATTTATTTTAATTAGTAAGAAAGGATTTGAAAGCTCTGAAAATTTCATATGTAGCCTTGTAACTTTTCTTCCCCCAGGATTTATATATTAGCAATTTAAGTTTTATGTTCCTGCAAAATCCTTTCTCTTTCAAAGTCCAACAGCAATGCAGAGCCATGAAGATATTTCAAGTTCACAAAGAAATGTAACACAGGTTATAGAGCCTGGTCTGTGCTGCAGTCTTGGAAGGACTGCTAGCAGCACCAGTGAGCTTCTCTGTCTGCCTTTGTTTCATGTGCTACTGGGCATCCAGAAGACCTTAGGATGTCAAAGATAGGTTTGACTGTCTGCTGCAAGACAAAAACCTTACAACTATGTACCTACATAAACTTTTTAAGATCAGTAACCCACATTCTCAAATTTGCTATTGCACAACCAACACATCACCTGTAACTTTGCAAGAATTTAATGTATCACCATTTTACAGCATAAGATGTTACATTTCTTGTTGATCAAGATGCCTCTTTTTTCAAATGCAGTGGTTCTGCTGTCAAGGTCTCAAATCTCTAAAAATATGCTTAGTGTATTGACCATAAAGCAGTACTTATATCTGCTATTATCATACCTGTCTCAAGCAATTTTCCAATTTACCCCACCAGTGAACTTATCTGCAGATCATATTCAGTGATTGTTTCTTTCCCCTTACACTTGGAACAGAAAATAAGTCTTCCTCTACCCATTCCCTCTTTTAATACCAGCAAACACTACAGCGAAAAATAGAAATAGAATGGTATGTAGCTACCAAGCACAAATAATATTCCTTTTTAAGCCTTTCTTTTATTGCAACTATCACACAAGCAGGCTGGCTTACATCAACCAGAATTTGCTTTTTGTAGTTATGAAAATGAAAAAAAAAAAAAGAAAACCAGGAAAGATCAATTTCATGCAGCAACTTATACTTGTGTCAATCTTTACACAATTGCTCTGTATTTGCTTATTTTGTATCCAGGAAAAAAAATCAATACAAATATTTTAAATTCCATCCTTTTGTTTCAACTAACTTCATGTTTCAACTTTTGATGCTAGGATCTCCATTCTCAGAAAGCTTTGTAGAAAATTTAAAGCAAGTCACTTTTAATTCAGTATTTGTCCTAAGATACCTAACCACACATTTAACAGAACATCCCTCTCTGTTGTCCTTCTGAAACTGACATTATAATACAAATACACAGATACCTGGCACAGACACTGCAGACAAAAATGATAGATAAATACATACCTCCCTTTTGTTTCAGTTAGAAGTAAGACCTTTTCTATTTCTTTTTCTTTACAAGTAGTGAAGCCAAGAATGAAATTATTTTATTAACAGATTTTATTATTGCAAAAAGAGTATTTTTCCCTTTGGGTTAAAATATTTGACACTGAATGAATAAAAAACATGCAGCCCAATTGTGAAGGACAGTTTCCTTCACCTTCATTTTGCCATCCTTCCCTTATTCTGAGAAGAAAAACAGTATTAATATTGCAATGACCAATGACTTATCTATACTTTAATGGGATCTATCCTGAGAAAGCCAAATTAAATAAGAGTTCTTCCAACTTATGATCTCATTAAAATGTTTGTTGGCAGCAATTGTTAGAGTTGGATCTGTTACACAATACCATATTCAGAGAAGAAAAAACATCTTGGGGTACCCTTTTTTCCTCTAGACAATGGCAGTCTTTCCAGTTAATCTATTTATTTTGTAGCTATAAAGATTTTTATATTACTTCAAGTTGCAAATATTTTCTTAAGCTATATACTACATAAAGATACATGTTGTTACTATTATTATTAACAGAAACACCATTTTCCAAATTTTTCATTTCATTTAAATCCCCTCCATATAGAAAAAAAGAAAAAAAGTGAAGCACACAATCAGATTAGTCAAATTGTGCTAGTATTACGTGCAAACGAATACTAGGATTTAATATCTACATACTTACTTGTGACCCATTTCATGGGCAATTGTAAAAGCGAGATTCAGACCATTGTCCTCTGCAATTATACATTTTCGTTTTTCACTGCACATTCCACTCAGGTATGCTATACCTAGGAAACACAACCACCACATTCAATTATTTGTAGTTATTACTAACTTTACATATTACGGCATAATTAGACCCAAACAAGACTGAAACCTTGTTGTGGTCAGAGCCATCCTAGTATCTAAAGAGCTATCTGACAAAGGTTTACTTACTCATTTTGCAACCAGTGGTTATATTACCTCACAGTAATGATTACACGGACTGCAAGTACAGGAAATGCATTCCTTAAAAGCATTGCTCAATACCTTAATGAGATGTGATAGAACACATGTATGAATGTCAGTACTGCTGTAAAAGAAAATAGATGTCTACAACAATAGGGCACAAGTTTGAACAGGTGCTTCCTCTGGCAGACTTAGAAGAACAGAGTGTGAAGCACAGAGCTGTGTCCCTACATTTACCACTGCTAAGTACTGATAAAGCGTTCAGCATGTTAGTGGTTTTAAAAATGTTTAGAAGAGTCAGATGTCCCAGGAGGAGACTGCAGCCTGTCAAACATATTTATTGTAGAGCCTATAATGCCTCTACTACATAATAACTTAGCTTCCAAAAAACCCAATGAAGTCTCAACGGCAGGGTTTTGAGTTCAAGTTCAGCTTTCAAAAGTAGAGTGTCTGTAACTGCAAAAGCTTGAGAAACACACAGCTTAATTTGGGTTTCAGACCACAAACACATTAAGCAGGGACAATTGTCATGCCATGTCGTTTGAAAATTTGGAGTAAGCAACCAAAACACTGTTTCAAGCGCTTGGCCTTCTTCCCAGGAACTTCCTTTCAGTGGAATGGAGCCCTCCAGTTCAGCATGTTTGCTGCATATTTGCATGTAACGATCAAATTTGAAATGTTTGGGATTTGAATATTTGAAATAATAATTTAAATTTAGTCATAATTATCATTCCAAGTTAATAAGATAAGTCATTCTTCTTACAGTCCAAATATTTGTCAGTCTGCGCGCACAACACCTCACCCACAAGTAATAACCCCATCATTATTCTGGCCGTGTTGCCCTCAAAAGAACTGGCTGAAAGCTTTTGGACACAGAACTTTTGACAAAAAAATGTTGTCCAGGACTGAACAAAACAATGACAAATTACATTTGAGTAAGGCAGATTATTTCAACTTTTACTAATTGTTTCCAAAACAGGGAATAGCCATCTGGGATACAAAAATAAAGCAAAACCTGGTCAAGGAAAAAAAAAATGCAGTCCTTCAAATGAGACCTTATGCTAAATGTAGGTATCACCTACACAAACTTGCATAAAAATAAGAGAAGAAATGCTCTGAAATGTAATGTTTTATTTCAAAAATGTTATGCTCCAATGGCTAAATAATAACAAGAATATTTTTAAAATCATTTTGTGCCTTGTAGTTTTACAATTGTATGCATCTTCTTTTAAGATTTGATGACCAAACTGGAAAAGATAGACAGACTTAATGCTGGAGCTTGAAGTAGTACAGCTGGTAACAATACCAGAAGAAGTGAAATCAGGGTCCTGACTTCAGCCATCATCAGTGAACTTAAGAAGTGCTCCAACAAAACAGAAAAATCACTCTTGCCATAGACAAAATCCAGTACTGCATTTTGAAGTGCTGGAAGCAATCCTTTACTATAATGCAAAACATTCCAAAATACCTTTCTTGCTGAGCCAGTTTTGCCTGTGATAGAGTTAACTGCCTTCACAGCAGCTGGTAAGGAACTATGTTTTGGGTTTGTCCGAAAACAGTGCGGATAACACAGGGAGGTGCTACTTGCTACTCAGCAGGGGTTACACAGATTTCAAGGCCTTTCCTCCTCCTCACACTATCCCACCAGGACAGCTGGGGCTGGGCAAGACACTGGGAGAGGGCATGGCCAGCACAGATGACCCCAGCTGAGCAGGATATTCCACACCATGCAGTGCTGTGCTCAGCAAACACACTAGGGAGGTGGCTGCCAGGGCGCTGATGCTCAGGGACTGGCCAGGCTTTGGTTGGTTGCTGATGAGCAATTGTTTTCAGCAGTATCATTTGTCTTTCTCAGCTTTTACTTATCTCTGTTGTTTTCCTTTTCATTATTATTGCTAGCATTATTACTGTTATTTTTATTTCAATTAGTAAACTATTTTTATCGGGACCCATTGATTTTCTCACTCTTATCCTTGCAATTCTCTCCTCCCATTTCACTTGTGGGTAGAGAGCAAGCAGCTGTGTGGTGTTTAGTTGCCATCTGGAGCTCAGTCATGACAGTGTTGATGGCTATTCTCAGCTGGATAAAACTTACTTGCTGGGATCGCCAGAGAGAGCATTCCCAAACTTCCCTCTTCTGTATGATGCTCAGTACTAACAGAAAACTGTATGATAATCTCTAGTTTTCTGAAGGGAAAAGTAGTCCCCTAACCTTCTGACCTCTAAAATGGCAGGTTTTTCACACAACATGAGTACTACCAGTTGCTATTCACTATTCTGATTGCCCCCCCACCGTTTACTCCCAAAAAATTATGAACGTTTCAAGTTTTATACCTGTTCTGCAAAAGAGGCAGTCAGGCAGTATTAGAAATTTTCAATAATACTCCTATACTAATTATACAATACTCATGGAATGCTCATCTATATCCTCATGTATCACCAAAAATGTGTTCTTACTTGGAACTCTTTGAAGAAAATTTATTATGTTTGAACTTTATAAGTTTGAACTTTATGTTTGAAGTTTATAAGTTTGGCAGACAAAACCTAGATTTAAATTTCATTGAGATTAAATTAGATTACTGATTGTAGAAATGTCTGAAAGCATCAAAAGCGATTAATGCTTTATGACTTCTCCCCTACTAAACAAAGTCAACCTCATATGTGCCAGCCACATTCAACAGCAACTACAGGGTGTAAATCAGCCAACTACTAGCTGTGAACTAGTCTCATGTCTTGTCTTTGATTATGACTTTCACATGCAGTGAAGAAGAAACCAACTTCAGTATGCAGCTGCTCTTGCTTAGTTGTCTGTCTATTAGGTAAGAGACAGAATTTCTTCTTTAAATATATTTATGTTCACTGCAGCTTCCTGTCGTTTATTAACACAGCTGGAACTGCTCCAAGGTTAAATACACACAAAAAAAAAAAAAAAAAACCAAAAACAAAAAACCAACCTCCAAAACAAAAAAATCAATGAACAATTGCTCCCTTGTTATGATTAAGATATTTCTAGTGAACCCCATAGCCTCCACACACTGTTTCCAATTAAAACACTTAGTATCTGAAAAGTGTTGGCTAGAAATCATTAACTTCATCTCACAGAAAATATAAGGAAGGATCCAATTATTTATCTATAAAACCTATGTTTTGAAACAAACAAAAAAAAATCTTGATTGAATACATGTCAAATGTAATGTATTCAAATTACTTCCCTCTGTGGATAACTTTTTCTCAAGTTAATTCAGAAGAAAATACATGCCACATCAATTAAAAGAGTAAAGCGTTAGCTTTATGCCTAAGAAGACCCACATAAGGGACTACATTTTCTCATCAAACATGTAAATATTCAAATGAAATACATGCTGCTTCAAAAAAGTAAAACTTTTCCACAAGTCACAGCAGTAGTTTATTACTCCTGATATTAGTGCTACCCATAGACATGGGCATTTCATTCTACAAATGATGATAAATGTTCTTGTTTGCTAATGAACGTCCTCATCAAAACACCGACCTTCTTATTCTTTCAAAGCAGGCACACATCTACATCCTTTCTGTTGAAAAGTGCTAGTTCAGCTGACAGGGATGTTACACTTAACACCTCACCAGCTAAAGTATCTGAACAAGTCTGTTAGCTTTACCTACTCATTCATGGCCAGTCGCCTGCAACATGAATCCACTACCTGCGTTAAAAAGGCTATTGTCGGCATTGCCCCAGGAACAAAAAACTCCACAGTAAAAAAACCCCAAACAGAATCACATTAAGAGTATGCAGTCAAACTTACAAACATTGGTCTTCCTTACAGTGACCATAAAACATGTAGGTATGACTGTAATAATGCATTCTAAAAGGCTAGAAAATGGTTCTTACTTTTCCTTTTACAGTGAGCTGCTGTAAAAATAGAGTTAATATTCTAAAAGTCTAATCACCCAAATTACTTACTTATCCTTCTTAAATTTCTTTTCCTCTGAACTTCCTTGGCTTCACAACACATTAAATTTTTTTTTCGCATGGTATTAGCTATGTGTTTATTCAGAACTTCCAGTAGCATGATCTTCATTTGAATTATCAGTGATGCACAAAACTCACAAGCCACTATAACAGAAGCATAATTTGAAGCCCAAGTACATCAGTCTTTTAATTCACAAATAAATATTTTACAGTAAAAAGTACTCAAAAATATTTTAAGTGAACTGGCAAATCAATGGGCTTGTCAGCATAAAAAACCCATTATTTAACCGCACTTGATTACTAATCTAAAAAATTATTTCTTTTAGCAGACCAGATGCTTTTCTTAAGAAGCAAGTGCTCTTAAGAAAAAGTTTTCCACCAAGCCAACACTTCAAAGTCTAATTAGCACAAGCTGTTCTGAAGAGAGTCACAGATTACTTCCAGGAAAAACTAGTCTTGTCAGTTGTCTGTGAATCAGCAGCTCTTAAACACAGCAGTAATCAAAACAAGACAGCTAACAATCAGAAACCTCAAATGCAAAATGCAAAGCGCAGGAACATTTATTTTTCTCTTTTAAAGTGAGAGATACAACAGTGAGTACAAATATACCTATACGTGTGTGTTGCAGCTTTACAAACACACATCAGTGCAAGACAGCAGAAAAAATAAAGGGATAAAACCAAATCAGCTTCTGTTGCATTTTTCCCAAATGTAATTTAAATTTTATTCATGTCCCTTGTTATTTTATTATTTATATACATCTTAGAAAATCCATGCTTTCAGGAGAACATCAATAACTACACTAATTTTTACATACTAGTAAGTATGTGATTTTATGTTTCAGAATAGACTATTAAGCTTACTCGCACATCTCAAAACAAACTGCTGCACTTTAATACTTAGAGCAGGGAAAAAGTCTAAAAATGGTGAGGGTCTATGTACGCCATAGATACAAAAATAAATTTTGAATGTGTGTTTATACAGTTTTAGGTTCTTAGTTCTTGTAATTTCTGAAGAGTCCACAGGCAAGATGCTATTATAGGGATGGCATGGCAGAAGGTACTAATTTTCTTCTAAAATGCAGCCCACATGGAAAACAATTCTTCCAAGATGAATACACAGATGAGACAACAAGTAAATTTTCCCCACTGCCCATTCCTGGCCTTGGCTGACAAGGGATGTAGGGATGCCCTGAGCTAAAGGCTGGTTGCATCTCTACTGTCAACCTTAATAGTCAGCAAAGTACTTGTCCTCTGAATTTGGGTATTCATTCTTACCTACATCTACTTGGGTCCATAATGTGTGACAGCAACTAACTCCAGAGTGTAGTTGCCTACAACAGTACATATTTGTCTTTTTATGAAGATTGCAGAGGGGGTATTCTAACTCAAACACAAAAGTCTGTTCATCTATTCAAAATCATTTATGCTTTCCCAGACCTCTGCCAGCAATTGCAATGACTAGCTAAGATCTAGCAAATTTAGCAACTCCTCAGGCAGAAGCCACCTACATCTATTTGACATCTTACAGCCCACTGCACACCTTACTTACCCTTGTTCTACTACAGTCTTTCAAACAAAAATGGTTATAGTCAAAAGGACTGTACTACCATGTGTTAATAGAGGACCAACACCATCACTTTTCTGTGTTTTCTGTTCTTTCCTAACCGGTCCTAACATTCAGTTTACTCAGCTGATCATGAGGGCCAATGGTATCCTGGGTACATTGGGAAGAGCATTGCCAGCAGGCTGAGTGAGGCGATCCTGCCCCTCTACTCAGCTCTGGTGAGGCCACATCTGGAGTGCCGTGTCCAGTTCTGGGCCCCAAGAAAGACAAGAAGCACTGCAGAGGGTCCTGTGGAGGCCACAGAGATGATTCGGGATCTGGAGCATCTCTCTTAGGAGACACTGCAGGAGCTGGGCCTGTTTAATCTGGAGAAGACTGAGAAGGGATCTCATTAGCGAATATAAACATCTCAAGGGTGGGTTTCAAGGGGATGATGCCATACTCTTTTTAGTGGTGCTCACCTACTGGACAAGGATCAATGGCCATAAACCAAAATACAAGAAATTCCACCTCAACATGAGGAAAAACTTCTTTACATTGAGGTTGTCAAAGCACTGGAACAGGCTGCCCAGGGAGGTCACAGAGTCTCCCTCTCTAGGGACATTCAAACCCCACTTGGACATGTTTCTTTGTCACCTGGTCAGGGTGAACCTGCTTCTGCAGGGGGGTTGGACTGGATGATTTCCAGAGGTGCCTTCCAACCTAACAGTTCTGGGATTTTTGGAGAAGTGCCCCTTATCATTCTCTGATCTCTTTCCTGAGTGGCAAGAAAGCCCATGATTTCATACATACAGGCTAAAGACTAAATTTTTTCCTTAATATGCATTAGTTTGTCTATACTTCCATCTTCTCTTCCACTTCCTTTTCAGTATCTTGATATCTGTGAACAATTCTTCTTGTCAGTCTTATTCTGAACTATCTAGAATGCTTCAAACCATATGAATGCATATGCAGGACACCACTATTACAAGTAATCTATGAAGCAAGGCAGCTCTGAACTTAAGGATACTTTCTTCTAGCGTAAAAACAGACAGATAAATCCCATGTGTTCTTTTTAACTTAAAAGTCACACATTAAAAATTCTTAAAAATTTAAAGGAAAATATTTAAAGCCATAAAACACTGTTACATGGTCACTGAGTAGAGTCAGTATATTTTTAAAGTCTTTTAATTGCCCCTTTTTCTTTAAAGGCAACATCACCAAGTGGAAAACTTCTCCATAAAAATATGCATGAACAGGAAAAGACTCAAATGGAAAAGAAAACTGCGTAGTGTTAAATGAAAAGCAGAAAGTCATAAATTTGAGAAAGTCACAACTTCCTTTTCTCCTCATTTAACCTTCTTTCTGTAATCTAGAAAGAAAAAAACCCCAACTTGAATAGCTTCTATATAATTAGTGTTGAAGTGGTCCTAAATCATATTACTCAGAAGAAAACATGAAAAATTGGATATGAAGTTATATGCAATAAAAATTTTCTTTGCTTCATATTTTCTCATACTACCAACATGAAAGAAAAACCAAATGTAACCTTTCTGAGAAGTAACTCAATCTTCTAAGAAACTGAAATAGTTTGATCCATTACTTTAACTTCCTCATGGCGTAATTTTCATGAACAATTTTTCTAGATGTTTGCTTAACATGGCATAGAAAATTAATAAGAATCTTGATCTACATTTATAAATTAAACTTTTGGGCAGAAGTAGAAATGCCTATTTTTAGGACTTACACAATAAGGACTTTCAGTCTTTAAAATACCTGGTAAATTATGAGAGTGCCTTATGAAATCTTCATGGAACTGCTGTATACAATCAAGTAAGATGTGACTTCAAAGACACCTCACTTACTTGGCAACAAAACTGAATGAGGCTCCCCCAGTAAAGGGAAAGCTTCTTACTTAAAGAGCTGGCAACAGGTTTCAAGCTTAGCATGAGAACAGCTCTTACCAAATACATACATAAATAAGTTAATCTTGAGGATGTGCTTTTCACTAATGCATTGGACAAACATGACAGATACACAGCTTACTTTGAATGATTATCGCATGCCCCAGATCATGAGTTTGGGCCTGCTTCCTACCATAAAACTGTTTAGGTACACTAACAAAACCCTTTGTTACTCTACAAAATAATGAGATGATGACAGTGAACACTGCAGTACACCACAGGAAGTAATTTTAACAACTTGCTTTCTGTTTTCCAACTTGTTCTACAATTACATTTTCTTTAAAGGTGAGCAATGTCACAATGTTGTTTTGCAGTCCTTTGGGCTTTTCAACACAGCAGTTAAGGAAAGATTGCTATGAATGGATCATCATAATGACTCGGAAATACAGAAAACAAAGCATACTTCTTTACCTTTGTGATCACAAACACCACTACTCCAGACAGACACCTGCATTTGTATAGTGCTACAAGGTGCATGTTGTGATGGCTGCAACTGATTCATTTGACTGCCTCTACACTTCTGTGTACATAAATATATACACATTTATTTTTCTGCTCTCTTTATCTTTATTTAGTCCACTTTCCATTCTTCTTTTCCATATCTGCTTTTCTTAAATAAACCTGTTTATTTAAAAAGAAAAACGCCCCTTTTGATTCTTGGTCAGTAAACCCCTAAAAGAGATGTGGTGGGCCAGGGTGATGTACTTATTAAACTGAACAAAGCATGTAGGGAGTGACTGACCACAGCTGCTGCAAAAAAAAAACTGAACTCAAGAGGGACTGGAGAGTTAGTTTTAGATAAATGCCTGTATCAGTTCAGTGGATTAACTGCTTGTGTAAACATTTGTCTCTGAGTTAATCAAAAGTGTGTGAATGGCTTCTTGAGTTAGCCAGCCCAGCAAGGGGTAAGTGCATACGTAGCTCAGCCCAAAAGATCTGTATAAAAACTGAACAACTGACAAAATGAACTTTGAACAGAGCAATGGGCATGAGCTGACTTTAGCTCACATGCTCCGTCCCAGCACCAGGGGATGTTCAGCATCATGACAGTGAGCATATGAGGGCCAATAGTGAGAATGAGATTTGTACTGTGATCCCACAATGTATTGCAATGTCTATGCAATGGCTTGCACTGATTTCAGTACACTGCTGTATCATTCTGCTAAATCAAAATCCCACATAACATCCAATGTCTTCAGATGAGTACATTTTGTTTTAAACATTAAACCCTCCTCATGTGGAATACCCAACAGAACCTGGTCAGAGAATTCTGACCCTCATGCATTTCATTGCTCTCCACAGAGGATATTCTTTCAAAGATAGAAGAAAAAGTAATACTGTTCTATATAGCATACATACAGAACTAGCCTTTTCTAAAACATATTTTCTTCCTCACTGTTTTCAATTTGAGTCAAGTTCTGTTCAGTTGCTGGAAACTAATCTTATGTCAAGGCATATAATAGCTCTTGAAACTGTCAGGAAGCAAGTGAGACCACTGTGAACATCTGGAATACATAAGCGGCTATCTGTGTTTAATAGTGCCACACAAAACCTTGAGGATAGAGGGGGTCTTGAAAGCAAAAATTCTCTGTGAAGTTCTTTAAAGAGACAAATTATTCTTCAGATCATTTAAAAATAAATGTCCCATTGTAAAAACAGATAACAGGAAAAAAGTATTATGAGATCTCCATTTTTCCTTCTAGAACATTTTTTTAGAAAATAAACACCTGACACATGGGAACAGATCTTCCACGCTTAAACAGCCTGATTTGTGCAGGATGACTTATATCTGGCTTTTGTCCATTCAAAAATCTGTAAGAAATAGAAGGCATAGACTTACTAGGACAAGTATTTAAAGAGTTAACTTTAACAAAAAGAGAGAACAAGCTCGTTTCCTAGCCCAGTATAATTGTGCAAAATGTTCTGGAGGCTTACAAACTGAAGCTTCTGCTAGGGTATGACCTTAAAAGGGAAAGTAGGAACAACAGCTTCTAGTATGAATTCAAAGAGAGACACCTTTGCCAAAAAGGCAAGTGAAATTTTAGTTTACCAAGAATACCATAGCGTAAGAAATCACAATATGAATACTTGCTACCATTAAGAAACAGAAGCTGACCTCATTTGATGAAGACAACTCTTTCTAATAATTTGTTACAGCTTTGCTCTCAGATACTTTCTTGCTGCGGCCAGTTGTTTAAATTACCTTTTTTTTTAATCACTATTTTAAACATATTTTTATAAAAATAACATATGGAAAAGTTTGGTCAATTTAAAAACATATTAAATGTCTGGAAGACATTAAAACACCCCAACATTTTCTTTTAAAGTATTTCTTTAAACAGTCTTCTCATTTGATGTCATGGGCCCTGGCTTAAGGAAATAGGAAGCACAATGCACAGAAACAGCATGTTTATGAAAATGCTGATGTAAGTGCAGGTTTTAGACTTCCAGGGGAACTATGCAGGGGCTTTAAAAGTTATTCTAGTTTTCAAGATCAGTTCTGAGGTAGCCTTTATTTTCTAAATGGAAGTTTGACATCACTTCTGTAACCTTAAAAATCTTGTGCTGACCTTAAAACTTGAGTGCCTATGTCAAGATTTAATGTCCTGTTACTTCTAAATAGAAAAAACAAAAAGGAAAAAATATTTATTGCACTCCTACTTCAATGCAAATGCTGTATGTTTACAACTGTCTCTTGTTTCTGATTTCCATCTCTGAAAAAATTTTACTCTCCCCATAAAAAATAGGATGACTAAATGCAGTCCTGGAACACAAGATGGTACAATCAGATGTCAGAACTGCTTCCACTGCTGTGCCGTGTGAGTTCACTTTAAGGTATTTTAGAATACTACGAGCCTACAACTCTATACACTTGGATCAAAATATATTAGCATCACAGAGTAAAATATATACTAGAATTAATTAAGAATTATGTCCAACTAGTGAAAATATTCACCCAGGCGCTTATCTCTCTGCTTGCCTTCCTGACATCTGGGTTTCAGTTCTCACATTCATATAATGTGCAGCGGCTAAAGCTGCCCCCACGTTCTGTACATCTACACACGTTGTATCGCCTTAGAATTCACCTCCTGTCTCATTCCATCAAGCCATTTTTTTTTTCCTGAATATGTTTCCAAGGCTTTTGTAACATCAATTCCCTTTACTGGTTTGATCTACTCCTAATGTATCACTGATGCTTTTCCTGGTCTTAAAAAAATTCCAGCCTTGATATCCTATTAAGTTGATTAATTTAATTTCTGATGCCTTCTTCCTGGAAGATGGTTGGTACCATCCCACATGCAACAATCCAGTGTGAAATTGCTCACATCATTTTCACTCTATAATACATTATTTAGACCTATTTTTGTTCCTGCAACAAACTATGAGGAAAACAAGATTGTCTTGCTCTCTTTTGCAACTTATTTTATTATACCAATGTTGTGGAAATGATACTGTGTTATAGAAACATAAAATTTTTCCTTGACACACAGGGCTTCAGCATAGTAAAACATTTCCTCAACTTCTGCAACCTGAGTAATTCCTATAAAACGTTTCTCATGTTATTATGATACACTCAACTTAAAAGTGACATGAAAGTGAATATTTTACTGTTGCTGAGATCCCACTTAAAGAAAATATTTAGGACTTTTTTTCCCTCTTTTTACTGGGGTGCTGTCTCTTTTTATGTGAGACAAGGGCCAGCTAGTGGGCCTGAATGTGGTATTAGTCTGTTTTTCCTTTGTTTTTTAGCATAATGTATTACTCTATGGCCAAAGTTTTTGCAGTTTGTGCCATTTAAGATTTTTGTGTGAAATTGTACTTCGCTTCACTAAGAGAGAGACGCGCAATAAGAAAGTGACTGTTTGTGGGGGTGCTTATAGCAGACACTACTAGCACATCTTCTAGGAAATGTGAATTGAATAGCCAACTGTTCCTTTTTACAGAAAATACTGACCAGATATGGATGCATAGCTTAGCTAGTATCTTTTGATAAACGAGAGGAAAGGAAAAGCTATCTTGAGAAGGGTCTTCCACTACACCTCTTCTCAGCTAAAATAATTTGATTTAACATTACTATTTTTATCTGCAGATGATCATCCTGCATTTTGTCTACATCGGTACAACTAAGGCTATGTTGTTTCATGCTGTATTATCACAAGTGATCAAAGTGCTTCTGTTGCCCCAGTAAGAGTCAGTGTTAACTGACAAGTGGCACAACCTGATGCTCAACTTTCTTCAAGTCCATGTCTCAATGTTCTTGCAAACTGTTTTCAGTTCATAAATTCTTTGAGTTTGTTGGGATGACTCTCAGGAAGTTTGAGTTCAATGAAAGCAAGCTGAATAGACTGAGACTATCAGGTCTTTCTTTTTCCAGGGCACACATTATCCAAAATAACCTTTGAAAAGTCTGCAAGATGCAAGGTAATTGAGAATGCAGCATTAGCCCCTGCTTGAGCAATCTGAGTAAAGAAGACTTAGTTGATGTTTTATTCAGGGTAGGGTACTATCATCCTGCAAATATAAAAACTTCAGTATGGACTCAAAACCACAAAAAAAAAATGTGTTGCCATTTAAATGTCACAAAAGGGAGCTATGAAATGGATTCAAACTGAAAGTCTTCCCAAAGGCATTTAAATGAAGAGTGAGACTTGGCCCTCTATCCCTCTGTTCCTTTCTGCTGACATTTGTGGAGCACTATTTCTTGTATTCTGACAAGTTAGATGCAGTTGAATAGATCATCTGCAGTTCTCTCCACAAATACGGAGCTCTTTTAGTTTCCTCCTCAGTTAAAGGACTCATATCACTGACCACCAACACCATTCTTCCAAAAAATGTATTTTTTACAATCTAATTCCATTACACTTTTTACATTCTAATTCCACCCCCCCACCATTATATAGTTACAGACGCAGAAACTGATGCATTAGTCGCAAGGAGCTACCTGTCTCTCTTGTTCTGAAAACATTTCCACTAAAAAACACTGGGCACAACACTATACAAAGTTGACCATTCGTGCATAACTTTGCAAATGTTTCTTTTGAAGGGATAAAATTATTTTACACAAGCGTATCTATCAAGAGCTGAACACAAGACTAACATTAGCAATGGATGGCTAGCTAGAAAACAGGTATTTCACAGCCATATATTTTGAATGCCTTTAATTTGTAATGTGTGACAACACTTTTTTTTTTTCTTTTTAAAATGTAATTGTATGCAGGATACATTAAGTGAAGAACAATTCTTTATACAAACTAATCCAGAGTATATATTGGTATTATAGCATATAGAGTAACTTAACTATTTATGCATGATTATTTACAGCTCCAACCCACATGATTTTACATTTTTATACAAAAAATCCTATAGAAGATGAGTAGTGAAGTTATAAAATCCAGGAGACAATGGAAGACATTTGTAAGTGCTCACAGCTGCTTGGAGCTGATTCAGTTTTTCAACAACTTCAATGAATAAAGTGACACGAAACATAATTCACTGTTCAGTGCACTGAGAGGGTCACTAAATCACTCATGCTTTTATCTCTTACAATCTGATTAGCAAAAATGGTAAATTTTCTCCTGGTGAAAGAATTTTTGCCTAATCTTAAGTAAGACATGCTCACTTCTGTCCTCTGCTTTGTGTCTCACCACCCTGCCCTATCCTTGGCATGACATCTCTTGTGTACCATGGCAGTCTTCCTCATTGATTTTTCACTTTTGCTTCTGGTAGCTTAAGTGAAGGATACACACATGAAGTTAGAAAGTACACACTATTCACAAGACAAATGCAAATTACTGTGACAATTAACTTGCAATTTCCTTCTGTTTTCTTTGACACATAGTAAATATGCACCGTATAACATAGGAGATTCTTTTGTCCTTACTTTGGAATGACTTTCTGATGGAAACAGGAATTTTGTCTATGAAGGAAACTGAAGTTCCAGGTCAAAACATAAATATTCTAAATGCTATTCAGTGTAATGTTAAAGTTCTTACATGTGGTAAGTCTCTCTATAGTTTAAATTCCTTTGAAAGAGGAATATAGTTTAAATATCTCAGATTAAGTTGAAACTAAACAAACAGAAAATAAAACAAAATATATACCTAGAGATGAACCAGTATAATCTGTAGAAAATGACAAAGTTTCATGGCATTTGCACAGAAGGGCTATGAAATTACAAGGGTCTGTGGATGGTACTGTGGCCTATTACAGGATCCCTTACTCAAGCCAAGAACTAAATTCAGAGATTGAGCTTGGAGCCGAATCCACTGGGATTTAAACATATGTTAAGAACAATGAACACATGATAATTAAACGAGAAAGAGCACAACTAAATCTGAAAGGGAATGTGCAACAGGAATTAGATAAGTGTCTAAATAGTTATTATTACAATATAGGAAAAAATGGTGTCTAACCACAGAGGTATTTCAAGACGGCCACTATCTGAAAGAGTTGATTTCTTTAGTAACTGAGGAATGATTGCACCTTTAATACTGTCTTAATATACTGCATTTATTTTTTATTTAGAACTATTACACAAATAAACAACTATTATACAAATAAATAATATCAAAGACAACTATACACACCAACACTATCAAAAAATACACAAAATTATCCTGCACATCAAATGAGCAGCATTTCAGCCTCAATAATTCCTTGAACTAGAACATCCATAGGCTAATGGAATTTCAATACAGAATGTCAGATTCTCCCAGCTCTAACATTTACATAGATTTCATTGTAAACTTCTGAAACTGTATGTAGACACGAAAATTAACTTTCCCATTTTCCTAAACATACTCAAAGGCCCTACTGCTTCCTAAGACAAACTGTTAACACGTACTTAGTAACAAAGCAGTAAGTGACCTCTGTCACCTAATCTGGAAAACAAAACATAAAATACCTTTATCCCATTACTTTCAGCTCTCTAAATGCATTGGCTAACTACTTCAAAGTAAAATACATTAAAATAAAGAAAACAAAGAAGTCGCCTGCATCAAGTCCTTGACCAATTTTTTAATGAAAAAAAAGACTTGTTTTTTAAGAATCATAAGTGATGCTAACTAAAAGCTCAGTGATTATGAAACTGCCATCATGAGTCCATTCAGAGAGATTTATTCTCTGTCACCCTACTACTGTTGAGATTAATTAAGCTTTAAACACTTTAAATAAAGCACTGTTAAATAAAACAATCTGATGTGTTGTAACCTAGTTATTTTGTGTCTGAGTTACAACATCACTTGAAAACAAAGGTTTGCATATCTCGATGTGAAAGCTTACCTCTCTGGTCTCACTGGAGTGAGTCTTGTCATTTATTCCAACTCAGTAAAACAAGAGGCAAGGTAAGATAGGAGTGCATCTTAAGAGTTTTGCTGGAAACATGAAGGTTAATAATTTTTGGAACTGTATTTAATATAAGAAGAATAAAGCTGAGGGTTGTAATAGAAATGTCTATTTGATGACTGAACACATTGTAATCCCAGATTCTGCTTTCCTGAGAAACTGCACCAAGCATGCATAATTCATTTGATGTTTTATGACATATGAGGTAAACTAAATTCTGTTTACTTATTTTGGTTTGGTTTTTTACATTTATTGGAATTCACAATTAATTAGGTTTGCTTTTGCTGTACTTATGGACATGTAACTCACAGACAAAAGCAAATTTTATTCTGCAGGCTGTATAAGTCAATATTTTCCAATTATTGAAAAAAAATCTTGTGTATTAAAGGTATTTGTATACTAGATACACTGGACTATTGTATGGATATCACTTCCTAGGCAACTTTTGCATTTCTACAGAAAAATATCAGTGTTCAAAAGCCACATGTGAACAATGGAGCTACTGAGGCGTTTGCAGCTACTGACTACACACCTGAGCTACAGTACTTTTCTTTCAAAAGAAACAAAAGTCCAGGAATTAAAATTGAGTGAGGTCTCTTCGGCTAGCTTTTCCACAAAACCACGTAAAAGATGGTCCTGCTCTCACTGTATGAGGTGTTCCTCTCTCTGTGAGTCTGTGAATTATTAATATCATGATCTTGCTGTAAAAGAGAGTGTTGTAAGAACACTAAATTGTATGCATTGTAAATGTTATGTGAATGACTTAGATTAGGTTAGACGTTGGAAATCTCCTGCAGATTAAATGATAAGTCAAATTCTCTGAATGTCAGCCATCTTACTGAAAAAAAAAATCTTTTCTTTACATAGGATGTGTTTAGAGCACCTTTTGTTCAGTGGGGCAAATCAATTCAGAAAGCAAAACTCAAAGCTTACAATACTTTTGCTGTTTTTGCAAATTTTGTCTAGCATCAAGCTTGGAGATATGTCAGAGAACATTTAAGACCTAGGAAATTTAACAGACTGCAGTTAGGCCTTCGCTGGGAGAAACTTGCTGTAATTGTTTCTCATCATCCAATCTGTCACTCAACTGCCCTCCTCCCACTCTGAATTCCCCATGGCACCAAGACCAGTAACATTCACAACAAAACCAAGCAAATTGATTACACTAGAGATGAACATTTGAAAAAATGGCTGGTCTGTATATCTAAATACGGGTAACCTCAGTCAACAGAATTTTATAATGGTAAATGCTCAAATAGTATTTGGTTACTTAAAACATAACACTTTTCACCAATATCCAACTAGACTGTGTGCAGTGCTGAAATGTTAAAAAAATGTTACAAAACTCATCTTTCTAGCCTTAACTGATTTCATCCTCTCAGCATGCTTCCTACACTTCCATCTGCAAGACTGACTGTACTCTGCTACGTACAGAACAGGACCCATGCACAGGTTCTATATTCCATCCTACATGGAAGTAGTCAGGGACCATGCCCTAGTTTCAGCCTTACCTGTCTTGTGGAGACACCTGTTTCCAAAAATGCATGTCAACTTTAGGACATATCACAAATGACGGGCTCTGGGATTTTTGGATTCCTGTTTGCCCTGACTGATAAGAAACCTTCCTCTCCCCCACAAGAGACAACACCTGAATTACCTCCAGTGTTGATTTGGAACTGCTGCAGGTGCATTTTTTCAATAACTGTGACTCAACAAAAGAGAAGAGACAAGCGAAAAACAAAGACTAACAACTGCTAACCCTGCCAACATGGCTTGTGCCTCAAGGGCTCCTGCTCTGCAGCCCACAGGTACTGAACTAGGTTGTAGCAGCATCGAGTGCCCGCGGAGTCCAGACACAGCAGCACACAGCTCAGCATGAGGAGGTTCACTGTGATTCTCAACAAACTGTTGCCAGCAGTTAGGCTAAGGGCAGCTGCCTAAGACTACAAGTGTGCGATAGTCTGGGTAAGAGGAGAGATGCCAGATGAATGGATTCAGATGAGGAAGCACAGGGAAACAGACTTCCTCAGTTTACTTCTGCTGTGCTGCTGCCTGTGCTCTGTGCAACTTCTTTGGCTGCCTGTTCATTGGTAACTGGCCCTAAGCATTCAGCTTCAGTATTTCCAGCATTAACCCTAACTGGACATGGATAGCCTGCCCTACTTCTATCATATCTCTTACTGCATAGGGCTGGTCTAAACCTTTGTCCCTAGGGGAAAAGCTTGGAGGAAAACTCCAAGCTCTTTGTATTAAAGATAGATAGCTTTCATATTAAAAAAGAAAAGTAAATAAATCTGCCTTTGGTATTTTTCTAAGTTGGATGGAAAATATGTTCTTTCACTTCATTTTGGTTTGTGGTCTTTATTGTGTAGATGTTTGTCTGATTCCTTACCAGTCATGATTTGTATCCATGCCATTGAGTTCCTTTGCAACAGTACAAAGACCTGATGGCACCTTAATTTTCTGCTAGTTTTTTGAATCGGCAACACTAGCTGTCATCAAATTTAGGAACTTTTAATATACTGTATTTATGCCTAAACCCAATCTGACAAGTTTTTAGAGGAATTCTGTTTAGAGATTGCACTTTATTGGAAAATGCCTTTTAGCAAAGTTTAGACAGAAGCAAATATTCTTATAGCTGTTGTTTTAACTGAAAATGGTATCTAAAAACACAGGACCAAAACCAGAAACAGTCACTACCTGAGTTTCTGCAAATTAACAGGGCTCCAAACTGATGCCAACAAAAGACAAAGACAACAAAAGACAAGCATCATTTTACTGTCTTTCCATGTCTGTAACACTGCACTCTAAGAACTCACTATTACAGTGTTTCCACAGAAGGCATTAGCTAGCAGCTAAGTCAAATCCACAAGTCTAATCCAAAAGAAGTATGCCTCAGAGAGTCAAAACCTTCATTGCTGTGGAAATGTGAAGTGGAAACATAGACAAGAGGAGGGGAAATTCAAATGTGCGTACACTTGCTTCAAGAAACAGTCTTTCTGTGTTTACTCGTTAGCCTACTTGTTGAGAAAATATCTGTTTATTTCCATCTCTTAAAGGTTTGTGCAATATCCCAATAACAATTGCCCTATGAATCATTGCTCATCTCAGTTACTTCAATATGATAATACCAGAAGAGTCACACACAAGAACAATACAGCATGTGCAATCCCCAGTTTACATTTTGTGCTGATTCTATTGCAATAGACTTAATTTTCTGAAAATCAACAGTTGAATTACTACTTAAATTTTTTAGAAATTCATTGGGATGCCTACGCTCAAAATTTTATCCGTCACCAGCACAAGAAAAATAACAACATTCCAAATCACCACAAATTCAAAACTCTTACTAAGTTAACAAAGCTTATTTGGATGAGAAACATGCTATGATCCAAAAACCCAGATGCCTTCTGGGAGAAAAGAACCTTGGACAATTACATATCTAAAACAATCTTCTCATTAGCTAAATTAATTTGTATAAAAATAGCTTCATATTTTTTGACCCTCAGAGAAATCCTCTGTTGTAATCCTCTGTTGTTATGTCCCTAAAAACAAGGTCTGAAACCTCTCTTTAAGCTATAGATGAACTATGAGAATCACAAGGTAGCACTTGACATCACTTCTGTGCATGAATAAGGGTCAGAAAGCATACACATGAGCAGAACAGGAGGGGCTAAAAGAAAAAGGAATGCTGCAGCCAACCAACCAACCAGAGGAAGCTCAAGAACACTTGGATCTGGTAAATTTTCAGCCTAAAACAATTGCTTTGTGGTTCTCCACCCAGAATGAATTTGACAGCAGCTGCAACAACTGACAATGCTGAAATCAGAATAGCTTAGCTGTAGTCAATTGAACTGGGCTGACTGATACCACATGAGTCTAGCTTAATGTTTTTCCGAAACATGCGATTAGATAAGGAAGGTATTAATCTGAGTCACTCTGGATTTATTTTATGAAGTAAGAAAGTAAACCCTTAACTCCCTGGCTACAGCAGAGATTTCCAAATATTTCTAGCAACAGTGAAATACTTAATATTGAAAGGCATAAAATAAATACATTCTACTTCCTAAACTTCAACACACTTTGGGGAATCAAATAAAATTCCTGAAATAATTCTTCTCTTTCTGTCTACTTTGCAAAACTATAAAATATGAAGTATTAATGAGTTTTGGAATCTCAGAATGGTTGGATGGGACCTTAAAGATCATCTAGTTCCAAACCCCCCTGATGCGAGCAGGGATATCTTCCACTAGACCAAGTTTCTCACAGGCCCATCCAACCTGGCTTTGAACATCCACAACCTCTCTGGGCAACCTGTTCCAGTGCTTCACTACCCTCTGAGTAAAGAATTTCTTACCTATATCTTATCTACACCTGCTCTCTTTCAGTTTAAAACCATTTCCTGTTATCCTGCCACTATCTGCCTGCATAAAAAATCCTTCTTCCTTCTTTTTAATAAGCCACCTTCAGGTACTGGACCACAATGAGGTCTCCCTGAAGCCTTCTCTTCTCCATGATGTTTGGTCTCCAAGATAGACAGATTTTTTTCCCTGAGTAAGAATGTAATATTATGACAATCAATCCAAATCATGTTTTTTATCATTATATAAAACAAAATCTTGTATTTGTCCACCTTAAATGCTTTTCTGAAGGAATATTTAGAAGATTATCTCCACATATTTTGTTCAAAATCATTAATGAAATACATTTCAGGATATTTCTGGGGAGATTTGTCATATGGTTTTGATTTTGAGTAAACATTTTTTTCTGGTTAACAGAGTTCTTGGTTAATTATACCTTTAAACCATTAAATTTTCATATAAATCACTATTATTTTAAGCAACAATAAAAAAGTAATAATTGAAGAGTGCCTAAGTTCTGTATTTTCTTTAGAACAAGACTGGAACAGAAAAGTGTGTTATTTGCCACCTAAATACATGAAAACTTTGTCCATATAACAGAATACTGGCACTTCCTCTCTCTGGTTTAAGTGGATACTCACGTCCAGCCTGAAAACTGTGAGTCTTGGCATGTAATGACTAAACAATAAATCCAGTATTTGTCTGCTTAATATCCATCATTGGAACGAACTATTATCCAACAGGACAACCCTTTCCAATAATGAGGTCTGTCCTGTACATGCTCCCTTCTCTTGACTTTCATTTCTGGATTGTGTAAAGTGCAACAAAGATCACCTTGACTGCCTCACATACCTGTACAGTTATATTAATATTTCATAAATAATTGTATTATTCCTCTCCTCATGGTAAAGAAAAGTCTGTAATTGTGCATTCTTCTGGATTTTTTGAGGTGGGGGAAGGTGAGGCAAGGTTGGGGAGTCGTATAGGACATTAGCATTTCTCATTTACTGTCTTTGGCAAATTCTGTAATTTACAACATGTGACATATCCCTGGAACGTACTGACTCTTTTTGCCTATAAACCTGTCACATGAATATAGGAAGATCAAACTGCCCTTCATTTGCTTTCAACAAACTTTTACTTGTGATCTAATCTAAAATCTTCCTTTAGGTTTTCCTAGCGACAAAAAATAAAAGTGAAGATACCAAAATGAAACCACATTCTACATGTACTTTCAACTACTTGGCATTATAGACCTGTTATCCTAAAGATAATTGACATAATATATCCATGCTAGTAAGATAACTTAAAAATTCTCTTCAAGAGAAATGTGCAAAGTTTTTCAACACTCTTCCTTAAACGAGCTCCAGAATTATGGTGGACAAGAGCCTCAGAAAATTATCTTCTCAACAGTGAGCATGGACCCACAGTACTATAAATATTCATGGAAAAAACGATACCCTAAATCTATGGAAAGGTACTGCATTCATCTGGGAAAGTAATGACTGAAATTTGTAAAATAAATGATGAAACATAAGGAAAAGAATGGCCTTCACTTTTGCTGCACAATTGTACATCTATGGAAAGAACTATACATACAAACTGTTTCAATTCCTGAAGAAACCTCCGAACAACAACACAGAGAATGGGAAAGTCCACAACAGCCAATCCACAAAATGCCAGGTCATTCAGTCAAGGTCTCCACTTTTTGCTTATCACAATATTAAGACTGCAAATTCTGTACTTCCTGTGCACTTAACAATTAATAGACTGCCACATTTTCAAGTTTCATCCCAACATCTTCACCACAGAACTCTTAATGACTGATATTTGAGTCAGTTTAATCTTATTCCACTAAAAATTCTACAGACAAATTCAGAGACGAATAGTCTTCCCATTATCTCCAAGAGTCAGCCAAGGAGTTCAACATTGTTCAGTGAAAATCCTTGAATATATTCACTTCAATTCTAAAATTCAGGCAGCAGTCTATCCTGATTTAGATATACTGGAAGTACTCCAGACTTAAATTTCAGTTTAAATCAACACAAAATGATGAAGACTTCTTGTGACATTGCTTCCTCTTTCAGCTGGAAGTAAATATTTTTGGACTAATAAGTCAAAAATATATGCCTCTGAACACAAAACGCTCATACAAAATTCACCTAACACCAATACACCAATTAGTGAAAGAACACTATGAATTCTTAACCGTTTACTGCTGTGAAACACATTCCATTCTTATTTAGAAGGCTTTTTTTATTGATATCTATCCCTATTCTTTTATTGATATCTACCTTTTTTTATTGATACCTATCTTTTTTCTCTTGCTGCTGTATCCCAAATGTCTGAGTGTGTCAGACACACTCAGACATTTGGGATACAGCAGCAAGAGAAAAAAGACTAGCAAGTAATGAGATAATACAGTTTACCTAAGGAATCTCCTCAAACCTTTGCAACTGAAACAAAACAGGAAAAAAAAATCTACCTCTTCTCTACCTAGGAGGGAGCAAAAATATGATAATAGTACATTACTATAATCCTAATCTTACTGAAAAAAAAATAGGTTCTGATTACTTGTATTCACATACACAACTATTAAACACTTCTATTAACAAACTGAAATTCTTTGTTAAGAACATACCATGATATCCTTCAATTAAGGTCATGGCGTGTTTTCAACCAGAATTACAACCGAACAGAACAACTGCTACTTTTTGCTACCTTTTCCACCAGACCTTTACACTGAAAAAATGCCTTCCAAAAAGTGTGTGAACTACATTAATGTGCATAGAAAAACTCAATGCAGCCTGCACTCACTTTAACTGAAGATGTCAGAAGATACCTTTCACAACAGCTCACATCCTGTATTCTTTTGAAGTTCATTAATACATAGTTCATAAACACTGTATCGTTAGATTCTTATGGAGACTTCTTTTATAAATCATAAACATACGATAAATATCACACCAAAGATAAATCCATTGCATAAAAAAAAAGAATCATAAACACATTTTCTTAGCTTCATAGTCATAATTTAAAATAGTAAAACACTTTTCCATTAGTGAGACTAAAAATAAAGTTTTAAAGTTTGCTCTATGAAAGAGATGGAAATATTGCACTTAAACACAGTATTTTGCTAGAAGCATACACCAATATAACAATATTATTAGCATTTAAGATGTATTTTTCATTTCAGTTACTGCTTTCCATCACCAATTTTGCTGTCACCTTTTAGTTTCACATTTCTATTTACATAACACTAATTTTATTAAGTAGTTTATACACAGTCTCTTATGTTTATTTACTTACCAACAGTATCACATGGTTCATCCTTATGTACACAGAAGTCCTTCCTAGAATTGAGGGGGGGAAAGGAAAAATGTTAAGCAAATCAAGCTGTTAGATGTTAACAACTGTGTAACCTATTTAGAAGCATTTTTTACAGCTCAATGAATAAATACAGAACACTATTATCTCAACAAAGAACAAGGGGAGGCAAAGGCCAGGATTACACAGAGTACTTAAACTCCAGCTTATTCTCAGAACAGATTTAAGAGTAGTCAGGTGACCAAACATGTACCATATATTCAAATTGCACTGCACCTCATTTCTAGGTTCTTTTGGGTTTTTTGGGTTTTTTTTTTCTTTTTCTGTAAGTCTCTCGAGCAGTAACAAGTCTAAAGCTAGTCTTTCTATCATTAGAAATGAAAGTATTTTCAGTGCTTAACATGAGATTCAAATGCAGCATTACATCAGTGATAAGGTCAGAAAGTTTTTATTCTAGCAAGTCAATGGTTAAAAACACTAACAGGAATATTACAAGAAGCATTTCTGCTAGAGCATCCCCTTATAGTAGTAGAAGACTTATAAAAATTAACTACCCTATCTCCAACACATATTTTAGTCCAGTCATAGATCTATAAATAAGACTGCTCTATTGTGCAAAAGAGCAGAAATATTTCAACTGTATGTTAAACATCTGCTTGGGATTCATTTTGATTTCACATGTATTTTACTTCTTCTCAGAGTCACACAAGTTACTGAAAGAGCAAAGGGAAAACTGCGTTTTACTGGAGTGTTTATAAGTAATATTAATTTGTTATTTTAAGTTAAAAAAGAGCTGCTGAGTTATGCATGAACTGGGGAGGTTAGGAGGGAACCAGTGGAGAAAAAAACAACAAAAGAACTCCAGGTATAGCAGCCCCACAAATAAAGAAGTTCTGTTTTTCTGTTGTGGCACAGACTAAGGCTCTGTTTTTAAAGAGAGAGACCATATGAATCTGAGAAATTTAGTTTTTATATTCTGTCCATGAAGGTACACAGATACATACACAGATTGATAATGAGGAAGATACACATACAGAGAAAGACCCACTTCCCAGGAACAAAATGCAGGAATTGCTTGGTGCTTGAAATGAAAGATACTGACAGTTATCTTTTTTACAAATGTAACTACTCCAAGAGCTGTTTGTTTGTTTCCCACAGACTGTTTCTACATAGGGATTTAGACCCAAAAGCAATTTCAAGAGGTTGGCAAATTTCTGACACTTGTTAAGGGCCACACAGATAGATACATGGGGTTATATAGATTTTAATTAACCAGTCGCCACTGCCAGATAATTACAGAGTAGAGAAGAACGGCAGTGCTATAAATCAATAAAGTTGTGAGTAAACTGATAAAGACGCTCTGGGAAAACACTCAAAAGGGCCCAGGAAATTGAGCAAAAGGTGGTGAACAAGAAACTACAATCAGATACACAAGTAAGTTGTTGAGTTTTGTTTTTTTAAACCTGTAAAAGATTGCATTAATGCACTGGGTTGTGACACAATTCTTTGTTTTGTGCTATGTGACACAAGGGACTTATTGTCTTGTTAGCAACATGACAGAACGATTAGAAATATGGGACTTGTGGTGAAGCAAGAGAACATGTGTAAAGACAATCTAAGGACATTGACTGCCTTCCACGCACACCCACCCAACCACCATAAATATTAACTGATGTAACAATAAGTAAAAAAAAAAAAAAGGAAAAGAAATAGCGCATACCTTCAAATGTAAAAGAGTACCATGATACATTTTAAAACTGCCAACATCCAAGAGGTTTCTGCCCATGTAATAGCTTTGTTCTCAAATACTTACTGAGCTGGTTTTGTTTTGTTTTTACTTCTTGGCTGAATCTGACTATGATTATGTCGTGCATTCAGGGTTTCATTATGGGACTTGGGGGAAATGGTACTGCTATGATTTGGCAAGAGGGAAATACAGTAAACCATTCTTAGTTCCCGACTTACATTGAAAGAATGTAATACCTCCTTTAATTTCCAGGAATATGAACACATTACATATAGTTGAGGCTAGGCTCCTTAGTAAAGATTTACGGTTCTAGCTAAATCTACCAGCGACTCTCACAAAAATAAAGCACACTACTAAGTCCTCAGACAGATTATTTGCCTTTGTCCTTTTCTTCCTTTCTCCTAGCAAAACAGGGCAAAGATATTAAAATTACTACTAGAGCATATCGAAGCTTTAGTGGCACAAGTTAGTAACTGAGTCTGTCAATGAAAGCAAGAAACTAATTAAAGCCCATCCACTCTAAGCAGTATCCAGCACAAAACATCCACTCCTCTAAAGGGTTACTTTGCATACACATGGAAGGGAAAACAGATCCTTATTCAAGTGAAGGAAAAGAGGAGCTTTCATGCTATTTGTACCTGAATTCTGCACTCAAATGAATTGGCTAACACAAGAAAAAGATAATAAATAAGGACAGGTAACTACTAATACATTGTTTCAGAAAATTCTATTTAGTTAGTAGATTTTTATTGATTACATATAGCATTATGAAAGACCTTCACAGCAAACAAAGGCTATCTAATTTCTAAATACAAACTATCTCAGTACATTGCCTTTGTTAAAATAAATCCTGACGTGTAGATGGGATGTACAACAGAAGACGTCAAAAACAGTAAAGGAAGACTAAATTAAAATCCAGACTTAGTTTTTGTGAATAATTTCCAGCAATTTGTCATTGTAGTTAAATTTAATACTTGTTTTTGGCAAGTCAAAATAGTCAAAAGATCTATTTTTGTTAGGCTGGTATATCATTTCCTTCCATATGCTATACTGGAGAAAAGAAGAAAAGAAGAGGACACATAACAGATTTTACCAGTCTACCCAGTCTTCATTCTGGCTTCACTCTACTCAAATTTCTCTAATGTTTGTAATTTTAAAACATGTAGCACAGGCTTGAAACTGCAGTCTAAGTTCTGCTGTTGTTGATTCCAGGGCTTGCAACATTTTTGAGGCTTATTGCCCAAGCAGTAAGTTTCATCAAATTGTAAGATTTTGATAAGGAATAGCTGCAATTAATGGCACTTGCAGCAATTTTTTTTGTAAATTCACTTTGTTTGCACTGTGCAAAGTGAATAACTACAACACTGAAGATGTTCTTGTCTCTTCAAATAATAGGACATTCTGAAATAATTCTCACATATAAACAAAGCACATATGTACTAATAAATGCACTTTTAATGACAATAAATAGATTTTAAATTATTTTGATGTTAATGAATCACAAGAAAAGCTACATATGTACTATTTAGTTGAAAATTTAAATAAATGGACAATGTTACTAGTGTAAATGGTATTTCAGAAACCAGTTATTATTTTGAAGGTAAATCTCAAAGGTACCAGTATGCACTGGTCAGTGAATTTCAGGAAAAACAGGAAATGCTATATTTAAATATTTCAAAAGGTTAACACATCACTTCGCCGCTGTAAAGTTGAACTGAGATTAAAAAGGATGATATAAATAGTCAGTCTAAAGCTCACATTTCAGTCAAACTAGAAAACAACAGTTCAGAAGTGTGATATTTAACTGAGTTGAAAGTACAGTTAATGTATCAAAACAGATACAGAATAGTTAGAAAGCCAAGGAAGGTGTTTTTGAGCAGAATCAAACAGAATCTAGACACAGAATTAGCATTAAACAATGATGCACAAGAAAATATGAGAACATTCCTGGTAAACTTTAAAAACTGAATGAGTTCTGATAGATACACATAGGAATCAAGACAGAACAAATTTTAAAGATGACTCATCTGAGTAATTTTGCTCCTAATGTAGCCAAAACTGGCCTCCCGACTTGATTAGACAAAACAAGAGCAAAAAAGGAGACTTTGAAAACATGCAGTAGGACAGAATAGCATCCTTCGATGAAGATGTAGGAAAATGTCAGAATGACACCACTACCTTTGTTCACACAATATTGTATCCAGTTTTGGTGTTTATGCCTGAAAAAATAATTTTGTGAAGTGGAGAAGGTCTGGAAAGAGGTGAGAGAATAATTACATGGAGTAACCACTGTAAATTACTCAAAGAAGAGCTGTGACTTGAGCACAGCCTGCAAGTATTTTCACAGGGAGGAGTTTTCTAACAGATTTTAGCAGCAAAGGGTACAAAGAGATCCATGGTTGAAAGCTGAAGTAACAAAAATTAGAAAGAAGTCCAACTGGCCATTCGGCAAGTAAATAATTGTACCAGTAATCAACTGCAGAACACAGTTAATCTTCCTCTCTTTTAAATTTTTGTCTCAAGACTTGTCTACCTTTCTTGTTCAGCAGGAAAATTAAAATGCAAAAATAACTGTCTAAATTTTACATTTGGGTCTTGCACTAGATACTCAGAGATTTTAAATTCAGTTTAAGTCCATGTATTCCTATGGAACAGATCTGTACTAGTGAATGGAACATACACAGCCTAATTACTAGAGCTTGAAAGAATAAGCTGAGAGCAACAGGTAAATTCATGCAAATTTTTCCCACATCCATTATTACAAGCATCACCGCTTCACAGACTCAAATACCTTAAACTTAAAAAAGAAAAAACCAAAACAGCATTACATGACTTAAAATTAGTGTGATTTTTTTTAATTACAAAAGGTAAAAATACAGGTCTTCAATTTTACAGGAGATTCTGACTTTAAAAAAAAAAAGGACAAAAACTTTTTATTTAAATATGCTCTTTTCACGTTCTCCTGCTTTCTTCTGCATCTCCAATCCCATTACTAAACAATTAACAGTAAGACCATGTGAGATTCTCATGAACTTCCTTGATGTCTGCTGGTGGTATCAAATAAATCAAATTATCAAGAGAGTTGATAAATTTAGTACAAAATTATCAAGAGAGTTGGCAGTATTGAAATCACAGTGATGAAGAGAAAATTAAGAATAATCTCTTCTCTCACCATGCATTTGCAAGAACTCACTTTTCCAAAGCTGAAATTCACTAGTAGTTTAAGGACAGCAGTAGCTGCTTAATAACCCAATCTCTCTCTCAAAACATTTCAGCAATTTGGGACAGCCAGACACTCCAGGATTTTGGTGTGACCCTGTAATATCAGTTTCATTCATGCAGGAATCTTTCACAGTCTTCTTCCTCTGACATTCTTGAGGAAATAAAGGAATAAAAAGCAAAGTCAGAAAAATAACTTGTACTTCTTGTGTGCATTGGAAGATGAAGGTAACACTTAAAAAAATCTTGTCCAAGCTTTGGGGAGAGTTCTGGACATTGGAACTATTGGAAATGAAACAATATTTATGAAATCTACTTGCTGTTTATGCCATTGCCTACTTTTATAGAAAGAGGCACTTTCTTAGAGTGAAAATGCCTAACAGCACTGTTTCAATTATGTGTCACCCAGGGCAAGGAGACCTCAGATACTGAAGTATGAATAAACGGCCGATGCACACTGCCAACATGGAACATCACTACCTGATGAATATTAGGAGAATGAGAGCTCTACTTTCTGTTGTAAGAACATGTGAAAATATAATTTCTGAGAAGGACAATAAATAATTTGGTCTTTTTCTGTATTATTCTTTTCCTACTTGTTCTTCTAAAAACCACTGTGACACAGCAGATTGACCAACGCACTGGAAAAGCAGCAAGATGCATAATTTTTAAGTGAAGATAGATTCTGCCTCATTCTTGTTACCATACTTGTATACACTTCAAAGCCTTCCCTACCTAATTTGCAATAGAGGGTGTAAGAACTAGAATATAATAGATAAGAACTTAAGTACCATCACAGAAAAACTGGGAACACCATGGGCATGGGCCTTTTCCTCCCTTATTTTCAGTTACTTCATTCAGGTCAAGCAACCTAAGCAGACAGCAACTGATAATGTCATCTCAAGGGCCACCAAAATCAGGGCTTGTCTCTGCACACTCAGACCCTATGATTTAAAAGGCAAGGAGGACATTGATGCAACATGCTGCATTTTTTCCTCAGAGAAAAGTAATTCCTCATAATGTCTATCTCTAAAGTAACTATGCTAATTTATAACTGTGAATGCAGTAAAATTACCTGATCAAACAGGTAGTTTTATCAAGACAGTCCTTAAATCAATTCTTGTTGTATTTATCACATTCTCTTTATATCTAACTTTCCCAGTAATCTCTTCTAAACACATTACAAACTCTTTCTGCCTTCCTTCTGCTTCACGGCATCGTATTTTAAACAGGATATTACTTCATCAAAATAAGGCAGTTTAAAGGGAAACTAAACAAAAACTGACATCATGAAATAGGACCAAAGTAAATTGAAATGAATTGGTAGCAGATTCGTATGTATCATTAAAGTCTATCTGGGCAGCAAAGAAAGCTGTAGGGAGAAGCTGGTTTTGCTTTCCTCTTTACAGAACAAATGCAAAAATAAGTTTTGAAAACTACCTTTTTCCTGAAAGGCTAGGATGGCCCTCTGGCTGTTGAATCACAGTCTCGATAACATCCACATTACACTGTTTGTACCTAGGCATTAAAAATTAGCTCTGCAGAACACTCAATACTTCATTTCTAACTCTTTTGGTTACTACACAAAACTGGCATGTGAAAGCTCAGGAAAACTTTTATAAAGCACCCTTGCTATTCTATTATTGCATGAGAGAAAACAGGAGATGTGGCAAGTTTTAGGAGGGCTGCCACAGAAATTGTGGCATATCCAGAACTTCACATATTTACTTGAAAAACACCAAGCAGTTGGTGTTCATCTGTATGAACAAAATTATTTCTCTCAATAAAGCAGACCTGCTGTCCAAAGCTCTTTGGAAGTTGTGACAAAGGAGCTTATTCCATGTTTGCAAAATAGAATGAGACTCTGAATTAACAAAACACACGTGTAGAGCCACACATGGTGTTAGCTATACCATAAACCTGATGATATGTAGAGGTAGCCTGGATTAGCAAAACATTCCCACAGTCAGAAAATTGTTCTGGTATGATTTATTAGCAGCTAAAGCAGCTCTCGGGTGCGAGGCAGTACAGTCTAGAGAATAATACCACTGAAAAATAAAAATATCAGAAGAACAGATCTTTTATTTCTGGCTCCAGCATTACCTACTATTTGGCATCTAACCAATCACTTCCCTTCTCTCGACTTCAAATTCCTTAAAACTGATCAAAGATTTAATCCAAAAAATTGTATTTAAACTGACAGGTAAAAAATTGTAGACAATCCTGGAGTGAGTCCAGAAGAGAAGCCTGACCTGAGGGCTAAAGCACCTCTCCTATGAAGACAGACTGAGACAGTTGGGGTTGGTCAGCCCAGTAGATATTACAGCCCTTCAGTACCTAAAGGAAGCCTACAAGAGGGCTGGAGAGGAATTTTTTACAGGATCAGGTAGTGACAGGACAAAGGGGAATGGCTTTAAACTGAAAGAGGCTAGGTTAATACTACATATAGGGAAGAAATTCTTTACTGTAGAGGTTTGAGACACTAGCCCAGGTTGCCCAGAGAAGCTGTGAATGCCCCATTCCTGGAAATTCTAAAGGCCAGGTTGGATGGGGCTTTGATCAATATGCTCTAATAGAAAGTGTCCCTGTCCATGTGGTTTGGAACTAGATGATCTTTAAGGTCCACTCCAACCCAAACACAATTCTATGATTCTATGAAATCAGTACATCATTATTATGAAGCAGAAAAGCCATCTTAACTTGTGTCAGACCTTCACACATTTAGAATCACAGAATCCCAGAATTGTTAGGGTTAGAAAGGACCTTTAGAGATCATCCAGCCCAATCCCCCTGTCAAGGCAGGGTCACCCTGAGCAGGTGACACGGGAATGTCTCCAGGTGGAGTGTAAATGTTTCCAGAGAGGGAAACAGGACCTCCCTGGGCAGCCTGTTCCAGTGCTCTGACAACCTCAATGTAAAGAAGTTGAATTTCTTGTGTTTTGGTTTATGGTCATTGCTCCTTGTCCTGCCACTGGGAACCACAAAAAAGAGTCTGGCACCATCCTCTTGAAACCCACCCCTGAGATATTTATATTCACTAATGAGATCCCTCCTCAGTCTTCTCTTCTCCAGACTAAACAGGCCCAGCTCCCGCAGTGTCTCCTCATAAGAGAGATGCTGCTGATTCCAAATCATCTCTGTGGCCTCCACTGGACCCTCTGCAGTGCTTCTTGTCTTTCTTGCACTGAGGAGCCCAGAATTGAACACAATACCCCAGATGTGGGCAAACAGAAGAGGCAGGATCACCTTCCTCAACCCGCTGGCGGCATTCTTCCCAATGCACCCCAGGATCCCATTAGTCCTCCAGGCCACAAGGGTACACTGCCAGCTCATGGTCAACTTGTCATCCACCAAGTCTCCCAGGAATGCTGCATTAAATCCTAAAAGCTGTGTGGCCAAAAGCACTGACAGTTGACGATATCTCCAGACCACTGACTCTCGTCAACTTAACTAGAACCTCTTGTATTAGTTCAGAATGCCTCTGCCTCTTCCCAGAAAGGTTCATTAAGCTGAAGATGAAAAAATGAAAGGAAAAAGGTATCACATGCTTTATTTATTTTATAGCACCTTGCCACTCATGAGATACACCTCACAAGCTAAAGAATGCAATCCTACGTTCACTCTCCTGACCATACAGGCTTGAAGCATTTGATACTCACTCAAACTGCTGCTGCTATTGCAGATACTGCTGGCTGCCTCAGCTGTCTCAAACAAGAGAGCCCAGGGACAGGGCTTCTAGCAAACAAGCAGAAGGCTATTGCTCATTATCCTTAAACAGTCACAAGGAACATCTAGATGTAAGGAAGTCTATTCCTCTTTACCCATCCTGATTAACGCAATGCCACGTATGATACTCAGATATCCTTTATGCCTTGGCCCAAGTTTACTTTTTCCTACTGTTTGCTTCTTTTCTTCTCCATCTAGACTTCCCCCCGTCCCCCTGCCCCACAATGCACTCACTACTATTAAAATCAGTTTGGGGTCTTGATCTGCAAAATTTATTTCTAGTCTGTTACTCCAAGTATGTTTTCTGACAAGCTAATGAAAATTTGCTGCGGAGAACATTATTTCTCATGTCTTCCACCAGAGATGAAAAGAGCTTGTGAGAAGCTTAGCTACTGCTCAGCTAATGTGTTAATGTGTAACAAAAACTAATCTGTCCCCTCAAAGCCCCAGCTATCCATAAAACACATTAAACAGAGGAGGATGACATATGTGGTGGCCCGGGAACTTACATTGTGCTGGGGTGGCCAGAGGGTCTCCCCCCCTGAGGTGGACTGCTCCTTGGGATGGCCGGTCCCGGTTTGGATTCTGCGGGTATCTGTCAGCCTGGTCACTCCTCCAAAGCTTTCCCATTGGTTCCCGCTACCTGATCCCACCTTTCCCCTGGACTGAGCAACCATGTTCCTCGGATTTGCCTCTACATCCTTCGACAGGAAGCATGCAATAAAATGCTCTTGCCGGAATGGCATGCAGATACCCTTCCTGCCTCCTTGTCACTGACTAAATACTTATTTAAAAAAGTATTAAATGGTGCCTGAACGTGAGATGGCCTCGAGCCGTCCCTGCAGAGCGTCTCCAGCACAGCTTCGTCGCTGGACTTAGTCGCCTTTCGGAGCAGCCATACCCCCAAAGAAACCTCTGAGTTTTATCAGCGGCTCGGCGGGGAAGACCAACAACCTTCTACGGAAAGAGAAGACTGGTCTGAGTCAGTGGACCACCCTCGAGACTTTTATTTGACCCCAAAGGTAATATGGGTCACCTTTGTATCCTTTTCTTTTAAATTTCTTTTACCTCGAGGTTGGGAGGAGAAGGGAGATGGGAACAGAATTTTCTCATCTCCTGCGGGAAGCTTTTTTCCCAGTTTTGAGAGCCCTTGTTCGTGAGAATTTTCGTTATACCAGGGCGAGTTTAAAACATTTTATTCAATGGTTATTCAAGCAATGGCTAATCGAATATTTAAAATGCTTTGTAAGATGGTTGTTTATGTCTGGAAGAGGGTATCTGCTTTATAAGTTAGCAAAAGCCATTGATAATTTTGTAAAACGGTTTAAAAATGTTAATCCCAGTGTAAAAAACCCTCTGCCGCTTTCCTCCCCCTGTGTTCCTACTCCCTCTGTCCTAATTCAAAGGAAACCCGGAGATGGAGTCTGCCGAAGTGCCCAGGGCTGCTACCGTCTCCCTGCTCTCTCCTTTGTCCCCTGCCAGGGGTAGTGAAGGCCAAACTACCTCCAGCTCTATCCCAACCCCCTTTCCTGTATCCACTTCCCCGGTTCTTGCTGCTCCAGATTTGTTCCAAGATCGCGATGGCAGCATGGTCCAAACCGCAATCCAAGGTGCAATTTTTAATTTCAATTTTGCCGGCTCCGCTTCCCTCATCCAAGATGGCGGACCCCACGTGGTGCCCGTGGCCACAGTGCCGGGCTTGCCGCCCGCGCGCGCTGCCCCTCCTGTTCCTGCTCCCGCTCCCGCTACCGCGCGCGGCCCCCGCTCCGTCCCGGGCCCCTCCCTCGCGTCGATTCGCGTCGCGTCGGGTCCCTCTCCCTCCATCAGGAGTCCCCTGCGAGCCGCGGACACTGCTTCTCCCTCCTGTATCCCAGACTTTCCCCAGCAGCCTCGCAGGAGCTTTAACATAAGCCCCGAGGACTTGCAGCCGCAGAAAAAAGCGGAATTTAAAGACTCCCTAAGAGGCTTGAAACAGCCTGACGATACTAGAAACAGGGGGTATCTAATATCTTTAGAACACAGACTGAAAAAGCGGCAGTGAGTGTGGCAAGTGAGGAAGCCTGGCCTCGCCGCTTTCAGTCTCCCGAGCAGCACGCAGCGTGGCCAGCCCAGACAGAAAGCTGCCGACCGACCCCTTCGGGCTGCTGACCGGCTGCAGACCTCTCCTCCCCCGCGGCAGCCCCGACGGGCCGCCCGCGCCGCCGTTCCCGAGAGCCCTGGCAAAGCGTTCCTCCCCCGTCACCGATGCGGCTGTGCCCACCGGCAGCCCCCTGCCAGTTCGTGCCTGGCTCTTCGCCGAGGCGAGGGCTCGCCCAGCCCAGCCATGCAGCCGGCCCGAGACCGGACCCCGCGCTCGGCGCGCCTCGCCCCGGCCAGCCACGTGGTGCGAGAGTTAAAAGGACTGTTATCTCTTGTTTTTAACATCGTGGACTTAGCTCCCCATGGTGTGGCAGCGAGCTGGAGCCAGCTCCTAGAGAGACGCTCTGTCCCAAATGTGCCCGGCCGGCCCCGGCCGCTTCCCCGCGGCTGCGGCACTGCGGGGCCACGCCCGGCCTCTGCCGGCTCTGCCGCGGCTTCGTAAACGCCCTGAGGCTGCCGAGTCTCAGCTGGTGCAGCCCTGCTCCTCCAGCTGCGAAAACCCCGCCCAAGTGCTGCCTTTCACCTCGGCCCCGGCCCTGCCCACATCCCCTGCTCCTGTGCTGTAAGAACAGCAGAAAAAGAGGGGGGGTTGCAGGAGCCAGGCTGTAGGACTCGGACTGTTCCCAGAAAGCTGCGAAAGCATTGCAGGGGAAGCAGTAAACCTGAGCAGCTGGCAGGCATGGCCAGAAGATGCAAAACAGCAGCCAAAGGAGCAAAACAGTGACTTTTCAGGTTCTGTTACTGAGTTTAAGGACCAAAGGACTGAAGTGAAAAAGCCAGAAGCAACTGCCAGAGCCTGTGCCCGCATTCATCATCATGATGTCCAGCACCCAACACCTATCACCCTGCTGTCCTCTGAATGCTCCTGGTACCACCTGCAAGTGTGCTTGAACTCTGCCACAGCCCAGAAAGAACTGTGCTGCTTCAACCTCACCTCTGCCTATGAGATCATCCAGCATGCAGAAAGAAAATCATCTGAAAGATTTGAGGACTTGTTGGGACACTGGATGCGGGGTGTTTCTGATTAGGTATATTTGGGTTGTTGAGACATTGAGCTTTGGGTGATTCTGATAATTGTGGTTGTTCTGTACATGTTAAGTTTTGGGATGCTGGGTTTTGGGATCCCTGGGGGAGGCCTCTTAGTCTAATACAAAAACGAGCAGTTGTGGTGGCCCGGGAACTTACATTGTGCTGGGGTGGCCAGAGGGTCTCCCCCCTGAGGTGGACTGCTCCTTGGGATGGCCGGTCCCGGTTTGGATTCTGCAGGTATCTGTCAGCCTGGTCACTCCTCCAAAGCTTTCCCATTGGTTCCCGCTACCTGATCCCACCTTTCCCCTGGCCTGAGTCAGCCATGTTCCTCGGATTTGCCTCTACATCCTCTGACAGGAAGCATGCAATAAAATGCTCTTGCCGCAATGGCATGCAGATTCCCTTCCTGCCTCCTTGTCACTGACTAAATACTTATTTTAAAAAGTATTAGACATAGAGTAAAAAGTCTGGGTTTTTCTAAGAAAAGATAATGGACTGAACAGCAAAAATGGCAACAAAGCTGTTGCCACAGCTAAATTTCTAAATTTCCTGCTTCCCGTAAGTGACCAGCTCTCCAAAACAGGAAAATTTAGGGAAGCATTTTTCTGCTTCAGAAAATTGAAATACACTACAGATATTGGAGTAATCAGAATGTAACTAATGTAAAAGAAAAATGCATTAAGTTCCCAGTGATAGTGCTCTGCCATGTAAGTGTAAAGCCTACACATGGTTTTAGGATACCACATTGCTGACCAGCATGGGATTGCACAGTGGTATCACTACAGCAGATCACAGGAATTTTCTTTGGAAGGGAGCACTGAAGGTTATTCAGTTCAAGCTCCACCTCAAAAATGGCACTAAAGCCAACCCTAGGCTGGTTGAATCATCATTCTGTCTTTTCCTCCGGATCGTGTCTGCACGCTTGGCTGAACACCAACATGCATGCCCCCTGTGCACCACCTACAGCCAAAAACATGACAGTACCTGCTTGGAAGGGAAGAGGTGAACTGGAGGGCTACTTCCTTCTCAGTGTGTGAAATGCCTGACACCAGAAGAGTTACCAGGAACTGCAGGTCCGGAATCATAACCTTGCAGCTGCAGAGCACATGCTGAGCATGTACATGATGTACCTTCTGCACACCATGAAATACACCAGTTCTAAGTCAGTAAGAGGGATGCATAACTCAGTAATGTGCCTAATGCTTATCTAGCCCTGAAAGGTTTAAATATGCTTTTGTGTTTAGAATGAAAGTATCTACAGGTCTGTGTGGGCTGCCTGTTCTAAATGAAGGCACATGAATGAAGCATTCCAACCTCTGCTATACAGATAAGGCCTCAGCTATACATCCAAAGAAGAAACAAGAGAGTAACCTGTTCATCATTTCAAATGTTTACCATCTGGGAAATACTGCTTTCTGCACCACCTCTACCCATACTTTACCAACACCCTTGAGATCAAGATGCCTCAAAATGTTCCCTTCCTCATCTCAAACTAAATTCTTACTGTGTTGGCCATCTACTTTGATCTATGTTCACACTGGTGTTATGCCTAGTTTTTTAATGCTCATCTTTCACTACTTTACCTTGTGATCAGTATGGCTGCATCAACTGAAGACATGTCTTCTCCCCAGCTTGTCGACATTTCTAAGTGTATATCATTCTTCTTGCCAAATTCTTCATGTTGCCATTTACAAAAGCTTTCCAGCATTTTTTCCCCATGATGTCCAATATACATATCTGCCTGGAAATAAAAAACAATTCACTTTATTAAAACTAGGATTCTGTAAATAGAATTCAGACTTTTTAGTAACTCAGTCAATTTTTTGACTGAGTTACTAAAAATATTCTGCTTCCTATGACATAATATATCCACAGCAAAACAACTCAAACTTCAGGAGCACAGACCACCTTTTTCTCATGCTAAAGATACAAATGAAGACAGCACATTGACAGTGTACACGCATCTGTTCACTCAAACTCTTGTCTTATTTATTTGCTGATTTTTCATTATCCATAGTGAGGAAAAGTATAATGATGTTAAGATTCAGAATTTGAACATGAAATGAGATTACTCCAACTATGGAGAGGAACTGGAGAAAGAAATACTTATTCACTGGAAAATTATAAAATTTTAAATTAGAACTATCATTAAGGGAATCCCATTTCCTTATGAACTAAGTGCTATATCAGCTTTTATTTATCTAGGGATTGACCAACAGAGAACATCAGTCCTCCTTCTACTATCCATTGGGCTTAAAGGAGATTATTTTTCTATTGAGATACATGAATGCACAAAATGCAGAGCAGAAGCAGATTTTCTTAATATCTACCTGATTTCAACACAGAATCTTTGATTGACTTTTAATTGCAAGCACAGACAAGTTTCAATACATGCAGCACATAAATTAGGAGAAGGTTAATCTGGGGCTGCTCATCAGTGCAAATCCCTAAATAATATACAAAAGCTAACTGACAAATTTTTTTAGCCATTAAAGTTCATGAATATTGCAAGCTTTTGTGGAGCAACAAGCTAAGTAGCATTACCCTCTACAGGCTAAGACAAACATCATAAATACCTACTGGAGTCTCATGAAGGAGGACAAGCTTAGTCACCCGCAGATTTACTTGTAGTCCAAGACTCTTGTGTTGGAAAAGATTAAAAACCTAAGACAGAAAAAAACAACAAATAAAAATATGAACTTGTATTGCATGTACACTAAAAACAACAGAACACTGTATGCTAAAAACAACAGAACCCCGAAGAACCTCAAATTCTCATATTCTACTGTGACTTTTATTTTCCATAATTTGAACAGAACGTTAAGATAATGTACTATGTTGGTCTTCTGAAGGGAAAACAGAGCTTAGGCAATATTCATTCTGGGAACATAAAAATGGACATTTTCCTCTCAATGGCCATGACCACTTTATAAATTGTGGCCTGTTTCTCCAAATATTTATATGCATATTTAATAGTGTTCACATGAAAATTTCTATTGAGTTAAATCCATGATGGTGGACCAAGTGGTCTGAGCCAGCCTCTAATTCTCTAGTTCTTCCTATCCTTCTGAATACTTAAAGTTTGTATTAATTGTTCAGCCTATGCTCCTTTAGAACAATCTTTCCTTGTATATTACAGATGCTATTTTTCACTGCTTTATGCACCAAATGAGAGCACTGTAGCTCCAGATGGAGCCAAAAGGGAACGTAATTGTCCGAGTCCATCACTCCTTTCTTTTTTTTTCCACCACCATTGATCACAAAATCCTCTTCCCGGAAGAGGAAAATGTCATGAAATGAAAATACCATGTCTTCTTAACAAACTTTTCTTAACCAGAAACTATCCAATATCCCAACCTTTCCAACAACACCATGGGCTTCTAACCAAAAAGTCATCTTGCTCTCTCACTTCCAGGCTTCCCTGAGATGTATGACCAGACAACAGAGATAAGCCTGCAGCACCATGGTTTTCTGCAGCAAAACATATGGACTAAGTCTTGACAGCCTGCTGATGGTCGTGTATTAATTGTCCCTTACAGGTGCTCAGTCAGAGTCATTAAAAGGAGCAATGAAGCAAGTCTGCTGTGCATGAACTGTTGGCAAAACATCAAAATTAGTTTTAAATTTCCTACCATGTTTAAGATGGTTAGAATAAATCTTCTGGCAGCATCTGTTCCATGATACGAAACCATAGCTGGATCTGCCACCACAACAGTTTCTATGTTGTACTCCTGAGGTAACTTGTACGAGTATCGCTTTCCTCTTCCACCTTCTGACACCTTCTGATTCTTGGACTTTCTTTTATCTGTAAACCAAAACAGCACTTGAGAAACTCATCTTCAAACTACCCCTGCAGTACTTTTTAGGATTTGTTACCCTTGGCTATATTATAACTCTAATTATGTGGAAAGTAATAGCTACGGATTTTAATATACATATGTTTATTTGCCTCTGCCAATGCTAAGGCTCATACTGAAGGTCTATACTAAGTATAAATATCGGCTCATACCAAGAAAAAAGAAATTTTATCCATCTTTTCAAATAAAGTCAGAAAGATTATTTGCATCCTTTCACCTAATATATTTATAAAAAGAATATGTGTCCCACTATGGTTTGTGGGAGAAAACTCAATTCATGTTGGATCTCAAGGAAAAACAGTCTCACTGACATTGCAGAATTGTTGACTGTCCATCTTCATAAATCAGAGAAAATATCTTGATGTAATTGCATCTTAGCATACAAGACAACAAATACAGATTTGCCACAAAATCACGTATTAGGTAAATACATGAAACAATTCCATGATTTGCAAAGAGGAAAGAATATTTCAGATGAATGACAGATAATTATATAGGTTTGTTAGAAACAAAAAACTGAATTTTTACTGACACTTCAAAGTCAGTACTGCTGTCATTATAAGCAGCTGAAGCAAAGTAACAAAACCAAACCCTGGAAACAGGCGTCCAAATCTACAGAAAGCTACAAATTGAAAACATGTTACATTTATAGTAAGGTTGAGGTTACTGATGGTGTTAATTTTAAGTTTCCCTTCCAAAAACCCAACAAAATTCCCATTACTAGGACGATATATACGAAACCCCCCCATCCAATTACACAGAAACTGTTCAAGCCAGAAGGAGGTCAGATTTACAGACAGCAGTCAGCAATGCCATTTTAAATAATCTAATTTAAAACAAAATGCAAAATTAAACTCCTTGTTTTAATAGCCAAATTCTGTTAGATCCTCTTGAGCAGATGTAAAACTTCTGGGACTGATCTCGTTAAAACCAAATGAAGTTTTTCCCACCATCCACAATGCAACATCAGACTTTCTTTACCAAAAAAAGTGATGGTTGAAATGACAATTATGTTCTGGAAACAATCAAATATTCAGAAATTTTGAGGAAATATTTTGCAATTAATCAATCTTTAATTGGAATTGCAATTAATCTCATCTTTAATAGTAAAGTTCCTGCAGTGCATTTTATAATACATGACCACTCTCCAAAAAATAAGTCACTCTTCAGGAAAGTGCTAAAAATGAACTCACAAAGTCAATTAACTCATAAATTAAACTTAAAATATAAAATAGAAGTGGAAGAGGGGTCTGTGATTTAATTATATGTTTAATATAGGTTTTATGTAAATATAATACAGAGATATATTTTTCAATGTAACACATACAAATTATGCATTCTTAAAAAATCTTAATCTTTCTCTGTATCATTTGTAAAAGATTCTATATGTGAATGATTTAGTCCATCCCACTACACCTGAGAAGGTCTTACCGATCCCCCTACAACTGGTGACAGTGTAAGACTTACTAACACATTTGCTAAAAGAAAAAAGCATGTATTCTCCAGACATAAATGTTTGGCGTTTGATTTCCTAGAAGTAGAAAGAGCTTATAAATTCAGGCTATCTGAAATTAAAGTTCTTATTTTGATCCTTCAGACATTTGCTTAGCCTTATAACTTCTGCTCCACTCTAGCCTTACTCATGTTTACTAACTGTGTATCTACAGCCTAGTTTATAAAACATCGTTTATGTCTTCATCACTCTTTTAAGGATAATTTTTAATGAAACCTCAGTGTTAGTATTTGTGCCAAAAACCCACCTCCTATAAGCTATATAGCTATGGCTTACCATACAAGCATCTAAAGCTGCAAGCCTAAGCTATAGATCTAAGTCTAAAAAGTGAACTAATTTGGGTTAAAACAGATCTCTTAAAAGCCACCTGGTTAATCTGCCTCCCTCCTAGGCACAGTGCAGCTTCCAGCAACAGTTTATTCACTGTTATTCACAGCAGCTAGTGATTGAAAACTTTAATCTTACCATGTACAGAGAAGTCTCTTAACACATCTCTCTAAAAGTTATGGCTAGCAGTGCATTTCTATTCAGAACTGACAGTCCACAATAAAATACATCATTCTGCTAAACACTAAGAACACTATGGTCCCATAAACTGTTAAAACTTCTGTCTTTCAGGATTGCAGTGGATGGGAAGACTACACAGCTCTGTAGACAAGCTGTCTGCCCATCATTTGCCTTAGATATCTCTCCCATTAACAAACCAATAGACAATCTGTTCTTGGCCAGCCAACCTTTTCCAAATTGCTGGCAGAAATCCCCATCACGAGATCTCATTTATCTGAAAATTGTAGCTCTTCTCTAAGAACTTTAGATAAACGGAATCAGTAATTTTGGTACTAATGGTATTCAAACAACTGCCGCATTTGCTGCCAGATAACAAGCAAAACAGGCTTTAGGCAAAAACAACTGTTTCTTTACATACTCATAAATAAGTAAAAATTACAAAGAACTGGTCATTATTGAAGGCGAAGTATGTAAGAGATAACAACTGCTACAAAAAACCCAGCTACATCAATAATGCATGTGCTGACAAAAGTCAGAATAAAGATGCATTAATTAATTTTAAAAAATTAATTACACTGCCAAATAAAAAAAAACTCTACAGGAGGGTTCCGTGCAGTAAGACTTCTGTTTTATGCAATCATGGAAAATAAGAAATTCCATATCCATATATTACTTAAACGTAGTTGAGTGAAAGGAAAGCTAGGAATACTGCATTACTCCAGCAAGAAGGCTAAAAATACCGCAGCAAGTACATTTGACATAAAATAGGCAATTAAGAGAAAACAACAAGATGGCTAACAAAACAATAAACCCACCCTAAAAAACTTTAGAGAGATTAAAATCCAGCTACTGTAATCACAGATTGCATAAAGCATCTGAGCCATTAAGAAGAGGCTCTGACTACAGGACTCCTGGACACCTTCAAGTCCTCAGGCACAAAAGGATTTCCTGAGTACATGCACATGAGGCCCAGACTACAGGGGAATCACCATCACTCCCCAGGGGGTAACCTAGTCATACGGAAATTGCAGCATTCTGCCTACGTAGGGAATATTCAGGAGCTTAAGAAGACATGAGCTATACCTCCATTGTAATTTGAATAGGGATTTAAATACTCTCCTACAGGGTGACAACTTTTTTCTGGAGTAGAAACGAACATCTCAAGTAGCACTGGTCTCCATCCGATGCAATCTCATAGATCCCTGACCTGGACTGTTTGCACATTTTACTGCATGACTATCACACAGAAACAGGCTGTAGAGCAAGAATCAACACAGCTTTCCCAGCTGACTGCGCAGTCTACATCCCATAAAGTAAAACTTCTGCTTTTGATTCAGTGAAACTTAGCTGGCTTTTTCCTGCAAAATGACATCGTAGACTTGTAGCTCAGGACAACATATTGTTTATTGCCAGATCTGAGGTAGAAGAGGAGTCTTCCAATCTCACAAATTCACAGGGGATTTGAAATTCACATTTTTCATATCCTGGGTAAGATACTTCTTTTTTCCCAACATGCCCCATGCCTTGACCATGAGTTCAGTTCACTGTACAAACAACTTCAGTCTGGAACAAATCCTTCAGATTAGGAAGAAGAAAAATATCTTAGCTTCCCAATGTGGCCCTCTGCTCTAATTACAACTGCTTCTCTAACATTTTTTTCTGTAACACACTTCTGAATTGGTTTCTTTGAAAGGTTTCATGGGCCATGCACTAAAGAGAGGTGTGGAGTGTAAGGTCTGTGTATGTGCAACTGCTTACATATGTAAATAAATCACACACACTTTCACAAGAGGATATACGTGCACACTGTCAACAACCAAGAAAGCATCTGCTTCTGTCAGTGTGATTCTTTCCCTCGCCTAATTAATAAGAAAACCACCCCATTCACAAAAACAAGTTCTTTGTTCTCTCCAAACAAGTTTGGCTGTGTAGCAACTTTCAATCCAGCCCTCAATGGTAACGGACAACAAACAATACCTTCTTTGATTGCCTCTGCTAGTTCTTCATGAAAAGCTATTATTCCCAATAGTGATCCTTCAGCACCTCCAGCACAGACATTCATTCCTTCTGATAATTACAATTCATCACTGGCAATACACATTTACTTGATAGGTAGCCAGCCTTTGAGATCAATTTGGATCAAAACCAGCAGCAGAAATACCTGTCCCTCTTCTGACACACAAGTACTGTAGAAGCAAGAGACATGGTTGTAAGATAGGACCATATTGCTGAGAAGTTGCTGTGTCACCAAGGTTGTAGCTGCTCTATGTCACACGGCTACACCTCTAACAAAGGCAGCTGAGACTATCTCAGAGCTCCACACACTCATCTGTTTTATTTTATTTAATTTATCTACTTAGCTTATTACTTGACTTAGAATCATAATCCTATATTTATGTAAAGGCTTATTTTTAATGCTTCCATTCACCTTTAAGGCTGTGTCTGTAGCATGAATATTTTCGTGATATTAACTAACTTCATGTCACACTAACAAACTCCTCCCAGCATAGACAGACATTTTAAGCATGTCCCTCTTAGTAAAACAACCTGTAGCAATGGAATGAGGGACTGGTCTTGCTAGAACAACATCATCAGTTAGAAACTGCAGCTATTTATACTCCCTGGCAATAACATTGTGTCAGAAGATGCTACTCGGTTATGCACAGCTTTAACTCTTTTGAAATTTCAAAGCTGGTAGTAAATACAATGAAACTTCCTTCAAACAGATATTTGATTGTCTGTTGACAAATTATTTACAACAAATCAGAGCTTTGAGTGTAAGATTACTACAAAAGAATAAGCTGACTTTCCCATTTGAGAGGCGATATTTGATAATGAACATCACAGAAGAATAATGTCCTTACAGAGGAGTTTGCATCTTTACTCACTTTCATACCCATCATAGTTCGCTACGTCAGACACTCCTCCCCCACTTTTGCAGTGCATACACCATGCATACTTTTCATTTTCTCTTTCTCATTCCCATACATATGCAAGCATGCATACTCTTAACTATAGGGAGGAATAAACAGCTTTACTTAATGTGAACAACTTTTACTAATACAGAAAATTTCACTTTCAGATAAGCAGTGTCAGTGTAATACAATGCCTAGAAAAGTAATGTAGAGCCAACTGGAGGAAGTTTTGTGTCATTTATTTCAGCCCGCTGCAAAAAGAGCCTTGCTTTGCTAATGACTCTTTGGTTTCGAACTCTGGATGGTTGCCTAACTATAAAAACAATACTTCCAAAATGGAAAAAAAAACCACCACAAAACCTGCCACATTTATTCTGTAACTATATAAAATGGACAAAGCAGTGTAAATGTTCAGGAAGGATAAGACAGCCATGGAAAAGTTTAGGCTGAAAATGATCTCCAGAGGGCAGCTAGTCCAACCTGCTGCTCAAGTCAGTGCAAGTGTTGAAGTACAATCAGCCCTCTTAGAGCCATTTCCAGCCATGCTTTATAAATACCTGGGGATGTGGATTCGACAGCCTCTCTAGGCAATCTCTTCCAGGGCTAAGCATTCTTGCTGAGATTTTTTTTTTCCTTATGGAAATTGAAATCTTGAACACAAGTTACAACTGTTGTCTGCCACAGCATACCTCTAAGGAATGTCTGGCTTCATCCTCTCTCTGCAGACCCTTAGGCACAGAAAACTGCAGCTGCATCCTTCCTTTAGCTTTCCTTACCTACTTGAAATAACTTAGTTCCTTCTGCCTCATCCCAAATGTCATATAATCCAGGTGCCTAACCATGTCAGCGCATTTCTGCCGTTTCTTTGCATTTTGCCAGAATCTCGTTTATACATGAAAAACATGCCTAAAAATCTGATCTAAGAATAACTCATTCTGGTTTATTTCCTAGGAGAAAAACTAGTTTCTCGCAACATTAGAAACAACCTCAGCTCGTGCTGGTGTCAAAGGACTGAGAAGAATCCTTTGAAGAATGAGAGCTGATGATGAAGCAGAAAAAATGAAATATCATCTTTCACAAAAGCCATTTCTACCCTTCTCCACTGAAAACTATGAAGTCATCCTATGTGCCAAACTTCTGTTGAAAGCCTTCTACTTCAACAACTTGTTCTACCTGCCATTGAGGAAGATGCTTTAGGATTGTTTCATACACATCTTCTAAGTGTCATTCATAAAACAAAAACACTTATAAAAATTATTTCAAGTCAGACACATTTGGAAGTTCAAGAATCAATACTAAACAAAACCAGGAAGATCTCTTTAACTGTGCTTTAGAACAGAAAATTAAGTACACGCATTGCACATAGTGCAATTTAAGCAACTCTGAAGACAGAGAGGGACAGAAAATAGATTTTCAGTATTAAGTTGAATTAAAAAACACCCTGAAGATTTCTTCTGTCAAATACAAAAGCATATTAAGAAGCAGCGTCCATTCCTAATGGACAATTCCCTCTCCCAACAAGTGAAACGGCAGCCTCAGCATGCTACCTCAGAGACCACCGTAGGGTACTGCTATAAGAATAATCAGGCATGCTTTTGTCAGGGTTCTTTTTTAACTACTATCTACTTCTCTTAAAAATATATTTGCTACATTACAACTTTTCAGTGTGATTTGTATATTACCTGTAACAACACCACAGTACTGATTCTGAGAAGGCGGCTTTTCAGAAATTTTCTCCTCTATGGATCTTTTTCGTCTGTACACCCTGTGAGCATGTCCTGTCACAGCCAAAGTGCGGTTGAGTGGCTCAATAAATATGAAGTCCTCATTAATCTGTATAAACCCCATCTGCAAAGGAAAACAAAAGGAACATATAAGGTAAGAATTTACTAAGTTGTGCACAGTCCTGCAGGAGAAAAAAACCCCCACAAAACTCCATTTAAGAAAACAATTTGTTTTAGTAACCTTATGAGCAAAGTGAGTACCTTTGTATTTTACAAGTTTTCTACTTAAATGAACCAGAATAAATTTCATTTATTTCAGCTAAATCTGGGTGGGTGGGTGGCTACATGCCAGTAGCATATGCACAGTAAAAGATATGGAATGTTAAAAGTTTACTTTGGGAGACCCAGGGGGTCATTTATATATGTACAGCATGTACAGAAAAGTCTATACACTGGTTTTATTGTTTATTATTGTCACATTTTTAGATAACTGTATTTAATGAAATAGCAGGAACAACGTAAGGCATATGAATACAACCTGAACAAATGTGAGCATGGAAAAGAATTCTCGTGACACTCTTTTTACTCTTTTTCAAACTAAAAAAACCCGAAACTATTTTAAAAAAGGCAGAAATACCTCCTTGGTTGCCAGCAGTTCCACCAGAAAAATATTTGAATACAGCCATTTAGTTGGTTAATTCTTCCCCCATCCCAACATATTTATACACACAAACATACAAGAAAAGTTAACACACCAGATGCACATCTAATATTACAAGACTGCAGCCAAAGCTAAAAAAATAATACTGTAAAACATACTTATATAAATACCACACAAATAAAAGTCAGCTCAAACTGTTAAGCTGCCAATGCACACAATTTCCTATCAAGAGTAAAGCTGGAGACAGCAAGGTTTTGTGGGGTTTTGTTCCCCACATCAGCAAGACTGACAGCTGATTTCCTCATTCCCTAAGCTTAAAAAACCTATTATACTGTTTTGCTACAGAAACAAAACAATGTGATGTATTTGGCTAAGAGAAGCAGACAGCTCTTCTGTATGTTTCTATAGCATCAATGGAGAGAAACAGAAAATAATTTTTTTTCTTCTGGAAATATGTAGGTGCCATTATCGCATTGGAAATCCTGCCTGACAGATGATCCAAAAATATTCTGACCGGAGGAAGAAAACAAAGCCAAAATTTTTAACCGGTACAAAACACAATTTCATTCAAACAAAATACTTCTGAAACAAAAAACCCAACAATCATTCTGCACAATCACATTAAATAAATGTCAATACATACATTTAATTTTTCAATCAGCTACACTACAGAATGCTGAAGAGATGTTGAAAGGTCATCATTAACATTGCACACAAACACAAAAGTATCTGGGGTTTTGGCTGTCCGTTTTCCTTTTTGCATTTACATTTTAGGTTCAGTTCACCAGGAGCTTTAAATGTCACGCACTAGAAGATTAGCTAAGAATGTATTGCTCATTACTTTCTGTACACCTACAAGATAACACTTCCATGTATCTTGAAAAATGCTACTTTTACATAACAATTAAACTTGTCTTATATAAACTACAAATGATGTGAAATGAATTTGTATTGAAAAGCATAGTTGTCAAACACCAGTAAAATGCACAAATAACTTTTCATTTTAAGTCTGATATTGAATTTCACTCAGGCATAGATTATTTTACTTTTTTAAATAATTATTTAGTATATGAAAGATGGTGATAAACTCTAAATATAGAATGGGAATAGCAGCCCATTAGGTTGTGCTGCAAGTTTCCCCTTCCACCACCATAAAGCAAGGCCTTAGTTCCTCCGGAACAAATCATAGAACATTCGTCACATTTCTTCTGTCTTCATTCTCTTTGTTGCAAAATGAAACCAGGGCTTTAGGATTATGTTCTTTAGATTGCCACCTAGACATACTGAAAAGTTTTGCCAGGACAGACATTTAGTGTTTTCTTTCAGGTCCTTGCATAAACTGAAGTTTAATTCATTGGTAGAAAAATCCAAAATTTATTGCCTGTTTCCTGAGCCAGAAGTTAAAGAACTGAACAGGGATGTAAAGTTATTTATATGCATATGGGTAATTCAAGACAAATCCCGATAATCAAATAATCTCCAATGCTATTTTGACTGCTTTTGGGGAAAAAAAAAAAAAAAGACATTATTTCTCCAACTTTTAGATAGTTTCACAGGTAGAAAATGGTAGGTGAAATGGTAGCCTTGTCAACCATGCCCTTATTTCTTCGTAAGCATTACAAATAGAGCTAAGAATATCTTTTAACTAAGTAAACGTGGAAAGCAGAGAAGTCAAAGGCATGCATTAAAGCATTACAGTTTCAACATTTTCGTATCTGGAACACCAGGGTCAATTACAGCCTTTAGGCAGTTCAAATGGCAAAACTTCCATGTCATGAAAATGTACAGCAAAACAAAGATTAAAAAGATGGAAAAGTAAGACCCTAATATCCCTCTGGGATAGAACTGTGAATTCTGGCTAACTGACCCATCTTCCACCAGCTTCATCTGAAAAATTACCACTGCTTGCAGCTGCAACTGAAAAGCCTATCAGGATGCTGGACTCATCTCATGTAGAGGTAACATCATATGCCACTCTTTCCCCTGCTTTATCAAGTTTCTTACCTGATATGAAACCCCAAACTTAAATGTAATACACACATGACAGTAGCTTTCAAGCCCATCCTAATTTCATTTGGCAAAAATATCCTCAAATTTTGTAGGCATTGATGAACGCGGTACTTGCTCTGTATTTTACTTGCTTTATGCAGTAAAGAGAGACCTTAAGCATAGGACAAAATTCAGATGATGGGCAAATAGAACTTGGCTTGCAGAAAATTAATTTTTTGCCAAATTTGGACAGTGGGAAACGAAGACAAACGAAAACACCAGCTTTCCCCAGCATCCTGAGTGTCATAGGACAGGTGGGGAACAGCGGGTGTGGTCAGCATGTTACAGTTTCTCCTGGCTGCAGTCAACTCTCCACCGTCTAGTAAAGCAAATGTACACAGTGGGCAAGGACAGGCTGTACAAGACTGCACTTCTTCATGCTCCCACCATACTGCCCAAGGCAAGTATCAATGGGAAAAATGCATTCCTATCATATGCAGAAAATGTATGTTTCTTAGTACACATATTGCATCCATCAGCGTCAGAATATTAATGCCACATTTGCAGTATAAAAATGAAAGATCCTCCTCACTGTACCATGCAAAAACCCAAATCTTCTTTACAAGTTCAATATTTACTTGTTTTGAAACATAATCTGGTGATAGGCTTTGTACTATTTGTCAAATGTCCCAAAACTGAGGATTTATTCCTGAGTAAACAGGCAAAATCTTTAATTTATATATCAGTATCCCCCTCTAAAGAAGGTTTTCCTCCATGATTTTAAAAATCCAGATTTAATTTAGTATCATGATTCTAACAATTCTATCAGAACCTGACTTCAACTGAAATACAACAAAAAGTCTCCAGCTCTTACTAATGCAAATAATAAAGCAAGCTCAAATAACTTTTCAAACTGTGTAAATAACAGTGTGTAAATAACAAATTGTGTAAATAACAGTGTAAGAACTCTGTAAGCTGATGTTATTCAAACACTCTACCCCTTTCCATGTATAAGAACCTTCATGGCTGAAGGCTGAAGAAACATAAATGCCAGCAACTTCTGTCTTCAATTAACTGCATTTCACAGCCATGCACATCATATACACTGCGCTTCTCCTGGAGGTTTTCTCTACGTGTCTGCTCACTCCACTTTGCTGCATGGAGGTAGGAAACATCACATAGGGGAGAGAGTCAGTATTATCACTGTTGACTGGCTTTCAGCTGCTGACATAGTGTTCAATCCAATCCTTTCTGGGATCTTTTTTAATTGTAGGGCTGTGCCTCATGGAAGTACATATACATGCAAAATATTATACATTATAGCCCTGAGAGAGGAAAAACATTTAGACTGTTATGCAGAGACCACTAGGTTAAAAGCATGTATTCAGGTACTAGCCCCCAAATTTGAGGTCTGTGGAAACAATTTTTCCATGGCTGTAGAATCCTTCCAAACTCCTCTACTCCCACTCTGGTTTAAGACATACACTACCCTGAATTCTTAGGAAAATCATTCTCTATAGGATGCTGCTTTCATGTTTAAGAGGATGACTACTTTTTTCAAAAGGACCTGATGATGCACAAAGATGAAGGAAAATATTTATGTTGTTACTCACCAGCATTCACTACGCAGCTCACAATTAAACAGGTATTCACAACACTGGGCCATAGGTTGGATTTGATGATCTCAAAAAGTCTTTTCCAATTTAATTAATTCTGTGATACACACAAAATGTGATTGCAAACAAAATATATAAAATTTACCAATTCTAAACTCTCTAATTTCTTCAAGTGTCTTTTTTAGTAAAAGCACAAATGTGCTTCCTAAATTCATGGTGGTGTTCTGAAGTCAGATGTTTGGTCACTGCTATCAGCAGTGAAACTCATGAACCAGACAGAAGCCAAGTGCCACAGCTTGCAATGCAACAGGCTGGTCATCAGGTTCAAGTGACCACTTCTACATGCCAACTACTCTCTGTTTTTATTACAAATAAGAACATAAGCTGGCTGTAGACTCTTGCAACTCATACCGTCACAAAGTTCTCTGGTTCAGCTTGTGCCACTATTTCCAGAAATGTCAGTGCAGTTTCAACTACTGCATACTTGACCTTTGACCACCAGAAGAATTAAGGAGAACTGACAAACCAATTGTAAAATGCTGAAATTATGTGTTCCATCCCCATTACTCTTCCTTTGCTCAGGAAGCTCTTGTCCAGTTTCTGGTTGACTAATCTTTGGCTCACAAGATCAAAACCACCTGAACTTAAGAAATACCTGTGATGAAGGAAAGCACACCCCAACACATGAGAAGACAGAAAGGCTGTGTATTCTATGAAAGAAATAAAAACCCAGCAGGAAAAACCCCTTGCTACCAATCATCTGGAGTTCTCCAATACTGACTGTAGTACCCAGTATTAACATATTCCATGTGTATTATTCAGAACAAAGGACACTGTTTTGAGGGAAGCCCAACTCAGAGAACAATTGGCTGATTCCTCTAGCAACTTACCTAGCACAATGGAATTTCAGCTTTGTCCCAAAGTCATAAAAAGCCATTTAATATTTTTATTCTAGCCACAAAATCAAACATATTAAAATATATTTATACATCACTCATGAATTGTAGGTTTGCTTATAAATTTCACTTGACTATTGAAAAAAACTCAGCTGAACTCAACATGCTAAGTCAAACCAAATTTTCTCTTTGTGTCATATGCACCATGCATTATTTCATTATTTTCAGTACAGCACCTTAATTGGCACTGCTTAGGTCCTGTAGTATTGGAAAAATAATGAGTAAGACACAATGTAGAATATACGATGCAAATTGTCTCTGTATTTTATTGTCTAAGATCCACATATCAAGTCCAGTCCCCTATGCATTTGAGATTTTGTAAAAAAAAGGGTTTTTTACACTTAATCTTACAACACAAATCCTCTGTCAGACTACACTTCCTTTTACATTTCCTTGCTGCTACTGTTAAATAAAATAGTTTCAATAGAACTGCTGCTCCATTATTTTACTATTCTTATTTGAAATGTTCCATATTTTTCTCTTCTAACAGTTGGAAATCTTTCCAATATTACAACTTTATTTTAGATCCATCTGATCCAGGGTCTACACTACTTTCCTTATGGGCCAGCTTTCCACGCCAGCTTTCCAGGTCCCTTGATACTCACTCCGAAGTTTTTATAAAAGGTAATCATACAGTATTGCAGTTTCTACAGTGTGATGACAAATACACCAGCCTTTGACTGTTGCTTGATGAAACAGGCTTAACTACAACTCTGAGATTAGCCCAGCTGGTTAGAGCCAGGTGCTAACAGGATCAAAGTTTGTAGGTTCAATCCCTGTATGGGCCACTCACTTAAGAGCTGGACTTGATCCCTGTGGGTCCCTTCCAACTTGGAATATCCTGATTATGTAATTATCCTTGTAACCACAAATGAATTCCTCTCTCTGAACATCAGCAAATAGAACTGCAAGCCACATTTCAGCTACCATTTCACTGTAAATTTGTGAAATGAGAATAAAGTTTCTATATCTTCACTTAACGTCCTCAACCAATTACATATGCTTGATGGCTCATAATGATCCTGTGATCAGAAAATACACAATCTTTTTTTCCTCCTGTCACTGTCAGCTAATTCACTAGTCTGTAAAGCAAATGTATAAATGTATTAATGTAGTAAGTCACAAATAGAAGCAACTTACCTTTGGTCTGGACACAGCCTTTGGTCTGTTTAATTCTTCTGTGCCTCCCAGCTCTGAATCTACCACTAAAGGAGAGTCAAGTCCCCAGGTATTGTTACTGACCTTACCTCCGGCTCACATACAGCATCTGAACTAGGTTTTTCATGACTAGGGACCAACCGTTCCAGCAATAGACAGGTTTTCTTCCTTTGAAAACACTTTATCATCTAAAACACTGCCTTCTCTCCACATTAATATGAACAACAGTCACACTGAAAACCAAGCAAAATTTACTGGATCTCTTTCTCTCACTTTGCCAGTTAAATTTGTGAGAATTGGACTTCAGAGCAATCATAGGAAGTTACACCAAAGGTACATCTTCCACTGAAAGCCAGATAGCTTCACATGGAGAATGAAGTCTTTAAGAAGTGGGAAAGCACAGAACAACAGACATAAACATAAAAGGATGACTACAGGTAACACAATTCCTACACTTTGCTTATTATTTATGGTCATGGTCACACCTAACATTCAGTTTGTATAAAAATATCTTCTTGCATCTCAATCTCCTAGTTTTAAATCTAACTAGTTTTATCTGTTAGTCTGTGGAGCTACTTACTTTTCCTAAGGCATAAGGCAAGTAACATGATATGGTGGTGAAAATTGTTTCACCTAAGTAATGTGCCCACAAGCTCATTACAACATCATGCATACTTTCACAAATTTTCCTTAAAAAAAAAAAAGGCAAATTTTAAGAAGTTTACTGAAATTAAACATATGTTGCAGTTTTCACAGATTTATTGCTTCAATAGCACATTGTAAATGGACTCCAGAGTACACTCTTATTTTGGCAGCAGTTATCCTGAAGTATAGTTTAGCTGTACTTTGTTTCAGTCAAATTAGTTGTGTAAAAACACTGGAATGGCCTCAATGTTTTAAAACAGAGAATTCATCTCCAACACTTTAGAATCTTGCATTGAGAAGGCACAGAATAGTTTAAGCATACATGAACATTTTCAAAATCACTAATGCACCATAACTCAAATTTCATAAAACTAAAACTTAAAAGATAAATAGACACTGATGCTGAGTAAAACCCTAGAGTTCTTATGATGACTTGTTCTGGAACAACTATAGAAATCTTATAAACAATTACTACCGTACACAGACTGTCTCATGAACTGTATTTGCATGTGCTGTTCTCTCTCTCTGTAGATACAAGACTAATCTTTTCCAGTTTGAGGTAACCACAGTATCTTTAATAATAATTCATTGAAAACTACATCCATAAGGCAATTCTAAGTGCTGTTTTCAAACGCTTAAAACTGAAAAGTAACAAATATGAAACAAAAACTCCTAAAGCTAAATCTACCATTTCTCCTTTATAGCCTATTTTTCTAAAAAATTGATGGCAACCAACCAACTCGTCTAACTGCAGGTAACTTATTCACACAGAGCCACACAAAGATAACACTGTTATGCATTATATGCACTATAGGTAATAGTAAACTCCAGAGAATTTAGTATTTTGGGGCTTGAACAGGTATGACCAGACAAAGAATGTCATCTATGAGCCAGATAAAAGCATAGAGAACAGCAATAGCCAACAGGAGGTCCAGCATCTTTACTAAAGCCATAGAATGACAGAAATGTACTTATAGAGAGTTATCAGAAGGAGCTTTGTGAAATTCATCTAGGATGAATGCCAAGCCTAGCTCCAGCTCCTGGGACAGATCCACCCCCAGCACTAGTACAGACTTCACACTACATGGATGGATGGATTCTGAGATCTGTTAAAATGGTCCTGGTGGTCCTTGAGGGAAGTAGGTATGTAACAAAAGATCATATGCAAATAAAGATAAAAAGCCTAATGAAAAATTTACATAACCCTCTGTAGTGTAATATCATCAGTAAGAAAGAAAATTAACACAACTATTTTTGTCCAAAGTTTACAAAAAAAAAATCCACAGTGATGCAATTCTGAATGCATAATAGAACACTGTGGCGTTACAATTTCTAAAAGATGTTACCTTCTAAAAGCTTGTTCAGCATTTCCTCAGTTTAGGTCAAATAATCCCTATAATTCTGTTCTGCTGGAATTTGGTTCTTTCCACTAGTAACAACTGACCTATGCCACTGCCTGCATCAACATCCACACTTCCCCTAGAGGGGAGACATAGAATCGTAGAATCACACTTGTCTGTGATGTTTTACTAAGTTGTTAATCAGTTGTCCTGATCTCTAAATTCTAGTCCTATTCTATTATGTAGTTTTATTCTGTCTTTGCTTTAAGTTTTGAATTCTTGTCTCGTTCTGTCATCGACTTGCAACCTAAATTTTGCCATGATACTTACGTATTCTTAACTAGCATTCAATTTGGGGATTCTATATGTATACACTGAATACTAAAAATCTGAGACATTCAAAACCAGTGGCTATATTTTAAAAATTTGACAGAAATCACCATTTAAAGTCTACTTTTCAATTGCAACATCTACAAAACAAAGACTTGCAGTTGCATGGTAACATGCAAAAATACTTGAAAAATATTTGACAGAAGCATAAATACTCTAAATGCTTTTTTTGTTGTTACCATGTTGCACAGCAAAAATTACTGTGTAAATAAATGCATTTTTTTACTAAGTTGCAGATATCGACATTGTAGATACACAGCTGTACAATAGTTTTACATCTACTAATCTACCAAGTGTTTAGGTTCTACAGCCTTTCAAGGAGGAGGAAAAGGAAAGCAGAGAGAGACTACAGAATATAGAGATGGTCTAGAAATTTGGTGGTCTAGAAATTTGCAGTACATGATCTTCCATCTTCCTTTCACCTAAACAGTTTCATGTTCACTCAATAAAAGTATTCCACAATTATATCTTTAAAATCATAAATCCAAAATTATTAATACTTTAAAATTTATACTTAGATATACAAACCAAGAAGTGCAGACTTAGTACAGGCATGTTCTTATTTCTTTTCTTTATGCAGCATTCTGTAAGTTTATGAGGTACAGAAAGCCTACTACTCCCAGCATAGGTAACTTAATTTATAAATTTTAAAACCAATTTATAAAATTTCTGATCCAAGTGCTACAAGGTATTGTTGAAATGAAACTCAGTGTATGTGACAGTCAATTTAAAACCTATTTTCAAGACACACAGGATTAATGACACACTGAAAATACCCTTGATTTTTAAACTAATTAAATTGAAAAACTATTTTATTAATTTACTACAGGCAACCATCAAATTATACAAGTATTGACTAATATTATTAGGAAAAGAGACAGCTATTGGCAAGTCAGACTCCATCAGCAGTGCAGCTATCTAATGTTCAGAATATCCATAACTGCACTCAAGGCACACTCTGTAATCCTTAAGAAAACAAGCACAATACTTTCATCCTTAGATACCTAAAGCAAGGCAACCATGACTATGTCACAAAAGACATTGGTATACGTAATGTGCCAACCCACCATGTAGTAATTTTTTTTTAAACCTCTTTCTGATCATTTCTCCCTTCGCTCCTTTTATCTAAGGATGATACCTTAGATATCCTCCTACCCTTTATCTAAGAAGGTTGAACTGATCAGTAAAACTAACTAGATCTTGGAATTATTCCTCTCACTCAAGTAGTTTGTCTTCTATTACAGAAGAAACAGAAGCTCCAAGGAAGGGCTAGAAAGTCTTAAAAGCTAACTATTTAGTTCAACAACATAGGATGAATTACTAAAATCATAGAATCATTTGGGTTGGGAAGGACCTTAAAGAGCACTTCATTCCAACTCCCCTGCCATGGGCAGGGACACCTTCCACTGCACCAGGCGGCTCAAAGCCCATCCAGGCTGGCCTTCAACACTGCCAGGGATGGGGCACCCACAACTTCTCTGGGCAACCTGTTCCAGCACCTCACCACCTTCTGAGTAAAAAGTTTCTTCCTAATTTCTAATCTAAATCTACCCTTTTTCAGTTTTTAAGGCATTTCCCTTATCCTGTCACCCTAAGCCCTCGCAAAAAGTCCCTCTCCAGCTCTTTTGTAAGCCTATAATTAGACCAGAAGTGACTTTCTCAATTATAGAATGTTAAAAGGGAAGACAAAGAGGGCTGTTGATGGCCATGATGACAAACTTCAGTCAGCTCTGGCCAATATGTGCTAAATAAAGCAAGATACAGTATTCCATCCTAGCTGGCTAAACACTAAGATTCAGATCTGACTTCAAACCGATTGAGACCAATGATAGTGTTTTGATAGTAAATATAAAGTTATTTTACATAATTAAGAGTCTGAATTTATGCTATGTAGCAAAATCCATTGCCTATAGCTTTATGCTACAAAATTAATTTATTTAAAAACAGTAAGTCATGAATGGAGCTAGAGCTACTAAGAGAAGACAACTAGAAGGCAATGTCAGTGCAAAAATAAAAAACTGGCCACCTAACTTATTCCCCTTCACTTATACTAAAAAATTACTATTACTGTCTCAGAAATAATTAAAATTCTATTAAAAGAACACAAAAAATTTCTATACTCACATGTCTAAATGATCATCAACAGACAGAAAAAAAATTTTTTTAAAAGAAAGTTATTTCAGTGGTCTCCCAGAATTTTGGTTTTCAGGTTTCATATTTTGATCTGTCCTTACGAGGGCTACAGAATTAGTTTTTCATTTTTGTCAGTTCTCATTTTCATGTAGGCATATGTTCCAAGAAGCTGGAAGTAATAAAAGGGCCATGTCTTCAGTTTGGTTCATTAAAAACACAATGATCAGAGCTGACTGTGGTTCAAGCACAGTTTGCACATGAATGAAAAAAACTAACCACCATTACAAAAGAAAGCATTAACCAACTATCAAGGCTGCTAAACCTAAGGAAAAAACCAAAAAACATCAAATGCTTGCATACTATGGACAAAGATCTTCATTTTGCCCCCTGTACAAACCTGTATTAAATACACATTTTATGTGGTTGCATGACTTCAACTCCACTGTTGGTGCATGCACCAACTGATGAATAAAAATGCTTCCTGTCTGTTGCCTGAAATGTTCTGAAAAGCCTTACTTTATTTTGCTTCAAAAAGTATGCTGGAGCAATACATTCAACCAACCACAGACGACTAATATAGGCCAATAAAATAAAACTACAATCAAAATGAAAAATCAAAATAGAATTATATTTGAACAAGCCTGACACACCCCTTCACTTGCAGAATTCAAAAAAAATCAGTTTTTAAAACAGCCACATAACCTGTAGATTGTGCCTATCACATTGTTCTAAGTAGGGCTTGATATTAACAATCATTTGGTTTTGTTCATCAATGCTATATAAAATGGAACACAACCACTGACTTCCTGTTAAAAAAAATAAAATCCATAAACCCAGCCATAACTCCTTTCCAGAATAAATACAAGAGTTTCTATAAAGTGATCCAGGATTTAAAAAACTTTATTCCATAAAACTTAAGTTAAAAATTCTTTACAATAAGCTGGTTTAGTGATATTTCAGATCACTTATTTCATAACAACGTTTGAGTAGTTGTTAATACTGTCTAAGAAAGTCTCTCTGCACAGCTAAATATGACTAGTTACAGAAAAAACAACACCTATGGAAACATATCACCTAAGGAAAAAATCCTTGCAATTAAAGACTCAGTGCTCATAAAGATGTTTCTTTAGAACATTTTGGTGTAATGTGAGTAACTTCAGCAATTCTTGTGGTAAGACTAAAAACCTCTCTTTTGGAATATGAATCAAAGTGCTGTACCTTTAGGTAATGAAAGAGCATTAAATCCATTTCTTTAGTGCAAGCCTGGATTTTATTCCATCAGAATCTGAAATGGTACTTTATGGAGGAACAAAATATAATAAAACACAAAGGATGAGCACTAAGCATTCTACACCTAGTGCCATGCAGGAGGTTAAACAGAAAATATCAACAACTGTGCGAGTGAAACACCTAGACTAGTACCAAGAAGACCAATACAAGGGATCCAAGCTTAAATTGATTCATCCATGTAAAACACTTAAATAGTGCATACCAATGAGTTACCATTGTTCAAACCCATGTGCTTTCATTGCAGCCACAGAAGGATATGGCAGAGTTACAAAACACACCCATGATTGTCCATAGAGAAATTTAATCGCTGCTAATCCTTACTGAAATATCTATCCACTACTCCATTATCTTGGGTTTTTTTCTGACAGAGAGGCTGATTTGCTGCTATTATTACTATTATTAAACATTATTTAATTCAAGGCAACACTCCATGAAACTCAAGTTTCATTCAAATCTGCAATTTGCCAAAACTACTAACTGTGGAAAACAGTAATTCAATAAAGGAAAATAAAATACATTTATAGGTATAGAACTACAATTCAACAAATAAAGTTAGTCCTTCAATAAAATAAAGTTATGCTTAGGCTTTTTTATATCTCTGCCTAGGATTACATTAATCCAAAACAGACAGCTTTAAGAGAAATAAACAAGACTCTCACAACATTGTTTTAAAAAGTTAAAAATATATAGAAGTGATATTCTTCTATGACTCCTAACTGAAATTCAGGTGCTTTTTTCCAAACTATACACAGTATTTTGCTTTTAACTTCTAAACCTAAATCCTCCTTTCCCTTTTTGAGGGATAAAAATATCAATTTACCTCTCCTTGCACAGAGAAACTAAAGCTCTGCTATCCTCAGGAAAGAAGGTATAGTATCTAATTATTTTTCAAGAACTATTATTTAAACTAAAAGAAGAAATACACATTTGGATGAAGGGTTTTTTTTTCTTTTTAAGTTAGAGGGCTTGATTTTATGTGCATAAGAACACAAATGGTGATCAGAAAGGAGTTTTGACATTAGCATCTTGAACCAAGTACCATTAGTCTTGACTGGTCCCTTTTAAGCAAAGTTAGTTATATGAAATAAGCAAAGGATTTATTACCCAACATGAAATACAAAGGAAAGGAATTTTTTCCTTCCATTATTTCCAATGCAAATGATTTAACAGTGGAAGAAAAAAAAAAAAAACTTAAAGAGATATCCAAGAAATGTGTTATTATTGTGCTTCCTCAGATAGGCTACTACAGAAGAAACAGGTAATCAGACAGTAAAATGGAAACACGCTAGGTCTGTCAGCCAGAAATTGGAAAACTAAGCTTTTTAAATGCCTAATTGCATCCATTTTGCTCTATAAACCGTCTTCTACTTTAAACTCCCTCACTACCCTCATGCATTTCTACATAAATATTTGAGGTGACATCCACTGATGTCACAAAGAGACAAAGGAGATTGGCGATCTCTTATTTAGGCATAAAATCACCTAAGCAACTTCCTGTCTCCTACCTTACAACAAGGTTGTCAATTCTCGGAAGGTTTCAAAAGTTGCGCAAATTAGAGGAGTTTCACACACAGTTTACAACAGAAACAGCTACAGACAGCTTCATGCTTAGAAGTATTTTTCAAAAGAAAATTAAATAAGATCTCAATTAAATATTAAGAGAATGTGTCCCTTATGATGTCCATTTTATTTCCTGTCTCCCAATTTCAGAAGAAAACCAAAGCACTTCATACATGCCTTGCAGCACAGTTACGTCTGAGTTTTCAGGGTTGTAATCCAACTGCCAGGCTAACCAGACAAAAACAAAAAAACTAACAAGCAAACAACAACAAAAACAAACAAACAAGTAAAAAAAAAAAAAAAAAGTAAAAAGGAAAAAAAAAGAGTATTCCAAATTTTAAGCATACCTGAAGCACAGTTTAACATTTTATACAAAAGATGGCATTACTATAATGGCAAACCGGCACACAGCTGTAGCCATCACTTGGGCACTTCTCCCACCCAGCATCCCCTGAAGCCCAGAGGGACATAACATGACATTTACTTTGTACTGAAGTGTAAAAAGTTGTCCTCAGCTGAATTAACATCAGGTGCAGAAATATCTGTATTTTCCTTAACTTACTGCTATCTAAATAAGCTTGACCTGACTTGACCCAGTTAAACTTCTGACATCTAATGAGAACTTAAGGTAGCACAGCTGAGATCATAAAACAAGCATATGCAATTGTTGGAAGATAATCACACAGAAACTAAATCACTTCACAAGTCAGTTTTGGGCACATTTCTACATTTTTGGATGCAAAACTCATTCAGAAAATAATTCTGACTGAAGTACTGGTAGACCCAAGAAAAACATTCAACAGCACAGGCTTCCAAAAAAATTTTACTCCTATTCACTTACGTGCAGATGTATGTATTACTAGCAGCTAATGCTAGGAGATTGATTTCTCATTCTAAATCAACTGTTCTAAAATTAACACTTGAAATATTCTTCATTCTTTCACTTCCAAATAATATTTACTGCTTATATGAGAAGCAATAAAAATAAACAAGAAGACCAGATTGTCCAGGCAATGACACGTTAACAACAAAAGGTTAACTGAACTGTTAATGCACTGCAGACACACATCTGATCTTAAAACTATTATAGATGTTTTGGGCTATTGGTTCATAAAAATTTGACCAACTACTGTCTGGATATGCAATACAACACACATGCTCATGCACATGCTCAGTGTAGCTCACGCTACTTCCACTGCACTGTTGATTCTGCAAGGAGAAACCAACCAGCCCTCGTGCTATATCCCTGAAGTCACCTAAGAGATCTGTGTAAAGCAAGGAAAGACACACACTCCACAGAAAAACTTCTGCAAACAACTCACTCTGCCACAAATCCAAATGGCTTTGTCCAAATCCTATCTATTGAGGCAGTTCTCTTCATCACATAGGAAGGAGGTACGTTCACCATTTGAATACTACTTCTACACAACCCTTGGTTTTCACAGACTCCTCCTTGAATATTCTCATCTACCATCAATCTCACAGCTCTCACACCTAATGCTTTCTATTGTTTTTTTCCCTATTTCCCAGCTCCCTCTATTTTTAAATTATTTAGCATGGAGACCATGGATGCTGCTCCTTTCCCCCTCCCTGCCATCACAATCCACCATTAACAATCAAAATAATCTCCACTCCTGCAAGAAAACATTTTAAAAATAAGAAAATCCAGTCCTTTTAACGTAATATTACAAGGGTTGCAACATGGAGAACATTTGGTTCTTTTAAAAATCCTGGTTCATTTGCTAAAGAAGAAACAATTGGCACATACATGAGATATATAAGCCAGAGATACATGTTCTGAAGAAAATGTGGGTTTCACTAACATTAGCAGTTGTAGCTGGGAGACACTCAGTGCTCTGCCTTTTCTTTTTAAAGCAGTTAACTTCAAATTAGGAGGCCAAAACTTCACTAATTTACTAATTTAATTAACGGAATTATCCAGTTTTTCTGATTTGCCATCTCACTTCTCTATTTTGAAAAATAACCTTGACAACTTTATATGTTAATTAAAATGGGCAGAGATCTCAGATGATGCACAGCAATCTCAATTTTTTTTAAATAAAGCCACTCTGGAGATAGTGTGTTTCTCATTTCTAATTATCACTCAGAAATATATTGCAGAGGAAGTATTTGTACTGAAACTAAGCACTTTAGGAAAAAAGCAGGCTATTATAAGCAGGATTAGAACCACAAATCAAACCTGTCTCAGGATGGAGTGCATGATTATAGGACAGCTCTTAGAAGAAGGAATCATTACCACATGGTCTGAGGCATTGTGGCCCAAAATCTCACATACCATGCCACAGTGTTTAATATTAAAGGAAACAGAGATCGTTACAGTTCAAAGGTAGTCTTGGTCTAAGTCAAACCTGATTTTCTAAATCTTTCAGCTTTACATTAACATTAGTGTTCCTATGTTTAAAAGACTTATCCTCCTTATGAATTAGGAAGAGCTCACAGATACACAAAACAAAAATCTGAACTAAAGATGTTTCATCAAAGATAAAGAAAAATAGCAACAGACTGCAGCATCAGAACCCCGGAAGGAAAACAGAAACAAAGAGGGTTTATTACTTTATCTTTAAGCAGATCTTTGTTGGTTTATAGCACTTAATGACAGTAATCAAACTTTTAAAAGGATGCAATCTCCACTACTCCTTTCCTTTATTAAAAAGAAAAAAGAAAAGAAGAAGAGAAGAGAAGAGAAGAGAAGAGAAGAGAAGAGAAGAGAAGAGAAGAGAAGAGAAGAGAAGAGAAGAGAAGAGAAGAGAAGAGAAGAGAAGAGAAGAGAAGAGAAAGAAGAGAAGAGAAGAGAAGAGAAGAGAAGAGAAGAGAAGAGAAGAGAAGAGAAGAAAAGAAAGAAAGAAAGAAAGAAAAGAAAAGAAAAGAAAAGAAAAGAAGAAAAGAAAGAAAAGAAAGAAAAGAAAAGAAAAGAAAAGAAAAGAAAAGAAAAGAAAAGAAAAGAAAAGAAAAGAAAAGAAAAAAAGAAAAGAAAAGAAAAGAAAAGAAAAGAAAAGAAAAGAAAAGAAAAGAAAAGAAAAGAAAAGAAAAGAAAAGAAAAGAAAAGAAAAGAAAAGAAAAGAAAAGAAAAGAAAAGAAAAGAAAAGAAAGAAAAGAAAAGAAAAGAAAAGAAAAGAAAAGAAAAGAAAAGAAAAGAAAAGAAAAGAAAAGAAAAGAAAAGAAAAGAAAAGAAAAGAAAAGAAGAAAAGAAAAACCCCACCCCACAACCTAGATTTAATAGTTCTGTTTGGAATTAACTCACTGTTCAGCAAATTTGTTAATAGCATTAACAGTGTTTTGCTTGTACATATATGCCAGTTATTCAGCTGGCCCTAGTCACTCCCTCCATTTTAATTTTCTTAGGCTTCTCTACTGTGTGTTGAGTTCTGCTTCATTAGATTTTCAAGGTGATATTTTAATAAAGATATTTGAATATAACAGAGACATTACAATTACAGCAGCTAAGCTTTAGCTGGAGGCAAAAATGAGGCAGATGTGCCTCTGCCTAAGCATGCCAAAGTAACCTCATGTAAACAACTTGTTTTGTCCTGTTGGAAACCAGACTTCTTCCTACAGGTCTGGCTGCCCTCCTCTTTCCCACCTTCCACTGTCATGTAAATCCAGGAGGAACAATCCAGATGAGTTTCAACATAGACAGTGAAAGATGTTCCTCCAGGAGCACTACCACATTTCATTTCTTATGAGAGGTAGAAAGCACTATTTTTTTGTCCAATGCTTTATTTTCCCAGGAATGCTTCAGGTTTTTTCCGAGGAAAAAATACTCAAAACACTTTCATAAAAGAGCAAACCTGCTTTCTGTTCTAACATTTCCACTCATGCCCTACCTCACTCACCTATTTATACTGATCACAAATTTTATATTGCCCATTTAAAGGTATTTAAAACACAAATAAAGCACACTTTAAAGTCAACAAAGCAAATCTTGTTGAACCTGTGAATTCTCAGTAGGGGATACTCATAGAGTACCCTCATTCATATATTTATTTCTGTCCCTCTCAGTAAAGTTTCACTTCTCTAACAAACTTGTAATGAAACAGTAGGCAGACTGCTTCTATTTGTTCTCCCTTCATTTAAGGATCCCAGGAAGCTGGGTGAATAGGAGAGAGTGTGTACTTAATTTTATCTTGGCAGCCTGTAATGATAATCCTATTCAATTTTATAATCCTCCTCCTGCAATGTCAAACTTTAGCCTGTACGTATCAAATGGACCATAAAGACTGCTAACAGACACTTTTCTTTACCCTTTTATGAAAAATTGTTGGTGATCTCTGTTTTCTAATGCTTACCACCAACATAAAAGAAGCTGTAATTGTCTCAAATTTCTTTTGGAAAAGCATCTGGTGTGGAAGTTACTCAATACGGATGTGTAACTGCAAGGGTCACTGAGGTGGGGAGGAAGGGGCACTACATTTGGTTGACAAAAGGCTGGGTATTTAACCCACTTCAGCGTGCATGTTGGTACTGTATGATTCAGGATGTGTAATGGGGCAGTTGCATTCCAGCCTGATTGAAGCAAGAAGTCTATGTAATTCTCAGAGCCTTACAGCAGGAGCTCACATCCTGTAATAGCACAGCTTCCCAGGGCAATGTATGAAGCCCAAATGTATGAGCTGCTCTGACCACCTGCTCCCAGAGGCGGACAAAAGCAGGGATACTCACAAAAGCAAGATTTTAGCTTGCATGTCCACTGCACAGCAAACAGACTCATTACTCATACTACATGCAAACAGCCTATTCATTCTCAATCCATCAGATCCTATGCCAGGAAAGGAGTTGCAGCAGGTTAAGTACTGTAGCGCCACTGAAAGCTGTGCAACCAAAAGGTAGAAGTTCGGTACAGCTCTCCAAAACTGTTTGACCTGCCCAAAAATTCAAGTATACTTGCCGTATCAGGCACTATTCTCATTGCAGGAATCACAAAGAAGTGTAACTAAGAACTATATTCACTGGAATTTTTCCCATATAAAAATGTTGGAACACTGAGGCTAAAATCTATGTCTAGGAAGAAAGATGTCAAACCAGAGATTCAGCCTTTCTTTTAGGCTGAATCCTATCCCCAAAAGTGATTGTGTGCAGAATTATAGGAAAATACAAATTTCTTAATGGATTTTATTACTATTGCTCATTCCAATCTCATTCTGCTTATTCTGAGACAAGCTACGAAGTTAGACTGTCCTCAATGGATAGGTACGAAATAAAAACTCCAGTTTTCTAGAAGCTCTAATGTCCTGAATGTAAGGGACATGTGAAATTAGAATATCCTAAGAAATTAATCCATCATGTGTCATTCAATTACTTTAATAACACTAATATTCAAAACATAGTTTGTGTCAGAAATAAAAAGAAGTCATGCATTTCCTGTAGAGCTGCTTCAGGTTTTATTCAAATCTTACTGAAGCGCTATAAAACCCTTCCATTAGCCAGTGAAGGCATGTAGGTTTTTCACATCCTTATTTAATTCTCTTTCATTGTAAAAGTAGGACATTGCAATCAGAAATATTCATTGAAATTCTGTTGTCCAGTGGTATTTGGCACATTTCAGCCTGGCACAGAACAACTCTCATCCATTCTTTTGCTGATGCTGGCAGCATTGCTTCGGACTATGTAGGTGAAGTACTGGTCTATAAATTATTGGCCAGATTTTTTAATACCTGCTTGTTACTGGCAATGACGCCTAATAAAAGCACCGTACAGTTCTGTAGAGAGAGCTCTTCTCTGGACTGGAGATACACTGAGACTTGTTCAAACCGACATCACTGTGAAAATGCACATTACTTTTTATTGCAAATAGTATTTTACACAGATTCATCAGAACTGTAAATATGCCATTGCCTGATTCACTTTTAGAGGAATTTTGAAACTTCTCTCCAGTAAATTAACCCAAATGTCAATGTTGTCTTCTCAGGTAGAGCTCCAGAGATGTTCTGTTAGACAACCTGCTAAGAAGCTGAGATGAACAGCACAGCAGTAAGAAGCTGCATTGTTCTATCCATCCTCTTTGTCTACATTTGCTCCTGTTTGCACTTCCTGAAAGTCTAAACATACCCCATTGCTTTAGAAATAAAAAAACCATTCAAATCCTTTCTCTGCCTAAACAGAAATAGCTGTTCTCTATTTATTGCAGACTGTTTCAGTTGAAAGAAGAAGAAACATTGGGGAAACCCATGCTGTCAGTACACAGCCATAGAGTACTACCTAAGGAATTAATTACTGAGAAAAAATTGTAGTAAAACCTCTCTTTTTGAAATGAAATGAGTAGGGGATAAAGCACACATTTGCCATGTTTCCATGTGGGAGAAGCAGTGAGACTACATCAACTTTCATTCCAGCAGTAGATAAAGAACCAGTAGCCTGATTTCTTAATTCTAAGTCCACAGTAAATTTCTCCTACATCATGCTATAAAAAAAAATTACCATATATATATCTATTACCAGCCACAAACAAAACTGTTCAATAAACAGACACAACTTTTTTCTTATTCCAAATATTATGGCAAAACACAAGCAAACAGAAGAAAAAAGCATTTAAATAATTAATGGTCCAGCTCTGCAATTCATCACTTTCAGAAGAACAGTCTCACTGGCATCAGCAGGACTGTTTCCATCCTGGTATTTGGCTAACCATGAACAAAAAGCAGGCAGTCAGCATACAGATGTGAGAATCCTTGGAAACCTCTCCTTATTCCCAGAGCACCAGGGCAGAATCCCAAAATGTACTCAGAGTAAATCCCATTGTGCTTCAAAGAGATGTAAGCATCCATAAGTGTTTTACCAAGGAGCTGGACAGGATTGTCACCATTGATCATGTGAGCTGTGAGACTGCACCAAAGTCACCATGGTGAAGTTTCTAGATAGTCCATGCATATCTCCAACCTTTAGATTCATTAGAAAATAACCACTGAGTTATGTTCCCTTCATTTGTCAGGTAAGTGGCTGACAAAGACAATGACTGCAGTCAGAATTTGGTTAGTAATTATCTAGGAGTACAGCTTTCATTTCTCATTTTTGTTTTTGCATGACTTTCACGGTATGTTAGGAGCCCCATTATTATCACCCCTCCACATTGGTTCTTGACAAGCAGCTTAAGAAAAAACACACTACTGAAGCTCTCAAGAACTGTGAAATAATATGGGGAAGTTGTGCTGTATGTTAGATGCTTTACACAAATGCAACAAGTGAAATATTAAAAAAGCATCTAAATTTCAGCTTCCGAGGGATAAGGTCCCTAACATCTGCAGCAATATTCTTCTGCTTTTCTGTGTATAGATGTTGATTTCTGCACAGACTTTTTTTTCCCCAATTTCCTGAATATCACCAGCATGTCAGGTCCCTGTGCCTTGAGAAGTTGGAACAGACACCAGCATTCTGTGTGGATGGTACAACAGTTTCACCTCAGGCCTCTCTTTAATTTACTGAAGATGCAGTACCTTTTGACAAAACTAGTCCTACAGCAACAGCCACACATCTGTACAGCCAGGTACAACCTTTCCTTGCATATGATGGCCAAATCACTACACTCCTTCACCCTTCCTCCTACATGTTGTAGTCTGATGGACAACATCACTGTTGTCCATCGACTACACTTAATTTCCTTGGTGAGAAAAGACTCACTAAAAGGCCATTTCTGAAGAGCAGCATGGTGTAATCTAAGCTGCATATTAGCCCACATTTTTCCAAAGTGTATGCAGCTTACTATACCTAACCCAAAGTCTGCAAAGCTTTGAAATTAGTGTATATCTAAGACATCCATATTTTCCCTGAAATGTCTTTACATTTAAAATGAAAAAACAAATTCTAATTCCAGCAACTACAATAATGTACTTATGGGTTCAAGTTTCAATGTTATTTTACATCTTCAAAAAAGAAAATGTAGTTTGAAATACTGCTTGGGCCTATTTGCAGGGCCAGGCCTAGATGAAACAGGGTGGAATATGCACTGCATGTTGGGATGTTTTTTCAATACTCTTGGAAACTCAGCAACTTACATATGTAATAGAGCCCAAGCAATGACTGAATAAAGAATGACAAATAGCTCAGGATTTGTTATGACAACTTTGACATAATAGCACTGTGCAATTTTTTTTAACTATGCCTGACGCAGCAACACTCAGGAAGAACAGCTGCTTAACTATTTCACCACAAATAAGACTGTGCACTTGAGGATCATGACAACACCAGTCAACATCAACAACAGTTTCCAATTTTATTTGAGATACACAGAAAACTTTATGTTTCAGCTGCAGTTTTCTAGATGAAGAATATCATGTGGACAGATGCATGCTTAGATGGCCAAACACTTTGGAGCAAGCTGGTACTCCTAGCAAAGTCTAAAAGGAACAAATATTACTAACGGGGCTCTTAAGAAACTGGGATCTATCCAAAAAGTTAATTTCAATTTATGTAACAAATCAGAGGTGTTACAGACATGCAATGATGTACATGGCTTTTGAGCCGACATAATAAAAAGGTGATAATTACTTCCACCAATTTCTTTTACATAGATTTTCTAACCTAATTTTACCCAAACACAATGTAGAAGGAAGTAAAACTGTCAAAATAAAAAGGAGCACAGAAGTCAATTGCTTTTCATGAACACAAAATTCTTTTACCTGATTGCTTTCAGACTACCATCACTTGACTTTCAGTATTTTTCTCCACAATTAATTCTACTACCATGCTTCGGAAAATCTGACAAAATATCAATAATTAGATGCCAGCCACTTCAACTTGTGTGAAACTTGGCGGTTTCACTTTGCAGGAGTGCAGGCAAATATTTTATTTGGTGTCAATCCACCATTTTCAGTTTGTGTTGATTTTTGAATAAGTTCAAACAGGCAAATGAATAAGCAGTCAAAATTTCCACATTTTACCTGGTTTCACTTCATGGCCATACAAATAAAAAGGCACATCTTCATGAATCAACACTGGAACAAGTTAGATGTTCAAATTCATAAAAAAAACCACAAGAAAATATCTATCATGTGGTTATGGTGATTTACACCCAAACCCCAGCATCATGGAGGATGTTAACCCTTTCTAGCACCATTACTCTTTGCATTCTAAATTCTGTAACGTGCTGCAGGTACATGCATTTATGATGCTACATAAGGGCCCCAAACGAGAAAAACAGTAGCAATAATCAGTTCTGTTTTAGATCCTGCCAGCACTCTGTACCATCGCAGGTAAACTTACTTTCTACACTTTCCATCAACCCATAAGTACCTTAGGACTGTAGCTCTTTGGATCATCACTGCTGTTGTCAGTGTACCCTCTTTACCTGGCAAAAATAATGATTGATGCAATAGAAATAATAGCAGGAGAAACTAGTTTTAAGTAAGAGAGGTATGCCACAGAAGTAGTAACAATTTAAAAGGTGTGACTGTATTAACATTTCTGCTGAGAACTCATTGCATTCTTCTGTGGAGGAGTTAAAAGGAAAGAAGTCCCAAATTCAAGTAACTACAGGTACCACATGTGGGAAGCTGTGAGGTAGAGAAAAAAGGCCAAAGAAATGAAAAAAAGGAATAATGAAAAGAAGAAATGAGACACTGGTAGAAATAGGAAAGACAGAAGAGTTTGAAAACTGAGATGCAGAAGATAAGGAAGATAATACAAAGGAGGAAGATAACTTTAGAAAACAGGATGAGAATGAAGAACAAATGGATTACAGATGGACTGGAGGAGAGATGATGAAAGAGGGAAAAGAAGGGAGAGGGAGCATGGAGATACCTAGTTAGAGAAATCCATGGTCGGCAAGATAAAATTACAGAAGGAGATGAGAAAAGTTTAAGAAAAGATGGCATAAGAAGATGGAAATCCAAAACCAGAAAGGTATGTATCTGGAAACGGGATAAATAATATCACTATTGTACAGGCTAATGGCAGAATTATGGATTTGAGAAATGTTATGAGAAGAGTATGAATAGGAAAATTGTTTAAAAAAAGGGTAGGTACAGAGGTAGGACCCAAGATGATATGGAAGAAAGAAGACCTTAAGAAAAGAATGGGAATAAATAGCAACAGATGAAGATGGAGACCTGGGTGCTACCCCTGCATGCAAGGTCATCTTACCAATCCACCACAGGTACTGAAGGAGGCGAAGGAGCCCGGGTAGCGGAGGACAGCACCACTGTAGTAACAGGCTCTCTCAGGTTGCGACTGTGCGGCAGTGGGTGGACTTTTGCCCTCACCCCCGAGCCGCTCTTCCACAGCAAAGCCAGGAGCCAGGAAGCGGCTGTCCCTCTTCAGCAGCAGGTAGAGCTCCCGAGCAAAAGCTGGGATCCTCAGCAGCACTTCATCTCCATCCTCTGCTGGAGGTGGTGGGGGTGGGGACGGTGGTGGTGGCAACTGAGAGGCAGCACCAGACCCCTGGGGCAGGGGGGACCAGTGGTAAAACTCCTCATACTCATCCTCAGTGTCCTCTTCCTCTGCTGCCTCCCCTACAGCCTGCGCCTGCCCCTCCACCGAGGAGGAGACCGAGCGCACCTCTCGGGAGCTGCCAGCCACCGGGCTAGGTGTGACCGGGGCGCTGAAAGTGCTGCTTCGGTTCCCACTACTGGGGTCCACGTTGCAACCCCCACCACCACCACTGCCACCCGTCGGCTCCTGCTGGCCTGGGCTCCACAGCGCAGGGAACACGATCTCCCACTCCTCAGTCTCTTCCGAAGCATGGAGACCTGCGAGAAAGCCAGCAGATTCTTTAAATGAGTGGAGCACAGAGCAGCATCCAGTGCCTGCCAGAAACGTACCCTTTGACCACACAAGATGGTCCTTCTGACTCCTAGACCACCACACAAAACACAGTGGGCTTCATTTGTCCCTTTCATCTTGTCCTTACACACAGAGCAGGGGGGCCAGCTACTAGATGGGTCTGTGCCTGTGGATGCGTCTGGAACACACCAGGATCCTGCTGAACATTGAGAGAAAGCCAGAGCCCAAGCTGCGCAGAAGTTATGCTTGTACCAGCATCTGGGGATGTTCTTCCTTTTGATCACCACCTACACCCAAGGAAAGTTGCATAAACCCTTCATCATTTAGACAAAGTAACAACTTTTCCATATAGCTAAAAAAAATTGCTGGGGAAAACCTACACAAATTTGAAAATTTCGACCTTCCTCTCAGCATGTTTTGTAAGGACCATTATGCCTTCCAAAGTTCGGCCAAATATACACACACACACCATGGCTGCACATACTAGTGGCAGTTGCACGCACATGCTGTATCATGATCATTCTTATCATGAAACTGAATTAGAATCACTAATTAGTGATGTCTGCGTATCACACACACTCTACATACAATCCAAATTCCAGTATGCCAGCATTATGTTTATAAACATCTGAGTACACACAACCTCCACTAGCCTGAGACAGGAAACAATTTTATTTACACGTTCATCTCACACTCTAGGAACAGCACAGCCGGGAGAGATGACAGGGCTGCCTGCGGAGATCAGGTCTCGTACAGAGAGGAGCGCTGCGCAGTGCACCCTCACAGCCCAGGCGAGCATTATCTGCTCACCCATCCGTTACGGGGGGCGGGCGCGGCTAACAATGGCCAGGTACCGCCACCGACAGCCGGCGGGGCGCGGAGGCCGCCCCGGGCTCGGCCCGTCCCGCGGAAGGCGCGCACTTACCTGCGCCGAGCCCGCTTGACAGCACGCACAGCTGGTAGAACACGCAGCAGACGCGGCTCAGGCGCATCCTCCCGCCCAGCGCCATCGGCTCCGCGCCCGCGGGACGCCGGCTGGCAAGACCCGCAGGGCCGTGCCGAGTCGTGCCGGGCCGAGCGGGGAGCGCCGCGGGGCGCAGCCACCTGGGCACCCGCGGAGAAACTGCGGGAGACCGCGGCTGGCGCGTCCCGGCGGGGCGGGCGGGCAGCACCGGCAGCGCGGGATGCGCAGCGCACGGCGGGCGGGCGTGTGCGTGTCTGTGTGCCTGCGTGTCTGTGTCTGTGCGTGTGCGTGTCCCCGTGTCCGTGTCCCCGTGTCCGTGTCCCTGCGTGCGTGTGGGCGCAGGCAGGCAGGCAGGCAGGCAGGCAGCAGCGCGGCCCGTGCGCGCACTCAGCGCCCGGCGGCGGGCGGGCAGCTGCGCCCCGGCGGCAGCGACCGCGCTGCCCCCGCCCGCCGCTCGCCCCCACGGGGCGGGACGCGCCGGGCCCGTCCCGTCCGGCCCCGCCCCGCCCCGCCCGGGCGGGCACCCGCCGCGGCCCCCCTTCCCTCGCCCCGCCGCAACCCCGCCGCCGGGCCGCGGGCAGGCGCCCGGGCGGGCCCGCCAGCAGCCGAGCCTCGGCCCCGGCCCCGGGGACGGCGCTTCGCACCCCGCCGGCCCCTCCCGTCCGTGAGGGGCGCGCACGGCGTGCGCCCCGGCGGCGGGAAGGGCTCCCCTCATCCCCGTCGCCAGCAAGCGGAGCCTTGCGGAGGCTGTGCCTAAATTCAGGGGGCAGCAGACATTGACCGCTTTTGCCTAGTTTTGTGTAATTTGATTCTAAACTCCTTTTGCCCCCACTACGCGGCTCTCCATGGAAACCCATCACTTTCCACCCCGGCCCTTGTCAGCAGAGGAATGAGTAAGTGAGGAGTTGGGCAAAAAGCTTTAGCTGCACATCTAGCATCAGCATGAAATGCAGAAGCAACAGGTAAATACGCCCCTTTAAAAGTCGGATTTTGCCATAACTTCTGCTGCTTCACCTACTGTTAGTGGTGTCAAAGGTGATTGCTGTGCCTTAGGGGAAAGCAGAGCAATCCTGTGCGGTGAGGAAAGCCATCTGTGCCGTTAAGGGGAAGTTAAGAAGTTGCAAGAATTCTTTCTAGAAGTTAGTTGTGTAAAACGAAAAGCAAAACATACAAACAAACAAAAATCACGTGTTACAGCTCAAATAAAAAACACGTTTAGACTCCACGGAAGCCAAATGCAGCTGCCTTTTCGTTTCTGCTGTGTTAAATAGCTGCTTGAAATGTATGCTTTATGGGTAGGTATTCTCAGCTACCTCCAAACAGTATTTTTGATTAGTTGTTTCATTTTATAGGGAAAAAAGTTATCATACACTGGTCTTTTTCTTTTTTTTTTTTTTTTGTCTTTTTTTTTCTTTTTTTTTTTTCACATCTGAGCCAGCTAACGCTAAGCAAAATCAGACGGACCCAGTGAAAACAAGATGAATTGATTAGGAAGAGGGGAGTTTTTCAGGGCTGCAAACTGGTATTTGCCTGATAATTAGGTGACCTTAAAATGCATTTCAAGGGAAGCTTTGTTTCCCAAATAAATAACAACATATGTACTAATTTACAGTGTAATTAGTTAATAGGTCAAATCCTGCAGCCTTTTCACAGCCAAAACTCTCCTTACAACTTATCATGAAGTGCTGCAAAATGTGGTTTATAAGGCAAATACTAGATACAATTCTGATTGTATTTTTGTTATAACAAATCAGAATGTACAGGCAAGATGCAAATATGCACAGAGAGGATCTTTACTGTGCATACATTTACATCACAAAATACATAAACGGATAACAAGCAGGAATAAGGTAAAAAGATACAGCAAGTGATATTGCTTACTTTAAAACTGTAAATTGCTGTAACTTTTCAATATGCTGAAGTTTTTGGTCCCTTTGGACAAAATTCTGCTTCTCTTATTCACGTCTAATCTCAAGAAAAAGACAAAAGCACTGGTTTTGACAGTAAGGTAAGGAGAATTTGGCCTTTTCAACACAAACTGCAAAGGGTAAAGACATTTTAAGAAATTCCAATTGAGAAAGACTTTAATATCTTTGACTTTATCACCAGCCAAAGGAAAAAGAACATTTCTAATAATTCTCCACATATGAATACAAGGCAAGCTAAAGTCAACATGGAGCTGCAACAAATTTCTTTAGTTCATTTTATGTTTTGTTTTTATCGTTTCAGTAGTTAAAGTAAAAATATAGGGGGAAGTTCTCCATGGTTAAGTTTGGGGAAAGTGCACTATAAAATAGAGCCCCTACTGGTGTTCATTAATTTTAACAAAGAGTCTGGTCATAGGTTAATGCTGGTAGATGATATTGTAGCCCACCACATGCTAACTGTCATCACTCTGAGACTAGTGCAGGGAAGCCTATGTCTAAGAGAATAAGAATTAAAGGAACAAAACAATTCTTTCATACCACAGTTAGTTTGCAGAGAGAATATTGTATCCACATGTACTCTACTAATGACTATTTTCTTAATCACAAAGCCATCAAAACTCTGCAAAATAGTTTTTATTTTACAGAACATATGGTACAGGAAGTGTTATTAACTATGCATTTGTAAAAGTGGAAGAAATAGGATCTTCAAACTTGATAAAAAGCAAAATGAAAAGAAACATTAAATTTGCTCCAGTAGAACTGCATTGCCTACCTGAAAGGTCGAAGTCTTTTGGCATTTCAAGGGACTTGTGCAGAATCACAAAAAAGCGTGGGTTAATTTGTAAAATATAACAATGATTCAGACCATCTCAATGACAGGAGAAAAAAAAAAAAACAGAAAATGAGTTAAAGAATATATCCTCATCAGTCCTTCCTAACTGAGATAAATACACCTAATTTTGTTGACATCTCAACCATCTCAGTCTCAAGCTCTCAACAAAGATTTGGCATTTTCCTTTTGTTTAGTCCTCCCTGATGTTAAATTTACAGAACTGTGCCATCAGTCCCTTAAGGACTGGCAGGGCAAGGGTTCTTCCAGCCCCCACCACAGGCTGGCTTTTCATTCCTTCAGTGTACCAACATCATTCATGATCATTGACAGCAAACCATAGACATCTCAAGCCATCTTTCGAAGAACAGCGGTGATTCTTCAACTTCTGCACCCCTCACCCCATGGTTTTATTTAAATCTGTGCTGCAGTTGCTGTCTTACCTTACATAAGCAAGGACAGAATCCCTGCTTCCCCCAGACCCTCATTTCATTCACTATCTTTTAAGAGTGATTTGTTTCTGGGGATTAAGGAAAGTATAGACAGATCATTCTATTGAATTCAAAATATCAGCTTTTAGCAATATAAACACCACATCAGTCAGAGACTTTCCTTGGTTTGTTTTTTCTCTTTACTTAATCATTTAACTGTAAAAGTTAAATGTAACAAGTTTGTACATACAAAAGTGTTTCAAGACTCCCTCAGCTTTGCATTATATACGAGATTCCTCCAGTAATCGCTACCAAAAAGCTGCAAACCTTTAATCCTTTTCACACGGATATAGTTATTCGGGTTTTTTTGCATATGCTTTATATATAACTATTGATGATGCCATTGATTTTAAAAAAATCTTTAAATATGTATGTTTCACATTTTTACAACTTAAGAAAATATTCTGGATGAATGAAAAAATTCTATTCTGTTTTGAATGGTGCTTCCTATATTAAGGCAACATATCATATGTCCATTGAGATTAGAAACAGAGACTCACATCTTCCTGTTTCTGGGGTGCTTTCCAAATGTTATCTCTGGATAAATAAACTTGTTTAAAATAAGATTGAACTTCTGATGAGCAAGATATATGTGAACCAATGCTGCAAGTTTTCTCTACCTAAACATCAATCAAAGGAAGTTTTTTCCCGTTTAGAAAATGTTGTATTCCCCGTCTCTTTGACTGAACAGTGAATTTCCAGTCTGTTAGCTCACAAATTCTGAACACTTAAGTCTGTAATCATATATTCTGTTGTTTGCATGCTTAAATCGAGAGGGTTTTTTAAGAAGTATGTACTTAAGACCACTTCAAACAACTTCTCTTTAGCAGCTCTTACTACAGAGCAAATCTTACAGTTACATCTGAACTCAGTAGTACAATCAGATGACCTGCTGAGTAAGATATGTGTCAAATGGTTGTGATCTTAATACCTCTACTGGTTTAAAGTGCATCAACTTTAAAAGGGCAAAGTTAAGCCCATAGCAGCTCAATGTCATTATGCCACGCAACTACTTCATACGATTCAATTGAATTTAGGTAATTCAGTGAAATTTACTCCCAAGTAAATGTTGTTGCCTTGTGAGTTACTTCTCAAAGTCACATTGATCAAGGTATTTGTGGATAGTATTAGCTAAAAATATACTTTCAACATACTATTTGTCCTATTTATTTAGAATGCTTGTCCAAGTCATGGCTTAAATGGAATAGGCTTTCACAGCTCTTTTATAATATTCTTTTAATTTAGTAATTCCTTTTTCAGAAAAAAAAATTATGCTTGGCAATTATTTGTGTTTTGACAGAAAGCTCAGCCTGTACAATGGAAGGTAGTAAAGACAGCAAGGCACTCTGTGTGAACCTAAGTTCCACACAACTTCCCAAGCTAAAGTTTTCCCTCAAAGTGGAGCTTCCTCAGATTTCAAAATTGAATCATCTGATAAGCAAATATGTCACCTGATCAGTTATGGGGAACAGGCTACTCCAGAATGATCAATAAATAGTTCCCATTTTTGAAACACCTTACAAGAGCAAGGCTTCAAATTTGAAACCTGCAAGTCATCTTTTGGAGAAAAAAAAATAGTTAATTTCCAGGAATCACATAATCATTTAGGTTGAAGAAGACCTCTGAGATGATCAAGTTGAACCTTTGCCTTCGGAGACTGTAAAAAAGGTGCTATAGCAGAGGCTTCTTATGGAGAATAATTCACATTGTTGACTAACATTGTGTGGTTCTTCTTGACAATTAAATTTTAAAATAATAGAATAATCCTCTTTCAGAATGCATAAAATAAAAATGCTTTAGAACTGTAGTAGAATTTATAAATGTACATGAGGAAATGGAAACATTAACTACTAAAAAATGCAATAATGGAAAATACCCTTAAAATGGGCCTAATGGGCATGAATTTTCAGAGTGGAAGGAAGTCTCTCCCCCAAAATTAAGATGATGGAACTTAACTCCTCCACTACGCTGTAAGAACAGGTTAGAAGAGCAGTGAAATTCTGCATCACCAAAAATGGTGGAAATGCTTCCTATAGGAAAATTATCTCATTTGCAGCATTTGCACTTTTAAAAAACCATAAATCCTCTTCTAATTTATGTCAGAAACAAAATCAGGGAATTCGACAAGGTGACTTCATGCTCTCTCTACCCACTCATCCCCCCACATTGAAAGGCGGTAGGGACAGCAGGCAGAAGAGAAAAGAAAAGAAAATTTTTGGTAGGAACTGCAAACATCTGGGACTGAGTACAAAATAGAGTATTTATGATAAAACCAGAATTATTGGCAACTACGTTAGATTATTAGTAAATGTTAGGTAGATCTGCTATGTTTAAATTAGTATGTTTAAAATATTCTATAAGCCCATTATCCCAGCCCTACTAGTCCATCAGTCTGTTTCAGAATTTATTCTGATTTTATGCAGAAAAATGGACTAGTCATGTCAAGAATTCTATAGTGAGTTAAAAATACTTTCCATTGCTTACATACACATTTTAGATGCTAAGTGGTGTTACCATCATAATCTATTTACAGCATTTTCTCTTCTGAAAAAAAAATAAACCCCCCTATTTTTTCAGTCAAGGAATCAGTATAACTCAGAAGCCTATAAACTTGAAAAAATAATGAAGAATATTGGACTGGGAATGATAATATGAAAGGCCATGCAGGCAAATATGGTATGACATGAAATATGTCTCCAAGAGATGTTTAAATAACTGAGTAATTCTAGAGTTTCAGACAGTTTAAGTGCAGTATAATCTTCAGTTTATCAGTATAGATGCATTATCATTTTCATTATGGAACAACATCTCTATTTTACTACTTACTCACACTGAGGAAGAGAAGACAGCAGGGAAGAGGATGGATCCAGGACCAGAAGAGGCCAAAGGTGAATGAAAACTGATCAAGGAAACAAAGTCAAGTAAAACAAGAGAGGATAATGAGATTCAAAAGCTGTAAGTAAATCAAAAGGGAGCAGTCCATGCAGCAAGGTAATTTCCTTGCTGTTTTGTAAGGTGAGGCATACAAATAGCCTTGCTTTCTGAAACACATCTTTCTTTCTGTGTGGATTTAAAGAAAGCATTCAATAACAGAGCTAAAGAAAGACAATCACTGATTTCTAGATATCAGCCTTCAACTTCTTACCTAGCTGCAAGCACTTGAAGGTATCATGAAACCCTAGAAATGAAGTTAAATAGTCTCCCAGTCATTATTCATTTAGATGACAGTGTGAATGTCCTATTTGCACTTTCCCTTGCCACAGGAGAGAAAGGCTTCATTATAGCTACCAGATAAAAAGCAAACATTGTAGAAATGATTTATTTTCTCCTATCTAAAGGATTTATTCATAAGAACTGCTGTGTGGTAGCCTGCAGAACAGGCTGCCTTGCTCTTTTAGCCTCTGTAACTGGGAAACCCATTAAGACCACATGAGTTGTCAAAGCATACGGTATGTTACATACCGTATGAGTACTGTCCACAGGCACTCGCTTTGAAGGCAGGCCAATGGCAAACAGTGGCACCCAGGAGACCAGCTAAAATATAGAGAAATCAAGGTGACAGCACATAAAACACAAGTTGTGCAAGACCTCTGTTAAACAGGCAAAAAGCCAAGAACACATGGCTAAAGGGTTTCCAAGCTACTCTCTAGAAGTCTTTTGCTTGAATAGAGGTGGAAAAAAAAATACTGGCATCATATGAGATGTTCTAAGTTTTGCTTCATAATTCTTAATCTCTGCTTCATTCTCTCTTCCATTATTCTGAGACAGATAAGAACAAAGGTGCGAAAGTTGGTGTATTTAAGCAAGATCAGGCAGTAGAAATAAAAAAACTGACAAGCCACACAATGGTGATTGTGTTCCTGGCCAAAACCAGGAAGTGTCAGTCAGCAGAGATCTCAAAGATCTCCATTGTGGGGGAGACATCAGTTTCTGTTTCCAGAACTCCCTGAAGATTAAATGTGCTATATATCATTATTATCTAAAAAGTTCAGTTATCGAGTAAAACGCTATGTATTTCAGAAAACTTTGGGATTACTTATAAATACTTTTTCTGAACCAGCTGATGTAAATCTGGTGTCCATGATTGCTCCTGCATTTTCAGCCACTGTAAAAGCTTGTAGACCAAGGAATTTACCTTCATGCCTAGATAGCCATGTAAGTCTGATTCATGTTCAATATGAAGGAAACAGGTTTCCATGTATTCAAAGTAAATACTACTGTATGACACCTCAGACTGATAGTATATCACTAAAAAAACCAGATGGAATGGTTATCCTGCCAAAAAAGCCTCGCAGTTGTTGAGATAATAAGAAATACATGAAGTCATTTTCCTATGAGTGGAAGTATTTCTGACAGAACATCAAAGTAATAGCTTGTTTCTAATCCACTTATGTTGCACCTAACTCTACTTTTAAAGGTCCTACTATCATAGCTTTTCTACAGTTTGAATTTGCTTGCATGATTGAAAGATACAAAAGCATATTTTCATCTCTTTTTTTTGGCGAAAAAAAGCACATAGACACAAACTAGTGATCTGTGGAAAGCTACACAAGTTGGGTTTAAAATTACTTCCATGATTCTATGATCTCTCACTTCCAAGCTGGTGTCCTGGACAGAAGACACAGTTATTTTCATATTTATGCTAGGTAAGATAATATCAACTCAAGATATTATAAATTCAGTCATTTCATAAACAAGTAATATCATTTGCACTTTTCCCTTCTCATCTCTTACCTTAATTTTGGTGTGAATGAAAGGCTATAGAAGCATATTATTAGGGATGGCTCATTTAACAAGATCAGTGTCAGTGTGACAGTTTTTCAGAAATAATTAATCATCTGGCTTAATCTTTTCCACAAACATTTTGTACAAATTTTTCATAAATGCACTAAGAAGATGGGCTTAAAGGGAAAACAGCATATTTTAAACAAAGCCTATCTGGCCTGTGCTGCTTAAAAGAACAAAATAATATACTTTAACACATAGCAGTTACCCTCAAAAGGTAAACACTTGCAGAACACAGATCAGAGAATGTTGGTGGGTTGTTTTTTGCTTCAGGAAACCTGTGTTTGGTATTTGCACATTGGTGCCAAAGCAGCACCTCCAGTTTCATTCTAAATGTAGCAGGATTTCTTTGTACTTTACTTATCCCCTCATTCATCAGTCTGCACATATTAGAAGAAAGTCTTCCTTTGATCTTTAGAAATAAAGACATCTCTTCTGGAAAAGTATTTCAAATGCAAAAAGGAGCCAAAGAAATAATTTTTGTAAAGCAATGAAGAAACCTGGATGTGGGTGGAGAGATGGAGGCTTTAGAATACAATCTGTAAGGTGCCAAATTCAAAAAGTGGGGTCCCTTGCCTGGTTAAAAAGCTACCCTCTTTGTAACCAGGTGTTCTAGTGCAAAAAGCCTCTTACTAATTCAGGCTGGGGGCTGTAGAGGCAAACACTTACACAGGTAGGACTCCTCCCATTTAATCAAAATCCTAAATTCAGCTTTAAACCATCGGTTTGCTCAGAGGAAAACTGAGCATTCAGATTTAAGATTTCACCTTAGTTCTGACAGGGAAGATAAATATAGTTGCTCATACTGCATTTACCCCTTTTGTATTGTTTGTATTTCACAATCTGTAAAAAAGCATCATTGTATTTTCCACTCGATATTTATAAAAAATCAGTTTTGATTCCTTCTTAACTTGAGGTCATAAAAGTTAGAGTGCCTTAAGAAACGTGTAGTTTCACAAGCTAGGAGGACCATATAATTTATATTCTCTTTTAGTATGACTTCTAGAGAAAATGAGATGAAGGCACAGCAAAAGAAAACAAGGATATATTTTGACTGGAAGAAATTACGTGGAAATTGGCCAAATAACAAGCTCTCCCTCTAAGTGTCCCTCCTGACCTATGAAATGGCTATCTCAATAGTGGAAATGCCACAAATGAGCAAGTTGTTCCTCCTCTTCTCCATTTTGACCAATGAAAAAGCTAGTGAGAATGACCACTGCTTCATTCTGAAAAGGGAAGTACTTAGAGGGCAAAATCTTCCCCTACTTATAGGTACTGCAGAATATATTGCACTAAATTGTTCAGTCCTTAGTATACAGAGGGTCAGCTGCACTTGTTGAACAAGCAAAGCACAAATGTGCTGTTCAGATGTGGAGTGTCATCTTGCCCATCTTAATACATCATAATTTTTCCCAACTTACTCTTCTTCTTTTTTTAAATACTTTCCACTATACAAAATCAAGTGGCTCTCCTGTTAAGAAGTCTGATTCACAAATACAAGCAAAACTGATGAATGAACAGAGAGACAATTAAAAATAAGAAGAAAAAAAAAGAAAAAAAAAAAGAAAAAAATAGTGAGACAACATCCTTTTCCCTTTAATGGCTGTGAATACTGCAAGGTTTCTGTGGTGACTCTCTAGCATACCAGCTTTCAGCTTGAGGGCTGCTGAAGTTTTGCTCCTGCTTTAGTAACCCACAGAGCTTTACAAAAGACACACTATTTTAAGGCATTTAGGACATTATGTCAAAGTTCTGCATGTTCTGTTCTAAAGAAAAGTTTCTCTTTGAAGAAATTAATGTCACATCCAGGTATCAAATTATTAATTTAAAAATCCTAACATCCATCACTAGGTTGTATTGTTTATCTTCCTACTATACATCAGTAGTTTATGTAATTTAAGAATAATAATTGCTGTCATTCTTTCTAGACAAATAGATATGCCCATCATTGAAGATCAGCAGTCAATAATAATGTTCTAGATGTCTTGAGGCTTGATCTTGAAAAAAATTATCTGCTTTGTTTCATTGAGTATTCAAATATCAATTGTGTGTTTTAATAGCTCAGTGGAGACAGTCCTATACTAAGTTTTCTTCCCAATTTACCAATTACAAAATTCTTAAGAAGCATTTCCAATTCTATATACAGTGAAAAAGAAAGAAATATGCAGTCACCTGTACTCTCCTGTAAACATGTCAAGTGTGCTTAAAAGAGACAACTATGTTACCACCAAAAAAGACAAATCAAAGTTCTTTTCAGGTATCTTTTCAAGATAAGAGTGTTTTTTCTCATCTCCTGTGTCTGGGATGAAAATAATGTTCCTGCATAGTATAAATCTCTTTCAAAGTATGTTTGATCTCTAGAATATCTAGCTTTAACTGCTGAAAAAGCCTCCATGTGAAGCAGTGTGTTTTAAGAAAACAGGGAGAAAAGCAGTCATAGAACCACTTCAGAGGACAAGCTGGATAAAATGACTGAGAATAACTAACTCTGCTAGAGGGAGCTCTGCAGCTACATATTTACTCAAGTGAACTTTAAAAGAATATGCAGTCTACCTCCTGTTGTAGACAAAGTTAGTCAAAACTTGGAGCTAGCAGCTTAAACAGTAGTAGCAGCTAGAGCAGACAGAGCCTATACATCATGGCATATGATCCACAGCAACCAGATTTCAACATGCGAAACAGCAAACCACAGGAACAGCCGAAGCCGACCTGAGACAATGTGATATTGTACAAGAGGATTACCACTTAACAATCTCTTAGCAAAAAAAAAAACCCAGAAAGCAAATCAAAACAGTAGAAAACCAGTAAAATCCTGGATCCTATTATTACTACGGGTCCAGCCTATCGCTTGAGGGATGGGGAACTTAGATGCTAAGAGCATAATTGCCCAGTAATTTATTTGTTTGGAGTCCATCATCAGAAGCACCCAGCATGAGCTTCAATGCTATTGATAAAACAAACTTTCAGCTTTTTGGTTCAGTTGACACCTGATGTTGAACCTTGTTATGGTGGCTGGCACGTGTAAGTCCTGTTACACTACACAGAATTATAAGTTAACTTGAACTTGAAATAGCATCATATGCTGTATGTTGTCCTAAGCACAACACCTAGGTTACTAATGATCTGTGAAACATTAGCTTTTGCTTTGAACATTATTTTTTCAATCAAACTAAAAATCTGCTCTTAACAGTTGTATCTTAAAATGGTAGTCCTGTTATGGGTTCAAGAACACAGATGATGTTTTGTAAAAAGATACAAACTTTCCTTTGTATGTTCAAGCCTAAATGTAAACAGAGAACATGCTTTTGTCCAAGAAAGGTAGTGAAAAGCCTGATAACTGTGTTAGGCAAAACATCCATTGCTTTTAGGGTAGAACCTGACAAAGCATATGTGTTCTGATAAAGTTACAACTTTAACCCATGTACTTTAAGCTGGTCAAGAATTCAACTCCTGTTCTCATTTAGGCCCATAAATTAGAGTCAAATTGTCTTGGTGCATTTCTTCTATTCTTTCCGTGGAAAGTCTACTTCTTATCCACTGTTCAATTTGCTGCCTCCATACAGCTGTACTGCTGCAACTTCTCAGCGTCTGCTTTGCATTAGCAGGCCCTGGCTTTGCTAGCAGTCAAGGCAGCAAAAAATTCTCTTGTGTGAAGCAGCCTCACTGCAAAACCTGTGTGAGGCAAGAAAATATTCTGACATTTTACTGTGCTAAGTGTTCTAGCCACTAAACCATGCTGCTAGCAGAACTAGTTAAGGTTTATTTCAGAGGACTGAACACTGCAGTGCTATGCACAGAGGTGGCCTCTAAATGAAGGAAAGTACAAACTAAAAATGTGTCTTAAGACATCTTTTTTTCTCACAAATGGAGAGAAAGAAGACATTTCCTTATTAGTCCTTTTGCTTTTAGTCAATCTCATTACTGACTACTGTCTGAATCTCCCTCCCATACACATACTACTGAGCAGAAGATAGAGCTAAGTGTTAAAAACCAGAGGAAAAACTCTGACTATTACAATATATTAGTGACAGGCTTCAGCTTCTTATGCTGTACTTACAAGTAAACTTTACTGTAAAACTTCATTGAATACCATGTATCAAATGGTTCCAGGATGAGCTTATTCCCATAAATAAGAGAGCATATAAGCAGTTATGAAGTAAATAAAAGGACAGCATGACTGAATTCCCCCCACCTTAAAAATGGGAAAATACAGACGTTCTAATTTAGAAATTATTTAAATAGAGTATTTGTGCAAAGAATTTGGTGTTAAAAATATCACAGAAAAGGATCAAAATAACCAGCTGAAACAATGGCCTCTTGAGTCTAAGCATCTTAACAGATGGTTTCTATTAAACCTCTATTGCTTCTTCAAGAAGAACTGCTTTAATGTCTACTACAGTTTTATTATTATTATTATTATTATTATTATCATTATTATTATTATTATTATTATTATTATTATTATTATTATTATTATTATTATTATTATTATTTTGAGAACATACCTACAGTATTTTAGACATATAATATAAGGGCAAAACTATGCCAAAAATCTGACAGAAGCATTTCTTACAGCCTTAATGTCTATGCTTTTCTTCTGCTGCTGATTTAGGTCACATTTTCATTTACTCTCTACTACTGTTGAACTTGATGAACAATTCTGTTCAACAGGAGGCTTTTTCACCACAGTTAAGTTTCTTTTCAGTGTTTTCTTATGCTTTTCTTCAACAGCACATTTGAAGCAGAACTGCTTTAAAATGTTTTGTTTCCTTGGATTTTAAAAAGCACAAGTATTTAGGATGTACAAGCAGGCATCCAGCAACTCGTATGGAAACTTGTTGACGTAGAGTTTGGTCCTGATCCCAGACAAGAAAGCTCTCATGACTTTAAATCCTTTGTAAGCATAAGAAATAACTATGTAATGTACTTATCTTGTGTTATTTCATAGGAAATGCGTTCCAAAATGACTAAGTGATGTAAGTCAGTATTAGTACATTGTATTCCAGGAAAATATACCATTTCTTCTTCTAGAATAAATACTATACAAAAGCAAGGATATACAGAAATATGGTATATTTTTAATATATTTAAAAGACCAGTGGAAGCAAGGCAGTAAGGAGAAAAAATGTAGCATGCAAAGAACTCTTTGATTTCCCTTATTTTGCTGCTACAGTCAAATTAAGAACGAGGGCTTTGTCATATCTCTGAGTGATTCTAAGTATTAGCTGGCACTAACTGTATATAAACTTCCATAATTTGTATTTGAGAGTGTTCTCTGCCTCTGCATAATTTCCCACTGTTTTCAGATTCACCATTAGGAAACATTATGGTGGTTCTCCTCAGCAGATTCTTTAGTCATAAGCTAGAGTGATGGGCCTTTTATTAACCTGTGACACCTTAAAGTCCTGATTCTTCTAAATGGCCTTTAGTCTCAATTGCTCATAGAAATGGTAGGTACTATCTTTTTAGTAAGTCTCTCTCTGTTTAATAGCCAACAAATAAACAGAATGAATTTCTAAAAAGATGAGACTGTAGACTAAAATTTTTAAATAAACAGAGTGTAGTAGTTCTACAGAGAGCACAAAATTTAGTACCAAAAAAAATATTCACCTGTTTCTCTAATGATCTCACCTTATGTAGTCTAACTGCAGGCAAGTATAATGATCTCACCAAACGTCTGCCTGCAAAAATATCATAGTTACTAGTAGCATTACCTTTTTTGAGAATAGTTAATGACACTCATGTGAAAGGAACTCAAACTGAATTTCATTGACATCTATTATTCTGGTTTTCCCGACCTCAGGATTATGCAAACAAGAATAGAAAATAAATGTGCCAACAGAGTGCAGGCATATTTTCATGAGCCACAGTCTGGAGGGAAGTGAAATGTTTGCTGGAGGGGTCAGGTTCTCAAGCTCCCTAGGGGTAGTTATAAAACTTATCATCATCACCATCATCACCTTTGTTTTCTTACACATTTACATTTTCCTGTGTCCTTCTAACTTTCTAACTCTGTTCCCCTCATGCTACAAGGAAGTGGCAGTGGTCTCAGCTGTGGCTTAGTTAGGCTACTGAGCAGTTTCATCATTTCTCCTTTGCACTTCTCCATAGAAACTACTCAGAACAACCTGCCTGCTCTCCATTGCAGCATCCATCACCAAAGGGATTAAAGTAAGCATTTAAGACTGAATTCGATATTGCTGTCCTTTAATCTCTTTGGTTCATGGGTAAACCTACAGCATCCAAAACACATGGATATATCGTGGGGATGTATGCAATAGCAAAAGGAAATTGTGTATTTTCAGTGTGAAAATCTAGGAACAGATACAAACTTACAGATGGATGTGAAAGTAAAAGTGCTGGAGCAGGTAACAGTCAGAAACAATTTACTGGTTTTTTTATGGTAGATATAAGTCTGAATTAATTGAATAGGAACATGGCATTGAATGATAACAGAGTAAACTCACAGTAACTCTTTCTTACTCTCCAAGACAGGGACAAGTACAACAGTCTGGAGGAAAGAAAAATTACAAAACAAAACAATTAATCTTTGTGCTTCAGATAGGGTACTTACAAGTGAGAGCTTAAAGCCCCACAGTATGACATCAAAACTACTATTTAGGGTCACTCAGCTCCACATGGGGATTTCTAAAAAATACCAGAGAGAGAATGCATAACATTAAGCATAAAAACAAAATAGCCGAAGGGTATCTTTAAAAACTACGGAAAATAAATGCTATCAGAAAAAACAATAGAATATTTGTTCTTTCGGGGACAATGCAAGACTGAACTTATGGAAGCTGCGAAGTCTAATGGAATTTTTAAAGATTATTTTAATAATAATTGACCAAAATAAAAACATAGCAAAAACATGAAAGCAAACCCAAAATCAAAACTAGTGTAAGAGTCTGGAAGTGATAAAACTAATATAGACAACTAGATTCCCAGAAATAGCAAGAAATAAAATAGCAGGTAGAATTAAAACTAGTGCTAACCCTCTAGCAGTAAAGATTACTTCTATCTAGTCATGCAGATAGCAGACTTTTTCATTAGCTTTAATATCTGTGGGATCAAGCATTGATTTTCACTATCCAAAAGCCCAGGCAATTCATGGGACAGAAATTAGGAAAGGGGTACTGAAGAAAAGAGGGGAAAAAAGTTGGATCAAACAAACAAACAAAAAAGTCTGTGACTGAGACTCTGAACGAGATTGGTTTTGTGCCCACATTGGGGTTCCAAACTTTTATGTACTTGGACATCTAGGAAGATTACTAGTGTCTTCTGAGCTATTTATTTATTTCTTTTCTTTCTTGTATACAGTGGGTCAGCTGCAGTCAAACCTGGTCTAGTCCCTTTTCAGGGGGCAGGGGGTTGAAGCTGGATGATTATAAGTTCCCTTCCAGCCCATACCATTCTGTGGTTCTATGATTCTATGACACTATGATTTTATGAAACAGACTATATATGTTATCTCAGTGACCAATTCGTTGCACTTCTTCCCTAAAAAACCTGTATGCCTTCAAATGCAGGTGTCATTCTTTTCATTCACTGCTGTCACCCAGGAGCTAATATTGCATCACCTTTCTCCATAGTTTTCTGAAATGAAAATCTTAGTTTTACAACAGCAAGTGACTAGAATGGCTTATAATATACACCTAGATCAGCCATTTTCATATACCAATGTATAACTGAATTCTGACACTTGCTGGTATCTTTTTAAAACTTATTCATGTAGGAGACACTTGGATTTGAAGTTTTTTTATCTTGGAGTTTTATTATTTTGATTTTCCATATCAAAGTTGTTTTGCTTCATGCAGTGGTTTTCCTCTCTCTTTGGTGACAATAAAAGCTCATGTGTTTGAACTTCAGATGACGTGAAAGTGTGTTTAAAAAGATTCCGTTTTCATTTAATCCACAACACAGAATCTGTAGTAAGCATAATGCATTTGTTCATAGTCTGAGAAGAGGCATACCAAGAAATTTGGTTTTCTCTCAGTACAAACTGAAGTTTCCAGCTCTGAGGTGCCAGGAACGATCTAGAGGTATGGCTTAATTGCACAGAAAGATATTTGCATGAATTGCCATGTTTTCCCTTCAATCATAACAACTTCTTGAATTTGTGCCGTGAAAGTTAGAGTGAACTCAATGTCCAGTTTTGTTCTGGACATATATTTGAAGCTTGTGTTAGATCATGTTCAACAAAAACAAGGAGACCGGGAACAATTTAAAATCCACTGAGAGCATGAATACTTTCCCCCGGGCATACCCCCAAATACAATACTTTCAACAGGTCTTAGTAAGTGATTGTGAAAGGCATCTGGGCCAGACAGACACACAAAGGAAAACAGGATGTAGCTATTCACTCCAGAGGAAGTGGGGTCTTTACCTTTCAGTGTGTAGGGAAATTTGTCTACCAGGACATTTTGAGGAGTGAATATGAGAACAGGAAGAAAAACAAAGAAATAGTCACTAAAGTAAGAAAAAGAGAGTAATTGTTGTAATGACTGAGGCAAGCAGACCTAATACTACAAGTGTCAAATATATGAAAGTTGAGCAAAACACACTGGAACAGAATTTGCTCCAAAATCAGGTGTCTACAATTGGGCCATATGCTTAGTGATGAACCTGCTCATGCAGCAGTAAGATTGCATGCAGGTTGTCCTCTATATTTCCTAGGGAAAGGACTGGAAAGTCCTTCAGTATTATACTTGAAAATTTTGTCAAAGGACTAGGCCGTTTGTTTTCATTATGGCATAACAAAAACAGAGTATTGATTCTTGCAACCCAAACACAAGGCATGTCAGGGATCAGAGGGCAGGAAATATATCAATCGTCTTCATTAGTTCTGCCAGGATTATCCCAGTAATGATTACAGTTTAGCACAATCAAATTGGAGATCCTATTGTGAAAAAGATACATTTTTTAAGGACTTCACATATACTGATAAACATTGTCACAAGAGACTACAACAGCCCCATCTGGGATCTTTAACTGTGGGGAGCCTTTCATTGAAAAGGACTTTGGTTCCCATTTCTCATGAATAAACAGTCTATTCTAACTGGAATGCTGAGGGTATTCTCACCTACCATGGTAGCTCTCTTCAGAGAGTAGCTGTCTTTGAATCACACAGGAATCAATGAAATTAAGCAGATAAAAGTTCAAAACCAAAATAACAAAATAGAAACAGAATCTTTGTATTACATAGGGAAATTAAATGAAAGCTGAACATTGCAGATATTCCTTTCCAAGAAACTTTTCCTAAAAATCCATGTAATCCTCTCAGTTGAAAGTTCTGGGTCAGAATCCCCAGTTACAACTCCCTAATAGAAGGTAGGATAATGCCATTAGCTCTTCTAATGAGTTTTGCAAGGCTAATTCTGCTTATTTTTATTCCCCACAAACTTGTTTGCAGACATGCCCTTACCAAAAGAGACAAGCTGACTACTGTTGTTGTGCCTAGTAAATTACAGTACCAAGCTGAGTAATAGATACAGACACTACTATTTTATTGCCATTACAAATTGTCTTCAAAACAGGAGTACAAGACCCAGGAGATAGTTCTTAGTCTATAAATAATTTAAATAAATTATTCCAAGTTAGATTTATCTTTGCATGTTATATACTATATATTATAACTATGGTTATAATCCCTTTTGTTCAATTAGCATCAATGGCTAGAATTTGCATTCTATTCCTATTTATTGCAAGGTTGCAAGCAAGCATTGGCATAGGCACAGTATTTTGCCACAAAATAAAACATGAGAAAAAAAGCTTCTATATTTTTTTGTTCTGAGTATGTGTTGTCATAGGAGGAATGTTTGATAGCAAGTTGGTAAACAAAAAATTTGTCATTGCAAAAAGAAATGAGAATAAATGAAGTGGTATCTTGCTTTTCTCCTATTATCCTCATCGATCAAAAGCAACTTGTGTGTTTGGCTTATTTATTAGTTTGAAACTCCCCTAGTGCTTCTAGAGTCTCACCAAGAGATACTGTTGACCAAAACTCAAGCCAAAAAAACATTTATCCTTTCTGAAGCCAGCTTTTAGTTTGCGAGCCAAAAATCAGTTCTGAGTTTTAGTGTGTTTATCCAAGTACAACAAAAACCCCTCATCATGAAACACTCAACCAGCCCCAAGAGTAGACAATTACTTGGAGCTAGTCACTGACTGAGATGTTACAGATGTCATGGAAAAGAAAACTAATACAATTTTTCTTGAGCAGTCATGGCATTAGACAGTCTTTACCAGCATCTTTGTCACTGACACTCTAGTTATCTCCTGTGATACTTCAGGACATTGCTATGCTGAGTCTTGAAAAGCGTTATTGGGTAATATTGCACCTACAACTGTGAGAACAATGGTTTACCAGTCTCTTAATAGGCAGCGAAACAGGTTTTTTTCTGAGCTGTTTATAGTCAGTCTGGATCAGCAAGTGGTCCAGAAAATAATGAGGAAATCCTTAATCATTATGTGTTTTGGTGATTTCTAACTGGAGTTTATATATAATATGGATTCTGTATATTGCACTGTTATCTCCAGTCCTGTATGAAAAGCAAGATCCAGAGAAAAGCATGGTAAAAAGCAGGTCCATAACAAACTTAATTATTCCTTTCATTGCTATTTACAGGAAGTATGAATTTTTGAAGCTCTTCAGAGGATTTGGTGTTCATATAGGTACTAAAATGTCCCAGGGCAATAAGTTTATTAACATTTTATCTGTTCAAGTAAAGGTATTTTACTCAGCTAAATGAAATTATTTAAGTGCTTCATTTAAAATAAAATTTTGCTATTTAGTTAAGTGGGAAATAAAACAGTTCTAAAATAAATATGTCCAGTAACCTACTGGAGTGAGGGAAGTCCATCCATCTTTTCATCTCACTGGGATTCCACCCATGGTATATGTCATGCATGGAGGTAAATTGCGCCATAAATCAACAGCAGAATGCTACAAACATCCTCAGAAAGGCTGAGGATATCTCATGGTTAACAATTTAAGTAAGGCATGTAATTCCGTAGTGGGGTTTGTGCACTTAAAATATACCACTAGTTAAGAAGTGGTGTCTGTGTCTAATATCAAAGTGAATGTTAATCATCATAACTGTACCTGAAAATACAATGTTGTATTAACCCACGACTTCCACCTAATCCAACACCCTAATATTCAAGGAGATACAGTGTGTGCAGAGAGGAACCAAAATTAATAGATGCTGTGAGGCCTAGCAGTTTGGGCTTGGCATCAGAAATGCTAGAAAAGCCCAGCAGGAAAGGGAACCACAGCAGCAGCAGCTGCTGAAAAGGTGGCAGATTGTAATGCAACCTGTGTTTGATGAATCCTGATCCAGCCTGATAAGCAGGAGAAAGTGTCCCAGCTGGACATTAATGAGTTCACATTTTAATTTTGTTTTTGTAGGAGTACAACCAAGGTACATTACTTCTACCATGTCTATGCAAAAAATATGTCTGTGCTGTTTTTTGCTGGGGTAGAGTTAGTTTCTCTCATGGTGGCTGGTGTGGAGCTTCTTTTGGATTTGTGCTGAACACAGGGTTGATAATATAGAGATGTTTTTGTTATTGCTGAGCAGGGCTTACACAGAGCCAAGGCCTGTTCTGCTTTTTGCACTGCTACAATGGCGAGGAAGCTGGGGGTGCATGGGAGGTTGGGAGGAGACACAGCTGGGGCAGGTGACCCCAGTTGACCAAAGGGATATTCCAGGCTGTATGACATCATGTTGTGTTTATAAAGTGGGGGGAAGAAGGAGAAAGAAGAGGGATGTTTGGAGTAATGGTGTTTGTCTTTCCAAGTCACTGTTGCATGGGATGAGGCCCTGCTCTCCTGGAGATGTCTGAACACCTGCCTGCCCATGGGAAGGGATGAATTAATTCCTTGTTTTGCTTTGCTTGTGTGCGTAGCTTTTGTTTTCCCTATTAAACTGTCTTCATCTCAACACATGAGCTTTCCTCCTTTAACCCTTCCAATTCTCTACTTGATACAGCTTATGGGGGAGTGAGAAGGTGGCTGTGAGGGGCCTGGTTGGTGGATGGGGACAAACTATGACAATGTCACAGTGCAATAATCACAGGATGTACGGAATATCTACAGAATCTACAATCTTCTGTTGGATTTGTTGTCACTCTTACATAAACTAAATGAAATTACACAAGAAATGGACTCCTCATTGCATGAAGAAGATGAGAATTTCTTACCGTACTATAAACATTGATTAGGCTTACATATAAATGATTCAGACATGGATTATATAAGTACTTTAGCTGTCAACAGAAATTGTCTGTGAGTTCTGCCTGCAGAGTTGGAGCCTCAGAATTTCACAGACAAATGCTGATGCATCTGCTGTTTTTATTTAGTTTGATTTTTTTAAAGCTGGAAACCATCCCAATGGGTTTCCATACACAAAATGTCATCACCTGTTCATTTGCATTTACATTCATTTAAATGTATTCATTTATACATTTCTCTTTAAGTCTTAAAGAGAAACTATTTTTAATTGAAACTGCAAGTGTGAGAGAAATTATGGACAGACTCAACTGGCTTGGGCTGGGGTAGAGTTAATCTTCTTCACATAGTTTGTTTGGAGCTGTTTTGGATTTGTGATAAAAACAGTGTTGATAACACTCTGATGCTTTAGTTATTGCTGAACCATGCTTATTCAGTGTAAAGGCCTTTTTTTCTCCTCATACTGCCCTGCCAGCAAGTAGGCTGGGGTGCACAAGAATTTTGAGGGGTACTGAGTTGGGAAAACTGACTCCCACTGACCAAAGGGATGTTCCATACTGCTGATGGATTAAACCATGACACAGGACCAGTAAAGATGCAAGCATCTGAAGATAACCCTAAATATACAGTTTTAAGGGATATGCTAGTACAAGTGCCCTGTTTGAGATGGCTGTACCTGCAAAATTGCTGCCTTGCATGTTTTGTCCTATAACTCACACTTTCCAAAAACTGAGATTACAGGTGTCATCCCACATCTCTAGTATTCTACCTGTGGTTCTTTACACACTAATATCAACTAAGCAATATCCTGCTTAAACCTCTTCACTCAACCTTACTGATTGTTTTCACTTTTAGATTCTGTATCAATACACAAAAATTTTCATGGCAGAAATTGTTTCTCATTTTTTGAAGTTTCTTGCTTTGAGTAAGAAATATTACTGGACTGTAATTACTGGAAGGAAATTACTACATTACTGGAAGGAAATATAAATTTAATATGACAGGCAATGACAGATCTCTACATTCTGAAACCCACAGCACTAGGAGGGTTCTGTAACACTACTGATAGTTAGAAATATTTAGATTATAGATACAAATAATTTCTATACATTTACTGTTGTGTCATTACCATTATCAGTAATTTGTCAAAAAGTTCCTTTTCATCACCTGCTTCATTTTGCAACCATCTTCCTTACATGTGGGATCTCACTCTATGTAGCAGAAAAGCGACAGTGCCTCTTGATCTCTGCTAGAAACAAATCTTGGCACAGCTTGGGATAGCTGTTGCTTCACTCATGACAGTTTCCAATCACATTCCTCGTTTGTTCTGCTTTCAAAAGGTTAGCCTTCCATTTAGAAAGAAAACCTGAGAAGAAATTAACTCTACCCTAGCTCAAACCAGGACAATAATTCACAAATATGTAGTTCATGAATCACATGCACAGGAAAAATCTGGTTAGATTTTCACTCTGAATTAAACATCTTCTCTGAGCCCAACTGTGCCTTGCAGGACTCTATAGAGAAGATTATGAAATTCTCCTGACCTGGGGCAGTAAATTCATTTTTAACAGCAGTTTTCATTTTTAACATAATAATTTCTAATTCTATACTCTCATGCCATTCTGCCTTAGCCTTTGAATTCAACTTTAACATTGTTCTGGAAAGGTAAAATACTATTTTAATTCTGGTTCATTCCTCTGTTTTTCTCCCTTTCAATTTTGTCTTTGCTGCATGGTATCACCACTTTTATGCTCCTTCTCTTTGGATGAGTAAAGAAACATCGTAGCTGGATTTAAATTTTTAGGCAAGAACTTCTGGTTCTGTTTTTCACTCCATGCAAATATTTAAATTCTGAGACTATGGTACACATAAAACCACTGTGTCTATTCAGAAGAAAATAGCCTTGGTAAAATGTTGCATGTGAATACTCATTTATGATTGTATTTCTTACATTTTATTAAATTGTTTAGAATGCTATAGAGTCACTCTATTTACATAAGGAGGCATGCTGTGAAATACTGAATATGTTTTTTGGAAATTAAACACTTTGGTTGCTTGGTCTACAACCAGTATCCTTGACTATAATTTTTCATGGTGCAAATGCATTAAAGGTCATGTGTTCTGCTTCATGATAGCCCAGAGCTGACAGTGAGCTGGCTGACTAAATTTGAACACAATCCTGTCACTATCCTGAAAGAGACAGGAAAAAACAATAGCACTAGAGAAAAAAAATGTGGTTCAAACATGGAAGGTAATTTCTCCTTCATGTTTTTTCTCTACAGGTGATGAAAGCGTCCACTACTGACATCCCTTAAGAGACTATGTAAGAAATGTCCAGTGCTTGTGCTAGGAGAATGGTTGGACATGAAATTCAAACAAACTCATGGATAGTAGCTGAAGTGAAAGAAAGACCCTATTATCTTCAGTAACTGAATTTTAATAGCAGTTGTTCTGAAGCAGGCAGTCAAGTGTGAGGGAGTGTAAGAGCCACAAATCAGAAGACATAGAGATGATTGTGATAGAAATCTGAATGCTGAGTACTCTGTGGCTTTGTTCTTGGAGCAGTAATAGTCGTGCTACCTATGGACATTTCATGTCTCAAGAAAACCTGGTGTTATATTCATAAATCAGTTTTAACAACATACCAAAAAAAAAAAGATAAGAGCTTACATGACTTGTTATTAATATCTTGGTACTATTCTCTTATGTCAAATAAATACTTTGTATGAAATGTGAACAACTAGGGTTGTAATTACTGCTTGGCCTACATTTTAACAGTTGAAATTACATTGAAATACATTGTCAATCACTTCTGATGTATTTTGAAATCTATTTGAAAATATTATATATAGATTTAGCAGAACAATTACATTTATTTATTCAATTTTATAAATTTATTCAGGAATTTGTATTTAGAGGTCTGAAAATTGTGACAAATTTGCCAACATTTCCAAGCTCTCATGCATATATTTTGGATGAAAATTATTTAATTTAATTTTAACTACTTGATTCTTTCTACATAGTATTCTTCATCATAAACCAATTACTTTAAGTTTGTATGGAACAAATAAAATTGATCCCAAATAAAAAATAATTCTAGCACCTTTTTCTATCTACTCTTTAGCCACAGACTCTTTTTCCACTTTATAATTTTTTTTTTATTGTGAAGTACCTATGATTAAAAGTGTTTCTTTAGAATTCCCTCTAGAGATTCAGTCTGTAGACAAGACCACCTGCAGGATGGCAGTGCCTACTGGGAAAATAAACCCAGGACTAATTGGTATTTTTTCAAACAGTCATCCTTTCAATGTTGATAGCAATTTAAATCAAGTAACAATCATAGTATTTGGCCTAGTATATCTTGCTAGTTTCTTATATTTTGATTTTTGATAGAAACAGACAGTGAGACTGGTAGCTGGGGATTCACACCTCCTGCATACCCTGCACTTCTATAAGGGTATAGGATTTTCAGGGAATATTGATTGGTTCTTCACACTGTCCAGGAAAAATAATACTCCCTTGGCCAACCTTGAGGAAAAGGTAAGTATTCAAACAGTAGGGAAAAGCTGGGAATAGGAATGATCTAATAGAAGAGTTCATCATGGTAGCTCAGGCAGTTATTTTCTAAACCCACAACCTTTTTCAGCTTGGACACAAGCAGTAATGGATATCCTCTAAGTTAACTGTGAGCATCTAAAACTGTGTGGGCTAAAGTACAGCTTACAAGGTTTGTCAAAGCCAAGGTCAGCAGACGCTCCCAAAAAAACTAAATGAAGTTTTGAGTTTGGTTCCCAATAGATTTACAAGGTTAGAAAAGGAGTTTTGTATTGCCCTTTTTTTTTTTCCCTAGAAGCTAACGAACTCTTCAAAGACAAAAATCTGTTTATTCCCATTGGCAACCAATAACCCAAATGAAATAGATATGTGTGTTCCACTGGGATTTATACCATTTGCTCTAGCATTTATATTATTGGCTTGTACAAAGGAAAGAAATAGTAGTTTGAGCTCATAATATGTTGGGCAAAATATCAAGAAGATTAGGCCACATGGTAGAGAAAGGTCTGATGAAAAACATACATTTACTGCAGAGAAATTTTTATGCCAAGATCTAAGAAATCCTACTGCAAAACAGTGTCTGCCTTGTATCATGGTCTTTTACTCCCTCTCCTTCTGTAAGATTTTCTTAGGAGGAAACTGGGCCTTAGCAAAAAGGATCTGAAGAGAAGATTATTTCAAAAAGATTAGGAGAATTAATGTAGGCACAGAGAAAAGAAAAGATAGAGAAAATCTAGCCCTTTTTTTTATTAGCAAAAATATTAATCTTTTTCTGCTCCATAAAGTGATGACTGCCACAAATACTACAGATGTTGAAACTACAGATGTTGAAGGAGACCATCAAATGCACTTTAAGATGTTTATGATATTTATTATTATGACCTCATTTGAGATTCAGTCTAATATTAATTGTGCTCTGCAGCTGGTAGTCCACCATTTCCCTAGGGAATAAGGAAAATGCTTCCAATACATCACATCCATGAAAAACAAGCTACATGTTAGACAAACTGTTCCTTCACACTTTGCAAGGCTGCAACCTTTCTCTACGCTGCTCAGCAAGGATTTATAACCCAAACCACAGCTGCTCTCTACAAGGATGAACAGCCCAACATCTGCCTCCATCTCACTAGCCAGAACTATGTTGATGATACCCCTTTTTTCACAGTTGTCACCCCAGGGAGCATGCTGCCAAGAAGGCTGAATAGATAGAAACAGCCTTTACTTCCAACCTTTGCTAAGCTGAGCTCAGTACTTCTGTGCTGCAGAATTCACCCTCAAAAGCAGTATGTCATCCAATGCACTCTCTTCCTCTCAAATACATTTTGGCCCATTGGGTAATATCCTGTTTCCTACTGACACAGAAGCATACTGGGGACAATTAAGTCTGTCAAATATTTATGATTTGAACATTGATTCTTACTAGTTCAGATCCCTCATCTCTGGTAGTAGCATTTGGTTATGGTTCTTTACTGACGTGCTTTCCATTTTTGTTGTACCAAGATGTAGACAAAAGTGCCAGAACTATGTTGATGGCACCCCTTTCCACAGGTTATTGTATCTCATAAAAGAGCCACACAGGTGGGAAAAAACTGAGAAGACAACTGTTAAGAGGGAAGGAAAACAAGATTTCTTAATAAAGAAATTCCCATTCTGGGAATAGCCACATCTCAGGAGGAAAAGACATGAGGACATTTCCCCAGCTGTCAGGGAAGATGAACACAGAACCAGAACAAACCATTTTAGTCTAGATAGCATGAGAAAGAGCATACCAAACCCCTGTAGTAGCACAATGGGATTTTCAAAGTCAGATTTTTATGAGGCACAACACTGCTGTTAGTTGCAGGAAAGCTACTAGGTGAGAAACCACATTTACCAGCAGTTTATGAGGACTATTATGGACACAGCTCTGTTGGTGATACTGTGCTAATTTAGTAGAGTTTCAGGCACTGCTAAGCACAAATAATATGGCATATTATGTGTAGTTAAGGCAAGATGTTTGAAAGCAGAGTACTCCACAAAATGTATCAGATACTTTTGAATGTATATGTGATGTGTCTCAGTGACTTGGATCTGTGGATTCCCCCTCAGGCACAGGCATTACTTTTGCTAAAGATGTTTAAGGGATCTCTTTGCTTTGGTAGGGCTGCTGGTTCTAGTGTTATCAGTTTCAGTGTTCTTGTGCAAAGTGGCAGGTTCATATCACCCCTTCTCTTCATTTTTGCAGGATGCTAGGATGAAACTTGTCTCAATTTGTCTCCACCAAATTTTCAGGGCTGCATTATAAGTTGTTACTATTGTTTTCCCCTGCTAGATATATAGTACATTTTTTCTGAATGGAAAAATACTTCAGGTACTGTAGTATATTGATTATTCTGTTTGTAATTTTTTGCTTTTTTGTGCTTCTGCAATTCCTTTTTTCCTCTTTTTTCCTCAGTTCTAAATATTACAGGTTCACTGCATCCATGTTTCTATTAAATATGACAGCTATACTTGGGTGATGCCAAAATATAATTTGATTGAGCAAAGTATGACTGACATCACATGATTTCTGTAATGATGTTTTGCTACTGAGGTAGTTTTCCTTTTGGACTGGGATCAGGGATTTTATATCTCACCCCAGACTTCAATACCTGAAGTCACAGTCATTGGTCTGTGCATTGCACATTGCTGCTGTGCTAGAAATACAACATCTTGAAAAATAGAGCTCCAAATAATCTGTTTTCTAGCAAACTTACATTTGGAAAATCAGGTTTCCAGGCTCTTGGAGGTGTTCTGGGGTGTGTAGCTTTATTGTGGGTGTTGACTGGCAAATTGCTTTTGGTACGGTCCCACTTATCCTCAGTCAGTGTAGCAGTTTTTCCCTGCTTAGCTTTGGTGATTGAAAGCTTCTGTTCAGACTGCAAAACATTATTTGGGGGAGGGGCAGAGGGGTCTTCATTTATGGCATATGCAGGAAAATATGAAACAGTCTAACTGTTTTGCCAATTACTAGTTGTTGTTCTAGAACTCTCTCTCTCCTTCTCTTTTTGATAGCCTTACAAAGGTCCAGGACAGGCCAAAATTACAGTCTGTAACTGAATTGCAGAGGAAGAATCAGATTCTTCCGAAATTCTACTTACCTTGTATTTTCAAATACATCTTTTTCCTTTCCTTTAGAAGGCAGTCCTAACTCATAATGTGAATACCAATCTATTACTTTCTGTTTCATTTACTAAAGACAGTAAATGTTTTAGTCCAAGACACTTTTTATAATAAAACCACTGTCTGAAAATCTTAGTTTGTACTGGTACTCATTTGTTTGATAAGTACAAAATGAGGGACTTCTCATGGAACCTGATTTTGCAGTTCTGCATCCTCCAGCATCTCAGTTCCTGTCACCTTGCACCTACATATGAGATGACTCCACAACAAGTGATATTATCCTCCAAAGTAAGAAGTCTTTTAGCAGTCATAATAATGTGTCTGAGAATAGAATGTATTTTCTAAGAATGTACAGATATGTGTCCAGTTCTGGGCTCCTCAGTACAAGAGAGATGTGGAGCTCCTGAAGCAGGCCCAGTGGAGTACAATATAGATGATTAAAGGATGGGCGCATCTCCCATATGAGGAAAGGCTGAGGAAGCTGGACCTTTTCAGGCTTCAGAAAAGACAACTGAGAAGGGATCTCAGCAATGCGTATAAATATCTGAAGGGACAGTGTCAGAGGATGTATCTAGGCTCTTCTTGGTATAAGCAATAAGACAAGAGGCAATGGGCAGAAACTGATGCACAGGAAGTTCCACCTGAATATTGTCCAGAGAGGTTGTGGAGGCACCCTTACCAAAGATATTCAAGAAACATCTGGACACAGCCCTGTGCCATGTGCTCTGGGATGGCCCTGCTTGGGCAGGGAGATTGGACCAGATGACCCACTGTGGTGCCTTAGAACCTGACCTGTTCTGTGATTCTGTGATTCTGTGTTTGTGTTTGTGTTTGTGTTTGTGTTTGTGTTTGTGTTTGTATTATCCATTAACAGCAAGTCAATCTTAATTTAAAACATGTAATTCTGACAAAGTAGAATGTTTTTGTAATTTTGTGGGGATCTCAATTATTTACAAAGAGAGAGATAGAGCAGTTAAATCTCTTTGCAATCTCACTTCTCCCCAACTTCCAGCATTATGTTTAATGATAGCTAAAAAGCAATGAAATTGGGATTTCATTAGATTAATTATAAATTATTACGTAGCAGGTATCATAACTTCTATATGGATACACAGTAACTCATTTTGTTCTTAGCTGGGGCTCTGTCTTTTCTTGTAGAAAATATTTAATTTAGAAATACACAACTGAACTGCCAGAGCAACTTAAACTCTATGCTGAAAGTATGATGGTGTTTGCACAGGTTTTAGCTAGCTCTTCTACACTCTCAATCAATACAATCCATGCCACATTAGCATGGCATCTTTCCTAAAATAATATACTGTGCTTAAGGCCAAGGCTTATTAGCTTAGGCTCTGTGATATTCTAATTGCAGTTCAGTGGCTCTTGTTGGCCTAGGGTCTCAGAAAAGCATGGACATGACTTGTAGCAAACCATTTGGCAATAGTTCACAAAGGAAATATCTTAATTAATAATCCCACTGTAACTGCTGTGTGTATCTTTGCAATTGCAATTGTTGGCTCTGGAGCTCCTCACTGTTACTGCCTCTGGAGATTGGCTTCCCTGGGGATCCAAGCTGAAATGGTCCAATCTGTTTAATTCTGCACTGAAGGAGTGTGTATAACATTGATTATGTTATGGTAGGTGGAAAGCTTGCAGACAAAGCTCAGCAACTGCTAAAACAGTAATCAAAACATCTTCATTAAGCTAGTGGTTCCTACGACTTCCCGTGATTTGTACTGTCATCACATTCAGAAGTCTCTTTCAAGCTGTTTTTCTAGGTATATGAGAAAATCTTATACTTTCTGTTCATCAGTTTTATCTCCTTTTTCTGTCTTCAGTGTTATAAAAAATAAATCTTTGTTTTGGTATGTTTGGCTTTCCTTTTTCACATCACATGATTTTATCTAGAAATTGTGATATTCTGTACCAAAAGGGAGTGAAAAAAGAGCAATTTTCTGTATCAGGTTTTTATATAGAAAAAGACTAGCCTGTTTCCACATTTAGTAATTCTAAAATTATGAAATGGTAATTATAAATTAAATTCACCTGCATCCAAAGATCTTTATTTAAATCATTTTTAACTCTAATAGATGAGCTTAAATGATGCAAAGTATTGGTTACAGAGATCTCTTCACTGGCATCTGATTGAAATGTATACAGCAATTATATAACAACCTCCAGAGAAATTACAAATATCTAATACCTTTTCTTCCTTTTGTTGAGATACATTGTGCCCAGTTTTCTAGTTGAAATAACCAAAGAAATGGTGAATAGCCAACTACTGACAGTATGCTAGATTTTGATTTGAATATAAGAAGTTGTGGTGACCTAGCCATTATATTGAAAGAAAACACAAAGTTATTTAATCTGTCAACCTAACTAGAGTTGAAGATTGTCCACCAGATAGATACTCAGGACTCATATTCTACTTATACAATACATTTTCAGGAATCTATTCTTTCATGCCTCTATCACACTCATCTGTCATTTGTTCAGTCTCTGAAATATTCCAGACTTGACCTTGTCCCTGTTTTCTGTTTCTGTTTCTCTCTACTACTCTTCTCCTGGCAGCTTTCTTATACCATGAGATGTTTTGTACCTCATTGAAAAGCCAGGGTGTTTCATAAGTACAGTTTTCTGGATTGTAGCATCCTTATTACTTTAAATTAGATCTTACAGATCTGTTCTTCAGGTTTAAACAAAAAAGAAAATTCTTTCAATTAGCCTGGTAAAAGGAAGGTTTCTCCTGTAGTGCAATTACTTCCTACTTCAGTTTGCAAGTCAACATTTTAAAAAGTGAAAGAAAACAGAGCTCACATGCTATAGATTAACCTCATTGAGACATGGATGAGAATTTATTTTAAAAAAATCTGTATTTGAATTTTTGTATTTTTTTATATAGTATCAAAGGAAGCTTCCCAGTATACATTTGCCTAAAAGTGGATGCTGGGATAAATTTAAGGCTTCCCCTGTGAAGACCAGTATGAGGTGGTTTTGACTGTCATACATCTATTTTTTTCAGGCAGAAAATGCAATATCCCCATAGTCTTACAGAGATTGGATGCTTTTATGAACAGGGAAATGGTCTTTACTCAGCTTGGAACGGACTTAGTCACAAATTCCTTTCTACTAGAAAAAGCTAATGTGGATTTTATTTGATCTCTTTATTTAATTTATTTTTGCCTTCTAGAAAGCATTTCTCACAACTTTTATAATGCTTCATGCCAGAGCATTTTCATCAACTTTGTTTAATATCTTGATTTAAAGATTTTTAAAATAATTTTTAAAAATCAAGTATTATTTTGCTTAAATCTTTGGTTAATCAGAATGGTTTATAGAATTTAAAACTTTTAAATTCATCATGTAGCTATAGATTTAATCTTTTTACATATGTATATTTAATGTATACTCCCTTTTTAATTTAGGGGATTAAAAAGAACAAATATTGTGGACTGTTTTGGGGTGACTCATGTAAACAAAAGCTGCACTGAAATCACATGTCAGCTTGAGTTCTCTAGTGTAAAATGAAAAAACTACTGAATTACATGGCATTATCTTCTTGTTTTATTCTGCAGACCTCTATTGGCAAATTCTGAAATACTGCTCTGTATAAAGCAGTATCATTCATGGATTTACACAAAATTGAACAACTTACCTTAAAATAAAGTGAGAGATTTAAATGTGAGATTTAAATTTCCTTGGTCTCAGAGATACCACAAAGATAGGGAATTTCATTTGGCTCAAATGAGACATTAGTAATCTGCTCAAATGATGGAGCAGAGACAGAGAAGGCATCAAGAGGGAAGAGTAAAGTTGGATGTAGCTGGACACCAAGTTATTGTAGTGAATTAGAATAATTTATCAACATTTTGAAAAACACCATTTTGAAGCTGATTAGAAGATCCATTTAAGTAGAAAACTAGGGAACGGTCTGAAAGATGAATCTGATGTAGTGGTGTTTACTGGACAGAAAGAACTCTATGGCTATGACACTTCAGTCTTCCTGAAGCTGAGATGATAAGGATTTATAAGGACTATGAAGATGGAATAGCAACAGTTCAGACAAGAAGTGATTCATGACTGAGGATTTTAGCAAAAGAAAGGTCATCATAAGACAATGCAGGCAATGTTCCAGAGGAGGAACACTTAGAAATAAAAAAGAGGATTAAAGAAAAAGGGAAAAAATTTTCTTGATAGACCAAAATTATTCACAGGGCTTTCTAAGTATGAAAACTAAGAATGAAAACAGTCAAGTATCTTTGGACTATGTTGTTTAAGCAGTACAGCTTGAAAGAAGGTCTTTATGGAATAGTCAAGTTTCTTCTGTGACAGAGCAACTTTTCTCTGCTTTTACAGTCCTACCTCATAGTAAATGCTTACTGTTTTCCTTCATGAGCAGAACCATGTCGGATTGTTATACATAAAAGCTACAACACGAGGAAATAGCTGCTTCTACACTACTATTCTCTTGAAGAGTTTATGTTTAAAGGACATAACAGGCAACATTCACTCTTAAATTGTGATAGACAAGATGATATGATTTGCAGAAACCCTAACCTTCAACCTGAAAATCAATATTCAGAAATTTAAGGTTTGGCTGCTCTACCACTTTCAGATTTTCTTTAGAACACGCAAGGAAATATTTTGCCAGCCTCATACATACCTGGGTAACAGAGTATTAAAGAAGGAATAGCATTAGTTAGATCAAATTCCACTGACAGAATTGCCTCGACTTCTTTGAAATTTTACAAAAATGAGAGGACTGATTTAAAAATGCTGAGAGGCTATACTTTTTCTGATTAAAAAATACCTTTTATGCAGGCCTAATTAGTCCACAGAGCAATAAAAAGACAAACAAACAAAATCTAACCCCCAAATAACTAAAAATCAAAATTGTGTAATCTTCATAGTTTTCGATAATAAGGTAAAGATGAATAGCTAACATCTGACTAGCTATACAGCTATACCTTGGTTTAATAGGACTTTAGAGGGAGTGGCAGAGAGGTGACATTATAAAAAAGTAGAAAACATGTAATAATATCTAAATTCAGGAAGTTAATCAGCAAAAACAAGTGACTTAGCAAAAGAAAAGTCATTATCTGAATAGTTGAAACATGTTGTCATGGGACTACTTTAAAATGTTTATTTTTTTAGACAGATGTTCAAATATACAATTTGATGTAGGTCAATATTCTTGCCAGTCAGTTTGCATGGATTTTTTAAACAAATACTAGTACTAGTTAGTACTCACAGACTGTATACTTTAATTATTCTGTCAGAATTGCATTTGACATGGATGGAAGCTTTTCTTGAATAAACTGCAATTTTCAGCACCTCAGTCAATGGGCAAACAGAAAATATATTCAGTACTGGTACATACAGCAGTACAGTCACATACAGCTGTAAGCAAGAATAGGTCTGTAAGACTGTAAGTCCCTTGGGCATATGACTTCCTTTCATGTGCATGTTGGCAGCATATAATCAATAACACTATTAAAAATAAAACTAATTGAGAGGGTAGATAATAGCTTCCCCATGTAATTTCATTATTTTGCTCTTTAATCTACCATATGGCACTTCATTACAATTATCATGATTATTGTCAGAGAATAATAAGGTTTCTAGACCAGTGTATCTATCTAAAAATGAAGATACAGATTCAAAAGTTCTGCTGGTGGGTGGGGTCCCATGCAAGCCACATTGACTTGGCTTTGGGTGAGCTGCCACTGTAGGGAAGCTGGTCAGAATTTTCTGACTGTTGCCCTTAACAGAAGACCCTTGAGCACTCAGAGTTGTGTAGTAATGTTTCAAATCCTAACTAATCAATTTTATTTAAATTTCCCTCTTTCTTTTCTTTTTATTTAATGAAATAATGATGTGGTGAAAAAGAAACAAAATCCAAAATGTAAGTTGGTGGTTAACTTGTAACTACTGCTGCTGTAATTCCATCCAACCATTTTTGGCATCACTTTTGAAATTCCAGTATAACCTCACTTATCAGTTCTTGTATAAACCACCATGTGGACTCTGACAAAAGGTGGTTTATCTTAACTTGGTATTTTAATTGGCAGTATCATTCAGCTATCATGTTCAGTGAGGTAAAATTTGTATTTGACACAAAATCCTAAACACATACACTACTATATATTTCATATTTGAAAACAAGAGAAAAAATCCTGAAGTTATCACATGACATGAAACCCTTTGTTTGCTATCACATGATTGTCTTTCACTCAGGTGGGTTAACTGACACTGGTCAGGGAGAGATATATCCCAGAAACCTCAGTTCAAGGCATGATATCCTACCATACTATGGTGAAAGATTGAATGACTGCAGTATTTAGCCTTTATATAAGGATTGTGCTAGTGGTAGAAACAAATCAGGTGAAAACATCCTTATCACTGTACATAAACCAGCCAGACCTTAAAACAAATATTCATTCATCATCTGATTCAACATTCAGCTCCAGAATAACTCTCACTGGGCTGTGAGTAAAGACTAGAGTGTATTCAGCATCCTCGGCAGTCCCAAGCCAGTTATGGAGCCAGTTCCTCTGACATGTTGAAGGCTGCATGTTGAAGGAAGAGCTGCACGCTCCCTGATTGATACCAACCAGTACGACTTCACCTGCAACTGAGTTCAGTGAGGCTGTTCAGCACTTGGGCCCTTGCAGAATATGATCCCACATCTGTTTAAAACAACATGGTTTCAATCAAAACACCTGATGACAACTGCCCAGGGAGTTTTTACTTCAACAAGCTGACTGGCTACTTGAAACAGAAGTTTCCAGTACAAAATGTTCCACATTTTAGTTCATGAATAAAAAGTAGGGGAACTGCCAATTAAAAAAATGTTATGGGTGAAGCTCCCTCTTCCCTTTCCTCTCCTTTCTGCCATCCTTTCAGTGTCACTGTCATTAGTCAAGCATTTGCCCAGCTATTGTTAATGCCATGTGATAAACATGATAACAAGTTTGAGTTCTACCCAGTCCTCCTTGGCTCATGATCACACAAAACCTCCATGAAGGGGGAAAAAATTACTTCCAAAGATTAGTGTTACCATTTTACAGACACTCTGAGCAAAATCATGAGGCAGGACCACAGGCCACTGAAAGGCATTGCAAAGTGAAAATTTGGGTGATTGTCTTCTGAGTGATTTTAAGTAAAACACTCATTTCCTGTAACATGGTCGCTGGGCTGTTTTGTTTACTTAGGATTCTTTGAAATGCTCCCTGCTACCCTCTTTATTTTTTTAATCTTAGTCTAGTTTCAGCTTTGTTCATTAAAAACCCATCAGTGAACTATTATGTTTGAATTCTGACTTAAACAGGCCACTTGGGGGTACTGTGCTGTAAAGCCAAAAGAGCAAGCAACATAAAAAGGCAGACATAATCTCATTCACAGCCTAGATTTTCAGAAGAACACCTGGAATATAAATGCGTCTGGATAGGACCAGGGTTTTTGTGACTAATTGCCAGCTGTTGTCCACAGAAGATAGAACTATGCTGTGAAACCATGAGAAAGTGTTCCTTGGGGCTTCTGCTGCTCTCCTTCAGATGTATGGGTTGGGAAGGAGCTCAGTGAAACTCACAAGAAAAAATAGATCTTTTCAAAGGAAAAAAGAGCCAAATATTGATATGTATTTGCTGCCTTGTCAAGGCTATTCCAAATTAAGGATTTATGCAAGGCTGCAACTTGGCTTAATTACCTGTGTTTTCCCAAAGTTTCCTTGTAGAAAGCATACCTTGCCTAACCATAAATTCAATTAAGAACCATGAGTTGGTCTATTTAAGCATATAAATACGGCAAATGTCTGTTGAGCTGCAACTTACAGAATATTGTCAGAAAAAAAAAAAAAAGAACCAATTACGTTAAAATTTTACTTCAGAACTAGCCTAAAAAATAACAGATAGTAACTAGCAGTGTTAGAACAGTAACAAATTTTGATATGTTGCTTTGATTAATTGAAGAAATATAGAAATAGCAAAACTGGCCAGTACATTACAGATTTATCATGCTCTGCATTCAAATGTAGCAATTTTGTACTGTGGTAAAATAGATAACCTGTGTTTCAGAATTATCCAATTTAATTAGACATATTGAAATAAGCTGAAATATTGTATCAAGCCATATGCTGAATCATAAACCCCAGAATGTCTCTATCATTTTCTGCTGCCCTTAATAAAACATTCTCTTTTTTTAAAATTAATGTTTCTCTGATCATGCACTTAGAGAAGCTAATGAGTTCATATTTCTGAAGCAGTTAGATGATTTAAGAAAATAAGTTCTATTTCTAGTAGCATCTTATCTAAGAGAGTGGGTTGTAAGCTGCTAAGTAGCAATTTCTTGAAAATGGGCATTTAACTTTGATATTTTTGAGTATTTTAGACACTAGCTCCAACTGTGTAATGTGCTGAGTACTATTCCTCTCAAAACCAAACTCAGACTCCCTTGGGTTAAGGACTTAACACTTGTTCCTGTGTGGAGCTTCAGCAACTGCCTAATAAAAAATCATACACTACAACAGCTTCCAGTTTTCTCCAATGTGATGTAAGAACATAAAACTGGAAAGACTCTCCTGGAATATGAAGTCTAGACCCTTTTTACTGCAAATAATCTTCTTTTGTCCTGTCCTCCACAAGAGTATAAACTTAAGCTTAAAAATTACTTGTTCCTTTTTATCCCTGTAGGAAAACTCCTCCAAAATCATATTCCTTGAATTCTTAGAAGTGTAATTTCCAGTCTGTATTTACTCATAACAAGTTTGCATTTGTGTTTTTCCTGCTTGTGTAACTTCTCATCAGTCTTCCTGATATGTTCATAAAGGTCAAAAGCTCGGGTTTTTAAAGTCACATTAGATGTGTGAAAAATATTTTAGAAACACGTTCAGAATTATGTTAACCTTCAGAAAGATTTTTAAAGGTCAGCTATAGCTGGTACTGAAGCTCTGAAAATTAGTTTAGTTTCAGCTCTATGAACCTTACCTAATTAGAATCAACACTAGTGTGCAAGTGGAGACAAAATAAGATGAGTCTTCTCTACTCAATCACTGCATAGATCATTAATTAATCACTTTAATCTAATAAATTCAAAAAGGCATGGTTTTTCCAATGGTTTTCAATGAGCAGTCATTTGTTTATTTTAACAGTTATTGGTAGATTTTGTGATTTGGAGCAAATTTGTCTTCAATGAGTTACTTCTTCAACATGTTGCCTACAAATATATGTGTACTCTGGATCCTGTTCTATTTTCTCTACACATAGCCAGAATTTCTCACACAAGTCCTTTACTGTTTTCATTTCATCATGAATTTTTACTTTTACTCTGAGGTTATGAATTCATTAAAACCTTACACTTCTCTTTTTGCCAAATGAGAGTTTTATCCTATATCATCTTAAAAATAAAATTTTTTTTGTTTCACACAGCGATTGCCTAAATGAATGGTTTCCAACAAGTCTCAAGGGAAAATTCCTAGATCTAAGGAGCATCTCAGAATGGATTGCCCTTCTTATTTTCTAAATTCTAGGAACATACAGGTAGACAATTTTTTTTCTTTTTTTGGTCCTTTTCATGTGAAAGCCTTTTTTTTTTTCTCCTCAAAAAAAATGAACCCATCTATTCTGTCACTAATATAGCTTATGGCCATGCCATGTCAATTCAATAACCCTCTCTATTTAAATTAGAGGTGCTTCAAGAATCATCACAATAACTTGTGCATCTCATAGTCTCACATAGCCTGGGGAAAAAGAAACAGATGAAGTTTTTCAGAGTAAACTCATGACAGAATTTTGCAAAATTATTTTCAAAAAGAAGTTTTATAACTTAATGATTTCATTGATTGTCATTAATATTTCTGGACAGTAGATGTTGAAAAAAAGGTCTTACAAAAGTACTGCTTATTCAGGTCATGAATCTGAATGGAAACATGGCTTTATTTTGCTTCCTTGGAAATCAATTAATGCACTTTAAAAGGAAATAAAAACAACCAAACATTCCCTTCTCAATCTGGAAAATTTTTCAATTGGTCTAGCATTGTTTAATATTTGTTTGACTGAAATACTTTATACGAAGAGAACACGAGATGTGGAACATCAGACAACGTATACTGAAAGTATTTTCTAGGCACTTCACAGGGACAGCTGAAGAAAGGGGAATTTTCAACAGAAACTGGTTAATCTGACTAAAGATATATAAAATTGATGGCCCAGAAGACTGGGCAGGGTTGACATTATCAGCAGTTTTGCAAGTTATTGTACTGAGCAGTTCATGATTATGAAAACACACAAATATTGTAGAGCTGTTTTTCAAGCAGAAATAAACCTGGGACCTATACTCTGAGTCACTCTTGTTCTGAAGTCATAGATAGCAGAGTGGCCTTGTGTTGGACAGGTGTAATAGCCATAAAAGTATTAGACAGAAGTAGAGTGTTTCATGGGAAGCATGTTAATGGCCTGTCTTGTCTCTACAGTCAGCAAAACTGTCTTTAACAGGAAAGCAAGAAATATATTTTGAAAGCAGACTGAGATTTGCTATTCAGAAATAGTAGTGTCCCATTAAAAGAGGGGAGAGAAGAAAGGGGAAGACTAGAAGAAGGACTTACAAATAAAGACTGAATTGTGTGAGAATTCTCGGGCATTTTTGTACGAAAGACAGCTATGTAAGAGATTAAAAGTTAGAGGTGGGTAAAATACATGCCATAAATGGACAAATGCACATGCCTTATTTTTTTTAAAACTATTGTCGTTTTATAGACATTTTATACATATAATTTCTTAATTATTTTTCAGAAAAGTAAATTGCTATATACATACATTATATGCAGATGGTCTGAAAAGAGAAAGAAAAATATTTTGATGATTTGACATATGCTTTCTAAATGAGCAAATCTGACATGCGGGGCTAGAGCTCTGCAATAAAGTCCCCATTTGTAGCTTACATAAATTTTTGCTCTTACTTTATACCTCACGTTGCCCACTACTCAGCAAACCAGAATGCTTGCAGTGTTGCACTTAACTAGTATTAGAGATGGCAGAGACCTTTTGTGGCTCAAAAGATCCCTTTCACAACCCAAATGCCAGCTCCCCTGAGGCCTGGAAGGGTAATTAGGAGCCTAAGTCTGCTGCCATGTCCTGACAGGCTATGTCACAGCAGGATAAGATGAAACAAGTTACTTCCAGCAAAATGAAACAAGTTACTTCTAGGAAAATAAAAGTATTGAAGGAAAGGATCACAGGGAAGTCCTAATGCCTACCCTCACATTCTAACCCAAAGGTATTTCATTTTTCTGTTAACTGGGATAATGGGATAAGGTAACCAGAGATGCACAGGGGATGGCTGTACACCTGTGATAATGGAGTAGGGCTTGGATTAACTCAAGAGCCAGTGAATCTGAAGAAATTATATGTCCCCACTAGGTTGAGAGCTGCTGCCAGATATTTTTGCTCTGTTCTACTTTTGCCTCATGCTAACTGTAATGGCAAAATGGTGTCCTGCTAGTCTGAAGTCATCCGCATCCCTTCAGATGGTCATCTGTTAAGATAAAGTATACATAAAGCATAGCTTGGGTTTGATTACTCTGGTTATGTTATAGGGTGGGTGTACCATTTGTCCAAAAATTCCCAGCACTGGGAAATTTTAGGTAGATTTCTAGCTCTGTGACACTCAGCCATATATGAGTCACTAGCAGGTTAGTGTATTTTTGCTCTGACATAGAAGAGAATGCGAAGGCTTTCAGGGCTTGGTGGTAGGTCGTGTTTCCCACTGGATGCTCTAGGAACTGTAGTTTCCAGGACACATCCTGGCTTTGCTGTGCATCTGAACGGAGGGGAAGGTGTGGGGTACACAGAGACCAAGTCTAACTCAGGCTGCCGTGCCAGCCAGCTGCAATCATGTAGGGATCTCAGGCTGGAATTGCTTTTGTTCCGGAAGGGAACTTGAGCAGGGTGTTTAGCATTTTTGTCTAAAAAAGAAACACAAATCTAAACATGTTTCCCATTCCTGAGCCAAACACAATGTAACACAGAGTTTAAGTCTCTCAAACTCATCTTTAAGGCACGGGAAGTGAAGGCATTTGAGTAAATTGTGCCACATAGGTTTGTTATTTTACAGACTGTGTTTTGCAGTTTTCTATATAGGAAACAATGCATTTCCATACAGTTTCTGGTAGTCTATACAGAATATAATGTTGATTAGTTTGCACTCGGTGTTTTTCAGAGTCAATATGATGTTCTGAGTAGTAAATATACTCTTTCAATAACTTTACAGTAAACTTGTAGGACCTCATGCCATCTTGTCCAAAAGCTGTTCCCTAGGAACAACTTCTCTAAACATTTCATGGTACTTTTCCTACTGTATTGCACCAGAAATACAAATAGCAGTGACCAGGGATATAGAACAAACTTTGAAAAATGCTGAGCAGCAGGAGCTACATTTGCTTCTTTGTTACATATAGACGCTTCTCTAACATCACATGTTAAGGGAATTGAACCCCAACACAATTGCAACATTCTTAGCTCTAATGGAGAGAATGTGTTAACTCATCTCTTCTTTCTCAGTTTATAGTTCTCTTTCGTCCTTTACGTTTTTGGTCAGTTTGAAGACTTACATCTATTTATACCTATTCCTTTACTGTTTGTTATCTCCATATACAGTATTTGATTCTAAACAAAGAAAGATGTCCGGCTTCCATGCCACAGTACCACCAAAAATAGATTCTTCAGAGTGCTTGCAGTCGTGCACAGACTTCTACAATGCTCAAGTCACCACAGTTTAGCAGGCCATTTTCAAAAGCTTTTAACAGGAAATTTTCAAAAGTTTGCTAAGAATTGATTTAAACATTGAAATGAAGACATAGAAAATGCATTACAGCCTTCTCCCTTCCACCCCTAAAAAGACCTGTTGGTCTCTGATAATCATGTATTTGCACTGCTTGACCCTTAGGTAATGTAAACTGAATCTGGAGTAGATGTATTTTGAATTAATTAGCTGGAGCATATAACCAAGTGTTACAGCATTTGCCACAAAATTTTCACCTATGGCCCTGCTTGCTTGTGTTCATTCTCTTCTGGCATGGTGGTGGTGGGGACTTACCCCATACTTGTCTGTGATGCTGAGTCTGCCACCATCAGTACAGTCACCCTCTTGACTTGACATTGGGCTTGGTTTTCACTGGCTAATCTGGGAACAGACTTTGTTTATAACATCAGTCACTGCTGTCAGTAAAAGCTTAAATAAAATTACAAACTTCTATACCAGGATGTGTAGCAGAGGACTGTGCCACAAATACCAGTTTGAGGAAAAAGTCAGGTTGAAGAAACTTTTTTCAATTGACATCAGTGTTTAAGTTCTACCTTGACAGATAAACTAGTTAACAGGAGATTTCAGCTAGGAGAAGAAATGACAGGATTATTTGAAAGCATTCAGTCACAGACATGTTGTGCTGTTTCCAGTCATTTTGGTGTAAGCATCTCACTATGATTCAGGGGGCAATTTCTGTCATCCAAAAGGCCTTGTTATCCTGCTAAGCGTAGATGGTACACCCACGGAAGAGTGCACGGAAGGTTTTATGGACATGGCTTTCCTTATCCATGTCAGAACAACCAGTTTGATGTATCCTGATGTATACTTATGCCCTTCTGTTTCCTGTGTAAACACAGGAAAATGTACTTCTCCTTTGCATTTTGACTGAGTCATTGTGTTACAGTGAATGCATTGCCACCATGTCTGTATGTTGCAATGTCAGTAGGTACAATCCCCAGGTAGAGAGCTTCTCCTGGTGCGAATAACTGCAAGAAGCCAGAATGTCCCTGGTGCTGAATCCCTCACCACCACTATAGGTACACTTGCTAAGTGATAACCCTTTCAAGTTTAACTGTTGCATTTCACACAGACATCATTTCATTTGCAGTGCTATCCCACAGAGAATTGGAGAGGTACTGACAAGGACTTAGTATACTGGGGCAGAGAACCAGAAGCACCATTTGGAGGTTAGGGAAGGGGAAGGGTACACCTCATTCAACTTTTTTCCCTGAAGAAAGTAGCAATGAATTTCTGTGCCAAATGCTTCCAGAAAATTGCAAACAGAATAAATTCTGACCAAAAAAAAAGTTAACTCTCCATCTAAATAATGAAGTTTGAGTGTAAGAAATTTAATGCTCTAGTTTGCAGAGTAAAGCAGCATATAGTTTAAATGACTGATCTCAAAGATGGAACTGTAGTCCAAATATCATATTGATGCTACAGTCAAGCCTGTAGTGTAGTGGGAATTAGTCCCTTAATTCATATTAATAATCACATATTAGGGAAAGTTATTTTTTTACTTAAAAGATGTAGAAGCCATACTAAGGAACATGACTTGAGACAGCCAGCACAGCTTCACCAAGGGCAAGTCCTGCCTGACCAGCCCAGTGGCCTTGAATGATGGAGTGACTCCATCAGTGGACATGGAAAGGGCTACAGATTCTGTCCCTCTACTCTGCTCTGGTGAAACCTCACCTGAACACTGCATCCCGTTCTGGGATCTTCAGCACAGGAGGGACATGGACCAGTTGGAGTGAGTTCAGAGGAGGGACACAGAGATGATCAGAGGGTTGGAGAACCTCTCCTGTGAGGAAAGGCTGAAAGAACTGGGTTTGTTCAGCATGGAAAAGGAAAGACTTCAGATTGTCCCAGCTGTTTTTAAATTCCATTTTGAAAAGGGGAGAATTGTGAGAAGTAATCTTGAAGCTGATTGCAATAAGACTAACAGCAAGCACTAGTTTCTCCCTTCTTTTAATCTTTTCTGTTTATGATTAAGGCAATTTAAGTTTCATGTATGACATCTGTTTTCTTTTCCTTATACTTGAAATAACATGATTGAATCTCCACAGACTTGATGTTTATATAGCCTTTTACAATTCCAAAATCTATGTAACATATATGTTATTTGTTTTCAGGCATACTATTTTAGTAAAGATTATACAACAGCTATGCTGAATGGGGACGAAGATCCTAGGAAAGTGGCAAAGCTATTAGAGATAATTCTAAATGTCAAACAGTAGGATTTAACTAGATGACAAATAAGACATTAAACAGAGCACAGTCTTTGCAGAGATCTTGACATTACTTTGTAATGGAAGGAGGATTGCAGACATGAATTGAGTTCAAAGTCTTCTAATGGATGCAGGGTGAGGGAGACACTGTGTCAAAGTCTGTGTGGTTTCTGATTTAACCCTTGAATGGCAAAAAACCCCTGCATAAATAAAATAAAATTATTTTAGAAACCCAAAACACCAACAACTAAAACTTAAACCCCCCTCCAAAATAAAATAAAAAAACAGATACATATAAGAAACTGGCCATTTGGCTTCTTTGTTATGAAAGTTTATCCAGGTCCATTGCCTACAATATTTATACCAGTGTCTTTCCACAATGCGATGCTCTTCTTAAGCTAAATAAAAACATGCACACCTCCAAACTCATGGCTTGGAACAATAATCTTTAGAAGAGGAGCCTGCATGCCATTTGGATCAGAACAATCAAGAAAAAACCCAGATATTAGGAACAACAATACACCAACTACCTAGTGCAATTCAGTGTGTGCAGAGTGTGAAGTTCAATTCTATTTATTCTATGGTCTCAGTATTGAATTTTTAACCCCCAGTACTTTAATTACTCTGAAACCAGCTGCACTTATCTCAAAATGAGATAATTATTAAAAAGCCAGAATGACTTCCACTATGTTTTTCACCCAGAAAACACACAACAATAAAATTTCATGTCTCAGGAGTTTTCATGTTGAGATCTTAGTACTGACACTACAAAGATGAAAAAGAGTTATCATTTTTCATCTCCTGTTTAGGGAGATGAAAAATGATACTTGCCCCTGGCTTAGGGGCAAGTATTGCTTACTATCAAAAATTAATCAGCTAATTCTGCTACTGAATTCTCTATGTAGAAGCATGGCAATATAGGGAAGTTATTTGAATTATGACTAATAAAATTATCATTTTACTGACAGGAAATAAATTACATAAAATGGTAAAAAGAAAACAAATAAAACATTTCTACTTCTTTAGGGGTAAAAGCAATTTTAAATTTGTTTTTTTCTGGACTCAGAACTATAAAAAGTGGAAAAAAGCTGGAATTGAACCAATTTTGATTTTCTTACTCTTGCAAGCATCCTAAATGAGATTAATTTGTAATCGGGATATGGCTGAGGAAGGAAAGGCACCCAACTTAACTGGTCTTTGTGCGTTATCACATAGGTGTTATTATGGAGGACCACAGAGGGGTTGAGGCTGGAAGGGACCTGTGGAGATCAACCAGTCCAACATCCCTGCTCAGAACAGGGGTAGCTGGAACAGGTTGTTCAAGGCTGTGTCCAGACAGGCTTTGGATATCTCTAAGTGTGGAGATAAATCCTTTAATAGGTGCACATTTATATAACAGACCTCTCCTTGCAGCATACAAGCAGAAGGTATTTCATGTATCACAGCTGATTCAAGAGCCTGTTAGGCTAACATTATGAATCTTCTTTCACCTATATCCTTTTATACACAGTAAGCCACATCACAGGAACTGCTGTCAACGAATACCTGACTTCCAGCTGAGCAGACAACTGCTGCTCTTTGATACCTATAATAGCTTTGTAATCTTCATTTAAGAAAAGTCATGTTTTGATGAATATAGTATAAAATTCTTCTAATGTTGACTAAAGAGACACATCCAAGCTCCAGGCAAATTTCTGAATGCAACACCTACGGATGGCAGGAAACATGCATACCTCTAAGGGTGTTTTCTATTAATGGCAGTAAGCTTCTAAAATAAAGAGTTACTCCAAAGAAATCCTACTACATTGCAAGCATACTGACAGCTCCTGAAGCCGTGCCTTGCCACAGAGTACATTGGGCAAAGTACTATTGCTAAACTCTCTGTAGGCATTAGCTAAAATTCCACTCGGCACCTTCAAGAATGAAATAATCAAATGGGACAATTAAGTGGTGAAGGGAGCTCCCAGTGAAAGTGAATGTCCTCGTGTGAGACTTCTGCTAAAATCTTGCAGAGCAACATCCCCCTGCAGAAGCACTCAGATAATCTGTGCCAGAGATAATGAATCCACTGACACTTCAGAGAAAATTTTCCACTTTTGGAAAAGTAAAGACAATAGGAGGTGTGAAATATTCTTAGTCTCCACAGTGCATATGTGGGTATACCACAGGAAACCCAAGACCTTTAACTGAATCCTCTTTATCTTGACCACTTCTTTCTTGCTTGGACTCAGAAGAATTGTGGCATATGCATAGCTCTTGACTGCTGGGCTGCAAGGACAAAATGCAAATGTCACATACATTCAAATGAAGTACATATCACCCACACAAGGAGTTGCTCTTCTGAGTCATATGGAGAGGAAAACAAGACTATGATCTTTATTCCCATCTGTTTCTCACTCCTATTTTGTGTAGGCTGGTGCACTGTTGTCAGCAACCTTCCACTCCAAGAAGTGGAGAGGTGATGATTTCTTCCATCATCTTTCCTGAGTACTTTCAGGTTAAAACCTAAATTCATACTTTTAAATTAAGCCAGAAGAGGAAAACAAAAGCAAAAAGCCAGAAAAACAAAATTTCTTCCACAAAAATGAGAAGTGGCAATAGAAGTTTACCATGTTTACTTTATGCAGAAAAAGGTTTTTTAGAAGAAACTCTTAATCTTTCTAAATTTTAGACCTGAATACTGTGTGGCAATAATAAATAATTTTTTACCTGACATTAAATACAATTATCCAAATTTAAAAAAGGAAGCTTTGAAAAATCTACAACTTCAAATTAAGGTCTCTGTACCCTGTTAAAAAGAAAAGCTGGACTTCAGATCTTTAAAACTCTTTATAACCCATGGTATTAGCTACATTTCTTTGTGAAAGAAGAAAATCCCGTGAGACAAGTGACAGAAGATTACTGCATGGGTAACAGGTAGTGTCAAAGGTGATGTCATCACAGTTATCCTGTGTTGTCCTTTTAATTTAACAAAACCTAAAACTTAAAAAAACTTCAAAAAAGGCGGGGTGGGAGGAGCATTAAAGCTCTTAATATTAAGACAGTGTATTGTAGTATTGATCTCAGTGGAAGAAATTTCTAAGAGGGTTTTAAATAATCATCATCACTATCATCTTGTGTCCTTAGTATTTATTAAACAGGATTATGTTTCTGATTTGATATTTTATTGAATACTTATTAGAGTTTGCATTTGCTATCCTAAAGACACTTTAAAGATAATTTAAGTGGTGTTATTAATTTCATTGGACATTGTCATAATTATGAGGTGGTAATTTTATTTACCTTAACAATCGGTATAATCATGAATGAAAAGACAATTCCTTACATCTGAGAAAGCAAGAAGTGTCTAAACTCCATCATATCTTCAGAGGTAAAAGTTCCCCTTAGCAAAAGATTTTATAACTTGACCTAGCTGTTTTGCGTTGTGCCAAAAAAAAAAAAGCAACCCCACATTGAGTTAGACCAGAACATTTTAGATATTTCCAAGATAGAATGTTCTAGGATAAATAAGCTTCACGGAAGGTAGAATTAATTAATAGCAGCCCTACTGCTATCAATCTTTGTGACCACTTATTAAATTCCTCCCCCTTCACCAAACTGTGTCAGGCAGCCTTACTTATTTCAAGGTAGGTATGTAGGTAGGTACCTGGTAAAGAAATACATGCATATAAATCCCAAAGCACTAAAATCTGGAGAAAAGGAGTTAAGAAAAAAAATAATTTTTATGGTGGGAAGTCTTCAAGTTATAGAGATTTATTACTGATGTTTAATACACAGATAATGGGCTTACATGTAAGTGTCCAGTTTATCCATCTCCAAAACTGGACATAAAAAATCTCCTCCACCTCCATTTCTACAATTTTGCTGAAGAGGTCAGAGTTTGTCACACCTAAAGTTTTAAGTATTCCTGTCAAATGCCAGACAGAAACCAATGACACTTAGGTTCATACTGTCTGTTTGGGAAATCTGGAATTATTAATGTACTGTCATTACTTGGGAAGATTTTGCTCTGATCATGAACTTTTCATTAAAATCTTTTATGCTTTTAAACTAAAAACACATATAACCCAAATTTTCATCTTACCTGTTATGAAATAGTTAGAAAATAAACCATAAATATAAGTTCCATTGCAAGGAACATAATGGCAGTTAAAAGTCTGCTATTGCTTCACTATGTATTTAGGCTCTCAGGTCAACCGAGTTTACACCTGTAGCTAAAAAAATCCTGAAACAAAAATGCCTGTGGTACAAAGTAGTAAGGGTTCAAAGAACAGGTAGTGGAAAGAATGAACAATAATATAAAAGCTGGAAAAATGAGAGACAGTAAAATTCACAGATCTTTTCCTCTCAAGTTCACAAAATATAAATATGGTTCAAATACTCATTTCAAAATCAATTTTGTCTTGAAAAACATATACAAATTACTGAAATGGCTTTTATACAGGAAGACACTTATAACTTCCAGTAATTAACACTCGTGCTGTTAGTCTGGTGTTTTGTGTACCAGTTTTAATTTAAAATTCATTTTCCATGGATAGAAGCCCTGAAAACAATGATTTGCCATGGAAATATTGACACAATGCAAAACACAAATAGGACCAGTTCTGCCTTTAGACATAAGTGATTCATACTGCAGTGAATCACTGTTCCACATAGGCAACTTGATTTCCTGGCTCTATCACTCCTCTCTTTATATCCTAAAATGTTATGTTTGAATGTTGGCCATAATAGTAACTTACACAACTACTTTAATAATAAAGACTACCAAATTGTCTACAGAGCTACATAAATTGTTCTTCTGTGTCACAGACTTAGACAGCAATGCCATGCTTCATCTAAAGCCTCCCATTTTTGTACCTTTGAAGATTAGGTCAGTATGCCATATGGTTAACCTCAAATTCCCTCAAGGAAAACACTTCTTTATAGTCAACATATCTAAGAAGCTGTAATTACTTGGCCTTAATTCTTTGGGATTATTTCAGCTGTACTCTCTTGTGCTTATTTGTTATTTCTTATGGTTTATTGAGTTGTGTGCTTGATGCTGTGCAGACATAAAGAAATAGATTGAATAATGCACTTTATTATGTTCTTTTTTTTTTTTTGGTGAAATAGAGTATTGTCATTTTGAGTTTTCACATAACACTTCTAACTCAAATCTGAACTGGGAATTTATATACAATTTTCCAGGATGACTGTATCATATACATGTAGATATACAAAAGACATTTATTTCAAGCAGAGAAACAGTTTGTATTCTCATGAGCTAAAAAACATATATCCAAAATACAAAGCATTTAAATTTCATAATCCCATGTTGTCCTGTTGTTATAAAGAAAGACAGCTTGTAACAAAACTCCACGTCCAATTTAGAGGCTTTTGAAGGTTTTGATTCACATTTTGAGACTATGATCCTTTTCAAGACAGTTATCCAAATCCTTCCTGATTTTAAGCCAAAATTCAGCAGAATTAACTGAAGGTGAGATCTGGCCAGATAAGTTTTGGTGTAAAATTATTTCTAGATTCTTGTGAAAACATTTTGGACCACCACGATACTAACCAGCTAGCGCTTTATGTAATCAGACTGAACAGCTATTTGCTTGCTGATACACTGCTGGCTTTGGTTCAGGGCTTTCTAGGTGCAACAGCAAGAAGTTAGCATTTCTTCAAGCTCATGATTGGGCATCTTGCTGAAAAAGGAAAAACACACACATGTGATGGAAATACAGCCATGCCTCTCTAAATAATATGAAGCATGGCAGTCATAGCTGTGCAGTTGCTCCTGCTCAGCGTTCAATGGTAGGAAAAACCTGATGAGGAGAGAAGTTGCCACGTGGTGAATTATCTGTTCTGTGAAATTCTGAAATAAATGAATTATACTCTTCCTAGCAGTTAGACCATTCCTTAAGAAAAGAAAGAAAAAAAAAAAGAAAAAAAGAAGTATCAGACACAGCCAAATGCGTCAGGCAGATGTGGCTGGAGAAGCTACCTGAGGTGCCAGCTGGATTTATTTTAGCATTCTTGGAGAGACTGAAGACACGAATGGCTGCTTTGAATTTAATCTATGTTATTTCCTGCCTGCTGGCGTTACTTACAGGACATTTGCTGTCCACTCTGTTATGCCCTTCAAATGTTGTTTTTGGGTTTTTTCCTTCAATTTTGTTATTAATTTTTAATACACATTTTTCATTAAATGATGCAAAAATATTAAATTGTTGCCTTAATCATTTGGCTCCTTGTACTTAACTGAAGACTGACAGCAATTCATGGTAAAGAGCAAAGGCAAATGGTTAACACATTTTGAAATAGATTTTTGGCAATAAAAGAAATTTGAGAAATAGTTTCTGACTTTTTTTCTGAAACAAAGCTGCTCTCTAGAACTACTAGTAAGTTTCTGTGATACCATTGCCCTTGTGAAGCTTATTTGCAGCTCATATTGTAAGTATGTAGTATGAGCCCTGCTAATGAGAAATGACATAGTTTATCCAGAATTTTTATTTAGAAAAGCCAAATCAGTAAACTTGATTAAAATTGGTACAGTTGACCCTAATTTTACTGGCCGAATACTGTGCTCCACCATCTAGTAGTGTAGCGACTAGGTGTCCTGGGGCCAGAATGTGCTGGAAGTGCCAAGGGCACAGAATTTGAGGGTTTTTTAATGGACTGTGTTAATCAGCTTATGAAGATGAAAGGATTAATGCAAGTATGCATATATATATACATTCACACACATGCTCACATGCGTTCTGGATATGCGTGTCTGTTTCTGTAGCTTTCAGATACTGAGTGCTTCCTAACAGATGTGTTATGCACATATTTGGATGGTGGTGAGTGTTGAACCCTGTGTTTTGTTCCACCTTTTAAGTAGTTCTGTGACAAATAAAATTATAGAGGTTTTTTAATTGGGTTTATTTGGGTTTTGGGGGGTTTTCTTAGTATTTATTTTATAGAATGGTTAAAAACCCAGTGCTTTGTGGTTCTACACAGCCATGTCTATACTTCTGCATGGAGTCTACCCACAACCTGTCAGGTCCCTGTCAATTTTTATTTGACCCAATAGCTCAGGAAGAAGTATCACACCCTGTGTCTTTGTGAAAATGCAGCTGTGCCAACTGACCAGCAGCTCCCTGTGAGCTTACTGCCTGGCTAGTTACTATTTCTTGGCTGCTGGGTGAGCCTAAACAGAACAACTCAACTCTGATGGATCAAACAAACAGCACTGGAGCCTGAATGAGGCCCCAGGGCAATATTTTGTGCAGGCTGGTTGAAAGAGCTTAATATCTTTGAAAACTCGATGTCTGTCAAATTTTTCTGAAACTGTCCAAGGCACTCCAGGGTACCAGTGAGAGAAACACAGACACACAGACAGCAGGACTACCTAAGCCTTGTTTCCTGAGGAAACCAGGCTAAAAATGTGCCTGGAGATGTTTTCAATGTCTCAAACTGTTAAGCAGTCCTCAGGATGAGGAAAAGAAAACTACACTGCATTTTATTTGGAGGAAGATTTCAATGTGCAAAACGAGAAGAGTAAAAATCCATTCAATGCTGTATAAGCCAATGATTTTGTACTGAAAAGGAGCACCTTTGCTTTCCACAATTTACACTTAAATGACATCAGCACCAACAACTTCAACAATTGTAAATGGCTATTCATTATAAGTGCTTACAAACCAGTTCACAGGACTGTTGTATGTTCAACATGTCTCTTGTTGAAGCAATGTTAATTTTATTAGACCTGCTCAGAATGTTGTCCCATTCTCTGTTGCATGTTGTGTTTTTGTTCTCCTCCAGAAATATTTACAGATGCCTTCCATGTCTGCAAAAATATCTGTACAGCACTCATTGTTTATCTGGTCTGATATTTTGTGAGTTTTGCTCATGACTTTCAGATCACATCCTATGTTCCTAATTGGAGAGAAGGCTCACGTATCTTGAACACAGAATACAAATTAACAAGTCTGGATGAAAGAATATTGTTTGTCTAAGACTGACTGTCCAGACATATGGTGTCAAGAACCTGTAATGCAAATATGGACCTGTCCTGGCTACAGAGACAAGGGGGTGGGGTTTTTAGTGCTGCCTATTCAATACCACACAAGTCATCCCTGGGGAAGCAAGCTTTCTGTGGGGAAAAAAATATTGGCCCAGAAATGGAAAGCTGGTGATTTTTGCCTGGATCTCTGCCGGAAAAAAATATTGGGTCATCCAGGCAGGCCTAAACCCACTTCACCACTGGTGGCTGCTTTTCCTGTTCCTCTAAACCACAGCTTTTGTGGTTTAGTGCTGAAAGACAGCGACAGTGAGCCCAAGATGCCACTCTGAGAAAAAGAAACAAGAGAGAGCAGCAGTGGCTCAGGGACAAGCTGTGTGGAGTCCAATCTCAGCAGAGCTGAGTGGAGCAGTGCTGGTGCTGGAGGCAGCACGGAGTAGAATCAATGGAGACATCCGAACAGAGTGTGTGGTGCAACAGGGATGATCTATCTTCCAAGGGGGTTTGTTTGATGCAGCTACTCATTCTTTCCTGGGACTGAAGGGGTATGGAAGGGGATGCAAGCATTAAGCCATGAAAACTCTCGTTTGTGCAGTGGTGAATACCCTTTTGCGGATAAAACACCATCTCTCTTTAGTACACTCTTTGTTATTAATATTGTTGTGATTATAGCGATTTTCAGTAAATTGGGATTCCGATTCATAATCCATCTGAAAGTTCCTCTATTATCAGAAGGGGCGGGGGAGAAAAGGGGCAGCTTGAGTGGGTTTAATTTTCCAGCTCTGTTTTAAATAGCACAGCACCTGCTATTGAAGTACAACTGAAAACTGTCAAAAGATGGTGAGAGCAGAGAGGCATATACAGCAGATACTGACAAGTATCTTCATAACTTTGAACACCTCACACTGCCTCAGTATTGCCAGGGCTAACTGCTGCCTTACCTCTCTGGAAAGGTGCATAAAGTTTTATATTTCTATGCTTCTAAGGAATTTTTTCTATTTTTATCTTCAGGCATTAAACCTTCTATTAAATATAATTTCAAAGCAAATTAATTATTTTTGTTCTAAAATGTACAGTATCTTCAAGTTTTAGTCAAATACTAATGGATGTTTTAAAGTAAATTTTTAAGTCGAACTGTTTAAAATTATTTCCTTCTGCATTTAAATATCAAAACCTAAAAGGCTGTTTTCTGTTTCTGTTCTGTTGGTTATTGCTTGGTTATTTTGTGGTTTGTTGTTGATGGCATCTCTAACATGCAAAGCAAATATGAAGAGCAAAGTTATACTGCTGCTTTGGTTGTTTGTGGTGTCATCTGTAATAAAAGGAGATAATTGTTCTGAACTCATGTTTTGGCAGATAAAAAGTTGTTTACAATGTTTAGTCTCTTGCTTTAATTGTGCAGAGAAGACATGGCTGTTAGAAACATGTTTTTTATTTCCATTTGTTTGTTATGACTACCAGTTTAGGGTTTACCTAGTTATTTACAAAATCATTTTCCATTGACAAAGAACTATTTCTGAAGACAGCAAATTTCACCTAATTTTTATGTGTATTAATGATACTACAATTTACACCTCCTTTCACAAAAAAACAGGAATTTTTCTCAAGTAAGTTGTGAGAGACTAGCAGTAGGAGGCAGGTAAAAAGCAGTTGCATTTACATTTAAGATTTTTAATTCATAGAAATTATTTGATAACACATAGTTCAGACTTGTAGCATAAAAATATTATAGTCATTTCCTGAGTAGATTTTCTAAGAGCAGTACTGAGTACTTACTGATACTCTCTGCTGTATTTCAACGATACCAGAAATTATCCAAGTCACGATGAATCTAGTTAAAAGATCTAAGAACTGTTACTTATAAATCAGCAGTACGGTATAATGTACCTCACTGAGTCAGAGATGGAAGACACAGATTTCCTTTGAAATCCCCTGTTGTTATGGGTTCAGTGCCTTTGATAGTGACATCTTTTTTTTAACATCAACCCATTAAATTCAAGGACAGCAGTATAAAACTGAAGAAGTTTTTTTCAGACCTGTTAAAAGATTTAAAAATTACAATTTACATGGATAAATATGAAATTGATTAGATGCTTCATGAAAGAAAGTGAAAATAGCTTACTGGCTTTTTTTTTTCTATCCAGTTCATGTGAGACTATCAACAAGCAAATAGAATAATAAGGTAGGATTGCTTTTTTCAGCATTACATTTCAGCGTGATAAGATTTCAAAATGTGTACATACACTATTATGTCAGTAAGAGCATCATTATGGACACAGAGTCAAGCATGTACAGAACTTGGACTTTCAAGAGCCCATAGATATCTCACAATGTAATGGGAGACTTCTTGACTGTAAAGCCAATATATAATATAGAAATACATACACCATGTGAGATAACTCATGTCAAAGCAGTGTTTCATAAACAGGAGTATAAGTTGCTAAGTCTCTTCTCCTTCATAAAGAAAACAGAAAAGTAATCTCAGCACTTTTGCAGTTTGTCACAGTCTCAAGAACTAAAACTGAATAGCTACTAAGAAAAAAAGTCAGAAAAAGGGGGACAGAACTTGAGTGTATTTTAGTCTGGTTCACTGCTAATCTTTCATTCATGAGTACAAAACCATATGAGTGAGAAGTTTACAAGAGTAAAGACTTAAGACAGGGACATAAAAGAGCTGGAATACTAAGGAATGCTATTAGCATGAGATTGATAAACATGACTGATCTTCTACAGTTACACTAAAACTCTTATGTAAACTTGATTAATCATTGTCATGAATGTTAGTATGTATGTATTTTTAAAATAGTAAATTGATTTGTACAAAAAATATAACATGTCTGCATTCTTGGAAGGACAATTTTACTCCAAATACATGTTCTTCAACTGGATTTAGAGCCATCTGTTACAAAAGAATTTAACACAATGTTAAAAAAATGTATCCTCAGAATTCCAGATGAAATGGTGTTCAACAAAGATACTGTTTGTTCCCTCCATTGCTTTATTGAAGGAATAATGAATGAGGCATATAAAAAGCCGAGAAATGTGCATAATGGAAATATGTTTATTGTTAAGAAGGATCCATAAATATTAATTCAATTTATGCATTGCTATGTGTTTTACATCATTGTAGTCACATACTTGGAATAAATGTGGACCTGGAACAAAAATTATACTTGTCCTCATGCAAACTTTGTGTATCAAGTAGAAAAATAGATGATTTCTATAAAAGTAAGAATAACAATCAGGAAAATATAAGCTAGTTTTTTCACACTCTTAAAGCTGGAAGGGAAATAAAATTGAATTGTTTAATGAAGTTTTTAAAATATTAAGTTTAACAAATCAGTTTTCTACTCTCTACTCCTCAAAGTTAAAGAACATTTAACATTTTAGGTCTATTTTCATTCTACTATACAGGATGGCATATCTATTATTTTATTGTCTAGATTTCCAGTAACAGGGATAATTAGAAAGAAGTATGTCTTGGAAAACCAGCTGCTTTTGATATATAAACTTTATCTCAAGAAACTTTTTTATTGGCGCTATAAGCCTGTCTTGCTGGTTTATGTCATTATATCTAAATGTTTATTAAAAAACTAAGTCATTAGGTCACCAAGTTAATTCACTCTCTAGAAGTTAAACTGGGGGCAAAGATAGAGATTTTAGGAGATGATGAGGAGTGTCTTAGTCCACAGCGTTACACCGAAATGTATGCGCTTAATTCCTTGAGGACGTATTCCTCATAACAGTTTAAATATAAAGGTCATCTTTAAAACTCTCGCCAGGACTTACAACTGAACTCAACAGAATCAAACAACTCAAAATAGAAGAGATGGAAAATGCTGAAAATTGTTGTAGTATATAAGAGTTTGGCCCCAATGGGCTGAGTGAACAAAGTTCAAGAAGACAGAGAAGATGATTGAGATTTACACAGGAGAAAAGCTTCTTCTTTCCTCTGTGTTGCTTTAATTCTGTGAAAATTCTAACAAGTCTATACCAAAATTAATCTCAAAACAATTCATGCAGACTTAAACACACTCAGTGTGAGGTTTTCAAAGAAGTGTAAATTTTACTTTCATGCAGACAACAGATCCTATCCGCTTCTAAATCCCTCTGGATTAAAATAACCATTTCTTAATAGTTTAACGGGAAATTCATTCTTTTTTTCCACCAAAATTTTAGGCTACATTCAAATGAGCACCTTCGGCCTACATGTCTTCTTCTGCCTGGACAAAACAAAACTATGATGCACCTCACTCCAGTTCTTCCTACCCTTGAGGCAAAATATAAAGGAAACACATCAAACCCTGATCTTCCTAAATGTAAGGAGCAAAATAAAATTATAGGAGTTCTAACTGCTTGCTAAACAAAATCAAGACTCTCTCTCATTTGCAAGCAACCTCTAAAGAATAATAATGTTTACTCTGCATTTACACAGAAGCATTCACAGACACTTCTCAAAGAAATCTGGATAATAAAATTGATTCATTTTCACTTCCTATTTTAGATAGATAAATGCTTCACCACTTTATTATGTCTCCAGTTTTCAAAGGAACTGGTATCACACATAGTCATTCCTCCAGAGGGGATCTTTTCTGAAGGAAATAGAAACATTTATATTTTTTGTGAGTTTCAGTCAGTTACAGTACAAACCTATATGGAAAAAAACAAGTATGAAAAATACTAATTAAGTTGCTTAGTCATGTAATTAATTGATCCTACTGCTTAACTTTACCATTCTAATAAGTCATTAAAATAAACTCCAAACTCTAAAATTGTGTTTGATAAGGGAGACAGATTTTTAAGGGTGCGCAAGAAAATCAGAACAGAAAACGGGTAAGAATCTCCATCTTTAACGCTATGTATAAAGACTCTTGTATATATATATACATATATATGTATATATATATATATATATATATATATATATATGTCAAATATCTCATCAAAAAACATATCTGAAATACCTGTCTATGTAGAATAGTCTGGTATTAGCAAAGTAGACTATGTTCTGAAAGATGTCAAGCTTGTTTTAAGGAACAGAGCCTTTCAAATTACGAGAAAGACTTCTTTTGACCTCTGCAAAGCCCATGGAAAGCAAACCTCCAGCTGCCACATAATGAACAAAACAAGATCACAATGATAAACTGACATTAGCAGCTGCATAGCATGTATGAATAAACAACTCTTAAATAAAACAAATCCCTTTATTGTTACAAATGACAGAACACGTATTTCATGCTGATATGACCTGGTGAAAACAGAGTATTATTACCATTTGTTTCAGCCATATGTTCTCATTCACAATATTGCTTACAGAACTAAAAAATATTTATCTTAGGGATTAGAATGCTGATTTCTAGCAGATTCCACAGCTTTACATGATGCTAGTGAGAGAAATTCATAACACCAAATATCAGAGCCTCTTCACTAAAATTTTACTCAACCCTGGAACTAAAATATTGTTGAAGTACTACTTACCTAAGTTTTCTGATCACAATACTAGATTTCTCACTTTTGAAAAAGGGACAGAGAGAGAGAAAGGACGACATGCAAAGAAAGAAAAGAATAAAAAGGAAAGGAATTGGGTGTATTCTTTCTCTCTCTCACAGCTTTTTGCTGTTTTGATTTTCCCTAGCCTCACACTTAAGCAGTGTTTTGGGGAATAGCAGAGCCCTGTTCTGAAGCTTACAGGGTCATGTAAGAAGTGACAGCTGATTTCTATTCTTTTCTAGGAAGTGACCACTCTCTTCACAGTGATTTTTAGGTTATGACTAAATTACAGTCAGCTGAAGAGCTGAAAGGAAATAGCAAACTTGTTAGCAACTTTGCAAGACTTTGGATAGGTAAAGAAATTCAGTGTTCTCTTCCAAAATATGTTTACTATTATACATAAGAGGGGAGAAAAAAATTATCTAGATGAATTCTGCCCAAAAGAAAAAAAAAGGAAAAAAAAAAAGCAGCCAACAAACGCAACAAACTTTAAACTAACAGTCCATAAGACCATCAGTTTTCATTCTACTGAACATTCAAGAATCATTCTGGGATGTGGCAAGTCAGACAAGTCCTACAGTAACTTACCATTCAGCAGTCAAATTCAACCAATTGTTCTAAAATTGGCAAAACACCTTCATCCCTTCCTCCCCTCTCCCCAAAGAAAGGATACAGAAACAAAATTAAGCCTTATGTTTTCCAGTTTATTACCACTTCCAGAATTTGCTTGGCAAACACCAGGTGCATAGTCTGTAAATCCTAGAGATCAAAGAGCTTCTCTGATCTGATAGAGAATCATAATGAAACTGTGCACAAATTGAAAAAGAGAATGAGTAGGAAAAAAAAGAAGTAACCATGTCTAATAGAAATAATTCTTTTGAAATTTGAAGTCTAAAACCAGACTCATACCAAAGCATTTCTAAATAATCAAAGATGGCCTTGATGTTCTAGATTGTCTTGAAGCCTCTACATTTCTTTGCAGATTTACTGTCACTATACCCTTTGAAGTTCTGAAGTTCTGCAACTGCAGCTGCAATAGTGAAGGAATTAGGAGACTGATAGGAAAAACTTCCTCTAAAGCTTGTGATTTTAGTGAAAGTAGCTATGGAGTGAAGCACTCTATGGAGTACAACTATTATGTAAATTCAAAGTCTGAGGGAACTCCAATTCTTTTCCCTGTCTATATCAAATCAATGCTTATGACAATATTAAAAGCATTTGTTATATATGAATAAAATTGAATAAAATTGCACTTGTTAAAATTATCAGCTTTCTCAGTTAATGATATAAAATGTCATTATGATGACATGTTGTTCACCTAGTCGTCTGCCAAGTTTTAAAATGCTGAGTGGACAGCATCGACAAGAACAATATTATTTACACCTCTCTCTGATTTGAGCCCTTCATTGTTTCATGGGATAACCATCAAAGAGATTAAATAACCATGTGCAATGTGAACATATTTTTTCAGTGCTTTAATATATTTAAAATTCAAGATTATAAAAATGTTCATGAGAAAGTGAACTAAAATAAAGTCAATATTTTGCAATCAGCTAATGCAGGGTTTTGAAAAATTGCTCTTAAATTACTATTTTCTTTTCACACAGAGTTTTAAACCTTGGAATTTTAGGAGGTTGCAGAGAAGATATAGATGGGTAGTGGTAAAATGGAAGTTAGAAATTTATATTCTGAGTTTAAATTTTCATTCAATCACAGGTATTCTGTAGTTGGGATTTTAGGAAACACAAACAAACGAATGCTGCAAAGTAAGGATCATGTGAGCTAGCAGCTCTTCCAGGTGGTCAAGATCTGTTTTTTAACCTGCTACAGATAGAGAGCTTTCATTACATGTTTTAAATCCTATCCTGAAGGCTGTGGCCACCGTGTGAAGTGTCAGGAGCAGCTATCAGCTCTTTCTGCTGTGTCAAGACCCCTCCTTAGAGCCCTACTCAGAAATAAGCCAGCTGAGAAAGTGCTCAGCAGTACTGAAGAATTCAATAAAAATAAAAATTATATCAAAAAAGAAGATCAGTGGAAAACCAATAAAATTCATTAAAAATCATTAACAAATTCGACACCTACAAAGCTCAGCTGTGAGACTAGCCCTGTCTTACATTGGATAAAATTTTAATTACTTTTTATCAATAATTGTTGGAGTGACTTTCTTCTTCAAAGAAATACATACTACACCATTTTAGTGATTTAATACATATTACTACCTCTACACTTGCAGTGCCAGTATATATCAAGAGTGTCTTTTTATTTTTATTACTTAAAGAATCAGCTGCCAGCTAGAGTGTCAAAAAGCCATCAGCATAGTGCCATACACCATATACTGTACATGCACCATATGTGTCCATCCATCCATTCAGCAGAAAATACCAGCATCATGCAAAAGTTATAAAACAAATGCACGTTACTAGAAATTAGATCCTTACATACATTACATATACTTTCTTGCAATGACTGTACCAAAAGTAAGCAAGTTTTCAGCAATTATGTCATAATTTACTTTTTCTTCAAATGTTGATGTTATAAACATAAAGATCAACAAGAGGGAAGGAAAGAAGGAAAGAACACAGAAACGAATTTGTCCAAAATCCCTAAACACAAAGTATCACCCATTAGAAGGCTGTGACATGCGAAGAGCTTTGTCCTGCAAAAACAGTACTAACTCTACATCAATAAAACTGTCTGCATGAATGCTCACAGCTGGGTGATAAAAAGGGAAGACGAGAAGAGCTGGAGTGCAGCTCAGCCTTTCTCCAGTTGTTTATGAACCCCACGCAGCAGCTGGGGGCCATTGATCTGGTATGTCGTGTAGGGGTGCAGGATGTCAGGCTGCTCTCCGTGCCAGGAGCACTGCACCCCAAGCAGCTGGCTTTGCTATCACACTCGTGGGCTTTATTGACTCCATTTCAGGGTCTCCCTCCCACAGAACTGAATCCCAGGGATGGAAGATATGATCGCAATGCTTGTACAAGGCAGCTAACAAACGAATGTGGAGGTGTTAAACCACAGCTAGTTTTTCACATGTGATATTCTGATAGTCTTTCACAATGTGACAGGTGTCAAAACTTCACTGCATTTCTCCAGGCTTTTCCAGAAAAGCAAAACAACTAATTAAATCATTTTTGAAGAATATTAGCAAGGACAGCAGTAAGTAGAATGAAACTAAAAGCTTCACCTAAGAAGAATCCTAGCAAGTAAAAAATGCATTTAAGCAATATTAATTCAAGACCATTTTCATTACTAAATTGGTAATATCATAAATTCACTTAGTACCAGAGAAATTTCTGATAGCCTTACTCCTGATTTGTCCTCTACCAGGATGCATAGATGACCCCCATGTGAAAGCACTCAGTATATTTCTTCACTCAGTGCACATGTGTACACCTTTGCAGACGTTTAGGTGTACCCCGTCATTAGGAGACAGAAAACTGGTTGCACTACACCAATCACAAGACAAGGGCTTTGCCTTTTGGAGGCAGCCATGAGGAATACTGCAAAAAGAATCCAGGAACAGTTAAACAGAAAGAAAATAGTGTACCACTTACAGAAGCAGAGGAATATGATCAGTTGGAAAGACTGTGGATACACACAGAATTGTGCACATTGGAGAGGAGGGTCAAATCTAGACACAGCAAGTCAAGAACCAAAACTCATAAGAAGATCTTCCCTGTGAAAGGAATCTGAGGTTTTCTGGACTCTCAATCTGTATTTGTACTGGCCTGGAAGCCCACTTTCAGGCACTGGGCATCCTTTTTGATGTCAGTGCAGGAAATTAAAGTCTTCCACTGCAGACTCCTCAGGCAGCACACCCTTTTATATACAGTGGTAAAGATGTTCATCTAGTATGCCTTATCCTTTTTACAGTTAAAAGAAGTATTCAGGGCACATGCAGTACTTAGTAAGTTTACAGTTGCAGAGCAGATTTCATCTGAAGTGGGTTAAATAGCTGTTATGCAAGGAAATTGGATGGAAGCTTTAAGCAAATGGTACCCTCTTGTATAAATATAGTGATGAACATGCTTTCCTTTTTCACAATAAGAGAACAAGGGAAGGGGGATGTGAACATACTGTTTTGCAATTCCTCCAGGAATAAGAGTGGTTTAAAAATCTCTACAGTAAAATAGTTTAAATAACAGCAGGAGTAATTAAAAATAAATATTAAAAAAACCAAATTAAAACAAATAAACAAGACACACAAAAAAAGAAGAGAACTACAAGAAACCATAATCTCCTTGAGATGTTTCCAGAATTTAAGTGGGCACAAGTTGCAAAAGCAGGCTTCATGGTTCTACAGTGACATAAGAAGTAAAGGTTGGAAAGAGAACAGTCTTAATCTAATCACAAGCAGCTACAGAAACGCTGTGTCCCAGCTGTGATCTCTAGAGAACCATATTAACATAGGAGTGTTGCTAAATGTATGTGTCCCAAATAGTTGCGACCCATGGAGACCAGCTTTAGATAATGAGCAAAAGAAGGTTAGCAGTTGCTGAATATGAGCAGAAAGTAGCAGAGCTCTACATGTATCTATCCCCATACCACCTATAAAACTTGAAGTGCATTGAGCATAACATTTAACTTTGGCTGAACTTGATAAGCAACTTGAACGGGGTAAGAAATGCTTTAGTAACCCCTCCTGCTTTCTGTGCTAACCCACTAATAATTCAAACATATTTAGGCAGATTCCACTGCAAGACATTCCTAGTATATCCTTAACCATTCCAGTGCTAAATACTACGTCTCAGCTCTACAACAGTGTTTATGCACACAAGTCCTGCTGGAGTCAGTACTGTACATCTCTGAGTGTCTAGCTGTCTAGATGCTTGTGTCAATTTTTGGACAAGAATTGCATTTTAGAATAGGTTTTTGCACAAAAGAGGAATCAAGTATAATACAGTTGTAAAATCACAAAAAAAAAAAATCACTGTAGTTTGCTTTTTGGTTAATGTTACATGAATCTTTATGTATATGGGGTTTTTTGGGGTTTTTTTGGTTTTGTTTTGTTTTTTTTAATTAAAAGGCTGCTTCATCTTAGTCTTCAGCTCTTCACTCATCCATGTACCATTTTGTCTGGTCCTTCATATTTGTATATTTTACCATGGAGAAGTTCATTATCTTCTTCTTGAAGAGGAAAATTGAATGTAAGGCAGTAGGTGTGGTCTTTATGGTGAATGAGGGGCACATGGAAGGCAGCAGAGCACTATGCAGAGCTCTGTCTCAGACCTAAGAAGATTTGTGCACTGCTGAAGTGCTTTCCCAGGAGATATAGCAACAGAGGTATGCCTCTAAATTGTCAGTTCAGATTTGTTCATAAATTTCCTGGTGATGCTATTCTGACTTGCTAGCATCTGCCTAAGCCCATTCACAGAAGTACTGGTAGTATCTGGGATGAAATAAAGGAGGGTATATGAAAAGCATAGGATAGTTGCTCCTAATCCACTTTTTCAAATATTTCTAACTTTTAATATTTCTGGTTCTTCCTAGTCAGGCAGATGACATTAAGCAGATTTAAGATACTTTTCTTGGCTTTGTGCAAGAAAAAAGAGGAAGAGGGGGTAAGAGCAGATAGAAAGTCATTTCACTTGGTGCTGGGCAGCCTCTGCACTAGATGCAAGCAGGCAATGAGCAGCTAAAATCCATGTCCAAACTCTATTTGTCACAGCTGGTTAAAGAGAGTAACCTTGATTTTTCCCCCAAAGAAAAACTGCAAAGGCAGTCTTATGTGTCTTCCCATTCAGTAGAGTGGCACCTTTCTTTCCCCTAGACCTGTGCTTTTAGTGAGGATGTGAAAAATTACTCAAACTTGTAGACACTTCAAAAGCAATATTTGACAGATCTGCCTTGGCCAGAAGTCCAAGATGCATTTTAGTAAACTGAAAAATGCAAAATTATTTTTATAACTAGTTACCTTAGTTGCATCATTCTTTAAAATATTGATGAAGTTTGGTCTCACAAAGTAAGAGCAGCTTCTTTCTTAGTTGCAGCAGTTCCTGGAATACAGGTGAACGTAAATTCAGTGACACAGTGGTATAATGTTTTATGGTGCTAGTAGATTTTGTTTCATGGTATCACTGAGAAGAAGGGAAAGGAGTGTAAAAAAAAAAAAGAAAACCCGTCTCAACCCCATGACTTGAACCTTTATGCCAGATATCCCATGCCAGATCAAACTCTCTTGCAGCGTTAGAAATGTTTGTCTAAGTGTTTTCTTGCCATTATTTTTCATTGTTGCATACTTCTGCACTTGTGTAAGGAGACCTTAGTGACAGATGAAACACAAAATCTGTGAACTGCAATAAGTATGTATGTCAAAGTTTTCCAGTGGGAAGAAAAGTGCCAACAAGTGAGGTAAGCTTTAGTGATAAGCAAAAAAAAAACCTTAAAATACAGCAATTCTAAGATACATAAAAATATTATCTTAAGAAAATTAGTCTTTTTTAAAAATGTTAGATGCTTAAAACACATGACAAAAATGCTTCTGATCACAACAGAAGCTCCTAACTCATGACTGTTAGAAGAGATTTCTTCAGCATAAACTGAATTTAATCATTTAATTTGTTTTGGTCTAGCTAAAAGACAAGAAGTTAAATCCTTGAGAGGAGCAAATTATTCTTATGTAACTGTTTATTAAATGTTTTAGTTCCGGTTTTTTTCTCAGAATTCCTTAAAGAGGACCACAATATTTTTTTATTTCTTAAAATCTAAAAGAGTTTCTCAGTTTTTACCCATGAAAAATGGGTGAAATGATCCAATTATGTATTACCAATACCCACCACTTGTCTTTCTTTCTCAGAAAAATCATTTTAAGGAGGTTCAGTTGCATAATTAGCCTTAATTAGTGAATACAAGAGGTATTCAAAGAGGTATTCACAAGAGGTGTTCAAAGTTGACCAAAGCCCCTTTTTCACAAGTTTGTCTCAATACCTCAAGTTTTTCTTTTACAAAGAAAACTTGGCCAGTTCTAATTACTAAAACATTCAGTCTTGACTGTGGATTGGACAACTTGTGAGTCATGGTGATGACAGTAACAGTGAAACAGAAGGCTGAACCGCTGGTTCTAAGACTGGGCAAGGTTAGGAAATGCACATTATGCTCTTTTTCTGCCCCAAACTTCCTCTGTGGTCTTTGGCAGGTCATTCTAGCACCTTGTACAAGTGAGCCCCCTTGTAACATGTAATTTACCCTTTGGAGCTTCCACACACATTGTGATAGTGATGGGACTTCCACAAGTAACCAAAATAAAAACGGAGTACCTGGACCAAGAGAAGTTTTTCAGACCATTTGTAAGGACATAATTTTTGGATTCCAATCCCATAATTAGACCCATGTGAACAAAACTTTGAGCTTTTATGGAGTTCTTTTGTTGTCTTCTTTTGTTATCTATCTTCAAAGTAGCTACCTACAAGCTTGGGACTGTGCTTTTCCAAACTGAGAATCATCACCATCAATGTACTTTTATTTTTCTTCCAATACAGTGTGAATAAACTGCTAAGACATGGGCTAAATTACACTAACTGAGAAAATAACTTTTGGTAGTGTAACAAGACTACTGCAGAAGGTCCACCAAGAAAACTATTACCAGCAAGACAGAACAGAAAACAAACCAATGCTAGCTATAAAAAGAAGGCAGTAGTGGTGAACAACTTCACCTCAGATAGGAGGATGAGGCCAAGTGTAGTGCTGTAAGATGAATGCAGAAATACCAGTGAATTGAATAGAATAACACAGAGAAACCCACACAGTTATTGTCTATGCTCTGGCTCACCAGTTAAACCCAAACTCTGCAGTAGCCATTCTCCAAAAAAGAACTTCTTTTTCTGAAATGACAGTCATTTTTCATCTAAGTGAAACCTGGATACAAAGATGGAAAAAAATCACAACTTTACAAGAAGTTCACTTTAGTGGATAATAGGGCATACACACTCACACACACACAAACAGAGCCCTGCATTTCACACAGGTGTAATTACTGTGTTTGTATCTTGTTCCAGCATATAGGCCATTTGCTGAAATGAAACACCCAGGGGAAAGACTGTAATTATTTTCACTGCCTAAGTGTTTTTATATCTTTCTGCATTCATACACCAAGCTGATCAGACTGAAGAGATATTTGAACTCTTAGATAATGTCTCTTATTTTCTGTAATCATGTAATCCTTAAATTTCTTGGCAAAATTATCAGGATGTTAGCAAGAGAAGTTCTTGTTTGTGTATTGTACTTGTTTTTATGGTGAAAATAGCAACCTTTAAATGCAGTTAAATAGGACAACAAATAGGATTCCCATCCCCCTAAACGTGTCAGGCCTTGTACAGTCAATTCTTTCAACACATTGCATGATTTGTACATTTCACAATGAAATTTCAGCAAAGCTCATTAAATGCTGGGTCTTACAGAAATTATAGGGTTCAGAATGTCTGTATACTTGATTTAAAATTCAACTTTCTAGTGTCCCAGTAACAAAAGCATTACAGCCAGTGGGATGTGATAATGCCAGAATAGGGTTTCCTTCCACTCAATTATTAGAAATCCAATGTTGTGTTATATTTACCTCCATCTTCCGTTTCTGTTCTTTTTCTGGACCTGTACAGTTCTTCCTAGATATAAACACAGATTTGGGTTACATTGTAAAGGGTTTACACACAAGTACAAGAAATAGTTCAAGAAGCAGAACTACTTCCCTATTAAAAATGTCAGCACTCCGAAGTATTGTAAAAATTATAAAGCTGCCTTAAAGGACTTCCATCAAATGCATTTTGGAGAACATCTGACACTAAATTTAAAAAAAAAAAAAAAGAAAGAAAGAAAGAAAAAAAAAAGAAACAAATCTGGACAGAAATTGGAAAAATACAGACATCTTTCTGATGAGAACTGAGACAATTATCCCAAAAGTTGAATTTGCCACTATTTTCTCTTATACTTGACTAGATTTAAATCAGTATCAGAATAGAGGACTCTAAAATAATATTAACTGTACTACTGTGTTGAAATTGTGTTTATTTCTGGAAAGCTAAGAATTTTAAAATAGTGAGTACATTTGTATCTAGGAAATAATAGTGGATTTTCTTGAACTAAATTTTAAGTTCACTCTCAAAATTCACCGTCATCCTAATTTTTTGGGGTTTACCTGAGTGACTGTATGTAGAAATTCAAAATTAATAGTGAAAGAAAACTTTTCTTTCATCTTCAAAAAGAGTAACTGATGGAATCCAAAATGCTTTGCAATATTATTGAAAGATTCATTTACTTCACAGTACACATAATAACTGTGAAGCCAAACAGCTGGAAGCCAGACCAAGTGTGTATGTTACACTCCACACATTATTACTACCACCCCTGTTAACAACACGCACTCTTTACCTAAATCCTTCTTGTCAAAGTGATACTTCTTTAGTCTTCGACACAATGTGATCAACGTTCTGCCACCAAAAGAAAAACAAATGCTAAGAGTTTGGGGCACAGTGGCTGGAGAGCAAGTTTTCTAAAAATATTGATCCAAGTTATCTACTTTTCAGTTGATCTTTGATATCATTTTATCTAGTGCTAGAAAAGCCTCACAGTAATTTGCACTAGTAATGCAATAATGTGCTATATGTTTAAAACGGCCTTGCAGGAAATAAATTGTATGTAATGTTTCCCTTTAGTTTTCTAATTACATCATTGTAGGCAGGATGAGGATGAGTACACACATTTTTTTAACTATATATATTCAGTTATATAGTAAGCAACTACTACTACATTGATGTGGAGCAAAAGGTACTGAACTGCTATAAAAAGATTCAGAGGTTTACATTGAATTTGGATGGCAACCTAGAAAGCAAGAACTTGTAGAAAGTCAGCCAATAGAACATACCTCTAGAGACTGTAAGGGACTTCCTGCTTCTGGATGGGGCACAAATTACTGGTCTGTTTTGCTGGGAACTTTAGATGAATCAAGGGTGCAAGGCAACAAAAAGAGATGTCCAAGATGACTCCCCACCTCTACTTTTGAATGCCATGTTCACTTACTGTCAACATTAAGACAACATTTCAATGAGAGATTCTCCTTAATGAATTACATCTTTTGAGGTTTTTTTTTTCTATTTTCAATTATATAAATATTTATTTGTATACTATATATTATATAATACATATTTATATGTTTTATATTTATCTCTAACGTGTGTATAAAATTATGAAATGATGATTGCTTATTCATCTCATCCTACTGACTCATCTTCGTCAATGCTCTTAAAATGTAGCAATACGAAGGAAGAGGACTGGAGATGTTTCCTGTTCCTTGATCCTTTTATTTCATTTCAGCTAGCATTATTTGCAGGTTTTATACATGCCTGACTCAACATGTGCTACTAAATTTTACAGCCTTGTGAGTCAGTGTCAGCCTTTTTTCTCTAAAAGAGTAATTCCTGACCTCCTGACCTAAATGTCCAGCCACAGCATGTTTGCTTGAAAACTGCTAGTCTGGTATGAACACAGCTCATTAGAAGACTACCATATTCATGCTTTCTTCCTCACTTCATCAGTAACAAAACAACACAGCACAGTTCATTAAATAAATGTGAAGAAAAAGATGAACTGCTTGTATTATGATCTAAGGATTACACTATTTCACATGGTTCACATCCAGGTAAATTACAAGCTAAATTTTGAATACAGTAAATGCAAAAATTGCAGCTGGCGGATATCTGGCGGAGGAACCCAAATAATGGCCATGGAGAGAAACTTGAGCTGGACAGTACACATAATTTCGAATTCCAGATACCAAGATCGAAGTAGAAGTCCAGCTTGGAGTCCTGTCCTTACGGTAGTGGGTTATATTATATTCTGTTATGGGTTTTATTTAAAAAAAAAAATAGAAAACAAGAGTTTACTATTTTCAGTATCTAAGGATGCCGCTAACACTATTTGCAGATTCAGTGGCAAAAGGTTTTATTTCTCTTTTGAATTTTAGTCTTGAAGTGTTTGCAATTCCTTATCTTTGGACAGGGGATTTTGTCTCTGCTTAATGATTTCTGCATAAAAATAGGAGCTGAACAGTATTCACACGTGAAGTCATAATTTATCAAACAAGTTTAAAATTTTTTGTAAGCTCCCACATTCTCACTGTAGTACAGGTTTTTCCTATGTATTTTCACCTCACTCCATGATCAAGGATGTTTCAGGGAAGATCTGTGCATGGGATTGGTATGGTTATATTAAAAAAATGCTTAATTCAACATTGACAACTTCACCACATGAGGTCAAGAAGTGCTGACATAATATCCCCACAGGGTTTTTGGAAATAATAAAGGCGAAGACAAGAGAATGGAAACAGTATGTAAGACAGATAGACTGAACAAAAAGAACAAGAGAGTATTTTGAAGAAATTATTTCCAGGGTTCAAACAATTACTGCACATCTAACTAAAATCCAATTGTTCTCATCCGTGATCTTTAGAGCATTTCTGCTTCTCACAGAAAGTTACACAGAATATTTTTGTTTTCTGTTTTATAATATTTTAAATCAAAAACATACGAATTAGTTTTATGCAATAACATATGGAAGTCATTAATGCTGCTTTGGTTCTCAACTAAGTACTCAGTTCTGTACTCCTTAAGTAAGAAAAACTCTTACTGAAGTCACTATGAGTTTTTCTTGCATAAAAGGAAAAAAAAATTGAGTAATAAATGTAATGATCTGTAGGCTACTAAAATTGCTCAGTGACCCCTATGTCAGTCCCTTTTAATAATGTATACTTTTTTGCAGGATATAAATTCTCACTATACAGTGAGTGATTGTTTTCTATTCAACTGGGGACCAATTTGGTTTCCACAAAATCAAATGCAAAACTCCAGCCGACCTCTACAGGAAGAAGGATTAAGACTTTTACATAGTTTCTTTATAAGAAATCTTCTGTCTCAACAGGCTGCCACCTTCTCAGTTAGCCACAGATATGTGTGGGCTGCTGTATCAGTGTCAGTCACACATTTCTTGAAAAAGAGGGTGCAGAAATCCTTATCTGAATATTGCAAGCTGAAAATTGCAAAAATCAGAGACACTCCAACCTCTATATATTGTTTAAAGAAAGGGCCATATTCGCCTTTTAAGGAGATGAGTAAACAAAAAATAATCAGGTACTTTTTTTCAATCAATAAATGCTTCAAAGTACTATTCATCTTGATCTCAACTCAAGCTCATGGGAATCAATGGCAAAAGAAACGTCTCACAGCAGTAAATGGGATAGTTTCAGAAATATTTCTGCCTTTGTGAAGTAAAATATATAGATAAGAAATTTCATTAGTATTCCGAAGACAGAAATGTTGTTATATGAAGTCTCAGAATTCAAGCATTCTGCATCCAAACCTGCTCACATTCCCTGTTATTCTGACTTTTAATACTTGTGTATTATTCTTTCATAAATTGTTCACATTGGTCGTTTCTTCAAGCTATAACATCCTAGTCACTGGAAAATAAAGATGAGAATTGAAAACTGGAAAAATATTTTCAGTAAAAAAATGTTAAATATAAATGTTAAATGGCCTGACCTTTATGTAATCCCTGATCTGTTGAATAACTTCGTGAATGTATCTGTGATATAACACAGTATATTTGTGAAAATATATGTTCAAAGGACAAATTCATATAGACTTACAGAGTCTCCACAGTGCATTAGAGTAAAATCTGTTCTTAGAAATTGGAAAGAAGAATCCAGATAACACTGCAGTACAATGACTACTTGTTCCAATGTTTTTCTTGGAACTGGCTGATTATTCAAATCTCTGTATATTCATTATCAGCTTTTTTGTTCCTCGGAAATGCATTGCAAGATTTTATATAAAGCAAGAGAGAAAAGAAAGAAGAAGAAAAATAAATGGGGAGGGGAGGGGAGGGGAGGGGAGGGGAGGGGAGGGGAGGGAGGGGAGGGGGGGAGGGGAGGGAGGGGAGGGGAGGGGGAGGGAGGGGAGGGGAGGGGAGGGGAGGGGAGGGAGGGGAGGGGAGGGGGGAGGGGGAGGGGAGGGGAGGAGAGGAGAAGGGAGAGGAGAGGAGAGGAGAGGAGAGGGAGAGGAGAGGAGAGGAGAGGAGAGGAGAGGAGAGGAGAGGAGAGGAGAGGAGAGGAGAGGAGAGGGAGGAGAGGAGAGGAGAGGAGAGGAGAGGAGAGGAGAGGAAGGAGAGGAAGGAGAGGAAGGAGAGGAGAGGAGAGGAGAGGAGAGGAGAGGAGAGGAGAGGAGAGGAGAGGAGAGGAGAGGAGAGGAGAGGAGAGGAGAGGAGAGGAGAGGAGAGGAGAGGAGAGGAGAGGAGAGGAGAGGAGAGGAGAGGAGAGGAGAGGAGAGGAGAGGAGAGGAGAGGAGAGGAGAGGAGAGGAGAGGAGAGGAGAGGAGACTGCCATCTAGTTGTCTTTTATACTGTCTGTAACAGTAATTCAATCTGGTGTCATACTGCATATCACTCACACTGTAAGTGTTGCCAAAAGCAAGCTTATAAAAATTATTTCTGTGGAACTTAATATATAATCTGGCTGGCAGTGAAAGAAAACCTTTGAGGTTGGTGCAGTTTTATTCTATGTGGAAGGTAATGAATCATCACCATGGTTGAAATGCGCTTTGACTTAATGGAATGTGATTTTGTAGGTTGCTTTACAATATGCTGATTTGATTCTTAGTAAAATAAGTGTGAAATGTCAGAATTTCATGGAGAACCAAATTTTCTGTATTCACTGGTACAGATGTACTCTACAAATTATAGGAATTCCAATGTACATTTCCTTTGAAATTTTCTTTCACTGTATTCCTTGTATTTGTTCCTCTCACATGTCATTCTGTGCAGTGTTCTTGGATTTGTACTTGTTTTATGAGAATCAGATTTCATCTAGACACTATTTTGTAGGGTTCTCAGAACCAGAATGGTTTGTCTTCTCTGCCCCCTCAAATACCTCTCAACTGTAAAAACGCAAGGCTATCAAAGTCTCCAAATACTTTACTATTCTAGAGTCAGATTTTAACATAATTCTATGCTGTTGTGATTACATATTTACTTAGATGTGGACTACAGAGAAATCACTGGACGGGAAAAGGCCAACTCAAACAATTTTCCAGCAACCCTTCCAAGTCAAATCAAAGGAAATGTTCAGGCAACAAAGAGTTCTTTACTTTAGCAACCAATGCCTAACTACCTTAGGGACTACTGACTTAGATTCCTGTTTCCTGGTAGGTTTCTCATAGATTTTGGAAAGATGTTTCTGGAAGGTCAGGAGGATAATCATTAATTTGTATGTGGCTTTTTACATGAAATGTCTGTGACTCCTATCCTCTTCTACTTTAATGAAAGGTTTGGTTATGGTTTTTTAGGAACATGACTAATTAGCAATTTAGTTACCAATTAACTTATTAATGGTCAGTAGCATCTAAGCATCTTATCTACAACTAAAAGTGACAGAAAAAAATCTGTCTTTTCTGATGCTGACATTGCAAAACTCCTAGAGATAGTATTTCCTTTATTTTCATTTGACTAGGTGGTGAAAAACAGGAGAGGGTATCCTGTCTCAGTGGATAGAACAGGCAAACCTCAGCTGATTCAAGCGGTGCCAGAATTTTACCCATGAGGTTCAATCATAGGGACAAGGATTGCCCAATGTATATGCTCCTTGAAACATTTTTTAAGAAAATGCTATTGCCCAAAGTTTACTTTTTCTTTGCTGGAGACTTTCTAATATGTTGGAACATTAACCTAGGTTGAAAGTGAATACAAGGTATAAAAATTATTATTTCTATGGCACTATTTTGTTTACCTCATCACATTTAAAACCACTTCATGAAAAGTAGGCAGGAACAAACTATGAAAGAGAAGGTCTGGAGGTATCAGAGTGGAAGTCCTGTTGTAGTTTAGGAAAAGAAGCAGACTTGCTTATTAAAAGAGGATGAGGTTTATCACATCATAAGTTCCTTTGTACCTCTAAAGTTGTTGCAGATGAACCTTATTACCCCATTGTGGAAACAAAACGAAGTTCCACGGTTGTTATCCAGATGTAGTTGGAGAATCCCTGTGTCATGCAACTGAAAGTCAAAACACCTCAGAGGGAGCTGGCCCATTGCTCAAGTCTGTAACTATCTTTGTATTTATTTACATATATATGTATAAAAATATGTGACACACACACATACTTGTATATATGCACATATATGTACATGCACATGCTCCCTGAAGTCCAAAGAACCTAAATTGCTCTTTTTAATAATTTGGCATTTTTTCCCCTGATTCCAGGACAAAGAACATAATTGTATTGTGTTCTTCTAGAGACTGGAGTACTGAGACTAGGTTTTCCATTGCCCACTTAACAAGAGGATTAAAACAACTTAGTTAGTACCCAGAAAGTGTATAAATATTGTGTCCCATGCTCTATGTCTCTTCCTTCTACTTTTTCAATTAGTTTATATCCAATGTCATTCATCAGATTTCTCTTTCCTAGAAAAAGAAAGAATCACAGTCATAGTGATAGTAGCTTTTACTACAAACATGGGAAACATCCTACTTCTCACAATTAAAGCAGAATTTTTAATGGGCTTATTGCTATAAAATCATAACAGCTAAAGACAGCATGTCCGATATACTAGCAGGGGCACAAAGTGAATATTTGAAGATGCAATCAAAATTATTATATTTTATGTCCTATTCTGTAGAATTAGATGGACAGGTGTCATAGGAATACACACATATATATATTATACACACAGATCTATAGATAATTTGTCATGGCTATTGGAATGCATGACATACTCACTAAAGGAGGGATTCATCAACAAACAAATGTTTTTTTCCAGTTCTCATAGGGTGAGCTGAATTTATTTGTCCAGCTCAACTAGAGACATGTAATTTTGGTAGCTTATCCCAAGACAAGTCAGTTCTGTGGGATGCACAGAAGTAAAGAACAGACTGAAACTTCCTATGATTTTCATTAAATGCAAAAATATGCTTAAACCCATTCTTTAGCATCCTGAACATGAGCATCTGTGCTACATAGATTATGGCAGACAGTTTATGAGACATATGTTTTAAATTGCTTTTAATACTTACTGTAAATGACTGGAATTATTCTGTATGAACTAAATCTAATGTAATACAGATGTTGGATGTGTTAAAATTACTGGTTTAGGGACAGCAGTTTCTGAACACATTCTGTCAATGAACCAAATTCACACTCAAGAGTTTCTGTAGCTTGTCAAAAGTAATGGCATCAAATGTAACATTGATATTCAGCAAGAGATAATTCAATATGTAACTGGTCAACATTTTACACTTAATCAGTCATTTTTGAAAAGTTTAGGTTTAAAATTAGAATATAATTTAGGCTTAAAATTCTTCTTTGTCAATGACTCTGGTATAAAACGTGTTGCCCATCAGAACGTTCTTGTTTATTGAACTAATCAGTTCAATATTTTCTTAGCAACACCGTGCCCTATAAGTAATGCAAGGTGCCATACTTATTTCTGAGCCTTAGATCCGTTTAAGATTCCCTCTTCTGCATTGCAGCGCACCCTACCTTTCTGCCGAGCCTTACCATGGGCCTTATCTGGGAGGCATTACCTGCCATGTACGTGTAGAATTGAGAAATAATCCTCCATTAAATCTCTATAAAGCAAGAAAGGCAGTTCAACAAGCTGAACAAAAACACTTGGAGATGTTACACTCTTATTTAAATAGGAAGTCAATTAGGAAATATATGTTCCCTTAATGAACTGAAAGCTCCTGACACTCTTTCTGGGATTAGCATTCTGAAAGTTTAATTTTTCAACTTTGCTTAGCACAAGAACCAAACTATGGTACTATGGAAAAAAAAATAATGTTTTACACAAGTTCTAGGTTTGGGCAAGTCAGTAAGAATGCGCATTTTACTAAGTCTTACATAGAAAGCGTGATTAGTAAAAGTTCTCTGAGCTTAAATAAATCCACTTCTTCATATTATGTCTAACATTTAGAGTCAAAGACAAAGTTTATTAAATTCCCTCCATTAAACTAAGCTCCAGAAAGGCAAATAGCCCAATTATTAATTTCCACTCCCCTCAGCCCTGTGTCATATCAACCTACAGTTAATTTGGAGTTTGTTTGCTTTGTCGTAGGAGTATTCATTCACAGTTTTCTGCCCTACTGAGTGATCCTATTAAAGATAATCCCATTTATTTAATCTCCTTTCTCAACAACTATTTTATCCATAGCTCTCTCTGCCATGGTCCTGGAAGTCTCGCCCTGCCCAGCAGGGGTTGCAGTGTAGGCCAGAGCTTTCCAGGTGTGCTACTGCTAGGAAAAACATGGTTAGCTGCTCTTTCCTCTTTTCCTCTGTTCTTTCCTGAGGGAGCCCATCAGTAGGAAATAACAATTTTTCTGGGTATAGAAGAAAAGAGTATTTTATTTTCATAGTCTTCGTTCCTTTTGTCCTTATTTTGACACTGTCACGAGAAACAACTAAACCATGAAGCATTTTCAATGAGTCAAATAATTGAAAAGTACATGGATCAATGCTGCACTTGCCAACTCAAAGATTATAGACAGAGGAAAAGATCACCTGCTCTCAAGGTCATATCTTGTTAAAGTCTCAGATCCACTTAAATCTATATATTTTCAACAGTCTAAAGGTACAGCCCAACACTGATAAATACTGGCAAAACAAACCATTAGCATTCCTATGAATTATTCTGTAAAACCCTACACCCTTGTACTGTAGTGAAGTGAACTTCTGAAATAATTGATGTCTGCTGCCAAGTGCAGCGGATGCCTCCCCACCAAGTAACAGGAAGTCTGTGCTCCTGATGCTGGGAGCCCTTGGTGGGTTATTACAGTACCCCAGCCTGCTGACTCTGTCCTTTTCTGGTAGTTGTGATCTATGAGCTGTGAAACTAATAGTTTTGTTATTCATTGTGTTTCCCCCAAAGCTGTGAAAAATTAATGAACCATCCAACAAAATTCACATGTTCTCTATCTAAGACTCTGATCCTTGCAAATAAATCCTTGCTGCATAGTTGACTTTATGCCTCCCTGAACTCTGATTGTATCAGTGGGATTCTGCATAGGTCCAACACAGCAAGTTCATGAACAGCACTGAGCCTGATGCAGCCTCTCTCTAACATAAGTCTCTCTGTGATACCACAAGAAGTCCACATACTCAGAAAGACGTCTTGCAAGTGCAACTCTTGGGCCAAAACCATTTTTTTTAAACTAAACTAACCTATGTTCCTTAGGCTGAAACAAATATTTGCAGAAGACTTCTTTGATTATTTTCCAAAATAAAGGCTTTTAGGTAGTATGTTAGTTTGCTTCGATATTTTTGTGGCACAAAGTAATGAATGAAGACTTTTCCTATAAATTTTTACTTTCAAGGAACTTTAGAAGCTAGAGACTCCAGAACTAATCTAACTCAAGAATTCTTCTAGCCTAGAAGACCATCTAGTGTCTTAATTCTTTTAAAATACCTACAGATAAATAATCAAATGCACAAAATAAAATGGAAATACTACACAGTCAGAGAGATGAGTTTCAGAGATATCACTATCCACTTTTCTGAATTCTCCTATACTTACTATGCAGTTATTTGTGTATCTATTGTAAAGGCATTGCAGGACTCAGTTTCAGGATACAAATTCAGGCATTCTGATAGGAGGTAGGAACAGCACAGAGACTAGGTACCAATGAAGAATACAGTGTATTAATACTTGTCATATCTATCCAATGGACTGGTGACGTGAGCTTTCAAATCTGTCAAAGCAAATAAAGCATTTTTAATAGCTAAATACTTTTAGTGTTGTTATTCAATATACCAGGCCAAAGTGCTTCCAGCAAAAACAAGGAAAGAAGCAACAAAGATGTTACAGGAATTTAACAGGTATTTCATAATGAGCAAAAGGTACTAGAAGCTGGCCAAAGATGTACAGGAGTAATTCTTTTGAAGTCATTTAAGTTTGTCCCTTTGGCATGGAGATTTAATTTAATCCTAAATTCACAACTACTTTGACACTATGACAAAAAAAGCATTAGTATGGTCAGTCTGAAATGACACAATAGCTAGAATGATTTTTGCTTTGGTATGGGATGCCATTATTAGAACAGAATAGCTCTTACATATCCATATTTAATTACAGCAAAACAGATTAAATAATCCATTTATGATTCATTAGCAAAATAAATACTGTGTTGTATTTATCATTAAAGTACCCTTACCTATCACATGGATGTAATAGAGTAGTGCAATACAAATGAAGCATTCCTGACATCTTAATTAACAAATAATTTGTTAACACAAAAACTGACATTACAATATTTTCACCTCTCGAATACCACTAATTCATTATTATAAAGCAAATTATTTTTTTCTGCATTTCAGTTAATGTTCTAAGCTAATTGTATGGTAATGATTTTGTTACTGAAAGCTGAATCTTTTAAATCTCTGCTGAAATTTACAGGTAAGGCAGAAAAAGAGCCTTGTTACATAGATTGGCGGCTAATTTTTTTTGCTCAATACAGGGTTTTTTCATAGAAATCCTTACGACAACTTTACCATTATGTTTACTATCTCCTATACAGAAAATACCAGAAATTATTTCTTTGGATAATTGCTTAGTTTTCTTAATTTTTATTTAGCTTTTCCTACAGAACAACTTCATTTTTTATCAGATCCAAAACTTGCAATAACATGTCCTTCATAGGCCAATTTTGAAGTTTAAAAATTAATCACATAAGAAGTTGATCATTCCCTCTAACCTAAGATTTGCCAAGATTTCCTGGTGGGACCACTCAGAATAATCATCTACTTCTGTTCTCCAGCTCTGCCAGACCTTCTTCCTGGCTAAAATCAAAATTTATAATGACAGAAAAAAATTAAAATAATTCTGAATGTTAGATTCTGGGTTTGTCAACATGTCACATTTGACCAGCTGTGCTTTCTGAACAGCTCTGGGGGGAAGACACAAAGACACAGGAACTTCTGCGGTGTTTCTCATCTGAAAAGCAGAAGACTGAAGGATGCTGGGTCTCTGCAGGGAGTTTAAGATCAGCAGTGCATCACCTCTGTATTGATATGAAGATCCCGTTTCTGTTCTGGGTCAGGTAAAATAAACCAAATTACTCCTTGTATATATTGTGTTACTTTAATCAAGAATGTTGCCCCAGGCTCATTCCTCAAAAGACTGTATGTTTAAGCCCTCAGCTTTGCAACTCTTGTAATCAAATGGGCCTGTTACTTCAGCACAGTGGTCACTGATGGGGCCGAAAAGTCACGTTGCAATTGTCTTTGCCTCATTTAGACTGTTATATTTCACTGAAATTTACTCCTCAGGCAGTGCAGAGCAGGCAGTTTGTGGCCTCCAGGGCCGCATTGGAAACAAAATATTTTTATCTCAGCACTTTTAAGCTTGATACCACTCCATTCCCTTCTAAGTAATTCAAAGACAGAGGCTGGTAATCTTATTACATTTGAAAAACCTTATTTCTGCAAGCAAGAAAGAAACTTTATAGGGCCAATTATTCTCTGAGTTTTAGTATATTTGACTATATTTATCTATAAACAGATTTTAAAAATCGGACATTGACATTGTGTCTGTCTTTTACACTCTGAAGTTATTTAATGATACTATTTCCATTTTGTTTATTATGTCTTTTTCTTAATATTTATGCATCGTGTCTTTAATGCAAGCTGAATAGAATGTGTCTGTAACACTATACATGTAAAAGCTAATAATGTAGAAAAAGCAAGATATTATGCTGTATTCCTGTATTTCAAATAATCTCATTAAAGGAGTAACATTCACCAGACACTTCCTGACAGAACTGATACATAAACAATGCTCAGTGTTTCCTAATTTTTGCAACTGGCATGATATAGAACACCTGTAAGTTCAATAAAAGGCAAGTATCAACAAGTCCAGAGCTAGTAAAAAAGCAGGGAGGGGTACCCAACACTAAATAACATGAACATTTTCCAGGTAATATTTTTTAAAAGGAAAGATTTCCTCCTTTATCTTGGAACTACATGTGGAATTTCCACTGACACAAATAAAATTCCAAGCCAGAGACAGAGCGAAGAAGTCACCAAGGCTATCTACTCCTAGTAAAGTAATTAATTTATTAAAGTAATTGTTTTATTATTGTCCCAGATTTAAGAAAATGTAAGTATACAATATTATTGATAAAGAACAGGTGGTTGCAATACAGTTATGTTTGGATTTGTATCTGAACATTTTCATATCTAGAATTTGTTACTTTTAATACTGCTTATTCAATGATATCAAAGAGTTGTACAGACATCAGTATTATATTCTGAAAAGTAGTTAACAGTTGTGGAATGCATTTTGAAAGATGAGAAAGTGATTTACCTGGAATAATGTGACAAATAATTTCAAGAACCAGGGATAAGCATTAACAATCCTGATTGTTAATCATGTACTCTACCCAGGCAAAGATACTCTCAGCAGAAAAAAAAAAGGCCATTGCTGTTTATAACAAGCCCAACAGCTATGCTTTTATGATGAAATAAATCATCTTACTGAATTAACTAAAGGTCTCCAAGTTTAGAGCTGAAATGGTCTTGTTTGTTGTCTACATACAGTAGGTGAAGAGCTAATGGGTTGCTTTCCAGACTAGAAAAGCAAATACCATTAGTATTTTTGAAACCTATCCAAGCTCCAAGTGGTTACATAGGAGTTGGTATACTGTAATAGCTGGCCTGCTGCTGAACTGAACAGGATACCTGGTCTAGACATTTAGGCACAGATGACAGAATTCTAAATTATGCTCTGCTTGTGTGTATGTTGCATATTTCATACAGTTAAACTGCCTAAGTATACTTCAGTGAGCAAAAATACTGGGACAATTCATAATTTTTTTCAAGGAAAAAAGTTTTTAAAGCATTTTATTTTTTAATTTAGTTCTAAAATTACTTTTTTCATGTTATGTTTCAAGGAGTAAGGTTTACCTGCCCCAGCAATAAACTTCAGAAGGCAAGTTGTTCTTATTTTCTACTAGCATCCTGTGATCTCTATTGAGTCCAGCTCTTCTTTCTCACAGCACAAAATATTTGTTTTTCAGGTGAAGATTTTCAGTGAAGACAGGGACCCTTAACTACAAATCTGACCTCTCCAGTAGAGATAGAGAGGAGAAAGAGCAACTTGGGATGCTTTTCCTCACAGGGAACTTCATTTGTGCATTATATAGTATTATGACATTCTTTTTATGATACCAAATATTTTATCGGATATTCAATATAAAAAATAGCTGAGTAAATTAGTTGTTGTTCAGGGAATTAATTCATGACCAGATATCCAAAATTATCTAATGAAAGAAGAACTAAAGAGAAAACAGCCTATTTAAAAACATACTATACTGTGATGATCAGAGGACATTCCTGAAGACATATGATAAACCTTATTTTCTACATAAAAAGGAGGAAAAGGTGCTGTCCTTCATGTACTCCACTAACCATAGATAGAGTTCTTGGCAGCAGACAGATAAAACAGTGGAGTTGATGGCAGCAGCAGTGGCACCAATTCGGGAATTCTAGATATGGTTCCAATAAGTTTTCTTCCAGCTAGAATTATGACCCAAAGTTAATGCAGCTTCATTATTTTCACTCAGCTTTTCACATCTGTCAAAACTCCAATTGCAAACTAAATTTGGAAAGAAAAAAAAGGACAGAAAAGGTGATAGGTAGAGGTGGTATCTATTACAGCTTTTGTTTGCCAGGTGAAGGATGAGATCATTCTCTTTCACTTTATTATTGCCAAGTAAATATTTCCCACAACAGGCTTAATAATTGCAAAGGGAATAGGATTCCTGAGGAGGTTGTAGAGTCTCCCTCCTTAGAGATACTAAAAAACTGTCGGGATACCATTTTCAGCATCTGACTGTGGCCCCACTGAATTAGGGAGTGGCCTTGATGAGTAGTTGGTGGGGGGCTTGCTGTATGAGGTGTGGGTGGCCTGGCTGAATTAGGGGCCTTGGACCAGATGACCTCCAGAGATACATACACAACCCTGAGTTTAACGCCCATGAAGCCAACGGGGAAGAGTGAGTAAACATGAAGCAAGTAAATGAATGTCAGCTCTTCAAATAAAAAACAAGACAAGCACAGGCCAAATTGCAAACTCCAACAAAAACCAAATAATGCCAAGACAACCTATTTTCTTCCTGAAACAACTTGATAGCCTCCTGAGCAAAGGAAAGCACTGATCACACATACTGGGTTTGTCTAGAAAAGCTTTTGATAATGTTGCACATGACATTACACACAACTACAGAAGCATGAGCCAGAAGAAAACAGTACTGGGTAATGCCAAAATGCCAGTCGTCACTACTAGCACCCTGTCAACATAGCTGCTTTGAGCAAAGTTTCACATATGGTTTTTAAAACTTTATTCCACCATTACTCAGATTTTGAGGGGGAAAAATTGGGGAAAACTCCATATATGTTTATTAGATATAAACAAAAATGAAAGAGAGAATAAACATGCTAAGAGGACAGTTCTGAAAATAAAGTTATAAATTTCAAATCGTGGTCTGAAAGGTACTACTTAGTTGTATGAGTCTATCATCCTCGTAAACTCATAATTTCTTACAGCTAGAAGAGTTTCATACATGCTTAGATATACATTTATTTGTATATATTCATGTGTATACAGATACCCATATGTGTATATGTACACACATGTGTGTGTGTGTGTGTAAATACATATTTATATGCTGTGTTACTTTGTGTATGTATACTTGAACACCAGCCAAGGGAGGTGAAAAATTTTGTCATAGACAAGATCCCCCAGGGAGGAACAGAAATATTCCATTCCATGGGATCTTCTGAACAGGAGTCAAATCAAGACTTTAGAAGTTTTGACAATCCGCAAGGTCCCTTAATTGAGTTATTAGCAATGTCTCATTGCAAGGAAAGGGGAAAGGCTGTGATAGATCTGGTAGACATTTGACCTTTCTACTGAACAGATCATTACTATCAGGTAAGATTAAGAGTGGTTTCCTGTTCTAGTCTGACTTGAAGCTTAACCACACTGGGGAAGATCATATACTGCAGGAATTGATTTACTGTTGGAAACAAAAATATACTGGAAACAGTAATGTAGAACAAAATTGTATCCCCAAAAAATTGTATCCCCCAAAATTGTATCCTCCACCCAAAAGAAAAGAATAGAAAGAAACACTCGTAAACATGCCTGCAGCATTTTCATAGCCATAAAACTAAATAAAAAGAATTTTAAAAATAATACATTGAAGTAGTTTGTCATCCACAGGTGTTCATATTTTAAAATATTTTTTCCTAATTGTCATTCTAATGAAAATCTTGGCCCAGGAATCCTCCCCTACCATTGGTTTGCAACAAGTAGATAGACATTTCCTAGACTTAAGCTCTGACAGGAAAAAAACCCAAACAACATCAAAACCAAATAAATAATCAGGGACTCGACCAAAGTATTGCTAAGCCAAAATAGAGTATGTGCTCCTCAGTTCTCATTTCCAGTTTGTAGAATTTTGCTCATCAATTTTATCCATTGCTTTGGAGTTATCAGTTACATTCTTCAATAGAGAAAAGTGTGTGCATTTCCAAACATCAACAATAAGCAGCAGCAGATGTATGGAAAAACAGGGCAAGATTGCTAGCTGATTACTGCTGATTAGTACTTCATGTTACAGTCACTGCAACCAATCTGACCAAGAAAGTGGAGAGGTTATCCAGAATGACAGAGTTAAATTACTGAATAAGGTTTTGCCAATTTACACATGTAAATCATATTTAGATGGTGACACCAGCAAAAGGAAGTGAAGTAACAGGTCATGATAGCACAGAGCTTGAGGGACATTGTGGGTGGTTACTGGAGAGGAGATTGATCCTTTTCCAGAGTTCTCATTTTATACTCTGAAAAGTAAATAAGCAACTTGTGAGATTCATTTTAAAAGTGTTTCAACTGCTTCAGTTTTACTCACTAATTTCTTCTGCTCTAAGTTATGGAATATATTAAATAATTTTTTTATGGCTGATTCATCCACAAATCAATCCTATAAAAACTAAATGACATGCGCAGACTGACTGCACCGCCTGCAGCATCTGATAAGCTTCCTTAGGCTGTCTGTAAACATGGCATCCCTTCTTTAAATAAGTCCAGGTGCTACATCACAGAAACAAGGCACTTGATTATTCACAGCTTGTTTTTCTTAGGATAATCAGTGCCTGGTGAGAAGTCAGGTCAGTTGGACCAACACTGCAATTTTTTCACGTTACTGTATGTCCTTGGATTCCTTTCCTATGGATCAGTACAATAAACAGGTCATGCTACCTTTTTTGAATCTTAGTCTCTCAGTATCCTATTCACCCAGGCAGGTAATCATCCCTTACATACGTGAAAATTGGTAGAAAAAATAAAAAGAAAGAAAAAAAATGAAAGAGTATTTTTCAATATTCAAAACAGCAAGCAAGCCCTAACTTTTACCGTAGTAAAACAGCTGCCATATGGACTTAATGGTTTGGCAATACCTGGTATGTTTACTACATAGAAATTCACTCAGCCTTTCAAGAAGAAGAAGCTATGGCAGGAATGTAGAAGAAAACCTCAAACAAGGTGGTCTTATTATGCTCGATAGGAAATGTCAGTATGGCCTTGCTAACTTTTGCTTAGTCAGTGCAGAACACACTGCTGAGAGGAATGCTCACAGTGGGGACTGCTGATAGGTAAAAAAATGTAGGGAGGGATTAAGTATTTTCACAGAAGTATAGAAATATAGTGAATTAGCCAAACACTTCAGACAGCTGTTGCAGATGTCTGTCCTTTGGGAAGAAGTTTTCTCAACACTACCTAAAGTACAAGACCGTTATACAAGACGAAAACAAGAGTGCTTGGAATTGCTTACTGGCGGGCGGTGCAACGTATTTATCAGTACATATGAAGGACAACTGAAACAGATAATAAACCATCATGTTCAAGTACTGAAGACTACTAGTAATTTGTATTATTCTTCCTGAAAAGTGGATGTGAAATGATTTATTAACTGTGTAATACATTACTCGTTAAATAGGTAGTATCGGCAAGTTAAAGAGTTTCATGAAGCAAATATTGATACGAAAGACATCTATAAATTATGAAAGAATGCTAGCTGAAATAAATGGAAATTAAAGACCACGTGCCAAACCCTACTTCTCATTCCAGGAATTTATGACCTGAAAACCAGAAAGCATCAAATGACCAAACATTTCAAGTAATAAACATGAAAAAGCCCACTATATTACGAATCTTAACAATACAGTGTATAAAAAAATTATGTTTCTTTTTGCATTTGTGTGGAAAAGCCAATGAAATACATCAGACATGGTGTGCTGACACAACCCTATAACTTCTAGGCAACTGAATTGCACCCACTTACTGAGGAAAATCAGCAAAGGTTGTCTTGTCTACTTGCCACTGAATTCTTAACAAGTTAGCACAGGTAACACATGGTACTTTATAAATTACTTAGTTCAGCAACTGCCTACATTTACACGCTTAAGGACACCCTGTGAAATTGTATGTGAAAGCAAATATTTAACTAAATTCTACACTAATTATTAGCTCTTTTTTTCTCTTTTCAAACAACTGCATTTTTCTACTCTTTCTACTGTTAATGGATGCAAGATAGTAAAAGAAGTCTTACTAGCACTGCTCATAATTAAATTCACACAAGAAAAAGAAAACATTATTGACAACATACATCTAGGGAGTTTCTTGAATCAAAAATCAATTGATTATAAAGCATTATTGAAGAGAAATAAAAAAACAGCCTGAAGAAATAAAACATTTTACATGAATTACCAGCAGTAAATGGTAGAGAGAAAATTGGATTACCAAAAATGTGGTTGACCCTGCCAAGAGGAACAGCTCTTGGCAGTTTTATCAGGTTTATACATTGCAACTACCTCTAAAGTACCAAGGACACATGATCTCTGTTTATTTTCTTAAGAGGTGTAGCAAGTCAAGGTACTCAGAGAAGCTACACATCCCCATATGGGAATTGCAATATGCTGATGTACCAACAAAGCTTTCTGACAGGTACTATACTAAATGAACATTATATGTGCATTCTGTTCTGGAATATTTAAAGCATTTCTCTAAAATCATATGAGGAATTTATATTAATGCCAAAATAAATGCAGATAGTTTATAATTAAATATTCTGTATGCAATGCCTGTGCAGGGCAGCTGTATCAATGTTGTTGAAGCAGAGCCTATTTGTATAGGTAAGCGAATGTGCCATGCAGACAGAACTTAGAAACTCATAAATAAGGTCACTAGGTACATCACTACAGATCAAACTACCTCAGCCACCTCCTGGAGGGCCTTCCATGTCCTGGGGGGCACCAGGCACAGCATGGCCAGCCGGGCAAGGGAGGGGATCATCCTGCTCTGCTCTGCACTGCGGTAGCCTCACCTCGAGTTCTGGGGACAGTTTTGGTGCCACAATATTAAAAAAACACTAAGTTATCAGACAGCATCCAAAGGAGGGCCACAAAAAAGGTGAAGTGCCTTGAGGGGAAGTTGTATGAGGAGCATCTGAGATCACTCAGTCTCTTCAGGCTGGAGAAGAGACTGAGGGGAGACCTCATTGCAGTTAAAGCTTCCTCATGAAGGGAAGAGGAGGGGCAGGCACTGCTCTGATCTCGACGGTGATCAGTGGACAGGACCTGAGGGAATGGCCCAAAGTTGTGTCAGGGGAGGTTTAGGTTGGTTAATAGAAAATGGTTTCTCACACAGAAAACCCATCAGGCACTGGAACAGTTCTCCAAGGAAGTGATCAAAGCACTGTCCGACAGGGTTCAAGGCACATGCTATGATTCTTGGGGATGGTCCTGTGCCAGGCTGAGAGGTGACGTCTATGATCCTTAAGGGTTCTTCCAGCTCAGCATATTCTGTGATTCTCTGATTCTGTAATTGTTCAGAGGCCCTTTTGTCTGCTGGTCTATTGCAGGAGCCTACCACGGCTGTATTTAGATGGCACGTTATGATTAAATCATTCTGTGTTTCAAACTTGTGACTCAGATACATGTTTTCTTCTTTCTCACTATTATTCCCCCCACCTCCCCCCCGCCCCGCTCCAAAATAGGAGGGGATATGGGCTACAAAGTAAGTTCCTGGAACTATTTTAGAGTATAAGTTGTTTTCCATTTCTGTCATAATTGTATCCTATCAGTCATTCTTTCCCTTCCCATTTTGTGATATTTTGGGTTGCCTGCTATGGAGAGCAATGAATATGCCTTAAATACAAAAGACAAGCCCTGATACGTCATTCATACCCAGCATATTTTATTCATGTCAGTATTTACATGAATGTAGGCAGTTGTTGAAAGGTCTTTACATATAATTTGAACACATTAATTGCAACCTCTTAAAATTGAGGTCTGGGGAGATATGTTTTTTTCCTTCTACTTATCAGCTGGGAAATTCCATGACTATATGCATCAGCAATTTTGACACAACTACGTTGTTCTTAGTGATTGTCTAGTATGGATCAAAATTTCTTATTTGATTAGGGTCACTTATTCAAGTACAGGTACCTTGCCACAGTGTTGGTATCACAAAATTTTATTAAGAGGCACCTGCCTCAGAAATTTTTCAGAAAAATTTTAGCCATTACCAGAGACTGCATGAGTATCATGACCACAGTATCATGACCCAAAATTATCCTATTACACAAAAGTTCTCCAGTTAAAAACATTGTTTGCATGCGTTACAGCAACCAGAGCTCTCATGTTGCTTGCAATTATTTATTTTAGATAACAAAAGGAATTGCAAAATTCTATGGGGTACATTTATTCCACTCACTTTAACGACTGTAATAAAAGAAGCCAAACGAAATAAAAGGATAAAGCTGAAATGTACTGGAATTGGAGTGAATATGAAATAAAAAATACAACCTCTGATGTGAACACTGTCAAAACCTTTCTATGCTGTACAGATGAAAAGGAAACAGCAGTGAAATGAGTGAAGTTGAACTATTAGGCTAATATTTCATCTTCTGCCAAAAAACCTAAACCAAACCAGAAAAAAAACCAAAAAAAACCCACAAAAACAAAAACCACACAAAACCCCCCACAACCTTTTAGTCTCATTTGACTACTACCCTGCACATGAAATAAACTTTGAAATGTCTTAAAGATGTCAACTAAGTGTCCATACCTCATTAATAAAGATGGAAGAACCTTGCCATGAACTTGCAGAGGCATTGACTGTGTGGTCTGTACTCTGAAATATTTTCTCTGTGTATGTATTAGTAATTTGCATGATTTATACAGCAGTTCTAGAAATCTTAAACGCTGCTACCACCTGCTGGTTAGTTTACGTTTCCATCTACTAGCTCATCAGCAAAGTATGAAAGGAGGAAAGGAGGAAAAGCATATCCTGAAATGCTTTCAAAAAATAAATTTGCTTTGGTATTCCATCAACATTGTCTAATTCATCTCTTTCTATTCTCATAGATGAAAAATTTTAGTGTCATAAGTTGAAAAATCCTGCTATCTGCAGAAAGAGGTACTGATAGAGTAGCCTGTGATTACTTTCCTCCATTTTCGCTTTTATTCCCTGTAATACACCTTGTAACTAGGTCACTGTTGTCTGCTGTGTACAGTCTTCCATGTTAGAAGAGGCAAATATGCCAGTACTCCATATTACTCTTTTACCAGCCGAGACAGTGTTGAATTCATTTTTATGGCATCTGTAATTGAGAAAGGAAAAATTTTAAAAGTTTATTGAAAAAGTTGAAATAATTGTCATCAGTATTTGCTTTGCATTAGAAAGACAGACATATAGTAGTTGTCATGACAACTGAACCTTGCAGGGTTGTGGCAGGAAAAGTTCTTATCCCTTAATGTTATTTAAAGTTAACAATGATAATATAATACCATATTTAAAAACTTACTGCATCTGCCTTAGCAATTAACAATTCATACATAAAGGAAAACACTACAATCACTGAAAAGTATAATGTTTTAGTAGAAAAATGCAGAAAATCTCTCCTAAAATGTTTTCGAACAAAAAATTGTGGTATCAAGAAGTTCCATTAAACATCCAAATAAAGAGGAACAGAAGACCCCATTTAACTACCTGCTTGGAAAAAGCCCAGCCAATGGTGTCTGGCAGTGAAAACCACAGGCAAAAGAACAATGAGGAGTCTAAGACAAGCTGCTTTGATCAAGATCTACACTCCTTCACATTTCCTTCATTTTCAAAGCTAGCATTATGTTCCAACCCAGATTACAGGATCAGATCAGAAAATCCCTGGAGTTCAGGTACTCTTCGCTGACTCTGGCCATCTTTAAATAAGGTAATTGGTCAAAAACTGGAAAAATTATGACCAAGGATGGTGGTGCAGTTTGTCCAGTTCATCACTGAAGAACTGTATTGCTGCACACAGTAATTCCCTGGTAACATTAAATTCTTCTGTAACTTTTTCCAGAATTCTGTAAAAACTTAAACATTTTGGAATTTCCCTCAGGTCAAAACGAGATGTTAGGCTAGCTCTAAAGTAGAGCTAACATTTTTTTAGTTTTATTCTCCATGTATTGTCATGTTAGTGTTTGGCACAAAATATAAAAATGTCTCCATGCGAAATTCTAAATTGCCTAGTGCTCATGTATGACACAAGTGAAAATTCACTGATTAATACCAGCCAAGTCTTGCTGTGGTATAACCAAGAACAGAATCTGAGCCCTCAGTTTTAGATCGAAGGGGGGAATTTTGCCATTATATTCTTTCTTGGTTTATGATCCCATCAAAAAAGACCAGACTGGAGCATACAGAAAAAGGTACATTTAAACTTTACATTTTCAAAATATTCAAGTGCCTGTTTTATTTTACCCTTTTAAGTTTTAGTTTTGGTGAGAAGAGAAGCAGTCAGACAACCAAAAAGAAAAGACCAAAAATATTTTTGCTGTGATCCTTCCAGCTGTGTTAAAAGGAAGATACACTACCTACCTCATAAAAATACCTCGCTGCATTTGTAGGATTTCTAGACCATTTTGTATCCTAGATGCTCTGACCAATCATCCCTTTTTTAATGCTTATATTAACAGAACTCGTGTATTTTTGTTGTATTAGTCAGTATGATGCCATGATGTTTGGATAGTTCCTGAAATTGAACACATTTACCCTGCATTTCCTAAAAGCATAAAAGCTCTATAGCCATGAAGTAACAAAAGTGCCTTTAGCCATTGAATATTCCTGGCTAAGCAATTTGGAGATTAAGTGAATTAAAATGGACTGCTAAGTAGAGAGGAGAAGAGGAATAACAAGGGGTCATTTGAGGTGTAAGTTCTGCTACAAAACATGTAAAGGATAGTGTTGCCTGTATTGGCTCATTTCTGCTCCTCTTGAGGGCCAAAGAAAGGCCAGGGTTAGGCATTTTAAAAAATTCTACCCTAAGGGTTCAAAAACACTTGTGACATGGTGACCAGGCCTTTTTTTCCTCTTTCATCAATGCTAGTTCCAGAGCAATAGAAACAAGAAACTAGTTAGGGTATGCAGTTACCATGTTAAAAATATTCTTGTTATAATTTGATGCTCTGTGGTAGAGCTGAACCTAAAACTGGAAGTTTCCCATCCTACATCCACACATGTGTCCTACTGAGGGATCTAGCAAAATGTGGTTACATGGGAACACGAATCTCTCTGTCGTTTTGTGTGCTGAACAGAACAAGCTCCAAGAAGCAAACCCTTAAAAGTTTGGAAAAGGTTGTTTCACTGCATCAGTTGTTCCACATTTGGCTCTTTCCAAATATTTCCAGGGGTTGCTACTATGCATACTAACTAACCAACTTCTTCTCAGCTGAGCCTGTTCAGAGTGGGTTTCGCATTCTATATCTGGAAAGGAACCCAAACCCCAGCAATTTAACAAGAGTTGGATTGTTTAGACTTGTGTATCAAAGAGACTTTAGAAATAAATTCAGCATATAAATGGTACTATTTTATTTCGAACAACATCTCAACATCTGATTCATTTCGTCAAATAAATTTCTCTCTGGCACAACTTGCATGTATCTGAAAACCACCATGTAATTTGGCACAAGGCTACACAGTTGGCAGCCTCCGCTCAAGAAAGGTCCAGGACTAGAACCGTGAGGGATCTCACAAGCCAGCACCAAGGTGCGTTAGGAGAATTGCATGGGGAGAATTTCAGAGTGGTTGCTTGCACCATGTCCAATCAAAGCCATTGCTATTATTTTCTCACTTTCAGGAGCATTGAAGTAATGTAGAAAAAATGCATGTGTGTATCTAAGCTTTTCTCACTCCATTCAGAGTGCCCCTCCCCACCTCAAGCTCCCTTAAGAACTAGAATTTTCCCTTTCCCAGAAGACATTTTCAGAGTTGTAACCTTCACCATACAGAACTATAAAAGTATTTTTATTTACAATTAGTAAATAGAATCATTTAGGAAATTCAGGTATTTTACATTCTATTTGGGCATCCATCACAGCCTATATACACACTGAATAAAGTCCTGTCTCACAGTAATTTTTGAAGTTATAGCCAGCAAAAGTTTGCATGGTGTAAAATAAATTCCATTTCAGCTGAGGAAAAAAAAGAATCTCTTCTGTGTGTTTATTACCTCAGTGTGCAGAAGAGAGAAGTGAAAAAAAAAACAAAAGAAACCCCCCCAAAATACAAACAACCAAACAAAAGAACAACTAAAACCTAAAAACAACTTCACAAGCATTTAAAGTCTACAAATCATTAGAAGTTGTAGAATTACAACGAATTAACTTCATATTCCTATTTGAGGAAGGAGTAATGTTGTGATCTAGCCAGTTGGTTCTAACTTGCATATTCCCAAGGAAAATATAAAAGTGTGTAGAAGTGACACAACTCCAACACCAGAGCTGGACTACCACCTATGGCCAGTGCCTGGCGTCACAGAGGCATTAGCCCATGCAGAAAATAGCACTGCAATTATAGCAAGAGCATTTTTATTCCACAAATTGCACCTCAAATGACGAACCGAGTTTGCTGAATTTTGGTTCTCAATAAAATGTTGCTCAACTGCTTTATAATAATTAGAGGCAAAAAAATACATATTTCATGTGTTATTTAATACTAATTAATTTTATAGTAGTTTGTTGATATGTTAAATTTTTTTTTTAATTTTTTTAAAAATTTTTTAAATATTTAATTTAATTTTTAAAATTCTTCTTAGGTCCATTGTAATTTGATTATACTTGTTTATGAGACCCCTGAATCTGCTCACTGATACTGTGGCCAGTGGCAACATTACAGAAATTCTTAACACCTTTTAAAAGAGATGAGATTTTGAAAAAAAGCCTTCTATCTGTGGTTCAGCGGAGATTTTGGGGGCTGCTGAGGAGGTGAGATAAGGAGGGGACATGGCCCCCCAGGCACATGAACTTATGACTTGAACACCCCTCTCAAATGGTGTGGTAAGTGGTTTGATTTCAACCATGTAACATTTTCATTTCCAGTTCTGTTTTTCAGACACATCTTTGGAAGAAGAGAATTCCCCTGAAGGCTAATAGGATGAGCTTGAAAGTGCAGAGTTCACCTGGAAAATTTGCATGAAAATTACTGCATTCTCTACGTTAGATATTCTTCACTAATATTTTCTGCTATTATTTCAGTGGAGAGACTACAAGTAGACCACTAAGCCATGTGGAACTACGGATCTGTATCTCTCCTGACTCTTTGGAAATTCTATTTCTCTTAGAAAACGTTATGCACAGAAGTACACATCTGTCAAGATACTCCTGCATTTCCTCCAGAAAATAAATCTTGTCAATTATAAACGTCTAAGGAGAGAGTGGCACACAGTGAGGAAGAAGAAGGGCAGCATGGAGGCCTATGCCTGCTCCTTCTGCTTATTCTTGAGAAGGTACTTGATATTTCATGGGCTTTCTGACAAGGTGGGATTTCTATTCCATTGACTGCACAGTCTTAATAGGAAAGAATTTTTTACCTTTCTCAAAAAATCAGTGTAAAGTAAAAAGCTGAGCTTCTTAAATACCCCTAGGCAAGCTGATTGCCTGTGATAATTAGTGAGTGGTTCCTGGTCAGTGCAGGAAACAGGAAAGCAGCTTATATTAATCCAACTCAATAACTTCGGGGGAACTTTTTTTTTTTTTTTTTTTTAAGATAAAGCAATCCATAAAGGAAAAGCACAATAAATTAAAAAATGCAATTCTTACAAACACATGCCACCCTTGCAAAACTGTTTTGAAAGATTTCTCAGGTTTACCTGGTCAAAACAAGACTGTCTAATGAAGTATGTTCATTTGTTCATCACTTATGCTCTTAAATAGCATGAAATCATATCTCGACCTGTTGTTTCTAACTCTAATTGAACCAGCTGCCTTTAAAAGAGGTTTGTTTTTTTTTTCTCAGACCATTCAATTTTTGAATATTTTAATCAGACCTAAAAGCTTTCTGTCCCAACTTCTGGACTTGTCTCCAAAGAGCTAGGTTTAAAAATGTGTTCATTTTACTCCTGGCATTCCTCCACCACCACCTTCCATGCTGTGGGTTTGCTTTTTTAATTCTTTGATATTGGCCATATCCTCCGTCTTCTGGAATACCATAGAGATGTCTTTTCAATCAAATACTTACATCAGAACCTATCACTGAAGCAGGACATGTTGTGCAAATTGCTGCATAAGGCACTTTATTTCAAAAAGCCATCTTCCAGATAATATATGCATCTTGGGAACTGACATATTCTAGGGTATGTTTAAGTTGTTGTTTTTTAAACACATATGAAATATAAATTCATATTTGAGGAACTATGTCTTTCTCTAACTTTTAAAAACCATTCAGCTGTGTGTTTTCAGTAGTAAGAAGAGCAAATCAATAAGGGTGTACAGCAAAATGTGTTTTTTCATGGGATCTTTCTATAATAAAGAAGATTGCTTTAAAGGAAAAATTATATAATACTATACTAAATTCATGAGAAAAAGCAAGTAACATGAAATACATGAATAAAATTACCTGAAAATGTGTGTAAGGTAACAGCTTGCTGAATAAACGTAAAAAATCTTTAATTACAAGGGAAGAATGGCAGAAACACCTGACTAAATCCATTGAGTAGGCAACAAAACAGGGTGAATGAAAGACAGTCAGTAAACACAAGGTGATGTATACTGGCAGGAACAATCCCAACTCTACTTACAAAAAGTGAGGTGAAGGCAAGTGTCCATTACCACTCCTGAAGCAGTACTTTAGGGCTACAGATTTAACAAAAGCATTATCTTCTTCCTTTTTATAAGCCTCTTTATAGTACTAGAAGGCTACAATGAAGAGAAGGCTCCCCCAGACACTTTCTTCTCCAGGTTGAACAACCCCAGCTCCCTCAGCCTGTCTTCACGCGAGGAGCTCCGGCCCCCTGACCATCTTCATGGCTTCCTCTGGACCTGCTCTAACAGGTAAACATATTTTCTGTACTGAGCATCCCAGAGCTGGATGCAGAACTCCAGGCGAGGTCTCACAAGGGCAGAGTAGAAGGGGAGAATTGCCTCCCTCAACCTGATGATCCCTTCTCTTTTGATGTAGCCCAGGATATCATTAGCATTCTGGGCTGGGAGTGTACACGGCTGGCTTATGTCCAGCTTTTCACCCACAAGAATCCAGAAGTCCTCCACAGGGCTGCTTCGGTGACTTCTTCTCCCAGTCTGTACTTGTACCTGCGATTGTGCCAACTCAGGTGCAGCACCTGGCACTTGGACTTGTTGAACTCCATGAAGTTCTCCTGAGCCCAATTCTCAAGTTTATCCAGGCCCCTCCGGATGGCATCACATCCTTCTGTTGTGTCAGGTGCACTGCTCAGCTTGGTGCCATCTCCAAACCTGCTGAGGATGCACTCAATCCCACTGTCTGTGTCATTGATGAGGATATTGAAGAGCACCAGTCCCAAGAGAAAGCCCTGAGGGACATCACTTGTCACTGGCCTCTATCTGGACACAGAGCCACAGGACACTTCTGGTAACAAGTCTCTGGCTGCATCCATGCAGGCAATTTCTTATCCACTGAATTAAATATCATTTTCTTCTAGGATAGGGAAACTCATCTTCTAGGATTTCAGCAAAGCTTTCGATACTGTCTCTCACAAGATCTTTCTGGAGAAAATGTCCAGGACTCAGCTGGATAAACACATCATGTGGTGGGTGAGCAGCTGGCTCAGGGGTCAGGCACAAAGGGTTGTAGTGAATGGGGTGACATGAGACTGGTGACCTGTCACTGGTGGGGTTCCTCAGGGCTCCATCCTTAGCCCACCTCTCTTTAACATCTTCATCAATGATCTGGATGCAGGACTGGAAGGAATCCTAAGTCAGTTTACTGATGACACTAAACTGAGAGGAGCTGTTGACTCCCTTAGGGGCAAAGAGACCCTGCAGAGAGACCTGGACAAATTACAGGGCTGGGAAATCACCACCTATATGAAGTTTAACAAGGATTTTGCCCCTGGGATGGGGCAGCTCTGGATATGTGTATGGACTGGGCAACAAGAGGCTGGAGAGCAGCTCTGTGGAAATGGACCTGGGGGTCCTGTTTGATGGCAAGTTGAACATGAGCCAGCAGTGCCCTGGCAGCCAGGAGGGCCACCCATGTCCTGGGGAGCATCAGGCACAGCATCACCAGCCAGGCAAGGGAGGGGATTGTCCTGCTCTGCTCTGCTCTGGGGCGGCCTCACCTCCAGTGCTGGGGGCAGTTTTGGGTGCCACAATATAAAAAAACACTAAGTTATCAGACAGCATCCAAAGGAGGCCCATGGAGATGGTGAAGGGTTTGAAGGGGAAGCCATATGAGGAGCAGCTGAGGCCACTTGGTCTGTTCAGCCTGGGGGAGACTGAGGGGAGACCTCACTGAGGTCTTCAGCATCTTCACAGGGAGGGGCAGGCACCAATCTCTTCACTCGTGTGACCAGTGACAGGATTCAAGGAAACGGCATGAAGCTGAATCAGGGGAGGTTTAGGTGGGATGCCAGGGAAAGGTTTTTCACTCATAGGGAGTGGTTGGGCACAGGAACAGGCTCCTCAAAGAAGTGGTCACAGCACCAAGCCTGACAGAAGAAGCCTGACCAAGAAGCATTTGGACAATGCTCTCTGGCACATGGTGTGATTTTTGGGGTGTCCTGTGCAGGGTCAGAGGTTGGATTCCATGATCCTGACTGGTTCCTTCCAACTCAGGATATTGTATAAATCTACAATTCTAAGCTGAAAAGTAGCAGAACTCAAGGTAAACTTCTGAAATATCCTTAGGACCTCCCACTCCTTTAACTGCATTCCTCAGAGGATGCTTGAAACCTCCCTGAAATGTGCCATTCTTATTTCAGTGTAAATACAGCCTGTTACTGAATACTAGAAAATAACTACCCGCTGGATATATTTCTCCTGAAACAAAAGAAGTATCTGACCTTTACTGGAATAGTATGCGTCAAGTTTACTAGAAATCGTTAAAAAAACAAAGCCATGGGAATTTTGTGAAGTTTGTGCCAAGTAGTCCTTAACAGCTACCACTAGAAAACTACTAATAATACAAAGCAACAATAATTGATGCTCAAATATTTCTGTGCTCAGTTACCTCACACTAGCAAAACCAGACTTCTAATTTACACATTGCATTCTTTAGCCACTGACGACCATGTGATCCCTCACGACATTGCCTCTTCATTGCATGTGCCTTTGGTTTAGGCAGATCACCAGAACTCTCGTGCTGAAAACATTCAGGTATTTGATTGATACTCTATCAAGAAGTCATCGCAGAGAGGAGGCAAGACAAAGCTCTTACTAAATGTACTGAGATATTTCTGAGTGAAAGAGCTTTTCAGCAATGAGAGGTCTGGAAATGCAAGACTTAAGGTAAGAGTACTCATTGTCTCTATCTAAAATAGGGGAAAAACTTAAGTTCCTTTAAATATTAATTTTTTTTTCAGCAAAATTTGCAGTCAGACTTATACCTCAAATCAAGTTTTAACCAAAGCTGTTAGAGGAAGGCTTAGAACAGTCACTTCTGAGCAACTTTCAGAGACAACATACCCCCAGGCCCTTTCTTGCACCATTTCCCTTTCTCTGACAGAAAATCCTTCTTGGGTTCCTATCTATCTCATCCATGTCACCATGAAAGTATGGATAAAGCTTTTAGCTCTTTTTTCCTAGACAAAATTAAAGGAGGGATTGTAATTGTAATGTGGATGGCCTGACCCTTGAAGGATTACAAAGGAAATAAGTGCTCTGGGACCTAATGTCCAAAGCAACCTGTGGTGGACAGGTGGCTGGTAGTACAAGGTATACGGTCAGGTCTCATTCAGCAGAGACCAGACACTAAAATGCACACGGTATAAAACACACTGAACATGTCATGCCTTAAAGGATCTGTGCTGATTGTTTCCCACACACCTTTATTACTATCTCTAGAAACCAAGCATAACTGGCATCAGTGTATCAATTCCGTCACTATTCAAATGGAAAAGCTTTCCTTCAGAGACCTTTGATACACATTCTTAAAACAGAGAGGAAGTAAACACCAGGACAGTTTTATAAGAGTAGCTTGTTTTTATATGTAGCTTTTTCTTTAGGAAATGCCTCCACAGGGTTGTTAGGTCATGGTATACATGTAGATACTTAAATAGTTTTGTGGCCTCTGAAATGCATAAAGAAATTAAGGTGCTTCACGTTTCTCCAGCCTGTGTTTACTGACTGCATCTTGGCAATGAATATGTTGTTTTCCACCAATATTTCTTTGCCAAGTCATAAGCTAAAAGCTTCTTGGCTATGTTTCCTTGTAATAAATTTTCCAGAGAGAAAACAATTTTCTAGTGAAGGCCAAGCATGGTGGTAAAAAAAAGCAGATTTTTCCCAATTTTTTAAATTTCCAATTTATCTTCCAGTAGGAAAAATAGTATCTTTTTATTTAAAAGAATCACAGAAAACCAAATCAGCACAAGGTAACAGAGAGACCTCCTAAGGAATTGAAAAGAGATATTTTCTCCCAAGGTTAGTAAAATCCTATTTCTTCGAATTACTATGTACTATCAGATTCTACACCTTTTCTCAGGAAAAAAAAAAAGTATAAAAATAAACTAACATTATTGGGGAGAATTTAAGGACTGGTCTTCTCTATGTGAAGTCTCTGTTTTCAGAAATCATATTATTACATCAAACACACTTTCATGTTTATCACTGTACCTCACATCAGAGCTTTGAATCTTTTGGCACATCCAGCTATAAAGATGCCCAAACTGAGGCCCCAGAGGAAAACACCCACAAATCACACTAGTTAACCTGCAAATAAAGATGTTTTATAAAGATATTTCATAAGCCTGGGCTGGTTATACCTCCAAAAGTTAAATGTATCCTGTAAAAGCATTGTCCTCTAAATTCAAATTTACCTGTAAAGCATTGACCAATTGTACTTTGCTCCGTCTCTTCACCTTTTCAGCATTTAATGCATTCCAAAGTACTGCATGTGCCTGTTTCCAGATTGTCTTGCTCACATGGTTACTGATTAACCTATGAGTGCACTTGAAAGATTATCCTGAGAGCAGATACCTTCAAGGCCCTTGTGACTTTCATTAACAGAATGTGGTCAGCCTTTGGATATCACAATCCAACCATAGTTGATTATGCAGCTCTGAGCATATTATTTTTAATTTTTGGAAGTGTGCGAGAAATAGCTTATTGTCCACTATATATATAGATTTCATGTATTACAGCAACTATTGGTTGAAGTAACTTCTGTTACCTTAAGCACAAAATTACTGCTTTTTAGATGTGTGGGCAGCCTAGATGTTCATCATAAAAGGAAGATCAAATGTTCATTAAATTTTAAGATCAAAATCTGTGCATTACAGATGGAGCATGTGCAATCCTTTACATTAAAGAACATTAAAAAATGTTCTTTAAATTGTTGTTTGCATCCACTCGGTCTGAATTTGAAAGCATAATGTTGCTTCACATCTTGTTAGGTATCTATCAACTCATGGTTTTAAAATCCCCAAAAGCACCATCAAATATATTGACAAAAAGAAATATCACTCTGAAATTCAAGAAATTGTGGTAAGTGAGTTGCCATAATTAAGTGGAAGATTAACATAACTGTTTGATAAGTAGTTCAAGAGACTGTTTACAAAGTGACAAGCAGAATAACAACACCGTGATCATGAGTCCCCTCTCTGTTATCATTTTTATCCGTATTTTGAGAAGTGGTAACCCGATGGCTACTGGTCTGCTAAACTTCAATTTAAACATAACATCTGTCTCTCCCATATTAACTCCTCACGTTGCCTCAGTCTGGCTGCTGAGTTTCCATTACAGTATGCTGGGGAAACTGGCAACAGGGGCAACTGTGCATTCCTTGGTTTGCTTCTGCTATTTAATACCCTTCCAGATCATGTTTTCTTCAGGGTCAGTCTTGAAACAGATCTCCTGTAGCCTGATGTGTATCTATCTACGTCTTCCAGCTGTTAGGAGTCTGACTCCTAAGTGTCTCCCCTGTATGGCTGCTTAGTTAGGAGAGTCAGAATAAGCTATTGTCCACAATCAGACTATGTGGACTCACATTTTCTGTGCTGCTACATTTCCAATCAGCTGTGCTTCTGTAAAGGCAACAGAAAATCCTCTTATCATCTGCAAGACCACAAAAGAGGTATTAGCATGGGGGCTGCACACTACAAGCGTCCTAGTGATACACGAGTAATGCCACATTAGAGTAGAACCAATATGTCACAAAATCGAACAGCAGGTGGAAAGCAGAATTTGTATTTAAACATAAAGATTTATAATAGACATTAAGTTTTTTAAAAGTACTCAAGGCCTCATCACTAAGTTAAGTTGTTAAGAAGTAATTGTTATCACTGTCAAGGCACTGTAATTGAAAGCTAACCAACGCTAATGGGATCATCAATCATTCCAGTTAAGAGCGAACTGCACCAGAGATTTGCAGCATTGGGGTTTTTGTGCAAAAAGCTGTGAAGGTAAATGAACAATCATAGAATCATAGCATGGTTTAGACTGGAAAGGACCTTCAAAGATAATCTAGTCCAACCCCTTGCCATGGAGCTATGCTCTATAACCTGCTGGGAGGGATACTGGCTTCTGAAGCCAAGACATTCCAGAAGTACTAAAATGCTACGAAGTGTCACCAAAACCCCCCCAGTCAAGGCATGTGAATGTGTGTGTGTGCTTGCATGCATGCTGGGGGGACTTAAAAATAGAAAACAGATGAGTTTTATAGTCAGCCTTGAACATTCAGGGTTTTCAATTCAGAACTGCTACAAGTAAATAGGCCTTACCTATCCCAAGTAGAAATAATTGCAAGTTAGGAATGAATGTAAATTAGATTTAGACTTTCCTACATGATAAACTACACTTGCAATGAGATGTCCCAAAGAAACGCTAGTACTTACTCAAAATGTTCAGGAGCACATGTAATTTTGAAATATGAAAAAAAAAAGTCAGGCTGAAAAGCAGTATACCTGAAGAATAATTGGCTTACTTTAATGCATCTGAAGTCACATTCTGCTGAAAATTAATTTATTTTTATCTAAGACTTCAAAATGTGGTACCTTGCTTTAATGATGACATGTAAGATGCTTCCATTTACATTTGAAAAATTCTAACACATATAATCCTGAAAAAAAATACCCTTAGAACAGAATTATTGTAATGTCATGGGGAAGAACATATTCAATATAAGTCATTGTCATGTTTGTGATGTGGAAATACATGTTTATTTTCAAAGTTTACTGTTTAACATAGTTTGAAAACAATAATTTAAGTATTAATTAAAGATCTTCATTACAAAGCCAACATGAAACAAGCAAGCAATCTCTACCTTCCTTTTATCTCAGGTACTCAGAAAACAGAAGAAAAATTGAAGGGAACTGAACTGATTTCTGTTTTCCTTCATAAGACTAGAGGTACCAATGTGACTGATTTTGTCAAATGTCATTTTGTTTTAATGGGTTTAAAATCTCTTATCAACCTTGCCTGCTCAACCCAGCTTTTCCAGTTTATAATTTCCTGTCATGCAGACAATTTGTCCCCAGGTTGAATACTTAATTACTATTCCCTTCTTCTCAGACAACAGTAAATGATGCCAAGGGAGTCGATTCTTAAAAACTAGCAATGAGACAGTATGGAGGAACTAATGGTACACTTTCTAGAGCTAATAACCCTGGAAAAAAACACGCTCTTTTGTCATACTTACTTGCTTTCTTTCAAGCAAAGATGAAAGACTACAATGCAACAAGTCATCCTCCTGTACTATTACATGAGTGCTCATAGGCAAGTGAGTTGAAAGATGAAAGAAAATTTGTCATCAAATTTTTGTTTGGTAGTTGCTTTCTTTTTGCATGGAATGTTGTAAATATATGATTACTGAACCAATTTTTTTAGGCTACATGATAAAACTCGTATGCACAGCCACCAAGGAGCACAGAGTGACAATGGCAGGAGGGGGATTCCCCAAATAATATCCTGTAATAATGGATGGGCTGCACCCGCCCATGAGAGGCCCATACCACAAGCCCTGAGGAGCCCAGTGGCAGGGTGGCAGGCAGGAACCCAAAACAAGGCCTCCTGAGGAACAAACCACCTTGCTATTGCCCTCTCAGGGCGATCACAGCACCACTCCTGTCAGCATCCAGCAAGAAACCCATCCCTAGCTATCAGGAGCACCTCCAGGCCACACTTCTCACTCGCTCCTATAGATTGGTGTCACTGAGGTAATTTTAATTGTTTTGATCATGGGATAATTTCTGTGGCATCAGGCCTTCTGCAGACAGGTGGGATTCACCTGTACAAAAGTGGGGGAAAGGAGTTGGCAGTGCTGACTGAGCGGGCTTAAAGGGGGAGAGGGACTAGATCAAGCTAGCTAGAGATGAGCCTGGGGTGACATGCCATTATTGGGGGTGACATCAACAGCCCAGCTGAAAAGCATCTGCACCAATGCAGCCAGCATGGGTAACAAACAACAGAAGCAGGAAGCTGTGACATAGTTATCATCATGGAAGTGTGGTGGGATGACTGGGCTGCTGCAGTGGATGGCTACAAGCTCTTCAGAAGGGACAGGCAAGGAAGGAGAGGCGGTGGGGTGGCCCTGTGCATTGGGGAGGGTTTCAGCTGTCCAGAGCTCAGGGAGAGTGGGGATAAGGCTGAGTGCCTGTGGTGACAATCAGAGGGATTGTCTCTCCCAACAAGGCAGAGATCCTGCTGGGAGTCTGTTACAGACCACCCAACCAGGATGGAGTGAAATATTCTATCAGTGGATATTTCATGACCTCTAGCCCTTGTTCTTGTGGCAGACTTCAACTTGTCAAATGTCTGCTGGAAACACAGCACAGTGGAGAGGAGGCAGTCTAGGAGGCTCCTGGAGAGTGTGGAAGGTGATTTCCTGACACAGCTGGTAAGGGAGCTCACCAGGGATGCCCTGCCAGACCTGCTGTTTACAAACAGAGAAAGGCTGTGGGAGAAGTGGTGGTCAGAGGCCATCTTGGGCACAGTGACCATGGAATCTGTCACAGAGTTCTTCATTCTTGGAGAAGTAAGGAAGGGGATCAGCAAAATGCTTGGACCTTGGACTTCCAGAGGCTGGCTTTGGCCTGTTCAGGACATTGGTTCAGAGGGTCCCCCAGGAAACAACCCTTAATAACAAAAGGGTCCAGGAAGGAAGAACTTCCTCCAGGAGGGAGGAACTCTAAAATGTGCAGGAGTGGGCCACCCCCATGAGCCAATAGATGAGCTGGCTGGAAGAACAGGGAGCTTTAGCAGTATCTCGGGGAAAAAAGATAGCATGTGAGCTTTGGATGAAGAGACAGGCAGCTCAGGGAGAGTAAAAAGATGTTTTTAGGTCATGTAGAGAGAAAATTAGAACAGGAAAAGCTGAGCTAGAACTTAATCTGGCCACTGCTGTGAAAGACAATAAAAAGTGTGTTTATAAATACATTAACAACAAAAGGAGGGCCAAGGAAAACCTCCATCCTTTATTGGACCCAGGTGGAACATTGTAACCGAGGTAAGGAAAAGGCTGAGGTACTTAATGCCTTCTTGGCCTTGGTCTTTAAGAGTAAGACCAGTTACCCCCAGGGCAGCTGGCCCCCTGAGCTGCCCAACAGGGCAGGGAGCAGGGTGGATTCCCCTGCAATCCAGGAGGACACCATTAGTGACCTGCTGTGGCACTTAGACACTCACAGGCCTGTGGGACCGGATGGATTCCTCCACAGGAACGGATGGAGCTGGCAGAAGAGCTCCCCAAGACGCTTTCCATCATTTATCTTCCATCCTGGTTAACTGAGGAGGTCTCAGACGACTGGAGGGTGTCCAGTGTGTTGCCCATTTACAGAAGGGCTCGAAGGAGGATCCAGGGAATTACAGGCCTGTCAGCCTGACCTTGGTGCCCAGGAAGGTTATGGAACCCATCATCTGGCACATGACACCCAGCACATACAGGACAGCCAGGGGATCAGGCCCAGCCACCACAGGCTTACGAAAGGCAGGTCTTGCCTGACCAACGTGATCCCCCTCTATGACCAGGAGACCCACCCAGTGGATGAGGGAAAGGCTGTGGGTGCTGTCTACATGGATTTCAGCAAAGCCTTTGACACTGCCTCCCACAGCATTCTCCTGGAAAAGCTGGCAGCCCATGGCTTGGACAGGAGCTCTCTTTGCTGGGTTAAGAAATGTCTGGATGACTGGTAAAAGGTGCTGCAGCCAGTTAGACAGTCACAAGTGGGGCTCCCCAAGGCTCGGGATTGCAGCCAGTCCTGTTTAATATCTCTATTGATGATCTGGATGAGGGGATTGAGTGCATCCTCAGTAAGACCACAGATGACACCAAGTTGGGGGGTAGTCCAGATCTGCTGGAAAGTAGAAAGGCTCTGCAGAGGCATCTGGACAGGCTGGATCATTGGTGTGAGGCCAGTTGTATAAGGTGAAAAAAGGCCAGGTGCTGAGTCCTGCTCTTGGGTCACAAAAACCCCACAAAGTGCTATAGGCTTGAGAAAAATCTTGGCTAAAAGCTGCCTTACGGAAAAGGACCTGGGAGTGCTCATCAGAATGGCTGAGCATGAGCCAGTGTGTGCCCAGGTGGCCAAGAAGGCAAATGGCATCTTGGCCTGTATCAGCAACAGTGTGGCCAGCAGGACCAGGGCAGTGATTGTCAGTGGTTGTGTACTCAGCACTGGTGAGGCCACACCTTGAGTTCTGTGCTCTGTTCCAGACCCCTCACTACAAGGAAGACACTGAGGTGCTGGAGTGTGCCCAGAGAAGGGAACAAAGCTGGAGAAGGATCTGGAGATTTAGTCCTGTGAAGAGAGGCTGAGGGAGCTGGGGTGTTTAGCTTGAAGAAAAGGAGGCTAAAGGAAGACATTTGCACCCTTTAAAACTATTTGAAAGGAGATTGTAGCCTGGTGAGATTCAATCTCTTCTTCTAGTCAACTAGCTACTGCACAAGAGGTCATAGCCTCAAGCTGCACCAGGGGAAGTTCAGGTTGGACACCAGGAAGAATTTTTTCACCGAAAGGGGTGTTAAGCATTGGAATGGACTGCCCAGGGAAGTGGCGGTGTCACCATCCCCAAAAGTGTTCAAGAAACTACTGGATGTGGTACTTAGTGCATTGGTCTAGTTGATACAGTGGTGTTTAGTCAAAGGTTGGACTCAAAGATCTTGAAAATCTTTTCCAGCTTTAATGATTCTATCATTCCATGATTCTGACTGGGGGGGCTGCTGCCAAGGGTTGGGGATACGTTCTTCATGCAAGGAAAGAGCAGCATGGGGTCCCATAGGATTTACTATGAGATGTTTGGGAAAGAATCAGAGGTTGAGTTGATTTGGGGAGGACCAGGACCAGGAAAATGAGGAGAGAGGGGGCAAAAAGGGTTGGTGACAGGTAAGTAGTTGGCCAGTGGGTGTGCTTGTCAGCCATGCCCTGCTCCTAGGCAGTGCAGCCTGTCCCAGCTGCTCACCAGAGTCCTTCTTTGCTTTGTCACACTGACAGCTCTGTGTTGATGTGTGTGTGTGTATGTATGCTGCATATGTGCACTGTGTGCACATATGCAGAGGCTAAATGCAGCACCTGGAGTCAGAGGGTGAACAGGGACCTACATCTGTGGTGCAGTAGCCATAGTGGGAGTGGGTGCACAAGCACCAGCGAGGATCATGCTGGATGACAATCTTGGCTGGCAAAGTGGAAAGGAGTGAGTGGGTGTGGGGTCCTCTGAGGGCAAGGGCACAAGGGGTTTGGCTGTGGGGACAGAGGAGTCCCAGCCAGCTCTGTGTGCACGTGTGTGAGCACAACACACAGCAGCTGGTGATGCTGAAACCTCAGGGGCTCTTTGTCCTGATGTTAGCAGCTGGGGAGACTGGGATCAAGGGGCAGTGGCTGGACAGACTCAGCATCTAAGAGAGCTGCCAGAGGGACACACCTCATCCACAAATGTGTATATTTTGTCACTTACTGACCCCTATCCTACCCCATTGGCTGGTATGTGGTGTGTACACTCTATGTGCTTCTGCCTTCTGGGAATACATCTCCAGCCTCAATGCTGGTTGGACACAGGGACAGCAGCCTTGCCTCCCCCAGGCTTTTGGATCTGGCAGGATATACTGTCCTGCAACATGAATACAAGTTTTTAAAAAGTGATGAAATAATTATATTTTTTTAAACTGGTTAATGACTTACCTATCCATACAGAAACAAAAGTTTATTTATAACTTTAATATTTATTGAGCCTATTAGGGGATTTGGATTCTGATCCTGGACTGATTTTTTTTCTCATAAAAGTGTTCTAGTTTGTTGGGAATTTTGCCTGAAACAATGCTGGTTGAGCACTATGGTCTTGACCCACTGATGATCTCAATGCAAAATTAAGGAGGCCTGCCAGCCTCAGGTGGTCTGTGCAGATGCAACATGCTTGTCTCCATGAAATGGCAAATATTCAGAGTTTGGCTCACCATTTAAATTTTAATTATATACTGACTTTTGGAAGCAAATATATCTTATAGTCCTGTTTATTAGCAGGATTTGATATGCAGGAAACACATGCATATTTTATTTGAACATAGTCAGAGTTTGTGCTGCCATTTCCACTGGAAGAATATTTCAAAAGCACATTCTTCTGAAAATTTGCAATTGTCTTTAATTTCCTGTTAGAAGCCACTCCTGGCTGATGTCTCTTTCTTTTGTGATTATAACTCTTAAAGCTCTGATGGCTTTCTCTTATTTTCCTAGGATTTATCTCCCTATGCTCTTCTAGAGAGCAAGCATTTCCTTTCATCCCACTAGTTTAAAATTGTCAACCATTTAAAAATTATGTTCACACAAAATATTTGGCCTGTGCCTGGGACTCCTAAATTTTTACAACATTCAAAATAAGACACAGCCAGACAGCAGACTTTCAGTTTGAAAATAATGGCTAACAACGGGAAAACAGTAAGGAACAGCTTTCCAAGCTGTCTCTCAACTGTGACCAACTGAGCTCTCCATTTTAATACAGCTAAACCTAGCCAGACTGAACCTTTTATTATATTGCTGAACATAGGAAGCAAATAATGCCTGCCTAGCAACTTCCTCGGCTCCCTTTTCACTGATCCTTGAATACTATTGATTTTTTTTCAAGGATGCAATGTGGTAATGCAGATGTGACCTTTCTGTCTTACAGAGCAGCAACAGGTAACACTCTTCACAGAATACTCTACTCCATCAGGTTTTAAAAAGACTAGAGGAATAATTGAGTCTCTGCAAGGTTGCATGTAACAATAAAAAGAGCACAACTAGCATTTTCAGAAAAAATGCTTTTGGTATTAATAACAGTTGCTAAATAACTATTATTATTATGGTGGTGAGAATGTAATTGCTTCTGTTTATTCCACATATTATTCAGGTAAGTAAAGATTATTTACTTTCCCTAGGGAAAAAAGAACATATTCACTAAAGACTGTGGAAAAAGTGGAGGATCTTGAGGATTTGTTATGAGCAGTAATAGAGACCATTTTAGCCTGTTTTAAGGAACGCATGATGAAACTATTGCATTCCATGAAATGGCTAATCCCTTTGCAGTCAGGGGGATTAGTCACGAGTTAATCAAATCATTAACCCAAATAAACTGGTGTCATAATCTGGATTCCAGAATGAAACCCTTAACCCAAATAAACTGGTATCATAATGCGGATTCCAGAATGATATCCTCAAAGAAACTAAGTATCAGGAGAGGGATGTCCGGCAACTTCAGTGGAAGATCAGTGGCCCATGGGGAGACATCTCATTTGCCTCTTAGCTACAGAACAAAAGATGGCATGGCAAGAAGTCCACTTTAGTAATATAAATATATACTTGTGAAAGGGCAAAGATTTTCATAAATGTTTACTTGTGTGCATATGCAGGTAATAGATTTACAATACTGATGACCAAGAAGGATCAGCCCAAAACTGAATAGTTTGAAATATCCCATGTTTTTTAAAGAACTGAAATTTTTTAAGAATCTAAATAAAGTGACTTCCCAAATATCTTTAGTGGAGGTTTTCAATAAATTCTAGTATGTATTTGAACCCAAGTTACATTTGAAACTACTATTCTAAATGTTTTCTACTGCATTTATTCTATTGGTATTCAGAAACAGGTGGTGATGTGAGATAAGCAATAGAATACTGTCCCATACACTACCTGAATGCCTGCAAAAACCCTACTGGGAAGATTTAGTCTCTCTGCACATACAACTGCTGTTTACACTTTTTATGCATTCAGAAATTCTTTGTTGATTTTTATTCCAGTAAGGAATGATCTCTTATTGTTCCCTACACATGCAAGAAAATGAGAAGACACATTTATTGGAAGTATTTATGGGAGCAGGGGATTGTATCAGGCACCAACAATATTACAGCAGAGTTTCACTAAGAACCTTATTTTGTGTGAATGTCACTAAAAAGTCACATTTACTTCCTATTTTTTCCTTACTTCCCATCAGTTTCTTTCTGTGGACAAATTACCTATGTAAGTACTGCATTCCCCTGCTAAAGACTGTAAGACACCACTAGCATTTGGAATTGAATTCTGCCTACTATTCTTCTCTATTTGATGCATACTTGCATATCCTGGATTTCTGACATTCAGTGACAAAATTCCCTATAAGATTTAAAATGTGAAATAAATAAGTCTATGACAGCAGAAATTCTTACCATTCCTATGCCAGTGTTAAGGTTTGGCTAGTGATTTCCTCTTCTGTGCATTGCAGAAGTTTTGAAGGTGCATCTTAAATGAGCATAATACAAAAAAAATCTGGTGCTATGCCCCACCTGGTCCCTCAAACTCCACTTTGCCACCAGATCCTTTTTGGGAACTGAATGTGTCTTCTTCAAATCTATAATGTCAGGAGGTAAGCGATGTGTCAAGCAGTCATTTCCTATGTATTAGCTTGGGAGAACAGACCAGGACTTTCAGAACAAGAGGCAGCAATTCAGCCCTTAACTATCTTTTTCTGTAGGCAAGTAATTCAGAAAGCCTGATTACTGTCTCTGCTCATTCATCAGGAGATGAGGTTTGTCAAAAGCTGTTTCAAAAGCTGTTCAGATGTCATATCTTAGTCCACTTTATATGGCATCTGTCACACACACACTTTTGCACCAGCAGCTGAACTGGAGTTACCTCAGAGCTCCCAGGTACAGCTGAGCAGCACTGGTGCAGGATCACCAAGGGACTGGACAATCTATCTCAAATCAGGCTCGCCTCTGTGACTCTTGTTGGTGTATCAGTGTAAAGGCATAATGAAGGCACATGCTGAGAAAATTTGAAGTTTCTATTCAGTACTGGTGATGTTTAAAAACATGATCTAAATTCCTTTTGAAGCACAAATTAAAAATTATACAGAAATTATTTCCTGAGTAATGAAACCTACTGATAATGAGCAGTGGAAACACAGATTATCTGCATTAACTAACCTATCTAGAAAAAAAAAGAGTCACATTCAAATAATTTTAACCTTCATATTGTTGTCCTTCACTGCAATACTGCATATCCCTGCAGGGTGTGGTGTTTTGTTACACATCCTAATCTGCTCCTACCCCAATGCATTACAAGAAATATTTTCAGTTATTACTCTTTGCAAGCTCAGAACAGGTTTTTCATAGAGGAAATTACTTCAGCAGAGCACTTTGGCATTTGTTAGTCAGTCTTCCACTGAGAATGCAAGGATTTTACTTAATTAATAATGTGGAATGCAGATGTTGCCACTCTTCTTTCCATATGCGGAACACGGAATACAGATGTTTTTTAACATGAAAACATGTTTTTGTAAGGAGACCAAATCAGTTATTCCCATCAGAAAATACACTTTGTAAACCTGCTATATGTTACCCCATTGTTTTAAACTAATGATAATACGAACATAATTTTTAATACTAACAAAATATACTAAAATATGCTGTTTAGAATGAACTTGCAACACTTTTTATAGGAGAAACTATGTTTCATAGATACATGATTAGAAAGAAGCATTTAATATAATACAGTGACTCTGCAAATCATGACTTTTCAGGAAAATTTTCTAACCCCATCTCATTTTACAGACTGGAGATTGGTAAATTTTCAGTATTTGAACTGTCATTTGCTGCTGGGCTCAACTCCTGCAGATTGAGTATCCTCCTGAGTACTCATTAAAATAAATAACAGCCTAAACCAATAAAATTGATGTTCTTTAGCTTTTCAGTTTCAGTCTTCTGCTCAACCTTCAGCTAATCATGAGGAGATGTTTATCACTGAGGAGGGAAGAGTGGTTCCATAGCAGACTTTAGCCTCTCCTCCCTTTAATGTGACCCCAGGAGAGAGATGAAAGCATTCAACTACTTCTGCTTCTTAGGAGGAAACTTGCTATTTTGCTCTCACAGCCTTCTTGCAATGTTTCCCTGGAGTGACTGACACTGTGCATTGCAAAGGTCTGTCTCCTGGAGCTGGCAAAGCCTGCTCTGAGCCTTTGGATGGTCCTGGCATTGATACTTCTTGTCGCCTCCAGTCACTGCCACCCATGGATCAAGTAGCTCACCATCAGAGCTGACTGCCTCAGTCCCAGCTGAGTGCAGAACAACATCCTGGGCTCCATGCTGCTACACCAGAGCTCAGCAAATAGCTTATTTCCAATCAAACAAAAAACCCACAGCCTGGCCCATTGAATTAAAATGTAGAAGTCTAATGTAGTACACGGGAGTAAGATTGTACACATTTAACTACGTACGTATCTTGGAATTTTTAGTACACTAATCCCCTTGGAATTTTTAATACACTAATGCTTGCAATAGAAGGTGCAGAAATACAAGTTACAATCTTTACCATGGGTGGGGTTTTGCATAAGGAAACTTCATACAGCAACATAATACTGCAGTCTACCTGTTTAGCACAGTCTTACTAGATTATAAGTAATGTATCTGCTATGATATGTTGTTTCTGGTGATTTTAATAATTTTAGTAAAACTGCTCATTTAAATCATACTTATTATCCCAAACACATCTATTAAACACTAATAAAACTGTGCATGCACAGGGTATAGGTGTTACAAGTAATGGCACCTTGAGCTTTAAGGCAGCAGGCACCAAGAGCATTAAATCTGTATTTACTGTGCTTTCCATGATAATATTTCCCCATCTTTGCCCAAATTTAAATTGTCTTTCTCCTGTAAGAATTTTTTCATAGCCTTGAAGTTGCTAGTAGACAACATGGAAATCAATATATGCCTTGGATAAAAGAATTTTTACTAGGAACATCCAGCAGGGTTATTAAACATGACAAACCCCCAAGATTTCCAGTGCCTGAGTACAAATACAAGAAAACTAAAAAATGCCACCGTGCATATACACACACAAGAAAAAAATAGATAATGGCTGAAAGGACTCTGAGTTTGTGGGTTTTAAGCTATCCAGAGAGCTAAAGTGGAAACACTTAGGCCACAAGTTGGTTAAACACACTGCTGAACAGTTAGCTTATCCCCACCAGCAAAGATTCCTACTTTATGAAGTCTCCCCTGTCTGCAATGCCTCGATTCAAGTCCCTTTGAAATTAACATGCCCAATGAAATCTTTAAATTCTGGATCAAAATCTGAAGCTCAGAATGTCTGATGTGTTTTATGGGGACACAAATAGCACAAGCAGTGCACAAACAGGTAGAGAACTCAACTGTGCTCAGCTCTGGGGCCCCTAGCATAAGAATGGTGCAGACCTGCTAGAGCAAGTCTAGAGAGGAGCACCTCTCCTAGGCTGGGAGAGTTGGAGTTGTTCAGCCTGGAGAAGACCCCAGAGAGACCTCATTGCACCCTCCAGTACCTAAAGGGGACTTACAAGAAAGCTGGAGAAGGACTTCTACAAGGGCACGATAGGACAAGAGGGAATGGCTTTAAACTGAAAGAGGGCAAGTTTAGAGTAGGTATTAGGAAGAAATTCTTTACTGTGAGATGGTGAGGCACTGTCATGTGTTGTCCAGAGAAGTTGTGGATGTCTGACCATCCCCAAAAGTGTTCAGCCAGGCTGAATGGAGCTCTGAGCAACCTCATCCAGTGGAAGGAGTCTCTGTCCATAGCAGGCAGGTTGGAAGTCGATGATCTTTAAGGTCCTTTCCACCCCAGACCATTCTAAGATTCTAGAATATCTGAACTTCAAAATAATATCAGCATTACATTTAATTTTAATAAGCCTCTAGGAACTATGGAAACAATGTCATAGTCAAACATCTGCTTTTCTAGATGCCCGAGCAATATTTTAAAATTCACCTTTTAGAGTTCAGCTGAACTAAGGCTGGCTCTACTGCATATTGGCTCAACGTAACAATGCTGCCTTCTCCCAGTGGTGAATGGCACCAACTTAGTTTTAACTCACTTTATTTCAGGTGTACAGAGATCTTTTAGCTGTAAAAAATGATGTCCTACACGGGTAAAAACCATTCCAGTTATGATAAGCTATCTGTTTTCAAAAATTTTCATTTGTCCAAGTCTCAATTGTACATATTCCTGCTCTTCAAGACGTAGTGCAGGTAATACCTGCCTTGGGAATAGCAGTGCCAAGTATGTGGTGATCTTCAGTCTTTCTCCAACACCTTCTACATTTTTATTTGATAACAGAATGTTTGCCCTTCCAGCTGGCAATTTTTGTGATACTCAGAGCAAAAAAAAAGCTTAGCAGAGTCTGCTTTTTGGACAGTTATAACAAAAAAAAGGTAAAATCAGTACAGGAAGGAAATAAAGGGCACAGCAAGATAAAGGCAATGACTGCTGTGACCTACTCAGTTTTTGAAAATTAAGGTATGTAACTCTATTAACAATGTTCCAACTTCCTATCCCCAAGCAAAAAAAAAAAAAAGAAAAAGAAAAAAAGCAAACCAGTAATAATTAGAAAACATTTTCTTTTCCATTTTGCCTTTGCACTTCACCATCTATTCTCTATTAACTGCTCTCTTCATTTGTTTGCTCAATCTTCTCTCTTGAGCAGATAAAAGGGTTTCATTAAAGTAAAGCCTAATGCTGTCAGTGGCAGGAGAGCTGCCAACCCTGGCGGTTTTAGTAACTCTATTAAGCTGACCTAAGCATGCTAATACTTAATAAATTCCCTCCATTCACAGCAGTCCTTTGCAAATACTCTTTTATCTCATATGGAAAACTTAGCTCTGCAATTCAAATCAGTAATAAAAGACCGGACCCCACATTTCAGCTTATATTTATGTGTATGCACAGTCTTGTCTAAGAGGAGCAGCATATATCATCCGTTGCAATCTCTGCTGTACCAGAAGTACTACTTGAGATTACAGAAAGGACTAACAACAGCTTGATGAAAGTATTCCAATTATTAAGATGAAACCAGCACTGGACAATCAAAACAGAACTTTTTTTCATGGATTTCCTGCCATAGTCCATTTGCAGAGCAGATTTTTCTAAACCTATTTGAAGGACATCTGCTATACCTGTTTAGTGCATTTATCTCTAATTTATCCAGCAAGCAAAAAAAAACCCCAAACCCCAGATTCTAGAAATCACTGCCATCTTCTGCCATTACCATAGCACTTACAGGGGTAGAAAAATACTCTGAAGAACAAGTGGACTACAAAGCACTATTAGTCAGCATCACCCCTTATCAAAGTAAAAGCCTTTATCATCCTTAACACCACTTGCCAGTCTTCAGAGCTCCACAGCTCCATTAATTACTTAATTTTTAATTGAAACTAAGCTTTTAAAGCAACAGAATATCCAGCCTTCATCTCTTACAGAAGAGAAAAACAGTCTGTGGCAGTAGAAAATGACTGATCTGAATTCTTCTCTCCAAAAAGCTTAATGTAATTGTTTAGATAAAATAATAAATATGGGAGCAGGGTGTGGGATGGAGAGAAGGTACCACCCTATGTCTAACAGGAAACATACTCAATAAGCAGCACAATTTCTTTAAGTGAACAGTTGCCTGAGAGCTACTGACAGGCAAGTGCAAAGATGATGGTGGAACAGTCTCACTGCATTATTTCTTCAGACATAACAGAAAACATTGTCTTACAACATCCAATATTTTATTCATTCTCTGTTTTCAAGTTTTGTAAAGGTTACTGGAAATCCTACTTGCTTTAGTTCATACAAAATTATCATGCATGTGGAAAAAGGACCATGGTTCTGAGAATAAACAGGATCACAAACCTAAACTGTCCTAATAAGAAAAAAATATTCATTTTTGTAAGAATTTAGCAGATTAAAACTAACCACACACATATCTTACTATACTTAATGTAGCATTTATACAGTGAGGTAAACAATGTATTAGTGATGTATCAGCAACCTTGCACAGAACTCCTACATGGGAAAATAAACCACCCTTCTCCATCAAGAAGTGTCTTTCTGATTCCCCAAGAAAAGAGAAATTATGCTGGCCACCTGGTCAGGTGACAATTGTATTGCTTAGCCATAGCTGTGGTAAAGTCTTCAAATAAAGAAAAAAAAGCTTGGCAGAAGGCTTCTTCACAACCAGCTGAATATACCCTTAAGCAATCCTCCTCCTTGTTATTTCATTAATTTATTTCCTATCCTTGCAGGACAAAACAGTACTTACTCGAGATAATGCAATAGCCCACAGACCTCTTCTCAAACAGCTAATTTCTGCTGTTCTACTGCATGGGAACACCCACTTGTTCTGACAGAACAGAAAATACAGATGAGTGAGAGCAATGAAGAAGCAAAGGAAATTATGTCCTGTGAATAAGCTTATGTTACATAAGAGAAATATGGCAACTTTTTTTTTTTCTATTATTTTTAAATAAACACTCTTACAATCTCATCTGAATGACCCATGTGATGCTGAATAATGCACCCATCTAACAAAAAACAAATTTATTTTGCCCCTAAATTCACATCTAAGAGCTCAGTTTTATAAGATAACACTGGGTATTTCTGAATTCTTATTAGTTAAGCTTATGAGGAAAAAACCCACAAATTAAGGACCTTGACAAAAATCTAGTGTGCCACAGAAGGCTGTGCCAATGAAAGGAAAAAAACCCAGTAGAATCATCACGGAGAATATCAATGTATTTTGTAGCTTCTTCCCTAGTTCCTTCTTGCTACCCAATGACTCCCTTTGTGGCAAAAGAGCTGTCTTTCAGCTTACTTTTTATGAAAGTGGTAAAATTTTAGTAACCAATGTCACTGCCTCTTAAAAACCCATGCATTTGTTACTGAGGCAATTGATATTGTTCCAAAAATAACCACATAAGAAAATGTTACAGTTTTTCCTTCAACTACCGCCTCTTGGTACCATCAACACATAAAGGCAAGAAGGCAATAAACCCATTATTTCACAAGAAATTTATAGTATCTCTGTGTGCAGCTGTTGATTTATGTAAGTGAACTTTATATTGCTAAGAAACACGATTAATATACCAGAAAAGAAGCTTAAAAGTAGGTCAGTGATATAGGACAATGGTTCTTAACACAACTTGCATCCCAGCCTCCAGCTTGAAGCATAATGTTCACTCCTCATATTTTGGAGTGTTAAATAGCACTGTAACTAGATGCAGAAGACAAGAATCATTCAACATTATCCACCCTTGATCTTTACATAAAATTCCCATGACATCCATAGAACTTCCACAGCTGTACAAACTAGAATAAGGTCCACGGCAAACACAGCTTCCAGGATTTGCTCTACAATAAATATCATGAGCGAAAGAGAGACAGCAAATGTTAACTCTTTATTTGTTTTGAACATATAAAGGTTATATGAAACAATTGAAACAATTTTTATTTATGAAACAATTCTTTTAGAGCCATCTTGTGGGGAAAATGAGGAATTTAAACCAATACATATACTTTAATAGCATTTCTACCAAAAACATCAGTGTTTAGTATGACATCTTCTAGTACTCTTTTAAAAAAATAAATGTCTCAGGCACACTGTAAACTTTATACAACATTGTTTAATCCCCTAGAACATGAAGGAAGTGCCTTTGTGAACAATCACATGTTAAAAGATTAGCTCTAGATAGAAAAAATATATATCATTATGTTAAAGATGCTATTTTCCTGAAGAATGGTTTTGGGCCAGATTCTATTCAAACTCCACCCAAATATAGCCCACCAAAAAATGCACAAAAACCCAGAGAAGCTGAGTCTTCTTTCAGAACCCTCTTGAGTAAATTGGACAGAATTATTCAATCTAATTAAACTGGGGGTAAAACAAAGCAAAGCAAATCTAAACATATTAGTATATTTCGAACTCGAAAAGTTTTCATTCTTAAGCATCCTTAGCATTTCCAATTTAAAGCTTTGGTAATATTTGCAAGTTTTGAAGGAGTTTACACCAGTTGTTTATAGAGAACTCATTACATGACAGTCTTCAGTTTGTATACACTTAAGTGAAGTACAGCCTTGGACAGTCAATTTCAGTATAATAAAAAGTCACGATGCAGACTTCAGCTACCTAGGGCAATCAAACATCAGCTCTGCCTGATTTATGTGTCTTGTCTATGAAGCAAAGTGCTTAAATTTTATCCTAGAGAACAAAAGCGCACATGTAGTCCATATATCTTACTCAGTCTTAATTTATGCCCTACTAAAATACCTAATTTACATAGAACATTAAAGAGCATCACATCACATTTATCCAATACGTAATTATCTTCTATTAATACAAAAGTAAAACAGGACATCACAGAACACTTGCAAAGCACACAATCAAGAGGTGTCACAGAAATACGCAGTTTTTTGAGCCATTACAATCAGTGTATAGTATGGACTAGCAGGCACCTCTGTTAATTTATTTTTTTTTAAATAAAGAAAGAAATTTGACAACAAAAGGGTCCTATGGTACCCAAAACCTCTGACAGCTGTAACTAAAGAGAACACACCGGCACCCAGACATATAACCTGACAATTTTGCTAAGGCAAGCACGAGTATGTCAATTTTAAGTTTTACACTCCTACCAAACTTTGAGCGAAAGAAGGTGTACATGTGCGCTTATAGCTTTCCTTCCCCTTTAAGGAGGACAGCGAGATCTGCTTCCTCCATGCCTACTTTAAACTTTGGAAAGGAGCCCTGACTCAGGGGCACTTGCCTTAATGAGATTTTGGATTTCTTTGAATTTTGGATGTTCTTTATCAGCTACCAGCTGCAGCAATATTGCTTCGCTAGTAGTAACTATAATTCCAGTACGTGCAAGACGCTGCAAAAGAAAAGAGCAGAGAGGAAATAATGTAAGATATTTGCAAACATGAATGAGTGTATTCTGTAAAAAAAGACATAGCATTTTTTAAAACGTCTCCTATTAACAAAAGTACTGCCAATTCCATTCCAGCATTTCTTAGTGGTATCATTTGTAAAGCTAGGATGAAAATTGACTGGGTTTAGACTTTCCTATGGCAAAAGGCTGCCCTGGATTACAAATAAGGCTTTCTCCTTGAATGGGATTCTTTCCCTGCATCAGATTTAATAGGCAGCAGCCCTGCACATCTTAAAAATAACCCTTTCCCCTTTTATGACCCAGTGGATAGCCTTCTTCACTCTCATGCAGATTTGAAAGGCCTGGGGAAAAACAAAATAGTGATGTCCAATCTAAAAGCAAGAGCCAGAAATTAGAAAAATATATTTTTTGGTCCTTGTTATGTACCACTACTTCAGCTGTTGGACTACAGAGCACACTAGTAGCAATAATCTGCAGAGACAGAAGGAAAATCTCTTCTACAGACATCATAAATCATACTGGCACAACAGCAGCTCTTTTTAAATGATGTTTCATTACAGGCAGTAATTCCAGAGTTAGTTCTCACAGACAACAGGATAAAATGCATAGGTGCAGAGAAAGCAAAACCAAAAGAGGTCTACTAGATCTTTAAATATGCAACTCAGCAGGGCTTGGGCTTCACATAGGCCAAGGCACAGGACTTATTTTAAGTTACTGGACTTTTAAAACTGTGGTTGTTGCTTACATAGCAAAGTTACCTTCAGCAAAACCTGACCAAACCTTGCCCCCCATCATCTTCCCAGACATCATACAGATGTTTTGGAAGTAAAACTCTTCAAGGAGTCAGCTTTCCCTACGTCATCCTCTACTCAGCTGCATGCTCCACCAAATCTAATGGGATCCTGAATGAGCCAAGGGAGGGCAAGTGGCATAGAAAAGAGATATGCACATACAGGTTTCAACTGTAACCACTAAAGCAAAGAGAAGCTCCAGACTTTCTAGCTGTTCGATTATAAAGCAACTGATGGAGTAAAGTTATTAATTTTAAGGAACCAACCAGTAAAGTATATGTAAGTACAGCCTACATAAAAACAAACTAACAAAGCTGGATTTACTGAAGTCAATGCTTCCTGCCTGCCATAATAGCAACACGCCTTGCAATATTCTTAAGATGAAACAAAGCAGCTACCTTCCTCAGCTCTCCTAGTCCATACAACCATATTTGTTAAACCTCACACACATACAAAGAAGAAAAACAGGAAGATTAAAATGGAGCATCATGGCAATATTTTCAACACAAGCTTCTCCAAGAATATAGAGGTTTTGGTTTTCACTAGTATGGATGAGAAAAAAACCCCAGACTCTTAAAAAAATCACTGCCATTCGTGAAATGCTGATTGAAAAGAGAGAACATCTTCTCTTTAAAAGCAAAACATACCCCAGCATGTCAAAGAGGCTGGCATTGGCTTATATCTTTCCTAGGACTAAAAATAATTTTTACAGATTTCTGATTAGCAGAAATTAAGAGATGCACTTGCTAAGTATATTGGATGATTTCCAAGGAAATTACAAGTTTTTTTAGAATGCTGTCTGAGAAGAAGGAAAGTATCAACCGTATATTGCATCCACACCGCAGAAACAAGTAGAAAAGATGAAGAACAGAAAAGAAATCTAGCAGCAGCAGACTGAACTGTCCCAATCTGAGACCAAGCACTGGCATAAGACATCTTCGCCAGACAGGGCAGAGATTCAGAACAGTCATAATCTTGAACTGTTGGGCTGAGGTTTTTCATCAATGAAAATCTTGAGATTTTCTTTGGTTTCCAGGGATTTTTTAAACTACAAGTTGTTGTCTGCTGTCATTTTTAAGCACACAACCGAAGTGGAGACAACCTGTTATCCAGGCAGACACGAAAGCTTTCAATATCCATAAAGTCAAATTGTACCCTCTCAGATATTTGCATATTCATCACCAGCACAATCAAAACACATGCTGTATGATGGGAAATGTGGAGAACTGAAGGGAAAGTGGGACCAGATGAGAGTTATTTGAGGTTGCTGCGGAAGCTATTTGTTATCACTGCAACATCACTTTTTATTATTCTTGAAAGGTCACTGTGAATAGAGAAGGGCTGTGTTACTGTGAAAAGGCAAATATTACACTCATCTTCCCAGAAAGGTAAGGAAAAGGGTCCAGGAACCCCGATCAATAAAACTCATCTCAGCTCACCAGTTTGCACAGGTTAGCACAAGAGACAATGTTAGACTCACTCATTAAAAGAATGTGACTAGGGAACTGTGAACTCTATGGTGAAACCAAAGCAAGATTACCCAACACTTTGGTATGCTGCCCACTTCCCTAAGAAATGTAATGCCACAGTCAATCAGGGTTAAGGACATGTCCCTTTCTCCTCCTCCCAAGTATGCCCATGTCTTGCTTGCTCTAGCCCCCATCCCTCAGTAGCATTTTTCAGCGAGGCTCTGTAACACAAAAAGAGGACAATGTTGGTATGTGCTGCCATGTGCAGCAGAGAAGGTGTTACTGCTGGCTCAACACTGCAGGGCAGCAAGAGTTTGCTGAATCTTATTATGACTGACAACATAAGGCACCCCAGCAAAACATTTTCTTTTGCTTACAGAGAAAGCATTGCAAAGGCATACTAAAAAGTTACCAAAGCCAGAAAAATTTACAGCTTTTGTAAGCAATCACACTTTTAAGATCAATACCTTTTTAGCTAGAAAGCAAAGCAAAGCTAGCTAGTCACTGTTTCAACCTCTATTACACTGGCTCAGCTTCTGTGCTTACAGATACAGTGTAAGTGGTAAATGTACAAAAATATACTCAATAAGGCAGACAGATTTCAGGTTTTCTATATTTGTTTTGTCTCCTACTGCTGCTGCACCACATTGATTTGGGAAGTCCATGACTTCAGTCGCTCCTGTACTCTGTGTGTGTCCTCATGCTCTATCTGACAGTTGACATTAGGTTTCCACTTAATCAAAGTCATGGGTTTCATCAATCACTATAGGCTGGGGATTTCTCTTTAGCCTTTAAGAAATTAAGTCCTCTCAAAATCTATCAAAAACTATAACATGCTGTGGTTATTATTAGTTTCTATTTCCAAATAATTGTTAGGGCCTGAAGCAAAAATTGCAATACTTAATGTATATATCAGGTTTTGACTTCCAATAGTGATGCCTGTAGGCAAGTTAAGAGTACACCATCAAAAAATCATTTGCATGAATTTGTTACCACATAGTTGCATGTGCTTTTAAATCCTCTTGTTACTTTTATCTCCACTTTCTCAACATTTCGTTTGACTAAGCTCTTAAAAGCAGGGGGGAGGGGAATCTTTACTATAATCAGGGTCTTGCGATTAAGCTTTAATTTGCACTGATGAGGTAAAGCAGAAGGAGGGACAGACATAGACGAAGGAGCTTTGAACAGGATCACTTACTATATTTCATTGCATTTCAAGACTTTCAACACCTGAATAAATAAATTCAACACCTGTTCTTTGGCTATAAAGCCAAAAGCTTTATAGCACTTTTATTCTGCTGTAGAGACAACACTGCATAAAGGGATCTGCTGAAATGCTAATATTTATACAGAGTAACCGGTATCGTATGAAACAATCACTTCTAAATTCCAAACATCCCAAACTGGGTTACGCATATTAAATCATACGGAGACAAAAAAAGGCAGTAATTCTTCTCCATCTTCAATGCTATTTTAGGAATCACAGCACTCACCTCTTCTAAAATCTACATTTATTCACTGCTTTTTCCTTAGAAATTCCTTGCTAGCTTACAATAAGCAGGGAACTTAGCATACAAACCCAAGGTGGTGAAAGCCTTGACTAAGAAACTTACCTCAAGAGCAAACATTCTGTCCATCATACTTCTTGATGAGGTGGCATCAGCTACAATATGAACTTCCAGACCTCTGCCAATTAATTCCAATGCTGTTTGCTGGATGCAGACATGAGTCTACAGGGGAGAAATCAAAGGCAAAAAAGTCACCAACAAACCATTATTATAAAATGAAAGTAACATTCACAAATTAGAGTACATAATTAATTAGAGTTCAAATACGCATTTTTCTACCCCTGGCATTACTAGGGAACTCAATATGCATTTTAAATGCCAGCTAAGATTGAGACAAGTGCCTGTAGTTTGTAAGTATCTCATTTCAAATTTTATTATAAGATAATATTAAAGACAACACAAAAATAATTTATTCTGTTGAGGATATCTGAGCTCTAAGTAATGTAAATTGAGTTGGTTTTTTTAATTACAGAAAGTGATGCCCTCTTTGGGGACCAACAGATGCTACCATAAACGAATGTAAGAATGGCAAGGCACCTACTTCTACTCCGAAGAGGACAATACTGCGGACTCCAGGGATCTCTGCTAATGCTGCTTCAACTTCTGGCAACACCATTGAAAATTTCGTCTTGGGAAGCACAAGTTTAGCTCCTGTTAAATCAATCTCTTGCACAGTGCTGCCAAGACCTTTGGGATACTGTTCAGTGACAATAACCGGAATTCCCAAGAGCCGTGCACCTTGGAGCTGCAAGGGGACAGAGAGGAAAATATTAAAAAAAAAAAAAAAAAAAAGGAAAAAAGAAATAAATTATTAAAGAACAATAATAACAAAGGCATTGTTATTACCTAAGATCAAGTAATTGTTAGACTGTATATAAAATAATAGTTTACAATGAGTGATCAAAACTCAGTACAAGCAAAAAAAAAACCAAACATACCAGACGCTGGCCCACGCTGATGATATCGCCAAAGTATTTGATGGCAGGCCGGAACCGTTCTTGCATGTCACAACAGAAAAAAACAGTGCTTGAGGGTGTCAGGTTGCCCAAAGTAGTAATCTGAAAAAAGAAATAAAGGTAATGTTTCCCATGGCAGTGGACACCTTTCAGAAACACAGCAGAATGACAGTCGGCCATCCCTCTGCTAGATAACGGATTTATGTTATTTTGAGTCAAAATAGGAGAAAATGCTTTCAAGCCCGATTTTTGTATGTTTCAAAATTCAAATGAGTAGCTGATACTGAACAGTATGGTACAGTCATCACTACGTAATCAAGATTTTTTTAGGTGGGAAGCACAAGTCAACATAAACACACACGGAAATTTCTGAACTCTGAAAGGCGCAGAGGAACAAACTGCCTAAAGTACAGCAAAGAAAAAAAAAGAAAAAGTAACAAAAGCAAAATTACATTCTTTAAATTCATTTTTAAATCCACAGTTTTTGGAAATGATACAGACTCAGGATAAATGGAAGTTAAAAAAATTTTCAGACTTCCACTTGCTTTCAAATATTGTATGTACACATATTTTCAATACTTCCATTGTGTAGTCAATTTGATTTGTCTGTGACATGTTTTAGCACAAGTCTGATGAATGTCAAAAGGCTAGAATGAAAGCAGAGAAGACTGTAAATATTAGAAACTGAACTGAATACATTTTAATGAAGAAAAAGTAATCTCTTAGAGTTTCCCTCACACAGGCTACCAGTTGGGGTAAAAGGGAGGAGATAAGAAAAATAAATCAAGTATTTCATTTTCTTACACTTAGAGTGCTTTTTATTTGTATAAATAAATTACTTTCACTACCTGTAGAACCAAAGCATAGGGCTTCAGATGGAAGCTACAGGGAAAGAAAATAGCTACATACTATCATTTAGTTGTAAGGCAACTCCAGAGAAATTACATCCGTTCAGGAGGTTTTCAACAGACATAAATCGAATTGAATAAAGAGCTTCTAGAAAGTACCCATTAATTATATACGCTTCATTTTCTGCAAACTGAGGTTGTAACATTTTAAACTGAAACAAAATTACAAAATCTGTAAAAGAATGTAATTCTGAAGAGTGCAGATATATTGGGTTTAGGTGACAAGGTTTTGGTAGCAAGGGGAGGCTGTAGGGGTGGCTTTGGTGAGAAGACGCCAGAAACAGCCTCCTGCCGAGAGAGTGCTAATGCCAGCTGAATCCAAGACAGATCTCCTGCATCAGTGATGCTGGTGACAACTCTATGCAAACATATTTAAGAAAGGGTAAAAAAACCCACTGTGCAACAGCAGCTGTGAGAGGGGAGTGAGAATATGTGGGAGAAACAGCCCTGCAGACACCAAGGTCAATGCAGAAGGAGGGGCAGGAGCTGCTCCAGGTGCTGGAGCAGAGATTCCCCTGCAACCCCTGGTGCAGCCCATGGTGAGGCAGCTGTGCCCCTACAGCTCATGGGGGTCCACCAGTGGAGCAGAGATCCATCTGCAGCCTGTGGAGGAGCCCACAGCAGAGCCTTGAAGAAGGCTGTGACTCTGGAGAGCCCATGCTGAAGCAGGCTGCAGGACCTCTGACACTGTGGAGAGGAGCCATGCTGGAGCATGTTTGTGAAGGACTGCAGCCTGTGGGAAGGACGCACATTTGGGACATTCATGACATACTATGTCCCACGGGATGGACCCCATGATGGAGCAAGGGAAGAGTGTGAGAAGGATGAGTGCAGAGGTGAAGTTTTATGAAATGACCACAAACCCCATCCCCATCCCTCTGTGCTGCTTGAAGGCAGGAGGTAGAGAAGTTGGAAGTAGAGCTAAACGTGGGAAGAAGGGAGAGATGGGGAAGACGTGTTTTTACATTTGCTCTTATTTCTGATTATTCTACTCTGTTATTGATCAGCACTATATTAAACTAATTTCCCCAAGTCTGTTTTGTCTATGATGGCAATTAGCAAGTGATCCCTCCCTGTCCTTATCTTGATGCACAAGTTTCTTGTCATATTTTCTCCCCTCTGTCCTACTGAGGACAAGTGATGGAGCAGCTTGGTGGGGTATCTGGTGGTCAGCCAAGGTCAACTCACCACAAAGGAATTGGGAATCCATAAATATTCATTCCGAAATTTTCACTGATTCACCACATCTCTCCTGAGTAAAATGCTGATAATCTCAATTCCCAAGGCTGAAAAACTACGATAATGGCCATGCTTAAACATATGCAATGGCCTGTTCAAGCTGCTGGGAAAATTATTTGTATGGAAACAATTGTAAATGCTAAATTGCCTCAACGCTCAGATTCATGACACCACTACTGCCAAAGCAGCAAACATTCACAAACACGGTTCCTCCAGTCCTTGTGAGCCAAAGAGCAACGCCAGTAATATGTGCAGTTACAGAGGCAAATGCAGTAACAACCAGAGTGCAGACAATGTAGCACTGGGTCCACTGATACCACAGAAGACAGAAGAGCATCACAACAGGCATTAGGGAAATCTTTTTCACCAGGAAGATACAGCTGCACTGGAAAAGGTCACCACAGTTGTGAGATCTCCATCCTTGGAGATTTGCAGCATTTAGCAATGCAGCAGCTGATTTGATCAAGGCAGGCTCTAGATATTTTTCCCAAATAACACTTCTGCAACTCTACACCAGATAATGAATGAGGCCTGGGACCAAGAAAGATTGAACATAAAATTAAATAACCACCTTGTTCTTGAATACCATCCATCTACATGCTTGAACAATGCAAAAAGCAGTTGGCGGGCAGTACTAATGTACAATTCAACACCACAGAGAGCACCTACTGTGACCCATTCCAACTAAAGCACTTACTACCATCACAGAAGTCAATCATGACATTTAACTTTCCTGCCATTCAACAATAAAAAAAGAATAATTGGAAAAGACAATATTTATAAGTGGGAATCCTACTCACAAAATGTGTCATTTTGTCTTGGCATTTTTAAGACAAGCGAAGACTACTATTTCATCCTATAAATCTTTCCATCACTTTAAAAGCTGCACCAGCGGAGGTTTAGGTTGGACATTAGGAAGGATTTCTTCACAGAAAGAGTGATTAGATATTAGAATAGGCTGTCCAGGGAGGTGGGGGAGTCACCATCACTGAAGGTGTTGAAGGAAAGGCTGGATGCAGCACTTGGCGCCATGATGTAGTTGACATGGCAGTGCTCAGTTGTAGGCTGGGCTCGATCTCAGAGGTCTTTTACAGTGTAATGGATTCTGTGATTCTGTAATTTTTTAAGATCTTTTTGAACTACCACAAACCATCATGGACTGTAGAATGATCTATGTGAAGTTAATCTACTACCTTGGTATACACCTTCCTCTGCCAACGCAGCAGATGGCACTACCATCCTTAGCAGAGGAACAAATGTGAATAGAGTAGGAAGGTCTTCAAGAAGCTGCATAGTCTGCCCCTACAGAAGGATCAAACAAACAAAAATATTCTTCACAGACAACTACACGGTCTGACCCATCAGCAACAGACCTCCTATAAAACCCATCCCACAGCTCTATTACCTTTATCTTTCGGTGTTTTCTCATCCACAGCTCCCTTGCTGCCTTTTAAGAGTTATTTCCAGTTACGTCCATGGTGAATTTGAAACACGAGAGTGTTACCATCCTTCACATGGATAACCATGTGAAAAGCCTATTATCAGACCTCAAGACTCAGACCTCGTCTCCCTTTAGGCCTTCCCCTCCCCTTTCTTATTCTAAAACATATCTAATGCTTTTAGTATTTCTTCCTACAACTCAAATTATTTTCATGGTCCTCCCTGGGGTAGTTTTCAAATTGCAGTCTGGAACGAGGCAGCAATACTACTATCACAGCAGTGTTTCTCTGCCCATACTACTTCACTGCACTAGCAGGGCCTCAAATATCAGCCAACTCACAGCCCTTTCAGGCCCTGTTTATTTTGTACTTCCCAGTACACTATTTTCTCTTTTCATAATTGATGATACTTAAGACTCTTGAGGTGCATTTTGAACTTAAAAATCATCCCTTAAATTCTCCCTCATCTTTTATTCGTGTAGCTGATCATTTCTACATTGCTACCTCCATTTTGAAGCGCATCTTATTGTACCCTGTTTCTCCAAATTGTCCTGAAATACCTGAATTCTGCTTCCTCAGATGCTTGCAGTTCCTTCCAGCCTGGAATTTTCTGCAGAAACAGTATTTGCCCTAAGTTTTGTCAAGGACAAAGACAATGGAATAATTAAAAACAGTGGATTTGGAAGCCACCTTACAGAGCACAACTCAATTTTATTCTGATTTGACAGTGAAGTGCAGAAGATAACTGACTGTCTTTCCAGCCGGGAAGTATCCTTACAGACTTCCACTGAATCTCATCTGTTTATGCCAAAAATCACAGGCAGCCATAGCAAAAGCACTATATCTGCTTTTCTCTGTTGTCAGGTTGGTTTCATATGATTTAATTTATGTATTCAGATTCATACCAGCAGCACTCTAAAATAAAGTTGTGTCAACTATATCTTTGCTAAAAAAAAGCTTTTACAAAATCTAACACAAATACTTCATATATTGATATTCATATTTATTTCTGATTAACTTGCAGTCTCACCACCAGAATCATGGCAGAACAAGAGGAAACTGGAAGAAATAGATGCTAATATCAAATAGTTAACACTTGCTGGTGTTACCTGGAAGAGCAGATGTAGAAAGTACAGAGTGCAATAAAAAGCAGTTTGAAATTAAGTTTCATAAATAGCAGCTAACACAGTCCCTAAATAAATAAATTCATGTAAGTATTTGCCATGTATAAAGGAAAGGTTTAGTTCACTAGTTCTTCAGTGTGCCACGTAAATCCCACTACTCCCTTGCTTTCAATGCCATCCTCCCCTTCGACAACGATGCTGTGTCAGGGTCATGTGACACTTCCACTTCCCATTTCCTGACAGTGAAAATGACCCAGACCTCCCCAGTGCAACATCCTAAAGAGCTGGGGTGAGGGCAAAACTACACCTAAACATCAAACCCTGGCCTGGCACATCAACACCTGTTTGAATTCACTGTGGAAAGAGGCAGGCTGGGCAAGGATTGTGAGCCACTGCAGCCACACAGTACCTGCCTGAATCCACCCTGAATATAACATTTACTCAGCCACAATAACATTAAACAACTTGAACTAAAAAGAAAAGTAAAAGAGAAAATCAAAACCCAAATGACCTGAGGTTCCCCTCAACAGTATATAAGCATTTCCATTTGTTGCACTTAATTTCTCTTAGTTAGGATTTTCTGTCCTCCAGCTGAAGGTTATCTACAGCACAACCAGAATAGGTACATCAAATGGCCACGTAACCTGATGCAGCTCTTTTACCCAGCTAAAGAAGTCATCTCTAGGACCTTGTCCAGACCAGGATTTAAAGGTATGCTGTCACGAGTTACATACAGCTTTAAATCCTACTCTAGAAAAGACCTAGGTGGGAAAGGAGAGGTGATTTTTCACATCTATTTCATCTTTGCTGATTATTATTAATCACACAAAATGTGATTGTGATGAAGTCCTATAATTACAGGTTCAGCTTTACAAAAATATTCACATATACTGGCTTTTTATCTGTACTTTCCCTATTCAAACTCCAGGAAATCATGATACATACAAAATTAAACTTCCTCACCGTATTTCTAATGAACAAGACCCTAGAAGCAAAGAAATAATCTCATTTGACATCACTAGTCACCTCATAAATCTCACACCAAGGTTACCCACTGAAAGGGCAGACAGGATGTTGCAGCCTTGGCATTTCAAGAATGGCATAAAAACAAAAAGAAGCCACCATCTTTTCCTCTCCTACATTTCTAAAAGGAAATCTGTAAGATTCAGTTGTGCTTTGCTGCCTATCTGTCAAAGGAAAACATATTGAATAAAACAGTTTAATGTATTTCAAGAGAAAAATAGGTTACAAGTGTTTCAATTTAGAAACATATTTCTCTTATGCTAAGCCAATGTGCAGCCTTTTACATGCAATTCAGCATTTAAAAAGAAGAGATTTAGTTTAAAAAACACATGAATTTCATATAATTAATGTAGTAGAAAAGTGTTCAGCAAAATTTAAAATTACTAAAATGCTTGCTGCAGAGTAAAGATACACAAAGAAGGAGTCTGGATTTGAGGAAAAAAATTCTCTCTCAATATTTTCAGCCCTTTGTTTTTTCCTTCTTTAAGGTTCCACATACTGCTTTTCAAAAACTTATTTATTTAGGACTGTGCTAATATATCAAAATTATATTACCCTAAAAACCCCAAATAACTCTCCTGCAATTTATGCTTTGGTTTTTCCTGGTCTTCAGAAAATGGACTTGGTTTCCTGAGTTACTGTTAGTTCTAGTTCCAAACTATCTGAGCAATATCAGATACGTGCCATTAAGAGTGAAAATCTGTGTATAAATTGTTATATTTTATTTACCTTATCATTCAGCAACAGTTGAATATCATTCTGCAAGCAGCTTTTCTCAAGAAAGAAGCGCCTGAGACATCAACCTGTCTCAAAAAGCCCATACTGAAATAGTTTATGCAATGATGTCAGCAATAATTTTACCCTTTTAGCTTCAGTATCTTAAGGTTTACCAGTTTGTAAACACAGAGTACAAGCACTGCTGAGGAGAAGTCACCTTGAAGTTATGACAGCAACCGTGAAAGAGCCTCTCTTGGTTATATATTTGAAAGCCGCCTGAACTCCTTTATTACACAGCTGTAATGTGCATATAGCTGTCTTTCCTTTGGATATCACCAAGGTCTTTTTCCTTACTTCCCTCCTCCAAAGGCAGCTACAACATTACAGCAAAACACAATAATTTTTGTAGCACTATATAACAGTATTTAGAGGAGATTAAAGTGGTCCTGCATTCTCTCACCCCAACTATAAATATTATTTTGTTAAAAGATTTCTAAAAGACTTAAAATTTATGAAAAGCAGATGACTCCTTTCAGCTAGTACTCAGTCACTCCAGTTGGGAAAGGCCTGAGAAAATGTCCCTCTTAACTACAAGTCTGTGGTTGAGGAGATTTGAGTTGAGGAGCGGCAGCCAGGCAGAACATCACAGTGTAGTGCACCCCACCAGCCTGCCTAACACTGCACGGCCATCAAAACCTTAAATGGCTGCTTCATGTCAGGACACCCAAAACAAACAAATGCAGATATATGAGGATGGTACAAAGGCATAAAACAACTGGGGAGCAAATGTCCCTGTAAAGATCAAGCCTTGAACTGAGTTCATGGAGTGGCTTTCCAAGGGCAGCATATGGCAATTTCTCCATGAGATTACTGCCCCCCTCAGCTGTAGGGACAGGAAATTGAAACAGCCCAGTCAAACACCATTTGATGCTGACATTTCGTGAGCTATTGTATCAAAAGACATCCTTCTATGACAGCCCTGCACAGGAATCAAAACAGAAGGATACCATTCCAGAGCTTATGGGCTCAAATATGCCCTAAAGGTTAAAATGCTACCTCCAACTAAATGCATACATATACTGCAAAAAACATGCACATAAAAACACTGAAATTATTGTCTGTGTCTGTGTAATATCTGTGAATTCTAATTTTAAATCAAAAATATATTTCTAAATATGCAAGTCTAATCACAGCAGCAAGCAAAAGTTGTCCCTCTTGAAACATACATCCAAAACAGTGATTCAACTGACTATGCCACACACAGAGTTAACAAATCAATGTTGTGTGTAACTGCAGATAAAACATCAGGGAGGGAGGGAGGAAGGGAGGAAAGGAGGGAGGGAGGGAAGGGGAAAAAAGGGCATATAATGTAAGTGGCAATGCCTGAATGAATACACAGAAAGTATAATATTCCCATCACTAAGTCCTAAAGGTCTTACAAAGCACAGCTGTGTCTGTATGACACCAAATGTTCCTCAAACAAGTGATCTCTGAGCACCTGTCTATGGCTTAAGGCAAGCTGACTGACATCATTGTGATGTCTCAGTTGAGATGTCTTCAGCTCATTCACAGCTGCTGAAACATAACAAGGAGTAACCCACAAATACCATCCTTTTCATATCAACAGCTGCAACTGTCACAGAACTGCAACAGTATTGGTGTAGGTAGGCAATCAAATAGGAAATAATGCATAAAATATTGGTTCATCCTGAATCCCTGCAGTCAAAACTGTTTAGCATATTTGCACCCTGGGAATGATGTATCCTTCTTTGTCTCAATACTGACCTTTATTCCAAGACATATGTCCTGCTACAAATGCTTGGGCTGCATTTACAGTTTCAGTGCAGAAGGCATCTGCAAGAGAGTCTTTGCAGAGTAGTGACCTGCATGCACAAATAAGAACCAAAATTCTGAGCTGCAACACTGCTACATGCCCAGATTATACAAATTATGTTTTTAAAACCCTTGCTTTAATCAGCACCCATACCAACTCTTTTTGCAAGTTGGAAAGACTGTCCCTTTCCAGTTTTTCTGATTGGGCCCCCATACACACAGAAACAGAAAAGTTTTAAACTGAATATGTGTGCATGAGAGTTAATAATAAATAATAAAATAAGTTATTAAACTAGTTTGTTCTTCTCAACCATTCTTTCCATACCTAGAGTTATGGGGAAAAAAAAGAAAAGATTCCGAAGGCATCCTTGATGTACAGTGTAAGCAAACAGGCCACCTTAAGAGTTTACGAGTACAAGACACTATGATTAAGCAGAGTTTACAAACAGCATTTATTAGGCATTTCTGAAAACATTAAAAGAAGACAAGCAGGGTTTCAGCTTTTATGATACCACTTTTCCAACTTCTTAGAAATGCCAGCTAGACAAACTAAAACTTCCTAATTATAAAATTTAAAAGAATGTTCTGAATGAAAACAGCAATGATGTGGGGTTCATTACTGGGATTTGTTTTGGTGTGTTGGGGTCTTTTTAAGTTGAATTCTTTGATACTGTTGAAAGGAAGAAGCAATGTGTTTCGAGTGGAAGTATTACAGCACAGCTTGCACCAATCTCTAGTGGGCATAAAGGTATCTTCATAGGAGAGCATCTGTAACTGCATCTATCTGGCAATCTGGCTTCCTGGTTTGTGGCTACAGAGCTACACAGCTATAAATCTGTGTATCGAAAAGGGCTTTTAGAGGCAAAGAGGGATACAGACGTCCTGACGAGCTACAAGCCAAGATGCCGAGCTCTGGCAGAGCCCAGGTTACCGGCACCCTTCGAGTTTCCACCTTGCAGCATTTCCTCCGGCTGAGGCCGGGCAGCACCAGCCGCCCGATTTAACGGAGAGCACTGATTACTTCAGCGACCCGACTTGTTTCCCCATTCATGACGCCAAGTAAGTTCTGGCTCGCCGAACGCAAAGCCCGGTTACCACACGCGTGTGGCGCAAAGCGCACCTGCCTCCCCGCCTCAGGAAAACAAAAGTTTCCAGGGAGAAACCAGTCGGCGCGGGCTGTGGGGGCTGCGCCCAGGGTCCCAGCCCGCTGCTGGATCCCCCATTTCTCCCGGAAGGGGCCGGGAGCTGCCGCGGCGGGACGGGCCGGGCTGCCCGCCCTCACACGCACCTGTGGCGGCCGGTGCTGCCGCGCCGCCGGGTCTCACCTGGATCTGCAGCGGGACCAGGCGCACCTTGCAGCGCTCGTTGACCAGGAAGCCCTTGGGCAGGTCGATGTACTGGCTCCACTCCTCGGCGAAGAGCTGCACCACGAACTTGCGGTGCATGTCTATCTGGTCCCCGTACAGGCTGAGGAACTTCTGGATCAGCAGCTCGTAGCCAGCGCCGTGGGGCACGCTGGAGGGCCGCGCGAAAACCGAGAAGCAGAAGAGGACGGGCACGGAGCCGCCGCCCGCCGGCGCGCAGCCCCCGCCGCCCGGAGCAGCGCCCGGCTCCGCCGCCGCCATCTTCAGGGACCGCCGCGCCGAGCCCCGCCAGCTCGCTGCGGTCCCTGCCGCCGCTCCTCCTCCCGCCGCCTCCTCCCCCCCGGCCGGCCGGGCGGTGCCGGCGGGCCCCAATCCCCGCCGCGGCTGCTCCTGCTCCTCCTCCCCCTCCCCGCCATGGGGCTCGGCCCTGCCCCGCAACCCCACGGGGTCGAGGGCGCCGCCGGGCGCCTCCGTGGGGCGGATACGGGCCCCGCTGGACGGGGGGATGGCTCCTTCCCTGCTCAGGGGGACGCTGAGAGGAGCAGTCCCAGACGGGAGCGCCCGGCCTCGTCCGGGCCGGCGGAGAGAGCCCGTGTCTCCCGGAGAGGGGCAAAGGAACACCCACGCTGCGGCGGCCCCGGCACGGGCGGCGGGGCCCTCGCAGGGTCGTGCCCCGGGGCAGAGCCCGGCCGGGGTGCGCGGGGCAGGGCCCATCCGCGGCGGGGACGGGCGCGGCCGCGTCCCGTGGCGGCTGGGGGGGGACCTGTTGGTAGAGCCTGAAACATGCCCGGTGGCTTTGGAGCGTGATCCAGCCCCGATCTGGACGGGGAACTGGTAGCTGAGTTCTCGCACGAGGCTTCCTTCGGAATTGCCCGTTTCTGAAGAGCCGGAGGTGCCCGAGCAGCGGCTCCGAGCCTGCAGCTCCAGCCACGGATGAGGGGAAGTGAGCAGCATAGAACGCATCCCCGTGTTTTTTCCTGCCCAGCTTCATGCTCTCTACCATATTTATTTTTTCTCCAGGAATGACTGACAGCTGAAATTGTTGCCCATATTTTTGCCATAATTACCAGATTTTCTGTTATACTAAAGTGTGCCTGGGGAAAAAGATCTGAGTAGTGTGATACACGCATAGAAGAAAAATATTCTCTGTTAAAAACAAGTGGATGCTTTCATGCACTATGCCAATGCAGTGGCAGCACCATCAAAGTTAATGCATGTCTGCCTGGCTAAATACCAACAAGCTGAAGCACAGAGTTGATTAGGAGGATGGAGCACCTCTCCTGTGAGGAAAGACTAAGAGAATTGGAATTTTTCAGCCTGGAGAAGAGAAGACTAGGGTAACCTAATTGCAGCCCTCCAGTACCCGAAGGGAGCCTACAAGACAGATGGAGAGGGACTTTTTTACAAGGGCATGTAGTGACAGGGCAAAGGGTAATATCTTCAAACTGGAAGAGAGTAGGTTCAGGTTAGGTATGAGGAGGAAATTCTTTACTGTGAGGGTGGTGAGGCACTGTAACAGGTTGCCCAGAGAAATGGTGGGTGCCCCATCCCTGGAAGTTTTCAAGGCCAGGCGAGATGGAACTCTTGAGCAACCTGGTCTAGTGAAAGGTATCCCTGTTCAAAGCAGGGGGTTTGAAGCAGGTGATCTTTAAGGTCCCTTCCAACCCCAGACCATTCTATGATTCTTTGAAAGCTGTTCTCAGGCTTTACTGATAACAGAAATTTGGAGCTGTCATGTTAAATGACAGTATTATGTTTTCATTAGTTTGTTGGTTTGTTGGATTTTTTCACCAGAAAATACACTGTTGATATGATTTGATGTAAAAATCGCAAGCATATGTAGTCTTTTGCAGTTATTTATTTACTCACTTTTGTACTCACTAGGCACTGAAGCAGCATGGAGTGATTATTTTATATACTACCTAAGAAACAAATGTGCAATGGCACCTGCACATTGCAGGAAAAACATTGAAGTTATACTGTGTCTAGGTAGAAATTACACATATTAAGGTTTTAAAAGGATTCAATCACAAGTCTAAAATATTTATTGTTTCTGTCTTCTCTTACTGCCAGTGAAATAAGTGGTTTCATACAGAATTTCCACCTCCTTTCCAAAGAAGATAGTATCAAAGTTATGTATTCAGTCTAGCTGAACACATCTCTGTGGTTAAGAAATACTTTTTAAAGAGAGGAGAGCCTGTCCAACTGGATTCAGTTTAAACACTTGATCCCATCCTGCATAGAACAATATTTAGCTGGGAAGAAAAAAATTTTCACCTCTAAAATGAGGTGAATACTTAGGAGTATTAGGTGAACTATATACAACTTTATTCCACCTGCCAGCTATAAAAAATGTCCAGTAGCCGGGGTTCAGGGCTTATTTTAATTATTTGTCCATGCTTACTGTTCTGCTGATTTAATTTATTGATACAGACAGTCATTAATGCTGCAACAGTAGGGGAATACAGGGTGAACAATTTTATGGCCTAGTCATTAGCTGACTTGAATCAGTTCCAGTTTTCCCTAAGAAGAGGTGACAAATTGAATACACAGTGAATTCTGTTTACTTTCTGTGACTTAAACTGGTTCCCATTTCTTAATTTGTACTATATTTTAATTGAGTGCAGTTCTAAAATTTAATATACTTTTAAAACACAGCATGGGTAGTGATTTTGTGGCCTTTTAAAGGGTGGTGCCTTTTAAATGGATTTCCTTTTTCCATTATAGCAAGATAGATATATCTGTATTAACAAAATAAGCCATAGCAAATTCTTACCTTTCTACAGCTGCTGGCTATAATGAATACAAATAAATAAAAATTTCTCAGTTATTCTGCAGAACTCATAACAAATTTTATTATGTTCGCCAGATTCAAGCTTACTAAATAACAGAAGAAGTTTTGCTAACAGGATTAAATTTATGCAATGGCAAGGAAGTGGCAAGGTGGTACTCACATTCATCCGAAACCTGGATAATGAGGGGCTTTTCTGCTGCAGCTGACCATTGCTCCCACTGTTGCCCCTCAGGTCAAGGACCCAGAGACACAGAGCAGGGGCAGATCCTCCCTCCTAGCACGAGGTCTCACAGGCAGAGGAGCACAGCTGCCAGGTCCCTGCACACACAAAAAGGCAACAGCCATAGCTGCTTTCTTTACCACACAACCCATCTGTCCTTACCAAGTGACAGCTTATCTTGGCCTTGGTCTGTGTCTTATCTCTGCTTGTATCATGTTGTACCGCCTTGGATCTTTCCACATTTCAAATTATCTCTCTTACACCACAGCTTCACAGTCAGTCTTTTCACAGGTGGTTTAATCTTTCTTTCTTTCTTTCTTTCTTTCTTTCTTTCTTTCTTTCTTTCTTTCTTTCTTTCTTTCTTTTTTTCTTTCTTTTGGAGTAGCTGCCTGTGCTTGGAGAGTATTGGCCCATAGAGGAAATCACTTCTGGAGCAAGCAGATTTCAAACTGTGTATTTTTCCACACCAGCTTTGGTCATCTTCAGTCATCAAGGGATCACCCTGAGATGGGAAGGGACACTTCCCAAGCATCAGCAACTGGATGTAAGTTGGATTCAATAACCTTTCATGTGTCTCGTAATCATACAGCTCCTGTGGCTGTTGCAGAGGTATCACACCATTACAAATTCAAGGCTTAGCTCACCTACAAAATCCAGCATAGCATTTTTTGCTTCACAGAAAGAAAAGAGTATGGTGCAAAAGAGTATGATGCACCACACAGGAAAAACATCCAGTGATCTGCACTACCATTGACTTAAACTTGGTACTTTTTTCTCAGTTTTGAGTGACACGGGTGTGTAACAGCACTTGTAACACATCTCTTTGGCATTTCACATTGCAAGTAATGTGTCATCAGTCCTTGTACACAATAAAGAAAAATACTGCTTCTGCTGGAAATGCAGTGTTAACCACATCATGTCATTTAGGCTGCATTTTGATATCCTAAATTCCTTTCCTATATAACAGCACTTGGAACAGGATAGTAAGTAGAATGTGACAATGGTAGCCATGGAATCATAGTCATAGAATTGCTTAGGTTTGAATACACCAGTATGATCATTGAGTCCAACTGTAATATAATGCCATGAGGCAGAGCTAAAATATAGACAAGACCCTACTTTTATGTTACTGGTACTAAAAATGTGAAAATTTGAGTTCTCATGGAAAAAAATACCACTGTCAAAGCACTCTGCTGAATTTAAACTGTTTTTTTCTTATTTTTGCTAAAGCAAATTTTATTAAAATGATGATGCCACAATAGAAGCTTAATTACCAAACTCAGCTGGTTTTTTTTCTGTAGGAATTTAAAGGATTGAAGTTGGGAATATTTACACTATTATGAGGCAGCGATGTTCAAGTTTTCTTGGATAAACCAGCCCAGCTTTCTTCTGATAAAATATATAAAGATAAAATGTAGAAAAATATATAAAGAGCTTACTCACTGATAGTCATACGACTGTTTTCACAGTGATATGTGACAATAAAATGTCTTAGACCTATTTTTAGATATGGTAGCCCCACATTTCTACCAATATAAAGGAAATAATTTGATACATTTTAATAATCAGAACATTTAAGCTCTTCTTCAGCTATCAAAGATGAGTTGAAACCAACCCTGTTGTCACACTCTGAAGGCAGAAGCAAGTCTGCAATTAACTGTCCTTTTCCTCTCTGGTTTTGCTTGGTTCTTAGTCAGTTCCTTGAAGACATTAAGTTCAGCCAATGGCGGTATTCCCAGGTTACCTGTCATTGTTTCTACTGCCTATGCATTTGCCTCTTTCCCTTTATTTTGACCAGCCGTTCCCTACTAAGCCATGCTGGTCTCTAGCCTTCCTCGCCTAGTTTCATGCTTAGAATCAGCAAGGTACCTGCCAGGGCTCAGTGATACCCATAATATCCCTCAAAGATCACTCCAATGTCTGAGGGGAGAAGCACCTCGCTATCAAAGGCAGGAAGTGCCTTAGGAGGCAGCTTGCCCCTCTTCCCCCACAGCTGGATGCCAGACCCCTGTGAAAACAGCTTGAAGAGCCTGTTGGTGCACACGAGGTTTTGACATGAGGTCTGTAATTGTGTAGCATGAAGTATGGAGCAAGCAGTATGCTATAGATTTGGCAGATACATCATCAGCTGAACAATTAGCCTTTAACCTTTTAAAATACAAATAGATTACTGTCGTGGTTTCATCCCAGCCAGCAACCTAGCCCCACACAGCCCCTCACTCACCCCCACATCAGCAGGACTGGGGAAAGAATTGTAAGGATAAAAGCTGGAAAACTTAGAGGTTGAGAAAGCCAGTGGGTTGAGGTAAAGCCAGTTTAATTGGGAAAGCAAAAGGAATAAAGGAATATAAACAAGCAACACAAAACAAGAAATTCGTTCAGTGCTTCCCGTGTGCAGGCAGGTGTTCGGTCATCTCCAAGACAGCAGAGCCCCATTATACGTGATGGTTACTTGGGAAGACAAATGACAAATCCCTCCAAACCTTTCCTTCCTCCTTCTTCCCACCAGTACGTATACTGAGCATGATGTGGTATGGTGTATATACCTGGGATATGATATGAAATCCCCTTTGGTCAGTTGGGGTCACCTGTCCTGGCTGTGTCTCCTCCCAGCCTCCCATGCACCCTCAAATTCCTCGCCATCGTGGCAGTGTGACAAACAGAAAAGGCCTTGTCTCTGTGCAAGCCCTGCTCAGCAATTACAAAAACATCTCTGTATTATCAACCCTGTGCTCAGTACAAATCAAAAACACAGCCCCATACTTGACACTGTGATGACATAATAAATTATACCCCAGCCAAAACCAGTACAACTACTTACAGCTAAATTCTGTAATGTGAATTTATATACAGTACAATTCTTGCCCTCTGCTCCTTTCTCAGGGTGAATAGCTACCCAAATCAACAAGGTGCTTCTATCACATTGTGCCTTTGCATTTTCTTTTGACATGCTTTCCTCTTTGGCAGGCTTTGACCTACATTGGAAAGTGTAGTTCCACTGATATGAAGTGTATCAGCCAGTTGTAAGACAGAGGAAACTGTCAGGGATTTTTAAGGAGAAAAGAAATATTTTCTGCCTGTTCTTTTACTGTTGGCATTTATCTCCATTTTATCTATTTTTAAATTAGTCACTCCAGTCCTCAGTTTCCCTGTTCTAAGTATTTTATTTTGAGGATGTAATTTACTAACTCAAGAGCTCTTTCAAAAGCTTTCTAACTTGATTACTGTCATTGGGAACATCTGCCTAACAAACTTCTGCATTAGCAGAATGTGGTTTTCATTTCTCAGGAGATTCATAGGTTTAATTCCAGGACTCCTTAATCCATGAGTGATTTTGCGTGACCGAAAAATTCTTCTTAGCCTCCGGTTTCCCTAAAATAACTTTTTTTTTAAAAAATGGAATAACAGAACATAGGAGAAAGAAGAGGTCCAGAGCACAGATATTTTTAGCTAGCATCTATTGTAAGCATCTCTGAGAGATCAGGATGAATAGCCTCATCGTCACTCCAGGTCTGCCGCCACCTGCACAATTAATAGATCGTATTCATAGGAGCAAAGCTGCCTGGCAGTTGACCCACTTTGCAAACACATGCATAAATGTGTATGAGACCTTTAGTAGTTGCAACACTGTTTCTGGAGTCGGGCTTTATTGCTGTAGCACACAAATAAAAGCTGAAGCAAGGGAGAAAAAGAAAAAGCTTTTTGTTTTTCTTAAAGCTCTTTGTCTTTGCAGGGATTTCTACTACCAGGAATAAGGTTTCTATGACTGTTTGTTCAGTGGTGGGCTGTAAAATGAGTATTTGTTGAAAGCTGAGACTAAAAAATCATTAATTTGAACAGGATCTTATTGACAAAGAATGGTACAATGGAATATGCAGGGATAATATTATTTCCTGTGTGTGTTTCAGTGGGTTCCACTGAATGGCTTCCTCAGTGTTACTAAGAATTTGAATATCTGAAATCCTTTCCATTTTTCTTCATAATATTTGTAGGTTTATTTCAAAATGGAATGACTATGTGGGTTGTTTGGGATTCAGAAAAAAAAAGGAAAGCAGAACTCCAGGGCCAAATGCAAGGTTATATCTTTGAGCTGTCTGTGTTGCCCGGAGTAATGTGAGAATTTGTAGTGAGAATCTCTACAATGACCACCACCTGCCAGATGTATGAATTAACAGTTATAACACAAACTCTATTTGTTCAAAAAACTTGTAGTAAGGTTTTTAAAAGCTGCAGTTTTGGAAACAACATAATTTTTTCAAATAACTTCTTCTTAGTGACTCCAATCTTGATGTCACAGCAAATACCTAATTCCCTTGCAGATTAAGAAACGTATATATAGAACTATTTTTACAACAGAATATCATCAAAAGAGTCATACATTTTTGTTTTAATATTTTATTGAATGCAACAGGCCTTTTAATAAATGCAGCAATGCTATCTAGTATATTGCTTCTGTTGATTTCACTGTGCAGTTTTGAGGTACTACTGGCTTCTATACTTCAAGTATTAATTTTTTAAAAAGAGACAGGACGATGGTGACAGAAAGCAAGATACTGTGATTTATGGGTTGCAGAAAGAATGATTTCCATTTGAGTTCTGAATATGCCTGAATATACAGGTTTTGAACGTAACTGTGGAAATTGCCAACAAAACATGTACAGTGCAGCCAACATGAGGGTAATGGTCAGCCACTGGCTGGCTGTGTAAATAAAAAGCTATTGGTAATTCTCTGACTGTCCTCAATCAGTCCTGGAAACTGTTTTGTCTAGAAACAGTTTTTAGAAAGTCCTTTTCTGACACTATGCACAAAAGCAAGGCAGAGATTATCTTAACTCGGTCAAAAGTTGTCTAAGAAGAACTTGTACTGAACATCACATAGAGAGGTTGAAGAAAAATACAGACTATAGGATCAACATTTTAGTTAGGTGGTGTTTAATATTATGAGCTAGCTAAACAAAGTGACTGACCTCAAAAATATTTCGCAAATGTTTGCTTTCTGTATGCCACATTTCTCATTTTAATACAGCAAAAGAAGAGTGTCTTTAAACATAATCTGTACGTCTGGAGAAAACTTACTACCTCAAGTTAGTTCAGAATATACCTGAAAAATGGCATAGGGACTCCTTGTTGTAGCAGAGATCTGCCAAAATCAGACTGAGATAATGGTGAATCATACTTCATATTGTTTTTATCTGCAAATTTCCCAACAAAACCTCTTTGTTAGTGGCAGATTACAGGCATTTGGGTGGATGTAAGCTTCTCTTCACAAAAATTGGATTTTTGTGGCTAGCAAAATGGAAATGGAGTTATATTTTTTTATACTCCAAAAGAGGTTGTTCTTATCTTGTGACAGAATATGGCTTTGTTACTGCAGAGATATCTAACTGATTGCAGAGCTTTCACATGTTATCAATAAATGATTTTCTCTCTTTTATTTATGATTCTAATTAAATGCTTGGATAGAAACTGGGCTGAACATATATGGCTACATTTTTCATGGCAATCTGTAGAATTACAAGCATTTGCGAAAAAACTTGGTTTTGTGTAATTCTAGGTGAGAGCTCAATTATCTCTGTGCTCCCAGCAAATGAGAATTAGATGCCTACGTGCTGACAGGAGATGGATTTAAGACATAATCTTCTTCTCACTGTTCCCTACTAGTCAATTTAGGCAGTTCTTGCTCTTTGAGATGACTTCTGTGGATCTTATTTGCAGGCTTATAATTCTTCCCTCACATTTTTTAAGGCTCTGTTGTGGTGTCCTGTGCATTTCACTCAGCATTTGAGCTCTTGGACTAGGCACTGAAACAATGCCTGCAGCAGCTCCATTTCCTTCAGCTACTCAGCTGTGAAATGAGCAACTCTGCTCCTGACACATGATAGCTGCAAATGAAGCAGGAACTTAGATCTCTCTTGTTTGGTATCACAGAATCACAGAGTGGCTTGCATTGGAAGGGACCTTAAAGACCGTCTAGTTCCAAGTCCCTGCCATGGGCAGGGACACTTCCCATTAGACCAGGTTGCTCTGAGCCCCATCTAACCTGGCCATAAGCACTTCCAGGGATGGGGCATCCACAGTTTCTCTGGGCAACCTGTTCCAGTGCCTCACCACCCTCACAGTAAAAAATTTCCTCCTAATATCCAATTTAAATCTATGCTCCTCCACTTTAAAGTCATTTTCCCTTGTCCTATCACTCCATGCCCTTGTAAAAAGTTCCTCTCCACACTTTCCTGAAGCCTCATTCAGGTACGGGAAGGCTTCTGTAAGATCTCCCCAGAGGCTGTTCTTCTCCAGTCTGATAGATACATACATAAATATATATATATATGCTTAAAACAATAAAAAATATGGTAAAGTTAGAAGGTTACAAGTGGAAGGGCTCTGAGTATTAGGACTTCAAAATGTGCGGTACCTTTGGAATTTTAATCCAGACTTTTCCAAAATTATAATCTCTTAGTCTCTTTGTATCCAAGATTTTCATTTAGATTATTACAGAAATAAGGATCCACTCACAAATCTGGAGTACAGTCCACATTTTTATAGCTAGTGTTCAGTTTCTTGCTTTAAAAAAGAAAAAAAAAATTCTCAGGACTTAATCCCACTTTCTTGTGAAAACTTACATAGCCAGGGATAATTACAAGTCTACCAGAAGACTGTAAGGTGTTTGAAATTTAATCTTTTCTCCCTGTATCTCACTCTATCTGATTGGTTTAATCCATTCCAACTCCCTAAACTGCAGTGTCTCATTTGGGATATGCAGTGTTTACTGCCAATCTGGGATTTCTTTGTAACATTTCTTTTTAAAATTTAGGAAAATTTTTCCAAAGTTTGCACTATGAAATGCAGCTGATGGAGATAATTAAGAGGTGTCTTTTTCAGCCACACACATGGTATTCATTTAATACCACAATAGAATTGTATTCTAGAAGTATTGACTTTAATTTTAATGTTAGTGAAGTGAAGGGCAAATTACATGCTGGTTTTAGAAGCTGACAAATAAACAAATACCTTTTAATTTTGACATTTTAATGAATGACATCATTAGCTCTTTATGCACCTACTAAAGCTGATAGCTGGTAGTTTCCTTGATAGAAAAAAGTTAAATAACAGAAGATAATTTTGATGTTCATGTCCATTTTTCTGTCTATGAATTTTCTTAAGTTACTGAGAAGTCCTACCATTCAAATGTAACTAGAGCAAGATCTGAGGTAGCATTCTATTCCCATATTCCTTCAGGACAAGAAGCTGTCAGAGTGAGCTAATATGCAGGCATGCCTCCCCGGAGATCCATCTTCATGCTTTTCCATACCAGTAAAATTGAATCCTCATATGTGAGGAACACAGTCTGGCACAAATTAATCTGTCTTCACAGTTTCTTATGAGCTAGGACTGGTATAGCACAGGTGTTTCTGCCTAAGCTGCAAAAGCTGTGAAAAAATCTTGTCTTGAAAAAAAAAAAAAAAAAAAGAAAGGAGTACTGGGGGTCTGATGCTGCTCAGGCACCAGAAGCCAGGACCTTCCGAGAAGGAGTGTCCAGCAAAGAACAACCCTTCCAGGGGCCAAGGCAGCCTCCCTGCACAGCGGGGATCTCAGCAAGTGTAGTGATTTCTCAGCTCCAAGTGATTCCAGCTCTTGTGATTCAGCCCTTTGTGAGATCACCCGAGGCAAACTCAGGGACAGAGAGACAGGAGCCGTGTGTGGCAGTGCCACAGAGGCAGCTTTATTGTCCAGCAGCCGGTGGGAAGGGGAGCCCAGGGACAGCAGCTCCCTGATTCAGGGCACATCCAGGGCCTTTTTATGGGAAAGGCAGGGGGTGGGGTAGAACCCAATTTACCAACTGGATACAAGGTATTACCATATAGAAACAAGGCATGCTGGGGGTGGTTCATGTTGTCACCGTAACCTGAGGTTTTCTCTCTTAGTCCTTTAGCCCTCACGCTTCTCTCCTCCAAGGGAGTGCAGAGGACTCCTAAGTCAAGGGCTCACAGCCCTCCACAGCCTTGGATGAGGAGAATAAAATTCAGGCCATGACGTGCTTGTATTTTTTTACTGTTTTCTGGGAATCCTGAGAAAGACTTATGAAAATTAACACAGACCATAACTGTACTAACTGTACAAGATTCACCAGGACAAGAGAGTGGGTATGTGTTTACACTTTCAGAATTTTACCTTTTTTGCATGGTAATGCCAACCTCTTTTTTTTTTTTTCCCAATAAACATTTCTTTTATCATTGACCTTCCTTAAATGCAGAGGAAAACTTTATATACATAAAATCTCAAAAATAATTACCTTCATTTATTTTAATCTTTCTCTCACTTCTGTTTTTGATATATGAGATTAGTAGTGCAACTCTCCATCCACACCCTGGCCACCCCTCATGTGCTTCTTTACCACCTACTACATGAAATTAGTTTTCCCAGACAAATACTGGGGCATCATTTTGCAGCAATACTCAAACCCTCAGACCTCAGCCAGTCCAAATGTTGTTCTTTGTAAGGGCAGGAAATGAACAAGTTAGTCCTAATATTGTCTCATTCTGAAAGGAAGACCCTTTGTGGTGTCTGACATAAGCACCATCATTATTCAGCCTAACTGCAGTGCTGGTTCAACAAGTTAGGTATCCATGAGGAATGTGACATTTTGCTGCAACATGCTTCAGTGCATCTGCTGGCACCCAACCTACTAGCTAAAGGAAAGAAAACTGCTGGACTGAGAGTAATATACTGTTTTCCCCTTAGGAAATACAGAGCCTGTGTATTACTTTCTTGATGTCATAGACATCCTATTTCTTGGGGTAGTGTATGGAACAGAACTATTTTACTGGCCCTTGAAAACAGGCAGATTGCCCGGTCTGTCTTGGTTACACTACAGAAAACACGGGAGTAGCTGGTGTTCTGTATTTCACTAGTGGTCACAGCTGGGAAAAAAACACTTGTAGGATCCCAAGGCAGCTGTGTTAGAAGAGTCCCACGGCTACTGAAAATGTACCCAAGGTCTTGGAAACACCAGTTGGTTGATCCTGTACTGGACAGAGCATAAAAAGTAGCACAGAGACTTTGTTGTTCCTCTGGTGCTTTCTCTGACCCAGCCACTGTTCACAGAAACAACCTGCTTCATCTTGGATACTTCACAAAATAAGCAACCAAATGGTGACACTCAAGAGCAAGTTTTTCTCCCTCTCTCTTTTTTTTTTTTTTAAGGGAAAAGTGTTTTCTTTTTTTCATGTCTTATTTTCCCTCTTGTTTTTGTTGCATTTAAGAGGTAGAACCTTTTCACTAGTCATATATAGTATCAAGCATTATAAAGCTAAATAAATTTTAGAAGTGCTAAATATGTTACCAAAGCTAAGCAATTGATTTCACTAAATTCTTCAGTATTATACTACAAGATTAAACATAATACTGTGGACGTCAGGGTGCCATACTGAAAAAAATATCTGAAAATAATTATTTTCCATAGAAAGGATGTAATTTTTACCATTGTAATAGAAGGGGTCCCGAAGCATACACCTATGTAAGAGTTGAAGTAGTTTTGATTTCAACAACCAATCCTTTGCTCAAAATTTTAGCCTAACTTGTAAAGTTTGGCTTAACTTTATGATAAATACCCCATTCTTCAATTTGCAGTTCTTGACTAGGTAATGGCACTTCCCATCTGTTTGAGTAAGTGGCAAACACACCCTGCCCCAGCTTTCAGCTACAGAGAGCCATTTGGGCACTGCCTAAAGAAACAGAAAACGTGGGACTGCTCAGGACACGCTAGATCATAGTGACCCCCTTCCATTCTTATGCAACAATTATCTTCATTCCTCATTATGTATTTTACATTAACATCTACCATTACGCATGATGTTGGGGTAAGTATTTGTTACATCTCACTGCTTTCTAAATTGCAAAATTGTAAATTTGCTTATTTACACTGGCAGTCCTTTAAGGAATACTGTATTCAAAAACATAAGTAAGATATGATCATCATATATTTTTCACTGCATCCTTGGTTTGGTTTTTTAAAGAAAATCAGTTAAAGTGATAACCAAAGATTCAATAATTGACACAGGTTCTAATGTCTTGTTAGATGAAAAAAGTAGAAAGACACAAGAAAATTATTTTTAAAGTGTGTTACATCCTACTCTTTCATGAGAACCTAGTTTCATACCACTGTTACCATGGAAGAGAGACTTTGGATACCCAGTGCTGGAGAGAGTCACCCTTTCAGTATTCTCTGATACTGCTCCTGGCTGATCGAAGCAGGCATCACGAATCATTAGAAGAGGGCACTGGGCACATAAAGTATCAAAAGAGGCTGGAAAACAGACTTTGTGCAATCAGACATATCAAACCGAGACAGGATGGTATTTGGTTTAAATAATATACTTTATTTTAAAACTTAGAAAAAGCAATTATTAGAACATAAAATTTAGTGTTTTAAAAATTCAACTATATTCTATCCCCATAAAATAATGGTATCTAGTAGTCATCACGAAGAGTATGGCAGCTTTTTGTTAATCAATATGCATGACAAAGTGCTGCAATAATTCTTTTTATGCTATACAAATGATTTTCCCCATTAAGTGTGCGGATTTTTTCTGTCTATTGTTGATCTGCTGCTAAACATTTCACAAAAGTTTGTTTTGTCTTCAGAATCTGACAGACCAAACAGCCAGTTTAACAAATGAAAGAACACAGATCATGACAGAAAAAAAGCTCAGCAGTGATGTTAGTATTTGGATTTTTTTCGAACACTTTCTTCTGCTTCAGTTTCTTTTATCTTATGTTCCACCAGTCAAGTCCTCTGAAGAAAAGTTTTTTAGTTCCAATCACCGTCAAGCCTTTACTTCTAACAATACATATTCAGAAGTATGTAAGCTACAGAAAAAAAAAAATCTTACTGGCGTATTTCTTCCCTTTAGACACAACATATGACACAATATCTTTATATGTTGATCCTTTTTTTACCATATATCATACCATGTATCATTTATGTTCATTTAGTACTAAGAAAAAGTATCAGATTCAGCATTTATATTCCAAAGTTAATATAAAATAGATTTCAGTTACGTTTTACAGGTTATTTGCTTAGAAATTTGTCTCAAGAGGTAAAAAATTATTACTGAAAAAAAAGATCAAGTAAGTAAAGATATAAGACATATCTGAATGTAAATATCAAATATAAAAACATTATTCTGGATAACTATGTATAAATACTGGCAATGAATTTTATTGTTTTCTCATAGAATAGCTTGTCAACTGTCCCTTAATAGCCTATCAGTTGGTCAATTCATTAAAGCTTCATTTTCCCAGACAAGATCATCTCATGTAATTCTTTGGTTAACAAGACATAGGCTTTCTTAGAATTATCTAAGAAATAAAGAGGATCAGTAATTGCAGATGGATTAAAACCTTCATCCACAAGTTGAAATTTTTGTTGTTTGAATGTTCCCGTCATTTCCATTTTTTCCTGTAGCAGAGAGAAAGATACATTACTGAAAAAGAAGCTTCGTTTCTTTTGCTCACATTCACATTTGTTTTTCAAAGTCTTACTTGCTGCAAGTTTATTCTCACTGTGCTGAAAAACTGGAGCTTGTGTGCTGCTACAGACCCACACCAGACATGTGGATGACAAAAGCTAGAGCCCATTTCTTCCTGCATCCCTGTGCAGTGGCTCTGAAGTGTCACACGTGGCGTAGCCCCAGCATGCCCAAGACAATCAATCTTCTTCACTGTGCACATTATAAAAGGAAACTACACACCATAAAGCTTCTGTGAGTAAAACCTGTTATTACCAAGAACTCCTTAATGATAAAGCTCAGGAAATTCACTGTATCTATGACTACTGTCACCTTAAAAAAGGGGTTAAAAGAATCACATACTAAATCAGCCATGCTTATACTCAGCCAGGTCCAGAGGAAGATGGATCTTGACCATTCATTTTGTTTTTAGACTGCTTCATTGTGATGGTATCCCTCAGAAACGTAGTGGGAGGCATCTCTAGTGAGACTGTCTTCTCTATTCTGACTAACTCTACTCAGCCCAACTTTATGACCTCTCTCAATCACCTTCTCTTCTGTCTTTATATTTTTATATATATGCAAACCATCTCTGAATACAAAAAATTAAGTATTATGTTCAACAAAAATGTCAAAGAGCCATTTTATCTACTCCAGGCTTACCTACAGATTTTATCTACCTGTGCTCTGGTTGGTCTAAGAAATGTTCTGATATCTTCTAAATATGATTACATGTCAGATCAGGCTTAATATGTTTTCAGTATTTTTCCCTCAAAGTTCTACCCACTACCATATTGGTTAATGACAGCTGTACCAACAGCAATTCATCTGTAATGAAGGCATTTAAATTTTAATTTAAATTCCAGATACTTTATATCAATGCAATATCCAAGATTCAGATTCCTTCTGTCTAGTATAAAGGCTTTTTTGTACAGCTCTACAGGAGTAAGTCTAGACTAGGTTCTCAAAGTTGCATAAACTGACTACTGCAACATTCTCAAGTCTAATCTTGCTTGCTCATATCTGAATGCTGCTGCAAAAGATACCTTCCTGGACTTATGAGACAGATTGATAGATACATACCCACATATTTCACTTTCAAGGTCTTCCACAGATTTTTTGTTTTCCCCTCTTTATTCTGAACCAGTATGCAGTCTCTGGGTGGCTTAAGACACCAACTTCAATAACTTACCTTCACTCTTAAAACAATGACTATTTTTTTATCTGCTCTTCAAACATAGGAGACTCCTTCATAAACATATTCAAAAACATTTTTCTATTTGTCTTTATCATGATGTTTGCAAAACACCAGCAATGAAAATGCTCATCAGACTTCATTTATCATGATTATCAATATTGTATGCTTTTGATACTGTTATTTTTTTTCCTAGCCCTATGTAGTCCACTGTATTATATTTACCCCTCTTTGGGGGGTCTATTTGGGCCTATTTTTTCCCACAAACTGGACAGTTACTAGAGAAAGGAAGTGCACAAATAAGGATGACTTTGTTGATTACTGTGGTGACAACAACAACATACATTTTTTATTCACCTTTTCAATTTACCTAGTATCTTTTCAAATGCTTTAACATTTGTCATTGTTACACGGAAAATAACACTCATTTTATTGTGCACAGTCACTGTCTCCTGCTTTAGCTCTATTTCTCTCTCATTTTCACTGAATGAAATGGATTTTACATTCTTTTCTCCTGATGCAGTTGTTCACATTTTTAAATCTGAATCTTTTTCTTTCACCATGCTCATGTTCTAATCTCCCCAAATCCTTTTGTATGATCTCTGTCCTTGCTCATTTGTACATTTCTCCCATTTAAACATAATCTGCAAATTTATTGACTTTTTGTGTAATCCCTTTTCCAGGACTCCATTAATGAAGACAGTACATAGGACCAGGTCTAAAACTAATCTAGTGATAACATGAAAAAAGACGTTTTTGTTATTCACTTGGCCATCTCTGTGTTTAAATGATGTAGATGTTTTGTATACACAGTGCAATAATGCAGCTTACCTGGACTCTTAAGAAAAGAGGACAAGCATAACTTGGTAGATAGGTCACTACTTGCTTATACATCTGCTCCAAGTCTAATGATGCATTGTGCTTTAAAATAAGTGAAGCCATTCCTGCTTTTCCTTCATGACCTGTGCAAAAGGAAGAGAGAGAAGAATTTTGTAAAATCAATAAAGTTGACATTGTAGTGATACACCATATAAAAAAGTACTGTAGTTCATTAACAAACCAAGTCATATGTCATATTCTGAGTTTCAGTAAAGCTGCAAGATCTCATTCCTATTTTATGTGGTATTACATGTACTTGGAGATCATTCAAGTGATCAGTTAAGCAATGATGCTGTAAATGAGTGTGGCGGGTAAGAGTAAATGGAGTTCCATGCTCAATATAATCGACAAATGTGGATAAACATCAACAACATTCCTCTCTCAAAAATGAGAGTGATGAGCCTCTTTCCTGGACTAGCCAATTATGTCTTCATTTCTGTTTTAGTCCCTTTCTCCTGCCAGTATCTTTTCTCAAAACTGTGGATCTGAATTAACAGAGAGAGAGATTAAAAGTTCTTACTGTTTTGTCTGGAAAAGGAGAGCACTGTGGGTCTTTGGGAAAGAACAAAATGGGTAAAATGTAAAAGCAATGAACTGCACCTATCAAAAGTAACTGCACATTTTAACCATCAGCTAGTAGTAACACCAGAGATATTCTGCCAACCTTATCTTTGTTGCGGTTTAGTTTTTGGTAATGCTAAAAAATCAGTAAGGAACTTGATTTGTTTATCCTTAAGTGCAATTATCAAGACAGTCAGATAAACTGAGTAGGTAAACAGGTACGTGTTGTATAGGAAATGAGTGTCTCATACTTTTGAGTCTGATTTTCAGACAGTCTTCTTTCTATGATCTTTCTTGTTCTATGGCTTTAAAATACAGGTAAGTGACACTTTTTCTCATTTTAAACTCCTTTAACATTTTGTGGTGGGTTTCTCCTTGCCAACAACAAAACATCCAGCCAGCTTCGTGCTCAATCCCTTCTTCCATGGGATGGAAAGGGAAATGAAGGAAAGCAAGGCTCAAGGGTTAAGGTAATGGCAGTTTCATATGGAAAGGAAGAGATACATGCACAAGCAAAGCAAAATCAGAGTATTGGTCAGTATTTCCCATCATCAGGTACATGTCCAGCTACTTCCTCCAGGGCAGGGCCTCACTCAGAGCATGCAGTGTTTTTTGGGAAGATAAATGCCACAACCACAAACCTCTCATCTGCTTCCTTTTCTCCAGCTTTAATAACTAAGCATGGCATCATATGATACAGAATATCTTTAGTCAGTTTTGGACCATTGTACCATCTACAAGTTGGTAGACTGTAACAAGTTCTTGCCGTCCCCAGCATTCTCATGCACAGAGAAAGCCTTGGTACTGTGCAAGCTCTGGTCAGTGGCAGCAAAGCACTGTTATCAACACTGTTTTAGCTGCCAATGCAAAGAAGAGAATCAAACAGTCTTCTATGCAGAAACTTATTTTTATGCCAGTGAGACCTAGTATACATTTTTTTAAAAGATTTAGCATGAATGAGAATCAAGCCCATATGATCTCATGAAAAATAACAAAAAAAAAAAACTATTAAAAAGAAATTAATGTATTTTCTACCATACAAATTTATTTTTCTCTTTGTATTTTTCACTTTCTTCTTGGTTTTGTAACTTAACTGTTTACAGTTATTTTATGAAGATAAGTGAAATAAGACAGAAACATGTATTCACACATTTCCCTTTGGAGTTACTTTACAGTGACTTCGCTGAAATTTTATTTTGACATATATGTCTAGATTTTCCACAACTGTGAATTTAACAAACCTTTATATTTTAATTTAGGTTATATAGCTATCACAAATTCATGCATGGTAAATTTTCAAAAATACTCCTCATTGCATGCAGATAAAAAAATGCATGATTCACTGGCTCATTCACAATCAGGTGGTATTTTCATTATCTGCATCTACATTTTAGCTGGGTATTAAACAGATGACTCAATCAAACATGATTCATATGTTTGAAACACAAAATAAAAAGAGTTATGAGGGTTAACAACTAACCTGGGAGAAGAAAAACGTATAACTAAAGCTTTTACCTGGCACAGACACACCATAAACATTTGCTTCTTGTATGAAGTCCAACGTTACAATGACATCAGAAACTTCTGTAGTGGCAACGTTCTCCCCTTTCCATCTAAAATGTGTGAAAAAATAATTTTATCCCATGACACCTCCTCTTTAAAAAAACCCATTAACTTTAGTAGAAACTCCATTCCCTTCAGACTAACACCACCTCAAATTTTTTCACACTTGTCACACGAATAGGATCACCAGAAAACAATGTTGCAATTCAAACCTTAGTGGGTATTAAAACACTGTAAGGGGCATTGAAGATCAATACAATTGTTTCCAAGCTTTTTACATGTATATAAATGTATCAAAGGTGACCAGTCTCTACTATTTGATACATTTTTTTCAACATCAACATCCAACTTCCTGGCTCACAACAAATGCATCACTGCTTATTGAAAAGAATGTTCAAAGAGCTAGAAATTGAAAAGAATGTTCAAAGAGCTAGAATTCCTACAAACCGTTCTGAAAATGAGCCATTCAACTCCACAGGATTATCAATTAAGGAACATTTGTGAAAAAATTAAGTCCCTATCATCCACTTCAGAATCATTATAAACTACATCACAATACCAATAAATTGAACAGTTCCGGTCGAAAACAAATACAACCACATTATTCTACTCTGTATATCTTTAATGAAGAAATGTGAAAAGAAACAATAATTATACCTGAAGGTATCTCCAATCCTGTCCCAAAAATATAGAAAATTGTCATGGTCTTGAACCATTAGATCTCCAGTATTAAAATAAAGATCTCCCTTCTTAAACACCTCACAGAGTAATTTCTTTTCTGTGTGTCTTTTATTGCCAGCGTAACCAAAGAAGGGGTTCTTCGCATTGACTTTGGAAATCAGAAGACCAGCCTCACCTATATGGAGAAGTTGAAAGAATATAAACCTAAAACATCATTGGCCATTTCTGTACCTGACATTAATATTACTTACAGTATTGTCCACTCAAATTCACAGTCACTTGTATTTCTTCCTGGTGACTCATCAGTTTTGTCCCAGGATGGTCATCTATCAATTGTAAGCTCACTAGTAGTTAATTATCCTCTGAAAATGCACAATTCAAATTAATACTGAATTCACTCCCCACGTTACTGAATTTCCAATTATGAGTCTCAGCTTCATCAGTTTCCTAATGAAAAACTACTGTTAATCAAAAGGAGGTGCTCAACCCAGGCATTACATCCCTATTTAGTCTCTCTTCAGAAATTCTGAGAACACTGAAATTACCTCAGTTGGTTGGACCCTGGTGTTAATAACACTGAGCTTGTAGGTTTCATCCCTGTGGAGGCCATTCACTTAAAGAGTTTGACTTGATCCTTCTGGGTCCCTTCTAACTCAGAATATTCTGTGATTCTGTGACTTCTTAAATGATACAGCATCATCAGTTTACTTTTTGGAGTAAAATATAGAAGTTTTAATACAATTTTTTTTTTCCTCAAAAAGTGGAGAGCATAGAGGAAAGGATTATCCTGTTACGCATGTAGAGTATCAAGGTGTTAGTTTGCAGAACATGGAATAATTGTATGAAATAACCTTTTTGGGAACAAGTTCTGAACAATAAAATTTAAAAGCTACATTACTTCGTATCAGAGACACAAGAATTACAAATATGAAAATATATCACAATGCTTCCAAAAGTAGGCACAATTTTAAATTTTATACTGCCTCCTTAAAAAAGTGCTGTGCCTTTTTTCTCCATAAACTGGTATGTTTAAAGTGGAAGTATTTAGTTCACTGATAGTATCATTGCAGCCATAATGCTCTGAAGAAATAAGACATGGATAAGACAAAGATTATAGACAGAGATAATACTTTTTATTAGACTGAGCAGTATAGTTGGAAAAAAATTAGACCAAGTGTCTAATTAGAGCACATGTTCCCTTCACAGGTCAGGCTGGCATCCCTAGAGATAAATTCCTACAAAATTTCAGCTTTTGGGGACATATCTTCTTCAAAGTGCCCACCTTTGATTACCAACTGTTAGAGAATCTCGTAACTCCTTTGAAAAATCTGTTTCAGCTCCCTATTAAAGCTGTCTGCCTGACCTTTACTATGAGTTTTTCTTGCTTCAGTTTCAGCTGTTACCTTCCCACAGTTCAATATATGCTCCAGTATCTGATAAACACTTTGAAAAATTGTGTAATCACAACTCTGTAATCATGATAAATATTTTGAGGACAGCTATAAGGAAGCAATTTTGGGTTTTTGTTGTTTTGTTGCTTTTTTTTTTTAATTATTAAGCTGAATCACATCACGTAGTCAGAAACACTTAATCTCTCATCAAAAAGCATTTGCTCTAATCCACCAGTGCTTCCTGTAGATCTCTTAGGCAACCATTTCCTTATGTTAGCCTCCTTTAAAAACACAGATGTCACTAGGTATATTTTCTAAGATAATACCATAGCATCACTTTTGAACATAACTCCTCTGCTCTGTGAATATATCCAAGGATCTCCTGAGTGTTTCTGATATCAGCACTGGTATGTTTAATGCTATTTCATCTGAGATCAAAAATCATATTGCTTTTTTTCAGAGCAAAGAGTAATAGCTGATTTGGTAAATTGCAGTAACACAATAGGAAGGCTCCTTAAAACAACCCTCTGAAGTATTTTTATTAAAATTAGTAGGCCGTAATATCCTATTAAAATACATACTTACCTTTCTTAACTTTTTCACACCAACCATGCTTATTTCTAATTGGTTCATCTTTTTGGAAATCATACTTGATTAAATCAAATGGGAAAAAAAGCTAAAAAAGGGAAGAAGTCATCAGTTATTCATCTACACAGTGACATCTGGTGGCAGCAAATATACATAAGGAAATCTGTACTCCAGTGTGGCTGATCTGAAAGAATGTAGTTTCATTTAAAACCGGAAAAACTCTGTACATAAACTTATGCCATTTCCTGGAGGTAAGCAACATAAAAAACAATTTTGTTAATGAAGACATAGAACTGTCCTTTTGTTAATTTTCTTACAAGTAAGTTATAGAGTCCACATCATCAGTGGAAGAACTAAGTGAGTCAGCATAATAAGAGCGTATCTCTAGTATTTAAGAGACATTTAACGGTGGTGGCTGATATGAAGTGTTCTTGGGGCCTTTGAGCACTGGAAACAGCTGTCAAGGGAAAGGCCTCACAAAGGAAAACCTGCTTCTTGCTGGGCTTTACTCTTGCTTAATTTCCCTCTCACTTTCTCAGGCTGCTGTATGGTGGTGGGAGTGAGCACCAGCAGAAGGGTACATACTCCCATAGCTCCAAGCAAACTGAAGGAGAGGACAAGACACTCTTATCAAAACTAGGAACTACCACACTTTTTTTTTTCTTTCTTGAATAGACAGCATTTGACTCTTATTTTGCTTCGTTTTTCTGCTGTGATATGAATCCAAACTGGACCTTTACGAGACACTGACAGCTATCTTATGCCTGATATTACTTGGACCATGGTGTTTGCAGTGGTCCAAATTGTCTCTATTATTCTAAAGAGACAATTTGCCCAGCTTGGGATTCCGTGTTGCTTTCTCAAAAAGAAATGCATCAGCAATCTTTAACAACTAGTGAAACCAAGGATATGTAATCATCTTCTCCTGAGAAATCTTGGCAATAGGGGAACAATTTTATAAAACATGAATATACACCTGCACCCTTCACAATAAAGAAATGCAATGTAACTTAGGGAGGGTTATATGAAGTAAAGAGTAGGATGTTAAAACATAAACCTCTTTCCTTTTCTGCCACTAACTTGGATGAAGAGTTGCATCTTTATCCTAATTTGAAATGTTGTTGTAAATATATCAAATAATATTTTTCTTAAGAAAGTCTGAAAAAAGAGCAACTTGAATCCCACAATTTCAGTCTCATATGGACAAAACTGGTTCATTGAGTCCTTTCAACGTTCAGCACTGTTTTTCTTCTAACCTAAGTCTGAAAAAAAAGATATTTTAACAGTCGATCAAAGGAAAAATGTCATAGCCTGCAAAGTAAAGTAATGATTCAAGAATGGGACACTATTTTAATTAAGTGAAGGGTAATAATTTTTATTAACCTCAGATTAAACCATTTACCAAAGTCAAGAACTTGAGAGCCAAAAAATTTGTCTCAATTAGAAAATAATTGATTATTCTTGAGGAAAAGAATGGGAGTGGGTCTTTTTTTCTGGCTGTCTACATTTAAATGCTACTCTTTTTCACTTTCTTTTTTTTTTTTTACATTGGTATTTATTACTTTAATGGGTTTCATATGACCAAATGCAATGAGTAATATAAATAATAAGAATGAAATGGTATGAAATTAAATGTTGCTGTGTTTTTGTGTCTGATTAGAAAAGCTTAAAATAATGCGTCATACAGGGTAGTATTTTGAAAAGATAAAGCTCTTGAGCTCTGAAAGAATGAAGAATTTTAAGTTGTTATAAACACTCAAACTAATTCAGTATCTGAGATTATCTAAAAACTGTTCAGGCTATTATATATAACTATACTACGTTGTATACATATTTTTTTGCCTACAACTTCAGAGTATTAACAAGGTGTATTCCAACTAAGTTTTTCAAACAGTAGTCATGAAAATACATAATTAAAAGAAAATACCATATCTTGTATTATATATGGATAATGAAACTATACAGAGACTGTGCAAACAGCTGTGCCTACGCAAAGTCTTTTTCAAGCTAAATCATTCTATGATTCTAAGCAGCTTGCTTTTCATATTAAACACTAGAAAATGAAAGCTCCAAAGCAAAGTATTTAGTCTGGGCACAGACTAGCATTTGGTTCAACTCATTATTCAAATTTTAATGGGAGGAGGACCTGAGCTGTTGAAGCATTATCATATTATTTTCATAGAATACTGCATGCAACATTTATCATTTTAATCTACATTTTACTCTCTGAAGCACGACATAAATGTAGCAAAAAAAGAGCATAATTTAGCTAGCTGAAACTTAAAATGAGCAAATATGCAACATTATTGTCTCTTACTATGCTGCCTAGATGTTATCTAGTAACAGCTTCCCTCAGCTCACCCTTTTTTCTTTTTTTCAATTGATTGGAAATATGTGGATTTAAATATTGTTTTGAAAATAGTTTTGACATTCCTAAAGTTTCAACTTACAGAGAATGCTCAGATAACCTTATCAGAAAACAGAGATCACAAGCTTTTTATAACTTGTTTTAGAGATGAGGTGGTTTTGAATTCTCTGGGAGAGTACTGGTTTCTAAAACAAAGCATTAATGTACTAGATTTAGTTTCAAGCATCTTTGAAAACTGAAGTGTAAGAAAAAAAATTCTGGATAATAATATCATTGTATCTTAGAGACAGTTTTTAACTACACTTGTAATGTCTTATTTATGCTGTAAAGATCAGATGCATTAGTCCTCCATATAGCCAAAGTAAACAAAACCAAGAAACAAATCTTTTAAGCTACATTTGATATTAACTGAATCATGACGTGTAGGAGTACAATACCTTAGAATACACTTGTAGTACTTAACATTATTTTAGCTCAAAATTAGTCTAAGGAGAAGAAACAACACAAACTTTCATTGGCCAATGAACTTAGGAGCTTCCATTGCTTGGATTTCCACATCAGTTTTACAAATTTACAACACAAATTTGCTTAAAACTAACTTTGTTTACTCTTAAACTAAAAGATTTCTCTTCTGCCACAAATTCTATGACTGCATGAAGAAGTGCATAATACTAATTCTGAATAGCTGTGTGAAAGACATTTTATATATTGAAATTATTTAAGATTTCTTGTAAGATTTAAGTGTTTCTCAGCTCAAAGCTGATTTTTATCTACACAGTTTTGAGTAAGAGACTTACTGTGATAGTTTGAATATCTATGCTTGAAATAATGAAAAATTACATTTACAAATAAAGGTTGGATTTTGTTTTTACATAATACTTTCAGGTGAATGTGCCATGTGTTATTTTTAGCCCTTCTCATAAGCTTCCTTGGATCTCACTAATCCCAAGCTCCTTTGTTGTCTGCCATCACTCAGAATTTATTTCAGTATAAGAAAGAGACTTAAATATATATTTGATAGACACAACTGAGGGTCTTCCAGATTTTTCCCATATCACATTTATATAAATAAATACATAATGTATGTCATATATAACAAAATTTATTATTAACAGCTAGATACATAGTATGTCAGTTGCAAAGATTAAACAGTAATTTATTATATTACTGAGTTAATCAGTACACTACCTTTCTTGTAAAACATTTTAAGTTTTACCAGCTGAAAAGCTATTCAGAGGCTTCTACTTTTCTGTTCATTGACTCCATGTAAACACCTTTATTGAAAGATTTATTCATATTCTACAGGGAGGCTTTCAATCACATGAACCAATCAATCCCTCATATAAAGAAGACAGCGTGAAAAGAAACAAGTGCAAACAAGACCACTGCTTTTAGTTAACATCTTAAATACAGTGACTTCTGGCAACTGCTGTAATATTCACCTGTTTCGTTCTATTACCTTATGTCTTCCAGCATCTTCATGAAAATAAATGTGTTCTATAGAACCTTAATATTTATCACAAGCATTTGTCCCCAGCCCTTAGCAGTAACTGGCAGAGAAGTTACTTGGCTCACTCTGAGAGCTCAGATTGCCTTTTAACAGCTGTAATTTTTATTGGTATTTCACCTTTACAAACTGTACCATTGTCACTACCTACAACAGGAACACACTCCTATTTATTTTCCTTTTTCCTTGCTAAAAATGTTATACTTTGAAGCTTTCTGCTATTATTCCCTCTGTACTCTCAATACCTGTATCCACAGGGCTTTGTACTGCATTCACTTTGTTGCCAGTTGTGCAATTATGCTGTAGGAAGAGAGCAAGTTCCTTCCTTCTCCGTTAGTGTATCATATATAAGAGCAACTCTTCCTCCCACTGGAAGGAGGGAGAACTGGGGTTCTCTTTCTTTCTATTCCCAGTTTAAGAAGTAAGTGTTTAGGAAATCCCTAGAAAGTGTGTTAAAGAGAATGTTGTCCTGTGTGTCAAGAGAATGCTTCAAAAGCTGTTGTAGCATGTCTTTGAAGAAACAACACACATTAGGAATTGCGTGGCTGGACCTTGTCTGTGTCGTTGTCTGCTTTACAGCAGGAGACAGATATTCTTTCCAAATTCAGATCATTCACAGGTTAGCAAATCAGAAATAATGCTGCTCTCCTTTACCTATCACTACTTGTCTCGTAGATGTCATTTAGACTGAAGTAAAACAAACAACAGCTATACTTCAGAAGGCATTGTTTAGTAATCTGCAAGCTGCGAAATGTATTAAAAAAAACCCTCCATAAAACCTTTCTGAAATAAGTAAAAATTAACTTACCTATGGCCTTAAAATACATATTTAATGTCACATGCAAAATCCCCATACTACTTGATTAAAAATACAGGTGCTTAAATAAATACACAGATAGTTCCAAGTTTAATCTTTATCTGCTGTGGACTTTACATGGTATTTCCAAAAGGTTAATGACTCACAATAAAATTCTGCCAAAAGTTCTGCAATACTGAAAACAAGTTTACTCAGGTTTGGAACACATGCAAAGTCTTGTAAGATTATAAGGCATCTGGCTTAGAAAAGTCTGAAACAAAAATTAACATCAGCTTTACGGTTCCTCGTTCACCTACTACTCCCTAAATTCCAGATTCCTGATTTCCTGTAGCAGTTCTGGACCCTTCTGGAGATATCCATCAGCACTGGACGGCAACCATGCCTGCTACAAAGCTTCAGACACGTAGGACAGAGAATCAGTGGAGTCATCTGCTTAAATTCCTGAGCTCTCAATGGTTTCTGAGTAACACACTAGCTCTTGGGGTGTTTTCTGTGTGGTTCCAGATTCCTCCCTGCAGTCTGAGTTCCTGTCTCAGAAGCGAAGAATTCTTCTGGCCCCAAAGTGTAGAGTCTGCAGTGATTGTAATGCGGTGATGGAGTATTGAACCTGCGGACCCTGGAACATATGCTGCCTAGAAATCTATTTACATGTCATCAGAAGATACCTCTGTTGCATTTCCAAACAATGGTTTTATGCCACCCTAAAAAGTCTTGTCGGGACATTTTGCTATCAGTTCTCCTAAGGAGCACAAATGTCATTTAAGTCAATAGGACTTGTATCTAGACAGGTATCAGTCCATTTAAAATTCTAGGCAATGCATGATGTATTATTTATTTCAAGAAGAGTAAAAACTGGCAAAAACAACAACATAATGATAAATATGTAGTCTCCTTGCAAAAAGGCTTACTGAACATCTTTCATATTATTAGCTAGAGCTTGGGACACATGTTACTTCGGGACTTTCACTTAAAAGATTGTACTGATACGATCAAAAAGAAAAAGTCTATCTGTGAATTTCAAGCAGAAATAAATTCTTCATTTACTCAGAAGGATGGAGGAAAGTCATAATGTGTGATATAAATAATATGTAGTCCTCCTCCCCAAGACATATGACTGCCATTTTCAAAGCTGATGAAATACAGAAGGGGTTTTTTTCTAGTTTTAATAACCTAGAATACAGTAAAAACACACAGCAGACTGTAGATAAAGAGGTATAGCTTTTTAAAATTAATAATCTTGCCAAGTGTGCTCCATCACAATAACTCAGCAGAGATTATATATGTATTGTGTTATCTTTGACATTTCTGAATACTACAGACTAGATGTAGTTTTAGTTAATTATGTTTAATTGCACCTAGGTATAAAATATCTATTAAATTTTTATCTGTCTTTATGCTACTGTATATAATTATTATAATATATTGTTATTAGTTCACATTTATGCCAAATATTAACATAGCAATATGCAATATAACTATACTATATAAACACATTTCTAACTATAATTTGTAGAAAAGTAAATCAGAATAGGACATTCGTATGCTTATTTCACAGATGATGAGTTCTTAGGCACAAAGAACTTAGGTATAAGCCCAACTTTCTCTTTTGTCCTCTAATGTAGTAGAGACCTAAAACTACACTTGGCAACTGCTGGATTACTCAAAACTGTCAGCAGAGAGCCAAGGCCTTCTTGACTCTTGTGAGCCCTATGTGAAATCTCAGTGTTACTGCTGAGAGCATAACTGGGTCAGGTGCCAAGATTTTACAGAGGGTCAACTAATTTTCAATAACTGGGTTAGAAAATTTATCTTGGACTTACGACTGTAGTCAAACTAAGAAACACAATTTTTCAGCACTACCACGAACTAAGTAGAATGTAAATAAATAGTCACCTTATAAAAGAAATTGGTGCGTCCAACGGATCCAATTTTTCCTGTGTGGTTCATGAAACAAATGTTTCCTTCAGTAGCACCATAGAACTCACAGATCTTAACAGCACCAAATCTGTCTAAAAATTCCCTCCATACATCATTTCTTACTCCATTTCCAACTGCTAGTCGGACTTTGTGATTTTTTTCTCCTTCCTTCTGTTAAAAAAAGAAAAAAAATTAAAATATAGTATACTGATAACTGCATTTGATTGCTGCATATATTGCAGGAAAAATGTACCTTCTTCGAAATGCATGCAGTAAAAAAACAAAAAGAAGAAAAAATAACATTCAGGAAGTTAAAGAAAGCTGGCATAGCTGGTGGACAGGTGCAAAGTAGTCAGCTGCAATCTAAAACCTATTATCATGTTGAACAAACAAATTATTTCCTGAATAATGACTATAATAATTTACATAAACGCTTCCATATTTTAAAAGTTGTACTGTCTCAGTCTATTTCTCCCCAGAGGAACTAAAAAACTGGGAAGAACAGAGAAAGACGGGAATTATTTCTGTCACAGGATTAAAGTCAGAAGAGATGAATAGTTACTTTCTTGTCTTCAGACTGATTATGAGGAATCAATTTGATTTCACACACTTGTAAAATATGCTCCTTCCCACATTGTGCATATGAGTCATCTTCTGTATTTTTTTCAATATTAAGTCTTAGAAGGTTGTTCAATGTTACTGGAATGCATTATTTCTTAGTGATCTTGAGTCTTCACTGCTGTCAGCTCCCATGTTTACCACAATGAACACAACAGGATGTATCCAGTTCAGTAAGACGTTCTAATTTTATTAACACATTCCCAAACACTGAGATTGCATGGACCACCTTTAAAATACAATCATGTTCAAGCTGAAGTACCAGAGGGCAAAACATCTATACTGTTTGGGTTTGTTTGGGTATTTTTTTTTTTTTTAATTTCACCTAGTTTAAAATAAGACTCGCTTTTTAATCATGACAAGTGGCAATAAAGAATGTTCTAGAAGTGAGAGAGCACAAAATAAACATAGGTACAATTTGGTACCACATACCTTCATAACTGCATAGCACTCTGCCACTGTAACACTGTCCCTATATACCTCTTTTTACCTACACTCATATATATGTATGCAAACACCTCTTTACATATATATATACACATATCCATATATATATATGTACACATACATATACTACAGAAAATAGACTCCCTATTTTCTACTTTTCTATTTGGCCCCCTCCCCACCAAACCAGTATGAATTAGTTATGGCTTTATGTTAAAAATCCACTTTAACACCTTTAGTCTCACATAAAATCATAGCAAATCATTTTTGTCAAGAGATCTGGTCAGCTGAGTGAAACAGGAATCTTTTGAATAATTTGTATGTTAAAAACAGTAAAACCTCTACTGAGTACATAGACAGCAGTATTCCTCAGAGACTTATGTCTTGGAATAATTAAATTTTTCATGAGGATGTGAATTTTTCCTACTGTAATGAAAAATTGCAAACACAATGGAATTTTAAGCTCCTCTAAATCACAAAGACCAATTATGTTTTTTTCTTTCCTCTTCGAAACCAGTAACTCACAGAAAGATAAAAATGAATTTATTCATCTGTAGAGTCTTCTGCAAAGTAAGACTTTGCAGAAGGAATGCACTTATTTCACTAGATGCAAATAAGTATTGGCAGATTACAGTCTGAGGCATTATCTTGCAATTTTACCTCAAAACTAAATCACTCACCAGCCTGCCCTGGTCACTACCAATTCTGTTTTTACAACTACCGAATTCTTGCTTTTTCCCTTCTCCTATCTTTAGATGTGAAAGTAATTTCTAAACACATAAGCACATACTTCACTGACTTCATGCTAAACCATTACTAACAACGGCTGCATTACATAGCACTATGAATCTGACACGGACATAACCTGGAAAAAAAGTATCTAAAAATTGCCCACAGATGTCATTTTTTCAGTGGTTTGTTTTTTCACACTTCATACTTCACACACAATATCACCATGCAAGAGTGTAGGTTTCCATATACTTGAAATAATAGCATCTGTTATATCACATATTCAAAGTCATTATATTGTCAATGAACAGCAATGATGTCCTTAATTTTTAAGATAAAATGTTTCAGTGTTACTTTGAACTTAATCAGGAAAGTTTTTAATGCTTTTTTTTTCCCTCAAGAAAATTTGCCACCATTTATAGAATATTCCTGTCAGCTCAACATAAAACTTTTCAAAGTGGGCTATTTTCCTTGCAATTTCAATGCTAATCTGAAATGGATGTGTCCATAGCCAAACTGCAGCTATCTCTTGCTGATGCCACTGAATTATTCAAATGTACTGCCTCTGCTAAGATACAAAAAATAGCTCAGGAGATACTTTCAAGGAAATTCTTTGTTCCACAATGAACAGAAGAGACAAATATATGCATTTATATACACACAGTAATTAAGTGAGTCTTTCATCAGGCTAGGAACACTCAAAATCTCTAGAGACCAAGCAAATAAAAAGGTGACTTTGCTTCTACTATTTATACTTTAAGAAAAACAAAAGCACTGATAGCTGTTTTCTGAAAAGACACAAACATGGATGAGCTAGAAGACAGTGGCCTACATGGACTATGGTGTTTGGGGTTTTTTTTCCCAAAAGAACAAATATCACATCATTTATAAGTGCAGTAATTTCAGTTCCTCACGTTACTTTGGCTGGTTTATATTAATACAGCACGAAGTTGTTTGTCTAGTGGAAAAGATGCAGAGTAGACCTGACACGTTATCATCCTACTTTGCTTGCAATGTTAACACCGATCATCAACATCAACACTACAATGTAAGGCCATCTCACTTTAGGAAGGGAAGCTCTTACAGCATCCAGGCCTTCTGCAAAAATATAAAGAAGGTATGTGATGTTACCAAGAACTGATCACAGAATACAAATTTTCTTAAAAGGTAGGGCAGTAATTCCCTTCTTCAGAACTAAGATAGATTCACTGTTAGATTGCATTGCTGCAACTGCTGTATTTGTGATTTAGTCAGCTTACCATAGTCGTACCTGTCTGTTGATACAAGATTCCCTGAAGAGAAGTGCAGGGCTTTCTGGTGAAGACATTAAAACTGTCATGCATTTACTGTCTTTAAACCATAAGAATGAAAATTATATGTAATTTAATCTCCCAGCAGGTTTAATAAGTATGAAGAAAATTATTAAAATTAGGGAAACTTCAAGCAGCGAGTTTTATTCACATTCGGTTTATATGTGAGTAAATAAATATAGCTATATTTTATCTATTTTTATAGTTTTTATAATTCATATATTACAGTAGTTCATTTTAGCTTTATCTGTAACTAGCCTTCAATGTAAAGTGAGCCACAGCAAAGTGAGCTAGCCATTCTAACATCTGTCACCTCTTTTTAACATCAAACATCATCACGTATATTATTGTCCATATCACTGCCAAAGTCCAGGTCTTAGGACAGGCATATTGGTATCCATGGGCACTGTAGCTGAATAGTTATACAGTAAATAAAATGCTTAAAGTAAGAGAAGGAAAGGAAAAGAGATGATAATTCCAACAAATTACTAAAACATGGTTGAATGATGGACAGTTACGGTGTTCTAATGAAAAAAGAAATAAAACAAATATGCAGAAATTTATGCTTTAAACTGACTAGACCAAATAGTCATACTTTGAATTTCTGCAATATTCAGATGGCATTTCATCAACCAGCTTCCCTTTGGTACAATAAATAGAATTAAGGAGTGGAAGGAATTCCAAGGAGTCACCTAATACATCTCTCTTCCAGCAGAAAAGCTCTGCTACCCCTGTGCCATTCTTGACACCTGATCAAGCTGTGGCATGTCAGCCAGCTGCCCTGCAACAGTGGGCATGCAGCAATTGTGTGCATGTGTATTCACAGCCCACTGCAAAAACACAGAACCAAAGTAACACCTCCTACACTAAAAGCTGTATTTCCTCACAATATCTCATTCACAAAGGACTCAGTGCCTTCCCCTGGTCAGCTACCACAAACAAGTTCAAATAAATTCAAACTGCATGTCCTGTGATAATTCAATTATGATTTGTCTTTCTGAATGTATTAATAGCTCTCCACAGATAGTTAGGACAAGAGATTTTAGATTAACAGAATGTTGTAACAGCTTTCCAAGGTTTCTAATAATGTCTGTTTATTTTCCTGCACTGTGATTTTATTTTCTTAATTCAGAGTCAGTCTGAAATAAAACGGGGGTTCAGTGTACATCCACTTATTCCTAACAGTAAAGATGAAGCACTTTTTCAATGCCTTTTTTATTGACATCAATGCATTAATAAGCAAGAACAGTTCTTACCATACACCTGGAATTTTTTTCCATTCACTCTGCCAAGATCTTTGAACTGTGTACCAAACATCTGCATACATCATAAATCAGTTTGACACACTATGTCTCCATCTTGCGTGCTTGTTTCTTTCATATATTAAGTAATTGACAAGTCAAGATCTGCCTTATTACATTAAATACCACATACCTGGGATTTTTCATCAGTCAGTCTTTTCTCTTTAAGTGTTCTTAATAAACTACTTGGACTCTCTACATGATTAAGCTGTTGGTAAATGCCTTTTAGAGTGCTATCAACAATATACTAACTGGTGCAAGAACGATTCATGATTGCAGCTACATAAAAAATGTGCTGAGCAGCTGCTTTAAAGAAATACAAGAAAACAAGTTCATTGCCCTACTTTTATTATTTTTGCATAAGGAAAATCCAAATGGAGAGAAGCAAAGATAATTCAAGGAAAGGGAGACATGAAGTGCTCTCTGTATCATGGCCTTGATGAAATTGAAAGCAACTCAGGGCCTGAGAGTGCAAACATCTGTTAAATATAAAATATGATAAGACAGATGACACAGGATTTGCACTCAAGTATTTACAAGGTGTGTATGTAACAATACATTCACCAGTTCCTCTACTGATACATTAGCCGTGAAAAAGGGCATCAGGTAGTTTAGTAGACTATAAGATAGGAGATATCCTACTGTTATAGATGGAATACATTTTTCAAGATGCACATCAATGTTTATTATTTAGTGATGCATAATTATAAACTGCAACTAGATTTTTTGCAAAACACATACCCAAATTTAAAAATAGAAATAAAAGAAAAGAAGGGTGTGAAGAGATGCACCATGAGAAAGAACAGAAACAGTAGGAAAAGGACATTTCTTTCTAGCTCAGAAACTGCTTGCTTACTATTTAGTATAGCTCACTCCCACCCTACTTTTAATAATCAATCTCCTGATAATCTACTAGAATTATACTCTAAAAGATTTTTTCATTTAGCTCTTCTAAATGTTTTGTTTAGTTGTACTCCCATTTCCTCAGAAAATATCTACCAACAAAAAAAAAAAATCACTTTCATCTGTGTTCCACCCAGTAATATGAAATAGATAGTTTTATTTTTGGTGATTGCCCCAGGAGCACATTAGTCAAAACAAATTACAGACAACTTTTCAAAGATCAATTCAGAGAATTAAAGGACACAGGTTATTTCTTGCGATGCATGTTGCACACAGTATTCTGTGAGGAATATGAAGTTTCCCTTTGTGAAAACAAGACTGTGATTTCCAGGCTTTAATATAAGGATGTTTTCCGCATGACTCCACTAGTTTAACCCAAAAGACGAGTGTAGGAAAAACTGACAGCTGGAAGAAGAGAAATTGGTCAAGTTGTATGACCTCTTAAAGACTCAGAAAAGTCTTGATCCACCATGTTAGAACCAGCAGTTGACATCGTAACTAGCCTTCAGTGCTGTTTTGCATATGAAGAACGAATGCTTCCTAAGGCATTACAGAAGACATTTTCCACAAACAATGTCTGAAAACCTTTACCATTATTAGTGGGGAGAATGAGAAAACAGATACAGGATCATCTGTGGATGGAATCCAAGAGAGGTATGCCAGTACATATGAGTATCACAAGGCAGTAGGAAAAAGAGGTAGGTTTATAATCTATTTATAAAGCCACATTTTAAAAATAATACTGTTCTTGTAGTTAGGCAGTTGAAAGCACAAAGTTTGCTGTGACATACAGCCTGTCTTTCATAAGATCAACTGATACAGTCTACAGGGAAAAAAATACAAGCTTCCAAATCTCATGGCCTTTTCTAAACTTCAACTTCCGATGTGCTGGATATGCTCTTAGTCTAAAAGTTCTACTTTCTCTAACAGTATGTAAAAACAGTGTTCAATTTAATTTTGGGCACTGTTAATACTGCAGTAAATCAGCAACACCTTGGATTAAGAATGATGTCTTCTTACGACACATGCAAATGGTTTCAATATTTTTTTTAAAAGATAGGTCACTAGAAGAAAAAATAAATTGCAAAATTCCCCCCGTAAATTAAATTTTAATGACCTGTATAAATTCTTAGGAGCCTTCTCATGGAAGGTACAGACGTGGTTGTTTGTAACTGTGTCACATTACTGGTTTGGGGTATTCAATAAAGCATTTATGCCAAAAACTTGCAAGGGGCTTGACAAATTTCCACTCCACATTTTAAGGATATTACAAAGAACAATTTCCAATACTGAACATAAATTGAGCTAAATTTTTTGGGGAATAAAATGTAATTACAAGTAAAATCTGCATTGTAGAAAAGTGCCTGCTGACTAACTTTTCCTTGCTTATGTGACTATTAAATTCCCTTCCTTTAAGGAAAACTGCTTCTGGGTGAGAGACAGTGCTATCCAACTACATAAACTGCATTCTTACACCCCTTTCCACAACACTTGAGTCAACTGCAGGGAAATAAATATTCATTCTGTTTCCTTATCCCAGTAGCATTGAATTCCTTGTTTTCTCCTTCTAAACTACTATTGTTCTAACACAGAAGAGTTTTAACAAAATAAATCCCTAAGCATCTTAAGTCACTTATGAGAGCTTAATCCCATCCAAAGATGGGATCCCTTGGCCAAACTGTATCTAGTAGAGACTGTCTTGCCTCAGCTTAACAAAACAAAGCCTGAAAGCTGATATACATGGTCTTATACTCTTAGGTAACCCCAAGGAAATGAGAAATGTTACTGGCCATGGAGGATAGCACTGTCTCAATACCAACTGGGCATAAAACAGGACACATATTAAATGGGAAATTCTAAGCAATGGTACAATTATTTGTGAAACAGATTGAATACAAGTAGAAATGAACTCTGGTTTTAATAGAGAGCTCACCTATTTCATGCAAGGGATCACAAATCATATAAATACTGCTATACTGCATCACAGCTTATGAAAGTAGAAAACAGGACATAATGATTGAGAGAACTGATTTCTACACTCTGTAACACATTTCAGGATTCAGGTCTTCTTCACAGAAGAGCAGGAAAGAGATGCTGCATTATCATTCCTATCTTTCGAAAAGCTTCAGGATGCAATGCATTATTAAATAGATCATTACGTCACATTTGAAATAAATCTGCAACTGCCTTCGGAAGACTTAATTTACAGTTCAGACGTTGAATTTAAATTAGTTGCAAGCCTCTAGGAAAACATATCCACAGATTAGTAGAGAAGTATATCCAAGGGTTTTGCTGTGAGAGGATACAGGGAGCTCTGCTATGCCATACTCTTGTAGTTTTGCAGATCACTGTTAATAGAGACTTTGAGCAATGTCAGCCACCAAGACCAATTTATCAGTTTTCTGAGTATTCTTTTTCACTGGAGTAGTCATGGTAATAAGCTGAGAGCAGGACCCATTTTGTAGCTACTGATGGCTATTAGCCATCAAAGCTGGTCATTGTATGTTCACTAAATTCAAAACACTGCAGAAAAAGCGTTTGGAAGAGGGAAGGCATGAGGATTGCTCACTTAAAAGCCCGGCAAAATCTATGACTGTCACATAATGCCAGGCCTTTTTGTACTTGTACCTAAGGAAAAAGGCAACTTCCTTTTCTAACTAATGTTCTTTCCAGACAACATATTACTAAACCAAACTGGATGCAGAATAACCTCAGAAAAATTCTACTGCAAGAGTCTTCAAGAGCTGTTGCAGATGTGAGTGGGAGGCAGAACGACCAAGTAAGACAAAACCAATAAGGAAAGCTCAGCCAAGAGTCAATATGCTACCACAGAGATTTGCCCAAAGTTCAATCCAAAATGTATGAAGTAAGAGGCCACAGTGTGGACTCCAGCTGTAAGCAATATACCATTTACTTCGAGTTTAGTGTTAAAGAAACAAATTAAGAAAATAAGGTACTCACTATGGTTTTAATCTGTGTTGATTAGAAGTGCTTTGTAGCACTCTAATCTTGAGAACACTGCCCACATAATATCTTCAAAGGACTTTAAAGTTGCCATATCTTTCTTATGCTGCTAGCACATATAGTACTTTGACATTAATGAAACTTAAATAGAGAAACCAACTTAGGAAATTATTTTACTTACTTGAAAACTAAGAGTGCATTGCATAACATATTTTAAAACCTTCCACTTATTTGTGTAAACATTATTTCTCTGCCAGTTTTAACATGACAAATACTTAATATTTTTCTTAAAGTACCTAGCTGTCAAACTGATACGTTTCATAATTTTAATTTTTCTGGAGAAGGCTTAGCAAGCAAGCAAAACCAAAAAAAACACTGTCGTCTCACAGAAGAGTTTAGACATGCCAGCTCCTAGAAAGTATGCACATAAATTAACAAATAGAGTAGTTATACAGTTAATGAATAGTTAATCATTGTATAACCATTGTATAACTACATAAATAGTTAAGGATGGTATAAATGACTTTACTTGCACAATTTAAAATTGCTTTAACTGCATTAAAAATGCCTCATGGTGGCTTGGTAAGGATTTAAAAATGGAAGAGTTTGTTTCAGAAATTAAGTATATTAATCTATAATTCTTGCTTTAAGATAAAAAGGAGTGGGGAAAAAAGCCATGCTCTCCCTATACAGTAAGGGAACTGAAAGGGGAACAATTAATAGCACAGACTGCAAACATGGCAAAACTTGTGACATTTTGGAGAGAAGGGAAATGACTTTGCGAAAATCAAGTTAGCCTACAATGAGGAAAGAATCACAATTTATAAAAACTATGCTTCCCCTATGCCTTGATTTTTCTTATGATCTATAACTTGATATTTTGTTATCCAGCAACTTTTTGTATATTTTACTATAAAGTTAAAATCCCCCAAACAAATAAAAATTAAAAACAAACAAACAAAACCCGAAAACATAACAACAAAAAAATCAGATAGAGAAGTTATCACTGTTCTGGTTTCTCATCACTGCCGGTGGCCTTCACTGGGCCATCAGCCGTGCTCCCTTTAATTCAAGAACTTCCTCTTTATTGAGGCATGCATGGATCGTGCAGCCGGATCTATGACCCACAACTACATTGCTTAAACATACTTTTGAAAAATTTCCTGAGGGAAAAGGAGTCCAATGACCTTTTCCATTTTTTGGTCAGCAACTCAAGATATTAATGCAAATTATTATTCTGTTGGAATAATTTGCATTCTCTTATTTTAGAATACTGCTTAAGGAAGATGTTAAAAATTTTCAGATTAAATACTTCGAGTTACTGGTACCTTTTCCTAAGAGATGAGTCATATTAATAAAATTCACTGAAAAGGAGACAAACCACGGATTACTTTTTTGAAATAACAAAATGAAATTATGATAGTGGTAAAGGGAGGCTTTTCAAAGAGATAACAGTTGCATTGCATCCAGTATTTTCACAAAATTCTTTCTGTTATCCTAAGTATTTTGTTAAAAGAGGATATTCTCTTTAATGTTATACAGGCACTTGGAGGTTGTTTTTAATTTTTATTTAATATTCAAAATAAAAGCTGTTTTTAATCATAATTGTGCAAAAATGACACATTCAGATGCCAGGAAAACAAACTTTGAAAATTCAGAAAAGGCATTGAACGGTAATCCTGGTTTTCTGAACTTACCTTGCAAAATTCCGTGAAATAGTATTTTTTCACCAAATACTACTGAGCCAGTTTTTAGTCTCAAAGTCGTTCTTTATAATACTTTTGGTACACCTTCACAATTCAAGCCATTATTTTTATTAAGCATCTACATATCACCAAATATTTGCAAAACCTCACATAAAAAGAAGGGCAGAAGGACATGCCCAATACAGTTTAATTTCCCTTTTAACATACCCACATTAAGAACAATAAATGCACTGACAGACAAAGAGGCATCACTGTGATTCCACTTACCACTGGCTGATTGCAAAGGTAACGACAAAGTTCTCCAATGTACTGGATGACAGTCACATTGTACCTTTTGCAGTCACTCCAAAACTGACTAGCTGAGAACTTCTTTTTTAACACACAGGTTGCACCTTTATGGAAACAGTAAGGAAAAGGAAATTAAGCAATTTTTCTGTGCGGCAGCTTGGCTATAAAACAGAACATTTGAGGAACTAAGACAGCCTCGTTCAGAGAACCATGGTGTACAACAATCTTTCCCTTGCTGTGACTTGTACTTGATGCCTAAGGAAACAGAAAATATTTGCCATGGAGTTCCAAATAAATCTTTTATAAGAGAGTCATGGAGTGCACCTACCTTATCTCAGTAATATATGTGTTTTATTGTCAGTGTCAAAACAGTACACAAATTAAATGGAAGAAAGTTATATTTGATTTAAAAATATATGAAAAAGCTGATTGTTTACTATAAATGTCTTTGTCAATATTTTAAGTTCACCAAAATACATTTTAAGTCTATTCCACTGTACTATGCTTAGACGGTACACATAAAAATGCAGCATACACACTGCCAAAATATTGTGTATGTCCTTAAGTTCCTTTTTACCTAAATATTAAAAATTTTAAATATTCGTGATGCTAATTATGATAACTAATTCTTCTCCACAAAGAGAGCTTGTAGAGATCCTTTGTTATTACAAAACTCCCCCTCTTCGTAAAATATACAGCTATTCCAAAAAAGACTTATTTGAGCAAAGCATTATTTTCCCTAGGGGTAGAGAACCTACGTGTGTTTTATACACTTTTATAATAATTAATTCTCTATTAACAACAAAATCAAACAAGCCTTACCCAGTTCAATGCATCCACCAATGCCAAGAAGAGAAGCTGCACTGTGATAAAGAGGCAGAGTAATATAAATGATGTCATCTGAAGTAGCACCAAAAGCCCACAGTCCAGCAGCTCCTTTAAGAATCTGCAAATGACTAATGACTGCTGCCTTTGGAAGACCTGTAATAAAAACAAAATAATGCATTAAGGCTTCTCTTAAAGAGAATCCCTGTATAAAGTCTCTAAAATCATAAAAGAATCAATTTCGTTCTTCTGTAACCAAATTGTCAGTCATCTTTTTAGACAGCCATAAATAGACAACTGGCTGTTTAATACAATATTGCATGTTTCTGTACACATAAAGATTAGCCGGTTTGTAACCTCATCTCTTTACTATTTAGTTTGATGTCATGTCCATTCAAGCAAGTGGAAATAAGAAGAAACTCAGTGGTTTGCCTGCTATCAAATTACATAGAGCAAGAAGGGACAAAAACATTTATTCTACATATGGACTTCTTTTAACATAAAGAGGCATCACATCAGGTCTTGTTAAGGCAAGAGGCATAGTGACTGTAAGGTAAATAAGAAAGGTATGGGATCTACGTGGAGTAGAACACACAGCAGGTGTTTATCTAAGAATCATACATCTTTCTATTTGTTTTAGAGCTCTATGAAGGCTATGAGGAATTAATTTAAAAAAAAATCAGTGAAAAGACCATGCCAGTTAGGCTCTTCTGAATGAGTTTCTTCAGGTTCAGCACAACATTTCTCTTCAGCAACATGCAGACTCACACGCAAGGGCTTCTTGGGCTACTACTCTGTAACCTATTAATTTGAGTAGGGGATGTGATCTTGTACTATGTACGTTCTCAAACACACACAAATTTCAGCCTGAGTCAGGCTGATGATGAACAGTGAGAACTGTTCAATCTTTCAGAAATGTAATGCTTCATAAAGTTTTCTCACCTATTATAGTAAAGCTATTGTTCATTTGAAGACTTAGCTAGAGCTGAACGTGTAATCTGTGGAGAGTCTAGCTACACCTCAAGGCCACTCCACTAGCTACCCCACTTTTCTACACTAAAGAGAAAAGGGAATATGCCTATGTTGCCAATGAACTGCTTATAGCAAGAAGTTTTCACTCTTTTCTACCTTTACAGAGGGACTACTACAGACTGTGCAAAATACTCCTTTATTTTAACTAAGTTTAGCTAGTTTTAACTAGTTTTTTAATCACTGCTTTATCAAAACATGAAAATGCTCAGTCACTCAGAATTAGTCATTCAGTACTCTTCAGACTAAGCAAAGCTTGTGATTTTAGTTACATAGTACATAACAGAAATCCAATGTAAATTAATGTATTATATACAAGGGTTCAAAAATATTTTTAATTCAACGTAACTGAAATTTGAGATATCACACAGATATTCTGACTGCAATTGTAAGAACAAAATCATCCCACCTAGACAATTCTATAATATTTTTTAGCTGATTTCAACTCCCAACTCTTAACAAGCAAGCTCAACCGTATTTCTATTAGCAATATTACAAACAAAACCTTATCTCTTGACAATATTTATAACTTCTTAACTTTTTTATTGGAGACTGATGTTATTTCCCAATTTTTCCTGAGAACCTGAAGCAAATAAATTGAATTATTATTATGAAGGAACAAAGCCTCAAATCACATATGCATTTTCAATCTTCATGTGACTAAAACTGTTGTGTTCAACTGAATGAGAATGCCAATGTGCTCATCTAAAAACATAATGCTGCCTTTCATGTCAGTGATCAGGTTTTTTTAATTCTTAGTTTCTTAGCTGCTGGAGCACAATTCAGACATCTGTTTCTAAACTAAAAGGCTAGTAACTTAATGCTATTTTCTGTCTCTACAGTGACATGCATAAATCATGATTTAATGAAAGAAAAACAAACGTCTATTTTCTTGTTTCAAGGCTGTTTTTTAAAGTTCTAGGTAAAATCTTAATAATTTTAGCTAGGCAGTGTTACATGGTCACAAAATACTGTCTATTATGATTGCAAACTGACCAAAAAAGCAGTGTTTCATAAATACCTTAGCTGTGAAGTAATGAAAGGTAAAGCCTCTCATAGTATTTGTACAATGTGACAGAAGAAAGCAAAGAAGAGAAACTCGTAAACCACTGAACAGAAACAGCTACTTACAACAAATACGTGTGGTTTTCTATAACAATGCTTCTAGATGAGAAATGTGACATATTGCTATTGAAATTTTAGAGTTTCAGAAAAATGAAGTGTCTAGATGAAAGCTGAAGGAAAACATAGACTCTTTAGCAGACCTGTACCTGTTGTTCCTGAAGTAAATATGTATAGAACAGCTGACTTGAGGTTGTTGGCAGAGCATCGATTAACTGGAACAGCGTCTTCAGATGCAGTTTCTATTTTGTCTAAAAGGGTATGCACACTTGGAAACGTGGAGTCTTTGGCCATAATCCAAACACTAACATCTTTCTGAAGTTTAGGAAGAATTTCTTCTAATGTTCCAAGCAAATCTTAAAAATAAACATGAAATAATATTACTTACATTATATCTTCACAAAACTAGAGAATAAAGCATTTTTCCTCTTGAAGCTTTACTTTTTATAATAGAAAGAGAAATGCAAGTCACCTCCATGGATATAAAGAGATTCAATATAATAACAATAAACTAGAATGAAAATTCACTGAAAGCAGGATATAATGTGCTAAAAATACTGCTGATCCCACATAGCTGAATTGTCAACTAGCTCTCAAGGCAAACTTGTGGGTCTTGATTACTAGTTCCTATTGCCCACATGATTTCAGGTAACCCTTAGTCATTGTTAAGATGAGAATGAAGTGTGGTTTAATTTCAACTTCAAATAAATCTTGAATAAATCCATTGAAAAGGCAATGCAAACACATACATAACTGGTAATTACAGTACAGGTTTCCTTGGATGCCCTCAACAGCAATCTCCCATTGAGAAGTTGAGTTTTTTTCAAAAGCACAGAAGTGACTAATTTAAATACAAACAGCAATTTAACTAAGGTTTATTTTGTTGGTTTATCAAGAAAGAAACAATGAGAGAGGTTCCCAGACCAAATAAAAAGAGAAAATATATATAGAGGCCAGTCCTTAAATAATCCATTTGGTATTTATATTTTGAAGCATTTTTACAACATCACTTTCTCAGAAGATTGCACAGTCATTAATCCAGGAAACACATCAAGAACAGGAGGAATGCTGCTTTCAGTAGAATTCACTTATACTTAAGTGCTTTGACATATCTCAGTCTAAATAATTAATCTTGCAAATATTCCTTTGGGTATAAATTTATTTTATTATCTCAGTTTTTACAGATGAATAAACAAACAAAGTTGACATGACTTACCCAGAACCTCACAATGAGGCATTGCCAGAGCCAGCATTTGAAATCCTGGTGTCAAATCCAAACTCATTTCACAAATATTAAATATGGATACCATATGCATAAATTTTACGTCAAAACAACTGAGTATTTTTAATCTTTCAGAAAACTCCTTTCCTAATGACAGACTGATGTAATTATTTTCATTAATAATATACTAATCTATATTGCTATTACAGATATAAACCCTACTATCATCAACTAAACATGTTTTATATACCTAAAGGCTACAGAGTACAAGTTTTATGTATTTCATGAACACTTAGCAAATAGCTCTGATGTAGTATAACACCAAAAAACTTTGTTCTAACTTTCTTCTACTGCAGAATTATTTCAGGAAAGAATCAGCCAAAAAATTTTAAAAATCTGAAAGATGAATAGCCTCCTGCTGAATTACTGGAATACAGTCCCATCATAGACAGCAACAGAGTGAAAAAATGTGGCTAAAAAATAATGCTAAAAACAGTAGTATCAACTGCAGGAAACCTGATGCCATGAAACCCAAGGTTCATTGGCATATTAATTCTGTCTTGCTATCAAATAATAGAATTATGGTAAATTTTTCAAGCAATAAACAGAAAAATACAAACGTACTATTTCTAACACATATTCATAAATTAAGTGTGATGGAATAACTATATACATATTACCTTCTTATACTGATTTTTCCCTCCTAATATGCATTTATGTCGCTCAAATACACTAAGGATATCTTGTGTAGGTGCAAGTTAGACTGAGAACCTCGTAAAAGAAATAGACATGTTAAATGTAGCTGGAGTTCTATTTCTGTTCTCAAAAGTAGTAAGAGAATATAGCATTCTCTGTCATTCTTTATTAATGCACTGGCTCCATCTACAATGCAAGTCTGTCAAAAGGAAGAGGACTTGCCTCTTTTTCTTTTTTCCCCTTTTCTTGCATCAAAGGAAGAAAGATGGCAACTATTAATATCAATCCTGCAGACACAATCATCATTTAAGATTCAAGAATGACATGAGGACAGAGCTCCCTTTTAGTAGACTGAAGCATATTTACCTGAAGTAGTTAGGATTAATCATCAAATTAAACATACATGCTGTATATCGTTTCTCTAAAGACTCATTCTTAAAAAAAATGGCTCTGGAGTTTTTTACTACTATTGAACTATTAAATGATTACACAGCATACTTCTTCATCTATGGTCAGGAATCTAGTAGTTGGAACAATACGTGAACAGCCTGTAATTAAACTTTCCCAAGAAAGAAACTTCTCAGTAGATAGCAGAGAACAGCAGAAACAATAAATGATTTCCTGAATAAAAAAAAGGTAATCTAAAACAGCTGTATTCAAAGCGCCAGAAACTGAAAGTTACTTCTGGAACAGACAGGAGATGGGGTGTTTGTAGATGATTCTCAGTTGTACTAACATTATTTCCTAATAATAATTCTAATGATAGCCAACTAACATTTTGTTCCCCTGACAGAAAACTTCTGTGCTAGACATTTTGTAGGGCTGTATAGTGTTTACATATCACTTTTTCACGTGTCAGGACACAGTTCCATGACACAGCCCTCTGGGAAGAGCTATAATTTGAATATTTCTAGAGGTGCACTTCATATAGAAAAGCAATTTCAGTAAAGAAACTCGGTTATGTAAACTTGGAGTTTCTCTCAAGTATTTGTTTACTTTTTACGAAAGTATATTCAGATTTTGGGTTACTTGTTTTGGGAGAAATGTCTGCTCTTATAAGATTTGGCAAGTTCCATTTGTGTTGTTTACATTGTTTGCATACAAATGTCCACCATTTGCTAATTATTTGGCTTCTTCTATTGGGAAAAAATATCTGGAATTGATCAGGACGGATACATTTTTCCACTTTGGTTTGCTTTTCTTCTCCTCTTACTTTTAAAGCATTATACAACAAAAGTTTGTGAAACTGTTACTTTATATTCACATGAATACATAACTCAGTTACATCTTTTGAGAAAGCAACGAAAATATATTTTGAACTACTGTCCCAGGCTTTCAGTTGCACAAAGGTTTTTTAGTTTCTTTCTAGAAAAGAAATCATGCAGGCTGTTGGCAAGGACACAGTCCCACACTGATGAAAGGAATACATTAAATTATGAGATCAGCTTGTACTGAACAGAAAGTTACCAAGAAAGAAAACTCTATGAAACAGTTCTTACATAACTTTGATGTGTACCCTGGCTGATATGCTCAGGAAGTTATATCAAGTCCAAACTCTTCCCCACACTGTCTGGCCTCAGAAAATAATTGCTCCTTCTAGTTGATCCCCCAAGTGACTCATCATAGCTTCTCACAATGTAATAATAGTAGAAAAGTCAGCTGTGGCTCAGGATCAGTGTTGGTATCTTGAAGCATCACTGAAGGCAGTAAAGGTAATAAAACATAAACCACCTTGTAAATCACACTTGGCTCTTTTTTCCACTCAAACCACCATCTGGGACAAGATACAGACGAAGTAAGAGCAAGTGATCAAAGAGATATGGTGTCTAATAGAGTAGGTGTCTTCCACAGGGATTCTACGATCCCCTTGTTAAATGTTTAGGTCTAAACAGCTCTTTATTCCAAATGGATAAGAAGAGGCACTTTTGATAGAATCCATTCTTTTTTTTTACTCAGTGACTAACATGAGAGATGAGACTTCTACTTGTATGTAACATCATATAACCTGAATTTACAAATACCAAAAAATACTTTGTTTACTCTCTTTCTCCAGGATGTAGACATGCTTCTGTCTAGTTCAGAATACACTTAGCAGAAGCAGAAAGCACTGCTAGTGCCTCAAGAGTAAAGAATCCTGGCCAGAAAAATGCAATACAGCTGGAAGACCTATCTCTTTACAGAACTGCAAAATCACAAGATGGCTGTGAATAGAAGGTGCCTCTAGAGGTCATCTCGGTCTGATCTCCCTGCTCCCTGCCACGTAGAGCAGGCTGCCCACACGTGTCCACATGGCATGTACACTCCCTTAATTGGCTTTGTTATCAGGACTGATGTAAATCAATCTCATGCAGTTTAGAAAGCAATCCTTTAATAGCTGAATCCTTGCATGAGAAGTCATGATGGCAATCTGGCATGTCCTACTCTTCCCAGTAGGAACAGATTAGAGATGCCCTGGCAAATAAATTCCATTTGTGCATTTCTGGTGGCTCACTTGACTGTAAGTGTTGTTTAGTAGTACAGTAGTAGTGTACTACTGTAAAAAAAAATAGTAGTATTGCTGTTACACTGCAATAGATAGAATGATACAAAAGATGCAGTGTAATCCCTTCTTCAAGCAAGACTTCAGTCAATAGAAATATATACTCCCCAGAAAGGACATAGCTCCTTAAAAGATGTCTTCATTTTAAGCAGTACCTTACCTCTTCTGTTTAAACAGCAGCTTTTAAACGACTAAGGGTGGCACAGTCTGGTAACAAACGAAGAATGAACCCCTTTTCAAAGAGCAGAGATACATTACTTTCTTTCTCTTTTACAAGTTCCTTATTAACTTACAAGTTAGTTAGCTACTGCTTTATTAAAAGTGAAGTTTTAAACTCCAGCTTTTAAATCTCTTTCAAGAACTATTCCCCAAAATGGAAGTGGTGGGAGACAGTGTTTCTGGGAATGGAAGTGTGAGATGGCTAAGTAACACATTAAAGCAAGAGCTGAATACTCGGGGAACATAGCTGAAAAATGAGAGTAGTTAAAGTAAAAATCTCTGCCTCTGACAAAAGGGAAAATGTGTTCCCTACTGGAAAGGAACAGAAAGACTAAATATTGGCAAATCATAGAATCTGTATTTGCCTTTTAACCAGAGCCTGGATGAGAAGACAACAAAAGTTTACTTGATTGCACTAAATGAATTGAAAGAGCATCTGTGTCACAGAAAAAAGAAATCAGTCTTTTAGAGATAGCCATTTCCTATAAGAAACCAACAAGAGGAAGAAATAATAAAGTTTTTGTAACATATCTGAAGCTTAAGAATAAAACATTCAATAGCTGGGTTCATAGATTAAGGCAAAATTAAACCCACAAAACTTAAATACTACTGAAACACTCTGAACTAAAAAAAAAGCAATCAGAGTATGAGAGAATTGTCAGACCCGAAGAAAGTCTGATTCCAAGTGCTGAAGCAAAGTCAAGATGATACTAATTGGATGAGATTACCAAACCACAATGTCTGAAAAATATGCAGGCACACAACAAAAGTGAGGAGTAAAAAATGGCACATGACAGCGATCTTTTACAAGAGGCCCTATGAAAAATGGAACAAGGTATGGAAGAAAATGCAACCATAAATAGTATCCAGCCTTTTGTTTGGAGGTATCACATTTGGAAAAAATAAAAGCATTTTTGAAAATTAGGTACCAAAAAAGCTTCAAGATGCAATCATCTCACACAAAGGGAGGCTACACCACCACTTACTGGGATGTAGCCACACTACATCACTGGGAGCAGGGAAGATTTAGCCATAAACAATTATCTGTGGGAATTGTTTCAGATAGCAGCCAAAGGTGGAAGGCTTCCTTCAACATAAATGAAACCTTAATATTAACTAGATACACAGTAAGATATAACAGCAGAACCTCCATACAAGTTCCTGTTCTAATGTGCTATTACAGACAAGAATTTCAAGGGCAAATTTGGTCTTGCTGAGCACAGGCAGTCAAATTGTTAAGGGGATCATTTCTGCTGTGCTGCAGTCTATGAATAAGACCAAAGGTTGTCCAAAACACTGAAGATATAGTTTGTAACTATTGCAAGAAAAAGAATTGCCAAGTTAACCTGCATTTCTTTGTGAAGGGGTGAAAAACCTACACATTTTTTAAAAGAATTTCACTATCCAGAAATACTGCCATTACACACTATTCGCTGATTTAAAAAAAAAACCAATCTTAATTGCCAAACACAATGCCTGTCTATGGCTATGATAGATATTAGATGACAAGTTGATTGGTCTCAATGGAAATACTTTGGAAAAAAAATACTAGGTTCAAACTGTGCACACTCCTGCGAAAATGGTGCCACAATAGAAAAATGCCCAATTCATGTCTATTGATGAGGAAGAATCCCTTGAAACTCACACTAATTCTGGATGAAAAGATGTTTAATAGACCTCTAAGAATTACGAAACTGACTGTGTAACCCCAGTGTTAAACATTGCTCTGCAACTTTTATAAACATTAGGGGGAAATTATTATCTATAATAGTTAGGTACAATATGTTTCTTTCAAGAGTGGTATGAGTTAGGCCTCACAGTCACTGGACTGTGTAAAAACTTTCAGTTGCTAATTCTGGACTCCTTTGGAGAGGCTCCCATATGAGGTGGTCAATAGCTGAGGACCTAGCAATTTTAACTTCTTTCACAGATACAAATAAAAAAGAGCCTCTAAGACCTGAAGAAAAGTACTGAGAAGGCTCATGGGACTGACAGACTTACAGCAGAGACTAAAAGCCACTAATAAAGTAAGAAGCCCAAAATGTAAAACACCAACTGAGAGACTAATTTGTTGGTATCTCTGTTGTACCATCTGTCTGCACACAGCTCTTCCCCTATGAGCACAGGAAGACTCCCAGAAGAACCTAGCTCAATACAGTTGCTCTTACTATCAGCTGCTGGTAGAAAATTAAGAGCGGAGAAACACAGTTCCTTGCCCTGCTCTGCAAATGCTTTTTTCATCCATTAGTTACTCCTAATTTAAATAAAAACTTCTCTTAGATACAAGCTTTGATCCACAGTATCTCCCTCACCAGAGTCAATGAGCTGGAAGTTCCTGAACATTAATTCCCTTCCTCAATCCATACACTCAAAAGTACATATTCATAAGAAGGGGCTAAACAAGATTTTTTTTAAAATTAAGTAAGAAGGCAAAATGAAAAGCTGTCAGTTCAGAAGGCTTGTTATTACATATTTGGATTATATTTAAATTGGCTTTTGTTTCATTGGCTTGTTTTAATTACCAAGCATCTTAAACCAGCATACCATATAGAATCAGAATGACAAGATTTATAATTTTAAAATATGCAAGGGAAAAATCCTAAATGCATTTTTGAAAACACAAATTCACAGCAGGAGAAAACAGATGGAAGAAAAATTCCATCATTTAGGTATCATGGGTGCAAAACCCCACAACTTGAATAACAGGAGAAAAAGGTGTGCAACAGAAAAAGACAAAGCAAACTTGAAACAATAATTTTAGAGAGGTGGGACAACACTAATATGCAATATATCTTGATATATTTTCCTCCAACCAAGTGTCAAGGTTCTGTGTGATCTTTGAGCATTGCAGGTTCACTTTCACTTGATCATAAATGCTATGGCAAGTTTATGTTTTGGGTCTGTCTTCAGTTTACTCATCTATCTAATTGAAGCCCAGTTTGAACATACAACGCCCAGGATGCCTACAAGAAGATTTTAAATTGTTTTGAATCATTTAATAAAAATGTAATATTCAGGAAACTTACACCACACACACACACTACCATCCTGATTCAAACACAGCAATTTCCTCCACAATCCAACACCAACAGTAAGTTGGTTTTTACGAATCAACCTCCTATGTGCCTTACTCCCGAAACTTTACTCTTGGAAAACTGCCATACCTCTGCAAACAGTTGAACAGCAGAGGTTGTACAGTCCGAGCTTAGACCTTCCAGTTCTGCAGCGTGTTTGATCAATAGAAAGATGGGGAGATAGTACAAGAGAATGAAGTACATTACTTAAATAAATTTGACTATTTGAGAAGTGAAGGAAAATTATACTCAATAGGTAATTTTAAGGTTTTCAGAGACACTTTAAGCTACTACTGAAGCAACTGAACACTGGTAACAGGTTGTACTTAGATGTTGAAAACTCTCCTGCAATACAGGTTTTTTAAGAAAAGGGTAAATGGATGTTCACAAAGCACGGATTTAATTGATTCTGCCTCAGAGGCTGAAGCTTAGTATCATCTTGAAGCCCGCTCCAGCTCTGTGTTTCCTTGATTTTGTGAACATCTGTAAATCAGGTTTCCAGTAAAGGATCTGGAGGGCCAGACATGTGGGAGATGCAACATTAAAAGTTTTGGATATAGGAACGAGGAGTATACCCTACCTGCTCCCACAACCAGTATCTTGGGCTCACAGCTACTGACACAGTGCAGGAGAGATCTGAAGCGGACATTGAAGTTGAGGAACGCCACCACACAGCCCAACTTGGCCAGTCCGAACCACACGTGGATGAAGTCTGGCTCGTTCCCCATCAGCAAGGCCACCGTGTCTCCCTTCTTCAGAGCCTCGTGCTGCAGGAAGACCTGCGCTATCCTGTTACTCCTCCGGTCCACATCGCGGTAGGTGTGAACGGTCCCTTCGTAGATGAGGAACGGTTTGTGGGGCTGCTTCTCTGCCAGCTTCACAAACTTGTCCAGGACGGTGACAACCCTCCCTTGCAGCCGGTACATCTCCACTCTCAGCCCATAGGTGAACACTTTGAGCAGGTACCTCAGGTCGGCCCAGAAGTAGGGGAAGAGGAGTCTCTGGATGAAGTGCAAGGAGAGAATCCCGACGGCAGCCCCCGGCACCCAGGAGGGCGGCACTGGGAGCGGGTAAAGCTCGTCCCAGCCACGCATCTCCCCGCAGCCGGGCCGCCGGGCACACGGCCCGGCAGGGCGCCGAGGCGAAGGCCGGCACGGGCTGAGGCTCTTCCCGCCCTCTCCTCCTCCACAGCGGGACGCGCGGGCCAAGCCCGCTCAGGAGCGAGGGGGGCAGGGGAGACAGGGAGCTCCGACGGCGCCCGACGCCCGCCTCAGTCCCGGCACGGCACGGCACGGCACGGCCGGAGCCCCCGCCCGCCTCAGCCTCGCCGCACCTGCGGACGGCCCGGCGGGAGCGGGGCGGGAGGGCTGCGCTCCCCGCGCACGGCTGAGGCTGAGGCTGAGGCCGGACACCTTCTCCCCCCTCGGCCCCGGGACTCACGGACAGCGCCGGGCTGCTGCTGCCGGCGAGGCGGCGGCGGCCGCTCCCTGAGCCGGTTGCATAAGGCGCGATCTCCCGCTCACCCCCGCCCGGCGGCCGCAGCCCGGGGTTGACTGGCGGGGAAGGCGGCGAGGGCCGAGCGTAGGAAGCCTCGCCCCGGGCCGGGGCGGCGGCGCGGCGAGCTCCGGGCGCGGTCCCGGGGGCGGGGGAGGCGCTGGGGGCAGGTGGCTCCCGCGGCCGGTCCCGCCCCGCCGAGCCGGGACCCGCTGGCCCCCGGGGCTCGGCCCCGCCCGCAGGCTTGGCCCCGAAACAGTGCCGGAGAGCAGGCACTTGAAGAGCTGAGTTGTATTCCCAACTCTCTCTAGCACTGTTTTTTTGTTGGGTTTTTTTTTTTTTTTTCCTGTTTTACCACTAAGATCGAGGAGATTAAGAATGTACAGACGCAGGTCTGTTGTATGAACTCTGACTGGACATGCAAACAAATTCAAGCGAATTAAATAGTGCAAAACTACAGTATGAATAGATTTCATGCCTCTTTAAAGGCAATACTCTCAGTAGGCTGATAGTTTTTTATTGAAACTTTATTCCTTACTTGCAAAGAACAGTGGATGTGTACGTTCTGTCCCAGCTGGGTGTACATTTATAGGAAGACAGAAATATTTAGGTTTTCAGCTGGTGAGAATCACTTCTTCCAGAAAGACATTCTGTGGGACTACAGAGTTCTAGCTTACTTTTCTCAGGTGGAGATAGCTCAAAGGGCCAGTATTCCAAATTTTTAAAAGAAACTAATAGGTAGAATAAATGCTGAATTAACATGTGCTTAACATACAAAAACTTAGTGTAGCTATTTGATTGACTGGAGTTTGGTTGTTTACTGCTGCAGAAATATGCATATATAATGAATAAAGGGAAAGGCTGTGACTCCTTAGGATGATGCATACTTATGTGTTGATTTGAAGGAAGGTAGAGGTTGAAAGATACTCTTGTTTGCAAAGATTGCTTTGAAGAAGGCAGAAAGAAAGCAGAAGGTGAGACAGGTCAGGTCAATGAAAAGCTCTGGGCATGTGGATGAGAGTGAGAGGAAAAGCAATAGGTAATTGATGGAGCACAAAAGTAAGATACATACAGAATGACCTGTGGATGAGAGAAATATATTTTAAATATACTGTGCTGTGAGCTAAAAATCAGCCAGGCAACACTGCATTTATTAAAGTGACTTGTGACTAGTATGTCACCAAAGTCATGTGACAAGAAGAGAGGAAGAATTTTGTGGTTTAGATGTTGTCAGTGCTGCTAATCCCCAAGAACTGAAATGATGCGCAAGACCTTAACATAAAGACTCTGGTATTCTGAAATACATAGTCTCAAAGCAAAATTGTGGATTTGTGATCTCTGAATTGTCCCTTTTCCGGTTAATTCTACAGAGAAATTATACCAATCCTCTCTATTCAGTATCCAAGTTTCTTGTAAATATCAGCAATAACTTACTAGTTGTATCCTCCTGAAGGAAGACAGGACAATTCTCTAATGCATGAGTTGTTTTCCAATAATTTTCTGGTCTGTTATAAAAATGGGTAAGGTGAGCCAAGAAATATCAATAGGCAATGAAAAAGTCACATAACTCAAGTGAAGCCATGCTTGAATTGTATTCAAACCCTGCCTGTGCCAGAATTCCCTGGGCATACTGGATTAATCTCTTACAATGTCTCCAAACTGGGTCATTTAGTCAAGCGATATGCCTAACCTTACACCTTAAGGCTCTCTTAGACCCTTGGTTTGATGGTTACACAAGCAACTATGGATTAAGACATGAGGATCTGCAGTTTCTATTCTAGGCTAAGTGAAATGGTAGCAGATCTAGCACCTAAAGTTAGGAGGTGGGTTAGAAATCAGTTAAGTTCACCTTCAGTATTTTTCCTCTCTACAGTTTCAGTTCTTAATCCAATGGAAACACATGCACATTTGTTTTGTTTTGTTTTTTTTTTTAAGTAAACAGCATAGAATTTGAATAGCTGGCAAAGAAATTAATTTTTTTTTCTTGTTAACTAGTTAATATCAGCAGTGAAGATGCAATTATCTGCCTGCATGGGTTGTTGAGTGTAACATATGAACAGGTAAGAGAATATGAGTTGCCATATGCATTGAGTAGTTGTTGGGAAAAATAGTTGTCTGGGAAAAAATGTATGCTATTATGAGAATAAAATTACTAACATATCACGTACTTGCAAGTGATACATCCATATCATGAAGAAACCTTACTGCAAAGGTTAATTCAAAAAAACCTCTAGAAAGTTCTTGTATTTTAAATGTAGTGATATTTATTTTAAAGAAAATAAAACCCCAAAAGTGTGGCAAGAAAATACCTGTTCATCAGCTTCTTGTTAAATGTCACAAGCTGGAATGTAATTTACTTTTGACATTATGTAGGACGCATAAACTCATACCCCAGAAAAACCACTGAGCCCTGAATTATTTAGTATGCTGTAATTATTCTGCTCAATTTCACTTCAACAGAAAACATTTTGATGCCTGAGAGTATGCTATGACCCAATAGTGAAATACAAAGGAGTTTAATTTTCTACTGGTGGAACTCATATGTGAGAAGTTGGGTTGTTTGGGGTGGGGTTTTTTTTGTTGTTTGTTTGTTTTTGGGTGGGTTTTTTTTTCTTTTTTTTTGTGGTTAAGGATAAAGCATTTCCCTGTAATAATATTGCAATAAAATATGCACCGATTACGGAAATGCTTCTGTAGCATAAAAAACCTGTAGTTTTGATGTTACCATTCTGGCACATTATGCCTTTTAATATCCAGATAACACAATCTGGTGCTGTACATTTATTTTTATTAACTCTGAACCTGGCTAATATGCTTAAGGGAATTTGCTTGGCCTATTTTAGTGACATAAGTATCAGTTTGTGGGGGAGAGAAAAGTTGTTTTAAATATGGTATTTTAGATGTACGGAGTTTTTGGGTGCCCCCAGGAAAAAATAGTAGCATAAATTCTGAAGTGTCATTGATTTTCTAATTTCCTCTTAATGTAATTTTAAAGTAGTGACTTTTCTTCATCTGGAATAGAAGTTTTGAGATTTACAGCAGAAAGAGATTAAATAGAAACGCCTAGAAGAAAAAACTGGTTTTGACTTAAAAATAGATTCCTGGCTTTTCAAAGTGTCAGAATGCTGTAATGCGGAAGAGGAAGAAAACAGCATCATATTCTGAATATTGCCTTGCAGATTGTCCAGCACTATTGAATTCTTCCTTTTTTATATTCTAAAATTAATATCTTTAAAAATATACATTCTATTTTAAAATGTGATCCAGAAGACTAAATAAAAAATAAAAATACCTTGAAAATGTGATTTCCAGATCTTCACATCTCACTGTTCAATTCCATTCCCATTAAACAGTAATATCCAAGTAATTGTGTCTATTAATTTCCAGAGGTTAGCTGTGAAACATATGTCTAGCAAAGGCTAAAATTTTAAAGCTAAAATTAAACAAGTAATAAGCAAACCAGAATTTGATGTCTGAGTGGCCAGTAAGCAAGTCATAATGCTGAAAAAGCCACACAAAACTGGCTCTTGACTAATAATGTCCCATGGGAATTTGGGGAATGAATTGTGCAGTCATACTACAGTTATCACAGACACCTGAGGAGGTAAAATCTAAAGTTGTCGTCATGGCACAGATCAGACATTATGGAAGTTTTTCATCACAGGAAAGCATTTAGGATTCAAATCCATAGGAAATGAAAATTATTTTTTACAATGTTTTGGAATGCTCGTTTATTCTGTAGTTGTGTGAGTACATTAATTTGAAATACTTACATTACATGAAGCGTCTTGTCTCAAGTCATTCACTACAGCATGTCAACAGAATTGTGTCAACCTTTCAAAGATGTAGAGTAGTATCATCTCGGGTAGATGATATTTTAATAGAAAACTTTACTATTAATGATTTAGATCATTAACACCCCTCCCCCCCATTTTATTTTTAATTTTAGCTAGCTTTGAATAGGCTCTAAAGGTAAATTTGTTGTTTTGCCTGAATTCATGAAAATGTGTTTCCACTAAGAGCCATATGCATTAGTACCCCAATAAAACTTAGCCACAAGCTTCCAAAGAAGCACACTGAAATATTCAAGTTTTTTCACTCCTAGAACAGCTTCGTGGACTGCTGGTGGAAGGAGTTCACAACAGTGAGCCTTTTGGTCCTGAAATGATAGAGTTGGGGTTCAGTCCCACTGTCATCCAGAAGTGATATGAATTAACCAAGATACCAGTTTATACATTAGAGACAGAATAATTATACAGAAGGATTTCATACTGTAGTCTGATAGTCTCAAACCAGTGGTTTTGATTTTTCTCATTCCAAAGCTCTTGCCTTGCTTTTCAGGTATAGGGCACGGCACTGACCTGTCGAAGGGAACAGGTAATCATTTATACAGAAAGATTAAATAGGAGCCGGAGAAACAGTAGAATCTGAATACAAATCCTTTATAAAGGATATTTTGGTGCTGTCTCAGGTGTAACGTTCCAAACAAGATGACTTGAAATCACGGAGAAACCCCAGACAGGTCATGAACTGAATGGACAAGGAAACAGACTTCTCAGTACAAAGTGCCATGATTTTCACATTCTTTAAATAGATACTTTGTTGAGCACTAGTTGAACTTGACTCATATTGAAAACACCTAAATATTTTTTGAAAGTTCTACACCTTAATTTTTTTGCTATTCTTATAATTGTTCTAGACTACCACTGCAGAGTATAGCATCCCAATTTGGTTTTCAAGAGATGTCAAATAACGAAAGTATACTTTTATACAATCTTACCTGGCTTGGACTAGGGTACCATAAGAGTCTAGAAGAAATCTTCCAGTGCTTGTCAGGGAAATTTTCTGGCATATTGGCCTGTGTCAAAATAGCATGGGGCAGATGAGGCACGAAAATCATGAGCAATACTTCAACTATCTGTAACTGTCTCTAAGAAATCATGTATGAGCTAGATGCCTACCATTTCCATTATTTGCTTCTGCTTTGTGGGTATGTGCTAGGGAGACAAATTTTAATTTAAAAGAAACTTTTTAAAATAAGCATGTTTCAGGTCAGGGTGTTTTCAGTAAGCACCAGTTGGAAGTATTCAGTCTTTTCATTATGCTGAATTTCTAGGTGAAAGGGCTGCTGTACTCATCTTTCAAAGGATTAGAACAGGGTGTTTGCCTTCTGTGCCTTCAGGCAAGCATAAGATAATTTTCAACTTGCCTCTGCTTTCCGAGCTTTCATGTTTTCAACACAGTTAAACAGTATGCCAGAGAACATCTGCCCCTTACTTGTGCTTTCATTGTTTCATGCTTTGATTGCATTAGAAATTTTATCTGATGACCGGGACAATAATATTATCAGTGTTAGCTGGTATAACAGTTCATTCTTGTGACCTCTGCTTGCTAGAAGTACTATCCTGTACTTGTACTACCATTTCTGACACTGTCTCTATGTTTTAAGAACTTAGGTCTTCTATATGGAACATTTTCAGAAATACTTTTCCATGTGGTATAACTGGGCTGTATGCTGAAATACTGACTTCTTTAAATTCAGCAGCAAAAACTTTCACTCATTTTCTTAGCTTTCTTCTCACATGTTCCTTTTCTGTGGTATGGAAATGAAGAGGGGAAATTACTCTCTCGAAAGCCCAAGAACCAACTTACAACAGGAGAGAGAGAAAAGAATTTAAGGTACTTAATAGTTACAGGTACTTGTACTTCTTTACTGCACACATTTCAGCATTACTGAATCCTGAAACCACAGTCATTTTGTGGTGCGAGAGACTCATTCCTCAAGCACCTTCTACGTAAATCCTGTTCAATGTGATTGTAAATCAAAGTGATCTTGTATTAAGTCTGCTGGATCGAGCTGCTGTGTTGTTGTGTTAACACAGCTAATAACAGTTTCTGGCACCTAGGAATTTTGCTTGCTTGAAGCAATGTTTGACCTGCGCTTTGTGCTCCCCTTTTTCCCTGGTATTCCCCTTTCCCCCTTCACAAGGCAGCTTACTTTGAGAGATGACAGAGAGAAAACCCCCATTTCCTATTCCTGTGGCTCCATTATACATAGTGTTACCTAGCAGGAACAGCAGAGCTACTCAACAAGCTGAGGGACAAAACAGGTGCTGAGGATTCCCCCAACACAGGCAGCAGTGCCCTCCCTGACCAGAGGGCAGTCTGGCCGCACCTGAACACAGCATGGTCTGGGGTACTTCCATACGGGGGCTGCCAGCAGTCCCAGACAAGGAGTGGTAATGGATCAAGTCCAGGATGGGAGATGAGGCCAGAGGCAGGACTAGGACTGTGATATGACAATGTCCATCGACAGGGCAGGACGACTCAGTTCAGGGCCTGCCCAGCCCTGAACTTAGACTCTTTGGAGCCTTTGGGTGGAGGGGAGGACATCTCAAGTTATTGCTGGTCAGGGTCATTAGGGCGAATTTACGTCACTACCTGTTACTCAATTCTCACAGGTTCTAAGAAGATGGTAGAGCCTTATATTTTCAGCAGTTTTCTAAAAAGTGTTTCTGAAAAAAACCCCATCTTTTATGTTCATTCAGGTAACTTGTCATATGAATTGCAGATGAGATGTGCCAGATTCAATCACATTTACTAATAAACCTCATGAGGCTCATGAGGAACAAATGTATGAAAATGGTTAACAAGGAACAAATAAGGTGACTCAATCAGATATTTTAATATAATTAACTTTACATTTATGTGATATAGTCACTACTACAGGCAAAACAAATATCTTTTGTGTGTGTCATTTTATGGTGTTTGTAAGATTTAAGCCATGAACATTCAGACAAATTGGCCATTTTCTTAGTTTCTAACTGCCTGGGGTGTGTCTGTGCTATTAAGTGGTTATCTTAAAATGAGGAGGTAAGTATGTAGGTATCTTCAAATACTAGTCTGGCAATAAAAGAAAAAAGAGCATGGTAACCACAAGGCAAGTATAGGCACTTTTAAAATCAGCATTATGTGAGTAAATAGTTATGCTTTTATTTCTGGAATGGACTTCCTTGCCAAAAATTTCATCTGGGTAGAGTTGAATAACTTTTTATATCTATATGAATGATCTTGTTGCAAAATGTTTTCGTGCCAAGGTGTTGAAAAAGAAATTTTTAAGGATATGTCTGGGTGCAAGGTCCATTTTTTAAATAAATGACTTGCTGAAATCTACATTAGTTGCCTATTGTACACTAGTCCATTAACCACCTAATAATAATTGGCCTATTGGCTATTTGCAACTTCATAGTTCTGTCTCAATGGTGTTAACAAACCACCTGCAGCATGAGTGTGAGTGGTCAATGATGTACTAATAAATGTCAAGATAATCTCATTTTGTCTTCTCTCCACTAGAATACTGTTTGCTCAGGTACCACTGTGTCGACAGCATTGAAAATGGCTTTAACATAAGGTAGTGAGCTCTATTTTCCACTGAAAGCCAGAAGAATTCTGGAAGATTTCTCCAGGTCAGCTGGTCGTTGAATGATGTACAAAAATGACCAGCCAAAATTGTCTCACTGGACTAATTTTTTGTTAGTATGTCTTCCTACATTTCTGTCTGTCTGCAAACCATGATAACTGAAAACTAGCAGCCTGGGGAAATCAGCTTACAAGTTGCTTTTGCAATTGCTACATTATGTCAAGGCAGGAAAGTTTTTGCCTGACTAGCTTGTGCAATAATCAAAGCAGACAATTGCCTAGCTGGAGCAAGACAAAACACAAACTGCAGAAGAGTTTCACTTTGGTGATGGCAGTGACTACAGCAGTCTGCCTAGACAGCACAGGCTCAGGCATGAGCAGTAACTCTCTTCTATCATGCATTCTTTTCTCTAAGTAGCTCAATGAAGACCCCTCACCTGTTAAAACAGCAACAGCTTGCGGGGGGAAGGGGTGTTACTTTTTTTCTCTTTCTTTTTTTTCTTTTTTTTTTTTTTTTCAGACATCCTCTGACAATGGGGACAAGAAAGAAGGAAGATAAACAAGGGGGAAGGAGCAGAAGGAAGGACAGAGAGGCCAGTGATGAGCTGCACATCTTGTCCCCTTTCCTGTGCCCTGTCCCTCAGCATTACTTTGCTTTCCAGAGCCTGTGAGAAATCAAGGAAGGGCAGTGGTGATAAGGAGAGGAACAACATGTCATAGTTATACCATAAAGCTTGAGAGTTATTCCAACTTTCATACTGACTATTTGTTTTCCTGAAATTAAAGTTCAGAAGTCTTTACTATGTCTATATACTTCAGAAATAAAGTACTTGTTTGCATCAATTTTTCTGCAGGGCTTTAAAGCCTTATTCATTTTGGGCTCTTACCTTGCAATGTGAAAAAGCTTGTCTCTGGGAGTTGCTAAAAACCCTTTTCTGAAGGAGTTTTGACTGTACTCACAGTTTGGTTAGTCCATCTTTCTTTGTGTTTATTTAAGAACAAAATTATTTAATTAGTGTGCTTTGCAAATACCATATTCTTAAACTAGTGGTTAGTGAAATATTTTGAGAAAGGTTTCCACAATAATTCTTAGTAAAAATTCAAGAATCATCTCCTTGAAGTTTCAAAACCAGAAAAATTATGTGTGAGGTATCTGTAAATATAACCTAGGAAAAGGATCAGCCATTTAAGAGGCTTCTCTAGTAAGGGTTCCACAATGAATAGTTTGGTTATTTTTAAACTGTTTTTCAACACAGAGCATATTTTTACAGTATTGTCGGTTGAAATTGCTAAATACTGCTGCATGTGTAGAAGAGCCATTTGACAGGTCTGGCAGAAGATAATATAAAGACTTATTGCTAAATAAAATTATTTTCACTTTCTCCTCCCAACAGGCAGACTCCAAATATTCATTTACTGTCTCTAACACTCAGAAGCAGAATAAGCCATATATCATCATCCCTATCATGTTTCTCACAAACCCCACTGTAAGGCCACATAAGTATCTCAGTCTCTGAAGGCCTTTAACTCCTTTGCCACACTGTTGTTGCTCTTCTTTCTGAAAAATATCTCAGGATTCAAGGCAGACTATAAAATGATTAGGGGGGGTTTTAATGGAAGCGGTACTTGTATTAAGATTATCTCACTCTGTTAATTTTTACTGTGTCCTTGTCCCATATATTTAAAATTATCTCAATGTGGCAAGGATCTTAGTTTATTGATATTTGTAGTTTTTCTCATTATTTTTTTCTAGTTTTCATGATCTTCTTATTGAGGTAAGTAGCTCAATGCTACAGTTTTGGCTTTCTTTTTCTTTATATCCAGAGGTAAAAGCACTGAGATTTTTGGATAAAGATTCCCTTTATTTTAATCTACATAAAATGCATATGTATTGTTCATATTTATGTGGCAGTGCAGCTGTCCAACTAACAGGAAGTAGAAAGTATGTAGAAAATAAGCTTCTACAGAGAGCAAGAGTTTTATATAATCTGTTTTGTACAAGTAAATAACAGTCATTTTTTGTCAATGTAGGAAGTCTTGTACTGCTAATTGTTGCAATTCTGTTTATAATTTGAAGTCAGGACTGTAGGATATTATGTGCCATGAAGTAAGAAGCAGCCTATGCTGAGATTGTTTTAGAACATAATCTACATTTCTTCAGCACTTTTATTTCAAGAGCTACAACTGTCACTGTATGCAGAAATGTGTGAGGTCTAATATGCAGACAACAACAAAGACAAAATCAGTATCTCTTATTAAATGGGCCCAAAACTTCATATGGCAATTGTTATTTTCGTAATGGTCAAGAAAAACAAATAAATAAATTCATTGTTTAGGAAGAATTTCTAAACGTGATGACAGTGTTGCTTTCACAAAATGTTCTGGGGAAATTTTTTAATTCCTGTGTGGAGGATAAATGAGTATGACAATATACTTGTGTAGTAAAAAAAGGAATAGGATCCAGGTTGCTATCAGATTTCTGGTATTTAAAAGACTATGAATCACTTTATAAACTCCTTTTTTTTGCTTTACTCATTATTCCACATTCCAGGGTGATCCAGTTAAAAATAACTGTGTATGTAGTTATTTACAATACATAATGCCAACATGGTTTAATTTAAATATATTCCTCCAAGGCTTTTGAAAGAAATCTTTGGTGAGTTACATTGAATTTGATAAAATTCAACTAAATACTCCAAGCAAATGCAAAACTCTAGGAAAAACAACAAAAAAAGTTGTTAAACATTTAAGCAAGCATTATCCAACATTAAACACACTCTCATATTTAAAATATCCCCATGGTTTTTGAAGTCTTAAGCCCACATACCAAGAAACATGGATCAGTTTAAAATTTACAATCGCCTTTCTCTTTGACTTGAGGAGTTTCAGAACATTGATTTATCTGTAGGACCTCTAAAGATAGTATAAACACAATTCTTGAATCATAGTATTTCATTAGTTAACTAAAGAAATATCAAACACTTTACTTTGAAAAATCTTTCTTTATGTCTGTTTGGGATTAGCCTATCTGCAATTAAGGAAAGATGATCCCTCATCTTAAAACTTTTAAATCCTTGATTTGTACTATTTCAGTATATTTAGGTACTATCATGTCAGAACACTTGGACTCACCCCTATTCCTCTCTGCTGTGTCTGAAGAACATTAATATATTCCCAGCAGCATCCTTTGGTGTTGACTGTCAAAGTTTAATCATGGTGCATATGATAAAACGTGCCTTATTGCTACTCTTCAAAACAGCATAGAATTTTTTTTGAACAAGATGCAAGTAAACCCTTTAGGTTTTTTCTTCTCAGTATAAATATATTTTTTCTGCTTCTAAGATGAAATTTTTCTTTAAAGCTTTTGAAACTACCTGTATTTGTGTTGCTTCTGATTTAAAATAGCACATTTTGCATAATGTGCCAATAGTAACAGAATTCTCTTGTTTGATTTCTGTAACTGTTCTTTTAATTAAAACTCTATTTGTAGAAAGCATTAGAAGAAGTCAAACTTCTTTGATATGTGCAAAAATTTTATAGTTTATCTAGTCCAAGCAAAGAAAACAGAATAACAATTGTTTTTAGGCCGGAGGGAGCACTGGCAATGCCAGATAAAATTAGCAGTGCTACATGAAACCTTTAGAATGTTTTGAAATCAGCACGTAGAATGGGGATTAGAATGCCATGCAACCCTCCAGTTGTCCCTGAACTTTTTAAACATTAGCCTGTTTTCTGGCAGTTTGTTTACCTGCTTGAGGCTTGGAGCTTCTGCACTGCCTAATACCTCCACAGGTTAAAAACTTCTCAGGTTTCAGGGTGTGCAAGGTTTCCAGGTGCCTATACTGCTTAGCTGTCAAAACTCCAGATATTTGTGGCTGGATATTAAGAAACTTCAGTATCTTCTAGAGGAATGAATGGGAGAGCTGGTTTTTATTTTAACTCCTTCCCTACCTTATGTAATATTCTCTCTTTGGGTTGACCTTCCAGAGAACATTTTGAATATTTAACTTGCTTTTCAACTCAAAAAAGAACTGATTTATTCATAGGCAGTGATGGTTCCTGTGCAAGTTAAATCATGTTCAGGGAAAAGTAGAATAATGAATTTATGGTGCTGCACATCAGCTCAAATACAAGAATTCTCCAGAGGCTGCAGGACTGTTCTATGCATGACACCAGCTTGGGCAGGAACACTGATGGTAGGAAATGTATCTAGCTGCTGAGCAGGACAGACTGCAGAACCTGATCAGCACTGAGGTGTTATATTGGGAAAAGTGACCAGGGGCAAGAACAGGCTCTAAATCTTAAAAGCATAAATTTTAAAAGTTTCTTGAGAACAAGTGACAAGGCATATCTATGCCAAATACTTTGCTTCCATTCAAGCCATGTCTATCTCTTTCTGTCCTTCTGATGCATAAGCTTAGCACAAGGCAGAATTAAGGTGACAGACTGAATCACTTGTGGTATGTATAGACACTTACGTAAATACTGCTGTGGTTCAGATATTCAGATATTAACAAACTCACTTCCATACTTCTTTCCAGAGGTGATTTTTTGTGCTCCTGGCATGGTGAAAGCATGTAAGTATCACACTCCTTCCAATCTCAAAAAAAGAGTTTAAATTATTAGCAAATAAAAGTCCTGATATCCTTGCACCTAAAAGTCTTCCAGGTTTTACACAGAGAAATTAGTGCCATCCCAATTTATTGTTGAAATTCTTACTGTGTGAAGGATTTTTTTGTCTTTTTAGGACTTTTTTCCTATTGCTAGAAATATTGTGGTCTGCATATGAAATACTCAGGCCCTCCGTTTCTTTAAGGGTCTTCTTATTTGATATGGCACTGTTATTTCACATCCATCTGTGACACGGGCTACTAAACTATATATTTAAAAGCTTTTCAGTACTAAAAATTTCTTATTATAATATTTGGCATTAATTTCTGTAATTGTAATTTGACTCTGGTTTAAACACTAAGTATCAACTATCGTAATTTGTTTAAGGCTTTTGTACAGCGCATGACGGAATTCCTTTGTGAAAATAAGTTTCTTAAGTAATAAAAATTTTCAAACTTTAATGCATGTCTTCCTCCAAAACAAAAGCAAAGTCATATATACAGGAATCTGAAATAACAAGTGAAGATACATTACTGATACTGTTTTGAACTGGGTGTTTGCTGATACAAGAAAGAAACAATGCAAAAAAACCAGACAAGATGCCGAAGTCTGATACCATTATGGAAAGTACCGAAGGAGCAGGAGAACACCAAAAGAAAGATTAATACTGGGAAGTGACTGAAGGCTTTGAACTGTGAAGCAGATGAAAGTGTGTGGAAAAATACCCGACTCTGCCATCTGTTTCCATTCTTACCACAATAACCTTACATATCCTGAGTTTTGGCAGGTCACCTAGACCTTATTGATGCATACAGAGGAGATTACTTTTAGTCCTGAGATAAAATTCCTCCTGTTTTTGAACAAAAATAAAAAGCATAGGGTGTGGAGGGCCCAAAAGAACACCTAGTATGTCTTCACTTCAAAAGAAATTCAACAGTAAATAAAGTATACCTGGTATTTATTTCACCAACACATACAGCTTGTGAGAACAACCAATGCAACCAACCCCTGTGCCCTGTGTGAAGGTACGTGGTTTCCTGTGAATGCTGATCATGGTTGGATTACTGCTTTTTTTGAAGTACAGTAAAATGTTCTCAGGTAACTCCATAACAAGCTATACAGTGGCTAGGAGCTTAGGCCACATCTGAGATGAATTTTTTGAAACAACTTCCAACAACATTTATTTCAAAACCTCCTCAGCAGTCTAAGAGTTCCTATTTGAAGTGTTTCACAATGCCCAGCTCACCTTACCTTCAAAGTATTGTTTGGTCCACTGTTCAGGCATTGAGACCTTTTCACCCAGAGATACTTCTATGCTGAATCATGCTCTGCTGCTCACAAAAGTGTGTGTTCATTTTCTGCCTTTGCAGGCCCAAGGGAGAGTGAAGGGAGACCCATGTGCAAATGAAGTCCTTTTTGAGGACTTTTACATCACTGTTGTCTGTACATCTGATTTAGGTACAACTCAAAGCACTCAGGTTTGAAAACTTCATCATTAGTAGGAAGAGATTGGCACTTCCAGAGGCAGCTGCCAGCTTAAGCTGGCAGCTTATTTAGGTGGGTGGTATGTACTGTTGCTGCTAGAGGTAATTAAAATTACCTGTTAGCATTTTTGGTTGTAACTTCATGGAGGAATGCAAACATAGCTGAATTCCTCTCTGCGCTCAACACTATTCTGGAAGCTCTTAGACTTGCAGAAAGAACAAGTTTTTGTGCAGGTCAAGTCATCTGGGCCATTGGGCTTCACAGCCAGGGTAACCTCAGTGGGAGCTTGCTTTATGCAGCCTGCTGGAGAATAAACAGCCTTGGTTCACATGTGCTGACTTTGCAAGCCATATCCTTTGATTTGATCACTCTAGCCAATGCAGCTTTCTCTTAACAAAGTTGCTGATTAGGTATTTTCCTCTTGTGTAGGTACAGTTTCTTCCTTATCACATTTAGTTCCTTACATGTTTTGTATCTTACTGCTTTCCTAGTTTATCAAGACATTTGTACTGATAGTAAAAAAAATACTGGTGCCTTAAAAAACATACCAGGTAGCTCCACCATTGATGGAGAAGAATTTATTAGCATATCTTTTGTTCCTTAAACCAGAAATCAAATTACACTTTTGAACTGAACTGTAAACAAAAGAGATGTAATTTATTTTCTAAGACATTTTGAAAACATGAACTTTTAAGTGGAGTCAGGTGAGACATAACTCGCTCTTTACATGTGCAAATGAATAAGCTACTGTCTTTTAATTGTGAAACCAGGAGCAGAATTGTTGTCTTGTGCTCTTCTTTATTTTAACTTTTTCTGAAGATTGAATGTTGGAAAAGAATTGTACTATAGAGAGGAAAAGGGTGAGGAAGAATGAGGACAGTAACAGGCAGACAGTGTAATGTAATATATCTTCATAGTGAGAATAAAGCCACATCAGTGACCAGACCTTTCTCTGAGCTTCCTGGAGCTCTTTAATATTATCCTAATTATTAGAAAATATTTATGTCCTGGCCTGCATTAGGAGCAGCATTGCCAGCAGGCCAAGGGAGGTTCTTCTTTCCCTTTCCTCAGCACTGTTGATGTCACACCTGTAATGCTGCATCTAGTTGTGAGTATATGGAGAGTGTTTTGGTACTGGGGAGAGTTCAGGCCAACATGAAGATCTTTATGGATGTTCATTTCCTATGAGGAAAAGCTGAATGACCTGGGACTGTTTAGTCTGGAGAAGAAAAAGCTCAAGGGGAATCACCTCGCTGTGTACAAATACCTGAAGGCAGTGTGTACAGAAGGTGGAGCTATGATGTTATCAGTAGTGCCCAGTGACAGGACAAGAGGCAATGGGCACATACTGCAGCAGAGGAGGTTCCTCCTGAACATTAATATGTTAATATTAACAATAACAACATCAGGAAAATGTTGGAATTTTTTAATCTGAGGGTCACCAAACACTGGTACAGGCTGCTCAGACTGGTGTTGAGTCCTCCACTCTGGAGATGACAAAAAGCCATCTGGGTAGCTGGCTCTAGGTGCTTCTGCTCGTTGAGGGGTTGGACCAGAAGACATTCAGAGCCTTCCAACCTCAACCATTCTGTGATTAAAAGTCAGGCTGCTGCTGTTTTATAGAATTCTGTGCATGGAAGTACTAGAGAAGGCAGGCAGTATGAGTAATGCTCAGAAATGCTACCACCTTGTGGTGACTGAAATGACTGAAAATACTGATACTGCTCTGAAACTCGGCTACTGGCCCACATGGTCTGTAATTACATGCAGTGTCCACATGCCTTCTGAAACATTTCCTTCTGGAAACATTTCAAAATGCTTTTGTGATTCCTTAGTCCTATTGAAGTAATTTCTTTCAGTAGATTAGTTTGGTTTAGTTTAATTAATGTGTGACAAGTAATTAGAAAAGCATCTGCATTATGCTCTTATTCATATGGTTTTGATAGTCCTGCAAGGAGCAGGGAGCTGGACTCAATGATACTTATGGGTCCCTTCCAACGTTAAATATTCTATTCTATGACTCTGTTCTATGATTCTATTCTATAAAAAATGATCTATGGCTTAGTGGCATAAAAATGATTTTTTAAAATTAAAATAAAGGATGTTTTGAATGGCTCTATGACCCTCAGAAAGACCCTCACAGCAGAGTAAAAAGATTCTTTGCTGTGAAGAGCTTACAGCTGATGTACACTTTTCAAGGTTATATGATAACCTGAATATAGTGACTTGATAGCAGTCTGTGTCTTTTATAATGCTTGATAAGGACTGACTATCACTCCCCTGGCACCAACTCTAATGTCTTTATCTGATCATATAATTCCTCTCTGTAACTGGGGAGATTTTCTTTGTTTCATTAGAAAAGTTACACGAAAATTATGTAAAAAAAAATTTATCTAGTTTGGGGTTCTTGATTACAGTGTATAGAAAACTAAGCCAAAATCTTCTAATATTACAGCTAAATGTGACCTATAGTTACTATAAAATTATTTTGTGGGCAGTTCATTTCACTCGATTTAATGTGTTGTGTAGTTTATTGAAAGCAGTCTGGTATATTTAGGTGCAATATGTATTTTATAAGTGCATTATTATAGCTACAAATGTGTGTTATATTAGAAGCTTTTTCTATAGCTTCATAAACAAAAAATGGTGCCTCTTTTTTTTTCCTTTCTTACCATGACTGTCACCTGTAGACTTTGGAGTATTTTTCTGGAGATTAGTAAACCTATATGGGTTATGTAACAAATATTATTGCTCTTTTAAAATCTCACTCCAAGTTCAGAAACCTTGTATCCCATGGGAGATATCAATGTGCCCTAGATGAAGGTAGCATTAGTTATTATTATTATTACTATTTTTATTGTTATTGTTGTTGTTATTATTACCAGTTACTGTGTTTCGATGTGTTATGGCAGTAGTGACAGCACAGACTGAAAACCAAGAGAAAGTAAGTCCCATGCTTGGGAAATACCTAACCACATGCCTCTGCAAAAAGGGCTTCAAATAGGGCAAGAACTATCTTAATATAATACCTATTTTATCCATCTGGACAAAAGATCATGTGAATTCAGGGAAATACACAGTAGAATATACAGCAGACAGATTTTTCCCTCATGTAAGTGTGGAGTTGTTTAATTTTTAAATGTAATCAGATATGTGCAGTGAAGGAGAGTACATCCAGCCAGTGTGCTAATGTTATATTCTCTCATCTGCTTCTTCCTGCAAAACTTTATAGCACCTTTTAACAGGACCTGGGTGTTCACTTCCAGAAGCAGCTGGAACTCACACTCATTTCATCCCAGTTTTCGTGAGAACTCTCTTTCAGCAATATAGCAGCTGGTAAGTAAAGGAAGAAATTATGTGCCAGAAGTGATGGACTCTTGCAAACAGTTTATCTGTGCTAATTCTGGTGTAAGTTGTGGAAAATAGTGACCACTAAATGCTACAACTGTATTTTGACACTGAATGTTTATTTTCCACAAAAAAAATTTATACCAAGCATCACATAAAATATTGTAATTAAATATTACATCATATAATTAATGAAGATTAAACTGTAGTCTATCAGCAGTGCTTGTGCAGTATTTTGGTTATGTTTCTGACTGCCTGTTTTTTATTTTATTAATGCCTAGAACATTATTAATCTAATAATCTATGCAGTTTAAAAGCTGAATCAGTATAACGATCTAAAGGAGTAAAATATTCAGCTAACTTAAGACACTGGTGGCTTAGACAAAAATAATTAGTATCAGTGAGAAATGTAAAGTAATGCTGTGTAAGCAATTGCTGTACAGCAGCTTTTCAAGTGCAAATACATGAGCAAGTTGGTCACCACACAATAGTCAGTGTCTGAGAGCAGAAGTGGATATAAAATAATCTCATTTAAAATGCGGCTTACCTTCAGGGAAAAGTTCAAAACAGAATGCTCTCAGGCATTGTTACCACTTTTACAATGTTTTCAATGTAGCAAACACTTTCTTTTGTTCTCATGCTGAAATAGGCCACGGTTTAGCTCTCATTTGTTTCTCTCTCTTGATCTGCAACATGCCTTATTTCCTCTTCACACTGCTACTCCCATCTCCACAATTCCCAGATCATCTAGGTTTTGGCTCCTGAGCTCAGTCTGCTATTAAGTTTGCCAGTTCATTCTCTCATTTGGCAACACTTGTGACACAAAGCACACTTAGAAGACTCAGCCATTTCACGCAGACGCTGAGTAGCTGCCAGATGGTAATAGCATTCCATCATCACCAAGCAAGACTGTTTCAAATTGAATAGCTAGCAGGAGTATTTCTGGAGTAACTACCTAAAAACTTGCAATAATAAGATTAAAAGTTTAGTAAACAGCTATTAATTTTTTAAAATGTTTGTATTATGAATACAGGTTCCTGAGATTTTCCATTTAAATGAAAATGAAAAATCATTTCCTTGATGTTACATTAATAAAATCAGGCTTTTCTACACAGAAATACAAATTTGGGGGGAAAAAAGACCAACCAAAAGACCCAAAACAAATACAAGAACTCCTCAACATAACAGAGCAGAAGTAACGCAAAAATTAAATAACTCCCTGCATATTCTTAGAAATCACTTCCTAATGTCTTTCTGCAAACAAGAAATTAAGTTAGCCAAAATCAAGTATGAAATACAATCTTGGAGCCACAGGAAATGAGTTGTTTGCATCGTTGTCTCTGGGCCTCTGCATTTCTTCTAGAGTCAAGTCAGAGGTTAAGAATTATGACTTTCAGTATGTCTGTTTTTCACAAACCCAATTAACCACGGTTGCAAGTCATATTCGAAAGAGCCTACATAGGGACTGCTGGAAATCTTTCGAGACCGATTTTATCTTATATCCACTTTTGCATGAGAATTTTTTTTTTTGTTTGTTTGTCTTTTTTGATTAGGATGAGTATTCCCTCAAGACGTCTTTCTACCAACCATCCCCCCCGCCCCGAGGAGGAACTTCATTTTTTGTCCACTCAAAAGGTTTTATTTTAATATTTTTTAAAATTGATTTTACCTCCCTTAAAAGGAATTTACATATGTGTAAATATTCATTAATTAATACTGGTAGAATGGATGGTAGTAAGATTCCTTCAATTAGCCCCCGGCGCTGTCTTTCGGACGCAGCAATAAACCCTGGGATATGGGAATCGCCCGGCAGTCGTTGCCGCAGGAAAGGGAATCGGTGTGACCGGCGGTTCCCGTGATGGCATCGCTCCGCCAAGCCCCAGGTGAGAGCGGCCGGTCCTCCCGCACCGCGGGACTGCGGCTCCTGGGATAACGCTGCGGCACCGGACAGAAAACACTTCCCCGCTCCCCACGTGCGCCCTCCGAGGGACTTCAAACACACACACACACACGCACTCCCCCGCAGGAATGTCACCAAATCTGAACGAAATGCTGCCCCAACGGACGGGCTCCCAGAGTCCACCCTTAGGACTGATGCTGGATCTACTCAGGAAATTCCAACACGCACCCTTTGGCTCCTCCCTGCTTCCAAGATCCCAGGTGAAACGGGGACGGCCGCAGCTGGGACCGCAGCCCCTCGGCAGCGGGCGGCTCCAGTGACCCGCCGGGTGCCCCGCTTGGCTCCCTGCACACCCCACACCCCCCGGTCTGACCAGCTCCTCTCACCGGCTCGGCCGCAGGTTTTCCAAAGCGCATTCCCAGACCTCTCGCCTCTTGGAGCGTTTTCAGCCGTGGTGCAGCGACACGAGGACGGCTCGAGCTGTTGCGCGCATTCCAGTGGGGTCTCTCCGTGCCAACTGGCTCCTGCAGAGTCTCGGGATGATCTCCCCTCATGCCCACCCCGCAGGGCCCGTGCCCTTGGTTACACGCAGTGTCCTCCCCCATTCCCGGCTGGCTTCCTGCCACCCAGGGCACAACCTGCGGCTGGCACCGGCAGCTTGCACCCCGGGCTACCTGCACTGGGGGTGTTTGTCCCAACCCCCAGCGGGCAGGCTCTGCTTGCATACCGACACACACAGCAAAAAGGGGATTTATTAATGTAACCAGCTGTCTACTACAAGAATAGTAAAAAAAACACTTGTAACCAAACCACAGCCTGTGCAATTCCTGTCCGTGTTGGCAGGCCAGGGCTACATTTCTGAAAATACATGAGAAATAAATCACAAAAGCTCCATTCAAATGAAGCAAAGCAGTGTAAATATGAATTAATCAGTATGAAGGGCCAACAAAGCCTGCCCTGAAGTCTCCATTCGTCCTCATGCAAAGAAATATTTCGATAGAGCTACCTTCTTCCACCATTCCTCTTAAAACTACATGAATTGCTTTTGTTTGGAGATGTATGAGGGCTTTTTCACTGAAAGCAGCTGAAAAGAGCCAGGAGAAGGGGGAGCAAACAGCCCTGTGGTCTGCACAGAGAAGTGAGGGCACAGGCGCCCTTGGCTTGCTGCGTGTCTTTAAAGGATTTCGATGGTGAGGGCGGTCTGTGCTACCCGGGCGCGGGGGTGGATCAGCCAGCAGGGTCGGTGGCCGCTTCCTCGTGCCCTATTTTAGGGAGCCTGGGGTGCTCCCAGTGATGGAGCCGTGTGACGCCGGTCAGCTGGCCTGAGGAGGGAGGGCTGCGCGGGCAGCGCTCGGATGTTGGCACTCCCAGCTCGCAGCCCCCGCGGTAGGCTGGATATCCTGCCGGGAAACGGCAGAGGGCAGTCTTGCCGGAGCCGGAGCGCGCCGCAGGGGCCAGCGCGGCCGCGTCCCCGTGGCCAGCCTTGTGCGGGGCCCCAGCGCCCTGCTCGGCGACCTGCTCTCATCGGGCACGGGAAAAGAAAGGCAGGGTACAATTCAACAGCCCTGTTTTGTTTAGGAACTGCAGCCCGTTGGCAGGGTGGCAGGTTATTTTTATTCGTTTTAATTGATCCTTGTGTTTTCAAGGTTTAGCCTTGTCTGTCCTGGCAGGGTGTGCAGAACAGATGACAGAGAGTTTACGGATTCAGCTTCTTGTGAGTTGTACAGCTCTGTTGTGTGCATATGAGTATGTTTCTCGAGTTTTTATTGCAAGGATTGACGTTGCTTGGTATGTCTGCTTACACACTTTATTCACTATATATATTTATATATAAACATAAGCTACATTTATTTATGTAGTTCTTTACTATGTGAGCAGTGGGGGAGGGTGTTTGTGATGAGCCAGTCATAAGATGACATGTCATTTTACTCCTTCCACAGGATAGACTTTTTTTTTAATGTTGTGGCTTTTTTTAAGAGATGTGTTTTGAAGAGATTCAGATTTCAGTCAAAAAGTGAGTTCGATGAGATACCCCCAAAAGAAAGGTTTAGGATCATGACCACAGTCAAGGCTAAGGCTTAGAAATAACTGAGGCTGCAGTATGTTAACCAGAACCTACACTTACAGATCCACTTCAACAGTCCTTGGGCCATCACTGCCTGTCTTACTTGCCTGCACAATGCAACAGGAAATCGAATGTAAAATTCTAAAACCAAAAATAACAAAAATTTTAAAGGAACAAATCTTGCTCAATCCCTTTGTATGAAAAAGGTATGCATATATTTATATGCATCCATTAAAAATACTTAACCTACGGATGTCTTTGATTTTTCTTTTGCATTAATTGAATGTGCACAGCTGTCAATTGATACCATTAAGTTTTCCATCTCCAAAATACACAGTTATGCTCTGACTGAGGTTTTTGTTATGGTACTCCATTAGGACAGATCTCTGGCCAGCTGCATTGCTCAGGAGAGATGCTGCCAGACTGCTGGGAAATACGTAATTGGAAGTGAGACAGAAATAAAGAGCAGCGATGCCATCACTCTCGGGACGTGTGCTGCCCTTGGGGCTTTGGAAGGAGATAGGCTCGTTCAGATTTTTTAAAGGCAGTGAGAAGTCTTGTCACTGATAACTTCCACTGCCAAGTACAACCCCTCTGAAGATGCACTCTAAGGGGAAGCACTGCTTTGCAACTACTTTGAACGAGATGCATTTCTGGTTTTGAAAATTTCTTTCCCAGCTAAAGTCAGAATCATGTATTACAGAGCAATGGTTCCTGGTTCCTAGTCCCTCAACAGACAGACAACCCGGGGCCCTGCACAAGACACCCTAAGAGTCACACCATGTGCCTGAGAGCATTGTCCAAACACTTTTTGAGCTCTGTCAGGCTGGTGCTGTGACCACTTTCCTGGGGAGCTGTTCCAGTGCCCAACCACCCTCCGTGTGAAGAAACTTTTCCTGGTATCTGACCTAAACCTCTCCTGACACAACTTCAGGCCATCCCTTGGGTCCTGTCACAGGTCACCACAGAGGTCAGATCAGTGAGTGCTCCTCCTTCTTCTCCTCATGAAGAAGTTGCATTCTGCTATGTGTCCTCTTCTCTCAGCTGATATAAGCAAGTGACCTCAGCTGTTCTTGCAAGGCTTCCCCTCTTGACTCTTCTTCACCTTCATAGCTCTCTTCTTTGTACACTCTTCAACAGCTTTATATCTTTTTTGTGTTGTGGCACCCAGAGCTGCCCCCAGCACTGAAGGTGAGGCTGCCCAGTGCAGAGCAGAGCAGGACAATCCCCTCCCTTGCCCAGCTGACAATGCTGTGCCTGATGCCCCCAGATCATGGGTGGTCCTCCTGGCTGCCAGGGCACTGCTGGCTCATGTTCAACTTGCCCTCCACAAGGACTCCCTGGTCCCTTTTTACAGTGCTGCTCTCCAGCAGCTCGTTTCCCAGTCTATAAACACCAGGGCTGCCCCATCCCAGGTGCAAAATCCAGCACTTGCCTTTGTGGAACTTCACACAGTTGGTAGTTGCCCAGACCTCTGGTTTGTCAAGGTCACCCTGCAGGACATCTCTGCCTTCCAGGGAGTCAATGGCTCCTGCCATTTTAGTATCACTAACAAACTTACTCAGTATCCCTTCCAGTCCTGTGTCCAGGTCATTTATGAAGATGTTGAAGAGCACAGGGCTGTGGATATGGCCCTGTGGAACCCCACTAGTGACAGGCCACCAGTCTGATGTCACCCCATTCACTACAACCCTTTGTTCCTGTGAGCCAGCTGCTCACTCACCACGTGATGTATTTATTCTCCAGAAGAGTCCTGAGAGAGACAGCACTGAAAGATTTTTAAAATAAAAAAAGATCACATCAACTGGCTTCCCTTGATCAACTAGGTTGGTTAATGTCTACCCCTTCATTGCCCTGGAAAGCTCAGGATCCACCTCTGTGTAGGACGGGCTGTCCCATCACTTGTTCTTGCCTCTGGATTTTAGACTAATTTAGTGCTATTATTTCAAACATTCCTCTTTTATTTCAGAACAGCATTATTTGTTACTTTAAAGTCTGACTGCATGAGTGTGACAGGTGCCATGTAAGTTAGCCACAATGGTCTGCCCTTTAAAATTTTGTGAGGTGACAGCCCATATTTGCCATTCACAATGCTTCTTGTCTACATCATTGGGGTAGCAAAATACATCCAGACATTTCAGGTCAGTCTCTGCACCAACTTTTTGCCTGTTTGGTTCTAAAGCCAGAGTCTTTCCTCTCTACCACCCCACTGGACTGGGGGGACGGCCACAAGGATATTTTACCTTTGCAGGGCCCAGTAAAGTGTCCCCTTGGTCCTGTTTAGCAGTAAGGGAATATTTAACCCAGAGAGAGTTCTCTTTGCAATTTTGCTTTGTCAGCCAACAGTTGTTTCATCTGCATGTTTACAAGGATGAGCCTCCCTCCTGAGAACACAAAATAACAAGGCATCATGGTTTAACCTCAGCCAGCAGCTAAGCATCGCAGAGCTGCTCACTCAATCCACTGTCCCACCACCCTGGTGGGAGGGCAAGGAGAATCAGGGGAAAAAGCCCCAGTAAAACTCATGGGTTAAAAAAAGGTATTGATCATGTCCCTGGGGACACTGTATCCAGTGGTGGCATTGACAGGGCCAGTAGAATATCTCCTTTCTAAGCAAAAGGCTATGGTGTGCCATTGGGAATGGGGCGTTGTGGAGGAGATGATTACAAGTACCATAGCATTTTCACTTTGGGGGGAAATTTTCAGCAGTAAATTTTGGGAAAAATATCTTGCATTTAGATAAGAGCCTGTTGCACTGGTTAGGACATCCAGCATGGGTTGTCCTCTCACTGGTTGTCTCCTATGGGTGAGTTTTCCATGACTTGCCTATAAAGCCAAAAACCAGACTAATCTTGTGGCTGGCATTAATAAGTTCCTGGATCAAGTAATGGCACCAGGAGAGTGGAATCCACCAATCTGAATTGAGCCCTTGAAAAACATCCTTCTTAGATGGGTGCTGTGCTGGAGGGAGGTGTGAGAGGGACAGGCAGGATGGCAGCCAGAAATCACAAGGTCCCAGTTTAACACAGTTATCTACTCAGAGCAGAAGCAAAACAAGCCAGTTGTTACGAATACTTATCTCTATCTTCCTACCATTTTAACAGGAAAAGAAAGAAGATGCCAGGAGCTTTCAACAACTGTGCTTTTCACAGTGAGCTGGAGAAACACAGCAATCCTGATCTGGAGCAGATGGTAAGGTATGAGCTTCAACAGTTGTTTGTGGGTTTTCCTATGTTTGCTTCTAAAATCTGAGAATGCACTTCCCCTTCTCACAGGTTTTTGGGGTTAGGTGGTTCAGTAAACGGGCTCCCTATTATCAGCTTGGTATCTGGATCTGGGCAGGTGGGAAATTTGGGCAGCTGGGCTCAGCCACAGCATCACTGCAATCAGGTGTCCTTGACTTGGGGTGGAAGCAGACGTGTAAATACCTCCAAGTAGAGCTCTGCTTCTTCTTAAAGGAATGAATTGTTGCAATAAGAAGGGATGATGGGCTCTCAGATTACGTCCTTTTTCTTTTGCTTTGAAAGAGAAAATTAATGAGAAAAAAATTACAGCACCAGGCAGGGAATGTTTAAAAACTTCTCTGCTTTTTATTGCCCATTTTCCAACGAAGCTCTGGACTGGAAAGCCCAGCCCCTGGCTAGGCACATCTTTGCTCCTTAGTGATTTCCCCGAGGGGGTGGATAGCAAGTAACGGGAAGAGGAAATTTTAAGGCAGCAGACACAGGAAAAACAAACATACAAAACGCTGTTATGAATTAGATCCCGTCAACGCCGAACGACGTCGGTGAGAAAACAGCAGGGTCTATGCATGCACCACAGCTACTGACGGCAGGGAAACACGCTACAGGGAGGCACCACAGGCTACACCACCACCGCGCTACTTAGCGGAGCTGCAGCCGCACCAGCGGCACGGCCGGCGCCCGGAGCACGGGGCACGGAGCAGAGCCTGCACAGAGCAGGACACTGCCCCGGGATCCCGGTGCGACCCGGGGCAGGCGGGGCGGGACAGCCCCTTGCTGCCGCACCGCCGGCGGAGCCCCTGCCAGCGCCCGCAGCCGCGGCAGCGCTCTCCACAAAATCCGATTCCTCACCACAAGCCAATAACTACACACTCAGGAGAGGCACTGGTTGTTTATTTCAGAGCTGCGCGGGCCCCGTGGTATTCCAGAGATGGAGCGCGCCCTGCCGCACTTGCCGCTACATTATTTACACACAAAGTTCAGAGTCAGTGACTTCCCAACTACAGCCCCGCTATCACGATTAGTTCGGAAATTTCCATACCTTACACACCCCAGATAACTTCTACGCATGCTCAGGGGAAGGGTTTTCAAGTGGTCAGGGATTTTTTGATCTACAGGCGTGCTTCTAAGCACTATAATGCACATAGTTCAGCTATAGGATACATGGCTCTTGAGTGTATTGCCAAGTTATCAATGTATGTAATAGACATACATCAACATCTTGATTTACTGCATCCTCAAAGCTTGTTAGTTCCCGGATGTCCAGAACTAGGCGATGCTAGCCGCTCCCTGTTCCACAGATTAGCTCTCCCTTCTTGCTGGTTAGGCTTGAAAGTATACAAAGATCTTAACAACGAAGCACGTCCTCACTTAAGGCAATCTTGATACACTCCCCATTTTGCGACAGGGGGGCAGGTCCGTCCTTGTCCCGGAGCAGCACGGGGATGCAGGCTCCCGCCGGCGGCACAAGCCCTCCTTCGTCCAGGATGCCCGCTGGGAATGGGCAGCGGGAGCTGGCAGCCAAAGCCGGGGCGGGCCGGAGCGCGCTGCGCTGGGACGGCGGGCTCGAGTTCGGGGTGTGCCGCAGTGGGGAGCCTGTGCCCATTCCCGGGGTGTCGTGTGCGATCGCAACAACTGCAGTCACATGGGAGGCTGTGCTGCCCTGCCGTGTGATCTTTGAGGTCCCTTCCAAACCCAGCCATTCTATGGCTGAGTATTGTGCATACGTGTTTACTTTGCTTTATCACAGAGCTCACTAATCCGAGGTTTAAAAAGAAAGTAAAAAAATTAAAAAAAAAAAAATCCAACACCGCAGTGTTGAAAGGAAATAGTAATTTCATAATGATGGCGTTTGACAGAAATACAGCCACAAACAGCCACTGAGCTGGAGTGCAGCTTTACGGTGTTACAGCAGCTTTCAGCACGGTGCTGGTACTAAAATGCAGCACCGGGCTTGTGCCATCGTTGGGATGCTGCTGTGAATTTTGCTCCCCCGATACTGACTGGTTCTGTTGGGCGAGGTAAGTTTCAAAAGGACCCAGCTGATTAGAATTTGGCCTTTAATTTCACTTAACTACTGTGAATTTAATTCTCTGCCCCACCCATGCTCCTTCCCCGTCTCTGACAGAGGGAATTCTTCAGAACACAGGATATATTGATACAAGTATGATAAACCCCTATACACCCCTCAAATAAAGCAGACTAAAAGGAGTTCATGAGAACTGCTGGAAAGAAACAGAAGATCCATTATGTGAAAACCAAGTGTATTGCTCAGGAGCCATCTCTGTATGACGATGAAGTTTGAGTTCTTCGAGCCACATCATTTTGTCAGTTTCTGAAGTTGCTCCTCTCATGCCAAAGTGTCTATCAGAGTAAGCTTTGACCATGTCAAAAAGCAGTGAATAAGTACATTTTCTCAGCCACTGCCTACGAAGGCTTGGCCCAGAGCCACACAGTCCACAAGTCACTTCCTATTTTGAAACCAGATTTTGAGAAGCCCTGCAGCCATCCAGGAGCAGAAAGAAGACAGGCAGAGTGAGGAGATAAACTGGGGAGGATCAGAGGCAGCAGCAAGAGAAAGAGCAGAAAAAGGGAGGTTTTTCACATGACATAACAGCAAGCACACCTGTGAAAAGTCTCTGCTGCTGCGTCTTATTTTTAGTGGGGAGAAGGAAATATGAGCTCTCACCTCCAGGGAGAGATGTGCTGGCATACTCCAGTGGAAAGACCAGTTACAGTGTGGAAGAGAAGGAGCATAATTAATGAGGTTTTCAAGGCTGTATGCACTCTGCTGGGCTGCACAGTCAGTTGCAGTCCCCTAGCTGTTAAAGCTTAAGGAATAATGTCCATCCAGCTTGCCGCCTGCACCTCCCCTTTAATTATAAAATGTTCCCAAATCAAATTGCAGGCAAAGGCTTTTGTCCCCATGGCACACTGCTGCTAGTGCCAGGGGCACTGCTGCTGCCATGCCTGCCTTCATGTAGCAAGTAAGTGCTGGTGGATGGCAAGGTGCAGAATGAAGGACAAAAGGCTCCCTAAAGCTGCTTCTTAGCAAGAATTAGCTACTGCCCTCTTAATGGACTCAACACCTCCTAATCCTGCTTTTGCGCTGCAGACTGGCTTGCCCTCCTCACCTATGACAGGCATATGCTCTGCACGCACTGCTGTCTGCCACAAAAAGCTCGCAGTAACCAAAAGGCGTGGTTTTATGATGCCCCTGCCTTTTGGCAGGAAAGTGGCCCGGACTCTGGGCAGGTGGCTGCAAATGCCCAGCTGATGGCACTGTGTCTTCATCAGTCCGCCTGCCTGGAGGAGAGCGGTGGGTTATCTGCCAGTGATCAGTGTCTAGAAGGATTACTGTAGCGCCAAACATAGTCCATGACCTGCCATTTTTACCCTCCAGTTAACACTGAACAGGGGTGCTGGCACCTGAAAACTTTGCAGAGGAAAAGCTCTTGTGAACACAGAGACCGTAGCCTGGGCACAACGGAGCTGGAGGCTGTGACATGGACATTGTGCAGAAAAAATCACGTGGCCAGAGGTTTATGTCCAAAAAGAAGACAGAGGATTCCTCTAATTTTATTCATGAACAAAGGGAGTGGCCATGGGGCGTTTCCCCGTGGGGTGTCTCAAATTGTTGGAGGATGCAGCCTCCTTTTTTCCTAATTTCCCAGCAGCATCACCCTCTTCCTTTCCCCATTGGCTAAGGTACGTGCAAGGTACAGGCTTCCTGATCCGCCTACTGTATGCCTCCCTTAATATGCAACCCCCTTTTTGTATATTAAATGATAGTCATATTCTATTAAGTTTTTGTTCTTCTTCTCTAAGTTCAGGAATTTAGCACGACCTTGGCTGAGCAGCAGTCCATGTCAATTAGTAGTATTTTGTGAAACTGATAATTTCTCCTGTTACTTCCTTATCTACAAATCCCTGTCCCTGTCTACAAGCAGATACACACAGTCTGTTTGTAAAGACACCTTCATCTTACTCCTTTCACAAGCAATCCTGGCTCTCCTTTTGGGAGCTGTGGGTGGTCTGAAAGCCTGAGGAGCAGCTGGCGACAGCCCCACATCTTCCTCACTAGGACAGCAGCTATGACTGCAGCTGAACATCATCAGCACTTTCTAGTAAAGAAAGAGATTCAGCCAGTCCTGTTCCACTTCCCCACGGTGCCTGCCTGCTCTCTGGGGGAGAATGAACCATGCTGCAACTAGCTGGAGATTTCCCATGCCCAAGGTGGCCACCCTGGTCAGTGAAGAAGCTCCATAGCATGCTCCTCTAGAGGGTGCAGCTGTTGCCAGAGACCTGCAATGGAAATCAGACTGTTACAGTGCTCAAGAAAGCATCTCTAAGCACAGTGTACACCTTCCTTCACGGGAACAGGTGACTGCTGCTATTGCGATTTGGACGTGCCTGACTTGAAAAGCCTGCCATTTGCTGGCCAGCTGGTCAAACATGCAGCTTGCAGATCACTGACAAGCATTTATAATTGATAGCATCTTTTTCTGAATCCTCCTGGGGCCACATCCTCTTTCTGAAGTATTGCAGTTTTGCTCAGGCAAGTAGAGTTTTACTAAAGTTGTTGAGGACATTTGAAGCATTTTGTAAAATATTTGAAGAGCAGAGAGAAGGCAGAGTGATGGAGGTTGCAAATTTGCAAGCATTTTTGCTGTCTTTGCTGTGACCGGTGTTGTCGCAGGGCTTCCGACACATCCCCACAAGCACCCCAGACCTGGGTATCAGCAGCACCCATTGCTGCACTTCCTGTCCCCACATGCCCCAGTCTCCCTCAGTGCCGGCTCCGGCAGGCACCTCTCTGGCCCTGAGCACCACAGCCCTCATCCACCTGGGGATGCTGAGGGTCCGTGCAGAAGAGGACACCATGTGATGGTTGCAGGGGCACACCTGCCATTAGAAGAGCCTGCAGGTAGGTCTGTGTGCCCAGGGTTGTGGGGGTGTGCCACCTGCCAGCTGTCTCAGAGGACAAGCAGGTAACAACACATAGCACTATGCTCTGCTAATGTCACTAACTGAAAGAAATTTTAATTAAAAAATGCCATGTGCTGAAAGCATTTAGGGCACTCTCGTTTTTCATTTGAAAAGTGCAGTGAAATCCTGCAGAAACCAATGTGAGTCTCCCCACGTTACTGGAGCCAGTGTGGAGTGCCTAACTCCCTCATGTCTTCTCAAAGTGAACGCTTCAAATAAATCATAGTGTTTAAATTATAAGTGAATCCAAGACAAAACACATTCTAAAACAAAGCTTTAGGTTTTTTAGATCTGAATCTATCTATTCTATCTGTGAGTGAAATGTAGACAGATTGTATCTATGGGTTTGTTGCCTGTGCCAACGAGGGACCCTGCACCTAGCAATTCCACTTAAAAGGTACTTGAAAAATTGACTAGAACACACCATGTGTAAGTCCTTTGGGTCCCTGTTTAAATCATTTTAGGGTGACATGGTTAAAAATACTTGATTGTGCATATCTGCTCTCCACTCTGCTTGTAGTGCAAGCAAGTGGGGGGCAGGCAGAGCCAAGCGCAGTTGAAATTCCACCATAACATTTTATATTGGAGTCAGATACCTGGTTTACCAAGCACTACACAGAAACCCACCTACACAGAGAGAGGAACTGTAGGATGGGCATGCAAGGAGGTAGCAACACCTTTGTGTCTTGTTGCTAGCATTAGGTACAAAGCAAGGGGATCAAAGTTTAAAATAGCAGCAGAAATACATGGCCATTGACTGATCCTGTAAAAGAGATTGGAAGCTGTTGTCCATTTGCCGACCTTCACTGAAATTGCTGGGGCGAGACAGAGCTGCAGAATGCATACAGCTTCCATTTTCTTTCCTTGAGGATGTTTAAACTGTGAGACACACAAATTTGACATCTAGCTTGAAAAGGAACAGAGAGAGAGAGACGGAAAGATGGGGAACTTTGTCCCAGGTGACAGAAGCAAGAGTCAGCATAACCATGAGTGTGGGACACCCCAGGTTCCAGGAGAGCTGGAAGAGGAGAGAAATATCATGGAGGCAAGGCCTGGGTGGGGGGAGAGGTTTAGATTATACAAGGAGCTCAAAGCTGGGTCCAAGGGTTTGGTTTTGGAAAATCACAGAGAACAACGGAGAACTGAACAGAGGCACAGCTGGGTACTGTTTGGGTAGGTGAAGAGAACCAGTGTAAGGTAAGCAAGTGGAAGGGAAGTGGCTGAGCATGTGGACAGCAGAAGCACAGGGTGAGTTTTATGTGTGGCATGAAGATCAACTGTCTATTCAAAGAACAGAAAAAAACAGGACTGCAGCGATTGAGGTGAGGTAAGAAAGGTGATTCAGGGATGTGATCCTCAAGGACAAAGAGTCATAAAAGGGTTGGAAGTCACATTTCTGCACTTCCGTGAAGGCAGTGTTGCATATATTTGTGTGACCACTTCAGGGAGCAGTAATGGATGAAGGATCTGACCCTTTAACTTCTCAGATCTTGCAGTGAATTCTGGCTGCATAGCAAAAGAAGATTCACAGCAGGAAAAAAGCCACAGCACTTCTTGGGCTTGATGAGCCATAACTCTCCTTAAGCACAAGAAGCTGGGGAGCATGAAAGGGTGTTCTAATCCTGTCCTACACTTACTGTAACTGAACTTGGAGGCAGCAGATCACCTTTGCCCCAAATGCTAATTTTTTGCTACCTCCCAGAGAGCAATAACCTCTGGTGCATCACCTTGGGTTGCAGTCTGATAAGGAAGAGGCAAGGACAGGAGCTGGGGGAGGTCAGGTACTGTCAAATGCCAGTGCTTTATGCACAATCTCCTGACTCTGGACTGGGCCAGTCGGGAGGTGAGCTTCTCATCTGTTCACACTTGTGGCAGCACTCATAGGCTGGCTGTGTCCAGTATAGAAATCATGTCAGGTGTGCGCACCACAGGCTGGGGGGGAGACAAATGCTGACACAAATCAGCCCTGCCTTGGAGGGGGAGAGAAGTGGGGCACGCAGGGTTGACATCTGTCAGAAAGTCATCAAGCTGGCAGTAGTCCTTTAGGCAAGAGCCTGGCAAAGCTCACAGCAATCCTGGCACATTGTGAGCCCACCCTCGGGGCAGGCTCAGAGCGGGCACTTAGAGAATAGGTCTCAGGAAGGGTCACTGGAAACCAGCTGCAGCACCACATCTCATCTTAGAACAAGGCTTTCCAGAGCTGGAGCTGGCCCAAGGAAGTGCCTTTGAAGACTGGAGACTTCATTGCACTAGGATTGTTTTTGTGGTGAAAGATTTCATGTCATGGGATCTAATGAGATGGACTGCCCTTGCTGGTTTGTTAAAAACCTAGATTAGATATAAAAGAGAGCAGTTTGTTCTTACAGGAGAAACTAGATGAGAAAAAAAATGTTGCCTTTTCCTTTCAGAGAGCTGCTCTCAGTCTCCAGTTAGGACCATGAGAGAGAGCACTATTGCTGGGGAGCTTCCAAACCCAGGGAGTGCTGTGCATCCATGCATGCTGTGGGAAGCAGTTGTACATTGTCAGGGCATTAAAGGGCATTAAATTAAAAGCCTAATGAGCTCTGAGCTGCTGGTCCTCCATTTTCTAGGAGCTGACTCAAACAGTCGAGCATGGCTGGTTTGGTTTCCTGATCTTCATATGTAGGGGTAAGAACATGCCCAGTGCCCCACAGGAATAAATATGGCTCAATGCACACTGAGCTGGGCTGAGCTGAGTTATTTATGCAGGATATGGCAGAGCCAATGTGCTGCTGAACAGCCATGGTATTTCTCCCAGCTGAGGTCTGTAAAGGAAGCTGTGGGCAGCCTAAAACCTTCACAGCTGGCATGTGTAACCATGCCCTTCTGGCTTTGCTTGGGGGAAGGGGACATGGAAAATTTTCTCATCAGCACGGGTCGGAGCAGAGAAATTGCTCCTGCTGACAGCCCCCAGTGAAAATCATTTGCTGGCTTCTTTTGAGTGTTAATAGAACGGACAATGAGTTTCAGTGAATATGCATTTCCTGTGATGCTATTTTGGTGTCAAAATTACTCTATCAGCAGCCTGTTTAAAATGGGTTTATGATGGAGCACTGGTCTTATTAGCTAATTGTGCTTGCTAGTCTGTGGCTCTGTATTTCACAGTCACATTACAATGGCTGGATGATAGGCTCTGCAGCCAGGATACTTTTAATTCCCCCTGGATTTTATTATTGTGACTGCAAAGGAAGGAACAGAATAGCAGATGAAGCTGTTGCTGTTTAGGCTTATGATGCTGCCTATGCCTTGTACTGAGCTGTGCCCTTAGGCTGAACGAGTTGGCAGGACTCATCTGCAAGAGTGAAAACAAAAATTTTGTATTTGTCTAGGTTTTGTGATACAAAAAAATTTAACCCATTGACTCGGGAGCAGGTGCTCTTTTTTTTCCAGTGAATAGACTACTTCAGTGTGAAGTGCTAATCATTTTTAGTAGCTTCCACCTGCACAAGCACATCATAGGGATATCTGGACATATGTGACATACTCAGTACCCTGTGCCTAATGTGTTACTCCCATCACACCAAGGTGCTCTGTGTCCTAGCCTGCAGCACTGCATCATTTATTACCAGACCTTCTTAACGTGTTTTATATCAGAACAAGCAGCAAGGACAGCTCTCTCCCCTTGCAAAAGTAAGACACTCCAAAAGCTCCTTCTGCTGCAAATCCAATGATGCTCAGGACAGCAATGGCTCATTTGTCTTCATAGGGCTTTTCCAAACACTTCCATGCAAATGCTTAATTCTAGCCAAAGCAACTTAGTTTGGTGTCTTTTTTTTCTTTTTTTCTCCCCCCGCCAGCAACAGTTGTGTTCATTACAGCAGCTGTAATTGGTAAAGGCAAGCATAAATACTCACCCTGCAAAGAAAACACTCCACTGCCATCCCTCCAGTAAGCATGGCACAGATAATGCTCTTGGATCCCCTCTGAGCTTTCCAGCTTTCCACTTCTGAGGATGGTCTCTGAGTTCTGGCACCTCATTACTACTTACTGCCCTTTCCAGATTAGCTCTTCCATTGCCTTTTTCCTACTTACTGCTTTTCTACCCCGATCCCTCCAAAAAGGTTAGCTGGAAAACATCTGCAGGACCTTAATGGGGGTGGGCAGAGCTACAAGGTGCATGCAAATAGAAGGCTGGTCAACAGCAGCCTGGACACCAAACAAGGTTTTGCCATTGCTGGGACTTAACACAATTGATGTCCTGCCTCTGGCTTGGCAGGTCATCAGTCCATTCCCTCCTTCCCCCCAGTTCCTTCACTGTGTCATGGCTGGAGCCCTTCTGGAGCCCAACCACAGTGTGTGGCCACATATCAAATGTTTAGATTATTTCAAACAAGATTTCATTTGCCCCTGTGGCTCAAAACCTCAATGTGTGCTTTTTACTTGCCTTGTTATGTGCTATTCTTAAACTAAGTTCAGATGGTGATTATGGAAAGGTGGGGGGCCCTGGCCCATGAACACAATGTATAGTGTATAGTTCTCCTACACTCCTCATTCAAGCTTTGATTCCTTATTATTTCTTTAAGAAGCTTAATAGCTTTTCAAGCTGTTCATCTTCCGGGAAATTCAGACCTGCAAGTGCTTATGCTGTTTTTTTGGGGGAACAAATTATATTTTTATAAAGCTGTCAAGCTTCATCTTCATCATAAACAGCATGAACCTCACACGCTCTTTTGGCAGGCTGGCCTCCTGCTGCAATGCAATACAGACCCTTCTGAGGTTTTCTTGTTCTTGTGCTGTCCCATAATGCACAGATCCAACACCACAGCTTTCAAAAGCAAGCTGTGATGCTCCTCGCCTGGAGGCAGTAGAGTTTCTATACCCATAAGAACTCCTCCGCAGCCCTCCTACCCAACCTTTCAGAACAGGCAGCAAACTCATGCTCTGAAATCCTTTTCCTTCATTCAGTAATGTTCAACATTGGGTACTAAAGTTAGGTTTGTTGTTGTCACTAGGGATAGTGCAATTTTGAGAGATTTGAAAGAGACACAGCACACCTTCCAACAAGTGGATTTTTCTTATTGCAGACAGCAAGCACAGTGAACTACCAAGACCCACTAAAGTACTGGAGGCAATTTTCTAGTGGAGGATTGAGTTTTCAGATACTTTAATTATCAGAAGAGGAATGAGTCTGAGGTGTTCATGTCTGTATCATTTCCTTTGCACGGGTTGCAACTTCCACCCAATTCATTGCCTCCTGCAGGAGAGGCATTTTTAGATCCCAGTTTCACACATAGCCTTACCCGCCCCTATTTCATTCATCCATCCTCCTCCAGTATCTGAGTGCCGACTGATCTTTAATGTACTCAACTTTCATGGCATCCCCATCCTTGAGGAAAGGGAGGCAAGGAGAAGGCAAGTGTTAAGTCCCAGGCTAAAGAGGTGGTCTGTGGTGGAGCAGCAGGTGTTGACCTGCAGTGGTGTTGGCCCCAGGCAGGTGTCCAGATCTTTGAGCCATCCTTTTCTTACCTGGAAGCAAAGGTGGGGGAACATGGCAGGTCCTTGCAATCAGGAGAAGTGGCCAGACCACCCTGCTCCATCTGGCATTGCCAATGCCTAGCAAATGGTTTTTGTCTAAGGTTTGTGTTCAGGACTTAATATTTAAAAGTAGAACACAAGTAAGAGCTATCAGAAAAGTAAGTAAACACAGGGGACATCTTATCACTAGTTCTGGGACTGTGGCAGCCTTTTTCTTTTCCTAGGGCACAGGGTTCGGGTCTGTGATTTCTTCTTCAGAGGACTGCAGTGTGAAATACCTGCTCACCCATTTATTTGTCTCCCACCTGATTACTGTCAGCTGAGGTACTGAGATACAACAATTCAGTAGCTTCTGTCACAGGCTTTATTTCTAGCTTTGACTGCTCTGGCAAGGGTCTCAGAAAATATGCTCTGGTGCTGGATTTTCTTCCACTTTATTTTTAGTGTATCTAAGATAAACAAGAGTAAGCACTAGATGAAGATTATGGCAGTAGGTGTCAGAAAAACAGCCTTTTTAGGTTTTCTGTGTGCGGGAGTGCAAGCTCCATCCATTTCACACATTCATAATTTAAACAGTAATTAGAAATTCTAAATAATCTCTCCCTAGGCACTAGCTAATCTTCATTAAATATCTAAATACCAGTGACTAAAATTGGGTCAGCTCCTCAGTGGCCTGCGGTGGAGGGAAGGAGCCATGCCAGACTCCAGCAGCACAGGATCTGGGCTCCCTGGCTCAGAGAAGGATCCCCTTTGCTGCACACTAAATGCTGCATACAGAGGGCCGCATCCTCTACACACAGCAGAAGAGCTCGTTCAATGGCCAAGAACCTGTGCTGTGTTGCTAGCAAGCAGATTGGTCCTTCATCTCCAGTGGGACAGCAGAGCTTTCAGGGAGCAGGGATATGAGGAGCCATCTGCCTGTGCTGTTCTGCAATTGCCAGCACCAGGGACTGAGTCCCAAGGCTAAGAAATTGGAGGTACATGCCCACTGCATGCAGAATGTCTTGGCAGTGGGAACTGCTGTGTGGTTAAAAGAAAAATCCTGCATCTGTAGCTCCAGTCCCCTGTCTCCAGCTCCCTGCTCAAAGCAAGAGAACACTTTTCTTCCACACTCCACCACAGTAACCTGAAGTTTTCCTTCCAAGTCCCATGTCCCATTCTGTTCTCTTTGCATATGCTTCTCTCCCTAGCCTTCTGCAGCCCACCTTTAGGTGCTTGCCTTTTTTTTTTTTTTTCTTTTTTTTCTCCTGGAAGTTATGAAACGCTTGTTTCAGAGCACTGATCTCTGCAGACAGTGCTTCAGTCCCTTACTGCTAGAGATGGTGAAGAAAGCTAAACAGCTCCTGTTCTGCAGTTCTGACACAGGCAAAATACAGTGGAAACCAGACAGGGTTTTTACAACATGTATGTTTTGTGGCTCCTGATCCTAACACCTATACTGATGAAGGGTTATCTCTGGAGCCTCTTTTGCTCCAGGCAACTAAACCCATCTAGCCAAGCAGCTTCACTGTTAATAAACCATGAAATACACTCCGAGCCAAGGGGACATACCTTCAGAGGAACTGCAGAACAGTGACACGTAGCAGAACACTTTGGGTTCACAGCATGGGACCCTGCCTGTGTGCAGAGGTCCTATGCAAAACCCGATGAGCTGTCTGGTTATTTTCCTCCTGATGGTATCGACTGATTGGCCACAACAGCATCAGTCTAAGTAGCAGTAGTTTCCAGATAAAGTAAATCATCTTATGCAAAGGCAGTGCTGAAGTGGTTTGCAGTAAAGAGTAATAGAAGCAGAAGACATGGTTCAGCTTGGCTTATTAGTGTATTAGTGTAAAAAAAGAAAAAGGCAGCAAAAAGCAGAAATCTGCTGTGCCCATGGGATAGAGAGGGGAATAAATCTTTATGACTGCATGTGCCTCTGTTACTGCTTCTACTCACCATCCATCTTTAGACATCCAAGCTCACTAGAGCAGCTCTGCAGTCGGGAGTGTGTACAGGACCTTGAAGAACAAGGAAGTGGTGCCACAAGAGGTGCTGTGCTGGGATATGCAGCTTGCGTGGCTTATAATGCATAACAAGATTTCCTTCATGCCTCCCTACTGTGCATTGCTCCATAGCTGTCCTGGTAAGGCAAAGCACAGGTTATGAGCCAGTATGCTCCAGAGAGCCTTATGAGCCCTGAGAGTCCTGCTTCCTGGGTATGCACAAGGACTTGTCTGCATGTGAGACCACAACCTCCCCTTCCACAGTGAAGAACTTTCCAATGGCTTCTGTATGTGACTGACCTTCAGCATACCCCACAGCCTATCAGACAGGCTGAGGAACATGGCAATGGATGACACTGTTGGCCTAAAGGGGAGTTGCCAACATGCTGGAGAGAAGCTGAGGAGTGGATGTGAAAGGATCACTGAGGATCAGTGAGAAGAAAGGCAGCAAAAATATCCCAACTTTGGTCTACCAAAGCCCATTCACACACTCATCTCAGGAAACATTAGTGTCAGAATACTTTTCTTGGCACCAGGACAGTATGTCCGGTGTTACTGCAGCTACTCAGCTAAAGGGCAGGCACAGAGCAAAGTAAAACTTCAGCAAAAATTTGGCTTGCTTCTCAGGAACACGAGATGGTAGTGTTAAGAAGAGCAGGGCTTACACACACAGCATGGAAGATACAGAAATTTCTTTCTTACTTAAAAGGAAAACTTTATTTTGATACATTAAAAAATCTATACATTTCTTAGACTAAAATACAGTTTTGCATCAGTATCCTGGCACAATGTCAGTTTACACAGAAAATCTAAGATTAGATCAGCACTGTTAATTTCTTTTATCTTCTTGCATTCACAGCTTGCAGTATAAAATATTTTAAGTTCTCAAGACAACAATAAACAGTGTCACATTTACTTTTCCCATTCTCAAAGGAGGTGGCATTCCACTGGAAAAAGGAGCACTTGTTAGTTGATCTTGATTCAATGTAAATCACTAAGCCAGTCCAGGGGTTTGATTGCCCTGTTAGAAGTATGAGTGAAGGAGGATGAAAAATTCATTTCCAGATGAAGCTTTGATGGACTATGACAATGCAAGTACTGTCAAGCCTTTAAAATCTGTTCAGAAGATTTTCCTTTTTCCTTAGGGTAGTTTCTGTAATCAGCAACACAATCCGTTATATAGAAATAATTCTTTTCTGTAGGTATAGGATTCCACCTTCATTTTGCTCTGAAGAGCTCCAGAGTAAAATAAAAGTGGGACACAGGAAATGTTGCTGTGAGATATCGGAATTGGAATGTAAATTTTCTTAACTACTACAAAGATCCTGTGGAATATTTTCTACCTGCTCTCCATAGCTCCACCTAACTTCTGGCAGCTGCTTTCTGGCCTACATTAGAAACAAAACCACCATTCTGTTTTCTCTTCCCTCACTCCCCTAGGAGACACTATGAAATTGTCTGTGGCGCTGTTTTTCAAATGAGATACTCTCCCATTTCACTCTGAGCAGCAGGGAGGGACCCAGCTAATACTAACATGGAGCACATGTGGTATTTGAGAGTTAAAAAACATGATTATAGTGGGAACTCCAGTCAGTGTACAACTCTGATGCATTTCATAAGTAGCCCTAATTCCTGATTTTGTAAGCAAGTCCTAATTTCACCAAACCTTTCTAAAATAAGATGTCCCTATTCCCACTCAAGCCAGAGAGGAGAGGTGGTACACTTGAGGAATGGTAGCCCCCTATGCTGCCAGCATAAAACAGGAATACTGTCAGGTATCCACTTACAAATCACATACTTGGAGAGGCCATTACCAAAATTAGGCCAGTTCTGTTAAAGTCAGCTGGTACTTTTACTCTGAATTCTTACAACTTTAGTTCTAAGGCAAGTCCCATGTTTCTATAGAAAAGTACCAAATGCTTCTAACACCAGATTCTGCTCATCACACTCAAATATGATGACTTGACCTCAGTGAGGACAGGAGAGTAGAATCTGATGGGTGTTTGCCAGTTTTCTGCTAGTTCCATTTTAACAGATGTCTGCCAAATGAATGCCACATAGTTTAGCCTCCAAAAAAGGTATTTTCAGATCAATTTGTGCTACCAATTGTCCCTAGAAATATTTTCATAATCCTGGTCTCTGAGGAGCTTTGGCTTGATTGTATCAGATTGCAAGACTCCTCACAGCTCCATCCCAGACCAGAAATTTTGCCTTTTGTACATAACCCACATCACAAGAGACATCTTTCACCTCTTCTCTCATCTCTTTAAATATAAAAGAAAAAAGTACCTCAAGAACAGTATTTGCTACGGAACACAAGAAATACAGATTTACTCGTCTCCATAATCCTGTTATGTGATGGAAATAACAGCAGAGATGAAATAGTTGGAAGAGCATTTGAAAATGAAATATTTAGAGTAAACTTTCATCATCCCAACAAAGAAGCTGAGTGCAAGAAAGGCTTCAAATAAGCCTCTTGAGTTTTGTGTTGGGAAACATGAGGGTCATTTTGTTGGGTTTTTGTTTTTTTCACAAAGATGAAATAAGATTTCTGTGTTGATAATGTGACACAAGCTGTTCAAGAAACAATGGGCTAGTAATATTTAGATTTAGTAAACAGTATCTGCACAGGCCAAGCCATGATTTAAAAAAACAGGAATGCTGTTAGGTATCTACTTATAAATCTTAACACTGTTTCTTAAAATGACTGTGCCATACTCAATACAGCATGTATATGCAGTCTGAACTAAATGCTCACTAGATGGTGATGAATATATGCCTGCTACATGCATTTTATTCTGACTCTATAACATACATTCATAGAATACATCATAACCACTCAGAGCAAACCACTAAAGTGCATGCCCTGAGGGCACATTAAGTATGTTGTCTCCAACACTGGCTGCTCAATTGCCAGAACACTGATACAGAAAGGGCTCATTTTTGCTTTATATCCCCATTATGTGCTGAAAGAGTAAGAGCTAACATCCCCTGCTCCCTCCATGAAAGGGAGCACTGTGAAGCAGGCTAATTGCCTGCTGCAAAAAAAAGCCCTTTCAAAAAGAAGTAACCACCCTGAGAAGATGCTGTACAGAAATGCAGGGAGCAAGTCTTGGATTAACTGTCGGGTAAGTGGACCTGTATACTGGGTTAGGCTGGATGAAGTTAATTTTCTTTTCAGCAACCTGCAAGGTGCTGTGTTTTAGATCTGCAACCAAAACAGTTTTGATAACACAAAGCTTTACCTGTTGCTGAGCAGTGCTTGCACAGGGCCAAGGCCTTCTCTGTTTCCTACTCTACCACCCCAGCAGTCATTTGGGGTTGGGCAAAAGGATGAGAGGGCACACAGCCAGGACAGCTGACCTGAACAGACTGAAGAAATATTCCACACCATATAATGTAACACCAATAAAACTGGGGTGGGTGTGGTTCCAAAGCAGCTGCTGCTTGGAGATTGGCTAGGCATTGGTCTGCTGGTAAGTGACTGCCTTTGTTTTTTTCTTTCCCCTTCTTTGCTTAATGAACTACATTTACATCAATGCTTTTGTCCTTTCACTGCTTTCTCCCATCCTGCTGCAGGGACTGAGCAAGCAACAGAGCAGCAGTGTATGTGACAGCCATGGTCAACCCACAGCATTTTCCCTTGTCAGTTCTCCTAGTTCTCCCTTCCAGGACACACTTTCCCAGTGAAGAAAGTCCTTTAGTTACTATGCCAAGCTAAGGCCACGTTTAAAAGCCTGTCCTGGTTCTGGTGGCTGGGAGCTACTGGACAGCTGAAGATGCAATTCTAAGCTGGCCATCTGATGTATTAAGTCCAGCTGTGGAGCAGCAGTGAAACTGTAGAAGTAATTGGTTGCGCTTTTAACCGCAGTGATGGAGTAATACCACAAAAAAAAAAAAAAAAAAAGTCCCACCTCAGGACTTTAGCTCAGCACCTACTCCCCCTCCCATTCAGTCCAGGTGATACCCTGAATCATTGCCTCAGGCAGGTGAAAGGGAATGTGGTAAGATCAAGGGACAAAGGGGAGCTGACATACTGCCACTTGCCACTCCTTTACTCAGAGAGCAAAATGGAAATGAGACCCAAAAGAACAATAACAAAAAAATATTCTGCAGGACTGGAAGAAGCAATAAAGATGACATGGTGCTGTCAGAAAAAATAATGTGGAAAAAAAATAAACAATTTGAGGGATGGTATGCTTTTTGTCCTTTGAAACCTAGCTGGTCAGAGGCTATGATGCAGAAACCAAATGCTGGGAAGCAGTAATCTCAATGATTATTTCTAAATCCAAACTGTCCAGCCTAAATCTCCAGTCTTTGAGCACTACTCAATTCAATGGACTTTCTGAGGAGATGATTTCTCTGTTTCAGCTGTCTCATCTGCTCCTCCTGCATTGTTATTCTCAGTGCAGCATCACTCTCTACTTAGTCTAGACTGCTTCCCACAAAGCAGACCATACACTGGCTTTAATAACCAACAATCAGAAAAAGTATTTAATCCATCACAGCTGGCAGACCCCAGCACCCCTACTGCCAAAATTTATGTATGGGATTTACATACCAAAATGTCCTCCCACTCCACTATCCCCACTAGGAAAGGAAAGCAGAGTCTAAATTTGTCCTGAAAAGTTGTTTTTTCAGAATTCTCTCTTCTGCTTATCTCTGTGCACAAGACAGAGCTGGAAGAGGGCAGCTTGTAGTTTGGTTGCAAATGAACTTCAAAGAACATTCAAAAGCTTTACAGGGCCACTGGAAAGCCTGTGTGTGGATAAAATGCCTTTTTGGCAGGACTGAAAAGCTTGGCATGCTGGGTATACACTCAAGAATGGTGCACATGTTTTTATTAAGAACTTTGTAATGATATAGATTTCTCACTTAAATGTTACAACTATCCATAGAAAAATGTTGCCTGTATCTTTTATACACCATGTAAATAAACAAATTTATTTTTAAGACAGGATAAACTGCTATAAAAATGGTGCACAGTCAAGTCATACAAAAATACAAAATTTGTTACCAACTGCAGCCCCAGTTGCAATTACAGAGAAAAGTCCCCACCCAAGACTTCCAGTGAGCGGAGAACACAAACTTGTGGAACCAGTCATGGCAGAATTTTTTTATCAAAATGAGCGGAATACAAGGATTCTTTGATTAAGCACCTCCAATAACCTCCAAACATGATGAAAACTAGTTTCACTGGAAGCAACTGGGTACTTGATAAGTCTTTTAGCCTTGAAAATCAGTTTCTGTGATTAATCTAAGCCAGTTTTTAAATTAGTGCTGCTGAACCCCTCTGATCTACACAAATACTGGTGCAGAGTGCTACTGCTGTCTTAGACACTGCAAGAATGCCTCCTCTCCACAAAAGTAAGGCTGCTCCAGTGCTTCTTCTGGGCAAGTCTGACCTCTGACTTGCACTGAAAAGCCTCACTAGTGCTCCAGTTTGAATCCCTAGGCTGAAGCTATAGTCCAGTCAGCATTTACACAGATGTGTAAGTTCCAACTTCCATACTTATGGAGCCCTCCTGATGCTAGTAGTTACAGATACAGTTCACTTAAATGAGTGTGTAAGTGCTTCCTGGACTGCATAATTCTCTTTGCCTCCCCAGCAGCTCTCCTTTCTAAATGTATCTTTATTTTCATACCTTTCGAATAGTTTGGGATCTGTGATATGTAAAGTGTAAATTGTGTTAATTGGCTTACAGAAAAAAAATTTAACAAATTTAAGTTATCAAATGACTTCTGGAAGCAAAAGTGAAACATTTTACTATTGCCAAAAGATAAGAGCATTAGTTAGCTACATGATACTACATAATTTTTTAAACCTTCAGCAGCAATTTAAAAGTCTGATAGTCTGAAAGGAAGCACAGATAACTGCTTACTTACTAAACCTTGATAACACGAGTTGTGCATGTCTCTACCTAGACATACCTCTCTACTCCATCATAAAGCTTCTGTAGAAAGGCTCTTACTCTTTCAAAAGATCTTCTTGAATGGAGTGATTGAACCATTGAGGCATCATTATTTGTAGACAGCTTGTATTTAGTGCAATAAGTTTAAAAATTCTGCTCTGAAATATTAACTTTACAATAACAAAAATAGTTTTCTTAAAAAAATGGTAACAAAAGGAATATATAGCATAGACAGATCATTAATTCTTAGCAAATACACTTAAGCATTTACCATTTCACTATGCTGAATAATTGAATATTAGCATTCATATCTGGTGAGCTTCCAGACTGAAAAGAAATTTATGTATCCAATAATAATAAAAAAAGCATGTTCTCTTGTCATTATTTAATAACTTCAGATAACTATCCTGGCAGTTATACTTCCAAAGGAATGTTTCTCTGCCCTTTCTGGCTTTAGCCACCCTCTACAGTATGTACAAATATGGATCAAACAACAGGCAAGGAATGATCCCTTCTACCTCCCAGAGCTCTCTCATTAGATGAAATGAAGCATACAGTACTTTTTTATGTACAGCAGTACAGTTCATTTCTCTTCCCACCCTCAGCATCTTTGTATCTAGTCATGAATTAATCATGAGTATGGCTAAGACCGAGCTTTAACAATCTGTTACTTCAATTGCCCGTATGGAGAATCCATACCCTTCAAAGGAACACTGCTGAAGTGTGAAGGAGGCTACTGAACTCAAGGGGAGGATAGAGGGCAATGGGTATGAGGGGTAAGTAGGGTAAGCAGGAAGTTAATTGCATATAAAAATTATCTGTCCCCATTTTGTAGGTTCTGTTTAATAGGAGATGCAAGGGCTCCCACACACCTAAATACCTGAGGAGTTGGTTATTGTGATATCTGATACTGGTAAACAAAACTGCACCCTGCCAGGGCTGTAAAGTAAAATAACTGTTTACAAACACATTTGAACTGGATGAATTCTTGCTGAAACCACCTCTTGAAAAACTAAATTTGAGACTTTTCTTGATTTTAAGGTTTTCTGTACGTCACTGTCCCGAATTTAATGCAAATTTAAAAGAAATTAAACAAGTAAAACTCTCAGCAGATTAGCAGTGTCATGGGAAATCTGTCTCTAAACCCAGTCATGATTTCAAATTATCTTTACAATGATACTTCCTCCAGATTTTAAAATATCAAGCAGATAAGAATCAACATTTCCATGACCACAACAAATAATTTAAGAAATGGAACAATGATAAAGCTGCTTGTAAAAGCCACCCGTATGAAAAGAGTACATGTTTCACAAAAATAATTGTTAAAAAAAGTTTTAAATCCCTGTTCCTTTTCTCTGATTTTGGCTGTATATTTTTATATATATATATATATATATGTATGTATGTATATATGTATATATATACTGTTTTGGAATGTCAATGGGTTCCAATATGGCTGGCTAGTTTCAAGATGAACTTGCTCCAGAGGCCTAGAAAACAAAGTCACATAGTACAGTCTTAGACAAATGCCAAAGGACAAGGAGAAACTGAGTCAAAGGGGTCACTGGAAGCCATAAAGAAAGAAGCGTGAAAAGGTGGGGTTTTTGTCGTGCCCTGATACGAGAACAGAATGGCCTAAGTGTTTCCTCATCTTTGCTACTAATATTTAAATACAACTGCACTTAGGGCATTTCACTTTAAGAAATAATTGTCATATCTAAGAAATACCTGCATTTCAATGAAACTGAAGCAAAACAGTAAAGACACTGTTTTTAAAAGAAGAGAAAAATGTAATATTGATCTACATTTCAGACATGCAATTTTGGGACTATGGGTACTACTGTTACATAACAGACTTATGAATGATCCTATTCTAGATGTAACTGAGGCCATCTATCAGTACTTTGGGGAAAGGTATCAGAAATTTAACTGCTGTGTTGCATCGTTGTCAGGAAGTGAGAACTTAGTATTTCAACATCAAATCAACTAGAGCTGAATGCCCAAAAATGGAAAACCACAAGGCTCAAACAGTTCCAAACAAGACAATCACATGAGCAGCAGAACTGGGAGTAATTCAGCAGGTGACTCCCATGCTGGGCCCCCAAGTGCTCAGCATCTTCCCCAGCAGTCCTATGACGACTTTCAGCCAGTACCAGGCTCAAGAGCTGAGAAAAAATTTCCTCTAAGAATAAGACCACCCTTGATTTGCAAGTAGTTGGTTTGTGCTTTTACAAGGGGTGGGGTGAATAAAGGGGTGAATAAAGATTTTTAACATCCAAGCTTTAGGCAGTCAGGTACAAAAGTACCAGTAGCAGTCTGTGCCAGCTCTGACAACAGCATAAGTGGAAAACCACTTAAGGTAAACCAGTTAGTTGAATTAAGAATTCAACATAAAATTTTGAACTGAATTTTTTGTACATATGACTAGAGAGTTTGCATACTGAATTCTCAATCATTTTCATGGCACATTTGCATCTATATAGCATTTAGGCCACTCTAAAAATCCCAACATTAGTGTCTGTTTGACCGACTAGAATTACTCCCAGAAGAAAACAGTAAATGAGCATAGAATTAGTTTTTTATATGTATAAACACAGCAGCATTTAGGCATAAGCAAGTCTAGAAATTGGTATGCCATAATGAAATAGCAAAACACGCAAAGCTACACATCTATCCAGTCTATAGCAGGAACCCATTCCAGCTTAGTCAAAAAATGCTCATGCAACATGGCTTCACATACATTGTTGAAAAAAGAAATTCTTCTGTTAGCATACACTTATTCAGATTCCATTTGCTTAAAAAATTATCCCCATGGTATGGAAATAGGACCCCAAACACTCTGAGAAAGTGATGATGGAAAAATACTCTATTTTACAAAGTCATAATGTGCGATGACAAGTCATACCTTGCCCAGCCTGGCTCTCCATTATACTGTTCTCCACCTTCCAAACTTATCCTCCTATCTGTTCTCTGTACCATGTATAGTGTTCCTTATTCCAGGAATAATGTTCCTTATACTCAGACATGCAACGCCTTCCTAACAGGCACACCATTAGTAACACAGGCTGCAGAAGCATAAATGATGCATTGTTCACTGTCTGTGCATCTGACAGTGTGAGATGGAAAGAGCACACAAGAGACAAGCAACATAAGTAGTTGGCAATAAAACAAACAACTGGGAGAAATGTCATTTGAGCAGGTTGAAAGGAATCACTGTACCCAATTCCTTGGCACTGTGTACAATAATTTGGTGAGGACTTTAAATACCTGGTCTTACTTTGCAACAACAGATGCACTCAGTAGTGTTCTTCATTTCAGGCTTTTGTAGGGAATGGAAGATGAGCAAAAATTGTTCATCTCAGGGCTGAGAGGAGCCCAATGAATCTCAGAGCCATCTTATTTTTAGACTACTCAGCAATTGAGGTGTCTGCGTATACCACATATCATGCACCACTAATCCTAATGAAATTATACTGCATTTGTTTCACATGAGACAGTTCCTTTCATCTTACTTTTACAGGAGATGGTCTCAGCTGTGACAAAAACTCTGCCATCCAGGTGATAGGCAAGCTCACAAACAGAAAAAGCAGAACATCTTGAGTGATACAGAGAACAAAAACTTCTCCTGAAGAAGTGCAGTCAGTAAAGACAAAGAGGGAGAAGAAGTAAAAGTGAAACTCTTGGAGGATCGCCACCTCCTCATCTGCACCTACCATTGGTTTTAGCTCTCTGCCCTCAGCTCCACCTCCCCGGCTAGCTTCTTTCATAGATTTCCTACTGTTCTCCACAAACTCCTGAAAAACAGTAATGAAACGACAAGTGCTTTCATAGAGCAGGCTCCAAACATCAAATCTCAAGACAGAACTTCAAGATGTAACTACTCAAAATATCCAGGCAGTTTGCATCTCCCACTTCTCTTGCTTAGACTTCACCACAAAGTATCAAAAAGAAAGAAGGTAAAAGGCTGGTTTTCAAAAAAACAAACAAAAAAAAGCCAAAACCAAACAAAAAATAAACCATAGCAACCAAAATCCCATTTACTGCCTTGTATCCTGTGCATAATGTTAGAACTCCATTAAACAGAAAGACTTGGAGGTAATTACTTGCAAGGTTTGGCTGATTTCCCTAACTTTCCTCAATTAAACTTCATACATTTTTCACTGAATCACAATCTCATTTTCATGAGGACTAGAAAAGGTACTGATTCAGTTTTAAGCAATTTTTTTCTCCTAAAGGCAAGAATTCTGCAGAAAATGACAGTAAACTTTAGCTGCTGGGGTTTTATGACATTGACTGCTGACTAAAGAAACCCACAATGCTTCTACAACTTATCAGCGCTTTCTTCTGAGAGAACATGCTGCATTTTACTCTTGATCTTTGTTAAAAAGCAACTCATCAGCTGCCACTTTTTTAATTACATAATTTAGATTCTGTAGGGGTTTACAAAAAATTTAGCACTAAATTCTTGGCATGGTTTTCCCACAGTTATAAAAAAATAATTACGCTAGGAAGTCAGGAGAATCTTCCTCTAGCCTACATATGAGGGTACATTTTAAAGAGACATATTCTACAGCTGCCACTTAAAAACACTGTCAAGAAATTTCCTACTCAACAACAAAGTGAAGGGCTTCAGAAGCAGAATTTTTACATCTTGGTTTCTCGTTAGAGTGAACAGAGAACAACATGGAACAAAAATGAACAAAATTAATTTGCCTTGCAAAAAGCCTTGACAAAGCCTGTAGGCTCCAGGAAAGAATATAAAGCCTAGTGTTTCTATGTGTGACAGAGTCACACAAATTCTGGTTCATGTCTGTATGAAAGCTCCACTGTGGTCACTCTATCTATGTGTGAGGTAGAATAGTCTGCTATTTTTTTCTCTCTCATATCCAAAGAGAGGTCCCTCTTAGGAAAGTACAAAACTCAAGTTTTCTTCCCTTAGTTTTCTTCCTTCTATTTTGCACTGTGGCATTTACAAGACATGATACCCAAGAGTATGATTCTGCAAACTGACTGCTCATCTAACAGCTAGCAAATAGAAGCCAATACCACAGGAAGGAAGCATCGTTCCTTATTTGATGTTTATCGGATGACACTGTTTCCTGATCAAGCCATGAACAAGATGGCAAAGTAAAAAAACAAACAACCAAAAACCCCACATATTGAACTCAGCTAGTGCATTCATTCCACTGTCAAAATACTTATGGAACCAGATCCTTAGACTTTGAGAATAAGGGGAAACTTACCATGAGAACTTTATCCATGTAGAATTCCCTGCCAGGGCTCCCATCATTGTATTTTGTATCGATAGCAAAACATAAGAAAAGGACATCAACAACCATTTCATAAATGGAAAGGAAGCAGTGAGCAACCAGGAATGCAAAGAGGCAGACAATGATGAGTGGCAGCACCCAGATGGTGTAATCTCGTTGGTAATTCAGCAACATAATGCCGGCCAAACCTGTGCTGCAGACAATCAGGACCTGAAGAAGAAAATGGTAGACAACTCTAATGGCAAAAGCCCTTTGATATCTTTTGTCCGGTTTATTTTTTTTAAGGCAATATGCTTCTTGGTCTGCCAGGGTTAGAATTAGAGGTTACAGATGGCAGGTAACAAGATCTTTACCTCCTGGATTCCCCATGTCCCTAGGGGTAAATGACATTTAATACATTTTTCAGCAGGTTCAAGTCAATCACTACACATCCTTCAGCACAAAGAGTATTTTTCAGAGCACATTGCATTTATATTCTACTGTCATTGTTCTAGTGTTACACAACATTCCTGTAAAATAGAACTTTATCCTGTCAATTATAAAAACCCCACAACCTGATGCAACGCATCAACTAACATGCAGTTGGGTTTTTTTATCTGACGTGGAGGGAGAAGTTAGGTATTAGGAGGATGGTATGTTTTTCATTTTGCTAGTGGAAACAACTTTCAAGCTTCTTTAATATCTATCTCTCCTCCATACAGGAGAAAGTAGATCAGAATTCACACAAGGCACTTCATGCAAGAGTCTCCACAGAACTACACTATGTGTGAAGCCCTAACAGATATTCCACGGGGTACCAGTGTGGTTTTGGCAAAAATACAAGGACTGAATTGGTGTGGCCACTTAACTTTTTGAATATTTCTGAATTTATTATTATGAACTGCAACTAAACACAAAATCATTACATAGGTCAGCTTTTAAGAAAACACCACACTAGAGGAGATGCTGATAGTGTAGCATTGTTTTAGCTGATACTAATTTTTATATGCACTGTTCATTAGAACATTTCTGTCACTTGCACATTTTTCTAATAATCTGAGACATCTTTTCAGGGAGGTGTTTCCTAACATTTTTCAGATTCCTCAGTAAAGCTTTGTTATGTAATTTCAGGTTCTCTCAAGCACCTTTATCTCCCTTATGTGTTTATTCCTTCTCACATCTTACAAACTCAATCACTGGATTCAAAGTTCAGCCTGCTGTACTCTGATTTAACAGAAGTAGAGGAATGCAATAAGGAATACAGATCAGTCCAACCAGTGTCCAAATACTTAGGCACAGGTGATTTAAGTAGACTGGTATTAATTGTTTCAGTAAATTATGGCATTTCAAAGGATAGAAATAATCCACTGGATTACATTTCCATACAGTCTTTCCAAGAGGCTGACCAACTGCAGAAATTATTTTAGTCCCCTTTTAATTCCCAGAGTAGAACTAACTTAGTTGCTCAAGCCAGCAGTTCCTCATAGCAGGCTTCTGTACTCTTCCAGTCCAATTTTGTCACCCCAGTAAAGGGTGGTCAACAATGTGTCAAATTTTCAACATAAATCTGAAGAGTCCTTACTAAACAGAATTTAAAAGAAATGCTCCCTTTCTTTGCAATTCTGTCTTAACTACAAAATCAAAACCTTAGAACTTCTAATCACTTTCCTCTTGACTCCCTAAAAAAGTAATGGAAAAGGTGTCATAAGCTTCAGCTATTCCTCTCTAGTCACTTTAACTAATTTTAAGTGGATCATCTGCTTATGCTCACTATCCTGAATAGTCCCTTCCTAATATGATGCAGCTAGATGTAATGAAGTGCACACTAAGAAACAGGATTTTAAGGCATCTTGTATTAGGGTTCAAGCCATTGCTAAAGAAAGATTGCTTCTACATAGGTCTATAACAACTGTATGCAGCAGACATACCTTTCCCAGAAACAGCATAAAATCCCCAACTGTGTTTATGGCAGCCACTCGCAAAGCATTTTCCACTAGGATAACAAAGGCATCCTTTGCTGAGGTGCAGAAATTGGTGCTGTTGATAGCTGTGGCTGTATACGCGTTCTGAGAAAAGGAGATTGAAGATTTATTCATAGAACGATCAGGTATTTCAGATAGAGGGTGGGGAAGGTGAGGGGAAGATACAACTTCTGAGTAAGTCATATTCACCATATGATTTTAATGAACAAGAATTCCCTTGAGAGTTGTTGAATCAAGCAATATGAACCAGCTGACAGAAGATTATATGAGGTAAAGAATTACTATTCTTCTCCTCCCTTGCTCATAATTTATGCATTAACAAGCTTGTTCAAAAAAACTCATTAAACAGATTTTGCAATTTCTCTGCAGGAGGAGGTGAACGGTAGCATAGCTACAGAAATTAAATAGTTCCAAAAAAGAAATCTGGAAATATAAAAGAATTTGAGTGTCATACAAGTCAACCAAGGTAATTTCTAGATACTTAACTAGACTGCAGTTAAGGTTAGTGAGGCCAGTTTTCAAGGATTACATTGGGCGGGTTTAAAATGCTGTCTCATTATTTTATTTTCTACATTTCCACAAGCAAAAAAAATTAACAACAGTGAAACAGATATTACCAAGGTATTTACGTACATATGTAAGAGGTGGAACCACAGGCCCATAAACCCACTTTTACAAGAACCAGCTAGTATGTTGCACTTTGCAACTCTTTTTCCCCTCTGGAGACAATGATGACAATTTGATGTTTTGTATAGTTCTTACACTCTGGGAATCTTAAATACTACACCTAGCAAAGTTAAATTCTCTTTCTCTTTGAAACTCAGATGTAGTTTGAATGAGTAGACATAAGAGGGAATGTCTCCAACCACTAAACACATTGTTATAAAGTTGAGATACCATGTTCATATAGATGAATATTGGCCATTTTCAGTTTTTGTTTACATTCCAAAGGTCAATGTAGTGTTTTGCAGTATATTTTCAGTAATGGAGACAAGACTGAAGTACCGTCCTTCAAGTTCAGTTCCGAAGTACAATACGTGTCGGCATCAGACTGCGCTCTGAGAATATATATACTAATACCAGCCCTTACATAAAACTTCAATATTGAAAATCTTACCTGATTTAAGTATGTCAGGCACTTTTCTAGACACCAAAGGCAGCAGATGCAGGCTTTAAGCATACAGCGAGCACAAGCATTTTCCTATAAAAGCACAGAATGTGGGAAAACATAGATACAGAGTTTTTAAGGAAACAATATTCCCTTGTGTTTCAGTAACTGATATTCGGCCTGCTAACTTAAGCAATCTGTATCAGTCCCATGGTCCTGTAAAGTCTAAATATTCATATTCATAGGATAGTTTGGGTTGGAAGGAATTCCCAACACCACAGGCATGGTAGTGCCTTTCACTAGACCAGATTGCTCAAAGTCTCATCTAACGTGACTCACAACACTTCCAGGGGTGGGGTATCCACAGCTTCTCTGGGTAACCTGTGCCTCACCACCCTCCTAGTGAAGAATTTCTTCTTACCCTTGATCTATTCCAAAACAAGACTTCCAACCTCCCACATTAACTAAACAAACAGGTAAACATGTCAGGCCTTGAGTGTTGGTAAGAAAATGGAATCTATTTCTCTTACTTTTCCTTTGAGTTGTGTATGAATATACATAAGAATCATTCGTGGTATCTTCACTAGTGTGATAATGAAAGACCCCTTTGCTACTGTTCCTAGGTGGTAACAAACAAGGCGATTAACAGATGCCAGAATAGGAGTAAATGGCAGATTTCTTTTCTCCCTGTTGAAAAGAGAAAAAAAAATGAAGTAGAATGATCAGTATTTATGTGATATCATCTACAAGTGCTACAAATTCTCAATAAAATAACATGCAAAAGGAATATATTATCTTCATACTAGCTTTCAGGATATATTGCTCACTTCACCTTGACAGCCTGTGTAACTCACAGATTTGTCTCTAATGCAGAAGTAGGACTAGGATAAGGAATCAGTATGTCATACTGTCAGAGACTGAAATGTTATAGTTTATGGCTTAAGCATTTTTATGAAGGATTTTTGCCTATTATAGCAAAACTGTAGAACAAAAGTTTCATGGAAGACCACCACATTCTGCATGAACTTCCTGACGGAGGCCCTGGACTGCAAGCTGATGGAGATAAGACAAAGTGACTCAAGTCTGGGCTTTGGGAAAGAATACATTCACAGGAGGGTTCACAGCCCCGGGGCTATCAGCTGCCAGGCTCGAACAGACTGCCACACCAAAGGGAGCGGGGAGAGAGGCTTTGGGTGTGCGGTGAAAAAGCCTCTGGTCAGAGGCAGTGAATGCCCATCCTCCACTGTGCAGACCAGCTCAGCTGTGGGGCCCATTCACCCAGGGAAAGCTGCATCTATGGGACACCCACGTGAATGACAGCAGCGGGGGTGTCATGGCCCATCAAAGCCTCCCCCAGCAAGGGGTCACCAGACTCTGGACCAGAGCACTGCAACATGATGCAACGGATCCACAGTGTTGCAAGGGACAGTGTCAAACTTGCCCCCTCCAGGGGAGGCCCCTAAGCATTGCCACCTGGCCCAAATGTATATTAATCCATTGGATTCTATACTTTCTGGGGTGCAGGAGACCCTAAGCACCAAGAAGATCAGATGGAGGGAAGTCACGAGACATCATTGGGACCCTCAGAAGGATGATATGTTTCTACCTAACCCCTGTCACTCTCCCTGCCTCTTTCTTTCATTTTCTTTCTTTCATTTTCTTTCTTTCTTTCTTTTCTCTCTTTGCCTCTTTTACTATTAAATAAAATATATCGAGATTTTTTGGCACCAACATCTAACCGCCTTTGGTTTTAATCAAGTTTTGGGGTGTACTTCAAACCTTTCTGGGTTTGATCCATTTTATTCACAGAGACTTAGTTTTCTTGGCTCTTCTGTGTTTAAATCAATTTGTAACACATATGAGTAGCATGGTGGTGCATCCCCCTTGTCCCTTCCTGCCTTGGGCTGCACTATGATCTCAGAAATGCTTGTTAGGCCTCAGTCTTGACAAAGAGCACCTGGGCTCAGCTCCTCAAACTTATTAGAAACATGGTCTGCTCCCAGGAACTTGTCCTGTCTAACAAGCTCCTGTTTTTAAACAAACAGCCTTGTAAACTCTATTTTCTGTGCCTAAATAACAACCTAGGAAGAACAACATTTCTGTTATTGAACTTTCAAAGAAAGTTGCAGACCTGAACCGTGGCCAGGATGGAGAATTACTATGACTAAAGCCAATTCTCTTGCAAGCCTGTAAACTCCTGGACCGCAGTGGGCTGTGACCAGCACCTCCCTCTGAGTGTGGCCTCTCTGAGCCACTGAACTCTCAACTTTGTGATACTCAAAGGACCAATGTCAAATGCTGCCAACAGAGCCTGGACTGACACCCCACTGCTCAAGCCTCAACCCTTTGCCCGTTGAGAAGGTGCAAAGGCATCCAACGTAAGCACTTCCCTGAACTTGAGTACGAATGTACTACAGCAAATGCACTATGAATGTTAGATTGCTAAGTAAGTCAAGTCTATAACTGAGTTACTGTTGTGCTCATAGTAAATTCTATAGACTCTTCTGGTAAATTGGTTAAATTGGGGTATTGATTAAGTGATGTTAAGTTTAAGTGCTGTTAAAATCTTTAGGCTTAAACTGTTGGTCAAGTCTGGGGTTAAAAGCAGCAAGAGGGTCCACTCTTAACATTGTGACTCAGTGGGAGAGTCTCCCTTACTGCTTTTTATCCTTATCCTTTGTCATCCTTAACCTTTTTCCATCCCCAGCTTCCACATAAATCATTTTAGGTTTAGTTTTAGATCAATTGATTTTAGATTTTAGTCCTACTTTTCCTCTGTGTGGAAACTTTACTACTAAGTAGTAAAGTGAATCTTGTCAATGAACTCTGTCACACCTTCACTTTTATATTAACCTGCTTTTGCCAATACCTTTGCCAGTGATTCTCTGAGCAACTGAAAATACTCATGGGTGACAGGTAGTCTTACTAGCAGTTGGCTTCATTACCACTGTTAACAACTGGCAGTTCCCATAAAGTTACATTGGATGGTGTGCAATTCAAAACCTGCTAAAACAGTAAGAAACTGTGCTAATACTTTTTTAGTCAGACTACTGATAAACTTGCCTTCTCCCCTCCTGTTCCATTGGAGATCTTTGTATGGACTTTGGAGAGGATATTACTAATTGATCAGGTAAAGTCTTTTCTCCGATTTTTTGCATTTCTGATTTAGCTATTATGTCCTCAAGATACCAAGTGTTAAGCCTTAAAACAAGCTATTTGATGCAATGTAGCTATAATATTTTTAGTTTATCAGATAAATACTTTCACAATTTGAAGCCACTTCTGCCAAGAAACTCCCTTATATGTCTCTCTCAAAGAATAGCACTATTAAACATTTAAAGAATGGCTCTTCTTCTTTATTAGAAATAAGAGCACGATAATAAGCATATTAACAAACATGTGCTAACATTCAAAAAATAAAGGATCTCCCCAGCTTAGGAGAGGTGAAGATTTCATTCAGAAATGATAATAAAAGTAGGTTCTTCATTCCATGAAACTAATGTCTGCACAACATAATCTGAGATGTTAATGATTAAAATAGGTTTACCCTGTATGTTCTTTCAATTAGCTTTTAGCGGAAGACAAATTTTACTCCCTGTTGGGCACAATCACATAAATGGCTTGAGTCTTATGCCCAGGCAACCCAAACACTTTCTCATGTTCAGGGCAAAGTCTGTCATGCAAAACACTTTGAGGCCATTTATTGCCTGAGTTGAAAGGAATCCATCTGGCTAAGGTGAATGAGCAGTGAACACATATAAAACATTTCTCCATGGATAACCTCATCTCATTTGATTTGGGAAGCTGCTCATATGCAAAAAAATGGGTAAGCGCAAATTAATGCCTTTTCAATTTTTACAAGTCACTTTTCAAATTATGCCTGGACCTGAAAATGCAAAAAGAAGAGTAGAGAGAAATGAGTATTTACTAACTTAAAATACAATTGCTGTTATGGAATTATAGAGTAGGGATGAAATAAAAATCATTCACCCTCAGGTGATAGGAAATACGTAAACTTACAGATGAAGCATACATGTTCCAAAGCAATCTATTTCAATGCAGAGTTATTCTTTTCCCTCTGTATTTTCCTCATTCCATACTCAATCTAGTTTAATTATTCAGAACATTACATCCCTGTAACATCTTGTAATAATTTCATAGATTTATTTCATTGGAATACTGGAGCACTTAATCACTAAGAAAACAACAAAATTTCTGACAGCACAGTAAATTGATTCCTTGCTTTTAATATTATTTTAAAGAGTAGGGCAGAAAAGGAGTAAAATTTAGTTCAGGTAACAGCCTCAATTGAAAAGACAAACCAATTAAACATTTATGATCTGAATCATGCACTTGAAAAATATCTGCATATATTATTCAAAAAACTGATACACAACTTAGTTCACAGATATAGCAACGAAATATGGAACTTTAAAATTTTACAAGAATGTTTATTTGTATATGATCTTGTCAGAATCTATATGTAAATGGTGAATCTACTAAGATCTTAAGTAATCTCGTGAAAGAAAGATTACTGAAGATTAGTGAAGCACTGTAAATGATTTAAAGGGCACTGTTTTGCAATTAAAATAATAATCAATTGCTTTCATTATTTTTTTAACCTCTACAGATCTTACCAGCATTAATTATTAGCAAAACAGATGACCTTCCAGGCACATTCTACTTTGTAAACAACCACCCATCTCTGTAGAATGTGTACAGGTTACAAGGCAAATAAGACTTCAAGTCTTATATGTCAAGAACACCATCTATAACTGGCAAAACAGGTATTTCAGGACTTCACATGATTTAAAAAGTGTCAAGGCAATTTAACTGTTCCCCAGCTTTCACAATGGACACAAGTATTCTCCCCAAAACCTCTGCCCCTCATTATTTCTGCTAAGTCAACGTGTAGGCTACTCATGATAGAGCTATCTAAGTTATCCTTACCTTGTAAAATAGTATGTCACAACAGCCCCTGCTACTGTCATCTGCTGACAAGCTAGGATAAACTCGCTGATCCAGATGAGTCCCACTATATGGTACCACCACATGTATTTCAAAGGACCTGCCATCTGAAATTCAACAAATCCTTCTTCATTTGGGACAGGACTACCTATAAATAAATGAGGGTAAAAAAGATAATGGTGCTTACCATTAAAGGAGGAAGCATATGGTTCATAACCAGTTACAGCAGAAACCCTCTAGTTTCTACTCATAGTTTTAAATGTCATGTTCAGGAAGATTGTTCTTAAGAAAGATAGAGCTTTTGAGACAGTAAGTATAACAGTATTTGAAAAAAAGCCACAAAAATAATTTCCACAACTAACCACCATCTTATAGCAAAAATTCATATAATTAAACTTCAGTCATTCTTAATTTGAGTTTGCTGCTTTATCAGTATTATTCGTACAGCAGGAATCAGTATCAGCTCCCTACATCTAGATGTCAACATTAACAATCATTTTTGTTTTCCTTATGGTAAGTTTTTGTAGCTTAAAAGCTATTAAGAGACATATGGAACAGCCTTAGAAAATACATTATTTCATATATTCAAGAATTCATTGACTCTTTCTCTAATATGAATCATGTACAGAGACTGACAGCATGTCAGAACATTCCTAGGATAAGGTCTATTTCAGTGTGTTAACGCACAGTGAGATATTCATCTTATACAACAGTTACATGAACAGCTGATGAGATTCAGAAAAACACTGCAAGTAACTTTGTGTGCATACCTTGAAAAACAATTGTTTTGACTTAGCACTGACAGCACATTATCCACATTCTTAGTTACGTTTTTATACTTAGATATAAAATTAATGTTTTCTTGTGAGTAAGTTAACTATCGAAATCTGGTTTCAGTGAACAAGGATTTGGCCTTATTTGCACAAATATTTTGTTTGAGTGCATATAAGCTAAAAAGATAAAATTAGTTCTTGCAGAATCAAGGCCAGTTGAAGGGTTCTGTCACCTACCTATAAAATCAGGCTACATTCTGCTACAAATTTAGTGCCTGTGCAGTGGTCTGACTCAGAAAGTGAAACACAGGGCTGAGATTTTCAGTGGTGACCATTTTATGCACATAGCACAGCGTGCAATGAAAACTGAAAATTTCAACAGTAATGAGAACAAGACCACATGAATTCCATTGCCTCCAACCCTTGCTAAGAACTCAGGATATGAAAAATACTTATCTTGTATTACTGTGAAATAGCTTTGTGACTTGAAAGACTGCTACCTTTGGATCAGTAGTAAACAACACACTTCAAAATTGTAATATATTTAATAATGAATGACAGTCTCTGTTGTCTACAATATACTGCAAAATAACACACTTTTTAAAAAGCATCTTCTATGTTTCTCTGCTGAAATAACTAAGATTTGGACCTATAGGATTGATTAAGTCTAGCAGCTCTTGTCAGACCCTGAATACAAAAAAAGCTTTCACCTTCTATGTACTGAAGAGCAGACATGAATTAAGAGTACATTGGCTGCTCTCTGAATACAGTGTACAAACAGCAGAAAAATCTCCCTAATGAATCTGGAATAATACTGGACGCCTAAGTTACAAACAACTGAAAAACTAATGCCACAATATTTACATTGTGGGAGACAGTAATTGCTTGCAATGGCCCTTCCCTTACTGTGTACTCATCTGTGTGAGTACTGTCTACAATACTTGGTGATATTAGCTCCAAGATTATGCTGTCTTTAATTTGTGTGTGTAAAATTTGGGGCAATTATTTGAAAAATTGCTATAGCAGTTTTATTAATAGAGTCTCATGGTTTGCAACAAGCCAGATGGCATCAAATCAAAAAGCCAGCATCACACATGAAGTACCATGCTGGGAATGCACACTCAAATGCACAATAACTTTCATGAAACAAGTGTTCTGAAGTCAGTGAAGCAGACAGGAATACAAGCACAACAAGTGGGCTTTTTTCCTTGACATTCCCACATGCTTTTTAGCCAACTCTGCTTGAAATCATACAAAAATGAAGTGAAATGTATTTAAAATAGGTGACAGCTGCTTACCTGTAGTACCAAGAAAAAGCAGGACTGCAATCCAGTATGTCCAGAAGAGGATAAGCACAAAGAATGTCCAAAATGGCTGGAAGACTAACAGCGGCAGGTGAATGAAGACCTTGCCGGCCACGTGGAACAAGGCAATGGTGAGAGCTACTCTTTTGCGCATAATTAACATGATTAAGAACAAGATAACCTGGAGGGGGAAGTTTCCAAATCACATTTTAGAGTACTGAAACAGAATCAAGCTATTCTTTTGCATAGCTAGAATATTCAAACACACTAACAGATACTCTATCTAAGAGATCACAAGATCAAAATGTAAACCTCTATCAGCTTCCTCTGGTGATACATTATTTTCCAAATTATACTTTTGGGGAATTCCATTCTCATAATTATGTATTTGGAATCATCATCAGCCTCAAGCTGATTAGATAAGACCAGGTTCTACCCTCAATTATGTTTTACAAAACAGTAAAATTGGCAAATTTTAGCAGAAAGATAATTTAAAATTTAGATCTGACCATGGTGTGGTGGTCTTATAGGATGTATGTATATATGTGTATAATAACATAGGGACTAAAATTCTAGGGGAGGGAATGGAGAGGAACTTCTGTATTAGGATGTAGAAAAAGAAGAACAAAACAGGGAGTCTACAATTTCTGTGAAGTTAGTCAAACATTGTCAGTTTTTGACATTTTTGGTAGTAAATTCAGTGACTCTGAAATGAACAGCAAGGCCCAAAAAAGATAAATTGGTTCAATAATCAGCGTTAGTATTTCAGTTCACAACGATTTGAGAACAACTTCTTCCAGAAGTAGGCTAAGGACTTTTAAATACACTGAAATGACTAAGTACCTCTGAACTGAGAACCTAAGAAAAATCTCTTTGGATTGGCAGTCCAATATCATACCTATTCTTGGAAGTCCCTGTGGACATTCTACAGTAGATGAAAGTAGCTGCAGGGTTAGAAAGTCTCTCCTGACTCAAAATCAGATATGAGAGAACAGTTCCTAGAAAGTCTCCCCTGACTCATAATCAGGTATTAGAGAACAGTTCCTGAAAGTTAAAAAAATAACATAATGAAAGAAAATCACTTCAACAGAAATTGTGGCAGAAATAAACTGTTCAAAAATGTGTGCAATACAATGCTTTCACCTGAATAAAAAAACAGAGACCAACAGGAAGACAAGAACAAGAAAATACTGCAGTCATTAGCAAACCATACCGTGAAGACTGTAGCTGCAATGGCATAGATCAAGAGAGCCTGAAGATTGTCTTTGGCTATTTGAGTCTCAAGAGCACTGGCAGATAGCCGTTGTTTAGCATAGAGCCACCACAGGACTCCTGTACCACCTACGTTTTAGTGAGAAAACAAAAGGGATAAACAAATGATACATCTTCTGTGTGACACAGTCATACTACCTAGTCCCAGACAAATGAAACAGTTCTTTCATTTTAGACTAGACTTTCTAGTCTGGTACTGAACACTCAAGAGCACTGATGCTCAACCCAACAGGAACGTGAGAGGAGGGAGGGAGAAGTACTTGGTTGTCCTCTGTTGCCCTCTTCTCAAGTGAATCTACTCCTTTCACAGTCTCACCACATTATGACCACTTCAGAGACTTGCAGAACCTTGATTCTGTGTTCTAGGGTAAACTGCATGGAAGGATTACTTCATGGGGAGCCCTAACAATGAATCGCACAGCTCCCACTAGACAGGTAACAGAGGAACAAAAGGAAGAATAAATAGTTCTATGGTAGGCTATATGTATGGATGTGTATGTGTGTATAACAATGCAGGGAGTAAGAATTTAGGAGGGGGAACAGAGACAGACCTTTGGACTATGATGAGAAATAACAACAACAAAACAAGGAGTCTACCGTTCCTGGGTAATTGAAACAACAAGGATCAGCCTGATGCTGGAAACAGCACCTTAATGATACAGCTTGACTCGCTTCAGACAATGTCTTGAACACTGGAAAAAACATTAGTGAAAGGCACAGGAGGCAAATACAATGTGAGGTACTATCTTCTCACCCCTGTTATGAAATCCTAGCCTTATGGCCAGAGTAATACTCTCCTAGTCTAGCTGCCTTTCCAAGGTAGAACTTTGCTTAAACACAGGTCTCCAGCCACTCAGGGAGATAACCTCTCCTCTCTAACACATTTCTTTTCTCTTTTGAGTGTCCTCCTCTGTTCTGGTGGTATTTGTGAACCAAATGCATGAGCTTAGTCGGGACGTTGGACCAGACGAGCCTCTGTGGTCCCTTCCAACCTTACCCATTCTGTGATTCTGTGATCACATGTTTTTGCTGAAGGTACTCTGTTCAAGTCTAAAATGAAGAATGCTCTTCCGACATCTCCTAAACAAACAGCCAAGACAGAATAAGCAGTACATGTCATAGAAGACACGTTTTTATTCCGGCTGTGTAATGGATGAAACTTTTTAGAACATAGTAACAGATGCCAATAACGTAAGTCATTCAACTCTTTCACTCAACATGGCTGCTCAGCTTCTAAAGAGAATACAAATGAAAAAAAAAATCTATATTTTTCCTTTTCCCTGGTCATAGATTGTGAGGCCATTAGCAGAAAACCAAAGTGATCCTGAAAAAAAACAGATGGTCTGCTGATTTTTTCCCATCCATTGCAGTCACAAATTGCACTAATTAAATCACTAGTGCTTCCTAATATGATTATTGTATTTTTTTTCCTTCCCTAGAGTCATCTGCCCAGACATTTTGGCTTAGCTACTCAATAAGTAGTGTAGAAAACTTTAGTTTTACAAAATTAAAAGCTAATGTGATAATAAGGCTATTTTCATGCAAGCTACATAATTTTGGAAGCGACAACCTTTGGTCATTTCTAAGAAAGCATGGCTGGTTGCATTTCACACATGATCTAGGTCATGCAGGTCTTCCTGAGTCATATGGACATATAAGGATTTTATTAGAATTTCTAGACCAGTGATGCCTTTTCCTGGTCTTAAAATCAAGAGGCAAACACAGTTAGAAGGGAAAAAGGGATTTTACCTTGGTATTTATTTTAAGGATCCTTAGGTGCACCACGTCCAGGTCGAATGCACCTCAATGCACCCTGCAATTCCTACCCCAAAAGTTCTGGTGTAACATAATAGGTCTCACTAATTAGCATATCTATCATCAGTTCCCCAATGAGAGGCTCAAATGAGCCCCCCTCCCCAAGGAACCTTCCCCTGGATGGTTCTATCTTAGTTTACAAAATGTGTTCTGGAGAGGACCTTGGGGTCTGGAGCATATTGCTCCCTAACTATGAAACTGCTAAAATGTTTAGTCTCCTAGCTTAACAAACAAGTCCAAGAATGTAGGCAAAAAGCACCAAGAATACAGAAGCTGTAAAAAGGTATAACAGGGAAAAGAAAAGGCAAAAAATCATCATGGCATCACAGGCACCTTTACTTCCTCTCTTCAATAAGAGGTCTTAAAGAGCTACTCAAAGAAATGATGGGGCTGATGAACATGTCAGGGTTGTAAACATATTCAGCTGCATCAGCAATAGCTGCCCTTTGATTTCTTCATGCACCAGCCATCAGACACACCCAGGTGTGCTGCCTTGCTGACCTATTGGAAGGCAGGTTAAGAAGTAGGCAACGTTTAGGGTTGTGCTACAAGTGATGTGAGGAATCTCCTGCAGTGACACCTGTGGGCTCTAGTGAGCTAAGCTGACATCAGAATTGCCTGCCAAGCAAGGTATGCAAATACCCAAGGAGCAATGTACTCTGAGAGAGGTCTGCAATTACTAAGCTGGCATTTCTGATGTGCATCTTGAAAGGGACTCAAAAAAAGGCTGAAGGGAAATGCACGATCCAAGATCTGTATGGGATGTAGCTGGGCTGAGGATACAGAGCACAAGGATTCGAACTGGGTGCTGAAACTGGGAGACAAACAGGACTTACCAAGTGATCCCAGAACGACAAGAATTGTTAAAATCCAGACAAGTACTCTTGAAATGTACCTTATTATAACCATCAAAATCATGGACAACACTGCAAAAGAAGACAAATAAAATAAGCAGACTAATTACTTCAAGTAGAAATAGCCTTCCTAATTTTCCCACTGCACTAAGAGAACTGCCTTCCAACAGAATTTTTACAGACAGATTTCTTCTTTGAGTCTTACAAACTCACTGAATAGATACTTAGAAAATTAGGCACCTCTACAACTTCTGCTTTGATAATGCTGATTAAAACAAAGATAGAATAATTACATTTACATGATACATTAAATACAAGACATAATGCGTGCATACAGGCAGAGATGTACTTAGACAATGAACAAACAAACAGCAAGACACGACAGTACTTTAAGTCTGGTAACATGAGCACACCTCCTGAGGACCACAGCAGAGTCTGCACTCAAATACACATTTCAAACAAGTGCAGTTAATATGATATCTGTGTATTCCAAAATGACATGCCAGGCATAAGTAAAAAAACTATACAGCCAGCTAAGGCTAAGTGAGTGGGGTGTACAAGTGCATACTCGTAGTTTAACCCATACATGTTTGTGTTTAGCAGTCACATGCAAGCCACTAGAACATGGCTTTTTGAATCACAGTCTAACCCACTGTTTTAAAATAAATAATTTCTGTTTAACTACGAAATTATGAAAACTATCTTTTAAATTAACTATATGTAAATTCTGCACTAACTTCTGACTCTAGCTGAACAGCAGCACTGCAAATCAGCCACTAGCTTTCAGACTCCAGTTTTCTACCATTATTACCAAATACTGAAGCTATCAAGACGTAAAAATCAACAGCTTTCCAGTTACAGATGAAAACATACACAGTAGTCTTTTGTGTGTAGGGGGGTGTTAACAGTATCTAGCATTCTCTTCTTCCTTTTTCCCTTCCTCCCCCCACCTTTTTTTTAACCACAAAAGCAAAGTGAAAACAAGTGATCCCTATATCTGATACAGCCTTGCAGTGTTTCTTTCTAAATTATACACTGCTCATAGGCATAGCTAACATCTTGATCCTTCCACTTTAGGATTTCAGATTTTATACATTGTATGAGTAAAACAGACTCACTAGGAAAGTAATTTTTGTGGGTGGGCAACATTCCACTCTAAAGAAGATGACTGTTAAGACAGCTCTTCAGTCGAGCGCAAAGTGTCACTCTATAGGCTAGAGGCATCTCGCAGCTATAGAAACAATTCAGCAGCTCTGTACTGTTGGGAATTTCCAGCTCTTTAGACAAGGCTGAGATTTTCAAAGACCTGAAGTTTTTAATTTTGAAAAAGGGGAAGAAAGAGGTAACATACAATACAACAAATGGGCACCTAATTCTCTCATTTTCACTCTGAAAGTTCTCATATCTTTGTGCAAGTAGGTTAAATGAAACAAATTAAATCCCCTACATCCAACATTGTGCATTTTTCATGCTGTCCTTTTTATTTGGAAAGGATTTATTTGGACTTGAGTTGATAGAAGATGACTACTGCAAATGGGAAAAGGGAACACTGTAATAAAAATTTGGAAAAAGGGGATGCTCTCTTAACTGTTAAAACTAATGTTGGCTAATTAACAGCCACACATTCACTATCTCATCATCAGTGGAAGAGAAATAAAACCAGGAATACATATGTGTAATACTTCTGAATAAGTTACCCAGCTCTCAAATAAAATTTTTAAAAAGCATTCTGAATAATTTTCTAAGGGATTGTTGTTGCTATTATACGTGTTTTTTGCTCATACTGTGGTTAGAGTGTGTTAACAATCTCCTAATGCAGTACACTAAGAAATAGCTAGTAATGAGAAAAACAATTACCTAGTGATAACAAGCAAAGTCCCATTATAATCTCTTTGCTGGTCATAACTCCACTAATCAGCCTGTGTAAGACACTACTGTCACTGACAAAGGTGATCAGGGCCTCTGCAAACTTGGCATAGCAGGAAATGTTCACAGGAGCACAGCGATGGAAGAATGGAATAGGTGCACTGGTGACACAAGAAAAAAAAATCAGAAAAAAAAATTACTCCTACTTAATATAAATGCCACATCAACACACAAATGAAAGGTGAATAGATGCAATCATTCTATCCTTATAACATCATAATCAGAAACCATGTGTTGAATGCACAAGTGCTGCTGAAATGAGGATGATCATAATGGAAAGTGATGCAGTTCTTACACACAACCTTGTGAGGCTGGAGTGTACATTCCAATAGGAAATTATTACCCTCCCACCCTTAAATGACAAGGCTCAGAAAGTGTATGTTCCTATTTCCACTTAAATGTCTTTCTTTCAAGTGATGAACCAGCAGCTGAAACAATGCCTTTCACTCATGTTAGAATGGAATACCAGCCCATATTTGCAGCAAAGGAAATTGCAGAATAACAATACAATTCTTGAGAGTATACATTTTGTGCTAAAGGACATCAGCATTCATAACTGCTGCCAAGCAAAACCAATGTATTTATTCCTAGTCTTTCCCCATACTAAGCTTGCTATTGTATTGAATTTTACAGTCATAGTGTTTATATTCATTGACTTTGTTAAAATTACGCAAAACATGCCAGGATGTGTCTATTGCTTTGAATGGTTTTGGAAGCACCCTCACAAAAAACTATTGAGACTGTGCACTAAACTTTGCAGAATGCTCAGAAAAACCTGCTATCAAGTCCATCAGAGAAAGACACAAGAGAGCAAAAACTTTCCTTTAAAAGTGGGTAATTTTGTTTTCTAAATGTCTCCCATTTAGTAGCTGTCTGTCTTGCTCATAAAATATGTCAGATCTCAAAGTGGCCTATTACATCATTTGATCAATTCCCAATTAGATTTCAGACATTAATTACATGTTCCTTCCTGTAACTGGATCCAATGCAAAAATGTCTTTTTTATTGTTTCACCCTGCCCAATCTTCCTAATGTGAAAGATTTCAGTGGACTGTAGCAGCAACCAACATAATTTTCTGCAGCTTCCCCCTTTCAGCAATGACCTATAAGTCAACAATTTTCTGTCCTCAATAACTCTTTTTTAAGGCCATGTCTTTCCAAAATTCTAACCATCATTTTAAGCACATAGTGAATAAACCAGCTGCCTTAGGCACATCTTTCCTATCCATTGTTTTTCTGGGGAAAAAGGATGACATGCTGAAAACCATTAATGTGTAATTATTCTGTAAAGAAATTCAGAGAAATTATGATCACCTGCCATATCTAGGCAATTAGTAGATCCTAGGTTTTCATTTAAAGTCACTGATGATTGCAAATTTTATGGTTCTTGGCTTACTGTGCTGAGTAGGTAAATGCATTTGGAGATGCTCATACTGATGGTCTACTTTTGGATAGTAATGAATACAGCAGTTAAACACAGCAAAGTAATTGTGCATTAGTCACAGTTGTTAAAAAACAAATTAAACCCATAATGATGGCTGCCCTACTTAAAAGGCAGTCCATGTATCCTCTTAGCCTCTTACAACATAACCTATTTTGAAATACTGCTGCTCATTATATGCAGTATTACTGAAAAAGATAGAAATTTGAGAGGTTTATTTAACTGTTAACTCCTACAACTTTGTAGAAATCCTAGAGCATTTATAAGTTGTCACTACCAGTAACAAAGCCCAAATTTTGAGGTGGGAGTAGGCAAAAGAATGTCATTCCTGCATCCAAATACAAAAATATCCACTTTGAAAAGCGAACTAATGGGATTAAATACTCTTCTGAAATACATCCCAACAGAGGAAAACATGCTTTTTGCATCAGAGTTTGTATTATTCATCTAATATCTCTTAACCTAAAGCAATTTCACTACCTATTTTAAGTTACCTATTTTCATGTGCAGTAATTAATTACTAAGTTTGCTTTAATTAATAAAAAAAAATAGGTTAGTGATTCCTACAAGCTTTCTTGAGTAAATGGACTCCTGAGACTCCTCTTTCGTGATCTGTTTCTACTTCAGTGGTTCTGACTGAATGAGGAGGTGAGGTAAAGTGTCTTAATAAAAAACACAGTGATAGATCTATTCGCCATGACCTGTGCTATTTTATATGACCTCTTGATTATATCTTGGTATATTACCTACTGGAAAGGAATTACAAATTTCTAAGAATAGCAACATGATGCTTAATCATAAACAAGAACGAATAAAGTTCAAGCCAGCAGATGATGGTCTCAGAAGCTGTATTTTTAAAGCAATATTCAAATGAAGTTAGAAGATCCATCTTATTGCTCAAGTATTGGATTTCAAGGAGTTTTTCCCTTCACTATTATCCATGGGCAAACACAGCAACCTGTGTGAGAGGAGGCGGAGTCTGACTGGAATGCCACAGCTAGCTGCTCTTTATCACCTCTACAGGGCAGTCCCTTGGCACAGCTCAGCACAGCTGGTTCATAGATAAATGCCACAGGGACTGGACAGGTTTTCCTCCAAATCCTCTAAACAGTGAAGTCATGTCTACTGAGGCTGGGTGTGGAAGAAACACATATCACTGACTGCACTGCTAGACTCTACTGCTCTGTCAAAGTTGGATGTAATACCTTGAAGATGGATGGTAAGAGTCCACTGACAGCACCAACTGAAGGCTGTGAAGAAGCCTGGTCATCAAACAGAAAACATCAAGGGTCTTCACACCATATGCTACCTCTATCCCATGGAACTCATGGGAATCAGAGGGTTCGTAACCCTTGACAGATTGCGCTGGTTTCAAAAAAAGGATTTTCCTCACAGGCTGGTATGGGGTTGAGTTCTGGATTTGTGCTGAACACAGGGCTGATAATATAGAGATTTTTTTGTTATTGCTGAGCAGGGCTTGCACAGAGCCAAGGCCTTTTCTGCTTTTTGCACTGCCACGATGGTGAGGAAGTTGGGGGTACATGGGAGGTTGGGAGGAGACACAGGACAAGTGACCCCAACAGACTAAAGGGATATTCCAGACCACATGGCATCATGCCCAGGATATAAAATGGGGGAAGAAGAGGAAGGAGGGCATATTTGGAGTGGTGGTGTTTGTCTTCCTGAATAACTGTTGCATGGGATAAGGCCCTGCTCCCCTGGAGATGGCTGAACACCTGCCTACCCATGGGAAGTGCTGAATTAATTCCTTGTTTTGCTTTGCTTGTGTGTGCAGCTTTTCCTTCCCCTGTGAAACCATCTTTATAATCAACCCATAAGCTTTCTATCTTTTACCCTTTCAATTCTCTCCCTGATCCTGCTGGTGGGGAAGTGAGCAAGTGGCTGTGGGGGGCTGGGTTGCTGGATGGGGTTAAATGATGACACAGATCAAATCTGACTTTTAGGTAAGTTCTTCCTGAATGCCTCACTCTACAAGAAGTTGGGTTCTCATTTGGTTGTCTCAAGAGGATTCCATTCCTCCTCCAAATTACGCTTCCTGAAATAATTTAACTATAAAAGCCTGAAAACCAGTGGTTTGCAGATACAACGTTGGCCTTTTTTGCTTTTGGGCATTAAGTTCAGACTTCCAATCTCACAAATACCCAAACACATTGTGCATTTTAGTAATACCATATCAAAAAGAGGAATTACACCACCTGCACAATAGCTTTTTTAAAATAAGTCTTGAGGTAGTTTTTATGAAGAATTTACATAGCATCATTAGAGCTCTAACACATTGCTTTATCCTTCTGTTTCTTACTAAGCTATATTCCTTGAGACTGAATGACATGGCAATGTACAACGAGACGTCAATATAATTCTGGCAAAAATTAAGACTAACAAGCCTTTTCAGTATGCAAGATGGCACTGAAGTTCTCATTTGTTTTTGTATTACTGCTGTAACAGCTGGCTAGCTGCATAGAATATTAATCTACATGGATAAAAGTAAAAAAAAAGTTAATATTCTAGCTGCCACTAATTGTCACTATAATATAAAAAAAAAAATTCAGTGGAGAGGTTGCCATGTAAACAAGAAAGACTTTAAATCTGAATTTTCAGAACTGACACAAATATCACATTTACTAAAAACATAACAGAAAACTATGCATAAAAAAGACTCTGCAGTTACCACCCACTACTGAGTATATTTAAGAAGATAAATTTTGAGAAAACAACATGGTTCTTCTTGAGTTAGTGCAATTACTGACAGAAGGCTGTGCACAACAGCTAACAGATCACTTCTTTTCTCAGCAATGCTCATCTCCAAAGGTCCAGCCAGTACAGCTAGAAGAATTTATGAAGCTATGAACTTTGTAATCCTATTCACCACCAGCAGTCTAATATAATATTTAAAACAATAAACCTAAAAATGATCTGTTAATAAAATACAGCCCTCTTTTTGGTACTTGACTATCCTTGACTGAAAGAGCAAAAAAGAAGCTATTTGCATCTATCTGACTGGCTGAGGTAAGGTATAAGAAGTGAAGGCTGCGAAGAGCTGTACATCCCTACATAATTTTTCCTCCCAAAGATTCAAAGTGTTCCATGATTGTCTCAGACATGCATTGCTGACAGGCAGCTGGCTATAGATAGGGTGAAAGGCAGTAAAACAGCTGATACTTAGAACAGTGTCAGTCACACGAGCCAGAAGAAAATCTGAAGATATCAGCTCAATAGTCTCAGTAACCTATACATGGAAAATTTTGGAATTTTCTTTGAGAGTTATTGTCACTACCTTTTAAAAAAGAGTATTTTATAAATATGCACAATAATACACTAAAACATCTACCTGGTAAGAGTGAACGTGTGTTGGTATTTACTAAAGAACTGCCATGATCAAAACAAATCTCTGCTCCCTCCACCCCAAATCAGACAACTTGTTAATATTACCTCTCTGGAACAGGATATTTAGGACATAACTTGGCAGCCCTTGGGTCTGTAGTATATTCTGTTGGCTGTAGTTCATAGCTACACAGAGTGGATCCTGTTGAAAAAGAAAAAAAAAATATTGGTGTGGAAAACAAATAAAAATCAAACATTCTTATTCTTTGCAAACATCATTAAAACTGATACAGCTGCTGATTCTGCACCTCCTCATGTTATTACCACAAAGCTTTGCCACAGTTCCCCCTGTAAGGTAGTGGTGAATCCAACACAGTTGTCAGTAGAATACAATGACACTCTCCATCTAGCCTTGGGTTTTCCAAAGTTTGGGTATTTGAGTGGAAAAGACTAATTCACAATGCAGTATAAAAGAAAAGGACACAAAACACGGTGAAGTCCCCCTCCCTGGCTATTCCACCATGGTTTTCTTTATCATTTTTAAGGCATGAACATTGCATAACGCAACATTCATGATAGAAAGAAAATATTCTTTGGTTTGCAGGGGTTTTTTATGTGTGCATATTCAAAATACAACTGGTCTACAGATTTCAGGGAGAGGAACAATGAACCTGAACTGATAAAGTTAGAAAGTTGGCTGAAAAATAACAGAAGCTCTGCTTTATATATCCAAAGCTTCTAAAAAGATGAACTCTCTCCATTAAACAAATGGTACAGCACAACAAAGATCCAGTTGCCTATAACAAAATTCAAACATAAATTAAGTTTTCCTTTGTACCTGACATGTGCCTAATGGAAGTGCCTTACTAGGAGAGGTTTCTTTCAATTTATCTGTAATGAAGACACTGAACATCTGACCCAATGCTTCTGCGAAATCAGCAACTTCCAAATCAGACTGAAGCCCTGGTATGTCAGAAATTGCAGAGGTAAGGAAGCCTCCAATGATATAAGCTGCCTATCCAAAAATTAATTTCCTTCCAAGCTTGTTTCCTAATAGATTGCTCACTTCCAAATGCAAGGGCTTTTAATACATTGCTTTTAGTGTCCTTTTCCCCTATGCAATACACTAAGGATTTATCTTAATAAGGACTTATCTTAATCTTGATCATCCATATAAACATTCAATTCTTTCCATTATTAAAGCTTCCGCTTCAGGAATACTTTGTAGAAGTGAGTTCTGCAAACTGGATCTGGATAATACATATACACTATCACCCAAAATAAACCAAGACTTTTGACAAACAGCTTTATCTTGGCATGCATAACACCAAACAAGCATTATTTTTAGAATTTGTAGATTATTATTTGCAGAAGTTCTACTTATCTTTGCTACATCTCTACCTCTATGAAGAGACCTCTTCTATTTACAGACTGAAAGAGCAGAGAGCCTACTTAGCTGCCTCAGCTGCTCTCTATGTAATGCATTCTCTGGAACACTATTTAAGTACCACTTCTACAAAGAGTATTTTTGGAAGCCAGTCCTAACCACCAAATGCACTATCGAAGAAAGTTAGATTTCCTACGAAGAGAAGTTACCAGGTGAAACATCTGAAATGCATTTTCAATTATACTGTTAATATGAATCTTTATGCTTCTGCTTGCTTATGTGGAAATCACGGCATGAGATAAACAGACATCAGACAAAACAACATTCCTTGGATCTTAGCTGTAAATGTAGTATCTAAAATATTTTGTCCTTCTTGGACAAAAGGCTCTATACTGTTGCAAAAATTTTTAATTTGTTCTTGTAGATATCAAAACTTCCAGATCATGTGCACTTATTAAGAACTCTCTCTGATAGAAGGGCTAGCAGTCGAGAATGTTACAGGTTTGTCTTAAAAACAGAAGGAAAAAGAAGATTGCAGATATTTACATTTATTTTGCTTTTAATACAGACCAAAAGATAAGTTATAAAGATGGTTGACAGCCAACTGAACAAGAGCCAGGTGTGCCCAGGTGGTCAAGGCAGCCAATGGCATGTTTCAGAAATAGCGTGGTTAGCAGGAGCAGGGCAGTGATTGTCCCCCTGTACTCGGCACTGGTGAGGCCACACCTCAAGTTCTGTGTCCAGTTCTGGATCCCTCACTGCAAGAAAGACATTGAGGTGCTAGAGGGCATCCCGAGAAGGGCAGTGGAGCTGGGGAAGGGTCTGGAGCACACTGGTCTTATGAGGAGCAACTGAAGGAGCTGGCAGTGTTTAGCCTGGAGAAAAGGAGTATCAGGGGTGACCTTATCACTTTCTGCAACTGCCTGAAAGTAGCCTGTAGTGAGGTGGGGGTACAGTGTTACCTGTTCTCCCAGGTAACAAGACACAAGGCAAGAGGAAATGGCATCTAGCTACGCAAGGGAAAGTTTAGACTGGGTATTAGGAGTAAATTTTTCACCAAAAGGGTCGTCAAGCATTGGAACAGGCTGCCCAGGGAAGCAGTTGAGCCACCATCCCCGGAGGTACTTAAAAGACGTGCAGATGTGGAGCTTAGGTAAATGGTTTAGTGGTGGACTTTATGATCTTAAGGGTGTTTTCCAGCCTATATAATTCTCTGATTATGATTCTATGGCGAGAACAAGGAGTTCTATGAGGAAGTGGGATGTGTGTTATGTGGACAAGTGTATACAGATTCATGACACACAATGTTTGGGGTCAGCTTGGCCATTCTGCCAAGTGACCACTGTGAACTACAGTTTAAGTATCTTATGCAAAGACCCTCGCATCTAAACAAGCCAGAGGGACAGGGCTGATCTGTGGATGCCCATGCTCCATTTTGACTTCTAGCAGTTCAGGCAGGAGAGAAAATGGGTAGGATTTGCTACGGAGAGGAAAGGAAACTTTGTACAAATGTGCACCTGAATCACAAATATAAACAAAGCAAAATCAAATGCCAGACCCTGATCTGCATACAGGTCACAAGCCATTCAAGTAAGACCTGCAGGGTAACCCAGTACACTTCTGGCTGCAGAGGAAACTGGAGACAGCTTGACAGGTCCCTCTGGAAGCCAACAGTATGTTCCCTCCTGTCGTGCCTGACAACTCAGGCTGCCACTACCACTCTTGCCTGGGAACTGCTTTTGGGCTACTCTGGATCTTCTCCCTCCAGCTGCCTACCTCACAAGGCACGCTTCTTTAGAGTTACTGCCAAGCACAGAAATATTTTCATGAAGCTTGTCAAACAAAGGATATAAACCACCCTGTGTTTAAAGAAACTACCAGTCCCAAAGCTGAAATAATGCCCGTAAGATTATGTTCCGTATAACTAGGCAGAAACTCTAATTATTCCCATAAATATTTATTTATTTATTTATATTTTGAACCTTCCAACTTCTCTAATACTGTGTAGGAGAGTTTTAGAACTCAAATGTGTGGTTGAATAACATCACTTTACATTAAATTTAAAACTGATTTCTTAACAAAAGAGCCCATGTGCATGAATAAATAAAAGTTTTCATTTTTTAAGGTGAGAGAGAGAAAAATGAGCTTCATTGTCAAACCTTCCACTCCACAGACTGTCTAGCACAGCCAATCTTTTTGTTGCTCTTCAAGTTTCTAAGGCCTGAAAATGTTTAAGGAAACATTCGAGTCATCTACCTTGCTGAGAAAATTAGTTTACCAAAGGCACTACTCTATTCCTAAATTATTATCACTCATAAATGTTTCAAAACCAGTATGTGCAGAACACAGAAAACAAACTAAAAGATCACTGAAATAATACATCTTTTGCTTCCTACAGCAATGCATATATTTCTTCTGGAGAAGTCCTTAGGCAAATGACCTCAAACTGTCCTACAAGGATTGGATTTCAGATCCCAACATGTTTCAACCTTAAAGAAAAATACTTCTGAACTATGCAGAGCACCTGTTTTTGGGCTACTGGTGAGCACATAATAGTGTGCCCGACCTGTGTGTGCACACTTTGGTCCCACAATTCTGTATTTGGTGGTTTTACAGATGAAGTGGTATCATGGAGACATACCATGACTTCTGTTCCGTGGCTTCTTTTCAATGAATAGAACTGCTCCAGCCATTAGAATATATTGGAGCCATAACTGGAGCAAAGTATCTCAAAAGACAAACTTCTAACCTAGCTGTAGGAACTTCTTTTTAAAATCTGCTGTTTTGCCTAGGCTTGGATTAGTAAGGAGCTGAACAGCCATTATCTCTGGCATTCATAGAAAATAGCTGTATTTAGCCCAAATTTATATATAAAGATGCTGTAGAAAGCCATGACTTTTAGTTCAAAGATTCTTTCTAAATGAGAAGGCAAATTATTGAAGCTTTTGTGTTTAGAAGACACAGTGCACAGAAGGCATAATGCCCTGCTTGCCACAACAGTACAGTAAACAGGAAGGTCCAAACTAACCAAAGGTTGTTAGATAAAAATACTTTTAGAGACCAGAGCTCCAGTACAGCTTTCCTTCCTGTATTTGCCATGCTGTAAACCAACAAACAAATCCCTGCTAAAGCAGCATTACTATCAAGAGTTTACAGCTTGAGAAATGGTAGAATTTCCTAAGTCATCCAGTAAGAGCAACAGTCCGCAGAGGACACCGATGACATTTACATTCCCTGATTTGTAATAGTGGAAAGCATACCAGGTGTTTTGGATTTCATTCTGGGAGCTCAGCAGGGTCTACCCAACTATCAACACTTATTAACAGCAACTAAAACAAGGACTTTCAGATCTAGAAACGGACTCATATTCAGAGTCAAGGACTTAAGCAGAAAAATGCAGAACTATGCAGAAACAACACAGATAGCTTGAGTATCAGGAGCAGCACAGTCACCTTAGGAGTTTAGGAGTATGTTTTGCTTAAGTTACAAAGAGCTCCAAGCAGCTCCACATACCCGTTCTCACATACACATGGCAAAACACAGCCTGAGAGACTACAAACTACAGTTTTGATAAAGTAATTTATATGAACTTCCATTCTGAGTCTGACTGACATTGTGCATGTACTGTGCACAAATGTGGCATGACATAGATGATGTGTTTAATGCTTTCTTAGCATGCGTGACACCACAGCCATCATCACAACCAGCTTCATGAGAGGAAAGTCCTGCTTGTCCAACATGACTTCCTTCTAGGACAGGGTAAACCATCTGGTTGATCAAGGGAAGCCAGTTGATGTAATCTTCTTCAATTTCATAAAGCTTTCAGTGCTGTCTCTCCCAGGACACTTCTGGAGAAAATGTCCAGGACTCAGCTGGATAAACACATCATGTGGTGGGTGAGCATCTGGCTCAGGGGTCAGGCACAAAGGGTTACAGGAAATGGGGTGACATCAGACTGGTGACCTGTCACTGGTGGGGTTCCTCAGGGCTCCACCTGAGCCCCTGTGCTCCTCAACATCTTCATAAATAACTTGGACACAAGAATCAAAGATCCACAGTAAGATTGGTGATACAAAATTGGGAGGAGCCTTTCACTCCCTCAGCAGCAGAGACCCTGCAGAGAGGCCTCAACAAATGAGAGGGCTGGGTAATCAGCACCTGTATGAAGTTTAAGAAAGACAAGTAGTGGATACTGCACCTGGGATGGGGAAACGCTGGATGCTTGGACAGAGGGGGGAATTAGAGCCTGGAGAACAGTGCTGCAGAAAGGGACTTGAGTGTCGTGGTCAGAGGCAACTGAATTTGAGCCAGCAGTGCCCTGGCAGCCAGGAGAGCCAACTGTGTCCTGGGGGCATCAGGCACAGCATTGCCAGCTGGGCAAGGGAGGGGATTGTCCTGCTCTGCTCTGCACTGGGGCAGCCTCACCTCCAGTGCTGGGGGCAGTTTTGGGTGCCACAATACAAGAAAGATATTAAGCTCTTGAAGAGCATCCAAAGGAGGGCAACAAAGAAGAAGGAACTTGAGGAGAAGCTGTGTGAGGAGTGGATGAGGTCACTTGGTCAGTTCAGCCTGGAGAAGACTGAGGGGAGCCTGCAACGCCCTTGTGAGGTGAAAAGGAGAGGCAAGCACTTCTCTGGGGTGACCAGTGAGAGGACCTGAACAAATGGCCTGAAGTTGTGTCAGGGGCGGTTTAGACTGGATATTACGAAAAGGTTCTTCACCTTTTCAGAGGTGGTTGGGCACTGGATCAGGCTCCCCAGGGAAGTGGTCACAGCACAAGCCTGACAGAGTTCAGTAAGTGTTAGGACAATACACTCATGTACATAGTGTGATTCTGGGGGTATCCTGTGCAGGGCCAGAAGGCAGACTTCATGGCCCCTCATGGGTCCCCCAACTCAGCATATTCTATAGTTACTGGTAACTGACTTCTAAAAGGCCACATGACGAAGCAGAGATTATCGTTCAAAAACTTAGTATCTTATTTCATTGTCTCCCTCACATGTAACATCCTGTTAGTTCATTAAGCTCTCTGACACAGGAATAAAGCTCACAGACACAGAAATGTGCGGAAATGTTAGCAGCAATGAGACTGTTTAAATCACAACTCCTCATCTCTGGACTTTCAGCCCAGTCCTACTTCCTCTTGAGTTCTGTGTATTTTATGACTAAGCTCACCAATTAAAACTTAGTTAACATTGTGAATACATGACTCACAGATGATTATGCTTCACCAACCCATGCAATAAAGGCTAGAGTGTGTTGTTGATACTGACAGAGGTGGAGTTCACTAGTGCTCAGGAAGGACAAGGTTCCCAGACCGTCACAAGGATAAAATTCTTCACACTTTTCTACATTTCTCACCCCAGAACCTGCCTGAAATCTATCTGTCAAACTCAATCAGCTCTAAAATGTTAATCTAAACCACACTTCCCATTCAAAGCTTCATGCAATGAGACAACTTGGTACACTTCCAATAATTGGGTATTACCTTAGCATATAATGGACTAGCAACACAGCGTAGAAATGTGAGAGCTTAAAACAGTGTCTCCTGTATCTGGGCTGCTGCAAATTCAAGAGCCAAAACCCACAGAACTGGTAGGATGCCAAACACTACTTCCACAAAAGGTGGTAGTCACAATCCTTTGCTGAGTTCTGTCAATAAAGAGAACAATGCAACATGACCCCAGAAAAAGCATGCCTACGGCAAGTAATAACATGAACCTCTCTTCATGGACTCCTGTCAAATGGAAAAAGGTTCAGATCACCACGAAACAAAACACATGATGTTGACCAGACTTACTTTATTCTTTGACTGCTAGGTCTGACAATAGTAATTATAACCCACCTACAACTACAGGAAGTAATTCTACTCAGAATACAAGCACTAAGCACAAAAGCTTAGGATTGTATAAATTTCCTATGTACCTATTTTAGAACAATAAAACCATTCCAAGAGCACACACATTTGATGCTTCATTTAGGAATGAAGTAACATTTAGATATGCATAGACTAGCATCAGAGCTGGAAATGACTGAGAAAACAGTAACTACTTCTTAGCCATAGATTTTAACGTGGTCTAAAGTATCAGATAAAGTGGAAGCACCAGAGGATTGCACAAACATAACTAAGTACTGCAACTACGCCTTTTGCAAATTGTGCAGGAATAGCCAGAAGACCAAAAAGGGACAGAGCTGAACCTTGACACCTAAATCTGGTTTCTGGGACCTAGCTAAATAGGGATGCCTTGAGATGAGAAAAAGGGCATAGGACAGACCACCTTGCTGTCAGGACTTCTCAGATTAATATGACAGTTATCCTCAGTGAAAAAAGAAAAAGCTTCATACTCTAGATCTACCCACTGGTGCCTTCCAGAAACACAGTGTGGGTTTTAAAGGAAGAACAGTAACGTTTATACATATCTATACTTCTAGTTGTTGCAGAGAGACATACCACCACTTCTTTAAAACAATGAATATTAAAGGGCAGGAGAAATTACAGTTGCTTTTATACATAAATGTGGGACTGAAGTGAAAGTAAGCAGTCTCCAGTGCCTGCAAGAATATTCCAATAAAGATCCATCAAAAATCCCACTAGTTACATCTTCAAAAGTCTCTAGAATTGAAGACCACAAACATGCTGTTACAACTAAGAGTATGTAAAAAAAAATCCCAGATTCAGAATTTTTATATATATATATGTATTCTGAGTTGTAATTAAAAAACACGAAGACAATAGTCTTCACTTTCTCCCATTCTTATTAACAGTACAGAGAGTTGAATACAAATATTAATTTACCTATTCCTCCACTCGTATTTCTTCCAGTGCTAAATAAAACCACCTACTCTGGAACCAAATTAAGAATCCATCTAGTCAAGTAGCAGATATTTCTCCTACTGAATCTTTAGGTCTGCACCACTTAGAACTTAAGGATATTCTTCAGTGCTAACTCAATATCCAAACAGTACTATTATAAGAGTTTATTTTTTTTTATTTGAAATATCCTCACGGCAGTAAGTTTTGTAAATTAACTATAACTTGTGTGCAGAAAAATCTACTTCTTTGGTGCTTAGTGATTTCATTTTTGATCTCTAGTTTCACATTACTCAGGTTATGAGATAAAAGAATAATAATTTTTCAACCTTCTCTAAGATATTCCTGCTTTTAATGACCTTATTCTTCTTTAAAGTTTCCTCTTTTACAGACAGAGGAAATCACTGGTCCTCTTATTATGATAGTCCTTGCTTCCCTTCTCAGTATGTATATACATACAGTATGTGAACACATACTGAGTAGATACATATGTGTGTGTTTGTGTGTAAGTTAAAAAAAAAAAACCTGTCAAGAATGGACCAGAACACAGCCTTTATGATGCCAACAAAGCATGAGTTTACACAAAATGCAGTCCCTCTTCTTAATTCATAAACATTACTCTTTCAGACAGTGCTGTGCCTCCAACTTAATCCTCTTGTGACCCTCGGCAGTTACACAATCTCTTCCCCAAGTATCAATAACAATCTAAAATTAAAACACCATATACATAACAATAGTTTCCCACTCCTTCATTCTGGGGACACTCCTTTTGATTTTACATTTTATTCCACTGCAATTGATAGCCAGATTCTTTCCTCCATATAATTCTAAATAATTCAGTAGTCACAACAAGATTTATAACCTCGCTGTTTCTTCCCCTTTCCAAATGGTTTATTAATGTAATCAATAACACAACACAGCATTACTAGAGGACTCCACATGCTGCCACTTTCTGTTGAGGAAACACTCTCATTCTAACTAGACGATACATTTCCAATACAACACAAACCTGATGGACAGTTCTGGTAACAAGATGGAGTAGCAGTGGATGACTGTGTATCTCAAAACTGCTCATAATGTACTTTTACTCTAGTCAATAAAAAAAATTACACTCAAAATTAACATACGCTGATTTCCAAAGACCTATGGGTGCAGAATTGCTTTAAGAATAAGATACCTATAACTAATACAGTACAACGTACTTCAAGAAAATCGTAAGCAAAGGATTAAGTTTTAAACAGCATACTTTCACTGAAAACAAAGGCAGAGGGAACAAGAGTAGACAAAAAAAATGTCAGAAGCTCACAGTGACCCATGTAACAGCTATTTCTAAGGCAAATGCCAATGGGAACCGCAAAGATGTACTTTGACTACTACACGTGAAGATGTCATTATCTTCAGACAAAAGAAACATCCTTTTTGTTTCCCCCGTGGTTCCTTCTAATAGCTCAGAGATATCACCTGCTCTCACTTAGCCAGACTGACTTCCTTTATTGATCTCTTTCAGGTCAGTCTCTATAGCAAACTTAATGAAGCATTCCCTCTGGCTCTATGTTCACCCAGATCACAGCTAGTCTGGTCTAGCTACAGAATTCTGACAACAGAGATGTCTGACAATGTGTTACAAAACAAAAATTTCATTTTAGGTTCCTAATTATGGCTCCAGTTATTTACACAATGAATAAGAATAGTAGTTCCCACACTGAGCAGACACTGTAGTTATTACTGAGTTAAACACAACAGAAATTATAGCCACCTGTCTAGTGTTTAATTATGACATTTCATTATTCATTTGGCACAGCCACAGATGAATTAGATCTTCAAGGATATTTCAAAGTGCTTTGTCAAGTCCTTGAAAACACCACTGCAGTATTTCACGGACATTAAGTTTTGAAGCATCAACTGAGTTTCTGGGAAAAACAGCTTTCAGTCACACTACTCAAAACACATAATTTTTTAAGGGCCAAGACCAACAAAAACATTGAATCACAAGCATTCTGTGCCTGAGGTGTTCTACTGGGTGAGAAAAGCCTGGGGAGAGGAACAGCAGTCAGTTTAAAACACATAACATTCTCAGTTGTGTCCCGTCAATAGCTCTACAAACTCAAGTACTAGCACGGCTGTTTGAGAAAGCATTACAACATTTCTCAGGTAACACTGCAACCATCCTGTGTCACTTCCAGGAGCTGCTTCAGAATATTCCTGTATTTTACAGCTTCCATCTCTCTATAGGTCAAAGGTCTGAGTGAACGAGTGCCCAGCTTTCTCTTGCCCTTTTTCCTCCTCTTGTAAAAGGTCCCAGCTGGTTCCAGTTTTCTGGGTGTCAATTCTTGTGAACAGATTAAATGTACATGCTTTTTTATTTTGTTAAAATCAGCCTGGCTTTGTAAGGGATGGGCTTCTTCTCTTCCTTGATGGGAAAGTACTGCAAATGCAGGACCTGACTGTGAAAGGGCAAGTGAGGTAGGGGTGGGAGTGAAGTTGCTGCCCTGAAATGCTGCTGCGCTATTCACAAAATTAGCTCCTTTTCCCAAATTACAGCAGAAGAGCAAGTGCATCATTACTGACTCAGAAAGCTAAAACACTGCTTTGTCACAAAATGGTCTTCTTGCCTCAAGCAAGCATTTTCCCTGCCCTAAATGCTTATTTATAATCTCACTTGCAGAACTGCACAATAAATATGAGCTCTGCCAGAAGCGTTCTGAATCTTTAGGATTGGCAGCTCTGTCCTGTTCTGTTGAGGCAATCAAGTGCCTGTCTCACTTTAGTAAAAATACCATAAGTGCTAAGCTAGCTGGAAAACCATTTATGGTTTTGATATCATCACTAGTAAATATAAATATGTTTTAGTATGTTTTACATATTACAGCTCTTGATAAAGCTGTTTATATCAAAAAACACATTTACCACACTAGCTCTTGATGGGCAACTGAGGGACTACAGGTGATTTCTTAGGGTTGAGGAAGGGTTCTTAAGCAGTAATTTATTAAAGAATTTCAAGGTGCATGGACAAGTAAGGAGACATCAGGGACGGCATATGAGCTAGGTGAAAATGGTCAACTCTACAAAAGCACATGCAACAACCTACACAGTCTGTCTCCTGATAATTGCTATTTTCAGGATGTGGGAAGGGTTAAACTTTCAGAAAGGCTCAACAGAGCAAAATTAACAGTTGACTGCATTCCTTACCTATATACTTAAAACATTAGGGTTTTCTTTTTGAATGGTGGAAGTTGAGAGCCGGAGAAAATTCAGTACTATCACAAAATCAAACACAGCTTGCCCTCCTTTTTCAGAAATTGACAGCTGAACTCTATATTCTTAACTATATATCATCACAAACACAGAAATTTAAATTAAGCTCTATGCAGTCATGTTCAAGGTATTCAGATTTCATTATTATTATTATTTTTACAGTGGAATCAATGGTCACTTAAAACAGACTGCCAAACCTAATCCTAGTATGAATTAATTTAAATCCACTATCACAGTTACAAAGTGGATCTCAGAAAAAATGTTCTGCTTACTGAGCACTATAGTTTTGGTACTAATTCACTGGTTTTGCCCTACTGAAAGGCTGAATCACACTTGAATTTTTACTATATATACATGCAACTGTTAAGACAATCAACAATTAAGCTGTTCATTTGCTATAAAACATAATTTTTTGGAACTTTCATAGGTTGGTGAACATTTAAGCAGAAATATAACCATAAGGATGAGAATATTTCTCTGAACAGAGTGATTTCTTGCACAGACTTCATTTATAAAAGGAAAGCTCAGTTTAGTGTAATACCTGTTTTTGATAAGCTAAATATCATATAAGGAAAATTTGGAATTGAATTCATTAGTGATTTTGTTCTGCTCCAGCACCAGGTTTCATACTTTTGACCAAGCTTCTGGAAACTGAAAAAACTGCCTGTCATATTAATTAAAAAAAAAATATATGTTTTAAAATCTAAAGCTCTAAGGAAAATACACTTAAAGAATCATGAGGACAAGATATAGCATAGCATGTTTTGGGAAGAGTGGTTTCTGTTGTACTTTAAGAGATAGTTATACTGAACATATTTCAGGCACAATTAATAAGAGATTTGACTTGTAAACATAGAAGCAATGTTGGTGATAAAGAAAGACACGGCTGAATTCCATTACTTCAAGAGGTACTTAAACTCCACCACAAATGACCTTCACTTCATACTAACAAAGAACTGGCCTACATTAGTTAAGAAAAACAGAGCATGCTCAGAGAAGGAGTAAAGAATGCAACTTTAGATATTGCCCATTTTCACTTGCCATCAACGACTGTACACAGACCACACAAGGAAGCTGTTTGTGCAGCTCCATGAAAGCTGTGATGCCTCATAGTAATTCAGCTTCCTGATTCAGCTATCAGACACCCAGGTGTGCAGGCACAGTGCAGTGGGCGACCAAGGGCACTAGCAGTGTCCCAGGGCCACTTCAACTCACTCTGCTTTCAAACAAGAAGTACTCACATAACCTAGTGCTAGTACAGAAATAAACATTTCCGTTTTTTATGGAAAGTAATCAGTTCCACTGCTTTGAACTGGGTCATCCAGACTGACTCATTTTTAGTCAAGAACCTTGCAAAGAAATATTACTGCATCATTTTAAAAGATAACTTTTGGACTGTTCCCTCACATTAGGAAAATATTCCCACTTGAATAGCTAAAAAATGCTGAAATTTCCTCAAATTAAGATTTTATCTTTACTTTCTTTTGTATGTCCAAAGGTTGGTTACTTCCCATGAATTTTATTCCACAGACTGCTAAAATAGGAACTGAGCTAGTAATGTCAGTATTACTACCACTATTGAGAAAAAGTACTGCTCATAAGGAAAATAAGGTATAATATTTCCCTGTTAATGCAATTAGTTTCCTTCACACTTATTTTTTAAAGAAAAGCATAGGGAAACAAAACCAAACCAAACAGGAACTGCACTGTAGCACCGAATAAAAGCAGGAATATTTTCACACACACAGCCATACTCTCTGTCACGAGTGCCATTAAACAGTAGCACAGCTCTCACTGACCCCCTGTACATGAGAACACTTCAATAGCACTACTGTTAAGCAGCAATGTCACAATATTTCCTTCGGAGCTGAAAACACATCATACAGTCAGACATTCCTTCAAATGCTTGTTACACTTTGTACTCCTGTTTTAAAAACAAGCTTTCCAAACTGCCCAAGACATGATGGAACACTACTATGCTATAAGATACAGTAATGTTTTAGCTTAGTGAAAAGAGCACATTATTTCTATTCATATTTCTTAATACATATATAATTTTTAGCTCAGCTAATGCATGAGTCTTTTTTTAGATCCTGTGAAAATATGAACAAAAACAAACCTATTTTTTTTCATACCATTAGTTTCTGCAAATTTCTGTACATCAGCCAGAGTTTTCAGTTCTGTCCTTGGGCAAGCTGATACACACAAGGCAATAGATTTAATCTTCTGATGTACTAGATCAATGTTGCATGGATCCAAGAAGAATACATACCTAGGGAAGGAAAAAAGGTAAATTACTTCTATTTTACTTAACAATTACACTGAAAAAAATTTCAAACTATGGGATTCAGTCAAGACTGAGTGATTCAGTCTACCCAGACACACACGAAATTTGATATTATTATAACTGTGTGGATCAAAAGAATTTATGTACTCAACATATGCACAACAAATGTATGGGTATTTATATAACTCTGGATCACACAGAAAGCATGTTTAACTCTACCGGATTCAAGGCCATTCAAATGGTGCTACTCCAAAAACCAGCAGTAGACTTATCATGCCTTTTCACAGACATGAATCCAACATTCACAAACCTTTACTGCAACTTTAAACTTGAGTTTGAGATTCCCAAATTTTTTTCAAGAACACCCAACAAACTAAATAAAGTCACTCTTATGCTGCAAAAAGGAAAAGGTCTATGGCTATATTAATGAATACACATAATACCAGTTATTAAGAACAGCTTTTTAGTTTAGATTGATTTTCCATGCCATGACAGATTACTTTAGTATTTACTTAGAAATAAAAATCCTTCAGATATTTCAAGTAGAATTATCTAGTGTTTAAGTGCAGTATTTTTAAAGAGATTCTATTTGCTAACTTTCCACAATGAGTGTCATTTAAAAATTCAATGCATGAAGTACATATTAGAGATTCTTATGTAACATCTCCTGGCTATATACACTTTACAACAAGCACTAACCCTCAGAACTTACCCTGATGGTATAATACAGATGCTTTTCTCTTTGGAAGTTGAACAAATCCTAAATTCCTACAGTTCTGGTGATATACTATGCATTGAAATATTCTCTTCATATTAGCTAACATCATTACATAAAAACACCAGCAATCTGCCATATAAAATGCCATTTCTATTTTTGCAGTCCTCATGATGGGAATTAATTCTGTAACCAGTAAAAATCCCTTCTGCTCCTAGAAAGCATTTAGGTTCTGCCTGGACACCTTCAGTCTGTATGCTAATTGCTGTCTACCGTTCTATTACCCAGTGTCAGCTCAAGAACGATTATTATATAGTACAATCTTCCTTGAAAGTCCATCAAAACTCATGTCGTCTAAGTCAACTGTAACGTGGTAATAGATTACTTGCATTCTTAAAACATTCCTCTCTTTGTCAACATCTCAGTGAAATCATCCACCCCTATTTCTTTTTTACTTACTACACACTACACATCTCAGGACTTCATAAACTAGGGTCTGTGTTCACTGAAGTCTGAGAAACAAGTGTGAACATGAAAATTTTGTCCTGCAGACACAGTAAAAGTAACTGCATGCAAGCAATAAGCCACAGTTTTCCCTTATTTCAAAGAAAACATTCTTGAGTTGATACCAAGACATACAATAGCCGTTTTAATTGAAGTTCCTTCCGTTGTTATCCCATACAATAAGGGCACATAGAAGGAGAGTGTCTACTCCTTTGATGATATTTGGTTGAAGGAGGTAAAAACAAGAACCTACAGAGTCAAACCCCACTGATAATGGCAAGGGAGGCTAGGATGGGAACAAAGCTGGTCAGTCACACTAACTGGTAAGGATAGGTAGATTATGAAAATTATGATTTTTCAGTAAGACTATCTGGCTAAGGACCTTGCCAAATGGAGATACGGAAAAGGAGGGAGACAGACATAAAACTTGTCCACTCAACGTTAATAAAAACAGTCAATCACAGTAACTGATGGGCTATCAAGAAACTACAGACAAGGACTTTGCAATTGATAGGGATGCAAACTCCTAAGCGCAGAATGTCAGAGGGGTCAGTGGGACTGTGCTAGCTGCTGAGGGAATGTGCATAGGACAGGGAAGCAGACAGAAAGAGGTGTAAAAGGGAATGGTTACATGCAAGTTAATGTTGGTCAGTACATTATCTGATCTCAGCGCCTGATCACTGCAGTCTGTCTTGTCCTTATTACTGAAGCTTTTAACTCTCTCTGCCTAATTCTATCCCATGTGCATGGATGCTGCAAGTGCTGCAGGGACTAAGTGCCAGCTACTGGGGGGACTGACATGGGTGTGAGGGCTTTGGTGCCAGCAACTGGAAGCAGACCAGGGTTTGGCTGCCCCAGGACTGTGGTGTCAGCTACTGAAGTGAGTGGGGTCTCAGTGCCAGTGGCAGCGAGGGGTGTTGGCAATGAGCTGCTGGGGTGGGAAAAATGTGTGCCTACAAAAGAAAAGCAGAGGTGATAGACTCAGCATAGGTGGTCACAGCCCTTGTGGTGCGGGCTGCTGACAGGGGTGAACACCTGTACCTTCCCCAGAACAGATCTATGCAAATTATAGAATCACAGACAATCCTGATTTGGAAGGGGTCCACAAGGATCACTGAGTCCAGCTCCTGGTGTAACTCACCAGCAAACTCCAAGCTGTATCAGATGGTGAGTAGGGAGCTCTGGGTGAGAAGTGTTGGGTGGGCAGAGGGCCTGTGGTATTATTTCGGGGAAACTGTGGGTCTGTGATGCCTGTGGAATGAGTGTGTGAGTGTGTGACAGTCAGCACCAAACTGGATCAGCTGCTGAGTAGGGGGAACCCATGAGGTGGGTAAGGAGCAGAGGTGCTGTGCTGGTACTTGGAGAATCCACAAATATATGTGAGCTTGTGAACCTGGAAAGAATCATGCGTGTGCCTACACTAGGGACCTTCTGCCATTGTCAGCCCATGAGGAGGAGGGGACATGGTCGGCTGTTCTTGTGAGTCCCACTGTCGAAGGCAGCACCTTGTCACTGCCAGTCTGTGTAACCAGGCTGTGTCAATGTTCCATATATGACCGTCCATCCACATCCCTCAGCCTAGGCAGAGATCCTGGGTTTGGGAACTGGAGGACTGGACTCCAGTTCCTGTGCAGGAGCGTCCTATGAACTTCCCTAAAGAAATCAAATCAGGAATGTCACCATTAACAGGGTAGAACTCAGCCCACTTCTACAGTGATTTAAATTCAACGGTCAAGCTGTCATTTTAACTGCCAGAATATTTTGTAAAATAAACACTATGATTTTAACTCAAACCTGAAAGTTGAGAAATACAATGCAATTATAGCAGCATATGCAGTTTTGGCAGAAGTGTGGGCATAGCCTTCAACAGACACATGTAATTCAAACCCTGCATTGTATAGTATGGAGACAGTTCTGACAGCAGTAAGGGAGGTGCACAGAAAACTCCAGGCTATCAAATCTGCGGCTTCAATCTGTGGCCTAGGAAGACACAAGAAAGATTACTTTTACTTTCTAGCAGCTAGAACAAGAACCAAAATGCTAGGTACCAGCATTACAGAAGAAAAGTTAATTTTTTTTGTTTATAAAGCTTACTTGTAGAGAACAAGTGGTTTTACTGCAGAAAATGTCATACTGTGTCACCACAGAATGGGTTTTGTTTCTCTGTAGAAGAATGTCATTACATGCTTTGTGCTGCAATTCCAGTTATTTACAAACAGCAATAGACTAATTTTCTAATAAGGAAATAACTTATATCAGCAGTACAAAGATTGACGTAAACCAAGTGATCATATTGTTAGAGATGCTGCAACAGTGCAAATGAAAATATGTTTGCTATTCGGAAGTCAATATAATAGACTTACAACATATGCACGTTTATGCATCTTTATGAAGTACCAGCCCGGCAGAGAAGGACCTGGAGGCACTGGTGCATGAAAAATTGGACATGACCCAGCAATGTACACCTGCAGCCCAGAAAGCCAACTGTATTCAGGGCTTCATAAAAAGACGCATGACTAGCAAGGCAAGTTTTACTCTGCCCTCAGGGATGTCCCCCACCTTATATACTGCAGCCAGCTCTGGGATGCCCAGTACAGGAAAGACATGAACCTGTTAAAGCAAATGCAGAGGAGACCCTCAAAAATGATGAGATGGCTGGAGCATATGAAGACAGGCTAAGAGAGTTGGGGCTGTTCAGTCTGGGGAAGAGAAGGCTGTGGGGACACCTTTTGGCAGCTTTCCAGTACTTGACAAAGTGACTTTTCACACAGGCAGATAGTGAAAGAACAAGGGGTAATGGCTTTAAACTAAAAGAAGGTAGATTTAGAATGACAGAATCATTTCTGTTGGAAAAGACCCTTCACATCACCTACTCTAATTGTAAATGCAGCACTGCCAAGTCCACCACTAAACCATGTCCCTAAGCACCGTATCTACACACCTTTTAAATACCTCAAGGAATGGTGACTCCACCACTTCCCTGGGCTTGATAACCTTTTTGGCAAAAAGAATTTGTCATAATGTCCAATCTAAACCTCCCCTTGCACAGTGTGAGACCATTTCCTCTCATCTTGTCACTTGTAACCTGGGAGAAGAAGTTGATTCCCCCATCTACAACCTCCTTTCAGGTAGCTGTAGAGAAATAAGGTGAAACCAAGAGCTAGTAATCTGAACATTAATAACATGCAGAATAGACAAAGCTAGCATCTTAAATATAACCTAAAAATTAACAGCTAGAGTGTACAGCCCATAGGGTGTGGTATAGGAACTGTAATGCTCATATTGCAACATGGAGTACAGAACCAAGCAAAACCTCCACAAAAACCAACCTAAGAGGGTGTGAAGATGGCAACCACATGGTAACACAAAAGCAAACCAATGAAAAGCAAGACCACTCCAGGCCCTAATAGCACTGTTGGTCCAGGCTGCCATGTAAGGGATAGGGAATTTAGATTTCAAGGGAAATAATTCCCCAGGTATTTCCTTGTTCAGGTTCTTTTTTTTCAAGGCACATAGATCAAGCTACCAGATATCATAATTGATCTGTGCCATCTAATAGAGATGAGTGTCCAGTGTCAAAAATGTCTTTAACATTGGGGCATATACAGTTTCACTCAACCAAATACTCTCTGTAGATGCTGCAAACCTGGGTTTTCCCGTTACCTAAGCATTTCCAGTAATTTCCTGGGGTCAAAGGCATGTGTTCAGGTAGAATGCCACCCTAACTGTTCTCCATAGTATCATATGCACATCTCCTTGTACTTGAGTAGACAGCACAAACTGAATTCTGTCCAAATAACAATTGGTGATCAAAAACCAGACTGAATTAGCACTTCAGGGAGTTATACTTGGCTGCCATGGTCATCATTTATTTACAAATAAAAGGTCATTTCTTTAACTCCTTAGAACTACCAGAACTTGTAAAGCAAGGAGCTTACTTGAAGAAGATAGGTTTGATTAGAATTCCCTGCCAGATCTAGAGTACAATCCTATGTCTGACTCTAGAGCACAGACTACTAAAGTGTGCTGTGGTTTCTTTGTAAAAATAAAAAGATGCCTGATCCAGTCTTTGTTCATGAGACCAGGTTGTAAAATCCTCCTTCCCAACATTTCCTCTCACTGGTTTCAGCATATCTGATGTACACAGAGCAAATCATATTCCTGTGAGAACTCTGCTTTTCACCCTTACCACCCAGATTTCCATATCCACACAGACCACATCAATTTCACTTCCACGTGACGGTGCCTATGGGTTGCTGTCATATACAAGGAAGAAAATGTTATTTTTACAGATGATTTAGCTTTTCAGCCCTTGGACTGGGAAACGAAAATGGAATTACCCTGCAAACAAAATGAAATGAGAATAACTTCATGTTTCCAGAGCCCCATTTGTGGAGCTTAGAAGTCTTTTCTTTCTCTACACAAACTGAAATGTACAGACAGGAAGAAGAGTTTATTTTTACAGTCTGTCTGCAAGGTGCCCCTATAAAAATAGCATTAAATACTCCCATGAACTCCACCTCAGACACTGTAGGAACTCCATCTGCTAGAGACAGATGCAAAGCAGATAGCTTTTTAAATTTGCTTGGCAATTTTTCAGAAGAAACTATGGGGTGTGAGAGAAGGAAGGATCACTCACTTACATAAGAACCAATCTCTTCCAAAACTGAACACCCTGGACTATACCAGGCACTTCATGTGAACCCTTAAAGAATAATCTGCCTTAGCAGAATGTTTTTTCTTAACCAAATAGAGATGATTATATCTCATATATGTGTGTATTTATTAATTTACTTACATCATGCCTCAAGCCACAACATCTTTGTTAGAAAAATGTAATTCTTTTGAACCTCATTAAGACTTCTTGACAAACAACATGCTCTGCCAATTAGCTGTATTAAAAACAGTCTCTCTTTTTATCTGCTGCCTTTTGAGCTTACATTTACACGAGGAAATCACTTTGTGGTAGAGGTTTCCCCACATGGTGGTCTGAATTATGTCAGATGTAGAAGACTACCACATGAACTCAGACACCATTTCTTTCTGAAGGTAAACTTAAAATTATGACTTTAAAATTTGCTTTTTTTCTCAGAACATTGGAATTGTAACTTTGTACTGAATACACATGGGTTTAGACAGTGAGAAAATGTTTGTGTAAAAAGATAGAAAAAATATGCTGCGTAAGTTTTAAGCCTTTCAACCTTCTTGAAAGATGGGATTAGATTAAAAAAATATTTTTCTTACATGAGATACCTGTAAAAAGTTCCAGACATTTCATCTATCTCAAATCTTTCTGGTAACCACCAATTATCTATCTACATTAAATCTTAAATGACATATTTAGAAGCCTTTAGAACAGCAACTCAAAATAACCAGATCTCAGGAAAGCATGCTTCCAAAATAATTTATGAAAATCATCAAATTTTGTTAGTCTGAAAGTATAAAGCAAAAGGCCATTATATCCAGAAATTAATAAGTTTTTAGTTCCTTGAAGTAATCAACAGTGAAAAAAACACTTTCATTTTGGCCAGTTAATACCACCGTACTAAGCTGAACAGTTTACTTCCTTAAATCACCCAAGTTGTACAGAAGCCCTCTGAGCACTTACTGACAGACACACCTCAACAGACATTCAGGTTTTCAACCTGTCAGTGCAGAATTCTTGCCACTGCTCCAGTACTACTACTGCAGTGTGATGTCTTCCTGCACAACAGGTAGGAAGTACCTAAACTTTAAGTATGAGTTTTAACAGGCTTAATCAAAGCTCTGTGTGCCTCTAAAGTTTTGTGCATTTTCTCCACAATTCACTTACGTATATTCTGCCTACAGTTTAAAAATTTAAAGTCTTATTCTAATGCACCAGATATATTTAATCTCCCCCTACACCTAGTGTCAGAAACCAAGCATACAACATCAAAACCAAACCATTTCTACATGGATATCAAAGGCCTGCTCCCAAATCTAAGAAGACTTGTCACATCTAAGATTTTAACAAACAAGACTTTTCAGCAGCCTAATACAATATCCTACATGAAATGGATACTGAGAAAAAGTAATTCCTCAATGTCTTAGCTGTAATCATATTGCATATCTGCCAATATATACTCTAATGTTACTGGTTGTTACAAAAGACTGATGTCCTCTAAGTGAGAAAAGTGTCAAAGGACAAGTAGGAATGATCGAGCATACCCCTTTTCCCACTTTATTTAAAACCACTCTCAAACAAAGAAAGCTTTTGCCTTTCCTGGTTTACAGAATGTAAAAATTGTATCACATACTTACTTCTTCTGTGTGAGGTCCAGACCACTGTTGACTATTCCCTCCACCTTGACATTTTTCTGTCCACAAATATTTCCATAACTGTCATATCCTGAAAGCAGTCGTGCAGCTGCTCCTGTAGCTATTGAAAAGCCACAGATAAAACCCTGGAGGAATAAAAAACCCCCACAGTTTAGCAATACTCTGTTTGACAGATGGGAAAAGCCAGTTTCATTAATTTATTTCTAAGCAGAGATTGTCTAAAAATTCTTTCAGACTGGAAAAGAAATGACAAGGATCATCACAGAGAACTGTTGAGCAATAATAAAATTAAATGCAAGCTAAAAGAGGATTCAGACATCTAATACTGGGTATTATACAACCATAGTTACAACCCTTGTATGTGGGTTTTATGAGAGTCATATTGTCAGCAAGTGGCCATGAGGCAGAAGTCAGCAAGTGGGCAAGGGCAGGCAGTGAAGGAGAGCTGCAAGCAGAGATGTCAAGGATTGCTCTGCATCTTAGAGAATCTTCCACACAATCCAGATTTTCTTGCTTTCCGATTTTTTTCTTCCCTTTAAATTAAGTGCTTTCAATGATGAGATAGAATGAACAGGCCTATCTAACACAAGTTTCTTTTAAGGAAATCCTCTTAAAGCAAATGACCAGATCAAGGCCACTCTGGTTTCAGATGCAGGTTTTAAATGCAGGAAAGAAACAGATGCAAAGCAAGATGGCTCAGACCATGTAATGTGGAAAATACCCTATGTAGGCAGGTCTTGCTGTGAACTTTCAGAGATATTTCACAAGCAAAACCAAGGATCAAGGCAAACCAAGATCAAAACCAAGACCAAGATCTTGATTGTGCAAACAAGAGACTGGCCCAAAAGCTTCATTATCAAACCACTGACAGGGAGATGAACCATCAGCTCACTCCACTACCACCAAGGAACTGTTTTCACACATGAGGCAGGCTAAGATTTGAGAAGTGGAAGCAGAATAAACAGCTGAGACAAATGCATGGAGCAACAGACGGCAGTGGAAGGATCAGATGAAATTATGGCAACAGGCAATGAAGTTAGCATGGAACAGTGAAAATGTGAGCAGTTCACCCTGCAAGTGAAGTCTCCTAGAACAGCAACTATGTGACCCAGTCGGATGATTGCTCTGTATATTATATTGATTTATATTGAAGCAAAATTTGGGACACTCATGAATAGAAAACTAATTTATAACTAGGGGAACAAGTAAGTATAACTGAATAATCAGGGAACATCAACAAAACCAGAAAAAAACCAAACACATAAGAGAGCTACTTGTTTCAGGAAGCACTGTGCTTTTTGCAATTTTAGGATATTCATATTACAGTGACACTGATTTAAAATAATCATTATAATTTTTGCATTTGAAGCCCAACCATTGATAAACACCCTGGGGAAAGCAGAGGAAATTTTTCAGTGGAATTATTCCAAACACCAGAGACTCAGGAACAGCAGAAAAGAAAGCTGAGAGCACATAAGTCCCCAACACCCCTAAGGACAACTGCCTACAACACAGCAGTAGAAGACAGCAATGGGCATTTTCTGTTTAAGAAGAGTAGCAAACATAGGTCCATGAAATGAAACAAGATGGAAGGAAGTGTACTTCTAGTTTTCACTAATCTGTAACTCTTGGAGGTTTGGTCTTCTAATAAAAAGTGTAGAGTGTTGTGAGGCTGACTTGAGAAAGGTGATGGTTTCATCATAGAGGACAGAACTGTTAAAACTTTTGACAGAAAGATCTTATCATTGGTAATATGGCTGTTAACAATAGCTGCTTCTACTTAGCAGTCAATAAAAATAAATTAATTAATTAACAAATAAACAAAAACTCAGTCAACTCTTTCACAGCCAGAAATTTTGTTTCTCACAAAAAGTTTACTGGGATGCACAGAACTGTTTACCAGACTCCCAGCTATCATTTCTGGGACATGCAGAGTCCCATAAGGAACATGAGTCAAGTTCACAACCATTCACTATGCTGAAAATCACTTACCACAGAAATTGCAGTTTCAGGGGATGAGAAGCTGGAGCAAGAACTGGCACAAACAATAAATTATGGATCCCTACCAAAGGCCTTTTATATGTACATACTACCCATTTCTTCTACAGCTGATGGTTCCCATGCAAATATATCCTGACCTTTTCCAGTGATTAAGTTACTGATGGGTTTTAAAATTCCTTTCTTATGAATGCAAACTCTTCAACTATATAACATTCACAAAACCCTCTGAGTTTTACTCACCATTCCTATGCAGAAGAGGATGAACAAGAGGAGCCATGGTACATCTGTGCAGCTGTGGTCTTCCAGAGGCTTCCACTCTCGCTTGGAACTCTTGTGTGAGAAGAGAGAGATAAGGTTAGCAACACTTTAATTGTCTGCTCACAATAGAAAAAGGCAGAAAATTATTCTACAGGGCATTTACATACAGCAGGAGCCATCTTTAAGTGCCAAGATAGTTGGAGAAGGTTGGTCAAAAGACTTAAAGAGTAAGGTTCATGTAGGACTCCAAAAGAAGTGCCTCCACAGGAGCTAGATCACCAAATAGTTATTTATCCAGAAAACAGTTAATTTATCCAGAAATTTACAAATATTTATCCACAAAACAGGTTCTTTTCACTTGTCTTTTTATTAAGAGAAAACAGAAAGTAATGGCATGAAATTGATAATGTCTCCTATTGCAGTCTTCCACAGTTACGTTTCAGTAATCTGATTTCCAGGAAGGATAAGGGATTAAACTTTTCAAAAGCCCCTAAGTTTTCAAACACTGCTGGCAGGTTGAACAAGAATTATGCATGTAGAAAGGAGGCAATAAACTGCTGTTTAAGAAAGTTTTCTACCTGCCATAAGGCAGCTGAGCTTAACATTTCAGTGACTGGTATTGCTGTGCTGCCAGAAAGGAAAGTTGTACAATTAAAGGTTGAAACACTCAATGATGGAGATGGTTGTAAGCAATTCAGATAGTTTGCTGCTCATGAAGTAAAAATTCTCAAGTATGTACCCATTGCTAAGATAATTAAAGTCTTATAAACTGTCATCTAGGCAAAAAGGTTTCAGGGAAAGAATAAGCACTAGCTGTAATACAAAATTAACCACCAAATCAGAATTTGTTATAACTAAAATACTGATTACAGCTACTTTTAAAAATACACAGTTACACAGAACAGTTTTTTTCAACGGGCTCCCAAATACTGAACCTTCAGATATATTGACTGAGAGCCAAAAACCACAGTGTTTTAATCCTTGAGGAAGAAAAGAATATTGATATAGGGAGACTACACACACAACAGTTCTCTCCAGAGACAGAGCAAAGGGGATAACCTATTCAAATTTTGAATTTATTTTTTTCTCTTAAGACTCTGAAGAATCTTCAAGATTTTGCTGACAAGCTAGTAAATGTCAGTACTGAATTAAAACAGAATGGTTGGGTGAAATGTCAACAGCTCTTATCTCCAGTACGTATTTTGCATATTTTTAATAAAAAAAAGCAATAGCATGCAACTTACATGATCCTAGCAAGGTGTTTTTTTGGTATTCATGACTTTAGCTTTTGTTAATTCACAGGCACAAAGCAACCTTTTCAAATACTACCATTAGAAAGCTAAAAACTGGGCAAACAAATGAAATCCTGCATGCATCACACTCCAAAAGATCCAGTTTTCTAAGTAGTCTGACTTTGCATTAGGGAATTCCATGCTAATTTTGCAATCTTTTGTTAAGGAAGTTCCACTTACAGATGCGATAAACACAGTTTTAATTCAAACTGCAAACTCACCGTAGGTTCTGAACAGTCAAACTTCTTTAGATTTTACTCAATAATCAGTAGTGAGAGGTGCTAAAAGGTCACATTATGCACTCTACAAACCACGTTCCACAAAACTGAATCTTCTGATCCTGGCAATTCACACTTAAAACTAACGCACTCTTCAAACTTAACATTTACAACAAGATTGCGACATTTATGTTGTTATAATTAGTATAATCATAATTACATAAAATACGTAAGACTTCGTGCTTCCTATTCCTAATCCCCTCCAAGAACTCTAGATTCTTTAGAAATTTACTTTTATTTACAGCAGAGACAAATTTCAGCTACAGCTGCTGTCTTAAGAGTAAACTGCCCTTGGCAAAAGAGGGAGCAGCAAAATGCATTGCAGAGCGCTTTGTTTGTTTTGTTGGGGTTTTTTTAATCCTCTCTCTACCATCTGCATACAAAATCTTTTAATAGGATTTTTAAAAGCCTCTAGAATAGCTCTGGCAAGGATTTAGGTTGTCTGACTAGTCACAGTTACCATAAGTAATCCATTTTACTTACTAAGTGGACTGCAATTTATATGTGAAAAAGAAACTTGAAATGCCATAACATAGGACATAGTTAGAAGGTTACACAGATAAATTAATTCTCTAAAATTCTTACTAAGAAAATCGTAAGCAAAGGATTAAGTTTTAAAGAGCATACTTTCACTGAAAACAAAGGCAGAGGGAACAAGAGTAGACAAAAAAAATGTCAGAAGCTCACAGTGACCCATGTAACAGCTATTTCTAAGGCAAATGCCTTAGAAAAAAAAAATTAACAAAACAAAATTTAAAAAAAAAGCAGGAAGGTATTCTAAACAAAACATATCCTTGGAGGAAACTCAATAGGCACTAGATACTTAGTAACTTACTATTTGACCGTCTAGCATGGTAACAAGGTCTGAAATTGTATGTTTAAAACAATACCCCTTTTCTGCAGGCTGTCCAATCTTTTCTTGTCCTCAGACCTCACAAAACCCAAGCTAGCTACCATTATCTGTCTACTATTTCCTTCCCAGTTGCCTCTTTGTATTCAGGATTCCCAATGAATCGTCTTCCATAGCTCCACAGCCCTTTATCCTTGTCTTTGATGTTGGTGTCCGTGTCTCTCCAGTGACTGCTCTCTGTCTACCCTACATCCTTAGGCACTTACTCAGACCGTAATTTTCATGCTTTGGCAACATAAATTGTTAATCTATGGTCAACATAAGGCCTAACAAATGTTTGTTCCACAATCTGTAAGCTATGCTTTGTCTCCATTGTAACTGAAACACCATAACATTTTAGCAGACAAGCTTTGCCTGAAATCCTAAAACTGCACTTCTACTTATTTTAGCCTTTCTTCCAGATAGATTAGGAGCCTGCAGTACTTTCTTATACAAGAAAGCTAGAGGAAAAGAAAATGTTTTTGAAATTACTTGATTCATTTCACGTTTTCTCTTAAAACAGAGCTTTCGTAATTTACACTATGCTCTGAAGATATTCTTGCCATTAACAAAGAACAGAGCCTGTACTGTCATGAAAGCACAGAGAATCTGGAGCACTATCAGTCAGAAGTGGAAGGCTGGTGAAAGAGCCTTTCTCTCCAAGACAAACTTGCAGGTTGGGAACATTTCCTGCTCATTAACAGCTTTTCTGTGTTCATTTTGTGAGTTATTTACTCACAAAGCCAAACGAATGTGTTCAGAAGTTTACATCTGTCCATTTTGCACAAGACTTAGCAAACTCAAAACCAAATCAGAACCCTTGGGTGCAGCAGTTTTACAATCATGTTTTATTATTACACACCTAGAAAATTGGATGTCTACAACTAAGCCTTCTCTTGCAGAAGAGGAAGTGTGAAGAATGTCAGGACATTAACTGCTGGTTTTTACTAGCTGAATTCAGAGTTACTCATTCTCACGACTGAAAGTAATTGCACGCAAATACAAAATAAACAAGAGGTTATTTTCTTGGTATTCATTGCATCCAATCACTCCAAAACAAAAATAGAAATCCATCTTCCAGATTTCTTTCTTGCTGCCACTTCCAAAATATATCTTTGCAGCACCAAATAGTAGGTCTCCTCTGCATACTGCAGTATACTTCTGTACAGGAATAGCCAAAACCAGGACAGCAAAAACCACTGGTTACCACTTTCACTGTCAACTGTAATAGCAGTACTGGATGCTGCCACACAAACACTCACGTGCCATAACCAGAGTGAAACACATATAGGAGCATAAAGAAAAGTAAAAACACAGGATTTCAACAGGAGACTACAGATGCAGGGAGCTACAGAGAATTTATTTGAAACACAAGATGTCTCATGCAATGTAAAATTTGGGAGTGATGACACTGAAGCAAGAAGCCTATTAAAGAACATCTGCAGCGCTATATATACAAATAATCAAGCTTGGGTAAGTAGCAAAGATGTGAATAAGATAAGGATAAAGATGGAATATGCCATCAACTGATGATGTTGCAACACCATGGTACAGGCAGCAGAAAGAAAAAAATCTTGTGATGGTCAGACCACGCTAGTGAGGCAGGTGGGCTGAATTAAGGACAACCCAGTCAACAACTGGCATGAGTTACAACCACTGGAGGAAAAGAAGTTGCAGGTCAGAGCCTAGAGGTTAGACTCTAGGCTCCACTTCGGCTAGTGTGTGTAAGTTAGCAACTGGAGAGTATAGGACCATTCCAATTTGCATACGAACACAAAGGCTGTAAGAATAATGCCACAACTTCATTCATATAGTTAAGGACACTGATGTTAAGATAATGTGTTACAAAACCCTATCCTAGGAGCCATATTAATCTAACTACATCTCCTTTAAATTCTCTGTTGTTTTATCACCTTGATGTAACACCTGGACTCAGAGTACATACAACTGTAGTTCAATACAGAAGAGTAAACAGACATAACTGCTCTTAGTTTATTTAAATTACAATTCAGAAATTATCGTGAAGCTAACTATCTTTATAGAAGACAAACAGCCACAACATGCATACAGCATTAATAAATGGCCTTTAGAGGCAAAAAAGGATTCTCATCCTGACTGGTATCTTTTGTGGAAACTGCTGGAGTCCTGCGACCTCCACCTTTCCTAGAAGGCAGACTGGTTCTGATAAAGTACCAGAGATTCAACTGATCATATGAACAGTGTTTGGTTTATTCCAGTAGCACTGTGAGTATAGAATACATAAATTTTACACCTATGATGCAAATTTGACTCTTCAAAATTGGAGGGTCCATTTGCAATACTGTGCATACCACCAAATCGTATGTAAGGACACGGCTCCTTGGGAAATGGGCAAGCCAAGTTAAAAAGGTGATGACCAAGAAGTTATACAGTTCAGAAGCTGTCCTGCAAGCCAAGTTTAACCCCGCATCTTCAAATGCTATTTGAACATATCCACATAGAAAAAAAACAAAACAAAAACAAAAACAAAAAAAGACAGTTCTTGAAACATTTATCAGTGTTTCCTAACAGCCATTTAAGCAGACAGTATTTTACTCATTTTACATCTTTACAAGCTAAAGAACAGTACTAATCACATGTTGACCTTTACTGTGAAGCATTCCACCCACAAATAAGATGAGCCATAATTTACTAGTTTACCAAACTATTAGCAATGCAAGAGAATAATTCTCCACGTTTAACAGATATGGCATTTTTCTGTCCATGACATGGCAGACTCTTCTACACCATGCAGCTGTTCAAAAGAAGAACTAGCAGCAGCTGCATGCTGTCCTAATGAAACTTCTTCCAACTCTTAACAGACCTCGATCCTAGAGCCTAAAGAAGAAGAGAATGAGTCCTGACCCCAAGCATACACACTCAATTCCCCACACAAACTTTTGTTCAAGAACAAAAGTACAACTCAAGTAAATTAGCTCTCTATATAAAATTTTCATGTGGTGAATCCACTGTTTAAAGTGTGCAGAACAAAGTCTTGAAGCATTAAATCTATTTTTAGTTCACGTCTTTACCAATCATGTTACAATTTCATAGAAAACCCTTAGCTTACTTCACCAACAAGTCTAAGAACACTGACACAGTTGACTTAGTTAAAATGTTCACCATTACCTACAGACTTCCTATGCATGACCTACAGGTATTCAGACAAAGCACTAAACAGCAGCTTATAGCACTCTGAGTTCAGACAACCCCTCAGGTTCACATTAAAACTTGTTTATTATTCAGCACATTATTGGTACACCTCCATTACAAGAGCAGGACATGCACCAGCAAGTGCAAACTTTTACTCTACTAAATTATACCAATTCCCTGGAAGAATGAACTACATTGTATCAATAAAAATACCTCCATAAACACACTAAAAAACCTGTTAGTATAGACTTGGCCTAGATCTACCTCTGGGGAAGAGCAGTATTGCTCCAACCTCAAAGAGCTTACTAATGGCTGCATTCTCATGGGAGGCTTGAATTGCCCCAAACTTACAAAACAGAAGCAATGTCTCCCACTTACAGGGACAAAAGCACTTGTCACTGTAACACTACTGCAGCATGTCCCAGTCATCTCTAAAAAGAAGCCAAAACACCTTGGGGCAATTCCAAAAGGGACTGCATAATAGAACATGCAAGTCACAGGGGAGTTCAACGTCCATTTTTGTGGAATTTCTGCTTCAATCTCATTACAAAACGGTATATTTTTCAATTTACTGCAAAGCAGACACTAGTCACACTTTGGATTTAAGAGACATATACCAATATTTTACATATAGGCACCCACATCCCTATTTTCCTAATGACTTCACATTCACCACTTGATCTCCAATGCCCTGTCCACTGAAAAGATGCACCTGCCTGTTGTAAGTAGGAAACTCAGAAATAATGCTAGGAAAAGTTTTCTGATGGTGTAATACTGCTTTATCCACCAAAGGGTAATGAATTTATACTTTGCCTCTCTTCAGAGATTAAAAATACCACCAATTCAATGGGTCCACATCTTCTACTTCACTAATGTTCTCAGACTCCACCAACAGTATTTGTAAGTTTTTAACATAAGGTAAACAAAACTGAGATCACCATAAGGTATCACTTAGAGAATTACTGATGGATGTTTACCCTGGAAACTGATACATGGGGACTTCACTCTTGAATGTAGCATATGTTGTGTTGTAGATCATCTTCCATTCGTCTTTACAGTCAACTCATATTAAACACTGCTTCAAAACTCCTTGATTACATGCCTCCGCTTCAATCAGCAACTTAAATATTTACCTTGAAACATAACACAGCTGATTAAATAAAGAGTTGACATGATCAGCACACCTGCTGCAGTTTTGAAGTTTAGAGATCAGGCCATCTGCAGACAAAAGCCCTGTTTTTAAGTCTCAAAATATTTAGTTTTTGTTTCTTTTCTTCATTACACATTATTAAGTATTTATTTCAAATGAGCAATAAATAAGGATACTTTACAAACATCACAGTAGTATTTTTCAGGGGCTTAAAATATCCATTTCAATGCAATTTTGGTACTTCCATGGTTCTTAATCATTAATAAAAATTCAGTCATGAAAACAAAATCGAAACAATAACAATAATAAAAACTCAAAGCAACTATAATAAAACAAACCACAAAAAAAAACCAAACAAAACCCCACAACCTGCCCCCCCAAAGCCACAAAACTAAAAAAATCAATACATTTCTTCAGTTCTGAAGACACTTTGCACATACCAAGTTACTGTATTACATTTGAATTTTCTACTTGTTCACGAACCTGTTTCACAGAATTTCAAATGTTATTACTTCTACAGACTGCAAATCCCAAATTACAAAATATTTTCTAACTTTAGACTAGTAAAACATAAAATTAAAAACACACTTTACTTTCCAATGTTAGCTTTATCACAGGGCATTGAGACACACACAAAAAACCTGCTAGGAATCCCAGGGCAGAACTCCCCAGTTACTGGTCTCCACATGAAATGTGGAGGACATTCCATAGAAAAGCTGCCCCTGGTCTTTCCACTGTCTTCATGTAAATTCAAGACCAAAGACATCACAGCTCATTAGGAGCTCATGGCCTGCATAGTACTGTTGTGAGAACTAACCATGTTGCCACTTACAGGGACATTCATAGCAGTTTGATACATATTCCTTCAAAATGCGTCCGATATTCAAGTATGTTTGCCAAGTGAAAATCACAGCTGCTTAAATACAAATTCCCAACTTAAGGGTTCAAAATTCTGGCATAACAAGAAAGAAAAACACTCAGGATTACAATAGGTGGGCAGTGCACAAGGACACAGAGCGTATTAGATTAACAGGACACTGGGAGGAAAATGGAAAGGGAAATAATGTGTCAAGCCCTTACCTTATTACATAAGCATACTTCCTTAAAACTAGGCAATAATTTCACAGTTTGTCATAGCAAACTATGGGAAGTCTGACAAAGCATTCCCAGGTCATGGTTATCATGACCTTGAACAAAGTACTTAAATGGGTTTCCTGTTTTGTTTCTGTAGATCTGTATACAACATGCAGAGGTCACCTCCTTTGCCAAATAATACATCTGGAGAGCCGCAAGAGTAGTTTCAATTTAAAACCAAACCAAACCAAAACAGGCCAGTGCTCATTTCTAGTGTAATTAACTACATTAATAAAGAGCAGGCACATTATATATTATCAGGTACAAGTCATCATGTTCTGCTCATCATGCTCTCTACCACAGTCTAGCAACACTACTGACAAAAATAGCAGCTGCTAGAAACTAGCATGTAAAAATGCAGTATGGAATCAGCTTTCCAATATACAGCAATCATCTCTTATTCTTACAGTGCATTGCATACTGGCTGTTGAAATCATATAAAAGCAGAGAAAACTAAATCTTTGGACTGAAAAGCTGAACTCCAAAATGAAGTTGGCACTTCTCTCTTCTTAAATATACATACAGGTGCTCTTGAGACCGTTGTCATACAATTATACACTTCTATTCCACATTAGAAAATTGCTTACCTAGAAGAGTTAAAAGAAAAAAGAAAAAAAAAAGAGGGGCCTAGCAAAACCAGGCCAATCAATGCAATGACATTTACTCACTGTCTATGTCTAGGAAACTTCAAAGTGGTTGAAAGGCCACTATTAGATATTAAAAATACCTAATAAACCCAATTAGATATTCACCAACACAAACTTTCTCTAAAATTTATAGCAAAGCTCTCAGTACAGTTTCCTAAAACAAAGGTAAAAATTAACAATCGGTTTAGTCAGCAGGTAGAAGTGACCTGACAACACTGCATAACCATTTTTTTAGAAGGTAAGCGTAAGATCTACATAATTTTCCAAAAGCTGCTTCACAGGGGGAAAGATACAAATACAAAGTATCAAAGACACATTTTCTGTTAAACCGGTTTGCAAGTTCTACTTTTCACAAAACAAATCACTGAGCTAAGTTCATAGGAACAAAAATTATAATCAGCTGAAATATGAAAAAGGCATGCACAGTTACTGCCAAGGCTTGCCTTCAGAGTAAGCAGCATAAAGATGGTTGACAACTTCTCTACTTAACAAACACTGTCATTTCTTCATAATGACAAATAAAAGTCATCAGTTGGGTGATACTGAACATACCCTCACAATTACTAACCTAAAACTAATGGCTGACAGCAGTCTCGATGCCAATTAGATTACAATAACATAAGCTTTGCATTTAGCATTCACTATTAACAATGCAAGATAATCAGTCTTCTCCAAAACTGTTCACACTTCATCAAAAAAAAAGAAATTGTAAGGATGCTATGTCCCAGGCTTGTTCCCAGTACAAACTATCACTTCCTGAAGCTCTTAAAACGCCAATCTTGGAATTACCTGACAAAGCAAAGGAAATAACTCGCTACTTAAAACTTTCAAGAAGTGATACAACAGAAGGGCGGTCTGAACCTCAGACAAGCTAGTCCTCAGTATGAAAAACTCAATGAATTTTATAGAGTACTCACAAGTATCTATGTAGTTGAAATATTTTTATGTTAAAATCAAAAGGAATTATTTGCACAGGTTGTGCTGCTTGTGACAGCATTTATAAAAGGACACGTCATGCCTTACAGGAAACTAACAGAGCTCACAGACCAGAAATACAGAAGCAACTTCATAAGATGCCTTATCATTACTATATTCTTGGATCCTGCTTGTACACTTCATCCTTCATACTATATCTGCTTACCAGAGGCTAGAACAGAAGCCTCATCTACTGTCAATATATTGAAAGGGAAATCAAGCTTCCTATCTACTGGAAGGAGAATTCACAACTCATTCTGTTTCTCCTCAACACCATTATTTGTCTGGTCTTCTTCCAGACCACGCCCATGATGGTACCCACGCCCACAATTAAACAGGCATGTTTTGATGTCCCTTAAATTCATTTGACTACAAGAACATCTGACAGCTGAAGATGTATGGCTGATGTACAATTAGAATCTGTCGGAAGAGACATTCTGTCAGAACTACGCATTTTTTCAAAAAGTTAGGAGCTCCAGATTTATTCAATGTTGTTTTGCTAGCAGATGCTCAAAGGAAAGACAAGGGATGATCTGTCTTCATCTCTTCTTATAATGGGAAGTTCTTAGAGTCTTTCAAAAACCAAGGCCACCACTAAAACCACCAAAAATAACATGTGCTTTGTTTTTCCCAGTCATGACTCCAGTTTCCAGCAACATTTCAAGCTTCTCTCACACATATCGTAAATTAAGCCACTAATGTAAAAAGCTGTAAGTTTATTTTAAACACACACAGTATTTCCCAATTGCAACACAAACACTGAGATTTCAAATAAATTGCCTTGTTTCCTATCACATGTTGCCAAACCAAACACCTTTTAACTACAATCAGCTACTTCCATTGCAGAACAGCAGGAAGGGAGAACAGATTATGTATTATAACTGCTCCATGAGAAAGCAGTTTAAGGTCTGTCTCTCGCCAGACCTTATTCCCTTTTACTATCTATGAGTTTCTGTTCCCTCAGATATATAACGATTCAAACTTCACAGAACTATAAACCAGATAAGTGGAGCAACTTGAGTTATACTGTAAAATAAGTTTTCTTACTTAAAAACAAACAAAAAAACCCTGTAAGGATTAGTTCAAACAAACAGATTTACAGCACAGGCTAACAATTGTGGCAACATAGGAGTGATGAACTCCAACAGTTACTTCCTGAAAATCCAGTTTTAAAATGGATTGATGCTGTGACATAGAAGAAGATATCACTAGTAGAGGAGAAGAATGAAAAGCAAGGGAAGAGAATACTGGCACTCAATTCCATTCTTCTTTCTCAGCAAAACTAAAGACTTGAAAGAAATGCAGTTATTATAACAACTCAGAACTTCTGCACCATTTGCTCAGAAGATCCCTACATTTAGATAGAGAAGATCATTTCCGAAACAGCACAAACACATAAAAAATCCCACAAACCCGAACTAGAGCTACCTCCATCAAGAGTAAGAAGAAACTTAAGGTTTGTTGTACAGCAGATCCATGACAAAAGAGATGCATCCAGACAGAAGCGCCCACCTTGAGAAAACAGCCACCTCATGATAAAGATACGGCCAAGAGAGGACAGTGGGCTGAAACAACATGAAGGTACTGACAACCAATGGCAATACCAGACAGGAGATAGAAATTCCACTTCAGCGTTTGTCCCTTCCTTTACAGGCTTTCATCTCATATAGGATAGTACACTTCGGCTAAACTACAATTCAAAGAAATGTTAGGAAGATCTGGTCATGGTAACTAAGAAGGAGTACACAGACTGCTTTAAGACAACTGCTAAGATGTAGCCGACATTGCACAAGCTTTTCTCTACAAGTTCAAGGTGCAAGATGGTGATAGTAAAGAGACAGCAAGCACAAAAAAAATGACAGCTTAGTGATACTAAATAAGTATAGAATTGCACAAGCCCCTAAAGAAGAAAAGATGGTAACACCCTCATAACACCAAAAAGAAACACGATAACACTGAAAAGGAACAAGAAGTAAACAAGAATTCTAGTTGTGATGACAAAGAAATAGTAGAGATCACAGAAGATGCTACACCAGGGGAAGTGAAAGAACTTTGTGCAAACATGGAAAACCAAAATGAAAATAAGAAAGAAAGTGGAAAAGAAGTACTCCAGTTCTAATCACCTCAGCAGGCAAAACAGCAGTGGAACAACAGAAAGAATGAGCTCATCTGGAATAAAGTCTGGTATGGCTGCATTGAGTTTAATTTAACATGACTCTTAACAGATAAAGCAGAAAAATTTGGTAAAATAGGACGTTAACGAAAGGGGGGAAAGGGCTGGAAGTATAACCACAGATAGAAGTAGTGGCAAATAAACAATAATCAGAGAGTAGAAGGCAGTGAATAACTGCAAAAGGACAGTACTTTCACTCAAGAGTTGGATTCAATGATCCTTGTGGGTTCCTTCCAACTCGAAAAATTCTGTGGCACTATAGACATCCCAGGGAGAATAAGACACCATGTATGAGAGGATTACACATACTATTGAAAGCAACAGCGATCAACGAGGGTAAGAAAGAAGTGGAGTCCTTGCAACTCGGGCATAAGAAGCCTGTACAGATATTAACTGAAGATCATTTCAGCACAACACAATCTGGACTGGAATTAATATAGCATGAAGAAAGATGAAAGAATGTGCGGCAACAAGCATACATTCCTCTGTTCAGGAATTTGGAAAATAAGGGAAACAGTCTAGAGTGTGGTTATTTTTAAGGATGGAGAATAGCAACTTAGAACAAAATTAAGAAGGGAATAAGATGGCAGCAGGAGGTAAAAAGAAATTTGAAATTAAAACTGAAAAATGGAATGAATGGGGCTTTGGGTAGTTAAAAAGGCAGAAAAAGCAGAAAACAAACATGAGAATACATCTCTGTAAGTAGCAATCAATAGTGCTGAATAAAGGTCAATTAGTGCTAAATATGTCAATTCTAATCAGTTTTTCTCTGGAAACCTTCAGATTCTACTGGGGAAGAGGCATAGGAAAAGGCCTTAAGATAGAGCTTTATACAGCCTGCAAAACAAAGGAACTGGGAAATGCATCTAAGGGAAAAAAATGGATAACTGAATATGAAATGAAAGCTATGAAAAAAACTACAAGGAAATCTATCCAGTTCAACAGTCACAAGTAGATGCATTATCAGAAATGAGAGAAGGTGGCTGTCATGAGAAAGAGACTTGGAGATGCAGTAATCAGATAAGATGGTTGGCAGAATCAAAACAGAAGTATTAATTTCTCTCAGAAACAGAAATAGGAATTAGCAGATGAAGACCAAATAGGCTAGAGAGCTGAAAAATAAACTTAATGAGAAAATCTGCTTGAAAAACAAAGTCATAAGGAATGAGGGCGTTCATGGCAAGAGGAGAGACTATGTCTCTATGAAGCTACAAAGCTACAAAGGGACAAGCAAAAAGGTGAGGAGACACGAAGGAATGTCTGATAGACCCCTGCCCAGGAAAAAATGTAAGAGGGGGAAGTGCAAAGACCATGGAAGATGAGGAACACAACATTTATTTTTAATGATAAAAGACATGATAAGACAGGCATTAGGACCTAATGTAATGCTGTCTTGTAGGTAGCAAGGTTTGTGTAATCCATATGCCAGACAAAACTGCTGATAAAATATTCAGCAACTAGCCTTTGATTTGGATTTCCTGAGGAGACACACCACTGCTTACAGTCCAGGAAATTCAATAAACTGCCATTCTTCATACTTCAGTCATACATATATGGGGTACATAGCTCAATTGTTGTACTGTATCTTGCCACACATAAGGAAGGCAAATGAAAAGTTCAGCAGAATACTTTTAACATCATACAACATGGCAGCAGAACACAAATTTCACTAAAACCCAAAATCAGTCGGCTGAAACCTATGAACAGGCCAGATATGCAAACCAACTCATCCTCTAACATTATACAAAAAGAAGCCTGCATTTTCCTTTAAGAGAAGAACAGTGAACGGCAACTCAAATTCATACAGAAGAGCTAGAAAGGGCCTACAAAACACTTAAGAATAATTTAGATAGGAATCACAGAAAATAAGGTTGGAAAAGACTTCAAAATATCAACTTCACTCTCAGTGCTCCAAGTCTGTATCAGCTTTCCTTAAGCCACTCCTGACAGATATTTATCTACATGTTTTTGGTTTTGTTTTTTTTTTAGCAAACCTCAAACAATACAGACTTCACAATATCCTCTGGCAGTCTACTGCAGTGACTGAACAATTTCAAAATCTTCCCCTAACATTTAGCATATATCTCACTCTCTTAGTTCAAACCATTTCTTCATGCACCATAAAGCTGATTGCCTCCCTCTTTGCAGTATATTTGCTACACAGAAAGGATGTTCCCTATTGCAACTGGACAGCTCTCCGCAGGGTTCTGCATTGGAAGGACAGAGCTCTTATATAAAAAAAAAAGTCTGCCTGAACGGATGAGCTACAAAAACTCATCTGTGTGATGAGTCATCTGGGACAGCAGAGACGGACTTTCCCACATAAGCAGTCTGCTGGAAGCTCGATTCAGCCACTGCAAGTGAAACAGCCAAAGGAAACTAACATTTATAAGCGAGCAAAGCACAGCCAAGGCACCAGTCGTGATCGTACTACAGCCTTCGGAAAAGAGCCAAGCAAAAAATGAGCATAGCTTTAGCCGTGTTGTTCAAAGGGAAAGTTAAAATGGGAAGCACAGCCGCAAACTGGAGCGTTGGGTGGAGCTCCCGATTGTGCCTTGCCTGGCAGCACCACTCTGGGGGAAAAAAAGGAGTCAGTAAGGGCAAAGCAGAGCGAAGGGGGAGGGGGAAGAAAGAAAAGCCGACCTCGGAAACAAGAGATATGCACGGGACCAATCACACACAGGGAAATGGATGTAGGGAGGCACCTGAACCCTCGGACACAGGCCTAATCCCAGCCTCCTTCCTCACTGTGTCTCCCTTTCCAGAGGCAGTGGACTTGAGGGATGCCCTGGGCATGATGACTTTCCTCCCACGGAATAGCGCCTCTCTCTCGGGTGGGGCAGTAGGGACCCCAAAGACCACGCTGCAAGAAGGGGAGGGCATGCAGAGCTATCTAGGGAGACGTACTGAGGCATGGCGGGGGCTGGGTGAGGTGGGGTGGGGATCACAGGACAGCGGTGCAAGGCACTGCGAGGATGGCAGGTGAGAACTGGAGCTCTGCAGCTGCAGCCATAGCAAGGAACTGGAGCGGGGTATGGCAAAGATTGCAAAGCCAAAGGAGGGCTGGGGAAGAAGGAGCAAGGTGAAACTGATCCACAGGGGAAGCAGCACACAGAACAGCATGCAGGGATGGAAGTGCGTAGCACGGCAGGAGCAAGGCTGTGGGGGGTGAACAAGGGGGTGCATAACCATAAGCGGGGAAAGCACAGCCACAGAGGGAGCAAAAAGGTTCACAGTTCATGTGCATGGCTTGGGGCGAGTGGATGTGAGAGGGCTGTACCCAGCCACGAAACAGGCAAGGCTACGGGAGAGGAAAGCAAGGGAGTCACAGTCATGGGGGAGCACCGCTGTTGGTGGAGGAGCGTCAAGTGGGGAGGAAAAGCAAGGTGCTCCCAGCCATGGAAGAGTATGGTTACAGACTGGGACACAGGCGAGTGCGCAGCCACGGGAGAACGGCGCTACAGGTGCAGCGAGGGGATGCACTGCCACAGGAAAGCGGAGCTCTGTGGTGGGAGGCAGCAAAGCGGTGCGCAGCCTAAGGGAAGCTGCGCTGCGAGGGGCACCAGGGGATGCGCGGCTGCGGAGGGGACAGGCGGCTGCGCAGCCACAGGACAGCGACAGGGGCAGCCCCGGGGCCGGGAGGGGCACAGCGGCGGGGCGGGCAGCGGGGCCGCGGGCGGGTGCGACGGGGCCCGGCAGAGGAGGGCGGCGGGGCCGGAGGGAGGCTGGGCGACACGGGCCACTCACCTGCGCGGCGGAGCTGCAGCAGCCCATGGCGTCCGCGGGTCTCTGCCCCGGGGGTGCCCGCTAGGCATCCACTCTCTGTGACTCCCCGCCCCGGGCGGCGGTGCGGGGCGGTGCGGGGCGCACGGAGGGCGGCAGGGAGAGCGCGGCGGAGCGGCGGGGCCCGGTCAGACGAGCGCGGCCGCACCACCAGCGCCGCCGCGGCGCCCCCTCATCCTCCTCCCCAACGGCGGCCGCGCGAGAGAGGGGCGGGGCCAGGGGTGGGCGGGGCCTGCGGCGGGGCCGGGGGCGTGGCCAGGGCTCGGGGGGTACCTGCCCTGCCGGAGGCCCCGCCCCCCGCGCGCCGCGGCCGCTTCCGGTGCGGCAATGGCGGCCGAGGTGGCGCCCCTCCGGAGCCGGCTGCCCTCAGACCGCTGCTCTCGCTCGGCCGATCCACGGGCGGCGTGTGCGCCGGGGCGGGGCTGCTGAGTGGGGAACCCGAGCTCTGCCCAGTGGGGCTTCTCAGCAGCCTGAGAGCTCGCCCGCTGAGAGGAAGAAAAGAGCCGTTCGTGTGACCCCGTAGTACGTACGCATTTGGAGCCAAGAATTTGTAGTAGAATCAAGCACCATTTCTACACTTCTTTTAACGCTTCCAGGGATGGTGCCTTAGCCACTTTCCCGGGCAGCCTGTTCCAATGCCTGACCACCCTTACCGTAGAAAAATGTTTTGTAATATCCGGTGTAAACCTCCCTTGGCACAGCCTGAGGCCAGTTCTTGTTACCTGGGAGAAGATGCCGATCCCCACCTGGGCACACCCTCCTTTCAGGCAGTTGCAGAAAGTGATAAGGTCACCCCTGATACTCCTTTTCTCCAGGCTAAACACTGCCAGCTCCTTCAGTTGCTCCTCATAAGACCAGTGTGCTCCAGACCCTTCCCCAGCTCCACTGCCCTTCTCGGGATGCCCTCTAGCACCTCAATGTCTTTCTTGCAGTGAGGGATCCAGAACTGGGCACAGAACTTGTGGTGTGGCCTCACCAGTGCCGAGTACAGGGGGACGATCCCTGGTCCTGCTGGCCACACTGTTGCTGATACAGGCCAGGATGCCATTGGCCTTCTTGACCACCTGAGCATGCTGCTGGATTATGTTCAGGTGCTGTTCATGTTCAGCATTCCTTGACCCTCTTCTACCATGCAGCTTTCAGCCACTCTTCCCCCAGCCTGCAGCAACTGAATGGGGACCCAAGGACAGGACGTGGCACCTGGCCGTACTGAACCTCTTACCACTGGCCTCAGCCCATCAATCCAGCATGTCCAGATTCTTCTGCAGAACCTCTGTACCTTCAGCATGTCAACATTCCCACTCAACCTGGTATCACCTGAACTGTGACTAAAGGGGCACTCAATCCCCTCATCCAGGTCATTGATAAATACTGATAATTATTATAAATATATATAAGTATATATTACACATGCCCCAATACTGAGCTCTGGGGAACACCACTAGTGACCAGTTGCCGACTGGGTGTAGCACTATTCACCACCACTCTTTGGGCTCAGCCACCCAGACAGTTCTTTATCCAGCAAACAACACACATATCCAAGCCATGAGCAGCCAGGTTCCCTGGGAGAATACTATGGGAGACAGAGTCAGAGGCTTTGCTCAGGTCTGGATAGGCAACACCCCCAGCCTTTCCCTCAAGCACTAAGTGGATCACTCTGTCATAGAAGGAGATCCTGTTGGTCAATGAAGACCTGACTTTCCTAACACCATGCTGGCTGGTCCTGATCCCCTGCATCCTGTACATGCCGTGTGATCGCACTCAAGATGATCCAAGTCCGTAACCTTCCTGGGCACTGAGGTCCTGCTGACATGACCTGTAGTTTCCTAGATCCTCTGTCCTGTCCTTCTTGTAGTTGAGCGTCACATTGGCTAACACCAGTCCCCTTTAAGGTATGTTTACTGGCCCAGCAGCTGTGTTTGAACATGGCCTAAACATATGAAGCAATACCCTGCTAATTTTTTTTTTCTGAATCTTAACTCAGAATGATCTACAACAATCTATCAATATAGTAGAATATCCAGGATTAGAAATAGCATCGCCATACTTAAGTATAAAATGATCCTTTGACAGGCAGAATGAGAAAAAGGAGACCTTGTGACTAGAGAAGGAGTTTGTTAGGCTTCCAAAAAAAACCCAGAAACTGACATGTGGGTGAGTTGTGAATCACACTGGGTTTTTAGCTCTTGTCAGTTTAATGGCAAGCAGAATCATGGAATCATTTCAGTTGGAAAAGACCTCTAAGATCATTGTGTCCAACCATAACCCAGCACTGCCAAGTCCCCTGCTAAACCGTGTCCCTAAGAGCCACATCTACATATATTTTAAATACCTCCAAAGCTGATGACTCATCGGTAACATCACAATTTTCACATTTTATAAAACCTGGTTAAAATACCATTTTACCATTTAAATGTACATTTGCTATTATTTTCATTGTTCCATCTTGCTCTATCCAAATATTTCTGTGGTGTTCAAAGATGGGGCCATCAAAGAACTGTTTTGCAGGAACACTCTCTAGAAGGAATGATTATTTCGTGATTGACACAGGAACTGACAACAAGAAGTTTGCAGCCAAATCTTGTGTACCTTTGGAGCTAGCAGTATCTCTGTTCCTCCATTTTGCCATTTATAAAATTGACTTTTGTTCCAGTGTTTCTCTTTTGTGTTTGCTTGGGTATCAAAAGCATTAGGTCTGTGCTGTAGATGTTATTTAGTCAGCCTGTTAAACAGACCAAATTCAATTTTTTAAAATAGTCTATTCATTTAGGACTTTTGCTTCATTTAGGACCTAAAGTGTTGTCATGGAAATTAAATTCTGCCTCCTAGTTTTTTGCATGTAGGCTAAACATATTCAGCATGATTATCAGAAGAGAGTAATGAGTTAAAACACAGTGTCTGCCCCCCAAATTTGTGGACTTTAAAAAAAAAAAATTCTAGCCAATAATGAAAAGCTTTGTGCAGCTGCAGAGAGGTGGTAATGGTAACTTCATAGTGACTAAAAAATGCCAGTCCTTCATTGGCTAGGGGAGCCTTTATGAAAAATCTTGAAAAGACATACCAGCTGTAGCATAGGTAACTGGGATTTAGTGCAGGTATGTCACAATTGTAGAAATTATTTGAACAGATATGAGTGTTAGAAATAATCACCAGAATCTCTGCCTCTGGACCAAGGAGATTAGTTATGTTTTTGGTAGGGATGCAGTAATAGCAGCAGCAGTAGTTGCCTGGCTCTCACTAGTTTTATTGTGCTTTGTCTGGTCAGTCACACAAAGGAGAGGAAAACTTAAAATTTGATTCTGGCTTATTCATATGTGCTTTTATATTTATTTAGATTAGCATTTCTTGAAGGAACTGAAATGAGACTTGCTGAATCTCAGTTCAGTAATACAGAAGTTGAACTTTAAGCATATGTCTAGGTTCATTTTTTGACTTGTGCTTTTTGGATACCTTTCTGAAGCTGAATGTAATGGGCTCTAAGGCATGGTTACGTCACAAGCTGCTAAAGAGCAAATCTGGCTGTCCAAATTTACTGTTAATGAGAATTTACCTATTTTTCTATAAGAGATTTGAGTCTGCCCTTCTGCCCTGGCCAAGAGCTTCATCTGTATTTTCATTTCATTGCTAGAATCAAAATGACAGGTAAGAGTTTTTTAAGTATCGTCTGGTACTGAGAAAGAGAGACAACAACAGAGAGAAGGCCCTAGAATGACAGAAATGCCTTTAGTACTTGAGAAAATTGTAGGTTATGTCCAAACAGCTTCTATTCTGAGAAGAAAGCATTAATTGTATGGTAATATTTACCTTTTCTTTTCTCACCAGGTACAAGATCTTGACCTTATCCACCCATATTTAAAATCTTACACATTTTACAAAGTACAATATAGTCTCTATCTTTTGTTTCATATTAATGAGAAATACATTTAAATAGTATTGGATAAAATTTAGTCTTTTTTTATATGTCCTTAATTGTGAATTTTGAGATGGAATTTTTGAACAGGCTCAATTCTGAAAAAAGTGCACAACCAAAAAGTAGTCAAAACTTGCCTTGCCATTAATGAAATGGGAAGCAATGCATTTTGCAAGCTAAAAATCGAATATTGCACCAGCAAGGTGTTGTTGCAGTCTGTGTGTTTGCCTCCTTCTTCTAATTGACAAACTTTTCTTATTATCATTCTGCTGACTTATTCTACCTACCAATAAATCTACATCTATGTGTGCTTGGCAACAACCCTGAATTTTAAAAAATCCCATCCTGTGTGCTCAGCTTCCATATTCCTGGGGTTGTTTTTATTTGATTTTGGCTTTTTTGATTGTTTTGGTTTTATGGGTTTTAAAATTTTTTTAAATACAGAACCACATGTATGGGCACTCCATAATATGCCCAGTGAATGGACTTTGTTTTTGTACTCATGTATTGATGCAGTATTGGGAGTGATTCTGCTATTTCAGCAGAATACTAATGGAAGAACATCCTGAGAAGGAATTGCAGCAAACACATGGCAAATAGGATGTCAGCCTGTCTCTATGAGCAATAAGGAGATAAAACCCACTGACCTGCTCAGACCCCTGTGGCCCTATATATTCCAGCACCCATGTGAAACAGATCATCTTTCTGAAAAGTTAAACCATGACATTGCACATTTTTAAGTGCTGTGGAACGACAGCATAGAGGCTTGTGTCAAATCACATAGGACACCAATAACAAAGCAGAGAACTGAAGCTGCATGTTACAAACTCCAGCTTGTATACTAAAAATCCTGTCAGTAGTGATTTTTTTGTCAGTCAAGGTAAAAACATTCAAGGCATCCTTCTTTGGAATTAGAATAGTAGGATTCTTGCAGGCTGTTTCATTGTTAACTAAGAAAAGATGCACAGTGCTCAGTAAGTCTGAGTTCTCACCAGTTAAAGCTAGGATTTTCTTCTTGCTGCATGTCTGACCACAGAAGAGCAGATCAATTCAGTAAACCCTCTGAGAAAGTCAGAAAACCTATGATGATTCTACTTTGTACTGGAGCCCCATAAATGAGTCATATTAGGTCTGTTTCAATGTAAATACTGAAGACTCCAAAGAAAGAGAAAAAGCATAGAGCTTTTTGAATGAATCAGGAAGGTGAAATTTTCTTTCTCCAGTCCTGAATCAAAATTTTGGTCCATTATACTCTTAGAGAGGTAATTCTCTGGTGAGAGGATAGAGGTGTACAGTAGAGATCCTGTCTGTAGGAGGCTATCAAAAATATTCAGGACTCATTAGAAGATTATCATTTTGGTGTGTTAAGAAAATGGCTTTCTAAATGTTTTGTTTAGGTACTGCTTTGTACCTAGGGCAGTACATTCATGCCATACTGAAAGTAAAATTGATATTCTTTGTATATTAAAGCGTGGGGGTTTTGCCCTATTTAATACCTGTTGGACTTCATTCTAGTGTCAGATTACCTGTGCATGAAGAACGATATGAATAGACCATTTCATGCAAGCAAAACACCTGTCACACATTTACATAGTTACCAACCTGATCCAGAATCACCCTAGCAATTTGCAGCTGAAATGTGCCATATCCGGTATCCAAGCCCCCCAAAAAATCCACTTTTCAGAAAATGTTCTTTAAAATACCTAGGATGGTGCTGTTGTGTGTGCATGGAGATGGGGATGGGTGTGCAATGATGGCAATGGGTGTGCAATCAAAACAGAAGAATTTATTTCAGCCTTTTGAGGAAGTTTTGTGTTACCCAGAGGAGACATACAAAGCCAAGTACAATTCTTCCTGTAGAGACTGTACCATCATAATACATGATGAGCTATTACAATCTCCTGTCATTTCACTCCAGGAGAATTATGGCTTCCATAGTGAGGATGTAAGACTACAGATGGAGGACTGCCTGCTACAAATCTCTTACAAGGCTGCTGCTGTAAATCTCTTGGAGAAAAGTCATTGCCAAAAAAAACTAAGCTAGGGGGACTTGCCATTTGTTTTCTTAGGGAAGATGGGAAGAGGGGCTATAGAGGGAGGTACTGTTCCATTTTACACTCTTTAATGTTATGCAAGGAATCACTCATCAAGGAAGGTTCAGCTCTTTCTCGGAGTAAGAGGAGAAAGGAGACGTGGCTATATTCAAAGTGTTGTATTGCTCTGGCCTTCTGCATAGTATTTTGTGTGAGAGAGGAGTAGAAACATCCCTCTCCAGAGGCTGAATTTTATAGCTTAGTTATAGTAATATCCAGCTAATGATTGATAGATTGGCTCAGGTCTGGACTATTGGTTATGCTGAATATTTGTGGTGCACTCAGATGTGGCATTCAACTCAGGTGCAGGCTTAAGACCAAGGAGCACTTTACCATGGTCACAAACACTCATTAATGTACTCAGTGTAGGTGAATAGACACTGATGGAGCTCAAAATATTGTTGTGTATCCTGTGTGTGAGTCCTTGAAAGTAGTCTTTTGAAACTTTCAGGCTGAGTTAAATCAGAAAGGTGGATAGAGATATGGAGCTGTCAGGGGGGTCAGCATACTTCAGCTCCGCACTGCAGTTGACAGTACACATACAGCCAATACAGCTGGCAGTGACAGCTAACAAAAGAAGATAATAGGGCCTTCACATTGAATTTCACTGGATTTTTTCCTTCTGGGGTGGGTTCTAAAGATCCCAGCTGCAATGCTTGGTTGTTCTTTGAGTCACTCATATTTACCTTTAAAGTGAGGGTAATAAAAATTTGAAAAGCAATTTCTTTTAAAACAATGGCCAGCATTCCAATTACAGAAAGAAGTACGTATATATGTATAAACAGGCACCAAGATCTATTTGAAACTGATGATCTCAGCCTGTTTGTTTCCTCCATATATAGACATGCTTATCTTTAAATTCATAACAAGTACTTTGCTTAGTGAAAGCCTATAATTGATCAAAAGAATGTTTGAAAATCTGATGTTATGTTATTTTTTTCTGGCTTACAGAAAATATGGGGACTTTCAGGAGTTCTACACATCCATCAGCTCCTGTTAATACTGAGTTTCTGTTAGAAAAAGAAAAGCACATTGCTTATTTAAGAAAATAATTGCAAGTGGTAGAACTTGTGTGACCTTATTGGCCGAGCTGGAGGATTTCCATCCGCAATGGTCCTGGAGACCAGGATGGTACTGTGAATGGTGTATGTTCTCCAGTGGATGTAGGTTTCATCAGCTTAGCAGTATCACCCCTCAGGCTGTCCATGTCCTTTGAACCAGGCACATGTTAGTTGACACAGTCTCATACTATTAGGTCTGGGTTCTAAGGCCACAAAAAGATTGGATAGAGGAAAAAAATACTTGCCCATCTGCAATAATCACTGTAGTATAAACACCAAAGAAAAAACATTGGCTGACAGTATTCTTGAGAAGAGCAGCTCTAATAACTTCTTCAAGCATTTTTTCTTGTCAGCACTTTATCTTTGATTAGCAGGTCTTTGATTATCTAGAGGCTATGGCTCACCTGGAGAATTCACAGAGGTACAATTGCTCCTGATTTTTCATTCAAACTCCAAAGTATTTTACAGGAACACATTCAGACAATTTTTTATCACTTATTTTGTTTTGTTTTGGCCACATCTGTTTCACTTGACAAAATATTTCCCTAAATACTGGAATAATATCCACCAAGTAAGTTGTTTCATAACATGTAGGATTTGTCAGCAGGAATTATATTTCTCTGCCTTTCCCAAAAATATTAATTCAGCAGCATTCCAGAATGTTCTTGTTGCTCTTCGCCTCTACTTGACACCATTCTAACTCCAGCCTCTAGTCAGCTGCACCAGGTTTTCCTGTTACTAATGCTTCTGTTGACAGTTGGTGTAAGCTCCTAAATGGAAGAATACTTCCAAAATAAAAGCAGAAACCGTCTGCTTGTAGATAATAGTCTGAAAAGCCAAACATGTTGTTGTTTCACTTGAAGATATATCACTCTTGAGCAGGTGACACTGAGAAATAGCTCTTTTGCTGTGGCATCTTCACAGTTGAGGCAGACAAGCAGAAGTGTTTAACTTCTGCTGCAGGAGTAATGAGCATGTGATTAATTACACAGAACTGAGACATTGGGGTGAAGGGACACAGGCAACAGGCTCAAGAGATGGACAAATGTGGAAAGAGTGCTAGTAACTGACTGAAGAGGTTTTTGTTATTTGTCCTGTCACTGTCCTTGTTATCTCACTGACTAGTTCCAGAAACCTGACCAAGGCAGCTAGCTAGGTAGTGTCTAGTGTCTCTGACAGACCCTGGGTACAAAAGTGCAGTTTTATCAATTTTCATGGAACACTGGAAAAATTCTGGGGCGGGATGCAGTGTCTGGTATGGACACTTTTGTAGCTGTTTCTGGTAGGAGGGATTGCAGAAGACTGAGAAGTGTGTCACTTTGAAATTCAAAATATTTCATGAGGCAGTTTTCAAGCTGGAAGATGGAAAAAATTTAAATGTGGAAAACTGTTTTTTAGCAGTGCTGTGGGAACATTGTACATTTTAGAGAGGTGTCATCTATCCACCAAGTGTATTGACGTGGATGCTTGTGATAGCTTATTACCAGAAAGCCTCTTGTTTTAGAGGCAGATGAGGACATCTCTCCCTTCTTCCTTCAGATCCTCAGTAGGTAGGGTCCAGCACATATCCACATTCCAGATGTTTAGTTGGCTGAGTTAAGTTTAGCCGTCTGAGCCCTAGGTCAGCTACTTCCCTAGGAAGAACTGCTGTAGAGAAGGCCAGAGGTGAGGGCCTGCCCCTTGTCTCCCTTGGGAGCTGCTCTGTCCAACCTGATCACTGTTTCTGTCCCTGATCCCAAGTAAGACTTGCCATTCCGCATCTCAGCTCCTTGTTGGTGAGGTCCTCACTCACAGGAGCCATAACAAGGCTCCTGGCTACAAGCCCACCTCCCTCACTCACTGCTTCCTAATGTGCCGTGCATTTGAGACAGCTGGAGGGTGTGGCCAGTCTGTGCTTGCAAAACAGGAATAGCAAGTGAATGAAAAAAGTGAAAGACAAGAAGATTTATGAGTAGAGAGAGAAAACACAGGTTCTCAGACAATTTACATTGGACATTGTACTTTGCATAACAAAACCTCAACAGTGGTAAATGGTGCCACGCCACAGAGACAGATTTCAGTAGCTGTTTGTTCTGCAGCAAGAAAAAAATATTCCTTATTTTTTCTTTTAAAAAGATAAACTCCCCTGCTTTTTTAGTTAATCATCTAATTACTGAGATAATGCAAATACTGTTGGAAGTAGTGCACTGCTGTTCACTTGTTTTTCAAATGAATGCCTCGCTCCTTGAACAGTTGGTTCTGTTTGGATTAATGACCAAGGACAGACTCTGGTATAGATCAGACATTGTACTCAAAATTAATTTCTGACCGATTTAGGGAAAGATTTCTGCATTGCTAAGAAGTTTCAATTTCCAAGGACTTGCATTTTTCAATGAGAAACTAATCAGTCAAAATATTTCTTAAAACAAGAGAACTCAAGTGCAGTAAAAGTGATGGTAAACTAATAGTCTCAAATAGCTTCAGTTGGGATTGAGAGACCTGCCCTCTTTTTCAGGTGTTATCCCATCACATTTGCCAAACAGGTCAATCTCAGAGGCTTTCCTAGAATAAATGTTTTCCTACTGTAAAGCTTTTCTTTCGTCAGAGACACCACTTCCACAAAATCTCCAAAGGACATATTCTTCTGCTTAGCACTGGTGGCAGGGTACACGGAAGGGGGGGACTTCTACCTCTCTAATGAGTGGATCTACCTTTATCGGGGGGGTAGGCTAACTTATGGAAGATTTAGGAGAGCTGACTGCATTTCATCCTTCTTTAGAGCAAGTCTTCTGTGGTAGTGGATTTAGGATGCTGTATTTTCCTGTGAAATTTCTTGGAGAAATAGGTAATTTCCATCTCAGCTACTGAGCTTGCAGGAGGAACTATGTTTGCTTTATAGTGCGGACCCATTCGGTTGTGAGGAGGGTTTGTTCTGTAAGTCATCGTGGAAGTCATGAAGCAGGTGTCAAACAGTGTGTGTAACACACTGGTAGAGAAAAGGCAGATGATCTACCCTCACTCTAAGTAGAGAGGATACTGGCTCCTGCTGTTCTTGTATTTTCCTTTGCTATATCTCACTGAATATCTCTTGCAGCATTTATTCCTCCCTGTGAATTTCTAGACGGGCATGAGATATCAGTCATTAGCACTATTTCATTAGGGTGATAGTTGTTACCATGTCTGTGTCTGTCTGTTCTAGTGTGCCTCACTGCTCTGGAGTAGGAAAGTTGTACCCAATCATGAGTTGTGGCCTAGTGACTCTTACAACATGTGAAGGGCTACAAATGTTTTATCTGTGGTACTGATGCACATTCAAGTCATCAAATAGTCAAGTTGATTGTCTGTGTCAGGGACAAAGGGTTTTCAAGTCATTAGAACAAGGAAGGTGGAGATGGCAAGCCTGGATTCTATTGCAGTCAGTCCTTGCCAAAGTTTTAATGATTAATTGCAGACTTTATTAATTAGTAACACATCCTTTAAGCAGCTCAGCTTTTTTTGCCTTTTTGTAATTTTCTATGCATTTACAACCCCCTTTACCATGAAGGGCAATTTTGCTGTAGGGTAAGCACTGAGAAATATGGCAGGTAGCAATGAGTTTATACCTGTCTAGATTAGGAATGCTTCCAGGGCAGATATATAGAAGCTAATGTTTTTACCCGTATTATTTTGCTCTGAAATCACATTTATAAACACCAAACAATTTGCTGTTTCCCTTCATAACAGCAGGCACAGCAACCTTCACCCTAAATGCTTTGTCTTCTCCTAGAACTTGTGCACAAGACAGAGGACAATGAAAATAAGGTGAGGAGATTTTGGGAAGTGACGAGTACATGCATTTTCACTGGATGCAGGTGATGTCCTTTTTGTGTATGGCTCAGTTCAGAGCCATCTGACATTTTAGCAAATTGCAAAATCGCATTGAGTCACTGTGTGGCTGACACACTTTAAAGATGGAGAATGCTGATTGCTGTCCAGTAAGCAAAAGGACTGTGAAAGAACATCAGTGTCTGCTGCCTTCCCCTCTTCCCCTATTGTATTTCTTCTTGTATTGGCTGTATGCAGCCAATAGCTGCATCTGCTTATTGAGCTCCGTGAAGACAAGATCCAAAGGCAGCAGCAGTTCCAGTGTGTGCGGATGAATGAACTGGTTTTGTACGTACTGGCTTGGTCATCCTTCTCATGCACTGCTGCGCTGCACACACTCATCCTCTTTTATGCTCTGAGCACGCCGGCAGAGTGCCTGGGTGAACCACGGGTGCCAGTGGACTTAAAGCAGTGCCCGCTCGCCGGCAGCTGTGTGAGCCAGGCCTTTCTCAGCCTCCTCAGAAACTGCAGGTTCATTTTCGCCGTCAGTAGGTGGCAGGATTTGCGTTGTTAAACCATGCAGCAGTCTTTTTTTTTTTTTTTTTTTTTTTTTTTTCCCAATGCTTGCAAACTTCTTAATCTCGGTTCCTGTAAATAAGTTTCTAAATCCTGATGGGGGGAGCTATGTGAAGGAACAAGCAGGACTCCCTCTCGGGGACATTATCTGTCCTGCAGCTGATAGATCACTTGCGTTTATGCTGGATTCAAGACATGGGCAAATTTGACACATTCTCCTGTTGATGCAATCTTTCAGGCTTTGATTTGCCAGTCTCAACAGCGGCTCAAGACTGATTCCAGGGCAGTTTTGTATTTGCTCAATAATATTTGCACTTTTTTATCAATAGGAATCTGCCTCTGAGACATGTCATGTAGGGTTTTTGGTTAACACCAAACAGGTGGAAATCAAAGCTCAGACTACATCACAAGGGATCATAAGGAATGTATTTTTTGAGCTAACTGAAAACTTTTGGAAAATTCAGGTTTGGTGGATTTTTTTAGCTGTAACCTCTTTCTGTCAAAGTCCTTTAGGTTGGTTTGAATCTTTAGGTCACAAAAACACAAGAGAGAATGTTTGAATAATGTTTCTTATTCCAAGCACCCTTCTGATAAATGAAGAATGTCCAGGGAATATGTTAACATGACTATGATTTTACAGAGAGAATTTAAACTTAGAAAACTGCAGAACACGAAGCAGGTCCAGATCAAATCAGTTTCTAGTTTGATAAATTAATGTTCAAGTTGCTGTATTTTCTGTGCTTGACTATAGCATGGGTTAGACAAAAGAAGGAGCAAATGGGGAGAACAAAGTCTCTGCAATAAGACTGCTGTTTCCTGTCTTGGTAGATCTGGAAATACTGAAATGTCTGAAGGACAGGGTAATAAATAACTTCTCTGCACCAGGGCTTTCATGCAGCATAGAGAAAAAAACATTCCTGCCACTTTCTTTAATCCTGTAATTGGCATATTTTGTTGTCCTACATACTTTGGAGACACAATCTTGCATAATTCTCCAAATGGAATTAAATAGGAAGGAACACAATTCACCCATTCACTGAAGGTTCTGCTTGTCCACAAAAAAGTGTAACATTCCAATACATTGATCTATGTAGCATTCCAGTATATGGATCTATGAAGGAATGTGTTTGCCTTTGCAATTTTTTTCCAAATATGCAGAGATCAAATTAGTAGCAGCATTTGAGGAGAATTTGCTAGTATGAAAACTCTTTTCAAGTGTTCTCAGAGGTTAGTGAGATTTTAAGACTTTGAAACAAAATCTTTGGCTTCTGGAAGGGAATTCAACTGCAATAAAAAGTTACGGTATTATCTAGCTCCATTTTTTTTATTACACAGGCTTCATAATCTTCTGCTCCATGTTCCCAGATTTCAGTGTCTTCAGACTTGAAACCTGATTCCAACTCAGTGCCTTAAGCCCACAGAAAATTATTCTGCATGTACAAATCAATGCTCTTAACCTTTCTCAAGTGTATTCCCCCTAGCTAAGAGTATTGAAGGCCCTGAAGGAAAATTATTTGCTGTGGTGATTAAACTTATTTTATATTTGCTTCCTGCTTCCTTTGGGTGTTTGTACTCAAATGTTTTGTTACCTTCTCTTAGTTTTTTCTCATTTGTCATAGCAAAAGGAAAAGGAATTTCTTATATATGAAAGTATATTACTGAGGTACTTAACGCCTTCATTGCTGCAGTCTTTAATATTAAGATCACTTATTCCTGGGGAAGTTCTCACTGGGTCACTTTCAATCATTTACCATCAGTTCTGGCTAAGCTGGGAGGTTCCAGGTGACTGGAGGTTACCCAATGTGATGCCCATCTACAAGAAGGGCAGGAAGGACGATCCAGGGAACTTCTGGCCTGTCAGCCTGACCTCAGTGCCAGGGATGATTATGGAGCAGTGACAGCACTCATCTTGAGATGGCAATCAACTTGTGTGCCATCATGTGACATGTACAGAACAAGCAGGTGATAAGGCCCAACCAGCAGAGGTTTAGGAAAGTCAGGTCCTGCTTGACCAACCTGATCATCTTCTGCAACAGGGTGACCCACTTAGTGGAGAAGGGAATGTGGATGTTGTTTACTTGGTGTTAGTAAAGCCTTTGACACTGTCTGAATTGTCCTGGAGAAGTGTCTGCTCATGGCTTGGATATGTGCACTCTTCTCTGGGTTGAAAACTGACTGGATGGCCAAGCTGTGATGGTGAATGGAATTAAAATGCAGTTGGTAGCCAGTCCCAGGTAACAAGGAATATGATGAGAGGAAATCTCATCAAATTGCACCAGGGGATGTTTAGATCAGATATCAGGAAAATTTTCTTCACAGAAGGGGTTGTGAAGCATTGGAACAGACTGCCCAGGACAGTAGTTGCGTCTCCATCCCATGAGATATTTAAAAGGCATTTAGAATGGGGTGTTTAGGGACATGGTTTAGTGGTGGACTTAGCAGTGTTAGGTTTATGGTTGGACTTCATGATCTTAAGGGTCTTTTTCAACTTAAATCCTCCTATCGTTCACGAAAGTGTCATCTTTGATATATATTAAGAAAATTCACATGCAAACTCGACATTGTCCCTCCCTCAAATTCAAAACATGTGTAGCAAAAGGTGAAATCTAGTCCCATCAGACACCAGCTTTTCTTGATTTCAATAGCCTGATGCTTGCATTGTGCCCCTACCAGTCAGACTTCTGCTTGTTTCAATCAAGGAGCCCAAGGCAAAGCTTCTGTGTTATGTTCCTAGCCATCACTCAGGTGATGGACGGACGGACGGAAGGAAGGAAGGAAGGAAGGAAGGAAGGAAGGAAGGAAGGAAGGAAGGAAGGAAGGAAGGAAGGAAGGAAGGAAGGAAGGAAGGAAGGAAGGAAACCTGAGAGTACGGGAAACTTTACAGTTGTATAGCAAGTTTGTTTTTCTGTCCATTGAGATATGCAAGAATCTTTGTGCTTCGAGTCATACAGTGACTGTTCCTGTCATTAGGAATCAGTAACGGCATCTCCCTCTACATTTGAAATGGGAGCAAGGTTTATTTTTGGCTGTGACGTATATGGAAGCTGCTGGAGAGAATTTGACTGAAATACTGGAGAAGTCAGTTGTTCCATTTCTGCTGGCCAGGAGAATAAGCACCTTGTATAAGCATTGCTGCTTAGTATGAGAGAATACTTTTAAGTTTCATTTCACTATTCAAATTTTATGATCCTTTTTTCTCATTAAGATGGAAGGGTACCTTACAACATTGTGATCAATGTATATACACAGGTTGTAAAAATATTATTTACCCTCATTCAGAATTTGCAGTGGCATGGCCATCTTGCCATTTTGTACATTCAAAGACCTGATTTGCCACACAACTGCAGTAATAATGTATCTAATTTAGTATAAAAGATTAAGTATAAAAGGGCTCACAGCCCAGGGACTCTGCTTTTTTTCACTGTCTAGCCTTAGAAGTCAGACCTGTTCTGTGTTTGAAGAAGACAGCAGCTATTTCTTTATGCATACAAAATTCTGCTCTGGAATAAAGACAGAAAGTATTTTTAGTATCCAGCATTTGGATGTCAGCAAAAATGTTGCTAACTACTGTATTAAAAATAGTTTTTCATGGCAAAGTTTGAACATCCCAATATTATGTCTGTTCTTTCAGGGTAGGAGGCTTTTCAGCTTAGAATAGAGTGACACGAGACTTGGTTTGTTTGATTGATAGGTTTTGAAGACCATGCTTCAGAACTTTTGATGACTTCTCAGAGATGATAGTCAAAAATTATTGCCCACAAGTTTTGGGGTTTTTTGCTCTCCGTAAGTTGTGACTTTATCCAGTAAGTAATGAAATAACTATAGAAGGTCTTCCCACTATACATTCCTGCAGACCTGTCTTAGTAGGACAACTCAGTCTCCGATCTTGATGGATGGAAGGCTGTGATCTAGCAAAGCACTTTACACAGGTAGTTGATTTCAACCATGTGCTTGAACGCTTGGTTGAGTGATGATGGACTTCAAGCACATGTGTAATGTTAACTGTCTGCTTGGTACACTGTCAACCTGGTGCTTCAAGGACCAGAAAAGGGCCCTGAGCTCTCACTTCAGGATTCTGGGCCCACTGGTTGTTTTTTAGTTCCTACCAAACAGATAATCTCAGAATACATGGGTAGTGTGGATACCTTTTGGGACATTTTGAGTATCAGTGAAAAAGACAACTCAAGGCTCTCTTCTCTGAGGAGGGAATTTGTATTGCAGTACCACTGAACTCTGTCAGAACTGCTTCCTGCTAGTTGCCATTATTTTGTTTGAAAATAATGACAGGACTTGAAGAGCAGTTCAGTACATGCAGTTTTACTGCTCTGCAAATATTCAGTAGCAATGCATATTGGTGTAGCTCTCACAGACAGGACTGATGATGGCTCCGTCTTCTGTCCAGTCAGCAAAATGGCATTGCCTTTCCTCTCTTTCCTGTGTTTTGCAATGCTTTTGCAAGTCAGCACATAGGAAGCCTTTGCATGTGTTTAGTTAAGTGAGCAGTGCTTGATGGGCAAGCTCACATGAGGTTAGCAATGAAGAGAATCTCCTCCTCTCCAAGCACTCTTCTTATCTGCAGTGGTGGCATTGCTGAGCTACAGGCTAAAGCATGTAAACACATTACAGAGTGCTAAAGAAAGGAGGCATGCCTGCAAGACATTAAGGCAGAAGAAAGCAGCCCTCCATACCTTTGTGTGAATACACCAACCTGTGCAAGTGGGTCAAGAAGTGGGTATTTTAAAACAGTGACAGGTCTGCCCTTTTTCAAAGATGGATCACAGCATTTCTCTCCTCCCTGCCCTATTCTGAAAGAACAGAAGAAGGGACATATTTAGTCAGACCCTGGGTTTATGTTTTCAACATAAGCCAAAACATAGGGTTTAGGGAGAACTTTAGGAACAAGTGAGGATGTACTAACCTTTAAATACTCCCCCAGATTCTACTGAGAGAACTTGATGTGGCCACTGGGATTTTTCTCCTACATATCTTTAACTGCTCTGTGTTTTCTCTGTGGCTTAAGTTATTTCTGCTGCTAGATAGAGCCAGCTTACAGTTTTTGTTTCATCCCACCAGAGAGGAGAAAAAGATTAAGTTATGACTATCTGTGTTTCAAGGAAAGACAGGAGACTACTGCTCTTGGGACTGAACACACCCCACATACACTCCTTCAAATTGGCATGTAGTCCCTGTAGGTGCTGAAAAAGGACTTCCTGGAGTGAATGCCTTTGTTTTGGAAGTAAAAGTACTGACCCTAACTGTAGAACAAGAAAACACCTGAAAATTTAAAACTACAAGGCAGAAAAGTAGAACCAACATTTTTGAAGTGTCATAATATTTGAAGCAAATTAATTTTTCAATATTGAAAATAGAAATACTGAGTATTTGTGAAGGCTTCCCATTATATGACAAATACTGTAAAAGAAGTTCCTTAGAATATAATAGAGAAAGAGTAAACTCTTGGGCTTAAAACTTGCAACCCATTTCCTTTACTAAGCTCTGTCCTTCTGTCTTGGAGCATAATTTGGTGTGGAAGTTTTTCCATTTGAAAGCAAATGTGTATACATTCAAAAAGCCTGAATAATATTCAAGCAGTGAGAGCTGGTGAAATGTGAAAAAAAAGGTCATATTTCAAAGGAAAATCAATCTTTCAAGGATAAGTTTGCTAAATTTTTCCATTTATGCCGACATACTCTTGAATTATTTTAGGATAACAGAGGAGATGCTGCCCATAAAAAATTGGCTGAATTATTGTCAACAGATGACATACAGTGATGAAGAAGTATGTTGTTAATTCCCAACAAAGTCTACTTGTTTTTGCTTTTGAGGTGGGACAAAGCCACTCTGGAAACAAGCTATCTCCAGTGATGTCAGGAGATACTTGTGTAGAGAACTTGCAGGTATTTTTCAGGCCAAATTCTCCTGTTTCACAATACATGTAACATTTTCCTCTTCCAGAAATGGTCAGATGTATTGAGGACAGACTGTGTGAAAAAGGGAAATCCCAAGATACCTCACTTTTCACTATCTCCTTCTGCAGGAAATGCTTTGGCAGGATGTGCTCTTCTCAAAGTGTCACTGCTTCTATGCAGAGCATAAATGCATACTTGTGCTCCTATTAGACTACGGCCTCAGGTCACTGAGATCCCTGAGGCTTGGAGGAATTCCTCTCCTGCCTCTTATCACTTGTCCATCAATAGTGCAGGCCTTTCCTACTGTATTCAGCTGATACAGCTCCCATGCCAGTGAAAGCACTTGGTGATAGCTCCCAGCTCTGAAGTAGAGTTGGAAGGACTCCAAAAGAGGGAAAGGGGTTCCCTGTCTTCTTGATTAAATACTGGCTGCAAGCTGAAGAGTCTTGCAGCTCCTCAGAGGCCTACCTACAACCTGTCAGCATGTGATAGGTCTTTCTCAGCACTAAGGAACTTATCCAGCAAAACACTGCTTTTAGTTTCTTATTTGGGGCATTTGTTTTGTGGATCAGAATGCAGGGATCATTTGCATAGAATGATACAACTGAAATTGCCTAAGCTGACCCAATTGTAGTAAATTCAATTGTGCTTTCTCTCAGTTTATTAGATGCAATTATTTCTGGCAAGCTGTGTCAGAGGTTATTTCATCAGTAGAAGCTGAGGTATATGATTCTTTGAGCCAACATTCTGGCTTTTCATGAAGTGCTGTGCAGACTGAAGATGATCTGTTACCAGATCTTTTATCTCCCAAGAAATCTGATTCTAACCGCACAACAATCCACAAAGAAGACAATACTGCATAGTGGCTGTGAAGAAGATCAGGAATTCAGAAATGTGTTCTCTCTCTATATAGAATAAATATTATTATATATATAATTATTATTATATATATATATTATATAATATTATAATAAATATTATTTATTCTTTAATTTTGACTGTTAACTCCACAGTAAAGAAAATTTTTTTACATGATGCACTGAGAGCATCAGACAAGGTCTCCAGAGGCAGTTACAGCAGTAAGATATATATGTCAGCAGTTCCGACATTGACATTTTTTGCATACATTAATCTCTTGTCTCCACTGATTAAAGTTGAGAGCTAAGATTAAACTCTGTAGGTCAAGTTTGACTTTGTTATTATTACACTGATTTCAAAGAGTCATCAATCAGTTCGACTAATTCAAAAGGTGACTGTAGAGTTAGGAAAGGTTTTCACATTTAACTGCTTTCCTTCCAATTACATATGTGTTATTTCAATTAATGGTAAATGTTTTCTCTTTCTCTAAACAATCTTCCTTTAGAGCTTTGCTCAATATTTTTGTCTGTTTGATTCAGATGAAGAAGCACTATTTTTCAGCATTATTATTAATATTAATGTTGTTTTTACTATTATCATCATCATCGTCATCATCATCATCATCAAATAGTCCACATTTTTTTCCTATTTTCATAGCTACATGCATCCAAACACATCTCTACAGTGAGAACGAAGATCTTAACAGCTCTCCTGCCTGTCACTGAAATACTACTTGCATAATATTCACCCAAGATTAAATCTGTGCCATTCCACAAAGATTTGCTCAGTATCAAACAATGTCTTTAGCTCCATAAATGCATTTCAGATCAAATCAAGAACCTCTCTAACAGATGGCTTGATAAGCAGTTTTAATTGTTCACTGATAAACTAAGGGGCAAATAAAATACTGAGGCGAGGCCATTTCACAATAGGCAATGGAGTGCTCCAGTGAGAACAAAATAGCAGTGTCTCTGTTAATTGTCATGATAGCTATTCTGTGACCAACTCTGTAATTTCTTGGAAAATGGTATTTTGTATAGCTAATCTATTGTAGCCAGCTGTCAGCATATAGTAACAATGTAAAATAATCTGTTGCCCACAACACTGAAACTGATGAGGATTTAGTGGGATCGTTGTATATATTGAATGCCTTGGTCTTCTGCAAAGTGCTTTGTGGGCCCTGGATGATTCAGATCCCAAACAGTGCCTTTTGATTTGTGTAAACATGAGAAAGAATTAAGCAGAATGTTGGGTGCCAGATGACAGTGCCACTCAGGACCTTAACAGACCAGTATGTGAGCTACACCCTTGTTAGTAGGCCTTTGTATTCTCAACAGCACAAGTCACTGCTCTTTCTGTTTTGAAGCAGCAGGAAACTTCAAATAACATCAAAGCTATAGTGCCAAGCATATTTACTTTCCCATCTAGAATGAGTTCATACATCAGTGTCATGAAAATAATGGTAGACTCATCCTCTACCCTGCTGTAGATGCGTGAGTCAAAGGTCTTGATGAAGAGGAGAATGCAACAAAGACCTGAATGTGGCAGCCTACTTTTAACTTTATTATCTCTGGGTGCTTTGGCTTATTGTTCTCTTCCCTTGTTCACTTTGCTGGCATTTAGACCAAGACTGAACATTCACTTAATTGACGCTTTTATGGCGTTGTCCTTGAAAAGGGAACCAGTGTCCTTCCTGCAAGCATCTGAGACGAGCAGGGTTGCTGCGGATGGACTCGTTCCGCTGTCCTTCCCCAGTGAGGAAAGGCACCCCAAGTAGTAGAGGTCTTGAAGCGCGCCAGAGGTAAAGAAGCTGGAAGGATCTTTTCTATGGGTTCTAGCACATTTCATTACGTGAAAGGCCCAGGGACAAAAGACAGGGAAAGTGGAAGGGTCCAGGGCTCTTATACTGAGGGAAAATGGGAGGGAGAAAAGGGGAATAACTAATGGGAAACAGCCAAGGGGGTGGAACAATAAGAACAACAACCAATGGGGATAACACAGAGGCAGGAGCTAGAACAGCAAACCAATGGAGCATCAAACTGGGGAGAACTTTCTAGAGGGAGCAGTGACCTTAGACTTCAGTGCTGCCCTCGGGCCCACCTTCAGGGCTGTTCTCTATCTTTTAGCTTTCCCATCACTGGATGGCAAGAGCCAGATGGGCGTTTGAGGACCACAGCCCACTTGAGGTCTGGGTCATCACAACACTTAATAGTAACTGAAGCATGTCCCACTCACTGCGCAGTTTGAAAAACAATGACAGAGGAAGGCCAGTAAAGCATTCATAACTTTGTACTAAAAAGTCTGACATGAAATTGGCAGTGGAGAGCTGAACGAGGAAATTAACAATAAAATATATAAAGAACTGCACTGCAAAGAAAGAACTGTAAACTGTTCACAGGGAGATAAGAGAGACATTTGCCTTGCCTTGGGATTGCAGTATAAAACTAAAGTCAGGCTTGCTTTTGGGTGTATAATTCTGGCTTTTCATCTGCAACAGGGAGGTGGCAAATTAATTACTCATGCCCTTACTATACTTAAGTCAAGGTATGGAGTATGAGCAACAAGCTAGTTTTGACTGGCCTATATCAGATGAACACTATAGAGAAAATATTAATTGCTTCAGAGCTGTTGATCAGCTCTGTAAATTCAGACAGCAGAAAGAGAAGAACCACAAAAAGAGGAGAAGTGACTTTTCCTTGCGTCATGGCTGACTGCTTTACTCTTGTTCATAAATCTCTTCATAGATTAATGTGGCATAACACAGCTGAAGGCCTCCTGTGTTCTGCTCAGTGGCTTCATGAAAGTGAAGAAACCAGGTATATGGGTTCTTTTGTAGATTTTGCATCAGATAATGGAAATCTAGGAACAGAAGGCACCCACTAGTGCCTTAGTGGTTTAGAGTGGATTAGACCATCCATCTAGTCATTTAATTTTTAAAATCAACTACCTCCAGCTGCTTTCCCAAAGTGACATATGCTTGTCTGACCAATTACTTGATGGAGATACTTACTCGCTGAGTATAGTAGGACAGGAACATTTCTTCCTAACAGCCAAAGAGGACATGTCCATCCCTGGGATGGCTGTGTCCATGTTTCTCTTTTCCATCTATTTGTATTTGTTTATACCTGTTCCTACCACAGTCTTTGACAGTACCAAGAATGTTATTATGAATTTAGTAGGAATATCCATAAAGAAAAGAATGGATAAAGAAAAGGATGTTAAAAACCTTAAACCTTAAAAAGAACGAATCTCATTGTACCTTATGATGCTCAAACACCTGGATTTTCATGTAATAGCACTACACTTTAACCTCTTAAAAAACCTGAAAATGGCAGTTATTTCACATTAATTTATGCCCAGTCTTGGCTGTAGACATAAAACTCTACTTCATAGCTAACTCTGATGAGCACTTGCAAGCTTCTGCCAGTGCCAGTTTTGTCTACTTGCCCACTGAGTCAATATGCTCTTGCAGCAAATAGCTTCTCTTTTGCAGTATTTAAAAGTGGAATCCATTCGCTGAATTGTTGGTTGCTCTGAATCCCACTTTTTCTGCACTGCTTAATGGTAGCAGTGTTTGGGAAAGAAGGTTTGGCTTTCCAGCTATAAATTGGAAAGCAGTCAAAGCAGAAGGTCATTCTCGGAAGTTTCCTGTGCAAATTGACTAAGCAACATATCTCTTTAATGGCAGTTGCCAGTTTATCATGCAAATATGTGTCTGCCACTGAATGCCTTACAGTTTGTCCAGTATTTTTTGCCAATCCCAGTCAGGGCAGTGTGAGTGCTCACCTGAATTTTGCATCCTCCCTCCCCCGTGCATGTCTACGGGCTTCTGCCAAGCTGACTTATCAGTAATCAGTCCGAGGTTACTTTGTGCATAATATGTGTTAGTGTTTTTCTCTCATCCTACCTTTTTAGAAATGAATGTGAACTTCTTTTCTTCGTATTCAAAATCTTGGCATTTCAGTAAATATTCAGCTGGAGCAAATAATGTAGTACATTAAGTACTCAAAAATTTTGGAAGAATGAGCCTTTGAGAAACAGACTCATAAAGTAGAAATTAGCTCTGTGTTCAGGACTAGAGCACCAAATTAAGACAGTAAGACCATAACAGAAACAACAATTGTCATCTCTTGCTATAGCAAACATACAGGTTGGTCTAGCAGAGAAGGAGCAGTGGGACCTGTCCCTTCTTTGAAGAATAGAAAGGCATTGGGTCATTACACCTCACTGCTTTTGTTAAGTCATTAGTCTGAGATAGAACAAGGTTAGTCTCAAGTCAGAGACTCAATTGATAGTCTTGTCCCATTCTTGTCTGTTTCTCTTAGGACCATAATGTTTCCTATAGTACCACGGTAAGAGTCTCTACTCATTTCCCAAAGAACTTTTTGTTCAAAACAAAATACGTTTTGAGACAAGGAGACAGCAAAACGCTTCAGATCTTATTTGGAAAAACAAAAGCATCCTTGACCTACTTTCAATTTTATTTTTAAGAAAGAGCAATTCCTGATTATAGGAATTCTCTATAAAATAAATTCTTCTTAGACTACAATGAGGATTGCTATTGAAAGCCAGCAGTTTATCTGTTCAGGAGTCTTCTTGCACTGGACAGGATTTATCTGACAAGATTCATGCATGTAATGCTGGCTGGTACAGCAAGACTTCACAGTTCTAGAAGTTCTTGCCTTAATAGGAGCAGTTAAAGGCCCAGAGCAAAGACACTTGCAGCTGAAGATCTCACTTACTCTTCTCCTTGTTTCCAACATACTGTTACAATGACAATTTCATGAGATCAGAGAATTTCATGGGAGAGTATTTCATACTTCATCTGTCTGCAGAAAACCACTATTTAGTGTTACGTGAAAGTTGGGCTACAATTTACAGGTATGATTTTTCTTCTCATTGTTCTAGTGCTGATGCCTTTCCTATTTTTTGGACACTGACCTTGATTATATGGAGCAAATCTAGACAAGCTCCATTGCAAAAGAGGAAGCAGTTTTGGGCTTCAGTACCACTGGTTTTTGACTTGTAATTTTGATTTTGCTGTCTTTGCCTGTTTCACATTCCACTCAATTTTTTTTCATGAAAGAATAAAGCAACATCAGTAAGGATGACGTGTGATAAGTGCAGAATGAGTGATGAGACCTTTGCTGTCTATTAGAGAGGGCGATAACTTTCTAGTGTGTCTCACTGTGTCTGAGTTGTGTGGCTTGAGAATGAAGGGACTTATACCAGAATCTCAGAAACAGACAAGGAAATGAGAGACATGATCAGTCGATGCATACGAAGGTGATACAAATTATTTTAAAGCTTCAAAATACCTGTATTCCAAGAAAATTCTCAATTTCCAGAACCCATGCTCACATCCTAAGGAGTGGGATGGATGTATGTATTCAAGTACAGTATCAAAAATAAGCAGATATGTTCTAGACTTCTAGATTGAGGATTTTGTCACCCACTTCTCAAGGAACTTCTGATCTTGAATGATAAAAGCCAATGGGACATGCTGTTTTTGGCTTTTCCAGGTGGGCTCTTGTAGCTCTAGAAAAAAGTTTGCAGTCAGAATGGTATTCTCTGGGAGTGTACTTTGCAGAACACTTTCTACCCATCAATCACCTGCAGCGTTGCTTTGGCTTTGAATTAAGACTTGGCTTGCAACAGCTGAGGTCAGAAGCTGACAATGATCTGTGGAAAATTAAAATTCATTTAGAGTAAACTGAGGACACTTGTGAAGATGTGCAAAACACAGAGGGAGCTGAGAATAAACAATCAAAACGCCAAGTTCACCTGAATGGAACAGGAGAGCGTATTCTTTGGAAAGTATTGGCAGACTCCAGTTCATAAACCTGCCTCACGCTGAGGTTTAGGAAGGCAAAATCAGAGAATGGATGTCAAGGTTACTCAACTCTAGTTAAAGTGGATACATTTTTTTAAGCATATGATGAGGTCATTCATTTCTGGTAGGTCATGTTGCTGTACCCATTTAAGTGAAATGACAGTAGAGCTAACTGAAGTCATTTTTATAGGAATAGAGTTCATCTAAAGATGAGCAATATTCTGAGAGCTGCTTGCTATTTACAGCAGGGAACATGGTTCAGTGTGTCTACCCTTCCTGTTCCATTCAAATAACCATTCATGTAGTTTTAGCCCAGTTCATCTGCAGCTCTGGGGGAAGCTTTAAGACCCAGGCATAGGTCACACACCAGGTTTTTAAATAAGGATCTTTTTTTGCGTCCCACTTGAATTTTCAGTCTTTATAGGATCTCAGTAAACCCCATACATTAATAGGAGAAAATTCAGCAAAGAGTACACTTCTGTCTGCAATTATCTCACAGCAAAAAGTAGGTTATTTCAAATGAGAATTCTAAAGATTTAGCTTATATGTAATTGGTTTTTTTCTAGCCACAGAACAGCTATCATGAATTTACTCCAGGTATCAGCACAGGCTGGGGGATGATTGAGAACAGCCCTGCTGAGAAGCATTTGGGGGTGCTGATGGATAAGAAGCTGGACATGACCCAGCCATGCGCACTCACAGCCCAGAAAGCCAAATGTGTCCTGGGCTGCATCCAAAGCAGCGTGGGCAGCAGGGGAGGGAGGGGATTCTGCCCCTCTGCTCTGCTCTGCTGAGACCCCACCTGGAGCACTGCATCCAGCTCTGGGGTCCCAGCACAGGAAGGACATGGACCTGTTGGAGCGAGTCTGGAGGAGGGCCACAGAGATGACCAGGATGATGGAGCACCTCTCCTATAGGGAAAGACTGATATAATTGGGATTATTCAGCCTGGAAAAGAGAAGGCTGTGGGGTGACCTAATTGCAGCCTTGCAGTAGGAGAAGGGCTGCTACAGCAGAGGGAGGTGGGAAACCTACTGGAAAGAGAGGGAGCTTACAAGAGACATGTAAAAATACTATTTAAAAGGACATGTAGTGACAGGACAAGGAGGAATATATTTAAACTGGAGGAGCATAGGTTTAGATTAGATATTGTCAAGAAATTCTTTGCTGAGAGGATGGTGAAACACTGGAAAAGGTTGCCCAGAAAAGCTGTGGATGCCCCATCGCTGGCAGGGTTCAGGGCCAGTTTAGATGCAGTTTAGGGCTCTGAGCAACCTGGCCTAGTGGAAGGTGTCCCTGCCCACGGCAGGGTGGCTGGAACTGGATGATCTTTATGGTCCCCTCCAATCTAAGCCATTCTCTGATTCTATGATATATCCATTTTCTACATCATTGTAGTTTCTGTCTTTTTGTAAAGCTGTAAGTAAAATTTACGTGTTCTGTGGTGTTTCAGGAACACAATGCTTGCACATCAGTGGCACATCTTTCAGCTGTAGAAAATGTCTTGATTGCTTTAATCTCTATTCAGTAAGGCATTTATGCATACGGGCCTATGTGCTTTGCTTTAGGCACATAAACTGTCTTCTTTAGTTCAGCTAGATTATTCACATACTAGAAACCAGATTTCAATCTTGCTCAAACTCTGTTTTTCTAAACAGGAGCCTCAAAATATAAAAGTTTGCAACACAGTAAGCTAAGTGCATCCCAGATGAGTTATGGGTTAGAGTCTATGAGACCCATGAGCCATAAATCCTAGATTCCTAGGCCTGGTCTGTACTCTTCTTCAAACCATGTTTTTTTCAATATTTATGTAGCTTTCTCTTTTTAAAAATCTTTCTCTTCTTAGATACTGCTGTGACATCTGAGTGTTTCATAATTTTGCAATATATGATCATAAAATGATCTTTCTCTTTTTATGTGAGGACACTAGGGTCCCCAGAAGCAGATTGTTTCTGTATGTGTGCGTGTGCTTAGAGGAGCAGTATCCTGTCTGGATACCTTGTTCTTCTCTGGGAGAATGTCCAAGGTAGATGGGACAGTCCCCTGGAGCGTTCTACAGCTGCTCTACCTGTTTGTGCTGACTGTGACACTGTCCTACATGTTGCAGAAGCCTTCCTCTGTCACAGGTCATGTCTCTGATAATATGAAGATCAAAACCCTCATTTTATTTTGACCTGAAGCCAGGGAAAGAGCAAAGCCCTGAGCTGCTCTGTTCTTAGCCATCTGTGTTGCCTGAACAGACGGTCTGTTGTGTATAAAACCAGTTGTGACTGTTTTAAGGGGCATCTGTTCTGTACTAAGGCATAACAGTTGATGGTATTTAGACTTGGCAGTCAAAGGTGCCAGGTCAGTCTAGCCCAGTCTGGATCTGACAGGATGGGTGTGGCTTCTTGCTAATCATCAAGGAACAGCCGTTTGAGTAAGGAAACGTAAACCTGCTCAACTGTCAGCCTTTCAACAAAAGGGGAGAGCACATCATAGGAGCACCCTGCTATAGATAGGAAGAGGAAGGATTCAGTTAGTTATGTATCAACTTTATTTTGTGGCTTTGGCAAATCATTTGTTTTTTGATATTGGATAGATCAGCTGATAAACTGAGCTGAGTTTTCGGCCACTGCTTCACTAGAAGAGGCAAACTGCACGGTGCTTGTATAATACAGGCCTAGAAGGAAGACGGTGAATGGTGAATTATTCAAAGTGCTTCCTTATGCAGTGTGCCTTAGTCTTCCCCAAGATTACCCATCTGCTCTTTCAAGTTAGCTGGACTTTCAGAGATGGTAGATTTAGCTGCATGGGAGGCAGCATTGATGGGAGGAGGCTGCTGTCAGTTTATGAAAGGGACCAACACTTTCATAATCTGCTACTGTAACTGCAATGTACTCTATATCATGAACAGGCTGAGTAGAGCTCACAGAAGTAGAACCTCATGAACATGGGAAGCTGAGGATCCCCATTCTTAATGAAATACCTACTTTTGTATTTTGGCCTGCTTGTTTGTTGGGGTTTTTTTTCCTTTTAATTTGTTTTAAAATTATTCTAATTTCTAGCAGCTACTTTTGGTGAGAATTTATTGAGTGGTTTAATTGCTTCTGAATGAAGATGTAAATAGCTGCTGTTTAATGATGTGATGGCTTCTCCGAGGGATTAAATGAGGAATTTCCTCTCTCTTAACATTTTGTACTATATAGCCAGTCTCCATGCTACATGACTGTTTAAGTCTCACATGCTTACCCACTAAGTGTAGCTGAGCAGTATCTTAGGTTGTTTTACACAGCTGGCCTCAGTAGAACTAGTAACCTGGTAAATCAACGGTCCCAGTCTTGTCTGGTTTAATTTCCATTTTGTATATATGTCTTCTGCATGTGTACAGAGCAGAGCATAGGAAGAGCTATAAACTCACTCTCTAGCATGTCCCAGGTCTTTTGTTTCTCCTTAATGTTTTCAGAAAATAAAAGCCTCACTGGGAATTTAGGTGAAGCTGTTTTCTCTCTGTAGTTACAGATTTGGACATCTGACCCCAACCTGATCCTTCACTGTGACAATAAAACCGAAACAATTTGAGATGACCCATGACACAAAACAGCATTATTCACTACTCCCAAGTATTCCCAGTGTTTGTAATACAGTAATTCCTGCACATCTAGATAAGTGTTCTGTTGTGTTTGGCATTGTAGAGACTAGTAATAAAAACTGATTGCCATCTGAAAGATGGCAGTGGACAGGCAAGAATTGTTATTTCCCATTACAATGTCATAGACAGATTTGGTGGTTTCCCATGAAAACAGAGGAAACTAGTGTCAAAGTTTGGGACTGAAACCTTTCAATATGTGGGAACACTGAAATCCTAGTCAGATACTGAATACCAAAGAGCACTGCTCCCAGTCTCTGAGGCTCAGCTTCTGATACACAAGGACTGCAATAAGTAAAACAGCTGAGGTGATGTTCGTCTGTAGTGATCAGGTGCTGTGACCTGACATGATTGTGGGTCTCTTGGATGCATAGACATTAAAATTCATCACATCCAAAAACCAGAAAAGTAAAGTGAAAAAAAAATGAGGTCGAAAAAAATGAGGTTGCTTGATTTGTGTGTGTATTCATTACAGTCACCTTAAAAACCGATACTGCAAGATGAATTGGAAATATGTAGGTCATTCAAAATGTGTTCTTCCCTAGTATGGAGGAGGTTGTTGGCTTTTTCTTTTCTGCAGTTAGGAGATAGGGTAAAGACTGACAGAGTGGGAGTGGAAGTGACAGGTGATAAAAGAGAAGGAGAATGAAAGTGACTATAGTAACAAAGCCTTTGAATTAACAAGAGATGAGAAAACCTTGAACTAATTCAAGGCTAAAACATATGAGGATGTTTGTCTATGATAAGACAAAAGCCATAGCACTATGCAATTAAAGCTGAACATTAATTCTACAGGCTGGACTGCTCATTTGTTTTGGAAAACAGGATGATAATGAAAGATGCACAGAAAGTATCCCAGGTCAAGCCTGCTGCTTAAACAGTTTGTCTTCTGTAACACTGCAAGCTTCATCTATGACATAATAAACTCACTTCTTTTCATGAGTCCAGTCCGCAATACTGACAATACTTCTTAGAGAGCTAGGCCCAAATTTGTGCTTGGATATCAAAGGCTAACAAGTATTAATAGTTAAGAAATGAGCCAGAAAGAATCAGAGCAACGTAACTTTCTGCACCTATCTTAACAACGTAAGGGCAACCTAACCAGATATAATGAAACCACTGAACTTTTATAAATCAGACTTACAAACAGAGGGTCAAAACCCAATACCTGAGCATGTTTCTAATTTGCGTTTCCTAGCACTGTGCCATTTCAGCTTTCAGCAGACTGGTAGCAGCTCTAGCAGCAGCACTGTGCTGCTGGTCCCTTCCAAGCACATTAGCTTATTGAAGGGCTGGGTCACTAGCCCTTTTACTTGTACCTTATATTGTCCTTCACACCTGGGTGAACAGGACATAAAATGCTTCCATTCTAGCTTCAAGCTATAGCAAACCTACTTGTCATCTCTTTATGCAATTGAGAATTGCTAGCAGAAGAAGGCAAAGCAGAATAAAAATTTTTTAACAGAATTTTTGATGGCAATTTTGTTTCAATTCAACAAAGCCAGAAACATTTAACCAATGGTTAAATGGTTAACCATTTAACCAATGGTACTGGGAGAAAGACATGAAATGTTTGGGGGTTTAGGTGATGGAAGAACCTTTCTTTTAATTTTTTGACCTACAGAGAATGGAAACAAACCCAGGGAGACTGTGAGGAATTGCCATCCTAGCAGCCAAGGATCAGGTTAGGAGATCTAATCTGGCTAGGGATCTCAGAATCTTCTATAGGTATGTTGGTGATAAAAGGAAGACTAGGGAAAATGTGGGCCTTCTCTGGAAGGAAACAGGAGACCTGTTTATGTGGGATGTGGAAAAAGGCTGAAATACTCAACAACTTTTTTTGCCTTGGTCTGCACTGGCAAGTGCTCCAGCAAGGCAAAGGCAGGGACTGTGGGAATGAAGAACCACCTGCTGCAGGAAAAAAGTCAGATTTGAGACCATGTCAGGAAAGGTGCACAAGTCCTGATGAGTTGCAGCTCTGAGTAATAAACGAATGGGTGGATGAAGATCGTACTTGAGAAGTGGTGGCAGCCTGGTGAAGGTTCCACTGACTGGAAAAGGGGAAGCATGACCCCCATTTCTAAAAAGGAGAAAAAAGGAGCACCCAGGGAACTACAGGGTGGTCAGTCTCACCTCTGTGCCTGGCAGATCCTGCTGGAAACTGTGCTGAGGCACGTGGAAAACAACTGATTTGTGACAACCAACATGGCTTCACTAAGGGTAAATTGTGCCTGACAAATTTGGTGGCCTTCTATGATGGTGTTGTAGAGGTGGTGGATGAATGACATTATTCTGGATATTTTGCACCTGGAATTGTGCAAAAAACTGAAGAGACACATATTTGACAGATGGATCACTCGATGGATGGGGAATTGGCTGAATGGTCACAGTCAAAGAGCTGTGGTCAACAGCACAATGAACAAGTGGAGACCAGTGATGGGTGGTGTCCCTCAGGAGTCATTATTGGGGCCCATACTCTAGAATATCTCTGTTGATGACATGGACAGTGGGATTGAGGGCACCCTCAGGAAGTTCACTGATGACACCAAGCTGTATGGGGCAGTCAAGCTGAAAGGATGGGATGCCAGCCTGAGGGACCTGGACAGGCTTGAGAGGTGGGCCTGTGCAAACTTCATTAAATTTAACAAGGCCAAGTGCGAGGTCCTGCACCTGGATCAGGGCAATCCCAAGCTCAAATACAGACTAGTAGAGAATGGATTGAGAGCAGCCCTGTGTGAGGTTTACTGAGATCCTAAAATGCCTGGAGGGAAGGACTTAGGAGTGTTTGTGTATGAGAAGGCCAGCATGAGCTGGCAATGTGCACTTACAGTCCAGAAAGCCAGTGGAATCCTGGGCTGCATCCAGAGCAGCATGAACAGAAGGTTAAGGGAGTGATTCTCCCCTCATACTCTGCTTGAGTACGGCATCCAGCTCTGGGGCCAACAGCATGACAGAGAAGGCCTCTAAGATGGTTAGAGGGCTAAAGCACCTCTCCTGTGAAGGCAAGCTAAGGGATTTCGGGCTGTTCAGCCTGGAGAAGGGTCCAGGGAGACCTTAGAGCAGCCTTTCATACCTGAAGTGTTCTACAAAACAGCTGGAGAGGGACTTTTACAAGGGCATGTAATGATAAGACAAGGGGGAATGGATTTAAACTGCAAGAAGGTAGGTTTAAATTGGAAATGAGGAATTCATTCTTTACTGTGAGGGTGGTGGGGCACTGGAACAAGTGCCCAGAGAAGCTGTGGATGCCCCATCCCTGGAAGTGTTCAGGGCCAGATTGGATTGGGCTTGGAGCAACCTGGTTTAGTGTAAAGTGTCCCTACCCATGGCAGGGGGGTTGGAACTGGGTGATCGTTATGGTCCCTTCCAACACAAACCATTTTGTGAGTCTATGGTTCTATGACTCTAAATACTGTTTGATGTGTTATGCCATGCTGCAACATGTAATGTCAGACAACAGAGATAAAACAGATCACTTCAACTTAGTCAGACACATGCAATTCCAGAAGGGATTTTTTTCAGATTTTTTTACAGAAAATAATTTACTAATACTGTTGCTATTTGGGAAGAAAAAAACTATAAAATATCAGAATTTTCTGTACATGGCACTGCATTTCTGCATTTTGAGTCCTTTTAATGGTGTAGAATCTTGTGTGCTGAGACTTAGACTAGAATATCACAAATGCTACTAGACTGGTGCCAGCAAAAAAACCCAAAACAGTTTGACATCTGTGTTGGATGATTCTCTTCCCTTCTCAGGGGATATACCAGTTCTGGTATTTTCTCTCTTCCTTCTGTTTCCTATTTTCTGATTAATCCTTTCTTGTGCTGGCATAAATGTCTCATACAGATCAGAGATCTGGACTGGGTAATAGTTAAGGAAAAAGAAGGTATAAAAATCACATATACATACACATATTTCAAGAGATCATGAATATTTGCTAAATTATGAACATGTAACAGAGAGTCTGGCTTATATTTCTTCATTTCCTAAATTATCTCAGGTTTCCAGAGAGCATAAATCTTGATTGAGGCCATCTAACCTACAGCCTTCATTGCATGTCAAGCAGAAGAAAACTAATAGCAAGTAAAAGCTAAATAACTGTACCAAGATAGCATCTTGTAGCTGAAGTATTAATAGCTTTTCCAGTACTCCTTGCTGTGTAAGACGTGGGGTAGGTCTTGTAGTGCAAACAGAATGGTAAAGCCAGAAATTTTCTGAGAACTCGTAGTTACTACTGTTACTCGTGGTTGCCCTAACAGCATAGGGGGCACACGTGGATCCAAGTACCACTGTTGTTAGACTCATACAAACAGAGGACAAGGTGATCTTTACTGCTATAAGACCTTTTGGGATGTCTGTTAAAACTGAGATTACTCCCCCTTCTATAGAAACTTGCACCAATCCTTTGTAGTTATGTTGCCATGCAGATTTACACCACCTTCTGTATTTGCAGATACAACAAGGTGTCATAGCCTCTAAAAGTGGCTGAGGACAGTCTGTTCTTTTGCTAAGTTGTAGATCCTCTCTTTGCAACTCCAGCTGTTATCAGAAAGCTTGCTGGACAGCTCCTTCACTGGGACCTGCAGCTTCCCCATGTGCTCATCGTCTTCACACACAGTAAGACAGAAATTTTAATTCCCAAAAGCAGAAATGTTTAAACTTTTCCTCTTGTCACCCTGCAGGTAAATCAGCATTGTACTGGTACAGCTTTCCAGCTATTGCTCTGTGGGTTGTTAACTGTGCTCTCGGGCAAGAGGCATTGAAAATTAAAACTCTGAAGGTGCGCAGGTGGGCTGGTTGAGCCTTGGGCATGTAGTTCTGAGACTCTTGAGGAGACATATTTCCATTTCAAGCTGGAATACTTGGATACTCTTAGGAGGTCAAGTCACCAGTATGTGACAAGTCCTGAAATGATACCACTCTTCTCCCACTGGTATTGGTATGTTTCAGGTCCAGTGCAGTTGTAGTTGTGGTCTGAACTTTAGATTGCCTTCAAGCTCAGATTTAGTGGATGTTCACTCCACGGAGTCCTTAGCTTGATTCCCAGCAGCTACCTAGCTCTTCTGCAGGCTTTGCTTGATGATAGATGGAATTAACCCTGTCCACTTCGCTCTCTCCCTCACCTCATGGCAGGTCATGTTTGAAACTTGCTGCTGTGATTTGTAGTCAAGCAAAGAAAGTCTCCCATGTATTACTCTAGCTCCCAGCTCTTCAGTGAGCTCTCTCGTGTTCATCTAGAGCCTAGCCTCATTGTGGGGCTGGTATCTAGTGAGCTCTGCTCAAGACCCCAACACAGAAAGTTGTATAGTGAGAGTTAGGTGTGGGAGAAAGATACACATAGTTCATAGGGCTCAGGCAGAGAGAAGGAATCTGTAGTGTAGTGCAAAGAGATGATTTGAAATGCTGATGGCCTTTTTCTCTTGGTTCTATTTTGAAACAAACCATCCTTTCAGACTGGAGGAAGAATACCAGCTCTGACTTAGGCCTGGGAGCTTTTAGCTTTTGCGTAATTGTGAAGGGAAATACAAAAGCAGATTGTGGTTTTAGGCCATAGGTACTGTGACAAGTTCTCTTAATACCCCAAAACTCAATTTAAAAAAATATTTTAAGAATGCCACAAGCCTTGAATTAACAACCATGCAGAAAATATCTCCCTGCAGAAAGTTTTAAATATGCTTTCATCTACTTTCAGAGAAAGTATTTTTTGCAGATGTCAAATCTGCAGTCATGACAATCTCATGTAATTACATCAGTAGGTAGACTTCCATGCTGGAGGATCATGTGCATTTTGTTTAACTTTGCTAGTTTATCAAGTTATTTAACAAAAGCAGTTTAGAGAGAGAGATACGTGATGCCAGAAATGATTGCCAAATGGGAAGAGAACTGTACTGGGTCAGCCTACAAGCTCCATTCACCTAATTGCTTCAGAGGCTATGGGGTGAGTGATAACTGAAGCAGGTCAGATGGGTTATAGCTTGCATAAAGAAAAAAACAGTGAAGAGAAGTAAAGTAGGATTTATTAAAGAACAATTGACACTGCTCTAGTTTACTTCAGTAACGTCTGAAGCTATAAATTCTCTGCTTCTTTGGATACCACATGCTATGAAAACAATATGAAAAACTTGAATTGTTGGTAAGTCTTGATAAACAAACTGGCAACAGGAGGAGCAAAAAAAGCATCTTTTGATGCCTGAAACGTTGTTATTTTTTCAGATAATAAATTGTGTGGAAGCCTTGCTAGGCCTGAAAGTTTGGTCAAGGGCACAACAGTCTCCCAGGCCAAATGCAGACCAGAGGAAAAGAGGTATGTCAAGGTTGCCTGGCTGCAGTTTTTAGTTATCAGGCCCACTCAGCTACATCTGCTGGAACAAAGTTCCTTCTGTGTAGATGCTCCTTTGCCATATCAGACCCCTTCATGGTGCAATTTAGATGTGTTCTAAATCTGTGTAAGCCTTAGTACTTACTTGTAAGTCAGGGTTCATATAGATAAAAGGCCCAACTCTGTTGGTCTTTGTTCCCTCCTATACCTGTAAACTGCCTGTGCCTGACCTGAATTGTCAAAGTAGACTCTGTTCATTCCTGCATCAGGGGAGGGGCGGGGTGGGGGGGAGGGGGATGAAGTGGAGAAAACTGGGCTAATTGTTTTCCCCTTTGTTGGAGATAAGGGACATTCCTTTTTCTTATTTGTGTTTAATGATGTGTGTTTATGCTTTCCTAAAAGTAACCATTTCCTACAATTTAGATTTCTATTTGCCACATAACAGCAAGAGGATTAAGAATAAGAAAAGTTAAAAAGGTGTCATTTTTTTAGTGACTCAGGAGTCTTCTCTGCCTCTCCTGACCAATTCCTCTTTTTAATGGTCAGTAATGAAAATGCATACAGAGATTCACACACAGAAGGATTAGCAGGAGCTTAACCTCCTTCTTTGGAGCCTGACTCCTGTTGGTTATAGTTTTTAATTTGATAGATGTGCAACTCTGCTGGTTTGTTGAAGTATGGTCTTTTGAGAGATTTTGTTAAGCCCTTGTTGTCATAAATATTTCAAGAGTGTAAGCACCAGCTATACTAAAATGTGGATTTTTCTGTTCCTTTGCATTCCTATAATCAGTAGTGACTACTGTTTATGACAACTGAGAAAAGAGCAGGGTGGCTAAAGTATATTATCTATATCTCTGTCATTACTTCATTAGGTTTAGCATCAACTTGGCTTTTCCCTTTTTATTCTTTTTATAAACAGATACATTTCTTGCATTTCACACCAGATTAGTTTCACATATATCTTGAGGCCCTATAACTGTTTTATATTTTTTAGTTTTGGAGAGACAGAGTTTATAAGAGATGGCACAGGTTCATCACTTAAAGCAACATTCTAATACTTTTGTCTAAATATTTTCTCTAAGTATTTTTATTTTCTTCCAATATTGGTTTTCTCAAAAAGACCTCCAACATTTCACAACCCAAATCTAATCACAGTGGAACTGGAATACTTCAGCTGAAGCCAGACCTGTAATGCTCCTAAATATTATAATATTATGAATGGTTATGGTTGAAATCCAAAGTGAGTTAGAAGAAAAGCCAACTAAAAAAATGACTGCTTCAATTTTTTTTATAGAGCTAAGGTTTTTCTGAACCTGGATTCTTCTTGAAAGAGAACAATTTTGAGAAGTTTGAGCAGAAACAACTTGATGCAATGGAATTACTTTCTTTCTAGATTTCATATTTATAAACAAAGGTGTATTTTTTAATGTGTAGACTAAAGCATCCCAAGAGGAGGAACTGGAAACCTGAAATGCATATAATCCATTAGACGGAATGGAAAAAAAATCCAACTTGGTTTAGCCAAATCATACAGAATTAAATTGCATACCTTAACTGTGTGTGTTTGAGCTGATACATTGCTAAGAATGCTGGGTCTCATTTGGTGTCCAGCAGATGGATTGGATGTTGAACTAATGAATGAGGAAAAGTTACACCAGGAGCAGTAGCACAGCACTAATTCTAGTCCTCCTTTTTCATTTGCTATGCAGAGAATGTGTGAATAGGTGTTATTGTGTTGAAGACTGTATTGCAACTGTACCTCACTGGCATGAAGTGGCAGAGGTAAGAGCTGGGGCAGTGGGCCTTTGCGCTCCTCACTTTGCCATCCTATTGTTCTTACAGTAAATCTGAGCACTTGCCTATCAGCATTGTTTTGTCAGCTTTGCCAGGCTATGTCAGAATTACATCAGTGAATAGTCTACCTAACAGCCTCATTAAGGATCAATATTATGTGAATCATCTTGTGTCATGCTTCTATTTCGCCCTTGTGCCTCACCTGCCCTGGCATGGGGTGTTGCATCAAGGGGCCAGTCTAAATTCCTTTTATCTGTGAGAATCTTTACTTTGTTTGATTTAGGAATTAATCAAGCTTTGCCATGATTAAGCTAGACACTCAATCAAGCATGTGTCTTAACTTGGAAGCATGTGAATGATCCTGTTGAAGTGAGAGTTTAACATGTACTTAAATAACTGCCTAGACAGGGGTTGTAATTAAAGATCTAGAACGACATTATGGAATGACTTCTGACTTCGTGACTGGTACTAGAATTGCATCAGATTGCAGATTCAGCTAGACTTAGAATGCAAGTATGCACTGCCACACCCCCAAGGAGAGCTCTTATTTTAAACCTGAATGTGGTCCTTCCACTTCTTCCTTCCATTCTACAGAGAAATAAGAGCTGTTTAATGTAGTGCTCATTCAATCTCACTAAACAGTGTCACAAGTAGACTGCCTGTGTTCCTTCTAGCATGCTACAGACTTTCTGACAGAACTGTTTGTCCTTGAAATGACCTTTTCACCTTTGACTTGTGCCAAAGAAGGAAAAATTATTAAAGATTATTTGTTCAAACAGAAGGAAAGCATCAAAAGGAGTTTGAGCTATTCGATGAGGATGTTGGATTTGCCACATGATCTAAATGAATGCCTAATGTAAATAAAACTTAATATTCTGAGTTAACTCTATTTTGGAGCAGCAGACGCACATCATTAAAAAAATTTCTGACATGTCAGTGAGCAATGAATTACCATGCAGTGCAGTGCTGTACAGACATAACAAGCCACTCGCTGCTGATGTGTGATGTGTGGCACATGGAAGATGATACATAGAATGAGACAAGGGATAGCGCCTTAGGGGATAGGATACTTCAAGCCTAATCCTGAGGTGATGTAAAAGTCATACATCTCCACTGAAAGAATTGAAGTTCAACTGATTTACAGCAGCTTGGGTGCCAGCTCTTTCTAATTAGTGAACAGAGATTATCTTCTCTCTATTGTACCTTTTTCTCTCCAGCTTAATAAATTTACATCATTGTCAATGTTAAGATTTCTTCATGGCTAGACCTCTGTTCCTAAGGAATTCTTTCCAATTAGACTGGTGGTCTGCCATTCTGCCCCCCAGTCTTCTGTGCTGAAGCTTGACAAGCCTTTAACTGGGAATGTATTTTGACAGTGTTTTCCAGCTGGTGGTCCTCAACAACTTGTCAGAGGACTGCAGAAAATCACTACCTGTTCAGAAAGTTTAAATTTGCCCTAGAGGGATCTGTACTTCCAATGTAAAAATAGAGATACTGCAAACTGATAAGGGTTTAATGCCAGAATCCTAGTGATTGACATTTGCAACTTGTATGAGATGACAGAAATGCATAGCAGGAGGGTGGGAAACAAGCTTAATCCGGCATAGGAGAGGTCCAGATTGGTGTAATGAGAAACTGTACCACCATGAGCACAGCCAGCCGGTGGAGCAAGCTGCTGAGAGAAGTTATATCATCTCCATCCTTGAGAATTTCAGAATGCAACTGGACAACACACTGAACACCCTGGTCTGATCCCATGGAGACTGTATGAGTAGGAAGTTGGACTAGAGATCTCCTGTGGTCCCTTCCAATCCAGATTATCCCATGTTCCCATGACTCTTACTGGGATTCCTTTCATGCTGTTTTTAACATTTTCATGATATTTCTATGTTCAAAAATGCAGTTAAGTAAACAGATATATAGATAGATATACATACAGATAGATATACATACATATTTTATTTATTTCTGTTAACAAGGGCATGCTAGCACAGACCTTTCAGCTCCTTGGTGTGTTGGCTGCTTTGGCCTCAAGAGTAGATCTTGCTGAACCATTTCTTACTGTGATTTTATTAATGTTGTGTTGCCTAACTCCTAGGGGCATTGGAGCTGAATCTGAGTTACACTGTTGGTGCCTGTTGCCTCTTCTTGTGCCCAGTTTGCATATTTGACCAAAAAGGACATAGACACTATTTAATGTAAATTTTATTTGAATAATTAAAAACTTAAAAACCACAAATGGAAATCACTGATTTTATAGGTCCCAACACCTCCTGGAAGTTACAGTAATCAGCTGCGAGCAAGCACAAGGTTACTAGGTACAATTTTCAGTAGATGTTCTTTCTTTAACAAAGACTCCTACATTGCCTGTGCATGCATCTACAATTATTGCTTAGCTGATGTGTTTACAACCAATGCAAAGTTTGCAAAATCACATTTAAATGCAGAACATATGCTATTGTTGTGTACGTGGCTTCTCTGAGAGGGCATTTATCAATGGATGTTTTTGTCTCAGTCATGGGGTTATTCTAGTGCAATGGAAGACACCCAGATAAACAACTGTTTGCAAAATTGTGGCTCTAGGCAGTGCCAGCCCACAGGAGAATTTTTGAACCTGCCTGTATAGTCCATGACAAGTGAGTAGTGGCAAGCAGAAGGGTTACCAGAGTTCACCAAAGGCCTGCAGAAGGCATGGATTACTCAATCCTTACAGAGCTTTGGCTGCCAAATGAACAGGAGCACATTGTAGGATAAATAGCTGTTATCTGCATTTAGGGAATGCCTTCCAAGTGAGATGGAAGGTGCTCTGCCTTACAGGATTATCTGGCTGTTCATCCTGTTATGTGAAACAGCCATCCCCTGGTTGTTATAAAACACGGGCTGTCAACACAGGGGCCCAGGATGGTTCCATAAAGTCACAGGTGCCATTTCTATGGTTTTATAGAAGAAGGCAGAAGTCTTAGTCAAAACATTTATTCATTTAGGTCAAATAGCATTTGAGTTCACAGATACAGGAGTTGTTTGGAAGAAATTAAAAGTTTCTGTTTCTAACCAAATCCAATTTGCAAGGTTGTACACAAAATTTCTGTTGCTCTCTACTCTGAAAATTTCTTGCTATTTATGGCTAGAATAATCACAGAGGTTGAGATTCTGACATGGTTTGTCTTAGCTTCTTGACCCTATCCTAATACAACATGGTGGGTGTTCCTGGGTATAAACAACACTAAATCGAACCTGAGGGGAAGTAACAGTTTACCAAAGTTGATGACAAATATTTGACTTTTGGCTCAAATATTCAGTTAGTGTATACTTGAATAGCTTCTTTGGTCCTGCATGTTTTCATTACTAATTTTTGTGGGGGTGAGCATGATCGATGGTAGCAGAGCAGATAATGATGAAACTATGGCATCCACAAAAGCATCAACATGACTCACCCACATATCTTTATCTATAGTTATTATACATGTTTGTTGCTTTGGAACATACCTTCCTCAGCCTTTACTTTTATTCTCCACATTGCCCTATCATGTTGCTATTTTTGTAAACCTTTCTTTGAGAAGAGGCTAGGAGAAAATAAGAATTTAGACGTTGTCTTGAGTTTAACTTGTCAGTTGGATGAAAAATATCTCACAGATGAGGTTTTAGGTAACTCCTGGCAGTTTGACTCTCCTCAGTGAGTGTTTCTTACTGACTTAATCCGAGGCAGGAAAGGCACAAACCTTTGCCACTTTTCTTTAATTTAGCACTTCAGTAACCAAAGCTCAGCAGATCTTACCGCTTCCTCTTTTACCGGGCCACCACATGTCCTTCCATAGGTCACCCCATGCAACCCAGCAAGTTCTTTTGCTTTCCATCAAGCAAAGGACAACACTTCCTTATTCTCCCATTTCCACTTCCCAATGCTTTCCACATGTAACCCACTGCAAAAAGACTGATACAGCTCTTGCTTCATACTCTTGTTACAGATAAAGAAAGCCCTCAGCCTAAGCACCCATTACCCGTGCGTAACGTTTGTACTCTGTTGATTTAAAAGGCAAATTAACTCTAGAGTGATTTGGGCCATTTTTCCTACTCATTCATTCTGGTGTTTTCTTGGTTGACCATGCTCTGAACAGGACATTTGACTCAAGAACTCCTGAGGTCCTTTCCAACATGAGTTATTCTGTTATTCCATGATTAAGAGATGTCAATGAAGGATGTCATCACATTTTAACAGATAATCTTCCTTTTATGCTTCCACTGTGTAGTGGTATATAATCACTCACTTAAGTAAAAGAGTGTGATGGCAAGCACAGAAATCAGAATGCTTTGTCCTGCCTGAATAGTAGTGTCATGGGTGGGTCGGTTGTTTTTTTTTTTAACGGCAATTATTCTGTGTTTTCAATGATATTATGTCTACTGTGGAAAACCATTTCTTGAGGAAGTATTTAAGGGTTCCTGACAGTTCCGATTCTGATACCACTTAAGCTTAGAAGGTTGATAGGCTCTTACTGCCTTTGAAGATTTGAGTTTGCCAAGGGAGAATATTTCTTTTTCTTCTACCTTTTGCTGATGGTGTAATCACAGGGAGCTGAAGCACATTTTATCTCATGGCACAGCTATTTGTTATTTTTAGACACTAGATCACTTATTTGGAGTTATATTCCCCCTTAATTAAAGGCAATAATGCCACAACTGACTTTTTTAAAAGGGCGAGATCCCAAGTCTAATCAAGAGTGTTGGTGAGGATTTACATGAGATCACTAATGTCCTCTACAAGTGCCTTGACTCACATTATTTTGGCTAAAAAAGGAAAGCTAGGATCAATTTTATGCAAGTGATGAACCAGAAAGTCAAGAAAACCCTTTTCTCAAAGCTATTTTCCTTTTAGTAATAGTTATTTAAGACAAAAGCAATGCAAGTATCAAATCAAACTTACTTCAACAGGTTAATACCAGCACTGGCTGGGAATAAAAATTCTCTCCAGCATTAAGCTATTCCATGAACACAGAATAGAAATCCCAGGAAGGAATTAAAGGAAGAATCTAGTGACTCCAAAATACTGACTACAGTATTTTACCAAAGGCAGTCAAATTAAAGGGTGAAATAAGGAAACCAATATAAATTATGTGTCTGAACTGCTGCATTATAGTGAGTGTAAAGCTTCCTAATAAGCTGTCTGGTCTCCTACAAATTTCCTCACTAGTTTTTTTCTGTAGGCCATCACTGATGCTCTAACAAATAAAGTTTGGCAGCTCTTAGATGGCAGTTTATAGCTCAATGGTTTTTACTTTTTCAGAGCATAGAGAACATGCTTTATTGTGTACCGGTATGAGGCTGTTTAGGACTCTAGAATTTCTCCTCTTTATGGATTTTTTATACTACTTAGATGTGCATAGAATGAGTTATATTTTTATGGCTCTTATGTCTCCATTGGAAATTTAAAAAGCAAAAGAGGTTGTGAAGGAGGTCACGCTCGAGATCCTCCATGGCAGCAGTTTGGTTCCAGTTATCATGAGGATAACTGTCATTGTCACCACCTCTCCATTGAATAAAGCCCTCAATCCCTGCTCAGTCTGAATATAAAAAGTACAATAGTTAGCTTTCTGATAAAGCTCTCTCCCTCTCCTCCAGTTTTCTGTGACTGCATCCTGCCTGACATGTTGCTGGCTTGGGGAAAGTTCACCCACAAACTGGCAAAAGTAGGAGGCAGCAAAGATCCAGCTTCTTGCACTGAAGTTTCAAGATGCAAAAACAGTATAAATATCTTATAGGCAGATGGCACAATTCTCTTAAAGAAAAGGAGTTGATTCTGCACTCGAGGGAGTCAGGAATTTGCTTAATATTACTTCTTGTCTGCAATCTCCCTATTCACTTTCTTCAGGTTTAACAAGAGGCAGGCATGTTTGTTTGTTGATGCTGCAGTTTCCAGTTTCTGAGGTAGTAAGTGTGAAGGTCTGGAAATGCCACTCAAGCCCTTGTCCATGATCTTCAATACCTGTCCCAAAACCCTCAGGATTCCTTCAGGCCTCCAGTGTAGCAGGCTGGCTCATCACAATCCATTTTCAACTTAGCAGAGTCAGCATCTGCACAACAAAAAAAATCCACACCCTTCTCCCCTTCCTCACTGTGGATGTGCAAATATGAAGTCAGTCTGCTCTTTTGAGAAAGCAGTGTGAACATATGGGCAGATGACACTATTCTGCTTGCCATCTAGACTACTCTGCAGCCTTTATATTTAGGAACTTAGACCACAAATCAATCAGCTCATCTTTAGATATCCATCCCAGTAGAAATAAGCAGATGGCTAGCCAGTGGTTTAGTATTGGCTGGATTTTATTAGAAAATTAGATTTAAACTATGCAAAGTTTAATTAATAGCTGCATTACCCTGCACATTTTTTTACCTCATGTCACACTGCAGAGCTGTAGGATGACAAAAACATCAGAGAAATAGATGGAAATATATAGAAGTAGAAAAAAATGTTTGTTAAATCACAAATCCCAGCCACTTCTTCTCTTTAATTGTCCCATAATAAACAGAAAACTGGCTAGTTCTATTTTTCCACAGCACTCTGAGCTGGTCTGGGGGAAACATTTAACTCACAGGGAGAATATCCTCCAAAAAGATTGAACTGGTGGTACTGTAACCTTATCTGAGTTGTGTCATATCTTTGGACCATTGTAGAGATGCAGGCAAGTAGTGTTCCTCCTTCCTGGCTACCTCTGATGACCTGCATGGACACAGGGAATAAAATATCAGTGAAAGGCCCATGCAAAGGACAAACAATTCCAACATAGTAATCTATAGGATTTGGGTTTCAAGATATTGTTGGGGTTTGCATTTGTAAGGTATAAAAGTACTAATAAATCAGAGAATCCATAGCAAGAGTGCATGTTGATTACCTGGATGGAAAAACCACATTCCAGATCATGATCTAGATATTTTCAAAAACTTGTGGAAGTAATTGACATCCTACACAGTTCTGGCAGGAACCTAAAGATCAGTGGTACCATGAGAAATTCTGTTAGATGGGTAAGGAAATGGAGATGGAACTAGCAAGGCTGAACATATTGTCTCCTTAACTACTTTTTGAGAAGTTCATCAGAGACTCTGGAGTCATGTTACGTTCTTTAGATAACATTTTATCTTAGACCTTTCTTTTCCAAGACTCCATGCAATGGGCACATTGTTCATCAAAGTCTCAAACACTGTAAAAAATGCTTTTAGGTGTACTTAGGAAACAAAAGATTCAAAAGTGCTGAAATCCAGGGCATTCCAGTAACTAATTCTTTTAATTCTTGTGACTAAAAGTTAACCAAGCCTGCCTGTGCTTGTTTATGTTGAATTGAGTTGGTTTTCCAAATAGATATAAAATGTGATGCTGACCCCTTTAGATTCTATTTCTTGAACCAAAATAATTAGTTCTAGAAGTAGCACAATTCATAAATCCTAATTTCTTGGGATTTATATCTTATAGTTGCTTGGTTTTTTTTGTTATATCCAAGCTGTTTGGTCAACTCATTCCATACTGGGCACCAGTAAACAGACTGCAGAATGAGTTTTTCTAATTGGTTAAGTATAGCTCTGACTAGAGCTCTCCAGTGGACAGGGAAGCAGCAGAATCTCTGTCCCATGTGCATCTTTTGCTGGTATTTTGTGGAGCATTTTCATTAGTGAGCATGCTGATACCTCAGAGTCACTCTGCCAGCCATTCTCTTGTTTTCCTAAACTGTGAAGCACATCTCTATCTTAATAATTTCATTCTTGGTCAAATTTGACTGCAATTGGACTACAGGTTCATAAGTTTTTTAAACAAAACACACACTTCTGCAGCAGAAGACTGTTGAAACTCTGTTTCCCAAAGAACACCACCAGGATATATAAACAAATACAGACATACATGGGCAAAAGGGTTTTCTACTCTAAAGTGGGATACTTCGCATTTGGGCATACTTCCAGCTTCAGCCCAGGATTTCATTGCCTTTCCACAGCCTCCACATCTATACCTTGATCTTGTAAACTCAGCAGTGTGCTCTGGACTTGAGTGCTGTTAAAAATCACCTGTCCTGTCACTGCCACTTTTCACCCCTGCCTGCAATCTCTTTGGTTAGAACTCTGCTCCTGCTTCCAAGAAGGGATACTCTTGGGAATTGTCAGTATCTGTGGGTATATAAAATATCTTCCGGCAGAACAGGCACAGAAGACTCAGTCTGCAGGCAGCTGCCTCATGAAGTTGTCATTGTGCTTACACAGCAGGTGTACTGTCAGAGAAATTGAGCAAGAATACAAGGGCAGGGAAGGGCATCTTGACAGTATTTGTTTGTAATGAGATTCCAGAGAAATGTTAAGTGGATGATATCTTTTTAGCCCATATATGAATGAATATTTACGCCCTCAAAAGGATTATATCCTTCATTAATTTCTTAGTTCAGGTGAAATAGATAATGTAAACTGGGAGAAAGCCTATGTTGAGAGAAGAGCTAGTGGCCTCTTTTACAGTAGATGCCAGGAACTCCTCATCAGTATTTGTACAACTCACCATTCCTGTCTCCTGCTCCTCATAAACATGGATAATAATGGGTACAGCACATATCTTATTGGAATTCCTATGGAGAGCAATTAAAACTTTGAAGATGTAAATGTGTAACGTTGTTTATAGTCCACTTGGAAACAGGAAATGCCAGAAATTACATAAGCTCTCTAGATATTAATAAATCCATGTAAGCATCTGCTTCTCCTCTTAATTGTTTGGCAGTACCTTGCACAGAGGTACTTACCAGAGCATATTACTCTGATTCTGAGTGGTAATCAATGGGCACTGCCTGATTATAAAGTACACTAAATGATAATCTGAACTGTTAGCATTTGTAGGGTAACCATTGCCAGGGCTGTAGCTCCCTATCTCCTTGGCATTTCTGTCATAGTATGGGAATAGGGAGGGGGACTCTTTCTCTGGACATTGTGTTTGTTATTTCCTTATTTTATCCTCTAAGGAAAAATAAATATAATCTAGAACAAGTACGCATTTTCTATCAAGGGAGAACATCAAAAGGCAGCAGCAAAATGAGCATCTTTTTGCTGTAGTTCTCACAACAAAGGAAAGGATATGCTGATGTTTGTCTGATGATGGGACATTGTGATAGGGAGAAGTATTTAAAAAAATGTGAAACAAAAACTGTAGGAATTGGTGAATGTTTGCCAGGAGTGGATGAAGTTTACCTGGGAGTTCTTACAGAACCAGGGAATAAAATAGCTATACTAGTAACAAAACTTATGCTCTTTATTGTTCAGAACAGCTGCTTGGCTGGAGAGTGACCACGTTACAGTGTTTTTCTGAGAAAAACTGTCTGAAGGAAATACTCTGAAGCAAATCATTAGAGGTAGAATTACATAGCATTGTGATGTTAACAGTGTAATGGAGGTTGAAATAGTCCTGCCTTTTTAAATCCTCCTGAAATTAAATTCTTAGGTAAACTAGTGGAGCAGATTCTTGGCTGCTTTCTAACCAATTTAAAAGAGCAGAGTCCCCTGACCTCAGTGGTGTGAGGCCAAGCTGCATAGGCTAGAGGATGAAACAAACCATTCATGATAAAGAAGTAAAGTTTTCTAAATATGTCTAAATTTTTAAAGGACCTTATTAGAAGCTATTAGAAAGCCTGAAATCCACAAGCAGAGGAAGCTTTGAGAAAGATTAAAATTTGGTTGCTAGTTAGAAAATAAAAGTCCCTTTCTCATTAAAGCAGCAAAATCTGCTGAAAACACATATTTAAGGTAACCTGTACTACGGGACACTAGGAAAACTGTAGGAGAGCTAGGATATGATACGGTATGATATGATATGTGTAATATAATATATAATATATATATGATATATGATATATGATATATGATATATGATATATGATATATGATATATGATATCTATATAATATATAATATATAATATATAATATATGATATATGATATATGATATATGATATATGATATATGATATATGATATATGATATATAATATATAATATATGATATATAATATATAATATATGATATATAATATATAATATATAATATATAATATATAATATATAATATATAATATATAATATATAATATATAATATATAATATATAATATATAATATATTATATATAATATATTATATATAATATATAATTTTTGAATATGATTATTTTATATATTATGTATATATATATATATATATTATATATATATAATATATAATATATATATATGATATATGATATATGATATATGATATATAATATATAATATATGATATATAATATATAATATATGATATATAATATATAATATATAATATATAATATATAATATATAATATATAATATATAATATATAATATATAATATATAATATATAATATATAATATATTATATATAATATATTATATATAATATATAATATATAATATATAATATTGCTTCCCCTTCCTACTGCTGACTGCACATGCCTGCACTTTTCTCTTGTGCTGACACAAGCAGTGACACAGCCTTTATGAACTGACTTGGCTCATTATAAAAAGGGAAAACTACTCCAGCAGCAAATCCCAAATATAAATGGAGCAGACAAGCTCTGACTAAAGCTAGAAGGAAAATGACCACATGCAGTAGTAAAGGCAACCTATACATTACCACTAGCTTTGAGAAGAAATGGGATGGTTCTCAGAAGAAACCTGTGAAGGCATCTTTTGTTGGTGCAAGGTGAGAGTGGAATGATGTGGGGAATTTTCTTGAAGAGTCACATCTGCAGATATAAATTATCTTGCAAGATACCTGGTTGAGATCTACAAACTTGTGAGACATGAGTTAAGCTGTGGATGAGCACCAGAAGTGCCAATGGCCTCCAGCCTTCTCCTTTGCTTTGAAAGAGCCTGGATTTCCCTGTTGGTTTCTATGTTCAAACTGCTTCAGGACTGCAGTTTATTATGCACAGTTTATTATGTACTTATGTGTTGTAGTATTAGCAATAATCAGAATATGGCCACAGCCAATTCCAACCAAATGGTAGACTTATTTAACCATGGTAAGTGTGAACCATCACAGCTACAAAGCCCTGACCACACAAATCCCAAGTCTCATGCACAACTGGGGGAAGTCATCACAGTTTGATTTTGAACAAAGCTTTCATAACATGTATTTCCTGCAAGTCAACATGGAGCCCTGGACACTGGTTTTTGAATGTAAATTATTCAATGGCAAGTGGATGCTTGTGTTCAAAGTGAGGGTGACCCAGACCTGCTGGCTGATCAGCAGGCAGGCAAGAAACAAATATCACTGCTGGCCATTTTATTTCTGAGATGAGAATTTTGCAAGAGCTGAAAGAGTTACAGACAGTGCTGCCATTCTCCAAACACAACATTGGTAAAATCAGCAAATGTCACAGGTTTAAAGCTCCATCCTTTCCTAGGCACTGAAAATTAGCCCAGTAGCCAACAGGGATGTAGCACTGCCAGCTGCTATTGTGGCTCATGCCCTGAGTCATACTGTTTACAGCAAAGTAATTAACCAACAAAAGAGATGCCTTCTTTCTGGTGTTGTTACACCCTTTCAGGATCACAAGCCTGTTCATTATAATGAATATGTTGTTCAAAATCTCAGTTCTCTCACCTTAAGTTCTTCCTGAGAATAGTAGGCACCTAACTTTTTGTGTTTTCCTAGAAAATTAAGAGTTGGCAACATTACTGAAGCTGAAGAAAAGGAAATGGACTCCATGACCAATTAGAAATTACTTTAAATTTTAAATTAGTTTTAAAAAAGCCTTGTGGGGGTAGCTTAACTCTTTGATTTTTTTGTTTCTATTTCTTACCTTTATTATTCTGTGTTCATGATATATATAGAACAGTGAGTAAAACTGTGGTGTCCAGGATCTGAACCTGAAAAAATTAACAAAAGCAGTCTGACTTCCAGATGTAGGCACATTTCCAAAGGAGGCTAGTGACAGCTACATACAATCATCAGCTCTGGAAACCTGTCCTACTTACAGAGTTTTGAAAAAGGACTTTTTATTTTCACTGTATTTATGACTTGATACTTAAACACACAAATGAGACGTTTATGCAACCTTCAGTGCCTTTAAATAGAGTGTTTTGGTCATTAACTCCTCTCTGCCAACAAAGCATTGTCCAAATTTGCCAAGTTAGAAACATGAACAATTTGTTCAAAAATGTTTGCTGGTTAAAATATCTTATGCTTAAAAGTGATAATAATAGATGTAAAAAACCCCCAAGCCCTAGCATTCAAAGACATTTAAAAGGTTTGAAAATTTGGTCAGTCATCTTGTCTTATAACTGATGCACAAAAAAGAGGGAGAAAGCATGGCAGCTGGGTTTGCTCACCCTTTGCTTCTGTATTTTGTAAATTCAATGTGACTGGTGTCAGCCACACCTTGGATTAAACAAGGAGTACAGGAGATTAAACTAATCTTTTTTTCCAACATTTGCATAGCCCAAGGACAGGTGAGTGTCCTTGCTGTTGTAGATAGTGTTTCCCCTGTCAAAAAATTGCTGAAAGCTTGAAAGTGAATTGCTGAGCTGATAAGTATTTGTTTCTTTAAGGGTTTTGGCCTTTTGTTAGAAGCTGCATTGTAAAGAAATGAATTCAACACCGGAGATTACTAAAACAGCATTCATATCGAAGAGTAGTGATAATTTCCTCCCATTTTAACTGAGAAGATGACAGCTGTCTTATGTTGGGACAAGGGTGAAAGAGAGAAAGTATTCACAGCAAGGAGCTGTAGACACAGATCAGTAGCTTCCAACAACCCACAGGACAATACTCTTTCATTTCACTTCATGTGTTACTCAAAACATAGGTCACAAGGTAGCATTGTGTTGTGAGTTGTTTTGAAAACAAGAACAACCAGACAAGGCCCAACTTTGGAACATTATAAGCAAAATGGGTGATTCCTTTATTTGTAAAGGTGTGTCTAACACCAGGTCCAGTTTTACATGGGATTATAGCAGACTAAACCCTTCTCCATTTTGTTCAACTAAGGTACTATGAGAAGGTTAAAAATTCACTGAAGCACAGTACAGGATCAATAAAAAAGCATATGAAAAGTGAGGGAATAACCAAACCTTCAGGAACCATGAACTGAGAAATAAGAACAAGAGGACATCAGAGATCAAACTACAAAGCCAAAGAAGGGAACTTTGTGTTAGCCTTAGTCACTAAATAACATAATACCAAGCATATGAATGTGTCTTACTTGCCTAAGCCTCTTCCTTACAGAGCACATGCAGTAAAATAAATGTGCAGTGTACCTTTCAGCAGGGACTGAGTGGAGAGACTGAAAGGAGAGAATGAAAGGTGAGTTACTATGGTTTCAGGTTATACCACTTATGGGAAATGCCAATGTTTCACTGTTCGAAGCGTATAAAACTGAAGGTGTGCCAGCTTTGTGGACTTACCACCCAGCACCCATCTCTGCACAGAGATGAAATAAATATCTTGACTGTATGTGGATCAGCTTCTAGCACACCACGTGTATGGGTATATTTGGGACAACAGTATGAATATTTGGCAGTGCAGCATGTACATATGTCACATGATGGTCATGCTGCATCACCCCTACATGCTGACAGCAATTTGTTTAAATTTCATTAAATGAATTAATGTAAGTCCATCATGTACTATTAAACACAAAGGTGAGGATACAGGTTATTCTTAAACCTCAAACCACTGAAAGACAGCATTATATCAGCAAAAATTTTTTTATGAATGGCCTGGTTTTGCATTTTTTTTTTAACCCATGTCTTTGGCTAGTGTCTGAGACAAGATCCTGAATTAATGGACATTGTCTGATATATCTCATATTTGTAGCTGTACTTAAAAGTTAGTATATGACACAGTTGGATTGTTGTTGACATCTCACATCTTTTGTAGTGGTACAGTTTTGATTATGGTTTCTGTAGACAACTTCTTTGAATACATTGTGCTCTTCTGGCACATTTCTTGTTTTTCTGCTCTTTCCAGAAAAGTTGCACATATGGAAGATCTAGTGCACTTTCTCTTTGTACCAAAGTATTTTAGTATCTAGCAATTTTTACTGATTGTCCTTTGAAAGAGACAGAAGTTCCGGTTTCTCCTTTAGCATTTGTCTCTGTGATGTTATACTTCTATTGTGTTGGGCATATTTGTGGCCAGGTAACACTCTGAACTGGAGCTCTCACCTAGTGCTGGCAAAAATAATTATGGTCATCAAGTAGAAAATGGAAAACAGTTCCAAATTTGGATTGAGTTTGAGGAAATATTTTGACTAGAAAAACAACAGCAAAAGTTGCAACTTGTACTTTGCATTTCAACACGAATTTGCTAATTTACCAACATGTCTTTTGGTTTGGATCGAACCAGGGTGATTATTTCCTCAGTTTTTGGTGTGATCATTAAATAAAAAGTTCACTACTTGTTTTCCTTGACTAGGAAGAGAGAGGTCTAGTTTCTATCTTTATCAGTACTTTCAGTGTGACCTTAAACACTTCCTTCCATAATCAAGCCTCTTTTTAAAAATGAAGGCAATGTTTACAGTCTCTTTTATAAAATGTTTTGAGATATGTGGATGAAGAACACTGTAGGAGGTCTAGATTACATGAAGTCATCAAAGGGAGAAGAGGACTCTTGTGAGTGGCAGTCAGTTTTCACTCGTACTTTTTTTCTGAAGATATTTACAGCTCTTTTGATAGAGAAAGCTTTAGAGACCCATGAACCAGATAGAATAGAAAATCGCAGAAACAAGAAACACTGGTAAAGTGCACATCATTAGCTACAGTCCTGCTGGGTATATGTCTGCTAGTATTGTTAATCACTACTTCATTACTCATTCTTTAGAGAAATAAAAATAAATCACAGAGTGATTGCAATTTTATTTTTTTCTTTGATGTTTTGATGGAAATTGATTTGATATAGAGTGAATAATGTGTTCTCCATTTCTCAGGGAATAACCCTGCACCTCAGATCCAGCTTCTGTCTCTCTAGACTGACTCTTTCATTCAGACCAACTTCACACACCTTACTGCAGACCAACACATGAACTTGAGTCCTGGAAGGCAGCCATAAATTAACCATCCTCCCACTCTGCAAAGAAGTTAAAAGAGAGCTGATAAAGACCTTTTAATATAGCTCAGGTCTTTAGGTCAAACCAGGCTGACATGCTCTGTCACCTTCATGTACATATGTTTTTTTTAACATTTTCTGTGACTCCACTAAAGGGCCAGCTTATTCTCCTTGATGTTACAGGTGTAGTCCATAAATCCCCACAATAAAACACTTCCTACTCTAGGGGCCATATATTGGTAGAAATTATTACTGCAGCATGTGCTGTCAGTAATACAGGCCTAGGCAGTTTTCAAATTCAGCCATTAAGCCAGTGAGGATCTTCTGGTTTTATGGTATTACCTTATAACCTTCTTTTTTGTTTATTTTTTTTTCTCCCCCAGTCTTATAGAGACCCTGACATCCTGAGTTTTAGGTCACTGGAGTCCTTATCCCAGGCAAGTACCACTTTATGCTTGCCCTCATTTCACATTTAACCTTGGGCCTGCTACTGCCCTCCAGACACTGAGTGAGATGGAGCTCTGATCTTACTGGTGCCAGCCATCTATATGTGCTTCTGTTAACACACAGACTCGGAGGTCTTCAAAGTTCTCGTCTGAACTGACTGGCACAATGGCAAACTAAGAATTACATTTGATTTACTTGTCACTGGAATAACCCACATTCTGAACAGACAGATACACTTGCTCATTCCACACTAAAGCTAAAGCTACCAGAGCCAGGAGACTACAGACATCAAAACCTTGACAGTATAGCAGCTGCAGTTTCACCTTAGTGTGTACCACCTCAGTAAGCGCAGAAATACAATATCAAAAGAAAACTACTATTAAAAGATGTGCTTTGAGTCTTAGTGCTTCTACTTTGTTTCAGCAAACAAGCCCCAGAGTAAAACGGGAGACCTTTTATTCCTGCAAAGAATTGAGGTAAAACCTGATATTGTCTTATCCAAGATACAGTTTAAGCTCTGAGACTTCCATTTCCTCTTCAAGCAAATTCTACAGCACAACAGAAGGCTCAGTGCTCCACTGACTTTATTACAAAAGTATTTGAGGTTACTGGTAAAGTTCAGCGGTAAGATAAGCCTGATGAAGTGTCCAGTCCGTTGATAATGGGAAGAGTTACTGGCTGTACACCCTTGCTAGCTGCATCCAGCTCCTGGCCTTCAGTTCAAATGGTGTAGAGTTATGCTCACAGTTGCTGAGGAGTCTAGGCCAGGGGGGTTATATCCACGTGGGCATAAGGCAGATACTGCTTTCTATGGTGGTCAGTGTTTTTCCAGCCTGGCAGCATAGTATTTTCTTATGTGCCACTGAAATGGTATGTTGCATGCCTTAGGCTGTAGCATAAGTGCATGTGCAGCTGTTTTGAACATGCAAAATCTTCTTGGATATGACTAAAAGATTACATATGGCAGACCTGATGCTGCCTTACCCAGACTGGCTTTTGAACAGTGAGCTACCTTCAAAATCACACTTAGGTCTTATAAAAGAAGGAATTAGTTTTCTGTCTCGAGGGGAAAAAAACCCAGAAATAAAAACCCAGCAACAAAACCAAGCAATCAAAGGAAAAAGCCCTGCACAAGACCAAAACAAAACAAATCCAAACCCCAAAGGATTACATAAATTAACATTTATTTAATAGTGACATCAAGGAATCAGGAAAAGGAACTGGCTAGGGAGCTGAGCAATTCAGCCTCGGTCTGTACCAGCAGAGAGTTATCCCAGATATCTTTCTGGAAAGAGGAAATAAGGGAACAGTTACTAGATGAATAGGCTTTTCTAGGGGATGATTTGTAAACAGAAAAATACTGTAATCATTCACATTCATATAAGCTGAATGCGAGGGGAACCCAGCCCCTTGGCAACATGTTTTCTTGCGGTGGAGAAACAGAAGGAACACACACAAACCATGGAGGATCAAAGAGGCAGAGTTTTCCAGGGCTGTTCACAGGCAGAAGATAATACTGATCACCAGCATCTGATTAGGCCATTATAGGTGGAGTTAGAATGGGTTAGCCTATGGACTTCAAGGCAATTCAAAACTCACTGAAACACTTTTTGGCTCATTTCATGCATTGTGGGCCTGGATACCCAGGAGTCTCCACCTGTGCAATATATCACTATCTGTTGTGCAAGAACTTAGAATGCACAGTCTGTTTAAGGACCTAGGTAGGTCACCCCTTGCTTAAAGACTTTGTGGGTAGAGGGGACCCAGGTTCTTTCCTTCTAATCAAGCAATCACAGTAAAATCAACTCACCTTTTAAAATGGCATGTATAGAAATGATTAAAATTACAGGCTTTACCAAAATGACCCTCTCAAGACAGACTTATCCCTCTGAAAAGTTTGAGCCAGGCTAAAAACTTGGATTTAATTGTAAAAGAGTAAGAAGACCCAATTATAGTATGTCTTCAGAGGGAAGATTATTATTTTATTTTTTAATTCAGTAACCACCATTATCTCATGGACGACTTGAAGAATGATTTATCTTTGACATGCAGACACAAAGCGAATATTCATCTGATCTTACTGTTCTCAGTCAAACAAATAAATAGAGTGATTAAAAATAATCGCTTGTTTCTGCTATTATATAATTGTCTCTTAATAGAGGTGATCAAAAAATTTAATGGTAAACTCTATGGTGAAAAAATAGAATCAAACAAAAAAAAAACCTCTCCAAATATGTCAGCTTCTGTACTATATTTTGTTATTAAAAATCTCATTTTTTTGTGGATAAATTCTTTATTGTTTCCACCTAATATTATTTTTACAAAATTGTGAGTTTACTGTTTTTTGCAATTTTATTCAATACCAACTTTCAGTTTTGAGTTATAAAAGCAGTTTGAATATGCAGTACTTCTACAACTGAAAAAGTTAAATAGTTTGCACTATTACATGCAAAGAATAAGGTAGTGTTTGCACTGATCTATGTCAAACAGAAGACAGGTGTTAAAATGTTGCCCTACATTCAGACTAAATGTTTGCTTTTCAGAGACAGACCAAAATCTCTTTAGGTCATAAATTAAGGAATAAAAGTCATTATAGGAATATTAATGACTAACAGGTAAAAGACAATGCTTAAAAGGAAAAAATTTTCCTAACTAAGCTTTGTCTCTATTTGTAACATTTTCCTCCTATGAGTCCATTTTATTAACCAAAAGAACCACCTCCAGTTTAGAACTTCACATAATACATCATGTCACGCATAATAATTCATGTAGGAATATTAATACTAAACCACCTTTATGGAAGATGCTGAGTTTTGTGATGGTTGTGATATTTTTTATTTCCTGTTTTTCCTAAAGAAGCTGTAAAAATCTCATGAACCTATATTGTAGCTTCAGAAATTCGGCAGAGCAGTATGGCAAAGTGCTTTTGTGCTGGGTGTTCATACCTTTAAAGTTTGGGGTTGAGTATGGCATGAAGCTGTGTCAGGAGAGCTTTAGGCTGGATATCAGGAAAAGGTTTTTCACCCAGAAGGTGGTTGGGCACTGGAACAGGCTCCCCAGGGAAGAGGTGACTGCACCAGCCTGAAGCATTTGGACAACGCTGTCAAGCACATGGTGTGATTCTTGGGGTGTCCTGTGCAGAGCCAGCAGCTGGACTCCATGATCCTTGTAGGTGCCCTCCAACACAGGAGATTCTATGATCCTGTATGCCAGTCCCTCTTTAGCTTTGAGCATGGAATCCTGCACCAAAAATTACTGCAGAATTTCCTGGTATTTATGGTGTCAGTATGGATTTCTAGTAATTTTGTTGCTGTAGTTCATCATTATTACGCTGAAGTTTTCTTTTTCTGGGTTTCGCTGTCAGCAGCGCTATGAAATAGTTGTTCTGTGCAAAGCAAGATATAACGTTAACACAGTGATGTCATATAGAGCAGTAACAGGCTGGCCTGGTGTATGAGAAGAGGCCTTATCACAGGGTTGCATGGCATACAGGATGAAGGGGTATGGGCATGGACTGGTAAGAGCTGAGACCTGGAGGTGGGCAAAGCTCTTTGCAGGAGTAGGATAGTGAAAAAGTACAAGTATTTAATGCACATAAAACAAGTAAAGCATAGCAAACTCGGATTTAATATAGAGTTGTTGACCAGTAAGGAAAGAATAAGGTGTGAAAGCATTGAATAAAACATGTATGGGGGGTTGGGGGGAGGGGAGGAGAAGGGAAGGAGATTAGGAAAGAGAAATCAAAATCAACATGGCAAAAGAATTTGAATGCTGATGATTTACTCCCTCTGTTCTCCTCCAGCTAAGTAGAAACCATCTACATTAGGACACAGAGGAACAATAGAGAGCAAGTGTAACACCAGGAAAAAGGATAGAAAGTAAGAACTGTATGTTCAACATTTTATTATGGAAAATTTTCTCCTTATTGCATTCTTATTTTTTTTTTATTGGTAATAATTAGACATGGATTGAAAATAATTTTTAATTAGCCTGTTAAGATTTCATTTATACTATTGATAAATCCATATCTTTATGTATAAGGCACATTCACTTCTTTCATGTAAGATTTTGAGCATAGCATGCGTTAGGCATGGCTGCTTAACAGAATTTTACACATTGTGTGTGGAGTTACTGGTTGGTAACCTCAGCTATGTGGCAAGGAAAAGCTATGTTGAGACTCCCTGTGAACTCCTGGGACTCCAAAATAAAGCCCTTAGATACAGGAAGAAGATCTTTAGTCTCTCAGTGGCTGACAAATGGAACTTTGAATTGCTTGCTGTGATAAAAAAGGAGGTAATTTTACATATGCTCAATGTTATAGCAATATCCTCTCATATGACTCTTCCGGATCTCTACTGTAGCTTTTTCTCCTACAAAGCACTATGAAGGAAGACTCCCTGGAACACATAAAATACAAATCAGAATGTAAATAGGTATATGTATACTTCTCTTTGGTACTGGCTCTATCTCTCAGAGTTTCCTCAGTTCTCTATTTAGTTGCCAGTAAAGTCTGTATTCTTTTTTCCAGGTACTGTGTTTGTACATGAGTTTTTTAAGCACTGTGCAGGGATCTAGTACTTTGATTTTCATTAACCAGTTTTGTGGCTAAGACACTGAATGACAAATATCCCCAAAAATGAAAATATGTCTTCATCCTAAACATTCAGTTTATTAATTTTTCATAAAATGTTATACACATACTCAGAAAAAGACTGAGTACCACTGTTTCTTTTATTATTTAGGGCTACAAGTAATACAGAGAGGCTTTTAATTCTTGTGGTCTATCTTAATGGCATCTGTTTCTGTGGAACATCGAAATAAAGTTAGTCTCTCTGGTATTTTCTGTGTGACACTGATCAAAAACAATAACACTATTTCAACAGAATGTGGAAATTAATGTCTGTATGATTATTATATTTTCTCTGTATACAGGCCCATTAAATATGGCATATATAGAGAAGCCCATTAAATAAAACCCTCATGGTGTTAGCTGCTGTATAGAATAATAAGACAGTGCCAGTCCTGCTGAAAGGAGATGGGTTTGATAGAACCTCATATATGTGTGAGGAAAGATAAGGAACTGAAGTGATATCCATGGAGCCTTTGGATTCTCAAGACATGCAGTTCTGTGCTCTATGTTTTGACTTACCTTAGAGAGTCCCCATGTTCCTAAATCTTTTCTCCTTGAACACCAGAGGTGAATTAATATCCAGGAAAAAGGAGAACTCCAGAAATGTATCTTCAGGGTCTAAGAAAAATTAGTTTTTGACACATTCACAGCCTTTTTTCAACACTTCCCAGAAACATTCTCACAGTTAGATTTTCATAGTGTAAGTACTTGGAAATCTATAGTTTGTTTATTCTTCACAATGGAAAATTGAAAGCTTGATGATACAAGTAATCTAAAGTGTTCTCACAGAATATTATTGGGCCTGCTTACTCCTGATAGACATGGATGAACTTACGTGAATGCCCTGTAAGTGTATAAAATCAGGAATCTGTTATAATACCTGTTATAATAAGCACAAATCTATGCCAGCCAAAAAGCAGGTTTTCAGCTCATGTAGGATCTGAGACAAATGTTCTTGTTGCTTAATTGCAGAAGTTGTTCACTAGAACATGTGACTCCAACAGATGTGCAAATATAAATTTACAAATTACAATTAAATTTACAAATTAGTTTGTAAAACTAATCTACGGTTTTCATAGCACTTGCTCCCTCACCCTCACTCCTCTCACCGCTATCCCCAAGTATTCTGGAGACTGTGAATAAATAGTTGAAAGATGAAAATTACTTCTGAGGTTTAAGGACAGAAAACGTGCAGAAGCTGAGCTCACGAGCCTATTATTTTTCACAGAATCAACACTGTTGGACTGCCAAAAGCATCACGAGTTGTTCTCGAGTGCTCCCTCTTGTTGATGCCGCGAACTGTGACTTCAGGGAAGGCACGTTTGTAACGGGAAGAGGAGGGATGACTGAAACTTAGATGAAGTGAAGGGCAAAATGTGAAACATAATGAATCTTCCTGAAAAGCCTAAGGTGTTACTTTCCTCTGGAAATAAATGGTCCCAACGGGAGGTGACATTCAAACCCGCTGAAGTAGAACCTGCTCCAGGACTAAACTTGACCACACCCACATGTCTTTAATGTATAATTAATGAGCCATGATAGACATACATCAGGTCAATGAGGCTGACAGTAATGGAGCTTTTTCTAACAAACTCCCTGAATAATGATGTGCACATGGTAAGTGCTGGAGATATTATATTTAGATAAATGCAACCAGACATGAAGAGTGATAGGAATTTGCTTTAGGGGGCTGACTCATTTATTCAGGAGAAGGAAATAATTATAATCTATTATTTTTATTTAGTATTCATAGACATTCCAAGAATTATATCTCTGTGTTGGGCAAACCTATTTATGTGCTTCAGACTCGTGAAATAAGCCAAGCACATGGAGGGGAAGAAGAGAAAAGAAGCACAAATCCATGGGAACTCGTCGCTCAAGGCAGCTCTGGAGTTTATGGTTAAATGGCTCTTTTTCTGCCCACCTTGATATGTAGCTAGAGGCTATGGCCCTGTCTTGGCATGCTTCTGTGCTGGCATCTGTGAAGGATTATGTCGGAGAAAGGAAGGTTATAGTGCATGCTGTAATCCCATAATGCATATACGTGAAATAGAAAAGTATCAAGGGACTGCAGCAAGGGCCAAACCTTCCCTTATCTCTGCTAGTAGCTACTTGGGTTTTGAATAAATTTGCTTTGTTTAGAATAAAGACACTAACTACTCATCTCAGCACCCAGACAGCATAAGAGATGTTTGCACCATTCTCCCTGTTCTGGCCTCCTGATTCGCTACCAGTGTTTCAAATGGTTATTTAATTATAAAACCCAGCAGCAATGGTCAGATGTACCAATGCAGCTCAGGCTGAAGGGTACAGGGGAGTCCTTCACAGACAAGTTGCAACAGCATGCCATCACTACCCATCCCTGGAAGAGCTTTATGGCTCTTCCCTTTCCACCATTCACCAGCACGTAAAGGCACTCAGGGAAGCACTCAGATGTTTGGACTACTGGGTATTGTCCTTGCACCATTTAAAGCAAGGGAGTTTGGAACTCAAAGGAGAGTGTTTGGCTGAGGTGAAGGCAAGGATATTGGTCAAATGACTGTGGGATGCCACATGAGTCTAGCAGGTAAAACCAGTCTCGTCCTCTTCTGGAGTCAGTGTGCTGTGGTTGTTTGAATTCAACTCCTCTTTGCACTGTGAGTTCAGAGTCTTTGAACTAAAGTTTAGCCTCAATCTCAAAATAATTAAGGCAATGCTTGTGACTGTTGCACTCTTGAACTTGGAGAAAACAGCTTCTAGTTCCTAAACAAGGATCAGGCAGCTGACTGCAGGGTGCCTTCAGTCTTCAGAATCACTCTGCCCAGCAAAGCAACTGAGCTTTCTCTAAACAGTTCTCTCCACAAATCCGGTTTAGTTTTCAAAAGGCTGTCCTTCTAGCTTGTTTGCAAAATCATACAGTGAGAAAAAATCTCCAAAGGAAACAGCTGTTACTTTGATTTGGTAGGTCTCTGTGTTCATCAGATTGCTATTAGAAAATGCAGTCAGTAAATTTAGGGCTAAAATTCTGCCTGAGGTGAGATTAGATGAACATTAATATTTAAAAGCCCTTCTGTTTCTACCTGGTTTGTTGCTATTGCAAAGCAGGCACATGAAAAGCCTTGGGCTCCTAAACTAGTTTTGGATTTCATGGTAGGGGAGAGCACTTAAGACACTGACAGCCTTTACAGGCAAATGAAAACCTACAAGCTGTTGTGTCAGTGAAGACCTGTTGGTTCACTCACTGCAAAACTCCTGTCAAAATTTGCTGAAAGCACTCTTAAGATGATCATCATAAGATGATACTGCTAGTACACCAGGGAGAACTACAGGAACACATTTGCCAGAGTATCTACATATCCAGGCTGGAGAAACATATGTGCCTCTGAGAGGAAGCACAGAGTGCTTAGGAGTCGGAAGAGTCTGATAGGGAGCTCCTAGGGAGATTTTCCATAACACTGAAATAGCTTTTAAAATTTGGCTCTTCCATCCCTGGAAAATTCCTTACATTTGCATCTAACAACTAGATCGTTAGTTCAAAAATTATGCCAGCATGTTTCAGAACCGAGCGGTCCCTTGCCCCCTCTAGCATGTATTACCTTGCAAATCAGATGCCTTTTTTGGCTGTTTAATGCTGAAAACAGGATTTTGTATTTCCCCATTTTTGTGACTCAAGGCAGGAAGATCTGGTTCTGCTGTGTGGCCTCTTCCAGCACTCATAATAATGAAAGAGTTCTCCACTGGGGTTACTTCAGTTCAGAGATATTACACAAATGCAGCATGCTGCTTTATCACCCAGCACAATTCAGCCACTTCTAGGCTGAAATGGAGGAAGTTCTTTAACAGCAGAGCACAGAGGATAAGTAAGAACAGAAGACAGGTGAGTTACGAAAGAGAAATGCCCTAAGTGTGCATGAGAGCAGTGTGTGCCTTGTGCAACAACAGCCTGCCAGCAGGGGCTATAGCCAGAGCCAGTAAAAGCTCAATGTCTGTCTGTGTAAAAGCAGCTAGTACCTGGGAGTTTAGCTAAGGAAGGATGAGGAAAGGCTAAGGCCATTCAGTAAAAGCAAGCACTCTTAGTGCAAATGAGATCTCACAGTCTTCTGGGAAGAACTTGGAAAGATCAGATATGTAAAACACAAGGATTGGTTCCAGCAGAGCAGATACTTGCATGCTAGATCAATGAGAAGCATGAAAGTACAGCTGCTTCTAGTGTAGCAGGTATGCAAAGGTCGGGGAACTGAAGAATTCTCAGTGCGCAGTGATCCTTTATACAACACTTTTGGTGACTGTCTGACAGGACCTTCTGGTATAAACTGAAGATAATCTAACAGAGCAGCTGCAATTATGGCACGAATACTTCAGGGAAAAGGTAGAGACATGCTTCCTTGACTTATTTCCTGAGTAATGCTAAAGTGAGCAGGCATCTGGAAGAAGCAAAGTCAGGGCAATAGAGACATTTTACTTAACACTGTCATCTCTTTTAGTTTGGTCACTTGCGTTCCAGTCTCTTCCCTATCTAAAGTGTCATGGTAAATGTAGCTCATATAGCTGCAGTACTAGGAACATTGTACATTTAAAAAAAAAAAAAAAGCAAAAAGCAGATGCCTCCAAGTGATATTTAGTAAATGCATGTAAAATGCATGTAATGATCCTATTCTACACTGAACTCACTTGAGATGATTGTCTCAGCAAGCACAGACTGGGGGTAGGATGAAGAATATGAAGTGCATCTTCTCACCAGACTCCACCTATTTGTATCAGTCAGACTCCATCTATTCATAACAAACAACAAGATGACAGTTTTGCATCTCTCCAGAATGGAAGTACCTATCTTTCTTCTCTCATCAGCAATGGGATCCCTTTCACTAGGGATATGGGTTAAATCTATCAACTAATGAGGATGAATCTGCTCCCCTGAGGTGACCAGGGTGTAGTTTTGGAATCTGGTTCTCATTTGTTGAAACTATAAAAGAGAAGGAATCCATGTAAATCCAGGGATGTGACAGATGACCATTAAAGAAAAGAGCTGGCCTGCTGAGCCACTGAAGACTTGTCATGATTTGGGAGACACAGCTCTCTAAACAAAAGGGAGCTGAGGTGAGAAAGCAGCAGTAGAGGGGAAAGTTATAGCTCTCCTAAGGTAAGAGAGATGCTCAGTTTCATCTGTTAGTTCAATGGGGAAAAATGTTTGAAAGTAGATACTGCTACAGTAGTATTGTTATACACAAGCACGGTGTGAAAGCTTAGCCCCTTTCCTCATGTTTTTATATGTACAAGAGGTACAGATCCGCAAGAATTTAACCAAAGCACATGTAGCAGATGCATGACTCACCCCTCTTTTGCTACAGAATTAGTTCTGTGCCCGTCATGTGTCAGCCTGTTCTGTGAAACCACTTCCTTAATTTACTTTGTCTCGATGTCACAGCTTAATCACTTGGTGTTGAAACCAATCTGGGGTTACAATAAGTCATTCACCTTATGTTTGAAAGCAGGCGGTGTGCTCAGAGCAAATTAGAGGCAAATTTTCAGCCTAGCATCCATATGACTTCATCAAGAATAATGTGCTGTGTTGCGGAATACATTTACATTATGTAGGACAGATTTTTTTAACAGCTCAGCACTAAAATGCTCCAGAGAAATGAAATTGCTGGATATGCCATGCAGCTCAATCCCCACTGAGCAGTAGGCAGCTACATGGTTGCAGGGATATGAAAAGAGCAGCACCCTCTCTTCTCATAATGCAGTAAGCAGAGGTCAACAGGGCATGAGGATCTAGGCCTAAAATCTAGCACTTTTAAGTTGCCAGATGGGAACTGAGGCCTGTATTTAATTTCCATTCTGAGACTCTCTTGCATGCTTACCTTCCTTTCTCATGCTTTTCTAAATATTCTTCTGTGATTGCCTGGCTCAGCTGTCAACATAAAGGACAGGCATGTGAGTAGATCATCCTTACGTTCCAAAAGTCAGAACGGTGGGAAAAGCCATAGCAGGAAGAAGTAGGTTTGACAGAAGGCAAAATCAGCAGCATGACACTTAAGTAGCTGCAATGAGGCATGATCCATCTTAAGGTCAAGAAAACAAAGCTGTACTTTAACTAAACACACTTAATGGAGGGTCTCATTTTAATGGGAGAGGTCAGGCCAAGCTTTTGCTGCGTAACAGGGCTAACAGGTCCTAACAGTAAAGTTAGATTGCAACTGTACTGGTATCCAGCTGGTAAACTTCAATTCCTAATAATTGAGATTCTCAGCAGTAAATTGAGCGAGATCAACTCCTCTCTTACTGGCTTTGGTAAAAATTTAACCATTCACTCAGGGAACAAAACAACGTGAACACTTAGAGAAGTTTTTTGTAAACCCAACTTTGAACCAGCATCCTGAAATGAAATGCTAAAATGTCTGCCATTTACCACTTTGGACTGAATTTAACATCACCTGCTCCAGTGTTAGAAAAATGGATTGTAAACACTTCAAGCCAGAACTTACTTTCAAATTGTTCTATGAAGTATCTAGCACTTCTGAGGGTGCTGTAAAAGAGAAATGGTATGCTTTTAGGAATGTCATTGTCCAAATGCCTGGACAAACATGAAGGGTTTTGAAATAATACATTCTTTCCTGAACAATTTGAAGCTTTATTTTTCCTCCTCTACTGAAATATAATTGCAGCCCCCCTGTGCTGTCCTCTGGGGCAGCTGTGTTTTGTTTCAGCATGTTCAGGTTATGGGAGAGCACTGTGTTCTGTGAGGTTGAACACATTTATCTTCCTTAGGACTGGCATAGTACCTGGAACAATTGTTTCTGAGGCATCTGCAAAGAAGAGTAGTAGACCCAGGAATAAGAATAGCCAAGTGTGCAGTGAATTTTCATTATAGAAGAAATATGGTCCTGTCAGTCTTGGAAAAATGTAGATGATCTCTCTACACTTAAAACAAAAGATGGAAGAAATTCACATAGATGAAATTTATACACAGGTTTAGAAACCTACTGTATTGAGTAATGGCATGTTTTCTACATGTTGTTACTGTCACCACACCTACTCAGTTTAAGACAGTTAAATCAGGCAACGGCCTAATATGCAGTCAAAAGCACATTTCGAGGTGAAATCTGCCCAACAAGCTCTTATATGTTGTGTTTACAAAGGGCAGAAGTGGTGATGTAGGAGTTCCGACTAAGGTTTTCACACATACAGCTTTATGTACAGCTGTAAAGCACCTGCAGAATTCCTGGCACTGTATTTTTGTTTGGTTATGATAATCACTGTCTCCTATCTCTTGATATTCTCAAACCTCAAAAAATATTAAACACCGGTGCTCTTTGTGCTCTGTAAACTGTAGTACCATTTGAAGCTTGCAATAGCTGCAGTAAGTTTTTCACAGTTTGTAGGAATTAAATTCCACAGGAGGGGGAGGAGATGAAGACAGACTGTGCGATGCTGCAAGCCTGTCTCTATTACAGCACCTGTGCCGTGGCATTATTGACAGTAGCAACTCTCCTCCTAATGTTTTACAAAGCAAATGCCCCCTGCAGCACTGCGTGAAGGAAGAAAGCAAAAAAAGCTAGAGATTTATTAGCGTCCCTGTGGGATTTTAAGTTCCTTGTGCGGCTGTTTACAGAACAGGCAGCTGCCCAGCTGGAGCGCTCCGGTCCTGCCCCGGGCAGGATGCTGCGTCGCCCCAGTCACACCTCTGCTGGCTGGCCCTGCGACAGCACAGCAGCTGGCCCGCGGCACCCCTCTCCCCAGAATGGTTTTCAGTCCCTAACCACAGTCCACCGGGTAGATGTTTAGGACTACGAAGTCTAGCACCTAAGATGCTGATTATATACATGATCATACGCGCACACACACACACACACTATTATATGTACATGAGAGTTGATGACTCTTTTTCACATGCTGGAAACTAACATGGAGGTCAGAGCCTGTCTGGGTTAGCAGCAGCATGAATTACCCAAAGCTCCTTAAAGGAGATCATAAACAACTAAAAAGTAAGTCTAAAGACACGCCGTTTGTCTTGTCTCTGTCACCTTAGAGACGAAAATATGTTCAAATGCCACTAATTTATTAAAGATACTAAATACAGCCTTACAGCTAGTAATAAAGGTCTACACAGAGTGGCTCATAAAGGAAAGGCGGCCGCAGCTGCTGCCGGGCTGGGCGCGGTGCGCGGCCGCCCGAGGCTGGGGCTGGGGCTGGGTTTGGGTTTGAGCGGCAGCAGCGTATGTGGCCCGAGTACGAGCTGTGTGTGAGAGGGACGTGGCAGCACCCGAGCCTTCTGCAGCCCGGGCCAGCGGCAGGTCTCCCGAGACGGGAGCCTTGGTAGGGAGCCGGTGGAAGCAGATCACTGCTTCCCTTTGTCCGGGGGGCTCCATTTGTACCCCATCCCAGCAGCTCGGGGACGGCTCGGGGCAGGAAAGGGCAGGCACGGGGCTCCGGCCCGCCCATCTCCTTCTCCCCAGCAAACTCATGTACCAACCGCTTTTTCTTTTCCCATGGACGAGGCTTTCCGGGAGAGGAGGGGGATCGGCAGAAGGCGGGGGCGCTGGCTCCTTTGTGCTACGGCACCAGCACCCCCCGTTCCGCTGCTGGCCCATCCCCCGTCCCCACGGCTGCTCTGCCCCCCCGCATTTCCTGCCCCCACCCCGGGCAGCCCCCCTTTCCCGCGGGCCAGGCGGGGCGGGGGAAGCGCTTCCCGCGGGCGATGACTCCGAGTTACTTTTCACCTACTTGGCGGCGGCGCTCCCTGCGGGGTTACTGCCGGTCAGGCTGCCCGAGCGCCCAGCACTGCCGCGCTCCCGCAGCCTGCTCCTCCGGCCACACGCCCCCAGCCCCTCTGCTGCCACAGTGCCCCCCAGGCCCCCAGTCTTTCCCCCGGGAAGCCAGGCGGATGGCAGTGTCACTTAGCAGGGGCGCGGGCTCTCCCGTGCAGCAGGAGCCCGTGCGTGTTACATTCTTCAGGTCGGCTCCCACTCTGCTCCCACGACCACCACCTATTTTGCAGCCGAAAGGTTACGTGCTCGCAGGACTCGCTCTGTGGATACCCCGGGGCTTGCTCATCCCGAGCGCTGGCAAGGGGAGCGCGTGTTTTCGCCGCTCGCCGAGGGTGGCTGAGAGCGGGGTTACTGCCGGTCACTGCCGCAGGGCGTGCGCCGCCTGCGCCGCTCGCTTTCCACTCCTGCAGAGCGCCCCGAGCCTGTAAACCATACTTCTGCATTTCCTTTAAATGCTGCTAGCGAAATCCTAGCGCAAACCCGTCCTGCACCACAGTTACCTTGCAAAGTAATTTTCAGTAGTCCCAGTGGTAACGCTGCCTGAATGAGTCTTCTGTTGGGCACAAAGCTTGCAGCAATACTGTATGGATTTTAGCATGAAAGGATTACTTCTACTGAGAATTTTGATCTTGGATCAGCCATAAGTGCTCAAAAGAGACTTACAAAACCTCCAGACCAACACCAAACAATTCTTTTCTGAGCTTGCAGTAAAAGATGGAGAAAACAGTAAGAAGAATACTTTTCTGAGGTCTTTTCTAGGACCGAACTGAAATGTTTGCTCACTCTCTAAGAGCTGGATATCTCTACAGTGTTAAAATCACAGTTTTTGGTGGTTAAAACCACAGTGGTGAGGCATGCACAGCAATTTTTAAAAGAGCTAAAATAAGTACACACTAATGTGTTTACTGAGACCAGACATGTGAATCTTGCAGCTGGGTTGCATTTTGTGCTTGAGGAGCCTTAAATACATGCTTCCTCTAGGTAAAATTTACCCAGTCTCAGTTTGGTCTTTCATATTAATTCCATAAATTTACCCTGTGGTTATTAGCCAGGAAAATCAGGTGAGGAGTTTGTTCTTTTTTACTGTATGTAGTTACAACAGGGCTGTTCCTACCTATGTTTCAAGGACAACGCTGTAAAGAAGGGTAAAGGTGACCATAAGTGGCCTGTGAACTGAAGATACGGATTATCCATGGGTACTTCTAGCTCATTTTCAGGAGTGTTTGTAGATATTTCTGACACTGTAATTACTTCTTTCTTTTTAACTGTCTTAACAGAAGGATAAGCTCTCAAAGCACAATGCAACAATTCTCCTTTGGTCTAGAAGAGACCAAATTGAAGGAAATTTAATGCTGCAAGCATTTGTAACATAATACATGTTCACGGTTTTTGTATTCCGCTCCATAAAGGAAATCTAAGTACAGTTTGTCATTAAACACTTACAAAAGAAATGAACTAATATTTTTATTCTTTCATGAGGTACAGATTGCTCATATTTAGCTATTTAAGCTGTGGCATACACTCGCAGAAACCACAATATTGGACAGCAATGTAAAATTAGGCAATGAAGAGGAAGAATGTCTCCTCACTCTTAGAAGCGGCTTTGTGATTTGCTTATGATGTTCCCCCCCATTTTGTGGTGGGGTTTTTTCTGTGTTTTTCGCTGGAATCCCACCCATTGTTCCCTTACAGACTTTCTTCTCTCCACTTCTAAAGCACTGATTGGCTTCTCTCTCTCCCTCTTTCTCTCTCTCTCTGTACTCTGTTGTTACCAGGTTGTTGATGAAGCTGTTTACTGGTCATCCCTATGCTGTAAAAAGGCACAAATACAATGAGGAGAAATATTTTGATTTGCTAAAGGAAGGGAAGGGAGGTGGTAGGAAAGTAACCATTCTATCAGCTTTACAGTCTTTGATGTTATTTCCCCCTCCCCCTACTCTTGCATTGCCCACAGCTGTTGATGTAGATTTTCCACCTGCATTTGTTTTCTTTCACTTCAGGGGTATTTAAGGGAAACTGCACAATTGCTGTTTACTAAGTACTGAACTGTCTGGGATCCGTTAAATATAAAAGTGAATACTCTGACTTCCTCATGAATACAAAGTTTACTAAAGCAGTAATTTTTTTGTCCCTAGTGGGATAATTAGATTATCTGATTTACAATTATTCACACAATTTTATTTTCTCCTGAGTTTTGTAGTAGCTGTGCATTTGCATGCATACCAGTGACGAAACAGTTTTTACACTTTAAAAGAAGTGTCAGCCTGGTTTGGAGGACAGAATTTCAAGCTAAAATTGGTGTAGATAAAAACAATGTTTTGAAGAGTAGCATTCCAGAGCTTGTATTGCAGTCATTTTCAAAAGACCCTGCCTGTCATGGATTGTCTTCTGGATCTGTGCTTGTGAGTGTTTGTATTTTCTGTGTTTCCTTTCCATTCTTCCTTTTCATCTGCGCTTACTCTTTGTCCCTCCTTGTCTCACTTCAGTGGTGACTCAGACTTGTAGCTAGAAATCCCAGACTGCAGCAGTGGAAAATGTTGTGCTTCAGGCAAGTGCATCTCCCAACCCGTCTCACAGTGATTGTGTTGAAAAGCAGGTAGACGCACAGCACTTTCAAACATCATTCCTGTCCTGTTGTATTTTAAGATGGTTTTACATTTCTAATTTGGGCAGCTTAAACTGTAAGAGAGCTGTTCTTCAGAAGGATATTTTATACTGGGTTGTAGAAAGCTCATGATGTTTCTGACAAGACTGGACATGTCTCTTCAGCTTGGAAACTAAGCCAGTTGAGCTGGAATTTTATTGTAAACTGCATTGTCTTTAAAAATAGCACAGATTTCCAATTCACTTTCCTTGCAAGTGTAATTGAAGTCCTGTTTAATGGAATATTCATTAGCTGGCCTACAAAGGCGAGAACTCCCATTATACCTCATGTAGAAGTCCTGTGCAGTAAATACAGCAGTTAGGCTCTTTAAGTGTTCATTTTCAGCTTCCCTTGGAGAATTAGGAATTTAGCATTAGGAACTAGAATGACACAGTCTTATTGCAAATGTGGGATTTTTTTTGGTCAGATTTTGTCCCTGTTAGCAAGAATATCCCCATTAGCCTCTCCAAGCTGAAATTAAGACTTCAGTCACATAACTGGGATTTTATAAATAGATTTCTGAAATGATTTAATGAAATATATGAGGCTGGGTATGGAACTAAAGGACTTAATTTTCTATAAAAGTTCACAGGCTGCAAATACAGTACTTCAGGTATGCGAAAACTTCTTATATGCTGCAATAACTGTCTTCATATTTGGTGCTTACTCGGTACATGACTACTAGCTGGAAGTCTTACATGTTACTATAGTACAAACAATAAAATGTGTTGTGGTAACTGTCACATGTAATGAAATGATAACAAATGCTTTTGCATCAGGATGGAGGTAAAATTATAAAGCAAAATATGAAGAATGTGAAGTCAAAAAGAAGATAAGTGGAAGTCAATTGTTGTAACATAAACTTTCCTCTCTCAGAAAAATGGAGTTCTCTGTTGCTTTGTTTTCAAATGGATGTCCAACATATGATTAGAGCGAGTGGTGAACATTTCTCTGTGCGTGCAAGAAATCTGGGTACTTTTTCTCAACTGAGCTCCCTTTAAATTTGCTTTAATTGCTCAGACTGTCCCACAATGTGCACACAAATGCTGCAGATTGAGAGCCTGCAAGCACACATGCACTTGCATTTGATTGTGAGAGCAGAGCATTCAAAGAATGTCTTTTGGTCATGCCCAGCTACTGTTTGGGGTTTGTCAACACAATCATTGGCACTGTACAGGTCTGAAATAATAGTGAACTGCAGAAGCTTGGCTGTGGATGAGTCTTACCTTGTAAATAATTCTTCTATTAATACTGTGCAGCTTTTCTTTTTTCATGCCAAAATGGTAACATACACTGATGAGCACAATGAACAAGCTAATTTCTCTGGCACTAACTGTTCCTTACAGCTCACAGATCTCCACTGTCTAAACAGCCTTGTGCTCTGAACAAAAGCCCTCCTATTAGAGAAGTAACTCTTTTTGACTTCAAGAGTTGTGCTGAACTCAATAATCTCTTCCTGTCTATGGCTGAGGAATTGAGAGGTTTAATACTGAAACAAAACAAAACAAACCTCTGCAGCATAGCAATTTAAAAACACATGGCCAGTTCAGTAGCAAAATGAATGTGGAGACCAGCCCTGTGCCTAGGGAAGTAAGCACATTCATTTTTATTACAGTAAGAGCAGGATTATTGCTTTACATCATATGTTCATTATTTAACTTTCCCTTCGGAGCCCGTAGCATGCTCTGGGCACTATGTAAGTAACAATTCTTTCTGTATAAAAGAAATGCTGTTCTCTTACTTTTTTATATGGTTACCTGTTAGCAATAACTGAAAGCCTCTGCCTGGGTCTGAGACCTAGCTTTACAACCCCAGAAGGTTGAGAAGTTTATAGACAATAAATGCAGCTATCTAGGAGATGGAAATGTGTGGGATATGCCTGGTAATTTTCTTTCTTCTGACTGCCATTAAAAAATATAAACTAGACATTTTAATGTTGAACTGAATAAAATTCTGAATCATATGGCTGAAGCTCTGCTCTTTTAATTTATCCCAAAACCTGCAATGCAATACAGATCTTATCAAGAGTCTCAAGACTTCTCTTTGATCCCCTGATTTCAGTCATCTTTACACTGGTGTGAAGTCATCACAGCTCGTCATACCTTACCAGGAATTATATTATTTCAGGTATTCCTAAAGGAAATACTGGATAGATTAAATGAAGGTAGAGTGTCCATGCCACAGAAACACCATTTGTAGGTTTAATGTATGCTCTTCCTTTCTATTCAATTGTTGTGGCAGGGGTTCTCATTGTTCCTGCCCTCACATTACTTCATTATATGACATATGAATCTTAAATGTTGGGCTTGATATAGTTCAAATGCAGGATGCGGGTCTTGGGTAGGAGAATTGTCTTATGTGCTGATGTCAGTGGCATTAAAAGAAAGGTGAAGTATATACATTTTTCCAGGCCTGATATTAATAAGAACTATATGAATGCAAACAGATGCAAGAAGTCTGGATTTGCTGAACTTGCCTACTGTGATCCTATTTAATAAACAATGTAGAGGTTCTCTATTCATAAGTGATTTTTGGCATTCTTGTCTTGCTACTGAAGCAGTTCTCTGAACTGGCCTCTAAAATGCTTAGAAGAGTTACAGCAAAGTACACCAGCAGCTTTTACAACTGTGTCCCCCTTGGAGTCACCTGGAACTTTGCAGAATGTAGGACAAAATCCACTTCCTGAAAAGAAAAGAAGGGAAGGGTTTTGTGGAGATTTTTTGGAACCAGTACAAATTGCTTCACCTGAACATGCCTGAAGGAAGAAACTGATAAAAGTTCCTCATGAGGGGAAGAGGAGGGGCAGACATTGATCTCTTCTCTCTGGTGCCCAGGGACAGAACCTGAGGGAATGGCCTGAAGTTGTGTCAGGAGAGGTTTAGGTTGGATATCAGGAAAAGATTCTTCATCCACAGGGTGTTTGGGCACTGGAACAGCTCCCCAGGAAAGTGATCACAGCACCAAGGCTGACGGAGCTTAAGAAATGTTTGGACAATGCTCTCAGGCACATGGTGTGACTCTTGGGGATGATCCTGTGTAGGGCCAGGAGATGCAATGATCCTTGAGGGTCTCTTCCAACTCAACTTATTCTGTTATTCTGTGAAGCTTTTTTCTGTGATTCCTACATATAAAGAAGAATATTGACTTCTGGCTGGAGATATGGGTAATATTGATTACAAATGTTGTCTGTCAGGATGATTCTTCACTCACAGAAAGCTATATTTTTGTTTCAGTAGTAGCCATACACACTTTGTAAGAGAAGTTCAGTCCAGTTAAGGTCATAGGGCCGTCTTGAACTAAATGGTGCCCAAACCTTTGGTGACAGTAATGTTTTGCATTTAATAGCTTAATGTTTTTTGTTCCATACATATACCAAACAGAAAAAATTAATTTGCTTTGCATGTCTTCGCCAATTCTAGGAAACATTCAACATGTTTCTGCTCAGTCACTTTCAGAAAAACAACTAAAAAGGCTGTTAAAAATAACAAAAAAATCTCACGCAAGAACAGCAGCATTTTCAGCTTTGTCTGCTACAGTGGAGCCCTTGCTACCCTCTGAGTTCTGAAATGCATCAGTACATTAAATCCCTGTGAGAAGGGGGAAAAGGCCTACAGTTCCAAACTCCAACTGCAGCTCCTCCGCTTTTCAAAAACAATGGCCTTGCCCAAGGCTTAAAAATGCATGTGCACATTCAGTAGAAGGGACATAATATCCTTTCATTTCTTCCTGTAAGTTATTTGGAACTTCCTCTTCATATTATTTTTAAATTTCCCTTGTTTAGCCTGGGCAAAGTGTTGGTTTTGGTTTCTCTTTTTTTTGTTGGTTTTTTTTTTGGCAGGAGTAAGGGTGTAGGGGACTTTGTAAAGGATAGACCTAAACACATCTTTTACACACTGTTAAGGGATCTGCACTATGCCTAGGGCTCACTTGTACCATGGCTTTCACAGAAGAAGAAATCAGATTATGTTCATTGTAATTTATATCAGACAGCTTCTTCTGTCTTTTTGCATCAAAATGTACATGCAAATCACAGAATCACAGGGGCTCTGTGTGGGACTCCAAGAATTTGTGGTAGTCACAGTCTAGTGTTGGCAAGAGAGCTCAAGCTTTATCTTTTATTACTTACAGATGACTCAGAAAGGCAGTCCCATGTGCAAAGTGTTCATGAAATCTGAGTCTACATACTTCGAACTTGTCAGACCATTATCCTCATGATTCCAGACCTCTATTTTAAAAAGCAGTAATTAAGGCCCGTATATATATGAAAATAAGATTATTGTAACTTGTTTTTTGTCTGTTTCCTCAGCAGCTTAGCTAGGATTGGAACTAGACTTCACTTGTGATGCATATGCAATGACCAAAAAAGTGAAGTCAAAATTCATGCTAATTTAATGTTTCCATGTCTAAGTATTGTATGAGTTGCTCTGGGTAAGAATGAAAACTTATCTGTAATACAACTGGAAGAGGGATATTTTCAGACCATGTCTTGAAATTATCCTCTTCCCACTGAGTGCTGGTCTTATTCTGTAATGTTTCAGGAAGGTTTAACTGCCTGCCGTAGTCAGTGTTCAGTCAGAAAGGATGGGACATCAAATTGGACAGAAAAGAGAAGAGCTGATGGGTAGAACAGTTAAGCTGAAAATAGAAGAGCCAGACCAGTAAAAAGAGTTTGGTTGACAAAGAAATCCTGATGTAAGTTTTAGGAAAGGGATGGTAGAAGGCTAGTGGATTTCACAGCATGGAAAAGGAAATGAAGCACCAGGAAGGCTTAATTTTCCTTTTGAAAATATAATGGTTCTGTTAACAGCTGCCTGTCTAACAGCAGAATGCACCTCGTGTGTGCCTCTGCGTCTGTGATATAATAAGAGCCATTGCCTAGGCTGCTTATGAGTTATCTTTCAAGCAGTTAACCTGCCAGCTGTTTGGCAAGCTGCAGAGGCATATCAAGAATGGATTACTATGGGTAATAAACATAAATTTGAAGGAATGCTATGGTTTTCTTCTAGCTTTTTTCATCACTTTTTAAAAACTGCATATTTTAGTATGGTCAGCTGATTAGTCTTCACTAGGTCTCACAGGTCTGATCTACATTGGATTGGATAGTGTTCAGGGGTTGAATCCCAAGCAAATATTCACTTAAAGCTTGAATGAGCAGTAGCTTATTTCATGCACACTGAATGTGTCCACAAAAGAAGAGTACTCAGCTGTAAATTAACTTTCGTCCTTACTAAGAAGTAGCTTCCTTGTATAGACAAGCTCTGAGTCAGTTTGTATTTAAGCCAGCAATATAGTGGTCTGTGGAAATGGCAGAATGTCTTGCAGTAATTAAGACATATTTTCAGCCTGTCCCAGCAATTCAGTGATTTGCTGGCTTCAAAAAGCAAACTGCCCATGTACATAAGCCAGTCTTTCACACTGGTCTGGAATGATGTGATGTAGCTAAGGGCATCCTGGTTTATCCTTTCACAGAGTCCAGCTTTGTGTGCTGCTGTTAACTGGTGAGGGATGTCTTTACAAGCTGGGCATAGGCAGAAATGAAGTTCATTTTGCAGGGAAGAAGGCAGGAGGAAAGTGTAAGGGAGGGTGAGGGCTGAACTGGCAAAAAATAAACAATAAATCACATTAGTTATTCTCTCTCTGTTCACATGGAAGCTTGTTGATATTTGCTTTGGTACTACATTTTTCCTCAGGATAAATATTGATTTAGAAACCAGTCTTGTCAAAGAGAAAAAACAGGGTGCTCCAGGTAATTTGAATAGTTGCAATAACACCAGCAGATGAGGAGTCATCCATTTATTTAAAGATCATTATACAGGTGAGTAATTAATTAAGCTCATGAAAAATTTAAGAGCACAAACTTTGCTATGAGAGATTAATTTTTAATCACAGCTAATATTGTCATGCAGCCATAGGCTTGCAGTATTTGGACGCCATTTTTATGTGGCAGAAGAAAGCTTTTCACTTAGATTGGTTTAACAGAAAATTTTGAAAAGGTTTTCCCTTTAATATATCCATGTGAGGCCCAGGTTCCCTAATGCAGATCCATATAAATCGGTAGTAATATTGGAGCAGATGAAACTGTTACTTCCAATTAGAAGAAAATACTGTCTTCTTGATGCATGAATATATGAAAGCCTGAAATGAAGTTTACCAGCAGTTTAGCTGAACTTGAACTTGGTTTTGTTGAAAGATAAAGGCTGATTTTTGTCCTCTCCTTTATTTTGTGTTTATATAGAGCTGAGCACAACTGGACTTTGTCTGTAGCTGGTCTCCACTCATATCATAATAATCACTTCTCTTCTCCAGAGCAGCAGGGAGGAACTTGACTCAGAGGTGAGTGACAGTGATTTGTGAAGTGTCAGAAGTGGGGTAATTTGTGTGCTGCTTTGCAGCCCCTCTCTCCTGCACTGGTTGCATTCAGCCTCTGCCTCACGGCCATCCACAGCTCCGAGTCAGTTGGTGCATCTTAAAGAAAGGAGAAAAAACATCTGCTCTGTAGCACTGCTGCCAAAACTCCACAGAACACAAACAGCAAGTCAGAGCTTAGGTGCCGGCAGTTTACATCCTCCTAGGAGGTGCCAGGGACTGTAAGTGAAAAGATGCAAACACAAAAATTGGATGTCTGTAAATTAGTCCCAGGAACAAAAAGCTGGAAGAACCAGGGTTTTGAGATTCTTGGTTAAAGTATAGGTAAAATAAATGTATGCAGGATTTGCACACAGTTGTGATAGCTCAGAGTGTGTAAGGGAACATGTAGTTTAGTGCAATGTTTATTACTATTGATATTTGAAGACACAGTTTAAAACCTAGAATTTACTTCACAGAAGATTCTGAGTTGGAAGTCAAAGGACCCACAAGGATCATCAAGTCCAACTCTTCTAAGTAAATGTCCCATGTGAGGATTGGACTCACAAATCTTTTTGTTATTAGCACCATGCTCTAACAAACTGAACTAATCTTAGCGTGAGTTGCTGTTTTTTATAAAAGCAGCCTTACTTTTTCTTCACCAGTTTTCCTCAGCAAACAATTTAGGCATGCGAGACCACATGTTCTCAAATCTTAGACACATGCCAGAAAATTGGTCAATGAGGATGTTCTCTAGAATTGTAAGTGGCCAAGAAATGCAGACTTGAAGTGACAAAGAGGTATGTTTAACTTCTATTACATGCTAATACCAAACAGATTAATTCCATATATTAAACTGGTTTTTTGTGCAGGTCAATTGCCAAAACAGGGAGAGCACCTGTGTACAGCACTGAATCATTCAAGTCTTCAGAATCAGTTCTAGTTGGTGAGGGGAACCAGTGACTCCTTACTGCTGGAAAATCTTAACCTGAAATACAGTGGCTTGCATAAAGCTTTGATAGCAGTGACAGTAAGCAGTACATTTACTCTGACATTCCCAAGGTGGTAGATACTGTGCAAAAGGAGGAGGTGACACAAAACTCCTGACTGCTGGTCCCCCTCCAAGCAGCTACAGCATAGTAGGATTTTTTTACTGTATATTTTCCTGCGAGAACAGGGCACCCAGCCATGGTGCTGTAGTTGGTTTGACACCTCCTCCAGCTCCCTTGTGGCAGTGTGTGCAGCTGAGTGTGACTGTGATATAGCAGTGTGCAGGTGTACTTAATAGTTATGCTCTGTTCCTTTCCAGGGATAGTAACATGGAAAGACAGGGTGGGAAGATCCCTTGAGAAGTAATTTTTTTCCACCACGTTTTTCCAAAGTAGGATCTACTAAACATAAACTTTTCCTAATAGCATAGTTAGCCAAATTTCCTCAGAGTATAGGGTGAAAAATTGCCATGGGTTGACCCAGTGAGGGAATTAAAGATACACTAACATAAAGGTAATAATGTAAATCAAGATGGATTCTGCTCTTACTGTCCTTCTGTGGTAGGTTGCAGTCCATTTCTAAGAGTGGCAGACTATAAGAAGGGCTAGAATCCTGCTGTAGCCTTCAGGGACACACCTGCACTGGGGCAAAAGTAGCCAAGCTGCTCAACGCATAGAGGATGCTCAGTTCTCCTTGAAAAATGTCCCAAAGAAACCCCTGGGGGAAAAAAAAAAAAAATTTTTTTTCCCCCCTCTGGAAGGAGTTCGTTTTTGCGTAGGCAGGGTCACACTGCATCCACCAATCACTTCTGTTTCTATGTGTCCACAAGCAACAAGCTAATGAAGAACAAGCTAATTAGATAGAATGATAAAAAACATTGGTAATTATTCTCTGAAAGCTCTGATCTGTGGCTGATGCAAAAATGAAGAGTTAGTGCTTCTCAGTGTGTTCCCCGTTTGCTGCCTCACATTCTTTCTAGCTCTTCCTAGATTTTCTTACTTGTTTGTTTTAAATTCCATTGACACCATGGCAGCAAGGGTGATGGAGGGAAAGAACAAAGAAGGTGGAGAAAACGGAGTCCTTTTATACCTGAATTTAGGGTAGGACCTTTTTTTTTTTTTTTTTTTTTTTTATTCTGTAGACAGTAGATAATTTTTCATTCTTACTTCGCTGGAAAACTCATCTTCCATTTTTAGAGGCTAATTTGGGGGACGGCAAAACCTGACTGAATTTCCCAGTTATTTCTACAACCTTTGTTCTATCCATGCAGCCTGAGATTTCCCAGCTGTAGTACCCTATATCTCACATTGCTACATGTGATCTTATAAACAGGAATCTATTCAGGGCACAGTATTATCTATGCAGCATTACATGCTTAAATGTCTAAACCGTAATTGAACAGGGAGGAATATTGCATAAGCTTTTTACTATCAGAGATTTATTTGTAATGCATATGGAACATGTATAAAGAGATCATTAACACTGCCTTTAAACAGCACTCTAATCATTGTGTACAATGTGTGGAAGTAGAAGACAAAAGCAGGTGGGACATTGTGGCTCCAGACCTGTAACTCTCGAGTGTCCCAAAGAAATTCTAGTGATTGTTGGTAGCTTCTAAGGTAGTCATCTGTGAGAGGCTCATAAAATCTTTAACTGGAACTGAAAACAACATAGGGAAATGAAATCCAAATGTCCAAACTCAAACATTTCCAAAGCAGTCTTGGAGATCAAGAGTGAAATTCTGAACCTGCAACTCTGAATGGATTTTTTGAAGTGGCAAAAACTGGGACAAGCACTTAATTGAGGACTAAATCACTTGGCAGCATTTAATATCCAGCCTTAGTTTACTTTTCAGAGTTAGTAAACTGCTTTACCTTTATGTGCTAAAGAGACTACAGAACATGCAGGTGAACTGCAGAGAATCTTTCTGTTCTGAGAGAAACACATCAAGCCCAATGAGTAGCAAGCAGATTGAATCTGAAGAAGAGTCTGAACTTCTTCTGTAGAGTAAGTTTGTGGATGATAAACACTTATTGCAAATGAGAACCCTTCTGTATTTTAACAGGAATTCATGTAGTTTCTTGTCTTTTTATGACCAAAAAGTGGTAATGGATTGGGGAAAAGAAAATGTGTAATGACCAGATAGGCCCGGTTCAACATAAAAGATACTCTGTGAACAAACTCTGTACCTGAAGTTAAACTACTGAAGTAACATCCATTTAGTCAGAACAGTGTATGTTTAGAGGGAATAGAATCCTGCAGGAATGGAAAAGACATAAAAGTCCAACTAATTCATTTCTAAAAGCAATTGCAACCACGTGTTAAATATGTGTGTGAACACTGCAGTTATATTGAGAACTATACAAAGCTATATTAGCTCCTATCTCTCTAAGATTAGCACAAGATATGACATATAAAGTATTAAGGGCACTAATAGAAAAAGAATTTTTTACAAAATGAGATCGTATAGGTTTCACATATAAAGTTTCATATATATAGTTTTCTCGATCACAGCTTCTTATGAGGTTACACTGTTACTGGCACTTGGATTCCAAAAATTTGTCAAGGTAATATTTAATTGATTTTAATAAAGAAAGTAAAATATGCCAAAACCTAGAATGCATGCTTATTTTATGGCTAATCTTGGGAGAGCTTTATGTGATAGCAGCAAATAAAACTTGTCTTGAGTGTTCCTGTATGGTCTGCAACCCCTTCTCTTAGCACTATATACCCGGTTTTCTCATGCCTTCCATTCCTTTATATATCTCTTTGGAAAACTAATAGTTTTGGGCTGATTGCTAGGAATCATTTTCACTACACTTATCTTCCTGGCAGGCTACAATGACTCAGTAGATTACCCACTACTAAAGAGAAGTCCTGGAAATCTTAGTCAAAAAGGTTGTCCCTGATCATAACTGCTTTTAGAAAGATACAAATGTCAACACTGATGAGCAGTTTAGGCAGCAGCATGGACAGAGATCACAGAATACAGCAATTGTAATAAAATTCTTCCCTGAATGCGCAATAAGAAAGTGAACAAGTTTTTACAGCTATCAAGAAAAACAAACAGGTATCTCATTGCTCTGTAATTCTGATGGGGCTAATACTGGAGACATTGCTTTACTCAAGAAAAAGAAAATATTTTACTGGCTGCCTGGGAAAGGCCTGATCTAGTGGATCCTGACTTGGAGGAAAAAAATGACCAGAGTATTTTTTTCCTTTTAAGGTAGTAGAGTCAGCAAAGATAGCTAAATCCTGTACAATTATGAGTGATATTCTGATGCTTATGAAATGGAGGAAACAGCTAATAGGAGAAATAAGAAGCCCCAGAATTACTACTTTTTGTGGAAGGTCTGTCTAGCATGTCCAGCAGCATATGCAGCAGAAGAGAACAATGGTGTAAAGACATGGGGACAGCGAAATGGAGGTTGATTGTTTTGTCCTTCTCCAAACAGGGGCACGTGGGAATATGCTGAAGCAGAAGCACCAAAGTGAGAAGAAGGCCTTCTAAGGTAGAGAGAAACAGAAAGAGCCTCTTTTGGAGGGGCAGGATCTGGATACTGAAGTCAGTGAGTCTGGATGCTGGACAATCACAAGGCAGTATTTCACATGGGCCTGCCATGGTGTAAAGAGGGAAACTGTCCAAGAATGAAAAGGACATAGCTTAGGCACTGGAGCCTCTGTGGAAAGGCATGATAGGTTGTTAGTCCATCAAATCCCCAGGAAGTTTGTTGATATCTTGACTAGTGGCTGCACAGGCTCTGGCAACAACACTGGGGGCAGGTTAAAGCCAGCAACAGCATTAGTCTCTCCAGCTACCTCACAAGATCCCACAGTAATGGACGGGAGGGTTGAGGGTGCACCAGGCAAGGTTAAATTTGACTTCGTCCTTTTGCTGCACATGCTAGAGTGATAATTAACAGACACAAAGAAAGATACCTGTTCTTCATATAATGACAAAATGAGCAGAAGTAGGAACTAGCCCATCCTGAAGCCAAGAGCAGGGCTGTGTCTGCAGAGCAAGCTGTCTGCACCCTAGATCCAGCCCCAGATGCCTGCAAGCAGCTAAAGAATGTAGAGGTCAAACTCTCTGCCTTGATAAAAGTGCTGGAAATAGTCAGAAAGTACAGATATTTCAGTGGGGCAAAATGTAACAGCTGGCAGAACTCGAAAGTTGCCTGATTTTTTATGTACAACAACAGCAAACCCCAGTCTGAGCAATCAAGTGAGAGGAAAACCAAGTTAGGCTCCACACAGCAGACTGAGGGTTTGTAAGCGTGGAAGTCTACTGGCAGTTCTAAGCAGCTCTGGAAAAATCTGAATTTGAATAAAGATCCTTCATTCTGCATTGAATTTTTCGTGATGTCTGTAGAAATGCAAGATTTGAAGAGACACCCCTAAAGCTCACCTTCTGAATATATTTCTCCAGATGTATAAAGAGAACAGAAGCAAAACCTAGTCTCAGTCCTTTCTCTGTGAAAAGGAAGTGTAAAAGAGGTGGCTCTTGCCTCCTGGAAAGCAAGTCCTTGCTTGTAAGCATGGATGCAAAAAAGCTCAGTAATGTGGAGTACTCATGAGCTCAGTAGAGTCCAGGAGATGGGAGAAGAGGAGGATATGGTTTTGACAACAGCAAAAAAGGGTGAGTCTTTCTTTGAGGGCACTGTAGTTTGTGCTAACCAAGAGGCCTTTATCCTCCCTTCTCATAAACATGGGCACAGGTTGCACAGAGAGGTTGCAGAGTCCTTTTGTGGAGGTATTCAGAAGTCATCTGGAGACATTTCTGAATGACATGCTCAAGGGGACCCTGCTGGGGCAAGGGATGTTGGACTAGATGACCTCCAGTGGTGCCTTCCAATCCAACCCAACCCATTCTGCAGTTGTGTGAGATGCTCTCAGAAGGACTGAAACACCCTTCCAGCCCCATGAGGGATACAGTGTGAGCTGGGGAAGCTGCTGGAGAGCCTAAAAACACAGCTTTGCTTGTGTGGAGGCCACAAGGCTCACTGACCTGTGTATTGCAGTGAGGCTAGCTAAATAAAACCTTCCAGGGCCTGAGGATGGCTTGCTCTGAGTGTCACTGTTAAGACTAGAGGTGAGGGACAGCACACTTTCCTCCACGGCCTCTGGTCATGCTGGTGCTGAAGCAAGCAGTACACTTACGGGCTAGTTCTGTCCTGTCTTTCCCTCTGGTTCACAGGCTGGTTTTGAGCACATGATGGTGCATTTTCTTCCCTTCTGGAATATCATTATCTAGTGAAGGAAAAACATCACTTCCTAAAACTTATCCCCTTTGCCAATAAGATTTGCACTGAATGTTGTTGTCTGCAGCTCCAAAGCTGTGAGTGAAAGAAGTTTTGTTAATCAGGGACTGACTTTATCTCCATTTAAATCTACAGCCAGCACATGCAGTCAAAAGCCCAGGTGCATATCTCCACTGACTTAATTGGGCTGCTCAAATATATACTGTTTATATAAAGGGCTGAAGTTCTTGTAGTAAAAAACACAGTGTAGGAGTCCTTATTCAGGAAAAAGTTGCATTCAGTTCCATGAGAATTGGTAAGGATCTTAAACAGGCAATTTTTGATCTTTATTTAAAAAAAAACAGTTTTAGAAACTAAAGTAATGCAACTGATGTGGAATGACATTTGGCTGACCTCAAGGAAATTTGGGTAATTGACCATTTTAACTTACATCTCAAGGGCTTAATTTGGTGAAGTTTATAGCCTGGCTGATCCATGAAGATTCATCCATCAGTACCTAAACTGAGGTTGGATGAAAATATACTGCATCCTCTTATGTGGCTTTCTTCGCATTTCATCAGGTTCTACATCTACTAGGCTTCATTTCTGTTTTGTGATGAATTTTTGCTTCCTTGTTCCCTGCACTGGGGATATTATTAGCATATAAATTTATAACAGGAGATGAAGTGCAGAATTTTTGAAGCAGTTCACATTGAACTTTAACATTCTGCATAGCTGTCCATCCAGTTCCATGGCTTGCACAGAAACCCTGGCCCATGCAGGCCAGCCTATCCCTGTGTCCCTGTCTGGCAATGCATATGTAATGCACACTGAAATATTTTCGCAGGAGTTCTATTTTGAGCTAATTTTTAGAAGACAGACAATTGCACAGAGGAAGGGTAAAACATTAAGAAAACGTTCCTGCTGCATGCCATTACAAAGCATACAGCTGGGGAATCTGAGAAAAGAAAAAACTTCATATCAAGTTAAAATTGCTACCTTATATAAACTTCCAGTATTTTAATTGGCAACTCTACATATTTTGCTTGCTCTTCAAACTATAGGTTAGGTCCATGGTTGGGAAAATCAGTTTATTTCTGTCAAAGTCAAAGAATTTTTACCACCTAAGTATTTGACTGCAGGTATATTTTACATCTAAAAAGTAGTAATTTTGTTAACAGTGAGCTTCACAGCACCCTAGTTTCTACAGCTAACTGAAGATGTAATTTTACTTACATTAATGTTAAGTGTTTGTGGGAAATTACAAGGCAATGCTTGTGGCAATGGTCTCTCTTCTTAAAACAATGTCAGTTATCTGGCAAATAAACCACATGAGAGATGACTTTTAAATCACCCTTCTTAAACAGAAGATAACATTAAAAAGTGTTTCTCATAACTGCTTAAACTGTAGCTTGCTCATATCTGAGTTACAATATATTTTATTTAAAGGACTTAGAACCACCTTATTAACGACTGCTGCCAGTTTGAAGACTATGTTTATGTTGAAAGATGGAGAGGATGAGCACAAGCTCTTTTGCTCCCGTCAGGCACTGGGACAGGCCTGCAATATTCTTTGATTGGAAGGCAGCAACTTCCCAGATTCACTTCTTCTCATGGCACAAAAAAGCACTTCAAAGCTTCCCTACTGCAGGGCTTAGTGGGGGATGTATTTAAACCATCTGTTTCTTCGCAGGTGCAATAACTAAACAGCAACTCTATTACCTACTTTCTTCTGTAAATAGGATGGGAAGAAAAGTATGTGTGGAAGGTTGCAGTAAACAGCATGATGTAGGCACTTGTACTCACTGGGCTGCAAACCAGGCTGGAGTGACTCACACTTCCATGTTAGGATGTTGAGTGAGAGCCTAGATTGCTATAAAGTAATAACAATGCAATTACTTCTTTCTTAAAGTTAGGAAGCTATTTCCAAGAAGACCTTACAAAAGCTATCACCATCCTCTGAATCAAGTATTTCAAATCAAAGGAAAGTAAACCAAGGCAGAACAGGTGCTTGAAATACAGAATAATCTTCAGTGTGTGTCCCCAAGATAAGGGTGAGGAATCTCAAAGCTGTGTTTCTGCAACAAGAATGCCCAGTAAAAAAAAAGCGGTGAGCAAAGTTCTTTGAAAAGTAGCTTTTAAATCGAAGTATTGCTGACCTGCTGTCTTTCCTGCTTGAATTTAGTCCAAACTAAATCATCTAGGGCTAAAAAGAGCATGGATTTCCAGATGAAATCTCTTAAAAGCTGACAGCTAAAGGTGTATTAAACTGGGACTTTCTTTATTGCTGAAACCTGTCATAGATACCTTTGGTTTATACCAAGACATTTCTTGGTGTGCTTGTCTAAGCCCACAGGATTCTGTAGTATCCTGACATTAGGAAACATCAATCTTGTAGAATTAACAATGGTGTGTTTTGCCTTGTAGAAGTTACAAGTACAAAGAAACAACTTCCTCCTCACTTCCTCCTGTGAGAACACAGCGTGTTTTCCTATTTTCAGTTCCACCCCTTCATTCCACTACATAATGTCTTTTCCATGAACAGCAATTTACATGTCCTCTGACCTCTCAGTAACTGGTGCAGCTAACAGTCTCTTTGCAGGTCTGTAGCCCTCCCTTCCACCCAGCCTTGGACCCTACTGTGGGCTGCTTGCTCAAGGCCAACGTAATGAGGGAATGGGTTGAAGGAGAAGACAAGCCTTTGGAAATAGACAAAGAATCAGGTCTTATCTGAAAAGATAAGTCATGTGAATTGCATATTGGGCATAACTGGCAGGCCTTCAGTATTGGAAGCTGCAAGGGAAGAGGCCATGAACTCCTTCCTCTGTGCCAGTTACGGCTGCTGTCAGCCAGTTTGAAAGGGATGAAAACAACCTACTGTGTGCCGAAACCTCAGCTAGGTGAAAGCAGCACATGGTGCTTCTGCTCAAACATACCTAAAAAAGAGCAGTCCCTAAGACAGAAGACACTGGAGAAAACATGAGGATATCTGTGAAACAGAGGAAGTGGAGGAGACACATGGAAGGGACACAGTCTTGGAAGGAGCCACTCCATGCCAAGGAAGGGACACTCTGTAGGGAACTGTGGCACGTGGAGGACTCACTATGAAGCAGTGGAATAGTAAGGCAAGAAGCAGAGGAGGAAAATGAAGAAGCAAGGCGTAGCAGAAAGAACCATTACACACTGACCCCAACCGTCCCCATTGCCCAGTGGCCCATAGAAAGAATTGGGGGAAAGGGACTGATAGAAACACCTACTGAAAGAAGGTGTAGGAGAGGTGCTTAACTGGAGCTTGGGAAGGAAGAAGAAAGGTCTTTCCCTAAGTGTTTGTTTATGTCTGCCTTTTTCCTCTCTCTATCTGAATCAGTAGTTGAAATTTTGTGTTAGTCATCAATAAATAAAATTAAGCAGGAAGTCCCATGTGAGACTGCTTTATCTGCAAAGATCTGTCATGCCTTCCACAGGATACATAAGCCAGCATATTTGCTGTGCATGAAAGAGTTAGGAGGCATAAATGTTTTTGAGAAATCCATAGGGTCTACCCTCAAATTTTAAATCACCCAAATGTAAGAATATTTATTCTTAGAACTATTTGCAGTGTGGCTATTATCTTTGTGTTTGTACAGTCTACTCCTTGGATCTAACTGTGCCCCGTTCCCCTGTCATCCTTCTTGTACCATTTGCCAGTGCTCGTCCCTCAGTGACCTCACATCACTGCCATGTCACAAGGAGAAGCAAAACTGAAGAAATGATATCCAGTGGTGCACAAAGATTTCCCACCATCCTAGTATTTTAACAGAACAAACTAAATCAAATGCTCCATTCACTTCTTATGAACAGCTGTCTTATTGGAAAATGTTGTTCAAATGTTTTAACTGTTGGCACCAATTTCCAGAATTTAAAAAATCCAGCCTTCTGATGATGTTGCAAAAACTCACACTTTCCTTAGAGGAACCTAAGAGGTTTAAATAGACATCAGTAACAGAGCAATTGTCAGCAGTTCGGTATTGACATAGCTCTTTTTCCACTGAAGTTAGATCACTAATTCTTTTAAAAATTCCTTCCAATACAACCTCTCTTTCAAACTCCTTTTTATGCGGGATGAGGCATAACATTTTGTTGATTGTAAACTCAATGTGCTCTTTCTCCCTGTGTTCTGACTAACCATGCAGAAATACTTTGTTTTAGAATTTAAAATTACAATCCAGCCATGTTTGGAAATGTGTAAGATGCAAAGCTCTAGCATATGGTGAAAAACACACAGCTGCATTTATACACTAAATAAAGACCTAAGTTACTTCAGTTTTACCACCACATGAAGGTACAAACAGAATGAATCTGTTGAAGTCAGTGACATTATGTAGCAATTACACTGGGGAAACCATGGTCAGAATTAGGAGCTTTTTTATTTTGTCCAGCCCTTAGCCTTTTTGTGAGATGTCGACACAGGTACTAAGGGAAGGAGCAAGGGTCACTGTGAAAATGAAAGTGTCATCTTATATTCTGTGTGGAAGGGTCTGCATTATTAATTTGAATATTTACTGCTATCTGTGATACTCCAGTGCATTCTTTCAGATCACAATCTGCCTGAGCTCTCTGGAATTTGCTTTCAGGTGTTTGTATTTCTGTGCCACTTGAAAAAATACCATGGTGGTAGTCTGAGCATGGAAATAAAAGCCAGGAAACTCGAAGATACGGTTCCCTCAGTAACCGTGTATCATCCAGATTGCTCACAAAAAGGCAAAGCATTAACAGCATGAACGATAACATCAACTACTTCACTGCAGAAGGGAAATGGCAGTGCATTATGTCTGTAGAGGGAACTATAATTTAGAGTTGCCTGCCTTTCGTGCTTTACTTGTTTTCATTTACAGAGGATTTTATGCCTTGAAAATGTGCTGCTATGCTTTCACAAATTGCACTGCATGATTTTACAGTACTCCTGACATGTCACAAGCAAAAAATTTGGAAGGGTTTGCATGATGGGTGGTTTCTTAGGGAGGACCCCACTTGGGAAGACACCTTCAGCCATCAGACAGTCAGTGCTAAGACCAGGCCATTCCTCCACTAGAGAAAACACACTATCATTTATGGATTTTGTATTTGGAGCAAGTCAGCTTGGTCACTGTGAACTGTTAAAAATAGAGATTTGCTTTCATAAAATTTGTGAATAGTTGTAAATTTCTCCATAAACCCACACAACCGAATTCACCCTCATTTGTGGCTATGTATCTAAGTGTTACCTTTCACAGTTCCTTGCCTTTTTATTGCCATAAGTGACATGGAGTACGGGACGTCTGGTCCTGTTGAAACTGTTTATTATTGATTGATTCCTTTCAGGCCAACAGTGTTGGTACATTCAGTACCTCAGCAGCGGTACAGCTGAGGACGGATCTGTGCCCAGTCCGTACCGGCTCGGCTCAGCTCAGAGGATGCGGGGAGCGGGGCAGGCCCGGAGCGCAGTCACCTCGCAGGTAACTCCCGTGCCCGGGTTCCTGCTCTTTCTTCCCACAGCCCCCAGGAAGGGACTCCCGGGGGGTGGCGGCGGGAGGCAACGCGAGGGGCTGGGGTGCTTCTGGACGCACCTGGGAGCGCGGACTTTGATAAAAAGCAGCGAGTGCGGCCGGCCCACAGAGCGCTGTCCCGCCGTGCAAGGCCGGGGCCCACATACCCATCCCCGCAGTTTGTTTTTGGCCGCACGGTGCACGCCCACATGCAAATCGCCGCGCCCTCCCCCAACCCCCCAACAACAGCCGCTGCCGAGGGAAAACAAAAAAAAAGGGGGCGCGGAGGACAGGAGAGGGGGAAAAGAAGAAAGGAAAGAGCAAAGCTAGAAGGCGACAGAGAGAAGACCCCAGAGGGAGGGGAAAAGCCGGGCGGGGGGCGGCCCCGGCCGTGGAAGGGGCGGGCTGGCCCGGCAGGGGCAGCTCCGCGCCGCCCTATAAGAGGCACTGCGGGGCGGGGGCGCCCGGTAGCGGCAGCGGGGCCGGCAGCGGAGCCGGAGGGGATCGCGGCAAGGAGCAGGCGGCGGCTCCCCTCGGGACCGACGGCGGCTGCCGGCCGGGGAGGTAGGCGGGGGGCGCTCATCGCGGGCAGCTGTCGGGGAGGCTTCCCACTTGTCCTCGCTCTGCCTGGAACAGGCGGCACAAAGCGGGAGGAAAAGCGCAAATGAGTGTGTGTGTGCGCGCGGGGTGTTTCTGTTACTGTTTTGGGGGTTTTTATTTGTTTGTTTTCTTACTGTTCCGGGGTTTTTGTCTTCCGACGTGGTGCCACTCTCTGTCTGTGCCCAGCCTGGCGGGAGCGCGGCTTGGAGGATGGTTCGCGGCGTAGCGGGGGATCGGGAAGGCGCTAACACTGTTTGTGTGTGTGGGAGAGGCGTGGTTGTGTGCGCTTATTTTTTAAAAAATAGTTATTTTATTTTAGCTTATCCTGAGCGAGGCGACTCTGACTTGGCAGCGCTCACGGAGGGTGGCTCACCTTACCGCTGCCTCTCCCAGCCCCGGTGGGTGCTAGAAGATAACGGGAGCGTTTTCATCCCCTTCACTCCTACGTGGATCCTGCGAAGTCGCGGGCGTGGGATAAGAGGAGGGCCTTGGGATGGGGGGGGGGAGTGTAAAAATAAAAAATCGATCTGGCTGCCTTTGTGATGGGCAGGAGGCTCAGTTGAATGCAACAAATCATGCTGCTGCGTGCCAGACTGTTGTGAAGTCTGGAGTGCTATGCTGCAACCTATCATCAGGCTGTTGTTACAAAAGACTGGAGCTGCACAGCCGCCCAGATGCTTAAAACGCGCCTGGAAAGATAGTCTGATTCTAATTTTAGAGTTCATATTAAACCCTATTTTTGCCTGGATTTAACCAGAAGTGTCCCCTTTTCCCCAAGCTGTTGGCCTTGGAGATTTTAAAGTCTGTACAAAAACATACTTAAAGGACCAAAGTTGATCTTAAGTGTGTTGGAATAGACCTCACTGGAGCCAGAGGGGTGTGAACAGCTTCTAAATTAAATTTAAATGAGTTGAACTTTTTTGAAAATTACTGCAATGGATTAATGCATTAAATTTTATTTTCACTTTTGAAAATGAGTTGGTGCTTGTACTGCAGAGAGCAGCCATGTCTTGGGGATGTTCCATTAACAACAGATGGTCAAGCCTGCTGTCGAAAGGCTATTGTAATGGAGCAGTCTTGCTCGGTTTTGAAAGGGGGTCATGGTAGTAAACATACAGTGCAAATGCTTTTTGTGCGTGGTGCTTACGGCACAGCTTGACTTCCCAACAAGTGGGAATGGCAACGTATGCTGACACTTTTCTGTCACTCAAATCAATGTGTGATTCTGTGATGACACAGTAGGATATTAAGCTAAGTGGGTAGCATCTGGGACTCTGCAGTGTTTTACTGATACAACAGATAAAAATGGTGTTGGTGGGTCTTCATTGTGCGAATTTGAATTTTAATTTATGTAAGAGTTGTGTGATACAGTCCATATCTGGTATGGGCCAGAGTTTGATGCCTTTACTCATGCCATGAAGCACCTTGTTTCTCATAATAATAATTTGGTAGGGCTGATTATGGTAAAAATTAGAAGTCAACCCTTAACGAAAAAGATGGGGATATAAGCTTGGTAGTATGGAACACAAGTGTTGCGTGGTAGAATTTAAGTTGAACCTGTTAAGTTGGGAATGCTTAGCATGAAATAATAAAACATTATGGTTTTTTTATGCTCATTGTAGGTGTTTGGACGGGGTTACCAGCTAGCCTCTGGGCTGCAAGAGATCACAATTTGCTGTACTTTGACATTAGAGTGTAATAATCCAGCAGCTAGCCCAAAACTGCTCACAGTAACTTTCCCCTGATAAGTAATTTCTGAAGGACATGTAGCCATATGGTAGTTATGTGACACAAACACCTTGGGTGCTATATGTAAGGTTTCCAGGAGTCATGGTAATCTTTTGGATATTAGTTCCAAATTTCTTCTGAATAGAGCCGCATAGCAGTGCGAGCAGGTATGTTGAAAGTTTCTTAATGGTCTCTTCACACAGTGAGGTTGAAGCACATTTATAAATCAGTGTGCCACAGGCAGCTGCTAGCGAACATTTTTGTAATGCTAAATTTTTTTGAAACCCAGACATCACTCAGTGCTGTATTGGTGTGATCAGAGACTTGATCTGGCACCAGATTTGGTACATAACGTCATTGTGTATATGAAGAGTAGCTCCTGGTCAAATGCTGAACTACTGAAGATGAAATGCCATTAGCTTAAAAAAAGGTCAGTAAACTTATTTTGGCCTTTTTTCCTGGAGTGGCCTTTTCTGTAGTGCTCCTTAGGCTGAACTTCTCCCTCTATACAAGGGTAAACTAGTTTTCTGTGGCTCAGGAGTAAGCACTGGTGACTTAAGCAAAGTGACAGCTGATCTGTGTGGGTTCTGGGTTGAAGCATTCTCCCCTGTTAATCAAGTGTAATACATGTATTTCAGAAAGCAAGTCTTCCCTTGCCTACATCTCTGCCAGCCTGTTCTCTCGCCATTGAGTTCACCTGGCAGAGTTAGACTCACAGAGACAGAGCAGAAGGAGGATTGGTACTGAACTCATCAGTGGCCAAATATGATCAGCTCTGCTAGTGTTTATTATGTGCATTGCACCATGCACAGTATTTTGTAGGGTGTGGCTTTTCCAGAACTTTAATCCAGAGTAATTGAAGGTTGCTAGTGAGCTAGTAATAGACCTTCTTCATTTCCCCTGGTCTGCCTGTTCTTTTCTCTCCCTGTCTGTTTCATCCTTTGTGCTGGCACTGGAATTCACCAACCCAGGGTTATTAACTGAGTGCAAACTCCTAACTTGCGTGATGGTTTTTTTTTTCACCCCAGCATCCTGTGTTCAGAGTCTTCTCATGGCTTTGTGAGCCCTGGTGCCAGCACGAAGATGATGACAGAAGGGAGCAGAGAGGGACCCAAACTACCACTTTGTTTGAGTAACCTTGAAGCAGGCACCCTCAGTGTTTATATAGGTCTTCTAGGCTGGGCAACACACCAAATTCCGAAATAAGTCCAGAGGCCATGGCTAACCAAACATCGTTATGTTTCTCTTAGGCTGGTTATTCTTGATGACTCCTGTGAGAGGAGCTAGAGTCAGGGTTTACTGTGTTTAGTTAAACACATTTTATACATAAGATACATTTTCCTTCATCATCTGAGGCTGCTAGGGACCCTGCCTGCCTTCTCCAGGTCTGGCATGGCAGAAATTCACTCTCTAAGATTATTTCATATTTATGCCAGCTGAGGATTTGAATTCTGAATGCTTGAAACTTTTTTTTTTGTGTGTAGTTGATGAGCATGCACATCTGCAGTTACTGATATTAAGGGTATAGATAAAAAATACCATGGCAAGACTCTGTTTATAGTGTTTAAAAGATGATCATCACAAAAAAAAAGTTAAAATGTCTCATTCTGTAGCTTTATGCCTTGCTTGTATTGACTGCACAAAGTCATACAGGTAATTCAGAAGAAATACCATGACTAAAACTACTGAATGGAGTACGTAAGGTACCCTGTTCCCTTTCTTTGAAATAGGTGGCAGCAAAGCTAGTCCTGTGTTTTTTAGTGTTGGTGATGGGGAGAAAAAGTAGTTTTGCTTGTTTCAAGGACAGAGACAGAGTAGGATGGAAAACTGTTGATGCAGCTTTCCTGACACAAGAGGTTAACACTGTAGGAAAAATGGGAACATTCAGATCTTTTGTGTTGGGTTATTAGCAAAAAAGCTTGATCATACATAATAAAAATGCATGTCAGTGTGAATGGTGTAAGTATCCACATACAAGCTGACCTTTTTCGTCTTCTGTTTCTTTTCTGGAGGAGTGTTGCTTAGCAGAGCTCTCTCTAAAGCAGTGAGATTGGTTTGTTTTATGCTGACTTTGTTAGAGAACAATTGGAGTTGGACAGAAAAAGGAAAGCAAGAGAGCCTTTCCAAGACTGTTCTGGCTTGGGCTAGATAGCAAGGTTATTCTCTGTGAAAGAACAAAGTCAGAGCCTTTTACCACACAGTTCAGAGATCATTCTGGGGATCTGGTTTCCTTTTTAGCAAATAGCAGGCAGGGCTGTGTGGAAGACAGAGGTAGCCAAAACCTGTTAGCACTCTACTTGCTTGACTCTCTGAAACAGTTTGGAGTTTTACTAGCCTGTTTCCAAGTGAGTGGTTGTTACAGGAAGACAGCAAGCAAGCCATGCAGCTAATATTCATTAGCATGGTACTTGTTAGCCTAGTAAAGATCAAAACTAAGCCGTGTGGAAAATCTTGGAACAGCAGTTTTGGTGATGTAGGTGACAAGAGCAAGATTAGGGACCAGGAAAACCTGGTTCTCAGTGTGTCTGCCCTTCTTTTAATGACTTGACTGTTTCCTCTTATCTGCTTTCACCCTTGTTATAATAATGGCATGACCAATGCTTATGTTCTTTATGGCTGAAGTCAAAGTATGTTTTTTTCCTCACATTCAGCAGGTAGCACATCATTTTTTAAAGACTTCAGGCTGTGTTGCTAGTGCCAGCAACCTGGGTTTAAGTCCAATATTTTTAGAGATATGCCTGCTTTTACAGGTGAATTTTTGTGCCTTAAAAAGAAACAAGCAAGTTATCATAAATGTTCTTTTTCTCTGACAGCTGTATTTATGAGGAGAAGATTGATATTCTGGGGATCTATTGGTGGCTTTTTTTCTCTTCCCTTTAATTATACTCTTGCAATGAGAGTTTGGCTGTGACTGCCAGTAAAAATAGTTAGGACCAAACTTCAATGGTTTAAAAAACCCCAGAACTCTCCTCATCCAAACAGTAAAGCAGCACTGAGCTTCTCTGTGTGCAGATCCATGGATATTTCTTTCTGGTACTACTACAGGAACCAAAGTTCAGAGTGTACTCTTCCTCTGAATGCAGTATTCTTATTTAATAAACTGAATTAATACATCCTGCATTTGTATTTTTGTTCTGCCAATGGGAAAAGAGCTTTTTATTGAATTTTTTTGTTTTAAGGTATTTTAGATATTTTAATTTTTCTTTACCCTATTAAATCAGAATAGCAGTTCTTACTGCTTTGTTTCCCATCTCTCTCAAACCTGTATTTAAATATTCATGCTAACATTAGCAATAGGAGTTTTTCTGCTGTATTTGGAGAGATCTGGACTCACTTCTTTCTTCTAACAAACCGATGCAATCACCTGTATGCCATCTGTTTTCAGATTTCTACAGATTTTATTTTTCCCAGTTTTTTTTTTTTCTTTTTCCTGATTGCCAGCCATGTCTCCCAGAGCTGGATTCCTTGTCCTTGTCACATACTCTTAATATTCACATCTCTACATCTGTCCTCCCAATTATGTTCATATATAAAACCAGACATAATTGCAAAATGGGGTTGTCTGTTGGAGTGTGCTTCGGCTCTAGTGGAACTTTCTCAGCACCATTAAGGACGTTCTAAACTTAATGTAAAAAAGATAAGTTTCGGATCCTATCTCCGTAAAAAACTTGCAACATTTCTTTTTGCTCACCTTGCTCTCTTGTAAGCTTACTGATTTTTTTGATTTCGTGCTACTTCTGCACTTGCCTGAAGTGTTTTCTGTTTGGAGTCACTTGGTTGAAATTTAGTGGACCAGAGCTCTTCAGCTCTGTGCTTGGTGCCTTGAAGCTTTAGGAGCAAACTGATGGAGCTCTGTCCTAAAAATACTTCTGCATTGTGAGATTTAGCTTAGGACTTGAAATCCTGTCATTCTTTCCTGGATATATTTGTGTATGATATTGAATTAGGCATACATTAGCCTGCTTTGCATGGCTTTAACTGCTGTGCTCCCCCTAAGGACTGAAGCTGCAGTAGCAGGGGTACAGCTGGAGCTGAAGAATAGAGCGTGTGAGTAACAACTGTTTGCTCTGTGGATCAGGCAAAACGGGACGATTGGCACACGCTTTCTGGCAGTGCTCCGAGCTAACTGCCCTGTGCCACACCTGACTCAGCAGGTATGTGGGCCACCTTATCATGTGTGCCAGCTATTTTCATATTCCTCTATTAATAACTTCAGGGATGAGGTTATAACTTTAGAGATAACGTCATTATTGAAGTCTGTATGGGTTGCCGAGATTGATCAGAAAGTAATTCTTCTTCATAGCTGACACTCACTGATTTCAAAAGCACTTGGGCATCTCTTTATCGCTTTAGTGTATTAGCGTCTTCCATATCAGCACAGTTGGATGGTAGCCGCAAGGGAGCCGAGGTCTTGTTGTAGTGCTGTCTGTTGTTGGCTTTACAGACTCCACCTCTGCTCAAGCTGACAATGGCTGCTAAATACTAACTTTGCCAGGTTGTTGCTTTCTTTCGTCAATGTAGTTTCCTTCCATTGTGCTAGAGGCTTTTTCTTGGCTGATGTTTTTCTGCATATTTCAGTGATATTTTTGTTTCATTTACTGTTCCTTATGGCTGTGCTGCAGATACCAGTGCAGTTGTGTAGATATCAAGCTTAACAGACAGATTATTCTTTATGCCTCTGAATCTCAAAGGCACCACTGTGAAATTTTCTACAGTATAAGACATGTTGTGTTCTGCTCTGTTACTGGAAACATGTGCTGGTTTATGGCATGATGTTCCCAAATGGCTAAGATGGAGAGGAAGATAACACTACAGTTTCTTTTGATGTTACAGGGCAGGCATACATCTGAAACTGCAGTTTAATCTTGTTCTGGACACCATTGGTGTCCTCATCTTATTCCAAGATAAACAGCAAGTTACAAAAGCAAGATACAGGGGAAGTCACTCCTTTCCAGAAAAGTAATTATGAATGTGATGACAAAGCTACAAGTCTTCATAACTTTGTGCAGTAGAAGACAGAAATACGCCAGTGATGCTTCTGTGGCTCTGCAGTAGGATCATGGAGCACCTGTCAGTGTTGCACTTTTAAAAACCAGGTATCTGGCTGATTAGTATAAATGATTCAGTGAGCAGGATGTCCTGTGGAAGGGGTGGTGGTTGAAGGTGTTTTGTGTCCTAACACTGTATGAGCATGTGGATTTCTTCTGGGAAAAGCTTTTTTCTTGGGGAGGCTGTGTCTTCCTTCTCCCTGTTGTGGTTGCTGCCAAGCAGAAAGGTACCTTTTGCAATGTGAAATTCTTTACCCTTTTTCCTAGTTGCAGATATATTGTCCTGAAACAGGATGTGTCAAAAGCTGGAAGAGTGACTGCGGCTGTGTAGCTCAGCTTTTTGCAGACTGTGTGCTGACAATACTATACTTGCTCAGAGATCAAAGCTTAATGGCATGAATTGAGCTCAAATGTCACAATTATTATTTTAGCAGGATGTTCTATTATTTCTACATTCCGCTAGAAAAGAGCCATTCTTTGAGAGCCAAAAAAAAAAATCTGCTAATATGGACTATGGATTTTTGGACATTGGCCGTGATAAAACAAATCACATTTTGTGTTTGTTTTTGCCAAAGAATGAACTAGATTTTTGCCTTTTTTTTACTGCCATGGGGAAAGTAGGGGACACTCAGTGTAATGTTGAAAGTTGAAATGCTTCACGTATTTCACAACCTTCTAGTGGAAGCTATTTTTTTTGTAAAATAGATAACCGCATTTCATCTTGCATATTAAACTTGACACTTAAGCAATCCTCTTGCCTAAGTGCATGCCACAGACCCTTGCATGTGCATTCTTTTGGGTCAGTCCAGCTATGGTGCATGCAAACTTGACATCTTCCATTGCATTGGAGTTGCTTGTTTTCATCAATGAGCTGTCTAAGCATGAGAACCAGTTGTTGTGGCCATTCTGGTGGGCAGATATTGCTGACCTGTGACAGGTTTTTCAAAATTACTTGGCATGTTGTGTCACAAAGGAAGGTTGTAAAGCAGCAGCCATTTTTGAAAATGTGTATCTGTGTAAATGTTAAAAGGAGGCACTGAGGACTCTGAAAAATGTAGTCCAGTCTTTATTATGGAGTAGTTTGTAAGCTGGTGCTTTCCTCTGTGAGGTACTATCACGTGTGGTTTATTTCTGATTGGTAAGGGTAGGCCCACCAGTGTCTCAGAAATACATCCTAGGGGTTTGGCTTTGACAGGAGAAGAAAGTTAGACACTCTGAAGAGTTTAGGGCCAGGAATGTCAGTGCTCATGGTGTTAATTCTGGGCCAGGTCTTTCAAAATGATCATCTGCTCATCTCTTTATAGTGGAGCATTCAGAAGAGCTCTGCACGTAACATACTGACTTATAAAATATCTATTTGCTCAGTTCTCATGCCAAGGCTAAATAACTTTAGATGCCCCTTGCCATTTTGCCTACAGAGTTGGGAAGCCAGATTTCCACTCCTAACGTGACATTATGTTAAGCCTGAGTCTCATCAGAGCAAGATCCAGGCTTGCTTCTCTGTGTAGTACGTAGTGCAGAAAGTAGAACCTAGTATTTGGCTTGGGTTCTGTCTAGTTTTCGTGGCAGCAGTTTGAGCAGGTTGTGGAGAAGTATTTTATTGTTGGCCTGTGCTGAGAGGAGTCCCTTTCCATTGGTTGTCTCTAGTCTTCTGTGAAGTTGGAGTCCCTTTAAATAATAATGTGAAATAATATATTCTGTGTTTTGTAGCTGTGTGCATGCTGCCTTAAGGGTCCTGTAGATGAGTGAGAGGCTATGTGTCTTGGACCAGAGGTGGCAGGTTGCTAGAGGTATTCCATGAGACTGTTTCCTCAGCTTCCTGATACTTTGGCATTATCCTGTAAATGATGGTTTTACCAAGTTTTACATGCTCCTCAAGGAGGGAAAATGAGTTAAACTGGATGGCCATGTTGAAAGCCATGTGCTAGTTGCCTTCAGTATTAGTAAACACTGGAGAGCAAGACCAGAACCTGTTTGCTACCTAACCCAAGGCCAGGTAGGTACTCGGTGTGGGAAGTAAACCAGTAGGAGGATCTTTCTAACAGCCACCACTAAAATATTGTTGTTTATCACCCTAGTCAAATTCCTGCCTCTGACCCAGAAGTTCTCCAGTCACATTGCTGGAGTTGATGTAAACTCTGTGACGTGACCTGGGTGATTTTGAAGAGGAAAGCGCTTCTCACTGAAGGACTCTTGAGATGGAATAGGAAACTTTGTGTCCTGTGTTCGTTTGGCAAAAGGGAGAGAAATGTCCTCTGTGGGGAGGTTATGAAAGACCAGCTATTAGTGTCTGTGTGCCTCCACTGATAACGATCCGGTGTCCCAGGCAGGAGCCAGTAGGTCCAAAGCTCACACCTCCGCTGCTGATCCTGCATTGGTTGTGACTGCTACAGACTCTAGCAGGGCTTGAGCCAGGAGACAGAAGTGTGGGATCTGATGGTTTCGTTCTAATCTCTGCTTTTGCTTGCTTGTGGCCTTAGGTGAGTTTCCTGAACCCTGTACTGCTAATGCTTTTTATGACACCTTTTTGTAACCTATTTCAGGCTCTTTGGGTTAAAAGATTACTTTAAAAGATCAGTACTGTTATTTATGTGGAATTGTCTTTGTTCAGGTGGCAGTTTCCCCTCTTTTGTAGAGCTCCAGTAGATGTCATAAGTTTTTTGACTGCTTGGAAGTTTTAGGGATGGAAATGTCATATTTGCTCCTTTGGGCTTTGAAAGCTTTGTGCAACTTTACATCACAGAATGGACATTTCATTTGGTTCTTTATGCACTGCCTGTTTCTGCTGGAGATTTTATGTCCAATTAGATCTCTAGCAGCAGAACGAAAGAATTGCTTGTGTTTGCCCACAGCTGCTCTTTATCTAGCCTAATCTTAACATAATTGAGATCAGTACTGTTTTTTTCATTCTGGTTACAGCTACTGTGCTGGAAGAAGGGAAATCCTGGAGTTTGGCAGAGAAGTGGCCAAGGCACTAGACCTTAATTTATGAGATGGGGATTTTGTTCTCAGCTTTAGACTTAATCTGCACCTCTGTTACACTAATGCCCATCCAGGCCATTAGTCTTCTGGTGGTTTGTCTTGTGTGGGTCAGAATGTCAGTTCATGAGTCAGGCCCTTCTCTCATGCCTTCATATGCACAATTAGAGGGATCTGCTTTCTACTGATGGCATACGGATCACTGTGGGACTCTAGATCTGGGCTTTGCAGAATTCACATGGCTCATGGTATTGTTTCCTTCGCAAAATGCAGCTTGACACTACCTAACAGAAGTTAAGTATCAAGATATTATCAGTGTTCATAAAGACGACTATATTTCTGCTGAAATCCAATGTTTATGTTTTAGTTGCTCGTTTTCTTCCAAAATGAGTCTCATTTGACTTGATACTTGTGTAGACAAGATTTGTTGGACTTAAGCAGATGTACAAATTTTTTGTCTGGGGCAGAAAGCATGAAGTGCTAGATCATGTCTGCTTGTGAGAAAGGAAAGTGCTGGCTCTTGTAGCTCATAACATGTAGCTGTTAGATTGGTACTCTCCATGGCCACTTGATCTGTGGAGAGTTGCCAGTGGTGGTAGCTTCTGTGATAAGGAAAATCTGACTGAGAGGATGGAGGCCACTGAGCCTTCCATCAACTGGTGAAAGCTTTTTAGCTCTGCTGACAAGGACTTAGCTTAAATTGTCTGTAGTGTCTTGCCAGAGCCCTGAAATATTCCCGTTTCATAAGGTTTGGTAAGTTCACTTTGTTCCCTCTTGAAATAGTGATTTAATTTTTTTTTCTCTAGGGGAAAGGTTTTTTTGCCTCCCCAAAGAAAGCAAACAGCTGCATTGTTTGCAGAAAGCTGCTTTTGAAGGCTATTTTGTGTTTACTTAGTACAGACACCAGGCGTGGGGGTGGGGAACAGATTTTATGCCATTTGAGCTTTTTAGTCGCTAAATCTACAGCTGTAAAAATACATTTATTTAACAAGGGTTAGGTCTGGAGACTGTTGGTATACCAGCTAATGGACTTCTCAACAACCATTCTAGTTTGAAATAGCGGCTAGCACCCTTCTAGAAAGGAAGGGCTGGCCAAAGTATGTGTTTCATTGTCATCATTTTCAGAGGTCGCCCTGTAGCCTAACTTTCTCTTGAGTAATTTTCTGAATTGCAGAAAATGAGATGAAATTGCAGCCCTATTGTTCGGGAGGCTGTGCAGGATTTCTGCAGGAGGGCGAAATGTCATGTGCAGGGAGTCTTCTGCAAAGGCAGACCATAGGACAAGTGTGTGGAATCTGTGCTTTAATTGTGCAGGTGGGTGTTGTACTGTGGTACTTTATATCACAGGAAAACTAGTGCTGTGGGGATTAATTCCTGAAGCTTTTCTTACTCTAGACAGAAAGCAGTATTACTGCTTTGGGGAGTTCTGGGTGAGCATCAGGAGTGATCACTGATACCTGCTGTTGGCTCAGTTTTACACAGGTGAGATGTGAAAGCCTGCACTGGAAACTTAACAAGAGTTTTGGCACAGCAATACTAAATGTCAGGTTTTATTTCCCAGCCATGTTGAACTTACCAGACTGGTCTGAAGTGGAGATACAGTGGGACTTCAGCTCTAACCGAGCCGGTAATGTTGGGTTGATCAGTTTTCTGCATCTCTGGCTTACAGTTCTTGCCTATTGTGAGCTGGAAGAACATCTGAAAGGATGCTAAGCCGTTTTCCTCTGGTATTAGTTTGCTGAGTGCTTTCTGATGGATTGGTAATTCAAGTGAGCCTAGTTGACTTGTGTCAGCAGTGAACCAAATACGTCAGCCTCTGGATGAAAATCAGAGGAGACTACAAGCAAACCTGTTCCACAGTCTGTAACAGATACTGGGGCATACATTGTCATTGCAGCTGTCACCCAGCATGGCTGGAAGAACTGGATACACTTCAGGCTCAGGTGTTGTGCTCTTGGTGATGAGTCCACTGTTAGGCTCCATGTCCTACTTTAATGCAGGGACTTAGCTGGTATGCCTACCTCTGGGCAGTCCTTAAAAGTTAGTACTGTTACGTATTTTGAAACTTTTGTTCAGGCAGAACAGGCCAGTTCATTTGTGTTGTTTCTGGTAAAGTTAGCTAAACTCCAGAGAGCTGAAGTTCAAGCAGGTGGCACATTTGAGTCTTCCTGGCTGTGCATGCTTCTGCTGGTCAGCTGAGATGAGTTAAATGATAAAATATGTGCCCTTAGCTCACTGCAGTTTGCTAACGTGATGTGAATGTTACAACTTCTATAAAGCAGTATTTCCATGTTTTATATCCTGGGGGCTGACTGTGATTGCAAGGGGTCGGTGTCTGAATTTTCACTGATGTGCATTAAGCCAGCTACCCTTTGATTTGCTCATTCCACAGACTGCTTGGACTTCTGTTTTGCCTCTGTGCAGGGTACTGAGGACACCAAAAGTCTCTTTAGCTCTCCATGGGATCCTTTTTGTACTCTGCCTGCCGCACTTTATTCTTACAGATTTTGGCGTTTGGCTTTAATTGCTGGAAAGGATTGGAAATTAGTTTTTTGCAGAGAGTTAACGGAATTGGGGGCCTGAGCATGAGGTGTGGAGTGGGTACTCTGAACACCCTTCTGAAGATAAAAACCACCTGTTGCATAACTACCAGTGACTGTAGAAGGCTGTACACTCCCTTCCAGTCCTCTACTTCTGTATGCCAAGCTTGTACAGTGACTGCAGGATTAGACTCGGGCAGAAAATCTTCCATTTTTGTGGCATGGTGGACAGCACAACAAATCAGATGGAGGTCTGTGACCCACAGAGCAGTATCAGTGGAAAAATGCTGGAAAAGAGCAATTCTCTTTGTGTTCATCGAAAGATTTTTGTACCTCATTAGTGGTCAGTGAGTGCATGTGTACTATGTAAGTAGTAATCCAGATTTCTCTTTAGAGTGAATAAAAGTGTTGCGAAATCCCCCAAATCCTAAGTAGAAACTTAACAGTGGAGGTAGTACAAAGGAGAGGTAACAATATTCCTTACTTAGTTTTGTTGCTAGGTTGATTGCAGCTTTAGATATGCAATACTGATGTGCAGAGGAGGTGTTTCAAAGCCTACCCCCTCCCATATCCAAGCCTGTAAGCAGTGGTGTGCTTTGGGTCCATGAGCACGGGTGCAGTCATCAGCCAGGATTTGTCCTCTGACATTTCCCACAAGGGGCAGGTTTTTTCCCTGCTGTGGATATGCCAATAGTCTGTCAACTGCCTTGCTCTGAGTATGTCTGGGAATTCACAGTCTACCAGCCAGATGTGCATGCATCTGGAATGTGTTAGCATCTGGGTGCTCCAGCCAGCAGGATGCACTGGGCAGGGAAGGATGGCTCTCCTGTCAGATGAGTTGGGCATTCCTCTGAGACGGGGCATCTGTGGAGGCCCTGTCAGTGAGTTAGAGCAGCACCTGGCAGAAGTTAATGAGCCCAAGCTGACTGCATGCTCTGCAGCCCATGTGCTGGTATGAGGTTCAGTTTGTAAGGTTTTGTAAGCATCTATTATTACTGCTCTTTGTTTCTCTGTACTGGCGTTAAGGAGCACTGTTGTCCTGTTGTAGTACTATGGTGTAATCATCTACAGAACTCAGTGTAATAGGTTTAGTTTTGTTAGTCATGTTAGAGAATCTTTTTTGTAAAACAGACCTGTATTATTAAGAGACAAGTTTTTAATCTGCAAGTCATTGACATAATGGAATTTACTTTTGGATGAGACTTAAGACCACAACTGTTCATCATCTCAAAGCTCACATCCAGAATTTTTCATCTGGTCTTACTCCAGAGTGGGACTGGTCAGACCATTTCCAGAGGAAGTCTTATGTTCCTAGAACATTTGTGGGTTTTTTGGAATATTTTCAATGCAGTTTGCAATCAGGCATGCAACTCTTAATCATAGGGCTAGGGTACTGTTACGTGGGACACCAGAATCAAAAGCATGTGTGTTCCCACATACAGTTAACAGGTGTTGGAAAGAGTGGTTGTCTTGGTGTGTTTGAATCAACTGTTGGTTGATTCTAGTCAGAATCTTAATGCTGATTCTGTTAACAGGGTGCATTCAGGTGCATAAATCAGAATCAATTTAATGTGGATTAACTAAGTTCCTGTGTGTACACTTATTCAGGTTTTAACTGCTCTTAATTTGAAGTGGCCTTAAAACTTAGAAGGAAATTAAAATATGCTGAATTAATTCTGGAAAAAAGGTTTAATGGCATTTAACTACTGTAGTGTAAGCTCATCCTAGAGCTTAAAGATTGAGCTGTACTGGAAGACTATGTGTACCAAGCCTATACTATGCTCTTATTAATTGCCACCAAAGAGATTAATGTATTTTTTAATCCTTTAAGCTCTCATACTGTAGCAAGACGCACACTTAGTGCACCTAATTCACAACAGTGTTGGAGGCCAGGTGGTTTCAAGACCTGAGCACTGACTAAATAACAATTTTCCATGTACTTCACTTAAATTTGAACAACTCTAGGGTCCTTCTTAGTCACTTACCTTCAAGGGAATTGACATTTCTCCCTTGCCTGTTAAATGCACAGCACTTTCTCCTACAAGTGGTGGTGTTGACTGGACTTCAAAACAAAGGCTTTCGTGATTTGGCAGTTGGCTTTTCACCATTATAACAGCAAATATGGAAAGAGGCTTTAAGGAGAAGGACTGAATTGTATGGTTCAGTCTTATTCAGAGGGGTCTTTAAATCATTTTTCAAAGCCTGTTATGTTTTCTCATTTGGGGCTATCCTCGCTCTTGAAATTTCTGGGGCAGAAAATAAGGGAGTTTTATTGCAGACCTCTTTTTGTGCTTTGGGGCTTTGAGGTAAGAAACAGTGAGTCTGAATCTGAGTTTGCTGGGACCCATGAGACTTGGCTGGAGTTCATGGGCCGAGAAAGAAGACAGTGGGGTGTTCCATGGTGGGGCTGCAAGGTCACAAAGTGCAGCCTCTTGTCTTTCCCCATCTTGTTGCCTTTTCTATTTTGAATGACACAACTTTTCCCTTCCAAATTTTTTCCTGTTTTTCTTTTCTTTCACTAGTTGATGCGTGGCCACAACATCTGTACTGTGTACTGCTGCTGCTACACAAAGAGCTTCTAGGCTTTTCTGAAGGAAGATGGCTTTCTGGACGCAGCTGGGGTTGCTGCTATGGAAGAACTTTACCTACAGAAGAAGACAGACTGTAAGTATTAGCCCAAGGGTGTTCCGAGATCTTAAGTTACGGTCTTGTAGCTTACTTTTCGAGAAAAACGGGGAAACATCCTCTATCTTACTTAGTGTTCCTCCTCTAGTGATCCCTGGCTGAGCAACTGGTCTGGCTTTGGAAAAACCATGTTCAAACTGAAGAGAGTGGTGGGTGGACAGAAACCAGGGGGCTTGAAGGCACTCAAGACTTCTGTCTGAATTCCAGTGTGAGAGTGTTGGAGTACTGAAACACTGGTGTCAGATCAGGCAGAGAGAGGAGGGTGCATGGCTGTTCTGTGCCGCAGTGAAGATGTGAAATGAAAACCTGTGTTGAGACATGCTCCACTCTGTGGGTGAGGCATTGCCAGGCTGCAGGGATGTACCCATAAGTCTAAAAACTTTTGAATGCTGCAAGCTGCAACAGCAGCAGCAAAATCCTGCCATTTCCTAATGGCAGAAGTGGCAGAGGCGATAGCAGACATCTCCAGTCACTTAAATTGTTGCAAGAATCCCAAACCTGCTATGTAACTTTACAGTAGAAGATATAGATTAAGTGCATGGCAGGAAGCATGTTCCTGTATCGGCATGAGGATAAACCCAGGCAACTGATGTTTTTCTGCCAAGGTGTGTTCTGAGTGGCTAAAATGCTGTCCTTGCCATCTGTTAACAGTGTGGAAATCTACCTAATAAGAATAGACAATATGTAAGAAGAGTTTCTCCTTGTGGTAACAAGGGCACAAGAGTGTGGATCCAGTGTGGTGGTGTTAAAATTCTTTTGCCTTTAGATTAATGAGACCTCATAGGATGCTATAACCCTTGCAAACAGCTAAAAGTCTGAGAAAACATGGTATTGGACCTCTCTAGCGATTTAGGGAATGCCTGTGTTGGACAAGGGCATGATTTGTGCAACAGGCTTGTTTAGAGGATCTGGCCTGCTAGATCTGACCTTGAGGAGGTATCAGTAGGGAATGTGAAAGGAACACGAGTTACTGAAGTGGTGAGTGGAAAGTGGTCTGTGATAAGGTTTTTGAACCCTGCAAATGTCAGGATGCTTGCCAGCCAGTTGGGTTGCGTTGTTTTAGTAATTCAGTGTCACAAGGGAGGGGAGGCTATCATATTCACCACTGGTAATGGTGACAGTCCCTGAAGTATTCACTCAGGTGTCTGAGGCTTGTTTTTATAGGACTTGGGTCTGGTGAATTCAGAGCTGGAATTAGTCCATTCTTAAATAAAACAGACGAAGGGGACTCATGGCCTCTTTTACTTTTCCTGTATACCTCTGTGGTTATAGAGCTGCCAGTGATGACAAAGTTTTTGTGTGTTTTTGCCTTTAATGAGTCTTGATCTCCCAGGACAGGACTGCCCACCTGAGAGGTCATGGCCTGTGTCAGCTGCAAGGAGTGAGGCTGTCTGGTCTCTGGATGTGGGGGTCACATCCTGGCCTTGTGAGCAGACTTCATAGTTTAGAAAAATGTTACAAATGAAGCTGGGGAACTAGTCTCAAAACTGGCTGTGACTCCTTAAGATTGGCTCTTCTCAGCTATTGGCCATGTAACCTAGGCTGTAAGAGCTAAAAACACTCTTCCTACCTTGCTACTAGAGGTCTAACTTTTGCCTACTACCAAACTGCCTTTAGAAAGTAGGGCATTTCTAGGATGTTGTGGGATTTTCGGGAGTGATGTTAAACTGGGAGGATATCCAGGAGGATATTTCAGATGAGCTGAATTTTACACTGAGGATGAGAGCTTTTTTTTTTTGGTAGGATCTTCTGAAAATAATAGAGTCATTACGATTGGAAAAGATCTCCAAGATCATCAAATTCAACCTTTGTCCGAACACCACCACACCAACTAACTGTAGCACTAAGTGCCATATCCAGTCATTTTTTGAACACCTCCAGGGACAGCAACTCCACAAACTCCCTGCACAGCCTGTCCCAATGGCTGACCACCCTTGCAGTGAAAAAATTGTTCCTGGTGTCCAACCTGACCCCTGACACAGCTAGAGGCTATGTCCTCTGGTCCTGTCACTATTTCCTGAGAGAAAAGAGAACAGCCTCCCTCTTCCTGTAACCTCCTTTTGGGTAGTTTTAGAGAATGGATAAGGTCTCCCCTGAGCCTCTGTTTCTCCAGACCGAAGAACCCTAGTATTGCGTCAGGAGTGGAGAGGTCTGAGTTCAGCAGACCTCGTGTCATGTCAAGGTAGCTGTGGGCTTCCTGGGCAGCCGGTGTGCATTGTATCCTTTGGTGGTGCCAGAGAAATGCAGCAGGCTAAGCATTCTGGATCTGCTCAGCTGTGTCTTGGTGCCTTCTGGCAGCTTCTGTACTGGTTTCCCATCAAGTAACCCAGAGGGCATGAAACTGCTCAGAATCTCTATTCCACATTGATTATTTGTCAATTAATAATGAAGGCCTGAGACATGGCTTGTTTTTGTGGGGCCCCTCAATTGTGCAGGGGTTTTCTCATTAACAGTTCTCATTTGGGCTTTACCTGAGGATGTTAGGAGGGGAAGGCCACTTAACAGGAAATGGCAGAGAAGGAGCAGAACGTCTCTTTTCACCATGCTGTTCTCATGACTGCACAGTTTTTCATCTCTTTGCTTTCCTGGTAGGAGATCATTGTCCTTCAGTTGCATTGTGCTGATGAAGGCTCTCTCCCATTCGTTCTTACTGAAGGTTTAGCCTAGAAATAGTTTGATCCTTACCCTTCTTCTCACGAGAAGTGTGGGATAGCCTTGGCTTCCCACTGAACCCCCTTGTTGGCTGCTGTGAGTTTGGGCTGCATTGCGAAAGCTGGGTTCAAAGCTCACCCTGACGTGTGCAGTTCAAGTGTTACTTTGTACTGGATAGCTTCCAACAACACCAGAGTGGGGGGAAAGAGCTCACATGGGGAGAGAGGAAAGAAAAATCATGTTCAGGGGTCACTGTGTAAAAACATTTCTCTCCCTGCTTTTTTTGCAAATGAGGGGACACCTCAAAGTTGCATGGAGAGACTGGTCAGCTGCTGGTAGCTCCCTGTTCTGAAACTGGATCATAAAGGTGGGGAGGGGAGTTGACAGTAGGATGGGGTGATAGTCTTGCTCAACAGATTTCCTGTTGACACAATGTAGAGCTTAGTGTTTAATGGCATCCTGCATCAGGCAACTGGTATAAATTTGGCATGCTTTAGGTATTAACCTTGGTAAAATTAGGACAAATTTGTTCTTAGCTGAACTCACCTGCTGTGTGCAGATGGGATGTTCCTACTTCAACTCCAGATGGAGCAGGGATAGCTGAGGGGTTGGGTGCTTGAAGATTCATTTCATTACTTACGAGGCTGGTCTAGTAGTTGCAGCACTGAAGGTGGTTGAGGAGACTTGATCTTTCAGTATCTACTTAGAATGAATCTCAGTGAGATGTGTTCCCTTTTTAGTATCTTTGTGTCCTTGTCTGGAAAGGCCACAGTGGATGAAAAGTGCTGTCGCAGTAGGGGAGGGAACCTCCTGACCTTTAGGAGCAAAGGAAGATAGCTCAGTTTTTGTCGAGCAGCACAAGAGGCTTGCTGAGGAGTCTCTACTGACATGCTGCTGACCCTCTGATCTTGTCCCTGTGTGAGCAGTTGCCAGATGTCTCTCACTTGCAGCATTTTGGTGCCTGCTATGGTACCTGCCTTCAGCTGTAAAGGTGCAGCTTGTTCAGTCTGAGCTGCCTCCCTCCTTTCCGTGTCCTCCCTGAATCTGCCAAGTTAGGTGTGTTGTGCATGCAGCCCATGTGTTTACCTTGATGACTGTGTAGTTACCCGTAACCGGGTGTGCAGAAAAGGAGCTGTGTGTGCAGGTGGCCAGGTCCTCCTTCAGCAGCAGGGCTGCTTGGGCACTGCTGTCCATCTCAGTGTGGTATGGCTGGGGCTGACATTTCTGTGAGCAAGCCAGGGCTTGAGCCCAAGGGCAGCATTTTCTCATTGGTTCTGTAGCGTTGCAGGGCTGTGAGAGGCCATCTGTCCACACCGGTCACCCCAGGAAGCCTCCACAAGCCTGGCTGGCAGGGCTCCTCCCCAAACAGTGTAGCAGCAATTGCCTGGGGTACATGCTGCTTGCCTGCAGCCACGGTGGCAGAGGGCTGTGATGTGTGCCAGAGCATGACCATTGATGCTGAAGAGGGAATGGACTTGTCTTGGTTTCATAGCCACTTTTCTGTCAAGAGGAGGAAAATTCCTTCTATGCCATCCTGGCAGCCGCTATAAGAGTATCCGGAAAACAGAAGGAGTAGACAAGTTGTCAATGTCCTAGCTCTGAGCATCTTTGATCTCTGGGAGCCTGAGCACTGTTTAATGCAGAAGGAAGCAGGCTGTCAATGTTAATGGCTGAGTGTGTGCTGCCACTACATTGTCTGTTGTAATAAGAGACCAAAGATACTGAGGCATCTTCCTGGCGCCTTTATTAGTGTGGTCTCAGTGGAGTTTCTTACCCGGTAGTTGTACAGTGTGTGCATGAAAATAACAGATGACAGAATATTCTGAGTTGGAAGGGATCCATAAGGATCATCAAGCCCAACTCCTAAGTGAATGACCCATACAGGGATTGAGTCAGCAACCCTGGTGTTATTAGCACCATGTTCTAACCAGCTGAGCTAATCTCAGGATCCAATGGGTAACAATATCCCAAAATTATCTTGCAGAGACTGGCGCTGGTAGCAGGAGTGCCTGGGAGACTGATGCTCAATTTTTATGCATTTTAGATAGGGCTCCTATTTGATATTTAATGTCAGCTGTTAAGGGTATCTGGGAAAAGCCATCCTTCATAATTTCCCTGCTGGATCAGGTGACCTTTGTTTTAATGCCCTGTTTTTACAGTGTGAGCTTATTTTGAGGTACAGTAGTCACCTAGAAGTCTCTCACCTCAAAATTTGCATGGAGCACCTTGTGCTGAGTGTCAAGAGTCAAATTTTAGCTGTTAGGGATGGAACATAGGAAAACATGTTTGTGGGTGAGGATTCTGTCTCCCATTGGGTTGTAGGTCTTACACTTTGGATTTTAAGGAGAATGATGTAGACCTCTTACTAGAAAAGACTGCGTTTTTCAGGAAAGAAGTGGAAAAGATTTTTCTTCACTTGACCAGGGAAACATTCTGTTCTCTTCCTCCTAATGGATGAAAAACATATGAAGTAGCAGCATAAAAAGCTTTCAGGTTTTCCTTGTCTAATAGCTCACTGAAAATACATGTTTGGGCAGTCTTTCTGGAGTGGGAAAGGAAGGCTGTGGCTAGTGAAGCTCAAGTCGGGGAAACTTCAGCTTGTGTCTCAAGCTCTAGGCTGGATAGCTGCTTTTTCCAAATGCTTCTTGTGGGATGTGACACATCTCAGTGAATTTTTCTGCACTTCAGTTCTCTGTCTAAAAAATGCTGTGTATTTGATAGCACGCTGTTTTTCTACTTGTCTCGTCCCTCTAAATAACAGAGTTCTTTCTTTATTTATCTGATACTCACTGCCTTTCTGTAGATGACCTGCACCAGTGGGTGCTGCCTACCTTCAGGAAAAAATGTACATTAGAACAGAAACTAGATATGAGCCTAATCTTAGTAGTTGTGCTTTCTAGATACCAATGTACTTCTGCAGCACTGAAAGAGTTGGCATGGCATGCATCAGCACAGTTTGCATGTCTGATGTGTTAGGGTAGAAGCTTAATGATTTACTGTGAGAGTGGGATATATGTACCCCACTGCCTGAAAAAATGAGACAAAAAATTCAGCTCATTGCTAGAAAGATTCATTGGGAAGTTTCTTTCCTCCCAGGAAAGTCAGGGGACAGAAAACTATAAAAAGAAGCCAAAAATAGCCCTTCAGCACATCCATTTTAGTTGAATAACTGGCACATATCAGTGAGAAAAAACTCTTAATTCTTTGCAGATTATCCTCTGAAGCTGGAGGAACAAACATCTTGATCCTGGAATGCATAGGCAAAGCAAAGCGTGACAGTGCTTACAAAACTGTTCTGGCTAACAAGTGGATTGTCCTAGAACTTCTGTTCTGACCTTTATTTTGAATATGATGTCTTAATACTTTGTCTTTATTGTTTCCAGTTCCAGCTGCTGATCGAAGTTGCCTGGCCTCTGTTTATCTTCTTTATCCTGATCTCTGTAAGACTTTCATATCCGCCCTATGAGCAGCATGAATGTAAGTACCAAACACAGCAGCTGCACCCAGAATGCTTGTTTTTTCATGGTTAGAAGGTAATAATGCAGCTGGCAAGATGCAAAGAGCAGTGGTTCCATACTTCAGTCAGAAATCTGCAAGAGGGTTTAGTAGCTCTTTTGCTTCCACCTCGGGGACTGCAGTTAACTGATGATGTTGCTCCAAGACTGTACATTGCTGCTCTTTTTCCTGCTGTTTCTCATTTTGTACTCCTATTACCTGAGAATTTGCTGTACAACTGTGACAAATCTGTAAAACCTGCACAGAACCCATATCTTATTTTTCATTTTTGATCTGTATGTGACTTAACATAAAAGAATGCAGTGTTCTGATATCTAAGAAAGCGATTTTGTTTCCAGGTGGTAAAGTGCATTAATGTATCACATTAAAGAGCACAAGAGCCATTCTGTTCATTCTAACCGTTACAGTGTCAGCTCCACATTTAGTAGATTCAACAGTCATACATTGCTGAGAAAAAACAATTCTACTTTTCTCTTTGCACCCTAAATGAGCAAATTTCTGCTTTTCTTTCAGAGGAAGCTTGTTCTTTATAAATGGCTATAGGCCTCTTTGGTTGCCATTTGATTTAGGAAGCATGACTTGTTTGTTAGCAACATGCTGTTGTTTTACTGTGTTTGGTGATAGCTTCATACTGCAATTAGCTGATTGTGGAAGAGCTCTTTGTTTATCTTTCCTTAGCATGATTACTGCAAGGTGGGGTTTAAGGGTCAGCAAAACATGTTTCTGAAGGGCTCTCTGGAGTGTTTCTTTCTTAAAATGAGGAAAGAACTGGCTTTTACAGCACTTATCCTGTCTTTGGAATGGCTGGGGCATTTTGTGCTGTTTGCTAGGTGTTCAAGCTGGTAAGTATCTTTTAAAGCTGAGATGTTAGTGTTTGCAGTTTCCTATTACACTTTGGGCTCTGCTGGTCCTATGTGCTGCCTAACTCACTTTTTTCAGCATTCAAGGGCATAGTTGAAGCTTCCTTAAACTAAATCTCATACTTTATGTGGTATTTGAACTGCCTCTTCTGACTGAAAATTACAGTGACATTAGGAGAGATACCTGTAATGTAGACGTGAAGCTGAAGAGAAGCAATAAGAACTCTACTCAGTTGTTATAAATAGCTAGCTGCCTCAATGGTAGTTTATTTCAGGTATGGCAGGGCTGTATATAAAATCAAACCTAGCAAGAGCTGTGATTTCATAGAAATACTTAGATTGATCTTGCTAGTCAGTAGCCTATTTGTAAAGCATTTGCTCTGACACCATGGTGTCATAAGCATAGTTTTGAGTCTTTTACCTGCAATCCTTTTTCCGTCCCATTTATGTTGACTGTTATTGCTTTGTCTGTGGTCTTACATTGCTTTGTCCTCAGCAATTATAGAGTGTAGGGCATCTGGCAGTTTTTAATTCACTTTTATGGTTAATTCCTCTTCACTTTTTGAAGAGTTTCTGTGAATTGGTTTCTAAATTGTGTTGTCTGGATTGGTTTCACTGAACATTCACTCATGCTGACAGATGTGGATGTGTTGAGAAGTGAAGCAGTTTTTGCTGAACTGTGAGCCGAGATAGAAAGAAAGAAGGCTTTTGGGTTCATGGTGAACTCTGTGGCAACCGTGTGGATGCCTTAAGGGAAGTAGGATTGCTATCCGTAGTGGCAATGTTGTATGCTGTTATGAAATCACTTGTAGGTAATGCCTGGTGATAGCAGTATTAGAGCTGTGTGCAAGTGCTTTGTAGCCTCCAGATAGCCTCAGTATTTTAATGGTAGTCTTTTTCAACAAACAAGTAAAATTTTCAGTTTTCTTTCCCTGTTTGAGAAGAACCAAAGAATTGGACTGTTGTCGGGGTTTCTTGTTTCTAACGGCTTGGCTTAGTGTGAGGAAGTTTTCTCTTAAAATATGGAGGAACATTTAACTTTGAAGTGATAAGTTATGTGACTTTCATCAGACCAGTCAGAGAAGACATCTTAGACTGCTATTGAGCCAGACTGTGTCTTGTAGAGCTTTTCTTTTCTGTTCCTGTGACTCTTCAATGTATTCCAAATGCACTTTATTGGGAGTGGGAGGGAGAGAATCTGACAAGAAGTGACTAATCTCTTCTGAAAAGCTAGATGTTTGCAGCAATGTAATTGAAAATGATTTGCTGTTGCACTGTTTCCTGTGTATCTCATCTGATTTAAAACCAAGAGATTCCTGCTTTACTCTCGGAGAAACTGCTGTTGCATGCATCACTGTGTGTAAAAAAGTTACCATAAACTCTTGTGTGCCATTCCTCTTTCTGTATTGCTCTGAACGTTTTCTTAGAGTTACTAACAATGTAAAATGAAAGGCATGGAGGACAGAAGGTGATTCTCTGGGAAATTTTACAAAAAGAGTATGAAATTCTTAGCATTTTTCTTCTTCCACCACCCTTACCTCCTCCCCAAGTCTCTCAGCCAAGAAGGACAAAAAAGGCAAAATGAAACAAAAGTCAGACAGCTCAGGTAAATAGCTCTTCTGTTTTAATCAGAACTAGGAGCAAGGGTTCCCTGGAAACTGGAAACAATAAACCTTAGTTTGCTTCACCTTTCTCCTGCACAGAGTCCTTGGCTTTCTCCAGGGAGGGCTGATAAGATTCCCATCTTCCTTCAGCCACATACATTAACCCTTCTTGCTGTAATTCACCAGCTTTGATACATCTTTCTTGGGCTTTGTTACTTCCTCTGGGGTAGTGGAGGAGCCAGCCCCCTGAGTGATTGCAGGCATGCTGGGAGGATGAGGTAGACACCAGAGGGAAGGGTGGGTATGTGATCCTCAAAGTCTTGAGCTTTGAGGTACTGAGGAAGGGGCATAACCTTCCTCCAGGATCCCTTCCTAGTGCAGGGATGAGGAAGTGAGCTCACTGCAAAAAGCAGCCTGACAGCTTATCTAACATGCAGGATTATGCACGGGAGGCCTTTCTTCCCCTGTTGTTGGGGGTATGGGATTCAAAGGTGCCCAAGTGGCATACTGGTGGATATCTGCCATGAGTAGTTTGTTACTGCATCATTCTTAAACATGATGTAAACTCTGGCCTACAACTTCAGTAGTTCTTTAGTAGAAGGATTTAGATTTCAGCAAAAAGATCTGAAAGAGTGGTGTGGAGAGTCTAACACAGGCTCAGTCCTTCTTAGTGTTGGCTGTTCTGCTCTTTTATGAGCACTTTGGTGCAATACCCAGTGCAGGGTTAGCACTGCTCTTCAAATACAGTGTTGTGTAGTAGAGGCTTGTGTCATGTATTTGTCTCCTAATTCCTGTGTTTCTGTTCTAGGTCATTTTCCAAATAAAGCTATGCCTTCAGCAGGAACCTTACCGTGGATACAGGGGATCATCTGCAATGCCAACAACCCATGTTTCCGCTACCCAACTCCTGGGGAATCTCCTGGTATTGTTGGAAACTTCAATGCCTCCATGTGAGTCTGTCTGCTTTTGCCTCATCTCTATTCTGGGGGAAACGTGGGAAAAAGGGATATTTGGAAGTCACCAGCTAGTTGTGAAATCTTATGCTAGTGAGGGTTTTGCAGTTTCTACCACCTCTGAGGTACCAGATTCTTCAGTTACCAAGTTCATAGGGGCTAGCAGATAGCTGGTAGGTGTGCAGAATTCTCAAGTCCAAGTGCCTGAAGCTCTTGGTGAATGCAAAGCTTTGCCTGGGTAAGGACTGAGTCCATTCTCTTACCTGGGCTCAGAATTTGACCCATAAAAAAGGTAAGGCTTTTTAAAATGTTCATTTTTCAGACCATCTCTTTCCCTGGTTAATGAGCCTGTGAACAGTGTAGGGTGAGAGGCAGTTGAACAGGTTTAGGGGATACTCTCTGACATTTATCATTTATTACTGGCTAACATGATGCAGAAAACACAGTTTATGGCCAGCTTTCCCTATACCTTGCTACATTCATACTGTCAGGAAAGATAGACTTAATGCAGAGTATAATGTGTCTGCCACCTGGAGAAGCATTTGAAAGGAGCAAGGACATTCTTAAATTATTTTTCTTCTAAGAAGCAGCAGATTATAGGCAGCAGGAAGCCCTCTCCATCCCAGTCCTAAAAATGCTTTCAAATGCATGATGTTCCCAATGTAACTTACATTGACCTTGCATTAGCAGATATCTTCCATTGGGTTCCTTGGATTGTCCCAGAGTGTTCACTAAGGAAAGAGTTTTTTTGTGTTGGAGTGACATAATCAGAGGGGATTAAAATTTGTAATTGGTGTGTAAAACTGTATCTGTGGATGGTGGCTCACGGAGCTGATGACTGCTAGTTGTTTTTCTGTTTTCCTCCAGTGTTTCCCGCCTGTTCTCGGATGCCAGGAGGTTACTGTTGTACAGCCAACAGGACACAAGTATAAAGGATGCCCAGAAGGTCCTGGGAAAACTACATAAGTTGGGAAATTCCTCTGGCCTAGGTGAGAGCCTGACAGAAAGAGTGAATATCTGGTATTTCTGGTCTGTTTAATTCCGTGTGTTTGTAAATTTCAGGAATGTGCCATCATGTGAATATATGCAATTAAAACTTATCAAACCTTTTCCAATCCTGCAGAAGTACCTTAAGCCTCTCCTGTGTCAGAACTTTTTGTGCTCTTTAATTTTTTTGGTGGAAGAGAAAAGGGGTGGTGTGTCATGCCAAGAACAGCAGCTGTTTTGGATGTGAAGCTGTAATCCTGGGTGCACTTAAGTTAGTCAAAGTGCTCATTTTCTCAAAGGAGTCCAAGTAGTGTGTCTTTTTGGAGAGCACTAGTTATTTTGATATTTTGTCAAGCAGTGAACACAATGTAGCTACAATTTAGTGTTCTAGTTCCTGAGCTCCAGAGGGAAGTGTGCTGGAAGAACACAGATGGGGAAAAGCTGATGTTGGCCTCCAATTTACAAACTGGTTATTATCTGACAATGAAGTATCTATTTCTCTTCTTGTTTGATTTTGGAGGGGTTTTTTTTACTTATATGTTCCTATAAGAATGTTTGGTCTAGTATATTTCCCTCTCTGATATTGTCTGGCAGGATTTTGAATGGCAGGATATGAAATAAAACTGTCTGGGGGACTTTCACAGCCGTATTTCCTATGAAAAGTTAGAATCCTCCAATTTTTAGCTTGCTGGAAAAGATGGTGTGCCTTCCTCTCCTGTGCAGATGAATGAGTGACTAGTGTGAGATCATATGGGAAGCTTGCAGCAGAGCTGGGACGTGAAAGAACTCTGTCCCATCTCAGGAAATGTGGCAGGTCTCTTGCTATTGCCAGGTCTCTCTGACATGAAACCTTGTGAAAGGTTTTCAGGATATTCTTCCCGGAAAGATTGTCTTGGCTGCTGTGTTAGTGTGGCATGTGTCTAGTGGAAGTGATGGAAAGTAATGGTTTAGAAAGACATACAGCAGGGAAATAGAAAAGGGAGCACAGCCATTGAGGGTCTTCACCTACAGCCTTTATGTGGCATGTGGAGCTCTTTGGACATAGGTGGTATTTTAGTGTTTTGTGAAGATTGTCCTTGGTTTCACAGCTGTAGTTCTTCTTAGCTCTCTTCATTTGAGGATGGCTCAGGCCCACTGCAGGAAGAAAAATATCTGACCTGGTATGATGTGAATAGTGTCACATAGTCTGATGTGTGCTGAGCACACTTTAAGCAGAGATGGTGTTTACATTCTTTCCTGTGTTGCTCAGTACATTGCAAGTTGCCTTGGAATAATCTGTACTGTTAGTGACAGGTTGACAGGTATGTGCTGAACGTATGTACAGACATGGACTGTGCGAGGTATTTGTCTTGAATATTTAACCCTCCTCTCTCCCCTTCAGGGCTGTGCAGAATCCTGATATGAGCAGATCTGCACATAATACTGTAGTCTACTGACTCTGAGCATTAGTTGATACTTGTGTATAAAGTTCACTTCTTGCTGAGGAGCTCAGTATCCATACCACCAGGCCTCCTCTCTTTTTACTCAGAGAACTAATGAGTGGCATCCTCAAGCTTTTACCTAAACCTGCAGCAGCTTCAGAGGGGAGAGGATGCAGAGTGAACCCTTTGTGCAGAGATGGACGCATAATGAACACAGCCGAAATGAGTCGAGATGACTGTTTCCCAAGGAAAAGTTTAATATTGTTTTCATGGATATCTTCAGTTGTTTGGTTTGATTTGCTGGGAACAAGCTCTCTCCATCAGAATGACAGATACTGTTGTTACTAGTTTTACACTTTAGTAGTACTACTTTTACACTTACATTGGCAAGTTAACTCTTCCAAAGGGAGTAGATACTGGTGTGGTGTTCTTTATTGAGACATGCAGTGAATGTCTCTGGCCATTTACAAGAATGCTATCAAAGCCATAAGCTGAAGCTCTTGCTGCTGGGAAGGTTTGAGGGGGAGGAGTGATTCCAAGAAGAGTTTTGCATATGGAGTACTGTACAAGTTGAAAGTCAGAAGGCTCATGTTTCTCTCCACTGTAAAGACTAGTGGACTGACTGCAAAAACAAGCCTCAGACCCAGTCATCACAGATTATATTTCTACAATAAAATATTTCAAATGTGTAATCAAAAAATCAAGCGCCTCTGTGTCATTAGAATGACAGAATGTCCATTGTTGTTAAGGCTTTTAGAGAACAAAGCCTGTTTGTCCTTCTCATGCTCATTTACAAAGCCTTCCAGCTTGATGGACCCTGCTGCCCACTCCTTGGCTGTGTGATTCATTCTCTGACAGCATGCATGGAACAGCATCCTCTAATCTTAGAAGCACTCATGTATTTATACTTAGCAGTGCTTAGATTCCTGTGCAAGGAAGGTCAACTCTCAGTTGACGATGAGGTGTGAGAGATGCAAATCCTCTTCACTCTGGGGCATTTCCTCCAGTGACTCTGGGAACCTAAGGAGACAGTAGGAGTGGATGCCAGATGTAAGTGCACCACCCAGCCTGAAAGCACTTCCTTTATACATGTTTCCTCCAGTAGCAGGAAGGTTACTTATCAATAAGCTAATAATTGAAAACATTATAATATCCTGTATGTTTTAACTCTGGCCTGGACCTGAAACTGTGTGAATTGGTGGTGCAGCTTTGCAGCTTCCCCAGTGGGATAGACTGTATGCTTTATGGTGTATGACATGGGCTCTGTTGGAGTGTCTGCAGCTCCTTTCTCCCCTTGCACACTCTTCCTGCTGCTGCCTGATGACTTTGAAACAGGCTTCCAGGAGTTGATCTCTCATTGCCAGGATACAAACTAGAGTTAATGCTTAGTCATGTGGAGTATTCATGTCTGTATCTGGCTTCTGAGGCTGCAATCTGTTTAGAGACCATTTGCCAAAGTCCTTTCACTTGACCCTTCTTTAAAACAACCCTCACAAACTAATGGTCAAGGTGTGACTCCGAGTCATCTGATCTGAAGTTATGCATGAGCTGAACCTTGGGGATGAGAGACCTACTTAAGATGGCAGGTTGCTTGAGGTGCTTGCACAGGTATGTGCAAGTCAGTGTCTTCATTACAGACACGGTAGGACACTGAGGTTTTATTCAGGCCTTGCTATGCACTCATTCCAGCAGGCTTTGTATCTTAGGCACTTCTTGATGAGGTGGGAGATAATTCCTCGTAACAGGGCAGTTTATGCAGGAGTTTGGGAAGGAACAGCAGAGAAGACCTCTCTGTTGGAGAGGAAGGTGTTACCAGTAAGTAACAGTCCAGTGTTGCTTCATGTAGCACCTTTTTTGGCCAGGGTAAAGTGCTAACTGGTGGTGTGAGGGAGTTCAGCACATGCTGCTGTCACGCTCTGTGGGCACTACTGTTGTGTGGCCGCTTGCAGCAAGCCCTGAGCAGTGAAATCTACGTGCAGGCACTCACATACCATAACATAATCAATTTTGTAGCCAGGTGCCAGGTGCCCTCTCTGTTCCACTTGTTACATCTCTGTCCAGCAATGTCACCAAGGTCTTTAACACTCATGATAAGGCAGAGTGCAGATCAGAACAGAGAGTCAAAGACCTTGGTGACGGCACTTTCAAGAGCATGACAAGGCTGCTGGGATTGCCATTTGCAGTAGGTTTGGATCGCTGCTTGCAGGCACTGAATTTGCAGCTGGCCTCACTGTCATTTTATCAGGTTAAGTGTTTACAAGAAAAGCTTTTCTTCTGTTTTGAAAGATGGAGTTACAGTTGGCTATTGACTCTGGGGCACACTTTCTTTCTTCCTTCCTTCCTTCTGTCTGCAGGACTCCAAAATACTTTTTGCTGCAGTGCCACAGGGTAATAAATTAACAGGTATAATTAAAGCCATCTCCTTTGGTTATCACTAAAAGTTGCAGATATAAGCCAACCTGGCTATATTTACTGCATTGCTTAGTTTTCAGTGATCCCAAAGGGCATGTTTCTATTTTTCTTGAAGCCAACCCAACTAAACAAAAATGGAGCAATGAAATAAGCAGAGGGAAACGAACATGGCCTAAGAAATTGCATCAGATCTCAGGCTATTATTCCACATGTGCCCTGCCTGTCCCTGTTGTTTGCTGGATTAGTATTGCTCGTGGTAGGAGAGAAACATCAACTGGGTGGCATTCTTTGCTGATGTTGCACTCTCCTGCACAGAGAGATGTTGAGACTGAAGGACTTTGCAGCCTGTCTGGTCAGTGCTATTAGTGCTTCTTTTATTTAACAGGTACAGGAGGGTAGAAGGCTTGGGCTAAAGAGCAGCCTTGGGAGGGGTTTTCTGGTGGCTTGTGTATTACTGTATGATTACAGGCTGCTCAGGGGAACAGGATGTCATGCATTATCTGCTAGGTGACATTAAGGTGATGGCTAACTCCCTCCTTAGTGTCTTGTCCCTAACAAAATTGACCCCACACCCTCAAGCTAAACATTCAGATTGATTCTTATACCCTAATTAAACTGGTTTCCTCCCTGACTTCCTTTGGGAAGAATCCTAGCAAAAAACAGCCGGGCCAGAATGAAGACAGGCAAACCATGTGTCCAGGTGGCCTTCATCCCCAGAAACACCAACCGTGGCAGGGTGGCATTCCTGTTGCTGTGCATAAATATACACCTGGGTTCTCTGATAGTGTGCTCCACAGTGATATTCAGGTCCTTGCCTTTCCTTTAGGTCGAGAAAAAGTGTTGCCAGAAATGCTGCCCTGTGGTATCAGTAGAGAGATCTTGATTTTTTAGGGCAGGTAGGAAGGCTACTTTGTTTTCAGTACCATTTACCTTTTACTAGTCCTGAGCAGAAGTCCCTGGGGCATTCCTGGCTGCTACTTCCTCCCAGCCCAAAGCACCCCTCCAGGAAGGGGAGCCTGGGACCACGTGGGAACCACTGTGATTTCTGCTGTGGTCAGATGCAGCCTGTCACCATGATCAAGTGGAAGAAACGGCCAGTACTGGGTACTTGGATTGCACAAAGATTGTGGTGTGCCATGTCGGTGGGGTGGAGATTCAGATACACATGGCAGTTTTCCCACATTTGTCTAATTAATTTTTTCTTCAAATCTGTGTTGCTGAGCAGGCACAGACATGAATGTCCTTAGATTTTATTTTTTTAAGTAAACGGAAGTTGTTTAGGCAACTGCAGATCTTCTGGAAAGACATTTCCAAAACATTCTTGGAAGGGCGCTTTAAATCCCTTACTACAAGTAGTAAACGAAGTCTCTGTGTGAATCCAATGGGTCTGTTATTTTTTCTGTCCTAAACTGAAACTGGGAGGCTGACAGTCAAGGAATGTGCAAAGGTGGAAAGACTTCTTATGGCAGCATTGGTCTCAGCTTTTTTATTGGGCAGTTAGGTATGTAGCTTTAATTAGTTAGGTGGCATGATATTTGCATAATTCAGAAAATAGCATCCTGTGACTACAATATAACTGCATGTGGAATTACAACTTTCAATAGCGCCTGCTTCTGCTTTCCTTATTATTTGGAAGCCAAGGATGTGATTATCAAGGTAATAAAATTATCTTGATAGAGGTCAAGGTACAAAGGTCTGCTGTCCTATTAAATCTGTTCCCAGGGAAATCATACTTGTTTTCCATGGGACTGTTCATGAGCAGTTGTTACTATGTGACTTTGCTTAGAGGCTGAGATGGATAAACACATATAGCATAATGTATATTGCTGTATTCTGATTCTGTAGAACTGGGCTTCAGTGTCTGCTTTTGGTCTAAACTTCCTTTCCATCACAGAGATGATTTGGAAGAGAGAAGTTTAGAATCATGCCAGCTTGGATTCTGGGTAGATATGTATGGATATGAGAGAGCAAGACTGAAATCTCTTTGAATGGGGAATTGAAAAAACACATGCAGTGTTAAGTTAAATCTGGCCTTGCTGCAGTGTCTGCACTATACTGGGTGACAGGAGCTTGAGAAAAACATCTCTGAGAATCCTGTTGCAGAAGATTGTGTGAACCCTGTTGAAAACACACAAGGAGAATTGCAAGCTTGTCAGCATGAGGCTGCGCTGGCAGCCTGGTTACTCTAGAACCAGCTAACCCAATAGTGCCAGTTAATGGTTTGTCTGCGTGTAGGGGAGTCAGCAGTTCCTATAACTGCAGTTAGCAACAGAGCTATTCCAACAGATACCAAATTGCCATTTCTTGAGGACACCACCTTTATCTTTCTTGTCTAGATACAGACACAATGATAAAGAAAACAAGAATTGCTTGCTGTGCTTGTCAGTAACTAATAGTAGTATGTGCTGCAGAAGTAGGACCATCTTAAAAAGTTATAGGTGTTTGTTTTAGTCTTAGGTGTTTGTTTTAGTCTTTTGCCTTGTCTGTCAACACTGACTTTTATTTTAAATCAGCAAATAAAGTGGAGAGTGTTAAGTGAACAGTTAAACCTCTCACACTTTGCTATTATCTCCCTCTTTGTATGCAGCCTTGTCAGTACAGCCTGCTAATGTCAGAACTATGTTGCCAAAACTTACGCTGTTTTAGCTTCAGTTTGCATTTATTTTCTGTGTTTTCCACGGTGGCAAATTCTGCATTTGTTTTCATTGACTTCTAATCTCAGAATCTCAATAAACTGTCTGATTTGTGGAAGACTGCATTTGGTTTATTTAAGCTAAAGTCTGAGGTTGGTTGAGACAGCAGGATAGAGACTTTTCACATTGAGCTTAGTGTTAGTAGTCTCCTAGGAAATTTGTAACACTTATCTGATGAAAAGTTCAGCTTTCTCAGGGGATTTCCATGTGCCTGAGCTCTCATGAGAGTGGAGATGATGAAATTGCCCCATTTGGAAAGAGCGCTGTGCACTTCTATGTTTGATTGGTACTGGGGCCAGAGTACCTAATTTGGGTCTGACCTCCCATATCTCTCAAGTTAATATTCAGCTTTGGAGGCATCTCTAGTAATCATACATTTTATCTTCAGCATTCATTACAAACACTTATTACCTAATTTTTACAGCATTCCTATGAGCTAAATAAATAAACAGCTGCCCTCATTCTGAAACGCAGTAGGATGTGGCAGTTTTCAATGCAGTCAGGAGGCAATAAAAGCTGATGGCTTTTAAAAGATGTTGATGGTGTACCAAGTTCGTTTTTACACAGGCAAGAAGATAGAGCATTGCTTAAGTGATTTTTTTTGAAAATCCATGTCTGTTCAATTTTTGGGCAGTCTTTCATGTTCTAGTTAAATATTTTTGGTCATAAAATAATTGAGTGTTAATACCAGGATCCTGACTGAAATCAAGCAAAATATTCTGCCACCTGTTGCTGAATTTCTTTGCAGCTTCATTAAAATGCAACATTCTCTACTTCCAACCCTAAAGGTTTTTTTTGCAGTTTCTGTGTTTTATAGAGTAGTAGTTGAGAATTATTTGAAATACATTTTTAATTCACTTTACAGGTTTTGTGCTTACACTTTCATATGTTTTGTTTTCAAAATTCTGGAAAAATCCATTGAATTAAATGCAACAGGTGCAGAACTTTTTAAAAAATTCATCTGTTTATGTATTTACTAAGTGTCAATAATTAACTGAGTTTGTTAAAACTGCATATTGCTTAGGCCTCTGTATCAGGAATCCTCAGCTGATGAATTGTTGTAGCTCTGAAAATTTAGTGGAATGTAGCTCATCTATTAGCTGAAGATCTTGCCCTAACTTTTTTTTTTATGCTGACCTGGCAGCACTCTGTGTGCTGTATGTGGGGGAGATTCATGCTGTTCTGTGACACACATCCTCTGTAAACAGCCAGAGTTTCCTTCCCTTTCTGATTTAGCTTTAGTTTAAGGATGGAGCAATAAGTGACCCTTTAAAAGGATTTAAAATAAGACCCTTTCCTGTGAGTTTTGATGTTTCGTGGTGATTTTTTCCCCCTCTCTGAACCTTGCTGTCCTTTTAAACATCTATTTTTAGAGGCACATACTACCTGAGGTGATATTTAGATGTATTTTTGCTTGATGTTGTCAGAAGGTTTACATAACCACAGACAGTCAGAACTTAATAAACTATTATATCTCTGAGCATCTCTTCCATATAGTTCTCTATCTGTTCTAACATATGCAGCTGAAACATAACTGGACCATATCTGAAGCTGACTGAGCATAGATACATGCTAGAAGGAGATTTGCTTATGGGACAAAGCTTACTGCAAAGATAGCGATATCTGAAGTCTGAGTGCCTGTTCTGACTTGTGCCAACTCCTTAGGAAAGCAGCAGCTGCTCTACCCAGCAAAATGCTACTTCAGAACAGCAGGGAGAAAGAAAAAAAAAAAGTGTTTTTGACACTTGAGACATGATGTGGACTTGGGAATCCCTTGTCCCAACAATTTCCATTGTAGCAAAGGCACAGCTGTGTGACATGATCAGCAGCCATCACCTATGGTTTTACCCTGCTCTGTTCCACATGCTTGCTGCCTAGCAGGTGGGGAACAGTGTGCTTTTAAGCCAGAGAACACAAATCAAGACAATGAAGTAGCCCTTTAAGACCACAAGTGTCTTCACCTACCTGGCCTTTTCCATTCTTTTTCATGTTATCTCTGCTGCTACCTTAAGAAAGTGTAGGAATTTTACCAGGGTATCCATAGAAAGGATGCATAAGACCTCTCCAGCAGTACACACTCCATTTTCTTCAGGTAATTCCAGTGCTTTGTGACTCTGGTACATGGAATCAGGTTCCTAAAGTACCAGGAGGCACTGTTCTTCTCTGTGTCTAGAAGCAATCCAGCCTTCTGTGTAAAACAGCGTAGTGCAAATGCTCCACGGTGTATTTTCAGCCAGCAAGTTATGTCAGTACCAAAGGAAAGGAATGGTTAGAATACTGACAGTCTAATAGAAAAACAGCTGGAAGAATGAGCTCCTGAAAATACCAAGGCAGGGTCTGTTGGGACCATCCTGATGTAGTGTAGTATAGTGTTGCACTCAGAATATGACAGACATGATTTCCAGTCAAAACTTTGTGAATTTGGGCAGTCCTTATCTTCTAAGCGTCTGTTTTTCAGTCTTTCCCAAAGATTGAGAAAGTTCTTAGATTATTTTGAAGTGCTGTTGCTCAACAGTCTGATTTATATTACTGAAGGGCTTGAATGGTTGCAAAGGTTGCCCTAAACCAGGCACAGAAAACAGAATCTTTTCTTTAGTGCTGAAGTTTGAGGGTTTTATTCCTGTCCGTTGGATTTGAGACTCAAAAGCAAACCCAAAGAACTATCCATAGGGGTAACTGTGCAGTGACCAACTAAATTGAAGTGTAGAGAGCAATCATGGGAGGTTGATATAATTTAGATATAGATATGTTTTCAGTGGAAATAGACAGTGTTTCTGGTTAAACTAAGTGCAGTATAATGATTGGCTTATTGTTGTTAATCTTTAGCATTTCTTTGTTGCTTTTACTTTTTGTTCTGAAGGTGGCTTATGCTGCAGTGTGCTAGATAAGGAGCATTAGGACTTGGCACTAAATTCAGAGCTGTCAGGTCTTCCTGAACATCGGAAAAGTAGGAGCTACTATGATCTGCTGACTGCAGACATGGTATCTTGCTAAACTTTAGAATAAGTCATATGTCAGTCAGGTTCCCCGAATTTGTGACAAGTAAGAGGAACAGATATCTGGTATGATGAGCCTTCACACCCAAGGGAGGGGCAGCTTTTTTTTCTTCTCATCAGCTTTTCTGTGTAAGAAAGAACAAATACAAATGCAGGGCAGTCGGAGTGCTTTGATCCTGGAAAGCTCTGCCTGCCATTTTGCTTATGGTTCATCATTACCCATGCCAGTTTCATGGGAGAAGCTCTTCAAACTGGATAGGTGGTGCTGTGATAATTTTCAAGTAGGAGGGTACTACTGGATTTGTTCTACCTTCTTGTTTTGGGGATTCAGAATGATTCTCATAGAAGCATCTTCTGGTTGCATTTGAACCAGCAGTCTCACAGCTGCATACTTACATAGCTGGCTTATAAAACACTTCTACTATTAGTAATGGCCATTTGATTAGAATGTCCAGCCCTGCTTTTTCCTGTGATTTGAATTTCCACTAAATTTAAGGTCATTTGCTCAACTACAAAGAATTCTGGTCACAGCTTATTCTTTCAACTTCTGTTTAGCTCCATGCATTTTTAATAGCATAATGCCATTCCTTGTATGCTTATGGTTGCCATTAGAATAGTGGTATGTGACTGGAGGTAACCATGGCATTTGGTTTTTGGTATCTCTATTGTTTGGGGTTTTTTAATATATTTTACTTTCTGAGTTGATGTTTTGAATCATCTAAAACCTGCGTGTTATCTAGGGCATAATATTCCTTGTGTAGTGAAAATCCATTCCTAAGAGCAAACCCTTACTTTCTGCCTCTTTAGAAGGACCCTTCTTGCCCTGAGACCTTCTCTGTAGCCTGTACCATCCCTGAATGTGTTCCATTTACCGCCCCAGGAAATAATTTTGTTGTAATAATGAAGTATTTTTATGGTCATATCTGTGGTTTGTCATCTCTGTGAGTGACAAGCCAGTTCAGATGCTAAGAAATTTGCAGTTTGTCCTTCTATTGTGAACATTAGCAGAATTTTCAACGAGTTATAATGCCATGCAGTGTGGAGCTCTGCTCAGGATTTGCTTCTTAAAGCAATACAGTGACTGTTTTTAGGGTGTTTCCTTTAAGGTTGCTTAATTTTTTTCCACTGTTAGAAGTATAATTTCTGCATAATTTCTTTCTGCTTTTTTCCTTGTCAAGGTCTATTTCATGGTTGTCTGTGTTGATAACAGAATTTGCCTTGCAGTGGGGAAAGTCACAAGAATATCTGTTCTGTGGCATAACACGAGGCTTAGGGAGGTGGTTGGGTGTGCCCCTCTGTACGCAGGAGCTCTGCAGGCTGTGTTTGCAGGCAGGGCTGTGGTAACCAGCCTGAGGCTTTTGACTCTGTGCCTTGTGTCCTGGCTTTCTGATGCAGAATCTTTCTCTTGTCATGTGTGTCATACAGGAAGAGGGCCTGATGGCTTTTGGGACTTTAACAACTGCACAAAGGGATGTATTAGCCCTGTGTTTGCTGCTGGCTTCCTGCACAGGGCAGAGATGGGATCTCAGCTGGCTCTGTATGCCTGAAGTCAGTGTACCCCCAGTGAAGGCTGAGGACTGGTTTGTGTATGTGCATTAGTACGTGCTGAGAGCTGTGCTTTCTGCCAGAGTAATTGTGCTGGACTATATTTAAAGCTCTTCTAAGCAAAAGTAGTGACTTAGAGAGGAATGGAGATGGTCCCAATGTCACAGTCCCGTGATGGGAGGGAAGACCTGGGCCTGTTGCACAACATTCCCTCTCTCTCAGGAGAGATGCTAGCAGCTGGAGATGAATAGCAGGCTTCTTCCTCTTGACTCACATCACCATTTGGCATGGCAGATACACAAAGATGATGGACCCTGGGTGAGGGGGTGTTCACTTTGGTATTATCTAGTGTCTGCAGAGGCAGCACTGTTTGATGTGTGATGGCCTCAGAGCAGAGAGCTGTAGCCTACTGTAAAACAGGTCAGGCCATGGCTGCAGAAGGAGCAGCACTCTGACTGTGAGCAAATTAGGCTTGTATTTTCACACTAGTCAATCCTGCACAACAGGCATGCTGAGCTGCTTGATTTCTTGTAAGCAAATCAGGGCATGGCTGTCCAACTTTTTCACAGGACAGTTTTAGCTCTTGCCAGCATTAATAGGTACCCAAGCAGCTCTGAGAGCTATTCTCACCTCACAGGGGGAAAGCTGCCCTAGAGGAAAAAAATACTTAAATATAGTAACTGCTTAAGAAACCAAGACCAAAAACCTTAAAAAAATATTGCTTTGTCATGCTTTTTGGATGCGTTGTCCAAGGTTAGGAGTATAATGAAGGCAGGTGAAAACTTGTTGCCTTGCCCAGCACTGTGAAAAGTTTGCTTTTCACGTTGTCAGTCAGTGTCATTGGCTCAGTAGGGTACAGTCCAGTAGCATGGTTCACCATTAGGAGATTGCTGTTTCCTCTGGGTGGTTGTCATTTATGCTGGGTCATCACCAATTTGTGAGTTATTCAGTCCTTGATTTGGCTGTTGAAATTATTTGAGAGCCCATTTTTATTTTTATGGGAAGTAGCTTCAGACATCTTTTGTCATTAAGTGACGGTGATAGGTAATGAGTGTGAAAATCACACTCATTGGCTTAAAGTGCACCTGCTCAAGAGGAATACTTCCCAGATGATAACTTAATAGAAAGTTCCAGTGTATGAGGTAATTCCGTGGCAGCATTTGACTTGCCTGCCCTGGTAGTCTCACTATGTGAGGGTTTCCTGAAAGACAGGCTTCTAGCCGGAGTCATGTGTGCTACTAGTAAACTCTCTCAGCTGCTGGAGCTGGAGCTTCAGCTCTTGATCTCAGCTTCAGCATCTCCATGGGCTTGTGTTATCCAAATCTCCTGTTGCTGGAAGACTGACCTGTGAAGAGGCAGTGCCCTGGGTGAAGCAGGCCTGTGTGACCAGGGTGCCTTGTGACCTTGTTCTCCAGTCATGCCTGGGCACAGTTTTGCACAGGCTTGACAGCCAGCTGCACAATCTGGCTGGGCCTTCCCTTCCTGTAGAAATGCAGTTTTACTTGAATGGGAAACTGTGAATCTGAAGTCTTTGAACAGGGGGAAGGAAATGCCTTATTTGCTCACTTGACATTCTTCCTTGCTTTGCTCCTTCTGTTAATTGGTGGAGACGGGTGCTGAGCTGGGAACCCACTTCTTTTTTTGTCTCCTCTGGGCACTTGTGGAACCTTGCTGATTCTAAAGAATGAAGCTAAGATGTCTCATGCCTCGTCCTATCTCACTGTTTCTTCTTGCTGTGATGCCTTAGTTGCTGTTACAAAAATGACTGGGTTGCCCTATGAGCAGTCTCTGTGGTAAAAAATAAGGGTCAGAATTTAATACCAGCTTCTGTGTTACATTGATGTTTGGCTATGATGAGTACAGGCTTAGCCAGAGGCTAGCAAGTCTACCCAACTGCAATAGATATAAAGAAAATAACATAATTGTTTTCAGTCTTGCCTGTTTAATCAGTAGAGAGTGAAATCCCCTGATGACAAAAAGCTATGTCTGTAGATCAGACATACTGCCCTGCTTTCCTCTTAGCTGCTGAATTAACTTCAGGCACGAAGCTCCTTCTCCCCTTTCCTTCATTTGTTTTTTGTAGGGAGTTAAGGTATGTGAGGCTGGAAAGTAGATCTGAATGTCACAGTGTTTTCATTGAGCTTGTTAGCTTTAAAGTGACTGAAAACCTGCTATATTGTAGATTATGGGCACAAACCCTTTGGGCAGAAATTCCGCAAATTAACATTAGACCTGATGAGCTTTTTACTCTACGGTGGATTGAGATAATACCATTTGCATGCCTTTTATTTTTAGAAAGCAGTGTTCAGGATATGAAAAATGTAGCCACAATTTCCATGGGGTTCTGTTTTCCCACCCAGTTGTTTAATTTTAAAAGACATTGCGCCATTACTGCGCTCCGTTTCTGGAGGAAGGTATGAGCCCTCTGCGCTTCTCAGTGAAGGAGGAAAGAATGGGAGAGAAGTGTGAGAAGAGTCTAGTTCTGTAACCTGCCCCTAGAAGCTTTGTTTTTTTTCCACTTGTCTGTGGATCTTCCCAGTATTATTGGAAATTGTCACAGCTTATTGTGGGACTATGGGACCTGTTATGATCATACTTTTGTATAAGATCAGCAAATTAAAACTGATTCCCAGCCATGGCTTCTCTTGCACTTTGACCCACCTTTTGAGTTTGTGAAAGTCAGTGGGGGTATGTTTCTGGAATGAGGAAACTGAAAACCTGTGGCTTTTGGACCACAGATACTTCCTTCACTGCTCAATCAGTGTTCAGTTGTGGTCTGCATGAAACAGAGACCCGCACATAGCACTGATTTGCTTTTTTTTATAACGCGTATTTTTATTTGGATGTTAATTTTAATCAGCAATATAGCAAGCATAGAGGTTGTTTTTCTTCACTAATTCATGTGACTGTCTTGAGCTCTTTGATTACATTTTGGGTTTTGGGGGTTTTTTTCTATTATCACAGATTTGATTCTTAAGAACTGACTGGCCTACCACTGTGCCCAGGCATGAAGGTGCTGGAAAATGGTAGGTTGTCAGTAAAAGGCAAATCTTAAGATGTAATACAGTGTTACAGTCCTGTAGGAGATGCTCTGCGATATGAAGATCCAGGAGTTTCTGGTTTTGATGCCCAGAATGCAAGCCCCCAAGGTTCATTTGAACAGTGTGGAAATGAAGGACAGCTGTGCCTTTTGTGAAGACAGTATCTGTGGAATGCTGCCATGTGTGATTGTCTAATCCTGAAGGGTGACTTCAGAGAGGAAGGGAAGCTTTGTGGTTAAGGCACAAGACCTCAAAGTCTGGGAGTTCTCAGTTGTGCTGGAAGCTTCCTTATGTGACCATACAAAGGATTTTCCTCTCTGTCCCACATGGGATATGGGCGTCTCTTCTGCTTGTTTCATGTGGGTGGGGATGGTCTCCTTGTTGCATTGCCATGTTGTGCCCAAACTGGAGCTAATTGCAACAAAGGCGTTTCAGCCCAACTAGACCTCTTGGTTTTGGGGTTATTTGCATGGTTTGTAAGCAAAGTCTCTGTTCTCTGCTGTTGTTCCCTGGGTGTCAGAACTGAATCTGTAAAAGTAGTCTGCCATGGGGAAAAGCTGTCTCAGTATTATTTCTGCTGACTATCCCACCACTGAATCAGCAAGATGGTTCACATCAGATTTTACAGTCTTTGAGTGTGTTTGCTCAGTCTGACCTCAAGTTTATCTCCCATTTGTGCCTAGGGCTTGGCTTGCTTGCTGGGGCCTATGGTTTCAGCCAGGAGGCCAAACCCAGTGCTGAGGGTGAGGGAGCATGCAGGGCTGCAGCTCCCTTGGTTTTCTGTGGAAGATGAAGGGGAGGGGAAAAGGAGAGGCTGCATGTCCATGTCAAAGTACACGAGAGATTGGTCTCCAGTGTGCTGCCTGGTGTTGTTCTGTGCCACCAGCTTGCAGTGGCTGATTGTAACAATGCTCTTGGCCACTCTCAAGCAGGAGAGGAGACATGCAAGTTATATCATGTTTGAGCTGACATTTTGTCTCATGCTTTTTGAGTAACTTGATAGTGTATCTAAATTTTTATGGCAGGAAAATATTGCAGTAGTAGGCCCATGGTGGTAAAATGTGTTCTTCCACTCCAGGTGTTTGCATTATTAAGCTTAGTATTAGCCTTCAGAAGACTTGCCTGTTTCTTTTGTTTTCTATTTTTGGAGGGATTTTTTTAAAGTAATGTTCTTTTATTTCCTTAGGCCCAATTGGGCAAGCAGTCATCTTGGATGGGAATGGCTGTTTTCAGGAGGAAACCTCTCTTAACTCTTGACTTTTTGAGGTATCCAGAGAGAGAATTTAGATGCATTGCAGTGTTTGGTGCTCTTCTGTGGCTTCATGTGCGAGCTGTTATGCATGCCTCCATGATTGAGAGGGATTGCATAAGACCCTGACCCACAAGTCCTGGAAGTAGGACCAGATGGGGTGGGGGAGAAAATGCATGGTACAGAAGGCTGTGGCTGTGTGCTTAGGGTACTGCAGCCAGGACTGTGGTGTTGGGATTCAGTCCCTTGGTCTCACAGAGCTTTCACATGTAGCCTTGGGTAGCGATCCACAGGTTCATGATCAGCTCTCTGGAAGCCAAACACTGCCCCACAGTTTTGATAACCTTGTTCTGTTTCCTTCATGATTTACTCCAAATTATGATGAAAATTCCTTCAGATGTTTGATGGAGCTCCTTGGAAGGTAGCATTGATTTTTCAGCAAATTCTAGTGCTAAGCAAGTCTGAAAATGCTTGGCATGACAAAAAAGGCAGGGGATGAATGCTCTTCTAATGCTGGGCTGGTTAATTACAGCTGTGGAAGATGGTGACTCTTTGTTACTCCCCCTCATGATTACAGGCAGGTCAGCAGGAATCTCCACGTAGTTCAGGTTGTGTTCCTGCAATTGCCCATGGACTATCTCCCTGACCAGGAAAATCATGATTCTATATGGCAAAAAACCTCCAAGCCAAGCCCAGACAAAATAGACTAGCGAAACCCAAAAGCAACAGAACAATGAGGAAACAGAAAAGTGAAAGAATTATTGCTTGGCTACCTTTTTTTTTTTTTTTTCCTCCAAAAGACGTGGCCCTTTAAGAGACGCTTGAAAAATATCTTAAATGGGGACAGATTCAATGAAAAAGCTTGCAAACATCTGATCTCTGCATGCCAGTGTGCCTTCAGTCAGCCACCCCTTTGTCCCTCTGACTTTCTGAACAGTTGATGATCTCACCAAAAAATAAACAAGCTGCAGAAGTGTTTAGGGAGTTTGGCACATTTAGGAAGTAACCAAGGAATCGGGGTGGGGGAAGTTTTTCCTCCAGCTGCGGTGAAGCAGGGTGCTTTAGCCTCTGCTGGAAAGAAAGGGACGGGTTTATGTTTTTGCAGGAGCCAAATCTTTTCCTAGCCTTTCCCCGGGCAGGGAGTGGGGTTGGTGGTTGATTTTCGGTAAGGGGGTTCGGTGGGGCGTTTGCACGGCGTGCTCAAACCCAGCATATTCAAGAGTGGTCCTGCTGCGTGGGAGAGAGGAGGGCGAGGGAGAAACTTCTGCCCCGGAGTAACCTCCGCGTTGCCTCAGCAGAGGCGGGTGATTTACTTTTTCGTGTGGAACAAAAAGGCAACGGGGAATTTGTAACTGGATATGTAGATGAGGGAGCAATGACCGTCAGTAACCCCGTGTGCTTCGTGCCGCAAGAGCCGAGCGCGTGGTTCCTCCCCTTGCCGGCTCCTCCGCCAGGAGCGGGCTGGGAAGCAGAAGTGGCACCCGACCCGCCGCTCTCCCTTGTCACTTCCGGTGGCACCCTGAGTGCAGACCGTGCTTTTTCCTGAGGGGACCCATTCTCGACAGTATCACCTGCCCGAGTTAAGCCAAACTCACCCCCCTAAGAAACCAAAACCAACCAAAAAAAAAAAAACCCAAAAAACAACCCCAAAACCAAAAAAAAAACCCCAAAAGCAACCAAACAAAAAAAATAACCACCAAAAAATCCCTCCTGCAAAAGAGGTTGTTACAGCTGTCCCCTATAGGAAGGGGGGAAGGTACAAGCCCCTGTTTCTTCTTTGTCATTACTTTCTCTTTAGAGGTCGTGGTTTTCCACTCTGCTCTGGGTTGTGGCATCCTGTCTCTTAGAGTAGAAAATACAACATGACACCTAACTAGTTGTTGTACCTCAGCCTGGAAATCTTCGCTCTGGTAAATCCTATAGTCTCAGCTCCTCCTGGCATGGCTGCTTTGCTCATCACTGCCTGTTTAAGCATTGTGGAGATAGAATTGGCTTCTCTCTCTCTTAAATAAAACAGCAACAACAAAAAACAAACCAAAACTAAACACTGCTCCCCCCGTCAAAAAAAAACCTCGAGCAAACCACAAAACAAAAAATGAAAAGAACCCACACACAAAACCCAAGAAAACAACCCAGAACAGTGTAAGAATCAGCTTCTTAAGATCCAGTTTTGTGGACTTTAATAGTGTGCTTGGATTATAATTTCCAGATGATTCTCTGCTGCTCTGATGAAGGTACAAATTTGTTTTAAAGCCAAGAGCTGAAACACCAATGGCTTGAGAAGGTGAAGCATTTGGGAAAGGAAATGGAAACAATGCTGCAAATGTATTTTTTAATTCCAAGTAGCTAAGATTGTTTCCTAGATCTGCGTGCAATTCTGTATCACACCTGTGTGTCTGCATATGTCAGACTTTGAAATTTATGGTGCAGTACATCAGCTATTATTATTAACATAATCAACTAAAGGCTAGTAAATCCCTCAGTGGCCCATGCACCAGCTCAGTCCCATGCTCAGTAACAACACAGGGATTAAGTGCTAATACTGTAGTAGGTTTCAGATCAGGGGAGCAGCTTGGTGTTCCTTGCTTCTGTGTATGTATGAGCAAATTGAGGTGAAGTAATGATGTTAATGGGAGTTGTTTTTGGAGGTTCTTTTCTTGTTGGTTTGGGGTTTTTTTGAGACCAAGGCATCATGGATCGACACTTCTGAAGCCTGCCAAGTTTCAGAGCACTTTACCAGCAGCTCCTCTTTTCCCTTTGTGCTATGGTTTGTGTAATTCCCTCTCCCCCATTTGTCAGCTTGACTTTTCCTGTTCAAAGTTCTCACACGAGTTTCCTTTTGGCTTTGCTGTGACCAGAATGTTGCTTGTTTTGTCACTTTCCAGACCTGAAACTTCGGGATTTCCTGATTGACAATGAGACATTCTCTGACTTCCTCCATCATAATGTGTCCATGCCATCATCTGCAGTAGAGGAGCTACTGGATGCAGGGGTCAACCTCCAGCAGGTAAAGAGTACTTTCAACTCCCAACATAATGCTTGTCTGTTGTTTGTTTGGCTGTAGTGCCAAGATCCACAGTGCTAGGTGCTGTAGAAACACAGAGGAAAATGTATTCCCTGCTTCTCTCTTTCCTCTTCTTCTCAATTTACTGTCTTATTTGATTTTAAGATGTAAAAGGACACTGGGAACCCATGAGCAAATGTTTTGACCTGCAGAAGAAAATAATACCTTCAGGCTAAACTGAATTTCTTCCTTCTCCATTTTTTTTTTTATTTGAAGTAAAACATTAAATAAGTGCTAGCACTGTTCTGACTGTTTTCAGTCATTTAGCTTGGACTAGAGCAGGGTTTCTGTGTCTTGCTCTGCCTTACATTCCTGTGCAGCAGAAAGAGCTATACTTTCAGGTTTGTGGCCAGTGCGTCAAGACAGACACATTGTACATTACGCAGTACAAGAGTCCTGATATCCTGAGTGTACCATGATTGCAGTCATAAACACAGCCAGTGGTGACAGTGGGCTAGAGCCTTGTCTTGTGATGGCTGTCTGCCATTGGCAAGCTTGTAACATGTTTTTTGCTGGGCTTGATTAATTAGTCGACCAGCACCCTTTCTAATGCAGAAGCTGAAACAAAGTTCAAAGGAAGACCCAGGGTTCTCTTGGAAGTGCGCAAAAGATGGTATGCAAAAGGAGGAGGAAATCCATTTCGCTCAACTCCAGATCAGATCTTTTCATTGAAGTGGAATGGATTAATAGTCCTTTTAGTCTTTGTTTTCCTGTAGTTACGGATGCTGTCCTGCAACTGTACATCTGTTTTAGTGCAATTTGATGAGTTATCCTGCAAGTTAAGGATACATTCTACTAAAAAACGTAAAGCGGAGAAATTCTTATCCATTTTAGGCTGCATGCTTTGTTTTACTTGAAACTAATTCGCCTGAAATTCAAGCTAGATTAAGACAGAATCATGCTACAGATGATTCTAGAAGGGTAGGTGGAAGACTGCAGCAATAGCATTCTAGCCATTCTCCCAAAGTTAATGGAGAGGCAGAAAGATTTTCAAACAGGCAGAATACCTGACCTTACATTCTATGACTGCCATACTGTACTGGTTGTATAATGGAAGGAGGAAAAAAGCTTGGCTTTTATCTACACAGTGTGTCGGAAGGGTGGTGAAAGGCTGGTCAGTCAGCTAGTTCTTCCTTAAATGCTTCAAGCTGTGTTCTTGTTTATGTAATTCCTGAGCTGATTCTGTGAGAGCACTGGGAGTGATGCTGCTAAGTCATAATAGCATTTTGTGCTCAGGGATGGCAGGAAGAGCTAATCCGACCAACAGGACACTAAGCTGCAGAGAGGTGGCCCACCAAATTTTCTTTGAGCACTTTTCCAACACAGTTGGTAACTAGAGATGCAGACCTCTCCCTTCCTGCAGAATGACTTTATCTGACTCACAAAATGGATGTCTTTGATTTTGCTGGAGATCTGGTTTGAAGACTTGATCTCTCTGCTGAGCTGACTAATGACTTCACTGTTAATAGGCTGTATTTGTTAGGTCTCTGAATGAGTGGGTCACAGCTTCATTCAGAAGTCATATAGTAGAAGGGCCTATCCAGAGTATGCCAACCTTTCACAGCAAATACAGGCCTCTTCTGCAGTCTCTTGGTGTCCTGGAGTTGTTCAACAAGGCCAGAAGTTATGATATGCAAACAAATAAGGACCTGAAGTCACCAAGGAGATGGGACTGTTTGCTGGTGTTAGTGTAATGACAGCACTCTGACATGTCCAGCAGGGTTGTGTATCCAACATGCTGAAATTAGTGCAGACAGATAAAAACAACCAAAGCCTTGTCTTGATGGGCATGTTGCTTCCTGGGGCAGACTGGCTCAGCCTTCTGTTTTTCCAGTCGTGGCAGGTGTGCTCAGAAGGGTGTGGGATTTGGATGGTGCTTGGGTCAGCAGTGGGCAGGCAGCTATGTAGTCAAGTCTGGTATGCTGCTGTTGTCCAGGTGTGGCCAGACAGCTCTTGTGTGGCTTGGAGGCAGGAGTAGGTGCTGTTCCTCTGAAAAGTTGAAGGCACAATGAGGTCCTGGGCCACTGCTGCAGCATGATGCATTGGATAGCAGTGAGGAGTAAATAGTAATGGGCAATGCATATTCTGCTTGGAGCAAATCTCTGTTTCATGAAGCAGGAGAAGTCCCAAGGAGAGAATGATATTACCTGTAAGGACAAAACAATTACCTATGACTACCTTCAGGCGTGAGCCTGGCATCTTGAGAGTCCTTAGGGGACTTAACCTGTCATTTAGGATGTTTTTTTGCCCTGCTGAAGACACCATGGGTTCAGATAGCTGCAAGTGGATACAGAACTTGCTGACTTGGTGAGACTGGGGTGCTTTAGTTTGGGGTGGATAGGCAGAGTGTTTTTTCTAAGGTCTCATGCTATGGAGCTCAGTGCTTGAAAAGGTCAGCTTCTTTCCAAAAGAGTTTAAAATCTGGGTGAAAAAGGTGGACGCTTTCAGAATGGCGAAAGGTTGGTTGCCTTCACTTGTTGTGACTGAACACTGAGGCCCTGGGAGACGCTGTTTTTTGTGTACGTCCACCCAGGGAAGCTTGTTCAGACTCATTCTGGGAGTGTTATTTCAGTGCCCCACAAATACCTCCTTTTCAGCATGGCTGTAACACTGGTAGTAGTATCTCTACTGGCAAAAGAAAAAAGCACCCCGAATTTTTTGAAAGGCCAGCCTTTTTGATGGGAGAGCTGGGTGTGTGGCATTGAAAGATCATATTTTTGGCATGTGGATACAGACTGAAGTTAAAGGTTTGCATGAGTATTGCATTAAAAACCTCTCTCCTGTCAGCTCCATTTGCTTCTCTTCTGAATGTAATGCACTTCTCGCTCCAGAATGTGCATACCTCTTTGGTTTTGAAGGACAACAAATTTTAGACTTACCAGCCTGGTTCATGAGCTGCTAACTCTTCTGGAATGTAGATCAATCCTCCTCAGCTGCTGTTTTAAGTTGGGCAATGCACGCTGGGTCTTACGAAATGACAGAAAGAAGAAATTAAGTCTACAGCTGTTGTTACCTGTGCATTTACAGTAAAATTGTTCCATCTGTCTCGCCCCAAGGCAAACAAAATTTTCATTCCAATAGTAGACTCTGGATTTTTCGTTGTTTATCACCTTCAGGAAGTATGCAGCTTTTTGACATGCACTTTGTTGTTTCACAAACATGAAGTCGGTAAATGACCTCATTAAGAGAATTTGGTTATCAGGCCTGAAAGGGTCTGGTGATAACTCAGAGGGATTTTATCAATTTTGTTAATAAGGTGATTGCTTGTGGATTAGGAAACATTATTGACAAGCCAACCATTACCTTAAGAAAAATATGCCTGTGAAGGAAGATCTAGGATCTTATCTCATTTGTTGCAGCCAGTAAGATAACTTTTTTTTGCTGATACATTATCTGCTCAAAAACACTGCAAAATGTTTGTCTCAGCAGTTAGGGGGTAGATACTTGAGTTAAGAGAGATGATTCTGATTCAGACCTGCATAGAAAATGTGGCTGGCAGATACGTCTGAGTAGTTTGGGACATAGGTCTTTTGCCCTTCACATAGATTTGCCAGACTTGTGTCTGGTCACAAGCCTTGTTTTTGTCTCTGTGGCTCAGTTCCCAGAAGACTGAACATTAGGCAATGCATGTACCCTTGGCTGGAGGAAATGGCTGCTGTGGAGGACAGGATCACTGCTGCTTTGTGCATATTTGCGGGGAAGTGAAGAGAGACCTGCCTCCCCCAGGACGTCTCTCCCATGTTCTCAGCAGGGAAGGGTTTTTCTTGGAACTGAGTTACACATGAATCAGGACAGCTCAACCTGTAGAGAAGAATACCCCCTCACCTCTATCTGGAAATGTTACGAAGGGTTTGCTTTGTCTAGACAATAACCATTTTTTTGGTTGGAGCCTTAGATGAAGGGAGACTTACATGCTTTCCCCACTTTTGTAGGTCATTGTGTCTGGTTATCGAATGCGACTGCGAGATCTCTGCAATAGCTCAACATCATCTGAATTTCTCACAATCCAAAACCAGACAGCGGCCACAGACTCTGAATCCTTCATTTGCACCTTGTCAAAGGAAAAACTCCATGCAGCCGAGCAAGCCTTCCGTGCTAACCTTAATCCTTTGAAGCCTCTTCAGGTGAGTTCACTGGCCCCACCTGCGAGAATCTGTCACTGACACAGTGACATTTTCCAGGGCTTTCAGTCTAGGAACTCATCTCTGCATTTCCAGAACTGCTTAGAGGCAGTTAGAAACAAGAAAGATGGTCGGTCTTTGTCATGGGAGTGTGAACAACATTGCTTCTTCCTGTCATTCTTACCCTTCCTGTTAAGTCTGCTGCTTGCAGAACATAAATGTGTGTGGTCTGCCGTTCAGTTTTTTTAAGGGGAAAGTCTTTGTGCTGTGTTGTAACAAAAACGCTCTTGGTTGTCCCTGTGTTTTAGTCAAATGTTGTATCTTGGCTGGAATGAGCCTAGATACAAGACTGGCTTTGTGCTGAGCACTAAAACCATCACTCTCTGTCCTTAGCATGGCGCCACTGAGTGCAGAAGTTTCTGGACACTGACAGGACACAACCTTTAAGCAGGTTTAAATCATGCAAAGTAGAGTCAAGTTTTAAAGTCCTTTTTCAAAAATTAATTAACCAACTGAATGTGTATTGGGGGAAAAATTCATTGAACTTCAAGAACATACATTATTTACAGGATGACTGGAGACTAGAGCAGACTGGGATCTAGGACAATCCAGTGATGTTTTGCTACAGATCAGCAATATCTGTTAAAATATAGAAGCTTGAGGAATTCAGTGCTGGAAATAACAGAGTGAAGAAAGGACCACAGAACCCACTCTGTTACCCATGAAAACAAATACTCTATTGTTTGCTGTGTAAGTGTTCAGATTTGATGAGCCTTTTAGTACTGAAAGTCATGTACCACTTGCTTGGCTTTGTCCCCAGTCAAAGGGGGTCATGGTCAAGTACTGGAATCATATTACTCTCCTGCATAGTACGTAGTGGTCAGTGACTTCTCTCCACAGCTGATCTTCTGTTTTCCACATGTCCTCCATCTGCACTTTCTTTCCTGCTGGAAGAGCAAGGCAACCCATAAGCATTAAGAGATGTGGTAGCAACATTAGAATTGCAACAAAGATGGGCTGTTTAGATAGGAATGGCTATAATTAGTTTCTTGTCTTCAGTTGTATGTGTATATGCACATATATATATATTTTACTTTTAACCATTCAAAGATGCTAGAATTTTGGGGTCTTAAGGGGATGAAAATAGCCCGCTATTTTATCACTCACAATTGGTTTTCTGGGCTCTGTGGGGACTCAGTCTTGCTTTCCTTATTTGCGGAAGCTTCAGCAGTGTAGCTGACAGAAGCAGGTATTGAGTGTCTGTGTCGGTAGGTCTGTGTTGTTTGTTGGTGAAAGGAAGCAGTCATAAGCCACTCTGCCTCTTGGCAGCAGCAGTATAGATTTAAGACATTATGTGCAGCTTTGGGGGGCTTCTGAGAAGCTGGGTCATGATCTTGTCTTCAAGGGGATAAAAGCTGGAGTCTAGAAGCCAGCAGTTCTAAACCTGCTGTGCATTGTTGTCTGGTAAAGGTCCACAGTTTTCCTCAGAAGTGTGTCACAGTGTACCCTCTAGTTAAGCTGTTGTAATGCATCAGTGAATGAAACAGAAACTAACTGGCTTCAATGTGGCCGGGCAAAATGGATAAATTAACTGTAGGATTACGACCAACACATTTGAAACTTAGTGTCTTTAGAGGCTGGAAAGCGCCCTGACCTGCAGTAACATCTTTGAACAAAGAGAGAACTTTCTGCTCATGAACAAAGGAGGCTTTTGACACAGCTTATTGAAGGCACTGTGTGTCAAATCTTGGACATGCACACTGAAGATAGCATGCTCTGTATCTACTACAGAGTCTGTAAACCAATGCCAACAATTTGTCCAGAGATTAATTTTTATTTTTTTTGCTTCATCCCTTTGATGTACTTCACAGCAAGGCATTTCAGTAAGCAAAGTAAGGGCCAAGTCAAATGGAGGTGCAACAGTGATTTAGAGACAGGTTTTTAGCTTGTGTAATTGGACATGGGCTTCACTGGTTGCGCTGTTTTGTGATTTATGGAGAGGCAGCATCTTAGTACAAGAAGGCTAATACAAGGGCTTGCAACTGTGTGCAAGAAATCTGTAAATTCAACACCAAGGGCTTGAAGTGTAAACTGGAACTTTGTGCCTCTCTGATATCTGGGCAGTGAAGTGGCTATTGTTTCTTGAAATGTCTTAATACATATGATTTAGCCTGGCATCCACCTGCTTGTTTGTGTCCCTGTGCATTCCTGTTTGTTATTCCCTCTGCAAGGTGATGCAGTAAATTTCATCATGGAATTGATCCGGATTAGAAGTCACTGACCTGATTGTATGCTTATACAAATATTTATGCTGAAACTTGAAGGGGAGGGTGCAAGACTGAGAGCCCTATGATCAGGGAGTGAGTGCGTGGGCTGAGACCCTGATAGCACTAACTTCTTCTGGTGGCTTAAAGTGTGTGTGCATTTGCAGCCTCAGGGAAACTCCAAGTGTTCTAAGTAGTTGGCAAAAATGCAGTAATTACTAGCAAATTATGGACAGATGAAGGTTTTAAAAAAGAAATTAAGGTGCATGCATGCTGAAAGGCATGAGCTCAAAATGTCACAGCATTGTTAAGATTTTTTAAAAAGAAAGGCAAGGAATAAACACATTACATACCTTCTCCTCAGTGTTATCCAGAGCACCTAGAGTGTTACCCAAAGGGCAGTGGTACACTTAAAACAAGAACTTCTAATTAAAATTTCACACCAGGATTCTAGCTCTGTCACTGATCTTTTGTATTACTTCAATTTAGCCTGTTCTGTAGTGTAAGAAAACAGAGCCAAGCACATGGAGGTATGGTAGGGAGATTAAAGCGTGTCTCCTTTTTCGTGTAAGAATCTGTTTGAGGCAGACTGTTCAGATCAAAACCCAGCAGAAAATCTGGGTGTGGTCACAGGGCACCAAGGGTGGAGGATCAGCTTTCCTTCTTCTCTCAGTGTTCACTCCACTAGAAGAAAAAAGTGTTTCAAAAAGTCAGATTCCCTTTTCCATCACCTATGACTTAGCCTGCATCCATTCTCTGAAGCCTTTTGACCAACAGTCCAATGGGGCATAGGACATATTGTACAAGCTCCTTGTGTGGACATATCACCTCTTCTTGGGGCTTGCACTGGGTGAGTGAGACTGTTGTTCTCAAACCAGGAGAACCTGGTTTGAGAACAACAGTGAAGCAGTACATCTGACTGCATGCATGCAAACTTCCTTCCTGGCTTTCTCCCAGTGGTAGGCCAGCAGTTGTCCCGTGGAGGAACTACCCAGTTTGGGAAAGACTAACAAGAGTGTTTACAGAAAGTTCCCAGCCATCACAACACAGTCCAGTGGGACATTTCTGACTGTCTTATATCACAGAAGTACCTGTTTGTATTTCCCTCTGCAAATCTCCTCAGTTTTTAATGTGATTTGGTGGGGGAGAAGCTTAAATGACAATTCAGATTGCTCCTGTGAGGTTTCATCTCTTGGACAGCACTGCCTAAGAAGGGCTTTGCCATACTCACTTCCAGTGGTATGAATCTGTAATAAGCCATAAATATACTGTAGCTTGTGTACTGCAGTGGTCCTTGAAAGAGTGTGGTTGAGCACATGAAAATCCAGTTGTTTTTTCTTCCTCCATAATATGGGTGGTATTTTGTCAAATGGTTAGCTTGAACTAAGCATTACATAATAAATGCATTGCAGTTGAAAAATGGCTTTTAGTAAAGGTCTCCTAATGTAAATGTGTGCTGCAACTGAACTCCTAGCTTTCCTTGGTCTTTTGAGAGCATTTTCAGTCAAGTACAATGATATCATCCTTTTAAGCAGTAGTGGCTTGAGACTTCCACTCTCAGGAAACAAAAGCAGAAGCTTAAAGCACATGATTTTTCTGCAGAGGCCAGTGGAAAGTTTCTGCTAAGATCAGTATAAAGTTGTAATAACTATTTCAAAGCAAATGTGGCAGAGTGGACTTTATTAAGCAGAATACTTAGCTGTATGATGCAGACTGAATTTTGGCTTAATTTTTTGACTTCCCAACACTTTAAACCCATGCATTCTCATGTATGTTAAAGAATCAGATTGTACCTCTGCTGTAAGTCTCACATGAATTTATTCAAGGCTTGTCTGTCAATTCCAGCCATCTCAAGTATTCATCACTAGAGTAAATCTTGTAGCATGCACATACAAGCACAAAGAGCCCCCCCAGTGCACTCAGTGTATAATCTGAGTATACTCAAGAGTGTTACAATGTTGGCTGCCCCAAAAGACAAATTTAGTGACTTGCTTAGCCACTACGACAGTAATTGTAGAGGGCAGTTGTGTTCAAAACCTGTTAGAGCTTTGTCTTTCCACAGTGTGCCTAGAGCAGACAGGTGATGTTTTTGGAGCACATTACCAGTAAATCAGTCATTGCTCTCCCCAGGCCCATTTAGATACCTGCTAAAGACAGTCTCACAGTAGGAACAATCTTCCTGGATCTACCCTGAATCTAGAGATTTCTTGTTATGTAATTAACTACTTAGTGAGTCACTACAAAGATGTATATTACAGGGAAGTTAATGACATACTCATCTGTTCAAAGGAGACTGGCCCTTGTGACTGGTTTTTTTTTTGTTGTTGTTGTCTCTGGAGATGCCTTGTGAGAGGCTTTCTGAGTGGGCTTTGAGGTTCAAGAAGTGGTGTCCATATCAATGATACTATTACAAGTTCTGGTGAGAATGACCTTGAAGTGATGTGAATTTGTTCGGGAAGAAAGGTCAGGGTGTTGTGTATGAAAGGATGGATGGATACTCCTCACATTTCAGGGTAAGGTTTGCAAGCTCCAGGAACAGAGGTCAGAAAAACGTCCTGTTAAGCTCATTGTCCTCGACTGATAGTCCAGCAGTGACCTGTAATGGACACATGTGAAAGGATGCAGCCACTGGGCAACTATGAAACCACATTTCCTCAGTGTAATATTCCTCAGTAGTTTGCACCCCAGACTTTCTCAGCTGCTCCTGGGATCTTGTTGTTTAATAGCATTTGGTAAGATTTTTATGTTCAATGAATTCTTTTAAGTCTTTCTCAAACTCAATACTTCCAGTATTTCATAGTCTACTGATTTTTTCCATTTTGACTAAATCGTATATGCAGAAGCTCCTTAGGTTTTGTTTCAAACTGATCATTTCACTGGAAGTTCTCTAGTGCTGTATGATGAGGCACAGTGGGCAATCATCCCATTTCCATTCCCCATCCCACTTGTAAGTCTACAGACCTTTGTCATAAGTTCTGTTTGTCCTTACACGTCCCATTGGAAGAACTGTGGTCTATTGTTCTTCCTTCAAAAACCGTTCTTACCTTCAATCATGGCCTTTCTCTGTACTTGAGTTCCTTCAGGGATGGAGAACCCAAAATTGTACATAGTACTTGAGAACCAGGATTGAATTACAGATTTATATTGAGGTTGATCTGGTTTATCACTATGTTTCTAAAATCTCTCTTTTTGAGTGGCAGTAGCTAATTCAGAGCCATACAAGAGGTATCTTAAGGTAGCACTGTCTTTTTCCCATTTACTTTACTTTGCAGTGCTGAATTTTGCCTGGCACTTTGTAGCAGTGTATCAGTAGGAGGCTGTTCACTAATCCTTTGCAATTGGATTTTGACTTTTCACTGTTCTGAACCAATTAGTATCTTCAGAACACTTTTCCTCATCTACCCTGTCCCTGAATCACCTCTGAATGCAGTGAACATAAATCTGTGTGAAGATTGATGAAGTGTGTGGAACTGAACAAGCACATCTCTTGTGCATGAACCTAGAGCTTTCTACCTCATCTTATTGCTAAAGTGGTATTGGTAAAGCAGATATGTAGCTTTGATATTTGCTGGCTAAATTTCTTTAAATATGTCTTGAAGGTCTAAGCCTGTGGGGATTTTTAACTGCTTTTCTTCTAGATGATATGGTTTTATTTATCTAAACCTTAAAGACTGCATTTAGTTGAAATGCATAGAGGTTAGAGAGATCCTCCCTGAATTTGCAGCTGGCTGTGGAGCAAAGACTAACTGTGCACTCAGAAAAGTTAGCTGAATTTTAAACATCCCAGCAGATCAGCAGAACAGTGCCCATTTACACCAGCTGGCACTGATGAGGTCTTACCGGTCTCCAGTAGATCAAGTAGAACAAGTGAAAACCTCCAGACTTTGTTTCCAGAAATCGTCTCAGGAAAGATATGAAAAGGAAGAGATTCAGCTCAAAAGATGTGTGCTAAAATCAAGGGCCTTGGCTGTTCATCTGTGTGTTGCAATGCTGTAACTTTAGTATGCTTTGAAATGCTGTAACATGGAGCTACTAATGTGAAATTGTAGGAATTTATTTTAATCTTCATTCCCTTGAAAAAAGGATTGTGCCCAAATGTTTTCCATGCAAGATAATCCAGATACCTGAACAGAACAGGAAAAGAGCCCCACAAACTGAACTCCAGGCCACCAGTTACACGTAGAGCAATTGGAAACAAGAAGTTGTCTTCAATGTGACTTCCTGCTAGAGCAAATAGTTTCCTGAAAGCTGTCCCGTCCATTTCTGGAAGCCTGTCAGTCTTGCTCTTTGGTGACAGTGCATACCAGCTATTTTCTGGAAGCTGTTTGTTTTAAAGTACTCCCTTGATTTAGATAAAGAACGTCAAGGCCTGATGGGAGGACTTGAGTGATGGTGGTGTACACTGCACTAGGGAGTTCTTAGTGTCTGAGCTGGTATCTGTGTACTGTCACTGAAAACTTGTGCCCACCAAATTGTCTTTTCCTCCGCTGCACTGACTTTTCATCCCCTTCTTAGCACTGGCTTGCAGAATTTCAGGACTGTCCACATGCTGTCCTTTATACTGTGCTTGTTTTGTGACCTGGAATGCAAGTCATCCTTTGCATTGTAAGTGTATGTGCATGCTTTTAACGTTTTGTTGGTATGGTTCTGGTTATGGCATCTGTGTATTTAACCTGCGAAAAGAGAAAGGGGTGATCCTATCACATTGCAGGGTGCAGAAGCCCATGGTATTTTAAGTTCAAGGTTACACAGAAAGCCAGCTCTGTCTTCCCCACCAAGCACTTTGCCATGTAAATGTCCTTACTGCTATATACAAGAGTGTTTGCAAGAGTTTAATTTCTTTGCTTGTGTTTTACAGTAACTTCTTGTTTCTGTTTCTGTCTTCCTGCAGAGACGATTTTCTTTCAATTCCTCCTTGTGGGATCTCTCAGAAACTGTGGAAACTTTGAGAGAGAGCATTGGGAAGCTTGTTAAAGAGGTAAGAAGAGCCTTTGTGTCAAGAGAACACATCGCTGTGGTTGCTATCTTAACCTGTGATCAAGTACAAGAGGCAACTCAAAGGCAAATCCCTGGCTTGTTTTGAAACTTTTCCCCATCCTACAGCTGTTTTCCCTGTGTCAGTACAGGCAGCATGCACTTTGCAACCGCTTGGCACTTCAAGTTACAAATACCACAACAGGAATTAGGACACTTTCTGTAGAGTTTTGCCTTCTCAGCAGTGGCACAACTGTTGGGCTTGCAGTACATCTGCTGCCAGGTAGTGCCTTGCAAACTGCATGTTGAGGCTTTCCTTTCTATTTTTTTCCATTCAGTTACCATCCCATGTCAGGGTTATTACTTGGTTGTATCTATTGGGTTTCGTGTGCAGTGAGGGTATGGCATGTGGAAAAGATACTGCGGCTGTTATAATACAAATTAGTAGCTATAGGCTTCTATTTCCTCTTTATCTATCTTGCTTTTTGGGCCAGAGATTGTTTTCCAGTCTTGTGGGCCACTCAGCACAATGACATCACAACACTAAACATAAACAGCAATTTGCACAGTCAAGTGGACATTCTAGAGACTGCAAGTATTTGTTTTTGCAGGTGAAATGATGGATTAAGAAAAAAAGCCCTGCGCACCTAAGTATGAGTCAGAAGTCCAAATCTGGGAGGTAGGGGGTGGGTGTTGAGCCAGAAACTTATCCTAGTTTTTTTGTCTGGCTCTTGACTTTGAAGTGCTGCTATTAGTCAAAAACATTCCCTCCCTGGAGCAGAAATCACAAGCATCTAAGCTAAACAGTGCCACCGCCTCCATCTAAGCTAAACAATGCTGCCGCCTCCTCCTCCCCTCGCTAGTCTTCTGTCTTTGCATCAGAGCGAGAGCTCTGCGCCCGTGAACGGCAGTAACCTCTGGGAGCATGCACAAGAGCGGGTCACTCCAGGTTAGCGTGCGCCTCACTCCCACGGAGGGGCAGCTGCCGGGAGCCTGCGCCGTGCCAGCCAACAATTCCTGGCACGCACCGCTCCCCGAGTCCTACAACCTGCCGCGCAGTCCCCTTCACATTGGAATTAAGACGATTCCAGGATCAGCTTCAGTTAGGACCATGGCAGAGCTTTTGCTACTAGCAGGGAGCCTGCCCTTCAGAGTTTGACTACAGCTGTTTCCTGTTACGTCATTTAAGCTTGCCTTTTTTTCTTGTCTGGGATAAAAATAATTGAAACCACGTGATACTCAGTTTGCTGATGTGGCCGAAAACATCCCAGGGTAACGTGCCTTTTGCTTGGCAGCTGTTTTGGGTAGGACTACCTTTTATTCTGCCCTGCTGTGCAAACAAAGGCAGCTTTTTGCTCTGTGTACAGCATGAGCTGCTCCAGATGGCTTGACCGAAAGTTACTTCTTATTGTCTGTCAGGCGGATTTCTGTGTGAAAAGGAGGGACTTGCTCCCTTGTTTCAAAGGGCAGCAGCTTGAGGGGGTGGAGAGAACTATTGTTTGTGCCATGTCTAGGAGCCTTTCTAGCAGGGAATTTTAATTAGAAAATGGTCTGAACAAAATATTTGTCTTGGAGTATGGAGATTGATGAGATCTGTGTCCTTGGACTCTTTAAATCAACTTTTAGGAGGGCAGATTAAACACCAAGAGCAAGGATGGCTATTTAGAAACACTTAGGGAGCCAGGTCTGATGTCTGGGAGAAGAAATAGCTAAGTAACCTTTCATGTTTGACATACTTGCTTCCAGATCAGCTGTGCATGTAAATTGTAAAGTTGTTGGTGCCAAAGATAAAACAAAGTTCCTTGCTCAGACTGTTTCAAATAATATGTAGAAATGTATTTGCCAATGCAATCCCTCTTCAAAATGGTTAACACTTCATACGTTCGTGGGAATTAGCTGCACTTCCTATTTGAGTACCTTTGCTCATTGTGTTAGGGAGTTTATAGTACTTTAGCTAAAGCAGCTGCCTTTTTGCTGAGGAAAAATGAGCTGTTTTACCTAAGATATCAAAAACTCCCCAAGGGATCCCTTTGAATTGCACACTCAAACTGTCACACCAGAAATGCAGCCTTGGCCTTTTAGGTGAGGAATCATCAAATCCAAAAATCTGTGTGAGCATATGTAACAAACAAAAGCTGTTGTGTGGCACTTTTCATTCATGTCCCATGATGCTGGTGTCCTGTATGTCACCCTGAGCCTGTGGAGCCAGGTTGAGTGGCACCAGGCTGCAGGCAAAGACAGGAGTGAGGAAATGGAAGCATACTTGAATCAGTCACTCTGGACATAAGCACTCAGGCTTTTGCTGTTCTCACAGCTGTCTTCCATTATATCAGTGTGTCGTGTGCTTTTGCATCTGAAAATAGAGGCTCCTTGTGTAGGTGACATGTAGTAGCTGTTGTTTAGCGTCAGGAATTTTTCTCCAGATGTTGGCACATCTAAAACATCCACAGTGCTACAGATGAACACAAAGGGTCAGGTTTACCTCCCACTGTAAGGCCAAAGAGTCTTGAGTGTGCTTTTCTTGGGTGAACTTGGATTGAATTGTTCCAGCACACTGCTGCTTTCAGCATTGTTGCTGGCTGGCTTTGCCAGCTGTCTTAGACTTTGGTTATCTGCATTTTATTTAAATGAAAGTGACAGACCAATACACAGTGAGCAAAAGTGGCAGATGGTCTTTGACTCTGTTATTGTGTCTGAAAACAAGGCAGTTGGACCATAGCATCTGAAATTGTTTCTGAGATGCAGTTGATGAGCAGTTACAAAGAGGTGTCTCAGCAGTTCTGCTTGCCCTGTTTAGTGCATGTGGCTGTTCTGGACATATGAGTTAATGTTACCTGGTATTTCAGTAGCAGTCAGGGAATTGGGTAAAATTCAGGAGAACATTTAAAAAGGGATAGAGAACCAGCAGTAGCTGGTTTTACCATGATACTATATAAAACCCTTTGATACAGAACACAGATCTAGGCTCTCACTCTCTGAGAAGGGATAACAGAAGTGGAATACAGTTCAGAGAAGGCCAGTTAGGACATTTAGAAGTAGAATGACTTTCACAAAAGGAACAAGGAAATAGGCTGAGACTGTTCAGCTTGGAAAAGAGATGAGTTGGGGATATGATGGAGACCTGTAGTGGCACCTGAAGAGGTAGGGATTGAATGTTTACTGTCTCTTGCAGTAAAAACAAAAAACAAAGCCACAACACCAAATGGAGCTAACCGTAGCCAAATTAAGCAGAGAGAAAAGGTTCTTTCCTGTGATGTTGGATGTTAAATACTTGTGGATGTTCTAAATTCTAGGAGTTTACCATGGAAGAAACTCTTTGAAGATTAGGAAATAGAGGTTTCCTGAGCTGAAAATAAATAGAAACTGGAAGGTTACTTTGACGAAGTATCCTAGATTCTTGCCTTTGTCTTATTTTTTCATAATATCCACTTATTCTTGCCATCAAAGAGGTGATGTTCTGATAGCTCGAGACAGGGGGCCTGAGAGCAACACTCCAGTGCAGCATGAGACCAGTGCTCATGCAGGTGGGTTGCTTTTCCTGTTGTGGTGAGCTTGGCCATGCCTGAGTATGGCAGCATTAATGTAGTGTCTCAGGCTGAAGGCAGGGTGCTTTTGTTCATGACACATTGCAGGCATATTGTCTGGCTTATGCCACTCAAAGGAGTCTGGAGGTACTAATCATCCTGGCTGGTTGTACGCTGTCACCTCAGGCCTGGTGTCAGGTCAGCTGGGCAGGAGAAGGCTCCTTGCTGTGACTGGCTGCACGCACAGCTTATGCTGTGAGTCAGGCTCCTGGCTGCAGCAGGGCTCGTTTTTAAGGATCTTCTGGGAATTCTGCTGACAACGGGGCAAGGAGTTTTTGGGGTAGGGATAAGCAGTGCCAGCCTGGGAGGTCAAACTGGCTGCCTGGTGTAAATCAGTGGAGGCTTGGTGGAATTGTGCCAAGTGACACTGCTGTAGCTCATCCCATGAGTTTGTGACCCATGAGCTGCAGTCACCTGGTGGTGTTCCTTTAACTCCTGTTCTGACTCAATGCACCCCACCCCACCTGTCCTTGTGAGGGTACTCCACTGGAATGTAAGCCATTGTGCAACCAGGAGGAGAAGCAGCTTCCCTGTTAGAGGGCAGGGAGGCCAGGAACCACCCACAGCACTGGACGAGAAAACTCAAGAGTAAAGACCTTGGCAAGGATACATTCCAAGTACTTGCACAGAAGAGACTTCCTTCTACAGTTTCCCATTGTGTTGGTGGAGAAATGTTTTCCCTGGTTCTTACCCTTGATGGTGTGTTCAAGGGGATTCTAATCTGTTCAGAAATCTGTTCTGTGATTTGAAGGCTCATGGAAGGAACTCCTTTTATTAATCTTGTTCAATAATTGTGTTGTGGTTTGATGTAGCTAAGCATCAAGCACACGAAATTTTCTTTTTTCCCTGAACCTGGTGGGGGAGGGGTGGTTGTAACTTGCCTTCTGTCAGAGGATATTTTCCTCCAAATTTGTCGAAACCGGCACAACTTGCTTCTGTTCTTTTCTCTGCCCTTCCCAACTAGCTGCTGAGCATGAAGAGCTGGAGTGACATGAGGCAAGAGGTGATGTTCCTGACCAATGTGAATGCCTCAAACTCCTCTACGCAGATTTACCAGGCTGTGTCACGCATTGTGTGCGGCCATCCTGAGGGTGGAGGGCTCAAAATTAAATCCCTCAACTGGTATGAGGATAACAATTACAAAGCGCTGTTTGGAGGCAACAGCACTGAAGATGATATGATTAACTTCTATGATAACTCCACAAGTAAGTGTAACAGTGGTGCCCAGTAGAGGTCCCATCTACTTCATGATTGTCATCATTAGTGTTTTCCAGACTTCAGAGATGAAAGCATGTGGTCCTGAGGGACATGTTCACTGCTGTTTCAGAAAGGCATGCAGATATTGTCCTGCATGTGCCCTTAAGGCCAGTAAGTTATCTTGCAGAGTCTCCCAGGGACCGTCTGTAGAGTCCACAGAAAGCTGTGCAGTGGACCTACCTTAGTGGGAGAGGGAGCACAGTCACGTGCAGCCTCTGCAAATCTGACCTTTTCTGGACAAATTTGTTTGTGCCATGTATTGGGGTTGTGGGAGTGTTGCAGAACCAGTACTGTGGCTCTTAGTCTTGGAAGCTACCTGGTTTCTCCATACTCACTGGGCAGACTCTGCAGGCTTGGGCTAAAAGGGGCTTTTTATGGAGCTTTGCAGTAAAGGAGGGGTTTTGTGCCTGAAAAATGCTTTGCTTTCAGCTCTTATTGTTCTTGAAGTTCTATGCCTTCTGTACTTGTCACTGTGCTGTTCAGCTGCTCACTTTTGTACTCTTCCTCAGCACCCTACTGCAATGAGATAATGAAGAACCTGGAATCCAGCCCGCTTTCCAGGATTATCTGGAGGGCTTTGAAACCCTTGCTGATTGGGAAGATCTTGTATACTCCAGATACGCCAGCCGTAAGGAAGGTCATGTCTGAGGTAACTCTAGCCCTGCCCTCTGATAATATAGCACGAGCTATGTCCTCTGGCTGTGCAGCTGATCCTCTCTAGTTAAATTGGACCCAAACACAAGCCTAGAAAGGATTGCCTGCAAAAGCACGGCCTCCCTAGTCTCTTGCCTCCCATACGCTTACTGTTAAAGGCTCAATGCACCCTCTCAGCCCATGATGCGTCTCTGCCAGCTTTTGGAAATAACCTTCCTCTCCTTTTTGTGACAGGTGAACAGGACATTTCAGGAGCTGAGTGTGTTTCGTGACCTCGGGGGAATGTGGGAGGATATAAGCCCAAAGATTTGGACATTTATGGAAAGCAGTCAGGAAATGGATCTCATTCGGGTCAGTATGGTGTCCTTGCCAGAACTACCACTGTTGTTTTTTGAAATAAGTGATGAAATATTTGTTTTAGATTGTGCTTCACAGTGCTTCAGTGCTGAATTGAGCTGATAAATATTATGGATGGGACCCCTTCTTGAAAGAGATTTTGATTGTACTGAACTTGCATTATGCTTGTCATTCCTTCCTTCATGGAACAATCTCCTGCAAACAGGAGCAGTGCACATTTAACACTTGTTTCTAATCTGCCTCTGTTGGAAAATGACCTGTTTTGTCCACAGTGTTGCCCTAATGTATTAGGAGAGTTTCACCATGGTTCCTCAGGTGCAGCTCTGAGGGGTGGGTCTTTGCACCCTGGGCTGATGTCTTTGGAAGCACAGCGATGTAAAACTGGGATCGAGAAGCAGAGGGACAACTGTAGAGTAGTTTTTCCAGCTGTCTCTGCAACAAGGCTGGTTGGGTATCATAGTGCACCTTCTTGTGTACAGAGACCTCCCCAGGTCTTATAAGCCTTGAAATTAATTCATTTTTTACCCCACTGTAATGCTCTGCTGGATAATCTGTGACCTGCCCTGTTTTACTTCTCCATTAACATGACATACAAGAGTGCCAGAGGCAGTTGAACAGATTGTTGCAAAGTTCAGGCAGAAAGTGAAGGTCCAAAACATTGTTTTGCAGTGATGTCCTTTGAAAAGTGAATGTTGCTTCTATTTTTTTTTTTTTTTTTTTTAATTTTAGTGAGCCCTGGGCTTTTCTGGTTTTATATTTTATGTTGCCTATTAACACTGTTGCCTCTGGTAGTTAATTACTGATCTTCCCAGCAATCTGGTCTTCTCTGTACCAGTGTAGTAACAGGGGTCCCTTTGTTGTCACCTGTTGACGTTCATACAAGTAGGAATCCTTCATTGTCAGTGCCTCGTCAGCTCCCAGACAGCATCCCATTCAGCTGCCATGCTGCTGCTTGACTGGCCATCACCTCTCAGCTTTCTGGGTTGTACAGGCTGTTTGGCATATTTCTTCCTGCTGAAGGAGAGGAAAGTGCTTTGCTTGCCCATCCCCGCCACTTCTAGCTTGATGCTAATGTGCCTGTGAACTTCAGGAAGGGTGACGTGTGCCCCTGGTGTTAAGGAACTTTAATGGTGGAAATGAACAAGATGAGGTTGATCCATTTCCCTGCAGGCATGGTGTCCCTTCTGCTGGGGATGGTGGCAGAAGTTAATCTTGGAGACCAAATGAGAAGAGAGTACAGCACATGCAACTCCTGTTTGCTTGGATTTCCTTTTTGTATGTTTTCCTTTGCTAGCTTGGTCTGTTCTCTTTTTCCCATTTACAAAGCTGTTCTTGTAACTGGGTGGCCCACTGCTTTCTGGTTTGCTGGTAACAGCAGAGTGTGGGGAAGCTCTTTACCTCTCTTTAATTTTTGTTGTGGCAAAAAATCCATTTCCTGTTCTTAATCATAAGGATCTTTGCAGTTTTCTCTCTTGTGCACGTTTTTCTTTTTGTCTCCCTGACTTGTGTTCAACTATGTCCTTTACGATTACTGCTCTCTTCCTGCCTGGCCTTACATTGTCTGCCCAGTGGACTCGTTTCTGCTTCAGTGATGGGTGCTTCTGCCTTCCACGGAAATTGTGCTAGGCATTGTGCATACAATAGCCTGCCCTCAGAAAGTTAGCTGTTAAACCAGGTGAAGAAAGTACTGTCCAGGACAGGAGGACAAAGGCAGGACATCGTGGCTGTATAGGGCTGCTTCAGCCAGCCCTGGTGGCACAAAAGCAAAATATGAGAATCACCTGACTTCTGGTGCTGGTATTTCTGCTCAGCACAGTGCCCGTTGAGCCTTTGGCCATGCTTCAGTCCCTGTCCATCCCAGCCGGGAGCGGAGATTTGTTTGGGAGAAGTGAGCAGATCTTGGCAACCAGCACTGGCCAAATGCATTTCCGCTGAGCAAGCATCTCCCTCTTCTCTGGTTTGCATGTGGCAGGGGGTGCAGAGCTGTGCATGGCTCTCTGCTGCCCTCTCCTTGGGAGAAGGCTGGCAGGACATGGAGGCAGCCAGCCTGCAAAGCACACCGATATGGTTTAGCTGTACCAAGGGAGGCATTTCCTGCTTAGTGGAAAGGAGAGAGGAAGGTCCCCACTGTGCTGATCCTCTCAGTATTGCAGAGGGCCTCTCCCTGCACCTTTTTAACACCTTTTCTGTGGTAGGGCTTGTTTTTGTTGTGAGAGAGGAAATCTAACATTAATTCTCACAACTGTTTCTCCTTTGAAAACAAAATATCTGCAGACGTTGCTGAAAGGCAAAGCCCTCTGGGACCTGCACTTGCCAGCTTCCAACTGGACAGTGGAGGATGTTGCCCGTTTCCTGTCAAACAATCCAGAGGACTTTGAGACAGAAAATGGCTCTCTATATACCTGGGTGGATGCCTTCAATGAGACAGACCGGGCTATCCAGACCATCTCCCGCTTCATGGAGGTGAGATCCTGTTAGGGTGGTCAAGGAGCTGGGGGAGGGCAGCAGCTTGGTCTCCACTCATGCAGCTGGGTTTTCTGGAAAGGGAAGACAGATGTTCCTCTGTCCGTTTTATGGACACAACCAGGCATTAGTACGGCTGAGTAGCATGTGAGAAAACTGTCATTTATTCAGATGCCTGAATTCCTATAGGAACCTAACTGTAGGCCTTGCTTTTGAAGTTTTTGCTTTTGTCACTGTGTGTGGTTTCCTGCCCTTCTGTTACTGGGTGACTGACAGCTGCTGCTGTCTCCAGCAGTGTAGCAGCTCATACTTCAGTCTGGGGTTTAGCTGGGGACTGTGGTGAAGCTGCTTTAAACTGAAGGAACAAAATTAGTTTTTAATTGTTGCCTCATCATCTTGGGAGATAAGTGCAAACAGAAACAGGCCATGGCCTGTTACAGGCCTGGTCCAAAGCCTTCAGGTCTCTCACTGATGTTCAGAGGCTTTTAATCAGACTTGGTTTGTTGGTAACAGAAAAAATAAGACTATATATGGAAATTGGTACTTGGATAAGATCCTGTAGGCACTACCTAACCTCTTGTACAGAAAATCCCTCTGCTGGAGTATTTCTCAGTGATAGATTTTTGAATGGTAGGTGACTGTCAAGCAGTCAGTAATGACAACTCTTGCAACTTGCTGGGCTACAGCAAACCATTGCAAGATAGTCAGATGCTGTTGTCTTTTTCTTGGGCATGGCATTACCATTGGAGAGTTCTCTTTTTTCCCTCCACCCCACAAGTAAACAAAGTACATTATGCTTTGGCAGTGCATCCTATAAATGCTTCCAATTCTGTCCCTGTCTAGTGTGTCAACTTGGACAAACTGGAGCCTGTGCCTACAGAAGTCCAGCTCATAAACAAGTCCTTGGAGCTTCTGGATGAAAGGAGGTTCTGGGCTGGCATTGTCTTCACTGAAATAGCTCCTGACAGCACAGACCTTCCTCAACATGTGAAGTACAAGATACGCATGGACATTGATAATGTAGAGAGGACCAACAAGATCAAGGATGGGTGAGCCCTGACATCCTGCTTTACGAACAAATTCTTACAAATGATGTGATGAGGAGGATTTCTAATGGAAAGGTCTTATTCCTTTGGTGCAGGTACTGGGATCCTGGTCCCCGTGCTGACCCCTTTGAGGACATGCGCTATGTCTGGGGAGGCTTTGTCTACCTGCAGGATGTGGTAGAACAGGCCATCATCAGGGTTCAGACAGGCACGGAGAAGAAGACAGGAGTTTATGTGCAGCAGATGCCTTACCCATGTTATGTGGATGACGTGTATGTATGCAGGCTGCTTCAAAAGCTCCCAGGGGGAGGATCTTGGGAGGCTTGGGCTTTTGTCACTCCTCAGGCATGGTTTATGTCCCTATTATCAGTGAGGAAGCAATCTCCATAGTGTTCCTAATCCCTGGAATTAGGGCACCCACATGGAGGGTTTAGAATATGTAATGCCTTGCAGAGTCCTGCCCAGGAGAGGGGACTGTCACTAATAGACTTGAACATACAAAGTACCTTCCTGAGGATGAATATATCCCCACACCTGATGCAAGCAAAAACAGCACTGGGGGAAAAAGCAGACAGATAAGCACAGGAGAGGGGAAAGGGAACAATTGAGAGCAATCTCCAGGCAAGGCAGCTCTTTGCACCCACTCTTCTACTGAGTGACAGTTGCAGCTTCAGCTCCCTTTCCTAACTGATGTGTTCTAAACCCATCCGCCTCACCTCATGGTGAGACACGGATCCTGTGTCAGGCTTTGCACATCAGGTGCTTTGTACAGTGAAGCCTTAGCTGTCACCATGCTCTGATAGCCCTTGAAGTGGTACTTGAAGTTGCAGTGAAGTTTCTCACTCAGTTCTTCTGGCCCCTTTCCTTAATTTTCTCAGATTTCTGCGTGTCATGAGCCGCTCCATGCCTCTCTTCATGACTCTAGCTTGGATCTACTCAGTGGCTGTGATAATTAAGGGCATTGTGTATGAGAAAGAAGCCCGCCTGAAAGAGACAATGAGGATTATGGGACTTGACAATGGCATCCTTTGGTTAAGCTGGTTCATTAGCAGCCTTGTCCCTCTCCTGATGAGTGCAGGATTGCTGGTGCTAATCCTGAAGGTGAGTTGCCTGGTTTGGCCTGTGGCAGCAGACTCTAGAGCCTTTAGAGCCTGCTAAGCAGATGCACTGGGGAGGAGTTTGTGTGTTGACCAGTCACTTTTTGGGAACAGGATTTTGAAACAACAGGACTGTGTGGCTGAAAACAGCAGGAGGTGATGTTGTAGATTCAGTTCTCTTGAAAAGATGCCTCTGGTACTGCCTCACTTCTGGGAAGGCTGTCGTGCAAATTGCAGGAAGCCCCAGTTCCCCTGAGCAGCAGCTCTGCAGAGCTGGCTATAAAAGAGGTACCCTGAAGAGCCCTTTCAAAGCCTGATGCACTTGTTGTTCTCCTGCCAGATGGGGAATCTGCTGCCTTACAGCGACCCTAGTGTGGTGTTCGTTTTCCTCTCAATCTTCGGCGTTGTGACCATCCTCCAGTGCTTCCTCATCAGCACCGTGTTCTCCAGAGCCAACCTGGCAGCTGCCTGTGGGGGCATTGTCTACTTCACGCTGTACCTGCCTTATGTGCTGTGTGTTGCCTGGCAGGACCATATCAGCTTCTCACTCAAGATTTTTGCGGTGAGTCTTGAAAAACTCTTCTGGGCACTGGGTCTCCACCAGTATGGCACTCAGTAGCTCTCTAGCTGGACACTGGTACAAGAGGGGAAACGGCAATGGGAGGTTAATTTTCAGTGTAAGTAAGGATTTTCAGTCTTAAGTAAGGATTGGGCTTGATGAAGAGGTTTGCTGAACCTGGTAGAAGCTGCTGGGAGGGTTGTGTTGGCTTTGGGAGTAGAAGTAATGCAGCTGGACTAAGCTGCCTTGATCTCTGTATGCTGTGATGCTGTACCACCAGACATGCAGGCTGAATGAACCACCTGCCTTTCCTCTGCACAGCACTTCTTACCTGTCCAGAGAGGGTGGCTGTTAGCAACCTGTTCCCTTGCAGGAAAATCCAAAGAGTAAGGGAAAGAAAATAGGGAAACAAACAACTCTGGATGGAGGTCCAGTGGAGATTTCAGGCCTAATTGAAACCTAGACCAAATCTGCCACTCTGTACCTGCAAATACAGTGATGGTCCTTGGAACTTTGGGTTTTCATATGGACAATGTCCCTTAGCCTTATGCTACAACTGAGATGACTAGTTGAAGAGTAGATGTAAAAAAACTCAGTGCATGTTCATGCCTCCCCATTTTCAGAGTCTGCTGTCTCCGGTAGCCTTTGGTTTCGGTTGCGAGTACTTTGCACTGTTCGAGGAGCAGGGAGTTGGTGTTCAGTGGGACAACTTTTTTGAGAGCCCATTGGAAGAAGATGGCTTTAGCATCACCACATCGGCTGTCATGATGCTGTTTGATACTTTCCTGTATGGAGTCATGACCTGGTACATTGAATCTGTCTTCCCAGGTGAGGTCTGCTTCTGAGGGGTAATCAGGTCTTAAGGCTTTTTAATAAATCCTTTCACTCTTCTCACTTGCTAAGGTGAAAATTTGGTCCATTTTTGAGTAGAGCTGTAGAAAGGTCATGGAGCAAAACCAGCATCAGAGCAAGGTTGTTGCTTGCTGATAGCAGTGAGTGTTGCCCAGTACAGAAGCATGACCCCATTGTGGCCATAGCTGATCTAGGCCCAGAAGCTTTGCTGTACTTCACTTGTTCCCTCCTCAAAAGTTCACAGACTGTGCTGCAAGGGAGGGGTTAAGAGTATCGGTACCTCATGTGCTACTTCTCACCTTCCAGCAGAGGGTTTTTAACCCTGAAGTGAAGTTAGATGTGTCTTTCCCAGAGTCTGTCAGTGTCTTCATACAGAAAGATTTCTTCTTAGTCCTGCCTCACCTGGAGGCTTGCTGGGGATGGAGTACTTCCCATCTTGTCCTGAAAGCTAATAAAAGAAATGGGACAGATGCAGTCAGGCTGATGTAATGCTTTTCTTTTTAGGCCAGTATGGGATTCCCAGACCCTGGTATTTTCCTTTTACAAAGTCCTATTGGTTTGGGGAGGAACCACAGGACAGGCAGCATCCCCATCCTGACCAGAAGGGGTCTTCAGAAGGTAAGTGCTCGACACAGAGCCTTTCTGAAGTGTTAAGGTCTTTCTTTTTCTGTAATGAGATTCCAAGAACAGTATGAGCAGGACTGGCATGGATAGGTGAAATTGGTCATCCTTCTGTTATCACAGTTTGGATATGCTGATCAGGTGGGTGTATCCAAATAAACCCAAGGTACTTTGCCCGCCTGAGTGCATCTGGGCTCATGGAGTTCAGAAGCCCTTGCATTTTTGCTGAGCCTGATAATACTGGAGATCTCCAGCTCCCAGATGAGCCCAGGAGAGAGAAAATAGCTAAATGACAACTTCTGTGAAGGATTCCTGTGTCTGAGGAAGAAACATGGTCAGTTCTTCATATAGCTCATTTCTCCACTGGCTTGGGGGGAAGTGTGATGTCTGTTAAAACTCCCATGCGACTTCTGTTAAAACCTATCATATCTCTCAATTTTGCTGTGTTTTCTTCCAGTCTGCAAGGAAGAAGAGCCAGTGCATCTGAGTCTTGGTGTTTCCATCCAAAACCTGGTCAAAGTTTACCGTGATGGCAAGAAAGTTGCTGTAGATGGTCTCACACTTAACTTCTATGAAGGACAAATCACCTCCTTTCTGGGACATAATGGAGCAGGGAAAACCACTACCATGTAAGAACAAAATGATTTAAGACAGTGGGAAGTGACTAAATACTGCAACTCCTATCCACATTGTAGAGGTAGCCGTAGAACTGCAGTGTGCAAGCTGGTGCAGACTAGAGTGCCTCTGCTGATTTAGTCTAGTTGTGCTGCTGCCTCACAGATAGAGGAGACCTGAACTGAAGGGAGTTCAGCTTGAGGCTGGCTCAAATGAATCTGTAGGCAGTGTTCTGTAGTAATGCCATTTGTGATTCTGACTTACGAGTGAAAGAAAGCAAGCGGGTACTGAAAGAACAAGAAGCTTTTAGAGGAAAAAAATCTTTCCTTCAAGCAACCATGTGGGTGTTCTTCGATCACTGCTGGAGCTGATTTGTGTTTTGTTTTTTTTTAAATCCATTAGTGAGATGTTTCTCAGGCTACTTTCTTGATATGGGATTTCCCCAGGGTTTCCACCTACTCTTAATTCAGCCATCCTGGCATGCACAGCAGCTGTTTCCTAGTGGCAGAACCTGCTTACCTCTTTTGTTTTTCTTTCAGGTCCATTTTGACTGGCTTGTTCCCCCCAACTTCGGGTACAGCCTTCATCCTGGGCAAAGATATCCGCTCTGAGTTGAGCACCATCAGGCAGAACCTAGGAGTATGTCCACAACACAATGTGCTGTTTGACTTGTGAGTATCATCTGGGAGACACAGGACTGGTGCTGTCCAACAGATGTTTGGGTTCCCTAGGATACAGCAGTGGGATTTCAGCTTTGACAGTCCTTTTTTTGTGTGTGCGTGGTGTGAGACAATGGGGTGGTGTGGGATTGGTACAGGAACATTCTGTTTATTAGCACATTCCTAAGTGCCTGGGAATGATCAGCAAGAGCCTATACTTTCATCTTCATGTCTGTTAATAATCTCCACTTAGCTAGACTAAGTGTTTCCTCAGTGCCTAGTGATTTGGGCTGTTTGTGGTACTATCAAGCGCCCTCAAGGAAGAATTATTTACATGGGTGCTGATTAGAGCCACACCCTAAAGTCAGGCCCAAGCTGAGTGCACGCAGTCTGTGGCTCCTTCCTGAAACCTCAGCCTTAAAATATGTTTTTCTGAGCAAAGAGAAATGCCTGCAGTAGTGCTAATACAAGGGACGAATCCCAGCATGGTGCATTCAGCTGTGCCCTGAGGCTGCATTTGTTCCGTAGGCTGACTGTAGAGGAGCACATCTGGTTCTATGCTCGGCTCAAAGGGCTGCCGGAAAAGAAGGTGAAAGAGGAGATGGAGCAGATGGCAACAGATGTTGGTTTGCCTCACAAACTGAAAGCTAGGACGAGCAGACTCTCCGGTAGGTTCAGATCTTTTGTGTTTCTCAGCCTCAGAAACACTCCCCTGGCTTTTGCAGAAGCTGCATTATGGACCTTGACAGGATCCTGCAATTATATATAGACTACTATGCAATTAAGCATTTAAGGAAGTCAGTTGGTTATTAAGTACCTAATCAGTATATCATAGTAAATGTCACAATCTTGCACTGTCTCAAGCTATCTGACAGCCATAACAAGTCACTCACTTTCTCTGAGTATTTTGTGTTTGTTTCCATCATGACGTAGTTCAGCTGCATTTACTATGTGTTCTCGAAATCTACTAATATATTTGGGGTTTATGAGTTTAGGTGAGAGTGACTTGGACCGTAGTCTCCTAGTCCCTTGCTGTTTGTGAACCATTCATGCATCCTGCCCCTTCAGTTGGTGACCTGGAGTGTCCTCCTTTGTTCAGGAGGGGCAGAATTCCTGTATCAGTCTGTACCAGAAACTAGAGGGAGTGAGATGCCTTTGTCTTACTCAAGTATCAGTACAGACTGCACATTTGACTTTAGGGAGGGAGAGCAGATGACCGTGGTTGGCTTTAGTATTGAGGAGTGTAGTATAATTCCTTGTTCTTGCCTCTGGAACACTTCCAGAGGGAAGAAAGGGGAGTGTCATGGGGACTTATTTCTGCAGCTCAAGCTCTGGAGACTTGTGTTCCAGATCCTCAAACACAGTTAGGCCTCCAAGATGGTGGCTTTCTACTCTTGGTACTGAGATAGTATAATTCACTTAAGGAAGGGCATGCAAGGTGTGGTTCCCTGCAGTAGGAGGAGACTTAGTCTCCATTGAGGAAAGCCTATCCAGATGAATTATCCATTATCCAAAAAGTAGTGGGACCCTGAAGGCCTGAAACAGCAGCAGTGCTTGTTCTCCTCAGTCTGCTGTCTTTCAGAGAGCTCATTATCCACCATGCTGCAAGTATTGCTGTTCCACTTGTCTCTGCATCAGCCTGAACACCTCTTTCTTCTTGTGCCTGACAGGTGGCATGCAGAGGAAGCTCTCTGTTGCCTTAGCGTTTGTCGGTGGCTCCAAGGTTGTCATTCTGGATGAGCCTACAGCTGGGGTGGATCCTTATTCTCGCAGAGGGATATGGGAACTGCTTCTGAAGTATCGGCAAGGTATGTGGTCTTTTTCTCTACTCTTAGTGCATGTATTGTGGAAGGCAAAAGAAAATCAATCTGATTCATGACTGTTCTCAAAATAGCAATGTGTCTTCGTAAATCTATTGTTGCCTGCACCGAGTAATGAACAAAGACAAGCATGCTCAGATGTCTCGTCTGTATTCCTTTCTCCTCCTGTTAATGTCAGAATTCATGAACAAACTTTGTTACTGGGTTATGAGGGCAGCTGAAGTCAGAAAATCACCCTTGGTGATCAGCAATGTCCTGTTCTGCTCCATGCAACCAAGCTTGCAGACATGAAATTAAACCTGCCTTTGCTGAGCATAAGGGCCAGCAGGCAGTGGGAAGAATAAACGCATGATAGCAGTTGTGAATCTTCTCCATACTCCTAGTCTTGTTCAAAGGAGCCAAACTTGCAGCATCACCCTCCCATCCAACTTCATGGCAAGATCCAGATAATTGTAGCTTTGGCGTGGGAACACGGGTTTGTTTGAGTTACCAGCAGTGTCTTCCTTGCTCTCTTCCAGGTCGCACTATCATTCTCTCCACACACCACATGGATGAGGCAGACATTCTGGGGGACCGGATTGCCATCATTTCTCATGGCAAGCTCTGCTGTGTTGGCTCTTCTCTCTTTCTGAAGAACCAGCTGGGAACGGGCTATTATTTGACCCTGGTCAAAAAGGATGTGGACTCCTCTCTAAGCTCCTGCCGAAACAGCAGCAGCACAGTTTCCTATCTCAAAAAGGTACAGCTGGCCTTTTCTGCCTATGTTTATTCTTTCTTCATGAAATCTTAGGTTTTTGGAAGCAGCAGCTAGGATTTTATGTGGTAGAATGTCTCAAAGGAAAATCACTTGTTCTTTGAAAGAAGTGTTACTTGTTCAGTTGGTACTGTGCCAGACCATGTTTGGTTAAACTATTGCGTGGGACATATATCTCTATTAATAGTTTTTCTGTGCAAGTGGTCCACAGCTAATCAGAGAAACATGAAATAGGTGCAGTACACTTTTGTAATTCTCACTTCTATATCTGTGACCCCTTACTTCTATTTCAGCCCTTTGCAGCGCTGTGTCACCATTTGCAGCTTCTGATTGGACTTATTTAGAGTGCAGCCTCTGGGGGGCTCAATTTTGAATAAACAGCAGGAAATAATGCTTGTCTTCTCTTTTGTGACCAGGATGACAGTGTCTCCCAGAGCAGCTCTGATGCTGGCCTTGGCAGTGACCATGAAAGTGACACACTGACAATAGGTGAGGCTTGGCAAAGAATTTAAGATTGAATCCCAGTTGGCATTGCTCTGTAGTTCACCTTGGACAGCTGCCTTAACCTTGTTGCCCTTATGTAGCTACAGTCTTGGATGATTATTAAATTCACAGCAATAGTATTCTAAAGTCAGTAAATGTTGGAATGCTTTTCTTGAGTAAGCCATTTTGAGTTCAAGCTGTCCTGAGAATTAATAAGCAAAGATTATGTAGTTGCTTGGCCTGTTAGGCATATGTAATGCTGGTGAGCTCTACATCAATGCTTTGCAGGTCTTCCAGTAGCATGTAAAAGCTCTCCCAAATTCTGCACATAAAAAGTATAGCCAGGCTTGAGTCCAGGCTTTTATCCAGGCTTGTACTAAATTAAAAAGAAATGAGATTTTTCATGGAAATTAGCTTCTTTCCAGAGATGTCCCATTTGTGCTCCTTTTCTTCTGGCAAGATTTTTCAGGCTGAGCTCTTTTTTCCACATAATGAGCAGTAACCAGAACAAAACTATCTTTTACATTTGTTTTTTCTAGATGTCTCTGCAATTTCAAATCTCATTACGAAGCATGTTCCTGAGGCGAGATTAGTAGAGGACATAGGCCATGAATTAACCTATGTCTTGCCATACAAAGCTGCCAAAGAGGGAGCTTTTGTGGAGCTGTTCCATGAAATTGATGACCGTCTTTCCGATCTTGGCATTTCCAGCTATGGCATCTCTGAAACTACTCTGGAGGAGGTTAGTGGGCTGGTGATTCTTTTGTCTTAAACTAGGCAAAATAAATCATGGCAGAATTAAGAATGAAATGAAGCCTTATCGCTTCCTGTAAAAATTTACGGAACAGGTGGCTTTGCGGTCATCTCCAAAATGGATTGTCTTCTGCCCTGTGTAGGTGTGCTCATGGAGGTGTGCATTAAAAACTGAAATGTGGTACAGACAAGCACGGACAGGTCCTGTGTACTCAGTTGCACTTTGCTGACATGTCATGTGTAGGTTGGCCCCTGATTTGGTTTCTAATGTCTGTGTTATTTTTAGGGATGCTTTGTGTTGTACTAGGCTGAAAACATACATTTCAGTACTGGACACCATACATTACATAAATTTAGACATAGGTCCTTGTCAGGAATGTTTTTATGGTTTCAGGGTTTGTTCTGTGTGACTGTGTACCGGCTGCCAAGTCTCCCTTTTTTATCACAGAAGTATCATGCACTTTATCTCTATATGGAATGTCTTTATTTGTTTATTTTTAAAGGATGACAAGGGAAACTGGAACAGTGGTGTTGTCACTTACTGACATTGCCTTCCAGGTCCTTCACAGCTGTGAAGACCTTGGTTGTTATCTGCAATTTGAAAATGGGTTATGTCTAGTTTAGGAGAGCCTGTGGGTCAAACTCCATGAAGGTGCCTATTCAAGCAAGAGTGTGATCACTGTTAGACATGGGGAAATAAGAGATTTCCCAAGTTTAATTACTAGGTCTGTTTCTGAGACATGGGAAAGAGCTCATGTTTGAGCTGCTCCAAGAACTGACATTGGAAAGGGGCAGCAATAGCTGGTAACAGGCTGGCTCCTGGAAACTGGACAGAAGCCACAAAGTCTGTATCTCCATCATGCAGAGGATGAACTGAGTATCCTGTGTTCTCTTGTTGCACCTGTCAGTCTTCTGTTCTCTTGTGGCATCTTCTGAAGCAGTACCCACAATAGCTCTCCTTTTTTGATTTTCATTGACACTTACAATTCCTTTTCAGATCTTCCTCAAAGTGGCTGATGATAGCGGTGTGGATGCAGAAACCTCAGGTGGGTATAGTTGTCCCCTACAGAAGTGACACATGCCAAGGTGTGACAGATGCTGTTTGAGACTGAATTGAAGCTCTTCTATCCTAGTATTTTGAATGACCTGAAGTAGCTGGGTTTAGTGCATGCTTTTTAGTGTATTTAATGCATGCTTTTATGTGCTGTACACATCAATTGACTCAGTGGTAGTGTGTTTATTTTGTAACAGTGAAGAGTTTCAAGTGTTTGAGTGTATTGCAAATTACTTGACTGACACTGTTGTCTGCTCTGAAGAACTCCTGACACATCAGACCACAGGAAAGTCCACATTCCTTTCTCTTTCTGAGAGAGGATCACTGCACTAAGTGCTCATAACAGCAAATTACACTTGTCATATGGCTACATATGACTCTCATATGTCAAGCGAGAGTTTTCTTAAAATGAGAGCAGCCTGCTGTTCCCCTGGGAGAAAAAAAGGTGTCATGTGCACTAGAAGAAGCTTCTGGGACATCACACAAAGTATGGTGCAGAAAACATGCAGCACTGCAGAATGACTGTCTTGGTTTTGCTTGTAGCTACACTGAAGTCACTCCAGATCAGCTCTTCAGTTTGCAAATGGAAGACATGTAAAATGAAAATGCTATTGCTTTAGTTTTTCTGGGACTAACTGGAGATTAACTGAAGCAGTTCAGATAACCATAACTGCATTATTTTCAGATGGGACATTGCCAGCCAGAAGGAACAGACGTGTGTTTGGAGATAGACAGAGCTGCCTTCGTCCATTTACAGAAGATGATGCATTTGATCCTAATGACTCAGACATAGATCCAGGTATTGCTAGGGTTCAAACCTGTTTTCTACTTGTTGATGCTCTTTCATATTATAAGTACTATGGATGTGAAGGCTGAGACTGCCAGAGGATTGGTGACGTATTTGCCTTTAGGAATAGTGGACAGTGCAGGATGCACAGCCTGCTCAGTTCTCCCATTTAAGGCTTGGAGATAAGGGAGAAAATATATTCATGTACATTTCTGTTGTTATTGCTGCTCACTGTACTTTTTATTTGATGAGTGAGAGTGGATGCTCCAGCCATCACCTTGTGTCTTCAACGCAGAGAACATCTCTGAACTTTTGAATGAGGGTCATTTCTTCTTGCTAGCAGAATCCAGAGAGACGGACCTTCTCAGTGGCATGGATGGGAAAGGCTCCTACCAGATGAAGGGCTGGAAGCTCACCCAGCAGCAGTTCATGGCTCTGTTGTGGAAGAGGATGCTCATTGCCAAGAGAAGCCGGAAGGGCTTCTTTGCCCAGGTGAGAGCATCCAACATGAGCAGAGTCCCTCAGCAGGGACCGCTCAGTGTTGTAGTCTGAGTTGATGGTGAGCTGAAAACCTCAAGGGAATGCAGATAACCAAAAGTAGCCTTCACTACACATGTGGGCAGGAGGAGGCCTGTGCAAGAGAAAGGAGTTGCATGATGAACCAGGTGGTTACAGTATTCTTGCAAAGCAGAATGTAATTTTGCCCTTGAGAACAGCATTTTCAGGCTAAATCCTCTGCATCCAAAGTGAATTCCCTGATTGAATGCCAAGATAAGACCTTGGTGTCTAGCACTGCTTTGGTGTAAACAGCAGAGGTATTCCTGGGAAACTTTGGAAAATTTTTGATCCAATAAGTGAGTCATATGTAACTCCTGATGCCTCTGGAAACATTTGCTTTAAAAAGGACTTGCTCTTTCCTTGCAATTTCAGATTGTGCTGCCAGCCGTCTTCGTGTGTATTGCTCTCATGTTCAGCCTGATTGTTCCTCCTTTTGGGAAGTATCCCAGCCTGGAATTACAACCCTGGATGTATGATGAGCAGTACACTTTTATTAGGTATGTTTTGTGTGGCCTATAATTTCTCTTCCTTGCAAACTTGAGTTACCAAGTTCTTTAGCATGTTGTTTTGGGTTTTGTGCTTATCTCAGAAGCACATTTTAAAAGAGAGTCCTGGTGTTTTCTTCTTCAACCTTTAAATGCCTGCTCTAAGTACAGGCAAGGCCATATCCACTTCTAAATGGTGCTTTGACTCTCCTAACATCATTCACAAAGACTGGGAATGTGTGCATGCACTTAGGCCAAGCATTCTTCAAGGGAAAATCCCCCCCATATCCATTCACTGTGTGCTTGGCCTTACTCTGTTGCTGCTTTTGCTGTGTGCTTGTTATCACACTGACTGATAGTGTTTTTCTGCTGTTCCCATAGCAACGATGCTCCAGAAGATGCAGGCACTGACAAGCTGCTGGACGCCCTTCTTGATAAGCCTGGGTTTGGGACACGCTGTATGCAGGGACATTCCATCCTGTAAGTAGAACTCTGGTCTGGGAGCAGGAAACAGACTCCTGGTAGTTCTAGCTGGCTTTAGGAAATGATAGTAATGCACAACCAGAGAAGGATTTAAGCTAAAAGAGATGTAATTACATTCAGTTTTTCTGCTCAGAACCTTTTTAAAAGTTGCCCGACCTCAGTGTGGTGAGGGAGTGAGGTTTGAATGCACATCCTTGCTGACAGGGATGGAAAGGAGAGAGCAAATGACTCAAATTATTGTTTGGTCCTGAACATGGTAAAGGACCTATTTATGTTGCTGTATGTTGTTCACTGTAGCTATTCCTACTCCATAATTCTTTGTTTCCAGCTGCATTAGAAACGTAAGTTAGCACCACAAAAACACCAGCAGAAGGAGTGGAGAGCCAGACAGCATTTGTGTTGTTTCCTAGCTCTGCCACCTGGCTTGGTGCATGGCCTTGGGCAAGTCACTTCTGTGAGTGCAGAAGAGGTATACACTCCAAGAGTCCAAGATGGTGTCCAGAAGAACTGCAGCTCATGTTCACAGGATGATGGGGAGGGAGGCAAGGTGTCTGATATACTGGCCAGTGGTTGAAAGTAATCTGCATCTTTCATAACAGGCATGAAAGCTGAGTTATTCCACCAATGGGCCATGGGGAAAAAGCTGCCCACTGCTGCCTTGGGGAAGAGCAGTGTTTTGGTGCCCCAAAGGCAGAAATGTTATCCAAGAAGACTGTCTGCTGTGATCTTAGAATCATAGGGTATCTCAAGCTACAAGAGACCCATGAGAATCACAGAGTCCAGCTATCTGCTCCTCGCAGGACTACTTTGAACCAAACCATGTGACTAAGAGCATTCTCCAGATGCTCCCTGAACTCTGGACACTGTGCCTGCTGGGACTGGCTGTAACAAAGCATTTGACTGTAATGCAAAGAGGGGAGTGTCTGGTGCTACTCAGTGTTGGCCAGCCTCAGTTTCTTTGGCAGTGGGGTCTGTTAAAAACTGCAGAGTCTGATCTGTTGTTCTAAGCTGTTTGTTTCAGTGAGATCAAGCTCCTTTCAGCAACACACTTCCTCTTCTGGGGACTGTGGAGTTTGATCTTTAAATGCCTTGTAAGCAAAGACCATCATATTTGTCTCAAAAACTGCTTTTATCTTGCCTCTTTCCAAAAACAGAGACACTCCTTGTACTGTGGGGCAGAAGGAATGGACCACTGCTTCAGTCCCAGAGTCAGTCCTGGACATCTTCTTGAAAGGCAACTGGAGCATGGAGAACCCTTCCCCATCTTGCGAGTGCAGCAGTGAGAAGATCAAGAAGATGCTGCCTGTGTGCCCTCCTGGTGCAGGCGGGCTGCCACCTCCACAGGTAGGAGGCAACTCAGTGGGACTGCAGTGAGGAATGCTCATGAGGAGCATAGTGGCTAGGCGTGATTCTTGTATGCAGCATTGCACAAGATTTATTTCACTCAGCATCTGTGTTTTCTGATGAGCATTTATCTCTGTTTTCACTGGTGACACCAGCGTGAGCAAGACACAGCTGACATCCTCCAGAATCTGACAGGCCGCAATATATCAGACTACCTAGTAAAGACCTACGCGCAGATCATTGGGAAAAGGTAGCTGTTGAACACTCTCTCTTCTCTTCCCACCAAATGCTGCTTGCTCTGTGGGGGATACACAGATCAGGGGAGTAAGCCTGAGCAGCCCAAACTCTTCAGTAGTGAGCCAGATCCACTCAGGACCTCAGATAGCCCTGATCCTCAGCTCAAAAGTGGTGCTTCTGCTTTGTTAGTGATGCTGACCCTCAGATGCAGATTATGGGAAAAGTCTGGGCACCAACCCTAGGGATTACAGTGAAGGGGAATGGTGGGACCAATATCATACGTGAGAGGCTATTCCACTCTTTTTCCTGGCCATGTGCCTGCAGCTTTGTTAGGTCTGTCTGTCCTCTGGTTCCATGTATTACACATCAACTCTTTTTTTCTCTCTGCAGCTTAAAGAATAAAGTCTGGGTGAATGAGTTCAGGTGAGTTACTGCCTTTTCTTTAGCTTGTATGTGTCCACTAAACCTTGAGCACAGTATTAATCAGGACACATCCACCCTGCTTTGCAGTTTGTGTTACATGACTCTTAACTGCCAGATGTTGGGGGAAGATGTTTAAGGATAAACTGGGATGACCCCAGAGCATTGGACAGCATGTCTGCTTTATGCAGAGAGCATGAAGATTTGCATGACCAACGTGCTGGTACTCTATTGTGGGAGGTGCTATTCTTCCAAGCAAGAGCAGCAGGGAGATGTCCTGCTTTGTCTGCAGCGGAGAGTAGCTGCCTTTATTAAATGGACAGCATGCTGAGGAATCATGACATGAGTATTTAACTCCAGAAACAAAGAGTAGAAGACTTCATGGCTAAGCAACCGTGTAGGAAAATAAGTCATCCCTTCATGTAAGAGTGGAGACAGTAGCCTTGGGTGTATGCAGGAAGAGGAGATATGTGGACAGGGATGAGGAGTGGCATTTTCTGGCGGTCAGACTACATGAATAGTCATGTCTTAGCATCACTTTCTGTCTGAACTTTCAGGTATGGTGGCTTTTCCTTGGGAGCCAGCAGTTCCCTTGTGCTTCCTCCAAGCCATGAAGTCACTGATGCCATTAAACAGGTGAAGAAAATCTTGGAGCTGGCACAGGTGAGCAGTTGTCCCTCGTAAGCCAAGGATGCACTGATATTGACTCTTGTTACTTGGGAGATGACTTGGAAGCCATAAAATGAGGAGCATGTGTATGTTAGCTGTGTCCAGTGACTTCTCCCCACTATCTCTGAGCTGGGATCTCCCAGGCTGTTGTCTGGGAGTAGCAGAAGGCTTGAAGACATGCTCAGCTGAAGTTTACCCAGCCCACGTTGCTGATGTGGGTTCTGCCACCAGTTGCACGCTGGTGGGGATTGCAGACATCTGAATGTTTTGTTCCAGGACAGGGTGGGTTGTCTTGGGGAATTAACAAGTGGTCACTCTCATCTTCAAAAGCCCAGTTGAACCTTCCTGTGCTGAGTCTGCCTTGGCTCAGAAGAGAATTTTTGCCACTGTTTTCCTCTGAGACTGCCAGCTTGTGGGCTGCAATGTCTCTGAAGGTTGCCTGTAACTTTGGTTAATACATTTTGCTGGGAGAAAAGTAGGCGTAAGACTGACCTCTCTTACTGGTGAGACTACAGAAAGGAAAGGGTGGAGGGAAGCTGCAGCTATTCAGCCTTCTTACCACCTCCACTTTGGTGGGTAGAGGCTGTTGAATTGGAAGAAACGTGTCAGAGCTGTGAAAAACATTGTGTAGCCTCTGCTAGACCCCAGGGCATGAATTAAGGTATTCTTAGAGGGGAAGTAACTGTCTTTTTGCTGTTTGCAGGGGAGTTCTGGAGATCGATTTCTCAATAGCTTATCAAGTTTCATGAAGGGCCTGGATACAAAGAACAACGTGAAGGTAAATTAACCAATCCTCACTTCTGTGCCTGCTATTTGAAGCTCTGGTGACCTGGAGTCACAGCAGTTTGTCTTGGAAAACTGTGTAGACCAGAATTCTCTGTATTTGCTAGTGAAGTAAATGTAGCTTGTAGTTTTCTGTGGGTTTCCTCAAAATCTCTTTCTCCTGTGGAGTCTAGGCCTAAGTGCCAAAAGGAATTCAGTGCTGGATCAGTGATCGCTTCCAGCAGCCTCTTGTGCCTCTTGATTAAACTGTGTATTCTGCCCCTCAGCAAGCTAGCTGGAAGGATGTGGAAAGGAATTATGTGCCCTCAATAGAGGAAGGGATGTTCTGCAGGGCTTAGGCAGCTTTTGGGTAGCTGATGTACCTGGTGCCTTTCTGATGCTGATATGGTGTCTTTTAGGTGTGGTTTAACAACAAGGGCTGGCATGCCATTGCATCCTTTGTGAATGTGATCAACAATGCTATCCTTCGGGCCAACCTCCAGCAGGGTGAAAACCCCAGTGCTTATGGGATCACTGCCTTCAATCACCCACTCAACCTCACAAAGCAGCAGCTCTCTGAAGTAGCCCTGTAAGTTGTGACATGAATATGGATGGGTTTGGGCTCGTTGCTGATGACAGGAAACAGGTAACATGGGAAGTTTTGGCCTCACTGGTGGACAGTCAGTGGCCTCTGCCATTTAGGCTCTAACATGCAGGCCTTATTTTCTCTAGTCTGGGCAGGTTTCTCTAGTCAACCTGTGCTGCTGAGAACTTGCTGTTGGACAGCACTTCTGTACAAACTTTCTCTGTCCTTGAGTCCCTGGAAGCTGCAGTTTCTAAGAACCAGACCTTTCTGGGAATCGGACCTTCTGCCACTTTAGGAAATTCTTCTCAGCCACCTTCAGAAAGGTGTCTCACCATGAATATGGTCATTCTTTTCTCCCCACCATTTGACTAGGAACCACTAGTTTTGCCCACTGTCTCAAGCTGGGGGACACAGTAATGCACAGGGTTTACTTCACTGAGACATTGACTAGTCCACTCCCACTACAATCAGAGTCAGGACTCAAAATCTGTGTGCATATGCAACCTTCAATCCATAAAATAGTGGCAGATGATGGGCAGAAATCTTTGAACTTTGAAACAACGCCAAGAAAAGACAAACCCCCATCAACCCCAGGAAATGTGGGAAACAAAGTGGTGGTAATAAGGAAAGCAGAAAGCAGCCCATTACGCTGAAGTTATTAGCCAGTCTCCAGGTTGTGATGCTGTTCTTGAGATGCCAACAGACTGTGTATGTTTCCTTTGCTATGTGTCTGGAGAAGAACTGTGCAGTTAAGAGAGTCTTCCACGGTAATCCTTTACTAAGGATTCTGAGTATAAGGAAAAAGTAAGCACAACAGAAGAACTAGTTTCTGCCCTATCCTCATGAGCTGCCTCATTTCATCTCAAAGGAGCCAGCACCAGCATACAAACAATTTGCTTTATTTTTTTTGTCCAGGATGACCACCTCTGTGGATGTCCTCGTCTCCATCTGTGTGATTTTTGCCATGTCCTTTGTTCCTGCCAGCTTTGTGGTTTTCCTTATTCAGGAACGTGTCAGCAAGGCTAAACACTTGCAGTTCATCAGTGGTGTGAAGCCTGTGATCTACTGGCTGGCCAACTTTGTGTGGGATATGGTAAGGACTTAGGCTGGGCTAAACTGTCCTCCATTCTGTTTTTCTAGGGTGTCTTGAAGTGCAAAGTGCAGTTTGAGCCAGTGAGCACCACATCATTTCAGTGAATAACAACTGTGATCATGACTTTTGTGTTCACTCTCAGGGAGCAGTGGTTCATCTCAGTGGGTCAAGGAATACAACAGAGGATGGGAGGACAGCCATAAGCTCAATCATTAGCATTTATTATGTCACTCTAAAATACTTGCCTAAAAATGTTTGTTTGTGTAGCCCCTTGTTCTGCTCTGTCCAAAGCAGGTTTTTTCAACCTGTAGTGTCCAGAACCTCTGAGAGTCTACTGACTGCTTCCAGAGGGACCAAGAAATGTAAATTTATGTGTACTGTATTATGGTTCACACATATGGCACTTTTAAGAGCCTCCCATTGAAAACAGCTTTGGGAACACTGAAGAGTTTTGAAAACTATTGGATTAGAGCAGAAAAACATCTTTCTTTTTTTCATGTCATCTGGAAAGAAAGCTAAGGTCATGTTTTTCACCTTCCAGTGCAACTACATTGTTCCAGCTACACTAGTTGTCATCATCTTCATCTGCTTCCAACAGAAGTCCTATGTATCCTCCTCCAACTTGCCTGTGCTGGCTCTCCTTCTGTTTCTCTATGGGTAAGGGATTTCTCATCAGAGGATGACTGGGAAGGCTCTTAGACTTGGAAGGTTCTCACCTGATGTTGCCACCTTTTTTCTTGCCAGGTGGTCCATCACCCCTCTCATGTATCCAGCCTCCTTCGTGTTCAAAATCCCCAGCACGGCATATGTTGTGCTGACCAGTGTGAATCTTTTCATTGGCATCAATGGGAGTGTGGCCACCTTTGTCCTGGAGCTCTTCACCAACAACGTATGTTTTTCCAGAGGCTCCTCACTGTCTTGTGCTGCTACAATGTAGTTTCATGTTGGTTCCATGTTGCCTTTAGTGGCCAGTTTTCCAGAAAAGCTAGGCCCTGGCCTATACCCATTAGCTTCAGCAGTGGTTTAAACACAGGTTCTGGTGGAAATGGGTTAAAGCCCCCTTTGGAGTAGTAAGGTGGGGAAGGACCTCCTGAGATTGTCTAGTCCAACCTCTGAGCAGGATCAGCTACAGCAGTGTATTGGGTTTGCATGGCCTGGTTTTTGGTAGTGGGGGACCAATGTCAAACCACTACAAGCAGATTCCTCGGGGCCATCAGATTTTAACATTTCCAGAGAGAGACTCCACAGTCTCTGTGGACAACCTTTTCCGTTTCTCAGTCATTCTTAGGGTAAAAAAAAAACCAACAAAAAATTATTTTCTAATGTTCAAATGGAATTTCTTGTATGTTCTTAATGAAGGGCATTTTCCATCTACTAAAGGCATTTAATCGCCCAACCATTTAGTTGCCCTCAATTTTGCCTCCTACTGTAGATCTCTCTAGCTATGTTGGGGAGCTTACACACTTCAGTTTTTCAACACCAGATGCCTCCTGGGAAAGGTACAAGTTCCTCTCATGCTTGTATACAACACAAGATGTCTTAGCCTGCACTGTTTGACCCACTTTGTGTGAAGTTTTCCATGTGGGAAGAGGCTCAGCAGACACCATGGGAGTTACTTGTTGATTGTACCTCTTCCTGTGGGCATAAGGACACAGTCCTTGATAATGATTCCTTTTGTTACAAAGCCAGTTCTAGCTCAGTAAAAATGAGTACATGCTCAAAGATGAGTACCTGGCAGAACAGGAACTCAGGCTGCTATCAGTTCAGTCCATGGGCTAAGCCATCTTGAAGACAACAAAGGAAAAGTATGAGAGCTTCCAGTATGGGATAGGGAGGAGCTCTGTACAGCCACTGACATAATCAGACTGAGCAAGCTCAACTTTCCTGTGTCCTCAGCCTGTAGCCTTTTTGCATACCTGTTTGCAGCCACTGCCTTTTACACTGTGAGCGTTTGGAAAAACCTTTTTTTGCAGTTTGCTTGTGTTAATAGCATCGTGAGCAGCACAACAGCACTGACTGTCCAGAGGACCCAGGGCCCTGACTTTTGGGAGAACATTTCTAATCCTTGAATTTTTATGGGGTCGTAGTGTTGGGGAAGGGACAGTGGGGTCAATGACACCATGGATCACCCTTGGGAGGTGGTGGCTGCTTTCTGCTCAGCTGGCTCACTGGCACTTGATTTTTTCTTAACAGAAGCTGAAGGACATCAATGACATCCTGAAGTCTGTCTTCCTCATCTTCCCCCACTTCTGCCTGGGGCGGGGACTCATTGACATGGTGAAAAACCAGGCTATGGCTGATGCTCTGGAGAGATTTGGTAAGTGAAATTGAGTATCACAGAGACAATGGCCTGAAAGGAACAGCAGAATTCTCATCTGTTCCAGATGAACTCCTCTAACTTTTCAGGAACTGAAAGTGCACAATTTGCAGCACAGATCTGATCAAACATGGCAAGTCTTCATAGCCTTCCACTTTTAAGTTGTTGAGAGAAACTGGTAGATAGATCCAAAGAGTTTTGAGTTAAGAGCATTAAATAAATAAGCATAAAGACAATTGTGTGGCAATCATTAGGCCTAGTGTAAGGAGTGGCTGAGGTTCTGGAAAGCTGGATTTTCTTTTTCTGGCATGCAGATGCCAGGTCTGAGTCATAGTCTTTCTGTGCTTCGCTAACCTTTTGGAAAGGTGGTAGCTCTTTGGCAGACTGATGTCTCTGGGCCTGAGTCCCAGCTTTGCTGCAGTAAAAAATGTGCATGCAGCTACAGCTGGCCCCTTGTGTGGTCTAACCCTTCCTTCTTGCTACTGGCTGATCACCAGTTGTCCCAGTGCCCAACTTTGTGAGCTTTGCTGGAAGAAATGCTAGCCTGCTGCCCTTGCTCTGGAAAAGTGATTGTGCTTTTAATCTCATTTTGGCAGGAGAGGATCGTTTTGTGTCCCCTCTGTCATGGGACCTGGTGGGAAGGAATCTCTTTGCCATGGCAGTAGAGGGCGTTGTCTTTTTTCTCATCACAGTGCTCATCCAGTACAGGTTCTTCATCAAACCCAGGTAGGTTGTCCTCTCTGCACTGCTACAGGCAGGTGAAGTTTTCATTGGTGTCACCTATGAAATGGGGAGAAGGCCACCTGTGAAGGCCTTGTTGTCTTCTGCTAAGGTTTTTGTCATGTTGCTTTCTTCAGGCCTGTCTACGCCAAGCTGCCTCCTGTGAATGATGAAGATGAGGATGTAACCCGAGAGAGGCAGAGGATAATTAGTGGAGGAGGACAGAGTGACATTTTGGAAATCAGGGAGCTAACCAAGGTGACAGAACTTCTGCATTCGTACTTTTTGACACAAAACTGTGCAGTTCACTGTGCCTTATCAGAGGAATTTAGTGGGGTCAAAACTGGATTGAGTTGGGAGCCTTGATATGTATGGCTCTAATTCTTTGACATTGTCGTTTTCATTCTTTTTTCTTACCGTTTCAGATTTACAGAATGAAGAGAAAACCAGCAGTTGATAGGATCTGTGTTGGAATTCCCCCTGGAGAGGTAAGCTTATTTGTCTAATGCATTGCTTTGCTATTACTGCAGTATTTAAGAGCCACAAGACAGCACAGCATAGAGTAAGATCAAAACCAGATGAATGTTCAAATTACACCAAAGGAAATGAGAAGCTGAAGCAGTTTCTGATTCTGTGTGTCTCTGCCTTTGAAGAAGATATTTAACTCTCAGTGTCTGGAACTAGAGGCCAAACTCCAGTATGCAAGGTTTGGCACAGATAAACTGTGGTGAGAGTGTATCAAGGCGACACCACAGTTCCTTCATCTTCCCAGCCTAAAGGTTTATACTTAAAATAAAATCCCAGGAGGTTTTTTTTCTGAAAATGGACTTGAGTCTCTCTGGATGTCCCGAGGGTCAAGTTTGCTTCTTCCCATCTTGTCAGTGCTGAAATGATGCAGCTGGATCCTGTTCTCAAATACACTGTACTCATTTAAATCCCCAGTGCTTTGGACTCCTGGGAGTAAATGGTGCTGGCAAGTCATCCACTTTTAAGATGCTAACTGGAGATACAGATGTGACGGGAGGAGAAGCTTTCCTCAAAGGAAACAGGTAAAAGACAATGCATCTTTTCTCTGCTTTCTCCTCCAGTTTTAACAGCTTTCTTCCCACATCAAAACTCTCTTCCACTTCTCCTGTTTACAACTCCTGGCACCTGTTCCAGCCCTTGTTTGAGTCTGGTAAAGTACTTCAGTGGCTTAGGAAAGCTGATTTAGTCTGGTAGTTGTTTTTGAGAAACAGCTCTTCCATATTTGAATGTCCTTCTTTAAAAAAAAGAAGGGCAAAAGGGAGAGAGATAAAAGTAACTTAGCAAGATGGACTTAGGATCCTGTATTTTTGTTAGACCAGTGATTCCAGAAACACTGTTTCACACTGTTTTAACATCTAAAATAGCAGCATGTGCTCATTAAATCCTAACAAAGGGTTTTTTCTTTTACAGTATCTTGTCCAACATCCAAGAAGTCCATCAGAACATGGGCTACTGCCCACAGTTTGATGCTGTTAATGAACTGCTGACAGGGCGAGAGCACCTGGAGTTCTTTGCACTCCTGAGAGGTGTTCCGGAGAAAGAAGTCTGCAAGGTAAATGAAATACTGTAGGACCCACCCCAGTGACCAGCTGAAAGTTTTTGTTTGCATGCACCCTCCCTGCCACTCTTGTAATTCCATGATGTGAAGCTGTTAAAGATATGGCATCGTGAAATCTGCCCCCCTTTCCTTCAGGGCAACCCAAGAGTTGCCATGTTTTTTCAGTGTTTCCTGGAAAAGTATACTAAATGGAAGGGCAGATAATTTAGGTCCTATGTTCTCATAGTGAATGCTCTTCTCCACTGAACAACTTTCTTCCTTTAAGAATTTAAGGGCTGCAGGTCCTCACCTGGTGTCAAGTGTTAACATGAGGTTACAATGATAGCCTTTAGGCAATTGATAACAGCTGCCAGTATGATGCAGCACCCTTCTCAGTTCTGTTTTCTGGAATTAATAGTTTTTACTGAATGACACCTGGGTGCTGTAGGTAGATGATATCTAGGGTATGTCCAAGGAGCTTATATCCTTCTGTGAGGGTAGATACGATGGGTGAAACCTGCAAGCTCCTCCTAAGATTGCTGCCAAGTTCTTCCACGTGATGTTCTCACCAGCTCCATATAAAAGGGGACCCATTTCTGGGTGTGATTTGAGTAGTAGCTGAATCTCTTCCCTATAACATGTTTTAGTCCTCAGGGCAACAGTGCCTGCCTGTTGGCACCGTTAGGGATACAACTGAACAACAAACAAGATTCCATCTATCCAAAGGGCTAAGATGCACCAGAGTGTGATTGCTGTGGGTCAGTAGTGTCCACGTCCCTGCTGTAAACCCACAGGAACAGGAAAGCTCGCAGCAGCTGGTGCTGCTAAGAGCATTAGCCTGTTGGGTAACGTGGTTCAGCTGATGTTGAACTCATGCCCACTGGCTGATAAGCTGCAGCCATTTGGGTTTTCAGGCCTCCCTTCTCAGGGGACGGGGTTATGTATATCCTGATCCAGAGGTGCACAGGGTGTTTCACAACCCATATCCATGCCACATTAGATCCTCAGATGAATGGCCCTTCTGAAAGCTGCTTTTAAAGCCAAAGCTGGTAAGAAAAACCTCTCTGTGCAGATGTTGCTATGCTTGATTCAAGGTGGTGGTGTGCTGTTTGTCATAGGTTGGTGAATGGGCAATTCGGAAACTGGGCCTTGTGAAATACGGAGAAAAATATGCTGGGAATTACAGTGGAGGGAACAGACGCAAGCTTTCCACAGCCATTGCCCTCATTGGAGGGCCACCTGTGGTGTTCCTGGTGAGTCTGCAACCTTTGCTCATCAATGTTTTTCTTGCAAAACAGAAAAACAAGTTCAAATGAAGACTAATTTAAAATCTGGAGCATAAATTATTTTCTCATTTTAGAAAAGGAGTTGAACTTGCTTCTTTTCAATGCGTCCATAATCAGAATGGACAGGTCATTTCAAAGATGAGGTATTTGTCAGTAGAATGTAGTAGTGTGATCGTTTTTTTGTGTACATTTTGCAGGATGAGCCAACAACAGGGATGGATCCCAAAGCACGTCGTTTCTTGTGGAACTGCGCTCTGAGTGTAATCAAGGAGGGGAGATCAGTGGTGCTCACGTCTCACAGGTAAGTAGCAGCCCACTTGTGTCATACACTGGCTTTGACATGTGCCAGCGTGGGATGCTAAGCTCAGCCTTTCTGCTCTGCTCTTCAATGCTGTTTGCAGTACTAATGAAGTTATTTCTACCTGCAGCATGGAAGAATGTGAAGCCCTGTGCACTCGAATGGCAATAATGGTCAATGGGCGATTCAGGTGCCTGGGCAGTGTCCAGCATCTAAAGAACAGGTAGGTGTTTTTTCACTTACACTTGCATTTTTAAGGAGATGCAGTAAGGCTTAGATCCTCATGCAGCATTTCCATTGCTATTCTGACTATGGGAAATGCTCCTGGATTTTTAGCCTCACTTGTATTTCAGAAGCAGTTAACTTTTGTGCTGACATTTTTGTTTGCAGGTTTGGAGACGGTTACACCATTGTGGTGAGAATTGCAGGGGCAAACCCAGACCTGAAGCCTGTTGAGGAGTTCTTTGGGCATGCCTTCCCTGGAAGTGTCCTGAAGGAAAAACATCGGAATATGCTGCAGTACCAGCTTCCTTCTTCACCATCCTCCTTGGCCAAAATATTCAGTATTCTCTCCCAGAACAAAAAGAGACTCCACATAGAAGACTACTCCGTTTCTCAGACCACACTTGACCAAGTAAGTTTGTAGTAGCCTGGATGCCAAAAGCTTCTTTTGCAGAGGTAGGAGTAAATCCACCGATTTAATTGACCTGTCTTTAAAAGGGCATTTAAACAAAGGAGAGTACTGAATCCCAGGACTATTTCAGGATGCCCAGCGCTTAAAATGCCATGAATTAATGAAATACTGTGGTGGTATGTGACAAGGCCTTTTTTCTTGCAGGTTTTTGTAAATTTTGCTAAGGACCAAAGTGACGACGACCATACTAAGGACCTGTCATTGCACAAAAACCAGACTGTGGTTGACATTGCAATCCTTAACTCCTTCCTGCAAGATGAGAAGGTAAAAGAAAGTTGTGTGTGAGCCAATTTCTTCAAAGAAATGATGAGCAGAATGCAAACTTCCTTTTCCATGGGATAGGATACTCCCAAAGAAGCTAGAGGAAAAGCAACTGGACACTCTACTGGTAACCATTCAATGCAATGCAATTCAATGCAATGAAAACAATTCCTTTATAGGGGCCGTGCCTCATGGAGTCGTCTTGTACTGTTCTCAAGTGAAAGACTTGAACTTAGCTCATTACAGTATAACTCTGAAGCTGTGGTAAAGCACCCACGAGATGCTGTGGGCTTTCAACCATACTCTGTCTTGTTCTGTACAGTATGTTTGTATTAGGGTTGCTAAAATAATTCATTGAGGAATCATGGCCAGTGGTTATTTACAGATATTTTAGACATGCATGTTTTAGTCTTTAGAACATCCATGTCAGGAGTGGGAACGTGCTGGTGCTATATCCATTGCTGGCAATGAATGCACCAAAACAGTCAGTGGCAAGAAAAGTCACCACCAGTGTTGCAGCCCTAGGTTGTGAAAACTTACCAGACCAGCTGGTTTTCTCTAGACTGGTGTAGGTCGGTGGTGACAAATCTGTGGCCGCAAAGCAGTACTGTGCAGGTGGGATGGCAAGAGACAGACCATCATAACCATACATCAGCAAGTGGTGATAGGCAGAACTGTGAACCCTCCGAATGCATGATTGTCCCACCAGCATCACAGTCAACAGCATACTCTGACTAGGTGTTTGTGCAGTTAAGTACTTTCCTGCTCCTTTGAGGTACTGTTGCAGCTGCATGAATGTCTAGTAGGAAGAAGTGGGTGAGAAGCAGACCTAGGGTTTGGACCACAGCAGCAAACTCAGTAGTTGTACAAGCTGCTAATGCCAAGGGCAAATTCTAAATCATGAGCTGTCACTCAGATTTGTAATACCTGCTCTTTAACCCCTGCTTTGCACCAGAAAGGTACCCATCATCTGGAATTACTGCTTAGCACAAGCATGTTGCTGTTTCTGGCTTTGCCAGATAAAACTAGAAACGAGATGTAGATTTTTTTTTTTTAAACAGTATTATTTATGACTTTAAATAGGTAGGTAGCATAATTAGGGATTGAAAATGCTTTCAGTTGATCTTTGTAGCCACGGTATTTCTTTATATTATGCCTGTAATGCTATGCTCTCTTTCTGTCCATGTGGTGGATAGCTGCATTCATGATCTGACCATGTTCAAGATTCTAGCAATCAGCTGCTATCTGCAAACAACTCCAAGTTGTTCACCTAAAATTTTCCTGTCTGGAAACTGGTATAACATTAATGTGTAAGTTTCTGCTTCTGTTGTGCAGTGTAGTTTCAGTCATTAGGTGATCCCTAACTGGAGAATAACACTCTTATTATACATGTGAAAAACAACTGTTTCAGTAAAAATCCCCTTGAAAAAAGAGAGTTCAAAATAATACTGCTACAGTTCATCAGTCAATTTTTCAAGTCTTACGAAGCCAGACTAATACTAGAGGGGAAATTGTATCATAAGAACAGCCCATTCTTGTTCACATTGTACAATGGTCATGGCACAATATGCTTTTAGAGCCCTCTGTGTTGCTTTTGCATTTGGAAATTGGTTCAGTAATGTGGTTTGAACACAAGTGCAGTTCCTGAGCTGTTCCTGTATGTCATGCCTCTGCCTTAAATACTCAACACAGGTTCTGCACTAGTTTTGATGCTACTCCATGAATCAATCATGGACCATTTTCTTCTGTGAATGACCCTAGCAGCCCAGCAAACACTGAAAAGGCTGGCATGAGCCTGAAGAAGACTGATTACATATTTCCAAGTATACTTGGTAACACTGACCAACTCAACATTTTTAAAATACAGTTAAAACAAGTTCCTTGTCCCTCTGTGTCCTGCCTTGAGGTAAAGTAAGAGCTTACTACAGGCTCTGCTGAAGTGCCTTTTTCATACTTTTTTTTTTTTATCTGTATAATTCATTGCTTAGGGGATTGAGAAAAGGAGTGTAAAGGGGATTGGTATACCTCACTTAAAACATGCTTTGTTATTACCTTTATGGCATCGTCACTCTATGGGGATGAGTTACAGGGTGATGAGTACACCAGAGTTCCAGGTGCAGAAACAGCAGACCTACAGCCATGACTACTCCAGAATAGGCTGCAAGTATGTTGCAGTATCATTGAAACAAGTAGCATGTACTGGAGGCTTCCCATTGCTAAAAGTCTCTATTACAAATCAGCATTAAATAACTGAAATGAAGGGCTAAAGTTTTGCACTGCACGAAATTAGTGCATGTAGAGCTAGAATGAGTTCTAGGAGGATTCAGGTTTGGTCCTGAAAGAGCTGTGGTTTGCTCTTGGTAACTGCTCATTTAAATTACTCATGTATCAGGAAACAACAGTTACGTGGTAATACGCTTTCCTTAGCCCACCAAAAAGATTCTTGATTTCTATTGCCCCATGACTGTCATGCTTACAGGGTCTGCTATCTGTGACAAAATGTTGCAGTAAATGTGGATATTAACCAAACTACTTCACAGCTCTCATCGGCATTGTTTGTAGCGAACAGACAGCATAATGCAACACTGGCATGAAGATTTGTCACAGAATTTGTTCAGCCAGCCACTAATTTTTACTCATTCAAGTATGTGTTGGGGAAAAATCACTCTAGAGTCACACATTATATGAACCACTCTTGATAATGAAACTGCACTGAGGTGTTAATTTATTTTAAACTTCAGTACTATTGACGTGTTGCATCCCTCTTTGTAGTATTTGTATTTCAGTAAGGAGTTATATTTTCCCCATGGTTAAACAACCACTTTGTGCTTATCTTTCCCTCCTGAATTATAGTTGGTCCTTTGTTCCAAGCACTTTATGCTATCTGTAATGGGATCTATTTTTGCACTGGAATATCTGTTAACTTTGCAAAAATCTAGAAAGATTTCACAACTGAAATTTCTAAGTTAAATCCTTAAATGGACATTTTCATTAAAAGCAAAAAAAAAAGTATATATATTTGTATTTGCTAATATCTGTTATGTTGAAGTATTAAAAGGCACTCTAATTGCCTTGTATTAAGTAAAAAATAAAGCTGTTGTAGCACCATGGGTCTTCACAAGTGTAATTTTTGCATTTTTTATTTTGAGGAGTGCTGCTAGAAACTTTTGGTTTGACTGGTTTTATTTTGTTGGGAACTTTGATGCGTAAGATTTCAGTAGCTCTAAAAATTAGTACAGAGTAGATATACTATTTTCAGGTAAATGAGGAGGTGCAAGATAAAAAGGTAAGTGCTAGGTTCAACTTCTAAAATTAGTAAATAAAAAGGTCTCTAGGAAGTGATTGGCTAACTGTCAAATCCAACTGCAAAGCAACAAACTTCTCTGGATGTTTAAATCCCAACTCAAGTACCTGCCTCTGAAATTTTATTACAGAGATGCAAGTTGCTGATTGCTCCTCCTTGATAAAAACACTCTATACGCTCCATTGATTTCGAACAGCAGTTCAAAAACGAAAGCAGAATAATGATGATTGCTCAAAGGAAAAACTGATACTAAAATTTTGTCTGCTACTGCCTATAATATCACTATCAACCAAGTTCCAGTGTCCAACCAATTCTTGAAGTTACACTCATCAGGAAAATTCATCCTGAGATTAGCCAGTTAAAATTTTGCAGAATCACAGAATATGCTGAGTTGGAAGGGACTCTAAAGGATCATCAGGTCCAGCTCCTGGCCCTGCACAGGATCATCCCCAAGAGTCACACCATGTGCCTGAGAGCATTGTCCAAATGCTGCTTGAGCTCTGTCAGGCTGGTGCTGTGCCCACTTCCCTGGGGAGCTGTTCCAGTGCCCAACCACCCTCTGGGTGAAGGACCTTTTCCAAATATCCAACCTAAACCTCCCCTGACACAACTTCAGACCATTCCCTCAGGTTCTGTCACTGGGTGCCACAGAGATCAGTGCCTGCCCCTGCTCTTCCCCTCATGAGGAACTGCAGTGAGGTCTCCCTTCAGTCTCCTCCAGGCTGAACAAACCAAGGGACCTCAGCTGCTCCTCATTTAGCTTCCCTTCAGGGTCCTTCACCATCTTTGTTGACCCTCTCTAATGACTTTGTATCTTTTTTGATATTGTGGCACCCAGAGCTGCCCCCAGCACTGGAGGTGAGGCTGCCCCAGTGCAGAGCAGAGCAGGACAATCCCCTCCCTTGCCTGGCTGGCGATGCTGTGCCTGATGCACCCCAGGACACAGTTGGCTCTCCTGGCTGCCGGGGCACTGCTGGCTCATGTTCCACTTGGCACTGACCAGGACCCCAAGGGCTCTTTCATGCTGCTTTCTAACATCTTGTTCCCCAGCCTGTCTGTGCAGCCAGGGTTGCCCTACCCCAGGTGCAGAATCCTGAACTTTCCCTTGTTGAACTTCATGTGGTTGATGGTTGCCCAGCCCTCTTAATTTCCTGGGTTTTCTGTTCTAATTTAGTATCCAGCTGGCTTCTCAGGATAAAGCACACCTCTAACATCTTGAATGTTCTTTACTTTCAATGCTGGTGTTAAGGAAAATAGTTTTAATTTAAAAAAAGAAAAACAACCGAACAAAAAACCCAGTAAAGCAATTCTTGCATTCAAATGAAAAAAAGTCTTCATAACTCTCTCTCCCCATTTTTTAGCTCATTTTTTGTTATTAAAAAAAGTCTTTCTTTGAGAGAACTGTTGTAAGGAAATGTTCTGAATGATAGGCTGGTTTATCAGCTCTTTGTACCTTAAAAAGTTGATTTGTAAAACGTAAGACAGGGTCTCTGAAGACATGTATGTTCTAACCTGAGAATGCTAAAAACATGGCTTTGGAGGGAGCAGTGTATGAAGACATGGGTATAGCAGCTGGGACCTGTTACAGCCACATCCCATCCACGCACCTTGGACACAAGCAGAATGGCCTAGAGCTGCTTTTAGTGCTGCTTTTAGTGCTTTCTGTGAGATCTTAATGTGCTTTAAAGAAGCAATAATCATTAGGCACACTGCACAAAGATACTTCAATACTCCATTGTTCGTTGCAGGTCCATGATTAACATGTGGAAAGCCTCCCAAGTGCTCTGCAATTCATAGTCAATATCTATAAATTGCAGTAGAGGGTGCTCTGTACCACTGTACAAAAAACAGAAGTTTCACTTCTCAGCCCATGTGTCCTCTGCCCTACTGCTGTTCACTGTTGCTTAAGGGTTCTAAAGCAATGTGTGGTTGACCAAAAGGCAAGACCTGCAAAATGAGTGCTGCACTTGGAGAATGGGATTTATGATTTCATAGCTTAAAAAGAGTAAGAGCTTGAGCCACAAACACTAAAAATGCTTTATGCTCATTTATTTAGCTTTTTACAGTCTAACAAAGCTTCAGAGAATGCCAGCACATGTACATCAGTTGAGTCTGATGCCACAATTGAACAAGAAGAGCTAATCAGCTTTAGCACTCTAAACAAATTTTAAAATACCCAAGACAAAGCTTGTGTGGGTAACTCACAGTTTTGAGGCAGTTTAATGAACAAAAAAAGGAAAAGGCTGATAATAAAAGGTAACCATAACAAGTTACCAAGTAAAAAGGTTCATGGCAGAGCTCATTAGGTTACACTACCTAATCAGCCCTACTGTTGCACTTAAGTGCAATTCCAGCAGCACTGATGTTTTACATTGCTCAGAATTAATATAAAGCATCCCAATGAGAAGTCTGATTAAAACATAATTGGGTAAGATATATGTGAAAGCTTTCCTTCTTAAACTGTATGGAATAACTAAGGTATGATAAGAGGCATCAAAGTATGTTACAAAAATGATACCATCCCTGGCTGGAATGCTGGACAAGAGCACTTAACTTACTCAGTTTGATAAATGATCTAGCTGTGCAAAAAAGTGAAGACTGAAGAATTTAGGCATTAAAATAAAAGACTGGTGAAGCATGGTTTGTGGCATGATATGGTTCAAGTTCTTTTTCATGGAGATGTAGGAACATCACCACAAACTTCTGTTTAACAATTGGTATCAGAGTGCTGATTTACACTGCTAGTGGATCAGCATTTTGCATCCATTTTTAACTGAAGAACAGCTCAGCTCATGAGGGTATGGAGATCCATGTCACTTGCTGACAGCACTTCCATCTTGTCTCTTCTGCCATCAGTTACATCCTTTAGAAGAGGGTTACTTCAGTGGTGAGCATTGCAAAGGAATCAGAAGCACATTTTGCTGGGACTCAAGGAATCTGACACTGTCACGCACTAAAATGAAATGCATGTTAATTAAGACAGTATTCCAGTGAAAAGTAATACTTTGCTCAGCGTGCACACAGGTAACACAAGTGAGTTCTCCAGATCCATCATGTCTTACCAGCCGCTACAACTCTGGCGTCTTCATGGGCTCTGTGTCTGCCTGCTGCCCGGTGATCTGGGCTCTCGTTCCACCATAACACATGGACTGAAAAGTACAAATGAAGTCAGCTGAGCACTATTGCGCTGCAATACAACACGTACTTCAAGTCCTAGCAATCTGCCTTCATCTGTTACATTCTTTGCAGTTAGCAGAAACAATTCTCCAGGCATGCCAGTGGTGGGATGATCTTTTACTGAGCCATTACATGGTTTAACATCAGATCTGAGACTCTTAAGATTGTGGCAACTGGCTTAAGCCTATAACCCAATACACAAAGCTGGGTTCAAGGACTGTTTACAGGACTTTGGTGATCCACACCAACATTTTCAGCAAGCTGGCCAATCCTGATCCAGGATGGGGGCTTGCCCCTCTGCCTCTGCCCCTTCCCATGCCAAAGTCTGTATCAGAAATTGGTGAGTACCTGTGTTAAGTAATCCATATTCTGTATGGAAAACACCGATCAGCCTGGTATATCCTGTGTTGATGTGAGCATTGATTGCAGCTCGAAATGCTTCACCCCACAATGCTGGCCCACCAGGCTTCATCTGGAAAGTAACCCATTCATATACACCTAGAAGAAAAGGGAAACACTACCACAAGGAAGGAAATACAAATTAATACTAATAATCTTGAACAGTGTGTCATGGCCACAATGTGAAACCAGTATGACATTTCCCTGCCATCTGGGGACAGCAGGAAACTGCTCCTTTCTCCCAACATGCACAAGAACTCACAGCTTCCAGAGCCTCACCAGAGCACAGGCTCACTAACTGCAGTTAGTTCAAGTGTAAATATAAGTACCTGTAAGGGCCCTGAAGAACAGAAGACTTCACAAAAAGCCCAACTTAGCAATTGTCAATGTTGCATGGAAACTTTGGGAGATTCAGACTACTTTGCAGATATCACAAGTGCTCATACTTGTTTGAGGGATTTGGGTGGCTGCTTGAGAAATGCCGGGTGTCTTTTCTAAGACTGGTGATGTTTTCTGGCATTGAAGTGGTTTATGACATTACAAACCCCTTTGACTCCTAGCAGTTGGTCACTGTAAGATCCGACAGCATAACCAACACAGCAGGAGTAGTTTAGCACCCCTGCTGTGCCAAGCAATCTTCCTTATTTGTAGAGAAATGGCATAATTTGCTAAAAAAACCTCTAGTCCTGCTAAAAGTTACTTGTCTTCTTTCTGTTCAGTAGTTACTTCAGATGACGATTGCTGACACAGTGATAGAAAGCCAGACACGTGCTACTCAGCAGTGTCTGGTGTCACTTTCCAGCAATGGGCTGGAGACAAACTACAACAGTGTTTGAAAAGTCACCTCTCCAGATTTTAGAGAAAACTGGTCTGCTTTCAAATTCAACAGTAGCAGCATAAAATTCCGAATCCTGAGGAAATAAAGAACAAAGATTACTGTATCTATACATGTGCTGAAGGCTGAAGCAAGGTCTGATCCCTGTCACTTCATGCAACAAAGTCTGCCAATGTTCATAAATTGGGGAACAGTCAATACTTTTAACATCAAATTTGCTACAGGGAAAATTAAAATACATAGGGACATCACTTCTACACCACCCTATGATTGTTACAAAGTATGTTGGACTTTCATGTATCTTTAAAAAAGTAGGGAATCTTTTAAACTATTATGTGAAAGAAGCAGTAACATCAAAGCAAACTGGTAAGAGAAAAATCTCTGTGAAAGAGAACAACTATTATCCAGGAAGTGCCCTCTCACTGATGGACAGACAAAGGAAGTCCGGGATAACTGCTCTGACCACTACTATGGTGTTGCCATTTTGCTTGTTCATTTAGCAAGTGACAATCCCAATCATTAACAGCTTTAATGATCAGGACTCCAGTCGGTTATTGATTATTATCTTAGTATAAATTCCTTCTTAAAAACTCTGTCCCTCATCTGTCTTATGTCACCTTTTCCACATGGGTGAATGTACATGCATTTGTTACATAAAGGATCATAAAACTATGCAATACCTGGTTTAAACTTTAAGCCATTTTTTGTTAGTCTTGGTAACTGTTATCAGCAAAAGTAATGACAAGCTCACCCCCTTCTTTTGGAGGCTTCCCAAGTTGACACCAGGGCACCAGATAAGCAACCTCATTGTGCTGCTTCTCCATCATGGGGCGAATCACAGAGATGAATTTTCCCTGCCAGTCTTTGTCATTGGCTAGTGCATGCCGGACTGCTGTTCTGTGGGCAAAATTATCTGCAAGAAAGGGGAAAAAAAACATGAAAAATGCCTTTAATGCCACATCAGACTCAATCAAAATGTGTAATTACAAGAAGGCAAATTGCACTTATCTAATTTTGGAACTGGTATTTTTAGACATCATACTAGCTCATAGCAGATGTGGTAAGTTTCCTTGAAATTCTGAAAAACTTCCTTTAAAATCTGCTTTAGCTCTCAGATGAAAATGGATTCAAACCAAATGAAATTTTCCAAGAAAGTTTATGAAAGAGTTAAAATAGGTTAAGTAATTTTACTGTTAAAAAAGATGACAACAGTTAAAAGAGGAAAAGATTTGGAGAAAGCACAGTGGATACAGAAGTGAAGTGAAAAAAATTCAGGAAAAGTAATAGCCTACCAAGAAAAAAATTAATAAATGTGGTTTGGCTTATATAAAGTGACATTGAAAGTGTAGAAGTAATGTTTGTGTGTTCAGTTACATAAAAGGGGTTAAATGCCCAAAAGCTAAACCTTTTCTTCTTCTTTTTTTTTTCCTTAATGAAAAATGAATCCACTTAATTAAGAGTGTCTGAACTTCAACTGCTTAGGCTGCAGTGGCATCTTAAGCAATATATTTATGCAGATAGCTCCCAATATTACAAAAGTAAAATCCAGCATCTGAGAATGGGAAGAACCTTGAGAAATATCAGTATCTTGGGACTAAGAGGTAAATATAGCAATTATGTAAGCAGGGGTCCAATGAATCAAGGAGGAAGGATGTTGTAAAGTTTCTTCATTTCTCAGATCACAGTGTGGTCTCAGGGTGGGGGGGGGATGAACCACCACAATTAGACATGTCAAACGCTGTTAGGAAACAAAAGGTATAGGTTTTCCCTTAGCTTTGGATTTTAGAAGTTTCCCATAAATTATTAATTTTTTTTTAAATTTAGAGATAGTAGCAATAGCCAAGACTAAAATGTTCTGAGAAGTGGGACAATTTATAAATTGCAAGTGAACTCAAAATAATGACAGATGAATGGCCCTCTCTTGAAGAAAAGAAAGACATGGCTGCCCAGGTCATGAAAAATGCTGAGGTACTCAGTGCCCTTTTCTGCCTCGATCTGCACTGGCAAGGGCTCCAGCCAGAGCACACAAGTCACAGGAGGCAAAGGCAGGGACTGGGGGAATGAAGAATCACTTGCTGTAGGAAAAAAGTCAGGTTTGAGACCATCTAAGGAACATGAAGGTGCACAAGTCCATGTGACTCGATGAGATACATTCATGGGTTCTGAGGAAACTGGCAGAGGAAGTGGTTAAGACACTTTTCATCATATTTGAGAAGTTACGGCAGCCCCTTTTTTAAAAGGGACATAAGGAAGAACTGCAGAACTAGAGCTTGGGTCAGTGTCAGCATTGTGTCTGGCAAGATCAAGGAGCAGATCCTTCTGGAAACTATGAGAAGGCTCAGAGAAGACCATGAGGTGATAGGTGACAGCCAACATGGCTTCACTAAGGGCAAATAGTGCCTGACAAATTTGGTGGCCTTCTGTGATGGGGTTACAGGTTTGGTGGAAGAGGGAAGAGTGACTGACATCAGAGGAGGCCACAAAGATGATCCAAGTGCTTAAGCATCTCTGCTGTGAAGACAGGCTGAAAGAGTTTGGGCTATTCCGCCTGAAGAAGAAAAGGCTCCAGGAGACCTTACAGCAGCATTCCAGTACCTAAAGGGAGCCTATAAGAGATCTGGAGAGGGAATTTTTACAAGGGCATGTAGTGATGGAACAGGAGGGAATGGCTTTAAACTGACAGAGGATAGATTTAGAATCACAGGATGGTTTGGATTGGAAGAGACCTCTAAACATCACCTAGTTTCAACCTCCTGGCCATGTGCAGGGACACCTTCCACTAGACCAGGTTGCTCAGAGCTCCATCCAGCCTGGCCTTAAATACTTTCTGGGATGGAGCAATATTTAAATTAGATATAATGATGAAATTCTTCACTCTGAGAATGTTAAGCCACTGAAGCAGATTGCTCAGAGAAGCTGTGGATGCCCAAAATCTGGAAGTGTTTGAAGCCAGGCTGGATGGGGCACTGAGCAACATGGTCGAGAGTCAGAACCACACCATTTTCTCAGTCTATAATTCCATGATACACCCCTCCAAAACAAAAGGGGCGATCCTTTAATCTAAACAGGTACTGTGAACACCCTGGATATCAATGAGCACACTGTCCCAACATGCAGGTATACCTGGACTGCAGCAGGTGTTCAAGGGGAATTATACCAGCGTGCCTTCCCACTCCTCTGTAACCCAAGTACCAACTTCCCTTGGGCTCTACAAAAACCACAGCCACTACCCCTAGTTTTTGTCATAATTGTAGCTTTTTTTGGCTCACCTGTACCTTCCATGTCAGCACCAACTCCAACAACATAAAAAGCTGATTATACTGTTAAAGTCCTATTGTTTGCAAGGCTAAAGCTGCAACAAAAACACTCAGCACACTTGAGAAGTCAGAGCTGGTGGAGTGGCTTCCTACCTCAGTACAAGCCCACTGCAGAAGGAGCTCAGGCATGCAAACTGCATGCTCATTTTTTTATGGGAGTGATTGGTACTCTAAGCTAAAATACAAGAACAATTATACATGCATATAAACACACACAGACTGCGTATGTGTGCATATTTCCTTTTTTTCCATTCATTTTGAAAGTTCAAGACATTTGTGGAACTGGCCCTAAGTTAAAAATATTTACCATGAAGGAAACACTCTGCCACAATTCCTCTATTATACCTGCTTTGAGCAGAAACTGCTGTTCAAGAACATTTGTAACCTTCTCATCCCAACACATCAAAGTTGTCCTGACAAGCTCTGACGTGTTCTTGGAGCACCTCCATACAACAAGAGCAACAAATAAAAGCCAGGTAAGCATTCCCCTCACCTTCTTGCCTAGGAAACAGGGAACACACAGAGAGCAGAGCAGCGCAAAGGGATGCGGACCATACCGTACTTCCAAATGTGAAACACCTTATTCAACGCTCCCAGGTCCGCGTACCAGAATCCCACCAGCTCCGAGCGAGCTGGGCAAAGTTCAAAGTGCTTGTTGGCCAATTCCAAAAACTCCTGCATCTTCGCTGGCTTAATATCATATGTGCGAATTTCATAGAAAATTCCATTGTTTTGTCTGGGCCCTGTAGCAAGGCGTACCTGAAAGAAAATAGTAAGAAAAATTAGTAAAAGTAATTCTCAAGCCAGAAAGTTGTATTCTGACTGATTTTTTCAAATTAATGCAATATTATAGAAGGATCATTTACTTCAGACTGGGAGAGAGGTACTTACTTCATGATGTCCACTACAAAAAAGTACCTTTTGACACTTTTCTTTGAAAATAGTTCCCATGTGCATTATTTGCTGCCGCTCCTTTTGGCAATGCAACAGATTGTGATGTGTCTTTTATTTGATGCATTCAACTGTTTAATTATTAGCTCATAACGAAGCAGGATTTTCCTTTTCTCAACCCCTTCCTCAGGAAGTCAGCAGCAAGATGCATTGGGCTAAACACATTATTCAAAAGCAAGGCTGCTGAGGTGCCACCAAAGAGGAAGCTACGCCAACATCTGCCTGTGTTGTGCTTACCCAACCAACTCACACTATTGCATTTTGTTTTCTACTTAAAATCTTATACCACTATTAGCAAATTACATATTCTTGGCAAAGAAAGAAAAAGATACCAACACTTGGGAAAAGAGTGATTCATTCCAACACAAGATTTCTTAAGTCTGCATTCTAGCCCTTTACTGGCTGCTTCCCAAGGGCTGATCAAGAACTTTTTTCTATTCATATTAGATAAAACCCTTTGGGGGTCCCAGACTTAGTGTACTTTTGCAACTGCCTCAATAGCCTGGAACATGCTACTCACCTCTCAAATAAAACATGAAAAATTAAGGCCAAAACACATCTTTGGCCGTAGCCCACATCTGCACAGAGGCAGCTGCAGGATGGGTTTTGGACGTCTTATTTCACAAGAATCTGATGGTACGGGCACCATGCAGCTCAAGCCACTGAACAGAATTTAGGTTTAGAAACTGCTTTAGGATCATGCTATCCACCATTAACCCAGGTGTGCCATGTCCACCACTAAACCATATCCTCAAGTGACATATCTACCTGGTTTTTGAACACTTCCAGGGATGGTGACTCTACCACTTCCCTGGGCAGCCTGTTTCAATGCTTTACAGTCCTTTCAGTGAGTAAATTTTTCCTAATATCCAATCTAAACCTCTCCCGGTTTAGACAGCTTCAGGCCACTTCCTCTCCTCCTGTCCCTTGTCACCTGGGAGAAGAGCTCAACCCCCCAGCTGGCTGCACTCTCAGGTTGTTGAATACAGAAGCTGAAGACCAAAGGCCTTGTTCCTCCATGGCCCTTTGCAGCATGACACATCTCATACTGGCTGCCACGAGTCACAGCTCCTTGGGGCTGTTGCAATGCCCCGCAGGATCCCAAATGAGTGGTGAGCCGGCAAGCAGAGACCCGTTCCACACTGGGTTTCTGTGGGGAAAGGGAGGCTCTGGAGCTTTCTGGTACTTAGGCAGATACTGGGACACTGCAGGACCACTTCTGTTCCAGAGAAAAGCAACAGAGCTGGTGAAGGGCCTGGAGTACAAATCTTAGGAGGAGCTGAGGAAACTGGCGGTGTTTATCCTGGAGAAAAGGAGGCTCGGGGGTGACTCTACCACTCTCCACAGCTGCCTGAAAGGAGGGTGCAGCCAGGTGGGGCTCGGCCTCTTCTCACAGGCGGGGGACACTGGCAGGATACGAGGTCATAGTCTCAAGCTGCACCGGGAACGGTTCAGATTGGCTATCAGGAAGAAATTCTTGGAAGAAGGGCTGCCCAGGGAAGTGGTGGAGTCGCCGTCCCTCGAGGTTTTTAAGCAAAGACTGGACGTGACACTTGGTGCCACGGTCTGGTCCCCAGGGCGGTGTTCGGGCATGCCTTGGACTCGCTCATCTCAGCAGTCTTTCCCAACCGAATCTATCCCATGCTCCGGGGTCGGATCCCAAAGGACCCCACAGGACTCTGGGCAGGGCCCGGGGCCGGCGCTCTGCGCGCTCGTGCCCGCGCCCAGGCTCGTGACAGCCGCGGCACCGGCACCGACAGCGGCACCGCCCGCAGGCCCCGCAGGCCCCGCAGGCCCGGCCCGCCCCGCGCCCCTCGCCCCGCGCCCCGCTACCTGAGGGCCGGCGCGCGGCAGGGCCAGGCGGGCGGCGGCGGCGAGCGGGCGGCGGAGCAGCGCCGGCGGCAGCATGGCGGGGGCGGGCCGGCCTCTGACACTGCGCCGCCGCCGCTGGCCGGCGATGGGGGCAGCACCGGAGCAGACCGGGGGCAGACCTTGGGGCGGCACGGCGGCGGACACTCCCTCCCGCGGGCGGGCCGGCCCCTGGCACCGCCTCTGCAGGCCGCCCCGCCTGCTGCGTTCCGAGCCGCGGCTGGACGGAACGGGGGGCGGATCAGGAAGGGTGAAGGCATAGTTGTGGTTTTATGCTCGGCTAGAGATGACGCAGCCACTCGCTCAACTTCCCCTCGCTCCTCCCTTTCTTATCCCCTCACGTCGGTGGAATGGGGAGGAGAATCGAATTAAAACTTGTATGTTGATAATTGAAAATAAAATACAATAATTATAATAACAGCAACAACAACAACAAGCGATGCACAATGCAACTGCTCACCACCCACTGACTGAGCCAGACCCCCCTTCCCGAAAGCACACCCTCCGCCCTTCCAGGTAACTCCCCCCAGTTCATATACCAGGCATGACGTTCGGTGGTGTGGAACATCCCTTTGGCCAGCTCGGGTCACCTGTCCCGGCCATGCTCCCTCCCAGTTTCGTTTGTGCACCGCCTCCCTGGCAGAGCATGAGACGAGGGAAAAATAGCTTTTGACTTAGGATAAACACGACTTGGCAAAACACCAAAACATCCGTGTGTTATCAACACCATTCTTATTCCAAATCCAAAACACAGCCCTGTAATAGCTACTGAGAAGAAATTAACTCTATCTTAGCTGTAACCAGGGGCAACAGCTGAGAAGTGCTCGTTTAATTTACCAGGCATAGGTGCCTGAAATGTAGTATGTTTCTCTGCCCATGCACCTGAACACAATAAAAAGTATCCTAACTGCTTGAGGAGACCTGGGACTTTGTTCCTCACAGGCTGCCCTGGGGCAAATCACTCAGTTAAATTACCCACACCCCAGGATCAAACTTCAGATTGTTCCAACTGATCACCTCCTTTGCAGGATCAAACTTCAAATTGTGCAGCTACAAATCCTTCATCTGCAGTTGTCCTCCATAGGAAAGTTGCATGGCATTCTTCTGTGGTGTTTTTTTGGGTGAAACCAGAAGTGCCAGTGGTGCACAGCACCAGGACTCTCACCCCATTACAGCTCTGGGCCCAGCTGCATACTTCTTCCAATCACACAGTTACCAAGGGATGGGATCTTGTGATGGCTGAGACTGTATCTTCGCAGGGTCAAGTATTGGCTAAGATGAGTATAAAGATAAAATTTCTTCTGGTATCAGTGCAATCTAGAATTTTACCTTGGGAGACAAATCAGCTCCTAGCAAAGGATGCCTTATGGAAGACTACCTAAATTTACAAGGCATCTTTTATGATTCCTCTTAATAAGGGGAGCACATTCCTTCCTCTACACCAAATAATTGATTTTGAGGGTCTCTGCCTGGAATTAAATGTGATAAAAGCAATTATGAATTCATGCGTATGGAGCTTTCATGCCTTTTCTACAGTAAACAAATTTCCATTTTGTTACAGACCTATTCAGGAAGAAAGATTGTCTAAATTAAAATAAGATAGAAAAAGCTGTTCTAACACACATTAAAAGAATATTGTAGAAAGAATGAAGCATCTACATTGTGTATGTGTATATATGTTATTTTGCAGGTGGTTGCATTTGTTATAGATTTTTTGCAATATGGCATGAAGTAAGAGTTTCTACAGGATAATCACATAATCACAGAATGACAAGAAGTGTGATTACTGATGCAGTTGCTGCCAGTTTAAAATTGGTTTAACATGGAGTTTTTTTTCACTTAGGAACAAATTGTGTTTCAGCTGAAGGCAAGAAATGAGATGGCAAATTCCAAAATATTTAAACTTCTCCATTGCTTATGTCATTCTTTGGTTGAAGTAATGCTCTTCATAACCATGTCATAATGGAATATTCCTTCACATTTTTAAAAGATTTTATTGTTTGAACATTTTCTGTGTTTCCTTTTTCATCAGTAAAGTTTACACAAGCCAGGATTTGAAGTGAGTAGCCATAAAAAGCAGGTTTTGTTTTTGCTTACCTGAACAGCCAAGAAGAAACTTTGATTTTATATTTATTTTTGTGTAGTCAGGGAATACAAAAGTTTGGTTTACTATGGTTTTCATAATTAAGCATAACTGTTCAAAACAGTGCAGACTTAAAATGTACAAAACTGCTCTGGAACTCAGTGAAGGCCTGAAGTGATTCCCTGAAACGAGTCAGCAAATGATTTTTACACAGCAAGTAAATTTGAGAAAACTGTAGTCAAGGAAGTGACTAAGATAAAATTTGTTGAGAAGACTGTTCTTTCAGCCCTGCAATTTTGCCTGGAATTTGGGTTCGCTGTTCTTCCTGGTATTTTCTCATTCATATTCTTCTAGAAGTCCATGGGTATCTCTGTCTTTCTATGTGGATGTGGCAAAGACAGTGGTGAAGAGAGAGGATTGTAGCTCCAACTCCTGTCTGCCACTCGAAAGTCTGTCTACCAATACACAGAGTGGTGAACGGGAGCTGTGCTTCACAGACTGCTCACAGATGGTACTGAACATCTGGGAATGACAGTACTGATCTTGTGGAAGAACTCATACTGAATAGGATTCGGGTTTTGATGGGAAGCTTTTACTTCGGTACTGAATTGATGAATCATGTGCAATGTTCAATTTGTGTAATTGTGACTGGCAGAGCTGCCCAAGTACAAGAGGTTTATTTAAAAGTTTTCTTTCTATTGGAAGCCAAAGCTCCATGGAGGCAAAATATAAGGTGGTGATTTGTGCACGTTGTACTCCCTGCATGAAAGATTCTCATCCGTTCTCATTTTCCCATGGAATAGGAAAAACTTTTAATCTCATCTGTACATGTCTTGTGAATGTGGGCAAGGTCTGAGTAGGGGTTTTTCATTTGCTTTATACTCCATGTGAGATGGTGGTAGCAGAAGAAAGGTAACCATCTGTACCAAAAGGTTTAATGCTTTCAAAAGCAGCTTAAACTTTCTTTGTGATGTTTGCTTAAACACAGAGAAAGTAACTCAGAGTTTTGGAAAAGGAGAAAGCACAATACCTGTTCCTTAGCTAGGGGGATGTTTCCATTTGCAAATCACAGCTTCCAGTTTCTTATTACATGAATGATAAAACAAGGACATTTCCTTCTATTTCTCTATAAATCTTTCAGCCTTTCTTTCTCAGAAAGGCAGTTTTCAAAAGTACAGGAGGGTATAACCCACCACACATTTTCTTTCAGTGGCAGTAGGGTTTCCATTACATAGTGCTGTGCTGTTTGTAGGCTTGAGAAAGGTGTGCAACAAGCTCGTTTAGTGTGTCAGACACAGGCTTTCTGCTATTGGGTTTTCACAAATCTCTCATATTGAGTGTTTCCCTTCCTCTCTCTCAATCTGCTGCTGTGTGAGCAAGCAACAAGTGGTTTCCTGCTATGCACACAAGGCAACATTCCTGAATGTAATGCAGCCTCTTGGTATGTTCCCAGTAGGCCAGAACATGTAAATATCCTCTAGTTTCCATTCTCTCAGCTGTTCCATATGAAAATCTGGATAACAACTTAGCAAACTTGGTACTTTCTTCCCTGTTTTTCCTAGCCAGTATGCATTCCTCATCTCATTAAAACAATCTGTATTGTGTATAAATATTTATTGTGTGGAACTGATTAGAATGCCTAAAAGAATCAATGTCATCTTTGTGTTTTACAGGGGTAGGATCACGTTAGTGTCTTTTGTACCTAGGGCCTGGGGACATGGTTGAACCAGAGTCATATGCAGGTGCCCTACCAGGCGGTGAATAAGCACAGAGAAAATTGGTTCCATGTTTTTGCTTTGCTGGGGAAGGCAGCAGGAGAACAACACAGCACTTTATGTCTCTGAGAAGCAGGTTGCTGTGTTGCTCCCTCTGGATTTATCCACTCCACACCCAAATACGTGCTGAGGTTTGACACATCCCTTGACCACATCAGCTGTCTTGGCCTGGCTGAGAGACTGTCTTCCAGAGCTGCACGGTTGGAAGAAAAAGGGCAGAGCAGGCACTTCTTATGGCTATGAGGAAGGGAATTAGGGAACTACTTCATACTGCTTGTGTTTTTTTAAACACTAAAGTCTGGTGTTTGTCATCATGACACTTTATGTCAATGCTTGTATCAATTCTTGGAGGAGATAAATTCTTCTGTATCAAAATGCTCTCTGCTCATCTTTCAAGTAGCTGTAGCACAAACCTGGTAGCAGGCCACTATGTCCATTTGAATTAAGCTCAAAAGAAAACATTCATGTATGTTCCCTGTTCTTTTTTTAGAAGGTCTGTTTCTTACACACTTCATTAATGGATTTTTCCTTTCTTTTTATTTCCTGGGAAATCTGCAAAGGTTTCATGATTCCAGAAGAAGGACGTGTTAAAGACAACATACACACTGAAATCCTCCATTTGTTTTTGTTCAAATAGTTTTATTCAAAACTTCTGAATTACATATATTAAAAAAGCTCTTCCCTGTCAACAGGCCAAAAATATTACAATATTTTAAGACTGTATTAATTGTTTATGCCTATTACTTGACCACTCTAATTGCAGTCATTCCTCTCAGAATGTCTACTTGGGCTTTGCTAATTATATTTTTAAAAGTTGAGAGTGAAATACTCCTTTTAGTAAATCCATTTTTAGTTAATTGGGAAAAAAATGAATGCTCTGCTTGCACGTCTTCACAGATGGGGTGACATAAGGTAGCCTCTGACGCTGTAGATATTTAAAGCACGATGCAGCTGAGAACTGGAAGGTCTTTGCTACAAAGAGCACTAAAAGGATTCAACATGAGATGGAGGCTTACATGAGGAAGACCTAGCTGGGTTGGCTTTTTACTTCGCAGGTCCTAACTAGCTCAATTAACATTTTCCCTAACAAAATTAAGACCTTAAAGGATGCTGATACATCACCCAGATCCTCTCTCCTTAGTTAAAACTCTCTACAGGCTTCTCTTACTTGCTTCTCCTTTTTGTGTATGACAAGCTCTCTTCAGTTCCCTTATTAATTAGTATTACGCCTTCTTCTGGTTAAATTATTATCTCTCTTGTCATAATAATTAGTCCACATGTGCAGATTTTCTCTTCTTTTGAGTCGGTGAGTTTCTTTAGTTGGTGAACTGTGAGTCAGTGATCCCAGTCTCCCTCTGCCAGAACTTTAGTTACCCCGTTGGAGCTGGGCTCAGCACAGTTGCTGTGTTTGCTTTATTAGTTTCTCCCTTATCTTAGGAGTTCTGCCAAAAGTCCTTGTGGCACATAAATTCTGCTTTGTTTTTGTCCACTATCAGCAGTACACTCTTCTCCCCTTTTCCCTCCCACTAGCTCTGAGATCACTGAAGCATGTCAAGCTTTAAACCTTAACAAGGCAGTTCTACCAACAACTAGTTTGTCTTTCTACACCTGGACATCATTCTGAACCCATGTTTTCTTAAAGAGTAGTGAGTATAAGACGGGAGCTAAATATTGTTTTACATCAGGCTCCAACATCTCTTGTATGAAAGCCGGTAAAGCCAGGTAGCAGAGATCATTATTTCAGGGCATTCCTTGGGCCTGTGTTTTCAATCTTCCACACAGAGGCCTGGCCATATTTAACCTGGAGAAATCCTGCGTGGTTTCAGCTGAGGAACAATATCGTGCCTCCTAACCTCCTAATCTTTCTGAGGCCTTATGTGACGGAGGAGACAAAAATACCCATTGCATCAGATTTTTATAAAGGAAGAGAGAGTCCAATGTAAGGCAGCTGTCTGGAGAAAGCCCCTTCTTAACTTGCAGTGTCATGCCAGGCCCAGCCCATAGCTGGAGAACAGACAGGGTCCTCTGCAGGCATATCTAGTGCGTGTGGGCGTGTGACTGACCCTTGCACTGCCTATTTACTGTGGGATTCATCAGCCTGGGTGGAGATCCACCAATGCCACCACGCAGTAAGCGTCTCATTTCTAGGTATTTTGTTCTTTATCTTTTTATCTGTGACCCGCTGTAATACCACTAATAATACTTACAACACTGACCCATGCAGCCTCCAACAAAAGTCCCAACGCCTGTGTTAATGAAAGGAACTCCGTGATGGCTGCACTTGGCCTCCTTAGGGTTAGAGGCAGCAAGCTGTGTTGCATTTTTGTTGTGAGCAAGCTCCTCTGCCCTAATTCAGCTCCTGAGTTTGGGCTAAAGTCCTAGAAGATTTTTCAAAAAATGAAAAGCCAAAAACAACAAGTGAGATTTCTAAGCAAGGCTTAATAACTGCAGAAGCTCACCTCTTCTAATTATTGATACATTGCTTAAGTAAACATACCTTTCTTGTAGAAAAACAGCCTTGTCCCACTTGCCTGGAAAAGTTATTCCTTCTTCTGCCCTCAGTAAATAACCTCTTTCAAGGCTTCCTTTGCCTGAAGTTGCATTGAAATGAGCACTGATAATAGGAGTCTGTTTCTGCCTTGGTTGCTCTTCCCTCAAGTCTTAAAAAACTTGCTTTTCTTGGTATTGCAAGATGAGAGGTTCCCTGTTACACAATGTCTCCTGCCAAAATTCAGGAGGCTGATCGTTAGGGTAATGAGCTCCAGGTTGGTGCTAATCACACAGGGCAAATTTGCAGCAGTACTTGTCAGCTACCTCAGCATCTATCCAGCATGGTGCCAGCCCTGTCCTTCTGATCTGGATCCTTATGCAATGGGCAGAGCTGAAGGCTGAACTGCTTCATCTACCTGTGAGTGAGCTACGGTTAACACAGGTTAAACATGCTGAGCTGGGTATAGCTCTGTTAAATAAACCGATGGGCTAAGAGGATGGAGACTGGGAGCAGAACAGACAAGTTCTGCCACCATGCTCCTCAAAGCAATCCCTAGAGTGGTACTAGGCAGAGGAGCTGTGAGATTACACCTCAGCACTCCTGCTATCACACAGGAGTGGGTGTAGTGCAATGAGTGGATATGCAATGTGAAGAATGTTTGCAAGTGGGCTTGGCTCACCTGGGGATTGTTAGCTTACATCAGTGCCCGCTCCCTTTCACAAAAAAATACAGACTTTTTTTTGCTTGCTTACATCTACCCATGTGGGACATATTCTTTCAATAAAGAGTTAAATCAAGTTGGCATTCTTTAATATGCCCACACTATTTCAGAAAATGCTCTGAAACGGTGCTCTCTGTGAATGCTTCTGCAGAGCATTCTCTCAGAATTGAATGTATTAAACCCAGAACAAATAAAATCCTTCTTGTTAAGTTAGAAAATGTGTACAAAGCTTTGATACAGAGTCTCTCAGCTAGCACTACTAAGGGAAGGTGATTTTATAGGAAATTCCAGTCTGGAGAAAAGTCTCATCAGTAAGTGTTTTTAGTGATTCCATGTAGATCTCTCCTACAGTGAAATAAAAAGCCAACAGCCTACACTGGAAAGGATTCTGCTACTTGTAATCAACTTGTAGGAAGGATGAACTTGTAGGAAAGAATACACCTACTATGGAGAGAATCCTCCTAGCAGGCTTGGATGACTTGACATTTGGAAATGCATGGGTCACAGCAATATTAGCCAAATTGGTTTAATCATTCACTAGGAGAGCTTCAAATATCAATACTTACCCAGGGGGTTCCTGCTATTCTGAACTTCCCCATGTTTACTTGGAAGCTACTGATATGCCAACAGTTTGATGTAGTCCTCTAGAAGAACTTTGATTTTTAAAAACACCTGGAATATTTGAGGAAAAAAAAATAAAATAACTTCTAAGAGAGGACACCTGTCTGCCTGGAAGACTGTCATAACAAGGAGCTCTTCCACCAGAAGTTACAACATCTGCACAATCTCTAGCTTTTTATTACTTTGGCCATCCCTTCCTAAGTAAAGCAAGTTGTTATTTCTAGACCTGTCTGTCAAATGAAGGAGCTGTGAACTGGGATTCAATTTGCCCAGGATCAGACAGACTGTCAGCCGCAGAACCTGAGTTTGAATCTAGGTATTTCTAGGTCCATGTCCCAAAAATTTATAGTCTGCAAGCCCAGAACATTTTTTTCACATTTGGTGACAGGTAGCTTCAGTAATCACCGCTCAGGTCTAATGAGAAGGTAGACTGTTGCATTTTTGCTTTATCTGGCTGCTAGGCCTGTCTCAATAAGAACAAGTTACACAGGCAGCAGGACTTACAAGGAATGCTGAACAAAAGCCAGGGTTGTTTTAATTTAGAGAAGAGGTAACTTGGGGGTCATACGATCCTTGTTCATGTAATTACAGGAGTGCTTCAGGAGAGAAAGGTATAATCTGTTCTCTCTGCTGGATAAGATAAACGCATCTAGCTGAAATTACAGGAAGGGAAATTTAGATTAGATGTTTTCCACTTGTTAAGATAGTGACACATTTGAAAAGATTACATGGGAGAAAGAAGGATATCCAGGCTGAAAAATAATAGGGATGGTTAAAATGGTGTTCATGCATTCACACAGCTGGTGTGGGCTAGATTAGCATCTTTATCCTGTGAAATATTGACTACAGAGTAACAGTCCATGAGATGTACAAGGCTCATGCAGCATGCAAGGGCAATAGAAAAACAATCTTAAGATACCCCTCAGTCCGCACCTAGCCCCCTACTCTGAGGTATTATTTGACATTTTGGTGGGGGGGAAATACCATTTCGTAAAACCTTGGTAAACACTTCAACCAAATGCTAAGTAATTTACACATGTATTACCATCCCTGCTAATCACCCTCAGATTCTGTAATGCTTAGTGGCTTGTAGCCTTTTCTTTCCTGACTAAAGAAGGTTGTGACATTTTTTAACTACTTTACTTTCTAGGTTCCCCCCTACATTTTGTCTAAGATAATGTAAATGTCTGTGAGAAAGTAACTTGTATTTATACCCAAAGATTTTTACAGTGGTTTGATAACAAGGCAGCTACTGCCAAGAGCCAGTCCTTTTTCACTGAGCCTTCTACATCTTGCGTGACTACCAAAACAATCAAGGATGCCTCAAGATTAAACATTGCAATGCAGCTCTGCCCCCTATATGCCATGAAGAATTTCTTGCTGGGATCGATGCACACTTGGGGAAGGATGAACAAGGGTGAATGCTGTGCCATAACTCAGTTCTGCTGATCTTTTCATTATTCCTTCTCTGTCTGCAACGTTGGGGCATCAACTCGGGTGTTCACCAAAGAGCTGCGCTTTGGTAAGCAGGAGCTCTTCCCTCTGCTAGCAAAGAGGATGAAGGAATCCTCTAGTTAGAACTGGCAGGATTTGAAAGGGTCAAAGTGTGTTGATAGTGTTGAATCACCAAACTATGGCCTTGTTTGCCTGCTGGCAGGGCACAAGTATCACAAGGAACTTCTGCCAATGGTAAAAAAGAGTACAACATTTTGTGAAGTCTCTCTTCCTATGGATTGACTCTTTTGGGCACATCTCATGCACTCCTATTAGTATTTCCCATCTCCCATTTGTGTCCTGGTAGATACCTTTGGCAGGTAAAAAAGGTGCCTAGATGAGAGGATCACTGGCCAATGTTGACTGTTGCCCAAAGAGATGTACTTCTCCCTATACTTGCCTTGGAACAAGCATAAATAAAGTGCTGATTTCCATGAAATTAATTTTCCCTGAGACCTCTGTCCCACGTTTGTTTGAAATTAGCTAACCAGTTCAAAAGATGCTATGGGAAGTAGGCAGATGAACAGACAACAGGTAGCATAACCCCATAAGCTTTTGTTTCCTTAGAAAACCCAGCTAAAATAAGAACTGTTTAATCAAATCATTGCTGCCTGTGTGTTGGTCAAGTTAGGCACTCAAGAGAAAGCCTGCACCTAAAAACTATGGCGGACAAATCCAGCAGACTCCTTGGAGGAACACACACTATATGAATATGTTTATATTTTACTATTTATAGTATTTGTATTTATATCTTTGATGAATATAAATTCCCTGTCCAGGCTGATGTGATTGTGGTTCAGTGTTCAGCACTGCTCTCTGTACAGCTTCAGCAGATGGGAGATGAAGACACCCTTGTGGCTGAAGGGAAGGACTGAGTACAGAAGGACTGGGGCTGGTCCCATTTGTGCTGTTGCCTTCTTTTGGGACTAGAGGGAGAAGCAATGGATCTCAGGACATGGCAAGAGGGGAACCACAGAACTTCAGTACAAAGTATTTGCTTCCAGGGCACCTGTTTTTAGCTTCCTTGCCACGTGATTCATTGACATGTTAAGTTGAACATTGGCTTCTAAAAAATATCACTTAGATTGAACTGTGAACTTTTTAGGTAAGAAACAATGCTGGTAAGCTTTCTCCACATTTTGGTCTCTCTCACGGCGTACACAGTACTTACAGTAATAGTTTTGGGTGGTCTGTACTGTACCTTATTTACTACGATATGCTCTAGTCTTTGAAAGCATTCCACTGTGTTCATCTTCAGGATGGCTTTCATCCTCCAGTCCACTCCAAGCATATGAGTTTTCCCCGTAGTTGTCCAGTTACTGCAATCCCATTTGAAATACATAGTGCCATATCCTAAGGATGATTCCAGTCCCTAAAGGGAGTTTTTGACTAGTGATTTGTCATGTCTTAGAGAAGATCTTGGTGGCTTGAGATCCATTAGTTGTAGGCAGAGTTGTGTGGTGTGTATACTATAATCTGCCAGATCTTCTATGGGCTCTGATCTATAGGAAAACCCATTACTTTTATGGCTGTTGAGGCAGACTGTGTCCCTCTGTTCAATTCTACTACCTTCCTCTACTAGGCCTTGCAGCCACATACTTTTGCCAGATTAAAATGCTGGAGTCTATGCCCAACCCCTGCCAAATCTTATAAAGTATTCCTTGGATCCCAGAGATTTTCTGGCTTTATTAATTTCACACACGGCTTCCTAAAGAGTATAAAAGACCTTTGACAATCTCTTTTTGCCAGGTTACCTCAGTGCACATAGCACAATGAGTCTTTCCATGTATTTGAATGTTTCATATCCAGAAGAGACCCTTGGTGAGGTACTTGCAAATCCTCAGGCTGCATCAAGTGCAGCTGTATGGCTTGAGGTCCATAGCCTCAATACAAATATTACCTTTGTGATGTACATGTTCCATTCAAAAAATGCATTCCCTGCAGGAAATGCAGGGAGAATGCAGGAAATGCAAAAAGGATTCCTGTCATGCCACCAGATGATTGGTAGTTGTGTGTCATCATAAGCCTGCAGTATTTGTTTTCTTTAGAGATCAAAGCCATTATTTAAGCAAGTTACTTTAGCAATAATCACATTCCCATAAGGGGAAGTAGAAGGATTTTCCATTGTACTCTTTGCTTTTGCTAACATCCAGTGCAAATCTGTTTGCCTTTCATAGGTGTGTCTAAAGAACTGCCGGATGAGTTCTTTGGAAAAGCTGAACCTTTATATTATACCTGTAGAAAACAGTGATCTTCTCTTGGTATCAAGGGAGCCACTAACACATTCACAAATACTGACTTGCAAAGAGACGCAAAAATCTTCCATCCAATTCAGAAAATCCTTTCAAACTCAAATCCAAGATGTGACTCAGGTTTACTAATCTGAGCTCATTGACTGAAAGATTTTCCCCATTCCAGCAGGGGGTTGGAGAGACAAACCGGAGTGCCTCAGGAATATAATTCTCTTCTTTTTCCATCCAGTTCCAACAAGCCCAGGAAACCTGGGGAAATTCAGGCCTTCCTTGATGTCTCATTCCACAGAGCTCACTCCTGAGGCAGCTGGGCTGGCTGGCTATTTTGTGGCCACTTCGAATGTAGTAGATGCATTCAACACAGTTCTCAACCAGCTGAGAATATGAATGTGAATCTGAGACCTTTGGGTCCTGGATTTATAAAGTAGTGGTGTGCCTGTCTGATTTCATGTATGTGACTACCTGCAGTGGGACTGAACCACATGCGTAGTAGAGACTGAGAGGCGCCTGGCTGAGAGACATTTGGTTTATTGCCATGCAAAGAGCAGCCTTTTCATATTGAGTGTAATACTCCCTTGCATCTGTGATTTGGTCAGGTCATTTAACTTTTCTACCTTGGTTGTTTCATCTGAGAAGTCAGATTGCTAGGGCTTGCATTTTTGACAAGTGGTGTAGGAGAATTAACTCATGAGCGTGCACCCCGGACTTCAGACAAGTCTACCAGTATGAAAAACTATAATTAAGAATTGCTTGTCCTGCACTTGAAAACATTTTCACACAGCCTTATCCTGAGCACAGCTGACTGTTTGCCACTGGTACTTAAGGCAGTGAAGGCTGAATGTGCTCAGTAGCATCAGAATCAGACAAAAAATTTAATTTTAAGACAGCCATTGAAAATTCAAAGTTTGGGAAGAACCAAGAGAGACTCCAAAGGCCGAGGCAGGCAGTGATAGCTTACCACCATTTCCAGCAGGTTTTGAATGAAGCTTGTATCTCCCACAACTGTCTCAGTTATCACTTCATCACCATACATACTTCTTCATCTTCTGCTTCTCTCAGAAAACAGGAATCCAGTAAGTTCTTCAAGCCAGAAGAGAGTATTTCTGACATAAGGAAAGGGAAGAAAATAGCATGTTGCTTCTGCACCAGCTATCAAAAATCTAGCATTCTAATTAAAATACATCTAAATGGAAAAGAATTGTGAAGGACTGGGCCACATACTTGTGGAATTGAGCAGTTTTTTTCCCTTGGGCTGATTTTCGAGTTGGATTTGAACTTGAGATAATTAGGGAGTTGTAAAGCTGCCTTGGTGGAACTCGAAATCAATATGGCAGTGGATTAAAAAAATCAAGTTTTTGGAAACAAAATAAATAAGGATTTTTGGATTTGAGGAAGTCAGGAGCAGCACATCTGTTCCACCTGTAGGTGCTGGATCCACTTGGTGATGGTGAGTGATAGGGACTGATAAATGACAGGCAAGGCCCACCAACACCCTCAGTTGTTCAGATAAAACCTGCTTTGGAGGAAATTGAATCTCCGTGCTAGAGCACTGCATTGTCCATTTCATGACTCCAGCATTCCTGGTGAGAATTTTCTGGAAGTAAGGGGAAGGAAGAGATAGCTGGCTATCTCTTTTTAGATAAAAGCTACTCTGGCGTTTAGTACAGGCATCTAGGGTGCAGAGGAAGATGTATGCAAATGGTGAAAACTAATGCTGGGGGCTATAGCACAGGAGCAGGTGAGAGCTGCTTTACCCAGTTGCTGATGGAAGAGTAAGGCTAAGGCAAATAGGAGGGGGAACAAAGGTGATAACAGCAATTAATTTGAGGGGAAAAAAGCAGAAAAAAAATTCAAATGCCTCAGCTAGAGCATTCTGTCTGCAAAGGGTGAGCCTGGTTCAATGTTGGCATTTGGCACAATTGCAAAGTGGTAGGAAGGAATGAGAGTGGGGCAGGTAGAACTTCCTACATCTTTCCTGCTGCTTCAAGTAATATGAAATGTCAAGTTTATGCCCCCATGTCATTGATGAAGTGTTGACTCCAGGCCATGAGCAGGGTGGTAATTAACAATTAGCTGGGAAAAGAACAATATTAATACGATAAATGATTGCTAAGGGAGCGTGGGTATTGGGATGTATGGCAGTGAGGCTGAGACTGTTCACTGATAGGGCAGCAGTGCCACAGAGCAGAGAGCAGGGGGACTGAGAGCTCCAGTGCTGGGGTATGGGTTTGAGTGCTGTAGGAAGCCAGGGCTGTGAGGAGCAAGAGATGGAGTTTGGTTGTGAGGAAATGAGGTGGTACGGGAGACAGTGGACATTTAGAAGATGCATGCTGATGTTGATTTTTGGGAGGGAAGAGAGAGAGGTGAAAAGCTTGAAAGGAGTTCTGGTGTCTGACTTTGGAAAAGAGCAAGAAATTGTAGAAGATTTACATGAGAAGAGAGGACAGGAGTCTTCCCCTGGTAGCCAGTTTTCTATCCACATCTTCAGTGTGTGATGCCAGGCATATGCTCCCTGCCTCTTGATGCAAAGCTATGCCTTCCTTCTTGCTCTGTCCTCCCAGGCATCTTGAGGCTGTTGCTCTCTTATGGCTTTCTATCCCTTCATGTGATACTTCCAGGCTGATATTAGCCCAGTAGGCTGTGCAGAAGCCTTGTGTGGCAAGCTGCCCCAAGAAACCAGCCACAGAAGAAGAAAACACCATACTGGGTGATGCAGCCCACCACACAGCAGGCCATGGCTGTTACCATGGTGCTGCACCAGAAGAGTGGCTGTCTCTGGTGTCACACTCTGGCTGTGCATATGATACTTCTGTCTCGAGTGTTTTTCAGTTCTGGCTCCTGTTCTCTGCTGTGGGAATGAATGGCGTTTTCCTTTGTTTAGAAAATCTGCTGAGAGACCTGCCAGCTGAGACCTTCCAGTTCTGGCCAAAGGCAGTAATGATCTGTTCACACTGGCTAGGCTCGCTCTGTCCCGGGGAAATGGGCTTGTCCCCTTTTAACTTTCCACCTGTTGTTTGTGGCTGATGGTGTTCACTGCCTGGGCAGAGCTGGGGAGGGATGTGGATGTGCCCATCCATTTCCAGCTCTCTGCTGTCGACACCCATTGCAGATTTGTTTAAGCAGAGGAAGCAATCTTGTTAGTACTCTTCTTCAGAGCAATGTTGTTTCCGTTTTTGACTGCAGCATTTTAGCCAGAGGCTGCTGTATGAACACGCCAGAGTTACAGGCCATAATTATCTCATTTTGGGGAGGAGAGTGGGGTGATGTGCCTGATGTTTGCCCAGCTCTGAAGCCTGTTTGTTGCATGTCAGTGCAACCTACAATTGTAGCTGCAACAGTCCTTCTCTGACTCGGGTTTTCCAGGTGCTGATAGTCCTATAAAAACCTGCTATCTACCCTACCAAAAAAGGCCATTGAATAAATGTTCTTTTCCCCTCATGTATCACTGGATTTTTATCTGATGTGCAGTCTCAGTCCTCTGAACCATCTGTAGCAGGATAAAGAAGACAGTCATGAAAAAGGCAAAACTGTACAGGAGACTCAACAGGAGTATGCCAGGGTCTAAGGAAGCCAAAACCACAAACCCACTGTATCTTGGCTTGAAATGTATGCTTCCCTTGATGACAGCATACCATACAGTTACAGTATTTGGCATCTCCTTTTGGAGGTCAAGACCAGAAGGATTTCTGTGAGACCGGCTAAGGTTTCTATAGAAAGAATAATGCCCAGTAGAATCACATATATTGTTCAGGAGGGTAAAAGACCACCTGGAGCATTTCTCTTCTGCTCAAACACACCATCTCCTCACCTTGTGTTTGCATGCACTTTTGAACACCACTGCTGATATTTATGCAAAACATTCTTTTTTCTTGTGGCTGATAGTCTAGATGGACTACTTTGCTAATGAATCCATCTGGTTACCAAATGCAGGCACAAAGTAGGGAAAGCAGAAGGAATCAGTGAGTCCAGGGCAGATGGCGCTCTGAGTTGAAGACTCCTAAGAGTAGCCATGTAGTAGGCACAGGTTTTTCACTTATTTTGAGATGGCCTTTGATAATGTGATTCAACAGATGAACATATGGTTGGGTGCCTCAACCTGAGAAAGAAAGGTCTCTTTCTTTACATTGTTCCCTTGCTTTTCTGCTAGGCACTGTATTCACTGGGAAAGATCTGAGGAGATGTGCATGCCAGACTGACTTGTGGGGCTGAGGATTCCAGTGTGATGCATGCTCTGCAGTAAAAGGCAGTGTGTCCTTGTTAAGCTAGGGCAGAGTTAATCTTCTCAGTACCTGTTACAGAGCTGGTTTTTGATTCAGAGTGAGAATGGTGTTGATAACACATGGATGTTTTGGTGTTTTGCCAAGTCGTGTTTATCCTAAGTCAAAGGCTATTTTTCCCTCGTCTCATGCTCTGCCAGGGAGGCGGTGCACAAACGAAACTGGGAGGGAGCATGGCCGGGACAGGTGACCCGAGCTGGCCAAAGGGATGTTCCACACCACCGAACGTCATGCCTGGTATATGAACTGGGGGGAGTTACCTGGAAGGGCGGAGGATCTGCTTTCGGGAAGGGGGGTCTGGCTCAGTCAGTGGGTGGTGAGCAATTGCATTGTGCATAGCTTGTTTTTTTTTTTATTATCATTGTTATTATTTATCGTTATTATTTTATTTTACTTTATGTTCACTATTGAATTGTTCTTATCTCAACATACAGGTTTTACTTTGATTCTCCTTCCCATTCCACTGGGGTGAGGGAGGAGAGGGGAGGAGGTTGAGTGAGCAGCTAGATGGTGCCTAATTTCCATCTGGGCTTAAACCATGACACAGTGAAAGAACCCTTCCCTCATATTCTCTCAAGGCCAAATATATCCTTGCCATATGGATGACATTGCAAATACACCAAAATGTGATTCTGTTCTTTACCCTTTACGCAGAAAATTGGGGGAAGGGAAATAGTCTTGGTGATTTGATCCCTAGAAACCTCCATCTCATGATCTAATGTGGCACAGATCCAGATAGAGAAACAACACTGAACTCCTGGGAACTGGCTGAAATTTCATTTTCCCTGCCTCCACTGCTGGCCTTCCCCTTGCTGGAAAATCCTGAACTCCTAGACCTGGCCTCCTGCTTGCCTGTCATGAACAAGATGGAGGGCTTTCCCCCATCCAGAGAGAAGGCTAGGTTGTACCCTTAGTGCTGGGAAGCAGTAGGAGTGGGACTTGGTAGCCCAGGAACAGCTGACTATTTCTCTGTCACTTTTGGAGACCCTTGGGAAGAACATAGCCAACATCAATCTGGCTGGGACCCTTCCCCATGGTCTTCACTCTTCACTTTTAGTAGGGTCCCTAGCTTACACCATGATTGCTGCATTGGGCTGCCACTTTTGGAGGGAGTTGGCAAGGAAGAGATTTAATGACCTATCTCTCCTGTGGGCTCATCAGTTCCACACAAACAGTAAGGAGCTGTGGTTGTTTGTTGGGAAGGGGATGGCAGCCTGCTCAGAAGGTTGCACCCACTACAGGTGGGCTGGTTTCAGGACTGTGCAGCCCCTTCTAAAGAGAAGGCCAAAGAGACAGAGCTGCAAGACATGGGCAAGAGCAAGATTAAGAGAGGAGGTGACAGCAGAGACCCATGAGGTAACCAAGAATCTTCCAAAGCAGGGATATTCAGCAGGATTTTCTGTGTTCTTCAGTTTGACTTGGGCTAATAAGGAGATTTCTAAAGACTCAGCAGGGGAGGTGCTGTGAAGTCCCTGGTTTTGGAAATAAATATAAAATTGGAGATCCTCACACTCTGATGGATGGAGTAACAAACGTTTGTGATTTCCCATCAAATGGTCTAATTCTGGCCAGTTACAGGGCTCCCCAGACAGGGAATGTTGGTAATTTCCTTCCCTCCCATTGAACATGTCAGGTGGCGGAGGGAGTGTAGTGATACCTCTGGATTGTTTCCTGGGCATAGCAAGACTTTAGAGAATTGTCCGTGAGGGAAGGAGCAGGACAAGAGTTAGTTAACCCTTAAGAGGGAAGTTTCCCGGAGCTCTGGGTATGAGGCCAAACAAACTTGACAACCTGTGAGGAAAAAGCCATGTGAAGAATGGTGAAGAATGGCTTGCAGCGTACACCTTCTCACAGTGAAGCTGGCTAACTAGCCAGTGTGTTCACTGGCCCACTTCATCCTGTGGCTTTCACCCTGAGACTTACTATAATGACTTATACCTGACTCTTTTTAAGAAATAATAGGAAGGTTACCATATTTATACATGCCCAGTTTTTCTTAGTCTGCACCTCACCTCCAATTTTGCTGTTCCCTTTGTGCTGTTGCAGCTTCTTTTCCACTCTTAATTCAGAAAAAAATGGTTGTGATGGTGACTGTTTTTCTGAGTAAAACAAGAAAAAAAAAATGTTTTCCCAGCTGTGTCCAGAAAACCCAGACACACAGAGGAAAATCCAATAAATGATTAACTCAGTCTTTCCATCTGTAGATAGTGGTGTTTCTGGTTAGGCTTTTTAAATTATATTATTATTTTTTTATATCGCTAGCCTTCTTCTCCCTCAAGACAAAAGACCGTCTCTTTGAATTGAAATGCGGTGTCCTGAGAAATTTTCTGGTGAGTACCTGAATGATTGCCTGTGGTTTTCTGCCTTTTGAATAAGGAATGATTATTTGGAAGCGAGTTTCCTGTACTACTTCCCTGTGAGAGGAGCATAATGAGCAAGACAAGAACTTTATGGGCAAAAAATTACAGAATTAATGCATTGGTTATTCTTTGCAGAACACTGATTTTGATACAGTCCTTATTTATTTTTCCTTCTTTTTTTTTTTTTTTTTTCATTAAGGGGTGGGGTAGTGAGGTAGGGTATTTTCAGCTGTGAATTTTTGACCCAGACAATTAAGTTGTCTTAGAAAGTGGTGGGAAGAGATTGGTGCCATCTGGCTGGAACAGGCACTGACACAGCAACACTCAATCCATGCATCCAACTGATGTGCTGCACCCTATGAGCCTGTGTTGTGACCAGAAGCAGGTTTGACCCTTGTGTTATAGTCAGAAAATCAGGTTTGGTTTGCTGCCCTGCTCCCACTCTGGTGGTCAAGTGTGGGTTTGCTTGACAAGCACTCCTTGGGAGTCCTTGACACTTCCTGTCTGACCCATTTTCCTGTTCATTGATCTCCTGTTTTCTACTCAAGGCTCTTTGCAAACAAGTAGTCCAGCACAATTACTTTTTTGCCCTGGGTACCAATTTTGCTACTTGGCATACCCAAACTTGGTATTTTCCATACCGTTACCTGAGCAATCTCAGCTCAGCATTACTAGAGCACTGTTGGCCTTGCAAGGCTCCGCTCCTCAAAATACCCCCAGAAACTGCCTTTGCAGTTTGGCCACTTCTCACACAAATCCCCCTTATCCAAGCTGCGAGATCCAGCTGTCCCTTGTGGTGCTTTCACATTTCTATCTGCCGCAGCCACCAGCTTCTGAGATTGTCTCCCATTTCCCATGCCCTGCTCAACTGTAGCCCAGCACCCGTGCACAGGCATGTCACCTGCCCAGTGTTGGCTCCCTGCTCCCTATCACTGCCCATGGCTGGGGAATTCGGAGCAGCTTAGCCACTGCACAGGCTGGACTTGACTGTTTGCCATCTTCGCACAGGCTGAATGCCTGCGTGGGTTTTTGGATATTTTTTATTTCTACTTGGGTTGTGTAAAAACACATTCTGTATGCTCAAAACTAAATTCTTAAGCAATTAAGAGTGTTCTCTAACTGTGATATGTAGCTCATAATTTCTTAGCAAGCTTCTAGGTTTTGTGTCAGCTTTTGGTGACTTTTAGGGTTTTTTTTATAACTACCTGGAAACTTATATCAAGCCTTTGGACAAAAAATACCGATTTCCTTCACAAATGTACTAAACCCAGCACATTTACATGATTTCCCATTCACAGAAATGTTTTAGTATTTAATATGACCCTTCTGCAGAAAACAATGATCAGTGGTGTAGTTCTCCAGTTTGTGCCAGTTTCAGGACCCCATCACCCTCCTTGCAGTGAAGCTAACCAACAGCTAGGTGCCTGTGTAGCAGAGGCTTGCAGGATCACCCTGCCCCAGGCTGGCAAATGCTCTCCTTTCCCAGTCCTTCGGCACAGAGCACATTCCTGGCAGCCTAAGTGTCTGGGTGACTCAGGCCAGATGCCTGGATGAGAGAGAAAAGGTCGAATTCTCCTCAACACCAATAAGGGGGAAGAAGCTCCGAACTGGAGTGCAGTGGCTGCATCCGCCGCCTAGGTGCCCAGGGCAGGGGGATGTGCCTTGCAAGGGACATCACCAGCCCCCACTCCCGCCCTGCTTTTGCTCCCAGCTGCCTCCTGGCCTGCAGTCGCATGACTTCAGCCTGTCAGGGAAGAGGCAGGCAGAGTGCATCAACTCCTTGGAGACCCAGGCGCTGGGTGGTTTCTTTTTCCGCTGCATTAGCCAGCTCAGATGTGGCACAGATGGGGAATCTGCAGCCTCTGCCCCCACACCAGCTCCCAGGGCCTCAAGGGTGCCTGACAGACGGGATAAAACCCCGTCGGGGCCAAAATATGTTTGGCATCACAGCTGTGGCTGGGGGAGAGGGGTGAAGCCCTTCAGCACATCATCCAGCCCTGCCTGGCAATTCGGCCACAGACGATGGACACGGAAGAGCTGCATCACAGGGACCTCTTTGGGACCTGTGCCAGCTGTTTCACAGGATGGAAAGACAGGTTTTCACCCACTGTTCCCAGAGGACAGAAACAACTGGATTGGAGTGCTGCTGAGCCGGGCAGGGGGCAGATCCTGTGCTGCTTCTGGGATGGATAAAGACAGCCTGTGGGGCTGGGGAGTAGGAGAAAGACTTCGGATGGGGAGAGGGGAAGTTGTAGGGAAAGAGCAGAATGTCTTTGGAAATACAGTGTACACCACAGAGGCATCCAGATGACAGAGGTGGTGCAGCCTGCTGCCGGGTGGTGTGGGTGTAAAGCAGGAGCATTACTGCTTAGGTAAGTGTGGAGCTGGAAGTGAGAAGGAGTAGGTTCAGGTTAGGAGAAGCAGTGTGGACTCTGCATGCCACAGCCCTATTGGGAAGAGCATGGGGAGGTGCTGCTGAATGGAGCTCCCAGAAAAGTTGGAAGGGTCCAGAGATGGTGCTGCTACCCCTGTCTTACTGCCAAACAGGGAAAGCTTCAGGCCAGGGTGCTTCACACATTATGCCTGGACTTACTTTTATCCTGCCAGAATTTTTTTTTTTTTTTTTGCCATGGGGCTGTAGAAGGGCTGAGATCGCCCATGGCTGGCAGGGAGGGTGGCTCTGGCACTGAGCTGTGGGGCCAGTGGGGAACAAGGCCGGGCTACGCTGTCTCCGCAGCCACAGAGGTGCTAGCTACTCTGTCTGGGTGTGGTACACTTATGTCAGTGACTTCATGGTGATGCACTTCTACCACCAGCACTGTCCAAAGCCTTTCAGAAGAGCACAGCGTTAGAAAACAACCTTGCCTACCACCTAACACGCAGCTTTTTTTACCCGTGCTCGGGATTAAGTAAACATACAGTGTGGTCAGTGACTCCTGGTCCTCGGAGATTGTTCCAGAAAGCCTATCCTCAATTTTGATGGGTTAAAAACAAAGAAGTTTTCAGCTGCTGCTGAACAAAATACAAATATACTGAACCTATAGAAACTGGCATCCTTTTTGCAGTCCACCAGCTACTTGTGCAGTTAACTCCTCTAACAGGGCTAATGAGATTTGGGAGTATTTTTTAAAGCACAGCTTTTGACAGGGAAGCCTCATTTTTATTTCAAAGAAGAATGCGCAGAGGTCCTAGTAGGAGAAATTCCAATGATGTGGCTGAGTGCTCTAAAACCTGACAATGCAAGAGCGCTTCCAGCGAACTGTGAAAAAAAAAAGTGGAAAATCAGTTTCGAGTGTTCAGATGGGGTTACTCTGAAGACATCTGCGCTCTTCTGCTTTTTGAAGTCGGACTGAGAGGGGAAAGCCCCAGGGCTGGAAAAGGCTTCTGCTTTTCTTTTTTTGTTCTTTTTTTTTTTTTTTTCTTTTCTCCCCCAGCAACTGCGAGCCGCACTGAGGGGTTTTAGGAGCAGAGTACGGCATGTCCCAGCCCCCGCGGGCTTTGGACGTGTTCCTGCCCAGCGCCGCTCCTGCGGGCACGCGGTCTGGGTTGTGCTTTTCACTCTATTGCTTTGCTAATCCTGAAATAATTCCTTTTTTTTTTTTTTTTCCCCTTTTTTCCACTTTTTCTCCGAGGAGCACGTGGTGCACTCTGCTGCCGTCCCCTCCCCTTCATCGCGCCCACTCCCGCCCCCGCCGCCCCTGCCCTCCCCTCCCGGGCCGCCGCCCCGCCCCGCCGGGCCCGGCCCGGCCCCGCCGCCCGGCCCGCGCCGCTCCGCGCCCACCGCGCTGGGGCCGCCGCGCTGCCCGGCTCCGCTGCGGGCCGGGGGGCACCACGGCCCGGCCCGGCTCGGCACAGCCCGGCTCGGCACGGCCCGGCTCGGCACGGCCCGGCCCGGCGGGAGGGCGGCCCGGCGGGAGGGCGGCTGCGATCCGCCGCGGCCGGCGATGGGAGATGGAGGGAGCCGGCGGTGCGGTAAGGGGCGGCGTGTGCCCGTGCGGGTGCGGGGACTGCGCTCAGCCGGGGGCACTTCTTCCCATTTACTTTTACATTTTTTCTTTTTCCTTTTCCTTTTTTTCTCCCCTCTTCTTTCTATTTCCTTTTTGTTATCTTTTTTCTTTTCCTTCTTCCCTTATCCGTTTTCCTCTTCCCTTTTATTGTTTTCCTTTTTCGCTCTTAATTTCTTTTTCATTTTTGGGGTTTTTTTTTTGGATCCTTCTCACAGTGCCATAAGGGGTAAAAGCTCGGAGCTCACTTCTGTTCTCATTACTGCTAGATCCCGAGAGACACCAGCTGCACCAGGGAAGCTGCACTGGGACACGCACCTCAGCCTGCATATCGTGCAGTTGGTTTTGCTTGTGTCTCCAAGTAACTTGTGTGTGTAACACATCAGCTCTGTTGCTGCACTGACGAGCTCTCTTAATCTAGCCAAATTCTTGAATTAAACAAGACGTTGTCAGAAAAGTCAGCCTTTGGCTGAGTACAACCATTGCGCTTTCAGGGCTGGAGTGGGGTTGAGATGTTTTCACCAAAAGTGTAAAACTGTAGAATATTAAACTGCACAAGCATGCTCCCGTGTAATTGAGGTGCTATCTTCATCCTTGTTCCCGGGAACTGGAGCTACACTTCTCAATGGGAGCATAAACATACAGTTGTAATGAGTTTGAACTTCACACAAACCCACTGAAGTTGCTAACTCCCATATAGAAGAGTATTTCCATGCTATAAACAGCAATTACCTGGCTCCCACAGGGTCCAGTTAGTATATAGTTAGGCAAAGCCACATGTATATGTTACTGAAGTGATTTGGGTGTGTAATAGGCAACTGCAAGTACTATTAGTTTGTAGCTTCAGTCACACTTTAATTCTGTCTGTGCATAGTGCCATTAACACAGAGAGAAAGTCAAATGCAGTATTTGTAGTGAAACTGGAGGTTGCACACCCAGTGTTTGAAGCAATTGTAATAGACTGCTGAGAGTCATCCAAGCCTTTCTTGTTTAGCCAGTAGAAAGAAGCCTCTTTCTACTCCAAATGCTTTTTCATCAGTCATGTCCTTAGTTGATGTGTTTCAGCAGATGTTACCAGTTTAACACTCTCAGTGAATCTGTCCTAGCTCTGTTGATTTACACAGACAGTTTTGGGGCATGCTTTTGATGGGAAAGAGGTGAGGTTAACCATGTAGGAGACCCTGTGCAAATGCTCCCATTCAATAACAGCCTTGGTTCATTGGAGAGTGTAAGAACATCCTTTGTTATAGTGGTGATGTTAAAAAAAATTCCGAGAAACTTACATGCTAGTGTTTTCAAAACCTGAAAAAAAAAAAAATTAGGACAGAAAATTCTTGCACAACTGACCTGTGTGAAAGTGGTTCTCTTGTGCTATTCGTGCTTAAGCGGACTGTTTGATTTACTGTTTACAATTTCCAGTTTTCAATTTGATCTCTTTGCCATCGAAGTGAGAAGGAAAAGAGCAGTGAGGATCCTAATGAACATGCTAGCGACTTTTTTTCAGCAAATCTTTCTTTACTGTTGTCAAGTTGCATCGTTGAAAGACATGGATGTTTTCCAGAGTACTTCCCCTCCCTGCCTCCACACCAACATGGTCCTTCCTATTCTTGCCCATCACACCAGGGAAGTCTGGCAATTGATTTTGTAGCTTTGATATAAGAGATGGTTTGGGGTTTGATTCCTGTGGGCTGAAGAAGCAGGCTCTCTGTGGGAGTGGCACAGAGCATCTCTGGAGGCACTTGTCTCCATGGGTGTGTTCTGAGACAAGCTCTGGACGATACAGCATTGAGGCAGCACAAGTTGTACACCACACAAGGGCACCAGTGCAAAGTAAGGGTGCTTTGGCCATGGGTGACAAACTGTCTTTGCGCATGCACGATAGCTGATTGCTTGAAACAATTCCGGCTTTATGGAGAGACAGGCTGGCAGACCTGGGAGCTGGAGTGATTTTTCTCAGGCATGTGTTTCTCTTTGGAGAAGCTTTGTTTGCTTGCAGGGGTCTTGAGAGAGAGCAGGAGGCTGGGGTACTGCTGGGTACTGATTTAAAGATAATTTAGAGGTAGCACAATGTAGTGGCCTAGTGAAGGGAGCCCAAGAAAGGGGGAGAGGGGGTAGTGTCTGCAGAGTAAGATTAGGTGGATGGGTCCCCAGGGTACCAGGAAGCCATCTGCCAAGCTGCTGTGCTTCAGCTGAGGCTGGACAGACCTGGGAACTGCTGCCAAAACACAAAAGACTGGGGCAGTCAGTCACCATCCAGAGTATCCGGCTCCAGATCAGCTCTGCGTTGCAGGTGCTGAGGATCCCCAGGATGCAGCAGCTGTTAGAGTTGTTTGGTGTGGGTATTGCTGAGCTCACCCAGAAAAGGTGGAAAAAAAGTCCCTGGGCTCAGCGGGGACATGTGCCACCCCCTGTCCTTGAAGGGACATTTCCTTGCAAATGGTCCGTGATGGAGATCTGGCTTCTCGTGGAGCAGGGATTTCATGATCTGCCTGTCCTACCCAGACCTGCTCTGTGACCTGGGTGGTTCATTGCATCCTGGTGGATTGTAAAATTGTGTGTGGATCCTTCCCTCTGGAAGGTTGGCTGAGAAGGGGGATGTGTGATAGGGAGCTTCTCTGGACAGTCACTGTACAGCAAAGTGGGTCTGCAGATGAACAAATTAAGTTCTTGTGCAATTTGTGTCTTAAACTTCTGAATATCTTTCTAAATGGATTCCTGCCCTCCAAACCCCAGGATCACAGCGGCTATTTCCAGTCCTTATTTTTCTGTTTGCAGTGATGTGAGATTGGGGGGTGGAGGTGTGTGCGTGTGTGTTAGAAATAATTTTCGTCTGTCAGATGAAAAAGCTGTTTGAGACCAGCTCAAAGTGTCTGCCCGATGCTTTCATTCGGATGTAAGTGTTCCACTCCTCTCAGGAATGGCACTGTTTGAAGTGTCCTTCTACAGTATGTTTCCAAGTACTTTCTCTGAGTGCAGCTCCTTCTTGCTCTGAGATGTTTCTTGCTGTTTTGCCAGCTCCTGTTGGAGTCCAGAGACTCCTATGATGCTAATGCATCCAAACATTTACTCTCTACATTACAGAGATGAGCAAGGGAGGTTGTGGATGGTGCTTAAAAGCAGGGTGGAGTGAGAGCTAGCCCTCTGGGTGCGGGCTTGGTTGCTATGGGGTTGAATCAGGAGTCAGAGGAGCTCAGGTATTATCTAGCCCTTGAAGCTTGAATGGCTTCTGAATTGACTGCACTTCCTGGATGCTGTAAGTAAAAAACCTGTTTGGGCACCGGATCAGGCTGTCCATCAGGGGTAAAGCTGTCCATCAGAGCGTGAGCGCTGCATTTCCACCTCCACTGAGTACGTCAGCCACCAGTACTGGCTGTGGAAGTGCGTGGCTTTTGCTGTGGCTCCCTTTGCTAACTGCATGAAAAGATTTTCAGTGTTGCAACTACTGGGCTAAACCAAAGGAAACCGGGCTGGAGCTGGCTTCTGAGGCTGGCCTGCCAGGGCAGAAGCACACTGGTCACTGTCACGCTTGCTGAGAACATCATGTCATAGCCACAGCAACTTTACGCTGCCTGGTGAACGGGCTGTCTTGCACAGGACCAGGAGCTGGACTTGGTGATCATGATGGGTCCCTTCCAACTCAGCATATTCTATGATTCGATGACTGAAAAGAGGCCCTTGTCTTGAAACTGTGTTGCGGTAGTTTAGGAGCTGTAAGAAAACAACCTAAATGGCACAGATTACATAATACAAGCCTCCCTTTTTGCAGAAGCAATGAATGGGGCTTGCTTTCTCTTCTTGGCATGAAATGGCACAGTGGAAGAGGTGGCTTACCTCCAAAGTGTACTCATAATTTTTTTACAAGAGTTTTCAAATGGGAAGTGTCATTTGAGTAATAACTGCATCTCCCAGGTTGGATGAATGCCAAGTGTGATGGCAAGATGCACTTAGGCCTGGGATATGTCTGCATGTCAGTGCTAACAGAAGAATGCTTGCCAGGGAAGCCCTTTTCTCAAGAGGAAACAAATTCTAGTACCAGCAAGTTCTGGTTGTCATCAGCTGTCTTGTCTGTGGACTTGCTGTGACTTAATGAGGAAAAGAGAAGAGGTATTAACTTCCTCATCAGTGGGACACGAGTGCCAGCTGGCCTGTGTTGTGCTGCTTGTGGGGGATGTAACATCTTTGATGTCTTTGCCTTCCTGCCATAAGCAGAAACTGCCTGTTGGCTCCTGACCGCTCGCATGGCCACAGCTGCCCGAGGATGCTGCAGTCTTTAAGGTGCACTTTGTCAGCAAGCAAATGGTCTTGCAACTGTGTTTTCAATGCCCCAGTGTGTGCACATCAGGAAAAATTTGTTGATGTGTTTTCTTGCTTCTGCCTCAATTGTGCCAGAGATAAGATGGCTCAGATCAAACTTCAGTCAAATTTCTGTTCCAAAAAACTTCTGTTAAATCTAGTTAAAGCTCAGAAAAAAATGCTGAGGTGAAAGCTGTAAAATTAATTTAAATACGTGATATGAAATAATCATGCAGAATCAATAAGCTATGTCTAAGAGGTAGATACATACCCCTTTTTGCATACTCTGTTGCTATGTTGTAGTTCTGCAGTTTGCACTTGACATGGAGAAAATCCAGGTTTTTACAACTTTGCAAATGTAAATTCTGCCAGTGGCTTTTGTGTAGTAGAATGGTCTAATGGTTGGGTGTGGGGTGTTTTTTTGTTTTTTGGTTTGCTTTTTTTGTTTTGTTTTGGGGTTTTTTTGCCACTGGCAAAGGGAATATTTTAATCATTTTGGGACGCTATCTTAAACTATATTTATAATATTGATTTGAAAACTGAGGATGAGCTCTCCCAACACCCTGTCCTTCCATCCATAAAAACAGTGTATATTCAGCTGGACATAAACAATGTACAGCGCATGGCAGAGGATGCCGTCTGTAAATTTTCAAGGGACAGCAGATGTTGGCTGGAGTTCTGGAAAGAATTTAGTTGCTTAAAGATACAGAACTAACTTCTGGTAGGCTCATGAAGCATTTAGGTGTATTCAAATTTTAGCTTCCATGGAGTAGAAATCCATGTGGAGCAGACCTGTAGCCTGTCTAAACATTGTTCTGCCATCTGAGATGCCTAAAGACGATGGAAGCACACTACCTGCTGAAGAGAAGCAGTCTGTCAGTTTGCTAAATATACTAGAACAGATTGAAGAAAAACAGTAAATGCAAGATGTCTACTACATGCATCACTGAATTCTCTGGATAAAAGATGCCGTCTTTGCACAGTTTTCCTTAAATCACACCCCCACCCCAATGCTCTTTGACATAACTCGGGAAGAATACTTGCACTGTGGCTTTATGAAAGTTTTGGGTGTTTTTCATTATCTCTGTGTGTTATGTCTAAGAACACGGTGGTTCAAGCAGTGAGCTAAAGCCTTCTTCTCAGAAGGCTTGTTTTGATTCTTGCACATAACTTGGAAATAATGCATAGATATCCAAAGGTCCATAGAGCATGCATCAAAAATCACCGACTTGGCAAGTACAAAATGCTGAGTGACCTTTAATGGTAAAGTGTGATCATACAGACTTTGAATTAATATGCTGTTCACAGCCATGCAGTTACAGCTCAGACAGCGTCAGCCTTTGCATAGTAAAAAGCATTTAATTCTGTATAACAGCTGACTGCGTCCTAACAACTTCAACCAAACAACAAAGCAAACATTTATTTAAGGGGGGAAAAACTCAAGTGCAGGTCTAAAGGTGACCAAACTGGAAACAAATTTTACCTGCAACTGCTTGATACTGCTGCTAAGGCATTAATTTGAGGTTTTTTGTCACTGTTCCCAGTTTTTTTTCTAAGCAGCAACTCTTTTGCTTGATTTCTGAACCGAGCCTCTCTTTAGACACTGAACTTCCGTGAAGTCTGCCTTTGAGCCGGGAGAACAGCTTTGATGGTATCTGCACCCTTTCAGTTTTGCTCTCTCCAGCCTGACTGCTTCCTGTGAGGCTGCTCATAGTAAACAAATCCTGTAGTGCTGGGAATAATGGCATAGGAAGCCTGCAGTGCCCTGGTGCCTTTTGGTGAGTCCCTGGGGTAGGCTGTGGGGTATGTTTCGGTGAGGACTCAAGAGGAGCTGGCTGGATGGGACCGAGCCTGAGGTCTGTCCAGTCCAGGGCCATGCCGAAGCCTGGTGAGCAGGTAACAGTGACTCACCACACTGGTTTGGATTCGGGGTTGCTTTAGCCCAGGAGCATGTGTGTGGTCATGAAGGTCAGCAGATGCCCAGGAAGAGTTCAGCTTAGAGATTAATGAGAAGGATGTGATTTCTATATTGTTGGGGATTTGCATTCCTTGAGCTTGTTCAGCCTCCTCGTCATGTCCGTCAGTATTTTGGTTTCTGTGACATTGCTTTGCAAGGAGGTTGGTGGTTTTGACTACAAACTGTACGAGGAACCATGTCCTCTTTGGTGTGGTGCTGACTCCCAGAACCTTCTTTTGTTGTCCTCTGGCTGTTGCATTAAAAAAAAACTTTGTCTTTTCTAGACCCCTTATCACTGCAAGCACCTCTGCCAATCCCTTACTTGCCTCCTTCTTGCAGCTGAAAAGTCTTACATGACTTTGTTATCCCTCTCTAAAATCCAGACTTCTCTTCTGGAAAACAGCTATAGGCTGTGGACTTACACAAGCCCTTTCTTTCCTCACCACCTCTGGCTTTCTATACGTCTCCCTGCAACTCCCGATAGTTAGGAATTAGTTTAAAACCGAGGCTGAGATTTCCTCTCTTTCAAAACCTTGGCTAGCATTAAGTTTTAGCAGCTCCAGCTGAGATTTAGCCATGCAAAGCTCCTGTTCTTTTGAATTTTAATCAATTTTACTAATTCTTTAATTCAAGAATTGCAAACATGTGTGAGTGTGGGGAGGTGTGAGGAAAACACAAATAGGATGTATGAGGTCACATGGAATTAAACGCTACAGTCCTTGCTAGTGGTCTTACTGTGGGCACCTGCCCTCTCCCTGTGATGTTGGTGCACTGGGTTTCACCAGTTAGCAAGTTTATTTTAATGCCAACTTTCTGCATTTAATCCTGTTACTTAGGAAAGTGATTTAAGGCAAGCTCAACAGGCATAGTCTTTTCAGAACAATTGGTATGATCTGTCAAAATCGGTGAAGGTTGCTAAGCTCATGGCCACGCAGGAATGGTGTGACAGCAGAGGCAGAACTCTCAGTGCAGGATTCTGTAAAGACTTGTCCACGACATTGCAACTTGCTGGAGAAGGTTTTAAAATCCGCGGGAACCTTCTATCCAGCATTCCTGCTAAGAGCATAAACTCACTGTATCAGGGTATGTATATGATAAGCTGCTGACAGGCAATTGTGTTTTTCATTGCTAGAGGTGTTGGTGAAGCCATGAGAATGGAACAAGCACAGCCTGGGATTAGAGATGGTCCAGGTGGGGCTGTGAACTTCTCCATAGTAGACTGTGATTTACAGGCATTCTTCAAGGCTTTTTTCTGCTTTCTTGCAATAGTGCAGTGTTTCCCCAGTAGCCTCAATGAAACCTCCAAAAGGCGCTGCCAGCGTGGGGATTGTTGCCTGCTGTCAGGGAGCTGACATCCAGTGGTGGTATGTATGTCTGAGAGGGAAGGCAGTCAGCTCTGGGAAACAGAGCTGTGCATGTGCAAAAGCAGGTAAAACTGAGGCTTCCTCATGGTACTGCTTAGCTGTGGAGACATACCTAAGGACGCTTTGACCTCTCTGTCCCAGCTGACAGTTCTTTGTGAATGGTCCTTAGGTCCCTTCCTGCTGATGTTTCCCCTTAGCATGAGTGGTCTCTTGCTGTTCAGAATTTTGGCTGACTTTTGCTCCCTGAAGACTCATGCTTGAGCACCCATCCCATTCTGTTTTTTCTCAAGCACTGTTTTCCCACTGACTCCTGCAAGGAGTCAGTCTGTCTTAACAGCATCTGTCCTCTCAGTGAGTCTGAAAAACTCCAGACTGAAATTTGCCATTTAATTATCTGCTCCTTTGAATACTTCCTCCTTATTAGACATTTTCAAAGAAAACGTATGACCTTAAGTGTGAATGCTTCAGGAGGCATGGGTTCATACTGGTTCTTTTTGCTCAGACATTCCTTGTCACAGCAGCTGTGGACAATGTTATCCTCTTCCACTGAGATGGAGACCAGCTCCCCTGTCAGCTCAGCTGAAAATGGTGGTGAGGTAGCAAGAGTTTGATATTCTTCAGTTAAAGCTCTCCTACATGTTGGTATGAAAATTAAAACAAAAAAAGGCCCCAAGACAAAAACAGTTTGTCCCAAAAAAAGGTCCCAACCGGAACCTCAGTGTAAGTCATAAGAGGATGCTTTGGTGCTTTTCTTCTGTGGAGAAAGGAGAAGCATTTTCTTCAGCTTTCTATGACTCACTGAAAACCACTGGGATTTTTGGAGGGCAGTTTGAGGGGAGCTTATGAGTTGAAATGAAATTCATCCAGAGAAACTGTACTTCAGGAAAGGCAGCACCCAGCTCTCATCAACCGAGTGCCTACCTAAAGACGCCTCTCAAGGCTGTATTGTGGGCACAGTTTCTCCTTGCAGATATTGACCTGCTGCTCCATTTGCGCACCCAGACAGCAGAGCAGAGACAGTGTGTGTGCTTTGTGCTGCGCTGACTTATCTGTCCTTGGCAGCTCCTGCTGGTGTAGCAGGAACCCTGTGGTCTTAGCATCCTGCTGCTGTTCAGTTCAGCACTGAGACGCGGATTCAGCAGCTTCACTTCGTGTGCTGGCCTGAAACCACCATGAGCACCACAGGCTTATCCTAAGCATGAAACAGAAGGCCAGCAAGGTGGGACCTCTGTTGACCCATGCCAATGCCTTGTGTGAGGTCAATAGAAACCAGTCCAGTGTGTTGGCAGGAGGTCTGAGGGGTGAGCACTGCCAACTCCAAACTAATGCAGCCTCATAAATGTTATCTAAAATTCACTGAGAGGCAAATGCAGCCTTCCTGCTGACCAAGAGCTATGACCTAGAGAAGTAGACTTGATCAAACGTGTTCAAACAGGCAGAAGGCACTGCAAGAGTGATGCACAAATGGGTAGGAGCTTGCTGCCTCTTGACCCAGAGCATCACTGGACTGAAAAATAATATGTATGTGGCTCATGAGAAATGTATGTACAGCTGGGCTGATTTAAGGGGATTGGTGCTCTAAGCGTCACCCTCTCCAGCACTGACAAAGACGAGATGCATCAAAGGTGGTGGTTAAAGCCCTCTGAGGGAAGCAATTATGAAATGAGCTGACCTGGATGCAGATTTCTTTGCCCTTGAGCTGAGAGAGAAGGCTTAAACAGGAATTTTATATCCCTTTCAATCTTGCTTGTATTTAATCTTTGCTAATGCAGCTTGAAAGCACCATGAATGTTTGTCCAGCCCGTTTCTGGGCTCCTGGTTTTGGGCCATGTTGACTTCTGCAAGGCTTGGGTGAGTGGTAGACCGAAAGAAGGAAAGGAGAGCCCATGTGGTCTCTTGATTTGGACATTGGTAAAGCAATAGTCTTAAAAACTAGCTCTGACCTCAGAGCATCCTCATTCTTTCCTGCTCTTGCATTCTTTTTTAATATTTCTTGTTTGGATGAAATATGACAACCTTACCCTTAAGCCCTGGAGCTGGACTTTCTTTACACATCCTTTTAGTGCTCTGACAACCTAAATAGATGTTAAATACAGCTGTTCCCATACACAAGCCAGTATCTGTAATTCTCATCAGCAGTGTTGAGCACTTCTGAAAATCAAGTTACCCCTTTCAGATGCAAAGACTAAGATCTTGCAGCCTCTGTTTAGGCACCTAACTCTGATAAATGATGCCCCATACACTGAAACCCCATTAATTTAACAATTTATTTGTGCCTGTTATTGGATGATGCAGAGGGTGCTGTGAGCTGGAATCTTCTTCATTGCTTTACAATAAGGTACAGGCAAATAGAGATCCTTGGAACATGTGTTTGCTGGCAGGGATGCTCAGTGCAGCAGATGTCTGTGAAATCTCAAAGAGCAAGGCTGAGGGATGGATAAGCTGTGTCCCATAGGGATATAGATCAGAAATTCCTGACTGCTCAGGAACTGGACTGTTCTGTTAATTTTATTTTCCATTTCATTTATCTGTCACTGGGATTTGGCAATGGCTAGTTGTTAGCTGTCCCATCCCTTCACATCCATCTGAGTAGGCTGAATTTTTGTCTGGCTCCGTAAGCTACTCCTGTCTAAGCTGTTACAGACAAAGAGCCTTCTCCTGTGTGCTCTGGCTCCAGCTATTCCTTTTCTAACCCTTCCTGCCTCCCTGCCAGCGAATGAATGTAGCCCTGTAAAGGCAGGACAGACATTCAGATTTCTTCCAAGCTCATTTTGTCGTGGTTCTGATAGTCATCTTTGTGCTAGAAAGCCCTTTATCTGTTCCATCACATTTTTCCTGAAGGATTTGGTAGGCTGGTGTTAGCACATCCATCAAAGTACTGGAAGCCCAGTGCTGAGTAGTTGGACTAGTGAACGGTAAATAAATCAGTCCAAGACCCCTATGTAAGATCTGCTGTCTTCTTAGGGCAGAGTGGTGTTGGACTAAATCTTGCAGAATTGGCACAGTGCAGATTGGTAGGAGAAGAAATGGGTGTAAAAGGCCAAGAAAACCTGGAGCAAAACTGTTCTAGGACATGTGGAAAGATAGCTATTTGTCAGTATGCTCTTGGAAGAAATGTAGTTGTTGGACAGATGGCCTAGGAGGAATGTATGGATTTCTGATTCCATCTATCTCTGATTAAAGAGCCGTGACCATGTGTTCCTGTGAATTATGTGTCCCTTGCACTTTGAATTTCTGTTTGTAGCTGATGCTTATCCTAAGGTATTTGATAGAAATGCATAAAAGTTATTGTTGTCCTGGGGGGCAGAATGTTCCATTTGACTTTTTTTTTTTTAAGAGTGTTTTTGTAAGCTAATGCTTTCACCAATGTGAACCATGTCATGACTTGCTATGCCACAACAACTGCCTGCTTCATATGAATATAAAGTTTACTGAAGAATTTACAGAGTTAGTGAGTTATTTTATCTGTCACTTCAAACAGAAGAATTACGGGCTCCGTCTTGCCCAGCTGGGAAAAAACTTAATGCTGACTCTTGACAGTTTTTGCACTACAGTTTACTGCTGGTATGCACTTTATCTTAGAGATTTGTTTTGTCCCTACCTGTTCAGAAAAGTATTTTGATCTCAGTCCTGTAGCCTTTCTCTCTTCTGAGAACCTGGACCTTTACTCTGTCAAACTATTTCTTACAAGAAGGGAGCAGTGGGGAGGTGCTGGTGGCACCAGGCCTGAGTAGAATGGGTTGCTCAATCCACCTGTCCATCCACCCCTCCGGGTGTTCCCCTGATAACTGGGCTCATCACCCTGTGTCCACTCCTTGCCTCCTGGCCAGATAAGCAGGTTTGACTTGTGTGGTGCAGCTGTAAAACCAAGCTGGGCTCTTGTCCTGACCTAGACAGTGGTGGTCATGCATGGGTTGCCCAACAGGGACCCTTAGACAGTATTCCTACATGTTTGCCTACTTTATCCTTCTTCCCTTTTTTGATCATTGTTGTAGTCCTTGCTCCTCACTTTCTCTACCCCACTCTGTTTTCAAATAAACAGCCTGCCCCATTTATGGTTTTCCTGTGGGTCCCAGTTTTATGACATACATCATATTCAAATTTGCTATTTCTGATACTATTCCCTTGATATTTTTAACCCTGACTGGTATAACTGAGATAGTTGCCCAGTGCTGCTGGCCTTTTAGTGGGTAAGCTGACTAAAGAAGTGAGCAGTTGAGTGCTCTAACATCTCTGCTTAACACTGAAATGCTTGAGTTCAGCAACAGAGGGGTGAGCTCTTTAAAGGTGCTCTGAGTTGGCCCATGTCTTCTCTGGATGATCTCAGTGGTGACAGTGTGAAATGAATACTTTAAAAATGGTACCTGACAGTGTACTTGAAGGGATTTCATGTTCCTTCTGCTGTTTTTTCAGTAAAAGGTAGATAAGCTTTGTTTATTTCGACTCTACAGGCAGAAGCACTTGTGCGGGATAGTGATGTATCGGCTCATGCCCAGAATGTTGCCAAGGCCAAATATGAATTCTTATTTGGCTTGGAAGAAGAGAAGCGTTCAGGAGCGGGTAAGTGCTATTTATTACTATTGCATGCAAAAAAAAAAAAAATCTCTTAAGCCAGTCAGGAAAGTTTTGCAGAAGCTGCCTGCTCCCTTACTGACCCCATGAGGGCTCACTTGCTGTGCTACGCTGCTCTTCACAAGTACCAGACCAAAGGGTCCTTCTGTTTTGGCCCCAGAAAATGACAGTGGTCCCTTGTCTTATATTCCCGCCTTTCTTTCTGGCTCATGTGGGCCACCATCATGTGACAGCAGGGACTCATGTGCTGGAATCACACTGGTGGAGGAAGTCCCTGCACTTCTCTGCAGTGGAGTTGTTTCAGCCATGAGTTCTGCAATTTCATGCGCTGAGACATGGCCATTTCTGCCTGGGGGTCCTTCCAGAAATGCTCTTCATGATCTGCATGCTGCTCTTTCTACAGATAGAAGTAGGTAAGTTTTTAATTTAGATACTCGAGGTGGTACTTGAACTGCTCTGCCCTCTGTAGTCAGTAATTACACAAGTCCACGTGCAGTATCTGATGTTATGCCTGAGGATCTGTCTTGTTCCTGTTGTCTTCTTGTAAATACAGGGCATTTTCTACCTTTTCAGGGCCTAATCTTAGAAGAAAATAAATGTAGTTGTTGTACCTATTCCTCTTGCCTCATCAAAATTATCAACAAGCCCTTCCCTCTTTGCAAAAGCATTTCCTCAGGCTGTTCTCTTTGTACCTTGATCCTTTCTAATTGCAAACTTTCTGGAATGTCACTTAATTAAAGAAGACTCCCTCCTTGCCAGAAAAGGGCAGTACTTTGTTCAGAAACAAGTTGTGTAGGCTCCTCCACTTCACTAAGAACAGGTAAAAAAAGAACAGTAATAATAAAAAAAGAATAAAAAAGCAGAACTGGAGTTTGGAAAGTGCGTAAACAGTTTCTTCCTGGATTTTATAAAATTTGGTCTTTCATTTGGGAAATCCTGATGGCAAAGTGGAAAAAATCCAAATTTCCGTAAAGGAAAAAAAACCCCAAAAGACTAAAACCAAAAGGTCCTCATTTAGGAATTTTAAAAACTTTTCCAAATTGCCACAAAATGTGTGTCAGATTATTACATGAATTGTGATGACCTCATTTCTTGCTTGGAAAGACACAATGTGAGAGCACTGTCAGCAGGCATTGGTACAAATCCAGAGATTGGTATTAAATAAAGTATGCTGTGTCTATTAAATCCAAGTGAATCTATTGTTATTACCAGACAAAATTATCAAATATAATGGGTATTCTGAGCTAAGTACTGAGCCCTAAAATAAAGGGTGGCAAAGATTAAACCAGATATATTGCCTTATGTGCCTAATGCTCTCTTTTTTCCTGTGCTGCTTCTTGCCTTGTTTCTGAATCTCCTCCTGTTCCTTTATTAATGAGAAACTACCATTAGGGGCTAACAATTAGCAAAATGGGAGAGATTTCAAGGGACCCTCGCAGGTGGGTTTGTGAATATTTAACAGTGGTTAACATATAACGTTTGGGAATTGTACTTGAAAACTGGGTGACATTGTGCCTACCCAGCCTGGCCTCATGCTGTCACAGATAAATGCATTCTCCTCCTCCTCCTTCTCCTCCAAGTTGTTTGATCACTGTGGATAAATGAGAGTGGTTCTGCCCCTTCTAGTTTTTCCTTCAAGCGAGCAAGTTTTAACCGCTTATTAACTGGAGATGAATGAGGACAGGTGACTGAGGGGACAGTAGTACAAACCCAGGGCTTTGTGCACCAAATCCTGGCTTTTTTGATTTGATATGTGTCAAATATGTCATGACATATGCTTTTGGGGAAAGCAGCTATGCTTGAAAGTCTCTCTGTCCTTCTCTGTGTTAGATGGGAAGAGAGAAAACACCACAAAAATCCAAATAAATATGGTACTTTTTGAAGTTTCCTTTAAAAGAAAGAAGACATGCTTTCCAAGGGTCAAAGTGTGAATATTTCAAGCAAATGAGTGAAAGGGGCAGGGCCAGGAGAAATGCTGTTGTTTAAACTTGGTCCAGAGAACGACTTGTCACTGTGGGCAGTTAGGCTGAACTTTAATTTCTCTAACCTAAAGCAGCTGACCTGCGCCGTGGCTGGCCTCAGAAACAGAACGTAGCATGTAAACTGCTGAACGGCTTAATTACTATTGCCTTCTGGTTTATCCTTTCCCTTTCGGCCACAGCCATGTTACTGCAGCCCTGCTGATGCTGCTGAGGGTGTACATGTCTTGATTGAGTACACTTTAATCAGGCAAGCCAATTCACAAAGAAGGAACAATAATTGGTGGCCACGTGGCAAACACTTCTGTTTACCCAGGTGGGAGATAGCAGCCTTTGTTAATAAGCTCCTGTGCTGATTTTTACCTTCCAGGTTGAAGCTGCTGGGCATTTTTAGATGAGAGGCGGGAAAATAAAGAGTTAGATGGCTTTAGAAGAGGTGTTTCATCGATGATATTCAAATACTAATAAAGCTGTAATGTAAGACATTTTCTCTCCTTTGCTGTCTTCAGTCTGATTTTGTCTGGGATATTTGTGATTACTGATGCCCTAATGTGCTTTTGTCTTTAATGCATGATGCCTCTTGTCTGGCTCCTCTCCTCTCTTGTCCATTGCCCATCCTCCTGCCCTGGATGCATTACTCTGAGCAGAAGCAGTCCACGCCCCTGGGACCCTCATTTTGTGGGATGGTTCAGGACCACACATGTCCCTGCAGACCCGTCCCACTGTGGGAGTGGGGAGGATGCACCACACGTGTCCATGTGCCCCTGCACAGCCTGGCCACGTTCGTTGGCGAAACCCCAGCCTTCTGCCTTCCAGCAAAAGAAAATGTTTTTTAGAAACTGAATTTAGCTGGGTTGGACAAGACCTCTTCTCAGACTCACTCAAAGGGCGCTTGTTGTATGTGGAAACATACATTCCTGCTCTGGAAACAGCCATGGAAACAGTGATCTCTATTGAGCAGACTTTTCTTTAGGCTTGGCTGTGCTACAGGCCTGATTTTTATGACTTGGCTGTTAATACATTTAAATACCAAAAAGAAAAAAAAAAGTCATGGCCACATGACTTAGTCTTAAAAATGATTCCTTGGGGAAAAAAGTGGGGGATACTACAAAATAATTCCTTAAGTAAACACGAAGGCCAAATACCCCATAATTCCTGTTATATGAGAATATAAATCCAAGACCGTTGTTAGGAAGAAAATAGCTTCTTAAGATTAATAAAATGTCTTTTCTCTGATGCTTCTGAGAGGAGAAAGCTTTCATCCCTCCTGTGTACTAGAGTTTAATCTCATCCTTCACAAAAAGACCCTGTACAAATACTGCCTGTGTTGCTATGCAAATCTGGTCTTTCCCAACAGCTGCTGGAAGAAGCTTGGTTTTGAATTCCTGGTGAAACAAATAGCTTTTTGGAAAGCCTGTCACTTGCTGTTTTGTGTTCAGTGAGGTGTCATGAGGCAACTGAGCTCATTTAACAGCTTGCTTCTGCCAAAAGAGATGGTCCCAGACACACGCTGCCACGGATTGTCTCATGCTAGTTCTTGTGCTCATCTGTGTGCTTAGCAAGCTCAAGCCAGAAAAAACTGAGTAACAAACCCCCCCAAAATACTGCCAAAAGAACAATTCTAAAAAAAAAGGCTTATTTTCTCCTGGCAGTGTGTGCTGAATCACCTTTGCAAGGGGTCAAACAATGCCAGATCTGACATGTGAAAGAAAATCAAACATATACTTTGACCCATGCAACATACCCATTCCCGAACCTCAATCATAGAAATGACTGCTTTTGCTTTAGAATTTCTAGAACTTGTTTCAATAGCAAAGAAAGAACACAATGGCTGCTATTTTGTAAAAGTAAAGCCTTTTCAGGGTCCTATGCTGCTGATTTAAACAGATTTAAGAAAATTATCCCAGTATCTTTGTGTAAAGTGAGCATCACTTTACACAAAGATTGTCCTTAATCTGCCTCGCTTGTTTGCTCCGTTACTTCAAGGCATGCATGTCCAGCTCTGCTGCATCCTCCTTGCATTGTATGGAAGTGGCACCTTTCTGATCCTCACTGTATGAGCTGCCCTTAGACCAAAGGCACTCATTACATTGTTCTCATGGTAGCCCAGACTGCTTACTGTAGTCTTGCCCAGTGCTCCACCCCTATTCCTTTCCATTTTGAGGCACCACCCTTCGCCATGTTTTCATCTCTTGCTCTTTCCATCTCCAGGCAATCCTGAAAGTCTGGGTTCCCTGGTCTGGTATCTTTTTCTGCAGGTCTGCTTTCCTTAAAAGGTGCAAAACTGCATTTTCTGAGATTTGGAGGACTGCCTGATTTTCACATTAATTTTGCTTAATTACAGTAAAGGATTGGCACATCAGATGTCCTGCAACATCTACCAGGAACACACATACAAGGCTGGAATACAGAAAGCTCAGAGCTGTGGCACCCCTCTCCCCTGTAATTAAAATTCTATCATCCTGTTGTGCATACTTGACTTTATCAGCTTCTTGTTGTCGTTCTTGTTTCTAGTGTCCCACTGCATTTTCTGACATACAGAAGACCTGCAGGAGTTTTTAAATAATAGTGTGTAATCAATAGCTTTCCCATAAACATCTCTGATGTTTGGCATTGCTGATTGGCAATGATGCAAAAAGAAGGTTAACTTTTAAAATTTAAGTCTCCCGAGATACTGTATTAGAAGGTATTTTTCCAGTTGAGTTTGTGCACTGTAGGAAGCTATTACCTCTTTGGCACCAGCATGTTCACTGGCCATGCTGAGTGCTCCTCTTTTGCTCCAGCATGGAGTAAACTAGCTCATTTTGGATGCTCTAAAGAGCAGCAAGCTCTTACAGTGCTGTCAGAAGAGAACTGTGCATATGGAAAAATAAATGCTGGTGCAGGAGGACGGGCTCCTTTGTGCTCTGCATCTTGGCTGCCTGAGGTGGAGCTGTCTTGCTGTCTCCCTTGAAGTTCTGAGTCCTGCTTCCTGAGGCTGGGTGAAGCAGAGGCATGCTCTGGAGCTGTCCGGTGTGGTGTGATGGATGTCTGGGTTTCCAGTCCAGGGGAGAGGAAAACTAAAGGAGGCACAAGGCATTATGCTAAGTCCCTTGCTCCACAGGAGGAAATTGTATGTCTTGTGACCTGCACTTGAAAGCTGGATAGTTCAAGTTATCATAACCTACAGCTGTAGGGAGGAGATTACCACATCCTCGACTTGCTAAACAACAGAGTTGTTTGAAGGCCAAGGGTTTAGTACAAATAATCGTTAAAACATGGGCTGTTTGTTTATTGTTTTTTAAAGGTGCAGAATTAAGCACTCAGAAGTTAGGAAATGCCAGAGTTAAGGCAGTAATTGCCTCCCTTGTGTGGGCTGTTGGCTGAAGCTGAGCCATGCTGACATGAGCACACAAATATTTGGGGACCTGGTGATGCTGGCAGTCTGTCAGTGTCTGGCCACATCAGATGCTCTGAGGACACGTGGCACAGGCTGAATTTGGCTGAAGCTGACAGGACTCAGCAACACTTTCCTGGAGGCAGTCAGGCTATCCCCTTCCATCAGGCAGACAGAAAATGGGGCATCCAGATCAGTGGGCACAATGGGAGAGGCTCAGCCAGCTGACTTGGCTGGCTGCAGGCAGGTACAGTGGGGCACAGCTGCATTTTTACCTGTCACCACTGCCTCCTTTCCTTTCCTCAGCTTCAGCCCCATCATCTGGTGAGATCTGCTGCACACCAACACAAACCCTCTGTTGTACTGTAGCCTTGCTTCATTTCTGAAGCTTTCTGAGGGAAATCATGCACGTTTAACTTGCTGCTGATAATGCACATGGATAATGTGCACATAAAATGATGTGGGTAGATGCAGTTTTGGCTTGGTATTGCACTGAAAAAGTGTAACACAGAGTACAGCACGTATTTTTCCTGTTCACAGTTCACTGCTTTAACAAGTACCTTCTGCCTTAGATCCCTGTGTTGTTTATTTAACTCTGTCCAGCTTCCTGAGGAAAGGAGTCTCATTCGCTGTGAGAGCCTGCTGAAAAGTTACTATGCAATGTCCAGCTGCACCTTTAGCAACAAATACTTAGAGCTGGGAGACACACATGTGTCCTATTTTTGTTTTAGCTGGATCCATAACTTGATAATCCATCTTCTAGGGTGCTTTAAGAACTGCCTAGCAAGCCTATTTTTAGCTTGGTTAATCGGTCCCAAACCCTGCAATGTAGCAAAGGACATCGTTTTTTGCAGGTGTGCCTAGTTTCTGGATCTACAAAAATCCAGAGTTTCTGAGATCCGTGCTCAGGAGTGAGGGATTTTTAAAGCCATTTTTGCTTGCTCAAAGCAACTTTTCAAGGGTTTTGAGAGGATTCTTTAAAAATACAGTATTTTAAATATATAACATTAATTACAAGTGAATTCAGAGAGACTATAAAGTCTTTGTAGATGCTGAAACTGTCAAAGCAGCTGTGAGTTGTCACTGCTTCAGAAGTTTGTTCTTCAGGTGAAGGCTCTTAGGGAGCTTTTAAAGTAATTCTTGCTAATCACTGTGTGTACCTACACTTAGGAAATCACCTGTTAGCTGCTTCCTTTATAAATCACAGCAGCAGAAAAAAACAAAATTTGAGATTCTTTTTGAATCTGTTGTTTGCATTTTGGGTTTAAGGCTTTTCCAAATAATAGTCTTAAACCAAACCTCAAGATTCTCATAGCCATATCATTCCATAGTCTGGGACTTTAAAGAAGAAAAGTGCATTAAATATTCTAAGACCCACTTGCACTTCTGTGTCAGGATAAGGAGTCTAGATAGTCTCTTTGTATTCCCTCCTGTTCCTGGTCATGCTAGCAGCTGTTCCACTCTACCATTTTGCTTTCCAGGGTAATGACTCTTGGGACTGAGCTATCTCACTGACCATCTGTGGCCCATACAGCAATTTGTAGTGGATAATCCCTCACTCTAAATCCTCTCAGCACGTGCTGCATGTTAGTTTTGGACTTTGTCCTGTTTTGAGCTTGCTGTAGGCCTGTGAGTGACTGCGGCAAGGTGCCATCCTTCTTACAACTAGGGGAAGGTACAGGGCTCTTCGGAGGACACTTAATTCAGGGCAGTTGGGGTTATGCATGTGGCCCCAAACCCTCTTTACTACTGGGAATTAGTTACAATCTGTGGGGAAAAATATACAACCTAACCACAGCATTGCTTGCATAAAGTTTTCCATCAGGAATAGGGTTAGAACTTTAGGTGCAGCTTTAAAAAAATCCACACAAACACTCAAAGAGGCACCAAGTGACCCATGTATTTTACATGCTTTCTAAATGGTCATTGCTCTCTAAATGCACAGGATTTACAGTCTTACCTTACCAGCTTTTCTCACTGTTTTCCAAACCAATGACAACCCAGGCATCACATTACTACCAGACTCCAGTGCTGGGACTTGGCTAGCAGAGAAATTCATGACAGATTTACCTAGCATGGGCATGGCTGTCCTATGGCAGACTGAAGATTCATCTAGCACAGCCTCTGGTAGCCCCAAACCCCCAGAATTTGCGGAACTATGCAAGAGCAGTGGTGAGCAGCACCTTTTTGAGAATCTCTTCCAGTGTGCAGCGAGCTGTGGGTGTACGATTTCCTAAGCACCACACTGCTCCTGGATGCTTGCAGGGGAATTATTTTTTGCCCTGAACCAATTAGTTTAATTTCTGAGTAACCCTGAGCCACTGGCTGTCACACCACTGTCTGGCTGTTCAAGCATGGTGACTGCAAAGAGCATGCTGCCTATGCATGCTGTTGGGTTCTGTGCCAAACCTCCCAGTGACCACAGCAGGGACTCCCTCTGGTTGTCTGTTTTTGGATTGAGAGATCTCAGCCAACACAGTCAGTTTTTCTGTGTGGGCCCTGCTGTACCTCTGTTCCCCTCTACCTTCCCTGCGTGTTTGCTAAGGCACAGAGGCATTTCACCAGGACTTATTTCTAGGCAACTCTCCCCTCCCTCTTCCCTCTGCTTCCCTCTCACTTTCACTCAGCTTCCCCATTTCCACTAACTTGTTTTTACGTAATGCCACTGTAACATTAAATGGGATGAAGACCTGGCTCCACTTCTCCTTTTTGGAGCAAGCAAACTGCCCAAAAGCCTGGAGTGTCTGCAAGCTGCAGAAAATCCTGCACCCAGTCCGGTGTGGATGTTTGCAGTCCAGTTACAAAAGCCCCGTGTTTGCATTATGTTAATCCCCTGGCTTTGGCTGTGCTGGCCAGGCAGGACCTATCACAGCATGGAGAATGACATCATTTGGAAAAAGGGCTGCTGCACAAGGCTGCCAGAGGCTGTGCAGCATCCCTCCCCTTTCATAGGGGACGGCTGCTCCATCTCAGCAGGAGCAAGCTGCTTTATCAATTGGAATAGTTTTAGTGACCGTAGAAGTTTTAACATGATGCAGTGCAGGACAGGGAGATATATGTAACCCTCCTCTCTGGCAGGCTGCAGCAGTGATATAATACCATAAATCCTGTGATTTGTTCATTAAGCTCTGTCGCCTAGAGATTTGTTTCATCTTAATGCATGCATTGTTTTATTACTTGCCCTAATTTGTCTTTTACAAATAGTGGCAAGAAATACCAGGAAAGCGTAACTGATACAATGCTGCATGCAAGCTCACCCACGTGCTACTTGTGATCGGCACAAGGAGCTGTGGAGAAAAAAATGCAGGACGACTGGGCTGCTTAGAGAACGCTTCCAGCTCACTAATGCTGAAATGCCATAAAGCATCTTGTGCTCCGAAACCAGCACATGACTCTCAGCATCGCCATTCTGCCCGATTCTCCCCTTACGGATGCAGTTACAAAAACGGCTGCTAAGCACAGACGTATCCCTGGCATGCCGTCAGGCAGCCTTGCTGGAGGAAATTTTTTTTTCCCCCTGCAAGCTGCCAAGGTGGACTCCTTAGCTCCTGCGATAGACTGAATGAGACTGCAGTTCCCCCATCAGTTTCATAATACTCAGAAAGCATCCATTTACATCATTGTGTGCAGTGCAGGGCAGCAGCTGCCAGGAAATTTGAAACTATTTTGATTCCAGTTGACTAGAACAGCAGCAATTGAATTAGCTGGTATCGCTATAGATAAACTGATGATCTGTGCATTTTATTTCTTTGACCAATGGGTAACTGCTGGAGCTACAGTAACCTCTGTGAGTAAGGAGACTGTTCAAGCAAATATATCTAATTTCTCGAGCTAGATAATATATATATATATAAATATATACTGTATAGAGAGAGACACTCACACCATTCTTTTGTAAAATGTACCTGTAAACAAAATGTCTGTCTATGCTTTTAACTTGTGTTTTGCTTCCTAGAATTTCCTTTTATTATGCTGTAGAGAAGCTTGCTTGACATGGAATGGTTATTTACCTATGAAATATCATATCTATGCCTGATTTAAGTCATTAATTCTTTCAACATCTAGTCATCAGAAAGGCTGCCAAATGCTGTTAGGTTATATTTGCCCGGTCTCAGTTTTCTAGTCACTCACCCCCTTTCTATTTTAGCTTTTTCCTTATCCTTTTTTTTTTTCTTTTCTTTCTTTCTTTCTCTCTTTCTTTCTTCCTTTCTTTCTTTTTTTTTAATTGTTGAAAGAAGCCACCTTCAATGCAAAGTAGAAATTTGTGTTACCTGAAAATATGTGTCCTTTCTTTGTTTGTTTGGTGATGGGTATTTTTTTTCCCTGCGCATCTTCAGTGCAGTCCTTAAATTTTGTTGTTGTCTTTCTAGCCTTGTTTGTAATGCAGTCATATTGGGGGATGGGGTTGGACAGGATATGCCAGTAGCTGCAGCAAGACATGATGCTGTGGTGGTGGATGGGAATAAGGGAGGAGTTTCCCTTAAAGAGCTCAAGCTCCCCTAAGCTCTTGTACCTGAAATACCTCTCTGAGCAAAGGGAAAGGCTTTGCAATTTTGGGGAGGGGGGGTGGATTGGTTGTGGTTTACCTCATGAAATAGAGACCTTGGCAGTCTTGTGCAGGGTGGTACCTAACATAATGGCAACAGAACACTGCTTTGATGCCATATATCAAATTTTTTTCAATCAGACAGAGAATTAGGCAGTATTCCTGCATGAGGGAAGAATCCCACTGACTTACGCTTGTATACGGCGGCAGCAACAGCAGCAGTCTGTCCAGAGCCGGGCTGCTGACATCTCACTGTAGAAAAGGCCTTACATTTCTACTGTGATAGTGCTACTCTCTTGCCCAGATGGAACACAGCTTGCAGGTGTGGCAGGGGGGAGTTACCTGTAAGCACTCTCCCTCCCCTTGGACATCTCTCTGTGCCTGCATGTGCAGGTATATGCTCTGTACATGTAGCTCTTCTGGAGCCCAGTGGGCTTGCCAGAGGGTAAAGTTTGCTTGTAATGAAGTTCAGGAGGAGAATTAAATCAGAAACTCGCTCAGGATTTTTTTCTGCCGTCAGCAGTGGCTGTTGGTGGCAGATGGGGATGCGGAGCAGTGCATTTAGCATTCACCACAAGAAATAAGGCCCCCTCTGTTTCCCTCGTGTTGGTTCAGAAGCTAAGATAGCAATTAGCAGAGACAAGCCTGGCCCCTTGGCAGGGTCTGTGTGCGGTGCCTTGTTAGGGCTTGGCCTGCGGAGCACATTGGCTGCCTCCCAGCCCCACAGGAGGCCGGGGGCCAGCGTTCCAGGCTTCCTTCCAACAGGGCGGGATGTGAGTGAGGCATGGAGGTCTCAGCTCTTGGGGCACTATGTATGGCCTTTCTTCAGGCAGGGCAGCCAGAGAGTGTGGCTCAGGCAGTGGCCTGGCCAAGCATTGTCCCATAGTGCTGAGGGCACACACTGAGCTTTGCTGTGGGTGGATGTGTTGACCCAGAAGGGTTTATGTTGGCATCTATAGTGACAGGCTCCCTATCAGTCCTCTCCTAAGAAAACCCACCTCTAGACCATGCTGAGAGAGCAGCAAGCACTAAAGCTTCTACACTAGAGCAGACCAGGGTTGTGGGATGAGAAAGCAGCTTGGGGTTGCTTGCTTGGCATTGTTCTGGTGCAGGTGTAGGGACACTGTAACTACAGAGCATCACAGTCATCTGTGAGTCTGTCCTGGCAGAAGTGTCCCACAGTGGCAACCTAGTGCCTGTGCCATGAAAACTGTGGGCTTGAGATGCACCCAAGCGCTGTGTGGCTGAGCTGTGTGCAAAAGGAACTGTTTGTCTGCTGCTTTAGACACTTAGGAAAAGCACTGTGGGTGCACCCACACTTGTATGTTGGAAACCCTGATGTGAAGATGGGCTGGTGATGCTGTTTTGGGTTGGGCATCCTTGCTCCTTACAGCTCGCTTGGACCTTGCAGCAGAGAAAAGTTCCCTGCTTTGTCCAGTCACTGTCCTCAACAGCAGCCAAGCTGTCTGGATGAAGCTGAATTTTTTGTTATATGGTAATTAAGTCAATGGCATAGAGACGTTGGGAGATCCTACTGGGGAAGATTCTGAGGCTTGGCAGGGTCCAAGACTGTCACTCTGATCCTGCACCACACCCAGTGTGTGATATTTCCCCTGTGGCTAGATACGCTGGGATATATATACTGGCAGGTGTGAGCTTCTGCTTACCTTAACAAGCCACTCGCACATAAGTAGTCACAATAATGCAGTTCTGAACTTGTGTTAGATTATCCTCTCTTTCACCTTGACCTCAGCCTATCATTAACCATAGCTACATGGCTTCTGCCTCAGAAACAGACTTGTGGCCAGCCCGCTCCGAGCAGAGGTGGGGATCAGTTTGCAATGTAGCACCTAGAGACTCACCTTAGGACCAAACCATTCAAATGCAAGTTGATGTCTGGTGTCTGGTTTCAGAGCTGTCACTCCTGGTGCTTTTCAGAGTAGGTGTCTGGGTCTAGCCACCCTGCAGTTTGATTTAAAACATTTTTATACTCCAGGCCAGTTTTTTTTCCAAACGAGTGGGACAAATGCAACTGTTGATGGTTGGTTTTTTTTGTTGTTGTTTTGGGGTTTTTTTCCCTGAAAAAGCTCAGTTCATCTTCGGGCTGTGATATAAGGTGGCCAATTATCTGTCATTATGTGATCCCTGAGGCCCCTCCAGACAGATGGTTCTCTGTTACCTCACAACAATGGGAGCCACTGGGTGCTTGGTGCTTGGAAAATGGGATCATCCATTTTTGCTCCTGCTTTGTTTACGTCAGTGGGAAAAGCAGCACAAGGAAAGGAGGGGTAACAAGGTTTTTCTGCAGCAATGTATTTGCTGCAGTAGAAAATGTGAATTGCTTGGTATGCAACCATCACTGCAACATGACCTTCAGCTACCTGAGTTGTTAAAGGAAGAGGGTAGTGCTGGCAGAAAGTTGAATTGCTCATTAATTGCTTTGTAATTTAGCTAATTAGCTTTGTCAAGGCTGTAGAACATCTGGGGTGTGGCTGATTATCTTCCCAGTGTTTCACCTTTACAAGTGCAAATTACTTAAAAACGTAAAACCATCATGTGTGGTGTCTTTTTAAGTAAAACCATCATGTGTGGTGCATGCTGTGGATGGATGTCAGACATATGAATCTCTGCTTTCTTAGGCCTGTACGCCTGGCCTGTGGCCTCAGACTTTTCGTGGGCCGCTGGGACCTTTTCTGAAGTGTAGCAGACATTTCTGGCATTCCTTCCTCTGTAGTGCACACTCCCGAAGTAGGGCTGCCCAAAAACTTCTATGTAAAAGGACCAACTCTGGATAACTCCAGTGTGAGAGCGTGCAGCAGTGAGTTAAACTGAACAGTATTTTCCCTGCAGGGGAGAGCGTTGTTACTCTGTTAGGAGTGGGCTGAGGAGGGAGGTCAGGCTTTTTGCTTTGTGCATGCGGTAGCTATATCCAGGGTGTCTTTCTTTTTTCTTTGCAGGTAGTGGCCGTGGAAGCAGCAGTTTGCCTCCTCATACCATCATCAATGAATTTCCAGAGTACGGCACTGTAGAGTCAAGCAGACAAGCGGCAGCGGCTCCATCGACGTACCAGGCCGAGCCTGTAACATGCAGTCCAGAAAGACGGGACAGTCACCACTGCATCAGGCCCATACCTCAGTGTGCAGCTCCTGCAGATAATTTGAGGCCTGATGCAGGGGCAGTGCAGCTTCACACCCCAGAAGGAGGTTTGCAACCTGTGGGTAATCTGCCAGAGATGATGAAAATCTCTCGACGGCTAGAAGCAACAAAGGTGCAAGAGAGAGCAAATACTTCTCTCGATTCAGAGACGCAAATGGAAAAAAAGAGTGTTACTGGCAGCCAAAATGTGCAGGCAGCCAGAGAACCAGTTCCAGCAGGCCAAGAAAAACTCTCAGACATGCTTCTTCCATCTGAACGAACAGCTGAGGAAAAAAAGCATTTGATCATAGAGAAAGATCTGGCTTCAATATGGGCTGGAGAAAAGCAGTCCGAGTCCTCACAAGCCATAAGTAATAAAGCAGAGGAGGTCCACACAGCTCAGGAACCAAGCTGTCACAGACCATCTGCAACAAACCTGGAAGCAGTCAGCAAAATGGAGAGGGGGACACGTTTTGAGGAGTTTTCACAGTACAGTCAAGGCAAAATGCAGACAGGTCCTGAGAGGAGGCTTGCTAAAGAGGCAGCTGTGAGTAGACATGTAGAATTTCAAGGTGTGGAGATTTTATGGCTGCAAAAAGCTGAGGAGCAGAAAAGAAAGAAGCACTCACTGCTGGACTCTGTGTCTGTAGAGAGGAAGGCATTCCTCAAATCATCCAGCCACCCTGTGTCACCAATGGTCTCCCCAGGCTTGCTTTCCTCACCAGACAGTGCGTGGAGTGAGGTCTGTGAGGACCCAAGGCTGGGACCCTCTGCCCCTGGAGCCACTCCTCTAGCCGTGCTCGATGAAAGCGGGAAGGATGAAGTTTCTGTGAAGGACAGGAAGAACTGTGGTGAGGAGGAAATGGCTGTGCTTGCAAGAGCCCAGGCCAGGTGAGATGGTGCTAAGGCGGGATTTCTCTTGTGTAGGCACGTGGCTTGTGCCTATGTCCTTAGGAGCTAATGAGAAACAGCAAATATTTGTCTGCTGCCTGTGGTGGGCTGTCAACAGTAGTGGTTTGTAGCTGGTGGTTGGCTAGTGCCTGAAGTTGGTACTGAAGCCACTCCACACCATCTTACTGAAGGTTGCAGTCCATCGCAGGTTTTGAAACATAAATATCAGAAGTCTTGCTGTTTGCACAGTAGTGTCTGTGTGATGAAGCATCTGTTGCAGGTGTAGTTGGGATCTGGACATGTCATGTAATTAAATACAGTTGGCATGCAGGCCTGGCCATATGCACCTGAACAGATTTTCTGGTTTCAGACAGAGTTTGTGCAAAAACAGTGTGAGAACCTCTAAAAGGTCGGATAATAAAGACGTTTTATCCAGGGCCTTGTAGATCATAAGAGGATAAATGCTGTGATATGCTGTGATGTCCTTTCTATATTATGTATTTATCTATCTGTCTATCTGTCTATCATCTGTGTTTATATAATTCTAGCAATACATATTGGAAGAATGGTGTGCTGCTTTGCATCCTGATTTGCTTACTATTCTTTTCTGGTGCACATTTCTGATGAAGCAAAGGGTTCCACTGGGGCATTCTGAGCAAACCATGCCCACTCTGACCTGGAGAGGTGTTTGCTGCTGGGACAATAGGATCTCTACAAGGGAGGCTCTCCTGCCTCTGCACCTCTTTGCTTTGGCTAGTGCATGGGATTACTTGGGCTGGCTACCCTAACCTCTGGCATGTTGAGGAGCCCCACAGTATTTGGTGCAGGAGAGAGAAGAAAACTCTGCAGGGGGATGCTATACCTCTCTCTGTGCGTCAGCAAGCAGGCTGAGTCTTCTCCTTTCAAATCTGGTTCTTCAAGCTCCGTATTTTTAATTGCACTTGCTTCCCTTTTCATTTTGAAGTGATTTCCTTCAGCTTTTTGCTGAAGACCCCAGTCCTAGGACTGCAGAGCTAGCAAATTATCCTTCAGGGGCAGAGGCTCCATCTGGATACACATCTCCAACATGTGCAGCCCCATCGCATAGCACAGGTGCTAGGATAGATCTTACATGTAACGCTTTTCTCCTTTGCACATAAGCAGCTGATGTTATCTGTTAGACAATACTAGGCTGTCTCCCAGTCCTCTTCTTTTATCCAGAAAATTGTTTCTGTGTCCCCAGAGAGGGAGATGATGCCAGTCATAAAGAGAGGTGGTGCAAGGAGAAACCAGCATTTTACCTGCAGTGTCCTCTCCTGCGCAAAGCTGCGTTGACCTTTGTGCTCAGAAAGGTGGAAGGTGAGAAGGTTTGCCCAAAGTCTAAACCTTGCCCCCAAGCTGAAATGAGCTGTTTCTGGTTAATTTGCAGGATGGTGGAGGAGGGGGAAGCAGCCACAGGAGGATATGAAGATTTCCTTGGGCAAAGGCACTCTGACGTCTCCACTGATCTGTACAGCTCACAGTTTGAAAACATCCTAGACAATGCATCTTTGTACTACAGTGCGGAATCGCTGGAGACATTGTACTCGGAGCCCGATAGCTACTTCAGCTTCGAGATGCCACTCACTCCCATGATCCAGCAGCGCATGAAGGAGGGTGGACAGTTTCTAGATAGGACATCAGCCTTGGGGCAGACAGATGTCCTTGACAGGGAGGTGAAGGGATGTGGTGGTGAAGGCATTGCCAATGGCTTAAGGGATGTGAGTGAAACACTCTTCAAAGGAGATGTCACAGAAGTCCCTCATCTGGAAAGGTAAAAGTGTGTGAGCTTTCTGTGTGCCTGCTGATTTTTCCCAGTCTCTATTTACTTCAGTGTACTGTCACAGAGTGTAGCTTTGCCTCTTTTAACACTGCAAATTTTTTACAGAGAATAATTTCCAGGGTGACTGCAGGAGACAAATGAGCCATCCAAACCTGCCATTCATAAGAAAAGTGCAAATTTACATTATGAAGGTTTATTAGGCAATGCTGATGTGTTGATAAAAGTGTCTGGTGTTACCACATCTCTGGGACCTGTCCCTGGAGGAGTTATTTACTGGTTCCAAATGAACCTTGTTCAACTCCAGTTCCTACCTGAATTTATTGGCAGCAATTTAAGCAGCGGTAACACTTAGTGTACACAAATGAGCTGTCGAAATGCAGTTTGTGATATGGATGTTCAAGATGTGTGTCTGGGCATAGCTTTTCCTCTCTTGAGGCCAGTGGGAGTTTTGAACATTACTTCAGCTGGGGTGGGATTTTGCTCCTGCCACATTCACAGGTTAGCTGCTTTTTTTGTTTGTGCACTTACTTACTGAAAGAAGAGCAAGCGTTGCAAAAATGTTAATAATTTCTGTTTAGGTAAAGGGGGAGATGAGGAAAAGTATTAAAAGAAGGAGTCATGTGAGAAGCAAAAACTAGGCTAAGTGGTCAGAAAATACTGTACAATTGTAGAAAATCACTTTATGTGCAAACTTTTCTCACAGTGTGCTGTCAAAGAGAGTGGGGACAGTGAAAGGCAGACACAGACAAAGTGAGTTAGAAGCAGAGCGCTGAGGGTGCAACTCACCTACAAAGTGGTGAAGGACCTTGTGAGTGACAAAGATGCCTCTGGTCTCCATCTTCCAGGGACAGTATGTTATCTAAGAGTCCTTGGACTATTCCCTTAGATGGGACTAGTCTAGTTCAAGCTTTCTGGGGAGTAAGGGTGGGAGATCTTTTATCTATTTTATTTCTTTCTTGCTAAAATGAAACAAGCTCTTTGAGCAGAAGTAGTTTTACTACTTTACTTTACTTTTAGTAACTTTATGGATTAAGGTACCGTTTGCTCTTAAAAAACTGGCAAAAGGACTTAGCAGTTTAAAATATTTTTCCCTCAATCATATAGTAAAAAAGGTGTTTAAATCTTGTGCATGCATGGTGCCTGCCAATAGGCGATAAGTGACTGCTAATGTGCAATAACCTCTATGGAGCCAGAAACTGAGATCAGTCCTGAGACCTGCAGCTCCTTACTTACACCAAAACCAAAGACTGACATAAACCTGGACAGTGGAGAACAAGCAGCACATTCAGGTCCTGATTCTGTTACCCTGTAGCTGCAGCATCTAGTATCTAAAAGATACTGTCAAGCAAGGCCCACACTGGCTCATCAAGACAAAAATTATCACAAAGATCAGGTGTGCTTCGATGAGGCACATCAGGTGCCTGCCTAATGTGGATTTAACTTGGAATTCATTTTAGTTTAGATCTGCAGCCATACTGATAAACCAGCAGTAGATTTTAAAATTCTTTTTTTCTCACTTAATTTAAAAAAGAAAAAAGAAGGAAAAAAAAAAAGAGTCTTCTTGGCAGTGGGTTTGTTAGGGACAATCCTCAAGGGCTCACCTAAAGTAGGTGAATGTCACCGCAGCAGTATGGCTAGCCACGAGTAAGCCCGACAGAGTAATCCTCCCAACAATAATCTTATAGCCAACACCACCCTTCCTCCTCCATTATTCTAGTACCATACTGTATCACGCCGGGTGCATATTTTGTGTGCTGACTGACTGGTCACGGGTACTGTTTTGCTGGAGCTAGTGGGGAGCCACGGTATTAAGCGTGCGTGGGTGAGAAGCGGTGTGTGTGTGCTGGGGGCGGCGGGGGGTTTATCGAAGAGAGGTCAAGGCGGTGTGTCATGGTGATGCCCAGGTGAACCAGGAGTCTCCTGAGCCGTTGCAGTTCAGGGAGTTTGAACGCGCGGTTGTGTTGCCTGAAGCCATCCGAGACTTAGGTTTACCTAGGTCTGCCTGTGCGATGCGTATATGGCACCTGTGTGCCTGCTGCTGAAGCCCTCGTTTCCTGCGGTGCCGTGAGCCTGCGGTTGTGCTAGGGGCTGCAGTTCCTCACGCGTGGTGCCTGCCTCGCAGGCAGAGCAGCGGGGACACCCTCGGCACTGCTCCAGCCCTCCTGGAGGAGGAGGAGGAGGAGGAGGGTGGGGGGAAGCAAGCCCTCCGTCCCGCCGTGCAGTGCCCGGCCCTGCGCGCTGCCGCCGGAGCGCTCCCTGCGCTTTGCCCGGCCGGGGCTCCCCCGCTCCCGCCGCCCCCGCCTGGAGGAGAGCGGCGGGAGAAGCCCCTCCCGGAGGGGTGGGGGCTGCTGTGGGGGCTCGGCATGTGGATACTGGCAAGTGGAAAGGGAAGCGGGGGGATTTGGGTGCGGGGCATTTGGGAGCAGAGCAGGTCAGTGTGGCTGTGCGGGACAGCAAGGAGCATGAGACCACCATCCCCCTCCCCCCCTTTTACGGAAAGGGTGCTGCTAACCCGAGCGAGCAAAAACCGAAACCAAAATCTCCGTAGTGTTTTGTGCCGTAGTATTTCGGTGCTCTAAAAAGTGGCTGAGGAGGGAGCATGCTTCCAAGGACCAACGCTAGTTTATGGGGGAGCAGTGTGAAACACGTGCAGTTCTTCCTGGCCCAGTGCAGAAGGGGACGGCCGACTTAAGAGCAAAGACCTGGTGATTTTACACCTGGAAATAAAGCCGTGTGCCAGGTGGGAAAGGAGGAGCCGGGTCTCCCCGTGGCCATGCCCTCCTGATAGCTGGTAGCTGAGCACCACAGCCCCTTTTGCACCTGTGCGGAGGGTAACTCACACAGGGATTGAGGTTTTGATGCATAAGGACAAGGAAACCTGGCCTCGTAATGAATAAGCGGGAGGGTAACATCCTTCTCCGCTCTTAGGAAATTGCTGGCTTTGGGAGGGGTCAGCTCTGGTATGTGAGGGCCGGTCACATGCCTTCAGAACTGAAAAAAAGAGGAAAAAAATTATTAGAGGCTTGCAGGCTGCAAGTTCCTGTGAGCTCCTGGGTGTCCGAAGATTTCATCCCTGCTGTCCTCCTCGTCAGCTGCTGGCCGTGGTTAAACGCAGTAAGTCCTGGCGAGAGCTGTGTGATGGACCTGCTTGCTTTGACAGCCACCTGCCGTGCTTCCTTAGGGTAGGGGGATGTCAGCTGCCCCTGGGTCTTCCTGCAGAGCAGGCTGGCTTACTTTCGCAAGTAGTCCTTTCCTGGCATAGCTTAGGTGCCCTTTGTGCTTGGCCATTGGAGGCGGGATGGCTGGGGGAGAACGGCGTGCAGCTTGCCTTCCTTTGGGACTCTTCGTGTCTTTGGGGTGGAGTTTATTCTCTTTCAGTTCTCTGCGATAAGCTCAGTTGGTTAGAGCATGGTGGTAATAATGCCAGAGTGGCGGGTTTGATCCCTGTACTGGCCATTCACTTAACAGTTGGAGTCGATGATCCTTTTGTGTCCCTTCCAATTCAGATTATTCTGTCATTCTGTAGTGATTATCCCTTGACGGGAAAAAAAAATTCTGCAGCTGAAGTAGCCTTAAATTTCCACAGGAGGGGGTGGGAGAACAGAGGGAGGAGGGGTAGTGTGTGAGGTTCCAGATGTGAGCAGCAGCCTTGCTGTGTGTCAGGGCGCCATGAAACGCTGAGCCGCAGGTTGCCAGTGTAAGAAGCTTTGTAATGACGATAAGGACCTTGCATCTGGGCCGTGTTTGGTGCCCTTGTCTCTGTGTTACCCTTGCAGAGGCATGCAGTCCCCACTGTCACACCCATGCCCTAGGTGCTGTACTCCTCCCTTCCCATGCCAGTGGGCTGTGTTAAGACTAGCAAGGCTTCAGCCCTCCTATCTGGGAATTTAGTCTTACTTTCCAGAGGCAGTAAGGAAAACTGTTTGCAAGCTGCTACCAAGACACTGGGCTTGAGTTTGCGTTGCCTGGACTAGGTGTAATAATTTGCAAATTGATTCAAATTGGTGATCCAAATCAGACTGGGATGAAGGGGATGTGTTTCCAAAACAGTAAGATATACCTGAGGGGAAAAAGAGTTATCTTCTCTATGTATACCACAGACAAAGCATCTGCATGACTAAATGTGAAGTGTGAAATTACCTCTGTGATGATCTCTATGCTTCCAGGCTTTAAAGACTGGACTTCTTTTAGTCTTTACTTTTACTACACACTTTACAGCATGTTTTCCATTCTCTCTCCCCTTGTATGCTAGAGCCAGAAGAAGAAAATAAAAAAAAAGCCCTACAAAACAAAAAAACTTACGGCATTTCTTTTCCTGCCATAAGTGCCCTTTCCTGTTTTCTTGGGAAGTATGGTCTCTGTTGGCAGGACATTGCCCAAGATTTTTCTAAATCCAGAGAGAAAATAAAAAATCTCTATTGCAACCCCTAATCCTCAAAAATGCTAAATATTTGCCACCTGCCATTATCTTCAAAGAACTGCTGGTGCTCAGCAAATTCTACAAGTCCTGTTATTTTTTTTCCCCTAGAGATGCAAACACAAATTTAGTCACATATGTATTCAAGAGGGGAAGAAAACAAACTCCCTAAAGCAATCTGGTGATTCTCAGAATAAATTCACAAGAATGTAGCCTGAAATTCCCATGAGTACAAGGTTCCTTTTAATTGGTGGGGCTTCTTATAGTCGTTCCCATGGTGGATTTTTTTTTTCTGCGTGGGTCATTTCCAGCACAGTTGGCACTCTGCTTATTCCTTCTTTAAGACAATAAAATTTGTTGACAAATAAACCCAGTTTTGACTCCTTTCTCCAGGTTGTTTCTGTAAGTTTCTTCCCAGTTTGTCAGTACTCTGCATGCCAGTTACAATTTTCGGTTTGCACACTGGTGTTTTTGTCCAAAGTAGCTTGTATTTGATTTTTCAGTGTAGTTACAAGACTCAATACTTACAAATCTAACACGTAACCTTTATACATTCATTTTGTTAGTCTGTCTGGCAGAGATCTGGTAGAATTTGTTTCCACTTTGAAGATTCACTTTGTGACCTGGTTGAATTTTTTGTTTAGTGTGAAATCTGCCAAGATTCCTGTTTTTTCTGAGTGGATGTCTTTTCACCTTCAGACATGCCTCAGCTCATGACTCTGAGACCTAGGAAAGATAGGTCAATCAAAACATGGTCCTTCATATTTGCTGCAAACTATATGCCTAGGATAAGGAAGGTTATTCTGAGAGATGGCATTGGTTGTTGTCCTAGAAGAGCAAATGCATCAAATTCCTCTGCAGCTGGTGAGCAAACAAACAAGTGCTGGAGCCCATTAGCTGGCACATGGGCTGATGCATCTGTCAGTTGTTGAGCTGCTACTGACCACAATATGCTGGCATGGGTCTATGTTGAATCCAGGTAAAGATGAAGTGGCGGAATTCACAGGCGTAAATTTCTGACACTACTGGCGTTTTGACAGCTGAGGAGTTGCGTTGTCATTACACAGCCTAGTGATTTCTAAAATGTTATGCTACACTGTTCACCTTGGTATTCCCTCCAGGAAGGTGTCATCACTTTATCAAGGCTTTGGAGACATTCTGTAGAGAGTTTGCCTTTGTTCTGTCTAATGAGGTGCTTGGAACACCAGTTTAGTGAGAGTTTGTAAAGCTGCTTCTGGTTCCTAAATAAACTGTTGTTTTAGGGAAAAAAGGGCTGCTGACTTTTCGCCTCTTCAGTTCCCAGCCTCCTCTGAAAATAAAACAAACAAAACAAAAATCCTGGAGCTGACAGAGACAGAAAAGAAAGAAAAAAAGTGGAGCAGCTGATCAGTTTGCTACACAAAGCGCCTCAGTATAGAGTTGTCAGCAGCTCAGCTTCTAAGCTGGCATCTGTTGGCATATCTCCATTAAAGTCAAACCCATTTAGGTCAGGAAGCCTTGATTCACCAAAACCGAGGCGTCTCTGCCAGCTCTGAGCTGGTCCCGAAGTGCAGCCTGCCATCTCATCCATTAGCCACGACTGGCTGCTAGTCAAGCCCCTCTCCACGTTATTGCTGGTGAAGTCTCTTCTTCCTCTGCGTGTGTGTTGGGATAGAGAGAGACAGAGCCTGGCAGCTGGCAGGACGGCATAGAGGCATGCATGTCTTCGGATGTGATGCTGGAGCAGCGGTGGAGAAGAGCAGGGCACAGAGCATGCAAACTCCTTGCTAGCACAGCTGGGTGAGATGTGGGTTGGTTAGTGGTTGTTTTTTCTTCATTTTTATTCACTATTATGTTGGAGGACAGGTGGTTAATTTTGCTGCATGGTTTCAGTGTGAAGCTCCTGTGTGATACTAGTGCCAGTGCTCAAGTGCTTCATCTGCACATTTGCAGGGAAGCCTGAACCGAAAGGTGTAAACACATGTATTTTTATGCATCTGTTTTGCTCCCTGCCAGGGAGGACCAGCTGCCTGGCTAATAAGCACTTCCTGAGCCAGTCTCCCAACAGTTAAATCAAGCCCAAGCACAGGGGGGAAGTACTCTACTGGCTTCCCAGTTTTGGTCCTGTTCTGGAGGACCCTGCAGAAGCCTTATAGGGAAGGAGGGTCATGTGGCTGCTGAACACAGGGATGGCTCTTTACACCTGGAGAAGGTGGGCTCTGAGGGGAGAGCCTGAGGGTTCCTGAAACATGCAGGGGCTGAGTGTTTTCTAGCAAGGTCATAGGTGTACCTTGCATTTGTTGGGTCTGTTTTTCATTTATATTTGGGGGCAGGTGGATCAGATCCTGAGTGTGGTACAATCCTAATGCATTCCAGAGAGCAGTCTATATGTCTATGCATGTCAGAAATAACCATTGCAGGGAAGAGCCCTTGGATACCCCCTTTGGTGAGGACCAGGTTTTCCCTGTCTAGGCATGATGACATTAATGTGGTGAGTGTCCCTTTGCAACCTCTAATCCTTGCCATAGCAATGTATAAAGCCTGAGGTCAAAATGGAATCAAACCTGAAGTATTTTTAGCAAGACATTTGCACTTCAGGTGGCATCGGGCCAGTGTTTCTCTGTAACAGAGTACAGGCTGTCTCTCGGAAGGGCTGCAATCCTGTCCCTGCATGTGGCAGGACTTCTTGTTTTAATGCCGTGATCCTGTAACTACAACGATTGCATTTGCTGTATACAAGCCTACCAGAAATGGCGTTTTCTGAATGCTTTAGCTGTTAGCTCCCTTTTTTACAATCGGTAGGAATTCTTTTAATCAAAGAAAAAGACAAATGATTACAGGAAGGAGGAGGTTATTTTTGAACAGCAGCGTGCATTTCAGCCCCTGAAATTGACTTTGCATATGTATTGTATTGATAACCAATAGGGGATTACAGGGATTGTTACTTTTAGCTTTGCTCCTCTCTGTGTGATATGACAAGGGTGAGGTACTTTTTAATGGATGCTTGGTGGTTACTCTGGCTTGTGGACACTGTCCTTGCTTTGTATGTCCTGGCTGATGCTGTGCTTGTGAGACACCCACTGAATTGAGTTGCAGCAAAGTGCAGCTGTGTCAATCCTCAAAGAGGGATCTACTTCAAAGCATGTCTTTGAAGAGAATCCATACGTAGGACTTCAAAGCTGATTAAACCATTTGGAGTAAAATAGCACACTGAGTCATCTGCTAGGAAAGGGCATTATTTTTTTATTATTTTTCTCCCCTTCCTGCAGTTGTATCTTGGAAGAGCCCTGGAGCTGAAGGTAACTGGCAAGGTAAATAATTGCTTGAAGTGCTTTTGTGCTCACTGTCTCCTGGCCCTGAAGAATCTGGTTTGGAGCTGCGGCAAAGCTGCAGCACAGCCGTTCCCAGCCCGTTTTGTGTGGTCAGGAGGTCCATTTGTAGCAGGAGCTGAGTCATCACATCCCACTGCTGCTGGGATTTTTTCACTTTCTTCAGTGGGGCTACTCCTTTCAGAGCCGGGCTGCTCAAGCACAGCTTTTCAGATCCCTTTAAACAAAATTCAGACAGTGCCACTGCTTATGTCTGGTCTGCTCTGAACTGTGAAAGGGTATCATTCACCAAACAGCCACATCTCTCTGAAGGGTTGCAGAGCAGGGATTTGTTTGCTTAGGGCAGGACGTATGGGGTGGAGGGGAGCAGTGGGGGCAGGCACCTGACTGTTTCTGCTTTGTCCCTCCCATGCTTCTGAGAGGCTGTTGAACTAGTAATAGAGCATGCTTTTCATGGACAGAGTTAATGGTTGTGGAGGGAATGCGGTCCTGTCTCAGAACTGGGATGAGAAGGCTCGGAACGAAAACATTTAAAACAACAGGGCCAGCACTGTGCTGCAGAGGGTGGTTATCAGCTTCAGTGTGGCTCCCCAGTGGATGCTGTACCCCTGCTGAAAACAGCCTGGGTTCTGGCCCTAGCTTTAGCATGCCGGAATGTCTCTCCACCCTTCCTTATTTTTCATCATTGCTGCGTTTTGCTCTGATGGATTTTGCTGGCAAATGCCTGACACAGCCTGCCTTGGAGTAAAGCTGATGTTAAAGGCATGTACACTTGAGAGAAGTTGGTTTTCCTCCTGTTCCCTCCTACTCTCTTTCCAAAAAGACTGGGAAGGTGTCTTATCCAAGCTCCCCCAGCCATTGGTGCAACCAGTGCACTCCCTCCAGACATGTATGCTGGATGAATTAGTGTTCCTTGGGCAAGGAGCATATGCATCCTGGGGAGTCCATGTGCCACAGAGCACATGCTGTGCATCAGTCTGGTAAAAGTGGCAGGCAACAGCAAGCTGGGATGACTGAAGTGGCTGGGATGAGGACAGCACTTAGGCTGAGTTGTCACACCTTGCCACTCGGTGCCAGCTCTGAACATCACTTCTTTGTTAGCAGCTGGGCCAATTGCTCTGTGCTTTTACACAGAGGAAATTAGGAAAATCCTAATGTGCATTTCTTCCTTGGGACAAAGCAGAGAGTTTTTTCTCCATGAATTTGCTACAAAATGAAGAGCATAGCAAGTTTTAAGGCATCATAAGTTCATACTCAGGCTGAGGTTTCCTCTTGCAGCCTAGTTGGCTGGGAGAGTGGACCACTGAGATATGAGGTGCCTGTATCATTATTATTACGTTACTGGCCTTGCTGTGTTTTTTCTGGAAATTGCAGCCATTCTTCAATCAAACATTGCTGTGTAGGTTTCTGTTTTGGTGGTGCCTGGGATGGGAGACAGGGGGGAGTAAGTGAATATAGAATATTCTCAAACAGATCAAGTGTGCTAAGTGCTGAACATGGCAAGATCAAAGTATCTTGGCATTGGGAGCTAAATCACTGTAGAACTGGTTGATAATAGAATAAGTGAAGAAAACAATGTAAAATATTTCAGACTCTGCCTGGTAGTTATGGTGTGTTACAGGAAAGCTGGAAAGCCTGGCAGAGCTTACAGTCTACAGCTTACATGTTTAGTCTGTGAGCTTGGAGAGGTGGCTGTTGCTGTTAGAAAGTATTGCATTTACCACAGCAGCTGCTCAGTGTAATTTTTGCTGGATATGGTGGTCACAGCCTTGATGCATTCCCTATTGGTCTGGGGATGCTTTGACAGAAGGAGAAAGGATGCATCAGGAGTGCATTGCTGGGGACAGAAGTATCAAGGTCTGTAGACCTGGTTTCTGGCCACAGCTCATGTGCTGTGAGACTAGAGAGGTCTGGTTTTGTAGCTTCTGTTTTCTGTGTTTTCTAATAGCAGAGATTAATGTAAGTGTCTCTGGATAAAAATCAGCAGCCATTACTGGACAGGCAATTACCAGTAATACCACTGCAATCCCTTTTGGCCTTGAATCTAGGATTAGGGGGAATATAATCTATTACATTTTTCTGCCTGCTTTTTTCAGTGGAGGTTTCTCATTTTTATGTGATAAAGAGTAAAGCTGCATGAGAAATCCATGTCCAGCCTTGCTCTGTATCACAAAGCCCTTTCTTGGCACTGTTTTGATGGTAATGCTGCTGTGGATTCTTTATGTGTAGAAACTGTAGACTGCAGAAGAGAGACCTATTTTCAGCCTTGGTTGCTCTTACCTCTTGATTAGAATTCATTATAAGCACTGTACAGAGGGAGGCTGAGTTCAGCAGATTGGTAAACTGAGGCACAGAGGGAAAATGTTGCACCTGGAAAGCATTGAAAGTAAGAAGAGACATTAGCCTTTTCCCTGAGTAACGCCACTTGGACCCTGCTAAAGTATCCTGCCCTAAAGGCAGCTTGCACAGTAGCCATGCACAGGGCATCTGCATTTCCTAAGCCCTCAGTGATACGAGCCCTGAGTCTTCAAGCCGCCTAAAACACTTGAGAACTGAAGTCTCACTTTAATGCTAACAATGTATAATTTCCCCTGAACAAGGGGCTTATGTTACAGACAACCTGTATTGATTTGACAACCTTTTTGTACTTGGTACTTTTTACCAAGTACAAAAAGTACTCACTTAGTACTTACTTCTTGTACTAAGTACAAAAAGTACTTACTTAGCCCCCCTTTGTACTAAGTAATAAGCTAATCAACTGTCAAAATTAACTACTGGAATAGCAGAAGGAAGCATCCCTTACTCTTCGATGCATGTATGGGCGCCCTCAGTCAGGATGGAGCTTTAAATCAGGGAAGTTGGAAGATAAGGTTTCTTACGCAGCCCTGTTAACTAGTTTTGGCAAGCAGGGGAAAGAGCACACCCTCCCTCTTGCTGGGTGTTCCTCCTTCACATCCCAGCCACGGCTCCAAGAGGCAAAGCAGAAGCAGGGAGCTGCCCTACTGCTAATTTCACTAAGTGGCAGATGCCGGCATTTCCTTTCTTTCTAAACTTGTGGTGGTTTGTGGTAACGTTGGCTCTCGTAGTGCGGTGGTTCCTAGCAGAGTGCAGATGTTCCTTGTCAGCTTTGGCCATCTTTCAGGGCTATAAATACTACCTTTAATCAAGTGCAGTGGTGAAGGAAGACTGTGATTTATAGTGAGGTTCTGTGAGTTGGCATGACTTTTGACGCAGCATTTGTACATGAAAGACTCTGTAGATGCGTGAGCTCACCTGGGTGTCCCTTGCTCTTGTCAGCTGTTAGAGATGGGAATTTGGAACAAGCTGTGCCTGATTGGAATGGACAAGGTATTGCATGGGGCATTTGCTTTCTTCACAAGTTTGGTATAGGCCAAATTTAGAGAACTTCAGACATTGACTAGTGGTTTTGGAAACGGCCGAGGAGGCAGGAGGGGTGACGATGTCAGGAGGGGCTTTTTTTCTTTTCTAGGTTAACTGATGGCCAGTAATGTTAGTGTTGTTGGACTTGTATTTACAGTATTGATTTCCTACTAGAGCATTGAGACTGATCTTGTTTTTGTTATAGCACCTTTTTATTTACACTAAAATAAATGCAAACCAATGCAAATCCCCAGTTCTTGCAGGAACAGGTTAGATTTCTGTTTTCCCCAGATATGTGATAAAGAAATTGTACCCACAGGGTGGATGTATGATATTTCTGATGTTGTAGCAGCACTGAAAGGATGGAAACAGAGGTAAAATGGAGAAATCTCCTTTCTTAATGTCTTTCTCTTAAACCATGGATGAGAAGAGAGGTAGGAAGCATGGTCATGATTTGTGGCATGCAGAATACTAAATATTTTCATTTTAAACTCACCTTATATGAAAATCTTATCTTTAAGGAGTTAATAAGTGGCTAGCAGACGTCTGAGTAAATGGCTAGACAATTGTTACTGCAGCACAGCGATCTGTTGTTTTAACCATGGCTTGTCAATTCTGAAAATTACAGTGGTGTGTGAAGCTGTGGTATGTTGTTTAGAGTGCTGTGTGTTTAGAGTTATCTTTCACTCATTCCACTTATATCTGCCCTGTGCATGACCCTTGCTGAACATTCATTAGCCCTGTGTAAATGGAGTTTTAGTAGAAAGAATTTCTATGTTGTATAAAAATACAGAAATAAAAATAGAAATGCTGTCAAGCGCATACACACACATACATAGAGCTGAGATTTTGCAAAAATTTTCATGCCATTGTCAGAGAAATGCTTTTCTAAAGTTAAAAGCCTGCCTTTGTGCAGGGGCGTGTGTGGTGGGGTACGCTTTTTGGTGTGGAGGATTCTTTTGTCTTTGATAGGAGAAGTAAAACAGGCACACAGCTCAGCCAGAGCTTTCCTATTGTACTGAAGATGGGAGGAGTCTCTTAAGTGCATGATTTATCTAAAGTGCCCTGGGGTTGCCATGCTGAACATCCTGACTTTGAGCAGCTGGTGAGGGAAATAATTGCCGCCACGAGGGAGCAGGAGGGAAACAAGGAGTTCTCCAGGCTGGCATGGGTGGCTTGTGTCTCTCATAATCCAAACTGTGGGTTCCTTGCTCCAAGTCCTGCTTTTTGTAGCAGTGCCTTCCCATGGGATGTCTGCTGCTCATGGGTAACACAGAAGTCCCTGAGAGCTCTGGTGATACCATTTTAGATTTAAGGAATTGTACTGTTTCCAGGACAACTGGGGAAGAATGTGGAAGGGACTTGTTCTGACTCAGCTTGGAGTAACTGATCACCTGGGCTTTTGTTTCTCCTGAAAAATGGTTAATTGCCTACTTTTACAGGGGCCTCTTCAAGCCAAGCAAGCAATTGAGTTAAAAAACACTAATTCAAGAAGCACTCAGGTGCAGTTGTAGGCTGATAGTAGCAAAGAGTTCTCTCTCAAGTGGGCCCAAGTTGAGGATCGTTAGGACAGTCAGAAGGATTTGCCTGTATTTGGCTGTGTTAAGCACCCTTAACTTCTGCTGGCTGCTGTGTGAATGTCCCTGTTCTACACTGCTCCTTCAATTAAGTGGATTTTGTTACATTGTGTCATCTTGCCTCTGTACAGTTAATTGCTTGCTATTCTAAGAGGAAACTAATGTTATCTTATTTTTCTTCCTTCCATATTTTTTTCATCTCATAGCAATGTTGAACTACAGAATGTGGTGTTAGACTCCAGTGCAGCCATGGGGAGCAATGAACTTCAGGAGAAAGATGCCACTGGAGCCCTTGGCCACGATCTCAGCAATGGCAGCAGCAGCAATTTGGAAGCAGCTAGGCGCCTGGCTAAGCGCCTCTACCATCTGGACAGATTCAAACGCTCTGATGTGGCAAAACATTTGGGTAAAAAGTATGTGCTGATATGACGCCTTTGGCCACATTGTTCTTATTGCTGGGTCTGGAGGGCTTCACTCTTGAATGATAACCTTTACTTATTTCTTCGCTTTTTTGTAGCAATGAATTCAGCAAGCTTGTGGCCAAAGAGTATCTTAAATTTTTTGACTTCACTGGCATGACGCTGGACTGTTCTCTCAGGTAAAATTCCATTTGTGGACTTCATGTTTTGTTTTAGTAACGGCGCTGTTTGCAGTGTTGTCCTGATTTGACATGGTTGTCCTTTTGGGATGTAAGAAGGTGAAGAGAGGACTGTGATGGATTTGTGGGGACAGAGCTTTCCTCTTCTGTTTGACTTGGTGTCAAACAGAAGAGGAAAGTACTAGAGTACTGCTGTACTCTAGTGCTACTGGAGTGGTGGCACTTGGAGAGGGAAATATTTGGGTAGACCTGCTTAGAGATGGTCCTTGATACAGAGGAGCTGGAGAAAAGTGCCCAGTCACTCTGTAGTCTGCCAGGTGCTTCTGAGGAATTACGGTGTTGCTCACAGCTGATCTGCACAGACTTCCTGGCTGATGCCTTCTGGAGCTTACTCTGCTTTGCTGCAGTATACTAAGACCAGGGTTTGGTGTGGCTTGGCAGCCACCCTCTCTGTGTCTCCCTGAGGCATCCAGAAATGTGCAGAATAGCAAAAGCTTCCATGTGGAAAAAGCTGTAGTGAGTTTGGTAACTGTCGGTGTGGGTGTTTGAAAACCCAGCCCTTCAATTTTCTTTCCTTTTTACACTGGAATCAGGCCTCAAAATTGTTTATTTTCAGTACTTTTTTTTCTGAAAGTCAAAACACCAAGTTTGTGTAGCAGTGGCCTGTTAGCGCAGTTGCTGGTGTTCTGGTGTTTAAGGGGATTTAAATGAGTTTAAATCATTTCACTGAGGTTAAGTGGGGTTTTTTCCTAATATTACAAATCCAGGAGGTGTGCATGCACTTCTTAGCCCCCTTGCAAATGCGTTTCCAGGGGTCTGATGCCCTGAGACCATAGCAGATCCAAGGCACCCACAAAGTCCTGCCTGCTGAAGGTGGTGGAAGTGGAAGATGCCTGCACAAGCATGAACTGCCTGGTCCTGAAGCAGGAGGAGCAGAGCCAAGCTAGAGCACCCGCTCAGCGCAGAGTGGGAGCTGCTGGGCAGTGGGAGGTCTGCTGCTCATTCCAGGTTTTAGCACCCCTGAAGCATGATGCTAAATATACCCTTCTTTTAAATTGTGAAATCCAACACATAATTGCTTTGTGGCACATATTTAGGAGGTCTCTGCTCCCTGTAGATCTCCTGTTAATATTAATAGTTATGACCTTCTCTAAAATGTGCCCAGGCTCATGTAGGACTTAAACAAGCCAGGGGGTTGTTGAGGTTTTGAGAGTAGCTGCAGTAATTGCCAGCTACATGCCCTGAGCATGCGGCAGCAGCTGGGGACAAAGAATCATCCTGAAGCCTGGGGAAACTGAGGCATGCTGCCTCGAATTTGGCAGAGAGTGAGAGGTAACACTGCTGTTGTTGCTGGCTTGCTGACAAACTGTGGTTTATTGAGTGTTTTGGAGGCAGCTACCCAGATCCGTGCTACCTCCCAGCTGTGGGAAGCTGTTGTGCAGCATCAGGGAAAAGTCTGAGAGCTGGGAAGGGCTGTTCCTTCAATGTCCATTCCCTGGATCCATGTTGCCCATGCACTTCCTGCGTGCATCTCTCACAGCCTCTGCAGGACTACAGGAGGGGAGGAGTTGGGGTGGTTGCTTCACCTCCTCTCAGTGTCCATTCTGGAGTCCAACCCTGCACATGGGGAGACCAGTCTTCAGGCTGCTCAGGGAGCTACTTAGTAAGGTTCACTGGGAAAATGCTTTTGAAGGTGCTGGGATCCATCAGTGTTGGTCATCACCTCCTAAGGGTGCAGGAGCAGGCAAATCCAAAATGTTGGAAGTCAAGCAGACAAAGTGGAAGGCTTGAGAATGGAAGGTGGAACGAGAGGGATCTTCTGGAGCTAACAGCAAAAAAGATGTTTGTCCAGTGGGAGCAAGGTCAGGTGATGTGGGAAGAATACAAAGTTGTTGCTCACCACTGTAAAGAGAAAATTCCGTCTGAAAAAGTTCAGTTGGAGTGGTAGGTGGCCAGTACTGTGTGGGACAACAAAAAGATTTAAAAATAAGTCAATAGAAAAGGGTAGCGCAGAATGGCTCAGTGCCTTGAGCTGGAGGACTATGGCTGTGAGAATGATAAAGTCCCAGCTGACTCTGAACTTGTGTGGGATCTGCTGCTCCATCTGAATCCCCGTAAGTCTATGAGGCCACATGGGATTCATCCAGAAATACTCAAAGAGCTGGCTGATGTCATTGTGAGGTGTCTCTCAGTGATTTTGGAATGGTCTTGAGCATCTGGAGAGGTCCCAATTGACTGCAAACCATCTAACCTTCAAGAAGGGCAAGAAGGATGGTGCTGTATACTATCAGTCTCATTTCCATGCCTGGTAAAATTATGGACAAGATTATTCTGGGAGGTATTGAAAAATACCTGAAAGACATTTCAGTGATTGGTCACAACCAGCACAGCTACACAGGGGGAAAGTCCTGCTTATCCAACCAAATTTCCTTTTATGACAAGGTAACCCACCTAGCTGATCAGGGGAAGCCAGTTAATGCAATCTTTTTTGATTTCGTGAAGCTTTCAGTGCTGTCTCTCCCAGAACCCTTCTGGAGAAAATGTCCAGGACTCAGCTGGATAAACACATCATGTGGTGGGTGAGCAGCTGGCTCAGGGTCAGGCACAAAGGGTTGTAGTGAATGGGGTGACATGAGACTGGTGACCTGTCACTGGTGGGGTTCCTCAGGGCTCCACGTGAGCCCCTGTGCTCTATCAACATCTTCATAAATGACTTAAACACAGGACCCGAGCATACAGTAAGTTTGATGATTCTAAACTGGGAGGAGCCATTGACTCCCTCAAAGGAAGAGAGGTCCTGCAGGGAGACTTTGATGAATGAGAGGCCTGAGCAACTACCAGCTGTGTGAAACTTTAACAGGGGCAAGTGCTGGATTCTGCACCAGGGATAGACTGGGAAATGAGCTGCTGGAGAGCAGCTCTGTGGAAATTGACCTGGGGGTCCTGTTTGATGGCAAGCTGAACATGAGCCAGCAGTGCCCTGGCAGCCAGGAGGGCCACCCGTGTCCTGGGGTGCATCAGGCACAGCATCACCAGCCAGGCAAGGGAGGGGATTGTCCTGCTCTGCTCTGCACTGGGCAGCCTCACCTCCAGTGCTGGGGGCAGCTCTGGTCCCATCAATATAAGAAAGATACGAAGCTATCAGAAAGTATCCAAACAAGGCTACAAAGATGGTGAAAGGCCTGGAGGGGAGGCCAAAGAAGGAGTGGCTGAGGTCACTTGGTCTGTTCAGGCTGGAGAAGAGGAGACTGAAGGGAGACCTCATTGCAGTTACAGCTTCCTCACAGAGGGAAGAGGAGGGGCAGGCACTGATCTCTTCTCTGTGGTGTCCAGTCACAGGACCTGAGGGAATGGTGTGAAGTTGTGTCAGGGAGGTTTTGTTTGGACATGAGAGAGAAGTTCTTCACACACAGGGCGGTTGGTCACTGGATCAGGCTCCCCAGGAAAGTGGTCACAGCACCAGCCTGACAGAGCTCAAAAAGTGTTTGGACAATGCTCTCAAGCACACGGTGTGACTCTTAGGGGTATCCTGTGCAGAGCCAGGAGTTGGACTTAGTGATTCTTGTTGGGTGCCTTCCAGCTTAGGGTATTCTATGTTGTCTGGTCTTTCTGGTGGGCAGAAACTCATCCCTGTGGCCCTTGGCTGCAGCTTTGTGCTCTGAGAATGAGGAAACTGCCTTATTTATTTACCAGATATTTTTCATCAGTTGCCTCTCCAAGTCAGCTTCCAAGGGGTAAAGGTGCTGCGGAGGAGGAGAAGGTGTAGGTCAGTGGTGTGTGGCATAGGCAGGGAGTATTGCTGAGCCCAAGAGTTGAGCCCAAACTGGAGTAGGAGACAGAAAGATGGCTAATTCTCAAAATGTGCCTTGGGAGCTGTTATGGATTTAGGAACAGTATTCCCCAATTTAATGTTCCCACTGAAACACTCCAAACCATGCGCCACTTGCTTCCTTCCCCCTCCTCCTCTCCTTGGGGTATCTGGAGAGGAGAATTGGAGGCACAAAAGGTGAAGATCAAGGGTTGAGATAAGAACAATTTACTGGAGACAGCAAATGAAACAAGAAAAACGAATGGTAACAGCAATAGCATTAATAACAGAGTGTACAAGAGAGGTGAATGATTCACATGCAAGCGCTCACCACGTGGAAACCGGCAGTGCCCCAACTGCTCCGCCACACTGCCCAGCCAGAAGGGATGCTTTCCCCATAACCACCGCACATGACCTGAGGTGGTAGGGAATAACCTCAGGCTCCTAGGCATGCCCGTCCTGGCTACTGCAAAAATTAACTGTCCTGGCCAGAATCAGGATGTTTTCCACCCCTTATGCTATACCATCTATATTGTGTCCAGGTCCTACACCTCCCAACTACGTATATGTATGTGTATATATATAAACACTAGCATGAGTGTCATTTCCATAGTCAGTGGCTGTCCTTTCAAGATGTCTGTTGAGTTCATTTAGTCCATGACTCTAGGTTCTATCTGTTCAAGATGTCTTCCAGGACAGGAGGGCTCCTGTGCTGTTGGCTGGTTGCAGTCTGCCTCAGGAGCTCATGACTGGTGAATCTGGAGCAGTCCATGTTCATTCTCCACGGTAGTTATGGCATACAGTGGCAGTGTCATTCAGCAAACAGTACCATACAATTCAACATTACAGACCATTCTCACCCAGAAATTGAATCCCCTTGAGCTACACCTCATGTTTCCCTGTCCCTCTACATTACCCACCAAGTGCTCTCAGATCGCTGAGCAAATTTTGCCTTTGCAAAAACGCAGGACCAATCCAGACAATGTTCCCTAGCACATTTCTCATACATACCACAGGGAGTTTGTCCCCTTCTACAGTGCATAGAAGTTTTAATTGGGCAGGGCCAGCTTGATTGGTAGAACCTCTTGTGTTAACTAACCAGGAGGCCTTTGCTAAATGCAGATCCCGTTGTTTGAATGTGCCACCACCCATTGCTTTCAATGTCATTTTTAACAGTCCATTGTACTTTTCAATTTTCTCAGAGGCTGGTGCACGATGGGGAGTATGTTATACCCTCTCATTACTATGCTCTCTGGTCCATGTGTCTGTGGGGCTGTTTTTGAAATGAGTCCCACTGTCTGACTCAGTTCTCTCTGGGGCACCATGTTGCCACAGAAGTTGTATCTCAAGGCCCAGGGTGGTGTTCTGGGCAGGGGTGTGAGGCACAGGGTTGTCTCCAGACACACAGTGGTTGTTTCCACCGTTGTAAGCATGTAGCACTTGCCGTGGTGGGTTTGCAGCACTGTGATGTGACCGATCTGCCAGGCCACCCCATGTTTGTGTTTCGACCATCATCTACCATACCAGAGAGGCTTTACCCGCTTGGCCTGCTTGATCACAGCTCATGTTCCAGTTATGGATAACTGGGAGACAGTGTCCATGGTTAAATACTCCCCTTGATCACAAGCCCACATGTGTGTTGCACCTCTGATGACCTGAGGCATCTTGAGCCCACTGAGCCAGAAATAATTCACTCTTAGGTTGCCAGTCCAGATTTACCCGAGACGCTTTAATCTTGGTGACCTGACCACCTCTCTATTGTTGCAAAGTTCTTCAGTAGCGTGACTCCTGGGCACACGTGTATCTCATGATGTACTTCTACGGCCAACTTCTCTATCAGGGCAGCAATTTCCTGCCACCATTCATCAGCCCAGATGTGTTTCCCTCTGCGCTGCCAACTGACCCTTCTCTGTCAGCCCAGCCACCCCAACGCAGCATTTGCCACCACCCACGAGTCAGTGTGGAGGTAGATTGCTGGCTGTTTTTCTCATCCAGTGATACCTAAAGCCAGCTGGATGGCTTTCAGCTCTGCAACCTGACTTCATCCACCTTGTTCTTCAGTCGCTTCTGTGACTTGTCACAGAGGGCTCCGTACAGCTGCTTTCCATTTTTGATTTGTCCCTGTGATACAAAAGGAACTGTCAGTAAAGAGAGGTATTGCTTTTCATTTTCAGGCAGCTGATTGTATGGCGGGACCTCCTTAGCATGTGTCACCTTCTCCTCCTCTGATGATTATGGTAGTCTGAAATTTTCACCTTCAGGCCAGTTAGTGATGACTTCCAAGATCACTGGGTGATTGGGGTTTCCTGTTCAAGCTTACTGTGTGGTTAGAGCAATCCAGGTACTCCACAGTGGCATGATGTGTTTCAGGGACTTTCCCTTTGAATATCCAGCCCAGCATTGGCAGTTGGAGCACCAGGAGGATCTGTGCCAGTCACTTCTGAGGCAGCTCCAACTCCTTCATAAATTGCCAGTATCTCTGTTTCAGTGGGGGTGTAGCTGGCCTCAGATCCTTGTTATGTTGGAATGCTTGTATTCCCAACTCCAGAACATCAGGGTTCCTTCTTGAGTCTCCATGTGTCCTTATTGCCAGAGATGCCAGGAAGAACCATTCTTCCTGGCTGCACTGTGGAACATACTTTTTACATTTTTTATTGTCCTGACTGCACACTGCATGAGCAATCTCCTGTTTAATTTGTAAAAAATCTTATTGTTGTTCAGGACCCTGCTTGAAATCCTTCTTTTTTGGGATCACGTGATAGAGAGATTTTACAATCTGATTGTAATCTGGAATATGCATCCTTCAAAAACCCACAGTGCCTAGGAAAGCCTGTGTTTCCATCTTGCTGGTTGGTGGGGACATAGCGGCTATTCCATTGACCATGTCCATTCAAATCTGATGACATCCATCTTGCCATTTTACTCCAAAAAACTGAATTTTCTAAGCAGGTCCCTTGACTTTAATTTGCTGTATAGCAAGACTGGCCTTCAGGAAGATTTGGATTGTCTTCTCTCCTTTCCGAAAAACTCCTGCTGTGTTGCCCTGCATGATCATGTCATCAATATATTGCAAGTAGGTCCTCACCCTTTTCCTTAATTCCTTTTCCAGTGCAGTCTGGATCGGCCCATGGCAAATGGTGGGGCTGTGTTTCCACCCCTGGGGCAGTCAGTTGCAGGTGTATGGCACATCCCTCCAGGTAAAAGCAAACTGTGGCCTGCACTCTGCTGCTAAAGAGATGGAGAAAAACATGTTAGCAATATCAATATTGGCACCAGTTGGCTGCTTCAGACTCCAGCTTGTATAGAAGTCCCAGCATGCTGGGCACAAGTGGAGCTGTGACAGGGCCGTGACAGTCTGTCAGTCCCCACTTGCTACTGGGCTTACACACTGGCCGTATAGGACTGTTAAAGGGTGAATGAGTCTGTCTGGCCACTCCCTGGCTCTCTGGCTCACAAATCATCGCATGGATGGGGCTCACAGAGTCCCAGGTGGAGCAGTACTGATGGTGCAGCGATGTGGTAGCAATCGGTACCTGTTGTTCTTCAACCCTCAGCAGTCCCAAAACAGAAGGCTCCTCTGAGACACCATGCAAGCTGTCTAATTTCCTCTGTCTCCACAGCTGCTATCCCAAAAGCTCTTTTAGGTTGAAATACCCTCTTTTGAAGTAACCCATGCTAAGGATGCACGGGGCCTCTGAGCCTGTCACAATGGGGTGTTTTTGCCATTCTTTCCCAATCATGCTGTCTCCAGCTTCCAGTGCAGTCAGCTGTTGGGATCCCCCTGGCACCCCAGAAAGAGATGGCTTCTGTCCCCACATATTTTGATGGCTTCAGGGTACATCATGTGCCCATGTGAGCTAAAGCCTTACACTCTCGTGTGTCTGATGTGCCAGGGCACTGGGTCCACACAGTCCAAAAGATCCAATTGTCCCTTTCTTCTACTTGATTGGGGTCTGTAGTTCTAGTAATAGTATGTGTTGCTCACTTCTTGTAAATATGAACTGGAGGTCCCTTCAAGAGGATCAGAAGTAATATAAGCCCTTATATTAAAAGTTAAGCCTGTCCTGGCCGGAACCAGGATGGGAACACAAAGTAGCAAGGACAGAGAAACCCTTCGAAGATTCACTTGTATCTACTTGTGAATTGAGTTTTTTGCAATACATTACATGTGAAATTAAGTTATTACCAGGCAGATCCCAGTCTGTATGGGTGTGAGATTGTTGCAAGTACAGCCTGTCTCTGACCTTGTATCAGAGAGAAAAATTAAAGTTTATGCATCGAGACTAGATAGATGTGAATGTATGAGCAATATGTTCCATGCCTCTCAGGTCTAGTGTTAGTTTCAGTCTCATGGGATATTTAAAAATTGTCTATTAGACATTCATTCTGTATGTCTTCTTACTTCAGATACAGAAAATGTTGTGCTTTCAGTATTTTCTTAGAAGCATCCTGATAAATGAATGCAGAAGTTCATCTTTGTCTGTGAGACATACTTTTCTATCAGGAAGAACAGCAGTGTGGTTAAGAGGAGGGATGGTCAAGTATGAGAATAAAAGGGAAAGATGTGTGTCCTCCCCACTTCTCTGCACAGGCTTGCTGGCTATATCCAGTGAGTGTGCCAGGCTGTGCACCAGCCCTGCACCCTGGGCTCTCACAAGCAAGAACCTCAGAAGGGCCAAGTTACTCCTGCTGTTGAAGCTCAGTGGGAGATGTTGCGACTCCTCTGCCCTCTTGCCCAGGTATTTTCTCTAGGTTGGGTCATCACACTCCTCCCTGGCTGATGTGGTTCTGGCCACTCCGATAAGTGACCACACATGTGGTGTTAGCTGTGAGTTCTGTGCACTTGCTTGACTTCACCACCTGGAGTAGCTTGTTTGATTTGGAGAGCAATACCAGTGAAGTAAAGTCTAAAAAAAGGTGCAGGAGTGGTGGGCAATTAGAAGAGTATAGGGAACATCCTGGATGTCTTGTCATGCATAAATATGTTTTCTACTTCCCTGCCCAAAGAAAAAAAATACTTAAAAGTAAGAAGAGCTCTTTCAAATGATGCAGTTACTTATTATTTTGTATATTCTGTGGCTGAGACCGGTGAAAATTTAAGTCTTCCTTCATTTACTATAACGTTGGAGTTAATTGCTCACGGAATGATAGCCCAGTTTCCTAGAAAGGCTCATTGGAACTGAATGTCTGATGTGTGCTTACGTGCTTCTAGCTGTGATGTGTGCTTTGCTCTGTGCACTGTGTGAAGCAAAAAGAGATTTATTACCTTAATTTAACTTTTTTTTCCCACTGCTCTTTTAGGAGTTTCTTTAAAGCCTTTTCACTTATTGGAGAAACTCAGGAACGAGAGAGAGTTTTAATCCACTTCTCCAGCAGATACTACCAGTGCAACCCAAACACCATTTCTTCTCAAGGTAACTTTGTTTCTGATACTAAGGTCTGTGCTTGTTGCTGTGTTCTTCATTCTCACCTTCAACAGCACATACAGTGTATGCCTGGAAAATGAAGCTATGCAGCCGTTGTACCACACTTTAGAGACTGTCTGTAGTAGCCTTGAAACCCTCAGCAGGAAAGGTGTTCAGGCCTCGTCAATATAAATCCTCAGTTTTAGCGCCTCCAGGTTTGAATGTCCTCAGTTGTAGTTTCTGGTCTCGCTGACTTCAGTGTGTGGTACTTGTACTCTGGCTGCACTCAAGTGGGCAAGAATAGGTCCTGTGTCAGGTGGAAAAGAAGCTGTTTGCTTTCCATGCTCCATCCAGTGCTTGTGTCTGCATGCACTGGCATCAGGCATGCCAGTCCTTGCCAGTTGTGGGGGTGAATTTTGGGTGCTGTATTCAGACCCTGGCATGGTTTCATCTTGACGGGCTAATGTCAGTCAGAGTGCTCCTCCTTGCCAATGTTTTCAGTCAGCTTGGAAATACATGAGGTAAACAAACAAGTACATAGATCAAACCTGAGAAAACTGGGAATGCAGAAGAGGACAAACTGTCTGGTGGCATAACTGCTGTGCTCAGCCAGACATGCTGGCAGAGCCACGTGGCCCTGTAATTGCAGCACACGCTGATCACACACTGAAGGAGGAGGTTGAAAAAGGAGGCAGTCATGGGTTAAGCTGTACCTTTAGTTTCAAGTGTCAGAAAGAGCTGCTACACCTGGAGGTACCACTGTGCTTCCTTACCCCTTGCTACCCCTCCTGCAGTGAGATGATGTTTGGGCACTTTGCACCTGTTCATCTTTACTGGCTGTCATGCAGGGGATGGGAAAAGAGTAAGACAGGATCTGCTCCTGCGCTCTTTCCTCTGCCTATTGCCTTTCTTGTTTCAAGACACTGTAGGCAGTCGGGTAGAACGGGTGCATCATGTCCAGACTGAAATAATGACTTGCCTGGTGATGTAGCTGCCTTACTGTAGTCCAGGGTGCAAGAGGGAAATTGTGACTTCAGACCCTGAGTAAGTATTTAGATCCTGCACACTTTGCCCGGGATCTTAGTACTGGGTGCTGTTATATAGATATATTGCACCACAATATAAGAAAGATACAAAGCTATCAGAAAGTATCCAGAAAAGGGATATGAAGATGGAGAAGGGTCTAGAGGGGAAGCCAAATGAGGAGCAGTGAGATAACTTAGTTTACTGAGCCTGGAGGAGACTGAGTTGTATTTCAGTCTACAGCTTCCTCATGAGGGGAGGAGGAGGGGCAAACACTGATCTCTTCTCTGTGGTGACCAGTGACAGGATCAGAGAGAATGGCCTGAAATTGTGTCAGGGGAGGTTTAGGCTGGATATTACAAAAAGTGTCTTCACCCAGAGGGTGGTTGAGCACTGGAGCAGGCTCCCCAGGGAAGTGGTCACAGCACCAGCCTGACGGAGTTCAAGAAGCATTTGGACAATGCTCTCAAGCACATGGTGTGATTGTTAGAGGTGTCCTGTGCAGAGCCAGAAGTTGGACTCCATGATCATTGTACTATGCCTTCTAAACTTGCTTGTAAAGTTTATTTAAAAAGGGCTTAAAGTACTACTACTTTTCCCTGAGGTGGGCACAAAGAAGAACTTGACAGAAGTTCCCAGGATGTTCAAAACCAAGCTTTCCTTGCAAACCTTAGAAGACCAGGAAATTGGAAAAATTTAAAACAAACATTCAATCAAAATAAAGCATTTCACAGGGTGTGACTTAGCAAACTTTACTCACCCAACCTTAATTACCCATATTTCAGAAAATGGAAATAACAAGTAGAAAAGAAGAGCTGAAAAGAGAGAAAAACAAGATATAGCTGCTGCCCTGGAGCATAATCATTTCAACTTCCATAAAATCCAGATGCAGTGGGGACACAATCACACATCCTGGGGCCTGCTCTGGCCTCCTGTGGCAAGCAACCCCCAGTGGGGCCTTCCAGTCATCTGGCCACCCCAGGGCTCGACTGGGGCTCCAGGGCAGGGTGTTGGGCATTGCTTTCAGTGTGCCAATGGTTGGTGGAAGTTCTGGACTAGAGGCTCCAGAGGGATAGCGTGTGGAGCAGTGCACCATCCCATTCTCTTGAGAGCTGCTCCCCCTACACACCCATTTCAGTTGTTTTGAGCCAGTAATAGTTTTCTTCTCAGACCTTCAGTCTTTCAGGCCTTCCAACTGTATTCTCTGGTTCTATGAATCTGACTTACTGCTGAGAGCCTTGGCCACAGGACCAGCTTAGAAACCCCTGGAGTCCTCTCTACCCAACATGGAGCCAAGGCAGCATAAATAACTGACTGTGTTTCTCCAAAATTAAGTCTTAATTGAGCTCTGAATCAGCACTGAGACAGAGTGGGATAAAAACAGGATACCCTGCTGTACCCACTGTTGACACAAGAATGAATGTATTTTACTTTTCCCTTTCTGCACTGAAGTAAATGAAGAAGAAGGTGTTCATTCAGACTGTGGTATTGGTATTAGCAAGCTAAGAGTGATAGCATGATTTCCTGTCTTGTTTGCTTCATCCATGGGTGCTGCAAGACAGTTTTGACAGTTACTGAAAGGTAAGAGAGACTGTTCTGGTTTGGCAGCTTTGTGATGACCTCATTGTTCATTTATTTAATTATGTGTATTTCTTGATAAAACAGATTCTTATAAAGCGAACAGACTCAATTACTCTACGAGGCTCCGTTTCAGCTTCTTAAGGGTTCTGGTTTTGCATGTGACTCTGGTTATGTCTCTTTCTGCAGATGGAGTTCACTGTCTCACGTGTGCCATGATGCTGCTTAACACAGACCTGCATGGCCATGTGAGTATGCACACCTTTGTGTAGACTGCTCCTATCCACTCCATGCTGCGATGGGGTGGTTTTCTGGCAGTCCCCGTTCTGGTGGCTTTTGTCTAAAGCCCCTGCAGACAGCAAACAGTGAGAAGGCTGCACTCCCAGGCTCTTGTCCTGGGCAGGCCTTTCCAGCATGCCTTGATCAGTCACATGTAAGCTGGCATTGTACCTGGCTTTGCCATAATGTCTGAGCATACTCCCTGTCCTCAGGCCCATCTTTCTGGTGTGCTTACCATCCTTCCTGCAGCCGGCCCTGACCAGGAAACTGTGCTTGGGATTAGCTTCCCCTTTACCGTGTGTACAGACATGGGAAGGCAGAATAAAGGCAGGAGGTGAAGAAGTTTGGGGAAGGTCACAGAGGGAGGGTGATGTTTGCAGGCATCCAGTTGCAGGGGGCAGACCTGGTGGAACTAGAGTTTTGCACAGACAAATGGTGGGTGTACTCAGAGCCAAGAGAGTGGAGGGGGCACATGGGCATGCTGAGTGGCAGCCCTGTGTTCCTGCACTGCACACCTCTATCCGCTGCCTGCCTGGAGGAAATAGCATTCTGGTTTGAGTCCTCTTAGTCATGCTGCTGCAGGATGCCAGCAGCCTTAGGGTGGGTATTTCAGCACCCATGGTGCAATACACCTGCTATGCAAGGTATTCCCGTGCTGATGGGAGGCTTCCTCTGCCCTGGAGTTAGGATGGAGTGGGTAAAAACACAGGAAGCATGGCATGATAGTGTGCAAAAGCAGTGGCTTCAGCCAGGTGGCTCTGGGGCTTCTCTCTGGCCCTCCATTGCACTTGCAAGGGCTGTTCCAGGAGGGTGTCCACTGGGAACTTTTACACATTGAGGGTGTTGGGTCAGGCAGCAGGACATGAAGGCACCCTGGGTCTGTCTAAAAGGGCTGCTCAGCCCCTGTGGGTGCAGGTAATAAAACCAAGACTTGCATGTTCACTAGGAGTTTTGAGACCTACCTCCCATTAATTGAACGCCTTTGTCTGAAGGTTGTGGAAGCAGGAGGGAGAAGAGAGTTGTGAAGAATTTTTTCTCGGAAGGCTTAACCTTCCCTACTGAATGGTGTGTCAGTCACATGTGAGGGTGATCGGGAGTACAGGAATGTGCCTCAGTTTGTCTCTTGGCACACATAGCTTTTCCTGAGCACACCTGAGTCTTTCTGCACAGGTATCCCACTCCCCAGCACGATGAGCAGCCTGGGGTTCCGGCTTTCCAGTCTGCCTGGCCTCACAGTCCAGGGAGGGAGACCAAATGCCTGACAGCAATTCCCATTGCTTCCTGTAAAGCTGTAGTGTGGGTGATGGCCCTACTGTCTTCAGAAATACTGGAGTAAATGATCTGGCACTGACCTATCACTGCTGCTGCCGACTCTGGTTGTTGCACTGTGTGACTTTGGAGGCTCATCCCACTGGCAGTTGACAGTGTGTTGTTATGTATATGCAGCTGTAATATTTGCCAGACTCCTGCTTATATTATGTCCATGGGTGTGTCATTATGTTCCCTCCAACCCCTCTGATTTCCTGTAATTTTTGTCTTCCTCTTATGGCTTTGCATTTTTCCACATAGGTGGTAAGTTTGGAGTTTTTGACTTGGAATGCAGCCCTTGCAGATATGCCTAATTGCCTGTTTCCTAACAAAGATAATGCTTTCCCCCATCCTTACCAGGATTCTACTAGAGCAGGAAGCAAATGAGTCACAGGGCTTGTCTGCACTGAGCTCTGTTTGTTACTGACATACTGATCATAAGCACAGACACTTCTACTTCACAATAAGCTCCACTGCTTGTAGGGCTGTAATGCAGCTGCTCTGCCTTCAGTTCACGCTTGCCTTTAACTCTTGTAGACAAATTCTTACTTTTCCCCTTTTTTTTCCCTGTCTTGCCACACTTTGTTCTATTTGTAACTGAACAATTTTTGCTAGATGTGTCTTGGAAATGCATGCTTGCTTCTCTGCACAGAGGCCATCACCCACACTGGTGCTAGAGAGTTTTCAGGTATCTCTAGACCACCAGGCACATCTTCTGGAACATCTGTGGCACTGTATGGAGATACTAGGTTTGGTCTTGTGGCAAAACAGCCGTTAGTCTCCAATGCCACATGCTGTTGGTTTTGGTCAGCATGGGAAGCTGCAAACTGTTCTGTGGAAGAAACAAATGGAAGCAGGCTGAAGTTGCAGTGAGAAAGGAAAGCACCTGCAAGTCTACTAGACCATCTCCAGCCTGCACCTAAAGACTGAAGTTACAAGCTGTGTTCTATTAGCTTTGCAAGCAGAGAGCCAGGGTTACAGCCAGACTGTTGTTAGGAGCCATCCTGTTGTGGGAAGCCATGCATTGCTTCAGGGTTACTGCTTGCCTTCTTTCTGTGGTTTTGTGCAGGCCGTAGGCTATGGGATCTTCCTTATTGGCTAGGTGAGGCTGATGGTCAACGTTTGGTGGTTTTCCATCTCTCCTGATGGTACATTATGGAAGGGAAATAGAGGATGTGCTATCATTTTAACTCTTAATATCGAATGACTGTATTACCAACTGGTGGCCTTCCTTGGGCTTCAGTCCTGTGTTAGTTTGGGCTTCTGCTCCTAGCCCAAGGCAAGACTCACACAAAGCTCTTCTGCTATATTTCTGCAAAGCATGCCCTGACAGTGGAAAAGTCATCTTCACCTCCATCTCCTGACTGACAGTGGTGCCATCCTCAAAGATACCATGACCATCACCCCATTTTTCCCTCTGTCTTTACCACATTTCACAGCTCATCTCAGGCTGATTTCCTTTCCTCAGATTCTTTGGTGTTGTTTTTCATCGATGCAGAGTTGTAATTGCTGCCCACTCACAACGCTCTCACGTGTGAGGCAGGGGACTTCTGGCACCTGGGGGACCGAGTACAGACACTTCCTCTGAGGGGTGATGGAGACTAGGGTTCAAGAGTAGTTTAGGGCAGCCTCAGGCATCTGGATGTAGTTTGGCTCCTACATGGACATAATTGTTCCTTTCCCATTTGTGGCTTGTTTGGGCAACTTTCAGTCTGAGACAGGAAGAGAGGAAAGAGAGCAAGCCTATGGAAATGTCTAAGCAGCCTCAGCCTGTGAATCAGAAAAGGTAATGGCCGCTCCTGGGCATCGCACTCCAGCTCAAGGCAGTTGCCACTGAAAGGGAGCATTGCAAATTTTAAGAGAAGGGTTTGGAAAGGGCCTCAGTCACATGTTTCTTTGTGCCCACAGCAGATTCAAGTAGAGCTTTTCCATCAGAGATGGGTAGAGCTTGGAGACTTGGGGATATAAGGCACCATGCAGATATCAGAGAGCTTCATCACTGTCCTCTTCATTATCCCCAGGATTAAGCTGGTTTTTTATTTTTGAGGGGTGTGTGTGGGCCTTTTGGGTGCAAAAGCACCTTCCCTTTTCTAGCTATATGCATACAAGGACGCTCATCTATGAGTAATCTCATGAATGCTTTCTTGGTGCTGCCTGCCTTGGGCTTAAAGGAGAGCAGGAAGATGCATTTAATCTGATGTTGCTCATTCCTGTCATTTTGGAAAGCAGCAGGAATGTGATGCTGTGTTTCTCTGACATCCCTTTCAGAACATTGGGAAAAAGATGACCTGCCAAGAGTTCGTTGCTAACCTTCAGGGGATGAACGATGGCAAAGACTTCCCGAGAGGGCTCTTGAAGGTAAGGAATTAACTGCAGAACATGGGTTTCATTTCTTTCTGAGGGATGGTTCAAAACAGAACACCCATCTTGCATTTTCTGAATCTTAATTGTCAAACATGAGAAGTGATGGGCACGTTTCTCCTCCCAGAACATGCATAATATATACAGTGTTTATTCTGTTGTTTTCCCTCTTGCCTCACTTGATAGTGAAGGAGACTCTCTGCAGCACAGAGGGGCAAGGCTGAGCTGCAGCAGGTCTGGCCCCAGAGCTGTGGGCCTTGTAAACTCCTGTGGCCATGCCAACCCAGAGTGCTGTCGCCTGATGACAGCGGACAGAAGCAGCCAGTTGGCTCTGCCTGCGAATACGTAAGGGCTAAGTCTGATCTCTGTGTACAATCTGGAAGATGTGTGTGTTTTTTCATCAAAGGTGCTTTAGGGTATTCACATTAGAGCTGGAGATGTAATTTCAGATTATAATGTGCTGTCTGGCACAGGCTGCATTGCTTCAGCTTTTGTCATTAAGTTTGTGCCAGGAGTTAAATCTGAAAAATGGAAGAAGAGGCTGAGCAGGGCAAACCTTATTGTCAATAATAATGAGAATGTTTAACTTCTTTTTTGTCTGATTGCTAGAATGAAACAGCACTTTGTTTGAATGAACACAGGTGTGCATACACTGGAGTTCATAATTTATTCATTTTTTTGTAGTGGAAATAAAAATAAGAGGCTGGATCATCTGAGAGCTGACCCAATGCCTATTGAAGTAAACCAGATGAGTTGCCATCTCTTTTGTGGGTTTTGTTGTCAGGCCCATTGTGAAATACAGATGTACCTGCATAGGTGAACATGGCAGAGTTTGTCTTCTGGTCTTGGTAATATCTTCATTTTCATCAGCCTCTTCAGGGAGCCTTTTGTTGGGCCCTCCTGCCTCAGTTCTTACTAAGCCGTTGGAAATACAAACTGAACCCCCCTTTATTTTAGATTTAATGTCTTTAATTTTTGAATCTGTATACAGAGTATTCATCTGTCAGCAGCCACACTTAAATTATTCTTTCCCCCAAGGAATCTCATTTCTCAGTTTGCCATAGAAGGATGTGTTTAGATTAATTTTCAGGCTAATTACAGCCCTTATTCGATAAACAGATCTCCAGATTGTGTTTAAATAACCTTCTGAGTGTACTGACAAGAGACTTCCACTGGTGCTCACCTGCTGTTTGTTTTCCTGCTTACAGAATTATGCAGTTGGGGCTGTACCTTGGTGTTTAGTGCTCACCTTCTAATGCTAGTTATGTCTGACTCTTCACCCAAAGCAAATATCAGGGCTCAGGATTTTTTGGATGTAAACAGACGGAAGAAGTTTGATGTTGGTGTCCCACTTTGCTTAAGGCTTTTTGTGCGTCTCTGTGTGCTGCCTTGATGTCTTGGGGACAGAGCTGGTGCCTAGCTTTGGTTTCTCATCTGGCTTGTCTGAAGAATTGATGAGCTGACCCTTGTTTTTTGATTTATCAGTGGAGGGTAGTAGAGTGAGTACAAGTAATTGTATGTGTACTGCTGTGTTCACAGCAGCGATGCTGCCACTAGATGTGGCAAAGACTTAGCAGAAATTAATTTTGCATTTATCTCAGTAAATTAAATCCACAGCTCCCTGCTTCAGCACAGCACCAAAGTGTGTGTGGCTTGCTGCTGCATTAGCAATGCAGCCGCTGAGCATCAGGGAGGCTGTGGAGCCTTCTCCCTGCATCCTTGCTCAGCCGCCTGGGAGAGAAAGAGCAGTTTCCACAGGGTGGCAGTGTGTCCCTGTGGGAGTGAGGTCCTAGCACCCACTGGTGAGTAATGCGGACCTGTGGTGAAGTGAGTGGGCTTTTCTGCCTCCGCAGGCTCCCCGTGTTCTCGTGGCCCTGCTGCACCCCTGTATGAAGCCCTGCAACTCTGCTGAGCCGTGGGCAAAGCTGGGCAGTGGTGGAGGAGAAGGAAGGCCAAGGAGAATTGAGTGTTCATCCAGGGCTTGTGAAGCTCTGTGCAGCATTTACTGTGGATCCAGTTCCCAGAGTCAGGGGTGCAAATGTGAATGCTTGGGCTTATCCAGGACAGCTGGCTGACAGGCATCAGTCATACGTGGCCTTCAGTCAATCCCTTCACCCTGCGTGCAGAGTGTGGCCCTGAGTGTTTTGTCTGGGTAGGAAAATAGCACAGCAAGGGCCAGACATCAGCATATGAGGAGGGACACACTTCTGTGTGATCAGCCTCAGAAAACTTGGGAGATTAGATCAAGTTACTCCTTTCTTTCCACCTCTGTGGGGGAGCTAACTATGTTTTATTAGGTTTTTTTCCAACAACGGGAACACTTTCAGTAAAAACCACAAGGCCTTCACGACCCGATTCTCTGTGTGCCACTAGTTGTGCTTTGAGAACAGATATTTCACTGTGGTTTGAAAGTAGAAATGAGAAATGCTAATATGATCTTGCTCACCTTGTCTTGCTGGCTGTTCATTTAACACTGAAAAAAGTGTTTGCTTTTGTACACCCATCTGCACAAAGATTCATTGCCTTTCCTTTTTCCTCACTCCTTTAGTCAGATCTGAGGTTGCTTTTAAAGTTGGAACCCATAAAGGCAAGTGTGCCAAACTGTGATTAAAAGTGCACTTCTCCCCATGGGGTCTGCTTGTATTCATGTATTCATCATATATATATGTAGAAAGGGAAGCCATGGCTAGGATCTCCTTCCTTGGAAAGAAAACAAAATCAGTCTGACATTTTGGCAGTGTCAAGAACCTCATTACAGTGTAGGAGTGGTTTCTTTCTCATGTGCTTACACCAGCTTTAATGTGCTGTAGTGATACCATCTTCACAATGGTACGCTCAGGAATTGTGTGACCATAGCCGCTTTCAAAGCTGGGCTTCACAAGATTTTCTGGAATGAGAAGGAGGTTGGCTTGGAAAGAGCCTAACTTTGGCCATACATTCTTGCTTCAATTCCTGCGGGCAGTGTGGTCCCCACAAAAAAAGTGCTAGTATGATGCTGGCCACTATGTTTTCCTCTTGCTGCCTTGAGACAAGGTGTGTGGGAGTCCACTCCAGGAAGGTGGCAGTAACAAGGCCTTTCATATGTAAGCAGAGAAAATGTCTTCTGTGGTCCACAGAGAGCCTGCAAGAAGGCATCACTGAGGAAATGGATCGCTGCTTTTGTTAGGCAGTGTTCTGGGAGGGGTACTCTGTTGTTAGGCTGTGTGCGAAGTACCACCTGTCCTGCATAAGTAAATGTCCTCTGCATTTACAGTGTCCAAGACACCTCATTCATGGCATCAGGGGCATTACCCAGCCTCTGACATGGGCTGACTGGTGGCAGTGCTGCCCTATGATGTGAGTGTTGGATGTGGGGAAGTCATACCTGGCTGTGTGTCTTCTGGTGGGAGGTGGTAGCTCTTCACTGACCCATTGTACGCTCTGGGAACCTCCGTCATGCTGAGGTACCTGGGATGCTCTGCAGGGAGTTTGCTAGAGTCATCCTGTCAGGGGCTGCTGATGGAGATAAGATGCCAATCCTGCATAAAAGATCTGCTTTTTCTCAAAGGCTGTTTTTTGGGTAGGCCTTATTTCCTGCAGAAGCACTGTAATGAAATGACCAAATTAACTTGGAGTTACTGGTGCTGAACTGTTCTGAAGAGCCAGTCCTCCTTAATTTCCTAAACAATCTGAATTCTTTATCAGGATTCTTGTGATATGCAATTTCCTATAGGAGCTGCAAAGTAGAGTTTATCTCATATTGCTATCAGTTCCCTGTACTTTAATTAAGGGGGTTTTTTTGCCACTGTCTTTCTGCCTCCTCTTTCTCTCCTTTTTTTTTTAATTCCCTTTGAAAGCCCTCCAAAGCAAACACTCAATTTAAAGACAATTACTGGCATCTTACTTCATCCATTCCAATCATTTCAGGTATTTAGCGGAGAGAAGAGAATGAGCATCAGGTGGATAACTTCTCCCTGCACACCCTCAGCCCCCCCTTTACGGAGAGGAACTCGACACTAATTGGACTGCTGTGTACACCCTAATTGCTCTCATCAGCAGTCTCTGTACTTCATCCGTTTCGTGGCTTTTTGGCAAGAAATTCCCACCTTCGAGGGAAACCTGATGGAGTCAGAGAGATGAGAGCGTGTGACAGCAGGCCAGAATGGCCCCAGGAGGACTGCATTGGCTGCTGTGACACCCTGCAGCAGTGGGCAGAGGAGGGAGAGGACCAAGTGTCTTTGCTCGACTGAATAACACAGAACTCTGCCTCCTTGTTTCTTCCCCAAAATAAAGTTTTTCTTCTTAGAAATAGTTCTGTTGGAAATAGGATTTCAGGGCCATTTCTTATCAGTATGAAATGGAAGATCTGTTACAGAAGGCCCCTTTCAGCTGCTAGGAGACAACAGAGTCTAATCTGGCAGTATAAAAGTCGGGAAATGCAGGATGAAATCATTAATCCTTGTCTTAAATAGTTGTTTGTGAAAGCATACTTTCCTTTCACTCACTGAGGAGCCACAGATCTGTAGTGACTGGAGGGAACACGCGGCTTGTCTTCACTCTTCCCTGTCCTTGCTGAGAACCTTCCTGCCATGATAACCTTTGTTTCCTTCAGCTTAGAGTTTTTTGGGTGTTGTCATTTGTCCATTCAAGAGTAATACCCACTTAAAGCATGTCTGTGCAGAACTGTGACCAGGTTATGGTGATGTGTGTATTGCTTTGGGTCCCTTGAATTACATAGATTCCTGACACCTTCCTGCCCTGTTGAACTGCAAATATATATTTTTTTTTGCATTTCAGGAACTTAATGCAATGCATATAAAAAGAAAAATCTGTAATCTATATATTTTTTTTCTCAAGTCCAATAAACCCAGATACTGAGTTGCAGAAAGCCTCATAATAGCAAGAGCCTAGTACCAACTGTGTCTTTGAGCAGGAAAATCAGAACTTTAAACAAGGCTTAAAATAAAAAATTTTGTAAAGGTGATCCAAGAATAAGGATTGCTCTGCAGCAGTCTAGGGGTGGTACTAGGGATTGCTTATCTTATTGGGGAGCAGGCTGGATTTCAGGATGGACCTGTTCCTGCTTTCACAGTCTGCATTTCTCTGAATTATTTTTGCTCCTTCAACCTTTCACCTCTTTACTTTCCAATTGTTATTCAAAAGATCTCACCTAGCCTACCAGGCTTTTGTGTCAGCAAGGACTGAAACCCAAGCAGTCAGCTAAGAATTTCCATTACTACTGGCTGCAATTATGTGGCACAATACCAGACTCATAATGAATGTTTGGGGGGTTAATTTTCATCTGTGGAGGCAAGCTCTCTAGTGTCTTGTTCACGTTGATCAGACAAGGGAATTATTTGATGTTTGGCTTCTCCAGCCTGTCAAATATCCAAGGCTGTCACTTGTCTCCTACTGTAACTGAAATGCAGCTCCCAAGGATGAATGTCAGCTGTCAAGTGTGGAGGATACAGACTGGTAGTCTCCAGGAATGATGCACTCTGCCACTTCAAAATAGGGATTCTGGGCTCTTTTCAGGCTGGGAAATCTCTAATACAATGTCACACATACATTTTGGTCCCTATGACATATTACTCCCACCTCCATGTAGGTAGAAAACAAATTCTGAAAAACATTCTTTGATCTTCCACCCACTGATCTGCTTGAAATTTAAGTTCTGTGCTGCATCTCAAGGGAAGGAGGAGTAGGAATATAATTTATACCATATTTAAAAAAAAAAAGAAAGAAGAAGAAGAGAGAACATTCCTTCCACCAGCTGTAGGATTATTGCTGTATAAATCTTTGGTGTTCCTTCCTTCTGTTTGTCACCACACTTTTCAACTAACATTGGACTCTTCTCTCTCTGACCCAGTTACACTGTTTTCTGTCAAACAAGAGTATTAGGCTGGTTCTTAAATTTAGATTTTTTTTTCTCCTTTCCTGTGATGTTAAATGGAATATTTAGTTTTCTTCTGAGGTCACTTTCTTGGATTAATAAGTATTCTCAAGGTCCTTGTATAAAAATGGGACAAATCCAAGGCACCAGTTTTCTGTCCTGTTGACAGATGGGTTCTGGAAAGTGTCATAAGATGTAGAAAGGATTTCACCTGCTTTTGGTGAAAGGTAGCTGGACATGACTCCATTGGCAGATGGAACTGTGGAGAAAAGGGATGTCAAAGGCTATGTGTATTTTTCCTCTTTCCACAGTGCAACGCCTACAGCCGCAGGCGACAGCCACTTGAACCTGTGTGGATCTCAGAGTGGCCTCAGTTTCCTTCTTCCCCCTCTCTTCTCCCACTTCGCCCTCTTCTCCCCTTTCCTTTTGCCCTTTTCCTTCCCACTTCCTCCCCCCCCAACCATTTCCTTGTCCTCCTCTTCCTTTTCCCCTTTTCCTTTTTGTTGATGTTGTGTTCGATGTTTGAGAGAAGCCTTGGAGGGTGATAGTTTTTGGTTTGGGTTGGGTTTTTTTTGCTTGTTTGTTCTTGTTTTTGTTTTTAATGCGGATCTCTAGCGGAGTGGTGAGGGGTTTATTTCAGTGGTGTTGACTCTAAGTGTGCTCACTGAAGGGACAGAGGCAGAGGTTGTTTGCAGCTGATCTGAGATAGTTTGTAGGCTTTGCATCAGTTCTTAAAGCACTTTCCTGTGGGTTTCTGCCATAGCTATGCAGAATTTTAGGGTTTTGATGCTTTTATGGATTTGTTTGAAGTGTTGTTTTCTATAGCTACATTTGGCAGCTTTAACTTAAGGAACTTGGTGGTCTGTGTTAGCTGGTGCCTACTATACAGCTCACTTAATTTCTGTGAGCTCTGTTGACAGCAGATGATAATTCCTAAAAGGAGTAATTCAAGAGGAGGAGCTATTTCCCTTGGATACTATAGTGCTTTGCCAGGAAGTAGAACAGCTAGTCTGTGAAACAGCTGTTTTCAGATCTGCTGCAAGGAACATGAAGATGGCTAAAGGCATCTCTTCACTTGCAGAGCTAATCAGGATAACAGGGTGCACGATTCCTTTGCATCCCTGTTGTTATCCAACGGCTTGTTTTCATTAAACCTGTGGTCTCCTATCATTATCACCAGGGCACTGACCTTAACAGTGGTCTCTTTTGGCACAAGATGGAGCATGGATCCCAGAGAGGTACAGTGATACCAGGATTGATTTGATCTTCCACCAGCCGTTGTGGTTTTGTCATTCTGCTCAGTTCTAGGTGCTTATTGATATAAAAAGTCAGTTGCAAAGACTTGTGCTGTGACCATGAGCCTGCTGGTTGTAGATGTGCTTTTAGCCTTCTTCTCCTGTAACCTAAACCAGAGATAGTTCAGTTGCCCTCATGCAGTCATCCAGCATTCTCCCACCATTCCAGCTCTTACCCTGCTAGGATTCCTGTTGACCTGGTTGCTTATGCATGTAGAAATGAAGTCGTTGCTCTAGTATTTCTGCTGTTCACAGGAGATATTTAGATTTAATCTTGATTGTCAGCTCCCCCTAGTCAGCAGACCTCAGAAATAATTATCTTAATATTACAGGAATGTTACTGTTGATCAGTTTTAAGCTCTCATTCTGTAGCCATTGTGTATGAGTAGCTTACCTGTCACAATTAACTTTCCCCTCCCCTTCCATTTTGAGGAGAAGAAAAAAGATGAAGAAAGAAGGAAAAAAGGTGAAGGATGAAGGAAAGATTTAATATTTATTTAACAAACAGTATTTAATGGCAGCATTAAATAGTTCTGCTTTTCTGTGCTGCAGAAATACGTTACTGGCTTTCGAGGGTATATTTTAAGTAATTGATATGTCCATGTTTATGTATTTTGTCAGTTTGTGTTGTTTGTATTTGTCATTGACATCGGGCTTAAATGATGCTAATGGATTCCTGTTACTTTATTTGAGGACATTGGAGTTCTTTAGATACAGTAATGTGGTCCTTAGGTTTGTACCCCAAAAGCCAATACTGAATTCTACAGTTTTTCTTCTTGTGTTGTTGATTTGCCAAATCACATTAGGAGGATCAGGCAAGGACTGAGTATGTTTTGCCTCCCAGGGAAACTTGACTGGTGGGAGGAACAGATGGGAAGGAGATTATTTCAGGGTAAGATGGAACAGCTGCCCATTTCCTCTATGGGTAGTGGGGTCTGACCTAGTGCCTTGTGACAAGAGAAGAGCTTTTGTGTGGCTTTAAAAGGATGAGATGGAAGGAATAATAGAGAGTCTGGTTTTCTGCTCCTGCATCTGTTTTGACCCTCAGTTTTAAATTTTCCTGCTGGTTTATGGTTTGTTCCTTAGAGGAACTGATAGGGAAGGTCCCTAGATAGGGTCACAGTCCTTTTGGTCACCCCAGTGGTGTCACTGACTAAATGCATATTTACATTCTGCCCCTTTCCTACTACCTCTTTGCTAACTTCTGAACAAGAGGAAGATCATGAATTCTTGACACACTTGGAGGGTTCCCTGGGTGTGGTCAGCTTTGATTTTTCTGATATTGCACAGCTATTTCAGCCCCTCTTTAAAAACATCCCTTCTATCCCTCTATTTATGTTACCAGCCCACTTCTCGCTCAGAAATCCCTGTTGCTCAGTTACAGATATAAATCAATGCTGTGTGCATACTAATTTCCAAAATGGTGGGTCTTCTGTAATGTTGAAGAATGGTCTTTCCCCAGGATACAGTCAGTGTGTACACAGAATACTGTCTCAGTCAGGAGTACAAGATTGTATTATCACTTGCAGATGAAAATTGGGGACACTGATGAAATCTAAACTGAATCACCAATCTGAAGACATTTAAAGCCTCAAATGCACAATCTCAGGAGGCTCTCTCTTTGGGAGAGTGTGAGCTGAGAAGTTTTTCCTATATTCAGTTGAAAAAAGAATGTTGTCTTTGGAGTTTTGGACTCCAAGAAACAGACTTGTTCCTTTCTGAAGTAAGGAGCAGATCCTTCCTGGTAACTTCAGCTCAGAGAATGCTAGATGAACTGCTACAATTAGGCACCCATGATGGTACTGTGGGTGACAGAAGAGAAATATTGCTTTGATTCAGTCTAGCTTGTGTTTAATAATAAAATTGCTCTGTGTAATTGACACTGGCCTAGGTCTGTGTGTGTGATATTTAGGGAGTATAATTATTTCAGATGTGTTGAGGGTGCTTGGGGAGTTGGCCTTATTCTGAGAGCAAGAATAATCTGCTAGGCAGGGGGCTGCTAGGATAGAAAGTGATTTGTGGCCATTTACGTAGCACCTGTCAGGACCTGCTGCTTAGCTCATCTGGAGTGGTTTGACTGCAGTGCAAATTTCCTCTAAGAAGAGATTTTCTTTGAAAAGCTTTTCCACAAGCAGTGGATAATTTCACATGGGTTAAGTAACATAAAACCTTTTTTGGGAAGTGGCAGAAGTAACTTAGAGCATGCTTGTTGACAGAGAAAAAGGTTCCTTTCAGTTATCCTCTAGCAATGACAGGTTTGTGTAAAAAAGGGGCACATTTGGGATTTGATCTTAATGTGTGAGGTAGGGATGGGCTTGCTAGATCTGACTGTTGTATAGATGAAAATATATTTTTCTTGTTGGCCAGAAGGGAAGGAATCTGTGCCTCAAGCAGGATGGAGGCAGAATCTGTGAGGAATCAGGAGTTTTTCACCCCGGGGACAGTTTCTGTGTTGATATTTAGGTTACCTGTTCCCCTTTCCACTGACCATTGTCCTTCAGCATGGTCCACACCTGTTTCAGTCTGTGGGAAGGATATGCACCTTGTAGCATCCTTAGGGGCAACATGAGCAAAGGGTTAATGCTATCAGAGGCTGCTGCATGCTGGGAAGACAGCAGCATCTTTAATGAGCAAAAATGCACCTAGGACCATCATGGGACTGTCCAGCCATTTGCCCTGTAAGGGTGTAAATTCCTGATTGCAAGAGACTGGGAAGATGTAACCAGGGGAAAAGTCCACTCAGTTCACATGCATCCTTTTTACCCTTGCTTGCTGTTGGGCAGACGACATAGGGTGAGCAAACTCGCTTTGCCTTTGCATGGCTTGGCAGAATGGAATGGGACTGAGATGTGAATGGTGACTGGAGCCTCTTCACCCGGCTTTTGGCTGGCTGATGTATCTCAGCACGGGACATTCACCTCAGCATGCCAGGGCAGCCCTGTCTCATTGCTGTGTGTGTTGTGGTGTGAGTGGGATGAGAGCTCTTGTGTCCTCCCAGACCCCAACACCGCTGCTGCTGTCCTTGCCCTGCCTGATGATACGGTGGCATGGGGCAGGTTGCTGTACCTGGTCTTAGCCTGCAGCAAGGGAGCCTTGCTGCAGTCTTCCAGCTTCTCGTGCTCACTCTGCACAAACTGTTCGCCTTTTCTGGGTTTGGGACAATGTCCCCATTGTCCACTTTTGCCTTGCTGCTCACACAAGCTGCTCCCCCTGCTCAGTGTCTGTCGGCAGCTGTCACGATCCTGTGCTGAGCAGAGTAGAGCAGAGCGATCGCTCTCTCTCTCTCTCACATAGGAGCATGTTGCCATGGCAATGCACAGTCTGCTGCACTCTGGGTCTCCAGGAGCCAGAAATGATGGTGCTTTTGCAACATTGAGGTAAACATCTCTCTTTTCCCATATATAGTGCATCCGCCCCTCAGTAAGAGTACCAGCTCCTATTGGCGTCAGCTTCCCCGTGCCCCCTGCATGGAGGAAGATGGCTCCAGGCGCTGAGAGAGTGCCTGGACCCTGGAACCAGGCTCCTGTGGTTTGTAGTGGTGCCTCCAGCAGTGGTAGTGGTCCTCTCATCACTAGGCTGTATGGGTTTGCCACAAGGGAAAAACAGGGTGCCACTCTGGAGGTGCATCACTTGTGGGGTCAGCCACTGGAACATGCAGGTTGCTTGTGGAGGGGTATGGCTACAGCTCTCCTGGCTGCTGAGTGGGGAGATGAATCCCTAGCTGCTTGTTCACAGCTCTGCTGCTGGTTTGCACTGATCACCTCGGGAAAGTCATCTCTTTTCCCCTAAACCGCTTTTAGAGTGTGAAAGTGGTCTTGCTCTCTCTTGCACCCTGGGAACGCACCCTGAGGACTCTGGCTAATGAATGCAAACACTTAGAGTTGTGGAAATTTGCTGATTCGTCTCTCTGGGGCTTGCCAGTACTTCGTTATGGTGCTGTGGGTTTTCACTCGTTTCTCTGGTGCTTTGGGAATCCATCAGTATTTCTCACATCCAGAAGCCTGTAGCTGGCAGGTGATTGAAGACTCTTTTTACAGTGTTCTTTGTTACTGCAGGCAGTAATGAGCATGGCAGGCTGTTGCAGGCAGGGAAGTGTGGCCGCGTGAACTGAAAATGAATACCTTGCTTGATCTGCTGGCATTTGTTCCAGCATCTTTCTCTCCACCTCTCTCCCTCTCACTGTTGGTGTGTGTATGAAGGGGGAGTTGATGCTGGAGAGGGGAGCGGAGCAGAGCAGGGGAGGAGTTTCTATCAGCCTCTTCTTTTTCTTTTTCTTTTTTTTTCTCCCGTCCAGTGACGTGAGCAATGCCTGGAACAATCAGGCTGGCTCCAAACAGTGTGCCTGAAGATGCTGGAGAAAACAGCCTAGTGTGCTTTAAGCAAACACTGATTGCTTGAGCCTGAGCTCTCCAGACGTAATCTTTTCCAGTTCCTCTGCAGGGGATTGGGAAGTTCCATTAGCTTTCTTCCTTCCCATCCCATACACTCACTTGTGGAAATGATTGGAGTTAACAGTGTTCAGAGCACCAGCAAAGTCCGGGTGAGAGCCACAGGTTCGGTGAAATACTCCCGAGAAGAATCTCTCTGGCGGCAATCCCATCGGTCAAAATCTATGAAAATCTCCAACTCCTCTGAGTTTTCTACTAAAGAAAGCAAGGTAAATAACTAAATATTAGTAGTGGTTTGCTTGGTTAGGCATGGGGTTGGTGTTGTAAAAAGGTTGCGCTTTGCAGGAGTTACGAGCTCTGGATGATCTGCAGTGATCACAGAATTGCTGTCAGGTCAGGAAAAAAGATCTCTGCATTTGAGGAGAGACCTGAAGGTGGAAGAGCTCTGGTGTTATAATAATTGGATCTTAGTTGCATGCCCTGTCACTGAGCTTGGTGCAATAGTAAACAGAGAAAACTTGCTAGTGACAATGCTGGTTGGAGCTCTGCACTTGGGAAAGGTGCCAGAGTTGGCAGGTGATGTCCTTGGGATTATCTTTTTAATGGGAATTGTTTTCTGTAGAAAAATAATTTTTGCTCCTTATCTGCAGCTCTGTGGTTTAGTAGGCATGGGTGCTAGGTGAAAATATTGTCTCCTTGCATGCATGGTTAAATACTGCTGTTAAGTATTTATTAGGAAGGCATTGCTTGTACATTTATAGGAATATGTTAGTGTGTGGTAATGGTTGGTAGCACCGGCTATGCCCAGCTGCTACAGTGACTGTGTGCAGCATCTCCTTACCCAACCCAGCCCAGTTATTCAGTTCCTAAGCAAACAACCCCCCCTCCATGCTGCTCCATGCAGCATCTCTTTTTTCCTCATCCCTCTCTCCCACACAATGACTGAGAGGCACCCAGGAACTCCTGGCAAGCGCTTTAGTAGCTGTCTCCCTCTCAGAGGTGCTCCATGTCTCCAGGGGTTGGATGAACTTTATGCAGTGACCAAAATGTGCCTCTAATTTCATTCTTACTGCCGGTTGATTCTGTCCTTGGGATTAGGAGATATAACCACTTGCAAAGGTGTGTTGAATCAGGATGAAATATTTCAATGTATCAGCCAAGCATTTAACTGTCTTGGGTCCATGTGCATGCAGTAGGCATAGGCATGGATCTTCCTGTACTGTCCCTTCCCTAAATCTCCTGTCTGTTCTGTGAGAAATCTCCTCTGCTATGGTGAAAAGATCCCAGTGCTGCACAGTACTTCCTAGCAGATCACTCTCTGCTGGCTTACAGGTTGTATGGCATTTCAGAGCCTGGGCTGTGTAACTTAAATCACAGAGTACTGAAAACAGAAATAAATATAAGTATTTTTTTCAGTTCAATTTAATGAGCCTCTGTTTTCAGGACCTTATTAACCATATCTAAGAAAGAGTATATTCCTGAGCTGGGGCAGAGATGGCCATCATTTTCAGGCTGTTGCTGATGCAGTATGTGCTTCTCCAACAAATATGAAAGTAAAGGCTGCATCCTGCAGGTGCTCTGGGACCCTGCTTTTGTGATCACTTCCCTAAGCATGGGAATAATTGCACATTTGGTGGGAGGATTTACACCCGAAAACTCGCCTGCTTATGGTAAAAACTCAAGTCTTCTGACATTTGGTGAATTACTTAATTTGTATGTCTTCCCTCTCACAGGCTTTGTGTCCACTCTGTATGCATGGTGTAGTGTCCTCAGGGCAGGGACTTTTTCCCAGGGATGGTGTCTGACACAGTTAGTTAACTACTGCAGTAATGAAAATTGTGTTCATTCCTCTGTGGAATTCACATTTCTGTCTTCTAAGTGCTGTAGGTTGTTGTTTGAGAGATACCCACTTCTTTTCCTGCCTGTCTCAATAAGCTGGGAAAAACACAGCAGCTTTGTTTCAGTTGTGCTGTTTCCTTATTTCATACAAAGGTTTTTGTATCCGTAGGGCATCTAAGATGTGTAAAAGCTGTGTTATGGAGGGCTGAGAAGATCCCTGCATTCCCTTCAGTGATGCCTGCCTGGCTGATAAGATGACAAGCAGCTCTGCAAGTGATTGGCCTCGTGATTTTGGACAGCTCTGTTCTTTCCATCTCTCTCTTCCCCCTTCTGGTCTTTGTCTGCCCATTTATTTTGCTAAGACGTCACTAATCTAGAGAACTGATTTATAATTGAGCTTTGGCTCTTCAATACTGTTGTGTTGGTGGAAGAACCCGGAGGTTGTTAATCCGTAGTGTGGCAAAGGAGGTCTTTTTATCAGTGTAACTCTGTGCATATGTGTTCGTGCATCACTTCTCAGGAAATGTCTTCAGTTCTAGGCTGGGCTTTTCTGGACACTGATGGCGATGTAGATCTCCTCAGTCTTAAGTAAGGCTTGGTTTGTAGGCTTGTCCTCTTCATATTTCTGTGGGTGTGTTTCCCTCTTTGTGTCTAGACTGCCTTGTATTTTATCTGCTGCCCATATAAAGTGATTAGAGTGCTCAAGATGCATTTCTGTGACTGCTTCAGCTGACTTTGGACAGGAGACAGGTTTAAACCATTTGTGCCTCAGAAACATACTCCTACTTTTCAATTAACGTGACTCAGCCTGTTTTGCTAAGTTAGACAGTATTATGTATCGTCATGCTTTAGTTAATATGAATAAAGCACCAACATGGTGTCTGCAGATGAGGTCTACCGGCTGCCAGTGTCAGAGAAGCTAGGTAGCCCAAGTACCTATCATCTCTGTGATTCACATCAGATAGTGCCTCTGTGTATATAGAGACTTCACTAGGGGGATGCATCCCGAGTGTGTATTATAGGCAAGTACCACAGCCTTAGGCCAGCAGGAGAACCTGTGAAAAGGATGCTGTGAATTATGTACCATTGCTCGCCAGAGAGCAGGCTCAAGTCCAGACTGCATGCAAGGCAAGTCAAAAGACCTTAGGATCATCTGTGTGACCCAGCATGCTCAGTAGTCTCTTCTTCTGACAGGCTTCTTTTCTGCAGCCAGGGACTGAATTGCCAAGTACTTGTGCCTGTCCTGCCTGCAAATGCACAGGGCCATTAGAACTGTTGGAATAGGCTGTGTAGGTGCTCCACTATCAAGAAGCACTCCTCTAGCCTTTTCTCTATTTATCTGTTATAATTCAGTATGCTGCCTTTGCAATAACATTGATGAGACACTTCAGCAAGTACAGAAAAAATCTTTTCAAGCAAGCCTTGTGTATCAATACAAAGGAGGCATTTCTTGTGTGGCATTAATTTCTTGGCTCTCAGGAGCCACAGCTACCCATCCTTTTCTGTTTTATGATGATATATCTGGTACAATCTTTCGTTCCTTTTTTTTCCTTCTCCCCCTCCCCCTCCTGCTCCTTCTCCATACAAACCAGATTTTTAACAGAGGAGTTTCTCTTCGAAATGTTCTCCTCCAGTTGGTGACGCACTTGAAATTCCCTGGGTGAAATGATCTCCTTTCCTTCCCCCTAAAACATTCCTATCAACCCTATCTCCTCCTACACCAAAACAACATTCATCGGTTCCATATGCTGCTGAACAGCTCTGTGCTGTTCTATGAATAATGTATGCTGGCTTGTTAGAAGAACGTTTGTTGTACAAACCAGTGGAATTTAAAATTGAGAGCAGTATCAGCAGACATGCCATGCCGTGCACTAATGCACAGGCTTCTTGGGGTACTATTCGGGCATTCTTGCTGCATCCCTTTCAGAAGGGGGGAAAATTCATGAGAAATAGAGGGCGTGTGGGGTTTGAATCTGGCAAAGAGCTACAGGCACTCAGTGATAAGAACCCTTATGCTTGCCTTGCCAGGTGTTACAGATCCATGCATGAGGACAGGAGAAAATGTCAAGATCTGGGTTTTGGGGGAAGGTGGCAAATAGCAGGTGGTGAAGTAGTATAGATCTGTATTCTGGGGGAGGGCCAGCCTTCAGGTAGTCTCCCAAACAGCAAGCCATGAGTGATATATAGCAATGTGTTGCTCCCTGCTCCAAACCTGTCAGACGGCAATGATTCAGAGCTGCGCCCTGGTCCAGAGGATGAGCACATTAACACCTATTAGGACTCTGTGCAGACACCTGTGATGTCTAGTATCTGTTGCCTCTGTAACCTATTTTATTTTTGTAGAGTTCTGCTACTTCAGTTATTTTTTCTCCATCCAGTGAAGTACATATGGCAGGAGCTGGAGCTGATGCCTGGCTGGCTGCTCTGCTCCAAAGGGCAAAGCCGATGGATGGGTGCTGAGTGACTGGGGGAGATGCTGTGACTGCAAAGACTGAGTACATCTTTGCCCGGAGGTCTATCTGGGGCTTCCTTGCTGCTTGGAATCAATCATGCCATTATCAGCTGGAGGTGAAGAAGAAATGTATCCAGGTAGGGCTGCTTCTGGCAGTGGCAGCAGGGAAGTGTGGCAAGGGCCTGGCTCAGAGCACAAGTGCATCCCTGTTCTGGGGGCATCAAAAGCCACCCATTGCTGATCCTCTGCAATGATCAGATGATCATTGCTCCAGCAATGACTCCAAAAATCAGAGAGAAACTGGGTGCAAGCAAAGATCATGAGAGACAAGAACTGAAGACAGTCTGGGTCATCCCTGCTGTGAACTTAGTTTTGGCTTTGCGTATTTACCATCTCACAGCAGGTATTTCTGGCTCCTCTTTTATGCGTGGAGCAGGTGTAAAAAATGTGTGGTGTATTCCTTTCCCTCTTGGCAGGCTTTTCTGCATGGGCTAGTGCAAACAGAAAGTCAGTAGTTCGCTTCAAGAGCCAGCCCTGTGTTCCCTTTTGAGGGGAGGAGTTGTACAGTGCTTTGGGATCTCTTCAAGCATCTTGCACCCTGCTTGGAGGGCTTTGGGGGCCCTGTGCCTACTTGTTACTTAGAAGATTTACCAAGATCAGTATCTGGGTAATTTGCTAGGTCTTCGTCCCTGTGTGCACACCTGGTTGTGCCTTTCTTTTGTGCACTGCTTCTGCATGCAGAGGCTGACTCACAGCATCACTGGCAGTCGGCAGGTGACAAGAGCAGCCTGTTTAAATGAGTCCAGTGGTTCGTGCATGTGACAAGGTTTTGAGGAAGGTGAGGGTGGTGAATGACTTTTTTTTCCGTGGTAGCTTTGTAAAATAAATAGGAGTTTTCAGAAGCATTCTCTCCATAGTTTTGCTTTTCTTTCCAATTGGACTAAAAGTACCAGCTAGTAAGAACTTGTGAAAATCTGGGGTTTTTGTGGACCTACTTGCTTACCATTGGGAAAATGGGGGTGGAATTCAGCAGTTTTTTAAAGAGTTACAGCCTTCCACTTAAAAAGGAAAGTGTTTCTTGCCTAGTTTATGAACAAATACAAACAAATCCCACAAACATAACAAGTCTCATTTTTTTTACACTGCAGTCTTCTAAGGGTCAAATTGGAGCTGTAAGAAACAGCATTGGAGTTAAAACAAGGAGGGTGCCTAGGATTTTGCCTACTGTTCTGCTTTATGCAGCAGTGAGTTTCTTTTATTCTGCCTCCAAAATTGCACTTGTTTCTCCGAGGAGCTTAGAGCAGTGCTCGGCCTGAGGTGCAGTGCACCTAGAGATCAACACTTATCAGGAAGGGGAAGGCTGTAAGCTGTAAGGAGTAGGTCTTTGTGTTCTGGGTAATAGGGATAAAAAGTCAAAGCATTGAAGTCAGACACTGGTGAGTGGTTAATATCTGGGGCTTTGGATCCTGTCTACAGTAGCCTTGGGTGACAGAAGAGATAGAAAGTCTTTCCCCTTTCTGATTGGTATCAGTCCAGCTTGGAAGATGAGACCCATGCAATATTCATTCTGTCATTCACTGCTGTGGTCCAGCCTCCTGTTTTCTGGCTTACATAGTGAATTTGCCAAACACTTCCCAGGCTAGCAGGTAGGAAGTGGGTGATTGTTGTCAATCTGTAAGAGTGCTTTAAATGAGAGCTTTTTTTCTTTTTTTTTTCTTTTCATTTCTCAGAGAGAAAACATGAGTTAATAAACCTGTTCTTGCAGCTAGCTAAGTACAGTGGAAGTCATGACCATGCCATAATCTCTGATGAATTTTGTTGCAATTTAATGAAGCATTTAAGTGCTTGTCTCCAAGTTCGTTTGATTTAGTCATACTCTGGAGAAATGTCTGCTGAAAAGAGCTGCTGTCTGGATCAGGGCCTTGGGGAACAGCCATGAAATAAATCAGGGAACAGGTGTGGTGCTGTAGACGTATGCTACTGGTTGCAAAACATGGCAGGAGGAAATTTTACTTCTCTGGAGCATCTGAGAGCCCAGGTGGACATCAGGAAAATGTTAAAGTGTCAGTTATTTTGGAGAAGGGACATAAAGCAGCTCTGAAAGGCCGGTGAGTCCAGCAGCAAGTGCACAGCATTGCAGCAGTCTCTGCCAGAGAGGTAGGTTGAGGGACAGGCATGAGAACTCATGTATTTGCATCCCTGGAGAGGTCCTCTGCTTGCTGAGGTCTCAGTGAACATGCCTGGTAGACACACAGAACATGCTGTGTGAATACTCTGTACTCTTTCTGTTTCTTAAATACCAGAAACTTTTGGACAGGCTCTGTTTGATGCTCTGTGGGGGACACTGTGTCCTTGGTCAGATGTGTGCCATATGACTGGGTTGATGTCTGTTACTCCCCAAAGTAGGAAGACGATGTCTGGCTCATTAGTAGAGGTTGGGACAAACATACCTCTCTTTCCACAAGGCAAAAGCCTGGGGCATTTGTTGTCCCTGCACCAATCTGGACTACTGCTTTTGTGTGTTCTGCACTTTGGCTGCAGTGATCCCTAGAGATGTGCTTAGCAGTGAAATCTCATAAAAACCTGTACAAAGCAGGTGTTAATTTTCAGGGGTTTTGACCCGATCTTGTAGGCATTTGGGACAGAGAGCAACAAATGTTTCCCCAAGCCAGGTTTTTGCTGTTTCAAAAACTGTTTCAGCTAGATGAGGAAAAAAAATACTACTTTTGAAAAAATGGGGAGGCAGCTGGGGAAAGTATGCAAGCTCTTTGCTTTGTATTTGGAAGTCATTTTCTGGCTCAAAATGTATGAGAATATTTTAGTCATAGCAGGAAGAAAAGAACAAGTCAAAGAGTAAGACAGGGGCTTTGGCCAAATCATACAAGAAATGTTCAATGACCCCAGGAACCAGTATCAGCATTGGTTCATGTAGGAAAATGGAGTCGTGTTAAATTCTGCTGAACTGGCAATAGAAATATACTAGCTCTTTCTTTTGCTTTCTTTCTGCAGAGTGGTCTTAAAATCTCTTGATAGCTTTCACCTGAAAATTAAGCAACTGTTTACAAGTCACCATAAATGCCCATCCCTTCACCTTTGTCTGTTTGCCTTTGGTTCAGAGCTCCTTATACAACTTTGCAGAAGACAGGTTATATAGAAATAGTGAAAACTCCAGACTTGGAAATATTTAATCATATTTCTCTGAATGGCACAGTGAAGCCCAGTTAATGGTGAGGACCTCTCTTTGCTAGCTCAGTGTAAGTCGGATGAGGCATGATTATTCCTGGTGTTCATATCTGTTGTATTGCTCTGAGAACCTTATGTTTTTTGGAACACTGTGACCAAAAGTTGCTGCCTGTGTAGCATCAGCATGAGGTGAGTTACACCAGTATGTTTGACCTGCTTGTGTATGGTTTAGCTAAGCCAGATTTCCACAGAGCTGAATATTAAGGATCTTCAATTAAGATTTCCAGATTCAGAAAGGAGCCAGAGGATGACAGGATGAAGAGTGGGATATGCTTATGGTATTGCTCATGCGAATTCAGCTGTGGCATATGCACAAGACTAATTTCAACTCTTCAGTTTCCAAATTATTTTTGGTTTGGGTCAGCATTAAGGCTATCTAAATGTTACTGTTTCTGTTGAGCATCATGTCATAGCTATGTGGTTTTCAGGCTTGTTCATACTTGATGTGCTACTTTTTGCTAATCATGTGCATCAACAGTTCTTCTACACGTTAACATATTTTGAGGCTGCGTAGGAGTTATGTGCCAGAGAGAGTAAATCTAGCTATGTATATAAGGTGAATTACAAATGTGGATTATACGTGTGAGAATCAGGGACATTCCATACCAAAATACTTCACTTGAGTTAAGTGACCTATTTGAAGAACTCCATTAGCTTGTAGTAATGCCAGGGGTTTAACCATTGTATACGTCGGCTACCGGAGGGCTGAAATAAGACATACTTACCCAACTGATGTTATGTACTTCCTCTCAAAAAAATCCATCCCAGCTGTCTTGATACTCACCCAGGCTTAAGTCAGCCTTCAGACCCTTTTCTTTGCAGGCTTGTATCAACAACAGAACTGCTACCTTTGGTGTCAAGCCTACTGCCACCTTTCCCATGAATTGAAAGAGAAACGGTGTTAGTGGGCAGCAGTCCAAGATAGTGATCTTCAAGCACAAAAGTTGCTTAACATTCACTTTCTCTTTTGCACTTAGAAACTGAACATGTTTATGTTTAGGTGTGTGACTGGGAAAGCATTCAGGGGTCTGGGAGGCTCAGGGACTTTGGATAGCTATTCTGGCAAACTTTCACAGGTAAGCCCATATGGTGAAATTTTAACGTCCCTATTAAAATCATTGTCAAAAATGTCTCGCTCAGAGTCAGGAATTAAGCTGAACCTTGAATTTCAAGGCCATAGTCTCGTGGCTTTTGCAAACTGTAAGTTCAACTTCATGACCACCTGAGAAATTGGAATGTACCTAAGTCTGTGAGAACCAATGAGGTGCATCCCAGAGGCCTGAGGGAATTGGCTGATGTATCAAGCCGCTCTCCGTGTGGCTTGGTAGTCATGGTAGTCATGAATTCACGATTGTATTGGTGAAGTCTCAGGTGACTGGAAGAGGGCAAACATTGTACCCATCTTTTAAAAGGGTAGAAGGGAGAACCGTGGCAACCAGGGACCTCCCAGACATACCTATGTGCCTGGGAGTATCATGGAGCAGATTCCTCTAGAAGCTGGGCTAAGGCGTGTGGAGAACAGAGAGGTGATTCAAGACAGCCAGCACGGCTTCACCAAGTGGAAGTCCTGCCTGACCAGCCCAGTGGCCTTGAATGATGGAGTGACCATGTTGGTGCGCAAGGGAAGGGCTACATATGTCATTTATCTGGATTTCTGTAAAGCCTTTGACAGAGTTCCCCACAACATGCCTGTCTCTAAATCGCAGAGAGATGGATTTTATGTGTGGACTGTTGGATGGATAAGAAAGTGGTTGGATGATCACATCAAGAGAGTAGCGGTCAATGGCTCAGTGTCCTGATGGACATCAGTGACAAGTGGTGTCCCTCAGGGGTTCATATGGGGATCAGTGCTGTTTAATGTCTTAATTAATGGCATGGATGAAGGAATCGAATGCACCCTCAGCAAATCTGCAGATGACACCCAGCAGAAAAATGAGATGGCATCCAGAGGGACCTGGACAAGATAGAAAAGTGGGTCCATGGGAATCTCGAGAGGTTTAACAAGATCAAGGTGCTGCACCTGGGTCAGAGCAGCCTCCGGTATCGGCACAGGCTGGGGGACGAACAGATGGGGAGCAGCCCTGGGAAGAAGGATTTGGGGGTGCTGGTGGGTGAGAGGCTGGACATGACCCAGCCATGGGCACTCCCAGCCCAGAGAGCCAAACGTGTCCTGGGCTGCATCCAAAGCAGCGTGGGCAGCAGGGGAGGGAGGGGATTCTGCCCCTCTGCTCTGCTCTGCTGAGACCCCACCTGGAACTCTGCATCCAGCTCTGGGGTCCCAGCATAGGAAGGACATGGACTTGTTAGATTGAGTCCAGAGGAGGAACACCAAGATGATTAGGTGGATGGACCACATTTCCTATGAAGACAGACTGAGAGAATTGGGCTTGTTCAGCCTGGAAAAGAGAAGGCGTTAGGCTGACCTTATTGTGGCCTTCCAGTACCTGAAGGCAGCCTACAAGTAGTTTTTATAAGTGCATGTAATGAAATGACAATGGCAATGGCTTCAAACTGCAAGAGAATAGGTTTAGACTATATGTTAGGAAGAAATTATTTGCTGTGAGTGTGATGAGGCGCTGGGACAAGTTGCTCAGAGAAGTTGTAGATGCCCGTCCCTGGAACTGTTTAAGGCCAAGTTGGATGGGGCTCTGAGCAACCTGGCCTAGTCAAAGGTGTTTCTGTCCATGGCAGGAGTGTTGGAACTAGATGGTCTTTAAGGTCCCTTCCATGGCTTTTCCATGATTCTATTCTTAAAAAGGCACAAACCACAAACCCCAAAAACTTGCTTGAGAAAATGACTGTAATCTCAAAACATGCATTCGGTATTTTTTCCTTAAGTGAAATTTTTGCTGAAGATTCTCACATTGCTGTTAGCAGATGTGGTACTTTCTTGAGACAGCTTGCTTGCTGATCTTAGTTGGGTATCTTTCCTCAACATATTAATGTATGTGGAGGAGGGGTCAAACAATAATTCCATCTCATTTCTCTCCCTTTGCAGGCCCTCTACAATTCAATCAAGAATGAGAAGCTGGAATGGGCAGTGTAAGTATACTTCTACTGTGTAGAAATTAAGAGTTTAAAAATAGTACCTGTGTAGTAATCTGTTTATACCTCCTATGTCACCATTTGTGTGGGCACCAAAGCCTGTAGAAGATAGCCAGCGTACATCATGAGTTTGCTTTTTTGCTAATGAATGACCTGGCAATACAGCCTCATCTGTTTCTCCAGCAAGGGGAGTTGTTAATGATACGAGCCAACTGCATTTGTAAGGAAAGAGGACATTTCATTTAGTTGGAAACTTCAGCCTGAAAAGAGAGAAATTAAAACCTCTGTTGTTCTATGACTGTATAAATAAAACAGAAGTTGACTTCTCCCTTTATCTTTCTGTTCATTGTGTCAGAACCGCTGAATAGAAACACACGTCTTGGATTGAGTTTCCTGCTGTTGGTTTATTGTTTTGGTTTGTCTCCTGATTAACTATGGATAACTTGACAACAACCTAATGTGAAAGATGATAAATTGGACAAAGTCTGATATTCCCCCCTCCAACCCTTAGTTGCTTTTGACAGGCTAACACTTGTTAACTATGGAAATGCTGCACACAAGAAAAAGCTTCAATTTCTAATTGTGTTAAACTGACATTTCTCTGTGCTTAGGTTTCATGTGGTCTAGTTATGTCAGGAAAGGGTAAAAGTGTCTCCTTTTGATTTTGCCACTTGCAGAACAGTGGATTTTGGTATAAAATAGAAGAAGGATGTCTTTTATGTATTTTGTCTATAAAAAGGTATTTCCCTGCATGCATTTACATATCTGAAGCCTCTGCTTCTTGGGAGCAACTTGTCTGGAATGCATGCTCATGCACCTCTTGTGCTAGAAGTCCTAGCAACTGCCACAGGTCTTGCAGGCCCAGTGGCTTCTGATCTTCGTTGTTTTAAGATCATGATCTGCAAACAAATTTCTTGTCAGTGTGTCTTGTCAGCAACCTCACAAGGGCTGCTGGTTCCAAGTGGAATTGCTGTCCCAGTTCAGAAATGTGTTAGGTGATACCAGAGTAGTAAAGAAGGTGTGCTATTAAGGGGAGTCACCAAAAAGTGCCATCTCTGATGAGCATTAAAAGTTGTGGTGGTAGACATTTTTGCAGACTGTGTCTTGGACCTGGAACACACTGTGTGAATCGTACATGTCATACCAAAGCTGTTTGCCAGACACTGTCACAAGTACTTTTGAACCAGCAGAATCCATTAGTGACTTTCGCGATGTCAGAATTTTCCTCCAGCTCCTGCCAAGAGACCATATCGTGTCTAATACACTTGGGCAGCCTCCAGGTGGGAACTGGCTCATGACTGGCTCTGCTCCCATGAACCTCAGTCAAGGTGATTTATGAGATAGCTTGCTCCTTATAGGTGGTAACTGCTTTAGCATTTACATAGTCTAGTCCATGTCCTTTGTTTGGGGGAAAATTCCAAGCAGGCTGGAGGAGGGATAATTCAGACTCTTTTTTAGATAAGACTTTGGGTGGATATAAAGCTACCTCCTTACAGGAGAATGCTCAAACATGGCAATTTTTTGTTCCAACCTGAGACTGACATGTAGCTATGACTGGTGTTACAATTACTTTCCATGATGAGAAACAAAGCTCATTCTGGGCATAGTCAGTACCGTTAGAGCTGAGTGTACTGGCTGGAAGAGGGAGTGTGAAGATGTTTCTGTTCATTTTTATAGAGATGTATGGTTAGTGTAAAGAAATAATCCCAAGAAGCCCTGGGGCTGGCTGAGCTTGAGGGAGGCAGGAGGCGCATAACTCTCTTGCTCTACTGCTGTGATCTGCAGAGAAAGCTGAATGGGAAGGAGACACCGTCAGTTTTGTTCTGATGGGACCAAGGAAGATCCCCCCTCCCTTCCAAAGATTATTCCTTTGCTTCCCTGGTGCACTTGGCAGGGTAAGAAGTGAGACATAAGGCAAAGGTGAAGATAGGACTGCAAACCCCAGGATAAGCTCTCCTGCAATGCTGGCATGTTGAAGGAATGCCTTTCCTCCGGCTGGGAATCCTTTGACGACCTAAGATGCTCATGAGCTAAGCAAAGGTTTAAAAACTGCTTTGGAAGTACATTATTCAGTGAATTAATGGCTTTCAGTAGGACCATAGGTAGGAGAGGGTAATGGTGAAACAAGATGGGGAAAGACTGCTATCCAATCCTTATCTTAACTCATTGTGAGCTAGGTGTGTTATCATCTTAAACGGTTTGCAGTACATTTCCAGTAGAATTATAGTCTGATCCAAAGCCCACACAAAGAAAAGGCTACCATTGACTTCAATTTTGTAATCACGAGAAGTGACACCTTAATCAGCAGATGTTCTCCAGAGACTTTCAGTAGGAGTATTCATTTATCCTTTTTGAACGGGAAAGCATGAGTACAGCTTTGAAGAGAGAATTGCATTACAGCTCTTCTTCTGCAGTAGTGCCTGCTTCAAGTTCTCCACAAAGTTAAAAGTGAATCACATACCATCATCTGTAAAATAAAGAGATCTGACCTGGAATTTATCCTGAACTGGTAACTGTGGGATCCTGAAAGCACACTTCTGCTCCACACTGCACACCCCAAAGGTGTGAATTATTCTTCACATCCATTGTGGATGTGCTTAAATCTGAAACGAGGGAAATGTGAAATCAACCTTTAAAAAGGTTTTCTAGCAATAAGCCTTTTAAACCAGGACACAAGTTTGCCTGGATAAACTAGAGAAGTGCTTTTATTGGAGGTTTTTGTGAACTGGTTATTCTGTCTGGAATAGGTTAGGAAGAGTAGATCCAGCCATAGAAGCAAAGAAATAAATTTGCTGGCCTCCTAGCATGCCTTCAGTTCCATTGTCTGCAATACTGTATCTCACGTTTTTTAGGTGTTTCTCATTCTTTGGCTTTCACACTGACCATTGTCAGCTTTAAGCTGAAAAAGAAAAATCTATTTGATTACAAAAGTGCCAGAGCTAAATATGTTTTGTTTGCATGATGTCTACATGGAAATGTAGTGATTATTGTTTTCCATTGTTTGTAATACTGTGTTTATTTCCTGCTGAAGGTAATAGGAATAAAAAAATCATCACCTTAAAATAGATGATCTAGAATTAATATATGAACTCCCAAAGCACTGCTTACAAAATGGCTAAAGCCAAATGGCTGCATTTGAGCCAGTTGTGTCCCAAAAGCCTCCTCTCAGCAGAACAGTGTAGTTTTCAGGAGAATCACTTGGATTTTAACTAGTCAGTGATACACTTTTCTTTCCGGAGAAGTTTACATGGACATAATACATTCTTTTTTTGTTTTTCTGGGCTACACTGAAAAATTATCTCCTTTCAGCCAAAACAAAACAGGTCATTGAGACAGTGATGGTGGGAAAGAGATGCTGCCAAATCAAACTGTGATGCTGAGATCAGAGTAGTTATAAGGACATCTGTGCTGAAGCTCACCTTTTTCTAGGTCAAAGTGAGAAATCTCTCCCTATTATAATTAACTTTTTGTCTCCCGAGTTCTAGGATGTTTCCTGTTTGCAACTTCTTGATTGGTTTTAGAGTGGGCTCAGGTGGTATTCAACCTGGTTCTCTTTTCTTCCCTCCTCCCACTGGGAAAGATGCCAAAACTTCTCTCAAGTCAATTTCCTAATACAGATGCTGTCAGTTCCATAGATGCATGTTAGAAACCTGGGGGTCTTTTTTCAGTTGCAATATTTAAATGGATGAACCCAACCTTCTGCTATGTCAGATAAGTTTGCTATTTGAACAAATGCAGAGACGAAGCAGACTTTTAAAAATGGAAGGGCTTGACCACATCATTCTAGATTAGTGACTTCAAAATTTTCCAAGGCAGAGCCTCAAATCAGACCATAGAGTGTACAGAAATAATTTTGTTACAGAGAGAACTGGATGGTGCTTTTCTCCCAGAAGACAAAAATGGGACTTCCTTGTATAGGGTCTTTTTGGGAGAGGCAAAAAATGCTGTTCTTCACCAAAATGGCAACATGGGGATTTTTATGTTTTTCACGTCTATGTGTCTAAGAATAAGAAGCAAACTCTTTCTAGTTGTCAATGACTATGTATTTGGGAAGGAAAACGTTGTTTCAATGCTATGGCTGCATGAGCAGATCCTGGCTTTGGTGTGCTGGTTCTCATGGGCAGCCAGAGGGCGGGTTACTGCTCTCTCTGCAGGTCCTTTTCCAAAGAGACAGGCTTAGGGAGGTGGACGTGAACCTCCTTGTTTTGGGAAGCCTTGCAAACATGACGTGCCATAACCAGAGTCTTGGAAAGACTCTGCAGATGGTAACTTTTTCCTGTCACTAGGACCCTGCAGAGCAGAGACCCTGTAACTCCCATTTCCTGTGGATGGAAAGATGGGACATAAAAGATATTTTGCAGCTATCAATGCTTTTCGGTCATCGGGGAGGGGTCATCAGAGGAATTGGTTCCAGACCCAGAGCAGGGAATGATCTTCCTCTACTGATCAGGGACAGAAAATCTCTTAAGACTTCTGCAAGCCTAACTGAACCCTCGTGATGATGTTTTGACTACTGAAAGGTGTTTTGGAACCATTGTGGGTTTTTTACCCCCAAAGGCACAAGGATTATGCTACTTCCTGTATGAAATGGGAAGGAGAGGTAGTAGTCCTGCCCTTTAAAAGGACCTGAGCTATGCCTGTGTGACACTACATCCATGACTCTGAATGTACCTGCACAGGGACCCTCACCCACTGACTCTTACCCTACATCACTGGAGGCCTTCACGCTGGGGATGTTACAGCATGTGGATGATTTGTGAGAGCCTTCTGAGGCTGGGGAGGTAGTCACATTTCCCACAGTTCAGGGTTTCAAACAAAGATCAGTTTTCAGGTTTATGTACCCAGAGGGCCACTGAATTTTATGCAGTTCTTTCTTGCAAAAGTACCCTAAAAGCTTGTTAGAAGCTCAAATTGTTAAATTCCTGATAAACAGTATTCAGGACCTATCTATTCGGCCAGCTTTGGAAGATAACTGATGAAAGGCTAATATCTGAACTTTCTTTTGCTATTTTGACATTCCTCCATTCATCTTGTTTTCTCCTTACGTTTGACCACTGAAGCAACATGGAGTATTTGAGTAAATGAGTCCCAGATCTCCTGGTTTTCAACCCCTTCTTGTTTGTAATGAATCCTTCTTGCCTCTCTGGCTCCCTTTGTTGCCTCTTACAGTGACTCGTGCCTCTTGCCCTCGTGCATATTGTCAGAGCACTCAGCTCTAAAAAACGCCTGAAGCTTCTGTGTCTCAAAGATGTCCTGTTTTCATGATAGAACGAAAGACCAATTAAAGGTTTGTTCAGCGCTACCAGCAGTTGTGATAACAGATGCTCTTTTGTCCTTGTCCACCATGTCTTTTGAGGAATTCCTGTTTTAATCGCAGTCCTAGAGGTGCTGAGTTTAAGAGCACTGCCCCCAGCACTTAGGGGTGTCCAGGATTCCCCAGGACTGCTCATCACACCACCCTGGCTGCTTGGTTAAGGGCACTGGTATATTCCCACAGGACAGTTGATCAGTATACAATAACTCACTCCCATAGCTCCAAAGGAGATAGCTTATTCCAAAAAAAAAGTTAAGCCTTTTACTGCAGTTGGTCTCTGCTGACAAGGAGAAAGCTGCTGTGTCCTTGGCTGAAATCCCAGAATTCAGAAGGCACTTCTGTGTGACAAATCAGCCTGAGTGTTTATGCCCTTTGAGAGATGTTAGTCTGGATTAAGGGCCTCAGACTCATGTTGAGAGAATTTGCTTCTGGAATGGATGTATATCTAAGAAACACAGTGGTTCAGACTTACCAGCGGCTAGTGAGTGTAGTAGACACATGAATGGTGGGGACAAACAAAATTGTCAGAAATACCTACACTTTTTCAGTTGGGGGAGAGCTTCAACCAAAGCATACCTGAAGAAGTTCTTATTGCTTTGACTAATAAAAAATTTTTGTAGAACTTTCTGTGCTGGAGTGGGAAAGCACACATCAATAGGCTGAAAGGTGCAAGGACTGCTCTTCCTTGCAGGAATCAGATCTTCAAGTAAAAGTTTCACTCCTCTTAATTAGGAGATCTTGCAAGACAACATCATGAAGATATGATGCACCTCTTTGACTATAGCTCTATAATTAATATGAGGTGATGAAAGTCAACATTCCCTGGTAGTACAGAGTTCTCTAATACAGCCACCATGTTTCTGGATTTGGTTTCCTTGTTGTCAAACCAGTCTCTTATCCTTTTACCTCCTTAGACTAATTTATTCCCCAGAAGACCATTTCATAGAATCATAGAATCATTTTGTTTGGAATCATCTAGCTTGGAAAAGACCTCCAAGATCGTCAAGTGAACCTCTGACCGCACATCAACTTGTCAACTAGACCATGGCACTAGGTGCCACATCCATTTGTTTCTTGAGCACCTACAGGGATGGTAACTCCACCATCTCCTTGAGAAGTTTGTTCCAATGCTTGACCACCCTTCAGTGAAGAAACTTCTCCTGATGTCCAACTTGAACCTCCCCTGGCACAGCTTGAGGCTGTGTCCTCTCATCCTGTCACTGGTTGCCTGGGAAAAAAGGGCAACCCCCACCTGGCTACAACCTCCTTTCAGGTAGTTGCAGAGAGTGATAATGAGCCTCCTTTTCAGCAGAGCTCAGGATAACACAGATTTGTTGTTCTAGCCTGCAGTTCTTGGAGGGCATTTTTTTGAATGGTCATTCCCATAAGCAGCCATGGTAGGAGAATATCCTTAAAGGAGCTTCTGGATTGACATATGCCTTGCTAATCCTCACATAATACATGCCTTTGAACATATACATGTGTTTGGAACATCTGCCTGAGCTTGCTCTCTCTGCTAATCATCTGGGTCCAGTGAGATGCAGCAACTTGAGGTCCACCCCCAGTGGGTTGGCAATATTAGCCATCGTTATGCTTAAATGAAAACTTTTTTTTTAAATCAGATGCTGGTCTCAGGAGGTGTTGCTACCTCGACTTTCCAATGACAGACTTCATCTTCCCTGACACACCTTTCTTAGTCACCTGGACGGGAGTGTATGTGGACTTCAAAGGATGAAGGGCTGCTCTGTAATCTAGAAACCACTGTCCTACTCTTGTGATGGACACCCCTTATTTTCTAGGTTGCCTAGTCCTTTTTAGCCTTTGCCTGTGAAAAGCAAAAAGGTATTTATTAGTCAGACGGTGCTTGTAACGTGCATTGTTGTCCCCAAGAGCTATGTTGTATACATTGCTCTTATAAGTAGCATTTTGAGCAGCATTTTGTTTCCAAAGTAAAGATAATATAATTCACCTAGTGTAGTTTTTATTTTTAAATTACTACTTTTATGTTAGTCTGCAGAGGAAAATAAAAAGAGGTAGAATCTGCATTTCTGCTAAGTTAAAGGGTAAGCCACAGTGATCGGTAGTATTCTAATTAATTTCATCAACATGTGACCTCATGAAGGAATTGGGCATTTTTCAGGAGAACCCAGCAGGCAAATGTTTCCTGGTTTAGCATTCAAATACATCGAGTTAAAAATAGGTGAAGTTGGAGGACACAGAACACTCTTGAAATCTTAGCTTTATGAGACAGTCATAGGAACTTGGGCTTTATTGAAAATCTGTGTCCTGTGCTGATGAAGTAGGTGAACTGAAGCTTTACCATCATATGTCGATATTTTGGTATATTTCTAGGTTTCGCCCTAATTATGGCCCCCTATAAAGAGAGAGGTATGTTTTGACAAGGAGTGTTCAAAAATTGCTGAAATGAAACTTTGCTGGTCAGTCCATCGTTCACGCATGATTTTTACTGCTTTTTAAGGGATGAAGAAGAGAAAAAAAAATCTCACTCGGATGGTACAGAGGAAAAGGATAATGGGAGCCAGACGAAGGCTGTCAGTCGAATTGGCAACTCAAATAACCCATTCCTGGACATCCCTCATGACCCCAATGCTGCTGTATATAAAACTGGATTTCTGGCTCGGAAAATCCATGCAGATATGGATGGAAAGAAAAGTGAGTAATATTTCAGTCCTATTTTCTTGTAATGTCTTCACAATGCCACTTACCAATGAGCCCATGTGCTTCTCAAGGCGAATAGTGCTGCTTCATTAGGGGAAATAGCAGCAATAACAGGCAACACAGCAACTGGATTATCAGACTCTCACTGTTAGGCCAGAATTTACAATGCTTAGTCCCATTTCCATTACTCTAATGCATGAGTATAAGAGGTAATGTGATACAGCAAAGCAATGTGAATTTTTTTGTACTAAAAGAAAATTAATATAGTTGTTTGCAGAGTAGAAAACAATTTCAAGTGAATTACAGTAGCTGTTCTGCAGTAGTTTGATAATTCTCCTTTTCCTTATGTGACACCAGATTGTTCCAAATCTCCCCTCCCCTCTGGGTCTGTCTTTAAAGAAAGGCTGTTCTTTACCTCTATTTGGAAGATGCTGTAACTGTTCCCTTCCCTACTTTCCTACTTTACCTACTTTTTGGGTGTGATGTATCCAATGAAGGGAAGGAGCTTTTGGCACCAGCCTGCTTTTTACTATGCAGTTCCACCCTGCTCCTTTCTTGTAATAATCCTGCTTCATCTCTTACTTACTTTATCTTCTTCCCTTCTTGTCCTACTTCTGTTTGTGATGCACTAATTATCGAGGGCCTCTGATGCACCTGTGTGTGTGTTTTATTGTTTGGATACCTTCATTTGTTGTCTACAGATCTTGGAAAAAGCTGAGGTTAGTCAGAGCATCTGCGTTTTCCCCAGTCATTGTTGATGGTTGCCTACTCATGGTTCACATTGTTGGGCTAAATCCCAAAGACAAAGTCTGGCTTCATTATGGGTTTCCAGTAACAGCCAGCCTCTCCTAGCTGGGCTAAGCTCTCTGGTGTTCACATGTTTTGCTAGTCTATTTTAGAAGGTACAGTTGGAGGTCAGTATTTTCAAGATGGAAGCTGACAGCTGGACAACTGGATCCAGACAGAGGTGTCAAAATCAAGCTGACCTAATTCTTTGTGATGACTGGGTGCTCTAAATAGATTCGTCTTTATTAAACATCTTCTTATTCAGCCTTAATAAGTAATTGTATCTAGTTGCCTTTATTAAACTACTTCTTTAATTATAAGTACCAGAATTGCTCATTATTCAGCGCACTGGACGCTGGCATTTTGGGGATAACTCTTTTATGAGTAATGTAATTTGGGCCATGTTTTCAGAAGTTCCTGTACAATGTAAAGGTCCGTCTTATTGTCATGCAGTTCTCAAAAAAGTTGCATTCTGGCTTTCCAGGCGCAAATAAAACAAAACTTTTCTTTTTCTTTTTTAAGCTAGTTAGACCTTTTCATATTTCATTTTTAAATGGCATTTTTGCAGGGCAAAGGTTAGCTTGTGTGGGGTTTCTAATGAAGTGATGTGCTAGAATGCCTATCTGTTTTTTCTCAGGAACCTAGTTCTGAGGGCTGAAGCACTTAAAGGAGATGGGTGTAACAGGACCCAATGCCTGGAAGCTGAACTGAACCAATGCTGATTAGAAATAAGGCCTGTTACGCGAGATGAGAATGATTAACCTCTGGGACAAGGGACTTTTAACTTCTTTTTCTTTGCTTTCTGTCTTCAGATCAGAATGGGATGCCTTTCTGAGTGTCACACTTCAGCTGGGCACAGGTTATTAATTTCAGTGTAGAGTCAGTGATATGCATATATGGGTGCTGGTCAGCAGTGTGTGCTTGGTGGGGAGTGAGCTTAGATGCAGGCTTCTAGTCTCTGGCACTGTGACCATACAGCCTGTGCCTAATTCTCTCCCTGTGTCACACCTGAATTTCAGACTGGATCCTTCAGCCTTCATGCTGAATTTACTTTTTTTTTCCCCTCACTGCTTGTCTCTAGGAATTTATGGGCTAGATATGTTGTCTCTGTTACGTTCTTCAACCTCTAACTGACTTTAGCCTTCTTGTGGGATTGGGTATTTTTCATATGATTTTGTTTGTCACCCTTCTCCGTTCTCAATGCCAGCCTGGGTGTGCAGCAGTGGTAAAGGGGAATGATGCTCTGGAGAGACACTGCTTTCTGAGTAGTATCCCAGTGGTCCTGAGCAGTGCCTGCCAGCCTGCTGCGGCATGTAGAAAGACTGTTTCTTTCTGAAAACTGCCATGGTGCAGAGCTCAGACGTAGTTGTGTAGGGGCAGTGTCTCCCTATCTGCAAAAGCACAAAGGCTGGATCTCTGTGGCCTGCTTTCTGCATTGCTGCTGTTCGTTTCTGATCCAGTTCAGGGCTGTCATCAGGGTTGTTGTATTACTCTCTGTCTCACAGCAGGTGTGTGCAGGCACTGTGCTAAGTTGCATTGTCCTTTGAAAAAGATAGTACGAAGGAGGTTTAACAGAGGACTAATGTAGCTCTCCTGTAGCCTAGACAAAGTGTAAAAATGGATCTGAGTTAAATGGGTTTTCATTTGTTTTCTTTCCAGCTCCCCGGGGAAAACGAGGCTGGAAAACCTTTTATGCTGTGCTGAAGGGAACAGTCCTGTACTTGCAGAAGGTAGGGGAAATCACTGTCTTTTGAAAACTAATTAAAGACGGATAAAGCAGCATGCATCCTCTCCACTCTCTCAGCCCACCTCCAGGCTCCTTTCCCTCTGATGCACAGCATGGCTGATCTCCTTACCCCCCACCCTATTAACACACACACTCAGGCATGAATCTTTTCATTGACACCCTCTCCCTTTTCACAATTTCAAGTTCAGTTCCACTGTCCCCATCTATGTGCACCCTGTAAGTTCCAGTGTGTGCCATTGCTGTCTCACACGGCTGAAAAGAATAGCCAGCTTCACCAGCAAAGTCAGTGTCACCTCTCTGAGTTGTGCTCACATTCCTCTAGGCTGCTTTTAACTTTGCATTTCATACGTATGACTTCCCCTTCTGAAAGGTTGTCCTCCTTTCCCACCTTTTCATAGTATACTTTTCTGCAGTGCCTGCAAAACCAGCTGCAAAACAGTTGAACAACAGCTTGGCCTTGGTAGGAATCTGCAGCTTCTGTTCCTTTGCAAAATTGAAGGATAAAAGGATTTTTTTTTTCCACAAAGCCAGAAAAGACTGGTTTCTAACAGAATGTGCTTCCTGACAGCAAGATGTCTAAAAAAAAAATGTCAGATGAAACCCTTCAAGCCTTTTGTTGCAAGCTTAAATATATTATAGTACATTTTTAACTATACTGTTAGAACATAAAATGCAACATATGAGTGAGAACTGTCAAAATCAAATAAATGGCAGCAGCTAAGTAGGTTGTTAAGGCTTTTTGTCCTCCAGTATAGTTGAAATATTCATGGAATAGATGCTGCTTGTCCAGACTGCCCTGTACTGCAGAAGTATGCTTCTTTGAAAGCTGTTTTACATTTCCACTGTTTTGTAACTGTCAGGAGTGCAAGTACATACTGCTGTTTCCTCCTCCCCTGCTGTGGCTTTCTGAAGTTGTTGGTTTCTTTGGAGCCAACCTGAATAGTCCTTTGAGAAGAAAGAGTGATTTGGATCAAATTATTATAGCATGAGGTTTACAAGGTGAATGCTTGGGGTGCGGTACCTTTTTGAGGGGGCTGAAATCCTGAAACAGACAAAACAATCTGCAGTCAGGATAGAAGATTTGGGCTGAAAGTTGGATGTGATGTGCTCAGAGCCAGTGCAAGAGCGTAGAACCAAGTCTGCTGAATCCCAGGTCCTTTTGCTGGGAGGAAGTTCAGGTTTTACTAAAATGCCTTCACGGCAGCCTTGTACTTGCTCTTTTCTGACTGAAGTGGATTCTGCTTCAGTTTTTGAAGTAAGTCATCTTTAATGTTCTGAAAAGACTGCATGGTTCTCTGAGAAATACAAAGGCTCCTTGTTTGTATTACAATAATTAATTTCTTATTTTATATTCAAGGGAAAGAACTGAGGATACTGTCTATTTTAGCACCTTAATGAAATATTTTTATGAGTATTGCTGGCATATTAGTTTAAAATGCATTCTCTTTAATAAAATGTAGAGATGCTGATGTAGCATGCAAATTTTCCACGGAATGCTGCCCTCCCCCTTCCTACTCTCCATGCTTTCAGGAGCAGGGAGTAATTTCACATATGACTGAATCTTTGCAGAATGAAATGCATTGTTGGAGTTCTTGTTCTTACTTGTTTGTTATTTGTATATTTTGCACTTGTCAGAGCACTTGAGTTCAGTGATTACAGGGCAGTACTCTGCAAAACTGCATTCTCCCATTTGCTTTGAAGCCATCTTACTGTAGCAAGGCTTTTGCTTTAGTGCTGTGAGAGGTTTACAAAAGGGTGTGATGGGAAGTAACTCATTCCAAGAGTGACGGGACAGCTGTGAGCCTCCCCAGGGTATCTCTGGCCCCTGCTCAGCCACATGCTGTGGCTGTGAAAAAGCCTCTCTTCAGCTTCGGAAGGTCCACCAGGGCTTTCCTTCAGCACTCAAAGAAACTTTACTCTGTTAGGGATGTAGTATCATAGAAGGTGAAGGTGCCAGAGTTTAAAAGTACATAGCTAGGCCAAGTAGTTATTGTAAAGGTTGCTGAGCTGCTGTTTCCTTCTGTCATATACTAGGGACTGAAATTATCCTAATTTCAGGAAGTACTGAAGCATTTTAGAACAGCTCGATTTCTTTGCAGAAGTACGTGGTTCTGGCAATAGTCTTGGTCAGAGGATTGCCTTGTCTCAGTTCACCTTCTCTCCTGATTATAGAGTGCTGTAGGGCAAGGTGCATTCACATGCACACACATTTTTCCTCTTTCTCTCGTTCTCTGTATATCTGTGGAGATGACATCTGTGATGGTGGTTTCATTGAGTGCTATTCAAGCAGGATAGAGCAAAATCTCACTGTACAGGTACTGTCTACACACAAACACATGTACACACCTCTGCAGTATTGCTTTCTGTGTTCATCTGTAACTCAGCTATTCCCTCAAGACACTACTGTAATATAAATATTAATTGTTTGTAGCAGCTGTGATTCCCCCAGTGGGCAGTGTCATCCCAATTCTGCTGTCACTCTGCATTCCTGTTCTCCTTGTTTGCTGTCAAAGTCCATGTATGAGAGTGTTTTGTAAATGGTGGTCACTTGAGATTTACTGACGAGTTTTTCTGGGTAATCTTGTCTCCCTGCCCACATTTTTTTTCCATTGGAATTATTCCAGTGCTGATTCCTGCACTACATGTTGTTTTGTTCTTAAATGAGTGATTTAAGAGAGATGGTTTCTGAATTAGTGAGCACAGAGAGCACCGGAGGGGCTCGGTGGAAACATTCACAATTAGCCAACTAAACATGCCTGCACAGTATTATGTAAAATAAGAAGTTTGACATGTTTGGGATGTTGGCTGTGTCTCTGGGCATCCTCAGGCCAAGGTTAATTTCCTGCCCTCTGTTCATAGCAAGAGGAAATTGCAAAGTAGGAGCTTGACAGAATGTCTGTTCACTAGACTGACACGGGATGTGATGTGCATACACAAGAGAAGCTTATAAGGAGAGGACATAAGTCTGACCTCGCTTCCTTGCTAGAAATTGCTTCTGGGCAAGCAGTGCAGGACATGAACCTTTACGTTTTGTTCTGACTCTTCTGTGAAGTTCACAACATCTTTGCTCTTTGGTGTGGCACTTGCACTCTTGCAGGCTTTGGGTATTTTTATATAAATTTTCTCAAATTTTCTCTATTAAAAACTAAAAACAAAAATAGAGAAAGGCAAGATGTAAAGTGGTGTTGAGACTTTCTGAAAGAGAGTTTTGCAGCTGTCACATGCATCTGAGTGGAGATACCCATCCATGGTACATTGACTGATAAGAAAAGACAAATGTCATTCTCTGGTTTACCAAAAACATGTTTGGAAATGTGCTGACTCTGGGTCATCAGGATGTGGGAAAGTCATTCTCCAGGAGTTTGAGAAAGATGAATTCAGCATGCCACTGCATTGTGTGCAGCACTCACATCAGCCTTTAGTTGACAGACAGGTCACAGTTCCTTTCTGGCTCCATATGTATTTCTTGCCACTGCCTAGGTCTAACTTTAGAGAGCTGCCTTCCGTTTCAGCTCAACCTGCACGCTGACACCAGCACATCACAGCACATGCTGTCCTTGATGGCTTAGGCAAAAATGGATGTTCCTACTCCGCTAGCATTCCCTACCAGTCAAAAAGAGTTGAAGGCCTTGGAGAAGGAATTTTGGCAGCACATTCATGTCCTTACAGCTTTCTCTGAGGCTGGCAAACTACGCGGAGACATTTCCGGTATGCTGATCAGTGCCTTTGGAGAAGCTGGCAGAGCCCCAGCTGTCAAGGTAGATTGCAGCCAACTGATCTGGTGGAATTAGCAAGGATTACCATGAATGCTTTCTGTTGGAAAGAAGGGGTTCTCAGCCAAGACGGCTTCTGGGACTGCCCAAATGTGGACTTTTTCTGAAACGGGTTTAGACACCAGAGCAGGTTGTGGACATTGGATGCAACTCACAGAAGAAGCTAGGAGGCAACAAGCTAAGTGATAGCTGACACTGTCTCTAGGCACTAATACAAGGAAAGATAGAATATCGCATTTCTGAAGCCTGAGGTTTTTGTTCACTGTCTGGCTGTGAGGTTTTCCCAGTCTTCATGGACAGTGGAGCCAGTCATTTCCCCCAAAACTCCCACCAAATAAATCAGCTTGTGAACCCTTAAAGGAAGGGGCTTGACCTGAGGTCTTGCCTCCTCCATCTTCAAGATGGGGTGTGCCAGACTTCCTTGAAAAAGGTTTAAAGGATGCCCTAAGTGGGCATAGGCAAAATCCTTCAAGATAGACAGATGCCTCTCAAATTATGAGAGGAATGACATTTGGCTTTGTTCACTGTCAGCCCTTGAAAACACCTTATGTTGCTGATCTTTAGGTTGAAGGCTGCCCTTTGGTCACCTATGCAGTAATGCCCTGCCTTTCTGCTGGGCCTGCCAGACCTGTGGTGGGTTGTGCCCTTGCCTGGCTCCAGGTGGAGGTGGTGGTGTGGCAGGACTGCTGGGTAGCTGCTGGTGACTCCCCCATCCACTGAAACTCAACCTGGAGAGCCGCAGCCCAGCCTGGCTGAAAGCTCAGGTACCTTTGGCAGTGGTGTAGATTCCTCTGGCTGCAGTCCTGTTTGATGTGCTGCCAGAGAAGTTCTGTAAACGTATCCATGCACGTTAACCAGCTCTTCTCTCGGGCGGGTGCCTCCCTGGATGTTGAAGTTAGTGCTATCCCCATACACGCTCTGCATCCTGCACTGTTTCCTGCTAAACCTCATCTTGTAAATGGTGTTCAAGTGCAGGATCAATAGTTATCATGCCTGCAGGGAGTTACTTCACTGCTTTGCAGCTGTCACAGTCGGTGCATGTTCCAGGTGAGACTGATTTCTGTGATACACTGAGGGGGAGAATGGAGTCAATTACAGACTGCCTTGGCCTGCCCTTCAGAAACAAAGGGATGCAGCCTTGCTGGCAAATCACTTTTCTTTCAAAAAGCTCCTGGCTTTCCCAAGCCATTTATAGTCATGTGGGCTCTGAATGGAACTTGTGGCTACATTATGCCCTTGTCCAGCTTCTGTCACTCATGAGATCAAAGACTGCTTCCAGGCTGATGCTTGCAACACAAGAGAAGTTTGACTCTCTGTTTTTGTCATCTGGTGTTAGGAGTGGTACTGTTATTGTGTCAGAAGCCCAGACAGAGCTGTGCTTGCCATTTGTAGACCCTCATCAGAGAGATTTAAGGGAGTTTGCTGTAATTGCTTTGTGGACACTGGTAAGGAGGCTTCCACAGTGTCTGAGGGCTTGCCTAGGAGCATATGCAAAGGTAGTTGGTTGAGAAAAATTAAAATCAGGCAGCAGAGGCTGAGAACCCAAGTAGCTGAATAGTGGAGGCAGGGAGCTGATTATGACAGATTCTTGAAATGAAGACAAATAATCCACAGCTGTTGTCATAGTCAAATACTTTCTTCTTACATCTCTTCCTGTCAAGCAGGTAGTGGAACTACTTCTCTCCCCTGGAAAGACATCAAAACAGAGAAAGAAAGAAAGAAAGAGAAAGGGTAACATGTTAAAGGTAGTGGAAACTGCAAGTGCACAAGCTAGGTTGCCCTCAGTTCATATACTTCATTACTATTTCTGAACTGTGGAACAAGGTTTTTCCCGCGGCTAAGGAAAAAGGAGTATCACATGCAGAAATGCCATTTTCCCCCTGCCATCTCCTGCAGGATGAATACAAGCCGGAAAAGGCTTTGTCGGAGGAAGACCTGAAGAATGCGGTTAGTGTGCACCATGCGCTGGCATCCAAGGCAACAGACTATGAGAAGAAACCCAATGTCCTCAAGCTTAAAACAGCAGATTGGAGAGTCCTGCTTTTCCAAGCCCAGTAAGTGCTCTCCTCGTGCCACTCATTGAGGAAAGAAAGTAGTGCTGAAGGAGGGGTGAATTCCTGCCTGGACAAGTTAAAGCAGAGGCTTAAAAGGTTCAATCTGTTTATTTGATCAGAAATAAGATTAAGTAGTGATGTGATTAGAGTGCACAAGTAGTGCATGAGAAAGAAACATCAGGTTTTAAGAGGCTTTTTAATCTAGCTGAGAGAGGCATAACAAGATGCAGCAGCTAGAAGCTGAAGCTCCAGAAAATTCAATTTAGAAACAAGGCACAAACTTATAACAGTCAGGGTGATTAATCATTGAAGCAAATGACCAAAGGGAGTCTTGGATTGTCTGTCTCCTGATGTCATCAGGTCCTAGCCGGATGTCTTTCTAGAAGATATGCTGTGGTTAGAAACAAAGTTACTACTTAATACAAGAACGATTTGATTAAGTTTTTCATGCTGTGATATCCAGACAGAACAGATGACCTGCCTTTTGCTTCTGAGCTCTTTGCCTACTGAGATCCATATGAAACCTCCTGGAAATCTGTGGTATCCAGCACAACTGAGGCCTTAGAACATATGTCTGAATCAGGGCATCTCGGTTGGCTCTGTCACCTGTGTTATTGGTATTGGATTAGGAGAAGATGTCTGCTAGGGTGAGGTGTGGACCTAACCACAAGCCAGCCTGTGACTGAGTTACTTAGCATTAACTGCCTGCAAACAGGCAGGAAGATGGAGCAGACTCTAAGACTTGCCCAGTTTTGGTTATTCTCACTTTTAAAATGCTGTAGAAGGGGTGGAAGGAAGTGGAAGAGGCTGAGTCAACAAGTGCTTAATACGTGTTTCTTCCCCAGGAGCCAAGAAGAAATGCAGACCTGGATCAACAAGATTAACTGTGTGGCTGCTGTCTTCTCTGCACCACCATTTCCAGCAGCAATTGGCTCTCAGAAGAAGTTCAGTCGCCCACTCCTGCCAGCCACCACGACAAAGCTATCTCAGGTGAGACATTTTTATATAGAGGGTAGGTGGTGATGATGATTTCTCTTTCTGTCTGGAGACTCGATGGTGGTCCTTGTCACTGTTGTATAGCTGTTGCTACTAGCAGTCCTAGGAGGAGGAGACTTGCATAGTAAATCACTGCTTATTTCCTCATGCAAGATTTGAAGTTGGGGGAGAGAAGGAACAGACTCAAATACAGTTGGTTTATACTTTTTAAGAAAATAATTCCAAATAAAGAATTTTCTTCTTGTGCTTATGGCCCTGAAGAGGACATTTCCAATACTGATTGATGGGTTTTTTTTTAATTTGAGTGTTCATGAAAGCTGCTCATTTCAGAAGAAGTAGACAAACTCCTGGTCTTTGGCTTACTGAGTTGATAAAAGGTGAAATCTGATGCAGCAGACTAGCATCAATTATATTTCTCCCATTAGATTTTCCAGACTCCATTTATCAGCTCAGGGATTTCCTGTGTAATATATATTTATAAACTGTGTCTTATATGAATGTCTTTGGTCTCCCTTGTGATCACACAAGCTTTTAGCATCCTGTGGCAGGGAGTTTCACAGCTCTACTACTTCTTGCACAAGCTCAGATATTTCTGCTTGTCCCAGACTGGCTGTGTCAGATGCTTGTGCCCGTAGCTTTTTGTACTTTGGGAGATGCAATGCCTGCCTGGAATTCCTCCTGCACTGGCAGGAACATGATACTGTTGGCATTGATCAGGTTGACTGAGTGACAGAGGCTATACTTCATGAGTATCCTCCTGTAGCTTTTAAAGTGGTCTGCCCATTCTGGATTTCTTCTTAAATGCATTTGTTGGGGTTTTTTTTACCATATTCATAACTTACTATAGATAGCTAACTATCCTTAGAAACTACTGTCTCAAAATCTGTGTTTCTCTAAGGGTGTGGGTTTTTTTAGGTTGCCCCTGCTTTTTCTCTCTCCATGACAGTAGCCTTTCTTCTAAAATGTGGTGACTGACTTGCCATCTTCTGTTCTGGGTTAAAGTTTAAAGCATGTTATGTAAAGAATAATAGTAACTTGTCTCATCCTTGTGGTTTTACCTTTTGCTTATGCATACCTTTTAAAAAATGCAGTATGGGGCTTCCATAATTTACCCCCAGTCAGCAAAGGAAGCTTTTTTACTCGCTGTTGTTCTGTGTGATTGTTCCATTTAGCATGTTGTTTCCTAGTCTCATTGTTTCCATTTAATCTGGGAAGGAAAAGAATAGATCACAGCCCTGTGGTTTGTATCTTGAAGAAGGAGAGACACGAAAAGTGGAGTAAGATAAGCTGTTTTAGAGAGGCAGAAGAATGTTAAGTGTTCAAAGTAGATAAATTCAAAGGCAAGCAGAAACATGTCTGCTTTCATCTGTCAGTGTGGAAAAGCTGCCAGCAGGCTGTTTCTCATTTGGCAGACAAAAAAAATACAAATTGTCAAATCCCTGTGGTTGCTGTTTAGGATTCTGTGGGATGAATCATGATGGACACTACCTCTTCAAAGGGTCTCTTCCTGGTCAGCCAGAAGCCAGGGTGCAGTGAGGACCTAACATGGGTGAGGAAGAGAGGTTGGACATGATGACAGGTTGTGCAAGATCATTGTACCAGGTTTTCTTTCAAAAGCAGAGCAGTATCTGATCTTGGTTAGTCCAACCAAAGAGGGATGTGACAAAGCTATATATAAAGGAACAACCAGTCTAGAAAAGATCTACTAGGGTGTTGGTTTTTTCTTTTTTTCTGAGAATGCGCAGCACATACAAAAGCTCCAAAGCTGGTGCCCTGGAAATGACAAGTGCTGTATTAATAGCTCCTCAAAGACCTCCTGTCATCAGTCTGTAGAGCTACTACCACAGGATGTCCCTGGGACCAGGGAATCAGCACAATGTAAAGAATGATTGGGCACTAATGAGAGAGCATGCACATCTAGGGTAGTAACTAACAGCAACAAGAATTTTTGGCAATCGGTAGCAAGTGGTTTCAGCCCAGCCATGTTTAGGCGGAGGCAAATTATCCCACATGTTTCTTTCTTCAGTTCTCCTGCAAAAGATTTGGAACACAAGATTAGCTGGGGCTTAGCTATCATCATCTGTAAAGTTTCCCCCCTTTCTGCAGTTTCCCGCAGCTCCAGCTCAGTGAGCCAGGCGGCTCAGTCCCCAGTGTGACTCAGTGCACTGCAGGCTTGTCTGAGCGAGGTTTGAAGCTGTGGGCTGCACTCAGAGCCACACCACTGGGGGACAACACTGGCAGCTGTTCCCTCCTCTGAGGCGAGGTGCCTACACAGGAGCTGACCTGGGTACTCCCTCTTGGCTAATTCACCAATATCTGCATGATGATGTGTTTATTTTGGACTTACCTAATTCAAACGTAATTTCAGATCCAAGCCTAAAAATGGACAGAAGGCCATCCTGCAGGAGATGGAAACCTTCTGAGATGAGGGAAGGTTAGCTGACAGATGGACTGGAGGAAGTGAGTGGGCCTGGGATTATGATAAAGGAAATAGCCTAGAAAGTGGGAGTAGCAGCGCCTCACTTTCTCCAATTGCACAGTGGGATAAAAGCTGGTAGCAGCCTAGCAAAATGAGATACCTTTTGGGGACTGGACAGCCCTTCCTCTTCTGAATGCACTGTATTCTAAACAAATAGAAACCACACACCAGAGATCTTTTGGCAGTGCAGAAATAGAAGGAGGGGCACTGACTCCATGTCTTTTCTATCCTGGAAGGAACTCCTTTTACATTGCAAAGACCTGAGGCAGGGTCTTTGCCCGTCTCATTCTGCCCTTGGTTTGTCTGCATACACAACAGCCTTAATTAATGTACCAAAAAGTTTATTAGAGCAAAAGTGTCATGTTGTCAGTAATGCTCGGCAGCAAGCTGCTTCCGTTGCTCACAGCAAGGCGAGGGATGACAGGTTTGCTCTCCTTCCCAGTGGCTTCTGCTAGCTGCTGAGTTTTTTCTGCAAGCTTGGCCACTTTGACTGCCTTTGAGAGAGCTGTTGGTGACAGAGCTTTGGGATAGCAGACCTTACCAGTATAAGAACAAGAAGCTATGAGGTATTACTGTACAGGAACCTCTCTGTTTTTCTTTGCTTATTGGATATTTTAGATTCTGTTACTTAAGTACCTAATATGTTTCTGAAGGATGAACAGCTGAAGTCCCATGAAGCTAAGCTGAAGCAGATTTCCACTGAGCTTGCTGAACATCGCTCCTATCCTCCTGACAAGAAGCTCAAAGGCAAGGAAGTAGATGATTACAAACTGAAGGATCACTATCTGGAGTTTGAGGTATGTATGGGAAACATTATTACTTTTACTTCTTGGTTACGGATGGTCTTATATGTGGGGTACAGTCCTGAAGTTCTCCATTTTTCACTTTACTTCCCTAAGGAGTGTGTTCTTACTAGACCGAAAAGTCACAGCAATCACAGCAGCTGGGGTATGGCTCTTCTTTCTGATGAGAACTTCCTTAGCTGTGAATTTAGCTCCTAGTCTGTAACATGGAGGACAGAAACGAGACCCCTGTCCTTCCTGATGTATCTGAAAAGATTCTAAGATCTTCATGCACGAAGTTGTCTCATGTTGTAAAACTGTGTTGCCTAGTGTATTGGAACCTCAGTCTCTAAGAGAATAATTGCATTCTGCAGTAATGCAGATCATGGTAATTGTCTTCCACTGGTAGGTTCTGAAGGAACTGATAGGCTAAAATTATTGTCATAGGAATGCCTGCCTCATCAGAGCCATTTGTGTTGTATACCACTGAGATTGATGTCAGGATAAGAAGGAAAAGAGTAGAATTAAAGATCACAGGATTGAGTGGTGCAACTTAGGCAGATGCATTAGGAGATTGTTTTGGGTATCTGACATCAGCTTTTATCCATAATGGTGTCTGCCACATTGTAGGACTATGTGGGAATGAATCGGCAACCCAGCAGATGTCTGGTATTTGTTATGACTACACCTTTGAGCTTTTTCCCCCAGGACTGCGAGTCAACGTTGCCTTGGGTCTGAAAGGATCCTACTCTAAATAGGCACTGCCTGGCAAGGAAAATATGTAGTCTGAAAAAGAGGAAGAGCAGATAAGACAGATGAGACCTCCAGAGCTGATGCTGGAGGCAACACAACACAAATCTCCAGAACTGAAGTAAGCCTTCTGCCCTGTGTTATCAGTTTCTGTTAGAGGGGCTCTTTTTACACCTGGATTTAACTCATTGCATACTTTCTCTTTTGCAGAAGGTTGTAACCACTGTGTTGAGTTTCACTTTTCCATAGCAAAGTCAATCATCATGGCTTTATGAAGGAGGAATCATAACCTGACCAACATGATAGTCTTTTATAAGATGTTTGGTGTGGTGAATGAGGGGACAGCAGTGGATGTTGTTTGTTCTTCACTTTGACAAGAATTCTGACCTTGTCTCCTCTAATGTCCTTGTAGTCAAGCTGATGAAGTGGATTAGGAAGTTGACAGTGAGGTGGTTTGGCTGAACAATCGAGATCAAAGGGTTGTGATCAGTGGCACAGTGTCAGTTTTGAACAGAGCACTCAGATGTACAGAGTAAGCTACACACTTTCTCTCTGGAGGGGATCTTGTAAAACTTGGAAGATCAAGGAGTTTCTTAGCTTTGGGTTCTTGACATGAAGTTCATTTTCTATCACTTTTAGAAGCTTGGTGAGTTAGGATGAAATATAGGCTGGAGTATTAGATGTTTTTAGGAAGATTGATGGGGGAGTAGATTGTTGTGGGGTTTTTTCTGTTTCCTGTCAATTTTATCATGGTGATCTTTTGCGGTATTCCTGAGGTACCTCAGTACAAATTAGAACCAGTATAGCCCAAGAAACAAAAGGGCTTCTTTTGTCATCTTCAGTAGTGAGAGTCTCAAACAGCATTTGAGCTGTGCAGTTCAGATAAGTGATCAGCTCTGCAGGAATGCTTATCTAAGCAGGCATGTTGTGGCAACAACTCCAGTTATGTGGGAGAAATGGTAATTCAAAGTGCTGGTGTGCAATGCTGTGTTACCTTCACATTTAGCACAGATTTCACAGGTCATGTTGAACTATCAAGACACTGTTCCAAGGGCCATGGGAGGAGGCAATTCCAAAATGCTAGAAGTCAAACAGACGAGGCAGAAGGCTAACTGGGATCTTCTTCTGGAGCTAAGGCAAAAAAAGGAAGGTGTATGCTGAGTGGAAGCAAGGTCAGGTGATGTGGGAGGAATACAGAGATACTGCTCACTGCTGTAGCAAGATCTCGGAATCTCAATTGGAGTTGCAGCTGGCCAGGGGGACAATAAAAAGAGTTTTTAAAAATATATTAATAGCAAAAGGCAGTATAGAAATATGATCAGCTTATTACAGGATGAGGATGGTCATTTCACAAACAGGGACATGGACAAGGCAGAGGTGTTTAATGCAGTCTTTGCCTCTGTCTTCAACATGGATGACAGACCAGGGGGGTGTCAGTGCCCTGTGCTAGAGGACCGAGACTGCGAGAATGATCAGGTCCCAGTTAACCTTGAGGTTGTGTGGGATCAGCTGCTCCCCCTGGATCCCTACAAATCTATGGGGCCTAATGAGATTCATCCAAGAAACCTCAAAGAGCTGGCTGATGTCATTGCAAAACTTCTCTCAATGATATTTGAACAGTTGTCTGGAAACTGCCTAATGTTTTCCCAACTTTCAAGAAGGGCAAAAAGAATGACACTGGAAACTACCTGTCTGTCGGTCTCACTTTAGTGCCTGGTAAAGTTATGGAGAAGATTATTCTGGGAGGTATTGAAAAACACCTGGAAGACACTGCAGCCATCATCACAGCCAGCACAGCTTCATGAGAGGAGAGTCCTGCTTGTCCAACCTGATTTCCTTTTATGACAGGGTAACCCACTTAGCTGATCAGGGGAAGTCAGTTAATGCAATCTTTTTTGATTACATAAAGCTTTCAGTGCTGTCTCTCCCAGGACCCTTCTGGAGAAAATGTCCAGGACTCAGCTGGATAAACACATCATGTGGTGGGTGAGCAGCTGGCTCAGGGGTCAGGCACAAAGGGTTGTAGTGAATGGGGTGACATGAGACTGGTGACCTGTCACTGGTGGGGTTCCTCAGGGCTCCACGTGAGCCCCTGTGCTCTTCAACATCTTCATAAATGACTTAAACACAGGACTGGAAGGGATACTAAACAAGTTTGCAGATGATACAGAACTGAGAGAAGCTATAGACTCCCTTGAAGGCAAGGAGGCCCTGAAGAGAGACCTTCACAAGTTACAGGGCTGGGAAATCAGCACCTGTATGAAGTTTAATAAGGGCAAGTGCTGGATACTGCACCTGGGATGGGGCAACCTGGCGTGTATGGACAGCCTGGGAATGAGACAGTGGAGAGCAATGCCATGGAAAGGGACCTGGTCAAGGAGTCCTGGTCAGTGTCAAGTTGAACATGAGCCAGCAGTGCCCTGGCACCCAGGAGGGCCACCCGTGTCCTGGGGTGCATCAGGCACAGCATCACCAGCCAGGCAAGGGAGGGGATTGTCCTGCTCTGCTCTGCACTGGGGCAACCTCACCTCCAGTGCTGGGGGCAGCTCTGGGCCCCTCAGTGTAAGAAAGGTATAAAGTCCAAAAAATTCTGAAGGAGGGCAGTGAAGATTGTGAAGGGCTTTAAGGGCAAGCCATATGAGGAGCAGCTGAGGTCCCTTGGTTTGTTCAGCCTGGAGGAGACTGAAGGGAGACCTCATTGCAGTCTACAACTTCCTTGTGAGGAGAAGAGGAGGGGCAGGCACTGATCTGTCTGTGATGACCCATGGGAATGGCCTGAAGTTGTGTTGGGGGAGGTTTAGGCTCAAGAAGCATTTGGACAGTGCTCTTAGGCACATGGTGTGATTCTTGGGAATGGTCCTGTGCAGGGCCAGGAATTGGACTGGGTGATCCCTATGGGCCCCTTCCAACTCAGTTTATTCTATTATTCTGTGAGAGTGTAAAAAAACCCAAACCAAACCTAAATGCTGAAAATTGTGAATGGAAACTCTGTGAATGGAAACCTTGCCTGTAGAACAGTGTCCTGTCAGGGTTGGATGGAGGTGGTGAGAGAGCTTACTGCACGGGGTTAAATGAAAAAGGCAACAGGCAGGTGAGGTAGGATTTTGTAACTGTCTCTTCCAGACTGAGACTGCAGGCCAAACCTGGTGTCTGTGTACAAAGGGCCATGCTGATACATCTCGAGAAACACACCAAAAGAGCCTGTGAGTCCCTAAAGTAGCAGCATAGTATCATTAGGAAGGAAGAAGCCATTTTCCTTTTCTGTAGGTCCTTAAAATTCCTTTCTGTTCACCCACTGGTGATCCCTTCATTCTTGTTCCTGATGAAAGACAAATGAGATGGAGGAGAGGTGAACCAGGAGGTTCTTGTTCAAGTATGCAGCCAGTAACATTTCTTTTTGATGGTGTCTTTTCTTGCACACACCAGGGAAGGAACAGTTCTCATTGCCTGCTCTCTGAGGAAGTACTGCATCAGATTGTAAAAAAATTTGTTGCTAGTTGCAGAAAATTTATAGTTAGAGAAAGATCTTCGGAGTGCTGTCAAGTGAGAGGTGAAGCCAGAATACTGATGCATGGCTAACTCATCCTTCTTTAGTATGTGCATTCATTCTTCAGAGATAATGCTGCAGAAGCTTTCGAATGGTTTCAACTTCTGTGGTTTTATTTCTTGGCAGAAATGTCCAAATTAATTTCTTTGCAGGCAAAATTCCTACCAGCTTTTACCTAACTTCAAATGTCAGGTCACTGAAAGACCAAGTTTGTCGTGCTTGAAATCAAAGTAGAAATGCACTGATTAATTGTAATAGAAATCAAGAGCTCACAAAGGCCAGGGAAGAATGGCCATTTGCACACATGTAGGTCCTAGATTTCCATTCTGATTGCCGAGTCTCGAGATTCTGGTGGTGTTTACTGGACCAGTATAAAGCAGAAATCCATACGGCAGTGAAGTCCCCCTCTAAATTTTACGCTATGATGCTGTTTCTAAGCTAAGAGCATTGGCTGGCCTTTTGCAGAAGTGTCTGGTTCATTTTGTGATGAATCATCCATCAGCTCAATGCATCATCATCAGGGTTCTTCTTGCTGTTTCTCCATTTCCATTTTTATTAAATGACACATCTTACCTGCTTCATGTGTTTGTCTCTCACATTCTGTACTGCAGCTCCAGATATGGAAGTCATAGGAATGCTTATTTATTTAATTTGTAGGTGGATTCTGTTATGATTCTCCTCTATGAGGGTTTGTTTATTCAAAGGACTCTCAAAAGCCAGTCATGGTCTCTTCTTTTTTTCTCCCCCCTTTATATTCCACATTTCAAAGTGATTACCAAGCCTTTTGACTTCCAGCCCTCAAATAAATGTTTTTCCTAGAACTTTATTATACTATTAGAAAACAGAAAAAAAATATTAAATACTTTTTCCTCTTTCAAGAGCATAATAGTTTAGCTGCTGTTTTGCCACTTGAAATATAAATTAACAATCAGTACGGATGTTTACATCCACTTTCCCTAACCCCCAGCACACAGATATCTCTTAATTACAATGCCTGTACTATGTCTTTAGTGGACCTATCAGGGGCAGGTTATTAAATAAATCCTGTGAAGTGGATTGCTCTATTCTCGGGACCTCCTGCCCCAACATCCATTTTTGAGACCCTGCAGGGATCTTCTGTTACCGTACCCTCATTTTCTCCCTTGCCCAGTTGTTTCTTGGTGAATGATGCAATTGTGGCAAACAGAGCAAAATCTTCCTCTTGGAGAGGGAAAAGTGCAGACAAGGAATAGATCAAATGGGCATGGGGCACAGTAAAGGGAATGTTTTCCGGTTGAAATATACAGAAAGAAACCTTCATCATTCCCTGTGAGTGACCTAGCAGGGCAACATGCCATGCTGCTGTCATAGCCCTCTCATCTGCTCCTTTTTGTCAAGGTCTGGCCTTTTAGAAGATTCTCTGAAGGACCTAGTGGTGGCCATGCTGGTACAGTCTGGACTTAGACCCTGCTTTGGTTTTTCCACCATGGATAAGAAAAGCAAGAAGAGCAGGACCTGCTGGTGGGAGTGGAGGGTTGCACGGGAGACCTGTAGAGAGCCAGAGCAGGATTTTTGCTGTCCCTTAGTTTAGTGCACTTTATCTCCATGCCTGCCTGAGTACATAAGATCTCAGTATGTGTGAGCACAGCTTAGGTCTCAGCATGACTAAGGTAGCAAGCTTTCGTTTGGTGGTCTTACTTGGAATGGGAGCCACCATTCAGCAGAGCATTGGAATTTGTGTGCTGCAGAAGTGAGTGCCTCTAATTACACAGCACCCCAGGACTCAGTCTGCCTGAAATCCTCTTTTTTTAATTTACATTAGTCACTGTTGTTCATATCCACATTAGGCACCATTGTTTGCATACATACTGGGCTCCTGGCTTTCAAGGCCAGCAGAAAGCATTAAGTTACTAAGGTGATCTCTCAAGTGCTCCTGCAGAATTTCTTCCAGACTGATTTGGGCCTTTCTTTTCATTTCCCAGAAAAATCGCTATGAGATTTATGTTGGCCTACTGAAAGAAGGGGTGAAGGAGCTGCTGAACGGAGGAGAGAATGATGCACCAGGACTGAAGAAATCCCACTCAAGTCCTTCCTTGAATCAGGAGTCTCCAGTCAGTGCCAAGGTGAAACGCAATGTCTCGGAGAGGAAGGACTACAGACCAGAAACACCCAGCATTAAGCAGAAGGTCACTTAGGGTGGAAATGACAACTAGGGGAACAGCCATGCAGCAAAGTACCGGTGGTCAAAATTTTTTCATTTAATAACCTGTCATTCACAAAAAATAAGTGCATCTGCCTGAATGGGGTGTTAGTGACATTTTCTATTGTATATTTTGCTGTTTCTGTGCAGATTGTGGGAGATGTCTTTGCTCCTGCTTTGCTTTGCTTTGTTAATTTATCATTTAGCAATTGAAGCATCGGGACTTCTTTGTGTTGTTCTGTTTCTAAAGGAGCTGGGGAAGGGGTAGAGCGCTGTGACGTTTATTCTGTCTCTTCCCCATTTATCTCCTCCCATCGGCATGTGGCTTTCATCTCTCAAGTCACTTGTCACTTTATTTACGTGGTGGGTGGGAAAAATAACTGGACAAGTGCTGCAGTGCTGTGAATGTTGAACTGTAGCTGTGAGAAAAGCTGTGCAAACATGCAGCTGCAGAAGGCTGATAGAGGCTAGGGGGCTGGGAACACTAGTTTCCTGACAGTGTGGGGCATGTTGGTACTGGTACTTAGCAGCAGGTGGTACAGTAAATAGTCACTGTTGCTTATTGTTACTGCATTGACCCTGGACACATGAGTGCAAAGGAAAGAAACCTGGAAACCTCTGGCAATGCTGGGATGACGGCATTGGAATAATATGTTTTCTTCCTTCCAAGCAGAGAGCCTTCTCCTGAGTTTGCAAGCTGGAAGACATCCAAGCCCATGCTGTCTCTGCAGTTAGGAAGATTAGGGATTACCCATTTGGAATGGCTATCTGGGCTTCACATTTATTTGCAGAGAAGGCTGCTGTAGATGTCAGCCATTAGCATTATATATTAATTATATATATTAAAGACAAGGGGCCTCTGTGTAGTTTTTAACTATACGCTCTCACTTAGCTGCTATATAGAGCCTTATGATATATTGTGTCCTGTTGCTTTCCCTTCCAGGGGTTTCCTTGTTGGTGTGCACAGAGAGCTGCTTTCAATTCCTCTCATAGTGGCAAAGCACTTTGCCTTTTTTCTTCAGAAAGGGATTCTCCTCAGTTCTCCATTTTCCTTCTTTAGCTCACGTATAGGAAGAAGAGGCTGGTGCCTCCTCACAGTTCCTGCATACCCTGTGCCAGGCTTCCAAGGGACCACAGGACAGGGAGAGACCGCCACAGGTAGATCTTTTCATACCTGAAAGCCCTCTGTTTGTGCCATAGACCCTTGGGGTGGCCAGCAGTTTTCAGGCACAGAGAGCAGAAAGATGACATAAATTTCCCAGCCCCTCTCATCTGGGCAGTGACATGGCTCTGCAGAGAGTGCTGGCTCTCCTGTTACCTAACCTGAGTTTTAGTCTTGGCTTTGATACTGGCCCAGGGGGTGATCTTGGACAGATCTCTCCCATTTTGTGTCGCCCTTTCCCTATATGGAGTTGTACAACCAAACTGGCCTTTCCCACAGAGCACCTTGGGAGATAATGTTGAGGGCCAGTTGAAAATTGTTTCTTGTTGTTCTTTCTATTGTGCCTGGCACAGGGTAGCCTTCTTGATGAATGCAATTCTTAATGCATATAGAAATGTCAAGATCAATGCAAGGACTGTTTAGAAATGCACTGGTGTTTTCAGCCCAAGTACTCAAAGGGCCACACATCAAAAAAATTGCCACCTGAGTGGATGTGTGCTCTGTCAGGCTTCCCAAGGGTCCAAGTCAATTCATCTAGCTTATTGGTGGTTTGGGCAGAACTGGGAGTGATCAAAAAGACCCTTAACATGACTTGCCTCCCTTCACCAAGTACCACCATGCAACAACTTTCCTGGTGTTGTGCTGACTGTTGGCTGTAACAAAGATGTTGCGTTTTCAGATGTGAGGTTTTGGAGCAAATTGTTCCTTGCAGCTGCAGCCTGGTAGCAAAATCAGATGAGACTGTTTTCACGAGTGGTGTTGGAATGCGCATCCGTCTGGCTTCTGCCACTGAGAGTGGCCGCTCTGTGCTAAAAGTCGGAAGGTTGGCTTCTAACTTTGGCAACGTTGCTAAAAGCTGCAGTCCTGAATAAAAATTGGCAGCGTTTCCAAGTACTGGGGCTTTAGAAGTTGTGCATTCCTATTAAGGTGGAGTTAACATTTAGTTCTCTTCCTGAAGAAGAGATGCCTTCTGCTGCTGGAGCCAGAGTGAGGTGGTGCTGCTTGTTGTGTGGGGAGACTCAGTGTAGAGAGATGCATGCTAGTGCTCATTGGGAGGGATTGTTTGGAGTAATTAAGAGTGGTAGATCAACAGCTCATGGAGGGGAAGCAAAGATAGATCCCTGCAGCTGTTTGTCATGCTTTGGAGGTTGAAGATGAACAAGCAGAAGAGAGAGAAGAAATTCGACTGGGGAATGCTGAATGCACATTTGGGAAGAAAACTTGACCTGTCTCTTACGATTAAGGGATGGTATTCCCCAGTTCAGTTTTCCCAATGAGACTGTCCAAACTACATGGTCTTTGCTTGCTCCCTCCTCCCCCTGCCCATCCTTGAAGTGGGCTGGAGAGGAGAATTGGAGGCATAAAAGGCAAAGATCACAGGCTGAGATATGAACAATTTACTGGAAATGGTAATGAGATAAGAAAATGAACAGTAACAGCAGCAGCATTAATAACAGAGTGTGCAAGAATGCTCACCACACAGAGCCCAACAATACCCAACCACTCACTTCCCAGTACCTCGACCCAGAGGGGATATCTTCCCCTGTTCTTGGAAAATGACATGAGGTGGTATAGCATAACCTTCAGGTCCAAGCCATGCCCCTGCCTGGCTACTGCAAAATTTAACCCTGTCCTGGCCGGAACCAGTACACTGTCTTATATAACAATAGGATACATGCAGCAGAAACAAAACCCAAAAAAGGTGCAGATCTGTAAATGGCCCTGCTTGGCTGTCAGGTTTGGGTTGACTGGATGATCTTTTTGAAGGCAGGCTAGAACATGCTTGGCAAACCTCTGTGGTTATGGAGTGCAGTGCTTCAAAAGGCAAAGAGGTGACATTTAACTTTCTTCTTCCCTGGCTTTTAAAATATGTTGGTTGCTGAAAATTCCAGTTAAATTGCTGAGCTCAAAAAGAAATTACTCCTGTTAAATGCATTTTCCAGCTTTGACACAGAAAGTGGGTAATACCTCTTCAAAGTCATTGCAAAAAAGATGATTTGAAGCAATAGGAAAAATCAAACAGTGAACTGCAAAAAAGATAATTTTTTTCATTATTTATTATCTATTTCCATGCATACTTGTAAACAGATTAGGGTGGTTTTTTTAGGTCTCATCTGGGCATATCAAATGCAGTTTTTCACTGCCTTTTTTGTCATTAAACGTTTGTTGAGCTTAGAGCACTCTTGCTGAGGCTGCTGAGGCTGCTGAGGCATGCAGATTAATTTACCCAGAATTTATAGTTTCTGCTCCAGTTTTAATTAATACCATTTTCCTCTGTTGCTTTACAATTTATAAGCATCCTAGGCACCCATGTAGAAGTGTACACTTTGGAAACAAAAAAAAATTTGTGATATTGTTGTGTGTCTTGGGGTACCAAACCAGCACATTGTGAAAATCTAAGACTCCTTCCCTCCCTTGGGAAGAGGATCATCTACCAATCAGTACTGTAATTTGACTTTTTTCCTCCTGATCATACTATAAAGGGTGGGGCAGGTTCTCAGGAGGTTTAAGTGGTGCATCTCCTTGAGTAGCACCACTGAGAGTCTGGCCAGGTGGCTTTGTGTGGTACCCTGCACCCTACCCTTCTTTGCTGAACTGTTTGCCTTTGGGAGAAATCACTGCTTGACCGCAGTGACTCTGGAGCTTTGGTTGCAGCCTGGGACTTGAGCTGCAAATTGCTTGAGCAGCCTGCAGCTTTCTGGGTGTGCTCAGTGCGAGCAGAAGTTACTGGCTGGCTGCCATAAGCATGTGTGCATGTGAGAGAGCCTTTGCATTGGTGACGCAGGGAGATGTCATCCTTCCCTGTCACCCTCCCTGCTACAGTGTGCTGTCATTGCTCAGGCAAAGCCTCTGCCTGCATGTAGAGAGTGGGGATGCAAAGAGGGGTGCAGGATTGGGGCCAACACCTCCTTTCTTCCCCTTCCTTAAGGCGCAGACAGTGGTTCTAGAGGGACCCACCCTGCTCTGAAGCATTGCTGGCTTGCTCACCCTGCAGGGGCTGAGCCATCTGCTATCCCCAGCTAAGGAAGGAGAGACAGGAAAGAGCCTCACTGATCTGCACTTGACAGCAGAGAGCTGATGGAGAAGGGGAAAATTGCCTTGCCCTCTCTCCACTCAGCAACCAAAGCAGGTGAGATACTCTCCTGAAGCCAAAACCACACTCTCCTCTGTGAGTCAGCAGGATGCAGGGGACTGGTTGAGATGATTTTGTTGATCAGCGGCTGCGAAAGAGACTCCCTGGACTGGCTGTGTGTTTGTGTGTATCTTGCAGATAAATTACGCATGAACATGCCTACAGCTTCTAAATCCAGTATTTATGTTGTGTCTTTGATGTAGAGAGATAAGTCAGCCAGCAGAGTGATTAATGCAGCATAGTTGTGTGGGAATGCTGTTCAGCTGTGTTGCCGACCCAGAGAGTTTTTCATCTGTAGCCAGTCACTTGTAAATGGTTACCAGAAACTTTCTAATGATTAGTAACAACTCATCACTAAAATACTTCCCCTCTAATCCTGCCTGCTTCCAGGTTACAGTCTGTCCATGTTAAAAGGCTCTCCTAGGGAGCAGTGCTAAGCACAGCCCTGCTTTGAGGAGGAGTTTGGCCTAGCAGACCTCCAGAGACTGGAATTGTTCAGTGACTTTTCACAGCTCCAATGCCTTTGGGTAACAAGGCTGGTTGCTCTTCTGGCTTGAAAAAGCCAAAATTCTTGCTTCTCTCCAGTGGGGAAATGACGTTCTTGCTTGACTAGAGCAGGCCATTCAGTGAGGAGGTGATTATGGCAGCAGAGAAAGTCAGACATGACAGGGTTATCATCAGGCTTTTTGGAGGCATTGCGTGGCAATGTTCTCCTTGAAAGTGGGAAAGGCTTTTCTCTGCAGATGGCATACTGCTTACTGTGTCTGCATTCTCCATTTCTAAATGAATTTTGGTCTTATTGCAGTTAGTCTGACAGCTCCTCCTCCTTTTCTGTCAAGCTGCTCTTGTCTGTCATCTTAGCACCTCAGCTGCTTCTGTATAACAGGTCTGTTTCCTTCCATGCTTGCAGAAATCCAGAAAATTTGACTCTCCCATCTTGCATTGAGAAAACCTGCTCTGAAGCAGTGCTGCGTTGAATGGATAACCCTGTGAACAGTTTTTTCACTCTGCTTGTCGGTAGCCTGTGTTTCCAGCCACAGTTATAGCTGGGAGGTGCGAGACCGAGTTTGAGGCTGCCGTGATCCTCTAGTCGTATGCTGCAGGGATGCAAAGCTCCCCCTCCCACACGCAGACCAGACACTTGCAACATTCCTACTCTTCTAGTATCCAGGTTGTTGGAAATGCTGGCTGCTTCTGCAGGAGCAAAGGCACACATCTTACGTCAAGCAATCTTTCAGCTTGCTGTTTGTTTAAATTTTCTCCAGTATTTCTCTCCCCAGGCTCTGGGATGTCACATCTGCTCTGAGGGGGCAGTTAAGAAGTCCACATTTTTCGCCAGAGCACAATCATTGCTCCCCCAGCATGTGTTCTCAGCATCTGGTATCTAGGCTGCCTAGAGGGATGAACCATAGAGGCTGTCTCAGAAAGAGCTAGTCTGCAGCTTGTGCCTTTTAAGGATATTTTTAGTGCATATAGAAGCAGTATGCCTGATCTCTCCTCTCTCCCAGAGCTCTCCCAGCAGCATAGGTGTAGCATAGTGAGCTGCTTCACCTGGAACTTCACTGTGGGGACCTGAGCTCCAGGAAGAAGAGTCTTTGTCAGCCTTCAGAGAAATGATACCACCAGTGCACAGGACGATGATGCTGTAGGAGGAATCCAGTGCCACCCTCCATGGCTGGTCCCCTTCTGGAGACTGTGTGCTCTACCATTTCCCTCAGTGCTGGGGGTGGTTGGAAACACTGGTGTCCTTTTCCCTCTCGTCTGTGCTGCTTGAGGAACTGTCCCTACCACCTGCTGCTCTTCCCCCTTGTGACAGCAGCACCCTTATCCAGGGGTACCACAGTCTTTCTGTGAGGAGACTGGTTTACATGAGAGCAAGGACAGGTCCTTGGAAAAAGTCTGAATGCCATCTGGGAGTATCTGCTCTGCTGATGGCAACATCCAGTTGAACATTGAAAGGAAGCAGGCCCAGCCTTGCCTGAGAGAATGTCCCTTGCTCATAAATTTTTTTAGCTGCATTAAGGTTGTGTTTTAGTTATTTATTAGAGCCCTTCCTTTACCAAATGCAAGCAAGAACTTCCCCAAGGCCTGCACCAATGGCCTGACTTTGCCCTTGTGGTCAGACGGAGCACATTTAGGCTAATCCAAAGCGTTATCTCTTCCCTGCCTTTGAACACTTAGTTATTGCATAAAAATTATAAATGTTTAAACAATGAGGGACCTCCCATGGCATCAGCTTTTAAATCTGGGCCAGGAACCAGCTGGGGTACAGGCCAGAGGTTTATTTGGACCAGTAAGATACATCACTTAGCAATGCAAGCACTGAAAGTGCTACAAGCCACAAGGACAGGATTTTTCTCTGACATGAACCACTGTTTATGTAGCCACTCTATGGCAGGGGTCCTGTCTGTAACTCAGCTAAATGAGATGGCACAAGAAGATACATTTTGTCTAAACAGGCCAGGTTTCAGCTTGGGCGGAGTGAGTATTATGGTGCAGTGACAGACCAGCTAGCTAAGCTGCCATGGAGACTTGTGTCACATGAAATCCTCCAACTCCTCTCAGCCTCTTGCTGGGAAAAGGGAGATCAATGCTATCGAGTCTGTGTCACCACACAGGGCAAACTCTATTGGTAATATAAGTCTTAACTCTCACTCTGACAAAAACCTCATGCTCGGAGCTGTCAAATTCTGAAAGACTGTAGGATGAGAACAAGGGTGGGTTGTGGTTGGGTTTTTTTTTAAATTTGTACATATTCATGACAACAGTGTTCTCTTACTTGAGTCTAGAATTATAATTTGCCTAAAAGGACAGAGTTTTTTGGCTGTTTAAAACCTTTTAAGTCACTACTCTCTGTGTGAGGTACACTCTGAGGCTTAGATTACTTGGTGAACATGTTTAAGTGATGCCTATAGATGTGTGTATGTATTTCATAAGTATAGTGTGGCTTCTATGGCTCAGCACTGCAAAGCCTGCTGTTCTTTTCTGAGGCTTATTTTGGTCAAAGCACTTCAGCAGCTGCAGACATTGTTAGGTTGCTTGTTCTGATTGTTCTCAGATGAGGTTAAACAGCTGTTAGGGCTTTTGCAGATTTAAGGTATCCATTGAGCTGCCTTGATCTTCGTGTGTTGTCCACCAGGGGCTGCCTGTTGTTCTGCATGTTGAAAGCAAAACATATACTTGAGAGTCTAAGCAAGAGTTAGTGGGTGGGATTTTCTGCTAGCTTAACACTGGGCTGACTTCCTTCCTGTTTATATCAGCCGGTGCCTGTACCAGGAGCATCCATGCTGACTTCTTCTGAAAATCATGCTCTGGGGATCTAATACACAGCTTTACTTCTGAAAATGTTGACCTTGCTCTGTGAAAATTCAGCAAAGGGACATCATGTCCAAAGTGTCCAAGAAGGACAGGTGCCTGTGATGTCTCCTGCAGATACAGCCGTACAGCAGTAGTGAGGGGTTTTTTTTCTGCAACATACAAATTTCCTGAAGAGTGGCTCATCAGCAGGGAAAAGAGCAGCAGGGCTGAAATATCTCTCTTGGGCATCTTGTATGCTTCCCAGAGGTTTCTCTTGGGATCATTAAACAGCCTTTTAACAAGTTGCTGGTCTGAGTAAAAAGACGTAGGGAAACCCTGTGGGTTTTCCTATTGCGCTCTAGTCAGGGCAACAGTAGCATGATCTGCATTATTCTTGGAAAGAGAGAGCAAAGCCTGAGGGTGTGATTCTTACCTGGAGTCTTAAAACTCTTTATCATGCAGTTAGCTTGAAGCACTTGAGCAACTTCAGTGAAACTATGCCTTTGCACTTCACTGGACCACAGCCAGAGTGATTTTGTCTTGCAGAACTGAGACGCAAGTGAGCTGCTCAGAATGAAATGAAGGGGAACACCTCATCACCTTGCTTTGGGCAAGCTGTAGTCCTGTAATCCTTTTTCAGGTACTGGGATTCTCCCCTTGGCTTTACTGCCCCCCATGGTGATGGGAAGATGTGGCTGAGCACGGTCAGTTTCAGAGTCGCAGTTAAGAAGTGTCATTTACCCTCCACCTGAGCTGTTGCTATGTTGTTTTCCCTTAGGCTGAGAAAGAGGACTGAATTTTCAGTCAGTGTTGCTTGGTAGCCATATGGGAAGCATAATTCTCAGCAGTGGTAGTGCAGTAAAACATTTTGCACATGCGTGTACATACACCTTATACATCTCTTGTGTGCAGAACTAACCTTACAGGGCTTAACAGCAGTCCTTGCAAGACCTTTCCTCTGGGTGGTCTCCTATCGCTTTTGTGATGTGTAGGAACCTTCTTTCTGGTAACCTTGAATTCAGTTTACTCTCATCACTGAATTGCTGGACTGTTTTTCATGTAACATACTAGAGACACAGTCCCAGTCTCACTGCTTTGTGGTAACTTCTTGGTCTGCTGTGAAGCAACAACATTGAGTTAGCCATTAAATCTTTTCCAGCAGCATGGAACTTGCTGTTCTGACTCTTGGGAAGGTCATCATCTCAGGTTTGATGCTGTCCTACCACCAGGACACCCCATTTTGTCCCTGGGAATAGGCATGGCCAGAAAAGCATACTGGGTGGTTAGAGTCAGAGCTGTGCTGACTTAAGTCAAGCCCTGGTTCATGGGAGATTTTTCCATGTGCTGCTGATGTCCATAAGGACTCAAACATACACTTGCTTACACAGAGATGCTTTCCTGAAGCAGAGTTGTCACTCTTTTCTACAGGTATCACAGGATGCCCTCCCTTATTCTGCTTCATGTATCTGGTACAAGAATGATCATTTCCTGATAAATGAAGGCACTTAATCAGTCCTCTTCCCCGTGGAAGAAGGACTTTTGGGGATATTGTTATATCATTTAAAATAATATTTTGGAATTTAAGTTTACATTGCTTTATTTTTCACTTGAGGTGACTGTATATAAATATTTTCCTCTATTTTATCATTGCTGATAAAGTAAGCCTACAGTATACAGACAAATAATTTGCCTTTGATGTATTGAAACTGTGAGATATAAAGTAGACTTCTCTCTTGTGTCCATGTTCCTGACTATAACTCTGTTCCTCTGTGTTTTTATAAGTTGGAATAAATGTTGCTTACGGGCAACAACGAGCCTGCAAGCTTTCCAATAATTTTTATGTCATTGAACTCAAGCAACCCTATTGAAGGATCTCACATATGTATAATGATATATGTATATGTAAAAACTTTAGAAAGAAATAAACCAAATGTATTTCACGTTTTGCAGCTGAATGTTTTTTATTTGAACCCTGACAGTTGTAGTACAAGTAAGAACATGAAGGAGGCTTTACAGTGCCCGACAGTCCTGCTTCTGACTCCTGGCAGTCCGTAGTTGCAAGGTTTTCCTGAGCTGTGTACATACATGTACTGCCTGCCTTACGGTGTGGATCTGACCTGCAGTTGAGGTAACCCATGGAGCCAGTGGCACTGTCTGCACATTAGTCCTGTGTGAGGGCAGCTGGAGCTCTCTTCCTTCTGCACCTGTACAAGAGATGGCGTCCCTTCCAGCTGTTTCAGGGTGTGCAGCCTGCAGAGCTGCCACTGCTTGCTGTGAAGGGACAGCAAGAAGAGTATTAACTGATTTTAAATGGGTTTACCAGCACATGGGCCAGAAGAGGCTGCAGCAAACAGCTGTTCAGAAATGACTGGGAGTTGATCTCAAAATTGTTGAGGTTGGGAATTGCTGCTGACATGGTGGATGGGAAGAAAGGACCCATGAAAGGCAGAAGAGTCAGACACTAAAGAAAATGATGGAGTGCAAAAAGGCAAGGGTGGGAGTGGTTAAGAAACTACGGCTATCCAAAGTAAGGAGAAACAGTCAGTACAACAAACAGCCTTGTGCTTGCAGTTCTTGGGTTGGACAAAGTTCAACATGGGAAGTCAGTACACTATGTGGAGAGTGAGTCACAAGGCAAATGGAGAGAATGCGTCCAATACAGGCGGGCATGCCCAAGCTTTACAACAGGGCTAGGAGCTTGTGCTTGGAGACAATAGTAAGGAAGACATGTTTCTTACTAAGATTTCTGTGCATGTTTGACTATCTTGAGGTGATTGTTTCTTTATATTTTTCCTCAGTGTGCTGCCTTTAGATGAATGGTAAGACTTTCACACCTGAGATAGTTCTGTGTTGGTTTGTTTTTTCACACTCTGGCTTGGGCTATCAGATTTCTTTATTGTTGTTCCAGACTGGTTGCTTCAAATCACTTGGGATTTTTGATTCCAGTGCACACTTCTGGATTAATATGTCTTTAATGAAAAGACTAAACAAAGTGCTGGTAAGGATGGGTGGGAGTATTTTAAAAAGATGTTTAAATGCCTCCTCTAAGCCCAAATGAATGTTTGAATTGTGTCTGAATGTTAATGACAGTACTGCTCACCACATCTTTTCTTATTTTTTCTTCCTAGCTGACAGAGTCAACGCTGAGCATTTTCTGGTGATTTTTCTACCTGGAATCATTAGTCACGTCACGTTGCTCACAATGCAATAAGCTAGAACAAAATGACAGAACAGGTGCAAAGTGAAAGACAGATGCATTTATATTCTCTTCGTTGTCCGTTTTCAGTTCAAGTACAGAATATAATTATCAAGGAAGACTGAAAGGGCTAGTTTGTGTATGCAGGAGAAACCTCCACAGTCTACAGCAGCTACACATCTCTTTGGGTATTTATAAATAATTTAGCATGAGAAAGAGACTTAGCCCAAAGTAATGCATAGTTTGGTCTGAAATTGTGATGGTTATCTCTAGATTGGAAATGAGAAAAAAATTCTTACCTGTCAGAGCACTAATTTACTGCAGTGGCCTCCTAATCTATAAGGTAAGGGCAAAAATACCCAGTTGCTTTTAAGGTAGAGCTGGAAGAGGAATCATGTGATGATAACCCCAGTTTTCATTTGTCAGGCCATTGCACATTCCATCTGTTTCTTTCCATGTTTGCTACTAAATTCATGTTTCTCAAAAGAAATTATGTCAGCCACTATGCTAACTGTTTGTGCCAGAAAAAGGGCCATCCTAGAAAACATGAATTACTGCACAACAGCTAGCCATCCTGCTGGGGTTGCTGCGTCATGGTCGTGTTCATTTTAGGACAGCTCTTCTGGTCCCATTCTACAGCTAGTTTCTTGATAGATCAGTACATAAATGATGTGGGTTTTCGTTTCACTGGTCTGCTCTTCAAAAGAAGACACAAAGACAAGGACCTAAACTGGGATCACGTGAAGGAATCAAGACTAAGTAAACTTATTTGCCTTGGAAAATGTGGAAGGTAATGTGTTGCTATTACGAACTGGAAGTTCGTGGGGATGCTTTGGTTCCCTCTTCCCAGGCAGAGTGTATCAGTAATAGGCTGAGTTTGCCCCAATAACAACCTTGGGAAGTCCAGACTTTGGTACAGATTTTGCCAAATTTGGCCAGTGAGGATAATCTAACAAGGGTGTGTCTTAGGGAGGAACCTGGGCAGAGAAAGGGAGGCACAAGAGTGGCAAAAAGATTGTTCCAGGAAATAGTGATGAATAGGGCAAAAAATCAGATTAAAAACAAAGGAGGAGGAAGCCTTCTGAAAGGAGGAGTGCAGATGCCTACAGATGCATCACTGATTTGCAACCTGATCCACCAGGAATTGCCTTCAGGACGGTGTCTGAAAAACTCACTGTGGGAGGGTGGGCTTCAGAGGGATAGATTTCCACTGTGGTGATATGTCATGTAAAGAGGTGAAGTGAACAGTTGATGTATGTGATTCATAAGACTTAAGAATGTGAAATAAGCACTTTTATAATTGTGTGTAATAAGGTGGAAAACAGCATAATTGCAGATTAGCAGCACTGGTGTGTTTGTTTGAAAATCAGTATATTGATTACTTAATAGGTTGACCAGTTCCTTAGTAGCGTGTTGCTTAGTCACTAAAGCCTGTAATTTTGTTATAGCACTTGCATCTTGATCTTGCAATCTAAATGCAGGGAATTGCTTCCTGAAGTAACATTTATATTGGGGGAAAGAACATTTCCTACCTAGTCCCATCTTGCTTCAGCCACAACACATTGACCATTGTAAGGGCGCTTGCAGGAATGTTTGTAAATATTTGAATTATGCCAGTGACCACAGGCCACAAGCTAGATAGGATGAGTCTTGAGAATGCAAACGCTGTAAAAATTACATACTGGGAAAGCGAGATCTGTGAGTTAAAATCTCGGGGAAAGACTTTCATGGTGCACAGGCATTGTTTTCTCAGCTAACACTGTCTGCATGTGCAAAGGTACTGAAGGGCCTTTATCTTTATGATGTGCAGTTTTAAAATGTAGGGGAAATGTACAGATGGGAGAAGTCTGCTGAAGGAAGCAGAATATAGCATCAAAAACTGACAACTCTGGAAAAGAAGGTTGCAAGGAGGCTTTGCCCAAGGGGAGAGGATTTGTTTGAAAGGCAGAGACAAGACAAAAACTGAACAAGGATGTAAAGAAAAAGCATGGGAGGCAACTGAACAGTACACAGATTCAGTTATCACTTGGAAACGACAATCCATTAATAGGAAAGGAGCAGCCTCTTGTGAACGTTTCCTAACCCCTCCAGTTATTAGAGTGCTCTTTTGGTGAAATGTTCTTATTCCCCCAATGTTTGCAGGGGCATTTTGAGCACTGCTAGGGCTTGCCATAGGGTCAGGACAGCATGCTGTGCATTGGCCTTCAGGGGAAACTGCTCAGAGTTAGCCAAGGTAGATACTCCTTCCTGAATCTGGTAGCTTGGAAGACAGCAGGATCCCTGGGGCTGTGCACTGTCTGTTGGATGAGGTATGTCTTTGCAGAAAGGACAGAAAGAAAACCCAAAACCAAGCTGAAGCCCATTTTCCATCATCACTATACTAAGATTGTTCAAAATAAGTGGTTTAGGTGGGTGGGTATGGTTTGCTTTCTTCCTTTCCAAGAAAATGTTTTTTGTTCAGCCAGAAATCATCTTTCTGCTGTACCTCACTCAGAAGTGCAGTGTAGATGTGCTCCATCAACTCTTTGGAAGGTGAATATTTTTAGTCAGCTTGCACAACCTTCTCCTCACTGCTCAAATGTCTCCTCACTGTCCAAAAAAAGTACACTCCCTTTTTTCCGGGTAATTCCAGTCAGGACTTGTAAACCAAGACGTGTGTTGCTGAACCCTTGTTGCTAGTGCAGTCTTCAGCACAGACGTGTGCCCTGTCCTTTGAAGAAGAAATGATTTTGATCAAGGTGGTGGCAGGGATGCTGCTGTGAGGTGGGTGTGGAAAATGCTCCTCTCCAGTCAAAAATGCATGTGGCTTTTGGTGTGCTCTGCTTCCTGTTCCATCCCATCCCATCCCATCCCATCCTGGGCTGCACTGTGCTGAGCATCCTGTAAGGACAAGTACTGAGACAGGGATGGATGGAGCCAATGCCATTAGCAGCATAATTACCTGAGTAATAAAGACACTAGAGATGCTCATCTTGACAGGAAATTGCAGTGGTCTGTGCCTGGGACAGGAATACTTTCCATGTCTGGCTGCTGGGACAGTTTTGTGGGGGCCTTGCAGCCAGCCAATGATAGGAAGAATGGTGTAAAACCCGAGTCCTGTTACCACAGCCATACCCACGCTGCGTTTCTCAGGCAACTGAAGTGTGGGCGGCAGTTAGAGGTTGTAATTGTTTCATGGGGGAAAAAAGCCCATATACATACACACGCGGAATTAAAAAATGCAGTGCTCTTTCCTTTTAGCTGCAGTTTCTGACTGCACTTTGGACAAATTGTCAGAATCCGCATTCCCACTGGCAGGGAGCCAGGCTCCCTGGCACACTGATTAAACAGTGTGTGGGCAAAATGTAGGCAGATGATGGGGACCTGGTACATTGAAACCTTGGAGAGCTGTGCTCTCCTTTGCTGCTGCTTTCTTTTTCTCTCCAAATTCCCTTCGTGCTAGTTTTCTGGCCATCCTTCACTGGATCCATTTTGGGGTCTGAACATCCAACTTTGGGAACTGAGAAAAAGCGTGAAGCCACAGAGGTAGCTGCTCAAGGTACATAATCCCAGCTGCTTGTTCCCCTGCAGGTGAGCACATAATCCTCTGAATGCAGTGGAGGTGCTCAAGAGACCAAAATACTGGGCTGCAGCAACATAAAGGAAATTTTTGCATGTAGATGGGAAACCTTTTCTGTGAAGGACCCAGTCAGCCAGTAAAACACGTGCTTCTGGTCCAGCTTCAGCCTTCTCGGGAGTTCCATCTGTGACTCGGACTTCAGTGAGCTGCTCTGCCCTTCTCCATCCTGGGGCACTGGGCTCCATCCAGCTGACAAGCACTGGAGCTGGGGGTTTTGAGATGTCACATTTCTAATCAGTCTGGTGCTTAGATCTCACAGCTGTAGCATTTACACTGCCATGTGTGTGAAGACTGGGGACTGTTGCATTGTTCCCAGGATATGTGTCTGCCTGTCATGGTGGGCACCCCTTGGCTTACACTGACTTGTTCACTTTTTATTTGGTTTCTCATCATTTCTCTTAGGGCTCAACAATACACAGTCAGGAAGGTAAGATGAGTTGTTCAACCTTTGAAGCCACAGCAGGCATTCAGTGGAGACAATTTTCATGAACATAATGGCTGGACTCTGCTGTGTCAGTGTTGTCCCACTCCCATGTCTGATGTCACCACAAAGAGTTTGACTGGATAGCTACACCTCAGGGGAGGTAACTCTGCTTTTAAAATGGGTGAGCTCCACTGCACTGAACACTGGTGTGGACCTCCCAGTTCAGAGGCAGAGTGGTCTCCATGTAGCTTCCAGAGCAAGGCAAGATTATGCCCTTTTCAAAATATGGACATAAAAGCTCAATCTCTTTTTTAAATTCCACAGCAATTTGATTCACATCTTTAGCTATTTCAAACTTCTTAAGAAATCTGGCACAAACAAGTCTCTGGAGGTATTGCAGCCCTCTGGGTTCTTGCTGCACTTGTGATTCATCAAACGTGTCTTGATGTTTAGTTCAGTGTGCAGCCTGACTGACAGGGCCTCTTTGCCAAGTGTTAGGAGCTGCAAAAGCCCTGCAGGGGCTCATATGTGCTGACGGTGCAGTCTGGGGCTCAGCCTCTCATGATTACAGAGAAGGGTCCGGTGCTCCTGGTGGGAGCTACCTGCTCCAGCACAGCTGCACTGTGATCTGCCTCTGTGCCCAGGAGCCTGAGAGGTTTCACACTCCGCTTCCCCAGGAGCAGAGCAGGGCCAGAGCTGCATGTGTGCCTGCCACTTCTGCCTATACTTCAGGGCAGGGGCTTTGGCTGTGTGCATTCAATACCAATAGGTATTAATCCTTATGATTTGCAAACTGCTTGGCTTTCAGAGACTGGTGCAACTTTAATGCAAAACACCTGGCACAGTGTTTTATGAGCCCTGGGGACAGTTTAGCTTGTTCAAACGTGTACTTGGCTTTGAGTCACTAATGTGATCAATCAAAGGAGCAGTCTTTTCCCTCTGACTCACCAAGGCTGATTCCTTGAATTTGAGGGGTTTAAATATCCACTTGATTCAAGCATTAAGGAGTTTGACTTAAAAATTCTGGCTCTTGAAATCACAGTGGGAGCAACTGACTCCAGCTCCCACAAGTTCAAGGAATGATCATTCAGGTGCTAAAGGCAGAGAATATATACTAGCTTTCATCAGCTGAAAATTGAGCATTTTGGGGAAAAAACTGTAGATTCAGTTGGGTGCCAAACCCCAAAAACTTCCCCTGTTAGTTTGCTCTGATCTGTCTCTCTTCTAAATGGCTTTTAAAAGATGAAGAAAACCAAGTCAGCCCCATATAATGGGATTTTCAGGTTTCTCATTCCACTCCATAGAACCCTGATTTTGCCAACGGGTGCTAAAATGAGAAGGGAGAAAAAAAGCCCATGCCCCTCCTTTCCCTTCAGGTACCTCCTGTTGAAGTACAACTTTTATGCCATTTTTCCTCAGCATGTACGCCTTGAGGCCTGCTGAGTTTCTGCAATCCTTGCGCTGTCTCACCTTGAATGTTGTAATACTGCTGTGGATTTTACTGTTACTGTTCTGCCTGCTGGTATTACTGGTGTCATTGGAGGATGTAATTCTTTGTTTGTCTGTGCCCCTCAGTGCTTTTACTGTTGTTCGAGCTGACCACATCATGTTGTATCTTCTCCGCGAGCTATTGTCCCTATGTCCTCTACAGGGAAAACAAAGCACATAAAGCCTAAGTAACTGGGTCACACAGATATTTCTGAGCACATCTGGAAGGTGAATTCCCCTCTTCCAGAAAAAGGCAGTGAATCACTTTGTGTCACACTCCTTTTTAGCTGCCTCCGGTACTCTGACAACTTCACCTCCATTATGAAGATCATACCTTCTTAGTCTTACCCTTCATTATTGCTCTCAGCTTGTTTAATTATGAATTGTCATCAGGCAAGACTTCAGCAACTGGCTGAATCTCTGCAATTCTGACAAACACCTCTAGCATATGTGCAGCTCTCTTACCTCAGTGCAGAACCCCATTTTCAGACCAAGCAGTAGAATTGAACAGATGTATTTGTGGTCACTTGTGCTACAGTCATCATCTGAGTTCGGAGTTCTGCTATGCTAAGCTATGTGTAGGCCTCCTATGCCTCCAGACTGTGGATTTGTTCCAAAGATTTATGCCCAAGCTGAAATTCAAGGGTGAGAGGTTTATTGACCCTTTTGCCGTTAAATTTTAGTAGGGTCAGGGCGTACTGACTGGCTGCTGAGCATGAATATTAGCAGACAAAATAGTTAGAAAAGAGAGAAAAACAAAGACAAAGAAACAGGCACGCTGTGGCTATTTGCCCCTGATCAGACGATTGTTACTGTTAACTGTTCTTAAAGCTGGTTTTACTCACAATAAACAAAAATAGGAGCTGTTTTGATTGAGGGTGGAGGTTAGCTCTGCCCTAGCAGTTCTGCCCTAGGATTTCCATCCTGCCAGGTAAGAAAAGGAAAGCACAACTTGAAACAAAGCTAAGCCCTAGAGCCTTTCTGTTTTTCTACTTAAGCACAGCATAAATTATACAGCATTGGCACAATCTCCTTATTAATTTCACTCTAAGCAATCATAAAGCATTTAGTTTTAACATGAAATATTCAAGTTCTTCTCTGTTTGTTTTTGAATTCTTTATGTATAATTTAAAGAATTTGCTAACACAGAAATTATTAAATGTGGATACGTCAGATGACAACTAAGCTGAGGAAGAGGGACAAGGATACTGGAAACTGAAGGATTTTCCAAAACTATAACAAAGTGTTTTGAATGCAAGATTTTTCCTTGGGTGATGCAAATAAAAAATTATCCCTGATACTATGGCTAGGAATGACCTTGTTGATAATGTGATAGAGCCAGCACTGCTCAGCCTGCAGTAATAATAACCATGATGGGGTTATTATTACTGGCACTTATCTGTCATCGCATGATGACAACAGATTAGCTGACTGACTGTGCTGTGCGCTTTAGTGCAGTCCCAGCTTTTGCAAAGGCTGCTCCAGAAAACATCACCCCGTGGTTCCCACACATTTGAGCTTGGAAAGCTTGGAAATATCTCAAGGGACCCATCTTGTGCCTCATTAAACTGCTTTTCACTTGAAAAAGAGGTGCCATGCTTGCTGTGCTCTTCATGCACCATGTAGCCATAAGGTATTTGTAGCACTGTCAAAAACAAGACAAGAACTCCATCCAGTAGGATGCAAATGCATAGTTCTGATATCTCCCAGTGCTATGCTCTTACTGGCTTTCCATGTGCATCCCTGGACTGCCTCCCCTGTAAGTAGAGGATGCTGAAGTGTGGCTGCAGAGGAAGAACTTTCAAGTTGGACGTCCCTCTTGCCCCTTCGTGGACTTGAGCTATGTCTGTAACCCATCAGCTTTTCCAAGTCAGATGTCCCCAATGACTTTCCAAAACAACATTGCCCCCAGCACTAAGCATGTCCTCAGGAACATCCAGGTCATGCTCCTGCTGCCCCACAGCATGCCAGCATGTAGCGCTCTGCTCCAAAGCCCTGAGCTGCAACAGGGTGCAGCACCTCTTTCCTACCAAACTCTTCATCACTCCCCTGTGGACTTCCCAGCTACCTGGACTCTCTCTGTGCACAGAGAGAGCTCTGTGCACAGCTGCAATGCTCTCTTGCTCAGACGTCTGCTCTCATCTGAGCCCAGATTACTGGGATACATCCTTGTTCATGCTCCAGCATTCAGCCCCCAAATTTCTTCCTGTTAGCTCCCCCTCTGGTGGCACCCTCTTAGCTGCCCTGAGCTGCACAGGGCTGGGAAATCTTCCCCATGCTCAGCTGCCAGGCAGGGAGGAGACTGTGTGATCTGCATTCACAGAATGAGTACCCTGCCTGGCACTTGCCTGTGCTGCTCTGCTGGTGCTGCTGGAGGAGCCAGAAGGATCAGAGCAGGAGTGACCAATGCTCCCCAGAGGCAGCTCACCTCACCTTCTGTGTGGCTGCATGGGTCTGTTCGGCGTGGCAGGGATGAGGGATTGGTGGCTGCAGCATGGATGCCTGTGGGCAGGGAGAGCAAAAGGCCCCTTAAATGTGCCAGAGCAGAGCTCAAAGTGTCCTGTCAGAATACAAAAACCCTGGTCACAGTCCAAGGGATGGTGTGGCAAGGGAAATCTGCCATGAAAGAGCTTGAAAGGCAGAATGGGCTGTAGCACTGAGAAGTGGGCAAGAATCAAAACTCAGTGCTGTGAAGAAATCTGGATCAGAGGAGCATGACAAGTTTTCCTGGCTGTCAGAGGACGAGGGAGCAGGAGGAGAAGCTTACAAAGAGTGCAGGGGCAAGGTCAAGCAGGAGGTGGATGAGAGAAACACAGGCACCTCCATCCTTTCCTCCAAGCCTTGGCCTGGAAGTCTTTTGCTGGTGTTGGTGGCAGCAAGACATGAGTCATTACTCAGAGCCTGAATATGCATCCTCCATCACTTCAAGCTTCCCACCTGATCAAGTTGTGCCACAGGGTGTTGATGGGGTTGGCAAGTTAAAAGAGGGGGCAGACTTGCTAGATGGAGCTGGATGTTGCTCTTTGGCCAAAAAAAAAGTTGATGCTATGATTATTCACCCTTTCTGAGGCTATTAGTGGGCTGTAGGCGTACAGGGTTTCAAAAAAAGCATTATCCATTTAAAAGTCAGATTAAGAAAAATCTGCAACAAACTGTTTCTGAATAGAAATGGGAATTTCTGGAGAGCCAAACACTTATTCATTATTGAGAAGCCAATTGCTTCTGAAAAACCCGGCTCCTTGTTGCTTCCTATATTTTCAAATCTGATGCAGTTGCACGTGGGGACAGTTCAGTGGTGGGAGCTTTCACACAGATTTGTAGCACAGGGGGTGCAGGAGCAGAGGGAACAGTTTGTGCCGTTGCATCACAGCAGCTAAGAAAGCCATATGTGAAATACCAGCCTCCCATCAGCCACACAGACATACATCTCCACTCTTTCCTCTCCAAATGGCTCCTGTTTCAGAAGGCAATGAGGAATGGAATGCTGTATTGGGAATGCAGTCATGGATTGCAGAAGAAAAGGCAGTCCTTGGTGAAGAGGTTATCATTCAAGCTTTGTGCCTGTTCCAGAAAAGATGTGACTTAACATTGTTTGTGAGCAAAGGGAAAGGAAGGATGGAGTGGGGCAAACCACTGTGCATTTTAAGCAGCTTTGATTCTGAGTTGGAGCTTTATGTTAAATACCATGATTCATGTCTATTTATTTTGTTAAGCAGTGAGCAAGCAGAAAGTCTAGCAGCTGAAATGATGTGCCTGAAAGACTCCTGGCAGGCAATCCATCAAGCAACTATTGATTAGTGCTGCCACAGGAACCATTTTGCACAGTAAGACCTTTATTCTTTACTCTGACAAATGCTCACTTAGATGTAAATTAGCTGAAGGTGTCCTTTTCTGACTTGTTACGGCTGAACTGGGAATGAAGCTTTGCTCTCCTAAGAGCAGAAGTTTGGAAAGCATAGCAAGAGCCATGAGGAGAAAAAACATGAGCAAGATTCCAGGGCTCCAGGAGGTGTTCTAGCCTTTTAAAAAAGAAGAAGAGAAATCAAAAAATTCCCCTAAGGAAGATGGCATGCTGTAACTGAAAAGTGCTCCAGTGGGCTGTAATGGCTAAACAGAAGCTTGCTGGTAATGGTGCTACTGAACCAGTCCAGCCTCACTCACTTCCTGTGGTGCATAATGGGAAGGAAATCAAAGGTGAGGAAGGTGGAGTGGAGGTGCTGTGATACTATTTAGACTTGCACTGCACTGCCTGCGCTGCCTGAATAGTGTGCATGTCAGTATCCATGTGCATGGATAAGCCAAGCAAGCTTTGCTCTCCCAGAAGGGGTCTAAATGTGCTGCCCTTGTTACCTCCCACAGATGGTTAATTTCACCTTAATTTTATAAATATTTCTAAACCCATTGTAAATAGCTGACTTCCATTTCCAGCCATTGGTTCCCATTGTACCTTTCTCTGCTTGATTAAACAGCCTGTCAGGATCAAGAATTTTCTGTCCTGCAGAGGTGCTTTTGCAGTGCAGTCATGGCCTATTTAGTTATTTCTTGAAGAGCTAAACAGATTGAGCTCTCACCATTTCTCAGTACCAGGCATCTGCTTTGATTTTAGCCTGAAATGCCCATTCTAGTTTTCTCGATGTTCCTACTCACAGGCATTAAAGGACAGTGTTCTCAGACACAGTTACTACACCTTTGGTGTCCTTCGCATGGGGTGCAGAGACACAATTCTTGTCCTGCCCCTTGCCTCTCTGCAGAGACTTTGCAGAGGCAAAAAAACTGCTCTTAATAGTTGGTGCTGATAGCCAGAGCAGAACATTGCATTTTTTTCTGGGCTCCATGGTGGTCTCTGGGTGAATTTGCTCCACATGGATGACCCTGAGCTTCTTCTTGCCCTCAGCAATGAAAATATGTGGGTGATATTATTTCTGCTGGCACTGTGTTGAACTAATTACTCCTTGTTTTTTCCGAAGAACTGAGGTATGCAGATCTTGTTCTTGCATCATAACTGAAATCTTTTCCCAAATTCAGGAAAAATACGTGGCGGTGAAGCAATCAGTGTGAGCCCATTCTTGGCTGTTCGTAAAGGCTGGATGAGAAGCAATTTTGTCGGGAGAGGTCTCTACATGCATGAGTTTTGGTCTCTACATGCATGATTTTTAGTCTCTCTGTGGGCGATGCATACTTGATAACTTGCAGCTGATGCCATCTCTCTCCTGGAATTAATTAGGTGTTGCCAGATGATAAGTGAGTTCCTGAACTGCAGTAGGTGCTGTGCTCAGTCTGTCGGCAGCTCAACACATCCGTGAACATCAGCGCAACAAGGCAGTACATTGGCAAGCCTCACGGGTGAACAAGATTGGTGGATTGTTGAGCACGACAGCTGGCAGTGGTAATATTGGGGGAATAGCCTGAGTTTTCATGCCCATAATGCTAAGTCTTGGTTTTAGACAATTTAAAGGAGAACACTCTCAAATGAGCTGCCTCCATTTACAGGTTCAGCCAATCCCTTTTCACCAATAAGGAATGAATACGAGTAAATCTAAGTGAAAAAGCAAAAATCCCGTGGCACAAGAAGCCGAGCTGCCTGCCTGAGCAGACTTTAAAAGCACCCACAGTACCAGCTCCCTGCCCCCACCCAGTTCCACCAGTTCCATTTCCTGGCTGCAGGGTCTTAGAGAGACTAAAAAACTTTGGGCACAGATAGATATGGAATACAGTAACATTCTGGGTTACCCACGACATGCTATCATGAAGGAGGCAGTTGTTTAAATGTGAGGGGCTTGTGCCTAAATGCTGCTGAGAGGCAGTGCCTTTGCTGGAGACGGGTGTGTGTAAGGTACCTCACCCAGGGCCTGGATGGTGACGCTGAGTGGAGGGCTCTGCTGCAGCTCAGGTGAGCCACAGCTCTGCCAGGTTGCCCTGCGGGCAAGGAAAAGGGGGATCTTTCTGCTCCTCTTCCCTCTGTATCCAGGGGTTTTTTTTTTGTACTTTCTCTGATGTCACTCTGTCTCCATTGCTCATGAAGGTCATAGTCTGTGTTTTCTCTAGTACCATTCTACTTTATTATCCTGGCAGTATGCAAACACCCTGCTAACCTGCACTCTCTGTATGATATGGATTTAGTTTAAGTTTAGGTGACTTAAGACATTACTGTAGTCAGATGCCCAGTCCGTCTCCTGGAAAGGTGTTACTGGACCTGAAATGAAGCAATGCATTTAGGCATGGTTCATCTTGCACCACCAATGACTTTAAGTAGCATTAAAACAGCTGGGCTATGAGGTACACATCCTATTACGTTCTGGAGTGTTAGCCCATGCGGGAAATAATATGGCAGAGAGGGAAAATGAATCCATCTCTTCTAAACCACTGCCTAAATCCACTTTCTGTAATGGATAAATTATTTTATTACAATGATTCTGGCGGCTGATTCTGGATGACTTCAACTCCTTTGGCTTCAATGTAATTTTAGCCTGTGCCTAAATGATTTTGAACTGAAGCTGGTGTGAAAATAAAACAGTCTTAGCAAAGCTGTACTTGTACTCTTTCAGATTTTATATTTTTTGCTTTGCTTGTTAATTCTTTTTTCCTTTGCAACTAATTATTTCAGGAACAGGTAACAGGGGAGAAGGTGAATGCTTCTACAGAGACATCTTCAATCTCAGCTATTTAAACAGCAATTAATTGCAATTTCTTCTAATTTATTAACTTGTGCAGGGTCTAGTATCACAAAATATTAACAAGAGCTGAACAGGGAATTCAGCAACAATGAACTATCTGTATGCCCTTGATTGAGTGTTCACTTTATTAAATTGTAAGTATAGTACAATTTGAAGACACTCCACTATGTAAATTGATGTGACCTCACATTTTGCTCTGTCTTTTTAGTCACTGAGGTCTCTCAGTATTTCTCTGTTTTTCCTTGGGACCATTTTTACTTCACCCTTCAAGTATTGATTTCTCCTGTTAGGGACAGGCAGAAAAATTATGAAAAAACACAGGGCAGGAGCCAACCAGGGTACTGGGAGAAGAAAACTGGTATCTGTGAACTGCTGATGTTTTAATTATCTCATTAAGTTTTCAGGAAAGAGATCAGAATGTACATGAGCAGCCAAAGATACCCTGGCTGCAAGGACTGACAGCAGCTGGTAGGGTCTCAGGTACCACATGCTGCTCTGCTTTGCTTCCATGGTACCACCTCATTGTCACGGCTCAGTGCTTTACTTTGCTGTATGTGTTTCTGAATTTGCTACTTGCAGCACCTCAGGGTTTTTTCCTCTTACATGTGGATGCCAGCAACCATTAGCAAGATGCCGTAAGGCTTGATCATCTGTATGGCTGTCCAAAATGCAACAAGAAGGTTTTTCCATGGACCTAGTGCTTTTACTGATTATTCTAGCTGTGTACAATTGGCCAAGCCACAGAAGTGGGGCAAGGAGAGTACAGGGCAGGGGAGCCAACACAAAAGATGGGGCAGTCCTTAAAGGTTCATGATCGTAGGTTTCATAAGCAGTGCCATTCAGGCAGTGAAATCTCAGTGCTCATATGGAAAATTTCTGGAAAAAAGACCCTGGTGGTAGTAGTACATCATCATTGGCTGCTGCCTTAGTACAGATGTTCTAGGCAGCTCTGACAATGTCACCCCACTGGTGACAGCAACAGAAGGCAATGGCACCTGAAGGCACAGGAAGAATGGTGGCCACCAAAAAGGACTTCTGGGGAGTAAGGAATTCTGGCATGCTGTGGCCAGTGCTGATGACCCTCTGACTGCGAGGGACAAATGCAGGCACATCTACTTGGAAGCTGGCATAGATTCATAGGACCATTAGGGTTGGAAAAGACCTCTAAATCATTGAGTCCAGGCGCTGCTGTGCTCAGTGTGTCACCTCTGCAGCAGTCTGGCCACAGCCCTGGGGTCATTTCAGCCCCATTCCCAGTGTGTCTCCAGTTGTCTCAGATCTTTGCAAACTGCATGGTGCTGCCTGTCTCTGTTTGAGCATGGAGCATAGACAAAGGCTATGGTTGCGCAGCACTTTATCCCCTGTTTCAATACACCCACTGAAAGCCCTGTTTCATGATAATGTACAAAGGAGACAGAGAGCAACATCTCCTGGAAGATGGGAAATAGATAAAGGAGATCACCCTTTTCTAGACCTGACACTCATTGTCTTGCATCAGAAACTGGACAAATATTTGTGTGCTTTCACCCAGCCAGTGAGTCAGAGCAGGAATGCAGGGCCCATCCTTTTCCTCTGCTCACATACTGACTTGGTGTATATCCCTGCTACAACTTGGCTCTCCATGCCGTGGGCATGAAGGAGGATGGGGAAAGGAAACATTGGCAAACCAGGGGGAAAGTCCTTCTTCAGTGCAGCCGGGGGCATAGGACTAGATCTGGGGTGGGTGTCTGTGGCACCACTTGCAAGAACAGGGGCTGACAAAATGGTCAGAGCTGGAAACAGGGGCAGACTCATGGAAAAGGGTCAGGGTCATGGAAAAGCAGGATGGCCGCTGGTGTGGGAAAAGTAAGGAGTCTGCCCTCCCAGGGCTTCTTCAGTACTGGCATCCTCCTTTGCTCTGCCAGAGGACACAGCTGACCTTCTCTGGCTTGGCTCCTGCCAGTGGTCTCTTGGGTTTTTGCATCCTCTGCTCCCTGGACTTCAGAAAGAGCAGGACTGGCAAATAATCAACACCTTGGAAATGTTCTCCACTGATGCATTAACTCTTGTGTAAGTGCTTACCTCAGTGCACCTGACAGCTGAACACCGGATGGGAGAACCCACACAAACAGTGGTGGTTGCCTCAAGAGTATCCTGTAGGTTAGTTACAGGCTTTGTTATTTCTCTTCATGTGTTCTAAGCCTATTATTTGCAAATCTCTCTGCATCTGTGTTATTACGAGAGTGGAATTACTCAGCTGCCCATCCACCAAGCCATTCAGTGTTTGAGACATAGCCTTAAATTTCCATTTATGACTTCTCCTTCTGAAATGAAGTCCTGATCCTTCAGTCCCTGAAGTTGTATGAGATTCTTGCCTTCTTCAGTGGCTTCTCCTACGCCCAGTTTGCATTCATCCACAAATATTGCTAGGCAAGTGTGTAATTTCACCTAATCATTGCATGTTCACCTCCTGGGGAAGTTCAGGGGCTGCCTTGGCATGCAGGCTCCCCATCAACACCAGGTCTCGTTGCTACTTTACTCATTATTCATTCTCAAATGGTGAAAGCAAGTGACTCAACTGCTAAATGTTTCCTACTGAGCTTAACCGAGTAACACTTGTGAGGAGAAAAGCTCCTGTTTGCCTCCGCCTCGCTTTCAGCTGCAAAAGACCATCTGAAGAACACTGACAGCCTTCTTCTTTATGATCTTTCCATCTCACCAACCCACTGGAGTAGTTAAGTTTTCCTTTTCGGTGCCAGTAGGTGGCATTGCTTACTCTCTTAAATGCCCAAAAGTTAAGCAAACATTTGGCCAAGCCTTTAGAAGTAGTATCCAGTTGGAAAGTCACGACCTTTCCCAAAATTGCAACAGCTTCCAAATCCAGCATCTAAATTTTGGCTGCAAATCAGTCTGGTTTCTAACCCCTAGAGGAATCACGTTGTGTTAGCACTTCCCTGCTGAAATTACAGGTGGAGAAGAACCAGGTGGTTTTATGCTATAGCATGCTAAATTTGTGAACAAGGAGGCATGGTGAGATTACCTGTGATATGATAGAGCAGCAGGCCATGATCTTGCAGCCTCTACAGTGGTGTGCAAATGCAGTCTGCTCAATGGAGCCGTGCCACTGGCAATTACAGCTCCATCTTGGGCTGGGTTGTAACCATGATTGCAATCATGTTATGTCACTCCATGGCACAGACTGACAAAGATGTGGCCTCGCCATCTTTCTCCCAATGGATAGCCATTTCCTATCCTGCAAATATAGCTCTTTGTCATAATAAGACTGGGGAGATTTTTCCAAGTGGATGTTGAAAGTTCCTGGCACTGCAAATACAGCTTTGCTGAGAATCAGCACTCCAGGAAAGACAGCTTGGCAGGCTGGGGATGGTTGTGGTGTCATCACAGGAGATGACTCTCTATAGGCTACTGGGAGAGGGGCGGCGTATGAGGAGAAAGGCAAGCAGCACAAAGGCAATTGGAAGTCCAAGCGTGAACTGCTTTCAATATTGTCTTGCATCCAGGAAAAAATACACAGGCACATACACGACTCCAGGGTAAACTTCAGGATCTCTTATCTCTTTATGGGCAAGGAGTGTCCTGAAGGACTCTCAGAGTGCTCAACACCACCAGATTAGATTTATGAGCAGAAAACCTATCCTTGGTCTGTTCATGAGAGGACTGCTGAAATGGATAGGATAGGTTAAGTGACATGCCCAAGGTCACCCTGGACACCTGTCTCGAGCAAGGGGCTCATCATCTTGCCATTCATGCTGGCTCAGGGAAGTGGAGGTCCATGAACAACTTTTACCCAACCATTTCTGTGTCATCATGTGGCAGGTTGGGATGTGCCCACTGCACCTGCTGATGTGGTATGCTCTGAGCATGCTGATGGGAGACTGTGGGATTCACCTGCTGTCAGAGGACAGTGCACAAAAATGATGAGCAGCTCTCTGAATGAGAACCAGGTCCAGCTTGGCTCTGGACCACTGCACAGCACCACATGCCAGTGTTCTAGCTCCAGTACCCAGGATGACTCTGCCTTTGTTTGCACAGCAGGTAGACCTCTATTTTCTGAACTATGCATGGCATCTGACACAAATATGGAACATATGTGGGGCACCATGCAATCTGCCCATGGCAAAGGCAGACAGGCCATTCCTGGCTCTACAGTGATCTTCTCCTACTACATGCTGTCCCTATCTTCTGATTAGGAACAGCTTGTTAGAGTGCATGTCTGCTTTTTCAGGAGTTCAAATATCTTTAATGGATCAGGCCTTACATATTCCTCCTGTGCCACTGGGATCTGTGATCTATCCCAGTGAGATGCCGCTCTCGGTCTTAGTGGAGTAGGAGTGTAGCTTATCTGGCAGGGGAGCCTAAGCCATGTGGAAGACACTCAGTCAGGAACTCCTCAGGACACAGACAGTGACTTTAGGACCTTTTTTTTCTTCACCCATACCTGAAAGGTTATTTGTTCAACCTCTTGCCTCAAATTACTGATAAGGGGTGATGATTTTGGCCTTTGTGCAGCAAGAGCAAGGCATGGAGGCATTTCCTTATCAGATGACCATTACTAAATACCTTTCAGTTTGTTTCATAATATTCCTTTGTTCCAGAATGAAGACTCCTGAATGACGAATATAATTAGCATCAGATGATGTTCACTGTGAATTAAAAGATTTTTGATTCCATTGTATATAATTTCTAGGCAGCCTACTTGCATTACATTTTCATGATTTATGTTTAAATTGGGGCAAAGCACTGGAGTCTATTCTTCTCAGAAAGTGATGTATGACAAGCTGTGGGATGTTCTCCTGAGTGGATTCAGACTGTCTTTTTACGTAGTCACTTTACCCTTTTTGGTTGCAGACTCTCAGAGAAAATTTGAGAGTGATTCAGATTCCTAAACACGTGTACCCAGCAACATTTGAGATATTCCTAGGGTGCCCAAACTCTCCACTCAAAATAGGCAGATCTGGTGTGGCACCTGTGGGCCCACAGGGTTCACAGACTATTGACCACAAGGTACAGCTTTGGTAGATAGTCCTTTGATATGCATTATAAATTTTTTCTTGCATATTATTGCTCTCTGATATTAGAGGAGTTATGAGGAAATTAGCCCCCTAGGCTCATCATTTGCATATTCTATGTCATGCCCACTTTTTTTTATCTACAGTTAGGAAATTCAGCTCCTCCACCTGCGGCCATAATGGTCTTGGCTGCAAATCTCATTGGTCAGGCTGCTGTGGACAGGCCTATTCCTTTGATTAAGAGAGTCCTTCTGAGGCAGCAGCAGCACAAAACACATGATGTCTCCTCCTCAGACTTGGCTGGGAGCCTGTTCTGCTGTTGGCAGCCCTTCCTCAACTCTGCTTTCTGCCTTGCAGGATATATCATTGCTGCCATGATATCCACTCATGGGACTGAATTAGCCCTGAAAGCAGCCTCCTTGACTACACATTGTGGCATGGCTGTGATAGCAAAGAGCTGAGAACGGTTCAGCTGCCCCAGTATGAGGGGCTGGTGAACATGGAGGCCCTGGTCCTTGCAGTGGGCCCTGCACCCTCGGGTGTGCTGTTTCCAGGACTGTTTCAGGCTCTGTTACGAGAGCCATGCTGGTGGTGTTGACTACAGCATGAGAAGAAGGACAACGACAGCAACAAAGGCAGAAAATACAACTCCTCACTTGCACACACTGCACATACCTGTTTGGCTTGACATCAGAGAAGAAGGAGCCTTTGTGAATAATATAAAGATAACTTTTTAAAAGAAAATTACACTGTGTTGTCTTTTCTGCTACTCAGGACAAGCAAAGCCTAGGACTTAGTACTAAAATGGGTCACCTGACCAGAAGCTGTTGGGAGACTTTGGATGCTGCCACTCACATGGGTGCAGCATGCTACCCTCTGGAAAAGGAGGGCCATGATGGAAAGAGTGGCCATGCAAAGCCTCTGAAGGACAACAGCACTGGAGAGGCACATTGGCACTTCCTTCTACCCGCCATGACATCTAGAGGGAATGAGAAGGCATGTAAGCAAGGATTTTTATTTGTTCCTAAGTGCCTGCAGTGACTGCAAACACCTATCAGGAGGGGGAGGATATGACCAGAATACACAGCTCCTTAGGACCTCTCTTGAGTCCTGAAAGTTAAAAAAAACCCAGTAGCAGAAAAGGATGTAAAATGACAAATTGTTCTAACATTGCATGTGTCCCTGAAAGACTGTGTGACAATTGGATTTGCAGCCAGTGGGTATCTCTTCATTAGATGAAAGAAGAACCTGGTCACGATATGCCAAGAGAAGGGCCTTTCTTGTACCTCTAGTCAATGAATTCCAGAAATCTTTTCTTCCATTTATAGCCTGTTAACAAGCACTGGTGTTGACCTGAGTTGTGCCAGATGCTGCTAGTTGTGCCAGCCTGGAAATTGGATATGCTGTCTGAGACCAGGGTCCTCTTTCTACTATTTTCACATCCTAGGCACATAGTGAAAGAGTTTTTCAATGCCCATGAGGTCTAGTTTTCTTGAGCACAAAACCAGACCCCCAACTTCTTATTAAATCATTCCATGAGCAAATTTGAACTGTGTTTCAAGGTTTTTCTCCTCCAGTTCAGGAGAAAGTTCTTCTGAGGCCATATTAGCTATTGGTAAGGAGTTACCGTGGCTGTGTTTGGCAAGGAGCTGTGTGCTTTCAGAGCAGTGCAAGAATGCACATTGAATATGCCTGTGATTGCTCTTCTTCTAGAAATACCAATTGGCCAAGAACCTCAGCTGTGTAGTGCTGTGGACCTCAATGTGTCTCCCACAGAGTTTGGCAGATGAAAGACCCAAGGGAGGAAACTGAGGCATAGCAAAGTGTTTCACCTCTTTTACTAGTGTTTGTGGCCCCAGAGCGGGAGAAATTGGTACAAGACCTTTTGTCCGTAATGAACATTACTTGATGTCCATGTGTCAGGGGTTTTAGTGACTCGGGTCTTTCAGATTAAGTTTGAAATTAAGATTTGCCCTATGCTATCCTTTCTCCTTCCAGGGACATACCATATTGTCTTTCAGCACCTCTTTAGGACTGTACAAACATATTTCATTTCCTGGGGGCCAAAAATTCTTCAACAGCTCACCATGGAAAGGTATGGACTCAAAAGCCACATCTGTTCCTGCAGACCTGAAATGCCCATAAACAAAACCTGCAGGGGATGCCTCTGAGAAAAGATATGAGACAGAACTACTCCAGAGAATTTTACATTCTCAGTATTGAACATGATACCTGAACTGAAGGTAGGATTTGGGATTACTTGCTTTAGGACAGGGATTGCTTGTTTCAAGTAGCTTTAAGACTTAAACTGTTTTATCCACTGTGTAGTAAATTGTCTATGGTCAATTTGCTTATAGCGAGAACCTGATGGCTGAAAGAGAGCTACAGGATGTAAAATGACAAATTGTTCTAACATTGTGTGTGTTAGATACTGATCAACCCCATTGAAATACGCGGCAAGTGACCTTCCTGAGGCAAAAACATATTAAGAAATATTTCTGAACTTCTTAGCTTGCATTTAATTTAAGTAATAATGAAGAAAATTTAAAATAAATCAGGACTAGCAATATGTTTCGTAATTTGTGTAATACTGTCTTTTTCCTAACTATACACTAGGGATGAATGGTAGGAGTTTATATCCTATTGCAAAATTAACCAATTCATGCTGTTCTTTCCTGAATTTTCACAACAGTCTGGATACTTCTGTAGCACAGTGATGGTCTTCTGTTTGAAGAATTTTGTTCCTTCTTTCACATTTCACTGTTTATGATACTGACTTATAGGAATACCTGCACCCCCTTTGCCTTTAACTTGCTGTCTTGTTAGTAGCTGCCAAGAGGGTCCTTCCTTTATCTTTTGTAGCTAATGATGTATGTATTGGGGCTGCAAACTCTTTTTCACTTTCTCAGTATTTCCCCTGCTCTCGCCTGGTATAACAGAAATGCTCTTGAGCTCCTTGTTGAGGGCATGGAAAACCAGTCTTCCAGAACTGTGTGTCCTTTTAACACTCATGACTGAACACCCAGCCTGGAACATACAGGAACTCCCATGCTTTTCCTGCAGACAGTTCCTTCCCCAATGTCTTGTTTACTTTTGATACTGTCTAGTGATGCAGAGTTCTTTCATAATAGTTAATGGATTTAGTTGCCCAGGTTAGAAATTAATGGGTGTCAAGGGTTCCCCTAAGAAACTGTGAAACCTCTCATCTCTCAGTATGAGATCTGTGTCTTGACATCCATTTTCACACAGAATACAGTGGGAGAACTCTCTGATTTGAATGAGGCCCTAAAATTGCTTTGTTTTCTGGTTCATCAAATCCTGTGTATAATCTAAGAAAAACAGCTGGAACTTTCCTCTGGCTGAATTAGCTGAACAGTTCTTAGAGCTTATGTTTGACTTTCTGGGGGTTGAATTATATTCTTGAGGGACAAGGAGCAAGGGAAAAATTTAGAGGGCAACTGCCAGAAGTTGGCGGCAGGGACTTGAGTAGGTGGAGGGATAGCAACAGAGTCATCTTTCTCCCAGAGAGTTGTTCCAGTTGACTCTCTCGAGGTTTGCAGGGCTGAATATGTGATTGGAAAGGGCTGCGGTGCCGGCTGCTTGCCAAGGCACTTTGGGGCTTGGAGGGGCTTAAAGTGGTGAGTACTGCCCTTTTATGGGGGAAGAGGGGGCAAAACATTCAAGACATGATACTCAAGACACTTTTTCTACTTATTTCTCAGCAGACCTCACTGGGTGGTCTTCAGTCAACCAAAGTCTTATGAGGGTGATGTGTTCCAGGGTGCACAGAAATGCTTCAGTGTAGTTAAGTCTGTGCTGGATCAGGACATTTCTGTGTAAGGGCATAAAGCACTTTGGAGGCCCTCCTTGAAACCCATAACAAGGGCAGGTATCCAGTAACCAAGGGAGTGTGGAAAAGAGATATAAACACTTGATACAATCAAAATGCCTGGACCCAAGAAATGAGTAAGTCTCAGAAGGTGGCGAGGACAGGCTGCAGCTGTATGCAAGGAGTAGTTTTACAGTGGAGTGTTCTCAGTCCGTGGTGTGCACATCAACCTTGCCTCAAATACTTGCCTCCAAAGCCGCACCAGTTCCCAGATTCACCAGAGAGAGATGGTGTTTGCAGGATGCAGATAATCATCTGCAGTGGATGTTGAGTTCCATTTAGCAATCGCTTGGCAAGGCTGGCTGCAATGCAAGCACAGTTCACGCAATTTCAACTGTGTACTCTCTCCAGGGTATTGAGTCATGCAGGAAAGGCCTCTAAATTTTAAAAAGGTCATGACTGGACACCCAAGGGATTGAGATAGCCCCTCTCTATCCTTGGGGAAGAGGTTAATTTTCCAGTGCCTCTGGGTGTAGATAGAGACAGGATGGTGTAAGGTCTTGGAACAAAACATCAGGCTGGGGTTTAAGCAAGTTCAAGGCTAGAGGGGAATAGGCCTGATTCTCCTCTTGGGTTATAATGCAGTCATTTATTGAGATGGTTTACCCAAGGGCAAGGACCCTTAAGCACAAGTTTGGCTTTACTGTGTTGAAAGAGAAAGATGTTCTTAAGTGAGAATGAGGCAGAAAAAAGTGATCAGCACAAGAGAAAATTAGAAAAAGGGGTGTATTCCTGCAATACAGACCTCTATGAGAACAGATGAAAGAAGGCCTTGTCACATAAGGAAGAACTCAAAAACTGAATTTACAATTTATGTATTTTTATTCTCAGCATGATTTTTAAGTTTAGCAAGAAACAAATCCTTTTTCATGTCCCTTGTTTGACCACATATCTTGAATGTTTTAAAATATCAGACATCTTTCCAGCTTGTGCAGCTGTAACACACAAAGCTAGTGAACTGCTCCTACTTGAATTCCTGTTAGGTAGATGGGAGGCAACTTTTGTGCTATACAGATGTTGTAAGAATTATTTGCCATAGAAAGTAGCAACCATCTGCATGAATCTACTGTATCTTTTGTAGGGTTGGAGTTACTGGAACATCAGAATCTTTTTTCTTTGAGACATTCACACAGGCTGGTGTGTAGACCTCTGGACTTTGAATTTTGGGTTGGATGTTGCAGGAGTATTGTAAACAACAGGGGCTGATGGATGGACCAGGCTATACCACCATATGTGTAGTCCAAAATTTTGCCTCCAGAATAGGTGCTTAGGGAAAGGCTGGCAGAAACACTACTCGACATGACTAACACTAGTTATCTGGCTGACTCAAGGGAATATGTGTCTTCAGACACTCTGGATTCATCAGCTGTTTTACACACTTCACGTGATCCTGGAGGCCATAACCTCCTAGGGAATTGTCCGTATAAATTTCACTTGCAATTTCACGGTGCAAGAGTCCTCTTCCTTCAGACTGTTTCCTTTCTCCTGTTCCTGGGGCAACCCAGCCTACAGAGGTTTTGGAAACTTAGCTTCCACAGTGCATGAAGTGATCATTGTATGACAGGTGGTGAGACATATATCATTGCTGTAAGTCTCTCGCTCTCTGTGCCCGCATCCAACCACGGTAAAAGAACTGGGGAAGGGGATTTCTCACTGAGCATCAGCGAGTGCAGCAGAAGGAGTAACCAGGCACAGATACACACACTGACATATTTCAGCAGGCCCCCAGCAGGAAACTAATACCGTTTCCTGCTCCAGTCAATCAGTGCTCCCAGCCCCGTGCTTCAACAGCACCAAAACCTACCAAAAGGCTGGGCTGGGAGGAATGAGCCTGTTCCCTTGCAAACCCCATCAGGATAATCAGTCATTCCTCTTCAAGGAATTACTTTGCTTCCACACGTGTAAACCCTTCATTGCAGAGGGAGGGTAATCTGGCCAGCAAAAAAGCCATACAGTAAAAGGTGTCTTTGCACTGTAAGGAAACCTTCACTGCCAGCTATTGCAAAGTTACTAGTAGCTAATTAGAGCTGACTTAAATGGTATTTAGTATGTTATTTTAGAAGAAAATACTTTTTCATAGAGAGTGAATGCAACAATTACACAGATGCCAAATTATGAATTATCATTTATATTTTCCAAGTATTTGCATTTTCAGATTCTGATTCCAGATTTTTAAAATTTATGCTGATATTATAAGGCTGTGGAAATTACTTTTTGGGGATATATGTTTCATTTTTAATAAAAAATATATTTAAAAATGCTAATTTTTTTTTCTTCAGAAAAATGACAACGGGAAAGGAAAAAAACTTGAAATAACTGCCTAAGACCAAACACAAATACTTACTAAAACCATCAGTGATCAATAAAATAAAATCCAATTACGTGAAAAATTGCTCATTATTCAAATTTAATTTCAAGGGCTGTGTGGTCAGTTCCGTTTCTACCTTTTAAAAACAAATTTAAAGGAGATTATAAACCAGAAATTTTTAAAAATCAGTGTTTTGCTTTAAAAGTGTCAAAACAAAAAGGTTGGACAGAATTACTTTTTAATCTCGAGCAATTCAGTTAATTCAACCCAAAACTGCAAAATACTGTGATTGAGTCATAGCCTAACTTTTCAAAGCCAAGAACTATTTAGGCTGAAAATACTTTGCTGAGCCCTACTTCTGCCTCAAAAGAGAAGCCTGCAGCTGTTTCATCGTGAATTATCCATGGAGCACTGACTCCTTCCTTTACCATGCCTAATCAGCCCCAAATTTGCCTTAATCCATTAGCTTTGTTTGCTCTGTTGTCTGTCTCTTCTTTATCTTGGGGAGGAATAAAGGTGACAGCCCAGAACCAAACAGTGGAGGACTGTCCTCTTCAATTGCTTGCAAAGCAACTCACAGGATAGTTCTTCCCTCTAATCAAAGTCCTGTAATGCCCCTAAAACACAAGGAAAGAATTTTTTAAGATCTCCCTTGTGAAAGGACAACTTTATATAGGAACTGGTTTTACCATGTTCACTAATGGAAGCTCCTTTGAGGCTATTTTTTTCCTTATACAAAGCTTTTTTTTTTTTTTCTCTCAGGACTGTTAAGGAAAAGAAATACAGGCATAAATGCAACAATTAAAAAAACCCCAACCCTGCTTGGCTGAGATAACAAACCACAATACCTAGATATGAACTACTGAAGGAGTCAGAGAATGGCCTTCCACTAATTTGCTCATCAATATAAATGGATGATAAAAAAGATTAGCAAACAAGAGAAAACCAGTGGCAGCTTATGAACTGTTCACTAGTCCTAAAAGGTGTTGAATCTTTTAGGAATGAGGGCATATTTTATGGAAGCAGGTAGTTTATGCAAGACTCTCCTTCCAGTACTGCAATTGCTTACGATTCAGGTCTTGCATTAGAGAAGAGTAAATATTTAGCCTTCATGGCCACAGAGAAGGGTTTGATGTTGAGAATGTTAAACCTTGAAGACCAGAAGGCAAATAAAAATTACCCCAGCATCTGTCCTTTGAAACAAAACAAAGAAAGCCTAGCAGTTTTTAAGCTAGACTCAGTTGTGTTCATTCTTCCTGCTGTTTGTATATTCTGTAATTTCTTCTCAGGCTTGTCAGTTCAACCCTGTACTTCAGCCGCCGGACTTCTAGAAAACCACAGGGTATGCATACAACTGCATGCACCTCTGCTTCTCCTTGTGGTGGAACAGGTATGCATGGGCTGGGATCATGCACAGACAGCCTCTCCAGTGGGAAGGGGCAGTGCCATCCCAGCCTCTCACCACGTTTTCTGCAGCAGCACTTACAGCAGGTTTAGTGGCATTTCTAAGACCTGAACTCAGGATCACATCTAGGTCAGGACTGCTGCTGAAGAGAGTCCTCATTTTGGGCTTCAGGGTGCATACGCATCAAGCCAAGCATCTCCAGAGTGACTGCTAAATGCAGATTTCCTTGGAAAAAGCCATCTCTGTTAGGGGCAATGTGAGCATGCAGAAGAGATAGAAAGACCCTTTTGCATAAAAATCTGAGCTATAACTCCTAGATGGGAAAATGCTTGTTTGGTCTTGGACTGGAGACAAGTTGAGGCATCCAACGGGAGCTGAGCGGCAAGACCAAGCACGGAGAAGGCTGAGGCCATGTGGTAGTCTGTGGGAAATTTTGTGCAAAACAAAATTTTGTCAGCTTTACATCAAAGTGGTGTCAGGGAAGCCTCAGGGAAGTGCTTGGAGGAAAATATGAATCAGCAGTGGGGAGTCAATAACGTCTTTTCCCTGGACAGGAAAAGCCTAGCCCCAGCACACAGGCCTTGGTGCAGCACGGGTGTGCTGGCTGAGGCAGCACCCAACCTCTGGTGTGCTCCTGAGCCAGCAAAAGCTCAGCTTTGCTCCAAGGGGCTGGTGAGTGGCTGGTGCGAGGGTCCAGTTCCAACAGCAAGGCAGATGTATCCCTGGGACCTTCCCACTTAGTCAAAGCCAGTTTTCACTACTTCCACAGCCCCGCCTCAGTTGACTGAGTCCACAACACTGTGTGCACTAGGAACTTCATGTGATTTTATTTACCCATGAGTTTTAGGTGAAAAAAATCTTTTTATGTTTGCCTTAGGTCAAAAAATGCATTTTTATGTTCCTACATGCAAAGGACTGGAAGCCTTAGTTCTTACAGCAATATAAAATAGTACCTAAGGATGTGAACGACTTTAAAGCCTAACATTGGAAAATTTTAGGAAGAAATTCACTCAATAACAAAGGAACAAATATTCCTTAAAGGAGCTTCATTCTCAGAGTTCTCATGGCATCAGACTGATTGAAAATCAAGTTCACATGTCCCTAATTATTTAACAGGAATTCTTAAAATTCCCGCAGGATAAGTAATTTGAAACAACCCACAGAGCTATTTTGCTTGTTTCCTGGGGCAAATTTATGTCGAAGTTTGGTAGTTACAATGTTATCTGCTGCCTTGGAAAAACAGGCTCTGCTAATATGACCATTACCTAATTCATGCCTGGAGTCTGATCCTTGGAGATTTCTAAGCCTTTTAGTGATCCCTTGAATGGCCTCTTTATAACTTTAAACACAGGGACATTTAGTCAGGTGGCTGCTATAGTAGGAAAACAGGAAAGTTTATAAGAGTAACCATTTTTGTTTGATGTCCTACCATCTGCACAGTTTCAGACTTGTGCATAAACACACATGACTACTTTTTCACCACTATACATGAAAACAAAAATTACCCAACACTCTCTGGGAGATGGGAATGTGGAGGAAACGAAGGTACTGGTGGAGCCTGATATCCGTGTATTCCAGAGGGGATGGAGTCAGAAAATACTTTTCCCTGTTTTCCATTGGTTTTTTTCTGGTTTTACGCCCCTTAGGAAGGACATCATGTGGGGGGCCTGCCCTGCTGAGTGCAGTCTGTACTCTGGGTTTCTTTGTGCTCCTCACTTTGTACACAGCCTTGGGGCAAGCCATTTCAATCTTTGGTGCCTCAGCTTCTCACTCTCCTGTAAAGTGCTTACACATGAACTTAGGGGCTGCAGAGGGTGGTTTCCTCTCACCCGGATCCCCACTGCTGCCTGCTACGATCCCGCAGGAGCACTGAGGCACAGCCACAGTGAGTCAGGAGGAAGGTGGTGTCAGAGACCATCAAATCAGCCAAGTTTCCATCTGCTCTGTGTGTGCTCCAGCTGGTGGAGAGGACCCTGAAGTGGACTGGCTGTACTTTCTGCTTCCAAGGCTGCCCTTGATACACAGAGCTGGTGCCCCTGGACTCCAGCAGGAGCTGGAACATGCCTTTTCTGTGGCATGCTATGTGGCAATGTCTTCAATGACAGGCACGTGACTTACACAGTAAATGTGACAAACTGAGCACTTCGCAATTTTAAAAAGAGAAAAGAGCTTTGCCAGATTTATGGATGGCATCATTTGGTTCCCCCGAAGGCCAAGCTGATGTGCTTCCCTCACAAGCTGTATCTAAAAAAAAGGGCCCCCAGGGAAAATGTGATTTTCTAACTTGGAGAATCCTGTCTGTGGGATCTGAAAACCTCCATGACCAGGGAATCAGGTCTGCCATTTTTCAGGCTTCTCCCATAGGTTGCATTGTGTTTGGAGCTGATTGATGAATAGTGAGATCTTATTGCTGCGGCCCTTGTCCTTCCTCTCCCCTTCTCCTCTTTGTATCTCCTCTTTGTTGCCATGTCTTAGCTTTGACAGGAGTATCTCTGGGACAGGGACCACAGCTGCAAATGTTCCTAAAAATGTCAGCATACTTGTCAAGATAGTGAAGTAGTGCAATGAAAGAAGTAATTAATACTTAATTAATAAATACTATTTGTTTGCTTACTTGTGGCAAATAGAATAGATCGGACAGGGAAATTTTACTGTGCATATGTAAACCGAGTCTGTTTTGTGGTCATAGTTTGAAGGCAAATCACTAACTGAGTTCAGGCTTTTCTTGAAATGTTGTAAAACTCCGTGAGAAGTAAAATTGATATCTATAAAGATTAGGAGCACAAAATCACTGCAGGATTTCTCTGTAGTTCCTGGAGGCACTGCACGAGTGTGGTTTGACTGCAGGCGGGCTGAACTGTCCCTTGGGGAGCACACCCCTCACTCCATGAGCACTTGGTTTGGATGTCCACAGCAGGAGTGTTGGGCCAAGAGGGCGTTTTTACTTACCAGTTGCAAAATTCCAGAGAAGCAATGCTAACTCAGCTGAAACTTTAACTGAAAATTAAAACAAATCCCCTTTGGGATGAGATGGAAATGTCAGCCCAAGGATGAATCTGTTCTCAGTAAGTTGCAAGCAACTAAAGGAGATACAAATTGGAATCCAGCCTTGGCTGCACCACACACCATCTGTCAACCTTGTAGAGTGAAATAAAGGAAAAGCAGAGAGCCTGCAATTATCCTCTCCCTTGTTGGGTAGCCCAGAGGCCAGAGAAGTGGATTCTCCTCCCTGATACATTTCTTGAGACGGAAATGACACATTCATTTTCCCACAGTGGCGATGCTGTGCATTGCTCTCTCATCCTACTTGCTGTCCCCTTGGCAAGCAGGAACACAGACTGCCAGGCTGGGACCTGAGTGAGAAGGCTCTCTTCCCAGGGTTAGAGATATAGATTTAGCAAACTGCAGGAGAAGAACATGAGAGAGCAGGGGACGCTGAAGTCTCTCCACCTGGCACACTGCTGGCAAAATGCAGGAACTTGCTTCTGCCCTTACAGGCGCCTGAGCACTGCTGGTACTGAGCACTTTCAGTCAAGCAAAATCTCTTCTCTCTCTCCTTCTCCCCCCTGCCCTTGCACATTTTCGTAACCTCACAAAAGTTTCAGACAACGTCATCTTTAACCTACTGCAGGCAGGACTTGGGAGCCACGTGAGGAACAGCAAGGGGGACCATACTTGATCAGAACACCAGCCCCATGGCCAATGAATGGGAGACTTGGAATACACTCCCCTACACACCACCCCAAACACGGTGCTGGAATGTCTTTCCTTTGGCAATGCATTTTGAAAGATGTGTCTGGCAAGACAGCTAGCTGACTTTGGCAGGCACTGCCATCAGTGTGATAATTAATTAAAAATCAGTTGAGAAAATACAGCATGAGGTTACTCCACAACCGGATCCACAACTCACTACCAGAGCAGGGCATCCTGCTCTATTCTGTATCTCTGATTTTTTTAAGGAATCAGTCAGTACCTTACATTGTGCACTGGAAATAAGAGACTACGATGAAGAGGAATGAATCCTTGTGCTAATCAGTGAGAAGACCTTGTCTGTGAGATAAGACAACCTGGCAACAGAACGGCAAGTGATATCACAGCAATAGAAAGGACAAATATGGCAAGACATAATAGCTGAAGGCTATTTTACATAAGCCTCCTCTTGTTTCCTGTGTGACACCCAAGACTGGAAGAATCTCCCTGCAAAACAGAAAAGTTAGCAGGAGGAACAGGTGTCATGTCTACTGCAGTCAGAGCTGCAGCTGCTGCATAACTCCCCATATTTCTGTGTCTTCAGCTGGGCTCTTCCAGGTACCAACAGTGAAGGCACATATATTATGTTCCTAAGCAGACACCCAGGTTGTTCCTGCTGTCATTTTTCCCACTGCTGCCCATTTAGGGAGATTTGAGATAACCATCACACACAGACTTCGATGCAACTGTAGCTCTCACCTGCCTGCACACCTGCCTGTCACTGGGCAGTCCCTGCCCCTACTGAAAGGTACCTGCGGTGCTTGCCCACTGCCAGTGGGGAGGGAAATACTGGGCCACAAAAAGGGCCTGTTGATGAGTGTTGGTGGGACAGGCTCAACAATCACCCTCAAGGCCCTGGATGTCTTGATGTTGTGCTGCTCCTTATTGGAAGCAAAGTAAGAGGCTCAGCCCAGGACAAGAGGACCTCTGCTGCATGTAAATTTATTGCTGTAGCCCATTTAGTGGTTATTGAAACAGGCAGGGAAGACTAAATTTTTTATTCCCAAACTGGAGTTTCATTAAAAATTGCTGATTTTCAGAAAACACATTTTAAAAAACATTTCATTGATATCTTTGAACAAACTAAAAGTAGGAGAAAAGGATCCTTTTTTGTTTGTTTCTTTGAACATATTAGTACAGAAGTCATCTGGAAGCCTATGCTGACTTTTTGGCTTTATTTTCACTTTTTTTTCTCCTGGATGGGGAAAGAAAAAAATCAAATACTTATAGAAAGAAAGTAAAAAAAAAGACTTCTTACTTGTATTTCGTAGTCAGAAGGAGTTTGTTTTCTCCAGAACATGTTTTCTGCTTTTTCTAAGCAGACACTTTTGTTGGAAGACCTCTCACCCTTAGTTATCAAATCTTTTATGTTAAAGCAGTACAAAAGCATTCAAAGTGTCATGTTGTGTCACCCTCCTTCCCTTCTCACTGTACTTCAAGCTCTCTTTGGAGCATTGTTGTGGAAATGAAATTTTCTGGTTGGTTCTTGTCATTGTCCGAGGCCAGTGAGTTTGCTGGGGGTTTGGCGCAGCTGCACCGCATAAACCAATGCTGGCCATGTTGTGTTGGAGCCACTTCTGGGCTTCTTTTCACTTTAACCTTCTACATGGTCTGTGGGTGCAAGTACCAGTCCAGTTACGCAACTCCTCTCTCCACTGTCCAGGCTTCCCCCTATCCTTACTAGGAACAGTGTATTTTAGCTGTCCCACTATGGTACCTTCCACCCACTTTGGAGTCCATGAATACTATAAATCAGGCTCTGTTTTACAGACGGAGCTTTGCTTTCCCCTCTAGGATTATGTATTTCACAGATGAAGAGGAACTCAATTCCAGTTAATGATTGCACTGAAGGATCTTGAGTTGATGCCATGAAGCTTCTTTTCCACCCAATCAAGATTACCTGGGAGGGGAAAAAAAGGTTTTTAAATGTTGGAAAATGTGCTGTGTCCCATCAAGTTCAGATTATTCTGCATCTGAGTTTACAACAGACTTATGCAATTTGTTCCAGATCAAAGAAACCAGAATTATCCCCTTCCCCCCATCTTTCATCACTTGAAAGTTTTCTTTTAGTGTTTTGTTTTTAATCTTCCTTCTTTTCTTTTTCTTTTTTTTTTTTTTTTTTTAAATTTGGTGGGCACTTTGCATAACTCTTTCTTAAATATGTAACTGTTTTAAAGTGAGGCATAGGTATGAAGAAAAAATTATGCAAACAAGCATTTTCAGTGTAACAAATTAGATTTCATTCTGTGTAAATCTGTTGTGTGCCCTTGCTATTGATGCATATCACAAACTATATTGGGAATTAACTGTAAGTCCGATTACAGCTTGTGGATTTACAGATGAGGCCAGCAACCCATCCAGGACTGGTGTGCCAAGCATTGCCACTGCTCCTTTCTACGTGATCCTATAAGTAGTTAAAACTACACTACTTCTTTTCCCAAAATCATATTGTAATATGCAATATGTCATATTGTCAGCTTTCAGGAAACTTCATATTCTGATGTGGTAGGTAGCATCAGCTGCGATTAGGGTGACCTGACAGTCTCCCTAACAGCAGCCTGCCTTAAAGTATTTGTTCTTTTAGTTTGCCTTACGTTGCCATCAGGGAATGAAATCCTCTAGGAAGGATGTCTGACCCTAGATAGAGTCAGGCTGATTTCTAAGGGGGAAATTGTGCTATAGAGTTTCAACCAAATTAGATCAAGAGAAATACATTGTTTAGTCCACACTTGGGGAGAAGAAACATGAAAAAATTCTTGCTATTGTTTTGATGAGATGGTCTCGAAAACTGTGTGTCAGAGGATATGCTCAGTACTCAGCAAGGTGCAGCACAAACCATATTTCTCCCTGCCGACATCACCACCACCCTCTGGTGAGGAATGCTGATCTCCCCTTACTCCCTGCCTCTTCACCTCCAATCCCCTGCTCTGACTTCCACTGTGTTACCCCCTCCTCTCCCTGCCACTTGCATGTCTCAATGGAAAAGTCTCAGCATGAACAGTTTGTACCCTCACTAAATTCTTCCAATGCCTTCTGGATATAAATAGGGATTGCTGGTGGAGGAAATTCTAGTTGTGTCTTGGGGGAAAATGCATTCTTGCTTACAGATCTTACTGGTCTTTTAGTGGAACCTGAAGCTGGAAAGGTGACCCAGTACTGCTACACTTCAGCAGTCTGTTATTGAACAATCTCACTAATATAAACCAGATATGTTTTAGTCTCCTAAGGTGTCTGGTATGAGAAAGATGTTACCCTTGAAGTGAATCCCATTTGCTTCACATTGCAAAACCCAGGGAGTCCTCATGCCCTGTGTCATAAGCTTCTTCATGAAGCTGGGCCTTTGGCAACAAACTGCACAATGAAATGAAAACTGGTATTGTTATTAAATTAATGTCCTTACATAACTGATCTTTCACCCACTGGTGGCCAACGCAAATCTCAGTGCAAACCACATTTCTGAGAGGAGGACAGAGACAGTTGAAGAGCTCCAAGAATCAATTTTTTATTTCTCAGGAGCACAGATGCAATCTCCAGTGAATTAATCTTTTTCTCCAAACTTGTATCCCCCTGAGTACTGGCAAAACAAGGTCTCGGCAATGATTTTTCGAGGGAACAGTGGAAGGCCCCTTGCAAGCACTGTACAGAAAACGCAGTCACCTGCTAACCAGCATGGTGCGAAAGCATGAATGGCAAGGAAGACCCCAGCAGAGGCAGCAGGGCTAGGTCGCCACAGGCGGGAAGGACCAAGGGGGTGAAACGCCGGGGCCGCATCCCGGCTGTGCGGCTGGGCTGGCCAGAGTACTGCGGGAGGGCTGTGGGAGCCGGGCCCAAGGAGGGCTCGGAGCTGGGGCTCTACGCACGCCCTGCCGGGCCGGGCCGGGCCGGGGCCGTGCCGAGCAGGAGCAGGAGCAGGAGCAGAAAGCAGGAGCAGGAGCAGGAGCAGGAGCAGGAGCAGGAGCAGGAGCAGGAGCCGTGGCCCAGGCCAGGCCGGGGCCGCCCCGCTCCATCCCGCGCCGTGAGGCGCCCCAGCCCCAGCCCCAGCCCCAGCCCCAGCCCCAGCCCCAGCCCGGCGGGCAGCGGCGGCCCCGCCCCGCCCCGCAGCGCAGCCAATGGGCGCGGGGGGCCGGTTGGCGCATTTGCATATTCGCACCCTGCCCGGGACATAAGGGCGGGCGGGCCGGCGCTGTGGCCGTGCTGGGCGCTCCCGAACCGGCCCCGGGCCCGTCCTGCGCTTCTGCGCCCAGCTTCTGTTTAGTTGCCATAAGTTTTTAAAGCAAAAACCTTACTTTTAAATTTTTTTTAATTTTTTTTTTTAATTTTTCTTTCGCGCCGAAACTTTGGTGCGGCGGCCCGAGGCGAGATGGGGAGGAAGGCGTTGCTGGCCGCCGTGTGCCTGTGGCTGCGCTGGGTGGCTGCCGTCGGCGGTGAGTCCCGGGGCCGGGGGCAGCACGGCGCCCAGGGCGCACACGGGGTGCGCGGAGCTGCCGGGCCCGCCTGTTGCTTTTGGGAAAGCGGGGCTTGGGGAAGCGCTGCCGGCATGGCGGGAAAGGGCAGTTTGCAGTCTTCCCTTTGTGAAGCTGTCCCGCGGTGCCTGGGATGCTGCGGGACCCCGGGTGTCGCGCAGTGGGCTTGGAAAGCGCTGGAGAGCGACACTGGGGGGAACCTCCATCCCGTTAGGAGAGACCTGGAGCCTGCTTCCCACCCGAAACTCAGGCACAACCTGCCGGGCTGATGGCGCGACCTGTTGAGGTTTGGGATGTGTTTTTTTTTTCCCAGAAACAGGGTGGCTGCCGAGAGTCCCTTGCCTCAGCCAGGGACTTGCACAGCAGTAGCAGCACGGTAAGGTCCCTGGGCTCCCTCCTCTGTGGGACTCATCCATCCCAGCATCCCACAGTTCTTGATCGTAGACAAGGCAAGGCTGAGTCTCGTCGTTATCATGGTAATGTGTTCGAGTTGTAGTTAAGCCTGTAATGAGCAGAATCCACCAGGGGACAGGTGAACAGAGGGATGTACTCTTTCTAGGTTCACTTGTGGCTGTGTTTGCAGTCTGCCTGTTGTACCTGCACTTGTGCATAGACACCCTGTGCAGGCTCGAGGAGGTGGAACACGTGCAAATGCTGACTGCTAGATGTTCACTAATGCTCTCTCTCAGTTAATCACAACGTGATCGAAGCTCTTATGAACAATGGGACTAGTTCCAGATCACTACTCTTCAAGCTTAAAAACTAAAAAAAAATCTTAAAATATTGTTAGCAGTGCCCTGTCACAGGCTTACTTTGTTACACTGAGCTCCCGCACATAGTATCTATCTTTAAAAGTTTCTGGCCTTAGAAGAAAGGGTGGCTGTAGCTCCTAGAGCCGCTTTGTGATCTTAAACTGGAATATATAAACTGCCTTTTTTTCTGCTGTGGATGCCTTTGTTACTGCTTTGTGTACAAGGAAGCTGAAGGGAAGTATTCAAAAGTAGGAGGATGGGGTGCTAGGGTACAGCGAAAGGAATGTATTCTAGCTTTGAATCCAATCTTGTGCCATCAGAGACAATCAAAACCAATTTTCATCACAGTATCCAAATTCTATGCGGTAAAATAACTATCTTCCCAGGAAAAGCTTTCATCCCTGCAGGAACTGATTTGCCACAGACTTACTAATAATTTCATTATTTCTTCTTAGGAACAGGTTATATGAAAGCAGGTTGTGTGTTCAAGCAATTCAAGCCTTTAGTTCCACACTATTTCTTGCACACCACAGTAAAGAGTTTTTTGAAACCACAGAAAACACATGACCCAGCCCTCCAGGAATTCAGAGTATTTAAAAAACAACATAGAAAAATACATTCTAGGTGAAAAAAAATGTTAGTGTTCCAGGAAAAGATAAAAAAATTGCTAGGAATACATTCAGAAACTTATTTTTACCAGTGTAAATGCAGAATCTACACTGTTGTGTGATATGAACTGCTGGCTTTTTCTATGGCTGTGTTTGGGATAGACATAGCAGGGCAGCTGTGGCATGGCCTTTTGAGAAACAGTGCATTTCTGAGAAGGCACAGAGGTGAGGCATGAAGTTGTGCTGGAGATTAGCACGATCACTATCACTCCTAAAAGTTTGCTGGAATCTCCTCTGTGCAGAAGTGCTTGCATGCTAGGACTTTCTCATGCATCCTCACCTTTACATCACTGCAAAGTCTGACAGTGGTTGCATTTTAATTGTCTTGGGCTAATTCCAGGTATCCCAGAGGGACTGATGGATGGCATGATCGCTGCTGGATTGAGTTTTGAGTGTCCCAGCTGAGTAAGGATTTGTCAGGGAGTACCATGGAGAGGGGTGGGCACCCCTGTGTGTGGTGTGAGAACAGCAGTTTGCCAGCTGCAGAACCTGAGCTGGGAGCTCCTTGCTTAGCTTCTGAACTTGTGCCCAGCAGCTTTTCAGAGATGTTGCTCTTTCCATTGGCCCCACCTGGGAAGTGAAGCAGAACGTACTCTCAGGGCTCTGCCATTAAGGAATACATAAATAAACTCGAAGTTGTAATATTTTTGCAGCAGGGTTAAACAATAACCTGATTTGTGAGGTAGGTTTCCTGGGATTGCAACACACAGTAGCCTGCTTTCGGTTTATAGTGTAGATCAAATTAAACAATTGCTGTTTCTGTGATATAATCCCTTTGTTACAGCTGACTGTGGGTTTGCTTCAGAATCTTAGGAATTCAGTATGACTGATTGATGGGTGATCCTAATGCTGATTGTTGGCTGAGGGAAGATTTAGCCCAGTTAACTGCAGCTGGTAAATGTTCGATGTTATGTGCAGATGTGTACTGCTGTGCCTGTGTGTGCATGCATGTCTCTGTGGGCTATAGCATATGCAGTCCTGCAGTGTAATTTCTAGGGATCTTTGCACTTAGCTAATAGTATTTCCATTTCTGAGTACATAATGCTAGGAAATTGTTGTTTATCGAAGATTCCCTTTTTAAAACCGTAGCTCAAGTGCACCCATTCTGACAAATGCATTGTTATCATATTTTGGCAACCTGTGTGATGTGGGCAGTTTAACTTTTGATTAATATTCCAGATGTTGTTACTTCCTCAAGACTCATATTCTCCACCCAGCCGACCAGTGGTAAACAGTTTCACAATCAAAACAATTTGCCAAGTTGCCTTGTGCTTCCTGTGAAAAAAACTTGAAACTGAATTCCCTTGATTAGTGTGTCTAAAATGCCTAAAGACAGTGGGATGCTTTCAAAATTGATAATTGATAGGAGTCCCTAACTGAACGGAATTTCACAAGTTGCAAGTCCAAAGTGTCACAAACTTTGACCAGGAAAAACAAAACCACCGAGTTTTTCCAGTTAGTAAACATTTTTTCCCTCCTACTTTCTTTGAGTTCTGCGAAATTCTTGATCTCACAGCTTTTTATATTTTTTAAAATATAGAAACTCAGATTGTGGAAATAGAGGAAAAGCATCAGAAAACTTTGTATAGCATGACAAAATGGTCAAGTTTTGGCGATGCAGGCTGAAAAGCCAGCTTCCATCTGGAATTGGTCGCTTAATTCTGCTCCCTTGATTCTGCTCCAGTTCCCTAAATAATCCCTTTGTAGGTCATGTTAACTGTAAGCACATAGCAGTAGATAGAAAACTTTGTTTTGCAACAGGTGCTTGTATTTGTGCCTGGAAGCTTTGCCAATGCACAACCCTTGCTTTTGTACCTTTGCTGAACTTTGTCTAGGAAGGTGTAGTTTTTAGAAAAAGCATGGATTTCTTTTTTGTCTGCATGTATTTACTTCCAGTCTGTTTTATTCAAGGCCTTGTTTAGAAATGGGACTTGCATTCGTGTCGTGAAAAGCTACTTTGGTATCTCAACATGGATGTATGTATATTTCTAATTATATGTAATTTCTTTATCTACATTAAGAAAAATGTGATGCTAATTCAGATAAATTTCTGTCCACCTTTCAGAACACACTGAAAACATTTTTGGGTTTTCCTTGGTTTAATTAACTTGAGTTAAAACATACTAACTAAACTGTGGTGAGTGTGTGCATTGACTGTCTCTGTACTTCTTTGTGTAAGGCCGTAAGAATGAGGCCCAGCAGTTTGCTGGCTCAGGACATGATTCAAGGAGACTTCTCCCTTTAAATCTATGAGGAAAAGGTCTGGCAAAAGTTTATGAATAACAAAGTTTGGTTCTGAATAATTTTTTAATAGACCGAGAAATATGATGAGGTACGAAAGCAGAAGTGGGAAATGCTATTTTTCTGAAGAGATGTGCTGTGTAACTTCTCTGCTTCAGGTTTAAAGCTTGGTACATGTAGGTCTGTGTGCGAGTGTGTACATACTATGTGTACCTCTATAATGGATTTGTAAAATGTGTTCTGCAGAAGCTGAGATGTGAGGTGGTGCTGCAGCATGTGTGCAGCTCAGTAATAGGTGAAGACCAGGTAAATTGTGCTCTGAGCCATATAGAATTTGCAAAGCCAAACTCAGGCAAATTCTGAGGAAAGCTTCTTGATGAGCACACCGTGAAGAAGTCTGTAATAAACTCCACTACACACACACTTCCCTCATCCAAAGGGTATCTTGCCTGCTGGGAGCAGACCATGTGTGGACATAAGATAACATGACACTTTTTGTGGGCATAAGATGATAACAGTAATTTCTTCTGACTTTCTAATTCCTCATACAACATAGTTAAATGAGAAAAGTGGCTGCCTGCCATTTCCCTAACTTATGGGCTGTTGCTTTGCAGCTGCTGCTTTCCTGGTGGTGGCCGTATCTCAGTGATTTTATGTCCTCAAATCCCCATAAAAGATTTTTAGACTAAAACATGCAGATATTTGTGAGGCACTTAGCATGTCTTCAGTGGCAGGTGCCACTGTACTGCAATCTTTCTAAGCTTGGTGCACTGTTCCAAGTGCAACCTTAAGTATAGTACACTTTGAATTGTAAATTTCCTATAAGCTTGTTTTCGAAAGAGCTGTCATCTAAACTTACATGCAAATTCTAGCGTGTGTTTGTAATTGAAAACACACTACACGACAGGATATCAATGTAATTTAGATTTTGGATGATTATCAGATAAGTTTAATTCAGAAGGGAAATGATATCTATGTATGAAAGGAAGCACTATTAACTAGTGAGCAGGTGGACTATTCTTGTTTGCCTTCCTGTACTAGGAGGGAGTACACATAATTGGAAGTCCTGGTGTTGTATGCCTTACAGTTGAAAGCTGTTCCTGTTTCTTTCAAGGTTTTACTGATTCACAGCTAAGTGAAAGATTATGGCTGATATTTAACCAACCAGCCTTTGGAACTTTTCTTTTTCTGGCTAAAAAGTGAATAATACAAGTCTAAAGATTTGTTCCAGAAAAGTGTTTTATTCTCTCAGTTGGCGAGAAAAAGAAATTTTGAACATGAAAAAATAGAGAAAAGGTTTGGTTAGTTTGGTAAGTTTAGCTTTCATTGGTGGGTAAAATGTTATATTTACCATTATGTGAATACTTCTGCTGGTTTGGAGGAAGGGTAAGGTCTATGAAAAACACTTTTCTTTAGGAGGAAGGAGGCAGGAAGGGGGCCCTCAGTGTAATTACCCTGGATTAGCTAGCCAGCCTAGCGCAGTCAAGGTCAAACCCTAAAGCTGAGTGCTGCCTCTGTTCAGTGAACAGTTCTTGCTTTCGTGCGTGTGCTTTGACAGGTGAGAAATCCTGCTGAACTTGGGCAATGTTAAGCCATTGATTACGGCTGACAAGTTTCTCTGAGGCTTGTACGTAAGCATTTGTTGCAAGGCTCTGTGCTGGTTTCAGACCTATTGCAGGAGGTTAGAACCTGATTTCTTGTGACCCTCCAAGCACAGCAAGAACTTCCCAGACTTCATAGAACTCCCTGATGTGAGGTCAGGCAGAAGTCAATGCCCTGCTGTGTGTGGTAGCTTGAATGAGAAGATCAGAAAAACTGTTTTGGAAGAAAATGAGTGATGCAGAAATGCAAATCTACCAATTACCGTAGAAAACTTCTTCTGCAATAGGAAAAAGAAGAGGAGTGGAAGTCTGTTTTGCATGCCTAGTGTAAGGTCCTTACCTAGGTATTCCCTGTGATGACTCAGAGCCAGTCATTAATGGTTGGTGGTCTTGATGTCAGGAAAGACAATGCTGAGCAGGACATGGCCTAAGTTCAGCTGCACTTAAAAAACAGGCAGTCAATATTTGCCAAACTCAAGTTGCCAAACAGAAGCCTGGGTTTTGAAGAGTTAATTATGGGGTCTGCTGTACGTAGAGGCATTTAAGTGTTGAATCAGACATAAAAAGAAGAGACATTTAAGTTCCTTCCCAAAGGAAATAGTGAGCATGAATCCTAAAGTCACCTGTCTTGGCAGGAAAAGGAGTACTTAAATTTTGAATCTGGAAGCTCGAGGGAGTGATCTTTGCAGGCCATGACATACTTTGTTACCACCAGTACAGGATCTTCACCTCCTTCCCCACCCTGGACTCAAAATAGCTTCTGGCAGGGAAAGATACTTTTCTGCCCTTATTTTTCTGTAGTTTATCAGATGACCTGAAAATGTACTTATTTCAAAATAGACTGCTGGTTTGCTAGTTCAGTGGGTGTCTGATCTTCTCACCTGCTGTTTGGTGGTCAGAAGTTAAAACAAGGATTTTGTAAAGCAGTGGTGACTTCACAGCTTTTAATACGCTGCAACTACACGGTGGTATAAAAGGCCTTGTTAGGCAGTGATTATTGATGAGGTGATGTGGAAGATGCACCACCACAATATGTAATAGTATGGTAGTAACTCTCTGCTTTCCTGGATGACTGTCTCTGACTGTCCTGTGCAGTTTTCTGTACTCTTGTGATACTTAAGAGGTTTCCTGCTTAATGTAATGGGGAAAATACTGACTCTTAAAATGGATTCATACCTCTGTGACAGCTCAGCAGATTCTTACTGTTTTTGCAGGACTGTGGAAGGGGAGCAATTTTCATCCTTTGATTTCCTCTTTACATGTTTGTTGCATGGCCATTGAGTGCTGTAGGAAATGAAAATCACGCGTCCCATTTCTTGACTGTTCGAGATATCTCTCCAACATTGTACCTGTGCCTTCCAACTTTGTCCTAAAGTGCTCCTAAAACACTGCTATATGTTTTTTGTGCTCTTGCATAGCAGAAGCTGAAAACAATTTTGATGGAATCGAGAGCAAGTTTTCCTTACGGACGCCTGCAGAGCCCGATGAGGATGTCTGCTACCTGGTTCCTGGGCAGGTGAACAGCCTGGCACAGTGCAACTTCAATCACACCAGTAAAACCTTTGTGGTGATCCATGGGTGGACGGTAAGACAAAGTGGGAGGAATCTCCCTTTTAACCACACTTCTGATAAACTGTGCAGAGGCGTCTCACAGGTATATTAATATTTCTCCTTTTTTAATTAAAATCCCCAAAATCAACAGGTGACAGGGATGTATGAAAGCTGGGTCCCGAAGCTGGTGGATGCTCTGTACAAGAGGGAGCCTGATTCAAATGTCATTGTGGTGGACTGGCTAGTTCGAGCTCAGCAGCACTACCCGGTGTCTGCTGCGTACACCAGGCTGGTGGGAAAGGATGTTGCTATGTTTATTGACTGGATGGAGGTAAGACATGGAGACATCTCACATTCTGTGTAATGGCATAGGAGACAAAACAGCAGTGATGCAGCTGTGTTAATCATCTGTTGGGACGATGGTATTAAACTCTATTTAGTACTCTAGTATTGCAGACAGTACTTTTGCTGGACTGGTAAAATTCCAGCTTTAGTTTACTGGCTGTCACCTACTCAGAGGGCTTTCGTAGTGCATTCCAGAAACTTTAGCTTGTGGTCTGTGGGGTCCTGTGAGCCCACAGTATTTCTGAGGGCTCTGTGAGAGGTAGCTGTGAAAGACAGGTTCCTATATATTATACAGCCCTTGGGAATCAGAAATGTGCCCTGCCTTTGGAAAATACTTAGGAGATCCAAAAACTGATGGGGAGAGGGTGGCTGAAAGCCTTATAATACCCAGCCCCGTCTTCTGTCCTTTATTCTGCATTCCTCTCAGCTTAGATTTTGGCCATAAATTAGTTAGATCAAGAAATCTACGATGGCACAAAATTATGATAACTGTATAGTGTTTCTTCTATTATTCATGGATCAAACAAAAACCCCGGTATTAACAAAACATTTTATTTTGTGTCTTCTGATGTTTTTGTGTTTGGTTTTGAACTTTAAACAAATTTTTCTCTTCTGCAGGAGCAGTTCAATTATCCTCTCAACAATCTCCACTTGCTGGGGTACAGTCTAGGTGCCCATGCTGCTGGGATTGCTGGGAACCTGACCAAAAAGAAGGTGAACAGAATTACTGGTAAGGAAACCAGTGACTGTAGAGTGGAGGGTCCCATCTCTTCCATACTGAAACATTATGTTCTGCTGAAAAATCACCATAATTGTTGCTTTCTGGCAGTACTTTGATTATGTGTTCATGATTTAATGAGACAGCTGGGCTGGTGTTTCTCTAGTAGAACTGGAAAAAAGATTCAGAAAATAATAACAAAGGTCGTGAGTGAGCCTTTATTTGCTTTTTCACAAGAAATCAGTGAGTGGACCATGATAAAAGAGTAGTTTGTGGGGTGTGGTGGGGACTGAGAAGATCCATGGCTTGGAAAAGGTCACAGTATCTCTTGCAGCATGAGAAATTCAGGTGGTTGTCTTTATCCAGGCAGTCATTCCTTACAGCTGATGGGAGCCATTGGAAAAGAACAGGAGGTAGATCCTGCTGCAGCAGTTTTAGTACCTGCAGAACTCTTTGCCATGGGATGGTGCAGATGCAAGAAGTTTACATCGGCTCAAAGGGAGAGTTGACAGATAATCAGAAGAGATCCAGTGTGGGTTATTAAAAAGTTAATCATAACAGGCTCAAGAAATAGTCTGTGCTGGAAATAATACTGTGAGAATTTGGGAAAGAGGAAGGGAGCATACATATACTTGCTGTGTTGTTATGTGTGCTTAGGTGTCTGTTTAAGGTGATGTTTGGAGACTGAGAAATGTGCTAGACAAGACAGAGTGTGTGGCTACTCTGGGGCTGGTTTACAACCCAGCACCTGGAGAGCTGAGCCCCTAGCACTGATCTCAGTGACAAAGGAATTGCTAGCATCAGCAAATGAGGCTAAGAAAATTGCTCATCTGTGGTGCCTTTGTTGGTGAGAGAGCTTGGGAGCAGCACTCAGAAGGGAGCCTAGCTCCTGGCACCCTTTACTCTTTCACCTGAGCCTTGCTGTGATCCCAGGTCCACAGGCAGGCTGAGAGGAGGGCTAGGCAGCCGTCACATCTGGAAAGGTCGAGTTCTCAGAGGTGGAAGATTAAAGTCAGGAGGCCAAAGCAGTAGTCCGTCTAAGTTGCAGCTTTGTTGCTTTCACTGAGGCTGCCAAATCACTGACATGTCAGTCGCCCTCTGTTATGCCTCCACAGTTGCTCTTGATGCTCTTCCTTTCCCTGGGAAAAGCCAAGGGAGCAATGTAATGTGGCCTCTGAAGCCCTCACAGCTGAGGGGGAGGCAGCTCAGACCCACTGGAGCTAACTGTGGGTGAACAACACAGGTGCCTGTCCCCACCTGAGTGCTGCAGAAAAGACGTGTTCCTTCAGCCATCTCTCAGGTAGTTGTCTGAACAGGAGATGGTACTTGTTCACTGGCAGAATAGTTCTGGGCTTTTTTTGATGTCAGTATTGCTGCAGCTTGACAGTTTACCATAGTAATCACCTTCCCCTTAGGTATGTAGACAGTGAAGCCCTCATTTATGTTTCCCACTTGTTCCCCTGGCATGGAGTTGTCAGCCAGACTTTTCCATACTTCAGACACTTCAGATACAAGTTCCACTATTCTTGACAAGAGAGGAAGACTTTGAGAAAATACTTAAGAGCTTGTTTCTTCCATCTGCTGGAAATGCTACAGCTCTGAGGAGGTTAGCTGGGCTTCCTTCCATGTGTTTGCATACACTTTTATTTTTTTTTAAACAGTGACAACATTTCAAGGTAGTGCATTTAGTTCTCCTGTATACATGAACATTATTTAAATGACCCCTCTGTAATGTCTGCAGGAAAACCAACTCAATACTCCAGCCCAATGTGGCAGCTGAGTTTGGCATTTGTTGTCAATGTCAGTGTCTTTGGCAGACAATAGAATCAGCTTTTCTTTGTGTTTTGCCCCATAAAGGGCTTGATCCTGCTGGTCCTACCTTTGAGTATGCTGATGAACTCACTCGTCTCTCCCCGGATGATGCTGACTTTGTGGATGTCCTACACACCTACACCCGAGGCTCTCCAGACCGCAGCATTGGGATTCAGAAGCCTGTTGGACACATTGATATTTATCCCAATGGTGGAGGTTTCCAGCCAGGCTGCAATCTGGGAGAAGCACTGCGTCTGATTGCTGAGAAAGGCTTTGGAGGTGAGGTTGCTCTGGAACAAGCAGTGTAACATTCAGAGGGAAGCCTGAATAGTCCTTCAAGGTGTCTTGCAAGGAAGGATCTCTGAGAGGCATAAAAATATATTCTTTTAAGTGCTTTTAAAAGTCATTTGTAAACACCAGCTCTGGCATAGTGGATCAGGCCTGTTGACAGCATTTCTTAGGGGTTTATATCATTACATGTATGCATGTATACATATTCCATATTTTCATTCTTTCCAGATGTGGATCAGCTGGTGAAATGCTCCCATGAACGATCCATCCACCTCTTCATTGACTCTCTCCTCAATGAAGAAAAGCCCAGCATGGCCTACCGCTGCAACACAAAGGAGGCCTTTGAGAAGGGCCTCTGCCTGAGCTGCCGCAAGAACCGCTGCAACAATTTGGGTTACAAGGTCAACAGAGTGAGAACAAAGAGAAACACCAAAATGTATTTGAAAACCCGTGCTCAGATGCCTTATAAAGGTAGGTACCGCCTGCTTACTGGTGAGCAAGACTGGTACTTGCTGTGTGTCATGGTGGGCGTGTGCTGCAGACGACAGTATTGCTGCTTTGGTGCCTGTGGTGAGCAGGGGTGAAGCTGGTCTGTAGCTTTCCACTGAATACAGGTCTCAGAGAAAAGTGTCGTCTTACTCAAGTTGTGGAGTAGAGTACAAGAAGAAAGGTATTTTGAAGCAAGTTTCTGGGTAGCAAAAGTTACACTTCCTCTGCTGCCCGATCACTTGGGACAGATGAATCTTCCAAACTTTTTCAGTGTTTTTCATGCAAATAATTACTTCTTCTGCTGGGGAAATAATCAGCAGAACTCAGTCTGATGAGCAGCTTATTTAAAGATATGCAAACATCAGATTTGTGGCTTTGGTAGTGTGCTTGCTTAGAGGAGCACTAGCCCTTGTTAAAATAGCACAGCACTTCTTGATTCTAGATGCTGCTGAGAAGGACAGTGCCAAGAGAGCTGGGAGGCTTTCAGCTAGGAAAATAGCATTGAATTTTACTACTTTATTTTATTTTCCTCCCTTGCTTTGCCTGTACCCCATGGGATGCTTATAGTGTGCATTGTGTGATGGACCAGCAATCAAAAGGCACATTCCTGCAGTGTTAGAACAGGTGCAAGACTGGTGCTCTGCTGGCATTTGGTGCTTTATCTGCAGTGTCAGTGGGTGGATTTTTTTTTTTTGTCTCTTTTTACCAAGCCTCCTGTAAGAGGAAGGCTTCTCACTTGTTTCAAGTCAAGGGCAGCAAGTCTTACATGTTCAATAGCAGGTTTGAAGGTGATACTGCACAAACTGGGGTTATTATAGTGGCAGCTTGAATGCAGAGTTTAGTTGCAAGAACTGCAAAGGTGTTCTTTAACGATGATTGCCTTGTTAACTGATACTTACCTTCTCACAAAAATAGTTCCCTGGACACCTGCAGGGAAGTAAACTCATTTTAGTGAAGCTGGCATATTCCAGTCTAGGATTTTCAGAGGTGAGGCAGGGTGATTTTGTCACCAGCTGTCTCTTTGGAGGTTGAGTTTTCCTAATGGCGTTTCTTTTTGTGTTCTTCCAGTCTTCCACTACCAGGTCAAGATACATTTCTTTGGAAAGACTAACACAACTAAGACAAACCAGCCATTCCTGATCTCTCTCTATGGCACTCTAGATGAGAGTGAGAACATTGCTTTCACACTGTAAGTAGCTACAGAAACAACTGCAAAATACTGTTGAGTTTACCTAAATTTGTTAAGGTCTCTACTTGTTCTAGCTCCAGCTACAGTAATCTTAGAGGGTCCTAGTATCTGCTCTTGATCAAGAAGTTGCATTCACTTCTGAAGCTAAGGAACCAAATCCTACAGGACTTCTTCTTGATAAGACATGTGAAATACAGAAATTTGAAGTCTGACCCGTGACTCAGCCTAATGAGAATCTTTCTAGTGCATTCTTATTTTCTTTTCGGTATCTTTGTACCATATTAAATCTTCTTAAAAGTAGACTTATGCCTCTGAAGACCTCAGTACAAAAGCTGAGGGAGACTTGGGATTTGCTTTCACAGCTCTGCAAATAAGTTTGTGTGTACATCCCTGGACATAGGCTGGCAGGGAATGGAGCTGGAAATCACTGAAGTCTGTTTTCTGCTCTGAGGAATATAAACTGTTTATGGCTGGTGGTTGTCTGGCTTTTCCGAGAGTCAACAGCACAGGAGAGGACAACCCTTGCCTGTCTGACTGTCCCAGGATTTTGGCAGCCTTGCTACAGAAGAATGTTCCTTTTGCCTCTATAAAAGCTTAAGGCATTTTTTTTCCTTACTTCATCCATCAACACAATGCAGAAGGTTGCTTCCTTCTCTGGAATGCAAAAATTCCAGGTTCTATTGCTCCTTAATTTTCTTTGTCTGTCCAAGAGTTTCAGGGGTGTTTTATTTTTTTTGGTTTTTTTTCCCTTCTCCACCCCACAGGCCTGAAGTCTCCTCAAACAAGACCTTCTCCTTCCTGATTTACACAGAAGTGGATATTGGAGACCTGCTTATGCTGAAGCTGCAGTGGGAAAAAGACACCTTCTTCAGCTGGTCAGACTGGTGGACTCCTTTTACATTTGGCATCCAGAGGGTCAGAGTGAAGTCAGGAGAAACTCAGAAAAAGTAACTTGTTTTGATTGTTATAAGCTATATTAGTTTTAATTGACAGTGCTTCCTGCTTTCTGGTATCTCACAGGCTGGGACAAACATGTTAAGCAGTTACAAATAGGTGCATCACTGATAATCAGGGCTCCATTGGTATCAAAGCACCATTTATATCAGCCATGTTCAGTCGTTTGCTTCCACTGAGATCTGCAATTTGAAGTCTTTACTCCCACCTAATTAATTTGTATCCCACTGTCATATCTACTTGAGGTTAGTTATAATATGCAGAAGAGTGTCTCCATGAACCAGCATCAGTGGCTGTGTTTGCCTCCTTTTTCATGCTGGGTGTTTGCATAGGTTTTGTCACAAAGAGTGTGCTTAGATGGAGGTTTTTAGAAATCCTTCCAAAAGTGTTTGCATAAGAAATTATTTATTTCAGGGTTTAATACCTGAATGGTGGGTGAAAACTGAGACACATGACTGTTGCAGGACATTGCTGATGCATGAATGTTAAAACTTCAAAGTCTGCACAGAAGTGCTTTGACATTAATCTTTTGAAAGGCTCATATTCACTAAACATGAGCTCTGTTTGCAGAACATGGGCCTAGAACAGAGTATGTGTGTCGTGTGTATAGTATAGTAAATAATAAGTTCCTTCTTTGAATAAACAGGTCAGTCACTTGATCAAAGAACAGTTATCAGAGCTGAACAAATATAGGGGTGGGGAAAGTACTGATAAATAGTAAAAGCAAGTGCTCAGGTTTTCTGGAAATTGCAACCTACTTCGTTTGCAAACATTTGAGGAGTATGGCTTTCTTCCAAGTTCATTCACCTGACATAAAAAAACTCACGTAAAGACTGGTGTAAATAAAGATCCAAGAGACTTTGGGATAGAACTTCAGCTGTCTTAGCCACAAGAAGATTTTATGCAAAGGATCAGTGAAAGTTATGGCTATGGTTTGATGCCCGTGTATAATTCATTTACCAGTTTTTCTTGCACAGTGTTTCTTTTGTCACAGAATTCTCTTTTAAAAATAACTTTCTCACAGGCTTGCGAAGTAGCAGTGCCCCATGTGACAAAGTATAAAGACTGTTTCCAAGCACCAGTCTTCTTTCTAAGATTAAAAAGGGGTGTTTGGCTCAGTCATGTGATTCTTCCAATATTTATTCCACAGAGTGGTGTTCTGTTCTCGAGATGGCACCTCACGTCTCAGTAAGGGAGAAGAGGCAGCAATATTTGTGAAATGCTCGGAGCAGCCCGTCAACAGGAAGAGAGGAGGGTATGAGTAATCACTATTGGTTCTAGATTGTTTTATTACCACTCAAGTGGTAATGAAACCCAAATAATGGGCAATAAACCCATTAACTGACTTGTGCACCAGTCTTCTCAAGGCTTCAGAAGCATCACAGCTCAGACTAACCAGAGGTTTGCTTATGGCCGCTTTAGCAGCTTAAAAGCCATTAGTTGGCTTCTCTGCTGACCATCCTTGTGTGGTTGTTAGCATGTCTGAGAAGCAGGTACTAGTCACTGCCTCTTGCAGCCACTCGGTGGCCAAGCTTGAGGGACTGTTAGAGAGGGTTACAGACAAGGCACTAGCACAGAGGAAAGCATGTCTCGGTCTCAACATTCCCTTCACTTACCCTTAGCTGCAGGATATTCAAACTTCCATACTGGGTCAGCTCAGAGCCTGCCCTCCTTACTTGCCAGCAGCAGATTTGGAGGCTGGTACAGGAACAGAGCAGGCATATGCAGGTGCTCTTCTTGGCACACTGCTTTCTGATGGCAACCATCAGCTGAGTGACTTCCTGAGGTTTTCATCTCTATGGATCAGAGATTCTGCCTTGGTTTAATAGCCCTTAGTGCACTGTAATATTTTTAGCAATAATTTTTCTGACCCAGATTAAATGTGGGGACAGTCTTTGCACTTTACCCACTAAAGTTTGAGATAGAGGAGTGGTTATATTTATTGTAGTTCTATTGCTGTGTGTATGGTCTCATGAGGACACTTCCAGGCTGAGATCTAACTCTGCATAAAAGTGCACGTGCTGGCCTTGACCCTGGGGCAATGACTTGGACAGGCCTCGAGACCTCTGTGTGTATATCTGACATAAAATCAAGCAGAAGCCAGGAGAAGCCCAAGCACATAATTTTTCTTCCTGTTAAGTAGGGAGTTTTAAAATCTTAATTCTCAAAAATAAGACAAGTATCTTATATCTTTCTCATCACCTTTATATGTTATCTTTTTCTCCACAGTACCAAGAAAGCCTCTAAAGAAAATTCAGCTCATGAATCTGCTTAAGTGACAAGAGCAAAGATTTTTCACACTGGGGAGGAGAAGAGTCTATTCATCCCTGCGGACTGGATGTTCAGAACCAAATATATAGAAATATTTATCCGCTGCTGGATTTTTGCCTGCTATTTCTAGCTATTTTAGAGACTTCTTGTAAGAAAGTCTCGGCATATGAAGTTACTAACCATAACCATTATCCAAATAGTTAAAAACAAAAAGAAACCTGCAAAACAACATGCCAAAGTTTGGAGTGCTGAAAAGATACAAGTAATTTTGCTTAATCATGGTGCCTTGTGACGAGGTTTCTTGACGTCAGATCCTATATAGCAATTTTTTAGTATTTATTGAGAAGAAACAAAGCCCTGTACTTGTTTTTATTTTTCGCTGTTGTTTTTGTTTTGTTTGGTTTTTTTTTTTTTTGTTAGTTGGTTTTTTTGTTCTTTTCAGGAGCCTTTTGAAACTAGACAGATTGTTTTCTGTCTTGGCTAACAGAATTTTCAGGCAGTTCAGTGGAGAGAGTTCATAGTTTTCAAGTGTGTGTTTAACAAATTAGTAGGTTTCCCATGTGAAAAAAAAAAATCTTTGCTGTGTGTAATACTAGAAGGTGTCAGGGACTGACTTAATATGGGGATGAATTTTTTAGTTTGTGGTTATGAATGTATTTAATTGGGGGTAGATGCCAGTGCTACTTAGCAATGGGTATGATCTGTTAAGCTATATACTTCTATGCCGCTTACCCTGCAATAAATAACAGCTGTAGGAGAAGGCAGCAATGCCAGTGTCTTATGCAGACATTTAATATTTTAGCTATGCTTTCAGTTATTGCAAATTAAACTGTCTAGCCTTCAACACTGTGAAAATGGAACTGCAGAGGAATTGAACTACCAGAAAATGCAGGAAACAGATACTTCCCCCCACTTCCACCCTCTCCCGGCTTGCTTGCGTCATGTACACCAAAACTGTCACAGTTTCTCTGCTCTTTGACACCAAGTGTCAGTCATGCAGCTGAGTGGCTGCTGTTTGCAGTTTTCAGTGCAAGTGAATCCACTTGACAGCTGACAAGGATGTTCATACTTCCCTGTACTGGAACTGTGACTGCCAGAGCACCACCTCAGTTTGTTTCTTGACTGTGCTAGGAGCTGCCTAGTTTTCTGCCATGAGATGGAATTCAGCAGGAAGCAGGAGCTGAGTTAAAAGCAGCCTGATTGTGTGCTCTGCAAGAAAGAGTGCTCTGAAAAACGCTGAAATTAGCCATGCTGCAAGTTTACAAAAATAGGTATATTGAAGGCAGTCTGCTTTCCCATTTTAAAGTAACATATAATTTTTCCATTGTGCTGAAAGGAGCAATAGCCCTCTTTTAACTTTGTAGAAGATAAACAAAATTCCGGGGAGGTAGAAGGGCCTGAAGGTAGGCACTTTGAGTAGTGTAATGTTAACTGTTGATGCTGGGTGTTGTAGTCTTTTCCTGCATGTGCAAGACAGCACGGAGATGGTGGTTTCTCCAATATCATCCCATCTTAAAAGCAAAGACAAAATTGTTTATGTGCACAGTTTGTTTCCAACTGTAGCTGCTAGTATATTTGGGGATAAAAGTCTTAAACAGTGCAATAGGTTGGAATATTAATAGCTCTGAAATTGCTCACATTTGATTTCACATTCGATTAAACTACAGCAGAGATGTGATGAGTCATTGAGGGTGGGGTTGAGTATTGAGCCACTGCATTTGAGACCTAAAAATAAATACAGTGATTTATTCTGTATAGATTCCACATTTTGTTGCAATTTTCTCTTAAAAGTTAAATTCTTCAGAAGCAAAGGACAGCTGTGCTCTTAATACAGGATCGAATACAAACACATTTAGAATTTGGATACAAAATAGTGAAGGTTCTTTTCATAAGGAAACATGGTTTAGCTTGGATGTTATTTATTAGCTGTAAATAAGATATTTAAGAGTGTAAAGGTAGTTTGTATATATTGCTAAAGTTGCTGACAGTCTCTGCATTAATGCAGTTGTGTAGTATTAATCCTGTATATAGCTTTCAGAGATTTTTATCAACAAGCCACTTACATTGCATTGTTTCCTGTGTGGTTAATACTTTTTTTTTTTTTTTTAGAAATCTCCTCAGTTTTGTATACAACAGAAACCTATGGTTTTAATAAAATTCTCAAACTGATACTGAAGTCATTACTTTCCTTTCGATTAAACAATCTGCTGTATATTTTATATGTGAAGGCCAGAGCCTATCCTTGAGTTCTGGGCTGAAAGGCTGTAATGAGACACTAAAAAAAAAAAAGGCGATGTGTGATTGCTATGCTCCCCTCCCACATTTAATTTTGGGAAATGCAAAACTCATGTATTAAGACATCAAGCAATCACTGTATGAAAGAAAGTATCCCACATCATAAAAGAAGTAGTTTTTCACCTGTAGTTTGTGGTTTTCAAGTTTCAGGCCCTTTTAAGAACAGCCCAAGAACTGTCCTTATTTTGAATGGCTCATTTCCTTTTTTGTTGGTTTGGTTTTTGTTGGTTTTTTTTTTTTTTTTTTTTTTTGGCAGATGTCAGAACTATGCTTCTGCTCCACATTGTACCAAAATAGAGATGTTCTGACCCTGTGGGTGCAGGAGGAAAGCACCAGTCCCTTACCACCTCTATTGCTTAAGGAAGTAGTAGTGACAAATCACTTTCACCCATGTGTTAGGAGGGCAGCTGAGCTCAAGAATGGTTGTCACTGGAACAGTTTGCTCTGTCATACACAGCAAGGCTCCACCCTGGCAAAGGAAGGGGATTGCTGGAATTAAGGAGAATTGTACTGACATGCACATGGGGGATCATATTAGGAGTAATTAGAGCAGTTCTGAGCTGACCTGGGGTAATCTGCTTCCAACACACTTCTTTTGTCAAAGATGACTGCTCTTTGACAAGAGCGGAGCTTCATTCCTTGTGAAAGCAGAGGGGAAGCTATGCCATGGAAAATGGATGGTTGATGAGGATGAATGGAGGGAGGGTTGAAAGAAGAAGTGGAGGGAGATGGGAAGGGAGGAGGCGGGTAGGGAGTACACTGAAAGAATCAGTGGAAAAAGGAAGAACCCAGTCTGCAGACTGGAATGCTTGGAAATGCTGGCAGTGGGTGCTTTAAGGACACTGCTCTTTCCCTTGTCAGTCTCTGGGTTAGGACTCCTGCAGTTGTGCAAGACAAGGCCTGGGAATCACCATGGTATAACTATTCTTTTAACATCACAGCAGCCTTCATACACTTAATGTGTTACTAGGTAAAGCAGAAAAATAGTTTTTGGTGGGGGGACAAGAATCCAGGTGTCTCCTGTGAGCCTTTAGAGCCATCCCTGGACCCCTCTATTCTTGCAGCTTGCTCTGCAATGCCCAGCCACATCAGAAAAGGTGATGATCCCTCCTCACCTTGCCAATGGTTTGGAAGGGATAGACTGTCCAACAGTCAACAAGTGGGTGGACAGACCGAAAGATGTTCTTGGCTGCAAGGAAAGAGTGAAGAAAAAAGGATTTTAGCCAGTGTACCTGCAAGATGAGGAAACCCTGACTCAGGTTTCTCATGCCTAGATTTTAATTTTCATATTTAATTCTGAGAAAGTTTTGGAACCAACAGTGACTTTGCTCTCCACTGGTGTCTCCATACTTTCTCCATTCAGATATAGTTGTGTACCTGCACTTTTGTGTGTTAAGAACAAAATGTCAAAGCTTGCTGCTTGGGATGAGCAAGATACTGTGCACATGTTGTTTCTAAAGGTCAAAACCAGTAATTGAAAAAAAAGTTTCTGTAAGAGAGAAGAATAAAAGTAGCTGTAATATTTTCCTTTTTGTTTACAGCTGTCATTGCAAGGCTCTCCATATTCTGACTGTCAATACAAACATAGCAATATTGAAATCCTCAGGTCCAAAGGAATCAATCCAGCTGCGATCAAATTGAGATCATTCAGGAAAAACATATCCATCTCTTCCTGCTGCATCTTTACAAAAAAGTCTTCTAGTTCAAATGTCTTTTGTAGCAGGTCTGGAAAGTCACAAGTTTATGCATAAGCGAATAAAGGGATTAGTATTCTCCAGTGGCTGAAGGAGAACAAGGAAATGAGAAGAGGAAGGGAAGGGAACCATTTGGCAGAACATCCCATATAAAGGTTGTCTTAACAATGCTTTTATGTCCGTATGTGGGGCTATCTCTGCTCAGCAACACTCAGAATGCTTCCCTAAATCAGCTCAAGTTAACTCAGAACAATGCATCCACATCAGAAATGCAGATGCTAAATGGGGACCACTTTGGATATAGCAGGTGTTAGTGTGGGGGTGCCGTGCATTTTCAATGACGTAATCTCCCAACCATTCATGTCAGATAAACACCATGTTCTTCATTGTAGGCCCTTCCTGTGGGAAGTGACCCAATATCATCAGTCTCACTTCTTGCCAATTACACCGGAGTATCTGCTGCTGGTCATCACCCCACCATGTAGAGCCATTCAGTGAGAAGTAAGAGAGCCTGGCCATGGGTTACCGTCCTCGAAAGAGCCAGGAAGTGAGGGCATGTCTCATATTGTTGCACCTACCAAAGGCTTTTTTTACCCACAATTAGCTGTAAACCTGGAATGTTCTAAATAGTGGAACAAGGACACTCCAAATGTGGAAATTAGGAGCAGTAGGAACAGATTCCCATGCTAGGACTGGTTGAAAAGATGCTAAGAATAATCACTTTTTCAAAAGCATTGAAAATAAAAGACTTCTAAAATTTTGCTTGTTAGGTCCTCAGGCTTTGGTCTTTGCTTTTTTCCTCTGGCAGGCTTCATTCAGGAGCTTTTGAGGTTTGCTCCCACTGCCTGAGAAATTGCTGCTGCACAAAACTCCCTTTGGAGTCACTTCTGATCTCTGGGATTAGAAACCTCTCCCATGAGTAACTGTGTATGTAAGGAGAGGGCTACCAGTCTTGTGCTTCTGGTGAAAGGGCCAACCCTGCCTTCAGTGAGAGACCCGATCAAAACTCCACTGAGGCTATAATAAATCTTTTTGTTGGCATTGTGGAATTTTGAATGTGTTCCTAACACCTAGCACAAGGTCCCAGATTTAAAATGAAAGTGCAGCTCAAACTGTCTTTTCTTTAATACTCTTAATACGCAGTGTTTCCAAACTGAGTGCATATAATGTCAGGTCATGACCTGCTCAGGCTCTAGCTTAAATATCAGCTATGGATGACTTCTCATAAATATTGCCAGCATCTCTTGGCAGTAAAAACATTCTTATTTATGGGACACGAGAACAAACCTCATAATTGCAATGATGTAAATAGCACCCAATTAAAATGAAAACAAAGGAATCAACTAACAGAAAAACAACCTGAGAGAAAGAGATGCACAATACACCATACCTCATTTAACATCTACGGACTTTTGTAGGAAGGTATGAGACCAAGGCAATCCCAAGCAAACTCTATTGTTTCCCTTGCCCTTCTTGCAGGCAGGCATGGGCAATGGGAGCCATCTCCGGGATGCTGTCACACAGCTCCAGCTCACTGCTCTGTGTGATGCACTAACCACACGTCTCAGGTGGTTTACTCCTCCCAGATCCTTGCTCAGAAGCCAGGCATGGTTACACTGACTCTTAAATTCGTCACTGCTGCCAAGCTGCACAAAGAGAAACAGCATAGGCAGAGTGGTTGGTTCCTGGCTCTGAGTCAGGGGGCTGATCAGCTTGGCAGCCTTGATCAGCCAGGAGGCTTGACAGAAATCTAAACGTTGGGGAATTTTGTTATGTGTCAGCAACTTTGAGTGACATCAAAACAAACTCAAAACAAGAAGCAAAAAGCAAGAGCAGAAATGCCTAAGAAAAGAAGGAGGGGTCTTTGATGTTGCAGCAGGTTGTAAGTACTGAACTGAAATACGGTGAAAACAACCATACCAAGACTTGCACAACAGGGCTGTTAAGCATTCCTTTGATTTCAAATACACATTCTCTTGACATCAAGAAAATGGAAGTGTGCACCAGAGGCTAGGTATACACTTACATGATTTACACCGTGTTGGTATTCATTAAAAATATTTAGTCCATAACAAACCTGTCCTAAAGAAAAACGTGTATAGACCCATTATAGAAAGATCACCAAGATTACAGAACAAAAAGCAAGATATAAATAAAGGTTAAAAAGTAGAAGCACATATTCAGAAAGAGGAATAAATTAAGAGGAAGAGGAAAAGCAAGGAAGAACTCTGCCTTAGCAAATTATTCCACCCAGGACACCCACCCACATATTCTTGAGTGTAATTGAGCTATTATTTATATGCTCATATGACTAATTTTCCCCCTTTTTAATGTATTTATAACCCAGACAAAAAATTATGCCAAATTTTTTGTTTATCTTGGGAAAATTTTTGCCCTTTGCTAGCAAAGTTTTTCAGTACAAGGGTAAAAAGTAGATCTTAATCTCTCTGATTTTATTTCCCAGGCCTTAGACAGGAAATTCAGGTCAGACTCGATGCAACAGAAAGACTCCTAGTATCAGTCTTCTCTTAATGTCCTGAGCACAGAGCAGTGATGGAGTAAGCAAATGCCTACACAATGGCTGATTCAAAATACTAAAAATGCTTGATTTTTTCCCCCCCTTTTTTATTTATAGAGCAGTGTTCATGTGCCTTTTTGTAGTTCTTTGTTTTTCTTTTAACATCAGCGAATTTAAAGACCCTGGGGAGAAATCAGGGAAATGCTGGGGAACATTCTTTTGACAGTAATTTTACTCCCATACCTTGTGTAAAACAAAAAAAAGAATTGTATTTTTGTGGCCTGATACTTTTTAGTGAAAGGCTGAAGCACCTAGTCACATTGAAAATTGGGTGTCATTTCCTCTTTCTCCCCTGAATTTGAAAGCATAATTTTGAATTTGCATGGGAGGGATTAGGAGAGGAAAAGAGGTCAGGACTTCTATACTAGGTTTATTTGGAGCTTCTTGTCAGTGCTTTAGTAACCCTCTCTGAGACATTTCAGTTACTCAGTGGTGCCTCTTCTTACTGACTAGTCCCTGACCACCATTCAGTTTTCAGTCATTTTCTGACAGGATCCCTGTGAAGGCGTCCCTTTAGCTGTCAAGGTAGTAGTCCCATTGCCTTCAAGACTTGCTTGGGCATCTTAGGGGTAGGGATAAGTGCAGTTACATGGGAGAATTTTCTTCCAGACAAAGTGTAACTAAGTTGGCAAAGTAGCTTTTACATAACCAGAGAGGAAAACTTGTATTTTCTTACCAAGCTTAGACCAGATGCTTGGACATCTTTGTGTAGGTATGACTAAGTCTCTATGACCTTCTCTCCAAACTTATCCTAGCTTGCTGCTGAATCCTGTTTTCCATTTCTCCTTTCATTTCTCTTCTGGCAAAGATTGCAGAATCCAGCATCCTTCCTCCTACCAACGCCCCTGTACTCCCTGTCCCATGACTGCCTAGGACCGCAGTAAATTTGTGTGTTACTCTTTGCAAGAGTACCCCGCCTCCGCCCAGACAGGAGACCAGCCTACACCGGCTACTTCTCTAAGGATCCTGCAACATTTTCTGACTTTTCTATTAGGTTCCATTTAACCCCAGAATGTGGTCTAAAAGCCCCCATGGATGGGGAGAAAAAGGTACCATACTGAGATAGCAAAAGAGGTGTTTGAAAGCCCTCCGTAAGTTGATCAGAATGAAAGGACCTAGCTGTGCAACTGTCTTCTCAATTGCACTGTATGTTCATTTAAAGAAGTAGCAGAAATCTCCTATTTGGACTTTCCTCTGTGCCATGATAACATCTTGAGGACTTTGGATCCATATGCTGTAGAAATAATCATCTTTATTCCGTATCTTGTTTTCTATAGTATTCATTGCTGGTGTACACACAGTGCTGTTAAAAAGGAACACAATTCTCTCTGCAATGTTTTGTGTGTGTGTTGCGGGGAGGATTCAATTTTGCATGCTTGCCTAGTGTTAGTCAGCAAAAACCCCAAAATATATATATGTTATATAGTTGTGTTTGAATTCTATATTTAATGTTTCTAGAGATGAGACAAAGAACATTAAATCCTTGAAGAGAAACAATTTAATCATTCAATTAAATAGCATACTCTATATTGGACTGAAGGAAAGACTGTCCACAGAATAAACGTTGAGTTCAAGTTTCCTACCATTTTACTAGACTGGACTTTCTTACATTACATAAACTAATGGTGAGTGGAAAGAAATTCAACTGTTTGTGGAAGAAATGCTTGAAGATTTAAAATAGGGATTTGGCGAATCAATCCCCAAAAATATATTAAAACCCATTTGACTGCAGGCGAAGTGGATTAATTGTGAACTCCCTACTGATCGAGCTTGGAGAGTGATGCTTTTGAGCCTAACACAACTTCAGTAATATTTTTCCTGAACGCTTTTTTTGGATATGATGTATCCTTTCTACACTTTCTACACATTTTAACTTTGAAAGAATCAATACAAGCAAATAGTAAAGGGCCATCACATGAAAGCAGAGATGGTTAAGATCCCTTACTCCCATCTCTTGCTTAATGTATGTTACAGAATCTCAGAATCGTTAGGGTTGGAAAGGACCTCTGGAGATTATTTAGTCCAAGCCCCACATCAAGGTACCATGGAGAAGAGTCTGGCACCATCCTCTAGGCACCCACCTTGGAGATACTGGTATGTACTGCTGAGATCCCCTCTCAGTCTTCTCTTCCCCAGACTAAACAGGCCCAGCTCCTGCTGTGTCTCCTCATAAGAGAGATGCTCCAGACCCCAAATCATCTTAGTGATTCTCCACTGGACCCTCTGCAGTAGCTCCTTGTCTTTCTTGTACTGAGGAGCCCAAAACTGGACACAGCGCTCCAGATGTGGCCTCACTAGAGCTGAGGATAGGGAACAATCACCTCCCTTGACCTGCTGGCCATGCTCTTCCCGATGCCCCCAGGATCCCACTGGCCCTCCTGGCTGCGAGGGCACTGCTGGCTCATGGACAGCTTCTTGTCCCCCAGGACCCCCAGGTCCTTCTCTGCAGCGCCGCTTTCCAGCAGGTCAGCCCCAGCCTGTGCTGGTGCCTGGGGTTGTTCTCCCCTGGTGCAGGACCCTAAACTTGCCCTTGTTGAGCCCCATTAGGGCTCTCTCTGCCCAGCTCTCCAGCCTATCAAGGTCCCTCTGAGTGGCAGCAAAGCCTCCAGGTGTGTCAGCCACTCCCCCCAGTTTTGTATCATCTGCAAACTGGCTTAGGGTTCATTCTATCCCTTCAATCAAGTTGATGATAAGCAAGCTGAATAAAGATGAACTTTATTTCTTTTACATGCTTGGTGATGACCTCCAGAATGATCTGTTCTGTCACCTTTCCGGGGATGGAGGTGAGGTTAACTGGCTGGTAGTTTCCCAGGGCTCCTTCCTGCTCTTTTTGAAGACGGGAGTAACATTCCTTTCCTCCAGTTATTAGGCATTTCTTCCACTCTCTGTGATTTTTCAAAGACAATGGAGAGTGGCTTAGCAGCATCTGCCAGCTCCCTCAGCACACTTGTGCACCCCATCAGGCCTGTAGATTTATGGGTGTTTAATCTGCCTAGCTGATCTCTAACCCAACTCTACAAACAAGTCTTCCATTCTCCAACCTTCTTCTCTTATCGCTGGTATTCTCAAGGGCTATTCTCAGCAGTAAAGATTGAGGCAAAGAAGGCATTCAATAAAAATTCTACCTCCTTTGTGTCTTCCAACACCAAGACACCTCTCTGATTCAGCAGCAGCCCCATATTTTTGCTCTTCTTCCTTTTGCTGTTGATGTACTTGTAGAAATGCTTCTTGTTGTCCTTGATATCCCTTGCTAGACTCAATTCCAAGTAGGCCTTGGCCTTCCTTGTTACATCCCTGTGTACTTTGGAGATGTACCTATAGCCCTTCCACATGGCCTCTCCCTTTCTCCATATCCTACAAATTTCTTTCTTCCATTTGAGATTTGTTGGGAGTTCCCTGCTCATCCATGCAGGTCTCCTGCCTCCTTTGCTTGATTTCTTGCTCATGGGGATACATTGGTCTTGAGCTTGGAGGAAGTGATGCTTGAATATTGACCAACTCTCTTGGACCCCCTTCTCTTCTAGAGCTGTAGCTGATAGAATCCCTCCAAACAGGTCCTTGAAGAGGTTAAAGTTAGGTCTCCAGAAATTTAGTGTTCTAGTCCTGCTTACTGCTTTGCTTCCTCCATGCAGGATCCTGAATTCCACCATGTCACTGAAGCCAAGGCTGTCCACAACCTTCACATCTTCAATCAGTCATGAGTGAGTGAAACATCTTGATACGTGGGAACCCTTAAATCACTGATACAGCGCTCAACATGGGGATTTCAGGTGCTGCTGCTTTGGGGAAAACATTGTACAGCTCTCTGCCTCAAGGAAAGGTGACTGCGAAGTGACAGTAGCTAGGTCAGAAAACAGCTAGTGGATGCAAAGCTGAGAAAGGAATAGCTTGGACTCAGGACCAAGAGTCAACCACATGTTAAGGATTGACACAGCAAAACACATCACAAGGCAACTTCTGTGAACAGTATTTCTATTGTCTTTACCTAAGCATTTCCATTGATTTTGTAACTTGAATTCCATGCCATCTTCTCCCGTAGTAGAAAACCTGACAATATTGCTGTCACCAGGTACAGATGTGTGAAGTGTAGTAAAGAAGAGCAGCCAGGCGTACAGCTCTTTAGCATGTGCAGGCTGACTAGAAACATGGCTGTGCTCGTGATACCTCTGCTGAATTAACGACAGAGTACAAACCTGAGAAGAACTCTTCTATAAAGAAATGAAAGTTCAGTGTAAAGCTCTGAGCAGCTGGAAGCAGCAAGAGTTAACACAGAGGAGAAGATGTCCCTGACCAATGTTTGGGCTTCAGACACAGTTGTATGAAAAAAGCAATGAAAGAAAAATCCTTGCTCTTTAACAATGTTGAGACAAATTCACAAATGAAAGGGAGCATAAACAAGTAAATACTGTATCATTCACTTGCAGTATTTATCAGCACCTTTCACATTTGTTGAAAAACAGTGAGAGAAAGAGAGAGAAGGGGGGGAAGAAAGCTTTCCTAGTAAGTCACTACCCTGAAGACTGAATGCTGAAGATAAGCTAGTCACTGCTGTGCAGTACAGGGATACCATGCACACTCACCCTCCCAACCTTGTGAAGCAGCAGCAGCGTCCTTCTTACTCAGTCACAGCACAGCTAGGTCAGAGTTTCTCAACTTCTTACCAAATCCCTTACCAGACATACTGTATTGGATTGCTACTAACCCCAGATCTTCCTCTTCTCCCCCAGGAAGCATGAGGAAAACCCCATTTTCTTTAAAAGCATGGGCTATATAACAGTAAACTCAGGAATCGGATCCTTTTCTCTTTTTTTCACAAATTTCAATTGACAGGCAGTGTTTCTAGGATCAGAGGGTTTTTATCTTTGACTCAAAAATGCCTCAGAATAGAACTGAGAGTGAAAATGTCCTTTTACAGCATTACCAAGAACGGTCCTAGGGATATGCATGGGCAGCCTTGCAGGTGGGCCAGTGGTCTGGCATTGTAACATCCCTGAGGATGTTTAAGGTCCTGCTGATATGAGAAGAATGGATTGCTAGTTTCCTTTGCTAGACTTGTCATCATCTCTCTGCTCAATTATTATACAGTGCATGTATGGTATTGTACACACATACATGCATACATAAACACATTTCTTAATTTCCTGACAGCTGTGGCCAAAGAAAAGTTCCAGCACCTCTGCACAAGCTCTTTGTGTAGTACAGAGCTGCTAGTGGGTTGCTTCAGATGTTTTGAGAGATGTCCGCTCCCTTGGTAAACAGCAGAATCAGGTAGATAGGTTTAGAAGCCTTTGCTTCTCCTGGAGACACCAATCCTTTGCTACTTCTCCATAGAAGATACCTCCATTGTACATTTCCCACAGGAAGAAAAGAGGCCGTGAGCCTGGGGTATTTACACAGAGCTGTGGGTAGGCTTCACGTCTCCCTCTGACCACGTTGAAAATGGCCCTTACACATTATCAGCTCCTGAGAGACTTGTTTGTCTCTTCCAGAGGCCCTATGGTGAGGAGATAAGTTGTTGAGAGCTAGAAGCGGGGAAAATTCTCGAAGAACAGATGTCTGAGAGCTGTAAAAGTAGCTAAAGTGCCAGTTGCTCTTTTTAACAGTGGCAGTCATACCTGTCAACACCTGGAAAACCACAGCCTCTGCAGATATGCCCTTCCTCTTCTGGTGTGGGTGGGCATGGAGCAGGCCAACTAGGGAACCTATGGCTTTGGAAGAGATAGCAACCTGAAAGCAGTATAGGCTAGGAAAAATGGTATGTAAATGGAATGAGTGGGCAGTGAGGAGTTACTCAGCATATCCTTGTCATGTTACCCACCTTCCCAAATATAACTTGTCCCCTGCCCCTAGAGTACAAATAAATGCTTAGCTCTTTCCAGTGCCTTCCTGACCTCTCTATCTCCGTTGTGATCTCAATTCAACCCACTTACATCTTCTGGATAGCTGTTTCTTTTCTGTAGAAGCTTTCCCAGAATGAGGTACATGGGGAAAACCAGAGAGGAGTAGAGAGTAAGATCTACAAACACATGGCAAAGCAGCCATGACAATCTCTTCCCGCACGGAAATTAAACCTTCTTTTGCTTCCAGGAGAAAACAAGGCTTGAAGTCTTTGAGATCAGCAGCCTTCAGTACTACCCCATCTAAAATCACTACATATACATATAACCCATAAGAATATACATATGTATTTGCATACTGACTTGTCTAAACCCCTTTCCCTGCTTAGCTTTCCACTTGTTGCAGCTGCTGCATGATAGCCACTGTAAAGCAGCCCACCATGAGACTAACATGAAAAGGGAATTAAACAATGGAGAAAGGTTACTTTTGGACAAATTCCTGCTGCAGCGCCAGGATTGCTATTTGCATGTGACGGCTCCTTGTGCAGGGGTGAGCACAAGGTTTGGTGCTGAGGGAAGATGCTAGGCTGTTTTGAGCACTTGACTTCAGAAACAGCACTTCTGAAAGAGTTGCCTTGGCCATGGACATAGGCAGGCTGAGAGACTAGTGTTTGACAGAGCTTAAAGACTCCTTTATTTTTCTAAGATACTGCCAGTTGGCATGGGTTTGGACTGGCATATTATTTCCTTTTTATCCCCCACTTTGTTATCCAGGGTTTTGTGGGCCTACACCTCCCTGAAGTTTGCATCTCCAACAATAATTAAAGAGTTTTATTCTCAATAGAGTATGTTTAAGAAATGCATAGCAGAGATAGTGGGGTAGATTAAATGACTCGCCTACAGAGACCATGGACGGTTCAGCATTTGTAAGCAGGTTTCTCAGTGATAAACATTCTTCCATTAGCCTCTTTCTTGTCTGGCTCTTCAAATGTAATTAAGAGGAGAAAATAATTTTGCAGTCACCTCAGATCCAAGTGTGTCAAAACCTGGGATCACTGTATAAAGGTGCAATGGTAAAAACCAGCTCGCTTTCAAGAGCAAGTTGAGTCCTAGGAAAGAGAAAGGAACAGGGCAATACCCTTGTTTGACAAACCTTTCTTTCCCATTTTTTTCACTCTGGGTGACTCCTTCATTTCCTAGAGTCACCAACATGGGGTCTGAAAGTCTGAACCCTGCAGTGTTGGGGAGAGCAGAAGAGCATATCTACAGTGTCTTAAAGTAATTTCTGAATGACATCTAGGCTTAACCCTGGGCAGGTGCTTTGGTTATCTCACTGGTGACGGGGGTCTTCTTCCTATTTCTTCCCAGTCCTTGCTCCACTGTTTCAGGTCAACAGCTCTGCTGTGCTACCTTGGATCTCAAGACGGCCACAGCAGTCCTAGGGGGTAGAGAAAAGGTTCTGCAAGATCTTTATGTGTGTCTTGTCACAGAATGTCATTCCCAGCCATGCTGCTGCTGTGTGAGGAGCTCCTGTCTGGAAAACCTTTCAGCACACTCTCAAGAAGAAGAGACCTATTTTTCTGGTCCTACTTCCTACAATACACAATATCTATGCCATGTGGCCAACAAACCTAGCAGGTTCACCAAAGCAGCAGCCTGGAATATACCCTGGTGTGCTGAGGATACCTGAGGGAATTTTCCCTCCTCACAACTACAGTCCAGATGGTGACAGCTATGTATCTGTGATATAACCAAAATCTCAAGACAAAATAAGGGATGTATTTCACAGAAAACGTAGTTTAAAGGTGGGATACCTTGACACAAAAATTTTAGATGCCAAAAGACTATGTGGCTTACAAATGATCTGATATCACTCCTGAAGGAAAGCCTGTCTAGGGCTGTCATGCACAGCAATACTGCCTGTAGTACCGGGAATATCCAGGCATCATATGACTGGAGACTGGGAAATCATCTTGTAGAATCTTTGTTCTGCTGGTGCTTGGTCTTAGTCACTGTCAGAAAAGGATTACCAACTGGTAAAACTGTAGCCTGGTCTAGACATTCTCATATATTCTAGCCGATAGTCCTATTTACATATTACTCACCTTTCAAATTAGAGCAGTTCTAGTACACTTAAGCAAGGTTTATTTAATGTCTTGGTTCTTAGGTTTACCCTAAGGAGTTGATTAAAATCTATTGTAAATGTGTACATTTTCTCTGCTCATTGGGCTTAGAAGAGTGTGGCAGGTGAGCCCTTTGATATTTTTTTCTTTTCTTTGTTGAAAACCTGAAATTTCCCAGAGGGTAGATACACAAATAATATCTTTGATTTTCTGTTCTAGAAAGTTAAATACTTTCTGATCAAACAGAATTTCATAATTCTGAGTAGTGACAGTGAAGATTTCAGTTTAAAAAATGAAGGCTTCTGGATAAACTGCAAAGTAAAATTTTTGAATCTAAGTGTATACATCAACTGGATGTAGGTACAAAGTATGTTAAATGATACCATCTATTGCTAAACTGTTTATACTGAAGGCCAAGGTACACAGTCCTTGAATGTTCATTTGTTAACATGTTAAGCAAGTTAGATTTTAAGCTAAAGCTTTTCAGTGGATCTTTCCTGATTTTCTCTCTCTCAGTCCTACAATGCAATTCACTGTACCTAGATGCCCTATGAGAGCCACTCTGTCTTACAGTGTAGACACAGCCCAAGTATCTTTCTGGGTAAATGAGTATTAATAGGATCTCAGATTTCAAGACAGTGAAAAGACAGACAGAGGCTAATTAGCAGTTTAGGAATGTCTTCACACTTGGTGGGTTTTGGTTTAATGGTTTCTCAGCTCATGAAAAAACTTTTCTCATTTGTTCCATGCTGAGGGAATATTGCTCCTGAGGCAATGATATTGTATTTCTGGAAGACCCATCACTATGTTCCAAAGGCTGTACATTTAGACTTCTCCTTAGTGCCAAGTAACAGATGCTATCATGGGAGAGATGCCCTCTTCCCCTGTAATTCCAGCAGGCAGAGCTGCTGGGCCCTGTGAAGCTGTAGGGATAATATCCTGTACAGAGCAGCCTAGTAGCAAGCCACATGATAACCTGGGATTCATAATCCAGCATCTTTCTATTTCCTTAGGTTTTGCAGATTATTCTGTGTTTCTGGTTTCTTTCTCTCCTGTGCTAGAGCAGGAAGGCGCTCTGATGATGGATATGATGTCGTGTCAGAAGAACGTAAATTCTGGGAGCACAAATTTTCCTCACTATGCAAGTTGCATGGGGCTGCCCAAACAAGAATAACAGGAGTTTTCCCTCTGTTTCTCTCCTGACTAGGCAAAGACCACAGCCGGCCATGCTCATGACCCTGAATAAAGGACCCTGAATAGAGATAGGCTGTAAACTTCAGGGAAGAGTATCCATGCAAACACAGGCAGGACTGTAATTGTAATTGTACCAAACCAGAAATGGCATGTATGACTGCTGTGCGTACTGCTGCAAAACATGTACTTCACTGTGTCACCTGCTTCTTCAAGGCCTTCCAGAGAAATTGCAGTTGCAAAAAGCTGAGCCAGCTGCCCTCTGGCATAGCAAAGCAAATGTACATTAATGCCTGTTTTGCAGTTTGTGTATACTCAACTGCTCTGCTGGCTCTGTCCCCATTTCACTCCTGGGCTCAAGCCCTCACTGATCATGTTGCATTCATGTGGTGTAGCTTCTGGACTTCTCTCTGAAAATAAGCTGTTGAGAGCACAGTTTGTTCTAAATTGTGTATTCTTCATTGTACTGTACTGCACATACCTGAGAGCCTTCAGCTTTGTCTCAGCAGGACTTGCATGATCAAATGCCTCTTGCTCCCCCTCAAGTGTACTTACCCAGCAGCATGGCATTGTCATGGTGATCTGCAAAAAGGGCTTTCTTGCCACAGAAGGGGAATGACTGTCCCAGAACAAATACAGTTGAAATAACAAAACGACTGCTTGAAAAGCCCCGAGGATAAGGTCTCAGTATATGTTGCGAATTAAACTATTCCACACAAGAAGTACTGTGTCTACACCAGCTAGGGATTGGTTTGGAGTTCATGTCCTATCCTTGTTTGTAAAGGCAACATGAACAGAACCAGTTTAAGGCAGAAGAAGGTAAGTAGTAAAAGCAGCTTTTCCCCTGGACCATCAATTTTATGGTACACTTCCGTTCTGTTAATCCATTTTTGCTCCCTGAGGAGAGCATACTCCTCTGGCATTTATTTATCTGTAATGAATTCCCTCAGAGCAATGAAGCACAGTAGAAGGGTGCTGGGTTCAGCACTAAGAGAGAACTAAGCACCCTCTGGTACATGCACAAGATCCTCAGGGGACCCATACAGCAGAAACAAATGAGACAGATGCTGGGAATCAGAAGGCAGAAAATGTGATATGTTAGGCATGGTATAAATGCCACTTAGAATAACCCTTACCCACTCCTTGATCATTTACTTTTTTCAACTGAAGGGTTCATGGAATCAGATTAGTTCCTGTGATTACTTTTGTTGTTACAATTGAATTTATCACATACCTAGACCCCTTGGCAGCACAAGCATGAGTCAGTCCTCACAGCTGCCTAACAACAAGGAACGTGGGTAATTTTTCTTTGATCTGTCATATCTTTCTTGTCTGGCTAACTTGTTTTGATGCCATTCCCTAATGGACGATAGCTGGTAAATCAGAAATCCCTGCCTACAGCAAACATTTCTCACCCAGAAGACCTGAAATGAACAAAACACAGTGGTTTTATTATTATTCTCCTTTCTGATTCCAGCACACCTGAGCTATCCAGCCAAGTAGGGGACTTTGAACTTCTCATAACTGAAGTTATGAACAGTCATGTGCTTTTTTTCTTGGAGAATTTTGGAAGTAGTTCACACCAGAGGGTCAAGTTAGTGGACTGGAGAATTCTGCAAAATGCCGACAGGGTGTGCCGTGCCAACAGACTAAGTTATCCACTTTTCTCCTTCTTCTTTCTTACAATTTCCAGCTGTTGAGGATGCTGAGTCAGACCAAAATTCTTCTATATCCATGGCTTTCCCTTTTCCTGGAGGTAAACTAGTCAATGCTGCACTGATGAGTTTGCATCTGCATTCCGTCATGGCTTGTTCCCTACCAAGACATCTGGGGAGTGTAGGAAGGCTGGCACTGCACCAATGCAATATGAACAGAAGTGGTGATTTATTGCTTTTCCATATAAGGGTAATCAGAGAAGCTGGCAGATTGACACTGGTCTTTGGGAAAGGCACAGAACTGGAGCGGAGAGTGGGAGGAAGCCTGCCCTATTATCCCGTCACTCTCCTGAGATCCTGTGACAGAACAGCACTCATCCACTGTGAGCAGCTCAGCCCAAAACAGAGACCTCATGATATCCACAAGACTACTCTGCACACTCCTCTAAATGCAGAAGTTGTTCCTCCCACAGAGAAGTCCTCTTCTCTTTTTTTGCCACCCATGGACCTTGAAACCTACTCAGGCCTGAAAATTTGCCTCAGTCTTTGCAGCTAACAGGGCAGCTTCATAGATGGATGGTGTGGGTTAGAAGTGGTTGTAGTGCAGTTGCTGTACTCTGCACTCTCCCCAGTCCTCCCACTGCTCCCCCAGGCAACCTCTTACATTAAACCCTCAGGACAAAGTTTTCTGTTTTCTGAGGCCAATGCACAAACAGGAGAATTCGAGTTTCTCCTCTCAGCCTGAACAACTGTTGTAGCACACAGAGTGTCAAGACTGGAAAAGACCCAAATCCAGCTCTGTGGGGCATGCTTAGCATGTTTCTTAGAGATGGAAGTGCCAGGCCATGCTAAGAAAGGACCTCTGGAGAAACTGCAAATCATTGTACCTGAAGACAACCACCACTGGTATCTGCCAAGTTTCATTCTGGCAAAAGAGGCTGTGGTCCCTCATCGTGGTCAGCCCACTGCATTTAGAGAAATGCATGAAGAGATTTAAAGTAAGAGTTCCCTCTAGAGGAGTGAAGCAATAATGTACACATCGTTCCACGTTCTGCTGAGTCCAGGCTCCATTTTCTTTACAGATACAGGCTGACAGTGGGATAAATCCGCTTATGAATTCCACTGCCCATGCATATGCAATAAAAACAAAACAGTGTCAGCAACACAGCTACAAGAAAAAAGCTAGCTGGGCCTTCTGAGGACTATCAATGGCAACAGAGGACAAAACTCTAAAGCTTCAAGTTTAACCCAGCCACAGTTTAAAAAATTCTGCCACTAGAAAGGAAGAAAACATAATTATTACAAAAACTGTGAGAATCTCAGAGAGTGATCCTGACCCTGTTGTGCTTAGATATTGTGCATCCCTCCACTGCAAGGCTCAGCAGCTAAACATGAGAGGTAAAATGAAATGAAGGCACAGAAAAAGGATTAGGCTGTGGTCAAAGTCAAACAGAAGGGCAATCACATGTACAGAATTTATTTGTATGGGGTCATTGTGTCCCCAGATCTTGTTACTCGCTATTTTTTTATTAGTATTGATTTGGAGGAGCTTAGTTTTGGAAAATACTTTGTTTCATATTCTCCAGATATTGCAGGATGCATTCTTTCTTAAGAAGTATTCAGCACTATGGAAATGCTGCACACCTTATATACAAGATGTAACTTTATTTGCTACTTTTACTTGAGACTCTGATCACAGTAGGAACACCATGAAGACCAGCTGGGAAGAACTAAGGTTTGTTGTCTTATCAATATCTGTCCAGAAATCTCAATGGGAAAAGCCATGGGATTAAGTTGTCTGATTTCCAAACCAAACACATGTGAAGGCAGAAGTCACCAGCTAACTTGTGCAGAGAAAGAAGACCGCAAATGCCTAGCTGGGAAGAAAAGAAATATTCTTGGAAGGATGGATTTAGATAGAACCTTTTAGGCTGGGCTCTTCAAAAGAGACCAGCGGAGATAGGGATACAGCTTCCACTTGGAGTCACCTGAAACTTCCTGCTGCAATTAAAAAAAGTTGTGCCTTGGCCTTCTCCATAGATGGATTTAAGCATAATGCCACTTCATATTCACCTTTATTTTCCATCCCAAATGAATGGGGTTCCTTCAGAAATGTATGTGAAGAATTGTTGATGTCATTTTACACATGAGGATGGAGAGACAATACCAAATTATGGTATATCTGTCAGACATGCATATACACATACCTAGAGATATATTTAAATTACCTTCCCATATTTTTATGTATGCAATTATTTGTAGAGGCAAGTGGTCCAAGGAAGGTAAAAATAGCTAGTGAACAGAAGATGCAGAGGTTTGCATTGTCTAAATGAGCTTTCCAAATATTTGTGAAACAACATATACCTGTTTTTTCAAGGCAACAGAAACAGTAATAAATATGAGAGCCACAACAGCCTGTCTCCATTCTAGTTGCTCTGTTAAACACAAAGGCCCAAAATATCAATGTAGATTTAGAGTCTCTCGTTCATTTTAGATTTGAAAGTTAAGTTGTGATGAATAATCTGCAAGTTAAGATGTTAGAGCAGTGACAGATCCTGCCCCAGCTAGACCAGATTTGTGACACAGTTTCATGAAACAATTCATTGCAAGAAAGTGGAACATGAAGCAAGTGGAAAAAAGAGGATTCAGAAGCAACCTAGGAACCAGCCCAATATTTCAGGAGATTCAGCATCAGTTTCATAGACTGTCTCTGTGACCCTGGATAAATCACTTGAATAGTCTTTGCCTTCATACCTGGAGCTAAAAGATCCCACCTGGCTGCTTTGTGTGCTTCACAGATTCAAAGTTGAGGCCATGTAAATCCAAACTGTAACACACAAAAATCCAGACATTTTACATTTTATGAAAAGTGCATTGTAAATTATAATATTGAGAAGTGTCCTACAGTTGATATAGTTCCATGCACCAACACAGTTTTATCTATATTACCCAAGAAACAAGATTTTGATTACCTTTATATCTGCTGCTCCATACAACAGTGTATAACGTCCTGTATAAGACATTTCAAATGTAGTGTTGTGGATAGGACGGATAAAGTGCATGCTCTCGTTATTCCTCCATGATTGGAAAAGCAGTTTGGGTGTTTACTGCCTCTGTGAAACAGTAGCTAATACTGCAAAGAACACTACAAAGCAGGTAAAAGCAGCTATCTGTACTTCACCTTTCCTGCAGACAGGAAGGAGCGGAGCTCTCAGCAGGCAAGAGGAGCAGGGTGCTGAATGTGGTGGCTCTGGCCATGAGGGCTTGGTCCCAGGTGTCCCTGCAGGTGCTCCACAGCCAGACGTCCCCCAGAGCAGTCGCCCTCCTCCCTCTTGGGAGGAGGTGGGATGGGAGGACCTCTTCCAGCTGTTGGCCCTTTTTTGGCCCATGGACCTCTCTGAGATACGGTTCAATGATGAGTGTAGTGAGCAATGGACTAAATATTATAGAATCAGTTTAGATGTGCTTCTTTTTTGCCAATAGCTGCGGGTTTTTTTATAACACCTGCCTAATTGTGCTTTATCTAAGCAGTGGTGCCTCCCTAACAACTACCTAGCAACATGATGAAGGTCAGACTACGGGCCTCCATTTGAGCAACACCAGCTCCACAGGCTAGAACACTAAACAACGTTTGCTTTGCAGATCCAAAATCCCCCTTGTCTATTGATACACATCGGGAAGTTACTTGCATCACAAGTAACATTCTCTGCAACAATCTGCAGGTCTTTGCATGCAGGACTATACAATAAAGTGCTCCTATTTCATTACAACTTTTGAAGTTTTCATGTTTTTTCACATTTAAACTCACAACTTTTTCAGCTTCTGACTGCTTAAGTCCAGTAGCACTTAACAGGTTTTCCCTTTGTTTCCAACTTTTAACCTTCTCAATACTTTTTTTTTACGTTCTTTCTGTTATTTACACATTAACATTACTTAAACTAATTTTTATCACCAATTGCCTTTTTTCAAGTTGTTCTACAAAGGCTCACTCTGTAAAATAAAACATAAATATCTGCCAAAGCTATTAAGTTATTACAGTTTGGCTTAAATTGTGGCTGTTCAGGCAGTTTTTTTTAACCTTTACTCAAGGTTACATCCATTTATTTATTAAGTTGGAACTGCTTGTTTGCATTACGTTTTTCTTTATGCACAGGGTTTTTGTTACATCCTAGGAAATTTTAATTTAATATAAAATTGTTGGTGATTAAAGATCTTGCTTTAGTGTCTTTGAGACTTGGAAGTAAGAGAGGATTTGTTACATCAGCTGAAGTCCATGTTTTAGTTGTCCATAGCTTCCATCGTTTTGTTTCTTAAACGAGAGCTACCATTAGACTAAATTATTTCATAGGTCCTATGTCCATAAGCTTTTTTTTTAGATTTACCACTGTACTTCTAGTAGTGGCATAGGTTACTGGGTAGATTTCCAGGTGGCCTGTAGTCATTCTTACTATGTTTAGGGCATAGTGATGCACCCTAGTGTTACTACACAGAAGTCCAATGTGTTGTGCTTGCTTTGCATCTCCAAATTCTGAGTTCACATATCGTCTTTCTGTCCTTCAGGTCTTTTGTTGTTCGACTTCCTCTTTCATTAATGTGCAGATTTCACTTGTGAAATGGCATCTGCACTGTATCTAAGCAGTGCAACATCCCTAACCACTACCTAGCAACATGCTGAAGGTCAAGCCACAGGCTTATAATATTGGTCTAACCACTCCACCGGCTCTGTAGCTCCACAAGCCAAGACACTGGGCAAAGGTAATGCAAAATCAGAACCAGCTTTGTAAACGATATTTGGTAAAAGCCCCAAAATCTCCTTCTTACACATTTTTCTAATGCTGAATTCATCATACTGTTACTGTACACCTGAAGGAATTTACTCTGGTAATGAAAACATAGTCTGTATTTACAACATCAAGATATAGCTAACAAACTTTCTATTACTGCAGCACTGTCTTGACAGTGTTAAGGAAAGTCTGTTTAACTATGTGAAATAAGCAATACCAATGAGGCCAGAAAATAACTGTTGCTTGTTTAGTAAGGCAAATCTGGAAAAATGTAGAATGTTTATAATTTATTTCTATTGCAAGGGAGAGTTTAGTTTCTTTCATGCCACTGCTTAGTTGCATGAAAATAAATCCCCAAAATTATTCGTAAATTTGTATCTTTGATCTTTTAAATGCAGACTTTGCATGGTCATCAGTATTTTCTGTAACTGAACCTCTGTCTCTTTTTTGTTCAGCTTTTGTATTATTGCTAATAAAACCCCAAGTGTTCTCTATCTGCAGCAGGAACTCTGCACTTTCAGAACTCTACTTTATTAATTACACCCTTGGCTATAACCTTCTCTATCAAAATTAACAAAGACAAAGCAGGAAGTCTGCCCTTGACTGCAGATTTGCTCATATGTTAAAAAAGCCAGTTTGACTTCCTGTGCTTATTCAAGCACTTCCATTCATTACTGGTAATTATTACAGCTTTTATACTTTTTTTGATATCAAAGCATGCCTTTGTGAGGAATTCAGAAGTCTTAAAAATCAAAACTCAATCACGCTTCTGGAGAAAAGCCAGAAACTGGAAATTAGCCACAATAGTTTGAAGAAGCTTTCCAGAAGAAAACAGAGCCTGGAGATTTTAGCCTCATAATATGAGAAGGGTTCACTGGAACATTTTCTAGGGGCAATCTTTTCCACAGATCTAAGACTCTGTCTGACTCAGCAGGGCAGGCTGGGCACACCATGCCATGTATAAAACCAGTAACAGAAAAAGGGCAAACAACTGCAAGTCAACCCACCAACAAAAACAGTTCTGACCCCATGTTAACTAGCTCCAGCTTTTCAGAGAGCTGTGAATATTCTGATTCCTTTCCACAGACTGTCAAGAGGCAATGTAGGATTGTTGAGTGTTTTGTTCAGGTTAGAAAAATTTGTGTGTTTCAGTTCTTCTCAAGGGACTTTAAATCACCCAAGAGTGTCACATGCATCTGCTTCTTCCTTACGCTTTTGTCTCCAGAGTAGAAAGCACAATTAAAATGACACTAAAAAATCCAGTGGGGTCTGGGTTGAAAGCCTGGGTGAAGTCTGCCTTGCCTGACTTCCAGCAGCAGGGAGGCTTGGCCATCATCAGGGTCTTCTCTCCACAGACACCCTCATACATGTTACAAAACACTCGCAACTCAGGTTTGGCCTCCGTATCCTTATCCATATTTGGTCACATGAACTTTCCACAGGTCTTGGAGATTTGTAATACTTTCCTACAGCACTGTTTCACTTGTGGGCCATGCTCCAGCTACTTTTGAAGTTGCAGCCTGACTTAAGGGACCGTTTCTCCCTTGGTGGCTGTTACTGTGGTTCTCAGAGCTAGTCCTCCCAGAGTAAAATGATCCTTTTTCCTCACCATGAATCCCTGCCTGAGGCTGTGTCCACACTGATCACAAACAGAATTTCAAAACCAATGGAAGCCCACAGACTGCAGAATATCCTCGCTACCTTGTTTGTGATGAACAGGAATGTATCTCGGGACACTTCCTTACCTGCTGCCATGTCTCTCCTTGCAAACAGCAGGATGCATCTCTGCTGTCGGGCAAGGGAGGAGAAAGCAGGGTGGGTTGTCCCTGGCCAGCTGTGCCCGCTGACCCCTCTTTAGCTGCAAGCAGACATGCTCTGGCAGCACCTGGGCATAGTGATTCAGAGCACTAGCCAAGCTCAGAGGGAAGGATAAGGGAAGGAGAGGGAAGAGTTTGGTTAGAAATATTTACCCAGAGTCTCACAGGGGTATAGGTGCTGGATTATGGAAGAGTGAGACAGGAAACAGATCCAGTGCACATTCAGGGTTATTAGCTACCTGCCTTTAGCATGCCATCAATATACAGATGTGTGTGTGCATGTGTGTACTTTTTTGAGACCCTTTATCCACATTTCCACACACGATTTGATACCAAGGTTCTCAGGACTGAAGAGAATCAGACCTACCGCATTTGAAATTCAGACCTGCTATTATAAAGTTGCTGGATGTTGTGGTTAAGAACCTTGCCTATGTTGCTGCTGTGTGGTTGTCTATGGCAGTCCAAAATATAGCATCCTGCTTCAGAAGACATCCAGTTCAAATGTTAAGCCCAAGGGACAGAGAGACAAGTCAGAAGATGACACAAAACAAGGAGACAACATTCATTAGTGTGGCAAATATTGCTGTGTTATCCCTGCAGCTCAACTTGGGAGGCATCTCAGCAAAAGGGATTTTAAAAAATGTGTGGTGGTTATGTACAGGTTAGTGACTGAATATGGGACGAATGTCCTCATCTGACTAGTCTCACTCTTAATAATCCTTAGAAATCCTACTACAACAAAATTTTTAAGGGTCCTGAGAAGCTGCTACAGCTCCCGAGGTACTTGATGAGGTAAATGTTAGGGCATGAGCAGGCTTTGAGAGGTGTCCAAAAGCAAAGCCAGGCAGCTTATATTTAGCTTTACAAAGAGATAGGAGCCTACAGAGGAAGGTGAAGAGAAGGGTAGACTATTTTCAGTGACAGTAATATGGATGTTCTTTCAACAGTGCTAGCAAAGAGCTCTATTTTCCACAAAGCCCTGTGCTGTCCATGACTGGATTTCCCGTAGCTTTTCTGACAAGGGCGTTACAGCAGAATATCCTCAGCCTTTTACAGAATCACTGGCAAAGCAGCATAATGTGAAGGCAGCCATCATAAAAGGCACCTCTTTTACTTATGTTACCTGTCACCCTAGTTGGAACACTTTCAGGTGAGAAAAATAGGCAAAAGCTTATAGAAGGAAAACCCTCTAATGTTGAACTGGCACTATCCCTCTGTCCATGGCTACATTTAGCTCATGCTGTGAGTCTGTATTTCTGCTTCCTCATGTCTAATTTTTCTCCAGGTGGACTGTTTCCTTAAGGTGCAGAGGCAGACTGGGATTTGGCATTACCTTGGTTCTTACATTATAGACTGTACTTTCAGGGACCAAACCTTCCAACTTTGTCTCCTCTGTTTGAAATGAGGTTTATACTTTGGCCATAAAATACACTTTCAGTAAGGGAAGTGCATTCAGTAAGGAATTTGGAGAATGCCTTTTCATCTGGAAAATAGATTTTTTTTTCCAGTTTGCAGCTATGCAATATGAAATGGCAAGACTTTCAGAAATGGGACAAATTATTCTTCTTTTGACTATACAGATAGTAATGCTATCTCAGGAATTTGGGTTTGACAATCTTGGCTTCAAAAGGAGCCTACAGAAACTGGGTGCTCCAACTCTCATTTTCTTATCATACCACAAGTTCTCCCAGAGTGAAAGAAATATATGTTTGCAGGCCTAATTTAGGTAGTGTCTGACCACTGTAGACACTGTTCAGATAAAAGGAAATGCAGCCAAAAATTTACTTTGTTAATACCTTTTTGTCTCTTTTCTAGGATACACACCAATCATTGCTACAGGAAGATGTGCTGTGGATTTAAGTCACTGTTTTAAAAAACGCTTAAGAGAAGTCGCATGGTGGAGCAGGCTGAATGGTGCTGCGTTTCCTGCCACTGTCTCCTCTTAGATTGCTCTAACAAGCCTGCCAGGACAATGAAATTTTCTCTTTCTCCCAGAAAAAACCTTTTAACTCCATTGGTTGTTGGCTAGGCCAGAGCCCTTCTTGGAGATGAGGTCTCTAGCACAGTGCAATGCAGCTCTGTCTTGATTTGATTCTAATGAAATTCATTATAACACTAGCCAGAACTCTTCCTTTTTCTCTTGAATGGCAACCCTCTGGAATTTGAAAAAACACATTTCCTTGTGGTTAATTAAATTTCATCAGGTTGGGAGTCCTTTTTTTTTCAGTGAGGAAAACCATCAAAATAAAAAAGCAAGAAAGTTACACAAAACCACTTTTGATTCCCTATTATTCATGGAATACAATTAGATGCTAACTGTGGTACTGGATGTTATTAAATCCCCTCACCTACTTTTACATTACATTCTCAGTTCTTTATGTACAGGCTTGTTTGGATTTCAGCTACTGCACTACTGAAAGGAGGTCACTCAGTTTGAAAATAGGTACTGTTTGGCCCTGTTCAGGACACAGGAGAACTTCATCTGGACTAACGAGCGTAGATTGTCAAGTAATAGTCCGTTTGGCAAAAATGGGTATTATTTCCTGTCAGAAAAAAAAAAAAATGACGCTATCAGATGAGGGTGGAAGATTGTTTTCTATATTATCTTAATTTATTATCGCAAGTCTGATGAGACTGGAGAGTGTTAATATGGTCCTCATCATCTTGGTTTGAAAATTCACACTGCAAGTTTCCTGCAGGTGGTTCAAGGAATTATCTGCCTCCTCTGTACCTGGCAATTCCAGGAAAACCATGATGATTCAGTTCACTGGCTTTAGATTCTAAGGAAGATGATAGACATAGTCCTCTTACAAAGAGATGACATCTATTTCCAAAGTACTTGAAAACTGACTGGGCAGGAAATGGTTAAAGAAAAAAATCCACCAGCAACCCAGAACTGGAGTGATTTGGGCCTGGCCAAACACAAGAAGGTGAGAGGTACAGAGATAAAAAAGTTTGCACTCACTGGACAAGTAAGTGTTTTATCCAAGCATCACAGCAAACGTTTGATAAGTGCTACCTTAGTCCTGACCACCTAAGTTTATTCTAAATTAACTTTCCTTTGCCCTGGTCCGATTACATTGTTAACTCCCATTAAATTTTTTGCAGGCCAATTTAGATGTATGCTGGCTGTATCTGTGCAGGTCTGGACTCTTCTCAGAATGAACAATTGTATTTGGATAGCTTCTTTCACCAAAGAAAAATGACACTTATTTGAGAGGCATACCCAGAGTGTTTAGAAAAGTTCATTTTAAAGTGAGGATGATATCAGCATACCCAGAGAGTTTAGAAGTTTATTTTAAAGTGAGGATGATATCAGCTCGAAGTCCAGTATTGTACAAGAGGCCAACATTTGATTGGTGTCTGTAGCCAAATTCTTACTTAATATCAGGAGTTTAAGCCATTTTCTGCAAAGTGAGTGATGTTTACCCTAGATGTCCTGCCTTTTGTTCAGTACCTCTGCCAAAAGTAGACATTTTCTAGTGTTTCTTATCTATGCTGAAGTCTTTGCTGCACCAAATCAGAGAGCAGACTTCCAGGCAAGAGGAAATGTATGCTCATGTAATAGGAATGCTGGTGTAAACAGGCCTTGTGAGTTCACTCAGCAGTTCCTGTATCACTTGTGCATGTTCTAATGAAATGAAAAAATTGCTATTAGAAACATTATATCCTGTCATGTCAAGTCATCCCTGTTCAGTGGCTAACAGTTTCCCCTTAAGAACTTGTAACATATATAACATGAGCTTTTTCAATTTACAGAGTTTGGAGCAGGTCAGGTTCAGCGGATGCAGAAGACTTCACACAGCAGAAATACTGGAGATGCTAATAAAGTTTAATTGAAACACTTCTTCAGTTTTCCTTTTTTAATCTTTAGAATTTGAGTTATTTGAAGTGTTGGTCTTGTACAAAGAAAATTTTGTACAATTGGGAAACAGATTTTCTGTTCTTCCAGGTAATAGAGCCTATTCTCAGAATGTAAAAATCTAACTGGAAAATGAAGGTTATCATCCTTTTAAAGATCAAAAACTCGTAGTGCACAAAGATTCACGTTGACTTCATAGTATGCTTAGCCATAGTTAGAGCATGCCAGTTTCTCACAGTGAAATTGCACTCCAGATAGAGGTCCTATATAGAGGTGGCTATTTGTAGTTTCCTCTTCAAATAGACAGGGGATAACGTGTTCACGTGGATTGAAGCCAGAAATTTTTAGCTGTGAACATCTTACAGGCATCATCTAATACCAAGATTTAAAGTGACAAGTAGTAAGAGTAATGATGACATTATTCTCTGCTTGTAAGGCCAATTATTGCCTCTAATTCATGGTGTTCTAGTTACAGATGAGGCAGCTTTTCCATTACAAGCTTCTTCTCTGTGTCACTTGAAGCTGACATTTCTCACAGTAGCTGTCAGTCCAGTCATAAGAGGATTTTATGATTAATGAGATTCACTTTTTGCTGTTTCCAAGGTGCTTCAAATCCCACATAGTATACCAGAGGGAAAAGTGGGACACTTAAGGCTGATGTGCTCAGCCTAGAACAGTGTCAGCTTTTTTACTGAAGCTTAGCTGTACATAGGCGATTTTTTGTCACAATGACCAAAGGTTTTGGTAAAGTAGAAGAACACTAATATCTTCTCTGATGTGCAGCCATGCCCACACAGTTCTCTGAAAGTAAGTCTTGAAATGCAAATGGGAACTGTGTGATGTTTGCCTTGCATTGAAGGGAAGGTTGTAGGAATGCATGCCCTTCGTATTTTTCGCTTCCTTCAGTTATTTGTAATATTATTTTTGAACAATGTTAGATTTTATTTTGTCAGTTTTCCTTTTGATTTTTGTCAAATTATCTGCCTGTTGTATTGGTGCTATGGTATCTTTTAGAGTCTCCAACCGTTATTAGGGCCCTGTGGTTCTTTGCGCGTGCATAACACTGGGATTTTGATGGTGTGGAACAAGAGCAGGATTGTTTAAGCAGAGAGATGTCTGACAGGAATACAGTTGAGGTCTACCCTGAGATATACGGAGAAAGTAAATAAGGAAATTAATGTTTCTCATACTAAAAGAATTAGGGGACACCAAATTAAACCAAGGGGTAGCATGTTCATAACAAAGGAAAGGACATGGCTCTTCACATTATATGTAGGTGAGCCGTGGGCCTCCTTCCTCCAAAAGCATTGCAGGCTTAATTTTGCCTGGATTCAGAAGGAGACAGGACAAATTCATGGAAAACAATTCATCCCGTTCCACCTCGAGGGTGGTTAATTCATAGAGAAATGCTTGTGGCTTATGATGTGCCACAAAACTATTAACAGCTGTGATAATATTCTGGAGAAGCATAATTGCAGCTCTGTCCTGACCTCACATGGATTCTTAAGTATCTGGTTTTGTATGTTGATGGGATTCAGAACCACATGGGCCTTTGGTGTGATCCAATTTGATTCTTCTTATGTGCTTTATATTGCTGTCTTTGAATTGTTTTTTTCAAGAAAAAGAAATGAGCTCTGGGGGAGGAAATCCATATAAAGGTGTTTGTTGATCTCAACATAAGTCTGGTGGCATTCAAACAAATTCAGCTTCTCGCAGCAGAACTGAAGAAAACCTGAACAAATTTTGACAACTGAAGGTGCTGGAAATGTAATTGTTTCCCCACATGTGTACACAAGGGCAGCTCAGGATAGTTCAATTGAATGGATCCAAAAATATTGGAAATGGGAAGGGCAATATTTGGACATGTCTGTTTTCATCATGGGAAAAAAAAAAAATCTCTTGAAAATAAGAGGGACCTTCCCCTGAGTTGACCCAGTCTTCAACTGGTTCAAGAAAGCCCTCTGGACTTAGTAAATTACTGAGAAAAAGAAAATATATATGTAATGCTATCTAAAGCTGTCACTGTTTTTCAGATTTCTGTCATGAGCAGTCCATATGGTCAAGCCCTCATACAAGGATGTTACTGTCTGATGATATCAAGCTGTCTGCACTCAGGGGTTGGAAATATTTTAAGGTGGATGAAATCTTGGTACTTTCTGCTAGCTGTGAAGAGTCCAGAGGCTGTGCATTAAACAGAATAGTTACACTGTGAAGTTTAGAAAATAATCCACACAAACCCTGCAAAGTCCAGTGTGCCTATATCCACGTGTCAAAGCACAGACCTGTAGGTTTTATACAAAATACATGCCAGCAATGAAAAGTGAAGAATGGTTCATAGATGCATTTACAGATAAAGTCTATTTCTCTATATTCCATAAGCTAGAGCTTCTTGCCACTTCGTAGTGTTTTCTGACTCTGTCAAATACTTCTCTCAAGAAGGTGACACTATATTGGTAAGTGGACTGGGAGCTGTTTCATCCTGATGGGTCAGGGAACTGCAGAGGTCTGCTCTGGGATTCATAGATAGATAAAGCTTTCTGGAAAAGCTAAACTAGACAGGTACTCTACCAGAGAATGAAGCTGAGGTTTAGGGGGACTTGAAGAATCAGAAGATCAACAAGCACATGCGATCACTTTCTCCTGCACCTAAAAGCTCGATGGGACCCAAAAGGCAAATTGTGAATGAGAATTTATTTAAAAGAAGGATTTTGCTAAATGCAGGTATTGTTTTATCTGTACTCACCTTTGGAGTGAGTACATTAATCCATCTCTATCCAAAAAGCACTTCATGAACTTTTCACTGAAAGCCCACACAGGCCTCATTGCCAGCAACAACTGCTCACACACACTGAGTAAGGAAACTTTAACTCAAAATTTTGCTTAAGGATTTGGGGGAATGAGCTTGCAAAGTCATGTTAGCATGTTACAGGGAAGAGCCAGACTCTGCAATTGCCCAAAGAAGAATAGAAGATTTACAGTAAAATTTCTTTCCCTTAGGCAGGCACATCCCAGCTGCCTTATCCTGATACTTTTTGACAGGCAGCAGCGCAGAATGATTGTATACTTATAAAAATCTATTTTCAGGAGGGATGGGGGTAAATTTTCTTGATTATGCTAATACATCTAGTAAGATTTTACTCATAACAGCTCTTCCTTGTTGCATGTTTACTTCTTTGCTGCACTTCATTGTTTATCTTTAAAACCCTCAGAAACCTGGCATCCAGATTCTTAAGCCACAAACAAGGATCACAGTCATAGAGACAACAAAGCTGTAATCTGTATTATTCAGTTTTGTGTTCTGTTGTAATATTGCCCAACTGCCAAGGACTCAATTTTGATCTTGTTTTGTTCTGTTGTTAAGCTCACAAGAGGGTAGAGAATGGAAAAGAAAAGGGAAGTGTTTTTCTGAAGAACTTAGCTTGCATTTAGGAACCTCAGGGACATGGTCTGATTTTCAAGGTTATATATATTAAGAAGATATTTTCTTTTCTCTGTGTTGCTTTCCCCAAAGAAACCCCTGGTTTTCTCTCACTTTAAAATTTTGTATGCCTACACTGGTGCTCAAAGGGAAAGTCCCACCCTAGTATTCCAGGTCCCACCCTTCTGATTCTGCTGGCATAAACTTCTATGCAACAAAACAGTCAGCTGAAATGTATCATTAAAGAAACATACTTAAAATCCATCAGACTTGATCTATTGTAAACCTGCACATATCCTTCACCCAGTACAAGGAAAACCTACTGAATTGCAGTAGGCTGCAGCATGAGATGTGGCTGCTTCTCTTAGTGGTGATAAGGATTTTCATGGGATTGAGCTCACACACTTCATCTCTGCAGCAGCAGAGAGCACCAATGTCTTCCTTCTGCATTTGCAGGGTGAGTCTTCCCTCTGTGATAGTAGTGTGTCCTAGTGTTTCCGAGGGGATAGCTGACTTGGTGAATAAAAATGCTGTCTCTCTTCATCTTGCTCCAGGGATGTGCATTAGTCAGGAGCGCCTGTTCCTTAACGGGGCATGAGTCTAATAGTTTACTGTTGGGCTGCTATGTTGTAACCACAGCATTCAGATCTCCAGATTATTGCAGGGAATGAGTATAACTGCTTGAAAGGTTTGTTGTCTTCCCCTTGTTATTCTTGGAGCAAAGCATTCATGCACAGATTGACATAAACTAGGCCAGACTCTGTTCTTGTTCATAGTTATTCCCATGGGACCTGACTGTTTCCTTGGCAATACATAAGCTACACAGAGTAAGACACTTGCATCGGGGTCTTCTTTTGTATTTTCAGAGCTGTGCTGGCACCAAAGGACCAGGTTGCATTCTTGAACCCTGTTTTCTGGCTCCAGTCAACCCTTGGCACATAGGGAGACAAAGAAGAGGAGACTAAGAGGGAGATACTGCTGTCCATGTCAGTGCATGCAGACTCAAAGAGCAGAAAAGAGATGACTGACAATCCCAGTGAACCTGGAACTTGAAATACTTTCTGTTTTCTGGAAAATGAAATGGAGTTATTTTGTATTCCTTGTCAAGTTCCAAACCTCTTTTCGTAACCACCGGAAAAATATTTTCTTTAGTGCTATTAATAGAGCGATGGATTTTAAAAATGAACAGATGGGATTCTTTTTAGGTTTGTTATTCACCAAAAGGCACATTTCTGCCCTGCAAAAATAATAGGTGCAGTGTCCATCACTGTCCACAGGGAGGGGAACAAATCCTAGCTCCTAGCACACACTGGGATTTTTGAAGAGAGAAGGCAGCTCATCCACACTTGAACAAAGTGAAAAGAATCTGAATGTATTTTACTAAACAGACCAAATGTCCTGGCCAAGACTGCAGGGAAAATTTACATTTTGTTTAGAAAGAGGCAATTTTAACCATCAGTCTGAACCTGAAGAGAAAGAATGACAGGTTTCTATGCTATTTTACTAGATCAGAGGTGTACCTAACTGGTAGTAGGATCGTGAGAAGGAAATAATGAGAAAATAAGATTAAATTGAACTTTAAAAGGCACTAAGCAAGAGGACTGTTATGTCTGCTGTCCTGGTCATGTTGAACCTAGGTCCAAGCTGTTTCCTGCATTTGTAGAGTTCTTGAGGGCAAAAGTGTTCTCCTTCATTATGTCAATCAGCATTATTTTCCTGCATCTCCTCTTACATTCAAGAGGTGCTTTGTGTAATCATTTCCTCTTACACTCTCCAAAAAAAGCACTCCTTTCCACCTGTTTCTACACAGACCTGATGCTAGCAATTCTGCTCTTCATGACAGATTAGTCTGTCCTTTGGTCAAACCATTTTGGCACAGGATGGAATAAAAACTGACCAGCTTGATCTGATGGAAGATGTCCCTGCGCCTGGAAGGAGGGTTGGAACTAGATGATCTTTAAGGTCCCCTCCAATCCAAATCACTCTGTGATTCTATGGTCCTATCTCCTATAAAGGGTATTTGTGGGTGAAAATGTGGTCACTTAACCTGTTCCATGCTTCTTGATGTGAGGGGTGATCCCTTCCAGAGTACACCAAAACTGTGTTTCTCCATCACACCGTTCCTTCAAGGTAGATAAACAGTGCAGAGGCACTAACTCACAACCCTACAGCTCTGCAAACAGCAGAGCCATGTGAGAGTGGGACCATGATGACACTGGCATGGCTAGGTATGTGCCTGGGGTGCTTTTGTACCATGCTCCATTCATGGGGATTTAAGGGATTTGAGAAAAACCACAAAACAAAGGCGGCTCTCTAATCATGTCCCTTAGCAAGGCAATTCAGAGCCTTCACTCTTAGTTTAATGTTCATGCCCATTTTTTAGGTGTTTGAATGCAGCCACAGGATGCTGGTCAGCCTGAATTGAGTCTAGCACAAAGAATCTCCTCCCATGAATGTTACTGGACCAACAATGGCAATGGGGAAATCCAATTTAAGCTGATCCACATGAACTAGTTATACTGACCTGTCAAGCTCTTATGTCATTCTCAATATATTACTGCAAAATTCCATGAGAAGGCCAATTTAGAGAATGATAAAGACCAGCTTATGACTTAAAAAAAGGATCTGCACTGTTTCTTGTTAAAAGCATTCAAAATTTCAGGAGAATTCAAAATACAAGTGAGAAAATATTCTGATGTTGACAGCCACTGTAGCAAAATAATGTAACTTTTTTTACATCTTGAGTGGGAAAAATGTCAACTGAAAACATTACCTGCAAAATCAGCCAGTTTTGTTGAGATGAAAAGGATTCCTAACATATGCTGTGGATCCGTGCTGGAAGTTTTGCTAGAACATGTTTTGCTCAGCTTTCACATTAAAGTGTGACATACCTTTTCTTCATGGTTTTCCCTAACACATGCAGAGAGACTTGTTCAGATTTGTTTAGATCATGTTTGTTTTCCTGGGTTTCTTCTAAAGGAGTTTTGGTTCTGAGTGGGAGACACTTTTGAGTCATAATGACGTGTGTGTGACTGATAATGCAACTGATGAAACACTGAAGGGTGGGCAAAACCTAAATAATTTCTGGGTGGTCTGTAGTGCAGATCTTAAACTGGGGATGGTGCTCGTGGCAATGCAAACATCTGGAGCTCTTTGTAGTCACACAGGTTGTGTGATTCAGACACAACCTGGTACTGCCTGAGACTGGAGTGTGGAAGTCATGCTGCAGGGATGAATAGTGCTGGAAGTAATAATAGGCTATGCTCTTCTGAAATCACACCTGAGAGGAAGAATAATATTGTTATTTTTCATGCAGATATCAAGACAGAGATTGAAGACTGCTTGTAGGAAGACATAGCTACTTAGCTTCAGGTAAGTAGTGTTTAATCAAGCCATATTCTGTTACACAGAGATTTGTTTCTATCCACGGGTAAGGCACACTGGGGTAGCCCTTCCTGCGAGCAGTAGCAAAAATTCAGGGAGGTGATACAAAAAACGTTTTCTTCTCAAACAAAGCCTATAATTAAGTTTATCAGGCAAAGTTTTCTGTCATATTTTTTCTGTAACTTGTGTTACAGTGAGGTAAAATCTATCAATAAAAGTTTTCATTTCCAGGATAAAAATATTCCATGAGATATCTGTGGTCTCCAGAATATTTGAAAATTAACTTGTGAAGATTCCCAGAAGAAGATGCCTAGAGAAACTAATATAATAATAATAACAACAAACAAACAAATAAATAAATAAAATAACTGAAGACGTGATACTTAGAAAGCAGCTAAACTGTCCAATGGATTTTCCTGGCCTAGATTTCCAAATAGCCTGGTGTTGATACACCTTCTTTGTGTAATTTAAAAAAGGGGGGAAAAAAAAAAAAGAAGGAAAATAAAATGGACCTTTACTTTCCTTGGAAGGAAAAAAAAAATTAAAGAATTGCTGCACCATGATGCTCCAGAACTCAGCTAAAATACATGCATTTCTGAATTTAAATTGCCAAGTTTCAGTCGTGAAAATGCGTATGCACAACTTAGGTTTACATTTGTGGTATGTTTTATGGGCTTCAATGCTAAAGAAAGATGTAAGAACTTGCATGACGTTTGACAGGACTGCAAGGAAACAGGGCTGTTTACAGTTTGGCTTCTGTGTTTCTGTCTCTGGCAGGACTGTGAAATATTACAGCAGTCAGAATTTAAATACTTTGATTCATTGCTCTACTGCGTAGAGAAAATGTCTATAACTCAGAAGCTGAAATTATTCTTGGATAGGAGCTGTCTTTGGATTTTAACAGAAGTGCCAGAAAGAAGCTGCTGTAATGTACAGGAGTAGAATTCCAATTGAACCTTGAAAGAAAAAGTTGATTGTCTAAAAATATTAAGCTGTTTGAAATGGTTACGTATTTTTTCTTTTCCACTTATGAGGAACATATAAAGCAGTGGGGTTTGCAAATGCCTGCTTTCAGATTGTGTAGCTGCTGCAGATGTATAGTGCTTTGTGTAACGTTGCCCAGCAGACACAGGTACTGTGTGCAGGTTTTTTACTCTGGGATGCAATTTGGGATTGTGGAAGCCCTTAGTCAACTGTAGTTTGGGGGCAGGAATCAACAACTCCCCATGCACTAATTCATTTTGAACTCTTGAGGTTTTGGCTACTCTTGTGTGAGCAGGCTGTGTACTCCTCTCTCAAGTGTAGCACATCCTTCTAGTCCAGTTTCTCACTTTCCAACCAGAAGGCTTCCACCTTGCAAATTGTGGCTTATCATGCTAGAGACTAAAGTGAAAATTTATAATCAAGGACTAGGCATGGGTCTCCCTTCCATGCAAATACAAAGTGAACCAACTTGGTAAGCAGCTGTTAGTAGCAATTAATTATTGTTATTAATTATAATTGGAAGAACTATAACTCATCAGTTGTAACACCACCACCACCACCACTGCCACCAATACGTTGATAGGTTAATTTCACTAAGGTAGGTATGGTGGCACCATCTAAATATCTTTTTCTCCAGGAAAGAGAAGTATTTCACAAGGGGGAATGGCAAAAGCAGGACATAGCTTGTGACCTGAATATCTGTACAGATCAAGGCATGAGAAATCCTTTGGAGCACAATAGAGTGGGACAGGAATAGAAATGTGCAATACAAAAGCAGCTATCAAACAATTCCATATGTTTCTTACGAGTTTTTTCTAATCTGGTATCAAACCAAGAAAATGTCTCTGAATGAAGGCTTTGTCAAAACTACATGTTTTCATGGACTGGGGAGAAGTGAACAGTAGAGACATCTTGACTTCAGCAAGGCTTTTGACCCTGTTTCCCCTACATGCTCATAGGTAGCTCAGGAAGTATGGGTTAGCTGAGAGCCAGTGAGGTGAATTGAGAGCTGGCCAAATGACAGAGCTCAGAGGGCTGTGACCAGTGGCATAGGGCATAGCTGGAGGCCTGTAGCTGGTGGCCTTCCTCAGGGGTCAGTGCTGGGCTCAGTCCTGTTCAACTTATTCATCAATGACCTGGAGGCAGGGACAGAGTACCCTCAGTGAGTTCCCTGACTACACAAAGCCAGGAGGAGTGACTGATACCCCAGAGGGCTGTGCTGCCATTTGGTGAGACCTGGACAGGCTGGAGAGTTGGGCAGAGAAGAAACACCTGAAATTCAACAGAGGCAAGTGCAGGGTCCTGCACCTGGGGAGGAACAACCCCAGGGACCAGCACAGGCTGGGGCTGACCTGCTGGAAAGCAGCTCTGTGGAGCAGGAGCTGGGGGTCCTGGTGGACAACAAGCTGTCCATGAGCCAGCAGTGTGTCCTGGGGGCCAGGAAGGCCAGTGGGATCCTGGGGTGCATTAGGAAGAGCATTACCAGGAGGCTGAGTGAGGTGATCCTGACCCTCTACTCAGCCCTGGAGTGCTGTGTCCAGGTCTGGCTTCTTAGTACAAGAGACACATGGAGGTCCTGGAGCAGGGCCAGTGGAGGGCAAAAAAGATGATAAGGTGGCTGGAGCATCTCTCTAAAGAGGAAAGGCTGAGGAAGCTGGGCCTGTTCAGCCTCAAGAGGAGATGACTGAGAAGAGCCCTTATCAATGCATACAACTATCTGAAGAGGATTGAGCCAGGCTCTTTCCACTGGTGCCAACTGACAGAACAAGGGACAATAAACACAAACTTCCACACGAAGTTCGACCTTTATGAGGGAGAACTTCTTTACTTTGAAGGTGACAGAGCCCTGGAAGAAGTTGTCCAGAGAGGTTGTGGAGTCTCCTCCTCGAGAGATGTTCAAGACTTGTCTGGACATGATCCTGTGGAACCCGTTCTAGATGAGTTCCAGAGGTCCCATCCAACCCTAGTGATTCTACGACCTAAAGATAATTAATGAATATAAGGAAAACTGGTAAAATCTAATCTAATCTGAAGACTATAAAGACTTCGTGATCCAATCAAAAATCACACATGAAATCTACGTAAGATCCAAGAAAAATTAGATAAATTAGATGTGTTCATGGGTATGAAGGCAATTAAGATTGTGTGTGCAAAGTGATGAGAGGTATCTTGTTATCTTTTAAGCAGCAGACCTCTGGAATGTGGACTGGGAAGAAGTGCTGGCCTTGCTTTTTCATCCTCAGCAGTGACCCAAAGATAGTACAGACCTAGTTTTCCCTTATGGATCTTTACTACCAAATGGAAGGTAGTCCAAATGTAGCACACAGTCATTTATGCTCATGCAAATTTGCTTCTTAATGTTAGGTATTTTCTTGTCTCCCTTTCCACAGTTCAGGGACATTGCAGAAAAAGGGACAGAGACACAAGTCCTGCCAACAGGTACCAGAAGATCTCAGGGCTGCTTCTGAGATCCTCCCAGCTGGACTAGGCCAGCAGCTCTACCTCACTTGGTTATGTTCAACTTATCCCAAGAAAAATAAGTGAGGAAAAACAAAAAGGCTGCCTTGACCCATTTGTCTAGTCTTCCTTTCCAGATAGAAACAGGGCACAATTCCTCTGACCAATTTAGCTATTCTACAACATGACATTCCAGGCTAGCCGGAGACTGGTATTTCCTTGGGTGCTCCCACATCTTTCTGTAGTTCTCTTGCAATTGGGCTGAAATGAAATGCATCCTCCCACATATCATTCTGCTTTCCAGAATAAGAAGGAAGTCTCTACAATTTGTCCAGGGATAAGAACTTGCGTAGCAATTGCCTAAACTGTCATTGGTCTGTCTGAACTTCATGTTGTAGAATTACTGACTGAATTTGCCAGCTATTGCAGTGTATCACCTTTTCATTTTTCCTACTGTCCTCAACCCCTGTTCTTTTTTTGGTGACACAGATGATTGCCAGTTTAGTTGCCCGAATGGGACTATGGGTAAGAATGCTTACTTTAGAGTAATACACTCATGTGCTTACCAAGCAGAATTAGCACCAGCAGGGGCCAGGTGGACAGTAAGTTGGACATGAGCCTGCTGTGTGTCCTTGCAACAAGGAGACCTAAGTATGCCTAGGCTGCCTCAAAAGAAAATAGCTAGCAGATTAAGGCATGCACCTTTCCCACAATCTTCTCATTCTAAGGAAGAAAACATTAATCTCTACCTAATGCTTGAGTTGTTTATCAATGTATCACCGGAAAACTTTATTCCCCTGTTAGACAGAGCTAATTGAAAAGAAGCAGTTCTGAATCCTGAAGCTCTGAAATAATGTTTTGGCTGAACCACGTGCTTTTTACTTTATGACTGAAATGGCTCATGACTAGAGTCATAAATTGACGTGTTACTTCAAACTGCAAAAGGCAAAGAACATATATGTTGGCTGACTCAGTTCAACAACATCTCAGCTGAGAAGATTCAAATCTGCAGTTGTTAATATCAATAGGTAACTGAAACTGATTTAATATTAGGTTTGTAATCATACCAATTTTTCTTGTTTATTTAGTAAACTAAGTTCAGCTAATTGAAGGCCTCTGCAAGCACAATAAGAACTGGCACAGATATAGCAAGATCAAACTTACTCAGTTAAATGACTTCAACTTTTCATGTAGACACTGAGCCTAAGATCCTTATTTTAGGGCTTCATATGTCTTTTAAGGAAACATTATGGTACTATTCTCTTCCCTTCTTCTACCACATTTAAGGTGACTATAATTAAAAAAGCAACTACTGCCCTAGTGCTGACTTGAGCTGACTATGCTTGTTTGTTCTCTTAGGGAGGAATGTTTAGGCCTGAGGAAATTGTGAGTAGTATTTTTACTTTTTAGAATTTTTGTATTGGAGGATAAACTCAGTGAAACAGATTAAGATCAGACTGAATTGCTGGTATTAACATTGTTTTTAGGCCAAAATTTAATGTCTGACTGTGACTAGAGATGTTGTTTCAGCTAAAGGAGCAAGAAACCTCACAATAAATAATGACCAAATTTGAAAAGAAGTTTCTGTCTCCAGCTTAGAATGTCAGTTTGTATTCCAAGGCAGATGTGGTTTTATTCTTCTCATAAGTAATCATTGTCCTCTCTCATGTAATTATGTGTGGTTGTTAGATTTTTTAAAATTATATGTAGAAATATTTCAGATTTTTTATGGTATTTAATCTGTCTTTCTGGTCAGCCTCAGGGAGATGTTTCAGCAGCTAATTCCACAGGTTAAGAAACTGCAGTATGGGGAGACACTTCTTTTCCTATCCCTTTTAGACCAGTTGCCTTTCTGTCCTCTTCAGAGCATTCCAGTTGCTTTCTGTTGAAAGGGAGCAAACAGGAGAATATAATAACTTGTCTTCTTGCATCCAGAAATCTACTGCTTACTGCTACTCTCTCCCTTCTCTTGTCAACTTTTGCTTGCAATTAGTCCTTTGACTCAGAGTAGCTCTTTCTGTACTGACAGCGTATGAAATAGTGTGTGAGAGACTGGTTCAGTGCCAAAATATGACTGCATTTCCTGGCAGTTTTACTGTTGCATTAAATTAAGGAATTACGACCACTGAAATCTGCAATATTAATTTTGGTCTTCAATCCAGTGATTTTCATTCCTTTACCTGTGCAAGGGCTTCCCCTTGTGTGGTTTGGCTGGCTTGTTTTTGTTCTTCTGGTTGTTTCTAAGCCCAGATGGTCTCTTACATATATATTTCACACTGACAGGGGCACAGATTCCAGAAGCATCCCTACTTCTCTCAGGTTATCTAATGCTATCCTGTACCTGGGAAAGTACTGTGCACCCAGAAGAAATGTCAGAAGCACTTCCCAAAAGCTCACAGAAAAGTCCTTCTGAAGGCAGCTGCGTTCCTAAGTGCTAAAGTCTATCGTGATGCATCTGTAGATGACAACAGTGCAACAGGCACTAGGCCATGATTAGTGAAGGGGTAAGCATGCCCTCTGCAAATGTGATTTCATTCGGTTTATTCTAACCCCCTCTTGTGCTCACCAGAAGTGCACACAGCTCTTTTTCAACTGTTCAGGTAGCATATAATTTGTTGAACAGCATCAGTACAGCTTTGCCTGAGTCCCAGGCCCTCTGCTTATCAACTGTGACCCTGTTCCCATTAACAAGCTTCGCAGATCCTTACTGAACTTGTTATACTTGGATTTCAAGGCATGTCATTCCTATATGGCCAGGTGGGACCCCTCCTGGGTCATAAGGAGGGAGGGCATGCTACCAGCAGGCCAGTTACCAAATCCTGATGGCACAGATGGTGAACTTTGTCCAGTCCATCCAGAAAAGTTGGCAGAATGAGAATTGTGTCACTGAAGCCGTCAGAGGAGCAGTCCTAACTTCATCTGTTCACCATGTCTTTGCTTAACCTCCTCTTTTCAGGCATCTGTGTTCAAATGGTAATCATGGACCATCAGCTTCTTTTCCAGGTGGGAAGGAATGGTGAATTTGGGTCCCCACAGAATACAGATCAAACAGAGACTATGCTCCTTCTGAGAGAGGTCAGTACTTTCTCACTTTAAGAAACAGTTGTCCAGTCTCCTGGAAAGTCCCTATATTACCATATTTGCCTCATCCAAAGGGCTGATGGTTATGTATTTCCTAGGACTTACTAAGATGCATAGGAGGTGGGCCCATGGTGCTAAGCTGCTGCCAGAAAATTGCTGTAGTTAGATCTTTCTCCTGTACACTATAAGGAAGACAAACTGTCACTTTCAGGGACTGTGAAAATGATGTCTAACCAGTCCCATGCTTCACACAGATGTTCTTTGTTTTACAGGTATTGAATGGAACCTGAAATTTAAAAATTGATCAAACAAGCCCTGTAAGCCCCTGGAGAACATGATTTACAAAAATGCAGCCATCTCTCTGTGACTGAACACTTAGAACAACATACTGTGATGGAGGCTGGTGCTCTAGGTTCGATTGTCCAAAGATATTTAAATACATAGTTCCCATTCAGATTAATGAGATCCTGGGTAAAACAGTGTAATCCTTATGTGCTTTGTTATCAAACATTGTCAGATCTTTATGACAAAACCATATGGCGTGGTTATTGGATTCAGGTCCAATTCCACTAAGGTACCTTGCCTGAAAAAGCAAGTGATGTCAAGAGAACTGGGAATCCATCTTATTGCTGAATTCCTGCCAGCTGCTGAGTTGCATAAGTAGAAACTGTGCTACAAATCCTTTTATTCTAAACATAAATATCCTTAGGCGCTGTTGTTTTTATTTTTGAACTCTTTCTATTGGAAAGACAAATGCTCACATACATGCACACAGCCCTAAGGAGACAAACACAAGAATAGCACAGAGAAAAATAACACCAATCTCCAGTTAAGCATCTTTAAATGGCAGCTATAACATTTGCAAGTCTCTTTTTAATGATACTGGACTAAAAGTTTGAGCACACTTTTATATTAATTGGAGAAATATTGCTTGGATAAAAGACCGTCTTTCTGTCAGTAAATACACCATTGTTTCCTTGAAAGTGTTCAAGTCAATGTCAAAAACTGTAAATAGAATTAAATTCTGCCTCTAATTAAAAAAAAATTTTTTTTTTTTGGTCTTAATTGCCTAATGAATATACTTGTGTAAAATACCAACAGGAGAAGCTGAGTTTCCTGAGACTAAGATTCAGAACTGGACTGTGGATACTTTCTTCATAATGAAAAGTGATCCAGTGTCTTGGATAAGGCAAAAAAGGAAGGAGTATGCCCAGTGGAAGCAAGTTCAGGTGACATGGGAAGAAGACAGAGATGCTGCTCGCTGCTGTAGGGAGAAAATTCATGTGGCCAAAACACAACCACAAGGTGTTTGGGCACTGGAACAGGCTCCCCGTGGAAGCACCAAGCCTGACAGAGTTCAAGAAGAGTTTGGATAGTACTCTTCGGCATAGGTTGTGAATCTTGGGGATGGTGCTGTGCAGAGGCAGAAGGTGATGATCCCTGAGGTCCAACTCAGCATATTCTGTGATTCTGTGATTCAATTGCTGAAAAGTTGCAATATTTTAAAAGAGAAGGAGAGTCCTTTACAGAAATATTTTTGTGTTTGTTTAGACTCATTTTGTTTCTATCCTCCTGTTGTCTCCTCTGTCCTCACCACCTGAAATCGTAGCTCCAGCATGGAAACCTTAAGGAGATGGTAGAACTTCCCTCCTGAGCTATGGCATCTTCAACAAGGATTCACATACTTCTCACTTGCTTCCCCTCCCACTTTCTGCTCCAGCAAGATGAAGGTGAGAATTGGAGGTAAAAAGGTGAAGATAACAGGCTGAAGTAAGAACAATTTACTGGAAACAGCAATGAGACAAGAAAGTAAAAAATAAAAGCAATAAAATTAATAAAAAGAGCATACAAAAGAGAAGGTGATTCACATGCAAAAATGCTCACCAGGGATCCTGAGACAACGAAACTGTGGCAGATGGCTTCCCTCAGCCCACCAAGCTTGTTCAACTGAAACCCACACACTTCTTCTCAGAAGTCCAGAGAGTCCCTTCCCTCTGCCGCAGAAATGACCTGAGGTGGTATAGAATAACCTCCAGCCTCTGGCCAAAACTAGGACAATGGGGGAACAGGCCATACCCACAGCTGAAGAGCATGGCTTTGTATTTGAGCCAAGCTCACCTAACAATGAGCTCCTGCTGGAAAAGGTGCTAGTATTTCACTGCAGCTCAGCTCCTTGATCTGTCAAGCCAAGTGATCGTCTGCCTGCTGAGCTAGAGAATGAAGCAGAAATCTTCATTTCTCTTAAATCACAGACTTGATTTCCCACATATTGGATAATGGAAGTGACTCCCATATAGGTGTACAGACCTAAATGTGGTGTCCATTCAAAGCTGATGCCATCAAGAGAGATTGACCAACTCTCAAAATCTGTACACCAGGAATGATTTGTGCTATAACAGCAGCAGGACTCCCTTCACAACCTGGTCTTATCAGGGAAACATAAAGCACAGGAGAAAAATCATTGTTCTTAATGTTATATTGAAGTTGGTAGTGTATCAGTACATATGATAACCTTAGGCACACGCAGCGTGTTTCCCCTAGCCTGTTTTGTTTGCGTGTCTGTGGGTATTATTCCCTACTCAAGAGGGCTCTCATATCTGTTCTGTCTGCTTGCAGATGTACCTTCAGTGTGCTAGACCACAGGGAATGGCAACTGTAAACCTTGAGGTCTGTATCCAGCCTTCCAGCTGTGCACGATCACCTCTTGAATAATAAGGTGGCAGCTGCAAATGAAAAAAAGGATAAGTTTTGTAGCAGATTCCCTACTGTGATTTTTCATCTCTTGCCTATCACGGTTCAATATGATGTAGTCCTTAAAATGCATAGCAAAGCCTCAGAGGTAGGGGTGGTCAGAATCTTGACAACTCAGTTCAAACCTTTCACAACTTCTTTGTTAAAAAAATGAGTGGAGAATAGCAGATAACACTTTCCTCTCAACAAACTGAGTAATGATCTGAAATGCAACTCATTTTGAAGAAAAGATTTTGTGCATTAAAGTGTAACTTTGAAATTTGATGGTTAAACTTGCATTTCCCTCTTTGAAAGTTCTCTATCTTTTGAAATTTTTGCATTGCATCTACTCATGTTAACCCCCATTAGTCTCTCATGTCAGAGCAGCTCACTTGCTTCAGGATGAATTACCTGATGATCTTTTAGGAAATGCCTGTAGGTCAAGAAAATAAAATTATTCCTTGCCTGACAAGCCTTACTGTGGTCTGTGTATTTCAACAAGGTGATATTAACAAGAAGACACAGTGACAGAAACCTTAATCCAATTCATTAAACCAAGTTATGACATATAAGGGGATAAGAAGGAAAAAAAGTCTCCAGAATCAAACTTGATATTTAAGCTTTTTAATAAGGCAAACAAGAATGACATTGTTCTTGAGGCAGTTCCGTCTTGCCATCTTAAGATCCCCACCTGATCAGTTGAATTGTAAGTTGCTGATGATCACCATGGTATACTCAGAGAGGCTGACAATAACGCTGTTTTGAAGATATCCCAGTCTTAACAGACAGTACTTGTGTAAAAGTGGGATGCTGGATCTACCCTTAAAGTCCTTGCAGCACTTACTATGGTGTGCTGATTTTAACAACCAGCAGGGAACTAAACTCCAAACATTCCCCTCCCTTTTGCCCCACTCATGCTAATAATGGTGGAACAATGAGGAGAAAATATAAATTGGAATAACAACTTACTAAATTTGTGATAGCCAGTGCAGTATTAATGGCAAAAAGTACATAAAAGAGACAGGGACCACGAAAAGTTATTCACCACTGGGAACAAAGAAAAAAAAGCTTCCCAAAAGCAGCGCTGCCCACGTGGTCTCCGGAAAAAGGCAATACAGCAAGAGGAGCTCTCATGGCTTAACATCCTTCCTCGACCCCAGGTCTGAAAAAACCCCAAAAAAACCCATGAAGAACTGGGACAAAACAACCCCCTTGGGAGCTAGATCATCTGTGTTGTGCTGCCTGCTATTTTTCCGGACCGGTGTTCTCGGCTGTGTTCAGCCGTGCTGGCCCAGCTTGACTCAGTCCTGGGAGCACACACTCTGCTGGGCTTGAAGGAATGGAGGGAGGAGTGGTGCCAAAGAGGGAGCTTCGGCTGCCAGCTGATCCCAACACCTTCTCTCCGGAGAGATCCAGGCAAGATGGTGAATTTCCAGCACTTGGCTCTCCCTGACGAAACCCTGTCCCCACCGATGAAATAGGTGGGATGGAACTAAACAGCTCTAAAAGCTCCACCCCCTTTTCTCTGTAACAAGGACATGCGGTTGCAGTTTTTGTGTCAGTATCAGCTCTGACTTCCATTACTGGAAGCCTCTGCTCCGTAGAGCTACCATGGTATATTTGTCAAGGAGTGCAAGTTTCTTGTAGCATTCTCACTCGCTTCAATGGCAGCTCAGCAGGGCCAGCCAGGCCTCTCAAAGCAGCAAACATGCAAGAAGGGAACTCCTGATTACCACAAGAAGCAAAATAAACAAAAAATATGCACTCTGGCCGACTCTAATGTCACATTCTTAAGAGAACAGATTGTGCTGTTGAAAAAAGTCCCAGGATATTTTAAACTGGTTTTATTCAGAAGGCAAACATGATGAATAACAGGCAAAGATATTCACTTAGGCCATGATTCATGAATTGCCCAAATGAAAGCAGTGATAATATTCATCCAGAATGGTGAAAAGACGAGGACATGCCAAACTGTTTATTTTTGTCCTGGCTACATCTGTACAAAACTAGCTTCATTAAGAAACTTTCAGACAAAGCTTTTCTTAAACATACTGTCCTTTTGTCTCCTTCCATCAAGACAAATATTTTTTCCTTGTTCTTAAGGCAAACATTCCCTCTCACTAAGACTCTTGCAATGTGACAAGCCTGCATAATCCACTGTATGAGAAGAGCTCCAATATTATTTGCAAGATGTTGAGCAGCATAAAATGACATTTCAGGCAGAGGTATTTGAAAAATTCTGAAGAGTAGATTTTATTTTCAACCAGAGGAGGCTTGCAATGAGACAAAACCAGACAAGAGCATTAACATTTAGGTGAATAGTGGTGGTGATGGTAATGAAAAGGGTAAGGTATGAAAGACATGAACAATTATGATAATTTTGTTTGTTTCTCAAAAGATGAGATAATGTGGATGACAGAATACAAACATGCTTCTGCAAGTAGTTATTCCTCTATTTTCAAATAGCATATTATTTGTCATATGTGCATATTTATAAAAAAGGTCTAAGGATTTAAAGTACTAATTTGAATTCTCTTTTCTTATGTGTTTGCAATAACCGATGAATTAAAATAGCATATAGATTAAAAAAAACCAAAAACCTTCCACTGTAGATGTCCTAGATTTTCACTTTCCACTGTAGATGTCCTAGATTTTCACTCTAGTAGTGCTTAGCAGAATAGGTAATGACACTTAGTTGCTCCTGTAGCTGATGGTAGACACTACTGAAAGCAGACCACAATCCAAAATATCTTATATCTTGACAGAGTCATGCACATAATGTCTTTAGGTATTTAGGAAAAAAAACCAAACTCTCAAACAGTTCAGTCTTTTACACAGCAGACCTTAAGATAAAAATCTATCCATGTTTTTAAGGACTTTAACCATGATCTAGATGATTGAGGCTCCTACTTGACCTCAAGCTTCCTCTGACAACTTGACCAGAACACATACTGTCACTTCAATTTCCTTTGAAAAAAGAGATAATCTCTTGTCTTCATATTTTCATCTTGCAGGCTGGGGGATGAATAGATAGAGAGCAGCCCTGGGGAGAACGATTTGGGGTGCTGGTGGGTGAGAGGCTGGACATGACCCAGCCATGGGCACTCCCAGCCCAGAGAGCCAAACGTGTCCTGGGCTGCATCCAAAGCAGCGTGGGCAGCAGGGGAGGGAGGGGATTCTGCCCCTCTGCTCTGCTCTGGTGAGAGCCCACCTGGAACTCTGCATCCAGCTCTGGGGTCCCAGCACAGGAAGGACATGGACCTGTTGGAGAGAGTCCAGAGGAGGCCAGGAAGACAATCAGAATGCTAGAGCACCTCTTCTCTCCCACAAAGACAGGCTGAGAGGGTTGGGGCTCTTCAGCCTGGTGAACAGAGGGCTCCAGGGACACTTTAGAACATCCTTCCAGTACCTGAAGTGGGCTGACAGGAAAACATGTGAAGGACTTTTAAAAAGGGAGAATGGCTTTAAACTGAAAGAGTGTATGTTTAGATTAGATATTAGGAAAAAATCCTTTACTGTGGGGGAGGCAAGGCACTGTAACAGGTTGCCCAGGAATCTGTGGATGCTCCATCTCTGGCATTGTTCCAGGCCAGGCATTTTGAGAAACGGGGTGTAGTGGAAGATGCCTCTGCTTGTGGCAGTGGAGTTGAAACTAGGTGATCTTTAAATTCTCTTCCAACTCAAATAATTTTATGGTTCTATGACTCTATGATATTTGGGTGGCAGAGTTGCTGACACAAGAAGCAAACTCCGTGTTCTCAAATGAAGAGTCCCATATGAATGTGACTTCTAGGGAGGTCCACCAGGTCATATAATAGCTTATCCCCTGGGTACAGCTGAATAATGGACGTTTTCACTATAAGTCAAGTGGAGTCTGTTGTCAAAATGCGCTGTGGCAGTAATCGTTGTTAAGCATTGTTAAAAACTAATATTGGGAAGGTAGGTAGCCCAGGTGTAGAGATCTGATGTTGAGGAAAGAATGCCTGCTCTGCCACAGAGATCTAGCATTGCCTTTGCAATTCATTTAGCCATCCTGAAATGAACTGACACCACTAGTAGGTAAGCATCCAGATATGAAGCCCAGGCTTCATACCTAAGATTGTCTTTCAAACCTAAGCTCCAAATCTAAGCTTGATTTTTGCCCATCATCATGCTGGAGGGATTCTCTTTCACACAGACAGTATTGAGGCAGTGACCACTCCACATTGCTTATTTTAGAAGTGGCAACAATTTTCCAGGTACTTTGAAGGGCGTGTTGCAGCACTGGATTTGATTGTAAAGGTTATGAATGGAACAGGCTTGGTGCTACCAGGGCACTGTGAGAAATGCAAGAGATGGCATTAGCATCACCTCAGGCAGTGCAGGGCAGATTACTTTCCTTATCTATCATTTTTCATTCTCTGACAAAATTGGTATCATGATAGAAGCAGAAAGATAGTATTTTTCTTACAAAGTTTAATAACTACTCTATCTTTTCCTTGCAGTATGAATACACAATGCCCATCCATCCTACACAATTGCCATCCCAGCAGAAACCACTTTGACCCCATCAGCTTAGGCTGCAAGCACAAAACCCATTGCTGCTGCCCAAGAAAGCCCCAGCCCAGTGCATTGAAGCACAGCTACCATACCTACAGGGGTGGCAGCTGTCTCACCAAGAACTTTCAAAAGTCTGGCAAGAGCTGCCAGCTGCCAAAAGTAAACAACAGACACTTTTCATTTATGCAGGTCCATTGAAATGGGTCTTTTCCTGTGGCTCTACAAGTCTCTGGACAGTTTCTGTACTACAGATATTTTGCCAGACCCATTCCTGCACTTTGACTCACTGAAACAAGGCAGTGTTTATTTCTATCAGGAATGGTAGTGGCCAAATTCTTACCACAGCTGGTTATGGTAGGGTGGTCTCGTTGTTTATCTCTGCATCTTTACCCTTTATGGTCCAGTTCAGTCTGGAGAAAGTGTAATGAATATCAATGGAAGTAATGGCATACTTTTGCCAGAGGTGATCACCATGCAAGTCAGGACTGAATATATCCTCTGAGATCTTCAACTGGAGTAGCTTGTGCTCATTTGATTTATAAATTTGGCTCTGCAAGAGGAGTACGGATAGATTTCAGGCTGTCTTACTTAACAGAAACCCACTGACAACTTTGAGGGCTGTGCAGGTTTTGTTCTTTTCCAGTGCAAGACCAGACCTATATTCTACAGATAAAGGTTGACCTGCAAAACTCCTTTCCCTGTGAAGTCTGAGATTTTTGTCTACAGAGGGTGGCACTTCAGACAAAATGTCATAGCATAATTTTATCTATCTCTGTGCTATCAGCCTTGAAATAAACTCTGTTACCATATAGGTTTATTTCAGGAAATATAATAATGCAAATGTTAAAAAAGTCCCAGTGTGCTTGAAAGCTTATATATTTTTCCAACTTTATCAGTTGCTCTAGTAACAGATATTACCATTCTTTTTCACCCACAAACCATGCCTTGTTTTTTTCCTTACTTTCTTTGCCACTGAAAATGTACAAAGAGCAGGAGATGGCTTGAAGGGAGATTAAGTAGCTAAAATGCTCCCTACATATAGATAGATTTTTTTAGCTAGGCCAAATGCATTCCATGGACTCAGTATGCCATTTAATATTTCTTTTGCTGTCTCTTAGTTGATTCTCTTTCCGCTCAGCAAGTCTTAGTCTTGTTCAAATATGTACACTGACTGTTTTTTTCTAAACAAACATAGCTGTTATCACCACAATACCCAGGGCATTTCAGTTCCAAGGACAATATAGATTTATTGCATAGCTTTGGTAGGTACTGTAACACATTTCTGTTTGTACCAAAGTTTTGTGGCTACTCTTGAGTGGACTAAATTATCATATCCTCCATCAGAACCAAGAGTTGCCTGAGGAGACTTAATTTGTGGCAGAAACAGTCAGAAAAAGTAAAAAAAAAAAAATCCATCTGTGTAGAAAAGTCAATTTGTAAAACCAAGCCATAAATTCTCTTCATGGGCCTCAATGCTGTTTTCAGCTGCACCTACACAAATGGTGTAGGCAGATACATCTTTGCTATGTGTGCCCTTGCTGATGGCAAGACACAAACCAGCTCTCTTCCAGGAACTGAATAGTCTCATTCAGCATATGCACAGCTCTGAGCTAATGCATTTAAATGGCTCTGGCCTGCAGCCAGCAGTAGGCACACAAGTGAAGCAGACGTGACCGTCTGTACCTGTCTATGCCTCCAAAAGCAGAGTCCCTGTCATTGTTTCCAGTATTCATGGTATTGAATACTTGCTAAAACCATCAAAATGTTCTCTTTGCTCTTGATGTAGCCAGCTGCATGTCAATTAATCCAGCAAAGGAAAGCACAACAGCCCCTGCAGCAACCAGCTATTTATTTCCCATGTCTTACTCTCCAATTTTTTCTGCTTTTACTCAGCTGCATCAGCTTAATTCTCTGATTATTCTTTTTTAGTTTTATCTAGGTTTACCCTCAGCTGTTTCCTCAGGATGCTAAAGGGTAAGTTTATTTCAATTTTGCTCATCCTCAGACAACTGTCCTTTCAGTGGACACTGCTGCAGGTAAAAGTGAGCTTGAGTTGAGGCTGTTGTATTCAATGCCATGGTTCAGACCTTTATGCTACCCTCTTGTTCAGTAATGTCCACTGGGTTTCTCTGTCTAGCAAAATTTGTTTTAAAATTTGCTTCAAAATTTTTGCCAGAATGCATTTTTTATCCAGTTTTACCCCCAAACCATAATTTTTTTCAGTGGTGTGAGACTTGCCTTGCATGGCTCATGCCCTCCTGTCTGTATGTTAGGAAGTCCCTGCAACACTTGACATAGGGAGCTCTGAAGAAATGCAGATGAGTCATATTAGAAGAGACATCTGGTTCTAGGAGATCATAAAACAGGACAAAAACTGGACTTTTTGAATCAGTGACACACTTCTGGGTGTTCACAGTCTTCTTTCATTCACAACCAAAGGCCTCATCATCTTTTTTCTAAACAAATGCAGCAATACATCATTTTGTAGAGGTTGCTGTAAGCTTAAAACACATTATGTTACATCACAAACGTAGCTCTTGCTGTAATACGTCTGTACCTTATGTAAGCAGGATACAGGGGACAAATGTAAATAAGAATTGAAGTCTTGTGGTCTGGTCATGGAAGAAGCAGGTGTGACAAATGAAAAACTTCTTATCTTTCCAAATGGATACTTAGGTCTTGGAAAAGGATTCATAATCATTAACTTTAAAAACCACACTCAGATGGTGATTTTTTTCCTTTGAGCCAGATGTCCCTATTTGAGAGCCATTTCCCATTTCAAGAATCAAGTGTTCACTGATCACAGGAGATGGCAGGCCCTGATGGCATATCTGACATGGCCACAGGGTAAAGGCTCTCTGACTGGTCTGTGCCAAGTGGCCAAGCTGTTTCATTGGTCTAGGCTGTAGCAAGCAATGGTCATAGCATGCTCCCTGATTATAGAAGGGCTTCATGCTTCTGCAGCTTTTCGTAACACATTTGAACACCATTCAAGCATTTCTAAACCACGTGCATGGGATCAATAAAAAAATATGTAACCATTGTGTAACGTGAGCTTCCCTCCTGAGTATTTCTTCTCATCTAACACTTTTCAGAGCACTTGGTCAGTCTTACAGCAGTCTGTCTGGTTATCACACCTGCTCATTGTGGGGCTTCTTTCATGCTCAGAGATGTGCAAGTCAAAATTCAAAGAGATAAGTGATAAGAAGTAAGAAAAATGAAAACAAAAAAGGGTGGGAACTCCAGGTTTTAGGCTATAACTGATCTCTTAATTGCCTTTGGTCATGTTCTGGAAAGGAGGAATATACTTCCAATACGTATTTATCTTTCTCCACCCAGTTCCAGAGAGAGAAACAGCCGCTAGGGGATATTGTAGAGAGATTATGGAGGTTTATCATGCTTCCATTTTTCAGGAGCTCAGTCCTATAATGTCATCAGCATACACTGCTTTTGCAAGTTAAGATTTATTAAAAACACTTGCCTTGTTGGAGCTCTTCTGTGATCAGGAATGTCCAACAAATTTGGGGAAAGAAATGAGGAGTCTGGGATGTCCTTTGGACCGTTTATTGCATTGAAGGCTTCCCTCAGAGAGGAGTTAAATGATAGCAAGGTCCAGTAAAGCAGTTCCTTAGGGAGAGAGCAGAAAGGATCAAATTTGACAGAAGAGGAGAACAGGAAACGATAAAGCTTTTCATAAGCAATATCATGGTAGCAAGGTACACAGAGCTTTAAAAGTATTTAAGAGGGGGTGTAAAAATGAATGTATCATGCAGTTAATTCTCCTGCAAGTGTGGTATAAAACCAAACAGCCTATTACAGCAGCTCTAAAGACACAGTCAGTACCACTTTGCACAAGTCAGTGCACTAATTTGCTCCTTACTGTCTTCTACCAGATACTCTGTGTTCCACTTCAGCATTGCTCCTTGACGCTATATTAATTATGTCCATACTGATTCTTTCCCTCTTGCTCTGTGTCCTTGTCTGATGAAGAGCCCTGTCTGATGAAGTGCCCCCCTCAAAGACTCATCACCCAAGGAAACACGCAGTATCTAAGACAAGGCAGTGACTCATCTAATCCCTGCTGGTGCTGGCCTGCTTTGTAAAAGCACTCGTGCTCCTATTATGTGGCGTAACACAGAGAGGAGATGCACCTGCAGAAATCCCCCAGACAGGCCAGCACTCCTGGCCTGAGTCACATCCTAGGGTTTCAGGAGTCATCTCATCCTCCCCATTGTGCAAGACCAGCACTGCACACTTAGCTCACTGGCCCTGGAACCACACTATAATTTTGACTTATTAATTTGAGCTATAGACCCTATTCAAACTTTATGTCAATACTGCATCTTGGAAGGCAGTGAGGATCTCACACCCAGAAACAATATTATTTATTTTATAAAATCAACAAAAAACCCCAAAAATGTCAGAGCTGACACCGTGAAGATTGATGTGAATCCACAGGAATGAATCCTCCTGCTGTGTTCCTCGCCTAAATATGAAAGGTTAATCCAGCTGCTTTCAGTGGGGCAGAAAGGAGATTTCTTCTACAACAATATGCCAGGGACTTCTGTATTTTCAAAAATTTTTTTCAGTGCCTTCCAGCAAAGATCATCTGCTAGGACCATCTGGATGTCATGAGTTCAATGAATTTCCTCTGTTCAAGGTAAACTTGGCTGTTTGTAGAGTGGCAGATGCCTTTTCTATTTGTGGCTGACATTGCTTGCATTTTTGTGTTGACCATAATCTGTGATAAAAACTTTGTTTGGCTTCACCTTGCCTTCCCCATCCTGCCCTTTTTCAGGGAGATTTGAAAAAGCATCATTTGTAGAAGTATTTAGGAAAGGATAACCCAAGAAGAGCCTTTACTGTCCACCACTCATTTGTATTATGGAGCACACCCAGACTCAAAGACAGAATAAAGAAATGATAATATAGCTTTTTTTAATAATTGGTGCCCCCCTTTCAATGAGACTTCCTGTTCGTGGTATACTATTGATTGACTTTCATGGCACGTGAAGAGCTAACAACTCTCATTGCCCTACAGTACTCCCAAGGGACAGGGAAGGGCATGGAGGGATGTCTGGAGGCTGCTCTTAATAAAAAGTTTGAATGCATCCTCTGGTATCTATGTTGCAGAGGGTTCCCAGAGATTTAGTGATGCTTGAAGCAGTCATTGGAGAAAAACTTGGGCCATATTTGAAACGCCCACTACCAATGTCTGATTTGCATATCACATTTACTTTTCTCCTGTGAGGAAGCTGGGATTTGACAGCCGTCAAGAGCACAAGATCTGGGTCATTCTGTGTTTGTTAGAATTTAAGCAGCGTGGATGGCACAGGCAACTGTTTTGAGCTCTGTCATTTGTCTGGTGTCAGTGGGGCGCTGTAGACTGCTGCTCTCCGGGGGTGGGCATGGACTGAGAGAGCTGTGCTAGCAGAAACATAACCGTGGCTATTTCACAGAGTGTCAGTTTTAGTGTAAGTATGTACAAGAAGCCAATGCAGTTGGCCTTACACTGATGAAATATACAAGTGTTCACGCAGTGGTACACTCTTTTAGAAGCACTACAGCCTAAATGATCTAAGTTAAGATTTTCCACACAGAAGTCTGTGACAGGCCAGGAAATTAAAGAGGGCCAATACCCCCACTGCCTGGTGTCCAAAGATGTAACAAGTCTCTACTCCAAGAAGCGAATGCACCTGGAAGATGTTCAGCATTCCAGATGGAGCTCTTGGCACATCCTGTACAACTCTGAGACACAATCTATTATTGCTTGAAGTTAACTTCATGGGAACTATGACCTGAGCTATGCACACTACTTTGACTGTAGGAGCAGGAATCCCATTATTTACTCCAACACAAAGGCATTTCTAAAATATAAATACAGAGGTTTTAACGCAGACCACAAAAGTGGTGTAAGGTAGTCCCTTAGATACTTTTGAACCTGCAGAAATTTGTCTCCTTGGACTACATGAGATCCTTGTGCTTTGAGAAGAGATGTTTGCAAAACCATGCAGACAAATTGCCTTGAGTCACGAACTCAAACAATTAAGAAGGAAGGGAGACAGGGAGGGACGGCGGGCCCTACATTTCCTTGCCTGTAAACAAAGACTGTGGAAGCAAGGGAAAAAATCCAAAAACCAAAAACCAAAACAAGAAAAGCCAAAGTCAGATTTAGAACACTTGAAACAAAACCTCACCACTGAAAGGGAAGAGTGGTGACAAAACAAGATGGTTTTGTCTCAGTCTACTGACCTCTCCACATATACCCTTTCATCTTCCACTGGTCTTCAGGAGCGTTCTGACCTAAATTCTGTTAGGCATTTAGTTTCCAGCTTAGAAACATGATGGAAGAAGCATACCACAAGAAAGTAGTTTTGCTTCTGTGCTTTTTTTCATGCCTACTTTCAAGCCCTGGTTTTAGTGTTCTGTAATAATGTGTTGTCTTGAAAACAGCAGCCTGCCTTAGTCTCACTGGTATGCTCCTGGATGTTCTTTCAGCTATATAACATGTTCCATCTTAGGTTGTTTTGAAAGACTGGGGAAGTAAGCTGTTCCAGGATGCTGTATATTTCAATAGTAGGCTATTGCATACAATGCAGAAGTGTTACCTAAAATGCTAGCCTTTCTGCTATGTGTGCAGGATAGATACTGCTTTACTATTGGAAAAGCTGCAAGAGGACTCTGTCTCCCTACAGCATCTGTATTCTGTCCGTCTGTGCTGGGAGCAGAAATGCTGAGGAAATGACTCTTGCCCTAGCACAGTCCTGAACCAGGTTTTGGCCCTGTCACACACACAGGGCTGTGGGACTGTGGGAAATGTAGGATCTTTTATGTAGGAGGTGTAAGAAAGCCATGCAACTGCACTGCTGTGCCATTCACGGCACAGCTCTGTCTGTCCCCAGGTGTTTGGCATGCTGCAAAGGAGGTGTGTGTTTGTGAGGGCCTTGGGTGAAGGAAACTCTCCTTCTTGAATTCCAGGCAGGCAGGCTGAGGTGATCTCTGGCAAGACTGAGGCAGCTGTTGACATGTGTGTAGCTGTAGCACAGTTAATTTGGGAGTTCAGAAATAAAATAATTCAGCAGCTGTTAGAGAATAAACTTTTTATGAAGGTTACTGAAATATGAGCTGGAAAGCTTCCAGTGCTCCTCCTCATGTAGCTTGAAACCCAAGTATGTCTCCTCCATGCTAGAAGGCAGCTGCACAGGCTAAAGGTTTGATCAGAAGCACATAATGAGCTCTTTAGGAGGAGTCTCTGGCCATCTCCTTTGGATATCTTTGGCAATGCTAATGAGTGCCAGCATCTCTACTTAGCTTGCTCATGTCTTTTTGAAAAATGGATGCCATTGGAAAGTTTTGCTTGCTATTTACTATTTACTATTTGTTTCCTGTATTTTATTGTCTCGCTGATAATAAAGCGAAGTTAAAAGCTTAACAAATCTATTATAAAAATCAAAATCTCTTAACTGATTATACGATGGTCATCCCCCATAATTCTATTCCAAAAATATTTTGCTTTTCTAACAAAACTTTCATCCCAGAGAGTTCATGATGAAACTAAATGCTGGACCTTGTTGCATCTCATCTTTAGTTTCCTTCTTCCTTGGGGTTTGCTTAATTCAGAGAAAAGCTAACAAAAAGATAGTAGATGGGATTTCTATTTCAGGGAAATAAAATAAGAATAACCTTTTGCTCTGACAAGAAAGGTATCACAAAAACTGTATTTCATGGCACATCTGAGGACAGGGTGCTATCCAGAGGGATCTGGACAAGCCTGAAAAATTTGCATGCATGAATCTTACGACTTTTAACAAGACCAAGTGCAAGGTGTTGCACCTGGCCTACAGTAAACCCTGGTATCAGCACAGGCTGGGGATGAACAGATGGAAAGCAGCCCCATGAGAAGCCTTGGAGGTGCTGGGGATGAGAGGCTGGACATGACCCAGCCATGGGCACTCCCAGCCCAGAGAGCCAAACGTGTCCTGGGCTGCATCCAAAGCAGCGTGGGCAGCAGGGGAGGGAGGGGATTCTGCCCCTCTGCTCTGCTCTGCTCTGCTCTGGTGAGACCCCACCTGGAGCACTGCATCCAGCTCTGGGGTCCCTGCACAGGAAGGACATGGAACTGCTGGAGTGAGTCCGGAGGAGAGTCACAGCGATGACCAGAGGGTTGCAGCACCTGTTCTATGAGTAAAGGCTGAGAGAATTTGAATTATTCAGACAAGGGAAGGTTCCAGGGTGACCTTATTGTTGCCTGCCAGTACGTGAAGGGGGCCTACAAAAGAGACGGAGAGGGAGTTTTTACAAGAGTATGTAGTAACAGAACAAGGGGGGATGGCTCTACACTGAAATAGAGTAGGTTTAGATTACAGATTAGGAAGAAATTCTTTACTCTGAGGGTGTTGAGGCACTGGAAGAGGCTGCTCAGAGAAGCTGTGGATGCCCCATCCCTGGCAGCGTTCCAGGCCAGGCTGAATGGAGCTCTGAACAACTTATCCTTGCGGGCAGTGTCCCTGCCCATGGCATGAAGATTGGAACTAGATGGCTCCTTCCAACCCAAACCAAAACACTCTTATGATTTTCTGATGATACAGCAGTTGCAATTATTCCTTTATCAAATGTGAGTTGCTTTTTTTATTATGGTTGCTTTTTTATTAGCTGTGCCAGCTCCAAGAATCTGGATTTGTAAGAGAAAGTGAGAAGGTAAAGAAATGTTCTTCTTTATTTATTTCATAATCTTAAGTCAGTTTTTAGGCTGTATTTATGATACTCTTTCCACAGACAGGCTTTGAATCAGATGCACAGAGGTAAAAATGCTGCATGTATCTTTTGATACAAATGTTGGTTTAGTGTGATATAGTGGACAATATCCACTGCCAAGTGATATCTTACGTTTTACACATCAAATTAGAAAGCAAAGGGAAATAAGGAGAGTACTTTATCAAATTTTGCACAGTGCTCTGATTTTTAATTGGATTTTCCATGGTCAAATAGGATCTTATTTAATTCCCTCAGCATAGCTTCATTTACTTGAGTTGATAGGCAGTCATAAAAATGGACATCAGAATTAGCACACGTCTAAGAGGAACAGAGCAGTTGTCAGTGAAATATGCTATTTTATCAGTCTGCCTGCAGACAGACAAATGTCTTGACGCTGCTACCAGTGTCATACATGCACATAAGCCAGAGCAAGGAGTTGTATTCACACCATGATGTTTAACCATGTCATAAAACAGAGGGCCTCTGTGTGGTATTCCTCCTTAGCATGAGAAGAAGAAACTGCTCTCTTGTAGGCTGCCTTGGGGTCCAGAGACACATCTTGCTGCATAATCTAAGGTCACCAGCTTGGAGTAATCAACAGATTTGCTGAAAAACAAGGCCAGATACAAGTACCAGGAAAAAGCTAGCATAGGCTGCATATTTTTTTCTGACCTGCAGTACAAATCCCAAAGTAGATTACTTGTTATAAATTCTCTGTGATGTGCATTTTGAGGGATATAATCCAGGTCTTTAGTGGTAAAAGGAATTGCCTCTTGTTACCTGACCTACTAGATTTGAGGGAATATGATGCATAAGCACGTCTTGTCTAGAATGTCAAATTTCAAAACTAGCATATTTTTTTACCAAAAGTGTTTCCTGATGAGTTTCCTGTTGTTCACCAAATACTTCTATTGGAAGTATTTTTTAGTCCTGAGGTGGAGTTCCTGGTTCAGTGGCAAAGCAAGTGTCTGAGGTGTTCAACACTTAGTTTGGGAGGGTGGATTTCAGATCTCTGCTTATTCTAATGCAATCCAAGGATACTGTCACGGTTTGACACTGGCCCAGCACCAGGCACCCATGAGAGTTGTGTGCTCACCCTCCCCTGCCACAGCTGGGCAGAGGAGAGAGGGGGAAAAAAATTGACAAAGGCTTCATTAGCTGAGATAAGAACCAGGAGAAAACACTTCAAGGGCAAAACAGGCCCTTAAAGTTACAAAGTGAATTTATTGCTAACAGAATCAGAGGAGGATAATGAGAAGTAAAATAAGCCCCTAAAAACACCATTTCCCCCCAGCTCCTCCCTTTTCCCCACTGACAGCACAGGGAGACAGAGCAGGGGTTTGGTCAGTCCCTCACCTCAAGTTTTCTTCCACTGCTCAGGGGAGGGAAGTTGTTCCCCTGCTATGCCGTGGGGTCCCTCCCACTGGAGACAGATCTCTGTGAACTTCTCCAACGTGGCTCCAATCTCACAAGCAGCAGTCCTCCCAAAACTGCTGCAGCATGGGTCCCCCCCACGGGCACACAATCCTCCCAAAACTGCTGTGCCGTGGGTCTCTCTTCCACGGGCTGCAGCCCTGCAAGGACAGGCTGCTCCAGCCTGGAAGCAGGGCCCTCTCTCTCCACCGGCTCTCCCACTGGATCACAGCCTCCTCCAGGCATCCACCCGCTCCGGCACGGGCACCTCCCCACGGGCTGCGGGTGGATCTCTGCATCCCCCTGGATCCCCACGGGCTGCGGGTGGATCTCTGCATCCCCCGTGGATCCCCACGGGCTGCGGGTGGATCTCTGCATCCCCCGTGGATCCCCACGGGCTGCGGGTGGATCTCTGCATCCCCCGTGGATCCCCACGGGCTGTGGGTGGATCTCTGCATCCCCCGTGGATCCCCACGGGCTGCGGGTGGATCTCTGCATCCCTGTGGATCCCCACGGGCTGTGGGTGGATCTCTGCATCCCCCGTGGATCCCCACGGGCTGCGGGTGGATCTCTGCATCCCCTGTGGATCCCCAGGGGCTGCAGGGGCACAGCTCCCTCACCATGGTCATGACCACGGCCTGCAGAGGAACCTCGGCTCTGGTGCCTGGAGCAGCTCCTGCCCCTTCTTCTCCACTGACCTTGGTGTCTCCAGGTTGTTTCCCTCACTTCCTCCTCTTCTCTGACTAGAAGCCAAAACCCCGTGACTTTGTTTTGATTTTCTTCTTAAATTTGTCATCAGAAAGGCATTACCTGCCCCTCTCATTGGCCCAGCTTTGGCCAGCAGTATGTCCATCTTTCAGAGCCATCACAGATTGGTTCTGCTGGACATGGTGGGAACTTCCAGGAGCTCCTCACAGGAGCCCCCTCTGTGGCCCCCCACTACCAAAAAACAGGCTGTGTAAAACCAAACATTTACAAACCACTGCACGATGCCATACATGACTAGGGCACTGGACATCTGAAGGGGAAAGAACTTTGCTCTTTCATTTTCCCCTAAAGAACTGCAAACATCATGGTGTCATCCCAATGCAGGACCTGCTCAAAGTTGCATCTTTTGAAATTTAGGAGTAGTTAGGTTGAAAAGCCCCTTATATTATGCTCTGGTTATATCACTAGATGTGGACAAAGCCAAGTCAATGAAGCTTGGGTGATGTCATTTACCAAAAGATGTGAGCTCAAATGGCAGGTTTCCTAGATCTCTTTGGGACCGTGCTGCTCCCATTGCAATGAGAATATGCGGGGCATATTTCCCTTGTACTGAACAGGTCTGGTGTGTGGAAATGACTTTATTGTTCCCAGACTGGGTGGAGTGAGTTTCTGCTGCTCTCAAGTGTGAGGCGAGAAACTACATCTGCAGCCTGGTCAGAGCACGTCTGGCTCCATTCATTGTGCTCTCAGTGAACCAGTGTGTCTATGGGCACTGCCTGGTAGCCTACCAAGATTTCTTCTGGGCACTCAGAAGCAGCCTGATGGCACCAGTAGAGGTTCTGGCTTTACAGGCCTGACATCTCTTTTTTTCTCAGGAGCTGACTTAACTTGGCACACACCACTCTGTAGACATGCACCCTGACATTTTGCTCCCCAGCACCTGGCTTCCTGGCCCCAGCATTCCTGCACTTCCCTGTAGCACTTGCCCACCTCTGTGAACTCACAGCAGCTTGGTTCCCGTCCAAGTTCAAACTCTCCATGTGGAACCACAAGCATCCTGAAGGAAGTCACTCCAAGCATGTCAAACATGTCTACCTGATGGGCCTTCAGTCTAGCCGGTGCTCAAACAAAACTCCAGACCAGGAAAAAGCTTTGGTATCTTTAATGAAGAAGCAGCTAATCATGATAGGAGTGTGCTGTGCTCCAAAAAGAGATCTGATGAGCAGAAGAAGACTGAAGTATGGCCAGATCCAACTACAGTGCCTGTTGAGGGAGCAATACAAGGGGTCACAGCCATACACCAACTCCTTTGGACAAATCCTATGAGCTAACCAACTCAATGAGAAAACTGCTACTGAGAAGCAGGTGGAGGGCTCACTCACCCTTGCTGAAGAAAGGCCCAAGACAGAGGCAATCAGAATTGCAAACCCGAATAATGAAATTGATCTTGCAGGAGAACAGGCAGCCCAAAGCTTCAGGAGAATCTGGTGGTTCAGCAAGTGACCAAGGCAGCACTAGCCCAGCGCTAGAGCACCATCTGGTGACGAAAAGCCAGAAAAGTTTTCTGCAGATCCCGTATTGTCTGCTAAGAAAATATGGTTTCTCTGTGACTGCAATGCTGCTCAGGTGTCTGAACAGTGACCCCTCTCACACAGAACATCCATGCTCCTCGAGGAAAGCATCCCAGGCTGAGTTTGCTGCAAAATTAATGCGTGTTTTTAAATAGCAGTCAAAGAGAAAATAGTCCAAAGAGGTAAATTAACATACACGTAAGTTATTCTGCCATTCTAAATATCATTAGTATTGGCCAAAGAAAAAGCGTGCACAAGAAAGAGAATCTGCCCAAATGGTATGTAGGTCCCATAACACCAACTACTTTGTTAGGTTTTGACATGAGTGAATTGCCCTTTGTGTAACATTTCCTTCCACTTCTAAATGCATTGGCACTGCTAGGCTTGTAAAGCACCAGTAAGAACTTTCTTTAAGGGACAAACTTACCTGGAATCATAGGGTATGGAGCTAGGATGTGCTCAAGCCTTTGTTTTTCTGTATTACCAAAAGAAAAAAAATACCTAAAAGGGAAGAATATAGTTCAGGTGGATGGCAAACCTATTCATTAAACTATTCAAAAGGCTTCTGCTTATTTTTTTTCCTTCCGTTTAGCTTGTGAATATCACTCCTCAGAAGAGGCCTTTTGAACACAGCATTTCTGTATGCATGAGTTGGTCAGACCAAACTCCATGGCAGGTCAGTATCTGCCTCACTGGAGGTGGTTTGCACCAGTCACAGTCAGAGTGAATTAGAAGGAGGCTGGTAGCTAGAAATTGTCCTTCTTGCCTTGACTAAGGTCCAGGCCATGTGTCCCAGCTGCCACAGTGAGGCACAACTGACCTCTGCCCACAACTGTCCCACTGTCTTTGGTCTCTCACAACGAAAATACCCTGCTATTCACCTGTCCCTTCTGTATCTAACATCTTTTTCAGACAGGATACCATGTAGCTGCTGTCAGTGGCTAAAACTTTGAAGGCACAACTCCTTGATCCCCTGATACCAGAGAAAGAAGCCATCTCTGCAAAGAAAGCACAACTACTGGCTTGTGTCTGTGACCAAATGTCCAGGCTCCATCCATCCATAGCTGGGAAGCTGGCTGTCCAAATGGTCTGTTGGGGTGCAAATGTGCCTACTTAGACAGCAGAACACCTACAGCAACCCAGAGCTCCCGACACAGATAATGGCATGCAGTGTTGGACAAAAGCAACTGCGTGTTTTTTAGAGAGAAACTTTTTGTCTGGTGTCAAGTTGACTGTTGCATTGCAAGGCAGCTCTTACCTAACCCTTGAGCCCAGATTAGATTGCTTGGGTGAAAGAGCAAAGCTGTATTCTGCCTAGTGTCAAAAAAGGCTGTTCGTTGTGCATGGATACACCAGTGATCTGGGTGGTTTGTACCATAACTACCAACACCAACAATCCAAAACACAGGCAGCCTAAATTTCTCTGATGTTTCCCCTGCTGCCAATTCTGTTAATATTCCTTTAGTGCAAAACCTCTTTATTTGGGTAAGTTTCTTATATCAGGTTTGCAGTCAGAAAGCATGTCTGCAAAGCACTGATATCTCTTTCATTAACTAGCATATATCTTTGCTTTTGTTAAGTGATGCACTGATTCAGTTTCCTCTCCTTGGCAGGAGGGTCAAAGCCACATTAGATGGTCCCACTGAAGCACAGGCAAACAGAGGCTGATGGGTCCAATCCTGTATTTGACAGAATTTTCTCATTATAACCAAAGATGTCATTTCTTGCCACATGTCCCTGTGGATTTGGCAGTAGAAGGTGTCAGGATGCAGGATGGAGAGTACACCCCACACAGAGAGCCAGTGACATGTAGGTCAGCAGGTGCTTGATTTCTAATTTTCTGTATCACGTTGCATGAGCATAAGCTTCAGTGTAAGCGCAGCAGGAGGAGCATGCTCCAAGTCTGCAAGAGCTGATAAGCAGAGCTGTCACTGTTGAAACTACACCCCCACATGTCACATGCAATTCAACACCACACTGGAGGCTTTAGGACTCTGATCAGCAGTTTGTTCCAGAGATGGACAACCAAACTGCCTTGCCTTGCAAGTCCTACTGGAAATTTGTCATGTTTATGTCACATTTTGACCCTGCTTAGTCCTTCCCCTGAAGGTAAAGGACTCGGTGTGACCTTCAGAGCCCAAGTGGAGAGATGGGAAGAGAAGCATTGACTATTTAATTGCATAGAAAGGAGGAAGAGCCTTAAAATTAAGAGCATTCTATATCAGTAGGAGGAAACAGTGCTTTATACTGTGATGAGCCAGAGCTCTGTAAGCTGTTTCTCTGCAGAAAGGAACAGATTGGACCATGAGTCACTCTGAAAGTAGCATGATCCTTTTATAACTAAGAGCAACAGGTCTTCCACATATGAGTTATGACGTTACTGAAGGTATGTGATACAGAAAGTGCTTAATTTCCCTTCTGCCATTCACTCATTTCCCTGGAAACCAGGTAGCGCAATAAACTAATGCAGCAGATAAACACCGCTTGGTTTCTTGGTTTACTTAGAGACTAAATGACAATCATATTCCAAAACTGACTGGCAAAGTACAGGAAAGGAAACAAACCCAAACTCCTTTCTTACATGACTGCTGATGATTGCCTGCTATTATGGCTCCCTTTCCCCCAGTCATGTCCTTTGGTGAGCTGGAATGAAGGTTGATTATGCAGAAGAGGAATTCCAACAAACTCTTTACTGGGCACTGAAACTGTGCTGATAAATCATACCAGATTGTTTTACATCAAAAAGCATTAATGCTGGGGAGGTTTGCATCATGCACCAGGCAAAACTGAAGTTCCTATATGTCGCAGTGTCGGACACGAACACGCAGACTCAAACAGCAGGTTGGCAGCAGGTCAGGACCACCGAGCAGAGCGAAAGGGCTCTGCCCACCTTTATTATCACACTTTTATACATCTTTTAGAACAATCATACATTGGTAGATGAGGTTAACACCTCTAGAATTTTACAGGATAGGAACACAGTCTATCACCTTTCTCCGCCTTGGAGAAAGGAATGATCAACAATCTAAAAGTTCAGTAAACATTCTCAGCCGGTTAGAAAACAAGAGCTATGTTTATAGAAAATGCATGAGGACTTCTACTACAAAAGTAAAAACATAGAACACTGTGAAAACCAGGGCGACATCTCACCCTTTTTACCTTTAAAAAAGAAAAAGAAAAAAGAAAAATGAACAATATTCAATTTCTGCTTGTGGAAGGACCATCGGAGTGATCACCCACATCGTCTGCATCTGAGTCACCACTCGATGTTCCACCCACTTGATCACTTTCATTCTGGTCACGGTCTCCACCCTGCCTGTTGGCTGGATTTTGCCTCTGCCGTCGCAGATCAGGACGGACACACTTTGCAGGTACCCAGCGCACCCCAGTATCTGTGGATACACAAGCATACCCGCGCCCCGAAGCGATAAGGTCATAGGGACCTTCCCACTGTTTGGTGACTAAATTCCTCACTCGGACCTTCGCTCGAGGCTGCTGTGCCTCATCCAAAGCCTGCAACGAGAGGTGATGGTTCAAAATGACAGGATTGTTAGAGTTCTGCGGTACCGTGAGGTGATTGGGGGTATATACAGCTTTTGCCAGCTGACTGTGCGGGGTTTCACCCTGCATTCCCTGTTTTTGTTTTTGAAGCACCTGCTTCAGAGTACCATGAGCACGCTCTACAATAGCTTGACCAGTCGGAGAATGAGGAATACCAAACTTGTGTGACACACCCCACTGCTGCAGGAACTGCCTTACTAGGCCGGACCATTGTCCGTCTTTATAGTAGAAGGTATGCCTAGAACAGCAAAGGCCTGCCTCCAGTGGGCAATGACATCGCGGCCCTTCTCTCCAGTGTGAGCAGAAGCCCACATGGCAGAGGAGCAGGTGTCCACCGTGACATGCACATACTTGAGCCGGCCAAATTTGGCAACTTGGGTGACGTCAGTCTGCCAAATCTCCAAGGCCCTAAGGCCCCTGGGGTTTACCCCTGCCGGCAAAGGCGCCGCAAGCGCGTGACAGTCGTCGCACGACTCGACAATGTCACGGGCCTCAGTTGGCGTCAACTGAAACTGCTTCTGCAGGGTACGTGCGTTCTGATGGAAAAACCCATGCGATGCTTTGGCCTGCGCAAGTGTATCGGGCTGAGGTGCCACCCACGCCGGGTTAGCCAACTTGTCAGCCCTCGCGTTACCTTCTGCTATGAACCCTGGCAAATTGGTATGACTCCTCACATGCAGAACATAGTAGGGATGAACCCGTTCCTGAATGACACACCACAGGGTCTCCAGCAAATGAAACAGATCAGGATTGCTGACCTCCTTCAAAACTGAATAACTCAACCTCTTTGCTATGTCAGCCACGTAGGCGGAGTCCATGACCAGATTGAAAGGTTGCTGGGAAAACTTTTGAAATGCCATAAGAGCAGCCCTCAGTTCAACCAATTGGGCTGAACCAATCTCATGACCTTCCAGAACCTGCCACTCAGATCCATCCCTCCAAGTAACAATGGCCTTCCCGGTTCTGCCTGAACCGTCAGCAAAGACAGTGGGTCCATGCACAGGCTCCTGACTGTGTTTGGGTCTCAGAGAAATCTCTGTGTGTTTCGCCACTTGCAGCAACTTGTGGCTAGGCAGATGATACGCAATCTGCCCTGAAAAATTCTCTAGAGCACTTTGCAGCGAAACGCTGTTCGCAAAGCTCCAGTCAAAGTCCTCCCGCTGTACCGGCAGTACAATCTGTGCGGGGCCTGCACCCATCAATTGCAAACACCGTTGCCGGCATTTGGCTATCAAGCGAGCGATCAGCTCAAACAATGCAGTTGCCGTCTTCTGCGGCTGATGGGGCAAGAAGACCCATTCCAGGACGTGCAAAGGATCGGACCATTTGTCACTCCACTGGCCAATGATACCTCTGGGATGCAAATCTGGTGTGGTAATGAAAACAGTGACATCAACGGAGGGATCAATGTGATAAACCTGTCGAGCAGAAACAGCTCGCTGCACCTCCTCCAGCACCTGACGTGCCTCCGGGGTCAATGTGCAAGGTGACTTCAAATCAGGGTCTCCCTTCAACAAATCAAATAAAGGAGACAACTGTGCCGTGGTCAGTCCCAAATATGGACGTAACCAAACAATGACACCCACCAATTTCTGGGCATCATTCAGTGTCTTCACTGATTGCACAAATTGCACCTCTTGGTGTTGAACTGTACGTTCCAAAATTTTGACCCCCAAATACTTCCAAGGAGGTTGTTGCTGAACCTTTTCTGGAGCCACCTGCAGTCCATGCGAATGCAGAGCATCGAGCAACTGAGGCTGGATCCTCAGCAGCTCATCCTGGGTGGACGCAGCCACCAATATGTCATCCATATAGTGATAAAACTGAGCATCAGGAAACTGCCTGCGAACTCCAGATAAGGCTCTGGCCACATACATTTGGCATATGGCCAGTGAATTCCGCATCCCTTGGGGAAGCGTCCTCCATTGATATCTCTGTGCAGGCCCAGCATTGTTAATTGCTGGCACCGTGAAAGCAAATTTTGGCCTGTCATCGGGATGCAAAGGAATTGAAAAGAAACAATCCTTCAGATCCACGATGAGGATCGGCCAATCTGCTGGAAGCATGGTGGGTGACGGCATTCCTGCCTGCAACGTCCCCATGCTCTCCATCACGGCATTAACCTTCCTGAGGTCTTGTAATAACCTCCATTTCCCACACTTCTTCTTGATGCAGAAGACAGGAGTGTTCCAGGGACTGGTAGAAGGTTCCAGATGACCCTGGTCCGATTGCTCCTGAACCAACTTATGAAGGGCTACTAATTTATCTTTGGGTAGGGACCACTGATCTTGCCAGATGGCTTTGTCCACCAGCCACCGTATAGGAGGCGTGGAACAGTCTGTGCCCTTCACCGCAGTGGCCCCTAGCAAAAATCCGTCCCGATACGCACCCCCCATGCAGCCAGAACATCCCTCCCCCAGAGGTTTGTAACAGTCTCAGTAACATAAGGCCTAATCACGGCTGTCTGTCCCTCTGAGTTCATTATCACCACAGGCTTCTGGCTCACGTAGCAGCGCTTCGTCCCGCACCACTGTCAACAAGCCCACGGAGAGATATCTGGCAGCGTAGCATCAGTGCATCGCATCTCAGGAGGTATTCCGGTCAAGACAGCAGTCCAATGAACCTGAGGCAGCCCAGTGGAACCAAAGCAGCTGTCTCCTCGTGACCTTGAGTCTGTCCTGGGAACAGAGGACTTAAAAGGAACAAATTGAACAGTGCGAGTCTTTTCAGGAATTGTAACCGGGGGGTGGGGGGGTGGGTGTGGAAACCATAAACCATGGCATAAATGCGTCCCGTATAATCTGCATCAATGAGTCCCTGATGCACAATGATATCCTGAACGGTGGCACCTGACCTGCCCAGGAGGAAAACATTCAGGCCACCGCCCAAGGGACCAAAAGCATCCAGGGGGACCTTGTGCACTCTGCAAGAGTCTAAGACGACCATTTCTGCTGTGCAGACAAGTCCGACCAGTAACAGAAACTGCAGCTTTACAATCCCTGGCAATATGATTGGGCCCCCCGCACCGAAAGCAGAAACACAAGACAGCCGTGCCCTTCCGCACCTGCCTTCCTGGTTTCCTGCTAGCCTGCTCCCACTGCCTGCCCTGCAGCACAGTAGGATCACCAGGCAGTGCCTCAATTTTCGCTTTCACATCACTCCAGAACCTTGCCTTTTCACGAGGGCGAACCGTCGCTTTACACTGGGGAATATTCCAAAGGCTGCTAGAAGCAGACTTGCCCAGCTGAGACCCACGGTCCCGGGACGATCGCGGTTTGCCTGCTGCTTCTCCGCCTGCACTAAAAACAAACACATCAGGATTAGCAGCCTTTGCGGTTTTTGCACGTTTCGAACGTCTCACGGACGAAACCGATGAGACTGAGCTGGCGTTATCGGAGAGATCACAAACCGAATCCCCCGCGGCCCCTGCGGCTCGCGGGCGCTCCCCCCGCTCCTGCACAGGGAGGGGCCAAGCCACCCGGAGCTGCCGCTCCCGCGGCCCCGCGGCGCCGTCCTGCTGTCCAACCAAGGACACCGCGGGCACCGGGCGCGCCCGCGCGATCCGCTCAGGCTGGGGGGGGGACGAAACTGCGCCCAGCAGGGTCCCGCCGCCAGCGCGGAGACCGCGCGCAGACCGCGCTGGCCCGGGGGGAAGGGCGGCGGCCCCCCCGCTGCCTGGAGCCGGACTCGCCGGCCCGGCGGAGCCGTCCGCCCGCACGGCTTCAGAGCCCCCGGGCCAGCACCCGGCATCGGAGCCCGCATCCCCAGCAGGGGCCAGCTCTATCCGCACCCCCACCACTCCGGGGGGTACCTCGTGCAGACCCCACAACACGGGCATTCTGCAATAACCGTAGCCTTGGGCCGCCCCCCCCCCGCCCCGAGCCACTCAGCGCAGGGAAGGCACGGAGAGGGGGGCACGTCTGCCCTGCCTCTCCCGCCGCGCGGGGGGGGCGAAGCCCGCAGCGCCGCCTTTCCAGAACGGCGCCAGGGCGGGGACACCGACCACGCCATCCGCCCCGAGCGGCGCCGGGGGGGCGAATCGCACTGCGCCCCCCGCCCGGAGCCGTGCTGCCGCCGCCGCGCGGGCGGGGGGGCCGGCGCCTCCCACTCCCCAGGGCTTGGGGGAGCCAACACTTCCCCGGGAGCTGGGCTATCCTCCGCGGCCAGCCGGCCAACGGGCCGAGCTCTCTCCGGGGGGGGCCCGTCCCCTGTCCCCGTGGAGTTGGGCGGGAGGGTGTGCTCAGACGCTGTCTGCCTGCCGAATTCTCTGTCCTGCTCTAACTCGGATGGCTCAGAGAAATCTCCGAGCGTCCTGACAGGGGTAATACCGCCTGAAAAACTTTTCTGGACTTGAACAACAGCATTCACCCGTGTCCAGGACAATAGTAGCTTAACCACATCACTGTCATAAGCTTCTGCGAAAACAGAACGCAAGGCTTCACCAACTGACAGCCATTTGGATTTGTCAATGATATGACAGCCTTCTGGGAAAAACCTATTATCCTTGGCCCAAAAATATAAATTTTCTAAGTCTACCTTGCGAATAGCCATGTTCTCGCCTTCTAAATACATTTCGACAACCTCTAACACCACGGAGTCATAAAAGGATCTCTCCCTAGAGATTCCCATATTTCTATAAAATTTTTTACCTGCTTATTTTACCTATACCTGCAGTTCCCCGTACGGGCCACCAAATGTCGCAGTGTTGGACACGAACACGCAGATTCAAACAGCAGGTTGGCAGCAGGTCAGGACCACCGAGCAGAGCGAAAGGGCTCTGCCCACCTTTATTATCACACTTTTATACATCTTTTAGAACAATCATACATTGGTAGATGAGGTTAACACCTCTAGAATTTTACAGGATAGGAACACAGTCTATCACCTTTCTCCGCCTTGGAGAAAGGAATGATCAACAATCTAAAAGTTCAGTAAACATTCTCAGCCGGTTAGAAAACAAGAGCTATGTTTATAGAAAATGCATGAGGACTTCTACTACAAAAGTAAAAACATAGAACACTGTGAAAACCAGGGCAACACCTATGTCCGTTCCTTTACTCACAGATTTGATATGTAATTTTTTTGACACTATGAGTTAACTGATTGAACTAGTGTGAGCAGTTGCAAAGTTAACTTACCTTACATAAAGGCAAATCAAAAGTCTGAGCTGGATTCAAAGGCCATTCACCAAATAGCAAGAGTCAACCATATTTGGAAGTGGATGAAACAGAGATAGAACTCTAACCTGAGAAATCCATGGGATGGATATACTTGCCAGACTCCATAGGAAAGCAAGAGTTAGGAATAGCCACCTGGTAGTTTTAAGACCTGTTTCCCTCTGAATTGTTTTTTTTTCTGGTTCAAATGACAGTTAGCTCTAAGGGAACTGGCTATTAAGGGAAGGAGAAGTACAGACACTGCCAGTCCTCTGAAAGCACTCCAGCCCAGGGCCTGATCTGAGAGTTGGTGCACTGTGTGGTTTCATTGCCGGAGGGACAAGAACCTTGGCCTGGAACAGAGCAAGAAGAGCATGTAGCCAGCTGGGAAGGTAGACACATCTTTTACTTTGCCCTCTTTCAGTTTCCCAGCTCTCCCCAGTCCTTTGACTCAGACTCAGCCAGGGATGCCACACAGGAAGATCCAAAATGCTCATCTGTTGTGGTGGAAGTACTGACTGTCTTTCCAGCTCTGGAAGTCCTTGTGTTTAAGAGCACAGCAGGGAAAACTATTCATCCACTTTGAAAGTAAAATCTTTTGAGAGAAGCTGGAGAACCTAAATATACCCAATGAAAAAAAGAAAAAAAGTATTCTGCTTTTATATCCACTATTTCTGGTCTCAGAATTACAAAGAAGCTGGTCAGACACTTATCCTCTCCCCCTCTCCAGAATCGAAAGAAACAGATATTGCAGTGTGAAGGATTCAGAATTCTGTGGGTCTCCTTTACTTTGGGCAGGAGGAAGTTCACATTAAAAGAAGCTAACACCTCTCCCAAAGAATGCATTCATTGTTTTCTAAACTGCCTTGTTATGAGAATGTCATTCAATTATATGTATGCCAAATGGACACTTAAAACTTATCTGAAGCTTTGACAAGCACAGCCAAATCCCCCCTTGCCTACAGGCCAAACACATATTTTGTGCAATTTTTTGTCACTTTTTTCTTTCCAAAGAACAAGAGGAAGCAAGATGAGCTTTATGATAAGACATCTAGATCTCAGAAGTTCAGACTTAACACTTTGTTGTAAATATCTGTTTATCAAAAGAGGAAGTGATGATTCCCAACACTTTTCCAAATACATGGAGTGATCATGATGTGTATGAAGAGGTGAATGCAAGACTTTTAGTGACGTCTTCTTCCACAGACAGGGGAAAGCCTTGTTAATCACAACCCAGTCATCTCCCATGTGCTTTTGATGAACTCCTCATAACACATGGAATATTCTTTTCTGAGAAATACAGATTCATACCGTGACTTACTGCAAGGTGCATGGTGGAGGCCACAGTATTTGTAGCAGCAAGGTTCAGCTCAATATGTGTCCTTGTGACAGAAGAACTTTCCTTCAGTCTCCCATCTTTGCCCATCTGTTTTTTGAAGGTTAAGATAGATCTTTGTGATCAACCAATCTGCCTTCCCAGGAAGGCAGGCTAGATGTATTCCCCATTCTTTCTTCCTGAGCTGGTGCGTTTCAGCTTGCCTGAATGGCAGTGGTTAAGATTTGCCATAAAGTTTAGTTTAACACTTCAATGATTAATTATCCTCACGGATTAAAATGTGCATAATTTAATGTTAGATTTTGCTCATCTTCACTATGGGACCTCCTTTTACCTCTGTCTACTAGATGCAAAAGCCATGTGCTGTTTGATTTCTTTCTACTGGTAGTTTTGTTCTTTCAAGTCCTTTGGAACATACCTAACAGCACAGGGAATTGTCCTTGTTCTAGTGGAAGCTGAGTTGCTCCTTACATTTTTAGTGGTGCCAACTAGGTCTTTATCCATTTAGTGGCTAATATGACAGGTTAAATATAGCTTTGATGGAGAACGCCATCCAGCACCATGTCACAAAACACACCAGACATCTACAGTATGGATGCCCATTATCTTCCATCTCCCAAGCTCCCTTCAATTTTTTTAAAATGTTAAACCACTATTAAGCCCAATGAAATTAAAATAAACCTCTTCAAAGTCTAGCACAAATTTCTATCAAGACTATGTTTTTTTAAGACTTATTTCTTCAGGAGGTAGTTTTCTGGTGGGGGGAATGGAAAGGAGAATGAAGATGCAGCATTGCTTGACGCACAGCATACTTTCCCACAAATTGTGATGGGAAAGGGCTTGGCAAGGGGAAAAGGGTTATATTTAGAGCAATACTAGAGAATATTGGCAGCAGAATCCTTGTCTAGGATATGTTCATCCTCATAGTGAGCATGTCAAAGGCACTTGAGAAAACGAGCTGCCAGATCACAACCAGAAAAAGCTGATAGCAAAGCAATCTAAAATCAGTCCTTGCTTTTACCTGGTTCTTCTAGTTTTTCTCCTTTGCTGACAGCTCTGCTGCCTGTGAGAAAGCTGTTCAGCATTCATCCTTAAGCTGTCCCTAGACTCAAAAACTCTATGGAAACAGAGTACAAAAGAGAACAACCGCTCATTGAACTATGGTGGTTTGTCATAAGCATAACAAACATACTACACCACTTGCATGACTTCATGGGGAAAACCACTGCCCAAAGGCATAAAGAGTTTGGAACAGTCCCCTAACAAATATTCCAGGATTTGTTCTTTTGAGACTGGACAGAGACAGAAATACTTGCTTTAAAAAAAAGGCATCTGAGACACAAGCCTGAGATACAGGCCAAGCAGGGTTTGCACACAAGGGCCTCAAGAAGCTACAAAGATGTAGGCAGATGAAAGAAGTGAGCAGAGTGCAGAGTAACTTGGTCTTAGCACCACCTGGCAGAGCAGCATGAAAACTTGAATCATTGAAGTACTGGCAGGCAGGAAGGAACCTACAAGGATTTCCATGCCTCAGCCTAAAAATCTTTTAACTTTACCTCCACAGGTTTGAGGCAACTTCTGAGCATTAGTGTTCATCTCACCAAAGATAAAACAGGAACATGAGGGAAGTGTGCAGCAGTCTTTAGCCTGGAAGGAGAATGCCTCAGAGGAATGGCTGCATTTTGCATGAAGACTGCTATTTGGATGATCTTGTGAGATTACATAAAATGGGGCTTTTGAATTATTTTACTGCCACAGAAGGATGGGTAAGGAGTGTCGTGGGAGTAGAGTCATTAAGCAACAAATGAGGGGGAAAAGCCTTTTCGTAGTCATTAGCGATGTTAATAGCAACATGCATTTCTTCCTTGCTGGAGATGCCTTTGATCATATACATGACTATTACCAAGCGACCAGTAACTGATGGGAGTGCAATAGTTTTTGTGTCTGCCACATGTGCAGGGAGGAATTCCTGCTGTCTGGTACTTCAGTCTTTACAGTGCAGTATTATCATGCTTTATCTGTTTCTGTGTCTTTGGAGCTAAAAAAAAAAACCTGATGTTGATGTCTCTAATTAAAAAAAAAAAAAAAAAACAAAAAGCCTTTTTGCCTCCTTCTTGGCTACTACTGTGTATTTTTAGCTCTGGAAGAATTTTCAAACCTACTCTGGAAAACTTATTTTTCTTCATTACGTCTGATGTCAAGTGGTGTTGCTGGGGTATGTGATCAGCTTGGGTTGCAGAACTGTCTGAAACTAAACAACAAAATGCTTTTCCCCAGTTGTTGGACACCAATGGAATCCAAACCAGTCTGCAGATAAACAGGGCTGTTCAATCAGCTCATTTGACTATCAGTTACAGGATTATGGAGGTTGGAAGTTTCAGTTACCCACAGTCAACCTTGCCCCATTTACTTACTTGGTTAAGCAAGTGCTGTGGCACCAAGTTGGAGGCAAAGATTTTGTCCTTACTTCCTCTTTGGTTGTTGTCTAATGTATATATTAACATAACCTGTTGGGCCAAAGTAGAGTGAACCGTGGCCAGAATTATATTTAATCTTGCTTTGCTATGTTTTCTTTAGCAAGTAGTGTCACATTTTTGCATTTCCCAAGATCATGAGATGGTTGATTTGCAAGCAGAAGAGCTACTATATATGTACATATAACTTGAAATGCCATAACTTAAACTTCAACTAAAGCATATTCTTAAAAATAAAAAAGCACTACTAACGCAGTTTCCTAGATCAGAAGAGTCAATAAGCCATATATAGATTTGTAATATCTGAATATGCTACAACGTGATGTACCTGCAGCTTTAATACAATCTTTTCAGATGTGCATGATGCAAGAGGTTATCATCTCTCTTCTGTTTCTGTCATAGCTGCTTGAAGTGCTGAGATGGACATCCTGGTGTGGAATGCTGGATGAAACCTGCTGTTCAGATCTTGTCACAGTATGGTTTTGAGTAACCTCTCTGAGCAGCCCATCCTAAGGTAAGGGGACAGGGAAGTTGCTTGCATTGCTCCCTTGCACTGTGGAGCAGATGAAGTGGCTTGCCATGCTGTGATTCTCCTGAGAACAAGCAGTGTCTAGGCGACCACTTCTTTAATCTTGCAGTTGAAAGGCAAACACTATTACTGAACAACTTTTTTTGTCTGATTACTTTGACAAATTTTACAAAATTCTTAATTTGCGACTGGATAAACAATTTCTCTTACTTTCTTCTCAGTTTTACTCAGGAAATAGCCATAATGGCTGGTAAAGCTCTGTGACGACTGCAGTTCAGTTGCTCACCAGATGGGCAGAACCCTGAGCACTCAAGGCGAATATTTGTCTAAGACTGGCCAGAAATCTAAATTCATGCTTGATTATCTAGGTTCAAGCAAACTACTCATGTTTGGGCAGCCTCTTTGGTAGCCCTGAGAAGCCACAATTGACAATTTATTCTCACCCACTAAGTCAGGTCCCAAACGCTATTAGCAAGTGCTAATAACTTCTGCGAAAATGATAAATATGCTGGTGTTAGGAACTGGCAGCTCTGTTTAGCTCTGTCACAGGCAGACTGCCTTTTCAATGCACCATTAGGGAGCTGGGAAGTTGGAGCTAATGGATGGACTTCCTGCAGTTTTCCTCTTTTCTAGCATCCAATGGCCACTGGATGGCACTGAGGTTACTGTCCTGCTCACAAACACATTCTAAGAAGCCTCACACTTTGATTTTAGGAGTTCCAAAAAATTGTCTGGGACACTGAATTTGGGTTATTTTTTTGGACATGCATAAGGCTGATTGCCTCAGCTCTTTTAGGTTCTTCTCCCCTCACTTAGTGCCCCTGCTTTGGGAGCGCTTACAGCTAACAATAAATGCTCGCTGTAAATCTCCACACAGGTGTGTACGGAGCCTCAAACTTGTGAGTGCATGCTGTCCTATCACACTGGTCAGTGAAGAAGATAAGGAGCCTTAATTGTTTTATTAATCCCCCATACCCAGCTATGTCACTGGCTGCAGAGTAATTTCAGTAAATTCAAGGATGTGCCAAAGCATACAATTGTCTTAGATACTGGCAGCATCAGAAAAAGTTCACTGATTATCCAGCCATCTTAATGCCCATGACTTCTGAAGATTTCCCATTCTGAAAGCACACAAACTATAGCACAATGTTTTCAGAAGCCAAAACACCCAACATCTTAAGGTATTCGTAGATATCTGACCTTAAATCTTCTTCTCTGTCTCTGATGGTGTACTCTGGTGAGGCATTCAGATTTGTTTGTAGTGAGAATGCCACTAATCACTTTTTATTATGCTGGTTGAAGGCTTGAGCCACAAATACAGAATTAGCAGGTTTTATGTGTGCTTGATCCATTCAGTGCAGGCAGTGTGGTGGTCCACGTGGAACTGAGCATGGATGTGAATCTCAGTAGCTGCAGCAGAAATAATTTTTTACAGGTTCCATCTCAAACTCTGTAGTGCTCCCACAGCAGGATTTTGGCTGCATTTGTCCTCCTTGCCCCACTTTAGCTGCTAGGTGCTGATGCCTTGAGCAAACTAATACTCCTTCTTTTAAGCTCTAGGTTGTGTTTGATTTTGTAACCTAAGCAGCTTTTCGGGGAGATGGCTCTTCAGACTGCTAATGCCAGTTTGATTTGTTTTTGTGGGGCAAGCCAGAGCTGGCCAATAGTCCAAGTCCTCTTAGTGCCAAGTACACACGCAAGGCGTGGGCCCTGAGACAGGGACCCACAAGGAAGCACAAGGGAGAATGGTGAGTGAAACCCCTCTTTGATGCTTATCATAGTGGCAGGATAGTGGCCTGGTGCAACTGCACAGCACCTGGCTGCAGTGCCAGCGTGCCTCTGGCAACAGCTAGCCAGCAGTGGTCTGCAGGTTATGGCCCCTCTTTGCTTAGCTCTGCAGCTCTGCTCAGCGAAAGATGGGGTTGGGGTACTCAGAGTCTGAAAGAGCCAAGAACTGAAATATCACTTTGATCAAGGTAACTAGACACCAAGTGCTTGATTCTGTTAAACTATTTTCGGAATTCTGGATTAAAAGGATTGTTCTTCCCTGCTCTGTTCCCTTGGATTTTTAGCAGATTAAAGGCAGGTCAGAATTGCTTTGTGAAAACCCAGTTTGCAATACACTGGCTTTCAGAAAGGAATTTCAGACTATATATACACAACTAATATTAGAAAAGTCTGAACACATAGGGCACCATTTTCTGGTGTCTGTTTAGATGTGTGTTTCTACACAGCAGATACACATCTAGGCATCAAACTACAGGAAAGCTCTCAATGTCTCTTTTACTGCCAGTTAGTTGCATCCAAAATCAGACATTAAGGAATTCAAGAAATCTTAAGCTGTGCACTCTTAGTTCATGACTTGAAAGGTGCTTGTTCTTATTAAAACTGGACATTACTTTAATACAGACAGGAAATTTGAGAGAGGAGGTTAATTTATTTATTTTTTTGAAAGAGACTTGGTACTTGTGTGCAAAAAGAAAATAGTGAGATGTTTAATAGGCACATGTGGCCAAAACATCATCAACAAACATTGATTTGCTTTAGAGAAAAATGGCAGTGGAATATTGAGTTTTTTAAAGTGTCTGTTCTTCTGAGAATATCAGAACCTAATTTTAAATGAACTCTGCTAGTTGTTTTTGATTTTGCAAGGACTGCATCATTCTGCAATCAGTCTGAACTCAAGCTTGCTGGTATCCAATGCCTTTGAGAGTACTGAGTTCTGTGTGACATTCAAAGTACCTGAACCCAGTCTGTCCCAGTAGCTACCGAAGTTGTGTTTGATGTGGCATGTAGCTACACAGCACACAGCCACAGAAATTTGGATGCCCAGAGCAATCTTAACATCATTCTTCTTCCAGCTAGTATGTTTTTCCACTTGATTTTCTCTTCATTTTTTGATTGTGTCCTTTCAGTGGACACTTAAAATCCAAACAGTTCTATTTTGTCCAAAGGGCTTGTACTTACATACTTTTGGTTCCTGAGAAACTGTGGTGGCTCTTTGGCAAGTTAATGAAAATAAAGATTGTATACTCAAGGATTTTTGGGCAGGAGGGGGAACAGTTCAGTTCTCTGGGGATGTTGACTCACATGGCCGTCTGTCTCTTTTTACAAAGCCAACTATATACAAAAGGGGAGGCTTTTTATGAATCAAGTGTTACTTAGTTACGGTGTGGTCCTCATCAATTCTTGATTGGAAAGATCTGTTCCACTGTTAGAAATCAGTTCTCCCTATGGAAAAGAATCCTTCCAGTTTCTATCCCCTCAAATTTGAAGACTGTTAAATTGACATTTCTGGGCTATGCAAATGTATTTAAAGTTCTCATATCTGCAGAAGTAAGCTAAACATGGTCTAAATTTCTCTAAGTAATAAACATGCTGCTTCTAATCAGCAGCAGCTCTAAAAGGTGTGAGTGTGGGGGTGTGTGTTTCTGTGGGTGGTGGTACATTAGCTGTTGTGACCTGCAGTAGACACTGGTTAAGTTCTGTCTGCACAGCATCATGTAAACTGAAGCAATTGATGTCTGCATGGGAAAGGTTGGTGCTTCGTTCTGAGCAGCTGAGCTGACGTGTTCTCACATCTCCTGGGTTCTTCCTTGCTTCCATATCTAATGTTGTATGTGCACTGAGACACCTCATGCTCTGACCTTGCAAACTGATGTTTTTAAAAATAGACTTCTGAGGTGTAGATGGAAAAATGTTTAAAGCACTCTGACAAGCAAAATCCAAGATGGAGCCAAACTTTCTCAAACACTTCCGTATTGTGGCAGAACCTGCACAAATAAGCCAGTTCATCCAAATAAGCTGAACAGGAAAGAGGCAGACAAGCCTCCACAACTCTGCCTAAGCAGCAGCCCTCTACCCACAACACTTGGGACATCAGAACAGAAAGGCTGCACTGCAAAGTTGCAAGAAAAGGGGATGGCGTGTACAGGGGCAGTGCTGTACTGCTGTTTAGGTGAGTGGTACGACCTGGTGGCTGTGCACTCTCACACAAGCAGAGAAGGTGCGGTACAGCTAAGAGAGCCAGGCTCCTGAGGCATGTGCAAAAATGTCACGGAACTTAAGCAACATGAATGATAACCAAATTTAATCTCCATGCTGAAGAAAAGAGGTGATGAACAGAAGAGGCCAAGAATTGAATGCATGTTAGGATCTAACACAAAGATGTCAAGGAGATCCTCATAGAAGCAAGCAGGAGTCACCATCATTAACATGACCCCCTTCAATATTGTAAAAGAAGTGTGACAGGTGGAGGCAGGTGAATCTTGCGCTCTACTCCACTCTCGTGACACTTCATCTGAAGTACTATTTACTACTCTGTAGGCCCCAGCACAAAAAGGATGCAGAGTTTTTAGAGTAAATCCAGAGTAGGCCACAAAGATGATCAGATGGAGCACCTTTCCTATGAGGAAAGGCTGAGAGAGCTGGGATTGTTCAGCTGGAGAAGAGAAGGCCTTGGGGTGGAGTTATGGCAGCCTTCCAGTACCTGAAGGGAGCCTACAAGAAGTATGGAGAGGGAGTTTTTACAAGAGCATGAAGTGATAGGAAAGGGGGAAATGGCTTGAAGCTGAGAGGTTTCAATTAGGTATTAGGAGAAATTCTTTACTGTGAGGGTGGTGAAGCACCAGAACAGGTTGCTCAGGGAAGCTGTGGATTCTCCATCCCTGGCAGTGTTTAAGACCAGGCTAGATGTAGCCCTGAGCAACCTGGCTAGTGGAATGTGTCCCCTGACCATGGCAGGGGAGTTTAAACTGGACGATCTTTAAGATCCATCTCTCCATTCCACCTGCAGCTGCTGTGCTAAGGTGTGGCCATGTGCTTCACCAGGGGCTCTTGGGGCTGGCACAAGCCTCACTGCAGCTGCTGCCACGTGTCATGGTTATAAACCTTTTTGGCTGCTGCCATGTGCCATGGCTCCCAGAACAGTCAGTGACACACAGGCATTTTGTATCTCTTGAGTCCCTGCTGGGCACACCTGCACACACAATAAGGGCTGGGTGCACCTAGGCTTCATTTCTGATTGTAAACAATTAGGCACTATAAGTCTGGTTGTGTTCAGTGAGATCCCAGGTGCAGAGACAGTGTAGGTTACACCAGAAATCTGGCCACAGTGGTGATCCTAGATTCACGAATGGTTCAGGTAATTAATTCAATGCTGTAAGTCTGGTCAAGCTCAATAAGAACTTTAATGAACACAGATGTGTTCCTGCTCTGCCCAAAGCTGGTCTATGATGGAGGCTTCTTCCTGGGAGAGGGAGGGAAAGCAGGCAGCCACACAAGGCCTGGCTTTGTCATTTCTGTCCTCTTTAGAGGAACAGCCTAATAAAGATTTTTGGCTTGTGAAGAGCAGATCCTGCTGAGGGAAAGTGGTAGCAGATCCTTTGGGGAAATTTGTAAGCGAATGGTTTTTGAGACCAAGGTCATGTTTAGAAGACACCATCAGTATCTCTTACTCTCTAGTGACTATAGATGGGCTGGAAGAATACTGAATGTGCTTTTCCTAAGTCTCCCCTGATTCAACTATAGAGTTTTTTGTCAGGACTTCCATTTCTAGGTAACTCTGCAATAGAAAGCAATCAATAGTAGCTCATTTTTGGTTATTCTTCCCCCACATAATGCTTTTGTTTTTCACTTTTGCTCATTTGATCAGGTCCAGAGACTATCACCAACTGTCACTGTTCCTCTTATCATTGACACTACTGTCAAGAGCTGGACTGAATTTGCATAACCATTCTGTAAACCATGATTTTCAAAGGAGGTGCTATATGGAGTACATCCAAGAGCCAACATTTGTTCTTAAAACAAAAGGTATTTTTCAAAGCCAAAGCAGTGGTGTAAGACAGCCTAATCTGACCCGTTCACAGGACCAAGTTCAACTTCCTTCACCAAAATATTTCTGTTTCTTCTTCTTCGTTAGGTTAACTGCAAGTAAAATTCTAAATTGCCTCTAAAACTGTTATTTGGTTGCATGTAGCTCTACATCCACAGGAGGGGGCACTTGAATAAAACTTCGAGCAGTGCCGAATACCTCTCTTTTCATTCCTCAGAGTGGTTCTGTGTGTTGGAGAAGGGGAAGAACTAAAAGGTGATGAAGGTGCATGGAAACTAAATAGCTCATCAGGTTCTGAAGTATGTTTCTGAGCTCTTCTAATTAGGTGGATCTTGCACTGTTTCAGCCATGGTTTGCTTCAAATCAACTGACACAATACACACAAAAAATAATCCATCAAAATAAATAAAACACTGAATCATATTGTTCCTTGGTCTGAAAATTTTGTTCTGTGCTTCAGTAGGCAATATGGCATTTTACAAGGAAGCCTTTTTTTCATGCTTAACATCCATGCACAGGCATCTAAAGGGTTTAACTGGACTGAAGAGCAAACTTCTAGTGGTTCAGCAGACTGAAAGATCTATAGAGTTCTTAGTCTGGTGCAGAGAAATTGTACTGCAGTTTCATATCACCTTTGTTTAAAAAGGGATTTGTTTCCCATACCTGCCTGGAGTACATGGAGGTGTGCTTTCTGAGAGGGGGAATAAGTGAAGGAAAACATATTTCCACATGCATTACCAATAGTCTGCACTTCAGCTAGGCTGATGTGTCAGACCTGTCTGAGGGACTAGAGATTAGCTGAGCACTAGAAAAGTAGATCTGTAGCTCTGCTAGACCATGTTTCTTCTTCTTTGACCCTCTCTAAGGCCCTTCTGGTCTTTCATGATTGACAAGGTGTAGCACTTGGGAAGAACTGATTTCTAGCTCCTGTGGACTTAAAGTTTTGAAAGCTGAAACTGTGAAAGAAGCAGGCACGAGTTTAAATGCCAGCAGGAGTGAGACTTTCTTCTACCAGTAGAGTCAATAGCAGGATTTTCTATGTATTTCCCCTCCTCTTCCCACTCTTGCTTTTGTTCAGTTTAAACCTAAACTCTGGATAAGGACACTGTGCTGCTCAGGACTGGAGACAGAGCTGTCTTCACTGGAGCATCAGGCTCATACACGGAACTGCAGTGAAGATGTCTCACCAGAGATCCACTACTGCCTCAGCAACATTCCTGCTCATAGATTCAAAGCTTTTCCTGCGCCAGAACAGATTCCTCTGATCTGGGAGAGGACAATGAAGAGGTGACCACTGATTTCAGCACTTAGATTGTAACACTGAGGAGAGGGAAAAATTAGAGAGGAGGTCTGATATAACTAGCAAAACTTCTTGCTTTTCCCTTTCCAGTTGGCAGATGTGACTCTCACTGTCTTCCAGGGGCCATACAACAGTCAGAAACCATAGTCTGAAAACAGCTCTTGTAACAAGAGTTCTTAGATATGCCAGGGTCCTGGAAGAGGAAAGAAAAGAGAGGAAGTATTGAGGGTCCGCTATTAAATTTATCAAATTTACCCTATTCTTGCTAGTGATACATCCATAATAAATTCATTATTTTGCTGTTGTGAATTCTATGTAGGAGAACAGTCATGTGGCTGGGTTGCTTGTGTGTTACTTCCCTCCTCCCTTCTTACTTTTACCTTCTCTTATGATACCATGGGTTGCATTTTAAAGCCTCACAGCACTGGCCTAACTGCCCTGTCTGACAGCTGCAATCCGATTCTGGTTTGCCTGACTGCTAACAGTTCTACCAGTGAAATTCTGGCTGACTGCAGTAAGAACAGAATTGGAGCAGTTCAGGCTCCTCTAAAAATACCACTTCGAGAGATTGCTGAAGGAAAACACCATGATTCTGCATCTCAAAGTGTGAACACTTATTAGGGCCAACATCAATGGATGCAAAACCTGAGGCAGGGAAGGAGACACCTTTTTTTGCTTACATGGGTTATGGGGGAGAAAGCAGGACCTAATTTTCCTGGTCCCAGGCAGATTAGCTGAGCCTAAGCCTCATTGTTTAAAGTTATGCCAAATGCCATTCTGTTGATGTCTTTGATTTCTCACAAGACATTTCATCCTGCTTCAAAGCCCTTGACTATTTGAGAACTATTCAAGGTCAGCTACCACCCCACCTAATATTGCTGCATCTCAGAGAAGGCATCTGCAGAACTGTGTCTACTTAGTGTATCTGTAACAAAGTTAGGACAGTTTTCTTTGATTCTTTTTCTTTCTTGAGAGAGACAGCTGCTTGGCTCCACTGACAGCAAAGCAATTTTAAATTCCCGAGACTCCAATTAAAAACTAGATCTCTTTCCAAAACACTATTAAGGACATACCAGGGGATAAAGGATTTGAATTTATTGTCATGAATATAAAGCTTATCTCCTTATTTGTGGCCACAGACAAGCCTTTCTGTCTTGTAGGGTAAAAGAGTACTCATTCAACAAAATGGAGACTGCAACTAGTGCTTTTCCCTTTGTGAGATGTCTAGATTTCAGAAGCTGGCAGTGGTGAGATAAACATACTATTAGGAGTGGTGATCTAATAAAACAGCTGGCAATCCTTCTGTGTCAAATCTGCCTTGTGTCCAGCTCACTTGTTTTCTGTGAGACGCTTAGGACTTGATGTTCCCAAATGTGCGCCATCTCTCTCCATATCAGACAGCCAAATATGCAAAATTGCTACTTGCTATTTTGATTCAATATTGCTTGAGAAGTACGCCTGGTAGTACTTCTTGTCTTATGAGTATTCACTACTGGGAACTGCCAAAAAAAGGAGATGATGCTGTGAGCTGTAACGATTCAGAAATAGGCTCTGCCTCAGCTCTGCCTAAGCTTGCTCTGCCAAAGCCTTCAATGTCAGTTTGACTCCTTGTCTCTTGATGGTGATTACAATGAACTTCTGGGGAGCTCAGAAAAATTAAGCTAAATTCTCAGAAAAATTAGGCTAAATAGGATAGTTTGAGAGCAACCATCCTATCTGTCCTTCTTCTGAGTTGCATGTCAGTATAGACCTGAATCCAGTCTTCACCAAGAGACTGGAAAACACCAATATCTATGGGTGCCAGCAAAATGTCACTCTGTAACTGCAGCTGATGCACCACTAATTGCCAAAGGCAGATACACAGCAACTGGAGGTGTCAAAGCTACTGAGATGCCTGCAGATCTCAGTGCACAGCTGGGCTCAAAGAGGATGGAATATGATTTTAACGTTGAATTCAGAGGAAGGCTCTTATGTAAAGTGAGTAATAGGCCTCTGCAACTGCTCAGCATTGTGCATGGCGTTCAAGCCAATCAGGGCCAGGTTCTGGCCATAAGGAAATGTAGTTTGATTGAATTATAATCACTGACACAAGGTTCTTTTAACCTGTTTAAAACCTAATCTTTAAAACTGCTAGACATATTCAGGGATGAAAAGTTCATAGACCATAAGGAAAGAAGACTTTTTCTCTGGTTGAGGGGGTCTGAGCCCATGAAAACCAGAAGCTGAGATACAGTGGGAAAAAACCTGCTTGCTATGACGTCGGTCTTTCCCTCCTTGCTGCTCTCAGAAAGTAGGCTCATTTACACAGGCCTTTGCTATATCTGCCAGTTTTCATTGCTCTCAGTGAAGGTGCTTCTGAACAAGGCAACTAAGGGCCAGGGTTTCAGACACACTTGCCTTAGTTCATACACCTTTGTACCAAAAGAGAGGACAATTGATTAGTTTTTCATCTTCACCTTGGGAGCAAACACAATGTTACATGCGAAAGCTTAGTCTGAAATGCATTTTTCTTCTGAGGAACCTGCAGCATCTCTACAGTTTTGACACTGTCATGTTCCCAAATGCAAAGAACAGAGAGATTTAAAACCCAGAAACAAAACACTTCAGCAGCTTTCTCTATTTCACACCCTCGCTTCCCACCACTGTTTTGTTGGGTTCCTCCTTAAGCCAGAAGTGATGGCATTGAAGACAATGAGGAAGACGTTGGACACAAATTGAATGCCTTATAGAGGATGGAGGAAAACAGAACCCAGCATTTCTGCAATGAAAATGGAACAGACTAATTCTCTTTACCACAGATTGCGTGTTGTTTCCCCAGAAGAAAACAGAAATTAATACTTAATGAAATACCCTTTCTTGCCACTTGGTTCCTCAAGGGCAGTCAAGCTCAGGTCTCTCATTATCCTTTTTCCAGAAGGCAGCCTACAACACAAAGGTTCAAAAACAGAGTTGGCTTTTTTCGTCTTTTCTTTTTTTTTTTTTCACATTGCAGATATGTGAGCTGTTTGGAAAAAAAAAATCCAACAAAACAAAACAAAACCAAACCCACAAAAAAATAAAACTTAAAAGGAACCTCAATAGTCCTAGTGCTCCTACCACTTGGTTCTACTGTGAAGGACCGAATAAAACTGTAATTGGCTGCAATAGATAAATGGTATGTTCAGACATGACTTCCCTGTGTAAATTGGCAGATGACACCAAGATGGGTGGCAGCGCTGATCTGCTGGAGGACAGGAAGGCTCTGCAGAGGTTAATCTGGACAGGCTGAATTGACGGGCAAAGGCCAACAGTAAGAGGTTCAACATGACTAAATGCCAGGTCCTACACCCTGGTCACAACAACCCCCTGCAGTGCTACAGGCTAGGGGAAGAGTGACTGAAAGCTGCCTGGGGAAAAGGACCTGGGGGTGCTGATTAGCAGTGGCTGAACATGAGCCAGTGGTGAGCCCAGGAGGCCAAGAAGACCAGTGGCATCCTGGCCTTTATCAGCAATAGGAAATAGAAAAAAACCCTTCTTTTTAAAATTCTCAGCAGGAAGACCTTACTGCAACTGCCAGCCCTTACATAAGAAATGCCAAACCAAAGCAAACCAATCAAGCAAACAAGAAAACCCCAAAAGAATTATTTATTTTGGGAAAAGAAAGGTAGGGAGAGGAGAGCAAAGAGATTGTGGACAGCTGCCATACCTATTTCTATTTGCAAGAGACTGTGAGGAATTGAAAGATAAAATGGTTTTATTCCAAAATGCCTCTACAAAAATAAAATGTTAATTCCTTCATTACTAAAAATATTACCACCAGTAGACAGGGCTGGTACTGTCTATTTCCATGGAGACCACTGCAGTATTTTAAATCTCTGGTTTTGTGGGCAGAGCAATATGCTGTTAAATTAACTAATACTTGAGAAGATAGACATAAATCCTCACTACATACTTTGGGAACTCACATAACCTTAAGGCAATGCAACTACAATAACATTATAATAAAATCCTATGACCTCCACTAGCTACTTCTTTCTGGTGATGTCAGTGACACAAATGTCCAGAAATGGTGGGAGTGTCCTGATGGTCTCACGCAGTGCCCTCCCCATTCTGCAGTAAGGACTTGTCCATCTGACACTGCTGTGAAAGGGAACAACCTGATGCTGTCAGCTCTGGGTAGGTTTGTTCCTTTACTACCCATGGTCGGAAGAGCAGAGTGCAGCACTGTGTTAACCTTGCACAGACAGTGGTCAAAGTAAGCAGAAAGAAGGCAGAGGCAAGACATTTTTCTGAGTTACTTGTTCATTTCTAGGCTGTGGAATCACTATAGAGAGCAAGACGTGCGTGTAATGCCACTATGCCACTGCCTGGTGATTCCTAATGATTCATATGAGCCTTCCTTCCTTCCTTCCTTCCTTCCTTCCTTCCTTCCTTCCTTCCTTCCTTCCTTCCTTCCTTCCTTCCTTCCTTCCTTCCTTCCTTCCTTCCTTCCTTCCTTCCTTCCTTCCTTCCTTCCTTCCTTCCTTCCTTCCTTCCTTCCTTCCTTCCTTCCTTCCTTCCTTCCTTCCTTCCTTCCTTCCTTCCTTCCTTCCTTCCTTCCTTCCTTCCTTCCTTCCTTCCTTCCTTCCTTCCTTCCTTCCTTCCTTCCTTCCTTCCTTCCTTCCTTCCTTCCTTCCTTCCTTCCTTCCTTCCTTCCTTCCTTCCTTCCTTCCTTCCTTCCTTCCTTCCTTCCTTCCTTCCTTCCTTCCTTCCTTCCTTCCTTCTTCAGTTCTGTCAGCTAACTTCCATGTGCAGCTCTTTCCTTAGGGTAGTGCCTACAGAGATGGACATGATCTTGTGTAGAGGATAAAGATCCTGAAGGACTGAGGACAACTTTAAGCCCTGGGAATGCTTGGATAACAGGCCTTTCTTACCAAGAGGATGGAAAGCTCTGCCTAAAAAACAAGGTTAAAGGAGTTCAGGAAGATAAGCCCTCCTTGAAGGAAGTCAGCATTTTGCATGACTGAACCCTGTAAAGTTCATTACTCTTGCAAGCCTCAGCATGAGCTGTAATCCAGTTTGCTTGGCAAGGAGGAGTTTAGTCTATCAGTATCAGCCCTTCATTCCTGTGTAAAAAAAGAGTTGCACAAAAACCCATTGGCCCAAATTTGCAACCTGAAAGAGCATGTGTGAAGAAGACTATTTGCTCAGCTGTGGCATCTGATGCAAAATTAGCTTTCAAACACCAAAAACTAGTGTAGTGGAGCACGGCCATGGAGTTTCTCACAGGTGGATGGATGCATAGCATAACTTTGGTATGAGTGCACCAAGGACACAAAGTTTGCTTGCATTTTCCTGTGCAATTTCATATTGTGTTATTGTTTCCAGAATCTAAAAGCTTGACTGCTGTTAACTGGGGTCCTTCACTGTTGAATGTCTTGTAGATCTCCTGATAGTGCCAGTGCAGTATAAATATTTTGTACCTACCTTCTAGCACTAATACCTCACTTAATCAAAGTATTGGCAAGTTTTGTACCTATCACAGTAGAACTGGGCAACTCCTGTGCCTGAGCCTGAGAACATTTTAGAAGGTGCCATGCCTTTTCTTGTTAACTCTAGCTTTATCATCATCTCTAATCACACATTCCGTTAATATAACTAGGAAATTTACAATGTCTTGAGTGAAATCAGTGCTAAGAATAGGGAACTACTGTAATTCTCATATTCTTTCCTTGGTGATTCTATCATGCAGGCTTAGAGCTACCCACTTTCCTGCTCTCCGAGCAGAAACTCATCAACTCTTGATTTGGAGCAGCATAAAAAAAAAGGAATGTCTTTCTTGGATTTCAGTCCATTTCCCAAAGTAGCTTCTAAAAGCCAGAAGGTCAGGAACTGAGATGTGTATTTCAGAGACCAGTAGATATCTTGGTTTGAAACATAATTAAAGCAGAAATATTTTCAGTGCAGGTACTACAGTTCCCTGCATCTAACTACCAAATCCTTGTTCATGTGTTGAAACTAGACCAGCTGAAACATAAACTGACTTAGCTTAATCAGAGCAAAACCCTTGTGTACAAGGACTCTCTAAATCAGTTTCTTACCAAATTAAGATAACTCAAGAAGTGTCTCAGAGTGGTTGTTTCCACTTTCTGGGAAGCATCTGTTTTAGTAATTTGGAAACGGATTTAAGAAGTAATGCTTTTTGTACACAGAACCCCACCACTCCATTCTGCCAGGTCTCATGTCATGCTCAAGCTGGTGATGTGTACTGTTTTGATAGATGGATGAAGGGAAAGCATAATTTTCCTTAACTTCAGCTTTCCCTGTGTCTGTGTCTGTTTACCATGCAGGTGTAGACAAGACACTTGTCCATAACTACATTGCTCCTCCATTACTGCTCATAGTCCCTTCTCCTTTCCCAGCCTACCTGCACCATGTAAATGTTCTTGAAAGCTCTCAGAGCTGCCTCCTTCCTCCTGCAACACCAGTGCAGCTGACTGTCTTGTTTCAAGAACAGAAAGGTGAGCTGTATGACACAGAGCAAGATTTCTCCATTCCCAAAGTCCCTCTCACTTATGACCAGAAGACATGACTTCCATTTACACAGTGCTTGTGGTGGGGGAGGCTTCAGGGCTGGGACATGAACAGTGTCCATTTAAAAGTAGGATGGTTTCCTATGATCCCCATAGGAATATCATGGGTGTAGATGTGCTGACAAGAGGTAAGATGTGATGAGGGAGTTACCTAATGCTTTTGACAGACTTTTTCAGTCTAAGGCACCAGGAATATTACTGCTGTTAATGATGAATGAAGCAGACAAACAAGATCTTATTCTAGCAGTAATTTGAATATGGGAGTACTGAGGCATGTGTCCTATGATTGCCAATTACCTGTTTTGCAGTAATCACAGCAGTGCTTGAACAGTGTTACAACCAGAGGTGTCAGCACCTTTGAGCATTCATTTCCTGCTGACACACAGAGGTCTGTAATGGATGCATAATGTGCTCACTTAGTGACAAACATTGAAGTAAACCAGTGACATTAACTAGTGAAACCAAGCAGCTTTGAGCTGTACGCAGTTTACAGTCCTGACCAGATGCTGTCTACAATCTATGCTCTGCAAAAAGGTCTGTAGGAAGGCACCAGGTAATCTTTTAGGCACCTACAGCTAAGACATCCTGTGTGTGTGTGAATTCACACAACTTCTAAGGGAAGGTAGTTTACATCAGTGGAGTTTGTAATTAGTCTGAGCTGACTGTTTCCAGTGAAACTTGACTGCCTATACCTCACTGGTTGACTGTCTTGTACTAACCTTGTTCCTCTGAGAGGGCTTCTTAATTCAGATCTCAGCAGGTCCCTTCAAAAAGCTTCTCAGTCCTGTGCAGTAAAGCAAAGAGAAGAGTATGAAACAGCAGTCTTCTTGGCTGCTCTGTCTCAGGAGCTAATGATGCTCTGTAGACTCAGGATAAATTGTTCAGCTAAAAGTTAATAAGAAACACAAAAAATTAGTATCTTCTACAGGCACTGGCACTGGTAGAAATTGAGGCTCTTCCATGTGAGAGAACTACAAAAAACAGCCACTTTCCACAGTGCGTTCCTGCAAACTCTGGTGATGAAATGAGCCTGATCCTGACAGGGCATCTGTTCTTGGGAAGCCTGTAAATGCTAGGTTGAGAAAGCTGAAATTTCTTTATTTGGCACCGGCCTCTTGCTTTTGGTGTAACAAGACCATGCCAGAGACTGCACTTTTAGGGTGATAGCCTGATTGCCACTGCTTTATATTCATTGCTTGCCTGGAAACCACTGCATCGGTGCCTGAAGCACCTACCTGAGCATGAGAGACATGTATGGGGGAGAACACGTGATTCCTTTTGCAAGCTATTGCTAATTTCAAAACACCATTGTAACAGTAGATGTAGCTCAATTTACCCCATTAACACCTTAAAAATATTGGCATCAGCTGGAGCTGTGTTCTTTGATATCTTCACTGAGCTAGAACTGCTTAACTACTTGGCTGATACCCATGTGGATGCATCAGAGTATGATAGGCCCCCACATGAACACTGACAGTGCAGTCAGAGGTAAAGGACAAGTTGCACAGCCCAGTTTTTCTAATTACCATGGCTTTGTTCTTGAGGACACCTGCAAATAGAAGAAAGACACCTACGGAAGTCCCATGATAAAAGTCAGGCCATAATGATAAAGATTTTTGGAGGTCCTACAAAGTAGAGCTCATCAAGTAGGGCAGCTAGGAGATGGCACGTGCTGAAAAAAGAGAAAGAAATTGCATGGGTTAGTATGAAAATCTGGGGAAGGACCTTCTGTGGGAAAACCCTGTGTGTCAGTCAAGTAATTTTGTTTTTGTTTAGGGTATATTTGAGCAATTAAAATGACTAAACAAAAATTTCCGCAGCAAATCAATAGTAAGAAAGGAAAAAAGCTGTTAAGAATTTGTTATTAGTATGGTAAAAGGCACATCCCTATGCTAATCTGGTAGCAAGCCAGGTTTAAAACTTGATTAACCCTATTTTTCTGCAGTCCAGGGAACTGAACATAATAAATAGGGTGGTGGTCTTCATCTGAATAGCCAGGACTGGAAAACTGAGACATGTTAATCGTCTGGGATATTTCACTTGAAATCATATATGGACATAAAAAGAAATAGTCTGAATATCAGGGCTGAGATTTGATGCAGCATCAGCTGTTGCCTCTGTAAATTCCCCTTTCTCTGTCAGTTCTACTCACATGCATTTATCACCAGTTTTCTCTGCTCTGTACCCAGTATACTCACTACATATAGAGCTGGTCTCTACTAGTCCTTGCACTTTCAAGGCAACCGGAAGAGCTGCAAGGCAGACCATAAATAACTAGTTGAGGACAAGATGTACAAAAGAACTCAAATAAAAGGATTTTTATTCCACTGAAAGACCTGCACAACCATAAATTTTCTTTTTCTTGAAAAAAGCATGAAAATTACAAAAGTTGCCATTTTCTATGCCTGCATTAGCATTACTTGCCAGAAACAGCAAAGTCTTCCTGTATCTCAGGCTTAGCTTGGTATGTGTGCACAGTTGGGCTTCCATTACACCTATGCATGCGAAAGCTGTAGTTTTCTCATGCCTGAGTAAGGGCAAAGACATGAGTGCTGTGCTATCTGTTGTGCAAACTGTAAAGGGGAGTTAAATTTCTGAATAGGGTGTGGAGGACAGGCTTGCTTACACATTCGTTTGAGGCAATTACAGACCCCAAGCCTCACATCTCCTCTTTGTAAGCTTTGGGATGCTAATCTTCCTGCTACAAACTCACGAACAGGAGTGAGGAGTAGACTCAAAGGAATTCAAAACCTTCCAGAGACACAATTGTGAAGTACCAGCCACTAACAGGAACTGTTTCACTCTGCAGTGGAAAAAGGACTTTCTGGCTTCCAAGTGCAAACTAACGGCTCTACCAGGAGGAGAGGTCAAGGGAATCAGGATCACAGAATCACAGAATCATAGAACAAGCTGAGTTAGAAAGGACCCTCAAGGACCATTGAGCCCAACTCCTGGCTCTGCACAGGATCATCCCCAAGAGTCACACCATGTGCCTGAGAGCATTGTCCAAATGCTGCTTGAACTCTGTCAGGCTGGTGCTGTGCCCACTTCCCTGGGCTGTTCCAGTGCCCAGCCACCCTCTGGGTGAAGGACCTTTTCCAAATATCCAACCTAAACCTCCCCTGACACAACTTCAGGCCATTCCCTCGGGTTCTGTCACAGAGACGAGATCAATGCCTGGCCCTCCTCTTCACCTCAAAAGGAACTTGTCAACAGAAATGTGGTCTCCCCTCAGCCTCCTCTTCTCCAGGCTGAACAGAATAAGCGACCTCAGCTGCACCTGACACAGCTTCTCCTCTGGGCCCTTCACCACCTTTGTTGCCCTCCTTTGGATGCTCTCTAAGAGCTTTATGTCCTTCTTACATTGTGTCACCCCAGCACTCGAGGTGAGGCCACCTCAGTGCAGAGCAGAGCAGGACAATCCCCTCCCTTGACCAGCTGGAGATGCTTTGCCTAATGCCAACAGCTTGAGGAATTTACAAATCTGTCAGGGATGGGGGCAAACCAGTCTTGTTCACTTGTCTCAGCTAGTGTCTTCTACTTTACTCCCTTTACTTGCTTTGCCATATTCTTGTTTGTAAGCTGTACTTGGGTTAGGGTTTAAGTGGCTCAGTTACTGCTTTGGTGTCTTGGTTATGCACCTGTGAGGACCAGTCTGCCTGCCAGAGCTACTTACATCCACCCTTACTCCTGCTTTTCCTGAAAAACTGGATGCTATGTGAGCTGAAGGCCAAAGCACACCACCACGCAGGTTACCACTTGGCATGATAATGTCTAAACTGCACTTTTCTTGTTGAGGGTGAAAAGCTGCCTATCCATGAAACACATCCATCTCTGGATGTTTTTCTGGCATGGTCACTCAGGTCATGATGGCATGTTGGTGGAGCTGGGGTATTATCCTGCTATCTTCTGGGGCTCCACCTCCACAGATTTGCTGTGTGCCAGGTTAAGGTAGAGTCACTGCATTACGTCTGGGATGCCGCGTACAGAGCCAGGTCCCTGCCTGGTTACCAGCTAGTGAGTGTCCCTCTGTTTCCTGCCTTTTCCTGCTCTGCATCTTTTCTTCAGGGCTGTCCCTTTTCTGCCAAGCCTGGTACATGCTGATTTGCTAAGTGGGAGCAAAGGAAAACAAGCTGTCACTCATATTTGTCCTCACTACCCTGCCTCGTTCAGTGCCAGAGAGAAGATAAATTGACTCTCAATCCCCTAAGGCCAGTCTACAATACCTTACAGCATCTAATGGATTTTAACACCTCCAGGAAGGCAGTCTTTAAACCAAATTGTTCATACAATAACTAACTTAATTTTGCATTTAGCAGTGGGGATAGTGAAAATGTCTGAATTAGAGAGGAAGGAAATGACCTCTTTGAGGAGTAGTTTGCATTTCTTGTTGCCAGGAGCACTACAAATGACACATTCCATGGATTTATTTGCCATGTTCCTGAGCAAAGTGTTAGAAGGTCAGAATTGCAAACTACATGGAAAATGCACTAGCAACTCTTCACTCTGTTTGTCCTGAGGATTCTTCTGGCTTGCTGGGGGTGCTTTTTCTCTGATGAACACAAACTGGCTTGCAGGGTCTGGGCAAAATGAGGTATTCTCATTTTGGGTAATCATTTGTTAAGAATCACAATGACAGGAGCACTGCAGGACCACCAACAGGGAATCCTTGCTGCCTGGAGAGGGTGTCTGTCCTCTGTTCTAGCTCTTGAGCTCATAAAATTCCACTGGGCAGTTTTTCTCTCTGCACTGGCCTTGAGCATTTGCAGTTTCTCAGGCACTGGTTACTGCAATAGTAGGAACCAGTTGAAGAGATTTTTAAAATAGTTTTGTATACCCTGAGTAACACAGCTAGGGGAGTTAAAAGTAGGGCTTGGGAAAGTGGAAGAGTTCATGGATTAGGCTGATCAATCTGTGGAATAAAAAGTTTGTTATGTCTATTGTCGGAAGGAATCCTTATAAGTCATCAGGTTCTCTGTTGAAAATACTTTCCAAAAACACAACAAAACCAACTCTGCTGCTACTGACAGTGCATGCACACTGTGTTTCTTTGTTTGTTGACTTTAAAAATCTGGTGCCAGGGTCTTTTGTCTACCATATTTAAAAGCTGAATCCATACCTTTAATCTTTGTGGAAAATAAAAATTTCTGAGCAAGCTCAGTCTTGTCAAAAAAAGTTTCTCACTGCTTGATATGGGATGGACTGTGTTTCTTCCAATTGACAAGCAAAACCCAACACAGTCCTGCTAACAGCAGGAAAACCTTGGTATTAACCACATAATGATGGTCAGGTCTTTGCCTCCTGTTTAGATGAGAAATTCTGTAACCCAAATGGCAAACGTAGAGACAGAAAACTTCACTGCTGTGCTGGGGTTTGAACATCTAACTACAATTCAAAAATTAGAAAAATCTTACTCACATGCTCCAGCCTTGGAAGAAACATTTCCCACCTTGAGAACCATTTAACTGAACATAGTGATTAAGAGGAAGCTGACGTGGGGAAAGGTGAGACCTGTCGAAAGCATCATAGCAAACCAATTGCAGATTTAGGAGCAAAACTTTGCTCTTGACTTGCAGGCCATACATTATCTCCTGCACTTTGCATTTTTCTGTGGACTAACTTGAGTAGAAAACACACTTTTTAGTGAGTGGAGGCAACCTTTAGATACTCTAAAGTAGGAAATAAGTGATTTGGTATTATTAATAAGAAAGATGATAAGGCCAATATCTAATAACAAAGGAAGCCAGTCAGGTACTGGGTAAACATGAAGTGACTTGTATTGGGTTGGTATTTCCAAAAGTTCTCCTCTAAATGCTGCCTGGAGGCTGCTTTAAGGGGCAGAATGGAAGAATTCAGGATAAGTTAGCTTTTAATTTTTTTGTCAATAGGTTCTCTTTGCATATCACTTTTATGAAACCCAAGGTTTCCTTCTTTCCATGAAACAGACTGCTGGATATACTGATATTCTCTTAGAGACTATGGAGCAGGAAAGATAAAACAGAATAAATAGTGGAAACCACAACTTCTCAGGGAATTTGTTTTTTAATTCAATGTTTTCACTATATTTTAGGCACTTAAATTCTGTTTCCTGAAACTCAATTCAACAATGTCAAGCCTGAACACTGAAGTATACGATATTACTCTACACTTAGCCCCATAGCTAATAGTGAATGCTTAGTAGTAGAAGCTGGTTTCAATGTGTATGGAGCCACAAAATTGCTGTCATTGTTAGCAGAAGTGGTTCCTTCAGCATGTCATTCATCTTGGGAAAGGAAGATATTTTCAGTACTTCCTTCTGTGAACTTTTGAAATCATTCAGACTTTCAGATTATCAATCCAATCACAGCTCTTCATTTCCACATGTCCCAGTTTTGCTAGGAAGCTCTGAATTATTTACACAATAGAATTGTCTGCACTGGAAAGAGAAGATTTGAAGCAGCCAAATCTGAAATCTAAATGAAAAGGCGTCTGATTGCTTGGCATGGGGACTTACTCTCATGACCCAGAGGCTAAGAGTAAACAAGAAAAAGAACGGGTGTTTAAGAAATGGTTAAAGTCCCCCTAGACCCCCAAGTCTGTGGCTGCACTGTAACAGCAGTGAACAGGTGATCCCCATGTGTGTGACCACGCGTATGCATGCGTGCATTTGAGTGTTTGTGCACGTTCATCAAGAAGGGAAGGAGCTTTCCCAGGTGGGGCTGCGTACTTGCCTCCACATGAGGAAGCTGCTCCTCATAAAGCACTGGCCAGGAGGAGCCTCTGACCACACCATTATCACAGAACCAGAACCAGACATTCCCCTGAGCCTCCATGTCGTTCAGCACAGTCTTGAGGGAGTTGTCAGGGAGTGCTGCGACTTGAAAAGAGGCAGGATGTCTGTCTCTCCTTCATCCAATATCATCCTTTCCACCCAAAGGGAAAGTGGCTCCTGGTTCCAGTCCCACCAAAGCTTAGGTAAGGAATTAAAGGGCTTAACTCCAAGCAGCATTTCCTTCACTGTCAACTGGAACTGAGTAGCTCCCCTCCCCTCTATGCTGGTCAAAGTGTCTTGTTCTACTGAACAATGTTTCAGTCCTATAAGTTTGAATAATTCCCTTGGAAAGCGTAATTTCAAATATGCAGTGCTGTCCTCTGTGACTACAATAGGATAGTATTTGGTGAATTGAACATTTGTTGCTGCTGATACAGTAATAGCATCATTGTTATAGCAAAAACTATTTTGACATTTCATTGAAAAATAAGGGAGTATGTCAGCACTATAGCCACCTGCAAACTGGTAAAATAAAAGCATCTATACATCTATTTAAAGCCATATCTTCATAAATACACGTGATGGCTTCAGAACACTTGATGCAAACATGTATTTTGATAAAACTTTGATATATAGAATTACATAAATTAAATAAAGTAGATATCGAGTACTTTACTGAAGCATGGCTATTCCAATGACTCTAAGGCTTCAGGTACCAGAGGGACTTGATGGGCAATGTAGGACTGTTCTGTGTCTTTATCTGAGCTCTGTTTTCTTACTTACAATCAGTGGGCAAAATGCCTGCTGTTCATGACAGTGTAGAGAATTGGTATCCTAAGGCTTAGATTTTATATGGAAAACAGTTGTAACTAATTTCTCAAATTCTGTTAACCAAAACTATCCAAGACTTTTTCTGTCTCAAAGCAGACTCCTGAATGGGTTGGTTGTACTTAAATATTTAGAGATTCCTACGGGTGCAGGAGAGGCAAGGCTGAAAGTATCACAGATGGTGAAATACACTGGAAAACACCCTGAAGAAAGGTTGTGTGCTCCTATGAGCAGAGTCCCTGGACTTTTCTGCAGAACCACAGTACAGGCAGACCAATAATTATTATTCTTTTTGGGGTTGTTGCCTGTTCTGTGGTGCTTCAATGTTAGACTTACAGCAGGAGTAATGTGGTAGAGTGCGGTCACAAGAAGATAATAGACCTGAATGTAATGCAGAAATATTCCTTCCTACATGATCAAGCACCTCGTTGGAGCATATTTGGTTTGTTCAATGAAGAGCAAGGGGATTTTTCTTCTGAAAATTGAGATGTGCTAAAGGACACTCCACAGCAGCAGTTAATACACGACACAGAAAAGCAGCTTACTTCTGAAAGTAGTTAGCGAGAGTTGTGCATTACACTGATCTAGCTGTGAGTTTCTGGAAGAGATGCATGGAGTGAGAACTTTTCTTTTTTCCAGGAACAGATTCCTTGATGGTCCCTCTTCCCAAGGATTTTAGAAACAATAATGTGATAGTAGACCTCATCAGCAAGCAGAGCTGAGGGTCCCCTATTTTCTGTGGCACCTTTGTAGGCTCTTCGAAGAACCAAGGGGGTAACAGAGACATTTATTAGGGGTCCAGGTGTGTGAGAAGAGGGAAAAGAGTTAGGACAAATGCAGGGAATACAGTTGACTGTATAGGGAAATACAGAACATTTCCTTCAAATCTGTTCTTAGCATAACATATGAAGCTGCAAGAACTGGCTGGTTGTGCAACTGCTAAAGAATTGATCCCATATAGACATAGCTTTTAAAACCCCACAATTTTAGCAATGTGTTGCACTGAATTTCTGAGTGCACCCCTTTTGTGTTAGGAAAACAAATTGCTCTGATCAGAGAATTTCTTTGGTGTAGTTTTTGGAATGCTTGAATTCAACCACTTCTGTGATGTGCTGACGAAGGAGGATTTCTGCCTCAGGAATCACTGGCAAAACAGCAGTGAGCCATTTATGGTCCTACATAGCTAACATTAAACAAACCCACTTGTCTAAATTAATGAGGGCAGTTGTCTGTAAAAGTTTCAGGGCTGAGCAGGAGATGTCCTGCGTAGTTATAACACTGGGTTTCCCCAAGGAGAGATATTTTTTTTTATTTCATTGAAAATATTTTATGAGTCCTGTACTAAATTCACTAGTTTCTATTTTGTCCAACAAACAGAATGATTCACTAAAAGATGAATAAGGAAAATCATGTTGGCTGCTTATACTCTTGCTTCTGACTGTTCCTAATTAGATAATCCTTTAATTATTAGTGAAGAAAGGCCTCTCTTGAGCTCTCCACTGGATTGAAAAAATTGCTCCTCATCATCCACAAGCATTCTGGCTTGGGCTCCTGGCACACATAAAGGTTTCTGCATTACTTTGGTTTATGCATATATATCAATGAGCCAGCCAAGTTTCATCTGGCTTCATTTAATCAGAGATCAAGGACAAGATTTGAGAGTAGCAGAGGTGTGCTACTTGCTCCCCAGAACTCCTGGAAGAGCTGCTTCCTTCAATTTTTCACACCTAGTTAATGTTCAGTGACCCTGTATTGCATGTTGTTACACAAGTGCTGCATGCATTTTACCAAGCTGCTTCTGATGGACACAGAATCCATTCTGAAGAAAAACCTCTTTGGTTTGGGTCAAATTGTTCCAGTATTCTCCAAAATCAGCAGTCACATCTGAGTCCAGCTTTCAGATACATGAAGGCTGCTCAGCCCTCCTCACATCAATTCAGTGGGGGTGTTTAGTATCCTTTTGTGTGAATCAGAATTGATGTCATCTATGATTTTGATATTCATTACTGTCCAAATGGGATGAAAAGGAGAAGCAGAAGAAAGGTAAAATTACAGGATTAATTTATCTTGATGTTTCTTATTCTCCTCACTTCAGTGCATGTTATTTAGGTGACATCAGTCATTAAGTCAGGTAAGCTTCTTCTTCCAAGTTTGATTGAGAATGTAAATGTGTTCCCAGAACAGGTATATGCAGTAAAGTGACACTTAAATAACAAATTGCCTTGAAATCTTCTTGACCAAAGAGCAGAATTTGCAGTAGATTATACACTGGGCAAGCAACTGACTGGTTACTTTCTGCTTAGGTCTTAAATCGTGGCTGTTACGGTGAGCCATGGGAATGGAAAAGATTAAGGCTGTACCTAACTTAAGACACTGAAAGCCTAGAGAAATGTATCGTTCTGTTTCATTACTTGCAGCAGAGTAGTTGTGTAGTGCAGGCCTGGATTCCTTTCCATGAACATCAGGAGGGCTGTGCATGGTATCTGGAAAACCTTTCACTCTTTTCTAAACAAAGGTGATACCTTAATACATTAACTATGTTTCAACAGACAAAACAGAAGGTAGTATCAGTGGATCAGGAATAACTCCTCGTAATGCCTTTGTGAGGGTGGTAAGCTACTGATGCTCCATTAACAAAGAAACCTGCTTGCCAAGAACATGTAGGAGAGAGAATGCTGCCAGTTCTGCATTTCAGTACTGCAAAGCCAAGGTTCAAACCCACCATGGCATCCTGTAGCCTGTCAAGCTGTGTCTTCTGCCACCACTGGCCTTTGTCTGAAATCTGTGTAGTCTGCACTTGACTGTCCTATATTAGGTGTGCTTTCTACTTCATAAGATGAGATGGAAGGTCAGGCTGATGCTATCGGAGCATGAGCTCTGTAAACAAAACAAAGAAAGTGAGCTAAACAAAGAGTGCAGTAGCTCACCTGTAGCTTGTCTTGGCCTGGTATTTTTTCTGAGCAGGACTGTACAGGACCATCAGGAAAGAAGACCATGAGCCTAGCTTTGTGTTCATTTCACCCATATTAACATCCATAAATTAAATTATGGCAGGAGCTGGAATGGAAATTTTTATATGTGAAGACAATTATTTTTAACATGGATAATGGCTAATATGGAAGTTACTGAAAATTGTACTCAGTGTATGGCAAATATTCACAGGATGTGGCTGGACATCAGAGTGACTCAGCATGGCTTATTGTGTGCATGTATGCACTGACATATACAAAGAAAATGCTGCCTAGGACGGGTCTCATATTTGACTTCAAGTATCACCCAATATATGAAAGATACCTACTCAGTTTCAGTCTGAGCCTGGATGGAGAGCTCCCTCACCTTTTGAGTGCTCAGCCCTTTGAGAGCTTTCCTCTACTAGTCAGCCCTCAGCTTACAGAAACCTATCTCAATATATAAACCCCTTGTCTATGTCATCTTTACCATTGTTTCTGTGCACCTTAGAGTTGTGAATACCTTTCAAACTATATTTAAGGGTCAGGGCCTTGCATCCTTCACTGTTACAACATGTTGAGCTGCATCCCCAGAGACTGCCTTGGGTCTGTTCCCTTTGTTACATGGGCAGGGTATGCTTTGCAAAATATTAAGCACTGGAAAGTGACCTTTTAACTCAGTGGTGCCAAGAAAGAACTTGATGTATGAGGTAGCCTGTACTCAACACATCCAGAGACAGATGCAGGCAGCTCATTCTCTAATGATTTCTCTAGAAAGATGGAGGCACTTTTAAGCTCAAAAGTGAAATTTTGCCTGATTGACAAGAAATCTAAACTAAAAGATAAGAAGCTTCAGGCTACTGTGAGAGAGAAAACTGAAACTGACAGACTGGGTACAATTGTCCCTTCCTCAGGGCTGTCCAGGCAAACCTTTTCTTCCACTTATCTGTGAATAGTAGAAGTATGTCAGTCACTAAAAACTAGTCTGCCCCTTCTGAAACTTTGTGGTTGATTCCCAAAATTGTTCAGTTCAAGTTCAAGCGAAGGCTCAGATTTTGTGGTGCTAAAATCACACCTATAGACACTCCTGGATGTACAAGTCTCAAATGCAATGGATAAAAGTGTTTCAGTCAAAAGCATATCACAAAGGAGAAGAATCCTATAGACTTTAGCTTGATCACTGTATCTGACACACTGCCAGGGGATCTAAGCCCATCAGTCATGTGAAAATGAAGTGATTAGAGCTATCAATGCACTGTCAGAGCTCGCTTATCTGTCCTAGTCCGAATTGCAGCCTCCATCTGTTTTTCAGGGTCTATTGCTTTCTGATTTTCTTCCTTTTCTCTACACCACTGTAGCACATTCCAGATCAAAGGCAAATAAAGACTTGGATAAGCACTGGGGACTATTGGTCTGAATCTAAAACACAGTGGTGAAAAAATGGACCTGTGAAATCCATTGCTCAAGGGCTCTGAGAAGGAGGTGTTGAGGAGCTCCAAATCTGGTGTTCCAGGCTATTTCTGGTGATGAGACAATGCCAGGTGGTGTATAGGCTAGGTCATTTCTCTCAGAGATGAGGAAAACTTAACAAAATTATGACTGTGTAGGGGGCTGTAAAGAAACAGAAAGGCATCAAAATGCTCTAGTAGAATAGAGACTTGCTCCACTGTTTTGTTTTCAATAAGCCCCTGCACAGCGAATCCTGCACCCAGAAATTAATCACTGAAAATTCCTGAGGATAGCAATGTGAAAGACTACAATGAGCAAGATGCACCAAGGTGGAAAAGGGACAAAATTCAGGTGAGCTCAGGGACAAGTTACTTGTACCCCAGAGCAAAACTCACCTCTCACACTCTTAAAGGAAGAATGTGTTATAAAAATTTGACTATGTCCAAGATTTCAACTTCTTCTTCCATGGAACTCTTTGACTTCAGTGGAACAACTAATTTGCTGCCGTTCTGAAGTTCAGCTTCTGTTTGGAGTTCCAACTGTTCATTGCCTGGGGAAAAGCCTGGTTTGGGGTTCTGCACAGCCCCTGCTATCTGGGGCAGAAGTGAGATGGCAGAGAACAAAGCCTGTCTGGAATCAGAAAGACTGGAGAGCCCTTCAGACTGAGTTGGGGCCATTCTTTCCAAAGATTGAATTTCAGAGAGAAAATCATTCCTTTAAAGCTGGAAGTGTTGGATGACTTCAAGGATTTGGTTGAAGGCTAGACTGGAAACAACCTCTGATCTTCCAAACATTGTCTGAATTTCAATTCTTTGCATTGCATACCCTGTTGGAAAGTGATGAGCTACTACTTATATCAGGTGAGTACTTGCTTAATCACTAAAAGACTGAACTAAACATGCTACAAAACAAATCAGCCTGTCTTAGCTTCTTGCCTATTAGCAGGGAAATTCAACACTTTTGGGCACTGCTTTGCAAGCAGCTGTAGCTATGGCATTGGGATTAAACCCTCTGCACTCATTAATCATGTTTGAGAGCCACATGCATTTGACGTAACAAGAATTTTAAATTCCAAGTCATCCAGAGCAACACATCCTGTCCTCAAGACACAAGCTGGGCACTGTGGTGACTCTGAGGTGCCTATAATTCCTGATAATTCTTGGTCCTGGGGTGAACAGACAATCTAATTACTCGTTGCAGGTATGTAGCCTCATCCAAATATGATTAACTGGTTTGATAAGGCATCTGCTAGAGACCTAATTTAAACAAATGGTAATTAGTAAGACTATTTCAGTGTAACAATTTTAGTGATCATTCTTGCATTATTTCCTTACTAAAGAAGGAAAAGTAGTTTGGAATGACTAAAGGACCTACACAACATCTCTTGAAGGGGTAATAAGTGGCTAGGAAGAATCTTGGAAGGTAGTCAACCATTTTGTCACTCAGTGTGAAGCCTCCAACACATCAGAGAGCTCTGGTATGGCAGCAGAGATTGTCTTCCTGCTGCTCTATCAGACAAGGCATCACAAACAGAAGCTTGTAAGAACTTCATACAGGTGAAGGTACACTGTGATAGAACAGGGCAACTGAGATGTTCCTGTGGGTGACATAAGACAAAGATCTACGAGGCAAATGAATTTTGTAACATGTTCCATAAGTATAGAAACACGGAAGGGATATCTGGGATATTTCTACCCTCTGGTAGAAAGCCAGACTTACATGCATGAAAGGAGCTTGCTATATACAATGAGCTCATGTCCAAGGAAAACTTAGTTCCCACCTCTAGGAATTCACTTAGTAGGTATGGGGACTATGGTATCCGTCTCACAGCTTATGCACATAAGAAAATGCACATAAGAAAATGGTCCAGCTGGAAGTGAGCAGCATGGTCACCATGTTCTTACTGAATATTTCCCACAACAGAGACAGGAAGGTTTTCTATCCTGTCTCAAGCCACTTTTTCATATGAACAGCAACCTGTAGCCTTCTTTTCATTTCCCAGGTTGTACCAAGAGGTGTGAAAACCATAGTTCATTCTGATCTACCGTGAACAGTATTTGTTTTGGTTCTTTTTTCTGGTTTTGCACTTTATGAAGAGCTAGGGGAAAGCATTACCAAGCATCTCCTACATGGCCTGCTAGAGTAGTAGCCTGATGAGGCAGAGATGCTGTATAGACCTGCATTAATCATATGACCTGCTCTGTCTTCTGCAGACAGCATGCTTACTTTCTCCTTGGAATGGCTGCTTCACAATTATACTGGTGTAACACTTGATTTTCTTAGAAATAAAGACACTGGAAGTAAGATACGTGGAAAGAATCCCATTGCCTCTTTTCTGCAGGATCATCAAATGTGGGAACATCTCAGCCTCTCTCCTGATTTTAATGGGCCAATGTGTGTGAACATCAGTGATATACTGTAAGGTAGGTGAAGGCATTAATTAGTCCTTTGAAAAACAGAATTTCAGGGCCAGAGATTCTGAGTTCATTCCCCTGTGCTGTGGTACTCGGCTCACATTCCATCAACAAGCACAAAATATATTATCTCAAATGCTATTTAAAATTACAAAAAGGTGCAGGTAGATAATGGGTTTTCTCTGTTTTACTTCACTCCAGAGAATTATTCTTCCCAGTTTCCCTGAATGCTGCCTCCTCTACATCTAGGGTACCTCTGCCACTGATTCTTGTCAGTGAAAGGGGTGCAGTGACCACTGGGCATGTTGACCAGCTAGCCAAACTCTATTGTCAGCTCAGGACATATAATGCTTTCAAGAGCTGTTCATTGAATGGTGTCATTCAATGTGGGCCAGAGTCAACAGATGCCAAGCTTGGGCCAAAGCTGGAAAGCAGGCGTTAAGACCTGGCTTTCTGGTAATAATTTTTTCCATGAACTGTTACTACACAGAAGTCCAGTGCATAGCAGCTTCAGATGATTAAGTTTCATGGCTACACAAAGTCTCATAAGGATAGCTTTATGTTTCTGAGAACTGCAAGAGCCATAAAACAAGGGTTACTGGTTTAAGGGTGGGGAAATATGCCTGGATCCTATCAATCTACAAATGCGAGATTTAGTTGGGTTCCCGTGCTGGCTATATAGGTACCACCATTTTCTTCCAGAGTTCTTGTGCCTACACAGCTCAGTATCTGGTCTGGTCAAACAGTGGTCAGAAGAGCTTCTGGTTTGAGTGAAACCTGTCTTCAACCATGGGCCTTGCAATTACAATAACCTATTGTACAGGAGCAGAAATAAATTTGATGAAGCAGAACAGCAACTAGCTGAAAAAACGTCTCCCAGTAGAACTGAATATCATGCCTGAGTCTTAATATCATGACCTTTTTAATAAGGGAAGGTGCATTAAATTAGCCTGGTGTCTCAGACTTACCTACCACTGCCTGATCACAGTGTCCTGACCTGACCTAATTCTGCCCTGAAAACTTAGTATCAAGCTGTAAGGGTAAACAGTCTGGCAGTTTCACATACCAGCAGGACCTACTCAGGCAGGACTCCTGCCCTCTCCGGAGGTCCAAAATGTGTACTCTGTTCCTCTCATTTTTTTACCTCATACAGCTTAGGTCTCCAGGGCTGGGGCTTTTTTTTGAGAATCCAGATGCATGTATTGGAAGGGATCTGAGTAAACACTTGCAGGTAGTGCTGAGCTTTAGGTTCCCTGTTCAGTGCAGGAAGAAAGCAGTTTTCAGGAATTACTCTCCTTCTTCATATATTACTGCTTGGATGTTTGCGTTGCTATATGCTTGCTGTGAGTTTATGTTGTGGCTATTGAAATGTGTCCATGTTTGCATTAATGAGTACGAGTGAGCAGGAGAGGCAAGTGGAAAGGACTGGGACACCTGTCAACACTGCGCTAGTCTAAGCCAAAATGCAAATGAGAAAAAAACAATTGCTGCAGTCGAAATGGAAACTTTCAGGCCTTGTTACTGTATCCTTGGACCCTTCCTCACCTGTCTAATACAAAGCAAAGTCCTAGTGAAGTGAATGCCCTTCTTACGTGTTTCTTTTGGGGGAGATTTTTCTAGAAGTTTGAGATTACGACCTTGTCTATTATTGTTCAGAAAAGCATTGAGAACAATATGCCTGCTACTTTTGCACTTCATCTCTGTGCAGTAATAGGGTATTTAGTTTTATAGTTCTGTGATTACTTCTATCAGACAAGGTGACCCTGGAATCTCCAGCAAAATAGTGTGTAGAAATTTATAACGGTGCATGGAGTTCCCTTCTGAGCTACAGCCCCACTGTGCTAAGCCATTCTGGTGCCAAGAAGCCTAGACACAGTAAAGATGCAGACTCAAGGTCAAACTTCTAATGGTGGCTGAGACAGAAACAAGATTTTGGGTCTTCAGCACACTGGCTTGCACCTAGTCTTACTCAATTTTACAACTTCACATAGAAAAATGCTGAATCTCTACTGTGTAAAAAGACCACTCTTGTTTAAGGTTGTGCATGGGTTTATTAATGGCCTCATATGGATGCCCAAGGGAAGAAAAAACCCCCACAAAAATTGTATTTTGTATTCTGTGAATAAAAGCAAAGCAAACAAGGCTCAAGTTCTTCTTTTTAGTAGTCCAGATGCACGTGAATGCTTTTGAGCAAAGTAGCTGGAATTTTTCTCAGCAGCAGCTGAGGCATAGGCATGGAGCTTCATGCTTGTACACTGAACTTTTCATAAGTAATATGTCAGTTTGGGAGAAAAGAGGAACACATTAATACATAGCTAAAAAATTCAGCTAAAAGGTCACAAAGGACTGCTCTGTGCCCAATATAACTTAAAATCCATATTTGTTCTTGGCAGCAAAACACCTTCCATACATAGACACAAAGAGCTGGAGAATCTCTTGCCTTTCTGGAGCCACTGGAGTTTTGCTGCTCATTTTCCAGACTTCTTTGAAATAAACATGAGAAACATGACTGAAAAATCCCATACTCAAAGAAAAGTTCAGCGTGAGCATATGAAAAGTTCTGCCAGATCAAGAACATCTTTATACACTTGAAAGTGCCTGCAGAGGTCCAAGTTCACATGATGTGATAGCAACTCCTATGTCTTACTGGATAAGAGGGACTGGGCAGTGCTAGTGACAGCTTATGCTTTGATTTGAGTCCTTCCTAGATCAGGTTTCTGTTATCATATCAAAAGATTTTAGCAATTGCAGCTGAGCACACAATTTGCAACAGGAAAAATACAAAGCATAGTTCTTTTTCTTCATCCTTATTGCAGCACTACTAACAAACAGGAAAGAACAAAAGAGTCTTAATAATATTCTAGAGGCCAAATTACTAGTTTGAATATAAAGGGGATTGTGAGCGGTCAGCATGGATTCACCAAGTCATCCTGACTAACCTGATAGCCTTCCACAACGAGTTGACTGACTTGGTAGACAAGGGAAGAGCAGTTGGTGTTTTCTGCCTTGACTTCAGTAAGGTTTTCAACACTGTCTCCCATTATATCTTCACAGTGAAACTGATAAATTATGGTCTGGATGAGCCAACCTCATCTAGTCTGAGACTGAAAACTGACTGAATAGGCAGGCTCAGAGGTTAGCAGTCAGACACAGAATGTCTAGTTGGGAGGCCAATAATGCTTCATCTCAGGGATCAAGTCTGGGACCAATCCTGTCCATCTTCATATGGTCTGCATTTTGGGGCAGAGTGTGCCCTCAGAAAGTTTGATGATGGTACAAAACTGGGAGGAGAGGTGATACACCAGAGGGCTGTTCTGCCTCCCCAGAGGGTCCCTGACAAGCTGAAGAAACAGGCTGACAGGATCCCCATGAAGTTCAAAGTGGGGAAGGACTAAGTTCTGCACCTGGCAAGGAAGAACCCCAGGAACCAGCACATGCTGGGGTCCACCCAGACAGAAAGAACCTTAGGATAAAAGGATTTGGGGATTGTCGCCGAAAACCTGAAAATAGACTCTCCAACAAATTTGTTGGGTTAGAAAGCCAACATTAGTTTATTAGCAGTGCTGGATGCATAGGGAATCGTCCTCAAAGCATGCATGCTAAGGAACCTATCAGACAAGGTTCTATTCCTGAAAATAATACATATTCGTCACATTTTTTAATAGATGTGTACATGCTAATTATTTCCACTGACTTACTTGAATATGGCTCCAGGTCTTCCGATGAATTTTTTCTCCTTGGGACCATCTCAAATATGTCCTCAAGTCACAACGTACTTCTCTTATCATTCTTTGCTCTGACACACAATCCTTGTTCTCAAAACTAAGAAATCAGCCAGTACATATTAATCACTAATACAAGTAAATAAGGAACCATTAGCTGGAAAACGACTTACTAGTCACAGGTGTAGGGAGTTAACCCAAGGCCATACCAATCTCTGGCATTTGTACTGAGCACTGTATGAACAACACTAAGCATTAACCACGGATATAGGGATCATACATTACCACGCTTAAGATAAAAGAACCTTCCGACATCTTCCCCCATTGCTGCATAGGCTTCTTCTTACAGAAATATAACCTGTTCCTTAATGGTTCTGGTGGACACCAAGTTGGCTATGTCCCCTTGCAGGGAAGGAGGTTAATGAGTTGGTTAATGAGTTGGTGAAGTTTCCTTGCTTGGAGACACAGAAAAGATATCTGGAAATAGTCCTGGTTCTAGGCTTTCTGCCTGTGAAGGGAGGTTGGACCAGGTGATATCCAGAGATGCCTTTCAACCTCAGCTGTTCCATGATGCTTTAAATACAGTCACATTTTGTCTTACCGTGTTGAACATTTTATGGGAGCAGCTTTCTGATGCTCTGATAGGCTTTGGAGTAATGTATCTTGCTTGCATTTTACTGACAGGGCATAATCCTCTGAATTAACGTACACTGTAAAGGATATATACACATTTTTTGTTTTACAGCATAATCTTCAGACAAAATGTAAAACTGGGACATGTTTCCCATCAGTTGTTGATTAGCGAAAGTACAGATGATAAAATACTTCTTAATATCAACTATACACATCTAAACATAATTGACTTTTTGCCTTGTTGAAATGCATTATGATGCTTTATTCTTGTTAATCTTCAGTTTCAGAGAATTCAAGGTATGGTGACTCAAGCAACTTGTCCTCTTTGCTATTTTAAGTCTAAGAATAGGTGTATTCATGCAACAATGAAATAATGACTCATGTCTGAAGCAAGGCATTCAGGGCGTAATTCTTAAGTCCTCTTTTACCACTCAAGGAGAGGGTAGTGTGGAGGGACAGAATCACAATGCAAAGGAAAATTGGATCTTTATCAGCCAAAGCTGGAGGAGTAAAATGAAGTAATTTCTTTTCAACAGTTCATGAGTTATGTGAATAAAGAGAGAATCTGCAAAGTTTTAATACGGTTCTAGGAAACTGAACACATTCTTCCACCAGGTAAGTCAAAGCTATGTTTTTGAAGCACTGCCAGCAAAATGAGCCACTGTGCATAAGGTGGAAGGTGCCAGTGTTTCTCACTCAGCCTCAAAGCACAGCAATCATTAACATGAAGCAACTTCAGAAAATACCCCAAACAGGCATCCTCTTTATTATGTAAATATAATGCACCTAGTGAGGGCTTGGCTCCAGTGAAATTCATTCAGAGCAGAGAAGTTTGGAGAAGCACGCAGACCTGTAACAAGAGCAAAACATTTGCTTTCTGTCTGTATTCAGCAAGCAGCTGCAGATTCCCCATGGCACAAAAAATGCTCTATTTATACATGCCAACAATACTAGCAAATTCCGGAGCTTGCTGGAGCATTCTCACAATATGAAAACAAACTTGTTTTTTCAGTGACAGAACGAGGATGTGAAAATGGGGGCTTTCACTGACTCATCATAATCATGGGGGTTATTACAAAACTAAATTGTTCTTCTAAACTACTATTTCCACACAAACAACTTATTTGCAATTGTGAAGGCAAGTGTCTTTCTTAGTGGAAATAGACCCCTCTGTTACTAAAAAAGTTGCCTTCTTCTTTTACTGTAGATTTCATTTTAAGAAAATGGATATGGATCAATTCTTACACCTCTTCATCTCATTTTAAAATGACTACCATTATATTAGCTTTTCCTCATATGTGCTTTTCAAATACAGCTTATATTTTGCAGTAGTACCAAAGCTGTAACCAAGGGTCTGTTCTGCTGCCTTCATATCTCTTTTTTATACATTGAAACTTTTCTGTTTGGAGTGGGTAACATTTTTGATCATACCTCCTCAGATTATATTACATCAAATTTCCATACTCTTAACACTTCCAGAGAATGGAAATTTTCTGCTATACAGGTGTCTCATGAACAGATGCTGTACGTATATCAGGCCAGCAGTCAGCGTTTGGAGCTGCCCTCTGATCCGGGAGACCTTTTCCTTGTTCTTAATTCTACTCTTCAACTGCCCAACCCACTTTTGTCCTCCTTTGTGAACAGATGCAGCCCCTTATGTTTGTCTTGAAACGCCTGGGAGGAATGACTACCTTGGCAACAATACTTCATTTCAGGCAGGGATAGCCATAAATATTTTCTACGTAGGAAAGTGTTCAAAGAACTTGATGCTTTCAGTGGTGGCTCTCCGACCTTGTGGGTACAGCTTGGGGCTGTGCTACAGAACCCTCTCTGTTAGCTGATACAGATTTCTTGTTTTCCTAGAGGGAAACTCATCTGTGCCTAGGGAAGACTAGAGCCCCTACAGCACACAGGCAGAGGGACACTGCAGAAAGACAAGCATTTTGAGAGCACAGTTAATGATGAAGTTACGAGGACATTTTGCATCTGTTTCTTCAATGAAGAAGCCTTTCAGTTAGGAACATACAGAAATGAGGGGAGTTCTTCAATAGTAGCCCCTGAACAAGATTTCAGTGAGTTTGAGTATATGGGAGGAGCCTCAATTCCACTATTTGAGGTAAGTGGTGATAAAAACTGGGCACAAGGTGAAAAGACACATTTGTAAGATTAGGTTTCATAAATCAAATTCTGGGTTTATTTTTAAGTTGTCTTGAAGCTAAATATTTTAGCTAAAGCAATAGCAATATAATCTAGGGGAGAATACTTTCTCTTCCACCTTCTAATTGTTCATTTGCACTTCAAAGCAATGATTCAGACTTAATTCAGCCTTAACTATCATGACCTAATTAACTTCTTTATGTTGCAGACCATGTCGGAATATATGATATGCTTTGCCATGTTGAGGGCTGGCTGTTCAATCTCACAGCTTTTCCCAACTAGTTTTATCTGTCACAGCACTTCCCTTTTCCTTTCTATGCCTATGCACTTTCCTCAAAGATTTTCCATGGAAGGCTCTCACAAGTACTTAAAATTACAGATAGATTATACCTATCCAGTCCACTTAACATGTTTGTATTATGTAGCACCGGCTTCCTACATAGAAATGGTGCTAGCTTGTTTTTTCAGGCTATTTAATATTAATTTGTATTATTTCATTCTGAGTGGTTTTGTAAAACATTAGGCTTCAACAACCTGAAAGCAGATAGCTCACCTTTTTTTTTCTTGGAAAGGAAAACAATGACAGATTTCTGGGAGCATGGAAACATTCCAGCAATGTTTTTTGGTAAACTGATATATTTAATCAATTTCATGCCCCCTGAAAGTGCACAGGAGCAGTACAAACTAAAACATCTCCAGAAACAGGTTTTTTTGGGATGATCTCACAAAAATGGAATGTTAAAAAAATTAGTGATAATATACAATTAATTTTGAGCTCTGTTCCTGGGAATTGCTGTGTTGAGACCTACAGAAATGGGCAGAGCATCAAAGTTGAAAGAGAAATGTAATTTCTGACTAACTCACTAGCAAAATTAAAATACTTGATGCCTTTTTTGCAAAAGCATTACCTAGAAAACCTTATCCAACCCCAGTTATTGGAAATGATGGTTCTATGGCTCTGAAAACATATAGCATTTCTCTCAGAGACTATCCCATTTTTGTGGAAGTTACATATGTACAGACAAACCATGAAACTGTTTGTCATTGGTCATTGGGTTGGACAAATATCTAAAAAAGTTAAAAATGAATAGGGTGAATTAGTGGACCTTCTAGACCTACTAAGCGAAGAGGAATAGGTTTTAGTTTTAGTGTCAGTCCTAGCTCCTTAAACCATTGATAGCTGACCTTTGAGAGTGGATACTGATGGGAATATTTATCTATAGTATTTTTTTTTATTTTATACAAAGCATCTGCTACTGGATGTTGGTAAGAAGATATTAGATGGATTATTGTTTGTCCAGTAAATCACTAATTATGTTATTGAGTATAACTGATAATTTATTATTTGAAAAAGACAAAGTGCAAAAGGAAAAAATCTCCTTTACTGTTTTTAAACACTTGAAGAATAGTCCCACAAAAGCCCACAAAAATTCTTTAATAAACAACTCCTGATATGTGCTACTGTGCTTTTTCCTACATTAAGTCCTTGAATAACTGAAAAGAATGTTCTTTTTAACATTTTCTTTACAGGACACCACATTACAAGTGAAGGTTTGCTAAGCATAGACAAAGTTGGGACAAACCTTTTAATACTGCCAAGAGCAAGTTTCACAGTAAAAAAGACAAATTTTATGAAAAATAAATTAAGGTCCATTGAAAGAAATCTTGGACTTCAAATGCCCAGACGTTTCTGTACTCAAATTTAGACTCCTTTTAAAATAAACTTTAAGACTAAAGCACACCACATTTTGAAGAAACCTCTAAATATTTTTTTGCGTTAATAAATTCTGTCGAGAAGTAGATTGTGAGACACAAAATCTATTCCAATTAAGGAGATCATTGATTAAAAACTCAACTCTATGCTCCATGAGGGATTAAAATCCTGAAAAAATATGATATCCCCACTAATTAATATGTGGTTTTCAGTTTCCACTTCATTGTTCATTTCAAATATTCCTAAAGAGACTTTGTCTGAACTGAGACTCTCTATACATGTCTGAATGCTAAGCAGGCTGGGTGGAAGACTGTTGTTTGGGGAGACAGGCTGAAGAAATGCAACCTCTGTCCCGTAAGAGAGTGTTTCAAAGTGGAGAACTTAATTGCACTGAAACACTCATTTTCTGTTCAGCACCAGATGTCAGCAGAGCTTTAGGTAGCTGGCTCACAGTCTAGGTTTTTAGAGTATGTGACATGTCACATGCCATACCAGACCTACACTTACACGATAATCACTTGGTGAATTACTAAGCAGTGAGGATTTGCTGTTCTCTGTCCTTCCCCAGATGTCCTCCCGTGTCCCATGTGTGAGCAGCTCAATGCTTTGTGGTGCATACTTCCATCCTCCTGCTTTGTTTCCACAGGACCACTCAGGCACAGCTGCTACTTGCTCCCTCTGCAAGAGGCACTCTGCTGCTGGCTAACTCACCCAACAGCCAATACCACCTGCTTTTGTGCTTTGGTGGCTTGATCCCAGACAGCAGCTAAGCTCCCTCCCAGTTGCTCCTCACTCTAAGCTCCCAGTGGGATGGGAGGGAAAAAGTGGAAACAAAACCAAACCAAAACAGTAATTATGGGTCGAAGAGAAGACAGGTTAATAAGTAAAGAAAAAAAATTGGGAAAAAAAAGCAAGTATGTAAAAGCAATTCCACACCTGCCCAGCAGCAGAGTGGTGTCCAGCCAACCTCCAAGAGTGGCAACTTACAACAAAACTCACCTCCTCTGGTTTTCTTGCCGAGCATGATGTTTTGTAGTATGAAGTATCTCTCCAATCAATTCAGGTCAGCTGTCCCAGTTCTCCCCATCCTAGACTATGCCCTGAGGGAGAACAGAGTGAGAAACAGATTATGAGCAAGCACTATCCAGCAATAGCTAAAACATTGTGGATTTAGTTATTAACTATTTTCATCACACATGTAAAACACAGCACCATTTGGACTGCTATGAAGAAAACTAACTCCACCCCAAGTGGACCCAGTGCACAGAGGAGGTAAACCACCCCTTGCTGCTAGTTTAGAGCATACAGCATGGACACTCTTATGTTGGTGAAGATGGCTGTTTGGTGTAGCATAGCTGTGGGGTGGAACTGCAGTGAGGTGGAGCTCCAAGTCAAGTGTGGTGGAGCCCCAAGTCCAATGAATGGAACTAACTGGTTTGTGTTCACACAAAAACAAACTGTTTTGCAGGCTTGCTGCCAAGGAAGCTTTATAGCACCACACAGTTTCCCTTCCACTATGTACTATAAAAAACCAGTTCTTTAAGAGCAAGGAGACACGTTTCCCTTACCCACTCATCTCACCTTTTCCAAGAAGTTGTCATTTCTTCATAAACCTTCCTGATTTGAAAAACAAGCAAACAAACAAACAAACAAAAAACCCCAACAGTATTCACTTACTCATGTCATGTCCTGTCCTCACCTCTCTTCTCACTTCTTAGTAGCATGAGCTATCTTGTTGCAGGAGTATATGGCTTGGAATCCTTGGTTCAGTGCTGCTCCCCACTGTCCTCCACTGAAATCCCTGGGACCACCATGGGAACACAGGGAACAATATGAACCAGGCAGTGCTTCACCTCAGTTCCAGGCTGAGATATGTTAGCCAGCCCAGGATGTCAAAGACATACATACTGGGAGTCCTACATACTGGGAAGTTCTCTGTGGCAGCTGCTGACTTTGTCCCTTGCAAGCTCAGCTGAACAGTTAATGCCTTTAACTCTGTACCTCTTTTACTTCAGTAGGACTGTGTTTGGCCTTAAAGTACACCATCAGGTACCATGCTAGACTGGGATCTGCTAGAGAGCCACAACATTCCGACTTATTTCCTGTTCATATGGACTTCTGTTAAGTAGACACCAGTTTTGCTAGCACCTAGCACTTTAGCTAGTTATCCTATTAAAGCAAAAGGTTAAAAGAAAGGGTATATAAATGAATGTATAATTTCATTATATAATACAAATGCTGTTAAGTTTTGATCAAATGCCACTTTTGTACTCTGGTAGGCTGATCAGCCCACTTTACTGATTATTGTCCTTAAACATGGATTCCTCTCCTGTTTGAGGACATTTTGTCTTCTAAATTAGAAAATAAGAAGAATATGTACAAATATGAAGTCTAAATATTTTTTAATTACTAGACGTGCAGAAAGCATTGTGCTGTTTCCCTTACAATTCTACTTGTATAGGTCAAGCAATACAGTTAGGTGAGACTAATAATTTTTCAGTTGAGCCTCTAAGGAGGCAGAAAGACAGAATGATGGAGTCACATGTCCTGTGAACATAGGCAAGTGAAAATTTGAGACAACACAGATCTTTGACTAGTGTATAATATATTTTTTCAAGAATATAACGCAGTTTTCTCAAGAATTGTATGAGATTAAGGGCTCTGCATAGAATCATGTGAGCACTCTAACTCAGTTCCATTGAAGCCCTTAGGGGCCTGATGCAAGTCTTTGCTGATGCATGCAAGAACCTTGCCCGGCTGTGAATTTTACTCCTGTTGTATAAAGCACTCTCGGTCCCATTATAAAACAATGTTTCAGTTTCAAAGAATGTGACAGATTCTCACCTGCAAAAGAATGCTTTATCTTCTCTGTGTCGAGGGATTTTAATGGAACTGAAAATAATCTCTTTTTTGTTTCCCAGATACTTGGACTCTTATTTATATTTAGACACTTTCTGCAGGGGAAAAAGAGTGAAACCACTTTATAGCCAAACATGCCTATTGACAGGCAATGAATCTGAATCTCGATGTATGGGAAACCACATAAAGTTTACTTGCCAAAAAGGCTTTAGGGAAAAAAAAAATACCACTACCAAAATTTGAAAAATTAACTTGTAGAAATTCATAAAAACACAAGAGAATAGGACAGATTTTCTTCAAATGTAAACCCTTAAGTACTGTATTCAAGCAAAAAGTGGGTTTGCTTCCTGTAACTGTTTTTATAGCCAACAAAAGAAACAAACATGACAGGTTGCCCTTTTCCAGTTGCTCCCTCAGTTGCACACAACAGGTCAAGTGTGTTTCTTTTCTCCTTTTACTGTTGCCTAGTCATCAGAAATTTGCCTTTGATGAAACTAGTAGAAAATGCCTCTTTTTATTTCCTCAGAAGTTTCTTTTTTCTGCTCCTGCTCTTGCTGAAGGATCTCAATGAGAAATTAAAGTAATAACCTTGGCAGCTTCCAAAGGTGCTTGTTGGAGGGGATTTTTTTATTTGTTTGTTTGTTTGTTGGAGATTTTGGGGTCTTCTGTGTTTCTTTTTTTTAAGGAGACATCCACATTTTCTAAGTTGAATTCGGTGCTAACAATATGTAATATATGAGCAGCTCCTGCATATGGGTTAAAGGTGTGAAACCGTTTTTTTTTCCCTCCCATAAGAAAATAAACAAGGGGATAAACTGTTGCTGAAGTGAGTTGCATGGGGAGAAGAAAACATTTAGCGCTGTCACAATTTGAGAAGACTCTTGTGTTCATTGTTTGGTGAGGTTTGTGGATTTCCACCTCTAGAAAAATTAATGAGAAAAGTTTTTTTTTATTATTATTTTAGTGCCATTACAATATATGCTGCATCCTAAAGGACACTTTTGGAAGATTGTGGTCTACCATGGTATCACATTCACACTCGGACTTGAAATGAGCAGGAGTTTCCATTTTTGGCTGTTCTACATCAGTCCCTTTGAAAAGTGATAAGCAGGTCCATAGTGCTGCGAAACTTCAAAAACAGAGCACATACTTCGGAAAGTGCACTTCTACAACACAGTATTCTTACAGAGATATCAGTGTACAGGAAAGGTGGAGATAAGTTGAGATCCTCAAAAATGAGCCTTCATTTTGCAGCAGCTATCAAAACAGAGTGTGTGTCTGTTTCTCTGTTGCAAAAAAATAAAATACAGGAGTGCTGTCTCTTTCAGCAGCATAAAATACTGCATTTTAAAAGCAATTTGTTTTTATTTTGCTACGGGAAGGGAAACACAACATGCTAGGGAGAAATGGCTCTCAGTGTTGCATTTTCTTCTGTAATCAGACTAACAGCACATGCATCATGGACCAAGCAAATGAGGTGTCTTTGCCAAGGCAAGGCATAATCCTTGGACTGGAGCTCCACACATGGACAATGAATCTGACACTCCTGGGATTATTGTCCAATGGATGACTTTTAGAGGGGATATGGAAATACACATGGATGAGACTGCTGGCTGCTGTGCAAGGGACCTCACTTGAGACACACAGCTCAACCCCCGTGTGCCAACCCTTTCCAAGACACCCGGGACAAAGCTGCTAGGAGGGCTGAACCCTCAGTGTCAGTGAATGCAGTGGTATTGGCTGAGCAGACTGGCGTTCTCTACCAGCTCAGGAGCGGCAGGAACCGGCAAAGGGTTTGAGATGGAGCCACCAGAGGGAGATGTGAGGCCACACGCGTTTGAGCTGTGCTGTCTGCTGTCGTCCGATGACGCGTTTGCAACCATCCGTGGCTCCATCACAGAGCTCATGCTAACTCAAACTCACTGTTGTGGCAAACAGCAACACCATTAGGCCACCAGCACTTGCCGAAGAGGAGCATTGCCATTTTAAATTTGCAAAGCCAATGCATGTAATCCCAGGGACAAAAAACTCCAAAAAACAAAAACAAAAACAAAAACAAAAACAAAAAAAACCAAACCCAAAAAAAACCCCCCAAAAAACCAAAACCCCAACAACAACAACAAAAAACCCCCAAACCAACCCAACCCAGACCAAACAAATAAACTGAACCACCCCGCAACAAAAAGCCCTCAAACAAAGTTCTTGCTGTTGTTTTTGTAATAGATCTATGCAGCCTGTTGGAGAAGTTTGCAACTCTGTCTTTGTGTTGTGCACACATAATTTGTTTTATACGTGTTGCTGCTCTACTTGATTCAAACTGAGATCCAAGAAACCCTTACGTTTCTGCAAATATTTTGGTATGGACCTTTTGGAACAACTCTAATGAAGTTCGGCCTGCTGGGTGTTTTTCTTAGAGCATATTGCAGGGAAATCTTGTTTTGAAAAAATTCCATGGAACACTTCAAAGTCAATTCTACACTCAAAATATTCCTTCAAAAGCAAGAATGCAGACCACAATAAAAACACTTTGTGAACTGCTCTTAAGAAAATGATTCAGACAAACTCTTGGTTAGATTTTTGTTCTTCAGGGATAGTCTTTGTCTCTTTATTCTTTGTATCTGTCTCTTCCTTTTTTATGTCATTCCTAGGGCATTCCTAGTTGTAGTGTAAAATGAAGAGGCTAAATATAGTAACAAAGTAATAAAGAACAAAGTAAAATAGGTTCTAGGAATAAAGTAATAAATATAGTAACAATTAAGTAATAAATCATAAAGTAATAAAGTAAATGCAGCTGCTTGAAAAACTCAAGCTACAGTTGTCAATAAAACTTGAAGTTTTCTGCTCTGGACCAGAATGAAAAAAAAACCCCAAAATTATGACAAAGTTTAAGTGAAAAAATGTTGAACTATTTTGACAATTTTCATGGAAACAGGACATTTCAGTAAATCCAAATATAAATCTTTTCAGGCTGCATCAGCAGCAAATTGCAATCCTGATGCCTTTCCCATTGTTGTCTCCCTTCTAACCTTGCTGTCTGACTATGAGAACTACTTCCATAATACATCAGTTTGTCCCTGATTCTAAATTATCTTGCCTGTGTTAGAGACTAAGAAAGAAGAAGACAAAAAGTCTTGGAAGGGTGTAAGAAGTCTGGAATTAGAGCCGGTGGCTGACTGGTCAAACACCTTGTCATATGGGATACTAAGGGAAAGCTTGGCCACTGGTCACTGGGGTTGAAATGGTGCATGTTCAAAAAGCCATCAGACTGATAATGGATCAAGGCAGGGAAAGCTGGTAGAGCAATTGTTAGAAAGGAGGAATACTCCTTGTTAGAAGAGGAGGTTAAAATAGCTTGTTCTTTTTTTGCCTGCGAAGGATGAACCTAGAGACAATGCTGAATTGTTCATATGCACTGTGGAGCAGGAAGAGAGGAGACCACTGTTATTTCAGATGCAGAATGGTATCAGCCAGATTTTAATACTTGTTTTTCTGCCAAGTATGTATTTAGGCTGGAAGTTTGAAGAACCCATTACTGGTAGAGGAATAAGATTGTGGGATACCTTATTAAAGAAAATATTTTGGCACCAAAGCTTCAATTAAAATTGATCTCAGAATGATTATTAAAAAAGATGTATCCTAACATGGCTACCCAAGTTCACAAGTGACTAGTTTTTATCACTTCTGTGATTCTACAGAACAGTTGGTTCAGAATCTTCTATTAGCAATTGTGCTGAAAATGGTACAAAAGCAATTCTAAGACCCTCTGTGCAAGGCTGGTCTTCAGCCTTCCCCCAGATATTCTTTCTGTAGTATGGCCATCTCTGCTACTGTCATTCTGTTGCTGGAGAAGAGTTCCAAAATCAGAATTCCTGTGCTTCTTGCTTCATCAATGTAGCACCAAGGCTTGGAGTGACAATGTGTGAATACTCAGTTTTCTCTAGAGGAAACTGGATGCTTCTGCTTTTTTCTCTCAGCTATTTTGCACACATGGGCACACACACACATGGGCTTACACAAACACCCCCACACCCCCACACTTTTACCTACATACATAAACTACATTTACTTTGGTGTTCCCACCTAAATTAGTGAAAGCATGGCACATGTTTGCTGCACAGGGACTCCAGGGAGTCTGGAGACAGCAAACTGTCTCCTATAACCTAAAGAAGTCTGTGTTTTTGTGCTGCTTTGAGCTTTTGCTGTAGTTGATAACTGATGTGGCTGCTTCACTCTGTTGAAAGCATCTGAAAAAAAAACCCCAACCCTATAGTTTTGTGCCTCAGATATTTTGGATCCCAACACTGTCTCATGTTAATCACACATAGCTGAAATTAAAAATTAAACCTCTTTTTTTTTTTTTCTTGTGGTGGGTGTGAAGACGGTCTGATGGTCTTACTTTTTGTAAGTATGATGAAGATAGCAGTGAGTACACAGTGGTTAACAAAAAGAGGCAAATAATTCCGATCTTAGCGACTTAAGTCTTCTCTAGGGCTGCTAACGGGAGAATGGAAAAATTTTAGCCTGAAGGATGCTGGACGGGGTGATAGTTCAGTTCTTCCAGACACTGAGCATCTCTAAGAATCAGCATATTTTCCCCTTTCACTCAAAGCAGCTGTCCATAAGGACTAGGCAGTTTTTCTGAGTCAGGATACAGCATGGCGAGAATTCCCACTGCTGCTGCTGCAGCATCCAAAGCTACTGTCACCAAGTGCAGGCTCACAGAGAGACACAGACAGCACCTGCTCAACTTCTGCCCTTTCTGTTTTGCCTCTATGTGAATTGTCCATAGATTCTACAAAAGGCCAGAAGGAATGACAGTCCTGCAATCTACCAGTGTTGACATAGCTTGCTGTGAGGGTGACTGGACAATCTTTGGTGATGGCTGACATGAATTACAAAGAGCTACTAGTAAAATACAGACATTTCTCTGTGTAGCAGGCCTGATATTTAGAAGTGGAAGTAAGACAGTATTTTGATGCATGTGTTTGTCTGGAGTTTGTCTGATCTATGCTGTCAGCACACACTTACATGAGTTACATGGCGTTTTGAAGTTTCAAACTTGTTCTAAGCATAAATCTGTTTAATGATGCAGAAGTCTTGACAGCTCTTCATAAAACCCTTGAGATGCAAGAGGCTTTGTCAGGATCTGTTTCTTGTTATCTGCTCACCATTGCTGATCAAGCAAATTGCTTGCTGAGTTGTACCACTAGAGCTGGCACAAAAGCTGTGGCTTCCTTGTCAACAAACAGTGCCACACAAAGGCACCTGGGGGTTCTTGCTGATGGCAAGTTGAATGAGTCATTGTGGTCTGGCAGCCAGGAGGACCAGCTGTGTCCTGGGGGCATCAGGCACAGCATTGCCAGCCGGGCAAGGGAGGGGATTGTCCTGCTCTGCTCTGCACTGGGGCGGCCTCACCGAATACCGTGTGCAGTTTTGGGTTCCTCAATATAAGAAGGATATTAGGGTCTCAGAGCTCATCCAAAGAAGGGCAAAAAAGATGGTGAAGGGCCTTGAGGTGAAACTGTATGAGGAGCAGCTGAGGTCACTTGGTCTGTTAAGGCTGGAGAAGACGAGACTAAGGAGAGATCTCATTGCAGTTACAACTTCCTTGTGAGGGCAGGCACTGATCAGTGACAGGACAGGAAGGGAATGGCCTGAAGTTGTGTCAGGGGAGGTTTAGGTTGGATATTAGAAAAAGGTTCTTCTCTTAGAAAAGTTTCTCCAGGGAAGTGGTCACAGCACCAGCCTGACAGAGTTCAAGAAGTATTTGGACAATGCTCTCAGGCACAGGGTGTGATTCTTGGGGATGATCCTGTGCAGAGCCAGGAGCTGCACTTGGTGATCCTTCTGGGTCCCTTCCAGCTCAGCATATTCTGTGATTCTATGAACCAGAGATGAAATATACATGTACAGAAGCCTTGGAAGTTGTACTGAGTATTTGCTTCAATTTTGCTGTCTGCATGAAGCTATGTGGGGATTTCATAAAAGCCACAGGAATATCCACTTCCATGATGCATGCTTCTTGCTACACAGATGTGATTGGGGCATTTAATTCGCTGTGAGTCACTTTTTAATCATGCTACAAATGGAACTTTTTTCCCCATTCTTTCTGGTTGCTCTTGTAAACTATGCCTGCAAAATCAAATGTAGCCTTGTTTTTTTTGTTTTTTTTTTTTCCTCCAGAATAAAACCCTGAGCCAGGAAGATGCTTAAGCACATGCTAAAGTACAGGCTGCAGTGCTTTGCTGAAAAATTGTAGGTATAAGAACATGTTTAACCATAAACATATACTGAAGAGCTTTCCTAAACTGAGACTTTTCCCCAGAATAGCAATTACTTAGACAGCAACTGTAATACAAGCTTAGTGATGTTCTGAATTGAATTAGTGAACCTACACTGGCATTAAGAGAGAAATTATTTTTCATTTTATGTTTAAAATGCAGATAAACATGAAAAGAAAGAAAAGCAGCATTTTTTTTATACAAAGGGGTCACTTCCTGCTGTTCAATATTTTGAAGTGTAAACACTAGCTCTGTTGTTAAAATGACAGGGTGAGACATGGGAGTTTCAAGAAAACTGGATCTTAAAATCAAGGAGTCTGGTCACATAATAAAGGTGACTTTAAGTCATTGGCCAGTGGTCAGTTAGGATGGCCTGCTTGCCAGGGGAGAGACTAACTGGTACAAAAGGTAGTTTTCAATGCGTCACTTATCAGAAAGCCAAAAATTATCAGCAAGCTGTACTGTCTAGAAATATCTGAGTTCCAATCACAGATTTCAGTGCAAATCAGACGTCTTTGTTAGGCACTGCTCAAATTAGGGATGCATTGAAGTAATCAGTATTCTCTTCAAATTTTTTTTTAATTGTTCTTTGTTTTTCCCTTCATTTTCATTGCTAAGGACTCATTCAGGAGCCTGACAGTGAAGGCATGTACTGGGGAAGAGGCAGGAGATTTCTTCTTGTGCTGTGAGTTCAGATACCCATATACATGATTGTAAGGTGCCACTGGTCAAAGCTGTCCACCCGCAGTGTAGATTTTCGATTTTAGATTCTACTGTATTCATATACAGTAAAAACTGGCAAGAGCATGGGAAAGATATTCACTGGATAATTGGCCTAGAAGATACTTGGAAAATTGGCAAGAGCTTGGGGTCCAAGTGTTTTGAAAAACGATACAAGGTCTAGCATGTGACTGGCTACTAGTCACGTCCCTCTGAAATACTGCCAGTGTGGCCAAAAGTGTGTTATGTCTTTACTAATGACCTGTATGATGGGACAGTGTGTTCTCAGCAAGTTTGAAGATGCTCCCAGACTGAGGAGAATGTCAGATACACTGGAGAAGAGGGCTGCTCTTTAGAGGGACCTTGACAAGCCAGAGAAATGGGCTGATGAGAACCTCCTGGAGTTCAGCATCGGCAAATGACAGCTTTAGTTTGAGTTCCCCAGTTCTTCTCAAGACAGACACTGAGCCTATGCAGCAAGTTCAGTGGAGGCCACAGATGCAAAGAAGGCTGAAGGATGGCACAGGGCAGGAGGGGCAGCAAGAAGTGGTTTTTTTCAGCTTGGGAGTGAAAGGGAGTTTTTCTGGCTGTCATCAGTTCCTTTGTGGCAGAGCACTGAAATAATAGACTCCTCTCAGGGAGGCACCAAAGGCAAAAGACAGTCATTGCAATATAGAGCTCTCACAGAAGATTGAAAGATACCCAACTTTCCTGGGAGGGTGCTCAGTGCCTAGGCAGGGACACCCAGCAAGGCTGAAGGTTCTCCACTCCCGGGCATCTTCTGAACTTCATAGCGCAGAGAAAACGGACAAAGTGTCAGGTTGGCCCACGTGTGAAGTAGGGAGGAATCTATGAGCCAGAGACGGGGGTTTCATTAAAAAGTGAGAAATCTGGGTTCTTGAACGAGCTCTCCCAAGACAGAATGTTGCTGTCTGTGTTTTTGCTGTTGTTTGCGTACCATGCCCCCTTGCCCTAGGAGCTATGCAGAGACAGGAGTTCTTGCCCTGTGTGCGTGCTTTATGTAAAAGCAATCGGGAATATGAGATCCTTGCTCGAGTCTGAGCCCCGGCCAGGCACAACTCAGGCGTTCTTCTCCGTGAGGAACTTGTTGGGAAACATGTGAACCACCCCGCGGCGTTGCAGATCACCCGGGAGCAACACCGTGCACTTCGATTCACCAAAGTACCGCGCGACGCGCACGGCGGGCATCAGACAGGACCGAAGCCGGGGGACAGACGCGGAATGGCCGAGGAAGGGACGGCATTCCAGCATCCGGGGGCGCGGGGAGCGGCGGGCGCGGGGGGCGGCGCGGTGCGCAGGGGGCGGGCGGCGGGCAGCACCATGCGGCCGCGGCTCCCCGCCCTCCCGCTCTGGAGCTGCGCGGCGGCGGCGGCTTCCGCGGGGCGGCCGGGGCAGGCGAGCCGCCGCCGCTGCCCTCCGCATGGAGCCGCGGCCGCCCGGCGCCACCGCCGCCGCGCTGCGAGGGGCGTCCGCGGCGCCGGGGGCGGCGGGCGGCGGCGGCGGCAGCGTCGGGGCGCCCTGCGGAGGATGTGGTGAGTGACGGAGGCGCGGCGGTGCCTGAGTGTGAGCGGTGCGGGTGCGTGGCTGCGGGTGCGTGGCTGCGGGCTGTGCGGGTGCGCTCCCGGCGGGCCAGGCCGCTCCCGGCGCCGGGCGGCGCGTCCCGGGCGCGGCGCTGCCCCCGCGGGGCGCTGTCCCCGGTGCTGAGCGCGGCCGGGCGGGCGCGGCCGCCGCCGCCGCCGCCGCCGGGAGCAGCGCGGGGAAGGAGCCTTCCCTTCCTTCCCCGGCTGCCTGCCTTGCCCCGGGCTGCCCATGCTGTCTCGGCGGAGAGGCATGGTCGCTGGGCTGGGTATGGAAATACCTGGCCGGACCTGTCTCGGTCCGCCCGCGGGGTTTGTGATCCGGTCGTGGCAGAAAGCAGCCGGCAGATGAGACCATCAGTAGTCGGGTAGAGTAACACAAACACGGCTCGGAGGAGCAGTCCACAGCCGGTGGTGTTTTCAGTTTGCAAATCTAGACAGTGTCTGCTCAACATCTGTTTGCAGCACCAGGCAAGATAAAGTAGCTCCTTGGCACCCTGCAGTTTTGCAAGTAAAAGCATAGACTCAGTTTTCGCCGTGCATTAGCTTAAAGGAATTTGAGGTCATCCGAAGCTTTATTCTTGTATTTTCTTAGTCTTGAGTCACATCATGACTGTCACTGATTGTTGGGGAACGGTATGTCCTTATTCCTGGGAGGAAATACATTTTTTAGAGTGCAAACTTCTCTCAATGTAAAAGAAGTAGTCACAACACACTTCTTTTTAAGCCTTTCCTTCTTGTAGCCAATATTCAGCCGCTCTTTCCTGCAGCAGCTAAACGTTCTCCTCCTTTGTTATCCTGCAGTGTTTCTTGCAACAAACGCTCCTCATTTGCATAAATAATGAACGCACTGTTGCATTTTTGGTATTGTGTTAATCTTTGAAACTTTAAAAACCATAATTTCTCAGAGCTGCTGTATGCGTGTGTGTAGGTGTGAGGAAGCCATGCTTTGCATTCAGTTATCCACAGGTCTTAGCTCCTAGATACTCTCTTGGGCTTAGTGGGAGCTGAACCCTTTAAGCATTTTGCTGTAAATGTATGGCACTTGGAAGATTGTCTTTTTTTTCTGAAGTTGAAAGGACTTTGCCTGTTTAAAAGATAATCAGTACTGTCTACCACAGGTGTTACCAGACAAAGGCTTGAGAGGAGTTAAATGGTGTGATTATGAGGCTATTGTATAATCTGTCAGGTTAGCCGTGGGCAAGGACCATTCTTCAGCTGCACAGAAGCTGGCAAAGTGTATTTCTAAAGGTGAGTTCTGTCCACAGACTGAAAGCTGCCACGGGCATTCAGACCTGTCGAAATGGGACTCTGTGAAAATCTTGAGTCTGGGGGAGTCACAGGCTGTAAAATCTAGCCTGTAAAATCTTCAGCACCTACCCAAACTCCTTTGTGATTCAGTGGGATCTGTGTTTCACTTTCTGGTGTGTCCCAGCTTGTCCCATCTCACACTTGCTAACTTTGGCCTCTGCTTTTCTGATCAATGATACCAGATGAATTACTACATTAGTTACTGAGATAAGAATAGTCATTTTGTTTCAGTTTACTTTGAATAAATGTTACTCCTGTGCCCACTGGTATGTTGATTGCTTCTCTCTAGACTGCGGGAGAGGAAAAAGGGCAATTTAAGAAAGTCATGATCTGCCTCACATTCATAACTTTTCATTCCATTTTGCCTTGTATAAGCACTTCTGCTGTCTTTAAGCAGATCTCACTGTGGGCATAAATTTTCTTCAGGAATTACGCAGAGGCATAATTCCTGAAGGCTTAGGTTTGTAGGTGTTTTGCTGACATGATTAATCATGCAAATAATTCTAGGGGCTTCCATGCTGGACTGCTTATCTGACTGGTGACAAGAAATATATGACATCTAAGTAGAAACCCACAGAAGCAGATTAACTGGAAGACAAAACCTCAGCAGAGGCATTCAGCTGGCTTTCCTCACCTCCGTGCAGAAGACAAAGTGGGGCCTAACACTACTTGTTGCTCATGCTGTACCCCTGTCTCCTCACATAAATTCTGCAGGGCTGTCACACGCTTCCCTTGCTGCAGCTGCAGAAGGGCCAGGAGAGCACTGGCCCTCAGCTGGAAGAAGTGGGCTCTGATGTAAAGGAATAGCAGTATAGTTGTTCAAGGATACAGGTCGTGCTTGCTGTGCAGCCCGGATGTTTGCGTTACAAGTACCCTCTCACCATGTGTTTCACTGTCTTCAAGTTCATATAATGGGCAAAAGTTAAGTATCCCATGTATTTGAATGAGCCAACTTAGCAGTCATGGAGGATAGAGAAGGCTCTTTCCTTACACAGTTGAAGATGTGACCAGTTGGCAAGCCAGGGCATGAGTGTGTGTATGTGTGTGTGTGTGTGTGTTGAGTGTGTCGAGTGTGTTGACCACAGGCAGGCACTTTAACTCTTCTGTCATTTCTTGAGACTGTCACAAAGCAAAATAATGAGACTGGTAATATCTTATTTGTGTTTCTGTAGGCACAAATTTGTCCTGAAAAAATACATTTCTACTAACAAAAGTTTGTTTAAATGTACTGAGCAGAGTGCCTAAAATCCATTTAATCTAATGAGCGAATAAATTTTATTTTTATAAGTATGTGAAATGCAGAAGACTTGAAAAGTGTTTTTCATACATATTCATCAAGTCAAACTGCTTAAGATTTGCTTTTAAATGTAAGCGACTTAAAAATGCATTTGAAGACCCAAGTTAAAAATAGTTGACTTGCTGTTTGCCTGCACCAAGGAGTCTATTTTTGTCTTTATTCGGTAGCTTGCACACAGGCATTTCTGGGGGATGTTTCAGGCCTCCTTTGTAGCAATCCAGCCCCTGGATGTGTGTGTTAAATCATTTTGGTTTGGTTAGAAGTCACATTTCTTCCTGATGTACAGATGTTTCTGATCATGTCAATAGGGAAGGAATACAAAAGTTTATTCTAACCTCTAAACATGTTTTCAGCTTGCTCTTTGAATAGTGACGTGATTTCACTGTCACTTTCAAAACTGCACTGAAATTCAAGGGAATGCCCAAACTTGAAACCTTCTTTTAATAAGTGACTCTCCTTTGTACTTGTGGTTGATAGATTTTCCCAGCAGTACTGAAAATAAACCCCATCAATAGTTCATTTTAAATGGTTTTATCTATAAACATCAGTTTGAGGCTAGCTAAGATTGATTAATGCACCTCTTAAAAATAAAAGATGTGACACTATCTGGCAATACTGTTTTCAGAGTTCATGTGCATGTTCTGTTGAATTGAAGCTGTATAAAGTGAAGGAATTTATCTTTCATTCTCATATATATAGATATTTAAAGCTGTATAAATTCTGTGTTTAGAACATGATACAAGCAGAAATCGCTTTTATGTATTTGTATGTGTTCAATACATCTATTTATATGAAAACTGTCCATGTAAAGTAACTACATGCAGTGTGGAGACAGGACTGTTGCCTCTTCAAATTACTCTGTTATTTTGTAGTTTGCAAGAGAGTCCTGGTTTTGTAATCTGAAATCTCAGTTCAGGATCTCTGAAATTGTTTCTTTGTGTTTCTTGGATTGTACTTCTTGTTGGGATAAGTACACTGCTGGAGGTCTGGACAATTGACCTAATCATGCAGCCTGCCTGAGTGATCCTTTTGGGATTTCATCTGTGTTGCTACTGTGACAGCTGCTCGAATTGTGGGGGTTTTCATCTTTTTTCCCCTCTTGTTTGCATGGATTTAGCTGCCTTGCCACTAGCTCTGCCAGGTTAGAGGGTGGTGCTTCTACCTGGCTTCTGCAGGCTGAAATTTGCAGCCTTTCCAAACTGCCTGTCAATCATCCAAACAGCCAAATTCTTGAGATGCTAGAGGGCTCCCTTAATGTGAGCACTTACCTTTCTGCTTGTCTGGGGCCCAATCCTGCACCCTTGAAGCAGGTAGGATTTTTGATACTGCCTCTGGTACTTGTAAAGTCTTTGTTGTGACAGGGACCTTGCATTGCCAGGAGGATGCAGCTCTCCCCCACCTCCCACACACACTGTTTCTGTTTGCATGCTAGAAATAACGAGGTTGTGTGACCTTCCCACCCTGGTGCACTCACGGACGTCTGAAGTCAATGTTTTGACAGGAATGACTTGTGTGGGGAAGGTGAGCAGAACTTGCCTCTGTTTTTCCTTTGTGCCAGTTAGGCTGCCCAGGTGCTTCCATGTATATTGCCAGCAGCAGCAACCATTGCAAGTATGGATATTTTTTGTCCAAAATATTGGATGAAATGCATCAGAATATCTGCTTTGCAAGATGCAATTCAAAATACATCTAAATATGAAATGGAATTACTTAAGTCCTTGCAGGGAAATGAAAATCAAGAACCATGGAATAAATAATTATTTTCAGACAAGCTGATAACCATCTCCCTTGCATGTGTGTATCTGTAATTTGCCTAAGGATTTCACTTTTGTGCTTATTAGTAATGTGTTTTGATTGCATTCTTGTAGCAGGTATAATTATTTATTTGATTGTGAGTGTTTCTTCTTGTCCACAAATAGGACAAAAGATTGTGTAATGCCCTGGAATATGATAGGTATATTGCTGATCTCATGCCAAGATCATCTTCAGCAACGAGATACGTATCTAAATAGAATGCATTATGGTCATTACCTTAATAAAATGTGAGTCATGCACACCAGCACTTTCATTCTTAAAATACTTCAGTAAACTGGTATATCCGTTTGCCAATGCATAGAGCACACTGTGGAAGACAAATCTGTTGCTGTGTGGACAAATAGTCTCCAGCATCTTCCCAGAAGCTCTGCGCTTAATTTAGCAATTTATGCGTGAGCTCACTAATGATCATTTTAAGCATGCTTGCATGATGTACATTATCACCAAGTTTTAAATAAAACTATAAATGTTCAACTATTTTAAAGTCTATTCTGACTTAATAAAGTCCTAGATTTTAAATGAGACTGTTGGCTAAATATATCTGTTTGTTCTGGAGGGCAGACAGAAAACCCGACTGCTTCATAGCAAGCTCTCTATGTGATGGTCCTGTAGCTACTGAGAAAAGGTAGCAACTGATACCACAAATTGCTCCAAAACCAGCATTCAAGCTAAGGCTTCTGAGTAGCAATGTATGACTCAGAAAAACTTTCACGTTCTATCTTGAAAAATATATGCGTGCTCTGGGAAAATAAAAGGGAAAGTTGAAACTGTACAAGCTGTCAGACCATGTCATGCGTGTCCATGCAGGAGATCAGCAGGTGAGTCAGAAGGAATTTGGAGAGTATTGCATTTGGGGGGTGCTGTGGTACTTTTGTATTTCAAATGGATTTTCTCACTTGCAGGGAAGAAGCAGTCACTTCAGGGACATGTAAGGAACATTCAAAAATGTCAACCTCTGACGACATAAATTCCTGATGAAATAAAAACTTGTAACATTCAGTGTAATTAGTCCATATATTTCTATAGATTCTGAAAATAATTTTCTAGCACTGGTTTTTAAAACCAGTTCAAAAAAGAACATTTAAAAAGCCCTAATCTCTTCATAGCACTGCATCTTCTCTTCATCCTCCTATCAAGTCTATTACAGTAACAGTCAAAATTAATTTATAATCCACCTGCTTTCTGACAAGAACAGTTGTCAGTTTTTTAGCTGATATCTCTATGTACGTGTTTGTACTGTCTTTGTGTGAAAGAACATTTGGGAGCTGAGCAGAGGAAGGGAATCTGATTCATAACAGGTGAATAGGAACTCAATGAGGTTTTGGTACAGCTGTCCAAAACATTCAGTCTTTCTTGTGAGAGCAGGGTATATACATGGTGACTGCATTCTTCTTTCTTCTCAGCTTTCCTGTTTGCTAGTTCACTGTGCAAGGCTGATGGAGAATGGTTGATTCTGCTGTACTTCTTCTATACTGAAGTTTGTATAATGGAAATGTATAATTTGTATCTGGGGTAAATATGTCAACCCCAGACAACAAACATATTTTGATTTCTTCCATCAATGAACATCATCTACCATAAAGCACATTTTCACAGAATCAGCTGGCAGCTAAAATTCTTCAATACTGCTTTTTAAAAACAGCATTTATGTTTACAGTGGTCTTTTTTAAAAATTATTTTGAAGTGCAGAGTTTTATGACCAGCTGCTCCCAAGTATTCCTGTTAAAGAATCTAGTACTGCATATTCTGTGAACAAACAATTATTAAAAAATAAAACTTGTGGTTTCTGCAGAGCATCTTACTGGCATGTGTTGCTTCCTTCATCCTAGAGGTGGGTGGCTTCTTCCATTTTGTGTGTGATGGTGAAGCATCTGCAGTTCTTGCTTGCTTCTTTGAGCCTCTTTCTACATTACTATCAGCTTTTGACAGTGTTTTTGAGATGGGGAGAGCAAGCTGAGTAGAGGAGAGTCGTGCTGTTGAACAGGCATTGTTTCACAATGCGCTGAAGAGTTTTATTTCTGCTGCTGGTGGCAGAATGATAGTGGTATCGTATTATTGCTAGTTTTCAACACATGCTTTCCTACAGATGGTGGAGATTAACACTGCAGTGCCTGTTGTTTGAGCTGCAGTGCTGAAAACAAAAGCTTTGCCACAGCTGCTTCAGCCGCAGCGAGGCGAGGGCCCCTGGGGACCTTTGGCAGAATCTGGTCTCTGTGCATCACTGGCCAAGAACAGAAGTTTATGAACACTGTTCATTTGTTTATTTATGACAGCTGGTTGTTGTCAGTGGTCCCTTGCAGATCACACATGTTTAAACTTAATCAGAGAGAGTTCTTGCCCTTTCATGTGTTTTTTACCTAAATGTTTTGCTGAGCACTATACAAGTTAGGGAAGGTTTTACCTAATGTTTTGTATTAGATGCATTGATTGTTTAGTCAGAAACCTCAAGCACCATAAGCAAGTGGATCCTAAACATTTTGGGCTAAATTGGTTCTCTGATATGTTTTCGGAAGTATCCAAAATTCTGATCTCTATTAGAATGTGTTTCTGCACTGAAGTAAGCAGCAAAACTTGCACTGACTTTCACTGACACAAGAATAGCCCCTGAAGCTATTGTTGTAGTTCAGCCTAAATTGCATTGGAAAGTGGTTTGGGATCTTACAGTGAATATTTTGAAATAATATTTCTCCCTTGACATCCGCTAAATTGCATAGCTGAAAGTTTCAGTATGTATGTGTACACACTTTTAGATCAGGTGTTTTGGTCCACTTCATGCACATTCAAAATGCATCCTTATAATGTGTAGTAACGCTTCAATAGTAATCAAGATAAGATGGAATACTAACAAAATGCAAAATTTTTTTACTGGAGATGTGAAACCATTCTATTAACAGTGAATGGAAGTTTACAGTGGAAATGAGTACATGGGGAAATGACTTTAGTGGATGTTCAAGCCTTTTTGGGATTCATTTTAATATTTAGTTTGAATTAAAAACAAAATGGAACACAATGAAGTTTATTTAGGAAGTATTTTCCAGATTTTTTTGATAAGGTTGAAGGTGTAAACTCTCGGGTGATGAATATTTTTTTCAAAACCCCAGTTAGATAAGAAAAGTAATACCCTTACAAGAAGCAATTAGATCTTTTGCTGAAGATTAAGGCACTGGTATCAAGCTGGTAAATACATATTTCAGAAGATCCTGGGGCAAATTTAAGTAGGTATAAATCTTAGCAAAAAGACCAACATTTGAGAAAAAGATACATCCTTAACACACAACAGAGAAGAAAATAGTAGCTTTTCCAATTATCTTTTCCAAACATTTTTGCTGGAAGCTTCAAGGCTGCTGAATGGGTATGGATATCCGGACAGTTGAGCCTTTTTTGTTTGTCCAGTTTCTTGTTAAGAAGTTGTAGGAGGAACAGAATGAGTGATTCACAAGTGTCTTTGAAAATCTAGCTGTTTTTTGCCAAAAGAACAAAAATCAGGAGTGGTCTGTGGGTTCACTGGCTGGACACCATGAAATTATTATGAGCATCTTGACTTTCAGGCAATTTGTTGTTACAACATGTTGTATGATTCACATAAGTTTCTGGTGAGTAGCTGGTACCAGACTTGTGAAATTCTCGTTTCTTCAGCAAGACCTGCTGTGTCATGGGGAACCTTGTAGGAGACACAGCTTTCTTCCTGCCCTTCAGTGACTGTGGATATACCTTCAATAACACCCGAAACAACATAAAACTAAAAAGAGTATCCAAACATTTCTTTCTTCCCAATGCATAGAAAAGGCATGCAGTGGCTTGATAGATGCTGTGCTTGAGTCTCTCTGTTCAGCTGGAGTGAGTTTTTGTTCAATTGTGGTAAATAAGGGTTTTGTCTCTGGCTTGGAGCCACATTTTCAATCCTTTAATTTACTTGGGATTTTCTTTTGGCAGGACGGGATGTTCTGCTCTGTCTGTGAAAATGTCTTACTTTATTGACAAGTTATGAAGGTCAAGAGAAACACTCAGTTAGGTTTGTATTCAGCGACATCATCAGAAGATGAATAGCAAGGGACCCAAGGGAATAGAAGTAGTCCATTTACAAATGCAAATCAAATTTAAACCTTCTTCAGGGTTTTAACTATAACTGGTCATGCTTTTAATTTTCAGTTCTCACCTCTTTTCATATATAATTTCTGTTCTAGGAGGCTGATTTTCTACTTGCTTCTGAACATGTTGTCCAGATATGGAATAATGTATAATCTCTTTACAGGTGCAGTCAGAATTGATACTTTAGTGCTTCTAGTGATTTGCTGTAGTGATTTTGATCACTAATGCGTCTGATTAGATCCACTGACTTTGAGACTTAAATACCAATGCAAAGTTATATTTATGGTCTAATCCTATCTTAACTGCACATCCTTTCCTAACTCTGGGTCCCAGGAAACCTCTCAGCTAAAAAAATCTGCTTTTAATCTCACTGTTACTGGCAGAAGTTTATTTCATACCTCAGAGTTGCCAGTGTATCTTAAACTGACATTATAAGATAGTTACTTATAGTAGAAATTTATACAAGAAAAAAGATAGTGATAAAAAACTTGTACTTTTCTTTAAAACTGCCTCTGTTTGGAGGCATTTGCTATTTCTGCATCTCTCAAAAAATTCAGTATTTGCTTTAATAATACAGAATAAATATTGACTGCTGTATTGTGGTATTGATTTAATAAATCCCTTTGATATTAACCTATCTAACTTTCTGGCATTACTTTGTACTAAGAAGGCTCTCCTGACTGTGATCCAGTTGTAACCACCTTTTGTCACTCTTAATTAAAGTTTACTCTCTTTACAGTTTCTCTCAACAAATGAATCTACTGCAATGGCTTAGTAGCAGATGAACTTTAAAATGATAAAATGATGGTGTATCTCCACAACTGTTCAGTTTTGGTTTTTTCAGCATGTCTTTAACTGAAAAGATCATGTTTCCACATTTACAGGCACATTTGGTTTTTTTCAGGTTTTCTTTTTTTTCTTTTTGAACTAGCAAAACATTGAAGCTTGAAACAACTTTTTATTTCTCATATATATTGCAAAGTGGCAATTTATTATTCAGAATGCTATATAATGTTTAGTAACCTGTCTAGCAGATACCAATTAATGTAAAATACAGAGAACTATGCAGATGATTTCATGGAAAATGCCTTAGCTTCCCTGTGTTATTTAGCACAGGCAAAACATAGGCAAATGATAAAAATTTTATTAAATACTATACATTTACTGAAACACTGTATACACACAGTGTATATACAGGTATAGAAGCAGGAGAAATAGATGTAGACCTTTTATTTATGCAGAAGAAAAATAGTTATTGATAACTAGAATCTCTACTAGGCAGGCAGATGTTTGATAACCTTAATTCCTCTTTGTAAATAGGTTTGCAAGACCAGTATTGCAAATTTTGCGTTTGCTTGTTTTTTTAAGGTTTCAGTTTTCAAGGTGATTTTAGATATGTTTTCCTGGCATATATTCTAGTTTCCTTTCTCATATATTGTGACAGTCTGTTTTTCTTTTATAGATCTGATATTTTTCTCAAGGAGAACAAAATAGCCTTGTTCTTTTTGCTTTGAGGATAGTGTCTGCCTTAGCGTTATATATTGCATTTATTTCCTCAAGTGTAGGTCAGATAGGCCTTTTGTTTTAGTGAGCTGAAGTCTTCATTGTCCTGGAAACTGAAGAGTCTGTTTGTCTTCATCCACTCAAGCAAAGACTTTTTCTGAAGTCTCTTTGGTGACAGAGATGCATGTGCTTACTTGTCATTGGAATTTCATTCACTGTCCCCTGTAAGAATTTGGGGTGGGGAGCATTTACACAATACTGTCTGCCATTATTGCGATGAAATTTGAATCATGGACCTTTGCATCATCAGTGTCAGCTTGAGCCATGGTTGCACACAGGGGTACATTACTCTGAGTACTTCTAAAAATCTCTTGTGGTTCTGTTTCAGATTCAAAGAAAATTGACCAAAGTGCATCCAAGCAATTTGCACAGAGAGACCACACTAGAAATTATGAGAATCTGGCTTGGTTTAAAGGTGAACTGTATGAGTTTTACTTTTGTACCTATGCAGTCTTTACTACCTACATGCTGTAAAACAGAAGATTTGAAATCAAAGTATTTTAGAAATCATCATGAAATAGGATGCTGGACTTTGCAGGTTCAGACAGTAGCTGTTTATTGGTTTGGTATTCTGAAATAGTCATCTGGCAGAAACCATAAAAGCATTGGAGACTGCATGGCCTTGAAGTCTTGCTAAGCTGGATGCAACTAAACAATGTGCATTTTATATAGTCAGATTCAAATCATAGCTTTTCAAACAAGGACTATAGCTTAGGACAGAAGAGCAGGATTTGGGGTAATTCGGAAACAGCATCTGTGGAAAGAAATCACAGTTCATGAATACCTGCAAAGACTAGAGCCTTCTTTGTTGTAGGAACTAAAAGGACATTCTTTTGAAAATCTACTGGCATTTGGGGCTTCCTATCCATAAATATCAGAGTTTCATCTTGCACATGTCGATTTTCTCTCTCTGTGTGTGTGTGTGTGTGTGAATACTAGAAAATTAGACAATAGGTAGATTTCAGAGAAGAGCTACAAACCCAACTGAATGTCTGGAAACAGGAGTTGCAAGAGGTTCGGTCTACTGTCTCTACAATGGGCTAAAGATGATATAATAACTTTCTATTAGATGAAGATATCATTTGAGGATTTAAAAATGAGACTTTTTACACTCTCTGATTTTCCCACAAGAATTTTGCATCCCGAGACCTCTGAGATAAGGCCTAGGGGCTATCTGTTCTGTGCACCACTGTTCACCATTATAGGGAGAAAATTCATGGGGACAAAACTCCATTAGACTTCAATCTGGCCAGCACTATAAATGACAAACCAAAGGGCTTTTAAAAACATTTTAACAACAAAAGGAAGAGCAGAGATGATGCTGGTCTGTTGCTTGGTGAGGTCAGACTCCTCACAAATAGGGATATATACACAGCAGAGATTTTTAATATCTTCTTTGCCTCTGTCTTTGACGCTGATTATGGGCTCTGGGGTTCCCAGAGCCCTGTGTTGAAAGACTGTGACTGGGGGGATGAAAACCTTCCAACAGACCCTGAGTTTGTTCAAGACATGCTGCTCTAGCTGGATGTGCATAAATCTATGGGGCCTGATGGGATTCATCCCAGGATACCAAAAGAGCTGACCGATGTCATTGTGGGACCTCTCTCCATTATTTTTCAAATGACTTGGGAGTCTGGAGAGGTCCCAGTCGACTCGAAGCTGGTGAACATTGTCCCAGTTTCAAGAAGGGAAAGAAGGAAGACCCTGATAATTACAGGCCTGTCAGTCTCAATTCACTGCCTGGTAAAATTATGGAGAAGGTTATTCTGGGAGTAGTTGGAAAACACTTGAGAAACAACTCAGTTATTGGTCATAGCAAGCAAGAGTTCACACCAGGGAAGTCCTGCCTAACCAGCCTAATTTCTTTCTATGACAAGGTCACCCGAGTAATTGACCAAGGGAAGCCAGTATATCTGGGACTTCTGGATTTTAGCAAAATTTTTGATACTGACTCTCACAATATCCTTCAGGACATAATGCTTAGCACACAGCTAGACAAGCCCGTAATATGTTAAGCAAACAACTTACTGATGGGACTGGGTCAGAGTTACGTGAAGTTACATCAGGCTGGTGGCCAGTCACCAGTGCTACTGCCCAGGAGTCAATTTTAGGACCAGTGCTCTTTAGTGTTTTTATGATCAGAACACAGAAATCTAATGTACATTTATTTACATTTATTATTACTAAACTAAGAGCAGCTGTAGACTCCCTTGAGGATAGAGTGGCTGTACACAGAGATATGGATAGACTAGAGGGCTGGGTAATCACCAACCATATGAAATTTAACAAGAGCAAGTGCTCTATTCTCTACCTGGAATGAAGTAGTCTTGGTTGTATATACAAACCGGAGGATAAGAGGTTGCAAAGCAGCTCTGCAGAAAAATATGTTTGTGTTGATGACAAGTTGAGTCATTGTGCCCTGGCAGCCAGGAGTGTCCTGGCACAGCATCGCCAGCTGTGCAAGGGAGGGGATTGTCCTGCTCTGCTCTGCTCGAGGGCTGGGGGCAGTTCTGGGTGTCACAATATAAGAGGGGCATCAAACTACTGGAGTGTCCAGAGGAGAACGACCAAGACGGTGAAAGATTTCAGGGGCAAAATACATGAGCAAAATTTCAAGTCACTTGCTTTGCTTAGCTTGAAGAAGAGAATGCTGAGGAGTTACCCCATCACAGTCTACAACTTCCTCAAGGGGAACAATGGAAGGCAAATTGCTGTTCTCTTCTGTCTGGTGACCAGTGGTAGGAAATGAGGAAAAGGAATGAAGCCATGTCAGGCAGGTTCAGATTGAACATTTGGAAAAGTTTCTTCACTGAAAGGGTGATTAATCACTGGAACAGGCTCCCAAGGTAAGTGATCACAGCACCAAGCCTGGCAGAGTTCAAGGAGTGTCTGAACGATGTCCTTAATCATGTGATTTAGCTTTAGGTAGTCCTGCAAGAAGCAGGGAGCGGAACTTAAGGAGGAGCTGGACCCCTCTAAGCTTGAGATACTCTGTGATTCAACCAGCTATGATCTCAAGAAAAAAGAGAGACATTATGAAATGCTTAAGGCATATGTTTGCTGAGATGTAACATCTGATTTTATTTCAGCAGTTTACTTTTTGTTCAGATCTCTCCATGACACTTGAGGGACATAAAGGCTCTCTGTGGACCCTTTATGAATGTCTCTATAAGGACTAGATTGTCCTCTTTTGCCTTGTCCACAGCTGTAAAAGTTACTGATATTTGTCTCCTGCCATTGTTCTGTTGTTGCTGTCATACCTTTTTTGTCATTCATTCTGAAACCCAATGAATTATGGAACACATGGAGGGATGATGTTGTGAGGGTACCAGAGTAAAATTAAGAAAAGATGAGTTATTACTATGCTTTGAAACTACAGCTTTTGCAAGAACATTTCACCAGGTGCAAGCTGCCCCTTAAAATTCCTGTGGTCTTTTCTCTTGAACTTTCAAGGTCTTTGGTGGTTTATGGACCTCTTGAAATTATACGCGGTCAAGGTATTTTGGCTTGAGTCATAAGGAAAAACTAAAAAGAGACTTTTTTTCCTATCTGCAAATCAGGAAACTCAGTGCTTAAATGCCCTGGAGAACTTAAGCAAAAGAGTTATGACAGAAACTGCCCATCAAATACTTGAAGTAGAATGTTACTGTTCAAGACATGAAGTGTCCAGGAGAAGACCCACTGAGCAGCAGTGTGGCCCAGCTCAGAGAGCCAGTTAACTGGGAGCTTGACATCTGCCATTGCAGGTTTCTCTGCACTACAGGTTCCCCCTGTTCTCCTGGACAGTCAGTTACTATCACTTAGAAGAGGAAAACTAAGAGTTTTCATTTGTGTTTCTGAAGTGCATGGCTATAATGGTAAGGAACATATATTAACATAAATCTTGTCGGGAAAAAAATCTGAACTAGCCTCTGGCTGCCTTGCTTGTGAACTTGCTCCCAGCTTCAAGGGCGACTACTAACTACACGTTGAACATATCATGGGGCTGCCAGGATAGCTAAAGTTACAAGAAGGAATATCCACATGTAATTGTGAGAATCGGGGAGTCTAGGAGTTAATGTGTCCTTGTGATACTAAAATGGCTTCTTAATTTACAGAGTTGTCAGCTAGTTGTTCTCAGCCTCTCTTCTCTCACCTCCCCAGAGCAGCTCTCTTGTTTTGCTACACATCAGCCAGTTCCTCTTTTTCTGTTGTGCTGGGGAGCAGCTGGGGAATGATGTTGCTTGTATTCGAGAAGAAACCAAACTACTAATACTGACAGTTTTCTTTGCTGAATGACTTGATTTTTTCAGTGAAACTTGCTGTGGTATCCAAGGATGAGCACCTTTGCCAGTCTCAAATGGGTGATAGTTCCATATGACTGAAACTTAGGGTAGAGAAAAGAGTCTAATTACTTTTGGCAGAGGCTTTTAAATCAAAATGACTTGCATTCCCACTGAAATTACAAGTATAAGGGTCTGGTATAAAGAAAAAAACCAAGGAACATTCCTGATACTTAGATGAGAAAACCTGGCATATTGGAATTCCACGCTAAAAGGAACAAAAGCTAGCTACTATCATATTTTGGGAAGAAGTCTCATGCTTTAATTGTCCTGGTGGTTAGTTCTACTCAGAGGAATGAGTCAAAAGCATCCTACTGAATGGAAGAATAATGAAGGAAACAGAGATATGGAAAAGAGACTTCCTGCAAATTCCATCCCTTTGCTTTGGTTTGTTAATAGCACCACTGTTACAGTCTTGAAATAAAGCCTTTAGAATAAATATAGAGAAGTCTTTTGAGTTTTTATTGTTCCGACAATGTTACTTTTCTTCTGGTTATTTTATTCTGGTTAATTATTTCAGCTCTCTAAATCTGAATTCTTTAACCTTTTCTGTCCAAGAAACGTGTTGTGCCTTATGGGTCTTAATAGCACGTAACAACAATAGCATGGTTTGTAAATAACAGAGCTACTAGATCAGGCCTGCCTCGACATGGTCAAATGCCACGTCCTTTGACCACCAATAACTCTCACAGGTATACCCACAGTCAGACTCTCACTTCCCTTGGTTTTGAACATCATCAGCACCTTCTGTGGCACTTTTTCTGCTGCAAATGCCTAAAGATGACTAACACATTGCTAGTTTATATAATTTCCAAGCTGTAACTCTCTTAATATTGTCTATTAATATGACCTAGTGTTACATCTTGTTTAATTCTTTACATTTCCTCTACTTTGAAATTGGGTTACAATGCAGCAGAATACCATGAAAAGCAATAACTCAATCTTTTCCTCAGCATTTGCTTCATCCCTGCAGGCATTTTTGTTAACATTTTTTGTTCAGTTTGGAACCACTTACCTTAAGGTTATAATTCATAGCTTGATATTGGAGGTGCAGTTCAGAGACACATCAGTTAATGAAAGACACTCTTCTGGCAAGCAACTCTCCCTCTGTCTTCCAGAAAACCCTTTGAAGGATGCAATAAGGAGGAAGCAAAACTTCTTTTAACCAGTCACATGTTGCAAGACTGTCCTAAAAATGAGAAATGTCCTCATAGAGAAGACAGGTGATTACAGTTTTAGTCAAAAGCTTCTTCTGGTAGCATGATACTGTTGATTGTTACAGGACCAAAGAAGATTTACTGTGAACTTGGGAGTAATAAACTTCTCTTTCAGAACCGCAAACAGCAAGCTGTGAATAACACTGATCTGCAGAATGTGGAGTAATTTTCTATCACATCAGAGTCTGATAACTGTAAAATACTTGACAAACCTTTGGACTACTGTGTTATATAGTTAAGATGTGGCACAGGGGAGGAATTTTACACCTAAACAAAGAGCTTTGCTTCACTAATCTTAAACAGTATCATACTGGGACAAAGACACAATTTTTGCTAGTCCTTGCAGAAAAGAAGATGAATGCAAATGATGGCAAAAATTTAAATCATTGCATCCAAATCTGAGCATCTGCCCAAGCCCTGAGCACACATGAGAAGCAGGGAGATACCAGGAGGGACCAGTTTAGCTCTTTTCAGGAAAAGCTACGTGAACAGATCAGGGCTTTTGCCACCTTGCTTGATGACATGTTTCATGTTGTCCCTGACACAAGTGATGATGGTCAGTAAGCCTACCACCATGACACACCTCGTGTTTGGTTCCATGTTAAAGACACTGCTCATAAACTTCCTTGGGCAAATGCAATTTGTCTATTTGGCACACATCCCAACCCCATATGTTCAAAGATTTTGTGTTAGTTCTCAGGAAAAATATTCAATTTTCTGACTCAGTATAGCAATATTTAATTTTTTTGTGACTATCTTCTACTTTTGACCTTCTCTAGACTGTTTTTTAAAGACATTCTCATTAAAAGAAAAGCTGGGCTTATAGTGTAATCCCATAGACATAGGACCTGATGCATTAAAGCAGACTAAAATTTGTGGCTCTAGATATTCTAGTCAATCACTGTAGGACTAAAGGTTTTAAAGAGACATGATGACTTAAGGTAGTTTGGTAAGCTGACTGAAGGTTTCCTCACATATACAAGGCAGTGGAAACAGAGCCCAGCTGTACAGTCTATCTATCCCTTTGTTCCTAAGGAGCGAACTTCCATGTGTTAACTTTAAGAAGCTGTTTTAGCATTTTGATATTTTGTGTTAAAAGCAAACAGAAAAACTGGGGTTCTTACTAAGCTGTCTCAGCAGCACAGTTCTTCATCCCTCTTATGGTCTGTGGTTATAAGAAACTTTTCATTGTTTAGAATCATAATGACAATATTTACAGCAACAACAATGTCTACCTTAATTCTTTTTATTCTAGTTGGATGATAACTATGATTTGGAAGACTAGGATGTGAGAGTAATCTTGGAAAAGAGAAGGCTGAATAGCATGGTTAATTTTATTTTTTAAGCTTACCACATGTATTATCATTACTATGTGTTTCTGGCATATTCTCCAAAGTATCTGTTGGAATGATTCTTGGTTTCTGCTTAATAAAAAACAAAGCTAAACTTCTTTATATTTGCTTGTCCTGAGATACTTGGAAGTTTTGCTCCAGTTGTTTCAAAATCACCACAGTATGTTGCTCTGCCAGTTAAAATATGGGGCCTGTCAGAGCTTATTTTACAAGGCTCTTTGCTGTGGTCCAGTTAAACACCTAAATACCTGCTCCATGTTGGCAACTTGGATGCACAAACATAGCACACATTTAACTGCTCTGTTGAATCATATCACAGTGCTCTGCAGGATCGAACTCCAATACACAAGTACGTTTTGCAGATCACATTAGCATCACACAGAGGGCACATATGCACAGGCAGCTGTGTGAAGATATCAGCCTTGGCTTTGGAAAGACATGTATAAAAATTGACATGTTTGCCTACACTACCTGAACACCAGTTGTTTATTAGACAGCTATGATCACTGTTGAGCTGGAAGGGAAACAATGTCTCTGAAGTCGATGGCAAAATTTGCTTAACTCAGCGTTTCACCTGAAGTGTCTTAAGCAGTCTACACTGGCTCTTTACCCTCTACTACTGCTTTTTTACCCTCTCACTGCAAGCTCCATCTTCATTGAGGAATTAGTAAGCAGCTGTTGTGGAATGACTTTCCCCTTGTGCTGCAAAAACTGTGGCTAGTTTTTGAGCCAAATAAATAATTCACAGGGAGTAAGTCATTAAGTGAGTTCATCCTCTCACTTTCTTTTGTTTATATTCCTCACACTTGCAGTAATGACTCCAGCTGCTAATTGAATGAAAGTGAGCCCATCTGAGTTTCAAGCATTGTGTGTTTACTAGCTAACACTTTGACACTATAGCTGAAGATATTTTGTGCAAGACAATGCTTTGACTGCTTTGCTTTCACCTAGTTTCTACTATTTCCCATAGTTGACAAGTATTTTTTCTCATTAGCCTGGTTCAAAAGCATAGCTTCTGTCCCACAGTGGCTATATATATTATAATTTCCAGTGTGAAAATCTGGGTCAGATGTGTCACATTTACACTGTAGTAAAGGCCTTACCTCCCAGCCCCTGATGAATACCAGCTATTAAAGTCCTGCTGGAAATCACTTTTGATCAATCTGTGAGGTCAAATATACCTATGCAAATTTATTTGTACTCTGTGTCTGTTTCCATGAAATATTTACAAGACTTTGAATTTCACTGTCTGTAAGTATTAGCAGCAGTAAACAAATCATTTCAGTATTCAGGGAAAACCACCCCAAAAGGGAAGCAAGAAGTTTTTGAAGTAAATCCAGTTCATTTGAGTGAAAGACTCGAGACAAAAAGGGATCTGTTTAGTCTGCACCTTCTCAGTCTCTCAGTCCGGCTGAATGTTTCCTACACAGAGTTTGAGAGCTGGTAACCAAACTAGGAAACACACCAGATAAATTCGCAGGTTCCTCACCTGCTAGGGCTGTTTTTTCTGCACTTCCTCTAGTCTCAGCATTTTTCTGACATAGAATTCTTCAGCTGACAAGAGAAATTAAACTGACAATAAACAAAGAGGGGAGATAATTGCTGCCTGCTGCTTCCAAAGTGCAAAGTGGATAAGAAATTATCATACAAGAAGCCCTGTGATAGTGAAGCCTGTTGTTTCCCATGTTTGATAGGACCCTAAGGGCAAAGGAGCCCTGCTTTACTCCAAATAACCACATGAGAGCTAGGTGACTGCTGACTTGAAATTTATTTTCACTCCCAGACCTATTTGGATAGTAACACGAATGCCATACACCTACCCACTGTTCCTGCCATAAGGTCAAAGCTGGATTAATAGCTTCTCTGCAGTTGACGAAGTGTCACTATCCAAGTGTTTTCCTGGAAGCACCAAAGCTCAGTCCTGACTGATTGCTACTCTAACCTGTTTCCCATCTTTAAATGTAGCCTGCTGCTTCTCAAAGCTCCAGATAACTGAGTGGAGATGACACTGATGGACTGGACTTTGTACTGAGCAGGAAGGCTGTCTGAGTTCAGGAAGGCTGTCTAAGTGAAGTCTCAAGCAAGGAAAACAAAAGTCATTGTTGCTGTTTGGCAGTTTTTGCTAGAAAGAGCAGTGGAATGGAGTGATACATGAAAAGAGTATTTAAAATAAGTGAATGACTTGCCTCTGCACCCTCAGCTAAGGAAAGAGGTGATTGTATGAAGAGTTCAGTGGAGATGCCTAGGAAGAGTTTGGCTTTCCCTGCTGCCTCCTTGTAGAGGGCCAAGAAGTGCCTCTAGTTGTTACCAGGGACAAAAATCAAATTGTACCTAAAATAGCACCTAGATGGTGAGTCACATGTAGCTGTGCCAGGAAAGGACTTTGGTCTGACTGTTTCTGAAGCAGTTAATCTCTCATTCCTAGTAGTCCTTCCCTGAGCCTTGTGAGCTTTGAGGAAGGCAGGGAAAGGGATAGGCTGGTATCCATGGTCCTACCTGGACACAAGGAATTGGGATTGGTGGAATTGTGCCTCTGAGGACTGGGGAGGGTTCTTTATGATAGCTCCAACAACTGTCTCCAAAGGCAGGGTTATATTCAGTCTGCTGCAGAGTGTGAAGCAGATAGACCCAGGTACCTGAGGACAGTTAGTCTCTCCTGCCCTTGGTTACACATAATGAATCTTCTCCAAGGAGAGTGGGTCTCACCCACTTTTCAATTTTTATTTAGTCTTTGCATCCACCAGAGCCAAGTTCTTTACAAAGGGGAAAAAAGCCAAGTGTCATGTCTTCCAGTAAGATGAGTGATAGGAAGCTACCACATGTATAGGCAGCTCCTGCTGTTGCACAGCCCAGGCATTGCTGCTTTAGCATTCACTGGCAAGAACACTTATTCCCTGCAGTCATCCCTCACTTGTTCTTTTCTTGACAGCAGATGGGAAGCAGGATAAGAAGACACCCTGAAAAAGAGTAATTACATCCTTATCTTTGCTTAATCTTGATTTTTCTGCACCTTCTTTCATAAGAGTTGATTAGTTGTGCTGTGTCAAGCAGATGCTTTAAAGAAATCTATTTATGGGGACACTCTGTTTGCAGCTGGAGGTGGTTTACAATGGCAAATAAAAGGAGTTTCTCCACTGAGATGTGCAGACGGCCCCAAGGTCATGCTAGTCAAACAGAAGACATTCTGTTAGTGAACAAGATCAATGTGCTAGCACAGCCAGGCCCTCAGAATCACAGAATGGCTGAGGTTGGAAGGGTCGTCTGAAGGTTATATGATCCAAATCCCCACTTCAGGCAAGATCACCTAGGGCCAATGTCCCAGGAACAGGCCCAGACAGCTTTTGAGTATCTTCAAGGATGGAGACCCTACAACCTCCCTGGGTAACCTGTGCCAGTGCTCAGTCACTCTCACAGTAAAATGTGTTTCATGATGGTTGGGAGAAATCTGTTTGGGTACCAGTTTGTGTTTGAATGTCCAGATTAAGGGTGTTCCTTGGACTAATCCTGCTGGCCACAATTTACCTGGAGGTAAGTGTAAGCACAAGTACTTTGATGTACCAGCATGAGAAAAACAATTTGATATCTTTATTCTGGTGAAAGAAAAGTTGAAAGAATTATCTGCTGTGATAGGGAGAGGGAATTCCAGATAGGTTTGTCTGAGAAACAGTAGCTTCTCTACATAGTTCAGTCCAAAACACCTGCAGGCTGACCAAGATTCCTTTGATTTCTATAAACTACAGACTAGTGAGTGCTCATGTTGGCACAGAACTTGCATCTTAAAGTGTATTTTCTTTGTCACCTCCCAGGGATGCATATTTAGTTTGCATGTAATTTTGGTGTGGTGATCTCAGAGTAATATAAAGCATATGTGTCATACTTTATAAAGTAAGGGGTCACGCTTTATGATTACAGTACGCAGAACTTCCCAGATTAGGCAAAAATCTAGGGAAATGAGAGAAATGCATGAGAGAAATGCATGAGAGAAATGCATGAGAGAAATGCAACCAGCTTGTTTGCAGAAATGCCAGCCAGTCCCCTTCTTAGCAGAATTGATACTGCCTGGTGTAGGACAATAGCAAAAAGAAGTCCTGCAAGTCCTGCACAAGGCAAATTTGCAAAACCCTGAAGTACAGCATCAACTTTGAACTGTAGCAGCCTGCACCATCTCCAGGATTTAGGGTTATAATGTCGGGGCGGGGCATACAACAGACATACGTGTGCTTCCTGTACAGACTGACACAGACCTGCTGTTCATAGAGGTCACCAAAAGCAATTTCCTCATGATTTCTAATTTAAAGATACAGTCCCTGAATTAATGAATAATGAGAATTAAATGACCCATCACCGTGTGTCCATTCTGTCTCTGCTTCCCACCTGACCACTTTTTAGCACAAAAAATGGTGACATTTCTCATGCATACCATGGCCAGATGTGCTTGACCTGAACTGTGAGAGTATTTGAGACTGAACTAATTTTTCTGCTAGCATGGAAGTTAATATCAGACTTATATGAGGACTAAAAACACCACTGAATTTGAACATTTTGATGAAATATAGGCTGACTTTAATTTTTGTCAAATACTGACAGCAGAAACACCAATTACTTTTTTCAAATAGTGAGCCCAGGTCCATAACTTGCCTCTAGATTTTAAGCATTTTAGAGACTGAAGAGGCTCAGATCTTAGTTTTGATTGAATGCTAGCTCTAACTGCAGTAGCTCCGTTCAGAAGGCACCAGAAACAAAATTAATAATGATAAACAGGTCTCCTAGTGAATAGTAATAAGAGGATGCCACTTTTTCCCAGATCTGTTTGGAAAAATAGCATACAATGTAATGCCATAAGTAAATAGACTAAATTCTTAATTTTTTAATCAACCAGAGACTTATTGTTTCATGAAAAAAACCCCAAAACCCAACTTTTCTTTGCTGAGGAATGTTCATTATGCATACAACATATTAGAATAAGTTCAAAGTTCAGTGGGGCCAGCTGCTTGTTAGAGAATGAACGGCAAGCTGAGATATTTTTGACTCTATCATGGGAATGCAAAGATGCCTGCAAGAGCATCTTTTTGATATTGCTGCAAACACAAAAGTCTCTATCTGTGATGCAGAATTCTGGAAAGGGTTGCCTTCTGTATGTCGATAAAGACATCTATTTTTCCCCGTTATTCTGCTGTTGAAGAACATAGGGGAAACTCAAGAAGGGTGCGTGTTACAATGGCAAAGTAGCGGCAGCAGCAGTAGCAGCAGTTATTACCTTTTCTGAAAGACGAGATTTGTTATAGCAGCAGCCTATTACACCAGAAAACCTCTCATCCTGAATTGGTTTGCTTAGCTAGGCAAAGACAGAAATTGGTTAAAAGGAAAGGGGGTGAGAGAGATATGGCTCCTCATTTTTTTTGTGCCACACATTTTGTATAAAGACACAGATAATGAGGCTGGCTGACATCTAAGCCACTGGCAGCAAGTGCTTAGATGAGTGGGGCAGTTAGCACCCTGCGAGGACAAGCCCTGCTCTTATACATCATACCTGGGCGCCGACCAAAGCTGTCTGAGTACACACTGCTTCCTCACAAATGTTGTCCTATTTCCTAGTCATACCATTTGGCAGCCTTGCTGGGATGTCTTCTGTGTGCACTGATGGCTAATATGGGAAGAAGCAGCTCTCAGAGAGTAGCAGGAGTCAAGCTTCTGTAGCCTCAGAACTGTCCTCTGCATCACCTGGGGGAGACAGTGATGGCACCATCTTGCATCTGTGTCTGACACACTGGCAATTCTTTGCAGAAATGTAAAGAAGGTGTTGTGCTGCTGTGAAGAAGGCACTGACATTGATGTGATAACTCATGTTTCATGCTCAGAGGCTGTTTCCTTTGTAAGAAGGCTTGAACACACACTGAAAAAAAATACTTCACAAGACTGTAGTAATGCAATGCCCTTTCTTGTGAACTGTGCAGGATAATAATATTTTTTCATTTCCACAGTCTCCATAGCTCCCAGTCATAACTCTCTGATGTTACTGCAAACTAAGAAAAAGAAAGGATAGGTATAATTTCTTTTTTAGTTCACTTCCTACTTAAGCTTCTAAAATTGAGGTGTTTTCTATAATCTCTTTCTTAGTGTGATGGCCTTTTGAAACACCATTGGAAAACAATCCAGGCTTTTTTGTGTGTTTTCTTGTCCAAATAATGCAAGTTCATACTGGGACCACTGCTGTTTAACATCTTTGTCAGCGACATGGACAATGGGATCAAAAGCACCCTCAGCAAGTTTGCCACCAACACCAAACTGTGTGGTCCAGCCAGCAAATGTGCACTTGCAGTCCACAAGGCCAGTTGTGTTCTGAGCTGCATCCAAAGCAGCGTGGGCAGCAGGGTGAGGGAGGGGATTCTGCCCCTCTGCTCTGCTCTGCTCTGCTGAGACCCCACCTGGAACTCTGCATCCAGCTCTGGGGTCATCAACATAAGGAAGATGTGGACCTGTTGGAGTGAGTCCAGAGGAGGCCACGAAGACGAGCAGAAAGATGGAGGATGTCTCCAATGAGAGAAGACTGAGATAGTTGTAGCTGGTCTGCCTAGAGAAGGTCCCAGGGAGACTTTATAGAAGCCTTCCAGTTCGCAGAGGGGACAACAAGAGAGCTGGAGAGGGACTCTTTACAGGGTCACATAGTGATAGATCAAGGGAGAACAGCCTTAAGCTGAAGGAGAGTGGATTTAGATTATCTTTTAGGAGGAAATTCTTTACTCTGAGGGTGGTGAGGCACTGGCACAGGTTGCCCAGAGAAGCTGTGGGTGCCCCATCCCTGGAAGTGCTTAAGGCCACTTGAACAGGCCTTTGTGCCACCTACTCTAGTGCAGAGTTTGCCAGCCCATGGTAGAGGGATTGGAACCAGATGACCTTCGGAGTCCCTTACAACTCAAACCATTCTATGAATCTATGATTTGGATGCCTCAGTTATGTATGTTTTCTACTACATGGTGATGAAACAGTTCCTAAGCAAAATCTAGAAGTTCAAGTGTAGGTGACATAGAGCATCCCACTGATGGGACTATTTTTATTCACAGTTTTCATCCATGTTCACCATACAGCCTCTGCATCTCCCAAACAAGATTTCATTCTCATTGGATTAGGTCTTCAAAGATACACAGTATCTGACAGTACAGAAATTGTGGTCGAAGTAGTGAGGAAAAGCTGTTAAAAATGAGGGAAAACTCATTTAACTATCCATAAAGACAGAACTAGGAGCAGAAGATGCTATCTCATCTTCTGAATTTTATGCAAGGTCCTTAATTTCTCACTGTATACATTTCTAAAGAGTTACATATTAATTATCATATCCTCCCATGTTTTGAAGCTCAGAATGTCACTTACATAAATTCTGCCTGGGAGGTACATATTGCTTAATAGCTGAATTAATTTTTAATCTCCCTTTGAAGAATATTAATGCTTTATTTTCTATACTTCTTCTCAAAAGCAGCATACCAGCAAAATGTCTCAAAGAAGAAAGCACTGGGAATACTTACCTTTGAAAGCAACATCTTATCATCATTTATTGGGACTGTCAAACTTTTCCACCAGGCTCATACTTCTTTCCCTGACTGCTTTATTGATGCTGGTGTCACTCAGCATTTATAGGAAGACTAATTTCTCAGTATTGCAGTACCTGCCTGAACTTTCTGAACCTCAGCCAGTTACACCATGATATTCTTTGCATTGCTGAATATGAATCACAGCCTTTCCAGAACCTGTGAAAATATTCGAGTATCTATTTAAGGATTAAGGGAAAACAGTTCTATCAAAAGTAGAAAATGAAGAATGAAATACAGTTTTTCAATAAGGTTATATAGATTGAAAAGTCTTCTGGTTTCCTTTTGAAATTGTCTAAAGTTTTTTGCTATCTGTCTTGAAAATTCAGCCACTTCACTAGGATTAAGGGTTGTGAGTGGGCTGAATTAAAGCTAATGGGCATACTTTCTTCTTTTGTTACTTTGCCTCTGCTTGACTTTTCAGGCTTAATGTTCTTTAAATGTAGGAGGATGATGGGTGAAATTTAGTGGCATACTTGCATACATATGCAAAATAAGCAATCTATGATCCTTAAACTGGGGTCCTGTTCCCTAGATCCAGAAGTGTTGCATATAATTCAGTTGATGTTTTTTCTGCAGCATTTATAAAAAAAGTATTCTTTTTCCAGCACTAGTTCTTCTATATTTACCTTGGTGACACAGCAAAAGGAGGATGCTTTGGCCAGATCCAGGCAATTTTAGAAGGAAAAATTAGTTGATGTTATGTTGTGGTGTGGAACAGTCACACATCAAATCAAGCCTGCAGAAATAATTTATACTTCAGGTAGAAAATGCTGACCTGAATCCTGCAGCTGGCTCTCCCAAACAAAAGTGTAGTTGTTATAAGACCAAAATGAGAGAATAATTCTAGCACATTGTTGAAAGCCCACACTCCCAGTGTGTGCCTCAGACTTGCTGGCAGTTATGTACTTTGAGAAGAATGTGAAGAAATAGTGCTCCGTATGAGTTTTTACTGGGTAACCTCACTTGTGGCAGGAATGGCTTGCTGTTCACACAGTTCTGCTTGTTTCTTACAACTGGCCTGCATGCTGCTAAGGTCATGGCTCCCAGAATTAGACAGCTGCTGGGTAGACAGCTGGAAAAAGCGCCTCAAGAAATAAAGATTAGGAGTAGTCTTCTTACAAATCAGAGCCTGGTTAGTGATAAAGCAAGCGAAAAAAAAAAAGCCAATTGCCTTTCAAGCTGGAAATCAGTGCATCAGTGCATTCTGGAGATCATGTTGTTTGTCACATTTAATGAGTCAGTGAAGAAAAGAGCCTCTGTGCAAATTCTGCTGAGGACTTTCACCATTTGTGGCCATTAATAATCCAAAGGGATCTGAGAAAATCTGGGTTGCCGTAAAGACATGGCTCACCTTAGGAAGTGTAACACATGCTATGAATTGCCTTATTCCTTAAATATATGAATAAGGCTGGCCTTGAACAGCCTTCTGGGGAAATTAGCATGGGCATCTGGTTGAGGGTACTTTCTCATCATGCTGTTGATTCTTAAATGAAAGCTCTTCAGTGCCTCATAGTTTCAGGATGGACATGAAAGAAAATGTTACCTAATCATATACAGGATATGGGTCACCCCTTTCTAAAGTGCTATGCCATTTGATGCACCTTACAAAAAAATGAAGGTGATGCATAGAGTTACTTGCCCTCAGAGTAAGAGCAAAGATGATGAACTAGATAGCACCTCAAGGAGAAGGTGCTTTAAGGTATGATTATTTAATTCTGATAATGAAGCAATATCTGACTTTGGTCACATATTAATGAATGAACATCAAAATAACTTCAGGGGCCTGCCTGCCTAAGTGAGGCCCTTCTGAGGCTAATACTTTAAACTAGGAAAGTTTTGAAAACTGTGCAAACCTTTTGTACCCAACATCATAATATAGAACCTTGAGGAGGAGATAACATTAATGCCTGTAAATGTAGATCAGATAAAAGAAAATAGAACTTCATGATAATAATAAAAGCAGAAAATTTATTACTTGGTCATAATCAGGTCAAATGCTGTCTCTGGAATTAAAAAATGACACATGTTTTATGAGTACTAATAGTATTTTAATTCTGTGAACTAAAACAAAGATAACAACCTCTTTCATGTGATGGCTAAGGGCAGACATGCACTTCTTGTGCATAGTGGTAAAGAACAGACGTGTGCTGTGGGATCTCTCTTTACTGACTGTTATGAGTGACATTTATAGACAAAGTTGTCTCTTTACTGGCTAATTGTTCCACTTCTATCCTGGTACCTCTGAGTGAGCAAGGCGACTACTAGTGTAATGGGAACATAGATTTCTAAGCTCCCTTATATAGAACTCTTGTTGCAGGCATCTTTCTTATACTACAGTCAGTCGATACAACCCTTGTTCCCTCATCTGTAAATAACACCAACAACCTAGATGTTTCAACAAGGAGTTGCAAAGTTATTCTCATTTATGTTCATAGAGTCATAGAATGATTTGGGTTGAAAGGGATCTTTAAAGGTCGTTTAATCCAAACCCCCTGCATTGAGCAGGGACATCTTCAACTAGATCAGATTGCTTAGAGCCTAGACCAATCCGACCTTGAATATTCCAGGGATGGAGCATCTACCACCTCTCTGGGTAACCTGTTCCAGTGTTTCGAGAATCACAGGATTATTTAGGTTGGAAAAGACCTATAAAATCATTGAGTCCAACCTTTGGCTGATCACCACCTTGTCAACTAGACCAGAGCTCTGAGTGCTACCTCCATTTGTTTCTTGAACACCTCCAGGGATGCTAACTTCACCACCTTCCTGGGAAGTCCATTCCAATGCTTGCCAACCCTTTCCACAAAGAAATTCTTCCTGATGTCCTGCCTGAACCTCCCCCAGTGCAGCTTGAGACTGTATTCTCTCATCCTGTCCCTAGCTGCCTGGGAGAAGAAGCTGAACTCCGCCTTGCTGCTAAACCTTTTACCAGTTTTGTTGCCCTTCTCTGGACACACTGCAGCACCTAAATGCCCCCCTTCTAGTGGGAGGGCCCAGAACTGGACACAGAACTTGAGGTGTGTCCAGTGCCAAGCACAGAGGGACGATCACTGTCCTTGTCCTGCTGGCCACAGTGTTGCTGATACAGGCTAGGATGCCATTGGCCTTCTTGGCCACCTGAGCACTCGATGGCTTACGTTCAGCCAGTGTTGACTAGCACCCCCAGGTCCTTTTCCACTGGGAAGCTTTCCAGTCAGTCTCTTTGTAAAAATTTCTTCCTTAAATCTAGTCTGAATCTATCCACTCTTTAGATTAAAACCATTACCCCTTTGTTCTGTCTCTGCAGGCCTTACTAAAAAGTCTCACTCTATCTTATAAGCCCACTTTAGGCACCAGAAGGCTACAATAATACAGGCCTCCCTGTAATAAAACCTTCTCTTCTCCGGTCTGAAAAACTCCATCTCTTTCATTCTTTCTTCATAGGAGAGTTGCTTCAACCTTCTAATCATTTTTGTGGCCCTCTTCTGGGCCTGCTCCAGCCTGCTCCACCTTCCTGTGCTGGGGACCCAGGAGCTGGATACTGTACTCCGTCTGGGGTCTCATTAGAGCAGAGAGGCAGAGGCTGGTCACGCTTGTTTGGATGCAGCCCAGAACATGTTTGGCTCTCTGAGCTGCGAGTGCACGTGGCTGGGTCATGTCCAGCCTCTCATCCACAGGTCCTTCTCCCCAGGGCTGGTCTCCATCTGTTCATCCCCCATCCTGTGTTGATGCCCGGGGTTGCCAGCCCCCAGGTCCAGCACCTTGCACTTGGTCTTGTTGAATATAATGAGGTTCTCAAGGCCGACCCTCAGACATGTCAAGTGCAACACTCAGCTTTGGTGTTAGCAAATTTGCTGAAGGAACACTAGATAATGTCTATTTCTGTGGTGACTGGCTGAGAAACATTAATTTTTATGTCACCAGTTGTGTAACGGGATTCTTTCACTTCCTGTTCTTCTCCCAACTCTTTTTTGTCTGTAGAGTGAAGGTGCCCTTTACTGAGTCCTATCCATGGGATGATAGAAATTTAGAGAATGGGTCTAACTAACAGAGCGAGACTGCATGCTAGAACTGCTGTTGCACCCTGATTGTATACTGATCTCATCCCATAGCAGAAGATTGCCTTGCAAGTGCAAAAATAGTTTTCAGTCTGGCCGACAGAACCAGAACAGCCCTCTGTGTGTGTGTGTTAGAACACATGTTAGATGCATGCCAATTTCTAGGCAGCTTGCTGCTATAGCTTTGCAGCAGAGCATAATTTGCCTACAAGCATAATCTAGGTGATGCTAAGGCAAAGCATATTCTTCTCCATGCTCGCATTTGTTCATAAAAGGCTACATTGATTCCAGCTGAAGGTCTCTTAAAAACAAAAGAGAGATCTTCAGGCTGCCCTGGTCTGTGCATGCTGTCATCAGCAGACAAAAGCATGGAATGGAATGCTGTGGCCTGCATGTCCTACATTTGATCTGGACTGCCTGTCCTGAGCACTGGGATATTCATTTGAACAGCATTGGTTGGGAACATACTGCAGAATGTCTCTTTTCTTCTGCATGTCTTCCCAAGCAACTGTGAACTTGAAATTGGGTCAGGCAGTCTTACATGAATCATCCAGAGTGGAACATAACATCTACTGCTTTTGAGGGTGTACTAGTTCTGACATGCTTCATAACTAGATCCTTTGTTCAAGTGTATAGTGGAGGGCTGAAACTTGCCAGCATTTATTGGGAGAGAGCGCTGAAGGGCTACTGCTGAGCCACTGCTGAGCTCTTCTGCCTGTCAGGAGAGTTTTTGTTTTAATACACTATTTGCAACTCACCTATCTCATTGCAAACTTACTTGAAAATAAGAAAAACTGCCAGACCTTTCTGGCTGGTGTTGTGTAAATGTTAGTGACTGGTGCTTCTCTTTGAGTATTTGCTCTCTTTAAAAAGCAAATTTTAAGACACATTTCCTTTCTCCATCTCTCAGCTGATTATGTGATCTTCTCTTCCACTTTCACTTGTAACAGTTCCAAGCATCTTTTTTTCTCCATAAGATCACAAGCTCAAATACTTGTACATTTTTTTCCTTAGGACTTCAGCATACCTACCTGCCTATTGAAACTATTATTTTGCTTTTAGAGAATATCTGCCATTGTAACTAAGTAGATAATAGAACAATAGAATTACAGAATGGCTTGGGTTGAAAGGGACCTTAAAAATCATCTAGTTCCAAGGCACCTGCTGTGGGCAGGGACACCTTCCACTAGACCAGGTTGTTCAGAGCTTCATCCAACAATACCAGGGATGGGGAATCCATAACTTTGGGAAACCGGTGCCAGTGCCTCATCACCCTCAGGAAGTAAAGAATTTCTTCCTAATAGCTAATCTAAATCTACCCTCCTTCAGCTTAAGGCCATTCACCCTTGTCCTATCAGTATGTGTCCTTGTGAAAAGTCCCTCTCCATCTCTCTTGTAGCCCCCTTTGGTACTGAAAGGCCTTTGCAAGGTCTCCCCAAAGCCTTCTCTTCTCTGGGCTGAACAGCTCCAACTCTTCTTAGCCTGTCTTCAAGGTAGAGGTGTTCTAGCCCTCTTCTCAGCTTCATATCTCTCCTCTGAACTCATTCCAACAGGTCAACATCTTTTCTAGGTTGGGGGCCCCAGAGCGGGATGCAGCACTCATGATGGGGTCTCATGAGAGCTGAGTCAATGGCAAGAATCACCTCCCTCAGCTCCTGGTGATGCTGCCTTTGATGCAGCCTGGGACATGATTGGCCTCCAGCCTCTCACCACAAGCACCCCCAAGTCCTTCTCTTCATGATCCGTTCTCCACCCAGCTTTTACTTGGGATTGCCCCAACCCAGGTGTAGGACTTTGTGTTTGGCCTTGTTGAACTTCATGAGATTCACACAGCCCCACCCCTCCAGCCTGTCCAGGTCCCTCTGAATGGCATCCCTTCCCTCCAGTGTGTTGACAGCACCACACAGCTTGGTGTCAGTGGCAAACTTGCTGAGGGTGCCCTCGATCCCGTTGTCCATGTCACTGACAGAGATTTTAAACAGTGACGGTCCCTGTACTGGGCTCTGAGGAACAGCAGTGCCACTGGTCTCCACTTGAGCTGTTGACTGCATCTCTTGGAGTGAGACCATCCAGCCAATTTCTTATCCACCAACTGTTTTATCTGCACATCCAGTTTAGAGACAGGCATCTGTTGCTCTTTCCTCACCCACCACTCCAGTAACCTCATCATAGAAGGCTGCTAAATTTGTCAGACACAGTTTGCCTTCAGTGAAGCCATACTGGCTGTCACCAATCACCTCATTATTTAGATGGTGTATTGCTAACAGGAATAAAATGTTGAAATGCACTACCTAAAAAGGCAAGAGCACAACCAGCCTTGGGGATGGATAACTTTTAAAAATGAAAATTAGAGCATTTATGGAATTAGTATCTGTGCTCTTGTTCACTGGTCCCTTCCTGACCATCACATCAAGTGACTGTGTCCATCACACTGACTTCTGCTTATTGCATTTACACAATTGCATGCATTAAGTATCCATAAGTAAGCAGGAACTTTGACAAATTGTGCAGTCTGACCACTTACTGCTGAATAATGGCTTATGGAGAAACCTGACAAGAAATGCAAAATGAAGACAATGTTCTTCACCCTTCTTGTCTTGGTCTCTTGCAATCTTAAGCAGTAATCTTAAGAAACCTTGATACTTTGAGACCTTTCTTGAATCTAAGCATAAAAGTACCTTTGGATTTTATCCTCCTTTCACCTATTAAATAGGCTTCACATCTGTGGTTAGAAAAACTTCAAAATGCCAGCTTAAATATATTCAAAACCAATATGAGCCACTTCTCATGCTAACACTCTCCTTTTCCCCAAAAAATTTTGTTTTCCTGCTGATGTTTAGCCCCTATCAGTTTATAACAGTGAACATATTCTCTTCAGTCTTTGCTTTGCTAAGCTAAACAACTCCAATCCTTCAATCCTTTCAGCTCAGTCAGGTGTCACTCTATTCCTTCACCATATTTGTTTCCAATTTAATTCCAGTCTACTTCAAGATTTTTGCCCAGAACCAAACACAAGAGTTCATCAGCATCCTTGTGCAGTGCTATTTTCTCGCTGTTACTTACAGACTTTCAGTTGTGGTTGCTTTACGTAGAGGAAGCTAAGACATTTTTTGTGTCTGAAGAACCCTACAGAGTTTAGCCCTGACACTACTGGCCTTCTGTGTTAACAAACAGAAAAGCACTAACTCCTCAAATCATCTTTTCCTTCTATGGGACATTTCTGCAGATGAACAAGCACTGCAAGTGTTGGAGTCATGCTCTTGCATTCATTATGTGTGCTGCTCGTTCATGGGCACTTCAGGGCGTCTGCACTGTGCTGCTCATATGTGAATTTTATTGGCCCTCTCCTGGTTTGGGAGCCCAGGTATGGCCCTTGTCACAAGTTCCAGCTGTTGTACACAGTCTTTTGATCCGGAAAGGGTCTGGAGATGTGCTGCTTCTATGGAAGTTTGTGTCTTGTACATGACCTCTGGCTCAGGATCCTCTTGCTAGCAGCACAGGAGCCTGCTGCCAAGCCATCTAGTTCAGTCTTCTTGGACTGTCTCTCATTGGGACCCTTCTGGTGAGCTATGCTGCAGAATGAACTCCAGACAAAGATGGTACTCTTCCCCTTCCTGTCCTCGACTGCTGCTTCCATGACTGTACATGTCTTCCTGCTCTTCCTTCCTTTGCCCTCCTGCATGTGCATGGGCTGGGCCAAAGTCCCAGCTGCAGGTGCATGGCAGAGCATTCACTGCCGCTCTTTGCAAATGACTTACTAGGTGACATGAAAGACATCTTAAAGGTCCCAAGATGTTTGTAGACAACATCAACCAATCAGCCAGAGTAGGTATCAGGCATTTGCTTTTTGAAAAATGGATCTCTCCCTTTCTGAGCATCAGTAGCAGGAACAGAAAGAAGGCAGTAAAAGGAGGCTCCACTGAGATCTTGTTTCAGTCTTCAAGTATGCAAAGGGGATTATATGAAAGATGGGGTCAGACGTTAGTAGGGACTGTAGCGATAGTGCAAGGGTTAATGGTTTTAAATGAAAAGAGTGTAGATTCAGACTAGATATGAGGCAGGTATTTTTTATGTTGAGGACAGTGAAACACCTGAACAGGTTGCCCAGTGGGGTGGTAGATGCCCCATCACTGGAAACATTCAAGGTCAGATTGGGAGGGGCTCTGAGAAACTTGATTGAATTGAAGATGTCCCTACTTTTTGCAGGGAAGGTTGGACTAGATGAACTTTAAAGGTTCATTTGAACTCAAGCTCATCTAAGATGCTGTGATTTTATGATTTTATGATCACAGAATAGAAAGCATGTTTCCTTCAGTTGAGTGTTGACAGGACTCTGTAACTCTGGTGGATTACTAAATAAACTCTTTTTGGAAAGGTGGGAAATTATCTGTGTTACATATAATTCAGTGTCTAATTCCAAAAGCCAAAGCTTGTATTTATTACCTTCGATTTCATGTATATCCATCTGTCACTAATTCTTTAAAACTTGCATTTCACAATGAGATATTCCCACCCTGCAAATCTTTCTGCTATGATGTTACACTGAATTAGAACAAGTGATAGGTTGGCTGTTTCTGTGTAATTTGGCCTGTGGGTGTTCAGTGTACATATATACAAGAGCAATTTGGTTAATGACTCATGCTTACTGCCCTTGTCTTTGACTATGCTGTTGCCCCAAGCAGATGGAAATCATCATGAATTCTGTTTCAGAAAAAGATCCACCACCGAAGCTGCAGTAGTGGAAAAGGTTTATTCAAGTATTTATGTCCCAAATCCTGGAGTTTTATTTGCCATGTCTTACTGGCACATTAGCTACTGCAATTATTACACTTCTCAAGACAGATGGAGAGAAAAATACATCCAAAAAGGTCCTGAAGAAGGTCCTATAAACTGGAAATTCTGTAAAAGGTTAGATTATTTTTTACCTGTAGAATATTTTAAGGTTCCTTTATTCCAAGTGAGTGCTACTTCATTATTATTATTATTATTATTATTATTATTATTATTATACAATTTTTTGTGGAGACATGAAGAGTAGCCTCAAACCTTTATAGAGTTGTTCTTAGTTTGTACGTAATTAGAGATTTCTCTGATCAGTATCTTCTCCAAAATACTGATTATCATACTACTTACCCTCTCCTTTCTTTAAAGGAAACAGGATACAATTCCTGAGTTTCATCTGACAAATAAAATGCAAGCATGCTTTGAAAAGAGAATTGTTGTCCCATCTTAACTTTCCATTTGTTTATGCTGTTTTGAGAATGAGCTAATGTGCTACAGATGATGGGAACAAACAAAAAGCGTGGTGGCAGAGTAACAGCAGTGTTTGAAGTAAAGCTGTTTAGCACTTCCTCTCAAGGTACAATGCCCTTGTCTCATAAACTAAAACTACAGAGGGAGTAGCTGCACAGAAGGAAAATAAAACATGCCCGTGGAAAATTGAAATACGCATTGTAACTTGGCAGGGTTTATTTGTTTGTCTTTTATTGGTGGGCAACCTCTCAATTACTAGAACGTACTTTCTGTCTCCAGCTGTGCCTCACCTTGTTTTGTCATGACCATAATTAACATAGTTAATTACACAGTTCTCAGTTGAAGTTAAGTACTTAGGTCAGGTTCAGCCACTGTCTTCACTTTCACCTCATGAATACATTATTAGAGCAATAAAATTTCTTTGACTATAAATACAAATTTTAGCTGCATGCTTTCTCTTTATAAAATTAATTTGGTATTTTTATATTTATCTCATTTGAAGCTGAATTTATAGTAAATTGATCTTTCTTTTCATGTCAGTTTCTGATTATTCTCTTGTTATCAGATACTGCTGTATTGTTGGCATGTGAGTTTAAAGTCAAGCACAGTTGCTTCACCAGAGACACTGTTTAGCAGAAAAGATGGTCAGGAGAGGAGTGGGGGGAAAGAGCGTGTTTTGGTATGCAGTGGTAAAATCAGCTAGGTGTGAAGAATGGACTAGTGTCTTAGTCCAGTCATGAAAGGTGCAGGCAGCATTTAGCTTCTGAGGTGAATTCCCGTAAAGTTGACATCTTGACATCCAACACTCATTCAAGGCCAGATAGACTGACCTGATGATCAAATTAGGTCTGCTGATTTAATTTGTAATGCACCAGGGGCCTGGGTGTTATCCCATGCCATTGGCTCCAGGGAAGGTTTGTCACCTGGTTTCAAAGCAAGTTCAATCTCTGCTTTGGGCTAATGGAGAAGTGTGTCAGACCAGAGACATCCTGACAACCCTTTACAGGTTGTCACTTTTCCCATACCCTGTTTTCTCTAAGTCCTGGTCCACAGGCACCACATCTTGGCAATACTTTTAGCATTTATTACCAAGATGTTGCCTTAAAGCTCATCACAATCTGGTGCAATTAAAGGGTTGGATCCTCCTGTCATTCAGCTCTGTGGGAAGTGTGATATTTCCTCGTTTCGCACTAAGCTTAGTCACTCCTCAGACAGACAGGGAAAAGCGACATATGTTCAGCTCTGTGTACCTGAGATAGCAGCCAGGGCTCCTCAGAGTCAGAGGGACAGATGGGCTCAGCCTCTGAAGCTCTGTTCTGTCCTCTGAATGAGCTGAGTGTCCACAGCACATACTCTGGGACGGAGGGCAGGACGTAAGTCAGCCCTGACTCCAGCCTACTGTGGCCATTATTGTGTTCTTGCTTGCGCATGGAAACAAAGAGCCTAAACTGTTGAGAGTTGCAACATGGGATTAGTTCCTCCAGCTCCAACCATTAACTTTTTATTGATTTCTCTTTCACTGCTCAGAAGCCTGGCCAAAAATAGGAGTGCCAGTGCTCTACGTTTTCTCTCTGTACTACTATATCTTCATGTGATAGTCTAAAGGAAAAGCAGATTATGGTGAATTGTTTCAGGTTTAGGTCTTCCAGCATTTTCCTTTCTCTTTGCTAAAGGCTGCTGTATACTGTACTGTGAGTCTTGCTTGGGAGTACTCCTGAGGTGGGTTCTGTGCACACAAGGCAGAGTCCTTCTGCCTGAACTACCACATCCTTAGACTTTCTCTGTTGGCAGGATGGGTCGGTGTTGTTGGGACCAGGCTCCATATGATGAGAGCAGATCTTTGAACGTACCTCTTTCTAAACGTCTTCTCACAACAGCTATAGTGAAATGTAGCTTTAATAAGCAATGTGGCAGCTGTTGGGTTTTTATGACAGGTTTTAGAAGAGATTAGTGTCAGTTGCAAAGGATGGGTACAAACATACTTAAGGACTGAGATGTACAAATGATAACAAAAAGCTGTGACTGAATCCAGAGAACTCTCACAAGAGAAATGAACCAAAAACTCTTGAAGTTGCCTGAGAATCCCAGGATTCAGTGTAGCTGACAGATACAGCTTCCTCTGAGACAGAACTCAAAGCCTCACTCAGAAACATTGACCAAGGGATTACAGAACATATCCTTGGATGTGACCACCCTATGTACAAGCAAAACATTTATGACTGCTGCTGTACATGTAAAGGTTGAAACACATTTGTCCAAGGGTGTTGTAAGACTTGTAAGCTATAGATAGTATTGCCATTCAGGATGGAGGGATTTTTGTGAAAATTTCACACCTGTCTTAGAGGTTTGATTATCAGTGTCATGTCCCAGCTCACAAAATTACTCTGCTCTAAATCTCATCAGAGATTTTTCAAAGATGACTTCTAAAACAGTTGCTGTTACGTTGTCATAACTCATTAGCCTGACTAAGTGCATGATTCTGCCAGGTTTGTCATGGACGTCAGGTATTTATGAGGGTCAGACTTCCAGTATCTGTATTTGTATTTTTAAACCTACCCTTCTTTCTTTTTCCTCCAGCTTTTGAAGCCAATGGGACTCTACCTTTGATCTTTTGAAATATCTAATAAATTTATATGCTACAAAAAAATTAGGCTGTGATTCAACACTGTGGGTAGATAGTATAACTTACCCAGAGATAAACAACTGAGAAAATGATGGGAATGTCCATTATTTTAGGATGGCTAGTGAGCCTATTAGGAAGCAGTTCAAGAGAGGAGAGGCGGAAGAGATTGACTCAGTTTAGTTCTACCAGAGTCTCCCTTATCCAAGCTGGAAATGATTGACAGCAGCTGTTACATCTTGTTCTCGTGATCACACAGCCAGAGAGAAAAACTCAGGCTCTGTTGCTTCCAGTGCACTGTGTGGACTCTTGGGGCTTTTCAGAAGTTGTCTGCAGAGGCAGACCTTGAGAAGCCTGGCAGAACCCACTCAAAAAATGACTGCAGAAAGAACAAGCACATCTCTCTCATCTTGGGCCTGGTCCCTGACAACTTGTGATCTATTTGCTGCATGCTTCTTGCGTTGGATATGTGGCTGGAGTTCTCCCAAGCACATTTCTGAGCTTAGGGAGAGGATGATTTAAAGTCAGTTTGTATAAATCAGTGCTGGGTATTCATTGCTACATGATGTGGTTTATACCAGTGGGACTTCACATGTGAAAGAAGTTTGATGTGTCATTAGATGTTTCTGCTGCAAAAAATATTTGCAATTAAGAGACCAGATTTTCAAATTCTTTTCCCCAGAAATTCTGCAAGGTCTTAGATCAGAATAATTTTGGATCCTCAGACTTTCCCTTACAGATACCAATTATGTTTGATTGCTCAAGGAGTAAAGGAGGATTTAATCAGAAATATTTCCTTTTATGTTATCAAAAGTACCTCTATAAAAGATAGCTGCTTACATTTTCTAGTGAAAATATTTCTGTTGTTGTGTGTGATACTAAGAAAATCAACATTTGTCTTGTTTAATTATGAAAACCACTGCTAAGATGCAAATACACAGACTATGTGGATCTTGCTACCACAGATGGTGGCTTATACCTGGGATTTCCAGCCATGGAAAACCATTCATCTCAAAGCTGGCAGCTAGGTAGGCAGCTGGTCTTCAGAAAATACAGAGCTGGTGCAGCTCGTGTGGTAATGGCATCCAGACTCAGACAGAAGGGACCACTCCTGTGCACTGCTTGCAGATTGGAATGATCTAATTTTCACAGTCCATAAGCATCAGCTGAAAAATATAGCTAGTGGATAAGCGCTCTGCAACTTATAAACACTTGTCTGCATCAAATTCAGTGGGGAAGAAAAAAACCAAAAGACAGCAAATGTCCCTACACCTTCTAAAGGACTAGAGGTATCTGAAAATTTGACTGAATCACTGGCAGGGTAGGACCAGCCAACAGAGCTAGCAAGAAAGCAGGTTGGCTCATGTTTTCATTTGGAGACCTTGCAGCTTGGGAAGAAGGTTTTGGTGCTGCCCTTGCCTGCAGACCTGGGTGGCTTCCTAAAGCAATCAGGGCTGCCGCCCAACAGGGGCTGAGAGCAGCCCTCTGGGTACCGGGCTGTCCCTGGCACTGGCACAGCCAGTCTTTTTGTAGACTGGGCTGTGGGTAAGGGCATGTGCCAAGGGAAGCCTTGTGCCACTGCCTCCTCTTGAAACTGCTCTTACCCCATTGGGATATGGCTTGGTCCTGTCACTGCGTCTCAGCCACACTGGCTGCTCCCCTGCAGTAGTTGTCTGAGACAGAGTGAATGTAATTCAGTAATTACTGCAGCTATTTAGGATGCTTGGAGAGTAGAGAAGGAAAGCTGAGAGGTGAAGATATTTCTTTTCGGAAGATTTATATTTGTGGGGTTTTTCTCTCTATTTTTCTACCATATGAAGAAATGAAGAAGCAGAATAGATTCTAGCTCAGGCTGTGATAAAGAGGTATTTGTTTCCTCACCCAGCAATGTTGATTAAGCTGGAGACAGGGAAGTCTATTTATTTCCACACTGTTGTTCCAAATCAGTGCCACCTGCTAGAGGAATGGACTCTGATAGATTCCTGTAACACCATAAGACACCAGTGTTACATTGGTTCTGTTGCCTTTTCTGTTGAAAAAAATATCACCATGGTGAATGTTTTTCATTGGCAGAGAAAATAGGCAGATACTCTCCTGCATTGTGAGGCCAGAGAGGCTGAAGTAGAAATTACCAGACTTCTTGTAAAGAGGATGCAGTCACTTGGACCAAAATGCTGCAGCTATGTAATGCAGGTTGCTACATGCTGGACAGTGATGTGGTGGCCTTGACTGAGCACTGTGAGCATCTGCTAAACTTCAAACTGTGTGTGGAAATACTGCCAATCAAAGTAAAAATCTGTTCTGATCTCTATTAGATTTGGAGTTTAATTTACTGCAGTAAGGGATAGTAGGAGTGGATCTTTCAAAACCTGTTATACTTAAACATTGTTACCAAAAATGTTCCCCCATCCACAAGCAGTTGAGTTGGATATTTGCATTGCTTCACTCTTGAGCTGATAAAGTCAAATTGCTATTTAGACTGTGTTCTTCCCCAGAGAAAGATGTTTTTGAAGACCTGTATTTTTAAAGCACTGACCTGACATAATTCTGTAGCTGTGCTGACCATTCTCAGTAAAAATCATACTGATGGAACATACTACATGGAACTAAGTGATTTTTTTTTCTTGATTAATGCATTTATTTGAAAGTGATTTTCACTTGGGACTGGACAAATAAAATTATATGAGCCAAGCCTTTCTTAGAAGGAACAAAACTTTTCAAAAAGGTTTTGCAGGTGACCTATATTAAAACAAATAGATTTAATTGGGAATAATTATTCAGAACATAGCTATTTATCTCCACTATCTAGAAGGCTGAACAGAAACTAAAGGCCCTGTAGAAAAATACAAAGCATGGTAGAGAACAATCTGAAAACTGTCTACAGTGTAATGTTAAAAAAACAAAGGAAGTATCACTGCAGGCTATAGAACAAATACAGAATTTATGGAGAGGTTTTAAAAACCAGGAAACTACTGGAGATTTAAGTTTCTGTAAAATCAAGTTCCTGGTAAGACGTACTAAGAAACTCCTGAGAGAGCTGAGTGTGGCTGGAAAATCGCTGCTTGTTGCTCTCCCTGGGTTGTCTCCAGGTCAGAGCACACTTCCTGAACTCATGAGCTCTATGCCCTGTACCCTGACCTGCAGGACTGCCGAGTCTCCATTTCCTGTTCTGTTGCCTGACCAGATTCAAAAGAGCCCATGAACGAAACATAGCAACACTTGTGACTCCAGGACATTCAGTTGCTACAGTCTACTTTCCCTCTTTTGCTGATGTCTTAGGAAATATTCAAACTGAAAATATAGCTCCTGAACTCTTGGGGCCGTTTGGAAATACGAGTGCTGGTGTTCTTGGTGCCTTTTTTACTCTAACACCTTCAGACCACACAGAATTTCTAGGAGTTTGCTCTTGTTCAGGCCAAAAGCAGAATTTGAGCTTCAAATTTCCCCTGAGCCAGAGATACCTGGTTGCAGACAAATCTGCTTAACATATTGTGTGTTGGAATGGAAAGTGAGACTATTTTCCCTGCAAACAGCTTTGCTTATTATTCCGTGCCCCAAAGCTATTTCTGCCAGTGTAAAATGGTCAAACAAACATAGTAGCATTTCCTCTTATTTTGCATAGAATGGAATTAGCAAGAAAAGTTCAGAGCCTGTAAATCCAGGCCCATTTCACTTCCCTTGTTCTACCTCTCTTTAGGTTGGAGTGCAATTGATCCAGTATCTTGTGTCTTTAGTCTATGTGTTTTTTAAAACCAAGAATATGCTTCTGTTTATACTTTAAGTTTACTTTCATGCAGTTCAGATACTCTGATTTTTTGGTCTGTACTGCAAAGCTGTTGCAGGGAGCCAAGTTTCTGTTCCATGGTGGAATAGTCTCCTGCAGCTTTTGCTATACTCCTATTTTTGCTCATATCCTGAACACATTTCTTCTACCACATACTATTCTTAGTATCATTGTTCTGTGATAGCATCCCCGTACTTTAAGCCATTTTCTCACCAGGGAAAACAGAACAGAGTGATCTGAATGCCTACCATGAGTTTCCTCGTGGATATAGATGTCTCCAGGTGTATCCTTTCTGCACGGGAAAGCTGTGCCTTGCAGGGAGCATACCACTCCAGTTCATTCTGCAGTCTAAAGTGGGGATGGGTATGGCTGGTGGCAGTAGGCAGATCTCTTCCTTGGGATCGAGGAATACCTTTTCCCAGGTCTCAGCACCTGTATCTGCTAACTTGCATTATGGGAAGGGATAACCATGGTGCAGAGAGGTGAAATAGGGATGACCTTTTGTGTTTGCATTGGCACACCTCAGCCAGATTGATAAATAGCAGTCACACAGCCTGCCTGTATAAGACATGCTTGTAGCATTTTCCATCTAATTTTCACTCCTACACAGAAACTAGTAACCTCACAGTCCTTGTATGTGTAACACGGCCTGGGAGAGGAAGGATCTAATGCGTGAAATGTAGCTCTCTCACAGCAGTGGGTTATACATAGAGAAAATACTAGAATGTAATTGCCCACCAGCTGGAAACAGTAGGAGTAGGTTAGCTGCTGAGAGAGGGCTGCAGACAGAAGTTCAGAGAGAGAACAAGGATGGAATTGCACTTGTCATCTCTAAAGACACTGCAGCCCTGTTAGCAAAAGCTGGGAGGAGGCCTGCAATAGAAAAAGGAGCGATGATGATGCTGGTGGTGAAAAGCTAATAGACACACCTGTGCATTAGTGAATATGGATAGTAAAAAAACCTGTTTCCTGCATAGTGTGGTGGTGAACTGATGGGACTTCAGCCCTACTATTTTTTCTCAATTTTGTCACATTTGAAAGCTTCAAACACGGTTCAAATTGCCGAATGTTGTGAAACCCTTGTTGTTGAGACTTAGTCATCACCCACCTGGAAAACCAGCAGTGGGTAATCATCAGTGGGCTGTACCAGGCTGGGAAGTTCCTTGGTGATGTCCCTCACCCAGGCCCCAGAGAGGCAACACACCTCCCTGTGGGTTGGATCCAGCTGGAATATCAGGCCCTCCATTCCTCTCAAAAGGGAATCACCAATGATTGCTACTCTTCTTTTTCTTAGCTGAGGAGGTTGTGATGTGGGGGGTAAGCTGCTCTGCCATGGGCAGCCTCATCAAGCTGGATGGACCTTCACGCACATTCTCATTTCTCCGGTCCTCATTTCCCTGGTTCTCAGATTCCAGGGCCTCGTATCTGTTGCATGTGGGCACTTGAGGAGGTGAGAGAGGTCAGGAGGGGTTTCACCTGCCACGCCAAGCAGAAACCCATTTTCACTCCCCTCCATCCCAAGGGCCCCTTCCTTCTGGCTGGTGGTGAGAGGGTGGGGGGTCCATTGCTTCCTGCGAATTGGATGTCAGGTCTGTTCGCCTGAGGCATGGCAGGGTGCGGCTCCACCAATCTCTTACTACCAGTCCCTCATACTTCTTAGTCTTCTTACTTCATGTGTCAGCTCTGCCACTGGGCTGAGCAGATCTTCACACCTCACACAGCTGCTCTTCCTGCTGCCCTCTGACAGCAGCACCAGGCTCTGGCACTACGTGCAGCCGGAGATCTGGACCACTGCTAGCTTTTGTGGGTGCTCCATCTGGGTCACCACATCCTTTGTGGTGCACACAGAGGAAGTAGCTTTTTTCCAAGTGGACACCATATCTGAGCTCTCTTGGTAAGGATGCTGCCCACCAGCTGAGCTAAGTGCAGGAGCTGGCAGTGCCTCAGTGCCTGTCCTGCTCACGCTGCCTGCACAAACTGCCACCCCATGTCCTGGCTGATGTGCCATGCCCTGTTTGCCCACTTTATTCATTTGGTGTGGTCCCAGTGTGTGGTAGGACTGATGAATGTTGACTGAATCTGAGCAAAGTGGCAGGCTGATTGTGGTCAATAGTCAAAGAGTTCTGACAATTAATTACTTTCCTAACCATTCTTAGCAAAGACATTATGAACAAAAACTCTTTTGCACAACTTTCTAAAGGGTTTAGAAGAGATTAAAAAAAATTTTTGCTATTTCTTCAATAAATTGCTCATATCCTTCCCACAAAATGTGTCCTTGCAATTGCATTCTTTCAAGTAGCAGTAACTTAGCCTTAAAAGCTTTTTGAACATGTATGAGTATGTCCTTACAAGTCAGGCTCTTTATTATTCCCCGTCTTGTGGACACACTCGTGGTCACACATGAAAACCTGTGGGCTCCTGTGGCTGTCCTGCCTGTCCTAACACAAATGTGTGAGGCTTTTCTCATGACAACTGGGTAAGTAATTAGAATGTATTTTCATTTTGTGTATGGGTAGCATTTTAGGAGCTCCACATGGATGTGAAAGCCCAATCCCAAAAAGTAAGGTGGAAACTTCTGAGTCATGTTCTCTTCTAAAAGTATTTTGCATCCTTACATTTGAATTAAGAGTCTTTTAAAATGCAGAAGGAATTTTTATCTGATTGTGAATTTATTGGAGCCCTAATTTTTGTGTTCCTAGAAAGCAAAAACTTTGAACTTCTTTCAGTACAATGAAAAAAATGGTAAAAGCCTCAGTGGGGAAAAAAAAAAGTGAAACAGGCTACAGGGTCATCACAGTATTTTTATAAAATTTTGAATATTTCATGCACAGAGATGAAAGTCACTTGATATCATGCTTTTGAAAAGAAAGTTGCTCTGGAGTATTTTGTAGCCATCCACACTGGTAATAGCATCTTCTCAGAGAATGGGCTTTTATCAGCTGTGAGGTGCTAAGAGAGCACAGCTGGCTTACAATAAAGCAGACATATAGTGTGGGTCTGTATGGCACTTTTACTGCCTGAGATGTAGCAATGATTTTTTAAAGTCCATTCTTTCTGTTTGCATCACAGAATCACAGAATCAAAGCACTCTGTTTCCTTTAACTTAAAATTAATAAATAAGCTTTGCATTTCTGTTGGCTAATTCTTATTCAGTGAAGGTCAGTCATACTTCCTTCCAGAAATTCTACAGAAATAGGGTAGAGTTACTACTGCTAGCCACGTAGGATTTGTGTAGGCCCAGTTACCTATTTGTGATCTAAGTGTAAGTAAGAAAATACCTAAGAATGTGACATAATGCACAAGACACTGGCACTCCCAGATAAATGTGAAGTACCAGTCTGAATAATTCTGCTCTCTCAGAATCAGAACTAGTGGGGTTTTTGCTGCTTTTGGGAGAGGACTTACTCCAAGAAGGAAGTCTTAGTATGGCCTGTCAGCAATACATTAAGATCACAGAATCACAGAATTAACTAAGTTGAAAAAGACCTTTGGGATCCTCGAGTCCAACCTATGACCTAACACCACCATATCAGCCAGACCATGGCACTAAATGCTGCATCCAGTCTTTCCGTAAACACCTCCAGGGATGGTGACTCTACCACCTCCCTGGGGAGTCCATTCTAATGTCCAGTCACTCCTTCTGTGAAGAACTTCTTAATGTTCAGCCTAAACTTCCCCTGGCACAGTGTAAGGCTGTGTCCTCTTCTCCTGTTGCTGGGTACTGGGAGAAGACTGACCTCACCCAGCTACAGCCTCTTCTCAGGAAGCTGAAGAGAGTGAGAAGAGTGGTAAGAATCTCCTCTTCTCCAGGTTAAACACCCCCAGCTCGCTCAGCCACTCCTCAGAGGGCTTGTGTTCTAGACCCTTCACCAGCCTTGTTGTCCTTCTCTGGACATGCTCCAGCATCTCAACATCCTTCCTAAACTGGGGGCCCAGAACTCTAAGTGTGGTCTCACCAGTGCCGAGTACAGGGGGACAATCACTGCCCTGCTCCTGCTGGCCACACTACTCCTGATACAAGCCAGGATGCCATTGGCCTTCTTGGCCACCTGGGCACACTCCTCACTCCTGTTCAGTCTGCCCTCAGTCAGCATGCCCAGGCCCCTTTCTGCCTGGCTGCTGTCCAGCTACTCTGTCCCCAGCCTGTAGTGCTGCCTGGGGGTGCTGTGACCCCAGGGAAGGACCCAGCACTTGGTCTTGCTAAACCTCCTTGTATCATTGGGTTTGGCCCATTGATCCAGCCCGTCCAGGTCCCTCTGCAGAGCTCTCCTACTCTCCAGCAGATTGACAGTCACACTCAACTTGGTGTCATATCCGAGTCTGCTAATGGTGCATCCTTCCCACCCTCTGCACTCCTGCAGATGGGAAGGGAAAAATGCTTTCTCCCTGCAACCTGCTGTAGAAGGAAGGCTAATGGTAAAAGAATTCAGTGATTTTTTCAGGAACTTAACTGAAGGTTTTCCTCAGTTCAAATTTAGGAACAGCTGGTGCCCATGGTGACATGCATGTGAGCCAACTGCTGTATAGAAAGGAATATAAGAGCAAACTTGTATTCATGTGAAATCCTATGCAGTAGTCGCTCTAAATGTTCAGATATCTTTTTTGGTTTTGTTAATTTTCTGTTTTGTAAACAACCACAGAACAAGTCACAGTTACATTACCTTATGCTGTGTGCAAGACAAAAGTAGGAATAAGGAGGTTAACAGAGGTAAGAAGGACACTGGTTTGATACCACTTAGAGGTGAGAAATAATGGTCTAAGTCCTGGAGTGAGCTGTTAGTCAGAGCTGAATTAGTGAACAGAGGGCAAATTCATAAACATTTCAAAATGCGTGATAAATTGCTTTTTTATTTAGCTCAACACTCGTATATAGCTTTGGAGAGAGGCACTCCTTAAAACAATAATGGTCAATAGCAAACATCCTGAGTTTATTTCTGCATTTGGTTGATGAAATTAAAAAGGCTGGTATCTCTGAGCGACATTGCTCTGACCCTGAACAACAGAAATGCTGAAGTAAATGTGTGTAAATGGTTATGCACAAGAAACAGTTTTCATCTCTCACTTCTTTAGTCACTTTACACTCAGTAGCTCCATTTCAAGCGTATTGTCTTTTCTTACTTTTTGTCTGGTTATTTTTAGCTATATAATAAGTCTTTCTTCTTTAATGTTCTTGAAAATCAAGCGGAAGTTCTCCTTTCTTCCATCTAATTTTTTTTTTTATAGGGGGAAAAGAAAGAAAAGTAGGTAGTTTATTCAGGACTTGAGTATGTGTCATAGCATTTATTAGTCCAAAGTAACTAACTGATGTTCTGGAACTCTTTTCAGAATTTGTCATGAAGAAAAAAATCTTCAGAAAAGCTGTTGCCTGCTCCCTTTACTCTCTTTCTTTCTTGTAGATTTGAGTAGGAACTTGATCTCAAATTGTGTAACAAATACGATTGTGATGTATTCATGGTGCAGTCAAATTCCCAGAATCTTCCTGAAATAGACAACCCAGAGATTCATGCATATTTTCCTTGCTTAGTGAATGATAAGAGTGATTGTCTTACACTAGATTTTCTGATTTGCTGTGAATTAGTAGGAAAGACTTAACCTTGCCAGAGTTCACAGGTCAAGATACACAGAAGAAAAATTTTCTTTACAGAAGTTATCATATTACTAAATGTGTGTAATAAAACCATCCCTTATTATGTGAGATTTTCTGGATAATTGTGTGCAAGAGGCATGCCTCAATCATACAAAAATTAAATTGCTTGGATTGGAAAAGACCTTTAAGATCATTGAAACCAGCTGTAAGGCTGTTACTGCCAAGTCCACTGCTATGCCATGTCCCCAAGTGCCACATCCACACATCTTCTCAATACCTTCACGTATGGTGACTCAGTCGCTTCCCTGGGCAGTTTGTTCCAGTGGTTTACAGCCCTTTCTGTGAAGTCTGATTTGGGTTTAAAAACCACACATTTAATGTGTATAAATTGAACACCTAAAAACTCACATATTTAATGTGTTGATGATGACACATTATAAAGAGGGATTTTAAATGATCAGTTTTAGGAAAGACAAGTGGGTAATGTCCAGGGCTTTTTATACCACTTGCAACTGCTTTTAATTTCCATTTGTTTGTGGAATCTGTTGCCAAAAGATTTCACTAGTGATAGCTGATACAGTGAAAACAAAGTAGTGGACAACAGTTCTTGGCTGGACTCACCCAGGGGCAGAAGGAAATGCTTCTTGACTGGTCAGTGTGGGACCAGCAACCTCCATGCAGCTCGCATTTGGTATTAATTATGTGACTAGATAAATGGTTGTGATTTGCCTTAAGAGCTGTCAACTCATCCTAGCTGTGGATTTTGTATATGAGGATATTTGTTTTACCTGTTCCCTCACTAACTTTCCCTTCATTGGGACCTCTAAATATGACCTAGACAGAGGAAAATGCCTAAGGGCGGTTTACTCATTCAGGCTCCTATTGCTAGTTCTCCTTGAATAGAAAGTCCTCAGAGGTCCTTGAGACCCCAGCTGGCCTTTAGGCATCTCCTTCAGGGAAATCGTGATGGATTTTAAGATTGTCCTTGAATTAAGGGGTATGTCACTTGGGTAGATAAGAACAAGCATCTGAAATGGTGCTGCTCAAGGCCTGGATACTCAGTGTCAACTACTTTCCTGTGTGAACACTTGGCCTGAATCACCTTTGTGTGCTCCAGAATGCAACTCAGGTCAGCTGCAGCTATCCTGAAAATAAAGGTCACATTAGAAAGACTGTGATACAGATGTGTAAACAAGCAGAATAATAACAAATCTGAAGCCTTGAATTTTGTCTAGCTATTCTCCAGAAGCCTCATCCTATCCATGTTCTGTTCAGTGAATATGCTGACCCATGACACAAACTTTTGTTGATAGTTTCATTGCCTAAAATATAAGCAAAGAAGTACAAAATTTCTTGGCAATGAGCAATTTAAAAATTCAAGACAAGTCTGGATTTGGTGCTGGGTGATGTGGTTTAGTGGTTTAGAGATTACAGTGGTAATGCTGGGTTGGCAGTTGGACTGGATGATCTTGAAGGTCTCCTCCACCCTTAATGATTCTGTGATTCTATTTATAAATAGAAAATCTTTCCTTTGGTAAAGAACAACATCAGCTAACATCCTACTGTGTTAAATATCCTACAGCCTTAAAATACTGTTCCTTGATCAAATTTATTTGTATTTCAATGAAGTAAGCATTACAAAAAGATTTTTTTTTCCTGTTGATGATGCTTTTACATTGGGCCTAGTAATGACAGAATTGGTTGGAATGATAAATGTTGGTACTACCAGCTAATTAGAATGTCAAGCTTCCAGTGTGAATTGGAATTTTTATTGTTAGTCTGAATAATGCTAAATACCATACAGTGTTTAAGGAGACTACAATAGATTAAATTCTTCATTCAGTTGTATTTACAAAAGAAATAGCATTTAAGTAATGAAAGATTACGAATTGGCAATATAAAGGGAATTTTAAACAAAATACTTCTTTAAGAGTTTTACTGATTCATGGAGCCTTCTGAGAAATGTCTTATAGCTTCTTCTATGAAAACATAATATAGTAGCTCTTACCTGTGAATGCAAAGACTCTGGGCACAACAAAGAAAGAATGGGTTTGGTCATCACCCCTGGGAGCCAAGAGTCCTTAGTCTGACCTACAAAGGTGCTAAATGCTTCTTGTATTGCTTTGAGCAAAGCACTCAAGCTCACATCTGTCAAGAAGTTAAGCATATAAAAGATTTTCCTTTGTTAGCACTTGAGTTATTCCATTAAATGCAATTTCTCTTCCTGGAAAACACTTTTAGGGAACACTAGTTCAAATTTTGGCCAAGATATTTTACATAATTTAGAGGACAATTTCTCATAAAAAGGAGATTGTGAATGTTATATTTTCAGTTGCCCCATTAATGAAAATTTTCACTTTTTTTCCCTCTTGGCAGTACCAGTCATGAACTGCCATCCACTGGTTTTTTTTTCACTGTGGCACCTATCACTACCCACATGAAATTTTTCAGCAAGAGATTTCACAAGCAAATGGAAGTGAAAAGCAGATGCAAGTGGTATAAAATCCAGGATTTTCATTGTCAAAATCTGTCAATATTGTTTGTTATTTGCTAAAAGTGAAGTATACATTTTTTCTCCTTCTAACACAGATCTTGTATTTCTTTATGTAAACTGGTTTTTACGAAATTTATCAAAAAAGGGAGATTCAACCAAAATGCTTTTGTTAAAAAGCTTAGATGAAGATAAAAATTTTAATGAATAAAAGAAATTAGCAACAATGTCCTCTGAAGTGCCTGAGATTCAAAGAACTATTTAGATAAGGAGCCTGACATCAAGCTCTGCTGCAATCTGTGCACAGAAGTTGCAGCTGCAGGAGAACCTGCTGGCAGTGGCTACCTCATGCAGTTCTCCATGGGGAAGTTCTCTGTGACAAGATATGAGCAGGGGAGCAATGTTAGCTCTAAATTTATCTCTGCATTTAAATGGGTTTAATTAATGTTGTGGGAAAAGAACAAACTAAGCATCTTCATGAAAAGCAAACTAGTAAAAAATGTTGTTTGCTTTTTTGTTTTCCATCTCACCTGTACAATCTGTAAATGGATGGCTAATTTAATTTTACTTTACCTCCTTTTCGTTACATAGATATTTCAAACCATCTTCCACTGAATGACACATTTTGTTTTTATATTTGGTTCAGCTCAGTTTGTGGTTCAAAAACCTCTTGACCATGTGTGACACATTACTGGAAGTTTACCACTTGCAGAAGGTAAGTTTGCTTAACTCCCAGGTTGGATGATAAAGTGAAAATATTTTCAGAACTAGGTGACATGGTATATTAATTTAAAAGTACTTAATTTTTTTGTTGAGAAATTAGTTATTTCAGTGTCATTGCAATGGACATCAAGCAAGATCCGAATGGGTTATCTTTGGTCAAAGGTTTTGTAAATTTTATCATGAATTTATAGATAGAACTGAGTTTTAGTGGGAACATCACTATTTCTCAAAGTCATTATGATTGCTTTCCATGGCAGGAGGGTTGGAACTAAAGATGACTTTAAGGCTCACTTCCAACCCAAAGCATTCTGTGGTTCTGTGACTTTGCACCATAAGAAAATAGCATGGGAAAAAATGTTGTTCTGAAAATTGCTCCAAGGAACTGTGCAGAAATCAACAGTTTTGATCTCTGTGAAGCTCATGAAAGTGTTTATTCCAAAGCTGGCACCTGTAGTGTAGAATTGCATTTGGGTTTTCTGTCTCACAGGGTTCACGTAAGATTCACACCACCAGAAAACTTGTAAAATTTAAGCAACAAATAGATGTAGTGGGGACCCTTCTTAGTCTTTTCCCTCTAAGAATATGCTTTTCTTCCCACACTTTGACACATATGGACATTTATCCTAACCTTTCTATCCCAGTGCTGGAGTCTTTTGCCATCACTCCATCAGAGGAAAAGGTGCTAGGCACTGTATGTCTCAGTTCTCCTCTTTGTCCAGATATTTCTGATGTTTTCTGTCTATACCACCTTGTGCCAGAAAGGGGAGGGATTGTGGCAGTTATCAATACAGAAAAGAGTCTCCCTGTTGCAGTAAGACATTGCTTGAGGAAACAAGAGAAGGAAGAAAAAGAGTTTTAAAATCTGAAAAGCAACCTAAACAAAACAGTTCCCCAAAAGAGTAATTGAAACAAATGGAAACTTCACTCCTAGAAGGTAGAAATAAAAACACACTTTGATCTGTCCTGAAATGCATCTTCTCGTTTGACATTCTCATCTGGGCAAAAATAAGGTAGTTCAGACATTTTGAAAGACCTGACCGTATTTCCTATATAAACAGATGCTGCCCCATGCTCTAATAGTCCTTGATAGCTTTCTTCTCTAGGGCTTCTGCTTGTATTATCACCCTGTGCTTTGCTCTCTGTCACAAAAATATTTCAAAGTGTTGGTCTTTTTTTCCCCAGGTTACTTTAATGACAGCATCTCTTAAGTATTAAAAGCTATAAAGTCAGGCTTCATCTACCACTGAGTGTCTGTAAGGCATTGGGAAAGAAACTCTGTGAAATTGTGAATCTGGATGAAAGACATGGGAAAGAGGGATATGTCTTTCTGTGCATGCCTGTAAGTAAACAAAGGCTAAAGGCAGAAGAAATCAAGAAGTCTTAATATAGGGTATAATCTGGTTTCTAGTGAGTTGTAGATTAGCCTATCGTAGCAATACTGTACGGTATGATTTATTCCCTCCCTCTCTAACCCCAGGCACAAGGAAAGGTATTTTTTCCGCTATAAAAAGCTGGAAAAGAATGATGAAATGATCTGTGGAGAAATGTTGAAGTTTCCTGTTTGTGGTCTTAGAACACGAAACTGCAACCTTCACATACTGAAATGGTGTTACATTGATACGTCTCAAGCCAGCCAGTAATTGGTGGTTTGTCGACATAATCTGATCACAATAATTGTGGATATTTGGATTGTAAATACACACCACTGGAAAAAATACATTAGGAAGCAATCAGAAAGGCTGTGGTAGTAAATTAACATCTGCTGTACTGCTAGACTGTAAAGCTCTTGAAAACAGTGAGAACTGATAATAATTTAGAATAGTAGGAAAGAAAGGTTTGCATTCAGCCTCAGTCATCTGTTTGAAATCATCTCAGAGGAACTGACTACTGACCTTGAGGGAAGAGCATTTATTACCAATGGACAAGCTGAAAACACATCTGAGAATCTGTGGTTTTGGTAATGTTTCATTGCAGTTAGTTTATTAATTTTTGCCTGTATGGAGTTAGTTTGGGGACAGAGAGCTAATAGGAAGAGACGTAATACTTAGAAGTAAGTGTTGCATTCGACAGTCACCATGCTATGATACAAGGGTATTGGCTCAGGGTGTGATTGGACCTCCTGAAATTTCATGTCTTCTGCAACTACACAAAAGTTGAAAAATATCAAAGGGATTCAAAGCAGGATCTTTAAGAAATTTAACTAATCAGTTTGGCTTTTTTCCAAACGTAGTCTAGTAACGTAGATAACGTAGTCTTTTTTCCATTGTTCCACCTTCAGTATTGGAAGAGCAAGGCATGAAGAAGAAAGTCAGGCAAAAAGGTCTGTTCTTCCATATCTGAGACAAGGGTTTGTGTAGACAGTGTCATTTCACCTTCTCCTGAGGGCTAGGTGATCTCTAAGGGCATCAGTATGATGGGAGAGGAGATCTGCAAGGAGCTGAGACTCATTCCACAGCAAAGGCTGATAAATTCTGTGAGCAAGATTTTCCAGCATGTCACAGAATGGGGCACTCTGGGCAGGGGAACATGGGCAGTCTTGTGCCCAGTGAACAACCAGCTCCTTGGCTTGTGTTTCTTCCAGCAGCTTCTTCTTTGAGGTTTTAGCCAGGCATGTTCTTTTCCAGGCTGTAGGAACAGCAGACAAAAGTTTATCTGAGCATCTCATAATTTAGGAGCCTGCAGCAGCTTTCTGCTCCCACCAACACAGGTCTGGTTTCTCTCGGCAGCACTGATTGCTGCCATAAAGTGGGTTGTAGGATCTATAGTTCATAGTAACCAGTGCTGACTGTAGAGCTATTTCTTGAGAACTGTTGCTGGAACTTTTCACTAACCTGCTGCTGCAGTGGGCAGGAATGGAACAAACTACGAGCTGCAAGGGAAAATAGCAGGATATTGCTCATTTCTATGAAGACGCTTTGCTTTAATTCAATGGGGTGGAGAAGGGCAGCAGTCTTTGGTAATTTGATTCAGTGTACCCTATTACCCTGTAGTGGGCCATGGGGGAGTGCTTTCACTGCAGATAAAGCTAGTGAGTCAAGGAGTTTGGATGGAGGAGGCTGAGAGGAGACCTCATTGCAGTCTACAGCTTCCTCAGGAGGGGAAGAGGAGAGACGGGCACTGATTTTTTTTTGTGGTGACCAGGGACAGGACCTGATGGAATGGCCTGAAGCTGTGTCAGGTGAGATTTAGGTTAGATATCAGGAAAAGGTTCTTCACCTAGAGGATATTTGGGCAGTGAAACAGGCCCCCAGAGAAGTGGTCGTAGCATAAAGCCTGACAGAGTTTCAAAGAGTTTGGACAAACACGTGCATTCTGTGATTTTTGGGGTGGTCCTGTACAGTGCCAGGAGTTGGACTCGATGATCCTTGTGGGTCCCTTCCAACTCAGCATAGTCTAGGATTCTGTGATTCATTTTTCTGAAACTGTGGCATATCCATCACAAGGCTTTTGTATTCTTGCACACTGGAGTACGGAGCACACAATGTGCACCTGTGACAACTGTGTCTTTGCTGTCAGTCAGGTGGGGACTAAAGTATGAATCTTACATTTTCTGTAGTGGGTGATTCTCATTTGGAAGGTAGAATAGTCCAGGTTTGCAAAGAAAAATGTCTGAATTCAGGTTTACTGAGACCATTGATATTTGTGTGCTCATGGGGCACAAAGAGAAGAAATTGGTGTAAGGTCTTTAAAACAATCTTATCTTTTTTTTAATGTGGTGGGTTGTACAGCATCATCCCTGGGTGATGCTGAGTAGTGAAGCAATGCTCAGAGGTTTTAGAAAGTCAGTAAATGTTGTCTTTTGGCAGACAAACTGTTTTGGTTGTGCAAGTTGTTGCAGGCTACTTTCAGTGAGGTTTAAGGAAGGGTGCCCAAAGCAGAGTCGTCTCAGATATATGCAGAAAATTAAAGAAACAGGAGAATTGGAAAAGTTTATTCAAAGGGTGATTCCTTAAACTTGTTGACATCGAGTCAAAAAGGAAACCTCATTAAAAAATGCAACTCTACTGAAGGAAAGTGCCAGAAGATAGATCTTCTCTTTGGAGCCCTTACTACTGTGAGTGAGAGAAGTGAGAACAGCAGTCTAGTCATGGAGAACCACTGTCGTATGCAAATACCCAGGCATATCTAGGAGTAAAATGCTTTGGTGGCTTTGGTCCTTCCTGAGGATGCTTATGGCCAACAGTTGGCCAACACAGACTCATTTTCTGCTGATAACATGGAGTAATTTCTGAACTGAGCCGAACAGCAACTACTGGGGGGGGGGGGGGGGGGGGTGTGATTATGTATTTTGTGACTGTTTTCATTCCCAGTGTAAGTACAATGACAGGACTGACAATTCAGCTTGACACTGGCATCAGGATGATTATTATGGAATTACTGAGCCATTTTACATAGCAAGGAAGAAAAATGGTGGTGTAAAGGTTCAATTTCCCACTGGCTGGATGACCCATCAGGTTGCAACCCATCTGCTTTCCTGAACGGCGTGTGTTCCCAGAGACTGCCAAGTACTGAAATGAGAAAAAGGTGATCTCCCGGGGAGAGAAGAGAGTTTCAGCAGGAACTGACGGAATGTTCCTGTTGTATAGGAGAAACAAGCAAACAAAAAAAAAAGAAACCCAAAGCAACAGAAAAAAAGAAAATAAAGAAATATATATTTAGATAGAACCACCGTTGCTGGTGTGTAGAAAGATCTGTGAGGGTGCCAGATCCTAGCACTGAACTGCCAGAGGACTCTGCAGCAGAAGAATCTGCATTGGATAATTGTAATATTTGAAACCAGAATAGAAGTAGCTTCTGATTCTCCTCAGCCCTATTTTTTACCAATGCTGTGCAACTGAACAACTTGAGAGCAAAAATAAATAAGTACATGCGAGCAGATACCTGGGCAATACTGTGGTGACTGTGAGATGGGGTGTCTAGGACTGCCCATATCTGCAATGACCCATAAATAATAGGTCTGTTTCACATAGGGATAAAGGTCTGGATGGTGAGCAGTGTTCCGTTATGGGAGCCTTCATTTCCTGAGGGGTCTTTGCCTGCAGAGTTGGGAATAATTGCTGAACAGCAACAAAACCTGTTTTAATTCATCTGGCACAAGCAGGCACTAGGGGTGGTCACATTGCTCTTTAAGGATGAAGGGCAAAGTGATAAAGATTTAGTTACCTCCTGAATACCACAGCCTGGCCTGGGTCATGTCACCTGGGATGGCTGCAGTTTCTTAGAAAGGTTCCCAGACTGCAGCAACTCTTTTGCAGAGACATCTGCTCCTCCTCCACATAATTGAAGGCCATAGAGAGAAATAGAGAACAGTCTGCTTCTCCTGTTGTACTCATCCAAGAGTTAATTATTTTCCACATTTTTCTGCCTTCTGTGAGTTTGAGCTACACCAGTTTGCTGCCTCTGGACCTCATTAGGTCCTTAACCTGATGAAACTAGAAGTCCTTTCTTGTAGCACAGGGCTCTTTCTTCAAACAGTCTGGCACTTACTTTTCAGCTTTGTCTTCAGTAAGCTGATAAATTGTCCTTCTTTCTTCCCTCAGAAAAAGTGTGCTGTCTGTCTGGTGAGACATTTACGTAGCCCTTTGCAGGCTTTAAGATCTTTTTTCAAGTTGCACAGCGGAGCAGGGATCAAAGTCTCCTTAGTTTCCCTGACCTGGTACTTGTGGAGGCTCTTGCTCTTTCCCTGTCAGGCCCAGCTCAGTCCCAGGCCTGTCAGACAACATGAGCAGTGCTGCCCTGCACAGCTGCACTGCTGTGGAGTGGCCACAGACAGACACAGACATCCAAAACCTGTTTCCACAGAGCCTGGGGCTACTCCAGCACAACTAATAACAGCCTCTCTTGGCTCTGCTTTGCCATGGCACTTCATACATAGCAGGCAATCTTGCAATCTGCACTAAGGCCAGCATCTCCTTCCCAGGATGTGTCTTTTCCCTGACCTCCCAGGAGCATGAAATCCCTAGTCCTGCAAGTCTTTAGCTGTCGGTAGGGTGGAAGAGGCCTCAAGAGCTGGGCGATGTGCTGTGGAAATGTACCAACAAAAACAGCTTTGGCATTTCCATTGCATTGGCAACTGTTTGATGTTTGCTTGACGTGACTGAATCATCACGTACGCCACCAGTCTACAGGCACAAAGGAGTTTCTAGGCCAGACCATTCAGCAGCAGCACGTGGCTGTGCCATGGGGCAGAGGGGAGCCTCAACTCCAGTACCTCTGAGGCTGGTTTGCGATGCAGTGGACGCAAACAGCAGCAGTCACCTGGTGCAAACCATTCAAGCCACCTCAGACACTTGGTTAAACAAATTCCCTAGGAGTTAAAAAGTTTTAGCAAGCTGTCTGAATTGCTTGTCAGATTTCAGAGCTCAGATGCCATAGGATTTCTGAATGCTGCCCTGGAAGATAAAGGTTCTCAATTGTTAGTTCACTCTGTCTCATGGGGAACAGGGAGGGTAAACTCCCAAGTCATGCTGCAGTAGCCTGGACCAAGCAGCAAAACATGCAGCAACTCTTAATAAATTAATGTAAATACATTTTTAGTCTAACAGGAAAATAGAGCAGAAGGGAGAAATATTCTCTGACAAGTACTAAATAGCTAACTGTCTTGAGTCACTGCATTTTTTTATTATCACAAAAATTCTTGCATCGTAATTGTAATACCTGGAATCAATAATAAGAAATTGTGTTATAAAGAAACATTGCTGTGATATTAAATGCATTATTGGCATACTGAAATAATTTACAATCCAATAATCATACCTCTAACACTGGTTATTGCAAACTGTAAATTGAGAAAGTTAAATTGTGAATCATAATTCAATACAGGGCTTGACAATTATTCTATTATGCATAAAGATAATAGGAATAACAATTGGCTTGTTTACCTGTGGCAGAAAGCCTACTCATTTTAATTCTGGATATTCCAATTGGTTGTCTTTTATAAAATAGTTACGACGATAACTCTGCTCTTGCTTACCCTTAAAAAATAAGGATGATTCCACCAAAGATCTGGGCTTCTTTGTATTTTTGTGCCATAGATCAGAATATTGGCTCTTGTACTTAATCTTCATGTGGCTATCTTCTGCTCAGCAAGCTTTATATAAGTTAAGAAGAAACTTTCATCTTAATTGTAAACTATTTTTGCTGCATGGTGTGGAGCACTTGTGTAGAAAAGTAGCAGTTTGTTCAGCTCATGGCATGACCTCACCCCTTTAAAACTGCTGTAGAGTTATCAAAGTGATTCAGTTTTAATCAATTGTATTTCTGCAGATTGCCTGATATTATAAGCTGGCAGAGATCTAGAAATTCAAAAATCACAAGCAATACTTTTTAATGACTCAGATGTTGAAATAAGCTAGTGATTGACTTCCAGAACAACATATTTTATTAGTAGGATTATTGTGCTCTTTTTTCTCTCTGATTTCTCTTTTTGCTTTTTTTTGGAAGATGAGGAGTGATGACACTTGTCATAGCTGGAATCTTAGCTACCTTTATCTGATTAAACATTTTTTGTCATTTTTCGTGTATCTCAGCATATATCTGACATAAGTTTCTTGGGAGAGTGGAAGAATACAGAAGAGGAGTTAAGATATATTATTTTTCTCTTCATTAATAAACCTTGCAGAAAAGAACCCCTCAAGAAAACAATGATTCTATTCTTTTTAATTTATCCTCTAAGGCATTGTATAATCCAATTGTTTTTCCACAGCAGTCATCAGAAATTTGCTCTGTAACAATAAAAAGAGAACATTTTTTGTATGCAAAACAACCTTCTGCTTAGGGCTTCTAAAATGAAATTAATACTGCACATGAACAGTGTTCTTATTTTGATGACTCTTCAGATTAGGTGAATAAAAGATATCGGTTTTGTTTAATACAAATATTTTTTTGTGACTGCTGCATAGAGCATAGTCTCAGAATAGTGCTTTCTTGGGTTGACTTTACCTCTATTAAATAATTTATGAACTTTTTTTCTCTTATCAAATAGGAAGTTTCAGAAAAATATTTTGAGTTTTTCTCCCAAAGGAAGAAAAAATGAAATTGCCTTTACTAATTAAAATGATTATAGTGTAAAAATAATTTCTGTCTACAAAGGTGATGACCTTGAAAAGTGAGGTACTTCAATTTTTGAAATAAGTTGTTTAAGCCAGCCTACTGGCACAGAAGTGTTTTATCCATCTCAAAAAAACCCCCTGAAAACCCAAAAAACACCATAGATTTTTTTCCCTGTTGTCTGGAGGTGCTTTCCAGGAGCATGGCATTCAGGCTTGGGGGGTCAGGGAACAATGCAAATCTGGTTAGGTGTGCAGCTGTTAATGTGCCCTTGAAACAGAGAACAATATTCAAGTAGTGCTAGTTTCTTATTTTGGAAGAGATTATTTATTTTTACAGAAGTCTTACTAGAGGTTAAAAGAAATGTTGGTGGGATGTTAGATCACTGAACCCATTTACAAGGAAGGGAATCCAGGTCCTCTCTGGTTGTCAAACTGCAGCTGACTGAAAGGTAATTACCTTTTAAGCCAGCAATGATAATTGCTTTAGAGACTGCCTAGAGAAACACCAGAATGTTTTGACGTGTCAGCCTTGCAGTCCTCCCAGCTGATACAGGAGATAAACCTGATTTGCTGTGCCAACACCTGGGGGACTTACCTGGAGTCTATTACACGGAAGACTCTCAAATTCTTTTGGTAGTAAGAGCAGTCCATGGTCTATGAAGTCATTATTCTTGATGCATTTGGGGACAGTCCAGGGCAGTCCCCTCCTGCATGTGCACAGAGAAGGCTTGGAATTATTATCCAAAATCATTCAGAATCCTCATTAGTACCTTTTGCAGTGCAAAACCTTTCCTCACCAAAAAAGAAAAAAAAAAAAAAGGGCAGTCAGTAAGCTAGAGCTTATTGGCACCAGAGACAACTGGCACTCCTTTTCGAGGGTTCTCTCACTACCTCAAGCTGTTTGTGTCCATTGAGTGTCCTCAGGATTATGTTTAGACTGTAGCTTCCACTAGCTGTGGTTGTTCCCTCTTCATTCCACAAAAGGAGCATTTCGAGAGGACTTATTTTTGGTACTTCAATAGGAAGAGTAATATAGTGAATAATGCACTAACTAATGAGGACATCTCTTAATTTGACAGATTAACAGAACACTTTTTATTAAAATAGTTGCATCCAAGCAATTTGCTTCTAATGGGCAAAGCATAAAGGCAGTGTAAACAAGTGGCAGATATTGTACCTCTCTGCAATGATTCTGGGAGAGGTTGCAACTTGATGCAAAGGAAAATGGTCAGCCTAGTTCTTCTACCAGCAGATACTGCACAACTGGTGTATAACAGCTCTCCTATACAAAATTTGCAAAACAAAAGCCATTTCTGGATTTGTGATATGGGAAGGACTAAAAGTTGAATTTCAAAGCAGAACCTGGTATTGATTGTATCTAGCAAGACCAGAGCAAGTGAATATGTTTTTCATTTATGCTTGGGTTATGTTTCACTTAACTTCGTAACTTGTCTACAGAACCAACAATAAAAAGACCTGATCGAAAATCCTGTTTCACCTGCTAAACAAGAAAAAAGGTGAACATGACTGGAGGGAGTAATAATCTACTGAGGGGATGTAGACATGTATGGAATGCAAGGTTTTAATGAAATCAGAGGCTATGAGAAAATCTGTTCAGTCCAGGTATTATCCCAAGAAATACTTTTTTTTTGTGAAATACAGGCTTGTGACACATTATGTAGAGAGCATTATGTAGAGAGTTTTGATAGAAGGGATTATGTTCAAACAGAGAAGCTTATCCTTTGATAAACTGGCTGCATATCTGATGCTGTTGTTAAGACTGACCTCAAAAGGCCTTGGCTGTCTCCTGAGTTGCCAGCTAATATTGCTTAAATTTGCAAAAGTGCTTTTCATCGTTATGCTACAGGTGAGGAAGGACAGACAAAAATACCGAAGTTCAGGGAAATACAAACTTTAAACATTGACCCCATAAAATCCAACTGAGGTACTAGCTAGCTGGCCAGGAAAGAGTAAAGTCCCTGAATTGCGTCCCAGCTTCTACAAAGTTATCTGATAGCTTCCAGAAGTTCTTTATCCATCACAAGGCTTGAAACATGAAATGCTTAGGGGCATCATTCACAGTCTCTGAGAAACAGTAAACAGGAGGTAGGAAATCAAACAGGCCTGTAAGGAACAGAGATAGTGCTGGGTCATATCACAGAACCATAGAAGCATAGAATGGTTGGGGTTGAAAGAGACCTTAAATCTGACCTAGCTCCAATCCCCTGCCATGGGCAAGGACACCTTTCATTAGACCAGGTTGCTCAAAGCCCCGACCAACCTGGCCTTGAACAAATCCAGGGACAGGCATGAACAACTTCACAGGGCAACCTGTGCCACTGCCTCACCACCCTCATAGTAAAGAATTTCTTCCTAATATCTAATCTAAACCTGTCCTATGTCAGTTTGAAGCCACTGTCTTGTCCTTATGAAAACTCCCTCTCCAGCTCTCCTCTAGCCCCCTGTAAGTACTGGAAGGCTGCAGGAAGTCTTCCCCAAGCCTTCTCTCCAAAAACCCCAACTCTCTCATCCTGTGTTCCTAGGAGAGGAGCTCCAGCCCTCTTACCATCTTTGTGACACTGCTCTGAACTCCCTCCAACAGGTCCCTGTCATTCTTACGTTGGGTGCTCATCCTCAGGGCAGGACACAGTCCCTGTGCATGTTCATCTTACACTGACCTTGTTCCTCAAACATTGCTGAGAATGGCAGAGCCCAGGCATGGAAATGGTCTTGCAGAGTAATATTGCTATCAGGCACAGCAGGCTTTCTTTAAGAGAATACACAGTTTTCAGTTTGTTGCGTAGAGGAGCAGGCAATTCCTAAATGTTGAAAGCGAAGTAGGCGAGGCAGAAGGCTGGCTTGCTGGAACAGGGATCTTCTCTTGGAAATAAGGTGAACAAGGAAGGAGTATGTCCAGTGGAAGCAAGGTCAGGTGATGTGGGGAAGAAGGCAGAGATGCTGCTCACCACTGTAGGGAGAAAATTTGTGCAGCCAAAGCTCAGCTGAAGTTGCAGCTGGCCAGAACTGTGGGGGACAATAAGAAGAGTTTTTAGAAATATATTAATAGCAAAAGGCAGTGTGGAAATACCACTAGCTTGTTACAGGATGAGGATGGTCATTTCACAAACAGGGACATGGACAAGGCAGAGGTGTTTAATGCAGTCTTTGCCTCTGTCTTCAACATGGATGACAGACCAGGGGGGTGTCAGTGCCCTGTGCTAGAGGACCGAGACTGCGAGAATGATCAGGTCCCAGTTAACCTTGAGGTTGTGTGGGATCAGCTGCTCCCCCTGGATCCCTACAAATCTATGGGGCCTAATGAGATTCATTCAAGAATCTTCAAAGATCTGGCTGATGTCATTGGAAAGCCTCTCTTCATGATATTTGAGTGATCCTGGGAATCTGGAGAGGTCCCAGCTGACTGAAAGCTGCCTAATAATTTCCCAACTTTCAAGAAGGACAAGAAGGATGACACTGGAAAGTACGTGTCTGTCAGTCTCACTTCAGTGCCTGGTAAAGTTATGGAGAAGATTATTCTGGGAGGTGTTGAAAAACACCTAGAGGACACTGCAGCCATCGTCACAGCCAGCAGAGCTTCATGAGAGGAGAGTCCTGCTTGTCCAACCTGATTTCCTTTTATGACAAGGTAAACCATTTAGTTGATCAAGGGAAGTCAGTTAATGCAATCTTTTTTGATTACATAAAGCTTTCACTGCTATCTCTCCCAGGACCCTTCTGGAGAAAATGTCCAGCACTCAGCTGGATAAACACATCATGTGGTGGGTGAGCAGCTGGCTCAGGGGTCAGGCACAAAGGGTTGTAGTGAATGGGGTGACATGAGACTGGTGACCTGTCACTGGTGGGGTTCCACAGGGCTCCATCCTTAGCCCACCTCTCTTTAACATCTTCATCAATGATCTGGATGCAGGACTGGAAGGAATCCTAAGTCAGTTTACTGATGACGCTAAACTGAGAGGAGCTGTTGACTCCCTTAGGGGCAAAGAGACCCTGCAGAGAGACCTGGACAAATTACAGGGCTGGGAAATCACCACCTAGATGAAGTTTAACAAGGATTTTGCCCCTGGGATGGGGCAGCTCTGGATATGTGTATGGACTGGGCAACAAGAGGCTGGAGAGCAGCGCTGTGGAAATGGACCTGGGGGTCCTGTTTGATGGCAGGTTGAACATGAGCCAGCAGTGCCCTGGCAGCCAGGAGGGCCACCCGTGTCCTGGGGTGCATCAGGCACAGCATCACCAGCCAGGCAAGGGAGGGGATTGTCCTGCTCTGCTCTGCACTGGGGTGGCCTCACCTCCAGTGCTGGGGGCAGTTTTGGGTGCCACAATATAAAAAAAAACACTAAGTCATCAGACAGCATCCAAAGGAGGCCCATGGAGATGGTGAAGGGTTTGAAGGGGAAGCCATATGAGGAGCAGCTGAGGCCACTTGGTCTGTTCAGCCTGGAGGAGACTGAGGGGAGACCTCACTGAGGTCTTCAACATCTTCACAGGGGGAAATGGAGGAACAGGCACTGACCTCTTAACTCTTGTGACCAGTGACAGGACTCAAGGAAACAGTATGATGCTGAATCAGGGGAGGTTTAGGTTGGATATCAGGGAAAGGTTTTTCACTCACAGGGGGTGGTTGGGCACTGGAACAGGTTCCCCAGGGAAGTGGTCACAGCACCAAGCCTGACAGAATTCAAGAAGCATTTGGAAAAACTTTCAGGCACATGGTGTGATTCTTGGGGTATCTTGTTCAGGGCCAGGAGTTGGGCATGATGATCCTGATGGGTCCCTTCCAACACAGGATATTCTATGATTCTATGACTTGAAGGCCTGAGTTCAGATGTTAAGTTGAAGGTGCTAAGTTGGAAAGGATTTTTCTGCTGTGGAAATGTCAAGGTGATGGAAAACCTCACTGTACTTGCCAAAACAGAATACACTCCATCCAGCAAATGGCTGAGAAAGTGAACTGATCTATCTTTACCCAGATTATCAGTTCCTTGCAGCTACATAGGCTCCAGGATGGATGGATGAATGGATGTCTCAGCAGAACAAAAGTGAGTGTACATTCATTCTCTTCCAGTCACTCCTTAAATTCTACTGGCACAGCATTTGTGAAGGTTTGTTCCACTAAAGGTTCACTGATTAAAAGGGCTACAAAGGATGTATAGTTAACTGCTTATGACAGCAAGATAAATTAAGAAGAAAATGGCATTAAAGAAGAAATCAGTGAAAAAAGTGAGAAATATTTTTAATCAACCCACCATTCTTAGTATGGAATCTGTGTGCTATTTAAGTGTATAAAATACTGTGTATTCCTCTTCCATTTCTTCTTGTGTTAGTTTGGTTTCAATCTGATAATTCTTAATACATATTTAAGAATGTTCTGCTGGGACAATTTGCAAAGCTAAAAGGACAGTTACAGGCTTGGTTTTCATTTGCGGGGTGGGGGGGGTAATTTGTTACAGGTATTGAAAATTTCAGCTTTGCATGTGAGATTGGTTTCATTTAAGTATTTAAAAACAGTCCTGCAGTTTTTTCACCAGTGGGTAAAATGATAAGGGGAATTTTGAAAATATTCCTTCTCATCGAGCACATTGCAGTGATTTAATGGGATGAACTCACATAGTACAAATAGCACAACACTGTCCAAATGCAAACACTTCTTCCTCTTCCTTGTTTCTTAGCAATGATGGCTTTAATTAGAACTTTTCATGATTCCTACAGTTTGACAATGGAGTTCTTTCCTTTCTTGATCCCTATTCAGATGGTGTTTAAATTGCCAAGAAGTTTTGAAGTTTAATGCAAAAATAGCTATAACCTATGATGAAGTCTGCTTTACTCCATGCTTGCAAAGATTTGTGCAATACTTAAATCTGGAATCTTTGCAGAACAAGATGCTTGGCTTTGTAAACAAAATTGCAACATACAGCCCACGTGCCTTTTTTTTTTTGCTGTTTGCCTCTTGTTTTTTGGCTTTTTTTTTAATTAATAGAAAACTTCATAGGTTCAGAGCTGTGAAGGATAGGGTATCCTCAGAACTGTTAGCGCAATCTAATCCATTTATTTATGAATTATACTTTTATACTTTATCTGAATTATGACCTCCTCATAACACCTGCTTTATATACTGGATTGGCTTCTGGACCTCAGTGAAATAGAGTAAGTGCCTAGTCTGTTTGTCTGTTTTAAAAAAGCATGAAACTGCTGTTTTAAGCTTTCAGCATAGAACTGGTGCTACCAGTATGGGAGGTTTTTTGCCTTTGTACTCTTATAGCCTAGCCAAAGCTGAGTCAGTTTGTTCAATATTTAATAATTCAGGTAAGAAGCATTTTGGAATTTATTTGTGATTAATGTTAAATGGGGTATTTTCAGAACTATCTATTCCCAAAGAGGAATCAAGGCCTTTTATTGCCTCAATGCCTGCTCCCATTCAAGGCCTGTTCTTTGATAACAGCAGGCTGGACTGGTACCTGAGAAAGTAACTGTACTTTATTTAGTTACACTAGAGGATCAAAATTACTGCTGCACACAGCTAAGGTCATGGCAGAATGAAGAAGCTGAGGGCACAACTCTTCCTTTCATGCTCTGCCAGGTTCAGTAATCCCTGGATTATTCATTTTTCCTTTTCATGGGATAACTCAGAAGATAACTGAATTTTAAGAAGTTTTACTTAATGCTTTGGACTCTAGAGCAACCAACCCCCCCACCTGAAAAAAAAAAAAAAAAAGAGGATAAAAAGAAAAATAAAAGCAAGCAAACAAACAAATAAAAATATTTCTAAGAGTTTCAGAAGCGTAATGGTTTGGATTTTAGAGCAACAAATAAAAACCAAACACTCCCACCCTCCAGAAAAAAAAAAAAAAAAAGAAAGAACAAGTAAAGGTACTCCAGTGTCTTTTAAAAAAGGTACTTAAAACCCCAGTGCCAAATGTCAGTGTGAAATAGATTTTTATAAATTTTTGGGGGAAAAAAACCGCCAACATAAAAACCAAAACCAAACCCAAAAACCTTCTATTAAACAGTTCTCATGGAAGAGACACTCTTTTTTTTCCTGCCATCTGCACCAGGGCATCATCACTTCGTGCCACCATGGATTCAAGGAAAAGTACCCCTTCTATTAACCATCACAAGGTATTGATAGTTGGAGTTGAACAGCTGGAGCTGGAGTACCATGGCTTTCAGCAACACCCTGTACTGTTCTTTGCCATAAGAACAAATATAATCAGGAGAAACATACATTTCAGAGCAAGCCTAGTAACTCTTCTGAGGACAGCCTGCTTCAAAGGCTTCTCCCCTCTCCTACATGCTCTCTTCAGAGTGAGTCCACTTCAGAGCTGTTGTAAAAGGGAATTTAAGAGACATGGCCACACTTGCCTCAGAATCGGGACCACGAGCAAGGTGGTTATCAGTTTACTTATACATTCTTGTCTTCTTACCCCTCCATTTCAGACACATGCTTTGTGCTGCATCACCATTTCTTTTTTCAAGAACTCACAAAAGGCAGCTACTTTAAACTATTTATCACTGCACAAGTACTTAAGCAGAAGATTAAACTTTTAATCTTCAGCGTTTGGTTGACAGTAGTTTGGCTGAACTGTCAATTAAACAAATTGCTTGAGTGTGTTTCTCAGGCTCTTAGTTCTCCAGAAAATGAAGTCAAAAACACTCTGAAGGCCAGAGCTGGCCCACTGGGAGAGGTTAATACAGTGGAGAAAAAAATCACATTCAACCTTTTCTAAGGTAAAATCTTCACATGGGTTAGTAATTGCCTATTTTTCTGTTGAACTACTCCTAGCAGATCTTTGCATAGCATTAGATTAACATTTTCCATTTTTACAGTACTTTATTCACCACTGCATCTTAAAGCTTTTTGCAAATGAGTCAGTTATGTGGTGGCAAGTGAATGTCAGATGAGCTCAGAGCAAGAACATCATGTAAAACAGCCAGTTTTATTTCTTTTTTATAGTTGTCACTTATCTTACAGGAAAACCTTAAAGTTCTCTTTAAACAGAAGAAAACAGATGTGGAGGTTTTCAGTCTCATATTCCATTTACTAAGATATCATATCTCTGTCTCTTTCCTTTCTCATCCAGCAACACAATTCAGGGTCATGTGTTGTGACCTGACTGACTAGACTGACTAGATTTTTTTTCCTAAGTCAAAATGACCACAGGAAAACAGGGAGTTAAGAGTCCAGTATCACTTTAACACGTGACGAAGTTGGACTTGTGATTTTGACAGATGAATAAATGAAAAAAGGAAAGTCTAATTGCATGAATCTTTAATGTCAAGTGGTACACTTCAGATTAAGGACTGAGTCAGTGGAAATCTCTTTTCTGGTATCTCTGAATTCAGTTCAAAGTATTGAGACTTTCAGAAGCATGGCAGTGGTATTTTTCTTGTCACTTTCCCCTTTCTTGCAGCATCCTTTACACTGGTGTTTTCCCCATTTCTTACCAAGGAGCAACGATGTGATGATCTGCATTTTTGCATGCTGGGAGGGAGGACTTTCTGGGTTGGAGCAGTCACCTCTTCCTACTCACTGTTATCCCTTACATTCCTCCAGGTTCTTCTGCCCTTTTCCTTCGTGCTGAAAGCAATACCATTTCCCTCTCATGAGCATGCCTGGCAGTAATATTCCTAACTGACTCCCTTTGGGGGTATAGGAATATGTTGTCTATGAGCCAGCCTAATGGATAGTAAAAAACAATTTGAAAGGAGCTTCTTTGCAAGACTTCTTGATAAGTCCACTGAGAGTTGGAGTTAAAAGAAAACCAACAACCCAAAACCACAACGCCCCCCCCTCAAAAAAAAAAACAACAAACCACCCATACCAACCAACAAAAAGCCTCCACCCCGGAAAAACCTCCACAAAAACCCAAACAAATATTTTTAAAAGATTCAGAAGCTTAGCCTTAAGAGTTCAGCTTTTTAAAATGAACACATTTTTTTGGCAGAGAAACGAAAAAGGGCGGAAGTCATTAATTTTAGCTAATGGGCTTATTATACTTTCTGATACCAAAAAAAAAAAAAAAAAAAAAAGAGTTGGAAAAGCTGCATGTCAGTCAACTAGGACAGTTTCTGTAGTGGTCAATGCTTGCAGTACAGGCATAATTTTCAGGAGCACTGACTGACAGCTTCTGAAATTTTGTGGATGTACACATAAAAAGGCAAATTTCTGACCTCTGTTCCCTACAGAGAAACTCCACTTCACCTGAAAGGATGGCAATATGTTATAAAAAGTCCTGCCAACAAGAGTTTTAAGTGTGGGATTGAAACGGACATGCTGTTTCTCCATTTGATAGGTGGGTTCTGTCAGATCAGTGAACATCATGTACAGCGGTAGAATGCATAGCACAAAGAAGGGTTTTCTGTTTGGAAAATAATTTGGTGCTTTCACAAGACTGCCACAGAGTAGCCTACATATTCAGTTGTGGTGAGAAGTACTCACAATGAATGCAGTCATTGCACACACTAAAACTTTCAGCCAGTGCTGCACACAGACAGGGAAGTCACCACTGCCAAGCAGCAGCTAGCCCAGTGTATGGAATGGTCAGATGTAAATCGACAGAAATATACCTCCCAAACTACTAGCAGTACAGCAAGATGCCATTTTTTTTCTATTTAGTTTTAGGGAGGGAAGTAACCTCAAGGGAAAGGAGTTTCAAAGTATACATTGAGAAAAAAAATCCTTGTGTAATACAGCTAATGGGTTTATGATTTTTAGTGCCTGAATAGTCACACAAAAAGAAAACATTACTCTACATCTTCTTATGAGATCATGGGAAAAAGTACATCCAAGTTTAAAACTTGAATTTCTCTAGAATCATTTAACATTTTCATCTTAATTTTCTTAAAATGTCAAAGAATCTTGTTTTCTGCTTATGTCATAATAATAATAGTGGGTAAAGGACTGGCATATGAGAAGAAGTATCATCACAAGTAGGAATACTTAATAAAATGGTCCAATATTTTAAAAAGTAAAATAAAATATAAAATAAAGTTGGAGCATCTCTCCTATGAGGAAAGGCTGAGGGAGCTGGGCCTTTTCAGAGTTGAGATGACTGAGTGGGGACCTCATCAATGTCTCTAAATATCTGAAAAGAGGACGGCAGAGGATGGAGCCAGGCTCTTCTTGGTGGTGCCTAGCAACAGGACAAGACACAATGGGTAGAAACTGATGCACAGAAAGTTCCACCTGAGCATGAGGAAGAACTTCTTTACTGTGTGGGTGAGCAAGCACTGGAACAGGTTGTCCAGAGATGTTGTGGAGTCTCCCTCACTGGAGGTATTCAAGAATCATCTAGACACAATCCTGTGCTGTGGGCTCTAGGACAACCTGACCCATTCTGTGAATCAGTGATTCTGTGAAATTCAGAATGCTTAGAGAGAGTGAACTGGTTATTCTGAGAACTGCAGGGGTTTTAGGAGATTACAAGTCTCTGGAAAACCAATGGATATTTTAGGTGCTTAGCTTTGTGTTTGTAGCATGAACCTTTGGGTCCTCAATATTATGTCCTCTTTCAACTTACTGGTTTATTTATAAAATAAACATAACGGACTGAAATAACAGGTAGAAAGAAACATGCAATAAATAGATTGTTGATTTGTGAAGAGATGTTTGAATACCATTTTTAAGGAATGAAAGCATATATTAAAGATCAGTCTATTGCACAGCAGCACAGCATTTTAATTGACTGTTTGGGTATGATTTTCAGAGGGACTTGACTGTGCTCTGCTTTTTTCACTTCAAAAATAGAGACTTTATTAGAAGGTCTTCTCAAACAGTCTTTTTTCTGTTGTTATGTTGTTAGGTTATCCAGAAATCAGCTAAATTTCTTGCCGCATGTGTTTGTGTTCAAAGCAACTCTGGTGCCATATCAGAACATCTCACTTCTGTTTCACTTACCTTAGCAGAGTTTGAAAGCTGAAACTGTCAAAACCGGTTGGTGTAGAGCTGCCATTTTGACACCAAACTAGCCTGTGGTTCAGGATATGATGGCAGGCTTTGGAGGTGGTTCCTGACTTAACAGAGCCATCCTGAGACGCTGGAGTCAATCACATCTTCCCAAACTTTCAAAAAGCAAGGTGACTGAGTATATAAGAACTGAATACTGAAGTTTTGCAAGCTATTTTTTATGTGTCTCCCAAATACTTCTACTTTGGCAAGCACAAAACCTTTTGAATCTGACCCTTAGAAACCACCACGATTCCTTCAGGGTCTTTGATGCCTTTCAGAAGACTCCCTTTATCAAGAGTTAAAATCTATCTGAATACATTTCTTTGCAAATCCTAGGAGGGTAACTGGAAAATAAATACATGCTGTCTACTCCAGTGTATATTAATAACCTTTTTTAAAGAAAACTTCTATACCGACAGAATAGGGAAGTCATAGGACTGGAAGGGGAAGGAATAAGAAATTAATTCCGAAACAATTCTGTGTTTTGACCTCTCGGAAGGATTCATTTAGCCCTAAGTTACACTCTGTTTTCTGCCTGTTTTCTGGTTCTTATGTAACTCTACTCTTTTCCTCAGGAATGAATTTTTTTAATTTGAGGAACACTGGGTTAATGCTTTCCACAGCGAGTTTAGGTTTATAATGCTGTTTGTCTCCATTAATATGGCTCTAAAATATGCATTCTTCTTGCTGTTGTTGTTATTATTATTAATTGCAAGAGGCTCTTTACAAAATCACTCTAGTATCAGATGCTCTTGAGTTAGGATAATAATTAAGAAGAAATGTATTTGTCATTTTGACAATACATGAAAGCTGAAGTACATACTCACCCACATGACTGACTTGACTCATCAAAATCAAAACACACCCTTTCTGTATGACTATCTTTAGCTCTCAACATGTGTTACTATAGAAATGGTATCCACACTCATCTGTTCTTCTTTGGCAATTTTAAATCCCTTTAATTCATGGATTATCATAAGCTTCCAAGGGAGGTTAACCTCCTGTATCTCTAATGATTTGAAAATCCCAAGGCAGCTGGACTGTCTTTTACTTACTGCTACAGTAGCTGGGGTGCCTGACACTGACTTTTGTGTTTGTCTCGAAATTGTTTGGATCAAACATAACAATATATAATTTGTCAACATTATTAGATATTTCTTGAGTGTTCAGCAGTGAACTTCTTTTCTTTCTTGGAAAGATAGTGACAAACTACAGGGACACCTGCAGAATTTCATACCTGTTATCCCAACAAGAATCAGCTTTTACAGTACCCTTAGGAGCTCTAGATCAGCTTTCCCTGTGTAGCTTCTAAAGAATGAGGCTGTAGCTTACATCACAGTTCCTCCAACTGTATTAAGCTAAAAACTTAATCTTTCCAGTATACATTTCTCACTGATAGTTATTTTAGGTTATCATAAGAACCAGTTTAAAAAGTGGCACTGGGAGTAATATTAAACCAAGTGGAAATATTTTCCGTTTAAGCAAAGATAAAGGAAAAAAGTATTTTGAGTTTGTAGACTGCTGATTGCCTAGCATCTTCAAATGAAATAGCACTGTAGCATTTTTAAGTCTTAAGAAAATTGTATTTAATTTTCAGGCATTAAAAATCTCATTAAGCTCAAGTTATCCTTGATAGTACATCTCACACATTTAAAGGTGGAAGAGATTATTATGAGAAGATTGTAACTCCCTTGGAAAAAATTCCTAAATCTGGGTGCTAATAAACTAGACTGAAAAAAAAGCCAAAAAGAATAAGGCATCTCAGAGAAGAGAACAATACACCCTCTGATTAGGCTTGGATTTACAGCTACCCTGTGGAGTTTCTAATCAGAACACATTCAGGTTGCCCTTTATTTGTAGTGTCATGATTTGGAGCCCAAACCTAATTAGTTTATTTTCTCCTTCTGTAACTTCATCGTTTATTTTCTCCCCAGGATGATATGCCTGATATTCTTTAATAAAGTCAGCAGAAGCTGCGAGGGCAGATCTTTAGATGCTGTGAATTTATTACCATCATCTCTTTACCCCTCATCAAGGAGCAGGCTTACTCCTATCTGACCTCATACTTTTTCCAGGCAGAGAATACTTGATGTGACCTGACTTAGCCTACTTGTAGTTGATGTGTTTTTCATGATAGGCAGTTACTGTAACTTAACAGTGTGGTTTCTGGAAAACAATATCTCTGGTGGAGACCATGTTTTGCTCAGAAGGGCATTTGTACAGAATCAAATAAATATTTTATGCTATTAGTTGCTAAGGAAGCTTGGCTTTCTTAGTTTCTGAAGAAAAAAGAAGCGCTCTATCTAATTTCCTACCAAAACGGAAATCTATTTTCATGTATTTTTGAGCTGAAAAGAAAGAATTTGGACATTATTATTAACATAATCAACAGAATTATATCGCCTTCTAAAATCAAGTTCTTCCAAAGCATACCGCTTCCTCAGGGTAGGTCACTGCAGTCTTCAGTTTAGTGATCCTTTTCTGTCCCAAGGCGGAGTAGGTGAAATTAAAGGGCATGACTAATTAATGCAGCAACTTCTACATAGAGCAGTACATCAGACGTGCTTTGACTCTCTACTTTCTACTTTTTTTTAAATGTTGGTCACTTTTATCCCTTCAAGCACACTAGCACTGCATATTTGAGGGTCAGGAATATTTCAGAGTAAGGAGGACATCCCATAATGTTTATTTGTCTGGTTCTTTTAGTTTTTTAATGTCATTTGAGGACAGTGCTTGTTATATGTTTTATCTGCCCACTCTGAAGACAGGTTCACTCCCCATCCAATTTTGAAGGTCTCAGGCTCATGCTAACTAGTGTAATCTAAGCTGCAGGGTAGGGAAAGAGCTGAAATGTTTTCTGCACCCTACCTTGAGATCAGCCTTTTTTATCTCTGGTTTTGTGCGGACTGGATCTGGAAAAAGCTCAACTGCTGCAACTTAGATCATCACCAGTTCTCTTGATGTGGTCTTTCCCTGAATCAGTGCCGATGCTTTTGAGACAGAACTACTCAGACTCACTTTGCCTTAAACCTTGAAAGGTGATTTTGTTCCTCCTTTTTTATTTTTTTTTAACCTGGTTGTAACAGAGTTGGGGTAATGTTTTGAGAAAAAAAGAAATACATTTAGACCAAACCAAAAAAACTTACATGCCATAGCAAAGAGAAAGGACATTGGGATAGCAGAAAACTTTAAGTAAATTACTTGCCATTGCTAGGAGCATCAACTGATCAAGTGGTATATGAATGTGCAGTGTTACCAGATGCAGTCCTGGCAGAGTCCGGTGTGTTTTCTCCTCAGCTGCACTGTCTATTTATGAAAGAAAGTGAGGGAGGATCTCCCAAATGTCCCAAATTTGGCAGATGCTGCAAAGAAGTGAGAAGGTACAAACAAAGAGAGATTCAGCATCAGCAGCCTCAGTTTTATCAGTTGATATAAGCCTCCCAATTAAGTTGCCTGCAACGAGGATTTGTATCTCATTGTAAATCACACTAGAGCTGGAGCTACCATACTTCAGAGTTATGGTTGGTTTATTCCCTCAAACCCCCAGTTTTTTGTTTTCTTTTTAATCAAATTAGAGAGGTATCATGGCTTTGGAAAAAAGGATTTGTAAAAATGCAGACCCTACATTTGCATACAAACATAGTGTTATATTTTAAAAGCCAGTTTACAGTTGGTTGTGGGGTGAGTGAGAGTCACCTGGGTCTGAGCTGTGAGGAGTAGCAAGATGTGGCACAGGACTGGCCTAAACTGTGGAAGCACCAAGGTGGGAATTGACCTCTTGAGACTGACCATTCCAACGCCCCCTGCTGGGAATGGTCATCTTTAATTTAGGTACAAGGCACTATACATTCAAAGGCATCCTGCAACAAAAGTACTGCATAACAGCTTCTGGCAAACCTTTGGAACTGGGGAAACAGAAGAGAAACAAGCACATAACAAAGCAAGTTTAAGTAAACTGTTTACACTACTCACACTCCTGTGGAACCAATGACTTGCACCATGTAGCAAGTAGGCTAGGGATTTTGTCAGCCACCATTTGAATAACGAGCATTATTTTTGTAGATGTTTTTAGGGATAAAGAAGTGGGACGGGAAATTGCGTTCTCGGATGATGATTGAAACTCCACGAGAGAGACAGTACTCAGGACTTGACAGGAGTTACGAGAAGAATCAGGAATTTACATTTAAAGCTGAGTCAAGATGTGCATTGATGTCCAGTTCTCCAGCATGTGATGTTCACGTTACAGCTTTCACAAAGTCTAGCACCAGGCACATTTCACCACTCATTCTGTCCCACTCAGTCTCTTGCACATGTGAGTATCTGAGCTGCTGAGCCCCAGGTTGAAATTCCCATGGCTCAACCTGGTAAAGAGAGAGAGGTTATTTCCAGAAGGTTTCTTCATCACAGTAGGATTCTATAAGTCCTGAGGTCTTGTACTGAAGTAGTACTCTGTAGTAGTAGGCTTTGGGAAGTAGTAATTACACCTTAATTATATGTGAAGTTAATGCAGGGCAAGGATGAGTCTCAATGTTGTATTTTGATATTCTAGCTGTATTAAAACCAGGGCCTCTTCTTACTGAGCCATCCAAACCAGTGTTAACAAAGTCAACAGTATACACTTGGACTCAGTTATCTGAAGTTTAAAGATTAAAACTGTAGCTTGTGGATTGATTTGATTTTTATTTAAACCAGGAAAAGATAGCTTGAAACTGCATTTATCCATAGTTTGACTTTAATCTTCTATGGGCAGAAATGAAACTGAGGGTGTTCCAGGTGCTTTGCTGCTGAGAAATTGTTTTCTTAATGTTTACTATCTGTGATGCTAGGTGCTAAGCCTGTTTGAAGAAAAGTATATTGAAATGCTTTTATTTAAAATTTTTATCAAGATCATGATGGATCAAAATTTATTTCCTGTCTGAATCAAGGAACAAGAATGTCTACTTCTTTCCCTTTTTATCATCTGCACAGGTCTTTAAAAAGTCCAGCTCCTAGAATCCATTACTACAGTTTCCTGCTTTTATTTTTCTCTTTTTTTCAAAAATAACTTGTCCATATGTTTTGGGAAAAAAGCTTGACAGTATTCATCTTGAGCTCAACAATATGTATCTTAAACTCTCTGTGCTTAGGAAAACAAAACAAATACGTCCTACAGTGTATGCCAGTGCCTACAGACACTGATTACTGTCCATGTCAGGCTGCCTCAACAACCCTGAGCCAGAGAAGCTGAAACTGTCCCTATACAAAGCCAAGAAGAAGGAAGTCTGGCTGCAATATGCAACACAGTGGCATAGCAACTTCTTAAAGCATGGGCAGGGTTGAAAGACACAGACAGGACATTTGTCATAGCTACACAAATATGCCTGAGTTATAAACATAAACATAAATATAAATATAAATATAAATATAAATATAAATATAAATATAAATATAAATATAAATATAAATATAAATATAAATATAAATATAAATATAAATATAAATATAAATATAAATACAATATGATGATGAGGTGTTTTTAGCAAAGGACTTGACACAAAACAGTATCTCCCTATGCTCTACTTCCCCATGGATTTAAAAGGATCCTACTGCTATTTTTCACCTGAGTTTCCACCTCTTTGTGCTGTTTCTAACATTTTTTTTCACTGTTCATCTCTTTTCCATGCTTTTCTCTGCTTTTTCAAATCCTCTCAGTGAGATGCTTGCTGTCAGTTGTGTCTTCCCTTGCAGATCTTGCTATGTATATGTCTTCTTCTCAAGCTGTCTTGTTTATAAATCAGTTCCAAGGGCTTTGAAACAGGCTAGAGGGAGAAGCAAAGTTTACCTATTGGCAGCAATGACGCTTTACATCGGAAAATAAACTTCTCATTATTTATTAACTGATACTAAACCTTAGTAAACTGCCTATGTCACATCTTTGCTTAGTCTCAGGAACACAGTGTGACTCTGCAAGGCTTCTCTCTGCAGAAGCTCAGGAGTTGGTCAGAGCTTGTGTATTAACCTCGTTCATACCTTGCCATGTGCAAATTAAAATAGTGTTACACGTGAATGCAAGACAGCACAGATACCTTTACAAAGCCCTCCCCGCCCATTGCTATGTCAGTCTGGCACAGTCTGTCCCAAAACTTTTCATATGGCCTCCCTTGTTATAAGATTCCTCTGCACAGATGGGGGATGAAGAAAAAAAAAATGGAAACAGCTGGATATTTCTGGAGAAAACCAAACCAAATCAAAATGAAACAAAATACAACAAAACACACAAAACCCTGCTAATAACAACCAAGCTGTATCATTGCTTATCCCTGTGAGAACCTTGCACAAATAGATACAAGGAACCAGTTAAAAATTCTGCTCAGCAAACCAAACAGTGACTGAAAATATCTTTTCATTAGTATAGTCAAGATTGTTGCTTGTGGAACAAAAGGAAGATTTTTTTTCTTCAATAACCTCAGAATCTTATTTTGAAAGTGGCTATGTAATGGATTCTTACTTCTCAAACTAAAACCTATGTTTTGTAAGGCTAAATACTGTATTTTCAAAAACAGTAATAATAATACTAATAACACGATCATTATCATAATCATCTTACAAACTGTTTAACAAAGCTTCTCTCCATCATGGTTAGGTTTCTGACATGATGGGTGTTTAGGGCAAACTAGAGATTACTCAGACTAGTGGAACTTGTGTGTAAAAATTTTCTTTGCTAATGCACAATGTTTTCAGACAGCATATCTGGATTTTTACTTCATCACTGGCAAAATATTTTATACCAAATATATATTATATGTTTTTATATCTGAAGATTATTTCACTCAGCTGCTAAGGGCAACAGGCAGAGATCTGCCCTCAGATCTATTCTGACTGGTGATTGCTGGGGAGGATGAGGAATGTACAGCAGCAAATGTCTGCTGATGAGGTCTCTCCAAATAGCCTTTTACATTTGCCACCAGTGCAAACAAAATAAGGGATTACACAGTTGCTGTGATTCAGAATGCATTTTCCATATTATGTATTTACTTTGTTAATATGGCACTTTGACATCCTCAGATGAAATTATTGTTATTCTCAGTGCAACCATCACCACCAGATGGTAGCGTTAAAGTCTTATCTGGTATGTAAGTATTTCACAGTCTTTCCAAGGATTTTTTTTGCTGGGTGTTTTTTTGTGTGCATGTTTTGCAGAATGATTTTGCTTTGTTTAGAAACAAAGGAATTTAGAAAGATTTAGAAAGAAACAAAGGAATTTTTAAAAATTTAGGCTGTTGGGTTAAGAAACTGGTAGAGGTTTATGGTAGCGGTACTCAGCTGTATGAAGTCTGGTCCAGAGCTGGGACGTATACCACAGATAAATACAACTTTTCATAAAACATCCATTCTCCATGCTTCTGACTTGCTTTCCTGTATGGTGGGCAGAACTCTGAGACCTGCTAGTAGGGCAACAATAGGAAGTTGTGTGGTTTTCCCTTTATGCTTTTACTCTGTGTTGTTTTTCAGATTGTATTTTGTGATCTCATCTGCGCTCCTTGCAGAACATCTGCTGCAGTTGTGCTTCCTCTTCTGCAGTGTAAATGTGTCTTTTGGGAATGACCATCAATTTCAGTTTGTATTCCTCCAGTTAAAATCTTTGCTCCTGCACAGAGAAGGGGCCACTCTCTGCTCAATTATATGCTTATATAGAGACTCTCTCTGTAGAGACCTTATAATTGAGACCCCTCAATTATATGCTGATATATATTGTTATTCTCTTACAGCCTGGATTCCAGTAAGATCTGTATACTCTTTAGGTACTTTAGCCATACATTTACAATACAGGGATTTCCTTAATCTGCCTTATTTAGGCTACAGGTCCTGAATGTCAGAACAGTGCTATTTGGTATCCATTCCACTACAACAGACAGAGAATGCTGGAGAAGTGAAGGAATTATGTAAACCTGTTTCAAAATGCTCTAATCAATACAATTTTTTTTTTTTTTCCAAGTTAATATTTTGGTTGAGGTTTTTGTTCTGTACCACTTGTGACCTATTCATTGATTGTAATGGGCTTTGAGAAAAGCCATCAAGCATCACCCATGAATTGGTGGCATTATTGATTTCATGCATGTAAATGTACAGCATACATTAAGGCATTTCAGCACGCAGTCACCTCTCTCCTCATGATATGGCAGCGCTAGCTGAGGAGGAAAGGCACGGAGGTGCTTTGATCCAGGGAGGAGAACATCACGAAGCCCGGGTGACTTGAAGGAGTTGCTATGGTAGCGCTGCAGTCCCAGCGGCCTCACTCGACGTCTAAAGGCTGCTTCTCAGTCCTGCACACCCTCAAGTTTCAGAAGTGCACGCGCTAGCTCTGCTTTACATAGGAAACCTGCAAAGGGAAGGTGTCTTTCTTGTAGTAGCTGAGTTGTCACCAAGATACTCACAAAGACGTTCTTTTAAGTCCTAAAGTCATTTATACTCAGATCAAAATCTCAACAAACGTTTGTATTCCATTAGTGAAAAGACACTCTGGGTAGGCTGCTGGGTTGTAAGGGTACTGAGCTATTAATAAAACACATTTAGACAGAGAGAATCCAGACCTTTTATGACTTTACACTTCAGACTTTCACACAGGAGTAGTGCACACAGGACAACTAACAAGCCTCTTTCTTCCACTGAACACTTAGTTACTTTAAAGCTGTTGTTTTCCAAACATATCCTGGATCTCTAACACAGTGTAAATAATCTCTAAGCTGAAACACAGAGTAGAGGGAAAAAGACGGAGGGAATGAACATATGAGCCAGCTTAAAGATCTCTGCTTTTTATATCTTGCAAAAGATCATTGGTGTTTTTTACACTGCATGGGGAGATACATTTTGCCCAGGCTTATATGTGTACTTTTAGTGGAGGGACTTGTGAAGTAAGCTGGCTGAATCTGATCTTGCATTGTGAAATGATTTTTGCCAGGAAGCACAACACAGTTAGAATACCCCCTATCTTTTTAACCATTCTGGTGAGTGCTTAGGATTGCTGAGGAGGGCTTAATTTAGGAAAAATTCCACCTCTAATTTCAGTAAGAATTCAATTCTCTAGATAGTTATCAAAATCTCTTTTATGTTCCTCTTACAAGGAGACCAAAAGAACAAGAGAAAGTATACACTATTGTAGTTTAATCAGGATATGTTTTTCTGCAGAGGCCTTGGGCTAGGTGTTCACACTGATTTTGGGGTGAAAAATTTTTCATGATAATCCTAGAGTCATCCCACAGCAGTTTTGAATGCATGACTAGATTCTTGATTTGCTGCAGGGGTTTGCAAATAGGAGTGGAATAAGACAAGGTGACCTACCCACTCCTGCATTTTGTGAGCTGACTTTTGCTGCCTCAGCACCAGGACCATTTTTTTCACTAGGGTGGTGAATGGCTAGTCCTTAAATGAATGGATCAATAATTATCCCTTAAAATAAAAACCACCCGATCTTCTGTCTTTCCCCTCTCTCAGATCTGGCCCTGATACCTGTTTCGCACCCAGCCTGCCTGATGTCATCGACCCCAGCTCCCATGTCCTTCTGCTATGATGATGTTCATTCAGATGTGTTCCAAATAGTCATAGCAGGAAGCATATGTTCTTGTTCATGTCCCTGGTGAGCTGTACAAATATATAAGGAGATTTTCTCCCACTTGAAACTTGCTGACTTATAGCCAGCTGGCTTATAGCCAGAAAGTGTCCTTTCAGATGTCTCAAAATTAAGGTAAAATAACAGGACTTCATCTAAGATCTTTCCACCCCTTTGTATTTTGAGAAAGTATTTTTTTTAAATCCCCACAGTTTTGGTCACAATTCAAGTTTAGAAATGTGTTCTTTATTGCCCTCAAAAGGAAATGTTTTGGATTTTAGTGTTACACTCTAACATCAAAGATTTAAGCATTACCAGCAAAAAGCAAGCTTGTCATTCTTACAAAAATTTCAACAAAAACCACTGATTGCATAGGAGATCATGAAGATTTAAAAAAAATATAGAAAGAAAAACTAAGAAGCCTATTACACTCCTCAGTCCCTCTTATCAAGGGGGAAAGCAGTCCACATTGGAGATAATAATTTAAAAAATTATTTAATGGCTCTGCCAAATGGTATGTGCACATCACCACTGAAAGCTGCGACTCCAACTAGTTTATTTGCTGATGGTCTGGGGGACAATGAGGACTCAGTGTGGATGGGGTTTCCCAGGTCCTGAGCAGGTTTTATAGGAGCTATCAGATTTTCAGTGCTGGAGTTAATTCAAATCTTCCTCAGGATTTGTGATAACATCTTCCTCTAGTTTTACATATTCTTACCCAGCCTGGAGGAAAAAATTAGTGAGAACAAACAGCTGGACAATGTAAAAGAACTATTGCAGATGCTGTCCACATTTTTCTAGGAAGGAGCACAGAGCCTGGAACAAGCTGTATTTGTCAAAAAAAAAAACCCATTTACTGGTTCTACAGGAAATCCATTGCTTTTCAGCTAATAACGTGAATGTGATGTCCTGTGCTTGCATAACAGTATGGTATAAAATTCTGACACATGTGGTAAAATCTGCCTTCTGTCTTTATATGACATAAGACAGAGAGATGAGGGATGAGATCCTGATCTCATGGGAGAAATGTTGCTATGACAATTTAAACCAGCTAAAAATATATTCATGACTGCTTAAAAGTCAAGGTAGTAAAAGCAATATTCCCATTTCAAGATAAAGATGAGCAGCTTATTGGAAGTTCAGAAATGGGTAATTCTGAGGAAAGTATTTTGACCTTGAGTTACGTATGTGCATTCAAGTAAATTAGTCTGTGCAGTGAACAGTAAGCAATTAAAAGCTGAAGTTGTATAGAAAATATACAGGGGGTTTATGGGTTTCTATGGTGAATTGCCTGTTACAGCACTTGCAAGTTTTTCAAGCACGTGAAGAGTATGTGCTAATCGCTCCCAGAACCCATCAATGCTGGGTGTGATGCTGGTCACAAAAGTTAATCTTTGTGGCTATTGAAAGATGTGATGTGACTTTCTCAAGCAGACAAACAGATTTGTCTGTGCAAATCATTATGTCATGTCCAAAGAAGAAGTGTGCAGGAATAGTTTCCCAAATGTCTATGTCAGTATTTTTACAGTACCATCGTCTGCAGAGTGGGCTGGAGTTCTCGTTCCTAAATAATTTTTCAGTTGAAAACACAAATGAGGATGTGGCAGGTCACACATACACCTCCTTCTTGTCGCAATGTTTCTTGTACGTGGGTACCACATACTGCTGGAGAAGACAGAGTTGTTACTTTGCCTCTCTGATGTAGGTAAAACCAGCAGTATTTACATGGCCCAAATTCTAGCTCAGACCCTGTGCCTAATTTGCTGGTGGGTGGGCATAGATTTTCAGTCCTTAGATGAATCATCATTTGAAGGGATCTGCCTGTCTCTGCTGGATTTCAGGAGAAAGTGCAGTACTGTGCCAAGCAGTGCTCCTCTAATTTGGGATCCCTAACAGTGTTTACATCACGAGACCCTGTAATTTACCACAGGCTTCAGCTTTCCAAAGATTTACTAAGGGCACATGGGGTTTTCCACTTCCATTACAAAACAAAGCTCACACCCCTAAGACTACTTCGTCTCTTTTTATCTGCATCCTCCAGTTTTATCAACAAAACCATGGCCATCTTGAACAGTCAGTCATTCCAGTGTCAAGGGTCACAGGAAAAAAGGCCTCAAATATGTTCAGATCCCAGAACATAATGTGTTGCCTGATGCAGGTTCTACTTTTACACACTTCTAAATCAGATAACCAAAACAGAGAAATCCTGTAAGTCTGCCCAGAATATTTTAGTGAAGCTTTTTCCCATTTTTGCATGTCTAGATTCGATATTAGGAAAAATTTCTTTACTGAAAGCATGGTCAAGCATTGGAATAGGCTGCCCGGAGAAATGATTCCATCACTGTTCCTGCAAATAGTAAGTGTGTAAATGTGGTGCCTAGGGACATTGTTCAGTGGTAGACCTGGCAGTATCGGGTTAACAGTTGGATTCAATGATCTTTGAGGTTTTTTCCAACATAAATTATTCTGTGATTCTCTGAAACTCATGTAACAGTAGCTGGAAGAAAGTAAACTTTTTATTTTTCTGTTGTTTGTAAGTAAGTGTATGCTAAATTTAACAGAGAAATACAGGTGAGAATTGAAAAGAAGTGAGTCAAACTTAAAAGGCCCAACTGTGCTACTCGCTGGCTGAACTGCAAGGCAAAATTCCTTTGAAATCTCTAGGAGAACAGATTATAAATAAAGTTAAAAATATACATGAGGCACTGTAACCAGAATAGTCCTTTTATTTTTATCCAGGTCAACAGTCAGATGTTTGATGTTAACTTCCTTTTCTCCTGTGACTTTTAGATCAGGGTGCGCAAAGCTCAGCTTGTGGTAAACCGCTGTAACTTAGGGCACTCATCCTTTCAAATTACTATATAGGTGTAAAAATTTGACAGAAAAAAATTATTCTTCTTGAAATACTGGGTATTTATCAGCAAACAATTTGAAAATAACTTCACACTACTTGTACTTCTGTTTAATTTACTGCATTCAGTGAATGACATCTGATTTTGTCCAATTTTGATTTTATCTAAATATCAACAAATCACTCAGGAAAATAAAAGCTTCAGTGCTTTCCTTGCTTTTTTTTATTTTAAAGAGGTGTATTATCAGTTCTCTAAAAGCTGATAACTACCTTTTTTCATTTTCTTTCAGCTTGAATTTATCTGTGCATTTATTACCAGGGGAGTGCTATCCTTAACTGTGAGTTAAAACCCCCTGTGGCGTGGTGCATTATTTTCCCCTCATAAATCATTTTTCTTCAAGTGTTGTAAGATCCATAGGCACTTGCCATGCCTGACTGTCTTCCTGAGGCAGAGCTCTGGTTACATGTATGGGTAAGCTTGCTCCAGAGGTCATGTCTGGTTTTGCAGAGACAGCATTGTGGTGCTGAGTCCTCAGGTCTTGTGTACTGTCTAGTTAGCCTGAACTTTTCACACACCATTCCTGTGCATGGCAAAGTCCATGATGTGTTTTTACGTAGTTCACAATCTTGTCCATGGGTTCTTCCTTTACACTCACTGCCTTGGCAGGTTTTATCATTCCCTGAGGATAAATTGCAAAAGGCTGCTTGATGCTGTCAGTATGTGGATCATCTGGCTATCAAGCTGGATGTTCTAGCCCAGTTTGGTACCTAATCCTTCCTCAGGAGTCTGCAAAGTAGTATCAAAGAAATACATATATTGCTACAGGTCTCAAAAAATCCAAAGGAAATTGGAGGAGAGAAAAATGAGAGAAATTAATTCATGAGTCTAGACATTTTTATTAGAAATACACAACAAAACAGTGGATAGAAGCCTGTCACTATGATAAAATGAATTATGTTTACCATGTGTTGGGCTGCTGGATGAGGACATACCAGTTCAGGCACAACACAACCTTCTGTCATTGCAATCCACATGATTTCCAGCTCTGATGACTACCCTCTTATGTCCACTGCCACATTAAGAGGGTAGTGATAAATATCTATATATAGATCTTTGTAAGCAAGATGAAAAAAATTAATCCACTGGACCTGAAATTTTCTTTCCCAACACAGAAGAGGGTGTCTCTCACTTTTACAATGACAATCAAATCCCTATTACAAGGAATACTTAAAATTTTCATGTACATAGATAAGACCATTAATGTGAAAACCAAAATGTCAAAGAATTGAAATGTGTGGGGGTTTTCTTGTGAGTGTTTTTGTGTGTACAGGCAGTAAAGTTTGTAAAGAAATAAGGCCAAATCTTGGATTTATAAATAAGAGAGGAGGAATCACTGAGTTACTTACAGCATTCTGAGGCTGTTGCATGCTGATGCTTTGTAGTTCTGTATTGGGGAGTTTGTAATTCAGGAATTCAAGGACATTTGTGGCCAAAGAGTTTCTTTTATATTGGTATTCCTAATAGTGGGAGCTGCATGTCAGCCCGAAAAACAAGCTAAGTATGAGCATACCTTATGAATGTCTGGATTCTCAGAAAACCAACTGGGTGTTTGGCTGTGCCTCAAAGAGGCATAAGAAAATGTAATTCTTCTCCTCTCCTTTTCCTGATGAAAGGAAATCAAATCCCCAGGCTAACATGCTGTGCCGCTACAGGGACACTGGTAGCACTGTAGTAGAAAGTGTCAAAAGTGGAAAACCTTGAAACTCTGAATGAGGCTCTGAACTGCTTGCATGTCTTCATGGAAAGTATTTTCTCCTATTTCATATTGACTTTCAAAACAGCACCAAGGAATAACTGTAAGTTATTTCAAAGAGAATTCTAAGACTCTTGTAACTTCTTTGCTCTTTTTTTCTTTTCCATATAGTATTGCTGTTCTGATGTAAATAGCTGGTACTAGCACAACAGGAATAATCCCTCAAGGTGGGGACTGGTGTTTGAGAAAATATACTCAACATATGTATAAATAAAATGCAGTGCAGTCCTATTAAAACTAGAGCCTGCCAGCATCAATCTGGAACAAAACTTATATATTATATCCTCAAAATTTAGGCACAGCATTATGTATGGGGATGTACGGGAGAGAACTGAGTCCCCAAAGTATTTTTCTCACAGTCTAGATTTTTTTTCCACTTCAAACTTTTTAAACTTATCCTTCATTCTAAACTGACTAGGATGTCAGAGCTCAGGTAGGCCCTTTCTGTCAGCCTTCAGGTGGGCCTACCAGCTGTGTCTTGGTGTCCTTTTGTGTATTTTTTAATGCCTTACACTGACTGTGCTGTTGTGTTTGAGGGTGAAGGCCATGCCTGGAGCTACTGTTGCTAATGCATAGTTCAAGAGACACCTTCACTACATGGAGTGTAGCAGTGTATTTGCAAATCCAGCCTGTCTGGATTCCTGGAATAAACCTGCAGGTAGGGGCAGTGACACTGTGACATTGACAAAGTTGGGGTGAGCTTTGTTTTATTTGCTGTTCAGGGCAAGCCCAGAATTGGAGTTTTCTATACTAGGGAAGGGTAATGAAGCACAGAGCAAAATGAGAAACCTTGCAGTAGCAGAAGAGTGACAACAGTTGTTAGGAAGTGGATGAGTGGGAAGATGCAATAACCCTTTTGACTTAGGCACACAAGAAGTTAGCAGCCTGGGAACACCAACTGTTGCCTTCCCTGCAAAGGAAAGGATATATATTTTTGCATTGCCTTGAAGTATGCCAGGCACAGCACCAAGGTTAGTGATGACTAACTGGATGGATGGGGCTGTGGACAGGAAGGGAAGTCACAACTTCATTCCCACCATGCCTGCAGACTCTGTCTTTACAACATCCTTTTAGAACAAGGCTCTTGAGTTTGTCCCAGAGAATCTGGAGCAAAGAGGAGCTGCCTGGCTACAGAGTGTTGCAAGGAAAGGATTCAGGTCAGTTACCTGATGAATGAATAGCCCCAGATCCCACTGCTGTGCTTAGAGGTTTATATCTGACAGTGACAGTACAGATGGATGTAATCCTCTCCGCTCAGTTCCTTGTTCAGGGCTGGGGTGGTGATATTTTATGAATTTTACTTCTGGTTCTGAACACAGTTCTTAGAATTTATCTTGACTTGCTGAATTATTAATCAAAAGGCAGACAGCACCCCATCCAGATGGATCTTAAAAGTGTCCAGTGTTGGGGAATACACTCTTTCCCTGGGGAAATTAATCCAATGGCTAATTGTTCTCATTGTGAAAAATTTTACTCTGTGTCCAATAGGAATGTCCCCAGAAGTAACTCGTATCCATTACCTCTCATCTTTTCTGTGTGAATCCTTGTGAAAAAGGAGTCTCCATCTTCTTTGTAGCCACACTTTAAGCACTCAAACATAGTGATAAGGTCTTCCCTAAGCCTTCTTTTCCCCAGGCTGAACAAACCCAGTCTCAGCCTTTCCTTAAATGACAGACTTCCCAGTTCTTTGATTGTTTTTCTGGCCCTTCTCTGAACCCTGTCCAGCCTGTCTGCATCTTTTTTTTTTTTTTTTTTTTTTTTTTTTTTTTTTTTTTTTTTTTTTTGTCCAGCAGAAACCAAAATGGAACACAAGATTCTAGAGGTAGACTGACAAACACTGAGTAGAGTGGGATAGTGACTTCTTTTAGTGACTTCTTTAATCTCTGCTGGTGATGCCTTTTTGATGGAACCCAACATCCTCTGGTCTTTCTTTGCCACAGCAGAACACTGTTCACTCCTGTTGAGCTTGTTGTCCACCAGGACTCCAGGTCCCTGTTCTACAGAGCTGCTCCCCAGAGGGGTAAATCCCAGCTTGTGCTGCACTCCTGGATTATGTTTTCCCCATGGCAAGGCCTTATATTTGTCTTTGCTGAAATTAAACCATAAGCTGTTTTTCACTTCTTCACATAGAATTCTAAATGGGCTCATCTCCATATAATTTGTTCAGTTTCCAGAACTGCTATAATCTGCCACCTGGTGTAGATCATAAAAAATCAACTTTTAAGCATGTCCTGTTCAGTAAGTGATATTAATTTATAAAGTCAGGAAGCAAACTTTGGCTTCATTACATACTTTAAAATTAGGATCCATTGTCTTGGTTTTTTTCTGACACATACTGAGAATTGTTTCAACTTCTTGTTTTAATGTTTAACAAAGACGCTTACATTGGTTGTTGTGGGCTAATTATTTTATTTTAGAGTAAAATAGATTTAATAATGCATCTGACAAAAACAGGCAGCCTTTGGCACAGGTTAGTCAGTACATCCGAAGTAAGTATTTTAAATGGAAAAAAGAAGCCCAAAGGATTTGAAGATTATCTTCAGCTATGTGGTGTGATCCTGCAGCAGTTCTCACATCTCTCATTTGACAGCACTGGTATAAACAATGATGAATCTTTTAATTTTAGAGTTGTCAAGAAAGGTCTCCATTTTCTTAGTTAGTTTCCTTTTTCTTTTTTCTTCATTCACATCAAGAATAGCAGGAGACACTCTGATCTGGCATGGACATTCTTTCAGGTAGATCTGATGGTCTGGGTGTGACCAGTGCTGTGGATACAGCTGTTTGGGAAGGAAGGCTTATGCAGGGGCTCGGGCTGTCCTAGGGCTTTAGTCCCCTGCTCTTGGATAGGTTGCAGCTGCAGATTGTCAGAATTACCTCAGCATCTGTCTTTGATGGAAATAAATGGTTAACCCCAATGGCAGTCACATGCCCAAACACCTTTTGGATGATCTAATTCCTGTACACATGACTCTTCCATTAGGTGGGTGAACTATTCTGCCCTATCTCCCTGCACTGATGTGCACTAGATGCATGCCAGACCTTTGTGAGGAGACCTTTTACAAAAAACAGGATCAGAGGTCTAATAGACAGCCATTTCAACACAGTGTTATTGTTTTTACTGTATCTGAAGATGAATAATAACATAATAAAGTATGTTAGCTCAGAAAGACTGAGACCGCAGTCATGGGAAATGTGTACTCTCTTATTACCATTTTTCTTAGATAATTCCACAACAATTCTCTGAAATAGTCTCTAGAGCTTCAGTTTGATTAGATTTATGTTTCTACATGTTCTACATATTTCTAAGAAGGCTGCAGATTAACAACTCTGGTCTTAGTCAACATTACCAGAGTATGTTTTCTGTCCTCTGCAAACCCTGCGATGACCTCCACAGTAATGCAGATATCTCCACTGCAAGTACTCAAACCCTGTTACCCCTATGGTGAATTAAATATTTACTGGGTTCAGTTGTCAGTCTTAAAATTGTTACAGCTCTCCCACTCTGCTCCTGAAGACAGAAGAAGTGTCTGTCATTAGAAACAAAGCAGTGTTAATTTATTATTAAGTACCACTGTAGTACTTACTAGCACTCTCCTTGATATTTATTAGTACTTGCCTTGAGTTGGAGATAGATTTGTGGGTGAAGATCTGCCCTTAAGCTGACATGGTTTGCTGGTTAATACTGCAGGACAGCATGGGGGATGTCTCCACTGTAGTCTCTCTTGTGTGCTCAGCATCTCCTCTTATTCACTGCATCAGTGTGATCTAGCAGGCTCATTACCTTGTCATGACAGGGAAAATATTCAGAGCATTGACTTCTTTTTACCCTACCTTTGTTCCATGAAAGTGGGAAGTGGGAAATGTGTCAAGAAAAGAACAAGTTGACACCAAGTTTTTAAAATAAAATCAAGTAGCAGAATTTTCTTGAGATTTTGACAAATCTGCCAGCCTTGCATAAAACTGTCAGTTTCTTAGAGTCTACCTCAGTAATGATACTAGATGAATAAAATGATAATAAATCAGAGAGCCCTAGCAATCCAACCAGAGCTTAGTCAGTAAGGAATTTAGATTTTTGCTTTAGCAATCAAGGTTTGGCTGTTAAAAGACCTTCTCTCTTTTGTCAAAGCTTGTGAGTATTCAACTGACGGAAGATAACTGAAACTAGTCACTGACCATTCTCCCTGAAAAGTCATACTCCAACACCTTGACACACAGAATGCTGAGTACCACTGTTACCTGTGAGAATAAAATACCTGGAAAAATCGTCTTTAAAAATCAGTCAATTCTTTTACTGTTGAAGAGATTGGCATGATGTAAGGCAGTTGACTTGAGATATGTTCCATATCACCAGCAAGCTATTTGCTCCCCCATTAGAATAGCTGGGGAGAATCAGGTCTCCTTGTCATAGATGAGGTCAGACCAGCTGAAGTCCAAGTGCACGTCAGACCAGTCTACTGATACCATTTACAAAGGGAAACAACTTGTCTTAATGTTGGCAGAAACTTGTGGCTTTGCAAAGACTCGTTTTTAGAAATAGCTTTGATTGCCCTTCTTGATACGTAGCAACACGATAGCAACCCATAACTAGCAGTTGCAGCCACTGAACAGGTGTCTGACAACATGCTTTGTGACAAAAAGCAACAAGAGGATGCAACAGCTCAGAAAGCAATGATCCAATGCTTCTCCAGCAGAGTAGAAACTAAGGTGAACCCAGGAGAAGTTAGAGACCGTGACGGGTGATGTAGGTGCCACAGCAATTTCACTGGCAGCAAACCTCTTAATCCTCAGATGGATTTGGGAAGGGATTTCCTAAAGGCTCTTCCCTCCACATCTGCTCCAGCACACAGCAGCAGAGCAGCACTGCCTAACTTCCTTCCAACAGCACTGCTGAGCAAACCAACCAACAGAATAGAAAATCAACCCTGGTCAGTGGCCCTGAGCGATCATCACCAGAGACTTCACAGGAGGGACTCAGGCCTTTAAACTCTGAAGAGAAACACACCGCTGACTGCTGAGGCATAGCAGACAGCACAGTGGGTACTATCACATGAGAGACATGATCTCACCTCAGAGAAGACGAGTTAAAAACACCTGGGGGTGGCAACCCAGCTCTTCTCACGGGTGGCCAGCTGGGCAGCCAAGCTGCTGAAACAACCAGCTGGGGAGCACAGCATGCCCAGCCAGCATCTCATGGGATGCACTGTCTTGTTCTGCGTCACAGACAGGGTTAGCTTTCTGTGGGGCAGATTGTTGCTTTCAACAACTTTCAACCCAGTGGCACCCCCGAAACCTGAAGTAACCCTTAGACCTGGTAGCATTGCCCAAATCCAGGACCAAATGCAGATGCACCTGACATGTTGGAGCACCCCCAAAACCTGGCAGCATGCACCTGATGCCCACAGCAACACTCACAAACCCTGAAGTTCACCCCAAAGTGGCAACAACCACCACACCCAGGCACATCCCCAAAACTTGTTAGCAACCTCCAAACCCACAAATATGTCCCTCAAGCCCAGGGACATATCTTAAACCTGCCAACAGCACCGCAGGTTCAGAGAGCTGCCAGATACACCCCTGAACTGGGCACCTTTCCTCAGGCCAGGCAGACCCCTGAAAACTGGCAGCACTGCATGGCCCCAGCAGGGCACAGCAATCCCAAACCCAGCAGGCTGTTGCCATGCCGTGGCATCTGGGGCAGCCCCTAGGCCAGGCCCCTCACATTGGCCAGGACAAGGAATGAAGGCTGGAGCAGGAAGCCGGGGTTGGTCCTGGTCTGGTGGCAACTTTACCACCAGGCTGGCTGTCCTCTTGTCACTTCTGGGGACTTCCCAGGGCACTGGGGCCCAGCTGGGCATCCTGGACAAGGCAGACACTGTGGATGCAGATGGAACTCAGGCAATGTGAACATCCCCTGGGGGCAAAGGTCTGCTCCAGAGGGACATTGACAGCAGCCATTCAGGGCCAGCAAGGCTTGAAGCGCACAGCCATGGCTCTGGGCAGCCAGGCAAGGCCAGTCTGTAGGGAGGAATGTCTGGGGAAGGTGCTGCCAACCCTGGGGAAGAAGGCGAGACCCCAGTCTGTCCCCTAACACTGCTCTTGAGAAAGGCAGAGGATAATGACTGGCAAATGAGTGTGGGGTGTCCCAGTGCAAATAAGCAGACAACTCTTTTGTGACAGGTGAAGAGGGCCAACCAGCACTTGGGGCTGGCACACAGCTAGTCCTGTGGTGGTTTTCAGGCCAACTTTAGGGCTTTTCTCCCCCACCATGGCTGCCAAAAGGTGTGTCATGTCCTAATAGGCCCAGTCTGGGAGTGGCTGTCACTTGACTGCCACAGTGGCATGGGGGAGTGTGGGGGGTAGAGGCAGGAGACAGACAGCAAATCAATACGATTTGGAACTGAAAACCTTTATTCCTCGTTTTCTTTGCTACTTTTTTACAAAATCACACAGAAGCCATACACTACGTGATTGGATCATTCAGCTACAAACCCAGCCCCGTAAATGTTACAACACTCCTGATTGGTTAGGTATAACGCAGGGAACTAGGTATTTTCTTATCAGAAGAGGGCCTCCACAGATGTCCAGTTTCCCTAAACTGTGTATTCCTTCGTGCAATTTATAGCTTTGTTTACCTTCTTACTTTCTTCAAGGGCGAACTGCCCTTGTGAAGCTGCACGTACCAGTGCTTGCAGTCATAAAAGTTTTCTATACAGAGGCTGCAAGCTGAGTGCACCCACAAAGGCCTCAGCAGGGGAGTCCCCACGCTGCCTGACTGGCAGTGCTGAAGCTGCTGGTTTCAGCACTCTCTGCTGGCACAGTTGACCAATGGTGTTTTTCAGGCTGGCTGGCTGAGTTTTATGCCCGCTGTTGTTTCCTTGAGCAGTTTTACATCCGGTCCGGCCCTGGGTGGCTGGAGAGACTGCTGTTTTCAGGCACCAGGGAGCCATGGGACTGCCCTGATGCCACCTGGCTGGCAGTGCTGGGGCTCACAACCTCCAGATTGTCACTGGGGGCTGCAAGGAGAGGCAGGATGGTCAGCAGGATGGCCACCCAGTCCCCAGTCCAGAGAAGTCATTTTAGTACCCACAACTCTCCTGGCGCCTCTCTAAGGCTCTGCTGACAGCCCCAGCCTGGTCCCTGGCCCCAGCACAAGACACCTGGATGTTCTGCCTCTTCCCAGTGTCCATGGGTGCAGCTATCACACTCCAGGGTTCTGCACTGTTCCCCAAAGAGAAGCAGCATTGCTTTGGGCCAGCAGTACCAGAACAGAGACCATCCCCTGCACTGGGCATTGGTGAGGCTGTGCCTTGAACCTTGTGTCCAGTTCTGGGCCCTCATGACAAGAAAGACTTTGTGGTGCTGGACCATGTCCAGAGAAGGGCAACATAGCTGGGGAGGGGTCTGGAGCACAAGTCTGATAAAGATTGAGTGGGTTCAGCCTCAAGAAAAGGATACCTGGGGGGAAACTTCTCACTCTCTAAACTGCCTGAAAGGAGTTTGTAACCAGGTGGGAGTTGGTCTCTTCTCCCAGGCAACCAGCAACAGGACAAGAGGAAATGGTCTCAAGTTGTGCCAGGGGAGGTTTAGATTGGATGTTAGGAAAGATTTCTCACTGAAAGGGTGCTGAGGAGTGATGGAGTGGCCGTTCCTTCAAGTGTTCATCATGTCAGAGACATGATTTAGTGGTGGGCTTGGCAGGGCTGGGTTAACACTTGGGCTCAGGGGTCTTCAGGGTCTTTTCCAGCCTCTCTGATCCTATGATGTCTATAGGTTTTATCATGATTATTATGAATAGCAGCATTAGTAGTGCTTGCTCATGTTTCTTTCACTAGAAGTCTTCCCTTCTTGCTTTGGGTAGGTGTATTTTGCTTGTTACCCACTTCTCCCCTGCTTTTAGTCCATCATCTAATAGTTTACTGTGGCAAATATTCTTTTAAAAGTTAGTATTTTATCAAAAAGTTGGAAGAAAGGATATATTAGAGATCATTAATCCCTCTACAAGGGAGAAAATGGACAGATAGACGGGTTCATAAGCTGAAAAAAAGGATAGTAGTGCCTTTTCGGGCATTTTGGGAAAGACAACTGAATTCCTGTGGGTGTTATTACTGCAACTCAGTACCTCACTGCACTAGAAGAGGACATGCATATGCAAGTCTTGTTGAGGACTTTCAAAAGTGATCACACCATTTGGGCATGGTGGAATTGTGTTGACGGTGCCTTAATGAAGGCATCCACAGTGTCTGGTCACTCTTGAGCTTTTCTCACCAGGTTGTAGTTCTCAGCAGACTTCCCTGAACACATGAATGGTTGTAGGGAAAGACTGATTCAATAACCTATCTTCAAGCCCAATTTTGAGCTTAACTGGGCAAGCTGGTCTTACACCTGAAGTCTTACAAGCTTCTGCAAGGGTATTTCCTTAGATATATGAATCCTCATCTCACTGAGTGATTTTGTCTTCAGTGTGATTTTGTGAGATTTTGTCTTCTGTGATATGGGTCCTGTGACTAGCTCATATTAACATTTAAAGATTCCTGAATTACATCCTAACCTGGAAAAATGTGTACAACATAGACTGCATTTAGGATGCAGGATGATAGCTAGAGTCATTGAATAGGGTGTTACTGAAGAGTACAATACTGTGGGCAGTCTTCTGTCTCTAGAACATCTGCTCGAAGTGTATTTGCTTACCTCAAAGCAGTCTCCACCCTGCCATGTATTCTTACAAGCACCCATGAGGCCTCTCACTGACATGTCCCTTAACTAGTTAGTAGAAATTAGTTTCTTGCTTCTCTGTTAAAAAATTGTAAAGTTTAAAAATTGTAGAGTTCCTGACTAGTGTTGCCAGTGCCTTAGGTGGAAAAACAGCCTGAGCAAACAGAATAATTCAGAAAACTGAATCAGAGCTTGGTCCTATCTCTCCTGTGGCTTGAGTAAGTACATCTTAATACATCCAGTTAGGATCCAGGAATTATTCACGATTTTTACTGAATTGTGTGTACAGTTCCAGAAGTCAAGGGGGAGGAAAAGTGTGTCAGGAACCTTACAACTTCTGGTCAGAAAAGAAACTAATTTTTTAAGGATTTGAATATTTTGCCACTATCCAAGCAGCTGTTACAGTAACTTGATTTAGGTTTTCACACTTCTTGTCCAGAAAATTAGGAGGGATGTAGGAAAATCTGTGACCTTTCTTACTAATGTGTTTCATTTTCTAGCTAGCATATAGGATTTTAGCTCAAATATAATTTCAAGTGTGTATGACCTAATATAATAACAGAATTTTATCTGCTATCTGCTATCCACTTTAGAGGATGTTTTAGATATTTCTTTATAGGATCATTGTCTTATCTCAGAGAAAAGCACGACTTCAGATACTCTGTTTCAGTGACACCCATCCCAGAAGCATGAAAGCTGCACTTTTGTTTTATTAATTAACATAGTATTAGTAAAATATTCTAAAGATAGTAAGCATCCTCACCTTGCTAATGTAATGACTGCTTTTCATACCAACTATGTTCCTAAAAAAAGTAATATGGATATGAATGGTCCAAGATGATAACAGGCTGGGGTCTCACAACATGTTGATGGCTTGGAAATTTCAAGTTACAAAAGCATCGTTAGTTTGCAGTTTAAAGCAGAGAGTACAGGGCCAAGTGCACTATGAAAATACAAACATGATGACATTCTGATGAAGTTAAGGAAATTGTGTGTATGCATATGCATGTATAGCAGCATACTGTGCAACAGGGAAAAAAGGATTAAATGCTTTTGGGGAGACTGGGTTGCATTTTCATATTCTTGCAACGATTAGTTTTTTATGGACTCTCTACACCTAAGAGCATTTATCCCACCTCTCTCTTTCCTTCTGCCACTTCCTTCCTCTGCCTTTCTGTCTGTGCATTCTCCATGAAAAAATGCTGCTGAAGAGCCGGTCAAATATGGCAAAGTTATATCCTCACGACTTTATAGGCAGCCCTGACAGGGCCTACAATAAGGTGAGAATTCCTGAACTTAAGTGATGACAGTATGATTTTACAGACCAGGTTAAAGTGGCTAGGCACATCCGGAAAGATACTGCACAGCTAATATTTCAAATAGGTGCCTGGTATCTTTGAATCTAAGCTTAGATCAGTTATGAATGTACAAATATATCTGTGTTTCTCTGAGAAAGCAATAAATAGAATTGTACTTTACCATGGGTTTACTGGCTGTGAGCCAAACCAACGAAGCAGAGACAGGCATTGAGGCATGTGTATTTATACCCTCCTGCTCTGACCTCAGAATTTACCCCAGCTTTGCATAATTTCTTCTTGATGCAGCAAACTATTTTTTATACTGTTATGGTATGTCACCCCTGAAGCTCAATCCTAAATCCAAATAGTTAATTATATGAAAAGGCCTATTAACTTGAGTAAGAGGACTACTCATGCACAGAAATCTCTGCAGTTCTGGGGCAGGTGCTAAAAAAGGAAAGCTGATCATGTTGTTTTGAAAGGCCAAGACTATAAAAGGTCTCTATATAAGTTTAAATTAATTCTCCCAGGGAAGTGAACTAGGAGTTTGAATTTCTGTGTTAGTGGTAAGTCGCTCACCTTTATAGTCCATCATTTATATTCATTGGCTGAAACAGACTGGAATCTGTCCAGAGAGTAGAATTCTCTTTTTTCATTGTGAAAAAGTTCCTGTTTTCAGTTAAATCCTCCATCATTTCCCTTTTTCACCAGTATGATAATGCTTAATCACAAGGGTCGTAAGTTTTAATGAACGTTATTTTTTGTTCTGTCTCAGCCTGTCAGCAAAGTTTAGTAAACCTTGTGCCTTGTGACAAATGCATTTACCAGCTGGATGGAGCATATTTGCAGTGTGTTCTCTTTGGAGATGCTGTCTCTGTGAATTAGTGTGGTGCAGATCAAAAACATCTGGCATTCCCTTATGAGGAAAGGTAAGCATAGATTCCTTATTGCTGGCCAGTCCTAGTGGGGCTCAACCTTTGGCTTCATTAGGAAAAGGAGTTAGGGAAGAACAGCATGAATCATGTCTTCACCATGTGTGCAGAGATACCTGAACTTCAGGGCAAGGAGGCCACTGTCCCTTCACTCCTCTTCCACATCTCCCCTGCCTGAATACAATACCGACTTCCTTGCGGCATGGCATCATTCCAAGTTTGCGTATTTCTTGCATGGAAAAAAAAAATCTATAGTGCACTCATCAGGACCTTCTTTGCATCTAGAAATTGCAAGGTGGCAATGCAAAGGGTAGGCTCTTCTGAACATGTGCTGTTGACCAGACACAACACAGCCACAAATTCATGCTCAAAATGTAATTTAGGACCTGGACTGCTCCCCTTTGGCAGTCATATGGAATCACCATGGCAACTGTTCCACTGGGAACAGCATGGGTACACTGGAAAATACTGCAATCTTGAAAATAATTTTGGGATGGAAATCTCATTTGGAAATGAGGTCTTGTGTGAGACAATTGACTCTCTCTTTGATTAAATGCTAGAGAATGCTCCCACTCCAAAGAGGGCAGTTCTTGGAACCAACAAGTTTGTGCAAATGCTGAGAGCTACATGTAGAATTTCAAAAAAAGCTCTGAAGTTTCAAAAAAACCCTATCTTTCTGAAGTTGTTCAGTTGAACAGAATAATACTTTTGTCTCTACTCACTAAGGACCCTCAAATTGAATATGAAGTCATAGCAAGGACAAACACACTGTCTTCCTGGGAGGAGATAAAGGAAATTCCATTGCATGGTAATGTGCTATTTGATGACCCTCACAGTATTGCCACAGCAGCTGCCCAGTGAAGAAAGTCACTATAAACAGGGAAAGAGGCTCTGATAGTAAGAAATTATAATCATGTGAAGTACATTGAAAAGAAAAAAGTACAAAATCCATTTTGTTGCGATTTCCTTTGTTGTTGCTTTACTCTGTAAAGCTAATTGTAAAGATCGATAGGCAAAAAACCTGTTACTGTTGAGACCACACATTTCTAAGCTACTAAGTTTCTTTAACACTCCTGGGTTTCCATCATGGTTTACATATGTAATAGATCCAAAAAATTTAATCCAATGTGCTTATTTCTGAGAAGCTATTGCATTTTTAAGTGAATAACCTTGTTCAGCTTTTGCCTTTCTTCCTTACAATATTCTCTGATGGATGCTGGAAGCAGAGGAATTACAGTGCTTCCAGATTACTGCTCTGCTTTAAAGGGGGTGGTGTGGCCCACTGGGCTGGAACACAAGAGATGGATTCTCTACCAGGTAACCTTGAGTGGCTGGTTTCACACCTGTAAGCATCAGCTAACTGTAGCTGAAAAACAGAAGGGGAAAGGGGAGTTGATGGCACCGCTGCTTTGCAAGTGGTTGAGTCATAAGCAAAAAGCTGTGACACGAGGGAAAAGCTCTATCTAAGAAGCAAGATTGACCTACAGCCACTTCTGAAGCAGGCTTATTTTGGTACATGATTCAATTCTGCCAACTCTCTGTCATTTTGTAGCTAAAAACATGTGTATTCGATCTGAACACATTCACTCTGATCTGTCTGTTCAAGCTGTTTTTCAAGGTTAATGGTTAAATGGCTAAAAATATAAATGAGGATATTCACAGGGGATGTTGGAAAAACTACGCAAAATTTTACTTCCTTTGTAATGCTACCTGTTCTTCTTCCTCATCATAATCTTAAAGCACAGGAGGTTCCTCCTCCTGTGAATTACAGTTATTAGAGAAGAAAAGCATTTTACTGAACACTGTCAGTCTAACCTTTTGCAACAGCTCTTTGAAGACAGAAGCAGATAATCTGAGTTGTCTTGCAGTTGCAGATGCAAAAGCCATCAAGAAATAGTCAGTGAAGCTGTATTAGTACTGAAAGTCTATTTCAGTATAAATGTAAAATGTTAAAAGTATCTGTTCTTTAATATCTTTGTGAGGCTGAAATGAACATTAAATTTCTTTCATTCTTGTAGATGAACCAGAAATATTTGGATGCTAGTGTAAGGCTGTTTTAGAACCTTCGGAAGCAATCAGACTATGAGCTGGGTGTTGGGTTCTCGAAAGAAAAGACATTTAATTGCTCCCAGAGCTGATGTGAGTCATTGTTTGTTTTCTGTTAGAGCAACACCTCAGTCCTCAGCAGGGACTCTGAAAATGAGTTAGTTCCATTGTATTTTTGTCCAGTTGTCTGCCTGCTACCCAGATTTCTAAGAGGCATTATCTGTCTCAAAGTACTTGAAGCCTTACTAGGCAAGACAGCAAAGTCCCAGATGTATAGGCAAGGAGGAGTGAAATGAGTAGCCAATTCCACTGAACAGCTAGGAGCAGATATTCTGAGTCTTAGAGATATGACCTACCTGTCAAAACACTTCCCAGTCTGCTATTCAGAATCATGATACCAAGGAATCAGAAGAGGGAAAAAATGTTGTGCTTTAGGATAATTATGGTGGTGTTAATGATACTTTAATGGCTTATTTGGGTTTTAGACGAAATTTCTCAAAAGTGTTAAATTTTATATTAAAGCCTAGAGGTGTAATGTGATTCTTTAAGATAATTATAAAATTTTTTTTCTCTGCCAGGTGGTTTTCCACATGATACAGCATGGAGCTTCTATTAATAATCATAATAAACAGAATCAACAGCATCAAATGCTAATCTGTTCTCCACATTTAGGGTGCTGTAGTCTGTGTTTGTGTTTCTTTCCTAAATGATAGCACAATGTAGAAGAACAAGGCAGTGTCCATTAGAAGAGTGTTCATATTTTCTGATGCTTCAGTTTGCACGAGTCACTGGAAAACAGCTAAAACAACTGGATGCGTGTATGTCAGATGGCTTGAAATAGTTTAGTGCATATTGTAAGGACAGTTCTGTTGCACCTGTCAGCATCCGTGGGATTTTTCAATAGATTTTTTTCCCTACAGCACTAAAGGTGCTATGAGACATGAAATATTTCTGTATAATATGGGATCTGGGTGAAGTAAATTTGTGAACCATTATGAGCTGGCGGTTCAGACTGGCAGTTAGGAGATGTAGCAGCCCTGAATTTATCCTAGGTTTTCATGATGCATGGTTACCTGTCCTCTCTTCCTCTAAGATAGGTAATTACATAGAAATTAGAAAGACTTCTAAAACAAATCTCTCATAACTACCTACCTGATTTCAGATATTTCAAAATTACTCAGGACTCTGAGCAAGACTGAAAAATTTCCTGCATTTTTGCCTGCTGTTTTGGGAACTTTGGTTCAAATATAGTGCTTCGCATTACTAATGAATATTGCTTAATTTGCCTTGCAGGTATCCTTAACTCAGGTTATCATAAATACAATATTTCCAAAGAAGGAAATAATTTCACTTTGAGGTTTTGTTTATATCCCCTGCTTGGGGATTTTTTTTGGTCTCATAAATGAGGAACTTAGTGCTGCTTTTCCTATGGCGACATCATTTGTCAAGCGTCTGTCCCATACCGAGTCTCATAATCTGGTTAGATTAAAGCTGCAGTGGTCAATGCTACAATGGACTGACCTTCTCATAGCATTGAATCAGTCCTACCTGTAGGTACTGCACCATATAGCAAGTGTTCACAAAACTGCCTTTTTAAAGAGTTGCCTTTTACATTTCTTGAAGGTTAGTATGATAGAAAAATACATATATTCCTTCTGCTTACAATGTTTCTTGCTACAAGCAACACTCTTCAGCTGACTTTGGTCTTTCCATCTTGCAGATTTATGACAGAAAAGAAGTGCAGGTTTTGAAGCCTGGTATATTGAATTAGTCATTGGTTCATTTTACCATGCTGTGAGAAGTACAAGCAGAGTCACTGACAGCTGTTCTCCTCGAGTGTTCTGTACTAAAAGATGATTGGTGCACATTCAACTTTTGGAGTCTTGGCATCATATGCAATTACAGAAATGGTAATGGAAAAGTTTCAAGAACAGCAATGATGTAGTGCAATAATTCTGATCCATGGTAATGAAAGGTTCAATAAGATGAAGTGCTGGAGGCTGCCCCTGGGTCACAAAAACCTCATGCAGTGCTACAAGCTGGGTACAGGCAGAGAAATCTGCCTGGTGAAAAAGGACCTGGGGGTGCTGGTCAACAGCATGGTGAACATGAACCAAGAGTGTGCTCAAGTGGCCAAGAAGGCCCATGGCATCCTGGCCAGTATCAGGAACAGTGTGGCCAGCAGGACCAGGGCAGGGATTTTTCCCCTGTGCTTGGCACTGGTGAGGCCGTACTTTGAACTTTGTGTCCAGTTCTGAGCCCCTGACTACAGGAAGGACAGTGAGGTGCTGGAGCATGTCCCGAGAAGGGCAGTGGAGCAATGGAGCTGGGGAAGGCCATAGAGAAATCCTGTGAGGAGTGTCTGATGGGGCTGGGGTTGTTTAGCTGGAGAAAAGGAGGCTCAGGGATGACCTTATCATGCCCTACAACTGCCTGAAAGGAAGGTGTAGCCAGGTGGGGCCCGTCCCAGGCAACCAGGATGAGAGGACACAGCCTCAAGCTGCACCGGGGAAGGTTCAGGTTGGACATCAGGAGGAATTTCATAACGGAAAGCATAGTCAAGCATTGGAATGGACTGCCCAGGGTGGAGTCACCATCCCTGGAGGTGTTCAAGAAACAACTAGATGTACCATGCACTGCCCTGATCTAGTTGACAAAGTGGTGATCAGTGAAAGGTTGGACTTGTTTATTGTGGAGGTCTTTTCCAGTCTATATGATTCCATGATAATTAGTCTGTCTGTCCTATCTAGTTTAGGTCTTTATATTTTCAAAAAGTATATTTTATTAATGTGATAAAAAGAAACACAGTGGTAAATATGGACCAACAATAGCAATAAAAAACAAAACCAGTATTGCCCTAAGTATGAATGTAATTCTGGCACCACTTCTTCAGAAGCTCTCTGGTGCTGTCTGAAAGACAGACACAATTTAAGTACTTAAGAGATCTATAGAAAATTGAAGAAAAGCAGTGCTGAAGCTGATTTGTGTCAACAGCAGAGCTTTGAAAATGAAAACGCTCACCACACATCAGATCTGCCCTGGCATCTGCATGAGAAGGAATGGGGTAGCAAGCAGTGAAACACTCATGAGGTGGTGTGGACAGAGCTGCCAAACCTGTCCTGAATTAAAAAACTCTGCCTCCAAAACACCATCTGCTCTTACAAATCTGAATATTTTAGTGAACATGGGAACAGGGCTGCTAAAAAACCTGCAACAACATCCTTCAAATAAATGCACACATCATACATTCAGACTAAGCTGTCATCAAATAATAAAACTGTGATTAAAACAGGAGACAGTGAAAAACAGCTAAAGGAACGAATGGTTGCAAAATAAGTGAGGTCAGCTGTCCTAGATTATGCCAGTGTTCACAAGTGTTTGTGAAACCTACAAATAAACATGTTTATATTTTTAGACTTGAAAATAGACAATAATTTAGACTTGGAAAGTTTTTACGTGATGCCAGATTAGCAAAACATCATAGTGATGAATACCTTAGATGTACAGCTAGGTAAATTAAAGTTTTGCCTACCTAGCACTTGCTCAGCATATGTATTCCTCTCCTGATACTTAGAATGTCTGTTGCAGTTCAGAAGTGTGGTCAACTGAAAAGAGCCCTGTCCTGAGTGAGCCAGGTATCTGGAGCAAAATGCAGAGCATTAGAGAGTTAATCTTATATAGGTATTCCTCTATCAGTTCAAACCACTGAATAATCCAGACTTGCCTCCTATGTATACAGTCCTTGAGAAACTAGGGCTGGCAAGTCGTATTCAGTAGGTCATTGGATCCATCACTTTAGTTTAGAGCTGAGCTTAGGTGAGAGGCTTTCCAGTGTGGACATGCTAAATAATGGTTTGGCTTACAGTAGGAGTACAAAAAATCTATTTAGCACTAGCTATTTATGTAAGCATTTATTTTACAATGCTCTAGTTGAACTCCTCCAAAGTGGATTAAGTTGAACAGCTCAAAGGCATTTTTCTGTGAAATTTCATAACCCACAAAAATAGTTAGGGAAGAATAATGATGGCCCATTAAATTTGCACCTGCGCTTATTTGACAGTAAATTCCCTATGTTGACAGGTCCCAAGAGCACAGAGCTCATAAGTGGATTTGTACACATAAAGTGTGTTGTGGTTGCACCAGACAGGCAGCCAAACAGCCTTGAATGCTCAGTGGAGGCACGAAAGGTTATGCAGGAGAGCAGCAGAGCTTTTGTTGGCTAATTAAACAACCATGCTGTTACAGAGCAAAACAAATTAAGGAAGGGAAATATAAGACAGGGGCAGGGTTGAAATAGCAATGTCAGCTGGAAAGCTGTTGCACAGAGCATTGACTGATGTGACAGAGATGTAAACACATGGACTTCAGGATTTAAAGGTATTAAGGCATCACTTCACAAAACCTTGCAGTGTCTAATCTGTTTACAAATGTGACCCCTTAAGATGCTCACATTTTTAAAAAAACATTCCTTACCCATTGTTAAGGAAACTTCCCAGTCTGACCACTCACAAGACTCTGGCAGTCACAGTCCCCATGTCAGAGACTGTCCCTGTTGGGACTGCAGCCCCTTTGCAAGCAGGGGCCTGTTTTAATCTCAGTGCACTGAGCCCACGGCAGCCCCGCTCGAGCCCCTGCTCACCCCACTCTCACTCAGACGAGGCTTCCCAGGGCAGTCTCAGATGTCTCATTCCATGGAACAATTTATTCACAGCGCAGTAACTCAGAAACAGCCCGAGCTGGTGCCTCCGAGGAGGATCCCGAGCAGAGGAACCCCTGGGCTTTTACACCCTCACAGTCCAAGCCGTGCACAAGTCTCAAGTCTCCCAAACCTCGCTCTTCCTCTGGAGCCCTCGGCTCCTGCTGTGTCTCCCAATGTCCATTCCCCTGGCCAAGCTCTTCCTGAGCTTGGTTATGCAAAGGGCTGGCAGGTCAGGGCCTCTTGTCTCTGTGGGCTCCCAGCCAGAACTCAGTCAGCATCTCAGTCTGTACCCTGAGCTGCAGCTTGCAAAGCCAGCTACCTGCACCAGGTGTATTCCTCAATACCCATGCTGTGGGAGCAGGTACTACCATCTTTTCTCTCCCTTCCACAGCTGTAGGCATAAAGCTCAATGTGATGTGCCATGCTTATTCTTGAGAGTGGTCTTCTGGGTTGTGTACACAGAGGGGGTGCCTTTGCAAGCTGTGTGAGCTGTCTTGTACAGCACTGCTGCAGGGCAGGGCTCTCTCCAGCATCTTTGTGACTCCTGAGCTTTTGCTGTGCTCGGTCTGTGAATTCAAGTTTGCTCTTACAGGCATCTTATGCTTTGTGTTTTGGTGCCACTCTTTGTCTTTACTTATTGTTTAAAGGCTTTTAATCACTCAGTCACAGGGTGCATTTTAGAAACAACAATGCTTATTACAGTCTCCAGTATGGTGCTGCTTCAGATGAGTTCCCAGGGGAGATTTTGTTTGCTGGCAATGGTGCCCACCACTGTGCTTCAGCTACTTGTTTCATAGGCCCACATCTGTCATGCTCTGGAAGTCATGCACCAGGCTGACCAGGAAGCAGAAATGTGTGAAGTGGGTGAATGCACTGCCCCTCACATCATCTGGGTGGACAGAGCTCATACATAGAGATTTGTGGTAATCAGACACCTACCTGTATGTGGAGTGCTTCCTGTGCCTGCTGTTGAAGAAGGGTAGGTGGGCTATAAATTAGTTTCATTGTCAGTACTTTGCCGTTGTTTTTACAACAGGGGCCAGAGGGCTTTGCTGAGTCCAGAAAGTAGTTGATGCTTAGATGACAAATGGGAGGTGTACTGAGGAAAAAAACTTCAGAAAAACATGCTCTCAAAGCCATGTTCTCACTTACACTCCGGCAACACTGCTGTACACAGGCAACACTGTAGTATGCAGGCACCCTTACTCAGGAGAGCAGCTGCCTTGCCCTCTCCATTTCCTCAGTTACTCCCCCGCAATTCTAGACCAAGCTTCTTGTATATTTTATCAGTCTTGATGGCCTTGTACTGTAAATATTTTATATGGAAAGGCACTGCTCTGCCATGGCGGCTGGGAGAACAGGACTGTCTTTAGCAGAGCTGCCACACTTAACAGGCTGGGTGAGTCCAGAACAGAAACCCACAGGCTGGTTGCTGAAATCCTCTGCGTTTTTTAACCACAGCTGCCTTAAGGGGAAAGGAAGTGCATGCACACTATGCCAGCATCATCCACACGTGAAGCTCCTGAGCTGTGCTGGCATGGAGAGGTGTCTGCAAAGACTGTCCCCATTTCTGAGGCTGCACTGTCCCACAAGATGCTGCAGGAAACAAACATTATGGGCTCAGCCTTTGCTCTACACAGAAAATGTTCTCTGTGACAACAAGAGAACCTCCTCCTCTGGCAGGCATTTCTCAGGTTTTTCAGGTCTACTCTTCTGTAATTTGTTTTCATTTTCTAATGAAATCATTGTGATGAAATGAGACAATTGTCCCATGTGGGATTTGAATAAGCTAACTCGTGCTTGCCATTAATTAGCTGGGTTTCAGTTCTTGATTTCAAACTATTAAAATAATTAAGTTTGTATGAAGGCTTAATCACAGAAAGAGCTGAGTCTTACAGTAATGTCAGTAAAAGTCCCACCGGGGAGCATGCTCCCAGTTAGCTGCTTCCGAACATTGCTTCTGGTGACCTGCTCGTATGGTCTAATTGGTCTGCACTGAAAGCAGAGTGAAACCAATTAGGACTGCAGAAGTTTGGTACAGAGTTGGGGCCAGCTTAGGGAGTTTTTTTCTCATTATGATTTGTTAGAGAATCTTTCCCTCTGGCCAGCTGTTGAAAAATGGTTTATTCTCTTTTGGCAGGAGCTGAAATTCAAGTCACATGCTCATGCCCTTGCTACATAAATTTGAATATCTGGAGTCAAGAGTGTGATTAAGAGTAGTGCTGAACCCTTGTCTAAATGAACATAGAAAGCTATGAAGATGACCCAAATCTGAGTAGGGCAAAAAATGACTGTACCTCATGCTGAGCTGTGACACTGTCCGAGTCAGGAGTGCTGATGTAGAAATTTAAGTAGCACTTAACACATTTTCCTGCTCAAACCTGCCCTTCTTCCCACCCCCTCCCCACACCCCTGCCCTGCCTCTGAACCAGCAGGTAGATCTGTGCCTGGGAAAATTGTGTGCTTTAAAACACTTCAAGAGGTTTTCCAGTTTTCCTGTTTTGCACCAGCTCAGAGAGAGTATGTATGCAGTGTAAACATACTGCATGGAACTGGACTGCATTTATTAGACACAGAATCCCTTTGTCCAGGACAGCAGAACTATTCATCAGCCTGGGTGAAGATGATTATCCTTGGCTTCCTCTGAGTTCCACCATTGTTAACAGCTTGGTGACTTAGGAGATCAGTTGTCTCAACTCTAGTTATATTATCTTTTGCATCAATTAATTAATTATTAATTAATTAATGTATTAATTTTGAATTAATCTTAATTGCTTTCCCATTTTTGAAAAATACTCCAAAAATGTTAGCTTAGCTGTAATAAAAACATTCCTTCACGAGTCAGAGTGTTCTGAGGACATAATTCCAACATACAGACACGTCTTCTTCTTTTACTGTCTCTTTTTAAGTAATTTTTTTAATCTTGACTAGAGTTTTCCTGCATTTTTCTCTCCCCTTTTTAAAGGTACAAGACAAATAAAGCTTTACTGGGGAGAGAAATGAAACCATAGATGACGATATTGCAGAAAGATGAAAAAAAGGGAGGGGAGTATCTCCTTGCTACTGCATGGTTGTCAGTACAACAGCTGACAGTGAAGTACTAAGTCTAACAACCCAGAAGAAGAGTATCAAGGTGGGAAAGGACCAGAATGCAGTGTAAAACTGCTGAAATAAAAGTAGTGTAACTACACCAAACAAAGGGAAAACCTTGCCCTGAACCCTGCTGCACTTGTGTCTGTTTGAAATGGAGGGAGTTTGCAAACAGGCAACAAAAATAGTCAGAGCTGGGGAGATGGCTGCGGGTGGAGATTGCCATATACCCGGTTCCAAGTTGGGCAGGAGTTGGGAAGCAGTGACAGCAAGCCCCAATGAAACAAGGCATCGTAAGAGACTTCAGGGTTTCTGCTCAATCTTCCTCACCTTTTAAAACCAGGAGGGGACACTCAGTGACGCTAAAAGGAAATCTTCCTTACTCAGTAGTTAATGAACCTTTGGCATAAGATAACGTTGCTCTCACCCATGCAAAAGCAAGGTTGAAAGCTTTCCTTACCTCGAAGGATACAATCAGTGTAATGCAATTCTCTTAAATAGTCATTCAGCACACACTTTACATACATGATTAGAAGATGTATATTATGGTTTCTTGTTTATACTGTCAGTGTAATACTGGTGGTGCAAGACTTCAAATTTCATTACCATATACAACTAAAAAGGTTCTACAGCTTTTTCTTTCTATGCAAATTTATCTATGTCAATAAAGGTAAAATCTTTGCTGAAAAAGCACAGATTATTCAAACTCTGTCGGAAACAGGCAGTATAGCTCTTCTTCCAACCATCAGAAGCATAGTGGTATTATTTGCTTGCTATTTAAAAGCAAGTGCGTAAGGAGACAGAGGTATGGTACCCTGTCAGCTTTTGTGTGGCTACAATGCTTGCTTTATTTAGGAGCTGCTGGACTTGTGTTGTATTACTTCAAAATGTGTTCTAGTGCTTTGGTTTTGTAGAAACAGTCCTGTTCATGGAGAAGGGCTTAAGCGGGTTTCAAAGTCCAATTATCTCAGTTTGCCAGCATTCAGATGGATCTTTTTTGATTTTCTGGTATTTCCTGTTGATTGTCTTAGGACCAAACTTAGCTGAGCTCTCATGGTGTTACAGCCACATGTTTCTGGTTGGGAAAGAAGAAAACAGGATGTACCTGCTGGCCTTTGGCTACAGCTTATAGCTCACCTGCCTTCTTGTACTTACATGTGGTTGAATCTACTTAAAAAGAACCAATCTGCCCAATTTGCTGAATAAATTCTATTCCAAATGAACATGTTGGAGTAGTATTTTCTACAGAAATGGGTCTGGTCTATTTCCTAATATTGCTGGTGGTGGGACACAACCTAGATTTATGCCTTATATTTCAGAGAACTTCTTATGCACATGGATGCTGGATTGTTGAGCTTATAATCAAATCCAGGTTTCCCAGGTGACTGGAAAGACAAATAAGTGATATCCTTATACACTTATGTAATCCTTTCTGCTTAGCTTTCATTTCTTCATCCCTGGAACAGAATTTTTTGGATCCTTCCCCTGTTTTTCTGGTAGCAGTGCTTGTTTCTTTCTTCCTGAGAAGCTGGGCTGAAAATGACATATTTAGGTCTTTAATTCATGAAATAAGTAGGCTGATGAAACTGTTCCCATTGCTCTCTGAGGACTTTAAACCAAATCCTCACTTTCCTGGCATTGAGAACAGAAGGTGAAAGACACTTAAACCTGAGTTGCTGATAGGTATTGTAAACATCTGGCCCCTGAAGCCAAACCTCCTGTCAGTTCTGGGCTGAGAGACCCAGATGGACTACAGAGGTCTGGTGACAGGGGAGCTGAATAGGAAAATATCGTGAGAAAGATTTCTGCTGTGACTTCAGCAGGGAGGAGGTCAGGCTTTCTTTACATTGAAAGTGTGCAATGCGAGATGCTTCTCATACCAAGCTCTCCAGTGTCCCTTAAATCTTCTGTTAAGAAACCCTGCCTTTGCCAATCTTTGAGGATCATAAAGGGAATTTATTGTTGTATTATTCTTGTTTCTTTCAGACCAAGCAGGAGAAACATTAAGGAGGGATTGTCCTGCTAGCTGACAGTTATTAATTTCTTATGAGTGTTTTGAAGTCCAGATCATGTGTTTGTATTTTCAGGCTGTATTATTTTTCCTGTGGTGTTTGAGCTCTCCTCATGCTTTTTCAGAAGGGTTTCCTCTTAAGCTAAGCCATTATCAGTCACAGAAGAATTATCATGGCACAGCAGCTGTGCAGCTCATTGCACATCTAAGGCAGGCACCAAAAAGTTTTTCCCATAGACCAGCAAAGCTGTTTTTCCTGAAGAAAAAGATATTGCACCTTCAAGTGTTCTGTTGCTCTGCTGGAGTTGACTCTTGTCTCAGCTTGGATATTCACAGCTATCCACAGCTTGGATAGCTCATCCCAAGAGTGCCATTCCCCTTATAACTTCAGTGAAAGAAATTTAAATGCATTATGATAATAGCAGTATCTGATAAATCTGCTGCACATAGGCAGAGCTGCAGGGTTTAGCAGAGCAAACAGGCTGGCTTCAAAGAGCTGTAACTATGAGGAAAATTGTAACTCTGGGAGGATATATTCTAGGCACAAAATCTGTGGGTTATGAAAAGGCCCTGCTCTCTCCTATGCTGTGCAGCCCTCAGGAGAACAAGGATGTTGTTTGCTTTGTCTCTTCAGTGGCTTGAGCTGAAAACAGTATGCTGACCTCTGAGCCACTGGCCAGCGGAGGAAAGGGCCAAGCAATGCAGGGGCCATACACTTAGTTTAGGCACTCCATCAGTACCTGCCTGCAGGAACCACAGAGCTGGGAGACAAAGCCCTGCACAACCAGGCTACCAAGCAACAAAGGCAAAGCTGCCCATACAAGGAGCTGTCTGCTAGATGAAAACATTAGGATCTGGCTGGGGCCCTGGCCCAGAAGCAGTTTTGAAGCACTTTGGTCCTCTTCATGTTCTGATGAGAAAGCAGGCTAGCCACTTTTTCATTGTGCTGGGACCAGCTATGAAATCAAGCCTCTTGCAGGAGGTGAAAATACCACCAGCATTTCACAAGGATATTTATGGCATGCGATAGACAGTGGTGGATCCTGCAAACTTCCCATGCATGTCCTTCGCAAGCAAGCTGTGGTATGGTGGGAGATAGGGGATGAACAATGCTGGAGGCTGCCACATCCTGTTTGTGTCCTGTTTGGGAGAAATGTTGCCTACATTGCTAAGACAGGTAGTCCAGTCTGCACCACTGCTGGGAGAAGGCAGTCAACAGCTCTTCTCATAAACCTTGGTGATGACAGCTGCTTTTCACCCAGTAAGCCTGTGCATGTAATCTGAACCAAAAATGGACTTGCACTTAGCACTCTTTAAACAGAAATCACATCTAGCTCATTACAGTTGTTGTGGCTAATAATCACTGACAGATGTCTGAACAAAACCAGGAAACAGCAACAGCAGAGGAGTGGGTGGTGCATGTGCTCCCTTCGGTGACCAAGTTCTGTGTGTCACTTCAGTGGGGGGGACTGAGCCTGTACTGTGATTATAAATAGCACACCTCTGTTTCTGTTTTGAAGTATCTCCATATGGGAGTGAAGAGATACTGAAAGCTACCCTAGATTCTCCAGTCTGTTGCTGGCAATGCTCCCAGAATGCAGCCTGCTGGAACTTTGAATTTACCATTACAGAAATGTTGGAGGAATTGCTTATCAAAGAATGACCAATCTTTATTTCCCAATTTAAAAAATACATGTAATGTTTCTTGCGACTAGAACTGAGTATAATGAAGAGACAAAACTGAGATAATGGAAGATATTTTTGACATGTTGATGTGCTTAGCCTTAGTCATCTGCCTTTAGTGATTATGCACTAGGCTTTGAGAGCCAAAGATATAACAGAAAATGTAGGAAATTGAAATGATTAAGTAAAAAAAAAAAGAATTCAGCTATGAGGGTATTCTCCCATCCTTTTTCTTAATCTTTTTTTGCCAGTGTCTGTAAATTCTACCCATACTGAGATAAGCTAATTGGAGAAATAGAGGAATGTGAGCTTGAAGATTCACAAAAAACTGTTTGAAATTAACTCCCTTGATTATAAAATTCTCATTTCTTCAGTTTCTTGGTGACATAAATCATCATGGTTAGAGAAAAAAAGACATGGAATTCACGCAGCTTCCCACACTTTTAATTGTGTATTTGATTGTAGTGTTTATAAGTTGTGTAAATAGTCTAAATCACTGTTTAAAGAGGACAAGCAACATAATATGGAATAATTCACAGTGTGCATACAAACACCTTAAAAATCTGTGTGGACAATTTCAAAGTAATTAATGAACAAAGGTTCTTGACTTTGGTCAGCTTTAATGAACTCTCTTTTATTAAAGCACTGATTAGTCCTGCTCTAGTGGTAGGAGATAACTAGAAAAGGGCAACTAGGCTGCAAAGCATGAAAGAATTTGGAAAATCACATTGGAGGTGAGACGCAGGAGAAAACTCTAAATGGCTAGTTTGCATCCTATCAGATTAACTATCATCAGTGGTCTAATAAGAATGCTGTCTGCTTGGCACTATGAATGCTTTCAAGAACCAACTGGAAAGTGCTGCCAGGTGTGCACACTCCAACTCTGCACACTTTTTGTCATTTGCTGGTGGAATGGCTTCGAATAAATGGTAGGGAACCATAGTGCCTAGTGATGCATGCAGCACATTTAAATGAGTTTTGTTAACTAACTCTCAGCCTTCTGTACGACTTGTACTTGCAGTAGAAGCTGGCAGAGAAACCATCACCTTTCCCACAAATTAGTTTTGGCCAGCTTTGGTACATGACTGTCAGTCCTGAATGACAATGTGTGTCTTGAAGGGCTTTGCATCCGTCTAGTGGATTAGAGAACTAGCAGGAGTTTGTTAAAAAGGCAGCAAAGGGAAAAGTGTGGTCATTTTGATACATGACCTCTCAGTATGGTTGGGGGTTTTTTATCAACTAGAACAAAGAAAGATGATCAGGAGTACTAGAAATGCCAGTTCAGTGGCACATAGGTTAAGGCTCTCAGCAAAATTTAAGTGTTAATCCGTGTTGCTGTGTTTTCTAAGGCTTGCAAAAGTCGAGCTCTGAGGACCTAGGCAGAAAAGGAAGTTTGGTCACCTTTTCCCTGTGTGTGCAATTCCTTTCCCTCTTGCATTGCAGGTAGTGGAACTAGGCCACCTAAACCTAACAATGACATGTTTGTACCACATCAGTTCCAGCTGTTCAGTACTTGAATGTGAAGCTGAACACCTGAAAGCCTGCAGTTTCATTTTTTAGTGTGCCTAAGTGGCTGTGAAGTTAATGGTTATCTGTAAGCTGTCAGAGGTTATTGGGGTCCTTGAAGGCTGAATTCTGCTCCATATAATGCATAAGGAAGAGGTGGTCCAGCCACAAAAGTTGTGAGTAGCATGTGGCCTGTAGTCATCAACAATTTTGGTTTCAACTATTAGTCTGCCACTGAACACCCATAATATTTCAAGGTCTCACAACTTGTGGAAGTCATATGCCTTGTCCAGCCCTAGGATTTCCTACTATTATGCCAAATCCTATATGTGTACATAGTGTCCTGCATGCATTTGATATTGTGAGTCTCACAGAGGAACAGAAACAGCGTGTGGAAAACCACAGTGAAAGCCATGTAGATTATGGCTTTTTTTCTTGTCTAGTTGGGTCTAAAAAGTGTCCTGGTGTTTCTGGACTAGTGATTTAAGGAGGAAATTGACAACAGAATTTTTCCTGTTAGAGCTAAATCTCAACCTTTTGGTTTGTTTCAGTACACCTGCAGCTGAAGGAGGTATCATTGCATGTGTTATGAGAGCTGTGTGTCAGTACGTATCTCTGGTAGGGAAAGAAAATATCCTTGGATCTTTGACAATTTAGTTTCTTTCACAAAAATTGAATCCCCACATATTAAATCAATGTAGCTGATTTCCTGTTTCACTCCTCTTTATATACCCCTTCCAGTTCAGAAGTTACAAGGCTGTGTAAAGACTTGAATTTTCTCTCTTAGGTATATTGCTATTTACACAATCTGGTTAAATCTGGAGAAAAACTGCAATCCTAATTATCTGTCTGAGCCACCTATTCAGGCTTAAAAAAAGTTTCCATGAGAAGTGATTAATACTTAATTTACCTAAGTAATTTGGGAGTTCTCCAATTTACTTTTGCAGAGGTCTGGGATGCCTGCCTTTTCTGTTATTTTTACAGATTTCTGAAAAGGTGCCATGTTCTCCATTCTTGTTTCTAACACAGAAGAAAGTCAGGCAGAACCAACTGCACTAAAACTGAAAGAACTTAACTGAGAGGCATGGGCTGTATTCTGAGAAAATAAAAGCAGCGTTTATTTCATACAAAGACATCCTCAGAAAGTGTCTGGGTGGCAATCTACAAAATCAGATCCAAGAAGGTACCGAGACACTGGATTCCCATATCATATATATCCTCCCACAAAAAACTTGTGAACCTGGAATAGAAGCAAGGTGAGCTAGTGGAAATAAGTCTTGGCAATGGTCTCCAAGCACTCGCAGAATATGGAGGTTAAACAGGATCTGAAGAGCCAAAGTACTACTGGGTTTGTTGGCGATTGTGGTCTTGGTTTTTTTGTTTATTAGTCCAGTTCCAGAGTTTGTATATGATGTGGACAGGACTCAGTTTCTGATCCTCAGGACTATTCAGGTTTTGGACTATCATCAATATTATCTCTAGTCTAATCTATATGTGAGAACCAGAATTTAAATACTTCAAGCTCTTCTGTCACAAAAAAATGGGGAAACAGAGGTAATAATTCTTTTGCTCTCATAGACTGATGAGAAAATTATGAGGCACTTGGATTCTCTAGTAACAGAGAACACATGACTTCCTGGGGATGACTATACGGGTGTTTAAGGTACCAGAACTCCCAGGACTCCTGGGACCAGGACTCCCAAAATTTCCTGCTCGGATGGATCACTTGTTAGCAGTTTGTTATACTTTCAAGCACGTGCCCATATGTTATCTTTTAAAAAACATCACAAAGTATGATTGGGCAGAAATACATCCATTTTTACATCTGCCCAGGCTATTCCCAACTATTTCTCTAGAGAGTAAATGCCATGTTTCTGACCTTACCTTACTTGACGCCTTTTCTTCAGAACTGCCCCTGCTCCTTGTCTAATTGTGTGCAAACTATTGGAGGAAAAGGAGATTGTCATACTATTGGAGTACTCTTTTAGGAGGAGTAAAGAGTCTGTTTCATGAAAACACAGTGACTGCAGACAGACTGTGTCCTACAGCTCTGCACTTTACTGATGTTTTCTCAGGTTTTTGTGTAGCTCCAAAATGGGGGACTTGAGTCTGCATCATCTATATCCAATTTACCATACTGCACTGGGGAGTGATTCTCAAGCTTCTAGTATAACCTCTAGGATCATCCTGTAATCCTAACTCATTTGTGGGACTAACTGGTGAATAGTTTCAGTGCTATTCTCAGTTGTCAGATCAAATCCACTAAAACTAGAAGACAGGCAGGATGTTGCCCTTACTTTCTCTTTCAGAAGCCTCAGCTACTAGAAAAAATGACCTTGGTTTGCTCCACTAACCTAACCTAAGTTGCGGGCTTTCTGACTGTGAAGCGTGAAATATGTGCATTTAGGAGATTCTGCATTTCTCTGTTTGTTCCCTCTGATCAAGAGAACATAGTAGTCAGCTGAATCCTGGCAGAAGGTTTTTCGAGAAATCCTTGCCAATTCCGCTGCACTAGCCATTAACAGCTGGATAGTTGTCAAAAGGCAACTTGGAGTTGAACAGAAAGTCTTGAACTCTTTTTCACATTCTACCAGCTACCATCTAAGAAAGACAAAATGGTGAAAGTTTCTTTTCCTGGGTGAAGTTTAAAACATTCACTATCAAAAAGACAATGAAAACTTTTTATCTTGGTGAATGTTTTCTAGATGACCTTTAAGGCCAAGATCTTTTTGAATGTTATCAATCAAAAGAGTGGGGCACGAATCTACAGACATTACTAATCAGATTACACAGGGTACACTTGAATTTGATCATACAAATTACACTTGGATTTGTTAAAAAAAAAAAACAAACTAAAATTTTTAAATAAATGTTTTGTCAAGCATTCAAAAAGGGGAGAAGGTTCATCTCAGGAATTCCTTTCTTAAAGTCAGCTGCTTTGTGTGTTAACTTATTTTATTTCATCTCATCCATTCTGCAGCAGCCGTTCTCATATGACTTCTCTTTGTGGTGACAGTGATGTTGCCAGTACAATGTGCCCCCACCCCTTCAGCCAGGCCTGGGAGCTTCCCTTTTCAGCTGCCATGTAGAAACTTTGGCTGCTTCTCTGTGCTCCAGAAGTACCACAACATATGGAGCTGTTGCTTTGGGATGTGATGTCCCAAAGCCATTGTTCTGCATACAAAGATTTTTGTCTAACCTAGTTGATGCACACTCCTTGGATGGCCCAGAAAAAAAGCCCACAGTAGACCTGGAAAGGAGGGAAGTCACAGTATTCACTCACAGAATGTGCAGACACTGAATTGGTTGGAGCTTTCTATGATACCAACAGTTATGTGGAATTATAATTTATCTTTTGACTTGAGTCTCTAGCAGCATTTTTTCTGTTACAAGTTTCAAATATGCCCCTCACACTATGGAATGGGTTTCATGTTCCTCTTCCTTTTTTTCCCCAGTCTTAGGTTTCTGCAGTTTTATGTGGACCTGCAGCAGCTGCTGTCCCATACTTGGGAGTAGTTTCCCACAGTTAATTTATAGGTGTCAAATACTTGCTGTTTAAGTCAGCATATAACCCATCTTTATTGGCAGTGACAAGTGAGTGCTCACGAGTTATCCCATTAACCTCAATAAAGCATCACTTCAATTATACTAATTTTAGCAGGGTCAGATGGAAAATTACTTATTTTTCGGTCTAAGGTAAAGTGCCTCAGATTTTCGTCTTCTTTTTGTCTCTTGTTTCTGAGGGAATTGTGGAGGGTAAAATAGTTTTAAAGCATATTTATTTCAAAGACCAACCACACAGTGAATAGTGTCATTGTGTCACAGTCTGCTTAAGGAAATCTTTGGGACACAGTGGTAGTGTTTCTTCCATTACTTGACAGCTCCTTATAGAACCATTCAAAATTAGAACTTATATTAAAAATAATCCTTTTGTGCACATTTTGGAGAAGTCTTTTAACTCAAAATATTCCATTGACGTTTTTAATCTAAACTGAGCCTTTATTCTAGCTCACTTAAAGCAAAATAAAATGTTCTCCCCTTACATTCTACCTGTTCTCACTTCTTCCACTTGAAATGGGTTATCTTTCCTTGCACAAAATCAATTTTCTGTCCTGAGTGCATCTGCAGTACTTGTAAAGCTGCTTGTTACATCGCCATCTAGTGATTTAAAATCATTGCAAAACTTACCTGAAGATGTTTCACTAACAGCCAAGTCACAGTGTTGAAGACCCTTACTTGCCAGTGCAGTTGCTCGTCTGTATATGTGAAATGTCTAACCAAACATGAATGATTTCCTAGAATTTGAAAAATTAGTATTTTCTCTGCTGCCAGTGTATTTTTATAAAAAGTAGATGCAAGAGGAGGGAGGAAATATGCCAGACAGCCTTGAGTATAGAGCTAAAAAAAGTACCAATATATCCTTTTAAGGAAGTATTGATCTGGTGTACTGAAGCATAGTAGCACTAACTGAAAATTACCTGTGCATTTTCAAGCTAGAGGTCTCCTCCATGCTGTTTGATTTTTAACACAATCTGTATTATCTATTTTTGTATCCTCTTCTTGTGTTGAGTCTTCATATTAAGCAGCAGTCAAGATAGCATGGGAAACAAATGTACAGTATGCTTTTAAAACATAGTAGAATTGTGTAGGCGGAAAAAGGTTGCTTTTTTGTTTGCCAGTTATAAAGTGAGCAGCTGTGGGATGGTCGTGTATACACGGTCTTCACACTTGTAAAGGTGGGCAAAGTATTATAAAAAACCAGGTCCTGCTTTTGATTTAGATATGTAGTAGCACAGGTGAATAGGATGTTTTGGGGGTATTTCTTTACTGAATGCTTCAAAACAAGCAACAGGTGTTAAGCACATCTGATTTTTCTGCTTTTATTACTCACATATGTGCTGAATGGGCAAGGACATAATTTCTAACCAGAGAGATCCACAGCCCTTTTATTTCTTGCAACAGGATAATTTCTTACTCTTATCTCTCAGTGTCCTGTATCTCCTTCTGTGTTGTGAGAGCCAATTTCACTTGTAGGTGCCAACAGTAATAGTTTTGTCAGCCTGTGGATAGCAGAGAGACTTTTACTCAGATAATGTCTGAAAAATTTATGTCTGAAAGAAGTAATGTGGATGTGCCAGCCCTTCATTATTTCTCAGTAGTCTCCTTTGTAATGGTAGGCTCTGTCAGCTTCAAACCTGTGTAAGTATCAGTGACTGAAATATCCTTCCTCATTAGTTAAACCAGGGTGCACCTATTTAAAGTATCTTTTCTTTTGAGTCAACAGAGGGTGAGATAAAATTGTGCTTTTTGGCAGTATTATACATAGGGATTCCTCCACCATTGGCATGGGGTTCCCAGAAGCCACAAGTAAGAGTCAAAATATGAGTTCCTCTGTTTTCAGGCTGGATGGTTTGCACTGGCAGCAAAGTAACTGCCCTCCCCTCTCTCTCCTAGTCCTTATTTACTGACTTCTGAAGTGATCTTTGGGGTACAGTTTGGGTTTAGCAGAGAGCAAGTTTCTTGCAGTGCTAGAAGATAAGACTTACATGTAGTTGACCGCCTTTTAAATTAAATGCATATTTTGATGGAGCCAGAACTACTTCTCAAAGCTTGCTTTACACAAATATATTCATCAGCTTTAAGATACTCATTTTATATCTTACTTCACTAGATTTGTATCCTCTTTGTTGACATCTAATTTTCAAGCTGAAATATTGGAATCTATATCTGCTTGTAGAAGTGGTGGGGGAAACACTGATTGCAAAACCAGACATATCTGGAAGAATTTTCAGAAAGAAGTCAGTATAAATATCTGCTTTTTGCAAGGTGGGAAAAGCAACCTAATGGCACTAAGAAAGTAATTTTTACGAGGTTCCCTTGCAAGCCAGAAAAAGAGCCAGGAAATAAGAAGTTACCAAATACTGAGGTGTTATCCGTAGAGAACATATGAAAGGGAGCATCACAAGCCATCTGGAAATTTGAATCTGGGGTTGCCTCTCTCCCGAACAGTCTATCAGCTGTTTCCATGTCCTTTCAGTGAAGTATAAGGAAAGTGTTCACTCCCTTGAGCACTAAGATGACTCTGTAAGTCACACACATCTTCATATGCTGATACAATTTGTCCCTAAGAGAACAGAAGCTTTAAAACTCACGAATTAATTTTCCTTTTATTTTATGTCTGTGGAAGGCTAATTACTGATAAGCTGACTGCACTGGTGACTTGTATTACTGTGTGGGAGTCATCAATTTACCTCAATAACACACTAAGCAGAGAACAGAGACAGTTTTTTGTTCCTTGGGCTCTATTATGCATTTAGAACTATGCTACGTGACTTTATTACTTTGTCTTCAGGAATAAATATCACCCTAAATTGGGCTATGCATATATAGATTTAGTTCATCCTCACATGAGAGATTAGAAAGTTATCCTGACTTTAAATGCTGTTTATGGTAGACAGGTATTGATAGAGTTTTGTTCACAACATGATGAAGGTCACAGACAGTAGAAGACAACACAAATGACCTGCAGTCTTTCTAGAGAGGATCTGATTTTTGCTACAACAGTTTAAGGACCTGTGGGAAGCCCAGCCCAACTGAAGAATACCTTTCTGTATGAAAAACTGCATTTCTTTCCCGTTCAGACCCAGGACTGAGGACAACTCTTCTTCTCTCCATTGTACTCTCCACTGAAGCTCATTAATCTTTTTTCTGTAGTTGCTGTTTTTCCTAAGTATTTTAGATTCTTTCTTTCCTGGTGCCCTGTAAACTCAATAGGTCTCTGTACTGACTACTGTCCATGAATTACAGAGCAGGGTCTCATGGATCTGTTCAAAATTTCTTCAAAAACAGTATAATTTCATAGAAGCATAGAATCGAAGAATCATTTAGGGTGGGAAAGACCTTAAAGATCCTTGAGTCCAAACATTACACCAACACTGCCGAGTCCACTATGTCCCTCAATGCCATATCTACATGTCTTTCAAATACCTCCAGAAATAGAGGCTCCACCACTTCCCTGAGCAACCTGTTCCAGTGATTAACTATTCTTTCAGTGAAGAAATTTATCCTAGTACTCAAACTGAATCTCCCGCAGTGCATCTTGAGGCCATTTCTCCTTGTCCTATTGCTAATTTCATGGGAGAAGAGGCCGACCCCCACCTGGATACACCCTCCTTTCAGGCAATTGTAGAGCGCGATAAGGACTCCCCTGAGCCTCCTTTTCTCCAGGATAAACAGCCCCAGCTTCCTCAGCCAATTCTCATAAGACTTGTGCTCTAGATGCTTTCTAGTTGCTTAATTGATCTCATTTTGACACGATCCAGCAGGCCTTTGTACTTCTGGCTGCATTATTAATGTCTAAAAATGCAGAGGACTTAAGCCTTTTCCTGGTTTTGTGGCATTCATAAAGCCTGTAGAATGATTTCCGTAGGAGTTCTCCAGCACTGAATAATGTGCTTGCCCAGCCTTTTTTAGAGGAACAGATTCGCATTTGGCAGTGTTATTTTGCCCTCTGCTTTTCACAGATCTTTTAGAATCTTTTAGAGCTCTAAAGAGATGACTTGAGAACTTACCCTGCAGTCAAACTTAGATGGAGTTGGCCTGTGTGGTTTTAAAAGCTGTTGCAAGGCAGGGACAGAACACATTTAATTTTCTTTGGAATCCCTGCTAAAAATTAAGATATATTTATGGTCCCATGCTGTTGTATGAAAGCAAATTTGTATGGTTATTTTTCATTGTCTGCATGGAAATGTTTTAGCAGATCTTTTTATTTCTAAGCCAACATCAGACTGACTCTTCCTATTTTTTAAAATCCTGTTAGGGAAAGAAATAGCTTATTTCCTGGTGCTGAAATTCATATTCATATCACACTTTTGAACTTATTCTCCTTATGAGGTATGTGATATTATTTGGAGTAGGACATAACTCTATAAATAGCTTAAGTTCAAAGGAATGAAGAAATAAACAGCAATGCCTTCTCCCAGAAAGGGAAAGGAGCATCTTCATTGAGTGGTTTTCTGATCAGCAAATAAAATCAAATTGTTACACGATCTCTAATGGGCCCTCATTCTACAGCACTAGCAGTGCCTTTAAAGTACTTGATGACCTTTGCTTTGCTGTTAATTTCATCTGAGACTGTAAGCAAAATTTTAAAAAGGTCCATCCATGATGGATAGTTCTGTCCTGAGCAGTTCCACTCAGTGGTCTAGCAACCATCGGACATTTTGCCTTTGTGTACATTGGATCATGATGCATGAAGGTGATTCTTGGAACCTTGCAATGTAAGCACCCAATACATTAATTTTGAGAGGTGTGGATCCTTTCTGCTCCATTGACTATTGCATGGAATTAGCTGTTAAAAGTACACTGTCAGGGCAGGTCATTTTGTATCAGAAGGGAATGTTCCCTTCAGTCATTTGTAAACCTTAACATTTGTTGGAGTGATGCTGAGAGTCACTAGGCATGATCAAATAAAATACGAGTGTAGGAGTGTTATTGCCTGTGGTAAGGTGGCTTATTGGCATTGCTTTTGATTCATATAAATGAGCATCATGTTTCATGCCCAATAATGTTGAAATTACTGGGATTTCCACAAAACTTTATCTATTTACAACCATCTGCTATTTGTGTTTGGAGTCCTTTTTACTTACAAAACCTAGTAACATTGGCATGCAGTGAAGAACCATCATATCACAAGAATTTGCAGTGCAAAAAATTATATGGTATGCCTGTTACAGAAACTCATGTACTAGGGCTCCTGTCAGTCAGAATTCCACTTAACATGATGATCTAAAAATGTAGATCATAAGGGATGATCCGGTTCAAATGGGGTTTTGTTAGGTATGACAACGTGAAGGGAAGTAGGAGTACTCCTGAGGTCATGAGAGAAGTCTGTCACAGAATCAGCTCTGCTGTCTCCCTTTCCCTCTTCTCCTTTTTATTCTCAATGAATTTTAATTTTCTCTCCAAATGCACAAATCTGTCAGCCTAAGCTGATGGACTACAGCAAGAAGGAAGGTTGTGAAAAGGAAAATGGCTGAGAAGAAATAACATGCAACATCTTTGTGTCTCAGGAATTATAATACACAAAAATAGTGAGTAAGGACCTGGTATGCAAGAGTAAAGGGATTTGTAATAGAATGTAGGTAACACCTTAATTAAAAAAAAAGAGAAAGACAAAAGGGCACAATTAGTGAACTGCAGGCAATACAAATTTGAATTATGACATTATTCATTAATTATCAGGATTTTGCTAGCATTTCTTTAATCAAGGCATTTTTCGTTTAAGTCTAGCAGATGGTGTATCTTGTAGTTCACAGTAAGAGACTGGCCATTATCTTGAGCAACCAGGTCTGAAGACATTTGGAGCTAATATACATGACTGGAGTTTGATTTTCATGTGGAAATTTTTTGTGTCCGCCAAGGTTGCACCAGCACTATCTGAGAGATCAGGCTGGGCTCCTAAAAAGTTCTCTGTAGGTGAAAGTGAGCTTAGAGCTGTAGGGAGAGGTAAAACTCTCATCAGAACAAATGGTTGTTGCGGCTGAGGCTATCACAGCTGTGACACCTTTCTGCAACACCTTTCTGCAACACTGTGGAAAGTTTATTGGTCTGAGATATCAGATTATCTGTTTGCAAAAGAGATCACACATCATCAAATGGGATGGCGAGGTGGGCTCAGAAACCAAACAAAGTGGTATCATGTGCTTAGGTTGGTGTACCTAATAGAATATAATATCACTTTCTGTAAATATTGGGATCACCACATCAGCAATGTTACAAAATGGAATTTAGGGTAGACATACGCAAAAGCAATCAAATACCATTTTTAAATGTGTCTCAGTAGTAGAACTTCTCTGGAACTCCTCTGTTGTTCTTCAAGATACATGTTGAAATTTTATTCAGTACAACTGACTGCCAGATATAAGTCATTAATGACCTTGGAATCTCAAAAAGAAGGTTTAGATGTTTTGAGTTTTCTTAGCTTATGTCACACAGTTGAGGGGCTTCTGTTGTCTGGTAATTAGATTCAACATTGGCCAAGTGACTGCACCTTAACATGCACACCGATTTGGTACCCAGTAAGTTTGCTCTCCTCCTGGCTCTCTACTCCTCTGGGAGAGCTGCTGTGCTGAGATCTGACTCCAAGTTACAGTGGTGCTTGCTGGTACTGTAGGTTTCTCTCAGTTCACAGGAAACATTCGAGTTCAGAACTCCTTGAAGTGACTAAGGGTGGGACAGCCGTGAGAGTAGTGAGTGGTCCCCTGCCCCCTTTTCCCATATTTACCCGGCTGTGGGATCCCTACAGGACTAGGCACACGCAGCTGCCCACACTGTGTTGCCCACTGCCCTCACCTGGAGAGCATTGCCACAGCTACAACCCACCCCTGCAGTAATACCAGGAGCCTGCACAGATTCACTTTTCAGAATAAGCACTGTTTTCCAACATGGAAAATTTCTGCTGAGTTGCATCCTGTATTCATCCCTATGCTGAGTATGTAAGGAAGAAACATACAAGGGCCCTTCGAGCTGTTGCCTTTTTCTCAAACTGGAAATGAAACTCTAGATAATTTTAGTAAGGAGGTAATGTAAAAGGGCATCTTTATGTGGAGGCCTCCAGGGGCAGTTATGGAGAAGGTCCACAAAAGCCCAGCCCCCACGGGGGTGCATACAGTTTTATAAGTTTGGTAAATTAGCAGAATTGATAAAAAGCACCAATCAGGAGCACAAGTGGTGATGCAATTCCCTCCCCCCCGCCCCGGGTCAAACCCCTTCTAAGTCTTCCCTTCCTCGGATGGGATTGTACTTTGTTGATGAAAATGTGTCTGAAGAGCTGTTTTTCAACCTTGGTAGCCAGGGAGAACCAAGATAGGATAGGAGCCCTTAGAATACATTTCGTCTTTCTGCCTAGGAAAAGCGCATGGGAAAGTACTGGGAAAAGTAGCTAGATACAGCAAGATACAGTAATAGGCTACAGGGCTCCAAATACACGTGCAAAGAATACAGAGAATACACACACACACACACACACAAAAAAAAAAAAAAAAAAAAAAAAAAAAAAAAAAAAAAAAAAAAAAAAAAAAAAAAAAAAGACATCAAAATGACATCAGATCTGGAGTGAATAAACCTCCCGCCTAAGTTTCTTTTCCCAGACCTTCTACTAGGACAGATGGAGGAGGGCTAGGGGGACTCTGTACAGGCGTACTTCGGTCTTTTGCAGGCTGTTGCCCACGGCCAGCGCTCTCATGGGTTCCAAGCCCGTCAGCTTTCCACAGGGAGAAGAGAAGCAGGCAAGGTGCGCGGGTGGGTCGGTGCGTGCAGGCCGTCCCGTCCCGCTGGCCAGGGCCGGGCAATGGTGTGGCCACCAGGTGGCTCCAGCAGCCCGGCCCAGCCTCCTCCCTCAGGCTGCCCCTGCCGGCAGCGCCATCTCCCGGCTCCAGCAGCCCGGCACTGCCTCCGCCCTCAGGCTGCCCCTGCCGGCAGCGCCATCTCCCGGCTCCAGCAGCCCGGCACTGCCTCCGCCCTCAGGCTGCCCCTGCCGGCAGCGCCATCTCCCGGCCCCAGCAGCCCGGGCCCTGCGGACACGGTGTGGGCAGCTCCTCGGCCTGCACACCACACGGAGAAGGCCTCCGAGCCGAGCTTGGTGCTGCTGTGTTCAATCTGACCCCTGGTGGCACAGCTGGTACCGCCCCAGGCGTTTTGGAAGGGTCACGACGTCTGAAAGCGTCAGCATGTAAATTTGACAGGACTGGGGGCAGCTGTGCCGTGGGCTTGAAAAATAACTAAAGGAAGAAGAGCAAGGTTTGCGAGCTGTCCGCCCCAGCATATGTCTGATACAGTCTTTCGTAGTCCAGGCAGCACTTCTGAAGCAGGTCTTTTCTCAGAAGGAGATCTGGTACCAGTAACTCATACTATTTCTGTTTGCTCGACTCTTCCCATGGAAAAAGCTACCTGGCTGCAGAGTTTTTGCCCACCTCCTTATTCCGTGGTGGACATCAGGGCTTTTGATGCTCACCTTGTCAGAACGGGTATTAACTGCAAAGTTAATGCTAGTTTGTTTATCTTCAACTTTCAGTGTTTTAACATGTATTCAAAAAGGGAAACAGATGCTTAAATATACAAAACCTTCTTATCCACATGTTGTAGTTTTTTGGGTTTTTTGGGTTTTTTTTAAGTAAGTTTTGTCTCCTGACTACTTGCGTGAGTGATCTTTTAGCATTATAATACCTTGAAGTTTGCACTACACTGGCTCTTCACTGCATCATATACTGCTCACATAAATTGTAAAATTGTCTCTGCATAGGTGGATTTGCATCAGGTACTTAAGGAGTAGTATGTGGAAAGAAGGGCATGGGGAAGCAGCAATGCTGCTTTTGCTGCCAGCACCTTCTGGAGCATACACGGCTTCATGAACTCATGGGCTGACCATGCCACTTATTTTCAAGAGCATGCATGTTTTCCCACCTAAATAGTCTGGCTGCTAAATCAAATGGCTTCCCAGGCAACCGCTGATACCACCAAGGGTAGAGATCTATGCTCTGAATTGCCTTCTACAGGAGGCTACCTCAGTGTTTCCTAGAAGGGTAGAGAAAAACCAGCCATGTCAGGTATTAATGCAGACATCACTTACATATGACAGAATTGTATTAGGTCAGAATACAAGTTTAGTGACCATTAAAAGGAAAGTACAAATAGATAATCTTACTGCATGCTCCTCCATGAAGGATTTTGATTCACATTAGTAAAATTCTACTAGGAAAAAATTAGATCCATGACTTGTAAAGTGGGTGTCTGGAAAAAAAAAGAATACTTTAATGTACTCTAGAAAAAGACCAAGCCAAATTCTTCATGTAGCAGATTATGCTTTGGCAAAAGTCTTACTGTGAGCTAACTAAATCAATGAATTCGAATTTTGTGAATGTATGGAGGTTGTCTAGAGTAGAGAACTTTGCAATAGCAGTAAGTGCACTGATGCAGTTACATATAGATTTTGAATCCTTTTGTATTTGATTTCTGGATGGAGTCTTTGGGTGTACTCCATGTTCAAAGCTGCATACTTACAAGGCCAAGATACTTCTAAAGTGAAACCTGAAATTCTTACTTGCTGTCAATCTACAAAGTAAAATGGAGTTGTTACCAAAAATCTAGTAAAACAAAAAACTCGTTAACACCAATACAGTATTAAGAAGCAGGCACTCTTTATTTGACCAGATGCACAGGGGGATAGCTCCTGTGAAAGTCATGCATGATGAGTATGGGAAAGTTTTTGTTTCTATACTGTATTTTGCATACATGTTCTTTGATTGTCCCAGAAAAGACATACATATGAAAATCATTTCCCTAAAATCCCCTTAACTCATGTGCCCTCCTGTTCTGTGGGTCTCTTCAGTGGTGCCTAGTGGTCAGGGACCCCAATGTTACGGAGGATCTAATAAGCTGGCAAGGCCCTGGGGCTGGTGAACTTCCAGTTCTCCTTCTTACACAATGGGCATTGAGCAGTTTCATAGGCCAGTGGTCTTTGAGGAATAAGCATTGTGTTAGCTCACCAGGTGTAGACAGTTTATCATCTGGTAACAGAGTAACAGGAGTCCCATACTGTAACGGAACAGTAACTTCACCTGGAGCGTTGGTACTGGGCTATGCATGCTAAAATAAATAAGGGCACTGAGTTCTCAACCCCAGAATGAGGACTTCACCCATGTGATTTCTCTGTCATTTGGCATTCTTTCCCTGTGAGAGGATGTTTGGTCTCCTCTCACAGGTTTGAATACTGTCCTAAAAAAACAGGTGCTACTTGGCCAAAAAGAGGGACTGAGGCAGGTATAAGGACTAACAGGACAGCCAGTGGCTGAGAAGTTTTGTTCCAAGCAGCTGGCTGAATGACAGAATTAAATTGGTGGCAAGGCAAGGCGGTGTAGCCTTGAGACAGACTCAGGAAGGAGAAGACAGCTTGGGGTGTTGTGAGTAACCCAGATGTGCACCTACACAACCCCTAGCAGCAGTTGCATTGTACTCATCTTAGACAACTCTGTTTTTCCAAGCTGTGTATTGCTGTAGATATTTTATAAGACAAGCCACACAGTCCCCAGTTGAGTTTTTCTTGGAATTATGATGTTGCCACTTCCTGAAAGATGACTTTTTTTTTATCTGTGAGTTTTCTTTTGGTTGCAAAGTAAACAAATTAAGCTAACACCAAGGATGAAATCAGCAACATTTGGGACCACAAACTTCATGGGTTTAGGTTTCAGCCAGAGCACATTATTATAGCTTTTTACTGTAATTTTTTTCCCCTCCAAAAGTATGTTGGGCTTCATGCCAGCCAATTTTCTTGCTGGGGTTTTTTTTTTGTCTCCAAGAGATATTCAGAGGTCTGAGCATATAAGGCAGCTTGTGGATTTCTTCTTGGTTGCTTCTTAACTCCTACTCTGTGACACTCAAATTCCCCTTTCTCTGTCAGTCTTGTCAGAACATCTTAGAGCCCCCCAAATCACCACATGCCTTGAAAGACACAGCACAGTTTATCAGTTTTCTCTCCAATTTCAGAGCTTTTGGGTTGCAGCTCTCCTGTCTTTCACCCTTCCCACGCAGCTAGGAAGTCTAGAAACTTGTTTTATTGCTTCTTCATGAAAATGGAGCTTCTTACCTACTTTTGTGTTTACAGAACCTGTAGTGAACATTATTAAATTCTCAATTAAATCCCAGGCATTGGTACTATTGTTTCCTTGCTGCTTTGAAAGTGACAAGATAAGTTTTCAAATGTTGTCAAATGTCCCTTAGCATGACTGCCAACTTAAATTTGTAGGAATGACGTAATTGAAAAAGGCTTCTTCAAGGAATATGAAGCTCTATTCATGCTGTTTCCTACTTGTCATCTATTAAAGTGGCACATAGTACAAATTACATCAGAAGTTATATTGCACTATGGAAATAAATTTCAGATTCTCACTCCAGTGATAATTCTCTTGTTTCTAAGATAAACTCTGGTTTTGTCACTTGAAGTTTCTAGATTTTCTTCAGTTTCATGTACCCCATGTCATTGTTTTGCAATAGAGAAATACCATTTCATACACCTTCTCCTAAACCATGCTGTACCTAAGATTCCTTAGGGTACTATCCCTCTAGGGTCCTTGCGCAGCAGGTCTGAAGTCACAAGAGTTTTTTGTGTGTGACTGAAACTTGTTCCTTTTAGGGAACTGTGGAGCATGATGTCAGGTTCATTCAACTGCTATTCAAGAAAAACACAGAACAGGTGATAGTGCATGATGCTACCTTTCTGTCTAACTCATAAAAATGGACAGAAATCAAGGGCAGATTCTCAAATGTCATATGACATTTCTGCAATGCTGGAGAAATATGGGTATCATCTGTGTTATTATTACACTTTAACAGATGGCCAAGAAGTGAAAACAACTTGCCCAGAGCCATCCAGCAAATGAGGCTTTGGGGCTAATCAAAGAAAATTATGTTTCCAGCTCTTTAATTTTAACCATGTATGAAGTGATAAATAGTCTTTATACCTAGGAAAACATTAAACACTTACAATGCAACACTGAGAAATACAGCACCCAGTATTGCCCAAGAGTGTCTTTCATCTCACTGCAGTAATCTGCAGCATTTAATGACCAGATTGACACTATCATAAAAGTTCATCTCTAGCTTCTATGAGCTTTTAAAGGAACACATTCCTCAAAGTAGTAATATATTTGTTGTCTTTAGACAGTGGATCTGTAAAACACTAAGTGACAGGCATTTTCATTGCTAATAAACTTGTTAACTGTTTTGCTACTAATCTGACTTAGTATAAACTTCCTTCCTGTGTGACATAACTCCCCTCTCGTTCTACTTAGGATCCTCAGCAGTGAAAGCATGCCTACTTTAAGAAAAACATCTCTAATATGTGAGGAGAAAAGTGATTTTTATGGTACGTTAGGCTGACAGAGTAAATGTTCATTTGTCTTCAATATGGTGATCTTTAATACGTAATGATTGTCTTGTCTACACTATGACTTTGACAGGTGCAAGTTAAAATCTGTTTCATAATGGAGAGGCAGAATCATAAGACCAAAGCATGAATACCTCCCTCAAGAAACCAGGGGACACTGGGGGTGGAAGGTGGGGTGGTAAATTGGCTTCCTGCTGGGAAAGTAATGTTAGGAGAAGGCATTTTGTGGGCATTCTGATACATACAGCTTGTTCGTTTGTGCTGTGTGCAGTGTTCCTGGAAAGAAACAACCACGGAAAAAACCTTACCTCCATAATCCCAGCCGAAGCAGCTTGCCTTTTCAAGCAAGCAGCTCTGCCCTTGGAATTTCCTCTCAGAAAGATTTTAAGTGGTCATGCAATTCTTTCTTGCTTGCCACAGCGCTCTTGCCCTTCCCCAGCCATCAAAACTCGAATTTTAGAGCCAATAAGCTCTACATCCCACTGCCTAACTTTTGAAGAACTAAGGGAAAGAGGCCTTAAAAACATGTATATTACTGCATCATCTACCAACTGCTGACCAAGCACTTCTGGGAAACAGTGAAAAATTTAGAAGGCAGTCATATTCTGCATAATGTAGCAAGCCAGTTGGGGGTAGTCAGAACAGAAGATGCCCTGGATGTAATACACAAAATGAATTAACTGGATATCCCAAAAACACAGGGGTAAAGGAGGGTGAGTGAATTTCAAGTAAGGATGTAAAGAAATTTCTTAAAATTTGAAATATTTTATACTGTAATATCAATGTGTAAACTTCAGACTTTCCTCCCAGTTACTTGATATAAAATTCCAGGATGGGTAAATTAGAAAGAACTCTAAGGACTCTTTTATCAAAAATAGTAAGTACTCAGGATTAAGATGGGGTTTTTGCATAACTGGATTTCACACTGTTTAGCTGCTTGGGTGAAATATGGATAATCATTTTCTCAGTGTTACCTTACACTTCGCACATACAAATTGCCATAAACAAAGTGAATATCCTTAATAAATTATACCTGCTCCACTTGGCGTTTTGCCTTTTAAGAGAAGCAAAGTGATTCTCTCTGCTAGACAGATTGCTTTGGACAATGAGCCATTGAAACTGATCATGTTTTTGGGTGAAGTTTTCTGACCTGAGAACAACAAAGAGACTGATATTTCTGACTTCAGAGTATGAATTCTGCAAAACACTGAAAGGTGTAGGGGCCCATGGGGTATAATACTAAAAATACCCTGCTATTACGTCTGGCATCCTGTGATCCATTTCGCAGCAGTAATTCCAGTGTTGTTTGCTTCCTATGTAAATTAATGTCCGTACATCAACAGTGTGATAGTGAATGGAGTTTGATTAGTCCATTTCTCTCCATTTCATATTTCTTAGGTTGAAATATAGCTCTGAAAAGATATTTTTGTTATAAAAGCTAGAAATGTAAGCCAGCATCACCATACTTGCAGGTGTTGAGACAAATCAGGAATTCGCTGCCCTGAATAGGTCACAGACTAAGCAGAGGCTAGGACAAAACAGCAAACAAAAGACATGTTGCACACAAGAAGTAGTAGATTGTACTGAACTCCAAAATAATTTGTCTTGAAATACAGTGATCTGAAGTCACATGAGGGATATTTTTTCTGTCTTTCAGACTGAAAATACCATTTTAACATATTTAGTACAGATAACCTGAAATTAACCCAAAATAAAAAAAATTCTGGCAGTGACAGTGGAAATTTACAATTCCTGAAGACAAGAAAAAAGAAAGAAAGGAAAAAACCCACGAACAATCTGAAAAACTTCCTAAAGTATTTCCTCTTTTTTTACTTGCTATTAAACTCATGAAGTATAATTCTCTACTTAATTTTATTTTAAATCGTTTTTAGAAGTTCAGTTTAATCATTAGTTTATGATATTATTTTTGATAACAAAGCCCCAACCAAAAACTCAGGGGGATGTGGTAGTTTTTCTTCTCTAATTTATTTTTGAACTTTCACTAAACTATTTCTTTTCTATCTGTGGAGAAAGTATCTGTGAATTATGATGACATCTCTTGGCAAGTGCTGTCTTCAGAATCATGTAGCTGTCAAAATATGTGATGAAGTCAAATGGCCTTAAGGGAGGAAAATGTCATTCATTTGTCATCGTGACAAGTGATATACCTCTGTGAGATAGTCTGACAGATTAAAGTTTATCCCAAGAATCAAGAAACTTACTTTAATGATTGAACTCCCTCACTTCACAGCCTACCAGCTGTGTCCTTCTTCCTTCCTTTCTTCCTTGCTCTGCACTTCCCCCTAGACAATTTTGCTAGTTCTTCAATGTGAGGTTTCCACCTCAGACGCTTCCAGACAGTTAAACACACTTCTCTTTCCTTGTGGTGAGATCATCCAGGGCTGCATCATCATCTGCACTTTCCAAAATGTGTTCCTTTTTTTTGGCCCACATCTCCCACAGTGCAATCCCTGGCCATGCTATTCCCCCTGCAGGGGGTAAGCTTTCTATGGGTTCTTTTCTATGGTTCTTTTCTAAGGGTTGCAGGATGGTAAGCTTTCTATGTTAATGATCTTGAAATATTTTTAAGTTACTACTAAAGAACTAAAGGCCTGTCTTTTTCCTTACCAGACAAGCCCACCTCCCTCACCCACTTTCCTGGGTCATGCTCTTGGCCCCTAATCACTTGATAACATTAAATGCTTCAGGACTGAGGTCTCTGACACAGAACTGAAACACTAGGCAGTTGTGAGAATTTTATCCTCAGATCTGCTGCTGGTAGTTGTTTTGTGTCTGTTGTTTAGTTTTGTTTGTTTGAGTGGAAGACAGAAAAGGAGGTGCTAAACCTGGGATGCAGATACAGAAAATGGACATTTCTGCTATACAGGGACAAAAGATGATTGTATGAACAGAGGTGAAGAAGTTGTGTGCTCCATAGTGAAATGTCTCTGTTGTGCTAACAGTTAAGCTAGGTGGAAATGTTAGTTTTGCTTGAAACTCCTCGCTGTCTGCCAGTGTTTCCCAGTGGGACTGTATTTTGCTTCAGAGATGTTGCAGGAATTTTGATGATTGTTAACAGTAGCTGTGTGTATGGGAATACTCTCTTTCTTTGCTTCCTGTAGTATTCCCTGCTGATGTGCTTTGATCTGGGTCTCACCTCCTTACACACTGAAGCTGTAGTTTGGAAAGGAAATAAAGTTTAAAAATTTCCCATTGAGATGCTTGTCTGTGTTCTTGCAAATCGAGTAGATGATAGCAACACCATCCTTGTCATGACCAGAACATCACTGGCATTCTTGCTTGTGTATCAAAGGAGGAACAGAAGCTCATCATCCCCATGCTGTACTACGCTGAGCAACCAGGCTGTGTGCCTCAGCCCATCAAACAGTGGCATCCCGATGCTTCTGCTGAGATCAAGAGTCTAAGTTCAGACTCTAGAGATGCTGTAGTGTGAAATTAAATTTATAAAGGCAAACAACCAGGAGAAATGGAAGGATGGATCTGCGAACATAAAGGTGGTTTATAGTAAAGCTAATGTATAGAAATAGTATTCTAAGTACTCTTCCACACTTTCTTCCCGGTTAAGTAAATTTGGGTTGTATTCAGTGCTTACACAATCACACAGAGTTAAACAGGATTTCACCAGAAAGTTTTTGTTAGAGAAGGAAGTAATTGACAAAAAATATATTCATGCAACTTAATAGTTTACTGCCTGCAAAATGCCTTGAGTTCCTCCAGCGGTACCTGTATCAGAGCAACAAATTGCCATTTACTACACTCTGGGGTACATTGTAATTCAGAACGAAGCTAAGCACTAGCTGCCAATGTATCACAGCTTACAGCATCTGCTTTTTTGTTCCTATCTCCAGCAGCACTTGCATGGTCACTTCTGTGTTCAGTTTTTCTCTTATCAACCACTTTGGCAGCAGAGCAAGAAATCTGAAGTAAAATTGAATGATGCATCTAAGTACTGCATCTTTTTTGCACAGTTACTTGGTAGGTGTTAAGTACTGCAGTAGCAGGGGGTCAGCAGCCTGTTCAAGACTGCATGGGTCTTGATGTGTTTCTGTGCTTGAATGTGCCTGGGCCACCAGAATTTTTCACTAGAGGTAGGTGTGAGTGTGAGCAGTTGCAACAAGGAAAGGAAGGCTGCAAATCTACAGTTTACCACATAGAAAGGTAAATTGCCTTTTGCAGCTCTTTCTATTGGCACATCCTCTATTTAGTATAAAGCCTCCTTGGATTATTCTGATAACAGAAATTTGCTTGGATGGGGGACTTTCTGTCTGGGTAGAAAGAGCTGAACCAAGTGCAACCCTTGCAGACTCAGAGGCAGCTTAATCCCTATGGTTCTTCCTTATATGGAACCCTGGAAGGGTTCCAAGGCAAGGCAGAGGCAGCTTAATCCCTATGGTTCTTCCTTATATGGAACCCTGGAACAGTTATTCAAAAATGTATGTGCTAATCCACCTGCAAAGCACCAGGTCAGTTGGCAGCAATCTCAGCCTTCATGAGTGATGGCTGTAAATTCTGTCTAGGTGTGGAGAGTGCTCATTCATGTAGGAAGGCTTGTGTTGCAATGAAAACACCACAGAGCCATGGTTGTGGCCACCAAGGACTGGAGGAGTTCAGAGGCAGAGCCTTGACCTGCTGTGCTTGTACATTGTGGCAGGCAACAGTTCTGAAGAGAGGAAAAGTGATGGCTGTCAGAAGGGGAAAAGGTGGGAGAGGGAGTCAGCTCCAGTTGAGGTGTGAAATATGGCATGGATATGGAGCAGCTTCAGGAAAGCGGAGGAATTCTATGCCACGACAACAGAATAGGCGAGTTTCATGGGGTATTCTGCCTGAGAATTTAGTGCCCACAGCAGGGAGGTGACAAACTTGGCTTTTGGATCTCTCTAACATGAAATTATCAAGAACAGGGGCTGCCTGTAGAAACAAGAGTTAACAGAGCAAGCGTTTAGGACAAGAGTTGGACTTAGTCCTACAACTGAGAAACCTCTGCCTTTATTATGGAAGATAATAAAGGAGGAGGATGTGGAAATTGATGGAAGCAGGTGGTCAGTCTGAGGGGTGAATGATAAAGGCAAATGTAGTGGGGGAGTTAACATATTCGAGGCCTGTGATCCAACCTGCTGCCCTTGGCAGGGGATGTTGGGACTAGATGCTCTTCAGGGTCCATTCCAACCCCTTAATATTCTATGATTTTAAGATTGTAATAATCTGGCAGAGGCACTGAATCAGGCTTCCACAAGGCTAGCTTGGAGTGCAGAGCACATACAAGGGTGGGAGGAGGTTCTGTGGAGGGCTTGCTTCAGCCTGTTGAGTCCCACAGGATGCCGTGCCAGCTGTAGGAAACTTACCACTGACATAGGCTATGGAAAAAATAATGAGTGTTTGCAAAGGCCAGGAGGTGGCCTGGGGCACTGCATTTTACCCAAAACTGTCTTCACTCTACCCCTTCCTCCCCCTCAAAATGGGACTTATTACAAGATTGCCGTTGTCCTTTTATGCTGTAGGAATCTTACCTTTAACAGATTAGTAACATTGTGTACAAAGAGACAAAGCACACTCAGGAGAAAGAAGTATGGAGTGATCTCTGTCCAAGTATTACAGCTGTAAAGCTCAAAGTGATTTCACAGGTTTATCCTGAAGATGTATATGTTTAGACTTTTACTGGCTTTTATTAGTTTACTAGCCAGAGTTTTCACATTCAGAAATAGGAAAAAATCCAAACACCTCTGTGTTCCCGCACAGCTCTTTTGTAAGCACTATATAAGATTTTCAGGCATAGCTGCTGAAAGCAGTGTCTCAGCTGCTGGGTGTCCCCTTGATACTTTGAAAGGAATGATATTTCAGTACTCAGCACTCACCCTTACCACATCCACAGGAATACAGGATATCCCTATAGGATACCTCTGCTTGAGCACCTCAGATCGTCCTGGTTTCCAATGCAATCCATAGGCTCTGGGAAACATGCACACAATGGCTTCTCAGTGTTCAGCTTACTGATTAATCCTGTGAGCCTGGCAGGACATCCAAGGCTGACAGCTTGGAGAGTGCCGTGTATGTTGCTGTGCATGGAGGCAGGCCACGTGCAATACCTCTGCTGGTGAGGTGACCTTGGCCTTAGAGACCTGGGTCTGCTTGGGTCGGCACCTTGGGGCCAGAGCCTTCCTCACACAGCAGCACGCAGCTCAGCATGGGCTGCTAACCCTGCTGCTCAGCCAGCACCGAGAGGCAGTTTATTATAGTGTGGTGTATTATAGTGTAGTGCGGTTTATTATTATATAGTATATTAAACAGCACATCAGTCTGTGCTGTTTCACGACACAAATACTCCCCCGGTTGCCTTTAGAGCACTCTTTTGAGTAGCAGAAAAATGTTTTTTGCAAAAGCAAATGGCCTGAAAATGTTGTTGGAATACTTAAAACAATTGGCCTACTATTTTAGCTACAGTACATGTAAAGTGCCTATGTTTTGGATTTCCTTTTTAGCTGAAAAAAGTGGGGTGTGGACCAAAAAGGGAAGCCACGTTGGAGTGCCTTGCTTATGGGATGCTTTGTTTTTCCACCAGAACTGCCTCATGCAGACCACTTACTGCTGCTGATAGGTGGCATTGCTCTTGCATTTCTGCACTGCTATGTTGTTCTTTGGCCAAGGTTATTCATCCTGCTTTTTTTCCCTAGTGCACCCACTTCTCCAGCTTTCGCTTAGTCAAAGGAACTGGTATTTTTCAGGCACGCCACTCCCTATCTTTGTTGTCTTTTTTTCCACAGCAAGCTTACAATTTCACTAACTTCTCGAGGTAATGTTGAAGCTGTCAAGAGCAGTATAAACTACCCCTACCCACATTCTCAGGTGAATTAGAAGAGGATGGGGAAGATGCTTCTTTTCTTGTCAGTCACTAGAGTAAAATCTCTCTTGTGAATGGAATTTGGGGCTCTATACTGTTTTGGACCTATCCATCACAAATGGCAAACTTTAGCTACAGGGGTTATCTGCTTTCAGAGGTTGTTATATGCTAAAGCTTACAAAAAAAAAATTGCTGGAGAGGAATATTTTACATCAACAATTAAGTCTGCTATTCTTGAATTTCCCACTTGAAAAGCCTGTCATCCCAAATAGCTGGTGTAATTGCCAGTTTATAGTGCTGACATGGACCAGACCAAATTCAGTGATGGCACTGAGCAGTGAGAGCTTTTTCAGCATGAGAAGATCTATCCATTTCATTTCCTCCAAAACACCACAATAAATTCCTTCTGTTAACTAATGTTTTGGACAGTTGAAGGACAGTAAAAGGTTTTATGTTGAACCACAGACTAGATAAGTATGGAATGCATCTGAATTGTCAAATCATGGCTATTTGTTAAAGGAAAAGGCTTGAAATGCTTTCATCTATGCTGTACTTAGTAACAATGTGTGTCAAATAATTTGTATTAGATAGACTGACAATCATACTTTCCAAAGCAGTTGGTGATTAGAAGTTAGTGATATTTCCGATGTGCTGGTTAATGATGGCTTTCATCCAAACGTGGTACTTCTGGACATTGACAGGTGCATTTGCTAGGAGCACCAATACTGGCTTTTGAGTTGTAAATGTGTGTTCATGTGGCTTCCTCTTCCCCCTTCTCTCAAGAGTCACTTGTGATAATTAAACACTCAGCTCCTCCTTGAAATAAATGAAACCCAGGGAATTCACTACCTTGGCTGCAGTATTTGAGGTGCATAGGCTTGCTAGCTGCAGGGCTTTGTTGGTATTTCTGATGCTGTTCCGCTCCATGTGCTGTTTCATGTCAGGTGTAGCCTGTAGCTGGGATGGTGCTTTTCCCTGTTCCACAATTCGTCCCACAGAAAATGGCTTAGGAGCACCTCTGAACTTCTGCTCTGCAGTGGACTTTTTTACTTTTGCGCACGGATGGGAGCACTGTGAGGAAACAGAAACAAGCAGATGTGAGGTGGTCTCACTGTCCCTTGACATCTTTATATTGCAGCTAAGTGACTTGGGGAGAGAAATACCTGAATTTGGCTGTGCCTAAGTATGAAGCTGGTGATGGTGATGACCTTTGTGCTCAGCAAACCATCCAGTTAATTGTACAGCCCCTTCATACCTTAGTTTCTAAACTGGTAATGTTCCCAGTTTGAAACCTGAAGGGTTGTGAAAGGATTTAGATACAGGAAAGCCTACTTACCATGCACAATACATTGAAGTTCTGCAGTTCTTCCTCCCAGGAGGATCAAAGCCTATTTCTTAGATAAATGCAATTTTTTGAAGTGTATGAGGTAGGAAATTGCTGAAAAAAGTGATTATCTAGAATAATAACTGTGCAAAAATATGTTCAGTGTAGTAAAAAAAAATCCCTCACTCCTCTCAAAAGACTAAAAATTGCTGAGAAGAGCATGGTATACTAAGCACATGGCACTAGGAAAATGTCAATGAGCAAAGTTAGCTGTGTGTTACAAATGAAGCAGTAATTAAGAGTACATATTCTGCACTTCATGGCCCTTCCACTTCCATGATTTTCACTGTCTATATGTATAGTCACCAGTCTTAAATTTAATAATTTACTTCCACCAGAGCCAAACTTGGCTGGTAAAGAAATTCAAAACAGAAAAAAACCTTTGTGAAAGGGGATAAAATCTTCAAAGGCAGCTTCAGTGCACAATGATTCTGAGCTAGAAATGCAGCAAGGTTTAGAGTATTTGCTTGTGGACTGCCTTCAGCTTTATCAGTTGGTACTTAAACTTACGGGTTTTCAGTGTCTGTGTGAGACCATTGTTCAAAACTTTTGAAATCCATGGCACAAACAAGGTGGGATGCCTCTCCTTCTCTGTTTGAGTCCCTTGAATATTTCAGTGCATATTGTTCTGAAAGGAAAAGTGACATCATCACTACCAGTTTAATAAATATGAACTGAGATTGGAAAATTCTACGTGCTTACCTGCAGGTATAGACCTGATTTCACACATACCTGTTGGATGTTAACTAACCACAGGAGCCCTTCTGAGGATGGCACTATCTTCAGAAAACTTTACAGACCTTTGAGTTACAAATCTAACCACTTTTTTTTCACAGCTTGCCAAGAATGAGCTGCTCCTAGGGTCTTCAGTATCTTTGAGTGTTTAGTGTCCATCACCTCCCAAGAGTATTCTCATGGCCTTATTTGGTGTCTCAGGAGATCCAGAGAGGATACGTTTTAGCAATCTGGAGAATCACTGTGCTTCTGATGCAGAATAAGCTTGGAGAAGGGACGCTTGGCATTCAGTTTATTTTTCTCTTTCTGTTTTCTAAGGTCAGAGACATAGAGAGTTCCCAAGCTGAGTTTCAGCAGGGTATGCAGCACCAGTGTTGTGGTAAAATTCCAGGCTGTGGGAATGCTGCAGTGCTGGGATGCAACTCTTCATGTGGCCCCAGATGAACCTTTTCCTGCAGTTACCAGGCCTCAGATGTGAGAGTTATGGCCCTCTTCCTCTTTAGGCATGGAAAGAAGGATGTGAATTTTCACATTTCCTAGTGCAATTTTAAAGGACCCTCTGGGAGTATCAAAGCTGTCAGGTGGTGAGTCCGCTGGTAAAGTTAGTCTCACATGTGAAGGATCATCCCACATGAAGGCAGAACATGTTCTCGTTAGTGCAGTGGATGGTGTGTCTTGCAAGGCAGCACAGGTTGGACAGGCTTTTAGAAGAGCCTCTGGTCTGCATTCCCATGTATTGCTCTGAGAATAGCATTTAATGTGCAACTCAGAACAACCTAGAAATTACTTACTTCTGACCTCTCTGAGAAGTTGTGCTTGAAAATTAATTGGGACAATGTTGTTAGCTCTTCCGGCTGGCATTGTGCATCTGCAATGCAGAGTGAAAGCAAATTAGGTCTTTCAGACTTTTTTTTAAATTTTTCTTTTTGCAAGTGCATAATTTGTCCCAGGATGGGAGTTTATGTCATTCTGGCTTACAAGAATGTGCCTGACACTGTGAGACCTCTAGCTAACATCTGCTACAAATGTTGGTTTTTGACAGAGGTATTGAATCAGTGAGTGTACAGTGCTGTATTTATAGTTAAGGAGCTAGCACAAATAACTTACCGCATAGAAAACTTGCACAGGAATGTCTGCCACTGGGGTGAAGATTAATTTCACTAGAAGGGATGTTTGGCTGAGTGAGAGCCCAAAACAGGCTAACCCCGTGCTGGTGAAGCGCCTTGGAGAATACTGGGCAGGTTGGAAGGGGAAAGGACTGTACTAAGGGAAGGAGATCTGAAAGTGTGGTGGACCCTGATCAGCTCTGCTATGGCTAGTCAGCAGAAGCCTCCTGCCTTGGAGCAAATACCTCAGCAAGGATGGCGTGTTAGTCTGGAGAGGAAGGATGGTCTGGAGATGAAAGAGCCTGCTGCTTCCCCAGAGAGGGGGCAGGTGAAAGTGAGCATGGACAGAGTGAATGAAGAGTTTGAGGAGGGCTGGCCTCTGGCACTCCTGGAGCAAGTTTTTCTGTGAGTGAATTGCAGTAGTAGAGTTCAGGGAGGCAAAAAAAATGCAGCTGCCAAGTCCCAGCTGGAAGAGCATGGGGCATGCTGCTTCCCAGATAAGAGTGACTCTCAGAGTTTGCTTGGAAGTGTCTGCATAGCCTTCCATCATTGTTGCTTCTGAAGAAGCAGGCATTGGAATGCAGACATCTCTGTACCACTGAAAGATTTCCATACTTACAGGTTATTGTGCACTGGAGGGGATCCAAGTTCCAGCCTGAGAATAGAGAGTAGCTTTGGGTGCATGGCAAAAACAGGGTTGTGCCTTGACTTCACAGCACATTCCCTCATTTGTACAGATTACTCTTACAGTCACTCAGTAGTAACTTACAAGCCCCCAAAACAAGACAAGTTGAATGGTGACTGGAAGAATTCCTGCAAACTGGTGTCAGTGTGTTTAACTCTCATCCTCACTGCTCAGCTGGAAACCTCAGTCATGGTCCCATGGTAAAACAAGGAGCTGGCTTCTTACTCTGAAGGTTAATAATTATATGCTTCTGAAGTCAATGTTCTTTTACTTCACCTGGGTCACAAGGCAACTATTTGAGTTTTGTCAGGTGGAAGCTGATGGGTTTAGGTGTAAGAGGGTCAATGAGAAGAATTAAAAATGGCCTGTTGCCTCGTTTTCAAGCTTTAGATTAATTCTTAGCCTTAACTCCATGTTTTTCAGGATTTGAGTTTGTGGCTTTGTTTGTTTTTTTCTTTAAACTAGTTGCCATATGCTCTAAATATTGCAGGGGGTGTTTGTAGTGTAGGAGGTAGTTTTCTTTTACTGGAAAATTCAGGGATAATCCCCGTGAGGCCAGTATTGTTCCGAATTCGGGAGAGTCAGCAAACAGGAATGTCATCTGCTCAGTCATTTTCAAATACTGAAAAATTCATATCATTTTATCACTGCATCATATATTGCCCTCTGCACCCTTTCTGAGACCTATCAGATGGAATATATATTATTTATGCATTTATTTTATTTTTACAGCACATGCTTTTATCATCACTTTTTCAGGATAGCCCTGCTTTATGTCACCTGAGCAACAAAAAGGGATACTTCTAATTTTTTCCTCTTGGAGGCTACCTCACTCTGTCCAGCTGCATAAGACTCATATTGATGTGAACTTCAGAAAGAAAAATATGGTCAATGTAGAGGGCCCATGTGAGATCTAGTATATATTGTGCCAGACACTGTACTAAGTGAGAAACTATTGTTTCTGCAAGGGTTATGAGGAGGGAAGGAATGATTGCATGTGATGGGCATAAATAGAATGGAGGTCTTTTCTTTCCAAATGTGTGCTCTGACTGCTTCCCCCCCACTGGTTTCCTAGTCAACAGCTGGACTGTTGAAAACTACCAGAGGCCTTAGAACAATGAGGAGCAAGTGAAATTCCTGAGGGTGCTTGCATTCTTGTTCCACACTCTTCAAGAGGAAGGGAAAAATCCAGTAATTTGATAATCAGCATGATCAATCCATAAAGAGAGTGGTTACGAAGAGGGAAAGAGAACTCGCATAATGGCTCAGTGGAAACAGAGTATGTACAATCAACCAACAATGAAGAAATCAAATATTTTGAAATCTCAAGAGGATGTAGCTCATTAGGGCTTTTTATTGCAATACATTGTGGCACAGCTCCTTAGTGCATATGGAAGAAGGAAATCCAAAGAGGTGGGGCATTTCAAGAGAATTTGAACACTGAACATGTTATCATCTGGCAAGCTATACCTGCAGGCTGGACAGGAGCTGTGTTCAGAGCGGACAGGGGAAAATCTTCCAACCTCACTCCTTTCTTGTTTGAGCTCTGGTTCCTATGAAAAGTGGGGCATACCATAAGATGTGCTCCTTGTTTCCATGTCAAGCAGCCCCATTTTAGGTAGAGAGGTACACAATCTTGTGCTTATCAGGGGCGTTGAATCTGAATGCATTTGCAAGTACTTGTGCTTGTGAAAGAATTAGATATAATATATGAAAGCAAATCCAAATAGTAATACAGTAATGGGTTTGACAGTATGAGGAAAATGTATTCCTGTTCCAACACCACCCCAGTGTGATTAAATTGCATCCATTTTAAACATTAATACAGCAGGGATCCTGATTCCACCCTTCTGCTTTGGGGGAGGAGATTTTCAAAGGACTCATCACCTCCACAGTTTCATTGAGAAAGAGGTGCTGACAGAATGAGAACTGTCTTACAATTCATGAAGAAACTATTTCTGTTTCCCCTTTGCTAGCAGTGCTTCTGAAGGCTTAAAGGAGCAGCACTACCAACATACTTGCACTTCAAAAATACATTAAAAATGGGTAAAGTAGCAGCTTTTAAGTAATCTTCTGGCTGCTCCAAACTCTCGTATTTTCTTTTCCACATCTCTTTTTCTATGGCTATGGCAGTATTTACTAGTCTTTATGTAAAATGCAATCATAGCTGTCACTACTGACATAAGCACAGGAGTTCCCCAAATTTGTTCTTCAATGTGTAATATCAGCACATGTATGAAAAAAAAATTTAAAATCATGTTTCATTATGATGATGATGATATACAATGATGTTTGGCATTATGGGGTTTCTTGTTGTGTAGCGTTGGAAGTGGTTATTTTGTTTTCTATTTTTATTGTAGTGGGTACTGATACATCAAATAGTAGACTGATGACTGTGCAGAGATTTCCAGAGCAAGACAAATGTTTGGCAACAATAAGCATCACAACAAGCATTTCTTTATAGGCAGAAGAAGAAGCATTCAGCATTATGCTGATACAAAGCTGATGGCAACCAATACCTAGTCATGACAACAATATAGTGAGAGTGCTGTGGGCTGTCCTCTTATGTCCTTCTTACGATGAATTAACTCACTGCAGGTCTTGCCACAGCCGTTGCAGCTTCTTGTTGTTTCACCCACCATCTCTGGAAAAGTCCTCAGCTCTTCTGAGGTATGTGGTTGCAGAGGACTTCTCACCAGACATAAAGGAACAAGTGGAAGCATCAAACCCATTTTCAGTAGCCTGTATGTGTTGGTCCTGCCTTTCCCAGATCAGCAAAACACTGAAGAACAATAATTACTTCTCTTAAGGTCCTGCTTTGCTTCCTATAAGCATAGAAAACACTTGATACAGAGGAAAGTTATTAATGTAGGTTTTTCTGTACAGTTTTGTCTTTTGGCATACTGTCCAAAAACCAGAGACACAGTGATTGTTAGTGCCTGTTAGTCACCTTCTGCCATTATGGTCTTTTCCAGCATGTGGTGCCACACTTGCTGATGCAGGCAAGGAGAAAGGCTGCATAGGAGTGTGGCATAGCCTACAACTCATAGTGGGCCAGCTGGAGGAGAATGCAACTGGAAAAAAATAATTATTTAACTGGGTAGAGAGACTGAATCTGTGGCCAGTCCCATCTCATGTGAGATGCCAAAACTCTGGCCTTGTCAGAACTGCTCCAGTGCTTTTGTGAAGGGCACAGACTGGTGAAGTGTAGCTCACGTCCTGGTGGTGGAATAATTAGGAAAGCATAAAGCGCTGTGCAGGTAGTACATTCTTTTCAGGAGGGAACACAAAGCCCTTCTGTGCATGGGAACTCAGTTTTGTTTCTGATGGTTGACTGGATGCCAGCATGGTGCCAACAGTGCCAGGCCAGGGACTGCAGCCAGGTGATATCTGGCACTTCTACCAGCGCTAGCATCTAGCAAAAATGCAATCAGATAATCCCCTGAAGCTGTGACAGAATGCTTCTGTCAGACCAAGCTGTATACAGGATCGGGCACAACTGACCTTGGATGAAAAGCCAGGTATAGAAATTCCCATGAGGATGTCTTAATCCTGTGTTACAGTGAGGTAGCTTTCAAAAGGCAATGGTTCAATGACACAAAAATGGAGAAAGTGGGCCAGCAGGTACATCGGTGATGTGGTGGGTGGTCCATGCTTCCTGAATCCAACCCTTGCTCTGGTATGTAGGGTGGGTGACAGCATGGGAATATGTTTCTGGGCAGCTTTGGCAAACCCTGCAGCATCTGCTTCAAATTCCGTGTGCTTCTAAGACCTGAGGAAAAGCAAAGTGTTTTGTGTTGTTCTCCATAATGCCATTTTCTTCCAGGCACCTTATAGATACCAGTTGTCAAAGCATCATTAACATTATTTCCAGAGGTGTGAATAAATGGTGACGAACGGGCATGTCTTAGAGTGAGTGAGACTGGAGTTGAAGGAAGCAGTAGCTAACAACCTGTTGCAGATAACTGAGCATAGAAACCTTTCTTTTCTGCCAAGTTTTCAAGGTGTTGCCTTACGTTGTTTCTCCCTGTTATTGCTGTTTAATCTCTGGAGCATGAGATGCAGCATTAGGAGTGTTTAGAGGACTAATTCTTGTTTGTGAAAAAACAGAGAACATGAAGATGAGTGAAACCTTTGTAGCATCTTCCTTGGCAAAAGGGTGAGGAGGGGCCAAAGCTTGCTCATTTCTCTGGAATCACCCAGATGCCAGTGGTAAAGATGGAAAAGTGTGTTGAAGTGTGTTGTGCTGAAATCAAGGCTCCCTTAGCCAGAGACTCTCAACTTAACATTTTCCCCTCCCTTTTCTTGCCTTTTGTCAATTGCTTGTCTTTCAACCTCTGAGTCATGGAGTATCTTGAGGCAAAAGGCAGTGGTCCTAGAGTCTGGTGTGAAAAAAATTGAAGTTCAGGCTCCAGGTGTCTAAAGGCAGCTGTCTTCTCTTGATTTGTTCTTAATTTGTATTTCGGTTTCTTCATGTGTTTTTTCATCTAAGATATACTGGGAAAGACAAAGCATAGAGGAAGTTACCTCTGGAGTTTAGCTTTGTCTCATACATTGTCTGTCCTTGTGAAGTCTGTAACACCTACACTGGTCCAAAAACAAAAGAGTTCCCGGGAGCAAATCATGCCTTCAGATGTCCTTGAATTAATTATAAGGCCTGGAGTAGACTTATGGGCTTGGGCAGTTAGGAAAGTGTCCGACACCTGGTGGGAATGAGCACCTTTATAATGTGTGTGGGGGATGGCAGATGTACCTATGGATAATATGCATAAAACTTTAACCTGACCTCTTGGGTATTGTGTTAGGGTGGTAATGCCTTAGTAATACAGCAGTCCCCATCACCTTTTCTTGTAAGCCATTGCTGTCACTTGTTTTTACATTTTAATAAGAATATTGCAGAAGTGATGGAAGCAGTTTTTGAGAATCCTTCTTATGAAGGATCTGTGTATGTAAATACATGCATGCATCTGACTTTAGGCTGTTTTCTTCATATTAGTTGCCCTGGAATCTTCCAAGATAGATGACTTTGCAGTGCCTGGTTCTCTCACATCTTTTTATTAAGAGGAGGGAATTAAGTAGGCTGTAGGACATCTCTCCCAGGGGTCTCATCCGTGGAAGTTTTGTGTGCTCAGGTCTATGTTTTGTTGCTTCTTTGCACTGTGTAAAAACCGTTTTACCTCTCCATTCCACTGCATTGGTCTTTCCTATAGAAACTGAATGCACTAACTCCTTACCTCATTCATGGTGACTAACATTTAGTTCCATTTGCAACTGTGGACTTGGATGCCAAATATAGCTATTTCAAACTTTTATAGCATTGGCAAAGTGCTGACTTAGAGAAACAGAGTGAAGCTAGTTTTGAAAGGCTTGGGGATGATTTAACTATGTTGGTCACATGGAAAAAAATTACAGATTGCATCTTTATCCTTTCTGCCTGTGGAGATTAGCCACAAGCTGAAGGTGGTAGAGGGGCAGCAGATTAGGAAATAACAATGCTCAATGATGTAAAATTTGCTGTCTGCAAGGAGCAGCCTGCAAGCCCCAACTGCTGCTCAGGGACTTCCCAATAGTGCATGATGGGAATGAAATCCATGCATGTTTCATCTTGAGAAAATGTCTTTGCTTCTGCTTCTTGGCAGAATCTTATATGTGTTCTATAATGAGTTCTTTAAAGTAATGCAGTTGTTAACTGTGCAGAAATTTCAGTGCACTGACCCCAGTGAATTATCAGAGGTAGGTGTAATTATTTGTAAAGTAATTCAGGCCTGGATTATGAAATATTTGCTCATGTCATTCTCTTGAAAAGAGAGGGCGTGCAGTTAGAATGGTATTGACCTTTTCTAGGCAGCTCTTAGATGTGCCAAGTAGGTGGAGGAAACGTGGAGGTGCTGATGTTACCAGCATGAACATGGAAGGGTAATGCCACTGAAGCTGAGGATTTTGGGAGAGAGGGGGCACATGCCTACGCACTGCAGAGCAGAGTAGTGAGCAGTTGGCAGGAGGCAGAAACCACATCCATTTTGTTTCTTTGCTTGTGGAAGTGAGTGACAGTCCTGTCCAATAAAAGACAAGCAGCTGGTCTCTGACTGTGTTTTCTAGCTCACTAGCCATGTAATGCAGGGGAGAAAGCCTATAGGAAAAGTACACACAGTCACCAAATCAGAGTGTAGGAGATTACCGAGAAAGACATGCAGGGAAATGGGAACTGTGAAACCTGTTGAACCCTCATGGCAGAAGGTTGGGCATTGGTCTTTCTTGGAGGCCATGCCATAGGACAATTTGCGTTTCTTGCACACCCTGGCTCTGCATCAAATGCTGCCTCTTCAAGCATTAAGGTAAAACGAGGATGGATCCTCATCACCCTACTCCATCAGATGTCATCAGTTTGCTACATTTTGGCAGCAGCTTAGTGTCCTTTTTTTTATTTTTTGGCATTGGAGATAGTTACAGAGAATGTGCTGTAAAATTGAGTGGTTTGGTGCAGCTGGTGGGAGAGCAGGAATTCTGCTGTTGCTTGGCCATGGCACATGTCAAATATACACAGACAGGGTGTTGAAAGTTTGAGAAGTCATTTATCTTTTTACCCAGAGGTCCCTTCTAACTCATTTGAAAGACCTATAATGGTGGGGCTGCCTTCCCATGGTGTCCCCAGGAAACCCTTGCATTGTCTGACCTTTCTGCTGCTTAGGGCTGCAACTGCATGTCCCATCTGCTACAGGTGCAGAGACAGAGTGCTCCATTCCTCTTCACTACAAGGCCTTGGAAACTGCAGTATCTTTTCATGTCTTTTCCCTTCTAAAGAATGTAATTTCATTTGCAATCAGTCTTATTTCTGACCTCAAGTCATTTTTGTTATTTGGCTTTGGACTTTTTCTGGTTCTAGCTCTTCCAAACAGGGGCTCCAAGATGCCTGCTGAAGTCTACAAACAGTGAAAACTCTGAGAGTACAGTGTTATTAAACATCAAATCACTTCACAGCAGATTGTTTTAGAAAGTCATTAAATCAGCTAATATTTTTATCTGGGAACAAATTTTAATGTTTTCTCCACCAGTTGGAAACCAGTTTAAATATATTCCCCATTCTGCTGTATACACTAACAAGGCAGTTTCTTCATTCAGCAACTGCCACAGTCTGAGACTTCTCCCTGACTGCTTTTTCAGAATACTCTATGCAGCCTAGAAGCATATTGAGTTTGAAGTGCTGCTACACACTCTAACACACTGTGTTACACACTTAACTGGGCATCACCTTCAAGAACTTAAATGACATCATAAAGATTGTACTGGGCAACTTAGCATGTCATTCTGTGGAAATACCCCCTACCCATTTGTCATGGGTTTTTGCTTTTGTGTTTTGGTTTGTTTTTTTTGTTTTGGATTGGTCTTTTTGGGGGGAGTGGTAGGGGTTTTTTTTGTTGTTTTGGGCTTTTTTTCTTTAGCATAGCAAGTGTGCTGCAGCTGTCAATGCTGCAGTGGTTTTTGTGTTTCTCTTTTTCCCAAGGGAAAGCTCAGGAAGTATGGGCCTGCAGCTATGCCTTTGGTTTCTCAGACCCAGTTTGCTTGGTGAAGGGAAAGAAGATGGAGAAAGCAGGACTAAAATAGGCTTTGAATTTAAAACATTTTATTTCCTTGCAATTAACAAATAGTCGATTCTTTATTCAGACTTTATTAGTCTAGTTAACTCACCTTTGATTCCGACACTTTAGTGAATAGCAGTGCTAGTGCAAAACAGCTGTGCTAGAAAAAGTTCCCAAATGGACAGGTCCTGGAGTGTATGATACATCCCATCCTCAGAAGGCTGTTTTCAATGACAACACTGTTCTGTAAAATCCCACCCTGTCTCCTGGTTTGGCAGGCATATATTTTCAAGCCTGCTTAGGATTTTGCATGTTCCCTTATGAGAGGAGCAATTCCCTGTGTATTCCTCCATTTTGCAACCTTCCAGCATTTACAGATTATGACACGAAATCACGGAACTGTTTATCTGATCTGGGGTTGGCTTTTAAAAATATAAATAACATCTTCAAAGGAATAGAAAAGCCCCCAGGTTTTAGTCTAGGTCCTTTTGTATTCACCTCTTAGTCAGTGTACTTTTATGGGTTCCTGTTTGCAAGAGTGTCTCCACAGCAGCAAAAGCTAGATATTTACAGCAAAATAAAATAAAAAGAATTTAAAAAAAAGTGTTGGCATCCCTGTGGAACTGTATGACTACAGGAAATGCAACAATATCTTAAAAAAAAAAAAAAAGGATCCCAATAAAATCATGTGAGTAGCCAGTGCTGACCTCAGTGTTCTATATGGTCACAAAATTTGAGTTTCCCATTAAGTTGGTAAGTTTAACAAAATCCCATTTGCTTTCAACAGTAGATCACCATCAACAGCAGTCAACAGCAGTCAACAGCAGAATCAAATGAAATTTTTTAACATTAGTATATCTTTCATACAAAGAAATGAGATTTGGAGCCTTTTGAACTGCTTCTGCAAATTCACATAGCTGATGTCAGCAATTCTGCTGTATTGCATACTCTTATTGTTAAAAATGGCTACTGCTTGTCAGTTATCTGTGTTTTGCAGACCCATAGCTGTGTGGCATTCATAGTATAGACAAACATTTGCTATTTATCATACACTTGTTGTAATAGCAGTTATTCCCAGATGATAATTACCTTTAAGGACATAAATTCTTGTCAACATCAAAGAAAAATATGCAGTACCTATTCTAGCAGTATTTCCAAAAGGTCAACTGCTGGCTATTTATAAATAATCTGAGACAGTAATTACTGGGCTGGCTTTAGGTAGTTTTGCAAGGCATATTTTGGGTTGTTTTTTCCATGGCTAAAATGATATTGGCTGAAGATTAATCTTGCTTCTCACCGAGGAACTCTGCCCAAGGATCACAGTTCTGCCAGCATTTGAGATAAAATCATAAAATCATAAGTGTTGCAATTTTAGGTTGATTTCTTTGGCAGCCAGTGGTTTTCAGACTGCCACAGGCAACTCAGTAGATTTGGATCATCCCTAAATTGACTGTATTGTTTGTGTCTATTTTGAAGATCATTGAGCTCTCAGCTGGCTTCATTGCACAGATGACTCTGAATGTTTGGAAAAAACCCACTCCAGAATATGCTGGCTTTTGTTACAGTTGCCTGAATACACATCTATATTGGAAAGCTAATTTGGACAGCAACAGGTTGTGAATTAAAAACAGATTAGCTATTTTCAATTAACAGCTTAAATTGGCAGCATTGACTCTATGTATATGGTGTAATGGAAGGCAAACTGATTCTTTTGTTGACACAGAATAATGCTCAATAGGCAATTTCCCAGTGTGTGCTTGCATGGAGCTTACTGATCTAGAAACTTTTCCTCTGGCTACTTACGCAGGTCTAACCTGTGGCTCTTTGGCTTTTTTGCGTGTTGTCTTCAGCTGTTGGAAAGCATATGTATGTTTGTGGGCCCACTGAAGTGCACACAGTGAAACATTGTTTTCACTGGAAAGCAGGAAATACGGAGCTGAACAAACAATGCTCTGTTCATTGGGGGCTCTTTTGTCCAGGCTGTGACAGCCTCTACATTTGTCATTTAACTGTGATTTGTTTTGTTCTTCCTCTCTCCAGAGAAGAGAGAAGTGTGGGTAGCACACAAAGAACATCCAAACCCGTGAGACATGTTTCCCACATGGACGCTTCACCTGCTTTGACCCACTGTGTATATTCTCAATTACATATTTGTGTTAATGTCCACAGTTGCTGATGCACAGAGATTTCCAGCCTAGAATCTGTTAATATTTAAAGGTTAAGTCTGCATATAAACAGAGATGCTCTTAAAAGAGAACAGCAACTACCCACACAGTAGAGAGCTCCTGATAGGGACTAGCCTGGGAGATTCAACCCACTGAAGTAAAAAGTCTTTTTTCCCCAAGAGCTTTAGAGGGAAATGTTCCGAAATGTTCCACTTTTAAAGTTTTTATTTTATGTGTATTTATTTCTCACACACACACACAAACACACAGACACACACACACACATATACAAATATCTGAAAATTTTCAGTATTGTTATTAGGATTGGGATTGTGGGTCTTTGTTTGCACCAGCTTTAAGTTATGCCTTTTAGAAGATCCAGTTTGGATTTGATGATCTCACCAGATTCTGTGTATGTTCCCTTTGCAGGAGGGACAATAAGTGTCGTATTACTAATTGCCCTAGAAATGCCACAGTACAGATGCTTTTTTTCTTCAGATTATGGTGCTCCCTCTTGCTCTTCTGTGAGCTTATGATTTTAATAAACTGCAATTTGAGAAGACTGTCTTGCAGCAAGAAAATTGTGTGGCTTGTTGTCACTGTCATTTATTGACCCACCATATCCAACCCATGTAAAAGACCATAACAGCACTCCTACCTCAGGCAGTAAAGGCATAAGTGGTATTTAGACTGTAACTGGTGCTGCTCAGCCTTTCAGCTACTAAACCCGCCCAACACAGTCTGACACTTTGTACTAAAGAGTTTTGATTGGTTAAACTGGCTGAAATGAGGACAAAACCCACTGAACACGTAATGGTCTCCTGACGTGTCTTCTAGTACAAGTTATCATGTGATCTCATGACTCTGCATGGCTTCCCAGCAATGAGAAGTGTGTGGACAAGAGCAATCTAACTGGGGCTGGCTGTGTCTGTATTGCCTTTGCCCATGTCCATTACCTGAGGTATCTCCCACGACTGTTACTGAATTACAGTATTACTGCTGAATTCTTGGCGACTGTTTTCTTCTGGATGTGCAGGGAACTTCAAGAATGTATCAGAGAACAATTACAATGGTGAAGCCACAATTAGTGGTGAAACCACAATTAGTGGTGAAGCCGAGGTCCATACATGACGCATGTAAGAATGGAGCTCATTAATCTGCAAAATCCACTTGCTGTTGGTATTCAGGATTTAGTGCAGACACCAGAAACAGGCCATCTCCAACTGTCAAGAAATCTTTATCAGACAAATTATCTCCAACAAAGCAGCATCTCGTCTGAGCCTCTTGGATTGCTTCCAGTCCCTAAAGTGGCTATACAACACTGCAACTGTAACCATGGACATTTACTTTGTGATAGTCCCAGATAAATATCAAAGCTAGAAACCCTGACAGGGGTTTTGGGAGGTGGTTGCATTAAACAGAGTTGAAAAGCTTTTATTTTAGGGATGGAAGACAGGGACAGTCTGCTTGTATTTCACTTAATGGCACTTTAAAGGTGAAATCAATGTTTTGGGATCCCTTCCAGCCTGATTAAGTGATTGGAGTGGCAGTGGAATGGCAAGAGATGGTATGTATACATGTCATTGCTCAAGACTTTTCGGAAAGAGAACTTTCTTAACGGTAAGCGGGAAAATATTACCCTGGATTCCATCTTCACAGAATCCCAGAATATTCTGAGTTGGAAGGGGCCCACAAGGATCATTGAGTCCAACTTACAACTCCTTGTCCTGCATGGGACATTCCCAAGGATCACACCATGTGCCTGGGAGCATTGTCTACTTGGTGCTGTGACCACTTCCCTGGGGAGCCTGTTCTACTGCTCAGCCGCCCTCTGGGTGAAGATCCTTTTCCTAACAACCAACCTAAACCTCCCTTGAGGCTTCAGACCATTCCCTCAGGTCCTGTCACTGGTCGCCACAGAGAAGAGATCATGCCTGCTCCTTCTCTTCCCCTCACAAGGTCTTCCCTCAGTCTTCCCTTCTCCAGGTTGACCAGACCGAGTGACCTCACCTGCTCCTTGTAAGGCTTCTCCTCAAGATCCTTCAGCACCCTTGTGGCCCTCATTTGGATGCTAATAGCTTTATGTCCTTCTCATATTGTGGCAGCCAAAACTGCACACAGGACTCTGCCCCAATGCAGAGCAGGACAATCCCCTCCCTTGCCTGGCTGGCAATGCTGTACCTGATGCACCCCAAGACATGGTTGCTCCTCCTGGCTGCCGGGGCACTGCTGGCTGATATTCAGTTTGCCCTTGACCAGGACACCCAGGTCCCTTTCCGCAGCACTGTTCTCCAGGGTCTTATTCCCTGGTCTGTCCATGCATCCAGGGTTGCCCCATCCCAGGTGCAGAATCCGTCACTTGTCACTGGTAAACTTCATATAGCTGGCAAATGCCAATGCGTTAAGTAAATTAATACCTAGAAAACGCAGGGCGAAGTGTGTGGGAGACTTTAGGCTGGTGCATTTTATTGAAAGCTAGATGAAAATAGCATGGGTTTGAGACTTGTCATTGGGACTCTGGGCAACTACAGAGGGAGGAGCATTAATACTTTTAGCTGCATCGGATTTGCTTCAGACTTAATGGGACTGCAGATCTCTGTATGTGTTTAAGTTCTGTTTAGAAAATAATAACTGTTATTTAAATGGTTATAGGTCAGTTAGTTGCATATAATTTTGCATAAAATCACCTGGAAATGGGTTTTCATGGGTGAATAATACACCTTTTATAGCTTTATCGGGCTTGTTAGGTTTGCCTGTGTATAGGTATTTTATGCTGCAGCAAGAAACATATAATGCAACTAGTCTCTTCCCTTTATGGAGAAAACTACAGTTAATCACTAAAGCATAGGCTTTGAGATGTCATAACATTTCAGATCACCTTTTTCCGAATGTTACATTCCTCGTAGGCTGAGGCTGGATGGTGTTGTCGAAATGAAGGTACAGCAGAAACCCTGAGCATGAGTTTGTGCTATTCTGCCTCCCCTGAAGGTACCCCATATTTTAAGGAGACTAAGGAGATGAAGGTGAACTCAAAAAAGTGCTGTGTTTTCACAATCCTTACCTTTACAATGGTTCAGTAGTGATTGGGAGCCTCATATACCTGTGAAACTGGAATAATGTGGCATAGGTGCAGTATAAGACACCCTATTCTCAAGGGCCAGACACCCTAAGAGTGCATGACACCCCATGCTCAGATGCTTGTGGTTGGGGAGCTCTGAAAAAACACTAAAATTAAAGAACAGAGGAAAAATCCTGAAAAAAAAATAGCAGCATTTCTTAAATGCTTCTGGAATGCCTAAAAGCAGATCAGTGAGATACCATTAGGCTTGTTTGGCACAAGTTAGGGAATGTGTGAGAGAAGGACATGCACCTATTGGAGTGGGCAATTAAAACATCGGCTTTCTTCCTTCTTTTTTTCAGTAATTGTCCCTTTGTCCTCAATGGGACTGTATTGAGTTTTTGTCAAGAACAATATTCTGCAGTTAGTGAGAAGAAACAGTGTTTACACTTTCAATGCAAAATTAATGCTGTCCTAGGAAATGAAGCACATTTCTTTACCATAAAATTCTCATTGACAAAAGGAACTTTTAGATCAAAGAGGTACCCTATACTGAGTCTAAACAACTCCTGTTGCAGTCTTTGCAGCAAGATGTTTTTCAGTACCATGTCAGTGAGTGAGATAAAACAAGAAGAGCTTTATGGTCCATTTTGGTATTTACAGTTTTTTATAGTAGCTATCAGCATATATTCCAGTTAAAATCACAGTACTCCTGACTGCCATTTCTTGCTTTCACATAATTATGACTTTGCAATATATGTATTTTTACACTGTTTTGTCTTTGCTGCTGAACAGTCTTTTTTATTTGCAAAGAACAATACTCAGGGTATCTAAGTGTCTTATATTCATTAAGACTTTACCCATTAATCCTCAGGCCTTGGGAAGATATGGATCAAAACAGGTTCATTTTAAAAGCAAACAAGGAAGTGCTTTATGTAATTCTTATGATTATTGTAGTACTTTGACCCGTTCATTGATAAATTGAAGATGATTATTTTATTAAGTGTGGCAAAAATAAACTAGACCTTTCTTGTGAAAGAGCTGGGAGAGTTCATACAGATCTTTGATAGGGAATTAGACACTAGGTATTGTTCTTTTCTTAGAGAATTTCTTCTAATACAGTAGGATGTTTTCAAAGTCAGCTGCAACAGGAGAGAATTGAGGTATAAATTATTTAGATCTATTAAGTATAAAATTAAGAATTGTCAATAGTTGCAATATGTATAAACTTCCAAGTAGTCCTTCCAAAGGTCCAATATTTTTCCATTACTTTGCAGCATTTTATTTTGAAAGAAACATTCTGCAAAACCAATTAATTCAATCAGTTCACTGACAGTCATTATTTTTGGTCACACAATAGCACAGCACATAACTTTTGTGCAGTCGGGCTAGGACAGTAGGAGATGGCACTTCAAACAAAAATCTTTCAGTGATTGAGGTGCAACATCTCTTGGCTCTTGCTCAGTGCTGAAACTCAGTTGTTGGTCAATTTACTCTTGTTATGTCATTTGTTAAGTTTGCTTTCATTCCTATTATGCCTTTCTCCAAAGAGATGGAGAAAGGCATTGTAGGAATTATTCAACTCCTTCAAATTTCAACTCCTTCAAAATGTCTCCTTCCCACAGTAGCCTCAGTATTAGGAAAGGATGTCAAAGCCATGTGTTCACCAAGGTACTTTTCCAGGTCATTCTGTCCTTGCAGTCAGACCCTAACTCATAGAGTTAGTACATTGCAAGTCAATGTAGTTATGCACTGGGTAACAGAATGCTGAGAGGAGAAGGGCTTGCAGTTATTTTGTCATATACTGAGTTATAATTTATGCTTCAGTTCAAATGTCTCTTTCTATGGTCTGCTTTTCTCATACTATGGAGATCATCAAGTGTTCATAGTTCAGCACTGTGATTTCTGAGGACAGACTGCGATTTATGTTCTGTAACACATATCTTGGGAGAGGTGCTGGTGAATGCACAGTATTTCATAAATAAAGTGACTGCTACTTGACCATAAAATGTAAATATTCACACTGGAGTAACAGGTGCATAATGCGAAATGGAGTCCCTGAAGATGTCCAACCTATCCCACAGTCCCCCAAAAGGATCAGCCTTCTATGTTGCCTACACTCTTCTTTTAGACTTTGTAGTCTTGGAGAATATCCCACAAACTGTATACTTTGTAGTATAGAAGATGTAAATGTATGTAAAGTACAAGTTTTGGGTTTTGTCAGCGTTTCCCTTCTGCTTTTTTTTTTCTGCCTGACTGCACTATTGTGAAGTTCCTTCCTTGGTCCCCTCCCTCACACATCCCAGGGGAAGGTCTTGGCACTGCCCTGCTACTCTGCTTTTTGCAGAGCCATGGCATCTGCTGTCACAGGTAGGAAAGTGGAGCAAAACAGATGCAGGGAAGCTGTTGACATAACTGAAGGCTCTGACATCAGACCTTTTAAATAGGTGGAGAAAGAAGAGAGCTGGAAGATATTTTTAGAAAGTAGGATGCTGGGGAAAATTACCTCATGCCTGAGGTCTCTGTGTTTTATCATTTTAAGCTCTACCGTGAAAAAAAATTGAAATTACATCTTTCTAATTCTTTCCACTTCCTTATTTATTCCTTGCCATTCTTCCATCCTGTCTCAATAACTGGATTACGCAAGACCTTTAATCAGAAGTTAGTTCCATGAAATTTTTATTGCCTACCTGCCTCCTGCAGATCAGTTGTGTGTAATTTCAAACCCTCAAAGACTAGTCAATAGAAATCAAAGCCAAGAAGAAGGATTAAGGGGGTATATGTGTTTAAATGAACTTAAAGTCCATCTCTCCCTGCTACCATCAAAGCCGAAGGTAACTCTTCTGAATTTCAGTATTGCTCTGTTATACTCAGAGCCATGGCAGAGCAACTGGCTGGCACAAAGCTCAGGTCTTGTGAGCATGCCCAAGTGGGTCTGACCTGCAGCTCGTTGCATGGTTTTTGGTTTGATACCAGCTTGGGTCAACCAACAGAGTGCACCAGTATTGGCAGTATGGTTCTACAAGGTTTTATTCCTCTAACTGCTCTGCCAATTTCTTCCATTGCAAAGCCGAAGGAGCCTCCTCACAGCCCACCTGAATACTTTGTCTGGAAGAATCTACCCAGATCTCCTTTGCTGCTTCACAGATGAAGCTTCTTTTGCTGCTGACCTTGCTGTTTTTTTCTCACAGGTTCATGTCTTCGGTGTTGTTTGGCTGATATGGGTCTGTTAGAAAAAGCCTGCACATCCACAGACCCTGTAATCTGGCAGCCCACAGTGCAGGAGGGATGCAATATTATTGTCACAGTGAAGTGAACTAATGAAAGATGAGCTGAGCCACAGTTAATGGCATTTAGTCCATAGGGGAGGCTGCAGTGCAAAAAACTCTGCAAAGGGAAAGAATATGAAATGAATTTTTATATACATATATATATATATATATGTATGTACATATAGTAGCTGCCAGACTAATATATATATATAAGTGTTTACCACCCAGACTTCTTCATTTTCTACTGAGTGTTCCTTCATTTAAGAGCGAGTGTTATTCAGGAGGTAAGAGAGCTCAGGAGAGGGTACATTCTCAGCTGAGATTGTCTGCAGACTTGCAAAGATGACACTAAACTGGGAGAAGAGTATGTAAATTCTGAAGATCCCTCTTTGGTAATCATGACTATTATAAGCATGGTTTTGTACTCTGGTTTCCTAAGAAAATGAAGATTAAAAGGTTATGTGTAGGTGGGTGCTTCAGTCAGTAAATTTCAGTACCATGCCTTTGTCTCCCCAGTAACATTTAAGACTGCTGATGAAGTTCAGGTAAAATTTCAGGTTCTGATGTCCAAATTTTTTAGTTTCTCCAAGTTTAATGAAAATGGACAGCTGAGTAGAGGAAACAGGGGTCCTAGTATGGGAGGACCAAGGTATTGGTATCAACGCTTATCAAACTTTGTAGAGCTCAAGCAGGAGGCATTATGAGGGCTAACTTGAGAGAGTGCACATTTGGCACATGATATAATTTCCATATGGAATGAAGTCTGTAATTTCTGCACTTCAATAAAGTATCTTTTTTACTGCAGAAATTGTGAACTTGGGACTTGCAGACCCTGTATGGACTGTGGAAACCAAGAGGATGAACTTTTTTTTTGGATTGAGTATTTGATAACTGCCTGCCTTATGCAGAATACAGTAGTTCCCGTAACACTGGCATTACAAAGGGTTTAGAGACAGCTATGCCCCAGCTAGAAGTGCTTTCTTATAAAGTCTAAACTATCTGCAGAGTTGATGTGAGTTAGCATAGCTGCTTCTGTAGTAACATACATTTTGATCCCATCATTTGTAAAGCAAGGAAATGAAACCCATTATTTACCATTACAGCTCAAAGCTATCTATTTGGTGCTTGAACAGCCTCTTGAGAAATGCAGGTGATAGACTTTTATTGTAGCTAAAATATTTATTGTTACCCAGGGATATATTTCTAAAGGAATATTAGCTGTATGAGTGCTTTGTGGATGAATGGAGGCACTTTCTCCTGATACCTGACTGGCTGTATACCACCCCTCATTTACTGCAACGACTACAATGCAAAACAGGTTTGCAGTAAAACCACTGAACATGCACTGCTGGTCAGAGAGCCAAGTCCTTGAGGTGCAACTTCCATTTCAGCTGGAAAGCTCTACATTTTGGCCCTCCAGCCCTTTTATCTGTGAGATCAGAAAGTCTTTGTGTATTAACTGGCACCTGTAGTTATTTTTATTACTTTTTTTGATGTTAGTATACAAAGTATCCTTGAGTTTTTAGTTGAATTGAGGTCTAAACTACGGTCACTGTTCACTAAACTCAAAGAACTACTTTGTTTTAAGAATGAAATAACTAAGTGGTCAGATTTAGTGTGTGGTTTGCAAAGACATGCTTGAAACAAGTTTGCAGAGAAAAATAAAAAAGAGAACTGAACACATTGGTGAAGAGAATAAGAAAAATTGATGACATCTTCTAAAGAGTATTGCTGGCAGGATGTTTTCTGGAAGCGTCCTAATTTGCTTTCTACAGATATAGTTTCTATAGAAACCTGAAATTTTAAGATACAAATTCAGTACAACTTTATCTTTTTAAACACTTAATGCAAAGCAAAAGTGGGTTACTGCACTGTTACAGAACCAATGAAAGGAAACAGTCTTTCCAGTGTAGGACAGCTCCAGGATGGACCCGCTATTGGCCAAGGTCAAGCCAGTCAGAGATGGTGATAATGCCTCTGTGATAACATATTTTAGAACAAAAAAGGTTTTTGCACAGATATAATTATGCTTAGAGAAGTGCGGAGTGCACGTATGTGAGAGGAACAGCCCTGCAGACACCAAGGTCAGTGGGGAAAGAGAGGCAGGAGCTGCTCCAGACACCAGAGCTGAGATTCCCCTGCAGCCCCTGGTGCAGCCCATGGTCCATGGGGATGCAGAAATCCACCTGCAGCCCATGGAGGAGCCCCACACCAGAGTAGGTGGATGCCTGGGCAGAGGCTGTGACCCCTCGGGACGCCTGTGCTGGAGCAAGGTCCTGGCAGGGACCTGCAGACCCATGGAGAGAGGAGCCCATGCTGGAGCAGGTTTCTAGTAGAACTTGTGACCCTGTGGGGGACATGTCCTTGAAGGACTGGACCTTGTGAAAAGAGACCCACAGCAGTTCATGAAGAACTGTAGTCCTTGAGAAAGACTCATGCTGGAGAAGTTCCTGGAGAATTGTTTCCTGTGGGAGGGACCTTATGCTGGAGCAGGGGAATGACTCCTCTCCCTGAGTAGTAGGAGAAACAGTGTGTGATGAACTGACCATAATACCATTCCCTGTCTCCCTGCACTGCTGGGGAAGAAGGTAGAGCTGGGGAAGGTAGAGCTGGGGTGGGGGGAAGGTGTTTTTGAGATTTGCTTTACTTGTCATTATCCTGCTCTAATTTTAGTTAGTAATAAGTTCGATTAATATCCCCGAGCTGTGTCTCTTTCGCCCATGGTGGGAATCAAAAAAGTGATCTTGCCCCTGTCCTTATCCCAATTCATTAACATTTTGTTATATATTCTCTCCCACGTCCAGTTACAGAAGGAGGTGATAGAGCAGATTTTGTGGGCACCTGGCATCCAGACAGGGTCAACCCACCACAATAAAGCATCCTATTAAACTCTAGGAATCCGCTTGGAAGTTGGGGAATAAACTATCTGTGCTTCCCTATGCAAGAGAGAAGCAGAACAGTTGTCTTCTTTTGTCAGTCTTTGTGCCTGTTTTATGTTTCCTGGTACTAAGAGGTTTGTTCCTAACATTAGAAATATGCACACAACTGGGAGCATAACTTCAGCCTCAAATATTGACCAAAATATTAAATGTTGATGAATGTTTGTCTGTGCAGATATTGGAAATTAATGTAGCTACCTGCATCACATATCCCATTCCTAAAGTCTTTTAATCTTTTTATATATAGGGCAAAGTTGTTAAAACTGAAGCCAGGAATGCAAATACCACTGTTCAAAGTTTTCCATTTGGACTTCATTATCTGAATGCACTACCAAGAAATCAGGGTATTAATGGTATTTTGAGGCCTACTTAAATCTTGGAGGTGGCTCTAGATTCTGGTTCTTTTTATTGAGGCAAGAAGAAAAGTTAAAAGATGATCTAGGAATCTAGTTACTAACATCATATGGAGAAGTTACTGAAATGTTCGTTTTTCCTAATTCTGTGGGTCAAAGGCTATTCAGAGGATACATGACACTGGTTACCTGCTGCTTGCAACAAAGCCAGATTCTAACCAAGAAAAGGACAAAGATTTCATGCCTTACTGCAGTCAGATGATGTCAGACTCAGGGTGTGTATTCGCTTACTGTTGGGGACAAGATACGTATAGGAAGAGGCCTTTGTTTGCTTCCTTCACACAGAGAAGAGTTATGGGGAAAGGAAGTAAGCAGAGACAAAGAAGTCTGTTCATTCTGGATCTGCCTTTCTCCTGAAAGGCTTCACTGTTTAGACAGTAAAGTGAACCCTGTGTTAAATGAAGACAAAAAAGCAAGCAGAGGAGCTACAGCAGTGCCTTGCTTTCCATGCATGGGAGGATTTGAGCACCAGCATCAGGAGGAATTATTTCAGACCAGCCCATGACTGCATCACTGGAGCTCTGAGACACTTAATCCAATCAGCTAAGTATTTCAAACTTTATTTTGAAGTGCTTCCTTTATTCCTAGCAAACAGTCACTAGATAAAATAATTTAAATCCATGTTTGCAATTTAATTCACACACCTACCTGCCCTGTGAAACCAAGTGTATAAAATGCATCCATCCTACAGCTGGAAAGGGAGACTTGTGATTATCCCGTTCAGTCCCTGCAGTGACACACCCTCCTTGCTTCGTTCAACAAATCCAGCACTACAGGAATTATTGCTCTGTCTTTATTCAGGCCACGACCGATGGTGCATGTGGAATAAGCTTGCTGGGAAGATACCCAGACTTTGCTTTGACTCCAACTGAAAATGAATTTGCTGCATACCCCACTCCCACTAATTATAGCAAATTACTATCACTGCTACGAAACCGTTCTACATCCACCTGATTGGCTTCTGTTCTGCCTCTGCAGCTGCTTGGTGAGGCCAATCTCCCAACCTGTGCCTGCAAGAGGATGTTCACTCAGCTCTCAATTCACTTTTGAAACTACACTTTCGATCAGCTAAACACGTTCTGCTGTTGCCTGGTAGAGGAGTTTGGCTCTGGTGAAGGGAAGCTTAGGGACAGCTTGGAATTCTCCCAGGAAAGGGGCCTTTTCCACCCATGTGTTGGCAAATTTGGAAAATGCAGCAAATTGTCAGTATAAGGGACAGAGAAGAGGAATTCCTGGGCTATGTTCTTTTCATCCCAAACATCAGTTGCCTTAAAGCGTTTGGTCTTTGAGTAACTGATACACTGACACCTTCTTTCTTATCTCTCAGAGAGTTCTAGAACTTAATTAATGTTTGTGAGCTATGAACACTTCCTGCTGACGTATCACAGCAAAATATGAATTATCTTGGTATGCCCAAATTAGCTCAACTTTGATACAGGTGAAGAGAGAATGAATGACACTACATCATAGGGAATATCTCAGGTTATTTGAAATTCCATAGTCCTTCTCTTGCGGATTTCTGGGCTATTTTTATAATACTAATTCTGATTAAAAATACTAAGTCTGACTGTCAGTTCTAATCCATGTTTCATCCTTGCGTATCTAGCAGTGCTAAACACTGACTCGTCTAAAGGCCTTTGAAAATATTCCCACATTTTCCCAAAACTACTCAGCAGCATGTAACTCATTATAGCAATGGAGAAAAATGCACAACACTGGAGTTATCTTGTGTTCCTAGACACTTTTGCCTCACTTTATGTTGTACTTTAAGGCTGTCGGGACTGTAAATAGAATTGTATTGAATCCTACATTTTGATACTTAAAAAGCTCAGCTAACCTTCCCAAGCTGCACAGCTCTTCTAAGAGGGTTGTCAGCCATAAAGCATGAACTGTTTAACATTAGTTTGCAATTAAAATGAGAAAAATCTTGCAAAAAGCACTTTTTAAAAAATATGTAACTTGATGGTGTTTTTCAATACCCTGTCTGTAAAAACAGGACCTTTTTTCTCAGTTTTCTAGCGAAACCTAATTTGACAATGCAAGAAGCAATTAAGCTAGAATATGTTAGAATATGTTTTATCTGGTCTTTAAATAATTTAGAGGCTGAAATTGGTTTAATTTTTTGTTATTTGTACTGAATGATAAAAATTTTATTCATTATATAAGCAAGTAAACACAGCAGGCAAATTGTGTGAGGCACATAAAAGTGAGAAAGGATTAAGAAAAAAGTATGGGCAGAATGTACTTGGTCCTGCAGATTTTGGTAGCCATATGTAGTGTGAAGATGGACAGATGGACAAATAGTAATGTAAAAATGTTATACTAGAAATCATCCCTTTCAAATCTCTATTTCCAAATATTTTATAACTTCAAATTCTTTCTTTCTATCTGATACATTACTGTAACAAATGCAACCTTATAAACTTCCTTCTCAGAATAAAATAGGATTTATTTGCAATAGGGATGTGTGTAAGAATATCCAGAGAATATATTAGACTTTAGTTTTATAGTTAAAGCTTAAAAAGTGATTTGAAAGCAATGCTTTTCATCAAACATTTGAGAAATTTCCACTGTAGGAAAGATGTTCACATGCTAAACAGAGGAGAAGAGCACTGACAGTTTTCTGCAATGGTTTTCTGCTCTGGCAGAGAACAACCCCCAGTGTTGTCTTGCTTGGACCATTTAGATATAACCCAATTGCTGCTTTTCTTCACAAAGACTGCTCTCTGTTTTCAGAGTGGGGCACTTGATAACAAATTAGTCTTGTGTTTCAGCCCAGTGTATTCAACATTACTGGAGGAAAGTTCTATTGTAGTGGGGATGTACATGGATTGGTCAAGGAGAAGGGATATGAATAGAAGCAACTGCGATTGCTTCAGTGCAGTGGAAGTTAGGTATGGAGAGAAGTGGCAGGGGTATTATGAGGGCATAGCTGGTGGGGGTTTTTTGAGGACACAGACAGTAGCTGTTTTAAAAGCACAGATGGTGGTTGGGATGTAGGAATCTGTAGAAAAGCAAGACTTGAAGGATGCCTAAGCCACTTTTTCAAGTGGGCTATGAGTTCAGGTTTCTCTGTTTTCAAGCATGCTTTTAGAAAGATTTTAAAAGAGTGTGGGTGAGTCTTCGGAGTGTGTGGACTTAACACTCTGTGCAAACCAAGCTGTAAATAACCCAGGCTGTCTCTCTCCCACCACAAAAGTCAGTGCAGTCACTGGTTACTTTTAAAAACTGTGTTCAACTTTCCTAGAATTAGAATAATGTTTTGGCAAGTGCATTCAAATTAATTATTTTTCTTACCTGTAGTAGCGACTGTGTAAGTGTTCTTTGCCACTGTTTGATTAATATTCCCTAGGCTGACCCTTTTGTTGTTAAACAAAGCCACAGAGTTACTGTTTTTCCATTACTTTTTTTTCATTACAGTAGAAATCAGTCTTATCTTTCTGTCACACAACCATGAAGCAAACAAGGCTGTCAATAAACTGGGATTATTTTTTAGCTTCTTGCAAGCTCCTCCCTGCTTCTTGACTCCTATCTCTCCAGACAGCTGAGAGGTGCTGTCTTCCTCTCTTACAGCTCCTGGGGATTACACATCACTCTCTGTGTCCATTCCCCAAGTGAGAACAAAGATGAGATATGATTATCAGCAGGATATCTTGAAGCCCCAGTCTCCACAGATGAATACTCATGCCAAAACAGGTGACTCTCTATTAATTTCTATTGCATATGCTTCTTTCTTCTTTGAAATTACTGAGTGTAATTTTCCCTAATCCTAAACATCATCATGTCCAGGAGCCTTATGGAGTCACATAGAAACAGTCATAACAGATGAGACCAGTGTCCACTAAGCCAAGTGTCCTGTACAACAAAATAAAGAACAGGGCAAGGAAATAGTGTTGCTTTTTTAGCATTGCCTGAATTTTTGTAACGTAGTGGCTGAGGGACTCCTGAGCCAGAGATATGTGCTTAGAAGCCTGTCAAGGACTTTATTATTTGACTGAAAAAATTATCTCTACTCATTTCCCTGTGATGCTTATCTTTTCTTAGACATCACATAATTCCTCAGCTGCCTTGCTTTCTTTAACCTGAAGAGGTGGCATTTTCTGCAGTTCACTCCTCTTTGTAAAGATGGATCAGAAAAATGTCACAGGCACTGGAGTTTCTGCCTGTTTTGAGTTCATACCAGGCAGGAAGAAAACTCTTGCAGAGAACACTTCCGTTTTGGTGCACCTAGAAGTCTTTCACACATACAGCCTTACTAGGCTGCACACATATACTCCAAATAAATGCTTATAAGGAGTAGGCTGGCTGGTGTCACCAAATAATTGGTTTTGAGCTCTGGCTGACAAATACCAGAAACTGCCTCTCAGTGGTTCCTCAAGTGAACTAAGAAGCTGATCCCATTCCACTTCTTTGACATTCCTTTTTATTTCTAATTTTCAAGATAACACAACAATGTTCCATCCAGTGACACTTACAAAGAACAAAAATATGTAAAATCCACTCCACTTTGGAGTAGTAGTGGAAGGAAAGCCAGAACATTGGAGTTTCTCTGACTTAATGCATTGGTTTCTGACTGCAGTTCCCTACAGGATGGGATAGATGACATTATAGTGGGAGTCTGCTACAGGCCACCCAACCCAGAAGACTCCCTGGATGAGTCACACTCTAGACAAATAGAAGCAGGCATGGTCCCCATGGGGGAGAGGTGCTATGCTGGATTGGGTTCTCACCAACAAGGAGAGGGGGAGGAGAATGTAAAGCCCAAGGGCAGCCTGGGCTGTATTGACCATGAAATGTGGAGTTCCAGAACCTCAGAGCAGTGAGGAAGGCACACACACCCCCCAGACTTCAGGACAGCAGATTTTGGCCTCCTCAGGGATCTGCTTAGTCAAGTACCATGGGATAACTCCCTGAAGGAAAGAAAAGCCAAGCAAAGCTGGTTGATATTCAAGGATCACCCTTCTCCAAGCTCAAGATTGATGCATCCCAATAAGGAGGAAGTCAGGCAGAAACATTAGGAGATCTATGTGGATGAATGAGGAGATCCTGGACAAACTCAAACACAAAGGGGAAGCACACAGAAGGTGGAAGCGAGGACGGGTAGCCTGGGAAGAGTGCAGAGATATTGTCTGAGCAGACAGGGATCACGTTAAGAAAATTAAAGACCTGATTCAATTAAAGCTGGTCAAGGATGTCAAGGCCAACAAGAAAAGCTTCCACACATACATCAGGGATTAAAGGAAGACTAGAAAAAAGTGGGCCCTCTCCAGAAGGAAACGAGAGACCTGGTTACCTGGGTCATGGAAAAGGCTGAGGTGCTCAGAACCTAAAGGTGCATAAATCCATGGCTTCCAATGAGATGCATCCATGAATCCGAAGGGTACTATTGTGGGAGGAAGTGGCTAAGCCACTATCATATTTGAGAAGTCATGGCAGTTTGGTGAAGTTCCCACTGACTGGAAAAGGGGAAATATAATGCCCATCCTTAAAAAGAGAAAAAAGGAAGACCTGTGTAACTACAAGTTGGTCATTCTTGGCTTTGTGTCTGGCAAGATTATGAAGCAGATCCTCCTGGAAACTATGCTAAATAACATGGAAAATAAGACTGTGACTGGAGACAGAAAATGTGTCTTCACTAAAGGCAAACCATGCCTGAGAAATTTGGTGACCTTCTGTGGATAGGTTACAGAGGGAATGGGTGAGGAAAGAGTGACTGATGCCATCGACCTTGATCGACATTCAAAGCATTTGGTGCTGTCCCGCAAAGTATCCTTGTCTCTACACTGAAGAGACATGGATTTGATAGATGGACCACTTGGTGGATAAGGAATTTGTAAGCAGAAATCAGCTGATAGTGTTTGTTTCCAACAGGGCTTTGCTTCTGCTCTGGAGGGAACTCCTTGCTGCTTATATTTCCCTGGATGGTCTCTCTTGGCCATGGTGTGAATTTGGGAGGCTGAAGGTGAAACACTGAATTCTGGCCTGAATTCACAGTTGCTGAAATTATAAATTGTCAGAGAGGGCTGAGGAAGCCTGCTTGTGCTATATGTACATTTCCAGGATGCCCAGCAATCTGCTAATGTTCAGGGGCCAGATTTACACTCATCTAGCACTGTGTACAGTACGCTTCTATATTTTAAAAATTGAAGTAGGTAACTCCTGTTTAATTTCTTGAGCAGAAGGCTGTTCACTGAAGGAGATTTTACAGGCTACAATTTCCCCAAATGTCCTTTTTCTTGACTTTTATATCTGCGCCAACACAGCATCTTTTTTGCTGCTTTGATTCCCCTGTGATTCTGTCTTGCATTTTTGCACATACTGTTCACTCTAGCTATCTCTAGTTGATTTATACAGAGCACTTCATGTGAAACCAGGCAGAGTATGTAATAGATAACCAAATTTGCTTCTTTTTTTAGCTGGTGGAAAGTATCTCTTTTGAAGGCACCGTAGTACCTGTCAGTGTTTATTTTCTCAAATGTGTGGCTGGTAAATACTGACATTTAGTATTGCTAAATGCCTCTGTCATGAGTCGTAAAACTGTGCAGGTTAGAAGGACCTGTGGAGGTTGAATCTTCCTCCCCCGCCTCAATACTAGTCCAGCTAGTGCTCTACACAGTGACTGGCTATTTTTTAAATAGCTCCAAGAATGGAGTACCCATGACATCCCTAAGACTTTGCTACAGTGGCAGTCTTCCTCTTTGGGGAAAAAAAATTTTCTTAAGTTTTCATGTTAGTGTCCTGTGTTGCATCTTTTACCTGATGGCTCTCACCCTTTCTCTGTGCATCTCTGAGAAGAGGCTGTCTCCATCTTTTTCTACCCTCCCATGTGGCTGACAAAGAGAGGAGTAGGTCCCTTTTAACCTTCTCTTGTCAACCCTGCCTTTAAAATCATTACCCATGATAACAAGATGTAAGTTTAATGGCTTTAATAGTTTGGATTTTGGATCCCAGGAAGGGATCAAGTTTTCAGGCTTTTATGCACAGCTACAAAGGCTATTGTTCCTTTTGTCTGAACTTTTCATTGTTTCTGTAGATCAGTGGTTCTCTACTTTTCATTTATATAAAGAAGATAAAGTGTAAATAAGTATATAAAAAAAGGAAAGAAAATAATCACAGTTGCTGAAATTATAAATGCAGATTTAATTGAAATTGGTTTTGTGGGCATATATAAACACCTTTCAGTGTGTAGTATTGCTTCAGGACTTGTGAAACAGTTCACGGTTTCCCTAAAGAAAGGAAAAAGCCATTCACAAAGTCAAAAGAGGACTGTTGACAAATGACTGGTAATAAGCATTTTGCAGCACTGAAAAGATAGGATATGTGTTTATACCTTAAAAACCCCCCACTTTTGGTTTCTTATTTCTTGCTTTGAAGATGCAAATCTTCAAGAGGCTCACAGAAAGATATGCTGGCAAAATGTGTTAACCCAGAATTTGGGCAAAGAGGCTTCTACAAGCTTTGTACTTGAGACATTTCAGTTTTAACATGTAAAGAAATGTTTTGAGAAATAAAGACTTAATTAGAGAAGTAGTGAGTTACTGAAAAATGTTGGACAGTTAAAATAACTTTGTAAGGAAGCAAAGGCAAGAAAAGGAGATGGTAAACAATCTGTGGAGGATGAGTATTAAAATAATATGCAATTAGAGAAATCAAAGCTATTCTGCAAAGAAAAGTTATGAACAGCCCAAACAGAGGCTGGAGATCAAAAGGGTTTGGAATAGAGGTGGGCAAGTTCTGGGAAAAGCTTTATATAAGAGCACCTTAGAAGTGGTTTCTTAGAAAAACAGAGAACAAATGAAAGCCTAGGTAGGTAGCATGATTCTTTTTAATACCTTTGAGAAGGATGTTTTGGAAAACCAAGGAAAATAACACTGAATAAAGAGTACTTCTGAATAGAATGTGATCTTTTAAAAAACAATAGGCCAGTGTTTCACTCACCTCGCTTCCCTGTCATTGAGAGAATGTGGGCTCTTGTGACATGTAAAACAGCAAGAGAACAGGAGCTCATGACTAAATTCCCTGTTTTTTACTTATTCTTTTAGCAGTTCTGAAGAGTCTGAATGCATCTGTACTGTTGGTGATTTTTAGTTAAAAGTTTTTGAAGGCAGACATATAAATAAACAGCAGCATACAAGTAAATATACAAAAGCCCCAAAGTGACTGGGATCTTCAGCCAAAGTAACTCAAGAATGGTAACTTAAAGCTTCATAATACACCAGAATTTGAAGAAGTGGCCCTATATCTTGCTTTAGCTGATTCTGCTGCAAGGTAGAGATTATAGAAGTGAAATTCCTCCTCAGTCTTCTCAATTTTAAGACACAAATTACTTCAGTACTATTTCTCTGCATTTGTATAAATGGATGAAAATCTGTCAGCAATAACTTAGCATTAATTGCTCTTCAATTCGCATAATGAGTTTCTAGATTATGTAATGCTTGTGTGCATTCTAAAGCTTTCTCAAATGAGGACTTAATGCTGCATGTCCTTTCTGAAAGATCCTATAACTAATGGGAATGCTGTTTCATAGAATCAAAGAACCATGGAATAGTTTGGGTGGGAGGGGAACTTAAAGATCATTAACGTCCAACTCCCCTGCCATGACCAGGGACACCTTCCACTAGACCAGCTCGGTCAGGATCCCATCCAGCCTGGCCTTAAATACTTCCAGGGGTGGAGCATCCACAGCTTCTCTGGGCAACCTGTTCCAGTGTCTTGCCACCATTAAAGTAAAGAAATTACTTCCTAATAGCTAATCTAAACCTATTCTCATTGTTATCATCCATCTTCATTACTAAGTAATGTATATGACCCAGTCAGATTCTGTGAGAACTAATCAGGAAGGGAGATTAAAACTCAATAAAGAAAGTGATTATTTATAGCATGGTGTTTAGGCTCTCTCAGTGTTGCCGTAGTAGTTGGGCTGAGACTTTGGACTGAAGGACAGATGCCATGCTCCTTTCTTCTTCACTGGTAAAGTCTTCTGCTGTTTACATGGCAAGTGCCATGGATTCACTATACTGCAGCAGCAGCACAGAAACTTTATTTGTTAAAAACTCCATGAACCTTTCAGACTGCTCGAGTTGCTCACAATATAGCACACACACACCCAATGGTCCTACATCAACATTTCAGAGAAGGCAGTAAGAACCAAAAAGAGGAGAACTAGATTGAAAATGTAATAAGCGTGACCTCAAATGTCAAAATATGTGGACTCAAATGCTTTCAAACTGAGAGGTTCTTGGTCCACCTCTGGTGCCTCACTTACAGAGCAGCACATCTGGAATGAAGAACATCAGAGCAGTCTGATGCCTGTAACTCTGCACCCTCTGTGACAGGGGCTATTCCCTCCATAGCAAATTCACAAATGCAGTCTGCAAACGATACACATGTCAGGTTAATAACACAGCCCTTGCTGACCTAAATGCTAGAGAGGATTTGAATTGCACTTTTCTGAGAGTAAAGTTATTCATAACAAGAAATGCTGCCAAAATACTTTTTTTCTGCTGCATCCAATGTCTGTTGATGAACTGGGCAGCAGGTCTGACATGTTCATGTTTGACATCCAGGTATTATCATATGCATCTGTCCTTAAAGAAATTATGAAAGATAAACTCAGGCTTGACAGTCTGATCTGCAAAGATCTGATCTGTCAGTGAAGTCCCACACATACTTGGTGCAATAGCATCATCAGTTCTGCAGCTTGCATATCCTCCACCCTCTTTAATGACCCCTGTTAAAGGAATTTGCAGCGGGCTGACACTCGGACAAAGCAAATGAGATACCTTGGAAGAGCTCTGGACACCATTTTCCCCAAATTTCTGGTGGGAGGTGTGTTTGTGTGCATGAAAAAGTGTGTATGTTGGAGGGGCGAGGAATTTAATGTAAGAGATTGTATTAAAAAACAGTGGATGGTGTCTGCATATCTGTTCAGTGAGTTTATCTAAATATTCCCTTTTTCTCCCCTTTTTTTTCCCCTTCCCTTCCTTCTTTCTCTTCTGCCGTTTCCTGCCAGGAAGGGCCACCTCTGAAGGGCCAGTTCTGTACAGCCTGGCACCAACACAGACGGACGTCAACAACAGTTCCAACTGTGAGTCAGTTTGCAACTGGGGGACTCCTTGAAACAGTATTGGTTTATGTGCATGTAGAAGGTGCAAGAACTCTGCAGATGCCTTGCAGAACAGGGAGAGAGTAGGTTTGTTACCCCTAGTTCCCTCTGGTTGGAGTAGCATGCAAGTTTTTGATGTCTTACTAAATAGCATTAGATAAATGTAGCTTCTCCTGAAATACACAAGAATTCTGATATGTGAGGGCCAGTGACAGGGAATTTTGCCAACAGAATAGACTTTTTGAGCTGGATGCTGTTCAGAGGAAACTGTCTGTTGCCAATAAGTGGAGCTTTGTAAAGGGAAGGCCTGCTAAAATCATGGCTCCAGCCTGTTACTTAGGCTAAGTAGAAAAGGACTGTGGGAGAGTGATCAGCTAGAATAGGGGAAGTGAGGCTTGCTGCGTGAATGCCTCGTGCCCACACCGTGGTGTATGGTGGTTGGTTAAATTGGGTTTGTTGTGCCTTAAAACTGTGTAAACTAACAACTGACTAACGGCATAAAAAGGCTGGGGTTTTGGCAATAAAGATCCTCCTTTGCACTTGCCTGGGGACTGCTCATTACTCTGTATTGTAACAACTGTCCACCAAGAAAGCTTAAGACACATCACCTGACTAGAGAAAAGGCTGGAAGTTAGGCCACAGACAAGGATCTTCATTGAATTGTTATTTTCACAACTAGAGATAAGAGCTGCCAGTCTCAGATTTTTGTAGGAACACTGATCTGTGTTAGGACAGGTGAAGAGACCTCACTTTAAGTTTTGAGGTGATTTAGCTGCTGTCACTTCGATTCCCTTCAGGAGCACCTGCAAGGGGGAAGACAAGACCTTGCACAGTTCTCTCTCATTGTGCATGCACATAAAGTTATCCAACACTTGTGATCCTAGTCCCCAGTGGCCCCTTCTAATATGTGTGTTAGGTGAAGATATTCCTTATGGAGTTGTAGGAGAGGAAAAAATTCATTACACTGAGAAAGTGAAAAATGACATCTGCTCTTCACTGTTCCTGAAAAGCACTCCTCTCCTAGATTTTTCTCTTGGTGACTTCCCTGGCCCCAACAGGCTTTGGCCCAGCATCACAGAGAAGGCAGCTGGGGAAGGAGCTAGTGATTTAAAGGAGAAGCGGGCAACTGTATCAACTGGAAAATTTGAGAGGATGTGATGGCAAATGCAGAAGACAGCAGAAGGCAAAAACAGGAAAAGGTCTCTAACTACCTCTGCACTTCAAAGACAGTAGGAGAAGTTACATCCTTTGGCAGGGACTGAGAGAGTACTGGTTCAAGACTATTAGAGCTATAAAATTTGTGTCATGGAAAGGCAGTATAGAGGAGTTACACACTACTGTACAGTGAAGGGATTAACTCTGTTTTTTCTAGATGCGTTTTCCTCAGCATAGTTCTAACATTTTCCATTATTCTACTAAAAACTGTATCTTTGATATATATTTGTAGATACAGCTTTTTATGAATATACTTGAATATATTAGTAAAAATATTGCTCAGAAACTGTGAAAGTGACTAATAATGTTATGATAAACAATGCTGTATTCTGATTTTGTGCTGTACAGTGAACAATGGAAAATTCACAACACAGACCAATGTCTCACTGATCTGTGACTCTTAAGCAAAGAATTTCTCCAAGCCATACTTTTTAGTCCCAAATGTTTGAGTGAGTCATACTGTATTTGTCCTGCTTTTTAGTTTTATGATGATTTGTTTAAGTGCCCCAGTTCCTGCAGTCTGATCGTCACTTCTGTAAACTATTGTTTGGAAATGTTGATGTCCTGGGCAGTGCATCAAACCAGATGGTTTGTCAGCTGTATCAGTCCTGTGAGCACTTCTGTCTGTCGGTGAACATGTGGACATGGGCCTTGAGATCAACAGGAAGACTCACTGCTAAATTGTCACACGCAGCTGAGGAATCTGTGCTTGCATTTGTACCAGGTGGAAGAGATTATAAAAAAATGTAACATCTCCCAGAGGTCGCAAGCTGAGTATGGACAGAACTCAGGCTGATGGCTTCACTCATCATAGAACAACTTTAGCAGTTAATGAGTGAATATGAACTAAAACACTGAGATTACATTTCTAACAGGTCTGATGTGAAAAAAATAAAAGTAAAAAAAAAAGGCAACAGCCTCAGAGGAGTACAGCCCCATTGTTTGGGAGTCCCCAAAGCAGGTTTTGGGGACTTAAAGTCCGAAATACAATACACTATCCTAGTCTTCCTTTTGGCTTATGTGGTAGTCAATTCTGTACTTGTCTTGAGCAGCACTCTATTTTTGGCTTTTTTTGGTTTTTTGGGGTTTCTTGGTTGTGTTTTGTTTGGGGGTTTTTTTTGTTTTGTTTGGGTTTTGTTTTGTTTTGTTTTGTTACTCAAGTTGCTAAAGCACTTAATCAAACTTCAGGATGGCTTGTGACTGCATTTCAAGCCCTTCTTTGCACATTGATTGATTTTGTTAATGTTTTTTGTGGTTTCTCTCTAGTAAGAACAGTTTGAAACTGCACTATATGGGGGGAAAATTTTGACGAGAAAAGTAACAGCCTTGTAATACCAAGCAGATGAGGCTGTCCACTATTGATCAAGGCTGCTCAAAATGCTTGGCCAATGAATGTCCTTTTTTTTCACCTCCATTCATTTGTTTGCAGCCTCTCTGAGTCTCCTGGACCTGCACAGCTTAGTGTTGAAATTACTGTAGTCAGGCAATTCTTGAAGATTCACAAAAGCACCTAAAAATGTTTTTAGGACTTTATTGTTGTTGTTATTATTAAGGATGCCCTCCTTTGAATGACAAGCCTTGTACAAACAGGAAAAGATAGTCTATCTAGGTGGGCAGACCAAAGGGCAAGAAAAAGGAAGGGGTCCAGGCCATCTAAGCCCTGTAACAATGTAGAAAAAAGATATAGAAAAAGGCACTGAGAGAGGGTATACAGTCCCCATTCTTGGAGATACTCAAAACTTCATGATACAAGGCTTGGAGCAAGCTGATTGAACCTGGAGTCCATGCTTTGAGTAGGGGTTGGACTCTGTGTCCTCCAGAGCAGCCTTCCAAACAATGTCATTTTTAAATTCTACTATCTATGGTAAATTCAGTAGCAAAGTCCTGTGTATTTAAACTCCATATAGCCTGATACTTGGTCTAGTACCTAAGCTGCAGAAAACGTCCTCCCTCGCTGGAATTAAGCTGTCTCCTCCGAAACCACCAGATGATTGTTGTCTTCTGGTAGCATGCAGTGGACAGAAGAAGAATGCGATGTGATTTTTTTTGCATTAAATTTAAATGAAATCTGCTATATACACAGAGCAGCTAGGAGTTTAGGAAACAAGGGCTACAAATTGAGCTGACAATCTCAAGCAAGTACAGAAATCTTCCTCCCCATAAAACTAATGCTGACCGAATTTTTTAAAATGCAGAAAGACAAAACTCTTCTTTTGCAGATGTCCTGGGGATCAGAGCTAGAGGCGTCTCACTCTGACAGCACTGTTCCTGTTGTGTAGCTAAATTGTAAGGGTCAGGTCCCGGGGCTGTCAATCCAGTTATCTGCACCACTGTTTAGAAAAGAAGTAGATATTCTCCTAAGGCTAAATGCCAGTGACTTTGATGTGACTTTTTGATAAAGTCCTGGACTCTTTCAGCGAGAAGAAAGTATTGTTGCATTAATGTAATGACTTTTGATATCACATCTATTGCTCTTTTATTGTGTGCTTTCGAACCCTGGGCTCCCATTTGGTTTTGGTTTTGATGGACACCAGATTTTTTAGTTCCAAATGGTTTTTGGAATGTTTCATATTGGGTTTTTTTTTTTTTTTTATTAATGGTAATCTGAACTGAGAACTCATTATAAATTCCTGCTGTGTACAATAACCTCTTAAATATTACCTGAGGCAGGATCTGTGGTAAAAGGTATTAGCAGATGTGCTCCTAGACCAACTTATACTGACATGGATGTGAAAAATGGAATTTTTCTGGGATGCTAGTCACTGTCCACATCTGAAACAGAAGCAGGAAATTTCAAGCTACCATGTTGCATTATGGGTTTGTGGGCTCTTGTATTTTTCATCTTAAAATCCCTATTCAGAATCCACTGAAGTTGCTTGGGCATCTGCTGTTTATTTTAGTGGGTTTGAGAATAAGTATTACATCAGCAAGATTAATGATTGTAACTCCATTTTAAATGTTTTCTGCTTTATTCTTGCTATATATGCCATTAGAAGCTTCTTCTTTGGCCATTCATTAAAAACCAAACTAGTTGCCTTCCTGAGACATGCCAGATTGTTTCTGCAGTATGCTAATGACTGCTAGTTCTGCTGGCAGATTTCATAGGGAAAATTTGGAAAATGAACCTATATTGCCAACAGCACTGCTTTCATCTGATTGTGTTATTACAAGAGTTAAACTGTTATCCTTTCTATGCTGTGACTTATACACCATGATGCTTTGATTTTGTCCACCTCCTAATTATGTCTGTCACAATACAAATTAGATGGAAAATCTTCACAGGAGCATCCTGCCCACGATTTTAACATTAGCAAGAAATAATTGCACAGTGCTTTCTATGGAAACATTTCATTTCATCACAGTTGCCAATTTCAAATGATTGTTTTTGTTCCAGTTAATGGGAGCTGCAACAGAAATGTCAGTCTGGCACAAATCATGGTGCCAAGATCTGCAAGCAGCAGAAAAACAGCAGCTACTGAGGGAGAGGGTAGATCGTTCATGTGAAGCAGCTTTTAAGGACAGTGGGATGGCTGGACACCAAGCGTTCGCAGTTCCAGGTTCCTAAAGCTCATAAGGTTTTATGAACGTCAACAACTTTGGTGCGAATTTGTGAGATGACAGGCATACAATATCACTGATCTCCTTCTGAGGTGATGACGCACACCACTGCTGGATTACATCCCTCAAGGCTCCTTATCTAGAGCACTAAAACAACATGGGAAGAAGCCTGCTTTTTCAGGTGAGGGGAAAAGGCAGATGTGATGGCAGAAATCAGACAAAAGCACGTGCCAGCACCTGGTAGGAGAGTGGTAAGTCGGGAGTCTCAGCAGTGTCAGTACCACTGCAGGGTGAGCCCCAGCAAGACATGGCTATTGCTCAAGATGGGGTGACAGGGAAGCAGCACTCATAAGGTTCAGAAAGAGCAGAACCTGATCTTTAAATATTTCAAGGTGTTAAAGATGTGAAATCTTCAGAGTTTGTTTTTTTTTAATGATTGCCTATGGATGATAGATGTAAAAGATAAAAGCATCCAATAATTGCTTATATATATATGTAATATAATCTATTTCACAGATATTCTGGAACCTGTTTCATGGGGACGTTCAGACAACAGGATCTGACTTAATTTTTGAAATGCATTTATTACATAGAATTAATGTGTGGGCACTTTCACTCAGAATTAAGCTAAAATAAAATAAAGGCTTAAATTCAAGATCAGGGTATATAAGACAATGAAGACGGAGAATTTTCCTTCATCCAAATTTTATGAAAAGCTCATGGAGATAAATTGCTATAAACCAGGTCCTCAGCCAGTAAAAATGAGATTTATCCAGTGATTTGGTTCAGGTTGCTGAGAGCTCCATCCAGCCTGGCCTTGAACACTGCCAGAGATGGGGCATGTATGTGGAACAGGCAAGATGTTTAGATGGTGCTTAACATGTTGTCTCCAACATCTAGTGTTATCCAATTACACTTGTCCAATGCCTTCAAATTCAATATATCTCAATACCTCTGTATGTTTGTCCTATCAATACATATTCGTCTAAAGCTGTCCAAAATCTAGGAGGTCAGTACTTCCCCCAACATCCAGCCACGCTTCCCTGGCATCTCTCTTTTGTCATCCCTCCTATTCCTTCAACTACAAGAACTGGCTGGAAAACTAGTCAAAACTACAGGGATAGTTTTCAGGTAAATCAATGGATGAACAGCAAAAGAAATAGACTGTTAGTGTCTTTGCTCAGGAAAAGGCAGGTATTTCAGCTCAACCCTTACCAGACACTGAAGCCAAAATGAGGATGGTGTTAGGAAGGCTCAGGTGTGGGGAAAGGCTTGTACACATGGATAGTTTAGATGTGAAATGCAACACCACAAAACCCCAGCATTTATTGTTTTGCTCACAATACTGGTGGGACAGCAGGAACAATTCAGTTCATTGTGGGCATTACTACGAGGCTGGTGAGGCACTGGAACAGATTGTTCAGATAAACTGGGGATAACCCATCCCTGAATGTGCTCAAGAATGTTGGATGGGGCTCTGAGCAACCTGGTCTACTGTCCTGATCCATGATAGGGGGTTTGGAATGAGATGATTTTTAAGTTCCCTTTCAACCTAAACCATTCTGTGATCTTAAGAGTCCCTGCCAACCCAAATTATTCTGGTTCTATGATTATTGGAACATGTCAGTGCATAGAAAAGACTCAAGCGCCATACTTGGTGACATTTCATAGGACTGCCTTCCCAACAGGATGGCTTTCATTCTCTTCCCATTACTTGTGTCTGTTGCCAAAAATGTACAACTTGAAGCTACTTCTTCTTGTACTGTCCCTTGTTACCTGGGAGAAGAGACTCCACTACAATCTCCTTCTAAGTATCTGTAGAGAGCAATAAGGTTTCCCCTGAGGCTCCTTTTCTCCAAGCTAAACACCTCCAGCTCCCTCAACCACTCCTTATATGACTTGTGCTCCAGCCCCTTCACCAGCTTCATTAACCTTTTTGGACATGCTCTGGAGATAAGAGGCAGACTACAATCCAGGCTACAGCTACAGTAACAAGCTGCCATGATAATCCAGGATATAGCTTTACAGAATGTCAAGACCTCAATGTAAAATGAGTGCAGTATATTCTGTCACCCTGTCACCAGCATGAGGCAACTTGGTCCCTATGGAACGGTGTCTTGTTTAGAGTAAGTGGAGAAGTCAAGTTTGCCAGGTTTCTATCACACCTTAAGACTGTTAGCATGAGGTAAGGGATCGAGCCCCAGAATTTCTTCTGTCCTCTTTCCAGTGAATGCACAATGGTTTCTGTTTTGCTTACAGAGAAATAAATCACCTACCTTCTTGCTAATGCCTTTTGTATTGGGTTTCATTTCCCTCTCTGATACTGAAGGTTACCAGCATGTCCGTGCCCAGCAGGCATCAGTTGGCATCTGTTCTTAAATTCAGAGCACGTAGCTGTGCCCTCAGTTTCCATTCTCTGGAAACCTGAACATACCATGATTAAAATAGACTGCAAACAGATGCTTGCCAATAAAGAGGTTCCATTTGCTTGTACTATTTGCAATTTGTGCTGTGAGGATTTTGTCACTGTTTAATGGCTAATCTTTGCAAGGGTTCAAAGAATCTCCTGGCCTTGAGGTTTTGGCATAGCCATAATAGCCTGTGGGTTTGATTGGTGGAATTTTTGCTCTCACTGAGCAGCTCAGAACTGCGCAGCCACCAAATCAGAGAATCACAGAATGGGTCAGGTTCAAATAGACCACAGTGGGTCATTTGATCCAACCTCCCTGCTCAAGCAGGGTCATTCTAGAGCCCATGGTACAGGATGGCATCCAGATGATTCTTGAACATCTCCAATGAGGGAGACTCCATAATCTCTCTGGGCAACCTGTTCAGTTACCTGCACAGTAAAGTTCTTACCCATCTTTGGGTGGAACTTCCTGTGCATCAATTTCCCATTGTCTCTTGTCCTATTGCTTGGCACTTCAGATGCTTATTAATGAGGTCCCCTCTCAGTCATCCCTTCTTGAGGCTGAACAGGCCCAGCTCCCTCCACCTTTCCTCCTTAAGAGAGATGATCCGGTCCCTTAATCATCTTCATTGTTCTCCACCGGACCCACCCCAGGAGCTCCATGTGCCTCTTGTACTGAAAAGCCCAGAGCTGGACACAGCACTCCAGATGTGCCTCACTGGGGCAGGATCACCGCCCTCAGCCTGCTGACAATGCTCTTTCTAATTTACCCCGGGATGCCATTGGCCACCTCAGCCACAAGGGCACACTGCTGGCTCACGGACAGCTTGTTGTCTGCCAGCACCCCGGGTCCTTCTCAGCAGCGCTGCTTTCCAGCAGATCAGCCCCAGCCTGTGCTGGTACATTCTGGGGTTATTCTTCCCCATGTGCACAGAACTGACATCAAAAAACATGCCCTGTCACACCCTGCTGCTGCAAATTTGACCAATAGGAACATCCCTGTTCCATAGAGCATGAACTGCAGAGTTGGCTGTATGCACCCTGCACTGCTTATGCAGTGGAAAATTGGTCCTTTGGCTTCTGGATGTGGAAAATCTTCCTTAGTACGGAGTTTAGAAAGAATTCTTCAATTTTCTTTCTTTTCTACCAACTGAACTTCCGTAAGCAAAGGTCAGTAAAGGTCTGTATAGCAAAACAAAGTTATCTTTACAAAGAGGTGACTTGAAATTTCTTCTGAGAGCAGGCAAGAGCAGGTCACTGCATATGAAAGGAAAAGGCAGAGATGACCCAGATTGAATCTGGAAGCATGTGTCCAAAGCAGACTTTGTTGATATTATCAGCTGTGCACATGCCTCCAAGATGAGTTTGGTGATCCTGACTCAAGACAACCAAGGGAATAGTGTCTCTCTTCCTGGAGCCCCAGGGCCTGCCTTTATACCTCACAGTGCAGTTGTGGGCACAAACCAAAATAGCCCTGTTGTTTACTCACCCTTACATTGATGGTACATCAGGAGTGACCCCCTCCACGGCAGTCTGAGGCTGGTGCAAAGTCCTCCCAAATTTCAAGATGCATGCACAGGTCTGCAGGTGCCCTGCCAAGAACCTAACTCAGCAACTGAGGCAGAACTGCAGCACAAACCATACCTCCTCTCCCTCCTTCTGTGGGTGCACTGGAGGCACCCACATATATGTGTTTGTTTTCCTGACTGCTGCATTAAACCCCTAAATCCCGTATCAAGAATAAAAGTGAGCTGCAGGCAAAGCTGAAGTTGGCTAGGCATGTGTTTATAACAAACACATCTGGGTTTTTTCAGTAATTCTGGACGAGGTTGGATTTTCAGCACATGTTTATTAACACACTTAGTTTATGTTTCTGTAAAGCCAGTGTTTCCATGAAAATGAACAGAAATGGCAACATGATAGAGAAAAATATAAGGGGAAGAAAGCTAAGCAGGGTGGTAAAGTGCCCTGGTACCTGGGACCTTGCATATTACTGAAAATTTAAAGGATGGGAGGCAGGGAAGCTGCAAGGAGCAAGGACAAGTGGCATGCTGATTTTAGCTCTTAGGTGTCTTGAACTTTGTATGTTTGGGTCAGAAGTGAGCAATTTCAGAGCATGTAGGGCTGTGTTCAAACAGTTTTCATGGCAGCAGGCATTCTGTGCTTTGTGAGAGCATTTGCATGCTGTTCTGACACAGTCCCTCTCTATTTCTTCATAGGGCGAACTTATGATAAATATCCCTGTGTCACATAAACCATCTTAGCAAGTGACTTCGATGGCTCATAAATCATGCCAGGTATACCTTGTCTATGCTTCACAGCTCTAAAGTCAAAAGCATCCCATTATTTTCTTGTACAAGGTAAAGCCGTGAACTTTTTAAAAAGTATTTTGAACTCTGCAGATGAGAAAATTGAGAGGTGTTTCATTCCTATAGGAACTTTAGTAAGTCAATATTATTTATTTAGCTGAATAACTTATTTGAACCTGGCTTTTATTACAGTCACAGCATCTGCAGATGGCCTGCATGATCATGGTAGGTCCTTTTCCATTGAAACATTCAAGTCTAGTGTAGTCTAGACTAGTCTAGTCGGGTCTCTGAATGTTATAAAATGGGTAGCTATACCTTTGAGTGTAACAGTGTAACCCCCCTTCTAGAAGTCTAAATTGAAATTGGAACAACCTGGTATTTCTGAAGTGTTTTGTAAAAATTGAGAACAATGTGCTACAAATAATCACATAGGAGGAAATTTTTTTTTGCCCAATATCTATTGGTTTTTTGTTGTAAGATTATTGTTTCTTGGCATCTTCACAGGCCCTGTAAATTGACATGTTCCTTTTGATCAGAAAGGAATGAGTTTCATCATCAAAAGGACTCTCAAAAGGATGGGAATACTTTCAGCATATGTCAATTGCTTTTTGAACAGTAAACCGTGCCCCAAAGTTGTATTTTCCACGATTGCTTTCAGAAATCTTTGCACAACCATATGCCCAGAAAGTGGTTTAAATGCATAAGGTTCTTATTTATCCTGCTGAAACTTCTGCTTGAGTTCCCAAGTGAATAAACCTCTTCAACACAACCCTGGAAGCTTAAATGAAATTGGACTGGAGTGGCCCGTACTAAGAAAGTACCATTGCTTCAAACTGACTACCAAGGAGTGCCATTCCTTGATGAAGCAGATGCAATCCAGCAACAGGAGCCAGAGTTCATTACTGATTGGCCCATCAGGGAATTAGAGTGATAATGATCAAGACTTAACAGACCCAACAAGGCTGAAAATTAAAACCATTCTCCATAGCAAACAAAGAGAGGAATGTAATTGTGACTGAGAGTGGCTGTAACACGGATGGGACTGGAGAGGGTTGTGAGGAGTTAGGAGTGCACAATCAACTTTTGAAAGTAATGATGCTGGTACTGAAACATGCCATGCTCTCAGGTCCTCTCACTTCTTCCATGACATTGAAAGTCATGCCATGGAAAAGGACATTTCAGAGGGAGAATTTGCAGAAAATAAATTTTTAAAGTATTGTATAGTCTATGTAATTATTTTTTATTTCCTCCTAATCTGGTCTGATACTCCTAAGGAGAATTTTGTTGGAGTTTTTTCAGGTTCCCTCCCAGTGGTCACAAAGCAATGCTTCTTAAAGAAAAAAATCTAGGTGGTTTGCTTGCTTTGCCATGGATAGGACATTTTTTTCTCACAGTCTCACAACCCTTTACAACAAACCAGAGAAAAACGGCGCTTGAGTTGTTTTAAGGGTAATTCTGAAAAAAAATCACTTCTCCTCGAGCATTATAGTTTTCTCTACTTAGGGGTCAGAGTTGTAAAGGTGGCAAGGAATCTTTTTATTCTCATAACCAGTTCCTCTCAGAGTTGTTGACCCTGAATACAAGTTTGCAGTCATGTTACTGCATTGCAACATATCTTTGAAATAAGAGCAAAACTCCAGTGCGGGTTTGTGCCATGGAATATTCCAAACTATGAAGATTTGCTGTCCAGCTCCACAGCTGCAGAATTAAGAGCACCTCTGAAAATTCTGGCCTGTGAGTCTCGTGATATTTAAAGGTCTGCTAGCAGTTACAGGAAATCCCAGAGACGCAGCAGTTCATAGTGCAAACATTTTTGTTGGGCCAAGTGGGTATTTTCCTCTGGTCTGGCAGGATGCAACAGCCTCAGCTATGGCTTCATCCAGCAACTGCTGAACTGAACCAGTAAGTCTGTCTAATTTGTTTTGTGAAAAATCAGTGAGAGAAATTTTTCAGCTTCTAGTCTATTTCACTTCAGGAGGGAGTTTTCATCATAACAATACTAGACCTGCTTTGCACTATAAAATTGGACAATCTCCCCATATTCTTCCTCAGATCACCACAGGTTCCCATCCTCTGCTTAGTCCGGGGAGGTTTTAGCATTTTATGCTGTGTCCGGGTTTTCTGATTTCCATTTTGCTGCATAAGTCCTTTGTTTTTGCCTAAGGCAACATACTTCAGGAATGAGAGAGTGGCTAAGCCAGGTCAGTAGTGACAGCTGGCAAGAATCTGCACGTTGATACCATCAAGCATCCAACAACATCTCTCAAGGCTTTGACTGGATATTAACACCATGCCCCTTTGTGACAGGAAACCCATCCAAGACCATTATCTCAGGAAATGTACCCTAGCTGCCTTCACTGGTTTTGGAACAGAAATCATAACATTTTGAGAAGATTTTTAGTCATTGAAAAAAAGGAATTTGCTTTCCTGAAGAAAAAGCTCATTTATATAAATGCCTTGTAGTAGCATTGTGAAATTTTAACTAAGCCTTTAGTTTTTAATTTATGATGGTAGTAAGCTCCTGCACTAGCAGTGAGGGCTGTAAGCTGGTAGCACTGTGGAGGAAAGAGGAAAGGATATTTTTCACAGTGAGTCCTGGGACTCTTTAATCAGGGTCCCACTGAGAGTTTTGTGAAAAACATGTATCAACACCTTCATAGGATCCCTTTCTGATGGGAACAAGGCATTACTGGAGCAGGACAAGCCAGTGCAACTGGACTACTTTCCCTTTGCGAACACTTTCTAGTTTTCAGTAATCCCACTGCTTTACCCTGAGTTAGCCTAATCTCCATAAGCCTAATCTAGGAATTAGTGAAGCTCTGTTATTGTCTTCCGCTTCTCTAAATGAAGCATAAAATTGAAATACAATACACACTAATCAGTGTCTATTTGAATATACACCTGGAATGATCTTTTGGTGCCATAAGGGTTTGCATCCAGACTTGCAACTGAGGACTGGACAGGTCAAACCACAGGAAAATAGCCAAAATGTGTAAACAACTAAAAATGGACTATTGCAATGCTGTCCAGGATTCTTATCTTATGTACATAATTGTGCATTAAATTAGGTGTTAGCCAGTGAAACGTGGGTAGGAAATGTGGCCAGGCACTCTCCTCCTCCAAGGGGAGAGGCTTTTCATAACTCTACAGAGCGTATACTTTGTGCATTCATTATATTGGAAGATGCTTGGCTGCGCTTCTGAAGGGCACATCTCTGTTTGCTCAAGCCTTCACCCCTGCCAGTCTCTGTGCATATCACATACTGCATGGCTGAGTGGAGGGATCCACCTATAGAGAGGTTACAGAAACTTGGCTTTATACTGTAGAGATAGGCTTGGGAGTCTGATTTCAGGTATCCAGGTTTGAACATTTTATTCAGATTTTGTCAGGAATGCAGGAAGTTATTCGCTAAACTTTGGAGAATGAGACTCCCTCCCATCCCCTCCCCTCCCCTCCCCTCCCCTCCCCTTTACTCTTTCTCGGGAGGGAAATGGCTTGAATATGAATTCAGTTTAGGGAGTTTCCCCTCAGTGTTGTTTCCATTTGAACTCATTGAAATGTAGTTGTTTCCACAGCTTTCTGGTCTAACCAGCCTTGCTTGCTTGCTTCCTCCACACAATTGTGCCAGTTATCTGCTGGCTAAAGGGGAGTTCAGAGATGTGGGACCTTTGTTGTGGCATATTCTTTTCACACTGTCCAAGAGCTGATGACCTTTAGATTTGTTAACCAGAGTTTAGATTAATCCATTTTACCATGGATTTTTCCTATTACTAACTTCCATTATGAATTTGCAGATTTTATGGGAAAGTGAGTTATTACCACTGTAATGATGCTGTGTCACCATGGGCTGTTTTTAGTCTGAAAACCTGCTCCAAATGGGGTAGAAGTGCTCCATGATATCATAAACCACAATCTATAAAATCTTTATAGGTACATCACAATTTATCATTTTAACCCATCTTCTGTAATCAAAGACAGACCTTCAATAATTTGCATTTTTGTAGTTCTTTTGTCTCAGGCACCCTAAATGTTTTTACTGCAAGTGTTGGGAACAAATGCTGATAGTTTACATAGTACACCATGCAGGAAGCAAGGAAAATTAAAAAAACAAAGGATTCAAAAGGCTTCTTCTCCATTCAGAGGATCATTTTCTCTGGCTTAGAAAGCATTGCATTGCAATTACTTGACATTATGTATTCTAGCATGGTCATTAAAAAAGAAGAAAGAATCTTTTAATGATTCTCTTACTAATTAAAGGGTTTGCCACACTATCCATGACTGTTCTCAGGTCTGTAAAACTAACCTGTGGCCACAGAAGTGTTTCTGGAACTTTTAACTGAGAGTTCAAAAATCCTTCAATTACTCAGTAAGGCAAATAAGCACACATGCCCCCACTACTCAACCTTAGAAAACACCAATTTTGATGGAAACCTAAAAGTAAAGCTCTTCTCATATAGCAGTTACCAAGGCCAAATTCCTGTTGATTTGTGGCCTCAGCCTTACTTTAAGGGCATGTTGTGACTGCATACTAAAAGGCCCTCATTCTATAGGTTGGGAAAGGTGTATAATTTACCTTAATGGAGAGAAGCTGTTTAATAGCTGTAAATATTGGTGGTGAATAACTTTCCTGAACTTCGGTGATTGACTGTAAAAATATGCTTATAGATGTAATATTTTGTTGCCCTGGACCTTGCACTAGTTAGAGGGAGTAAACATGGTTGTACTTAGGGACTCAGCCCTTAAAAACTGTTTTTCAGTGTTGGATTGTGTCAAGAGCAGAATTTTTGTGTCAAATCCTGTAATATCAGTGCAATTAATTCTAATCTATACCATGGTATATAGATAATATTACTTAGATATACTCATCTAAGTAATAAGAAGTGTGTGCATTGTGACACTTCCTATCTTTCTATTAACAGGTGCTGCAGAAGTGCTGCAAAACTGGCTGCTGAGAGCAGTTTCCAAGAGCATGATCAGGTGATGGCTGGAGGGTGTTGATGGCTGTGGCCACTGCCACAGAAACGTGGCTGCTGATCCCTCACTCGCTGCCAGTTCAGTGGGAAGTGCCAGTGTGAGGGCAAGCAGCCCCGAGGCACGCTGATCAGATTGCTGGTGCCAGCCTGGTCATGCTCAGATGCACCCCTCTGCTTGTGCGTGTTCACAAGCTCAGATTTTTCACCTTTAGGGATCCAAGTCACAAAATCCACGCTGTAGGCTCTGTGGTGCCGGAAGAAATTTCTGACACAAGAGCAATGGGGAGTTTCAGCAGCTCCCTCCCTGTGACTACCCAAACTGGTTGCATGGAGAAAGCATCCCCAAAAAGAAGGATATCCAGCGCAAAGAAACGCTGAGGCATATCTGTAACAAAAATAAAGGCTGTCACAAAGGGAGACCAAAGCTCCAGTGCAGCTACCCGTCACATGGTTGAGGGGATAACTTGCAATGGTTACAATACTTTTAAGACATTTGCAGCACCATGTTGTGGAAATTGTCACAGGACCAACAGAAATAGACGTTGTACCTCATGGTCTCAGGTGGAAGAAATCTTCTGTGTCAGTGAGTTGATTCTAATTGGCATGGGTGCCAACATGTGACTCACTAGAAACTGTGATCCCTGCACTCCCCAGTGTCCTTGTTATTACAGGCCAGATGGTTCTGCTGGTGATCCTCTGTGGCAGGGAGCACTCAAGCTGTCCAGAGCTGCAACTGAGAAAGGGAGACAACAGGAAACCCAGCACTCCCAGAGGACTCTGAAGGGGTGCACAGGGCCCACTTTGGGTTTCTCAGTCAGAACAGGAGCAATTTGGATATTTGGAGTATATGTTTATTTGTCTGTATGTGTAGGATACCACATTTCAAATCCCAGGAATTGTGTGATTGTTTACACTTAAGCATTTGTGCTTCACTCTTTGGAAACCAAATTTCATTAAAATGCTATCAGAAAAAGGCAATTGCAGCAGTCTTCCTGTACAAAGCAGAACCAGCTTTCTTAAAGTAAAGGAAAGGTTTTCCACCTCCTCAGATTCAGTTGCCCAGTCTTACCTATGCGCTGGCAGAAATGTTTTAAAGTTCTTATGCATATCACACAGACACAGGTTTTGTGTTTGCAAGAGAGAGATAGAGCGTATTTGTAAATATATAGATCTATTCAGTGTTTTTCCCGGTCATGCCAGGGGTCTGTGGTGAGACCCAGGATGTGAATCCCATATTCTTAAGCTGAGATTTTACTCACAAACCTGTCTTTACATCATACAAAAATCTATCCTGTTTTTTATCATCTCTTTTCCCTGCTCACTTCATGAGTGCAATAGCATTCTCCAAAAAGGATCTTTGAACATCTAGCTGTGGCTCTACTGCTTCTCTTAAAAGAATCTCTTGTTCAGGCATGCATAATTTATGCATCATTAAATGGTAGAAAATGCTGCAGCCTGATGTAAATAGGCATATATTTGCTGGCAGACTTCTTGATTGAAAAAGGAAAAAAATAATTAAAAAATATTAGCATTGTGCCACCATGTCTACTCATACATGCAGTGTAGACTTTGCTTTTCTTTAGTATGGTTTACCTTCAAGATCAGGAGGAATGTGAACAACTAACATTACGGCCCCTCACAAAAAAACCCAAAACATCAGGTTCTGGTCACGTTTGAGTGCCCAACTGCAATAGATTCAATTCAAATGTCAGTGAAAGACAGTATTCTCCACTCACAGAGAGCTCACCTGATTCTGTTCAGTCTTCAAACAGAGAAGAAAAGAAGGCACTTGTCCTTGGACAGAGGTGTGAGTGGATATTCACTGAAAACATCTTGCTAGACAGCTTTGTCCCAGGTGTGTAATTCCATGGCAGGCATAAGTACCCAAGGACCAGCCATGTAACACGGATGCTGGGGTTGGCTTCTGCAGTGAATATTCAGTTGAGGGCAGAGTCAGGGAAAACTTACCATGGTATGTAAGAGTTTTGCAAACCAAGGCTGAGGAAATAACTCCCATCAAGGAGTACAATCTTCCTCCTTATTCTGGTCACTTTTTTGGGCCCTGGTCATGTGGAGGGAGACTCTATGCTACACACACATGGGAAAGAGAAGCTAAAAAAATTGGCTTAATGAAAGATACAGAAGCACAGAAAGACAGGGAGTCATTCAGTTAGTAATTATTGTAGGCACTACCTATAAATGCTGTAATTCTTAAAAAATGTCAGCATTCATGTGCAAATCAAACAGATCAGGTCTGTGCGTGTGATAGTGCAGTCAGCAAAAGCTTGGGCTTGTGTCGCTAGGATAGAAGGGTTTGGGATTTTGCTGAGCCAGCTCCTTAGAGTTTTTACAGTTAATTCATTTATAGCTGTAATTTAGAATTTATAAAACTCATTGCTCATGTAATTAATGTAAGAGTTTCCCAATGTCAAACGAGATTGGCCTATGATAGCATCAGATATTTTGAAAGTCAATAGGAAAAATGTATCTGTCTTGCACCAAATCTGCAAGAGTGAAGAACATTTGGACTATGCATAGCTTTTGCGGAGATAGAAAACCATCTATGGAGCTTCAGAAGGGGTACTATGGTACTTCAGAAGGAGCTAAACCACAGGCTATCATGCCTTTTTTGGGGAAATGTAGAAAGTGATTACTAGATTTGAAAGAAAAAGCACCTCCTTGCAATACACATAGAAGTCTACCTCACTAAAAAATTGCAGACTGTTGATATTAATGTCTCTAATACACTTTTCTGTGTTACAGACACTATTCAATAAAATCCAACATGGACATGGAAGGCAAGTGAGGTATGCTTTATATATTGTTGGCGCTTAGAAGTGCTTGGTCTACTGAGTAAAATATTTTCTAAAACTCACCCTTCAGGTCGGTGTTGTATTTTTGGCTAGTGGCATTTATTGAAACTCCGACAGAGGCTCTTTCACTGACAAAGGTTTGTTTTTGGTTTGGTTTTTTGGGTTTTTTTTGGTTTGTTGTTTTTTTTTTTTTTTGTGGCCACAGATATTAAATTTTAGGTATTCAAACATTAGAGTGAATTTTTAAAAACTAGTTTGAGATACATATGATTTGAAAAGAAAGTAAATAATTCATATTCCCTCCAGAAAAAGTATCCAGTGGTATTACCTCTAGGGTGATGAAAGTATTTTGCAGTTACAAATTCTGCATTTTTAAAGCTCAGCTAACTTGGATGCCCGTTTATTAAGCCAAACTGTTCTTGGAGAAAAACATAAAAAATCTTTTAAACCACCACTGTTGTGGTAGACATGAGTGAACTACCCACAGCATGTCATGGCTTAGTTGCATGAGTGGCTCTTTGCATTAGTAAATACCATAGGATTAAGAAAATTTCCAGTCTAACAGAGATGTTTTCATGTATTAGAATTCCTTTTCCACAGTCAAATGTCTGCAGGTTGAGTCCCAGCAATACCAGCAAGGACCATAATGATGAGTTAACCTCCTTTTGGCCTATGGGGGCTCGGCTGTGAAGAGTAGGAGGCCTGCTGTGGTGCACCTCAAAGCCTGGGACCTGGGCCTGGGTGGAGCTGCCACAGGTGCAGCAAATTGGTGGTAGCAGCAAATACTCAAACGAGTTTTAAAGGCCAGAGTGGTTGAACATGAGTCAGTCAGTCCTCAGTGATAGGTGAGCACCATTCTGAAAGGTGCTGGCCTCAAGCTGTGCCATGGCATGTTCAGGTTGGACATCAGGAAGAATTTCTTCACTGAAAGCGTGGTTAAATACTGGAACACAGGAAAGTAGTGGAGTCACCATCCCTGGAAGTGTTCAAGAAATAACTGGATGTGGCACTTCATGTTATGGCTTAGTTCACAAGGTGGTGTTTAGTCAAAGGTTGGACTCTATGGTCTTGGAGGTCTTTTCCAACCTTAATGATTCTATGTTTCTATGATTCTGTATCACAAGCAAAGGATTGGGTTCATCCAGTGTGTTCTGTGTCACGTTCACACAGTTAGAGACTCACAGCTTCCCCTGGGAGGAGCAGATGGAGATGTCTGATCCAATCTCCTGTTCAGAGGTGCCACTGGATGTGGCTCAGGCTCCTGAAGAATGCAGTCACTGTTTTGATGCATGCAATATCTGGATTTCAAATTCTGTGAGATATTTTTATCATGCCCCCAAGAAAGTATAGACTACTGTAAGAAAAAGTAAAGTGAGGGATGACAAGGACAGTTGGGAGTTGTGGAACAGCTTTGATGTGTTCAATAACTAGATGGACAAGCACTCTTCAGACAGCAGATTCCCAGAGCCATGACACCACACAGCAGACTGTCAGTGTCCCTTTATCATGTGTTTGCAAAATTAGGTGTTAGTATCCAGTGCTCCAAAGCCACCTTGTGCAGATTTTGAACTTATTAACCACCACTTGCCAGGCAGAGCTTGGAGACAATCAGCAGAAAGCAAAAACCTCCTCTTCTCAGAATCATAGTTTTTCACAAAGCAGTCACCTTACTTGTAAACTTTTGGTTTGGTTCCTCAAATGAATGTGTTCACTAAACATTTCCAAAGGACAAGCCGAGAAATTAAAGTCCCTAACTGTCAAACAATGAAGTCATGGACTTGGAAGAGGTATTTATTGTGTTGCACATTATTGTTTTTCTTTACCATTAGACATAATCATTTTATCACCTCTCCTGCTGCTAAAACCCTTCTTCTGCCCCATGAAAGCCGACTACATTTTTTTTTTGTCTTGGATGGTCTGACTAGTTAGAATGTCCAGTAAAAATCCAAAGTACTGTTGTCAAGTTTTGAAAAATGCTATCTCTATTTTATACTTGGAAAAAAAAGGCTCACAGACTAAAAATCATGCCTGGTTTGGTTTGTTTTTTTTTTTCCCCAGCAATATGATTTGGTCTGATAGAAGACTTAATCTTCTTCCACAAACCTCAATATAATAACATAGATTTCATTACCGCAAGATATTCAGAAAAGGATGAATATGTAGAGGTCAGGACTACCACTTACTGTTCAAAATGGCAGCTGGAGGACAGTACAGGAAAGAATGACTCTATACTCGCCTTTTTAATTAATATATTTTCTTAAATTAGCTGTATGTGGTAGAATACCGGGCTCGATGGATCTTTGCGTGAGGGCAGTTCATATTGTGTGCTTATAAATCATCTACTGTCAAATATCTATTCCATGGATAAGTTTTTTCTCAATTCGATTTTTAATGTTACTTTGGCTAATTTTAGAAAAAGAAAGTCAGTGCTGTGTTTCACCCTTATAAACAGGAAACATGAAATCTATGGGATTTTAAGGTTAACACCTGAAAATGGAGTGCACGAGTTCCTGTGTAAACATGCATTTGCCACAGACTTTCTTTTAGAGCAAAAATAAATCAACAGTTAGAAAATAAGTATGTAGACTCTTGAGTCTGGTCAGAGCAGGTGTCCAAATGAACGTTCCATTAGTACTGTTTGGCAGAATAAGCCTTTTTTAAATTTGGCATTATGTGGGCAACATGTCTAATTGCAAGGCGTATACTGCCCAAATATTTCATTATCTTCCTGTTATTCTTGTTAACTCATTCTTATCATTCATAGTTTTACATTTGAGTGCTAAAAGCAGTGTTTTGTATTCAGATTCAGCTTTCTGCAGGACCACAGAGCAGGAATAATGCAGAGTTTATAATATTTGACTAAAAAGAGAGAAGTGGGGTTTTGTGACGTGTGTGCTCTTCTTCATCATCATTAATGTACGAATGTTTTGGACCTACTTCTGCATTGCGTGCATTTGATGTGCTCATTTACAACAGCACTGAGCTTTTTTTTTTGTTTGTTTCCAGGGATAGACTATGGGGTCGTTTCTGTTAATCTAGCAGAAGGCTCACCAATTAGCTAATTGCACCTTTTTCCCCCTTTTTTTGGTTATTCTGGTGACTCCTTTCGCCAGGTGCCAACTGGGACTGAGAGCAAGTTAAGAGACTCTTTGTGCTCTGACAGCAAGTTTCAGAGGTCTTAACATAAAATCTGGTCTCAAAAGCTCTTTCCAGAAAGCAAGAGGTCACTTTTATCAATAATAATCATCAGAGATTATCACTACAAATGAAAAGAAACACAGGAAATTTTTGATGGAACAGCTAAAAGGATTTATATATTGTACCAAACACTCTTTCGGATTGGTTCAGTGCAAACTCAGTACTGTAAACAGAAGCACAATGTGGCCCTCAGTGTATTATAAACACTAACATGTTATGACTACATTTACACTAAGTATTATTTTGGGCATAATAAAATTATCAAAGTCACAACTGACGTATTCACTGGAGGGGATTTTTTGGTGGTTTTTTTCGGTTGGTTGGGTTTTTTAATTATTGCTGTTATTATGTTACGTCCTCTTTCTTTTGATATTACAGAATTTTGTTGGTGTGCTGCTTCTGAAAAAAAGTATTTTCACACTTACGGTGTGTTACTTGATGTGCAATTTCTTTCATTCACTCCTATTTTTAGAGCACTTTTGAGAAGCAATATGAGTTTTCCTGTAAGTACAATGGATGCTCCTTTACCTTTTTCCTTTCAGAGAGAGTAGCTGGGCATGTACAGTAAATTGACTCCTTCACCTAAGAAATAATTGGTTTACCCCTACCCTAGTTCAAGGTGTTTTTTCCAACTGTACATGAAGAATATCTTGCACATATTGTGATTCCTTTTCAGCCTTTGGCTCTTAGTCAGGATATGTCCCAAACATTAAAAAAAATTACTATAGCTCCTAATCAGAGACCAAAAGCCAAACAGAATAATTGAGACACAATATGAGTATTGATAAATTTGTAAGCACACCTAAATTATGGCATGTGCTTTGCTTGGGGCATAGAAAACCTCAGAATTGCAATTTTCTCATCTTAAAATTACTGCACAGGAATACACATTTTAATTGAAATTCAGTTCTTTCTAGGAAATTATTTTTCTTCCTTTTTTTTTAGAAGTTCTTTTCAATCCTTTCAAAGCTGTTTTTCCAAATTATATGTTTGTACTTACGTTTTTTTAATGATTTTTTTTTAATTTAGTTGCATGAATGTAGGTGACCGAATTCCTGTTAGGAAAATGTCACAGACATTTAAATTTTGGTTCGGCATAAAAATGTACACAGTGAAGAATGAAATATTAATTTTAATATTTTTAAATTGCTAATTTTGTGCAACTCAGAAGTACTTTTATCTGCCATAAAAATGCAAAATAAAGTGCAAGTGTTTCTTCCTATGAGTAGAAAACTAGAACACGACCATCGTTGCCAATCTGCTTAAGTACCTTTATAAAAGAGCACAGAAGTTTGTAAGGTATTGAGTGAATTTCAGCTAAAGGTTGCCCTTAGGCTGGACAAGGTTTGCTTCAAATACATGTTCCTGGTGGAGGCTGTTCGGTGGTAAGATCTAAGAAACATTTGAAATAGCAACACTGTCGTTTCAGCAGGATATTTCACAAGGAAAATGATGCTGTTAGCCCTAGACCTTTTATGCTGCTGTAGGCATAAGGTGTTGGGGTCTTGTTGCTGCTTCAGGAAAGTTGTTTTTAGTAAAACAGATGCCCAAAGAATGGCCACAGCAATTGTCTTATGGAGGGAGATTTGGTCATCATTAATAATGAGGTGCAAAGAGATTCTGCAAGACTGGTTCAAGGTCTCTGCTTGTTGGTGTTTGATTATCTTACCGATAAAAGTATCTGGATAGCTCTTCATGGATCGGTTTTTGAAAAGAAATAAATTAATCAGTAGGAAATTGAGGAAAATAAACCACCTCCCCAAATTCTCCACAAAGTCCCTGATTCTCTTGTCCCCCACAGAAAGAACCCACCTGCAAAAATCCCTTACAAGTCTTTAGTGGCCTGAGGAAAATTAGTGAGGCAATTTCCATCATTATTTGTGTCAATGTGAACAGCAGAGGTTATCACTATGCATGGCTGCATTTGTAGAATGGAGACTGAATGCCACTGATTTGAGGAGGTAACACTGAAAATTGGCTGTGAATTAATATTTTTTGCCTTTTTCACGTCAGTATGCTTATGTAAGATTAATGGATAGTGTCTTTGAGTGGACGTGGAGCATCTCAGGAAACTACTTCTACTGCTACAATGAAAAGTCTTTTCCACTCCACCTTTTTACACCCAAGCCGATCACCTGTAGTTTAGTGGTGCTTCTATGTCAAGTTGTAGTGGCTGAAGAAGTGACTATATGCAGCAGATGCATTTTCTCTGGCCCAGGTGAATGCCTACATGGGCTGTAGCCTGTTCTCTGGATACCAGATCTCTGAACTTGTGTTTGTGACTTCTGTTTCTGGGTTCAGGCTTCCAAAACACTTCAGAGATGCAATACGGAGTCCAATGAACCTTTGTGTGTCTTAGCCTCACATTTCACTTTGGGACTCTCTTTTTAGCAATAACAGAGCCTGTATGTAAGTCATTTGCCGAAAAGCCTGAGAAAATTCGAGGTACTTCTTACCACAGTCACTTCCTTGCCTTTCATCAGGCTTCAGTGAGAAGTGCAGCAATTTCAGTGTATATTGACTATTTCTCAAGCCATTTGATCTGAACCAATTTTAGAGGAAATCACTGCAAGATGAGAAAATAATATGCTGTGATTGTTTCTACTTATGCTCTCTCCCTACACAGATAGGTGTGTATATTTGTGTGTCTCTGTGTGTGCATGTGTGAACGAAAACTTTATATATATTGTTATTTATTAGAACTGCAGTGACTATAAGGGCATTCACAAACTCAGTTTCAGTTTAGGTGTGACACAGGATATAGCAGTATGTTATCAAGAGAACATCCACGGTCTGCACCTTTGAAAGAAAAAAAAAGGAGTGATTGATGGTCATGAATCAGTCATTGAAGGTATTAATAGTAACATACACAATTCCTCTATGTTCTGCATCAAGAGACCCTTCCGTGAAAACAGGCTTTCTTTTCAGTTTATGAATTTGAATGCACATCCATATAAATATTTTTATCACTTAAGGAGTAAATATTTTAGTTGAGAGTTTTGGAAGATGGCATCACATATTTTAATTGTAGTGTAGATCTGAAAAATCTGGTACCTCCACCATCCAATAGATAATTTTTTTGCAGCCAAAATCTTTATAATAAAGACAAGTTTTGAAGAAACACAAGTCCATCTTAGGTTTTGCCAAGAAAAAACATTTTCTTAGCTCAAACATGTAAAAAATATTATTGAATTTAGTATTTTGCTATTCAATGGTTAATGTTAAGTGCAAGGTTTTGGCTCTGCTGTGGCCCTCTTGCAACCCCCAAGTATGCCATAGTGCTGGCTTTCCTGCGTTTGCTTCTGACTGTGTTGCTGGACTGAAGGGACATGGGTAGTCCCTTCATCATCACATTTCTGCTTCTTCTGCCTTTTTCTCTTCAAATATAATTGAAGAACAAATCACCCAGAAGTCTGAAGTCACCAAAAAGTGAGGGTTCCTCTGCCTTGGTTGGCTGTAAGAGCGTGGTACCAAACCTATGTCTCATTCTACATTTTCTGTTTAAATTATATGCTCTTTGGGTGGTATCTGCACCTGAGATATGTTTGGAAATAGGTCCTTACAGATGTCTCTTAACAAGAATGTAACTTCCACTGTATAGACTCACAGGAGTAGAAGTTTTCCAGTGAGCTTATCGGAGCAGACAACACAGACAGATAAATCCTCTGAACATGCAGAACTTGGGACTGCCCAGGGTGCCTACACGGGCTCAGGGTGTTGATTTGGGCTGTGCCATGCTTTACCACAAGACTTTTGTCAGAGGGGGCATGCCATTGTGTTACTCCCACTCTGAAGGGACTCTGAGAGCATGGTCCCTCTCTGTGCTTCAGATGCCTTTTTGTAAAAATGGCTCACTAATTCCTTCGGGCTAATGGTAAAAACTGGAGAGGTGTCCAGGGGCGGAAATTCAGATTCTTTCTCCCGCCCATTCCCAGCTCTCCTGCTGAGATGGGCGTGGGGTGAGTGTTGTCTGACAGCCAGGTGGCCCACGGGGTGAGTGGGGGCACTTTCCAGTCCTCTCTGTAACCCTGTGCTCTCAGGGCACTGGGAAGGACACTGGCTATTCAGCACTGGCTATTCCTCCCACTCCCTGGACGACTGTGTGCACAACTGATTGTCTGGAAAATTAGTCTGGCCAGGCATTTATTTGTGTTTTGATGAAATGTAGGCATGCTGAGAATTTATGTCTCTTTACAGGAAAGGCGTATCTTCTTGTAAAGAAGAATCTTCTCTGACACATCACTTTTGAAGGGTGCAAAGCTGACCGCTTGGCTTACAGTGTAACTGCAGAAGGAAAGGACTGCTTTTTCTCCCTGTTCCCTTGGCAACGCTCACTCTCGTATTCAGCACCAGTCCTGGAGACTAGGGAGCATCACCGAGAGCCGGGAGCTAGTCGTGGGGATTCTGAGCGTGTTTTGCTAGGGATGTCACACTTTGAATCTCTGCTGTAACACCTCCGTCCCCAGCCAAAGGAGCTTGTAAAACGAGAAGGGGCTTCTTCAACACTCTCCTTCCCCCTCCCCGACCCCCACGCCTCCTGCTCCGCAGCCCTTTGCTGTCAGAGTGGGCGAGTGCCCTCCCATGCACAAACTATGGAAGTGAAGAGAAGGTGGTTCCCAGTGATGTCATTGGCACTTTCCCATCCGGGGAACTCCTAGGCAGAAAGAAATCCTCTCAAGCACCAGATAAGTAGGAAATCTAGACCCATCAAAAAAAATAAGGGAAGAAGCAGAACTGCCACTGTTCACAAAGCAAGTTCTTCGTCATTATTTTTTCACACATACCACTCCCATCTGCAGATTTTTCGGGGGGGAAGGGAGGAAAAAAAAACGCACAAAAACCCCTTGGGTACATAAACACTTGCTGAGCAACAATGCCGGCTCTTTACCTGACTGCTTTAATATTTTCATTAGCTGCTTCAGATCTGTGGAATAAATGAAGAAAAAAATGCGGGCATTTTGGGGTCCTCCATACCCCAGTTAAGCTGCCAAGGGCCAAACCCCCATAATGATTAATTTAGTGCTTCAAGAGGTTTGCTTCAAGATTATATTATCTTCCCAACCAGAAAAATTAATAGAGGTGAATTTCCATGTCTTTATTTGCCTTTCACACTCACGCATGTATGTGTATATATATATATATATATATATATATATGTATATATTTGTAATGCTATGGTACCTACAGGCTGAAGTCCCATATAGTGGGTGCTGTAAAGATAAGATAAAGTGCATAAAGGATATTTGCTCCTTGGACATATGAGTCAATAATTTTGTATTTACTGACTTTCTCTTTAAGAGAAAGAATCCTAAGGGCAACAAACATTCCCAGAATGGCCTTTTGTTATTCTGGATCCAATACAAGCATGTGGAAAAGTCCCATGATATGGCTGACCACCAGCTGGCTCTGCTAAAACTCTACCTCACTAACTGAATACAGAAGGAGAAACAGGTTAGGTGTTGACTTGCATATTGTCCCTTTCCTTTCTTTCAAGGTAATTAGAGATTATTTTTTCAGACTGATGCAAGAAGACTCAATTTGAGTCCCTCCCTCCCATATTAATTATAAGAAACAGAAGAGCCAAACTGAAAGTGTGTACTAATATTTACCATAAGGAAATTTGAATGCTGGATTACACTTAATTAAGAATTTTAAAGGGGAACTAAATATTACTCTAAATTACAGATATAATTTATTTTAAAATTAATACCTTAATTTGGTCTTAATTTTATTTTTCTTTTAAATAATAGGAGAAATTTGTTGTATCCATTAAAGCCTTGTATTCTATCTATTGCTTCAACTTTTGATATTTTCAACAAACACCTCAGATTATTGTTCCTATTCCATAAAAAGAAATTATTGCATCTGCAGAGATAAATCCAAATTTCTTATTATCTAAATAAGAAAATATTTTTTCTTACTCAAAATACAATCCAGAAATAGATTTTCTCATATCAGATTATTCTGGAGTTATTACAGTATTTTCTTTTCTAATTTAGGTCATCAAAACCAGTATACTGATTTGCCAATGTATTTTATTTCTTTGGTATTATTTTTAGGGAATTAATGTGAAAATTCAGATAACCAAGTCCTTCAGTTTTATTCTTTTAGAAAGGTCTAGCAATGCTATTCTTATCCTTGGTGTAAACAAGATACTGGATGATGAACTAGTTGAATAAGAAAATACTTCTTTTGCAGCATCCTTAAGTATATCCTAAAGAAACTAGTCTTCTTTTTCCCCCTCTTTAATGGTCATCACACTGCTGAGGTGTTATTGGTCTAGTTTAATTATTACAATATGCATAGCCAGGAAGATCAACACTGACTATGCCTTGCTCATGTTTTACATAATTTGTGTTTTCCAAAAATGCCTGTACTTTTTTGTTTTGTTTTTAATTTTTTTTAATTTGCATATTTCTTTTTTCATTAAGAAAATTTCACAACTGCACTCACATTAGAGGTGTGAGCTAGAAGTGAGCATTTAGGCTCAGAACTGAACTTCCCTACAGCTGTGATCATAAGACATGTTCTTTCTTTAAAAATGGCAGCAAGTCCTTTTTTCCCAGAAGTAGTAATTTAGCTAGGCATTTATATATCACATCTGATACTGATTTTAATGTATTTTTATGTATTCCTCAGTAATGCTGTATTTTAATCACTATGGAAGCTGTTATCATGGTATTAGTATTGCATAATGTACAATGTACCAGTGCTCATGGAAAGTTCAGCAGGATCATGAGCACTTGAATGTTAACTACTTGCAAAATTCAGATATTTAGTATGTGGTATAAATTGTGGTATTGTACCATGGTTCCTCTAGCAATAGCAAACTTATATGTATGAGCCACGTGGAAGAAATATTGGCAATATAGGTGCCCACTGGAAATCTGCAGAGTCGGATTCATCCACTGAACCAAATTCTGGGTGATTTGACAGAACACATTCAATCTGCCTTTGATGGACAATATGGGACAACTTATTAAAAAGTTAGCAAGGCACCTGGTACAGGCAGTATCACTTCTTTGACTACTGTTCCCACTTGAAGGGAAAAACACCCAAGCTTCTGGCCTGCAGGACAACTTCATTCAGTTTAACAAGGCGTGGCAAGATCCAGACTGACTAATGGTAAAACATTGTTGCTCTTGAAGTAATTTGACTTTGTTAATCTCTTCATTTGGGAGTGTTTGCGATTAGCAACCTTTGATGCAGAGTCACTGCATAAATTGGAGCTTGTCTCATGCCCTGATTTTTATTAAGTGAAAGAACTGTTTATTTCAGTACCCAGGATCAAATAGTCCACATAATTTGTCTATCTCCTTTGGGGCTGGGACTAAGATATGGACAGGTTCTTTTGGGAGACATTTATTTTCTCTTGCATGAGAGTCTATGTCTCTCCTTTGTGACACTGCTGTGTTCGTTCAGACTGGACTTTAGTGACAGAGCACTTTGGTTGGAGGTTTCTCAGGAGGGCTTGCATCAGACCCTTTCCTTGGCCACCAGAAAGCAGAAAAACAGCTTGAGGGGTCAGCTGCTGCACCAGGCGCAGGACTAGCACATGTGCAGTCATGGAGAGGACACAGAGGTGATCACACGCCTTTGCAAACTCCTTGCATCAAAAATTAAGAGTTCTGGTAGATCATCATCTTAAAACTGAAAATGTCCATTCCTGGTACTGACATTCTGCCTCCTGCTTCAGAATTTGTTATAGAAATTCATCATACAAAATGGAAAAAAGCTGGTAAGATTGCATTCTCACAGAGAAGACTTTTCCTGGAATGGCTGGGGAGTTTTTGGCGATCTACTCTGCATGGAAATGAATGCAGTGTTTCCCCATCACATCAAACCAGGTTCAGTGATTGTATTACCCAAGCCTATGATCACCACAACTGTTTAGCTATTGAAATGTTCATCTTCTAGGGAGTAATAATGAGAATATATTTCCTTTAGACTACTTTTGTGAAATTACGTTGTTACGTTCGTCTACAGCACTCTAATATTCTTTACGTGGATCAGGACTCTGCCCTCCATTTTGCATGGCACCATTGATGGTGAGCTCATGGCCTTTTGCAGCTGAGCTTGTCCTTAGACCTTGCTCTTCCATCCTCTGGAGAGTTCAGTGTTCTGTTTAGCTATGTGAATGCCCACTCTAGCCACGCCTTAGAATATCAGTGTCAAAATCTGAGGTGCAGCTGATAGTCTTCAGTAAAAGTGAGAAAAGTTGCTGTCCCAGTTAGCTATCAAGTTTATAAATGATGTAAGGACTTCGAGAGAGTTGGAATCTGAGTGAAGAACCCCCCAAGTCAAATATGGATAAAAGCAAACCTACAAGAGATAATAGTGAACAAGACTCAGTCTTGAGAGTACTGGAAGTGTTCTAGTAAGATTCTGTTGGAAGGAGCAGAAAAAACATTTTTGAGATACCAACAGAAGTCACTGTAGGGGGGGATGTTTCCTTTATTTCTTTTTATCTCCTTCTAGGCTTTGTACCTGTTCGTTAACCTGGCATTCTTAGTAATATATATTCATCCTTTACTGCCACCTTAATATTTGTTTAAAGCTCAGCATAATGTGGGACTGACTGGCCACAAGTATGCACTCCTGAGAATGGTAGTTCACCAATTCAGCAGCTGCAACTGCACTTGCAACACTCTGTATGAGACCACAGGTACTCAAGATACAGCGGGTGCTTTTCAGCTGCAGTTCCATATTTGGGGTGGGACCCAGAAACACAGGCTATGCATTTGGAAAAGGTATTTTGCAGTCATAGGTCCAAACAAGAACCTCCTGGTTCAGAACAGGTAGAACACTGCCAGCAGCTCCAAAATCTCCTCCAGTGGATATGATAAATATAAAAATTTCTGTTACCTCCTTAGACCATCACAAAAACAACACTCTCAATGCAATAGATAAGCAGTTTCTAATGAGTTATGTGGCTTACTTTGGAATTATTTTCATCTATGGTATGGATTTAGCTTCACCTTTTGTTACTTTATGCTGTGTGGCATGTGGGATGTGCAAGACTTTCTTGAATGCTGAACACATTGTCAGTGCCATTCATAAAAATGCAGATAGCTTTCAATACCCGCAACTTACATTACACACATAGTCATGATATTGTTAGTAGTCTTCAAATTGCAAGACAGTAGTGTTTCTATAATCAGTTACAGTAATTTTTACTTTGCTTTTGAGTGTAACATGCTTACTTCCTACGTGTTTCATCATCCAAACACTGAAACCAGTGATTCAGAGTTCCCCTGTCATGAACAAGGCAAAGTATGATGTTACTAGCAGTACAAAGTTTGGATTTGGGTGGTTACACAGCAAAACATTGCACAGGAACATTGTAGGCATAATTTAAATATTGCTCAGGAATCGATCTGTTCCTGCAAGGAAATTGGTTTTATCTCTCTGTCTGTGAAGCAAAAGGCAAGTAGATTTAATATGTTAAGCACTTGTTTAGCTTTAACACCAAAATAATGGGTCTTAGTGCCTAAAGCAGCTATAAGATAGATTCATCTTTCTTATTCAAAGGCAGAGATTTGAAAATCTCTTTGTCTGATCTTTTGTAGTCCAGTTTACTGTGAGACTTCTACAAGGCCAGTTATTTTTATGTTGTTTGCTGACCAAATGATCATACAGTCTGTATTGTAATTTTTGCTGCACAGGAGTGAAGATCAAAACAACTTAGCAGGAAGTAGCTGACATATAAACTTACGCAGAACAGACTCAAGGAACAAAAATTATATCACAGGCCTATGCCCTGGTAACATTAAGGTACAGGGACAGTGAAATTCTTTTGTCACAATTGTACAAACAGACATAATCTAGTAGACTCCCTTGGACATCTCATCCTACAAAAACTTCTACTTCTGTGCTCAAACCTACCACACTGCCCACCTGGTTCACCAGGAGTGATCCAGTGCTTGCCAAATTCAATAGCTTTTCAAACTGTGGGCACTTGGGATAGCAGTAGAAGTGCTGTTCTCTATAGCCTGCCTTCTGTAGCACACATACTTGGAGCACATCAGTGTGTCAGAGGTGATGCAGGAAAAGATTTCCTGCTGGTCAGAGACTGTAGCATGAGTTACAGCATGTTTCTGTAAACTACTCTGCACTAGAAGTTCAAGGACATTTCTGAAAAATATCCGTTCTTCCCATCTGAAAGCCATTCTGCAAAAGGGACCACAAACACTAAGTGTGGTGCCTTGCTGCCACACAAGTAGCTACTTTGGAAAGACAGTTCAGGGAAGCTTTTTTCAGTGTCTGAGTCAGTCACATAGATGAAGATAGGGCCATCTCCTTCGAGGAGATTACTGGATACCTTTCTTCTAAGAGGTTAAAAGGATTAAGGTTCATTACACTTCAGTGTAATGCATTGCCTGAGACTGCTGAGATTGCTCTACAAAGCCCTTAGTGCCATATTCAGAGGTGCAAAAAGCCTGAGGGTTGGTTCATTTTATTGTCACTTCCGGCACAGCCAGCTGGGATAAACAAGACATGATTCTGACCTACTGCTCCATAAATCACTTGTTTCATCAGCTCAGTGGGCAGTTTCCATATGCCCCCAGGCTGGAGAGGGTCAGGCAGGGTGGTAGAGTGACTCATCTCCTGACATATTCACTCTTTGCAGATTCAAAGGTATCATCATCTGGCAGCAAGCAGCCAAGGTGAGCACACACTGTGTCATGTGGCAGAAGGAGGGGTTAGTGGTGAAGGACATTTCTCATGACTTCCTACAAATCATTTTGCAGTCGTCAAACTTGCATTGGAAAAATGGACTAACATATTTTGCTTTCTGGAGAGCAACTCCTCAGAATTAAGCTCTGATGGCCAGAAGTCTGTGACACATCAATCCTCCCCTGGGCAAAGAGAGGAGAAGAGTCTGGATCTGCTCACCTCAGGGTTTTTTTTTCTCATTCTCTTTTTTTCTTGAGGCTGTTCCTTCCTTAACGCTTATGTCAATGTCTATTTTGACCAGTGAACATATTCCTGTAACAATAATGTTTTTCATCTCCAAAGGTAACTGAGTGCAAGGTCTGTCTGTATGCCAGGGTCCTCTTCTCCATGAAGTTTCCAGACAATGATGCCTGTTGGCCAGAACTGTGCTGCAAACCCACAGCATCCTGCAGGGAAGTCTTGTCATCAGGGGGTTTAACAAATTGCTTTGTAGTGTAATGGCATCACTTTTGGATAGCAGATCAGGGCTGACTCACAAATTCATCACAGGAATGTGCTTCTGGATCTACACTACTGCCTACAGAAGAAGGGAAAAGGTGACTGTCAGCAAAGGTATCATAGACTGGTGAAGGCATCTCACATTATTCATAAGAAATCTTTCAGATACATATAGTAGAAGTGAAGAGATAGATTTTCCAAGGGAAAACAAACTCCTAAGCTACTACAATAAGTTTCAGCATTAGAACCAGTACATAGCCATTCTGTAATATGGCTCTGGTCAGATCACAAAAATATGTTAATCCTGTCCCTGAAGGGAATGAGGTATGCCTTTCTTTTCAGCCAAAACAAGGTTGCATATGAATCATGATGTACTGATGTAAAGAGATGAATCAATAGGCAGATAAATAGATGATATATTTATACACTTGGATTTTATTTAATGCAGTAAACTTGCCAAGTAAAACCAATCAACTAAATAGCGCCAATGTATCAGCTAAATATTATGGACTCTGTGTAGAGAAAATCGTTATGGTTCCACTGGCAATCATCAGTTTGGTGTTATTAGTTACAAACTCCTCTGTTTCAGATTTCTGTCAGAAAAGAACACTGGATCCTCTAGCCTGATGCATAGTAAATACCATCACATTCCTCTTCACAATCTGAACTCCTGTTCTGATTCAGCTGAAGGGGGTCTTATTTGGTAATGATTTAAAGCACAGAGAATCCACAACCTCCTTTGAGTTATTTGTCTTTAGTATTAAAACAGAAATAATTAAAATTTAGCAAATAAAACTTCTTTTCATTCTGAATCTGCCTTCTGTATCAAAGCAATCTGGTTTCTTTTTGCTTAGTAGCTTAAGAAGTTTTTCATGCTTAGTCTGCTCTCAGCACCTTTTCTGCACCTCAGTTTTCTTTCAGTTGGCTGACAGTTGTTTAGGGTTAGACACTATACCAGTTCAGATTTTCCTTTTAAAGACTGTTCTAGACCTAGAGCTGTTTATTGATCTAACTTTTAGCCCCATATGCAGTTGGGTCACACAACTGAAAGGATGATGGGTGGGAAAGATGGGACTTCAGATGGAAGAAAGGGGAAAATCCACAAGTTATCAAGAAGAAGGTAGGTGATCCCAGGTCTGTGATGGCTAGAAACCAGTATTCTTCCTTCTGGGGAAATATTTAACACCGGTTCATCTCTTACCTTTCTCTTTGCTAAGTTAAAGGAACCTATTTTCAGTCTTTCCTGAGAGGCAGATTTTCTGTATCTCAGACATTACTTTAGATTCTTTTCCTGTATCTCCCAGTGTCCTTTTTAAAGATGTGACTGAAAACCGACAGTGTTTTGCAACAGTGGTGGAAAGAAGTTATCTTTGTTGTCTTGGACTTTGCCATGTTTCATGCAAATGCGCCATACAATGACTTGCTTTAGCCCAGTGTACAAGACACCAAGCTCATCTCAGAAATTTACCAACAGGCCTAGTTTTCATTCTGCCAACAGTGATATTCTCTTCCATTATGTTTTGGGAATAGTTTCATTTACCTCTTCCATTTCCAGTCTTCCTGAAGCCTCTGTTGGTTACTAGGCCTGAAGTGTTTTATTTCCTTGCTTTTTCCCCATTTTGGCTCTGAACCATGGATAGATAAGCTTATGAACTTTGGAATTAAAACATCTAGCAGCAGGCAAGCATGTCATAACAGTCAGGTCAGAGCCACTCACAGTGCTTTGCTCAGACTTGCAGGAATGAGGGAAACTGGGACCTCTTTGTCATGCTTTGAGCCTTTCTAGAAAGGTGTGTCTCTCCCCTTTGCCTGAACTTGAAAAGTGATGGTTGCACTGCAGTGCATTCAGTACACACAGAGTCTGCTGTTTTCTTTTAAAGGGGATGTCAGAGCAGGAGTGGAGAAATGTGCCAGTGAAACATGGAAAAGTAAATACTTTTCAAATGCTGTTTACCACTCACCAAGACTTAATTTAGTTCTATGCATCAATTCTCTAAGTGCATCTGTTTCTTAGAAAATTGAGGCAGGTAAGGATACAATACCAAAGAAGCTGTTAAAATGTCAGCCTTTGCCAATCATTACCACATAGCTACACTGACAAAGGTGAAGGTAATTGCAGTATTTGCATAGTGACAACAATGTGATGAGTGATTTATGGATATTTTCGCGTGCTGTGAGACTCTCCCTGTTCTCCTCTAGGTTAGACTTCCAGTACTGGGACACTGCAGACTCTGGAAGATGCATGCTATGGTGTTTAAGAGACCATATTGGACTGCAGCTCTAGGGGTTCAGTGTCTCCTCCAAGAAACATTTGGGAAAACTAATGGGAACAGAAAGGCAATGCATGGTCTACACAGTGGCGTTCAAACGTTTCACTAATTCCAGCACAGTACATGGCTGCAGTACCTTTACCAAATACTGGGTGTGAAAAGAGATGAGGGGTTGCTCTTGTATCAAGACAAGATGCTGTTTGCACTTCACATAAACTGTGTCTGCTGCCATCACATTCTGGGGACTTGGATCTGGGTCAGGATGCAGAGAGGACAGGTAAGAATAATGACAGCCAGACATGACTGTCTGAGAGCCCCTGGGAAAACAGACAAGACAGAAGTATGGAGAAAGGAAGGAAGGCTAGTAGAGAAGGGTGATCAAGGACTTTACGCAAGGAAGCCCATCCAGCCATCCCATATGTTTCTGAGGAAGTAATGACCTTTTGAGAGTGTATCTTCTTGTCCAATATTACACCAGAAACAATACATTTCCTGCCTGCCTAGGTTGTTACTCAGCTTCTGCCCTGGAAAATTAGTTTACACTTTTCTTGGTTTTGGTTTTCTCTGGACAACAGCATGAACTCCTCTGTTGCTACCCTGTTACACCTGTAATTTTTGTCAATACTCCTCTTACAGGGACAATGATATGAGCGCTGGTGCAATATATTTAATGACGCTGTTGAACGCACTTCTTAAGTTATTTGAAGTGTGTTTAAGTGGAGGCTGTGTCTTGTCACTTACTGGTTGCAAAGGATTTTTCTTGCCATTTTTCTTGTCAGTGCCATCTTTGCTTTGGAGAATTTGCAAATAAAGTATGTGGCCTACTGCTAAGGAATTGTTTGTGTTCTGTTCTCTTGAGTTCATGACAGTACCTGTAATGATGTGCAAATGGCAAAGCATATATTGCTCCCCTCCAAGGGGCATGACTGTGGAGTTTACCTAGCTAAGGTCCTTGCAGTAGTCACACACAACAGAATACAACATAATCTTGCTGAGGCACTGCCTCCCAGTAGAAGCTGGTTTAGGCTCCTTGTCACTTACAGTAACAGTGGTGTAACAGAACTTGGTGGTTCCGTTGTGCAAGGAGCTGTGCAAACACATGTTGGATATACCAAAGATGTGCATGCCAGGGAAGAGACAGGAGCCTGCTGAAGCTGAGGTAAATCTCAGAGTTGTATCCACAGCCAGCTGAACAGATTCACACATGGGAATCTGGGAGCAGACACTTTGTCTGAGGCATGTGCAGAGAACTAGCTTGTCCACCTATAGCAGCTTTGTCCATAATGATGATAATGCTGATAAGCCAGGATAGCCCCATGGAGAGAGCTGTGTTTCTAGAAGCTACCAGCAACATTACCTTTCCACTCCTTGAACTCCCCTGTTAGTCACCAGTTTGAAGTCACAGCCAAACCAAAGCACTCTGAAAAGCTTGAGTCCTAAAACATTTCTAACCCCTCTTGGATTACTGTTTGAGCATCTGCATGTGATAAAATTACAGAATCTTATATACTGTAGGGGCTGTATGCAACAGACAGTCCTTTGGTGGCAGTCCATCCTGTCTTTGAATTGGTGCCTGCACATTAATGCTATCAGTACCAAGTACAAATCCAAATGCAAAGACTAGGTTCAGGTGGTGTGATTTTGCTTTTGCAAATCAGCCCCTATCTGTGATGACTCAGAAGTTTAACAAGTATGCTTCCTTCGCTTTGTTTTTCATTGTATTTAAGAAATATGTGCATGTTTTACCAACACAGCTGGTGGCCTGTCAGCTTTGAGAGTGGTTAGTGGGCCTTGGGGAACAATTTTTTATGAGGAAAATACTGTAGAAACCCCTTTGGGACTGAATTCAGCACTCCAAGTGCCCCTGGAGAGGCTAAAGAAAAAATGTGCAGGCTAAGAGAGGAATAGTACTGGAAAGCCTGGGAGCCATTCCAGCCCTGTTCCCCAGTGGTTATCAGGTTAGTGAGACAACACATTTTAACCTTCTCACTGACGTTGTAGATTGCTGTCTTTACTAATTTGGTGGACAACACCAAACTCAGCGTCTGCCCCAGAGGACCCCTGCTGTCCCTCTCTCTGTCACCCAGCAGCCTTTAACCCTGCTGGAGAATTGCAGAGGGGATCTGGAGTTGAGCAGGCATCTACCCTGAGGTAAAATGCCTCCTAAGTTATTCACTTAACCAGAAGTGAAAGCAAAGGACATAGACTGCTGCTGAAGCAGAAGAAAACTCTTGAGTAAAATCAGAGATTAAAATCACTGTGAAGGAAAACAGGTGTGTGAACAAGGATCAAAGGATGTTTTGGTGTAATTGGGCATCTTTCTCTCAAAGCAAAGTAGAAACTCACTGAGTCCACAGGCTGAAAAGTGCACCTGAAGGGCCTTCAACAGATCCCAGCCCAAGGCTGTAGAGGCTGAAAGCATTTTCAGTCCCAGTGAGTGATACCTAGAGAAATGTGCATGCAGGAAAATGGATGCTCATTGAAGAGCTCTCTCCCAGACTACCCCCACACAACCATGCACTTTCCCAGGTCACCCTGGTAAGCCCCCATAAAAAGAGAGATCATGAAGAACCAGCTACAGTTAATGTTTAAAGAATCAGTTTCATCTGGAAATATGTTAGAATAAAGCTTCTTGACCTGTACCTCATTCATTTTAAACAGAGAGGTCTGTACTGCTTGGTAGTCTGTCTCATTTGAACACTGTGGGGTTTTTATTCTGCAAAATGACAGGTTGAATATCCCAGAAGAGAGGTAAATAAGCTGTACTTGCAAAATAGAGATTTGTATCCTATAATGCACTGCAAAAGAGGTAATGGGTCATGGCAGAAGTCTAATTGAACTAGGACCTCCAAAGAAGCACCCTAAGACAATTAAGGTTAGACAGTATTGGGGAATGAACTAGGAGCAGGGAGACTGTTGTGGCTGTATGCAGCATGAGGCATCAAAAACAGTGTTAGAAACTTGCGGAGGGAGGCAGAAAAGAACTACAGAAATCACCTAATGTCAGTAAAATTCCCTTTACTGTGAGGTTATTTGAGACGCCTGGTGCATTTCATACATTGAAGGGAATCAACTTGATGTCACTCTCTAGAGTATTACCTGCAGAAATGATCACAGACCTTTCTTTTCTGTAGCAAACCAAAGCAGAAGGAAGAAGGCAATTGCTAGGATCCAGAGCTAGAGTAATTCAGACCAGACAAAAAAAGTGAAAATGTTTATAAAGAGGGAATCACAATTCACTGAGCAACATGACAGATCTTCCTGTATTTGCAGACTTAAGAGAAAGTCTGCAAGTAATCCAAGAAATACTATCATTCTGTTCAAATTTGCTAAAATTGAGTGGCTAATATGAGATCAAAGCAGATGATCTCTGTGATGTGCCTAGGTCCTTAGAAATAACTTGTGCTTGGATACTATGGCGAGCCCCAGTATCCAAGCACAAGTTTACACCTTTTAAACTGTTTTCTAACTAACCACTTATTCATTTGTGTAGAAAATAATTTTATGGCTCGAGCATGAGTATTGAAAAGATACAGTATCTGCTGTATTCTGCTCGGGTTTTGTAGTAAAAGCCTGTCTTCTGGAAGGAATAAATAGTGAGAGAAGGTAAGTTGCAGAGCTGCAAAGACATGACAAAGAAATGCATGAAGCAGAAATTATTTCCAGATCATCAGATGCATTTCCAAATGTACTTCTGCAGAAAAATCAATCTAATTTCTGATAAAATGACTAAAGTAGTACTGCTAGGAAATCAAGGGTATGAGTTGGAAAGCAAAATGTTTTCTCTTTTTATTCCTAAATACCAGTGAACATACATACAAAAGATTGCAATAGTATTAATGTGAGGAAAAAAATTCAGTGTGCAGTGAGCTGGGTGGCAGGAGGCCAACAAGCTTCTTTTTTTGCATCTCACAGTAGCATTGTACATCTGAAAGTAGAGTTCTGTCACTCGGTCAATGTACATGAATCTGCAGAATGGTTCTGAAAAAGAGCAGCTTGGAGGTTTGTTCTGAATGTTCTCTACACTGCCAGGGATGGATCTTGAAACCAGAGTTTCCCATCTCCCTCAAATAAAAGCCCGATTTTGCTTTGCTGAGTATAAGAAAGCCCCCTTGTTCATCCTTCTTAAAGATTCAGTCAGAGCTTCTCTATTTTGGATGACCAGTGTTGGCTGTCTTTTCCAACCTGGTTAATTCCGTAGTTCTATGTAGCCCTGAGAGCAGTCAGTATCACAGGTTACAGAATGAGGAAAAGGCAGAGAGGCCCTTCTGTAATTAGGTCCCAGTGGAGAATCTCAGACCTCTCTCCAGAGTCCAGCTGCCTGTCAGCAGGTCGTGGCTTACTGTTCCCAACATGGCATCAGAGAGGGTCAGAGAGTCAGAAATTGCTGTGGATCCTCTTCCAGCATACTTTTTTTTTTAATTTTCTTCCCTGCAGTTTCCTTTTCCAGTATGCAGCTTTATTAGCAGGGCAAAGAGGCAGGTCTGAGAGCAGCCTGTACTGAACCCTTAAGTTCATTAATTATTCTCCAGAGCAGTAGCTAGCAGCACAGGACTCATTTCCAGCTTGCAGAGGAAAAGCAGGAGGTCAGGAACAAGTGAAGGTCAGTAACTCAGGCTGGAAGAGAGAGCAAAAGCTTTAAATGCTTATTTCTGTAGCTGGTTTGAGGGAGTAACTCACAATCTGGGACTTGCAAGAGTGTAGGCTACAAGTGTTCCTACAACATCACTGTTTTCTTCACCCAACTATACCATTGTCATAATTTTAGATCCTAAAGAACCATCTTCCCCATGGTCTGAATGGGGGTTTCCTAACTACTTCTTGCAAGACACTTCAAAATTTCTGGAAAAAGGAGGCTAAGTCAGAGATAGCAGGGATAGTAAGGCAAAGCAGCAGGACAAAGAGACCAGTAAAAGCATGATGTTATCATGAACCTCTTCCTGTGGGATCTTCATCCCAGCTGCTCCTTGTAGCAGACTTTCCAGCTTTCACATTACAGTGAGTCAAAGCCCATGATCACCAGTGGGAAGAGGCTGGTTGAGTTAAAAGGTCCTTGGCTGAGATACTGTGTAAAAGAGACCCACCTCTGCAAGAAAATAGCAACATATCTGATCTGTGACACTTGCAAGTGTGACAGTTCTCCTGCAGGTGCACAACAACTCAAAGAGAAACTCACCTTTTCCCCTATTTGCAACATGGACTAATGAATGTGTGGTTTTCATACAGCTGGTGTGATACACAGAAATTGCAAAACGACAGCATCCCCTGATGCTTCTGGAGAGTTTGAAGATGCGTCATGCCTTTAGCATTTATCAGCAGAGAGGTGAGGAGAGCCCTGGCCCAGGTTTTATGACTCTTGCTGGCTTCTGTTACAGCACTACCACCATAAGACAGCAGAGAAAACCTTTGCAAGGCTTGCTTATGTGTCATTGCCACCTGGCCTCAACCAGGGCATCTATTGGTAAGTTACATTTTAGGCCAAGCCTGTTACATGATCACTTGTCCTCAGCTACCTAGGGAGCTTTTTGTCTTCTGTTTGATGAAAATTACTTTTGCTAATAGAGCCATGGCTGCTCCATGTTATTGACCAGGAGAGCGTGGTTATGAATAATCTCTGTCTCACAGCGTGGTGTGCGAGTACCAGGAAATTGACAAAGGCAGTAGGCCAGGTTGGATGGGGCTGTGATCAAGATGGTTTAGGGGAAGGTGGCCCTGCCCATGGCAGGGGGCTGGAACTAGATGATCCTTAGGGTCCCTCCCAAGTCATTCTAGGATTCTATGGCGGCTGGGGAACGTGTATTCTCCTACCAAGTTGTTGCACATTGCCAATAGAGAGGGAGTGACTCCTTCATCCATCCCAGTCGTTCTGCCCTGCTTCCCATCCTGTGCTTCTGTGCAAGGACTGCCCAGGCCTCTTGGTCACATCAGGAAGCCAACAACTAGGCACTGCATTACACCAAAGCCAACCCTCAGCAATGCCACAAGCCACACAAGCCATGGTGCAAAGCGTGCAGTGTGTCCTCTGTTCATAGTGTTAAGAAAGAAACAGCTGAATTAGGGCTGCCTTGAAAGGGACATTCATGTATTCAGTGTGCACACATTATAATGCAGAATTCTGTGGTGAGAAATGGAACTCACATGTCTTCCTCTTCCTCAGGATGTTCCCCTCTCTGGCTTGGAGCACTGCTGCCCTGTCTTCTTGTGGTTTTTTAGCCTGATGACCTACTGGTTTTTCAGACAAATTTTTACCCTCAATCACAGAGAAAGAGAGCTCTCCAAGGCACATGTGCCAGGCTCTTTTCCAAATCAGGGTCCTAATGTGGGTATCAGCAGTAAAAAAGGCTTTTCACACCCATGAACCCAGAGATCATGTACTACACAATGCTCAAGAGGAAGTTTGTTACTTAAATGCATTAATTTCACTTAATTAATTTAAACATTTTTAATTTACTCTTAGTGAAACTGATGAGAACAGTTAATCTAATGGTGAGGGGTTTTTTGCATGTTTCTGCAGATATAGGTATTTCAATACTCTGAAATGAACGACTTCTGGTATTTACTTGTTGTGTTCCAGTGGATTGCCTATGTGCTGTGATAAGGAGAAATTACGTTATCATTACAATATTCTCAATTATGCTGATTGCAAAATTTCATTACATTCCTGGGAAGCTTGGAGGCCTGAGCCCAGAAAGTTAAAGAACCACCCATTTTTTCTGTTTGCATAAACTGAGCAAAGGATACCTCTGCAACTGAGGAGTTGAAAAAGGCATGTCTCAATTTCTTAGTGTCTAACACAACACATATTATCAGATTTACAGAAAATGTTAGCCCTCCTAACTCAGGCAGTTTTAAACTGTAGGGGAATCACAAGGTTGCTAGTCATGTAGATTCTTTCTCAGCTGTTTACTGAAAAAGAGGCTCTCATGGAAAGAAAGGTATACTGGAATGAAATACACAGCCATGCTCATTAAACAAATTGAACGCAGAGCTGTTGGCTATAATTCAAAAGTAATGAATGATTGCAAGTTAACATGGCCTTCAAATTTTGCTAATATGTTCATGTCACCCGTCCAGCAATATCCTAAGTGTTGCAGTGCAAAGCAATTACTAGCAACTACCACAATATTTTATGAGGATTCTCCTGCCAAAATATGGTGCACACTTTGACACTCTTGATTTTTTTGAGAAGTACTTGACAAGGTTTCAATTTCACTAAGCTTATTTTGCATGTTTTTGAGTGCTGCCATGCTATTAAAAAGCCATTTCAAGCATGTCAGATCTCATCAGGAGGGCATTTCCCTCAATACTCTGTACCTAAATGTTAATGGTTGTTCTCTGTTTATGATATTACTAACGACTAAGCCCATGTTGTTAGGCCAGGATATAATCAACTCGTGTTGCACTTTTGAACAGAGAACTGGCACTGTCTTCTAGCTTGAAAATTCCCTTCATTTTCAATAATACATTAGGAAAAAAAAATTAAATCTGCAGCTTCAAACAAACTCTGTTTATGACCAAAAGGAAAAAAATTACAGCTGTGCTGGGGATTTGTCCGGACAAGTTAAAGCAGAGGCGTATTGACTTTTCCTAGTGTTCTTTTCCCCCACATCTGCTCCTGAACATGTTTGCTTTAACTTGACAATATTGTCACAGGAGAAGAAGCAGAAAGAGTGCCAGAGAAGTGGGCTGGCAATGGTGTTTCCGCACAACTGGAATGATTTCCTTGTGAATCACCCATCTCATGAACGAAAGTACCCACCCCCAGTGTGGAAGGTGGGGAGGGAAAAGAAAGACAAAGTATTCCTTGCTACTACTTCTCACAATGGAAACACTTTGTGCTTGTTTTTAACTCCCAGTGACTGTAGGAAAGGGGATTCTCTTTCATCATAGGAGTTTTATGTGCTATTCCATTGACACTGTTCATTTTCATGCCATTGGCACCAGGGAAAGCTACACATTGGCAGCTTTGGAGAAGAATTCCATGACTCCCACTGTGCTTCATGCACATTAGTCTTTCAGTTGTTCAGTAAGGAGACAGTCCATTTGTTACTAACTGCTGCTTGTGTTGTTCCATGTGGGCACCCGTGATAGAGCCAGAAGCAGTGTGAGGAGCATCAAGGGTTACAGAGCCATGGGAGCAGCAGTAAGGGGCTCTGGAGCGCAAGAGGTTTTTTCATTGATCCTCACAGTCATAGGGAAGGTGTTTGAAAGGGCCAGTCAGACCTGGCAAATCTACAAATGGTTACAGGCTGGTACCACAGTCAGGGTTTTGGCTTCTTGGGCCACATGACTCACCTTGAGAAACTGGGTGTACTGAGGGCTGATGGGGTCCTTCTGTCAGAGGAGGGGAAGAGCATCTTTGGCCATAGGCTTGCCAGGCAGTGAGGAGGGCTTTAAATTCACAGTGTCGGGAGATGGGAACCTCAGTCCATCTTAGCCCTTCCAGTCTGATGGCAAATCAGCAGGAGATGCCCAGAGCTTGGAGCGGGTCAGGAGGAGAATACATGAAAAATCACAAAGGAACTCCTGACACTCCAGCCAGTGAGGCGGCTTCATCAGGGACTGAACCGAAATGCCTTTGTGCAAACACACAGATGGACAAGAGGGGTTACAGGTGGGCTAACAGGCATCACAGAGATGTGGTGGGATGGCTCCTATGACTCAAGCATTGGAAGGGGAGGTTACAGGCTCTTTTCAAAAAAGGCAGGAGACAAAGAAAGACTGGGTCTTTCTGTGCCAAGGACATGCTGAAGTGGATGGAGTTCTGCCCTGGGATGGATGAGGATCCAGCTGAGAGCTTATGGGTCAGGATTAAAGGGCGGGCAGGGACAGGTGGCATTGCAGCAGGGGCCTGCTACAGGCTGCCTGACCAGGAACACTGAGCAGAGTCCCTCTATAGACAGATAGCAGCAGCCTCACACAGCAGCCTCACATTCACAAGCTCTTGTCCTCGAGGGGAATTCAACTACCTCAGTATCTGTTGGATGGACAGCACAGCAGAGCACATGCAGTCCAGGAGGTTTCCTGGAATGTGTTGATGATAACTTTCTCCTCCAAGCATTAGAGGAGTGAGCAAAGAGAAGGTGCTATGCTGAATCTTCTTCTCACCAGCACGGAGGATCTGGTGGGGAATGTGAAGGCCAGTGGGAAGTTTGACTGGATCCTTATGGTATCAGGAAGGGTGCAGAGCAAGCTAATACCCTAGACTTCAGGAGAGCAGACCTTGGCCTCTTCATGGATCCACTTGGTAGAGTATCATAGGAAAAATCCCTGGAGGCAAAAGGTGCCCAAGAAAGCTGGTGGTCATTAAAGCATCACCTTCTCCAAGGTCAGGGTACAAGATGTGTGTATCCCTCTGAGTAAGAAAGCAAGCAAAAGGGGTGGGAGGCTTGCCTAAATGAGCCAGGGGCTTCTGGCAAAACTCAAACAGAAGAAGGAGGTTTACAGACTCTGGAAAAAGGGACAGGCCACTTGGTAGGAATACTGGAATTATATCAGAGCGTGTAGGGCTGCATGCTGAGGTTCATTTGGAACCGTATCTTGCAAGTGATATCAAGGACAACAAGGGGCACTTCTTCAAGTACATCAGAAGTAAAAGGAAGACTTGGGAAAATGAGGGCCCACTGCTGAATGGGGTGGGTGCTCTGGTGACAAAGGATATAGTGAAGACATTGTCTCTTGCCTCCAGGGACTGGGATTCCTAAGGATAAGCATTAGCAGTAAAGGGAGAAGCAAAGTGGGCACTGAGAAAAAGTCTGGAAAAAGGACAATTTCCTCCTGGTAGAGGAGGATTCGTTCAGAGATCATTGAGGCAAACTCAACACCCACAAATCCATGGGGTCTTATTGAATGCACCTGTGAATGCTGAAGAAGTTTGCAGGTGTTACTGATAATGCAATCTCCATCATCTTTGAAAGGTCATGAAGGCCATGACAGATCCCCAGTCTGGAGAAACGCCAAGGTCACTCCAATTTTCAAAAAGGGCAAGGAGGACCCAGGAAATGAGCCTCATTTCCATAAGCCTCATCTCCATCCCTGGAAAAGTGATGGAACAGTTCATCCTGGATGTCATCTTTAAGAATGTGGATGAAAAGAAGGTTATCAAGAGTAACTGGATTCACCAAGGCGTAATCATGCTTGACCAATCTGATAGCCTTCTATGGTGGGATGACTGGCTGAGGAAAGAAGGGGCGAGCAGTGGCTGTTTGCCTTGACTTCAGCTAGGCTTTTGACCCTGTTTCCCCTACATGCTTATAGGTAGCTCAGGAAGTGTGGGTTAGCTGAGAGCCAGTGAGGTGAATTGAGAGCTGGCCAAATGACAGAGCTCAGAGGGCTGTGACCAGTGGCATAGGGCATAGCTGGAGGCCTGTAGCTGGTGGCCTTCCTCAGGGGTCAGTGCTGGGCTCAGTCCTGTTCAACTTATTCATCAATGACCTGGAGGCAGGGACAGAGTACCCTCAGTGAGTTCCCTGACTACACAAAGCCAGGAGGAGTGACTGATACCCCAGAGGGCTGTGCTGCCATTTGGTGAGACCTGGACAGGCTGGAGAGTTGGGCAGAGAAGAAACACCTGAAATTCAACAGAGGCAAGTGCAGGGTCCTGCACCTGGGGAGGAACAACCCCAGGGACCAGCACAGGCTGGGGCTGACCTGCTGGAAAGCAGCTCTGTGGAGCAGGAGCTGGGGGTCCTGGTGGACAACAAGCTGTCCATGAGCCAGCAGTGTGTCCTGGGGGCCAGGAAGGCCAGTGGGATCCTGGGGTGCATTAGGAAGAGCATGGCCAGGAGGCTGAGTGAGGTGATCCTGCCCCTCTACTCAGCCCTGGTGAGGTGCATCTGGAGTGCTGTGTCCAGTTCTGGACACCTCAGTTCAAAGAACTACTGTAGTGGGTCCAGCAGAGGGCTGTGAATACTACGAGAGCACTGGAGCATCTCTCTAAAGAGGAAAGGCTGAGGAAGCTGGGCCTGTTCAGCCATGAGAAGAGATGACTGAGATGGGACCTTACCAATGCATACAAGTATCTGAAGGGAGGGTGTCAGAGGATGGAGCCAGGCTCTGCTTGGTGGTGTGCAGCAACAGGGCAAGGGCCAGTGGGCACAAACTGAAACACAAGTTCTATATGAAGATGAGGAAAATGTTCCTTGCTTTGAGAGTGACAAAACACTGGAACAGACTGCTCGGGGAGGTTGATGCATCTCTTTCTCTGAAGATGTTTAAAACCCACCTGGATGTGATCCTAGGCAGTGTGTTTTGGAGGGTGTTGGATTAGAAGATCTCCAAGGGTCCCTTCTTACCCCAGTGATTCTGTGAAATGCTGTAAGAGCACTCTCTTTCTTCTGTAATAATTTTCAGTGGCTTTGTTCTAAAGTCAGTTTTGGCATATAAGCTTTGTGTACACAAACAGACAGGAGAAGCAGAAATTCTTAGCTGGATTTCCTAAATCCAAAAAGCAATAGATAACATTTTGACAATGAAATTTTGTTTTGCAAAGCATTTGGGATGAATTCTGATGCAATACACTGATACTGAAGCTTCTGGGTGAAAAAAAATTTAATCCTGAAGCAGCAGAGGGAGCTATGCCGACACAATTAATTGCATTCCCAGGCTTCTGCAACTGTGAATGGAGACTTTTGTTTGTATGCTGCCTTTTCCTGACATCTGTAGAGATTAATATGTTTGGAATACATTAAACTGTGATACCAGCCTCAGGGAAGGCGTAGAACATACATCTGAGATGTAGCAAACAAGATGAAAAAGCAAAACAGGACAAAATGTTCAAATGCTTTCAGGTTCTAAAATGCCTAAAAGACCTTGCAGTTCAGCGGGATGCATGCTTTTCAGGAACTTTGACATTTTTGAAAATCACATTTTTATTTCAAGAATGTGGGGAATTCCAGTCATTACTTTAGGAGCCCAGACTGGCCTTTTTACCATCACCTACATCTTCCTACATTTTCATCATGACAATGGCATCAACTCACAAAGCTTTTTGCCATCTCCCAAAAACATACATTCAACTGACTGCTCTGAGGTGTAAGCATGCATTGACAGCAAGACACATGCTTAAACACATGGTGGAAAAAAGAAAGAGCTTAATTGCTTATACTTAAGCATATGTCCAAGCCTTTTATAATTCTCCTTGAAAAGATTCACATGTAAGCCTGTTAATGCCAAGTGGTAAATCCTTTGGGAATGAAATATCAGGTAAAGCTTTTAAGTTTTACAAATAGCCACAAGGAGTCTTTACAGACATTGTACAACTTTAAATGTGCGTACTGATTTCTCTGTGTGTGGATTTGTACGTGTATAAAAGAGATTCTCATGAAGCTATGTAATACATACATATTCCTCTTACTGCCTTACTTCCTACCTGCCTCCTATTGCCCCTGCAGTTTGGAGGCCAGCAACCACCAGGGGAAATATGTAAATGCAAAAACAAACAGTGTCTCAGAGGTCACCACAGAGTCTTTGGTTCTCAGTTCACTGGAATGAAATTGACCAAAGCAAAGAAAAAACTAAAGAAAACATAGCCCTGTGGAAACTATAAACTTTAGTCTCTGTTCCCAGCCCTTCAGGGATCCCAAACCAGCTTCTAAATAACCAAGTTTTCAAAATTATTAAGTCGGGAAAGGACGTACTCATCCACAGGCATTCATTTGAGCCTGTATCCTGTTTATTCTTGTAACTTTTCATTGCAGACAGAAAATTAATATGGGGGAAGTCAGGGAGGAGAAGAGGTGTTAGGAAAATCAAAAGTTTCTCCTTTAGTGTTGCAGTGATAAAAGAGCAGGTGAACTGGGAAAATACAAACAGTTTTGGGACTTTTCACAGAATCACAAGTGCTGTCAGCTGAGATAGTGTTCCAATCGCATGAGACCCAGGACTTTCTCCCATCACTTGTTTCCCGTTCACTGATTTGAGGCAGGGCAGGATCCAACCCACAGCAGCAGGGACCTCCAGACTTTGGGATACTCCTAATTTCCAATTCCTGGTGCCAGGCTCTTTAGGTGAGTGGTAAAAACAGGTCTTTTCTTGACTCAGTACAGTTTTTTCTCAGATGTCTGCTTCAGTGGGGCACTGCTTTAATCTGTTTATCCAGGAATATGCTAGACACCTGTGGAGTGTCTACTATTTGCTTGTTTTCAAAAGCAGGAATCAGATAAGATAAATTAGGTGTTAGTCCTCATTACACATGTATTTAGCAGTCAAATACTGCAATCTTTAGTGTGTCAGATAAAAGATTGAGATTTAAGATGCTGATTGTTGAGAAAGCATTTATCATAAAAATTTATATCTCTAACAAAAAGTACAAAGCAAGCTTGTATATATGGAAATTATTAGACTGAGTTTCAAGTACTTGTCACAAAGGTATAGAGGAGAGGCCAGAAAAACTGACTATTGACTTTGTATAGAATTATAAAAACATTGGTTTGAAGTTTTGTTCAGTCAGAGCATTTTAGTATTAAATTATTTGTTCTTTTTACCCAGTGCTTGACAAAGTGAGGGAATGACAGAGAGATAAAAGAGGATTCCCAAGCTGTCTACAAAACAGTTATTTTCTGAAGCATTCCCTGAATTCTCTCAAAGTTCAGGGGCAAGATGGGGAATCACAGAACTGCAGGCAGGGAGAGCAGCAGTGAGCACATGGGGACCCATGTAACCATAACTGTGAGGGTGTTTTGATCCTGCTGCAGAGGACCAGAGCTGAAGCTCCTTTTTTCTCCATTATTGCTCTTGACAATCGTTCATACAGGTATTGAAATGGAAGGATTGAAGGTTGCCTCATGCTTGACATGGGAACTGATCTGAAGCCTAGCAAAGGGTATGTGGATGGTCTTCCAGTATTGCAACAGGCCTCACAGTAAGATGGTTAAAGGAACAGCTGCTTTATTTATTTGGCAAATTCATGTTGTCCTCCTGGTTTCCCTCACCATCACCTCTCTGTTAATTCATGCTTTTGTTAACTAAATGTGAAACCTCCTGAAATCAGGAAGTCTGCAGCTTCATACAGGTTACCAGTGGTGTGAATCATGTCCCCAGACTCATCTCTCAGATACATCACTCATTAGCAGAAACCTTCTCAGGTTTTGAGAATCAAATGCCACAGGTCTAAATGAAGGCTTGGGTACTCCCTTACAAATCATCTCAGTTTTTTTGTTCATGTGCTTCCTGGGTCTTTTTGAGAAAAAGAAATGGTTTATAGAACAGGTAGACTGAACAGTGCAGTTCATTTGAAATGCCCTTTAGTTGTACCAAACTGTTACTACAGAAAAAGTCTGAAGTGCTGACACAACTCCCTATAGCTGAGACTCAGTGCCCCTCAAAATCTTTACCATCCAGTCAATAAACAAGAGATAAAATCAACAGCAGATGTCAACAATGTATTTCCATTTCACAAGAAAAAGACAAAGAAGCAAAGTTAAGATTGACATAATTATGTAAACATTGTTTGGTAACAAGGGATAATAAAAGCTTATGGGGCTGTTAGGGGCTAAATTTCTTATTCATACATATATAGACAGCCCTATAGCTCTCAGCATGAAATGAATGTGAGGAGGAAGGGTTCCTTCCTTCAGTGAGGAAAAATGTCAGCAAAACCCATTTTGAAGAATACCCTTTTTTTTTTTCATACAAAACATCATCTATAGTCATGTAGATCTGTATTTTCTATCCTGGACCAAGGCAAGCATTGCAGCTTGAAGCCCCTCTGCATTCTACAGATCCTGTCAAAACCTCTCAAACCTGAAAAGTTTCTGTCTGAGTAAAAAAAAGCTGCAATTTTCAAGTAGTAACTGAAACTAGTAGAAGGAGCTTTAGTAGAAGCAATACATATTCTTGAGCTTGTAATAACATTGCCATCACTGGAAATTCTGGTGCGTGAAATGGCAGAAGTCAAGCCTGGTGTTTGCTTTTTCTGGAAGTCGTAACTCCCTTAAGGTAGCCTTTGCTAGAACTGAAGTTAGTTAGGTTGGGGAAAGACCTCAGGTCCTCCTTCAGAGGGTGAGAACCCCAGTTGTACAAATACGAATAAGTTTTGAGATCAAACATTAGCATACCAACCACAAAAAAAAAAAAAAAGAGTGGATTCTTCACAGTTTACACACAGCTGGTCTGATGCAAATGGCAACGTAAAGATGAGTGTTTGCCCTAACAAACTTCAAGGATACTCTTTGCGGTATTTATGTTACGGAGATTGAAGAGCATCCTTTGAGACTGCTTGGAAACTTGTTGGCACACATTTGTTCTTATTCCTAAATTCTTAGTCACTATGAATCATTGACTTTTTTTGACATGCCACAGCCTCACCTATAGAGAGATTTATTTGTAAGCCTTAAAACAATGTGTGGATGAAGAGTTGCTTGTTTTGGTTAACCATCAGACAGACTGAATTCACAACGCATAGGGAAGCAGAATACTGAGTTATAAAGTTTGACTGCATTCTAACATAAACACCATCTACCCTCCAAGGCTGCATTTTCAGGGGGAAGTGGGATCATACCACCCAGCATCCCCAATTATCATCTTCTTTTTTTTTAGGCTTCTCAGTTGAGAATAACTCATTTTCATTAAATCACAGGTTTGCCATTTTCATTAGAAAAACAATGAACTACTCTTCTGTGCAATGCAAAAAGCATTCTTCTTTGAGTTGGTTTTAAAAGGTTATAAAACGTTGGAGTTGCTGATAGCATTTAGATGGTACAATATTATCCCAGTTTTTGAGAGTTTAGCCATTTTTATTCTCTATGTTTCTCATGAACTGTGTTAACACTTCTATGGGTTACAGACGTTAAAGTACCAAAACAGCTTAAAGGCAGCTAGCCACAAACTGAGACTTCTCCAATAAAGGAAACACAAAATAATACAGGCAGACCTGGAAACCAGATAGACACTGCTGCCAGCAGTCCAGGCTGCTGTGGCCAGGTTGGGTACCTTCATAACACTGGGCAGCGTTCAGGATATTTCTGTGATTTTCATTCAGGCTGCCATGTTTTGAAGGAAGAACAGGAATGCCTCTATTAAAGAATTTTGTCAGGGTTGCTGGGAGAAGCACACCCTAGGTTCCTTGTGGTCCCACTGAGCTGGGATTTCCATGCTGGCACAACTTTCAACTGATGCGTTGATGCCGTCTATATTATGCTTACTGTGAGTCTGAGACAGTGGGGAAAGCATGAGAAACTTTCAAAAGCAAATATAAAATTGCCCAGTGTTGCAAACACTTGGGCACATGGTGAGGACACGTTATTGCATGGTTTGTTTTCCTTCTCCAGAAGTACTTGGTATGCAAGCAATTCCAGTCCGGTGAGCCTTTCTTTGGAAATCCTTCTTTTCCTTATAATTGAACTTCACTACTGATACAGAGGGTCAGATTAGAGGTCCATTAAGCCAGGTAGCTTTACTTAGGGTGACTGGTAGATGAAGGAAATAGTAACACAATCCATATGCCAGTTCCAGAATAAAAGACGAAGTAATATCCCAAAGCATGTGAGGCAAGGTCTCCAAAACAGAGCTATTACCTGCTGATCCTGGAAAAATCCTCAGAAGATATAATAATGGGTTAAAATACTCCCTCTAAGGGTTTTGAATGCCTGCTCTTTTTTCTCCCCCAAGTCATTTAAGGTAATCAGCAGGGTTTGGAGAAGTTTATCTCCCTTATATGTTTTGGAGTTTTCATTGTGGCATTACCCTGACAGATAGAATTTGTTTCTAACCTCTTTGTCTCATCTAGTCAGCTAATGAAGGTGGAGGCAGTGGCACTGCTGTTCTAGGTGTTGAGATTCCCCTCTTCCCATGTCTCCTTCAGTCACAAGAAGTCCCTCATCTACCCCAGGAATCAACAGAGATGTACCAAGTCACACTGAGAATGAAGGAAGTGTTGACCAAGGCTGAATCAGCTATGGATACAGGGAATTGCATATGCTCTCTTTGACAGATGAAAAAATGAACTCAGAAAGTGACAATGCTTGCCTGGTGTAGAGGAAAAGTGTAAAGGTTGCACTGCCCCTTCCCTTCCCTTCCCTTCCCTTCCCTTCCCTTCCCTTCCCTTCCCTTCCCTTCCCTTCCCTTCCCTTCCCTTCCCTTCCCTTCCCTTCCCTTCCCTTCCCTTCCCTTCCCTTCCCTTCCCTTCCCTTCCCTTCCCTTCCCTTCCCTTCCCTTCCCTTCCCTTCCCTTCCCTCCCTTCCCTTCCCTTCCCTTCCCTTCCCTTCCCTTCCCTTCCCTTCCCTTCCCTTCCCTTCCCTTCCCTTCCCTGCCCTTCCCTTCCCTTCCCTTCCCTTCCCTTCCCTTCCCTTCCCTTCCCTTCCCTTCCCTTCCCTTCCCTTCCCTTCCCTTCCCTTGAAAACATAAGTTTTGAGAGCTAGTAGTCTGGTTTTTATGTGTGCTAAGCGCTTGGGAATTAACACTGACCTGGGCCTGGATCTCACAGCTGTGTACAACTCTAACTTCTGTGATAAACCAGAGAGGTCCAACCTATCCAAACAGCACACGTTAAGCATTTTGTTACTTCTGTGCCTCTCACCCTCCGCTGTGAGAAGACGATAATAGCCTCTAGTGTCATCATGGTGATAATTGCATGTTTATGAAGCTTTCAGATAATAGAATAATGAAAGCCATAATAATTGAGGAAATAAATAGCAGTTCATTTTCATCCCATTTTAAATACTGTGTAACTACTGGAGAGTGAAAGAAAACAGAGAAAGGGAAATGTGTAAACATCAGAATGGAGGATAACTCCACACAGTGGAACAATAGGGACAATAATAATATATTCTTATTGCATAAATCACATTACTTCTCTCCTGAGCACCACATAAATTTGAGGTTAGGTTTTTGAAACATGGATCAAGATCCATCTATAAAAAACACGCAAATTGGGGAATCAGTGCTTAACAAAGCAAGTTTAAATTTCTTCATTTGTAATTGTCCATGCAAAAATAATACTGAGAATAAGAGCTTAATATTGTTTCTTTTTACTTTTGAGATATAGATCTTTATAATATCATATTTGTAACTAACACAACTGTAATTCTGTCCCTATATAAAGTTTTAGCGGTAACAGAGACCCCAAGATGAAAACTCCAGATACCTTATCTCCAAGTTGCCTGCAGTTAGGAGGACCTTGCGACAACTGAAAGTGGAAAGTTTGTTGAAGTAATCTGAGTGCTGATTTAATGGTAGTTTTATTGCTGTCATCCTTCCTACAGACTTTATCTGCATAAGTTTGGAGATGTCCATGAAGGATGTGTGTAGCACTGGGCAGGGATAAGCATTCATGCCTACCTGTGTGCTCTTTTGAACTTTGCTAGGATGACAGAAGCCAAGAGTGGCCAGCTTGGATCCTGCCCTTTGCTCAGCAAGGCAGCAGCAACCCATGTGAGGAAGGTGGCAGTGAGTTAGGGGCTGTAGCTGTGCCACATCGCCTGTGTTTCAGGAGACTGCCTTCCTGTTTCTAAGATGGGATCAGTTTGTTCCTTGCGTGTGTTTATCTTCAAGGCATACACAAACAAAGAGATCTACCTTCTTGGGCTAACATCCACATTTCCCTCCCACCTGTGATCTGAATCATTGTCTTTGCTAAAAGTACTGCAATGTTTTACAGGCAGTGGAGATATTCCACCTGACCTGCGGCATAGGGAATTTGTAGGGTAACTGAATGTTCCCTGCCCCCTGCCAAGCACTGGCCTGGATCACCACAGTGTACTAGCACATGATCTTCACTGTGACTAACACAGTTTAGAGCCAGAAAAAGGAGACACTTTCCTGTTTCATTGTGGCATGCCAGATGTTCCTCTGCAGGGCTGCCCCAAAGCTCCCTGGAACTGGTCACATCTGGCTATCTGCTCCCCTGATGCTTTCACCTTGGGAAAAGCTTCCCAGGTCCTGTCCCATCAGGTGAATGCAGTCCTTGAGGAAGATATTGCAGGAGAACACGAACACAGGCTGTTTCACAGAAGTTCCTGATCCTGACTGAGAAATTACCACTTCTCAGGTGCTTTGCTGCTGCACATAGTTGTACAAAGGGCTTTTCCCAACTGCTTTTAGACCTGTGCCAGTTAAATAAATCTGAGTGAAATGAGAATAAAACTGCTCTTTTTGCAGTGTCTTTTTCAGTAGACCAGACCCCAAACTCCTCTCACAGACCTGTACAAGTTCAGAATACTTTGGATGTGTATTAGAAAAGCACATGACCATTTGGGTTGGAAAAGGCCTTTGAGATTATCAAGCCCAACCATTAACCACTCAGCAGCTTGTCAACGGGACTAGAGCACTAGTGCTATGTCCAATCATTTCCTGAATACCCCCAGGGATGGTGACTCCACCAATCCCCTGGGAAGTCCATTCCAATACTTAACAGCCCTTTATGTGAAGAAATTCTTCCTGGTGTCCAGCCTGATCTTCCCCTAGGGCAGCTTGAGGCTAGGTTCTCTTGTCCTGCCTCTTATTGCCTGGGAGAAGAGGCCAACCCCCACTGGCTGCACCCTCCTTTCAGGCAGTTTAAGAGGGTGATAAGGTCACACCTGAGCCTCCTTTTCTCCAGACTAAACAACTCCAGCTGCCTCATCATAAATCATAAGATTTACACTCCAGACCTCTCCCAGCTTTGTTCCTTTCTCTGGACACACTCCAGCACCTCAATGTCCTTGCAGAGAGGGGCCAAGAGCTGGACACAGCACTCGAGTTGTGGCCTCACCAGTGCCGAGTCACTGCCCTGGTCCTGCTGGCCACACTATTGCTGGTACAGACCAGGATGCCACTGGCCACCTAGCCATGTGCTGGCTTATATTCAACTGGCTGTCAATCAGCACCCCCAGGTCCTTTTCCACTGAGTTGCTTCCTAGCCACTCTTTCCCAAGCCTGCATGGGTTTGTAGAAGTGTGGCAAGTGTAGGCACTTGGCCTTGTTGGATGTCACACAGACAGCCTTGGCCCACAGATCCAGCATGCCCAGATCCCTCTGCAGAGCCTTCCTGCACTAGCATCCAACTTGGTGTCATCCATGCACTTACTGAAAGTGCACTCAATCCTCTCATCCAGGTCATCAATAAAGAGATTAAACAGGACTGGCCCCAATACTGAGCCCTGAGGAACAGCACCAGCTGCATGCAGCACCATTCACCACTATTGTCTGGGCTCAGCCATCCAGACATTTCTTAACCCAGCAAAGAGAGCTCCTGTCCAAGACATGGGCTGCCAGCTTTTCCAGGAGAATGCTGTGGGAGGCAGCATCAAAGGCTTTACTGAAATCCATGTAGACAGCACCCACAGCCTTTCCCTCATCCACTGGGTGGGTCTCCTGGTCATAGAGGGGGATCACGTTGGTCAGGCAAGACCTGCCTTTCCTAAGCCTGTGGTGGCTGGGCCTGATCCCCTGGCTGTCCTGTATGTGCTGGGTGTCATGTGCCAGATGATGGGTTCCATAACCTTCCTGGGCACCAAGGTCAGGCTGACAGGCCTGTAATTCCCTGGATCCTCCTTCGAGCCCTTCTGTAAATGGGCAACACACTGGACACCCTCCAGTCATCTGGGACCTCCTCAGTTAACCAGGATGGAAGATAAATGATGGAAAGTGTCTTGGGGAGCTCTTCTGCCAGCTCCATCCGTTCCTGTGGAGGAATCCATCCGGTCCCACAGGCCTGTGAGCGTCTAAGTGCCACAGCAGGTCACTAATGGTGTCCTCCTGGATTGCAGGGGAATCCACCCTGCTCCCTGCCCTGTTGGGCAGCTCAGGGGGCCAGCTGCCCTGGGGGTAACTGGTCTTACTCTTAAAGACCAAGGCCAAGAAGGCATTAAGTACCTCAGCCTTTTCCTTACCTCGGTTACAATGTTCCACCTGGGTCCAATAAAGGATGGAGGTTTTCCTTGGCCCTCCTTTTGTTGTTAATGTATTTATAAAAATGCTTTTTATTATATTTTCACCAGTTTTGAGCAGAATGAGTTCTAACTGAGCTTCTGCCTTTCTGATTTTCTCTCTACATGACCTAAAAACATCCTTGTACTCTCCCTGAATTGCCCAGCTCTTCATCCAAAGCTCATAAACGTCTTTTTCTCTGAGTTACAGCTAAAGTTCCCTGTTCATCCAGTCTGGTCTTCTTCCCTGCCAGCTCATCTATTGGCACATGGGGGTGGCCCACTCCTGCGCATTTTAGAGTTCCTCCCAGCCTTCCTGGACCCTTTTGTTATTAAGGGTTGTTTCCTGGGGGACCCTCTGAACCAATGTCCTGAACAGGCCAAAGCCACCCTCTGGAAGTCCAAGGTCCAAGCATTTTGCTGATCCCCTTCCTTACTTCTCCAAGAATCAAAAACTCTGTGACAGATTCCATGGTCACTGTGCCCAAGATGGCCTCTGACCACCACTTCTCCCACAGCCTTTCTCTGTTTGTAAACAGCAGGTCTGGCAGGGCATCCCTGGTGAGCTCCCTTACCAGCTGTGTCTGATTACATTCCACACACTCCAGGAACCAAGTTAGATATTTTATGTTCTCTGTTAAAAGAACAAAATTATCCATTATTGTGACTGGTAGCTTTTGTAGTATTTCTGGCCTTGTCAGAAGAAAAAATTCTGCAGCGTTTTAGAAATTTATGTCTTTGGTTATTGTCTCAAATACAGCTTCCAACTGCATAGGCACTGCAAGAGCATAGGAAGAAGCACTCTTCCTGTTCCAAAGTGCTTAGGACATGTTATAGCTACACCTGGAGTATTTAACTGGCATCAGTGTATGAAGAATACTGCCTTTTTCCTTTGCTACATTTGGCACAGACTAGGATGGCTGTATTCTAGTTTTTCCAATCTAAGCACATCTTTAGTGGGGTGACCTTCAGCTTTCTGTCAATAGGGACTGTCCTCCTTTATACCCCTGGCTGAAACTGTGGCAAAAGAACACAGCTGGTTCTGTTGAACACCATGCAGCTCCCTCAGCTGTCTAAAGGGCTACTTGGAGACCCAGCATTTCTAAGCATCCTTGACAGAGCTGTCTGCAGGGCTTGTTTTCCTTTTATGTTACACTTTTGTGCAGGAGGTCAAGAAAGTGGGCAATCCTTTTTGACTGAGATTTACCAGTCTTAGTTTAGCAACAGAACAGAAGGAAGGCAGGGAAAAAGTCTGATCCAAATTGGTCATCTGGTTTTTTTGATCTTTCCTTGTCCTTTTTCCAAGCCTGTGCTTAGCACAGCTCACATCTCTAAGATAAGGGATACCCTAGATTGCCATGACCTCACATTGTACCTATTAGGGACTCTTCCACTGTGTCCAAAAACTGCTCCATAAATTGCATCTTTGCCTACAAGATGTTCTGGCAGCCAGATGCGAAGGTTTATTCACTGGTATACATGGAAGACGTGTCAGCGTTTTGGGATTTTACAAGCTGAGTCATTGGATAGTGACTAAGAATGGTTATTCATCGGTAGCTGACAACTAAACAATCTTCCAGCCTTATGGGACAGCACCCATCAAAGCTTTGCAGAAAGTTGACTTTAACCTCGTATTTAGTTATCAGGTTTTAGGTCACATTATGAATAACATTGTGATTCAGATGTCTCATGGATGTTCAGAAACCTCTTACCTTAAGGTTTCCTTGTCACAGTTATTAATCATAACATTCCCAGAAGCAGGTCCTCCCATGCACCATGATGGTTGAATGCAGGTGGTGGAAAGCAGCCTTCTCCATCCATTTCCTAAGTAGGCAATGGAGGGAAAAATAAATAGGAAACCTGTAGATACTTCCTCTGAACAGGGAAGTTACAGAAGGCTAGGATTTTAATTTTTCATAGCTCCAGTCTTCAAAATTTGGTGCTCTTACTTTTGCTGTCTCTGGAATTTGTGTCACTGGTGGAACAGCTGTCTCCATATCCCTGAGTGAAGACACTAGATACAAAAGTGCAAATCCTTCACCTTCTACCTGAGGGTTTTCAAGGGAACTAGTCACAGAGGTGTTTGTTCTCTGCAGAGCAGCAGGCACATGAGAGTATGCAAAGGAAACTCCCTCCCCTGCACTACCTGCTCTGCATGAACGACCCCTGCCTAGAACACTCCAAGGGGCAAGGACAGATATCGCTGAGAACTGGCACTGAGACATAAAGAGGACTTTGCAAACGAGCACCACTGCTGTAGCCAAAAATACATGCTTTTTCCAGCCATATATGCCTCCTGCACCAACATCCAAAGTATACATTGTTCAAGTGGGAAGTTGTCAGTGGAAGAAAAGAAAAGAGAAATTACCAATTTTTTCAATTCCATGTAGCAAAAAAAAAGAATGAACTTCATGTCTTAAACTCCAATGAAGAAATTTTTAAAAAGAGAAATGTGGATTGAAATTGGAAATGCAAGCCTGTATCTAAACCAAAGCCCTTACTATTGTGCATTTTTTTAAATTCATCTGACTTAAAATCTGCAAACCTCCTAAAATTACTGTCACATTCACATGAGAAATACCTAAAATGCCAAGTATTTGTGGGATAATTGCTGTTTATTTGACATTTGTTGCTGCCCTGAATTTCAGCAGACACACGCTTGCACAGTTCAGCCATTAAGCTTAAGATCAGCCACTTTGCAAAGTTAAATAATTCAGCTGTTTGCATTTGCCTTCTAATTGCTGAGAGCAGCCATCCACACAAAGGATTAAGTGACTATTATTCTTCAGAATAATATAAGTCTTTTATTCTGCAGGAAGTCTAAAAATGTCATTTGGTACTTTCATGTATACCATCTCTAGGAATAAGTTAATGGAGTACAGAAAGTTAAAAATCTTTTTGGGCCTGTATATCAAATTCCCTTTTGATGTGCTTTTAACCCTAGAAAAACATTTTGTAACGGAAGTAGCAATTGGCTCTTAACTTCCATCTACTACTAGTGAAGTGCTGTTTTACTTCTAGAATGAAACAGCTCATTTTAAAAAACCCAAAACAAATAAGCTGTCATGTCCAAAAACATTTGAAAGCTTGCAGTAGGCATTAATGAAGACAGCAGACTCTTCCATGATAAGGGTGCTGAAAACAACACAGCAATATATAATCAAATGAATACTTTATGAGTCGTTATAAATCTGTCTTGAGGTGGTGCCTAGAAACTAGAATTACAATCTTCTCCCAAACACTTTTAACTTAGTGGAGCTTATTGCAGAATTTTTACAAGCAGCTATGACTTTTAAAAGATTTCCTTCCCTTTGCATTGATAACTCCTCCATGGAGTTCATCAGTAAGGAATCAAGGCATACATCTCAAGACAGTAATTTTCAGACAGTTCTGTTCAGTTTGACTAATCTGCTATGTATACATCTCAAGGGTTCTTTCCCTGGTTAAATAAATACGGAGGCTTTCTCTAACTCTTGCACTTGCTGCTCTGCAAGTAGCAATAACACTAATTTAGCACAGGAAAAATAGTTGCACTGGATTTAGCTCTAAATTATTAGATGGTATCTCTTGCATAAATAAAAGCAATTTTATTTCCTTTGTAGCCTTCACAAAGTGGTGATGTCTAAAGCTGGGGTTCTTTGGTGCATTTTAGTGACTTCTACATGGCCTCGAAAGCAAGGGGTTGTGTTTGCATAGCAGGGTGTGATGCTGTGCTGCTGCACCACTCTGGGGAGCAGCAGATGCAGCTGAACAAGTGCAGTGCCAGAGCTCTGCAGGTGACTTGAACTTGGAGCAACTCGTTCTCCAGCCAGGCAGGCCCATGAGCTAGTGCTGGCTCAGAACTACTCCTAGACTATCACTCTGACTCACAGTTCTCACTCATGCTTTCAGAAAGACATGGGCTTCTGAAGTCACATCTCACAACTTTTAGCCAGCGTGTTCATCCCTGGGCTTGCTTTCCTGAGAGCTATAGAGCTCAGTTATGGCTGAAGTGTGCATTCATCTTTGACCCTGCTGCCTTGTGCCAACACCTTTGATGCCAGGTGACACTGGCTAGTGCTGCCAGAGGCAGGATGGATTCAGACAGAGGGCTTAGGCACACAGAAACTCCCAGAAGAAGCCATCTCTGCCCGTACTGCAGTCTCCAGACCAATTTTGCAATTTCAGCAGTTACTTTGCTTCCCACAGTAGAAGCAGCATTGCCTTGGTGTAGCACCTGTTGCTCACCTTCAGGCAAAACTCAGTGTTGCCCCACTCTCTGAGAACACCCTCCATAAATGTCACAGGCTTGCATTGTTCTACCATACTCATGGACCTGGCTTTCTGAGTTAGTTACCTCTGCCCATGCCTCAACAATACTTCATAGACCCTCATAGCTTAGAACGTCTGCTGGAGGATGTACATGCACTTTCTGCAATTACTGCAGTCTGGAGGATGCTGGAAAAAAGCCTCACTTCAGAGAAGCTCTCAAACGTTACTCTTGTTTTGCTTTCGTCCATAAAATCTACTGAACTTCCGTTATTCCAAGAAAAGGTTTTTCGGACTGTTCACTCTTGTGTAATCTTTGATCTGCAGAAAGTGTTTCGTGATTTCACATGATTGTTTGTCTATATCCCTATGTGATCAGCAAAACTGGCCATGTTGCCGTGTTCTGGAAACAAAGCTGGCTCAGAGAAATGTACGGCTCGTGATCAGTACTGGTAGTTTTGAAAACGAGTTTGAAGCCCTTCAATCCAGGCACTGCCTATAGTGCAGCACTGAGTTATGCAAGAACCAGGTTCTGACTTCTGGGGGCTTCTTTGCTCACAGAATTGAAAAGCAGAAGTGCTGCCCAGGCTTTACTTTAAGGTTACATTCTTGCAGTATGTGATTAATGAAGGCTTTGAGCTTGTTATAGGCATGATCAGTCTATGCTGTAAATGGCTATAAACAAAGCAGGGGAAGGTAATGTAGCTAATTCTAAGCCAGTGTTTATAAACAACTTGTCAAACTTTATCACTGTTGGTTAATGTCTATTAATAATGTATTCACGCTTTATAAACTATTTATAAATGGAACCTTAATATAGGAAGAAACTTATGCAACTTGGTTCTATGCTTGTGGTTAAGTGCAGAATCTTCTTCATCTCCAGGCTGCACAGGTATTTCTTCTAACATCCAGAGAAGTAGTACTGCACAATCACTCAAGTTTCTAGGCCTTGATTAATGCAAAGCTGATATGCTGACAGAAGAAAGAAAAAGCCCACAATTCAGAAGGTTCTGACCCAATAACCACTTACTACTAACTGTATTCCCCCTGATACTCTGCTCTGATCCCTCTCCAAATGACTGGATGCTGAAAGTTTACAATATTTGGTTGGTTGTCCCAAGTTTAGTGTTGGATAAATATACAGAGTGTTATATAAATATAACTTTACTGTGTAATTTTAAGTAAGCAGATCACGCTACATTTGATCTCCAAATCAATGAAGAAAATAAAGTACTGCAGGAGAGGAAATGATTCACTGGTCTTAAGTAAAGAAATGAGCAGACAACCCTCTCAAGATGCCACAAGGAAACATTTGGATCAGGTATTTCAGTGGAACTTAGTCCAGGTGAATATATCTCCTTGACCCCTCCTTTTCACATGATACCTGCAGTAACAAAAGTTTTAAAAAATTGTTGATGTCCCATTTTCCAGTAGATGAACACTGTTTTGTGCACATTTCAGCCTATTGGATGTGTCATAGGAATGTGACATTTTATAACATTGCATTCACTCCAAAAACAAAAAAATTTTTACAGATCAGAATAGTTCTGTGATAAATACTTCAGGACAATAGGAAGCAATGAGTGTGTTTCAAAATGTTATCTAGATCAGTTTTTCATGTTCTTTATAAACAAATCTTTATTTGTTCTTTATAAACAAATCTTCATTATCCATGTCTGGGATACACACTTTGCAATTTAACCAAACCATGCTAAAAATAAAATAAACTCAACTTATTTTTTTCTTTCACTACATTTATGAGTAATTTTATGATTCTTTTTTTTAAAGATAGCATGTTGTGCTACTGCTAACCTAATTTACACATAGTGTAAATTGTTTGTAGAGTCCTTTCCTCCACAACCCACCTCCCATATCTGGACTGCCCATCATTTGCTCTGGGTGTCTGCCAGTTGACAATGTATCCACCCTACCACAACAAACTGTGCTCCAAAGAAGTAACTTTAATGAGGCAGAACAAAGACCAAATATCTGTACAGTACAACACACTTGTGACCTAGCAATGGATGCTTCTTGTGGCATCCCATACGCTCTAGACCACCTGCTTCCTTCCCTGGCCACCCTCTCCACTCAGCATCCCATAACCTGGGAAGGGAAATCCTACATGAAAGTGAATGCATTCCCTGAGACATGTGTTTTTCATCTTCTTGGTTTTTTTCCTGTTTGATGTGAGCTGTATTTCGTTGAGGCTGACAAACAAGGCGGCATTGCTGTGTATTAATGAGGCAGTGCAAGCTCTCGACACGTGTTCAGGGTTAGCTTGAAATTAACAGATGGCCCATTGAGTTGTTTCTGATTCCTTCAGTGTCACTAAAAGGAATGACCTGTGGTGTTTGTCGTCATCTGGCAAACACAGTCATTAATGTTAGACGAGACAGATTTGCTCTTCTAGACTGTACTGCGGTTTCTTCAAAAGTGATCTGAGCATGATGTTTTACTGAGCTGCACCTAGGTGAGGAACAAAAATGATCAGGAGCAAGCAATGTGTTAGCATCAGTGAAGCTAAAGGAGAAAAGCAAAATGGTGAGATCTTCCAAAATCATTTTGTCGTAAAGAGCCCAAACTTGTGTGTATTTTTTTAAATTAAAGGTCTGTCAGAGGAACCTGCAAATTCACTGTCTCTGCTGGAAAAAGAAGCACTAGGAAAGAGATATGATATGGATCACACAAAGCAAGAAAATCAAAGGAATATTTTGAAACGATCTCAGTGATTTAAGGGTTATTGCAAACATTTGGAAAAATGGCAGGCTTATGAGACTAAAACTTTTTGCCTGTCAGCGTGGCACTGGTTCCTAAGTGTCTACAGACCCCTGTCTGCAAATCATCAAAATGGAATTAGGAGCAAGTGTCTTCTAGTGCACCAGAGCACAGGATATTGGGATGTTGGCAGGCCACAAGTCTGGACTCAAATACCTTCTACCTCCTGTATGTCATCCTGCACTGGATGCATCAAAGGCAGACTTCAGCTAACTCTGCAAAAATCACTAAAGGTTGCCATAAGAGGCTGCAAAATGTAGCAGATGAGCGCTTGAGTCCTCTCAGAGACCTCCTAAGGCCAAAGCAGAGGGTGCTTGTGATGTATGAAGAATAAACTTGATAGCATTCCTGTGTTAACTCATGGTCTGTCCAGCCCGTTGGGATAAAGTGTCATGTGTGACAGTTTGGGGTCATTTTTATCAACTACCATGTAAAGAAAGGGGAAAATGTGAAACATTCTCTTTCTTTCTCTTTAATGTTTCTTTTGGTTTGCTTCCCATTAACAAATTTTGCTGTTTGCCAATTGGGACCATTCTGTTTAACAACGCCCCGGTCTGGTTTCATGGGAGATACGCTGGAAAGTGACATCTGAAAACAACATGTCAGACAATTACACTCACTTCTGAATCAATAAAAGCTCTCCTTCAAAAAAAAGTGATGGGAAATTTTCTATCACTCTACACTTCTTCTTTCATTTTTCCCACTGCTTTCTGCTTTAGAGACTGGCCAGCAGCATCTCTTCATCTGCTCACACTGTCCCGTCGTGAACTCTCTGGTGGACTCCATTTGATGTGAGAATGAGACTTACAGGTTAGCTCCTTGACAAGTTTTATTTTAAGCCTGCTGCTTCCATGAAAATGCATAGCTCCACCAAGCCACTCAGGTCTTCTCTTTGCACTGTGCTCTCTTGCCAGCCCAAGTAGCAAACTGTGCAAAGCATCTTCGCAGCAGATCTGTGACCAGGGTCAAGAGCACTTTCTTTCCAAGCAGGCAGTCTTTGGACAATTTTAGAAGCTGACCTTTGTGCTCTCAGTGCAGTGAATAGGCTTGAAAACTGTTGAGCTGAAAAAGAGATCTTTTGCCACCTTGCCCATGAATACAGGCAAAGCTGTTCACCTATAGTATCAGCCTGGCAGTCAGTGAGGAGATGAGAGAAATGATGCTAGCACTTCTTCCTAGAGAAACTGCAACAGCACCTCTCTGTTTTGGCAAGAGGGGCACCAGGTTTGCCCTGGAACAGAGGAGAAACCTGTGTCACAGATCAAGTGCTGCTTTGCACTCACAGTTTAGCAACAGTTGAGTGTTGGTAAATGATGTTCTGCAGGATGTATAGAGCATACACTTCGACAGCCAACTGTGACAGTTCTCAAAAAGGCAGATAAAGGGCTTCAATGCAAAGAAAAATAAGTGGAAAAATGAAATTAACAATCTCCAGAATTCGGAGCACTTTTATTCTAAAGCCAGAACTCAGGATCTGCACACCAGAAAATCTCTCCATTTCTCAACTAGGTAAAAATAACTACTTTCTCTTTTTCTTTATTTTGTTAAATGCAAAAAGGAAAACAGAAAAAACTCTTTACCTAGGTCTCTTACTGTTTTGGATCTCGATACTAATGTATTTTGCAAGGGCTCTTTCTCTCATCCCAGGCTGATTTCTTCTAAACCAGCAAATAACTGAAACTTCAGCACAAACAGAAAGCTGCCTCATTGTGATTCTTGTGACTTTCTGATGAAACTTACAACATATCCGTACATTTAAGGAACGTTGCTTTAATTTAAGTAAGAAGTCGACAATTTCCATACCAAACATGGACAGACTTTAGTCTGTTCCTGCATCCGTTCCTGTAGTTCCTGAGATCTCAGATATCCTGTGCTGATGTTTCCTCCACATCTGCTGCAATGGCCAGAGCTGTAGAAGGTGAAGTTTCTGTCTTTTTTTAGGGGAGTGAGGTACCATAAAGACAGCAGGGAGGGGATATAAGTCACATAGCTGGCTCCTAATTGATGGACAGTGCAATGGAAAGAGGAGCTGTCCTTCCTCTGTGCCACCTACACCTTCCTGTGATAAACAGTCAAAACACGAATATCTGCCATGGGCTGTGCATTATAGGTATAAATCAGAAGTCCCACACAGTGGTACAAAGATAAGGACTCGATCCTTTGCTGGGTTGCAGGAACAGTCATTTATCTGCTCTGAGTCTGATGGCAGGGCCTGAGGAACAGATCTTTGAAATACAATTTTTCAATAAATTTTTGGGTCTCCACTGAAAACTGCCTTTCTTTGGGAATTCAGTTGTAGTTTACATATAAACCACTACGAATTTAATTTCAAAGTGAAAGTTATCCAGTTTTCCTACACAGCACTGAGCTAATTCATCAGGTAATCTCTCACTCTGTCACACAATGAAATAATGGGATACTGGCTACATCCATCCTTCAGTTCAGCCTGTTGCAAAATTATCAGTCTTATTTCTCTGAAACAACATGTGGAAGGAAATGTGCAATGAAATTATGCTGGTGCTCCTTGAGTGATCAATGTTACTAAGTAGAAGAAATGAGGCAATGTGGCCCTTCAGTGAATCCTGTATTTCAATTTGAAAAATTAATCCAAAGTAGATTAAATTGTATTTGCCTGTATTTTTCCAATTTTTTTCAAGCCAAGTACCATTTCCTTCCTAGGTTTTAACTTAAATTTGTGCTTATTAGTTCCCTTCCCTTCCCTTCCCTTCCCTTCCCTTCCCTTCCCTTCCCTTCCCTTCCCTTCCCTTCCCTTCCCTTCCCTTCCCTTCCCTTCCCTTCCCTCCCTTCCCTTCCCTTCCCTTCCCTTCCCTTCCCTTCCCTTCCCTTCCCTTCCCTTCCCTTCCCTTCCCTTCCCTTCCATTCCCTTCCCTTCCCTTCCCTTCCCTTCCCTTCCCTTCCCTTCCCTTCCCTTCCCTTCCCTTCCCTTCCCTTCCCTTCCCTTCCCTTCCCTTCCCTTCCCTTCCCTTCCCTTCCCTTCCCTTCCCTTCCCTTCCCTTCCCTTCCCTTTTCTCTCTCCTCTTTTCTTCTTTTTTCTTCTAAGTAATGGGGAAAATGAGTCTGAAAAATACAGAAGCATGTTCAAGAAAGACTTGGCTGGAAGAGATCCAGTGGAGGCAATTGAGAGGGGGCTAGAGCACCTCCCCCTGCAAAAAACAGGCTTTGGGATGTGTCTGGCTCAGCCAGGAGCAGGAGCATCTTTGGGCATGTATTGGCAGCCCAGTGCCCATGGGGTGGGGATCAGCAATGCTTGCAGGAGAAGGAGAGACAGTGGTCATGATTTGAAGCAGAAGAGTTTTTAACTGGATATACCGGATGGAGAAAAACAGTGCAAGAGTTATTAGACATCAGAATGGTGTCCAGAGCGGCTGTGAGATCTCTCTTGGAGGTGTTTTTCAAGATCTGACTTGACAAAGCTCTGAGCAACTTGTTCTGAACTAGTAGGTGATTGTTCTGAGGTTGTTCTGGAGGTTGGACTCCCTCCCAACCTGAATCATTCTGTTATTCTAAGAATACATATCAGAATCAAGTGAACATATTTTTCACAAATGAAGACAAAAATTAAATACACTGTTCAGGTTCCTGTAGCCTTGACTACAGGCTATTCAAGCACAGTTAATTTCTCATTACCATCTATGCTCAAACTCAATTGCAAAAATCACAAAAGAGCAAACAAAAGCTCCTCATATAAACACGGCACGCAGTTGTTTAACCTCACATATGGACTCCACTGGAATGGCTTTGAGGGTTGACCTCTGCCTTGGTCTAAGCCTCCATAGTATTAACTTTAAATTTGCAGGTCTTTTGCCAAGGCACTTGTCCCAAAGTCTTAGGGCTGTCTGAATCTCTTTTCCCAAGGCAGCAAAGTGCTTAGTCTTCTGCTTCAGTCCAAGTCCTTAGCTGGTGTTTTACTTTGGAAGCAGGCATGCAGTTTCTTTGCTGATCTCAGGTTATACAAAGTGATAGTCTATAAAAAGTGATAGTTCCATACTGTGTTGTTCAGTGGGAGTGGAAGATACAGCTTCAATACCTCAGGGAGCAGCTGCCACAGAGCACTGTGAAATGCCTATGCTGGGCTTGATTAAGCTGGTATGGCACTAGATAATCATTCACTGCAAAATCCAACGTCAAGCCAAAGTTTTGAAAACCCAAAACTTGTGATATGCAGTTATGGCTTGCACTGAACCCATGTCTTTAACTGAAATATGGCTGGTTTCCCACGTTTTCTCTGGAAGTGGGAAGGTCACTAGCTAGAATCAGTAAAGGCTCAAATACAGGGAAACTTTGCAGAGCCTGTAGGAGTTGAGTACACTCTGTAAAAATGATAGTCATTTATCTTCGTTAACAGCGCTAAGGATGTTGCACAAGCTCGTAGGAAATTTCCATCCAGGGCAAAGAACAGCGCTCCTCCCACCACCTTGGGTTTTTATTGTAGCTCTCACAGGACACAAACTATTACAAAATGACCCAGAGCTGCATCACAACGCAGCAGCCAAAGCGATTGATGCCTCTTGTAACTCCAGCTCCCCCGGCCCTCTTACTAGGTGAAGGTCAATGCAAAGAATGAATTAGCTCATACCTGTGATTTGAGAGAAGATATTTAAAATACAATCTGGTAAAAAATCTGAAAGCCACTACAAAAGTCTGAACAGTATTTTGTGTGTTTGTGATTTCTCAAGCTAATTTCAAAACAGAAGGGGATGAAGAGCAAGGGAGGAGCTGACTCAGTTTTCGATTTTTGAACTCTCACTAACAGTATGCTTTCTAAGGATTTTTATCCCTATTCCACCATCAAAATGAAACACCCACGTTTTTGAAACTGCTCCATCACCACCCTGAGGCATGTTCTTTGAAAACGTAGAAAAATTGTGTTTTCTACTTGTTTTGCTAGATATAGAGAATGAATCTGAACACTTTGGTTTTAACCAAACCAATGGGAACTGGACATTCCGGGATATATAAAAAACATACCAAATTCTGGGATATATAAAAGATATACCAAATACATTTGGTACCTATAATTAAGAATTTCAAAATGTTTTCCCGTAAGTTCAGTTGAGATTTTTGTTACCATTTCTGTGCTTCTCCCACTACCTAGTGAAACTGAAAATGTTAAGAGAAAGACACTTACAGCCTGTGAAAGGCCAGATCTTTACTGGCAGAATTACTCGTTTGGAAGAAATTGTGGTTGTTTGGTATGACTCTAAGGCCACACGTCACTGTGGCAAACACAGTCAAATGATGGGGATTTTTTTTCCATTGCATCAAGAACTTATTTATCTCTGAGCTGTTTGTGTTTATTTTTCTGGAAATTTGCTAACGTATAACCCAGGAAACTGGTATATGCTGTTATTCAAAGAATTCTCATTTTAAAGTGCTTCCTCTACTTTAAAGCAGCATCCTCTTCAGGTCTTAGCAGATTCCTGTTCTGTTGAACCTATCCTTCTTATGTCAAGACTCTGCCCTGTTCCAATAGGGATTCATTGGTATCCATGCAGATAGTCTAAATTATTTTAATGGTGACAGGAGTGAGGCAGTTTTAACTTTTTCACAATTCAGTGGGTTTTTTCGTGAAAGTTGAATTAACTTGCCAAAGCAGCTCTATTATACACACAGGAAAACAGCTCTGTTGAACCCGGGGTGCAAAAGAGGCCTTGGTGCAGCACCTGTAGTAGGGGATACCAACACAATGCTGCTCGTATCAGGACAAAGATAATAACTGCACTTTCTGGATCTACTTCCTCCTACTTATGGGAAAGAAAGGCTACCACCCCCCAGGGGCAGCATTGCTTTCATTCCTGGTCAGAGCTGAGATGGGCACACAGCGCCCATCCCTTGCACTTCATCTGGCCCCAGTGGATCAGGAATATGCCATTTCAAATTAGAGGCAGGTAATATAACCCTGAAGGCCAAGTTCACTAGACCTCCACAAATGATGTAGATATCTACTTGACTGAACTGACACCCAAGGAAGACATCACAGATGACAGCTGCTGATTCTTGGTGTATAGAAAAGTGTCTTTCCTTGGATTGTGATTTCCAGTCCCACACACCCAGATCTGCCTTCCACCCACTGACTGTATGTTGCCTTCTTGTCCACTTTTTCTCAGACATCGTAAGTCTCTCCAAGATATCTGGCATCTCTAGAAAGGGCAGGATTGTTTTACCCTTGCCGGCCTGCCTGGTGGGAGAGAGGAAGTGGTGGGAGGTCTGCATGGGAGTGGTACAGCGAGTCCATTGTCTCTGTTTCATTGTGCTTTAGGATTTCTGAAGGGCACCCAAAAGGGGATTTCCCTGCCTAATGCATAGTCCTGCCAGTTTAGGAAGTAAAATGTCTTATTACGCCCTTATGTTGGAGGGTTTCAAACCTGGGGGAGGAGCTGCACTGGTTCAATGCAAGCTTGAGAAAAAGTCCTACCAGATAACAGTGTTTCTCCTTTACACCTTGCTGAGTAAAATTAATATTAAAGCACTGGACTCTTGGGGTGGAAAATTGGATTATGTCCTGGGTCTCTGCTAGTTTACTTTGGTACCTATAATTAAGAATTTCAAAAGAAATTTATGAAGCAATACAGATCTCCCAACTACTGTCTTCTGTCTGAAAATGGAGCTAATCATGTGTACCTTCCAGTAGGTTTTTGCCAGAATTTCAGAATACAGATTGAGGCATGCTTTGGGTTTAAGCAGCTCCCAGCATTATTTAAACCTAATTTTTGGCTGAGGCCTCACCTTTGTAGTAGTGCAAATAAATTAGTCATTTATCTCAATTTCAGAATTTCTTTAAGACAGTAAAGGTCTGTGCAGAAAATAAGGAGATGGTCCTGTGCTCCTCACCCTTATCTCCCTGTCCCCAGCTGTTTGTTGGCATCTTATACCAACTCTAGTGCCTATGCACATATGACCAGACAGATCAGGGAGCTGATCTGCCTTAAAAGTTAGAACTTACAGTCTCCCAAAATAATTTTTCAGGGCTGCTTCTCTCACATTATTTTGCTTGTACCTTGTTGTCAACACAAGGAAGAGACCAAGAACAAAAGCAGGAGGGCAATACAACCTCTTTAGAAACAGATTGCTGGATATCAGCCTTAACCTTCACAAATAGTATAACTTCAAATTCCTTCATGCCAAGGAACATAAATAATTCCTGTTATAGAAAACCCATTTGCTTTCCTTGAGTATTTTATACATAAACCCCATAAATGTGAATTGGCCACAGTAGTTCTAGTTTTAGGCCCCCCTTTTGAGCAATAGGTGTGTGTGCTTTTTGCTGTAGTGGGTGCAGTCCTTGGATCACCCAAAGACATATCTATGTCTGTCTCCTCAAACTCATATCACTTTTTCAGCCCGTGTTTGGAAAAGAAAGTAGCATTGTCATACTCCTAAATGCACATGGTGATCTGCCCCACAGTTCCATAGTAGAAGCAAAGTGGAAGATTCTACTGGCTGACAAAGATTATCTTCTGTTTCCTGTTTCAGGGAAGAAAAATGAGTAAAAATAAAGGTCATCTGTGTTTATATTAACTATACAACAGTTCCACTATGTTTCGTAACAAACTTGGGTCATTATTTATCCACTTGTCCTTTATATCACTGCTTTGAACTCTGGGTTTGCTTATCATGATATTTCTAAAATCCGTAAACAGTCAGAGAGAAGTATTTCTAGTTCTCTAAATAGAGCATTAGGTCATTTTATTATCAGAGAAATATAACGCTGCCCATCTGTTGTTGTTTCACATGTGGAACAGCAGGCAGCCTCCTCCTAACCGTTAATTATTTCAAGGAAGTCATTGCAGCAACTTTGCCATGAGGGCCCAGTTTCGTTTCTGTTCTTCGTGATAGCTTTCTTTCCCCACAGCCATCTGTGAGGTATGGGTAGTGCTGCACTAAGAAAACACCCATTCACGCAAATCCCCAGCTAACCACACACTCGTGGTACAATTTGCTTCAAATGTTTGAATTTTGTAACTGGAGTAAAGGCAGAGTTTTGGTTTTGCTAAGGACTTTAATTCATCTCCTGGTTCAAAATCAAGTTTGCATCTTCCTTGAGACCTCTGGATAAGGTGAAATTCTTTACTTCCTGACCCTGGGATATCACTGTGTGTTAGATCACTATACTGCTTCCTGCAGCAAGATGTCTCTCTTGTTACTCTCATATACCATAAAATATAGGGAGCAGTAATGAAAAATAATAATTAACTAGATCCCAAAACCCTAAGTCCCTTTGTGGTTCACCGAATACATGTTCTTCCATGTCAGAAGGTGAAAAAATGTTGAGGTAAACAGGTTCAGTCATAAAGTAAACAGAAATCCACTGTGGTTAGAAGCCCCTCCAGGCAGGCATTGTATTTCTGCAAAGTGTCTGTGCAATGCTTAGCAAAGTTTGCTAGTTCTTGCAAATGCTGTAGTAGTGCAGAAACAGAAGATGTTATTTCATACAGATAAATACAACTAAGGAGTTATCAAGTGTTTTTGTCCCCTCTTGAGTTTAGGTAAAAGAGAAAATTGCATGTGAACTTACTGCAACCTCATATGAAGTGACCTTCTCATAACTATTCTTCCCAGTTCCTACCACCTCCCCTTTGCGGCACCAGCTTCTTCAGGCACAATCTGTGCCCTGAGAATTCATCACTTCCACCACATGAATAATTTACTGTGCATCAAACACCAAACTGTGCATCAGGATGTGATGCTTCTGTTTCTGTCTAAGCGTCATAAAGATTTACATTGAAAATGTCTAGAAAAACTCAATTACCAGGTTACTCCTAATGAGAGTATAAATTAAGACACAGGTTGAGGATACCACTTGAGTCTCTGTGGGGTTTCTTTTCTTCTCAGGATGCCTCAGAGAACATTATACTCTGTGACACACTGGGACCAACCTGGGCCACGGAGTTTTCTGGAAGAACTGTAGTGTCTCTTTCCTGGGAAGATTATGCTGGGGTGGAGGCTGCTTGTTCTGTTTTAGTTTGAGGAGAGATTTGCCAGGGATTCCCGCTGGCAAAACTGTGACCTTCTTCTAGGGATTTGTGATGTTTAAGAAGTCCCCAACCTCTTCTGGGTGTCCTCTAAGAAATTTGTCAGGAGAAATTAGTAGGCACGAGGAAGAAAGAATGAAAAGGATTTGATGGGCCAGCAGCATTCCCCAGACAATATTATAAGAAAGTTTGCAATGGAATGTTTATGTTGGTATCATACAGCCTTTACAAAGGAATGTAGACCCAACTGGATGAGTTGGATGAGGGTAATTTTTCTTTAAAGATCAGCTGGCTGGGAATATGAATATTCCAGGTTTATATCAAAATATCTATCAACTATACATAGGTGAACTTATATCAGGACATAGCTTTGTATATTTTCCTGCAGTAGGGATAACTTTCTATGTTGCTTTATACAAATAAACCACATGCATGCTTAATACAACAAATAAGGTACATGAAAAAAACACGAGAAGAAGTTTAGAAGTCAGCACTTACTGGGAAGCTACACAGATCCTCTCATGAAGAAATTAAGAGCACAGAAATGGGAAGAGAGGTGACTTTGGAATTGCTCCATAGCTGAGAAGTTTCTCCTGGGAAGTGGATGCACCATCTTCCCCTTTCTGCAAAAGAAGGAATAAGCTTCTAGCTTGAGGAAAAGTGAGAACTACAATGAGAGATAGCCCTGTGCAAGTACCTCAGACAGATTAGTCTGGGTTGGCCCCCTGCTCATACTGCCTGATGCTCGTCTGCCGTGGGTGAAATCCAAGCTAGATGCTGGTTTACTCCTTCCATGACACTGCTGATGTGCATGCTTTCAGAACCCTATCCCAATCACTGAGAATTTTATGAGCAGGGACCTGACCAGAAAGGAATTTTACTGACAAAACTATTGTCTTCTTCAAGGTCTTACTGGAGGTAACTGTTTTGTCTCTATGAGCATAAATAGTTTTCAGTGTGAAGACTATCTGAGTTGTTTTAATGTCAACATTAAAACAAGAAGAATCCTGTCTTTTTTTTAATTTATGTAATTTCCAGTGACCCATAACTATCTGCGTGGGCTTGAACCACTTTTAAATGCATTAAAAAAACACAGTAGTGTGCAAATTAAATGCAAGTTTAGATTAAATTGTTTTGTTTTGTTTTTTGTTTTGTTTTGTTTTGTATTGTTTTGTTTTGTTTTGACATGTGTGCATGTGCATGTGACCAGGCTTCACACGGACCAGGATGCAGGTGAGATGATTTATAAGCATGTTGGTATCATAAAATATATTCCATTCTCGATTATAATCCCCCATAAGCAGTGGCTGCCTATTTCATATAGCAGCAGGGACAACCACAAAATATGTGCTGTATTCAGGTAGTGAAGTACTTTAGACACCACGGGAAACACAGTTAAGGTCTCCTTCTACTTTCCCTGTCTCAGTTTGGTGTGTCTTTTCATCCAAACAGCTTGTGACATGTTACAGAAGTTCTTTAGCCTAAATCTTGACTCCACCTTATTCACATGTCAGAAGTATAGGTTGTGGCTGTTTCCATACTGACCATACACTACATTTAATAATGAATTTAATAATGAATGTTTTATCTGAGATATTTGCTGGGTCTCTTAAATGTTATATTTTCACTTATGTAGCTGATGACTGTTTTTGTATGAATCACTGGGTGTTGTATCTGTGTCCATTTCACAAAGGCCAGCTTGCCTCTAGAATGCTTCCCCCAAAGACGTGGAGCCTGGGCAGAGGAACCGTTTAATCATACAATGATTTTCTACCAGGAGATGCCTGTGCTTAACCCTATCCTCTCCTTAAATCCCCATTACACAGCTCTGTATCAGCAGCAGCACTACTTCCAAAGATGGGAGCCCTGCTAAAGGCAAGGCAAAGTTTCTCCAGCACTCTTACATTTCTAATCTTCTCAGGGACCTTATGAAACACATAGCAAGTATATAATAAAATATATATAAGGTAATAGAGCAGCAATAAAGTAAATTGGAGTAAGAATGAGCTAGGCTCTTTCACGTAAGCAAAGAGACTATAAAATACGAGGAAATAGAATGAAGGTCACCTGTTTTTTGTCAGAATTCTAGTTTAGAGCTCAAAATCCATTTTCACAAGGACAAAAATACATGTGTGACACGTGAGGAAATGAACTCTCCAGGATATGCTTTGGGAGTGCTCTAGGACAGAGGCATTTTGGAAAGAGGTGATAATGGCCTTAAAATGGCAGTGATGAGATTGTGGAACTCCAGTGCGTGGGTTCTGGAAAAAAAAGATATATTTGAAAACCAAAAAAAAACCCAAAACCTCCCGGAAAATACGAGCAGCTAGGCTAATTGTAGACACTTGGAAAATGGAAAGACGTTTCCTTTTTTTCTTTATTTTAAAATAGGAGCTTTTGTAATCTGGCTTCTGTTCAAGGCATAAGGAAATATGTCTTGATTTCTGTGTCTGTCATGTGCACTGTTCACAATCACAGTCTGCAAACCTAAAATAAAGAAAATCACTGAAAGGTAAACCCAAAATATTCCAAAATACTGCTTATCAGTCATTAGGAGGAGGCTTTTTTCATGGATGGGTCCATACTGCTATTTCCATTTTTACAAATCCATCAAATAGAAGCTTAGGAAATACTCGTGTATCTAACAAAGATATCAGCTAGTAAACTTAAGTTGCAACTTTGAATTGTAGTAACTAAAATAGTATAAATGACGGGGAAGTTGCCAAAAGATGGCTCTAGAGTCCCTCACCAACTCCAGTAGACCCATGGCAGACAACTCTTTCTGCTGATGACATATATGCAATGCTTCGTATCATTTTAACTGAGATTATAGCACTTTTCTTATGGAAGTACAACCAGATCTCTATGAAACTACGCACCTGACCTGACCAGATTCCCTCTGAAAGCAGTATTTCTTGTTCCAGTTAACACTCAACATCTGAAAGTAGCAACTCTGTGAAAATGGTGTTACATGGTAAACTTTCAGAGATAGTGCTTTATCTGAATCAACTGCAGGAATAATTTCTTTGTTTCATGTTTTATTTCAAGGAATCGAAGAAAAACCTAGAAGGCTCTGAACTTGCTGTGAAATATCGCCATACTCTTGGTCACTAGGGTCTACAGCAAGGCCCATTCTTTTTTTTTAAGACTGCTGAAAAACTAGACATAGGGTTTAAATTAAAATTAGAAACTTGTGTGCTTCTTCTCTGCAGTTGTGGCTATTTTTTTTCCAGCTCTCATTGATTTCCTATTATGTTTATTGCAGGACTGCCCTGCTGTTTATAACAGTGGCAGTTTGGTCTTAAACAGTGATGTGGGTATCTGTTGCACTTGCTATTTGGTGAAAATTAATTATATCCTAAACTGAATCTTGCTTTATACTCCACCTGTATTTGCTACTTAGTGCTGGAAAGCATGATTTGTAAAGTTATAGACCTGAAATCGTCTTTGAGAGGAAAGGGCACTCTTGAATAGACAGTGCTCTTTGGTTGGTATATATACATATATATACATACATACATGTATGTACATATATATATCTATCTATATATCTATCATGTATGTACATATATATATCTATATCTATCTTTCTGTGATCTCCAGGGCTTACATCCCATTATGTCCTTTGGCATGCATCTTGACATGAGCTGTTCCAATGCATAATGGACTTCAACTTAGTCCCAGAAGAGCAACAGTGAGAACAACAGCAGAGAGAAGGCTCTAGAAAGTAACACAGTGCTGTTTTTGAAAGCTGCTGTCCAGCATCTCACCTGCTTCACCTGTCCAGAAAGAGCACAATGAAAATACATAAGGTCTTTATTACCACTGTCTTTTCTGAGCTTTAGCAGCTCTAGAGACACTTAGTAAAAGCGCTGCAAAGTACTGAAAAGCCAGAAGAAATCTACAACACTGAGTCTAGAATTGACTTTTTGAATCACATTTGAAAACTTCAGTTTAGTCAACAGAAGATCTCGGTGTACAAGCCATATCCTTGTCTCTCTCTCCCTTGGTTTAGGCCAACAATTAATCATGGCACAAGAGGTAAATGAGTGGGGGATTTCAGTGTAAACTGTGCTGGTGGATTGGTAAACATTTCTGGTATTGTTGCAAATAACCAACACAAGTGTAAGGAATGGAAGTTTAGCTTTAGGCCTGTATGTTTACCCTTACGTTTTTAAACTGTTTATAAGAAGAAGAGTGCTTTAAATGTTCCTGAGGAGATGGGCAAAACCACAGGGCTGCTAAGGGTTTAACTGAGATAAAGTGTTTGCCTTAAAATTCAGAGAAACGTGGTCATTTTGCAGGCGTGGTTTGTCATTTAAAACATTGCTGTTGACATTGTGTTGTGACACCAGCCTAAAACATTTATGGTAACTCCAGAAATGAGGTGTATTAGAAGCTGGAAGGCAACATCTGGATTCTTCCTTATCACTGTGTCCTCAAACAGCTAATTCAGAGTTTTCCATGTAAAATAATAGAGCAATCCCACCAGCATCCCTCCACCCTCTTTCCCCCACCCTCTCCACACCCCTATTTTTATTGGGAACATTAAGATATGGATTTAAATGTCTTTCAATAAAGCCCTAGATCCAGGATGCATAGCAGTAGGTGAACATGTCAGTTTTCATGGTGAGTGGTAAAACACTGACTGGGGTTTTCCACTAGCTAAGCCACTGGCTAAAAGCTACCTAGAGCTGAGTGCTGTTCTCCTCGAGGCTGTGAACTGGACATGCCACCTCCCACACGTCTGCCAAGAGACCTGGTCTGGCAGCTGCCTTCCATGTTGGAGACCTTGGACTCTGTAGCTCCAATTCTTCCTCTGCATGACAGGGGCCAAAACAGCCTTTACCACCCTCAAGAGGTTCTCCAAGAGACTAGCAATGCGTTCTGGTTTGAAGGTATTTTCTATCCCATTTAACCCTGCAGACAAAACTAGGAATTTAGTATAGCTCTGTAACCAGATTACACAGTGCTGGTATGGGACAGCAAAGACCTTGGTTCCAGTCAGTGTTCCAAGGTATTTTTAAACATCCTGTGAGGTTTGGCGCCCTGACTTAGGACTTGTAAACATGTGATGTTGGCAAGTAAGAAACCAAGTTTGCTGCCAAAACAGGTGGGGAAGGACATTAGAAAGACAAATTCCCTCACCTTGGTGAAAGGGATCTTCACAGCTCTGGTCAACCTCCACTCAGCAGCAGTTCACAGTAGCCTGGTGTTACCTGAGGAGGAGTTTTCATCTTGGGGCCATACAGAGGAAAAGGAAAAATACCTAACTTGTGACTGTGACAGCCTAAAGTTAAAAACATTTTTTTGTTACTTTGTAAAACTGAGTGTTCCAAGAGTGCATTTCAGGCTGACATCAGTGTTCCTTAGAAAGAGGAACACAAGGACAGATGTAAACAAGATATCCATCTTCACCTGAGAGCTCTCTCTCACTTATTAATCCCGATCTGATTGCTTTTTTTGTTCGATGGTACCAAGAAGTCTGTCAGACCATGGTAAACTCTGTAGAGCACTAACTGCCAAATCATATGTCTGTTTGAAAAATCTTTAATTTAAATAGGAAAGACCAAATATGAAGGAGAAGGCAAGCATCCTTATCCCATGTCACTGGTTTTGCTCTTTAACCTTGTCTTCTCCACAGCTGGATCTGATGCCCATCTTTTTCTGCATGTGCCACTCAAAAGAGACATGTAATTTTGTGTGACTTTCATGTGCAGGTGGGTGTAGCCTCTTTCATGCTGCCCTGAAGTCAGCCCATAGCAGCTGGTGTTTTGTTGTCAGCAAAGGCCTTTCTGGATCACGCTACTGAAGAGTCTGCAGTCTTCACTGGGTTTGTTCTTCCTTTATCCCTGTGCCTCATGCACATTTTAGAGAGCTACTTCCGAAGCTTTTGACCAGCACCCAACCCATTAAACCTCCTCAGTATTGTAAGTGCTCTGCTACTGAAGCAGTATGTAGGAAAATACACTCCATGTCATGGAGCAGCTCCCATGAAATGAGGAAAATCTTGATGAACTGGAGAAGGAAGATGCCTTTAATACAAAGGATTTGAAGTAGATATGACCCCTGGGAAGTTCCTGGAGGAATTCCTCTTATTTAAAGACCCTGTCAATGAGGGTCTTCTGGGTAAGCCGGAGCTTGCTGGGGACTATCTTGGATAGAAAATACAGTTTAGTCTCTATCATATGGATGCTTTTCTAGTCTTCCTAAATTATTTTAAAGTAGGAGTAGCCCTTCAAGACCATGCTTTCTGGGCCAGTATTTAGACTGAGCAATCAGATTTTACTTTTCAACTCTGCCACCAGCCAAGATAAGGGGCTTTAGTAGTAATGGAGTGTTTTCTAGCTGCTGTAAATGTGGGGGGTTATTTGAGTTACTAAGCTTACTTTAGCTGATGAGCTTATGAGGAAGAACTGTCAGTGCAGTTATAAACAATCAGTCATAAACATACAGCTAACATCTATCTAGAACACAGATCACTTGTGCTGACCTGGAGACACCGCTGAGATCATAGCCAGCCCACAGCAATATGTTTGCAAGAAAAAGACAATTAATTACAGACTGAGAGGCTCAGTTAGCAGGATTACAGTATGCCTCTTGATACAGCAAAAGACCAACTTAATTATCTCTGATATATAGGAGAGTTGTATGTGTCTAATAACCTTTGGTCCTTCCTGAAGGGAAAGACAGTTTATTGTTTGCTAATTCAAATTCTCTGTTGAAATAACATGGGATCATTAATCCTGCTATTATTTCCCCTTCTTTCTCTCAAAGTTAAGAACAGTAAAAAAATCTACTTGTCCAGGCATTTATATATGAAGTTCTCTTGAAGAAAAACATATTCTAGTTTATATATTCGTACTTTTAAACAGACATGTACAAATTTATGTATTAATTTACATCTGTATACAAATATATCTGTGTATGTACATATAAAAGTACAAAGACTAATATTATATGTGCTATATATATATAGGTGTTTTCATACACACACACACACTCACACACACACACACACACACACACACACGTGTGCATCCGCACTACCACCCTGATATTTATAGCAGCCATGCTCTGAGAGAAATCACATGATGAATTTCCATATTGACAGTCATCTATTGACAGTGCTCTCTTTACCAGAGTACAGTGGTAAGTTAGACTGTTTTGTGAATGAGCTATGACAGTGGTCTCAAGCTCTTCATGAGGAGAATTTCCCTGTGAGATCTCTCCATTCTCTTGTCAACAAAGCCAATAAAAACAAAACATTATCGACGACACTTCACTGAAGCCACAGGTGAGCCCATGCCAAGGGCAGGGAAGAGTAAAGAGGATGTGAGTGTGTTTTAAACTATGGGTTACAGCAAGAAAGCAGAATACCTGGAAGATTTTTTAAAAAATGATAATGTAAAATATTTTGGAATAGAGTCAGACATTGAGGCATAAGCCCATGGAGCATGTATGAGGTTAGTCAGTTTGAGCTTATGGAGAAAGCAGAGCGGGAAGAACCCAGTGAAAGTCAAGAGAGTCAAGTGCAGATCCCTGGACCCAGGGAGGAACAACCCCAGGGACCAGCACAGGCTGGGGGCTGACCTGCTGGAAAGCAGCTCTGTGGAGCAGGAGCTGGGGGTCCTGGTGGACAACAAGCTGTCCATGAGCCAGCAGTGTGTCCTGGGGGCCAGGAAGGCCGAGGGGATCCTGGGATCCAATAGGAAGAGCATTGCCAGCAGGTCAAGGGAGGTGATCCTGTCCCTCTACTAGACCCTGGTGAGGCACATCTGGGGTGTTGTGTCCAGTTCTGGCCTCCTCAAGACAAAAGAGACAGGAACCTAGAGTGAGTCCAGAGCTGGACTGTGAACGTGATTGAGACTGGACCATCTCTCTTAGGAAGAACAGCTGAGGGAGCTGGGCCTGTTCAGCCTCAAGAGGAGATGTCTGAGGTGGGACCTTATGAACACATACCAGTATCTGAAGGGAGGGTGTCAAGAGGATGGAGCCAGGTTCATTTCAGTGGTGCTCAGCAACAGGACAAGGGCTAGTGGGCATAAACTGAAACACTAGAAGTTCTATATGAAGATGAGGAAAAGATGCGTTTATTTTGAGAGTGACAGAGCACTGGAACAGACTGCTCAGAGAATTGGAGGAGTCTCCTCCTCTGGAAATGTTCAAAATCCACCTGGATATGACCCTGGGAAATATGCTTTAGATGAACTGGCTCTAGCAGGGGGATTAGACTAGACATCTACAGAGACTTCTTCCAACCCCAGCCATTCCGTGATTCTGTGATTCTGGTGGATTTCTGTAATGTAATCACTCTGCAGTCTTGCCTCAATAATAAGGAATGACTCAGCACAGTTTTTCTCCAAGCGTATATTGCGTGTGAGATTCCTCATAATATGGACTTGAGTTTCTTAGCCTTTAGCATGCACCGTGGACAAGCACTAAAACCTAGCAAACCCCACTTCAGAATACAAGTTCATACTTGGACACCTGGGTCTTGTTTCAGGAAGATGTCTAACACTTGGTAACTCTTCTTGATTTCTAAGAAACTAATGCAAGTTCTTGGAAGTAAGAATGTGTGTCTGCAAGTACCTCACTGAATCCATGAAGAACAGCTTATGTTCCCATCACACCTCACTCCCTGTCCAGGTTAATCATATTTATGGAGTTCACCAGAAATATAAAATTACCCATTGGTCAAACAGCCATGAATAATCAAACATATTTAAAATATAAATTGCATTTGTGGAAATTATTATATGCCAGTGGCCATTCTGTTCAGAATTACTAAAACTCATACAGTAATTCACTCATTGTAAATTATTCACTCATTTGTAATAAACAAGTAGTTTTCACCACAAGTCTTGGACAGTTCTTCTAAATAAAAGAGATGTAAACTGAAAATTGGAAGGAATCTGGTAAATGTCTGTTATTGAGGCACTGTTTTCTATGTCATCAAGATTTGAAGCTGAATATTTTGAAAAGGTTTTATTAGATGCTAAACACCAGCAACAAAAGTCTGAATTGACTCTAAACCACAGTTCTTTTAGGAAAAAAGGGAGATCTGTCAACCCCACATCAAAGGGAAGAATATATTCAAAAGACTGCTCAGGCAAAGGTCTGGAGTGACAGAGAAAATCAAACTAGAGAGGAATTTATTATGTGATTAAGACTGTAAAAATACTGGTCAATTTAAGCCCTATAAATGTAAAAGTATTTGTTTCCCAAAGCTAGGTAGTAATGGATCCTTTTTATATCCTGGCTGAGTCCACATATGCAGTTGTTAGAAGGTTCCATTGTTTCTGAGGAATGATGGTAACAGAATGATAAAGGGACATTTTAAAAGAGAGACAAAGACATATTACCTGTAAGAAACAACATAAGGCATGGTAAATCCTACAGAATGGCCTTACTGCTGGTGTGTGGCAGTCACATGTGGTGCTACAGGAGTCACCTGACACAGCTTGATTGGCTTCCACCCCTGGAGATACTCTGGAGATACTGCATCTCTGGGGATACTGCTCCCTTGGTGGGGCCAAGCCACAAGAAATCAATTTATATCAGCTGGTGATCTGTCTTGATGGGAAAAATCTTGTTAAAACTAGTCCCTTCCTTTGCCTTCTTTCTGCACTGTTTCTCTGAAACATCTAAGCAACCTAAAAGGAATCAAAAGGAAACAAAAGACATCCCTAGGAAGTAAATGGAACAAAAGGCAGACAAATCAATCACATCTTTCATAGCATGAAGATGAGCCTAAATGCTAAGTTACACAATACTGTAGAGTATAAAGATGTGGGAACTGCTATCTATGCAGTATGGAGATGGGAACAGAACCTTGGCACAGGGCAAGACCTTGAGATGGTTATCCTCAAAGAAATCTATTTCTCGGTTTGAAGTGCTTTTGACTATCCATGTATGAACATATAAAAAAAGTATTTTTTTCAGTTTAAGAATGGAATTAAATAGTGCCTTACCCTACATGAGGTTTTAGGCTTAGATCCTCAGAGATATTTGTCTTTGTAAATTAAGTGCCTGAATAGTGAATCCACATGTTACACTTTGGATCAGAAATGCCCTCAGTTTTTTTTTTCAGGCACTCTTTTGAGTCAGCTGCTCAGGTGAAGGTGTCAGCATCACCCCAATAGAAGCTGCTATTCCCACAGTTCTGCTGGCAGAGGGGTTCCCTGATATGCTGTAGGCAAAAACAGCTGGCATAATGCAAACCCAAGGCATGTCATTTACATGTGTTAACCAATCTGGATGGTTTTCCTTGAGGTAGTGTTAAGCACCTTGGGGATGACAATGTCATCATCTGCCTTAGCTCAAGACAATGCCAGAATCTCTGTGTAGCTGTAAGGCACGGCACCAGCACCATCATACTGGCTTCAATGATTCACCTGCACCTGGCCTTCAAGATCCAACCTGGAAAAATGTGCAAGCAGAATTGACACCTTAAAAATGTTGAAAGAGAACCAAGAAGAAAGTAATCTATAATATGACAGGCAAGAAAGAATAAATTAAATTAAAACTCTGTTGGAACAGGGGAGAGTCTTCTATTATTTCAGCTTCATTTATTCTGACCTTATGGGTCCTTTCATAAACATTTTGAAACAAATGTTTTGGGGACTATAGTATGCTTTTCTTCTCACAGGGCAGCTAGGTGTCCCAGGAGATCTACAATAAGAGCTTTCCCCATTCCTGACTCAGGCAAGCTCCCTTCCTCATAATACTAATAGCTGTTCATAACATGAGGAGAAGTGTTGCTCAAGAGATTTGACAGTGTCCACAAGACACTGATTGAGCATGGCTGGAATTCACAGTGTAGCTGGCAGAGCACAGAATCCTGTAGAGGGTATGTGGATGTGTCTGCAGGAGGGCTAGTTAGAAGAATAATTAGTATGCATCAGGACCCACTCTCAAACAGCCTGCACAGAGCTGTACCTGCAGCTTTTGGCCATCTCCTGGACTGAAATGGTGGTGATTTTGATCTTCACCCATACCCACCTTCAACATTTGTCTCTGATTTCTTGGTGATTTTTAATGACTAGTTAATGCTAAATTTGAAAAAGAAGTGTTCATTTTTTGGTGTAATTCTCAGAGGTCAGAACTGGGAAATTCAAAACTCTGAAAGACAATAAATGCGAAGTTTTCACTGCCACCAGGAAAAACACCCATTTCAGTGGAAGCCAGGCAGTATTACCCACACTTTAATTTAGAGTAATATAACACAAAATCAATATACAGCCAGAAAACATAGGAGTGGAAGATCCAGAAACAACTTAGCTGCCAGCAATCATCCACCCCCTAAAATTTACTAAATTGTAGCCTCAAACTAGCTTTTGTCTTTTATGTCAATAGCTTTTTTCTAGGTATCCGTATATAGCCACCTCCATGGCCTCAGGACTCAAAACATCATGGAAAATGGTGTCTCTCCACTGTCAACAGGAACCAAATAGGACAAATGTTTTCTGCATACATGGTGTAAAAGAAGCTGATGTTTCGCCACAGCTAGCTCTCCATTGCCTTCTCTATCAATCCAGGTCTCCATGTATTCCAGCCTTGGTGGCAAAGGCAGACAGCTTCCACATGGATTGACTCCCTGTCAGAGGCCAGACCCCTACACCACTGAATCAGCCACCTCTGCCATCCACCTCCTGCAGGGGCACACACGATCTGCCCACAGCACATGTGGGTGAAACACTCCCAGGATACCTGGCCTGCTGGCCAACAGGCATCCCACAGACTGAGGAGGGCTGCTGAGTCCTTGGGTTGAGAACCCACTGCTCCCACCCTATGGGAAGCTAAAAGCCTGATATATTGCTATCTATTCAGCATCAGTACACAACCGTCTTTAGGCAGTGTGACTCATCAGTGGTCTGCTGTGACTTCTGCCCAAATCCTATTTGGTGTCCTTTTATTTAAGAAAATAACTTCTCTAACCTTGAAGACTGATTTGATTTCTTGAAAATACAATATTGATTTTTTTTCTTTGCCCTTCTGCTAATATTTGCTGTTATAATGGACCAGCAATGTAAAAGTAATAGTTAGAACAGGTACTGAGCCAAAACACAGTGAAATACAACTGACTCCATAGCACCTTCCAGACTTTCCTACAATCACAAATATACCTGAGTAGCATGTCTGTAAAGAGCTTTTTGCCTTTTTTTTAAAAATCCATTTGCTCTGGAGGGCTCTAGGCCCTCAGATAACATGGCATAAAAGAATTAGGCACAAAACCTGAAGGTGAATCATAAATAGGTCTGATTCTAAGTTACAGTTAGTACTCCAAGCCATGAGCTCTGACATCTTTATTTGCAGCAGATCAAACTGTAACTGGTCCCAGCTGTCTACACTGCTTCTCTGCCAGAAGATGCTACTCCCATGGTGGAGTGAGAGATACACATCTGCCTACGCCACAGCCCAGTGTATTCCTCGGAGTTTTAATCGGGGTGGGTGGAACACAGGGCGTGGTTACACCTTAACCTACAGCAAATGAAACCATCAGACCTCATGATTCAAAGTCCACATAGCCCAGCTGCACCCCACAGGTAGTGTCAAATGGCCTTCAAGGCTTCATACAATTACAGGAACACTGCTACAGTGTCTCAGTCTCCTGGTCCATTTAGAAATAACCTCAGTTTTATAGATTCAAAAGAAATCCAGTTATACAGTGACTGAAACTGCTCCAGTTGTGTAGAGAATTTGTACTCACCTTGCATGAGGTGGTTGGACGTATCCAGAGGAAAACCAAGCACAGTTTTGAGTATTTCAAAGTTACAAGACACAATTGAATTGGATATATTTTCTTTAAAAGTTTTCAAATCTCTAGTGTATTTCTTCCCTTCACTTTTTGAATAAAAACTTAAAATCAATTCTCCATAGATTTTCTGTTCTTTCAAGGTGCATTTGAAAAGGCTGCATTGTTTTCCTCAGAGTCTCTTGAAGCTTTTGTAACTATCTACCAGCTTGATATCAGAAGGAATTGCATGCGTTCCTCTTTCTACAAAAGTGGTTGACTACTTCAAGTGGATAAATCGATTGGACAGATGATTTAACAGCCAATTGACCAATCCAGTATCCGGCCTGATTGATGATTTTCCCTTTCTTTCCTCGTGAAGTGAAGCAGATAAGTGTCTCTTTTGTCGCTGTGGGAGCTCTGAGGCCTAATGTAGCCTTTTAGTTAGGTAATTTCACCTTTGAGGCAGGAAAAGTAGGTCTTTTGCAGTCAATGTGTGCAAGTCAAAGCAAATGGAAGACAAAGAGTTCATAAGGTGGGAAGCTGAATAAAGGCTGGAGGATAGGTGACTTGAATCATATTGAACTCTCATTTTGGTAGACAGGTAGAGCATCCATAGGCCTTTTTGTTCCTGCAGCTTAGAATCATAGAATCGATAGAATTGCCAAGGTCAGAAGAGACCTTTAAGATCATCAAATCCAACTGCCAACCCACCACTACCACTGTAACCCCTAAACCCCCAAACCACATCACCCAGCACCAGATTTAGATGCCTGTTGAACACCTCCAGGGATGGTGACTCTGCCACCTTCCTGTGCACATAACATTGGAGAGGACAGCACCGTCACCAATTTTCTGTGACACTTGGAAAATCAGTGACCAGCTTTGCTACAAAGGAAAAAAGCCTTGAAACATCATATTCATACTCAAGAGTTTCCTGCATATATCTCAGATGTTTTAGGGGATGCTGATCCCTAGCCTAATTGTCAATACAGACATCAGTTTGAAAACTGAGGCCTAAGGGGCAACTAGAGACTGACCTTCAAAGTTCAGGTGGTCGTCTGTGCCTGAACGCAGTCAGTGGCTGAGTACAATGGTAGCATGGCATTTGGCACCTGCAGAAGAACAAGACACACCCATGACAAGCTGCCAAATGGTGGAAAGATAAAGTCACCTTTTAAGAACATCATATTCTCCTTTATATCACAATCTCTTTAGAAAATATGGTCAAAGTCACTGGGTCCCCTGGACAACACTGAAAAGTGTATACAGAAGCAAAACAGCTTTCTGTGTGGATAACATTGAGAAGTTCATAATGAATATTACATTCCTTCAGTATGAAGAACATGAAGGTTCTGATTTCTGTAAGTTCTCTTTTCGTTGTTGAAGGAGTGTGAAGAATGTGTAAATATAATGTGCAACCGATATAAAGCTACAATATGCTGTCAGGGTGATGTGAAAGGGTATTTTAGCAGAATAAATGGTTGCCTTGAGAGTTCATTATTGTACTTACAGTAGCAATACAGCCAAAGGATTATAAATCATCCTGAGATGCAATTCTTTTTTGGCTGAAGGTGATTCAGCATTCAGAAACAGACTCAGTGGAAATCCAGGTAGCACAGCCCCAGTCCCACAACAGACCTTATTTCTGTTCTGTGCATTTCCAAGCAGGAAATCCTCACTGAATGGCTCAAACATATTCCTAGTTCCATGGTTTCTTAGTTCAGATTGATACAGCAAGAAGCTTCCTTCCAATTGCAAAAAGAAGGGATGAGGTCTACCCACTGAAATGCAGCTTTGCTGGGGAGATGAACATGAAAGAGAAAGTATGTTCAAATTAAAGGTACCCTTTTAGATATTGTTTCAAAATTCTGCCTGCTGGCTCTTTTCTCTACTTTCATTTTGATATGCCCTATGGCGGTATCAGACCCACAAGACACTGACAGCTCTACATTTCATGTTCAGTGCTCTTAAATTATTTGGCCTAAAGTTCAGCTCAGAAGTCATGCCATGGTGGACATGGTTTTACCTTTCTCGCAGATACATGGTGAGGACAGCCTGTAAAGAGCTTTGAGATCCAGAGCAGGAAAACAAAAACACTGCTACTTGCAGAGTGTTTTCTTTATAACCACTTGTACATGTTTGGATGTTGGATTGCTGCAGCCTTATTCCCCATTACAGCTGATAACAGTTCCCCCACTTAGACAGATCAGTAGGGGCTTTACCTCATACTCCTTGTGGGGGCAGGCTCCAGAGAAGAGTTGAGAAAGGGAAACCCTTTGAATCTTTGGGACATCACATCATAAATCTCTACTGCAGTACACAGTTCTCCCTGCTGGGCAGTAGACATTTGCCTGCTGATCCCCAGGGAACAAGGACACTGCTTTTTTCAAGCAAAACAGAGTGTCAGTTGGAGCCTCTTATGACAGGAAGCAGGATTTTAAATTTCTTTTATATATTTTTTTTTATGTACTCTTTTCCTCTTCCTGTTTTTAGAGAGTAGGAAGAAGTGATTGAAAGTGAAGCCTGGAAACAGCTGGCTTCTCTTCTGGGTCACAGAATTATCCAAACTGTTTGCAAACTCAGGTCTGTAAAGCTAACAAATGGAGAGTCACTAAGTCCACCGTATACTTTAGGTTTCATTTGACGCCCACATGCTGAAACTACATCACCTGCCTCTGCTGATACAGAGAGAGATCCTTGCTGGAGTGAAATATCACCCTTGCACTGCTTGTCTGAACATGCTGATTTTCACTTCTGGAAGAATTTTCTCCAGCTTTGGGCACAATGACATCTATGACTCCCTCCCCCACTTGCTTGAGCCTGAGTGAAGTCACTTGTGAGTTCCATTCACATGTTTCTGTAAGAAAGGTGTTATCTTTGAAAGAGACAGAGTTAGCAGAGCAAGGCATGTGGAAGAGAAAGCAAACACTATGGCTATGTGTTTCCATAACCCCCATCACTGCAGCTTGCAGTCAACATAATCTTTGCCTTAGGTGAAAATAAATCCAGGAGCAGCAAAAGCATGCTTCACTCTAAAAAGAATTGGTGGGGGGTGTATGGGACTGTCTCATTCCTTTAGCTGCTCTTTATAGCTGTGCATGGTAGAGCACACTGAATGTTAAAATCAAGCACATTTAAGAGTTATAATATATGTTGGAGGCTTCCACTATAATGCTAGATTGGTTAGGCTGCCTGTTTTCAAACATCTTAACTTTCCCAAGCAACTTCCTCAACGTGGTTATTTTAGCTGTCTTACTTACACATCTGCAGTACAACAGTTCTCAAAGCCTATCAAAACCTGTGCTGTTATGATCTAGGATTTACAGTGTGGACAGGAGAATGTTGCAGAAATGCATCCCTCAGCTTCATTGACTTTAAGATGTACCAATGATCCTAATGTTGCAGCTTGTGAGGGACAAAACTCTCCAGCAAAAACCTGTAGCCTGGAAGACAAGGCATAGCAGATGGATTTCAACAGTCACATGATCAGAGAAAAAAGGCAACACAAATAAAGTGAGCTTTAGAACAGCCTGGCCCCTATGCACTCCTTATTTAAGCTTTGTGACAGCTTTGGTAAGAGTTTTTGTAAATGGAAACATCAACATGGAAAAGCTGTTCCTGGTGCACTTTCAGCAGTTAAGGACTTTCTCAATCTGTTCTTCTTAGGTTTCATTTGTTAAAATAACAGCATCTATCCATCAACAATTGCCATCTTAAAAAGAAATCCTCATAAGGAGAAGGAAATGTGCTTTTCTGTATTGTATGGTTATTACCACAACCAGATCAGCCAGGACATCTGTACTAAAAGGCCTCCTCAACTGTCTCTGAAGCAGTTCTTTCTGGTGGAACTAATATTGGGACAGGGTCTCAGAAATGTTACCAGATGTCTCATACTAATATTAAGCTAGATAAAAGAAATGGGTACTTCTCCATTTCAGGTTTTTTTCCAAACTTCACCTCTAAGAGAAGATTTTTTTATATACCCACTGCTTGTCATGCACTTGGCAGGATTTTGGGGGTTTGCATGTGTGTCTTTTAATATATCCACTTAGCTCAATGCATCATTTGTGCTCTTGCTCCATCAAAATGACCAAGGCCTGAACACATAAACTTCGCTGTGAGACTGCCTTTAGGTAGAGACAGTTGGACAGTAAGCTAGGTCTCCTGACATGTAGTTGTAGAAGATGGCCCCGCTGAGGTCATCTGTTTTCCCTCTCCTTTCTTTAGGGAAAAGGTAGATATATCTGCTTGAGCAGCATATACTACCTGAGAAGGCCATCTCCTTCTCTTTGCAAAGACCTGCAAAGAGCTGACCTTGCAGGTCCCTGGAAGCTGAGGAGGGGTATGAGGGACATGGGACATAGCTACTTCCCTTCTCCATACACCTGCAAAGAGCTGACCTTGCAGGTCCCTGGAAGCTGAGGAGGGGTGTGAGGGACACGGGACACAGCTCCTTCCCTTTTCCATCTCCCCTCCTAGGGAGAGATCTCTGCAGAAAGGAGGACCAGCAAGCCTAGGTTCTACCTGATCTCCCTCTGCCTCACCCTGTCCCCAGCCTGCTCACACACCAGCAACTGAGGAAGGACCAAGACATCCAGTTGTGACAAACAGAGAGAAGGTCCTACAAAACCATTCAGTCAGGTGATGAGGCCTATGATATTGAGGAGATAAGAGACAAAGACACATGTGGCATTATATAGAATTGCCTGAAACCTCCCCAGGCAAAATTAATTTAACCCTGAATTGTGACATAAAAAAAAGTAAAATTCCTAGAATGTTTAACAAAAAAAAAAAAATACAATTTAGACTTCTATTATTTTTACCTAATATAATTTACAAAAGCCAAAGCAAAACAGTAGAAAATGAGTTGTTATGTATTTATTGAAATTAAATATTTGGCTTTGTGTTCCTTAAATATTTTGACTGCCTACCTGTTTTAAATTGTTGGTGAAAATACTTAGCTGTGCTATCACTGAACACTGATTATCCTTGGAACCTTCTAAATTATTTTTATCCCCAAAATTATTTACAAGAGGTGAATCCAGAAATGGCTGTTATTAGACACTGTCAGATTTTTCAGCATATTGAGAGGTACCATTTCAGACACGCAACTCAGTTCATCAGGGGTCTAAGTAAAGACAGGAGTTCACAGGAAAGTTCTATAATCTGTAGTCATGGACAACAGGCTGAATGATATTTACAAGATTGGAGTGACTGAAATATGCAGAAAATCCACAGTTTTCTTGGTGAGCACTGACAGAACAGCTGAGTGAACACACATTGGTTCTTGTTTCACCCAACAGTTTGACCCGTTGCAGCTGGGAAGCGCCAAGTTCACAATTATTGGTATGCAGTCCCCATTGTTGCATTTTCACTCAGTATCTGGTGGGGACAGGGCAGAGGACATGCCTCTGTCACTGAAAATTCTGTGGACAGATTAAGCTTTGCACATGTTATTCCCCAAGTGATAACCTGTCCACAGGAAAGGGAAAGCTCATTTCAATGACATCATTCAGCTGTGCAGCTCCATCTCATGCTTAGTGTGGGTGTTGCCCATGTTGGGCTTTTTGTGTTGCAAAGGGAAATAAAAGTGATGCTGCCCTGAAAAGCCACTGAACAGAGATGTCACTGTGACCGACGTGGGCTTCTGATTTCCATGAGTTTTCAATTAACGATAAAGCTGTATTTGTTATTTTAACTCAGCTCTTCAAGTCCTATCTTGGCCATCTGTTGCATGAACAAATGTAGCAATCATTCAGATAGAGGGAAAATGTGACTGCTAGAGCTGTTTTCTCTTCCAACAGGTCTTATTCAGATAACAAAACTGGTCTGGTTTAAAGGCATTGCTGTGACCTTTATGAATGAGTAACTTATATTTAGGAAGTGCAGTCATGACACAAAGAGCCTAGATAACAGGATAACAGGTCCCACGGTTTAGCAGGACAATCCAAGAAAAAAATTTTAAATCAGTCTAGAAAACAATTCCTTAGTCTATTTAATTGACATATGGTTTGTATGGAGAAGTCAAATCTTCTATCAGAGTAGCTCATACATTAAAAAATCCAGTAAACCTTTGCAGACTATTTTTTCTCTAGCTCATCAGTTTTTTCCAACTGTATCAGTTGTTTCAATTAAGAGATGGCAACTCTCCCTTCAAGTGCTGACCCACTTCTACCCCTACATCATCACAGTTACAACACAGTCCTACCAATTTTTGCATCTGATGCTTAGAAGTATTTTCTGGCATGATCTACAGCCTTTTTTTCTGACACGAACTGGCATTAATAATATTATCTTTTCAGCTTGCATTTAAAAGTTGCATTGAAGGAATTTTAGGATTATAAAGTCAAAAACTAAGAAGTATTTCTATGACCATAACCTGTCTGTGCAACTTCCTAGAGAGTGGCCTTCAAGGTACAGAAATCACACTTTTTTCCCTTGTGACTTCTTCACTTGTACAACTCTTGAGTTTTAGGTTTCTTAGGTTGGATCCAGTATTCATCTTTAGAGAAACAGCCCAAGAATTTGCTGATGCTTTCCTAACAAAGAATACCACAGCTTAATCTTAATGCAAGAGTCCCAGGATCTCTTCAGAAATCTGATCCTGATTGCTGGTGAGAGGAAATTAAACCTCAGTTGTAAGAGTTTGAGTATCAAAAATTTGCTTGGCTTGTGGATATTGCTTAAAGCACTAGGAAAGTTTTCCATACCTTGAAGTAAACGAAATATCCATTCTTCAGATAAAGGGTTAAGCAGTATTGAGTTGGACACCACTTAATGGAAAGTATGGAACACTGTGTAAAAGGCAATTGAATAGATTATGTTCTCTACGCTGTGCCCAGAAATTTAATAATTGGATGTGGCATGCCCTTGCTTTCAATTCCCACCCTACTTCTTTCTTAAAAATATTCATCTAAGTTTTAGTGTGGATTTTAGTCAGTCACATTTCAAGAATTGTGTTATTTTCCCCCATGCTTAAAGACTTCTGAGGCTATATTTTATGCTATGGCACAGAAGGGGTGATTTCACTGGTTATAAATTCATTAGCTTTTAAGGTATGAAAAACACTTCTGCCATTGACTAGTTGCAGAAGTAAGAATCCAAAATTGCATCTTGAGTGTAGTTCTAGGTGCCATTGTTTGCTCACATCACTGGAAATTCAGCTATGCCTGTCAATAATCACACAAAACAGGCAGGGTTTGATACGAATAAATACATACAGGTGTGTCAGGTAATTCAGAAGTGACTAGTTTGGCTTAAGCAGAGACTTTTCAAAACAACAACATATGTAAAAAGAGAAAGTTTTTTTTCTCACCTCCAGGACTGGGGTTTGTGGGCAGGGAGGCTGTTCCAGTTATGCCTTTGACCTGCTGCAATTTCCCCTGCCCGTGGTAGGGTCTCAGCTAGCATCCAAGGATGGGTCTGCTGGGGCAGGGAATAGGAAGCCAGTCCCTTCTAGCTGCTCCCTGACTGCCAAAACAAATAAAGTAATGCCCCCAGTATGAGTGGCTGATTCCTACTGGACTTCTATTACGGAGTGAAAGGCACAGAAAAAAAAGCCTGATCCCTAGGGCACACGCAGCTAACTAAGAAGGTATTCTCTTAATGTAAACATTTATGCACCTTCAAAGTTGGTCTAAACAGTGATTTCCCACCCTGAACAAGCTGGGTGGCACAAAAAAGTAAAGAAAAAGAAAGAGACCTCTCTGTAAATTAAAGTTGTGTCTAACTACACAATTATAAAGAGAAGTGATCATCAAATGTTTCATCTTTGTTCTGAAAATGTCTATATGAATGGTTTTCACACCTCTCTTCTGTTTCCCAAGCTCAAACAAACAAAAAACCCCCACTTTGCCAGCTCTCTTCCTGTTGGTGGATGCTACCATGAAGAGAGCCTGGGCCAGTGCCTGAGAGTTCCAGCATCCTTCATGAGGCTGTTTCTCGTAAGGATTAAGCTGGGCTTGAGTTTAGCTTTGCTGGTTTGTTTTTTTTTTTTTTTTTTTGGCTGTGAGAAACAGCCGGGCAGACTCTCTTGCACAGTCAGGGAGAAAAAGGAGATATGAAAAGTATAATTAACAGATCTGGAACAGAACCTTAGCAGCAGCATTAGCAGTTTTTTCCAAAGAGTCTGCAATTTGAAATTCTTGGTCATCCCTCCTATGATTAAAAAAAAAAAAAAATCAGAAAGAAGAGTGGTAAAGGGGAAGGAAGGTGTGTGGCTTATGCTAGACTCAAGCCTGATCAGCTTAGTTTCTGCAAAGAGAGAAGATTAAGGCCCAGACACATGGCACTAGTTGAATAAGTCTATGCAGGAAGAGTCTGGATCGTAGAAAAGTAGCCAAAATGTTTATTTTTCTCTTCAAAATACACATCTGTCCAGGAAAAAATATTCTTCATCTTAGCCATGCATCAGGCAAATGTTTTCCATGGTTCACTTAGTCTGATGTTTTCTGTTCAGGTTTCTTCAAGTGGTGCTACTAAGCACTCTAAAGGCTTCCTCAGCAGAGCTGGCAGACAGCAGCAGGATCCCACGCTGTTGAAAGGACATATTTCAAGGGCAACTGAAAAATTAGTGAGGTCTTTGGCAAATCCCCTCAGCTGGCCCAGGGCCCTGTGTAAAATTCATCCTCCATGATATCAAGGCAAGACTTTAGTTCTAGGCTCTAGCCTCAGAAGCATTCCTCACCTGGCACTTGGGACCCAACATTTTGTGCCTGATCCTTGCTTTTCAATTTTGTCATCCAGCTGGTCCAACCAGGAGAGTAGTCGTGGCATGCACACACACTGCAAAGCAGCTTGGATGGAGGTGATAGGAAAAGCTGCTCACCATGCAGGGGAGATGCTCTAGGCTCTTCAAAACACAGCTTTAAAAACTGTCTGGCCCAGGAGTCTCTTGGAAAGTGGTATGATCCAGGTAACTCCTGTTCCTGCTCAGACATTGCTGCAAGGCACAAACTGGCCCCAGCACGTGTCCTGCAGTGTGCTGTACAGGAAGGGTGTGAGCTTGTTTGAGGTGAAAGGAGTTCCACAAGGAAATGCTGGCACTTCCAAGAAATCACTTGGGACATGTGTTGCCTGTGGAGTGAATGCCAGGGCTGGAAGAACAGCAACCCATCTGACCGAGCCAAAGTGAAGAGACTCTCTCCTCTTTGTCAGCAGGGGCTAAGTCAACCCTGCTGAAACTTGAAATACCTTTGTATGATTTGCATGCATCTGTGATGCTTGAACTGTGACCATATACTGCTGTCACTATCCATTAGGAAGACACCTAGCAGAACTGCAAAACAGAAATAATCTGGACATATAATACACTACAAAGATAACAAAGACAATAAAATTGAATATAGTATCTTACAAGTTTTTTCACAAATCATTTCATAAAAGCTGTTTTCAGCTTTATTCAAAAGACCAGTATTGATGACATGCAGCCTTGGTCTGAGAGCTTTGTTTTTCAAATCAGGGAACTAAAAATACCTCTTTTCCCTGGTTTCCTGTTCTCCAATATAATAAAATAGTGGTACCTTTCCCACTCAGTAGCTATTTTACACGTGGCAGGTGAGGTGCGCAGTGCATGTACCTCATGAGCATAATTTTCTATGCTTTTTGAAGCAGCCCATTATATAAAAAAAAGTAAAATGTATTCACTGGTACCAGCTCAAAACACCACACAGGTATTGCACTTTTTTTTTTACTTTCCTGCTTTTTTCTTTTGGCTTTTGTCCTTCTTTGCAAAGTTTTCTTTGTCTGGCCTATGCTTTTTCCTTGCCACACCAAGTCAGTCCTGCATTCCTCTGACTTTTCAGAAGCTTGTGGCTATTATAAGGTGAAGGTGTTTAAATTATGCCTAAAGCAGACATACACGAATTTTAAGCATGGTCAGATATTTGTGGCCTGCCTGGAGTACCTCTTTTCCTGATGAGTAGCACTACAGTGAGTGGTCCCACTAACACAAATGAGATGACTCAACCATTGTGCGTTGCAGTTAAGAGGTTGGACACAGGTGGAACACCAAAAAGTGTACGGAAATTCTTCTCTGCTGAGTGTGTGCCATGAGCAGCCAGTGCATGTGTCCACAGGTCCCTCTGTAGAAACACATCCTGCCTGGCTTCAGTCTCTGCTGGGAATGAGAAAAAAGATCTCCCACTACCTTGCAGTGCCTACCAGCCAATACCTGCACTTTTAAACGGGATTTTGGAAAGGCAAGCAGCAGAAGCAGCAGCATAAAGCTGGACAGAGAGGCATGGTCCCTAAGAAATCACACTCCAGACACTGATTTGCTGGGTGGCAGTGATGTGTTACAGCTGGGAGCTTCCTCCTGGGAGGAATTTAGCTTGAAGGCTCAAAGCCTGTTCATCATTAAAACCACGCTGATAGAGGGCAGGCTCCAGCTCCTCCTCTAAGCACAGCTGTTCCTGCCAGCCAGTATGTTGACTCTTTTCTGCTCTAACTAGAGAACATGGATTAAATGCTCCATCACTGTATTCTCTGTGTCCTCACTTTGTTTTGGGAAAAGAGACAAGCAAAACAGGTGCCTGGTGATGCTTTCTTTTGGATATGGATAGCAAGCAGAGTGACACTGATAAGGTCTAAAGTATGCACAAGCATTTTTTAGGCCCACAGAGGACACCAAAGCTAGTTTAACACCGAGCTTGCTGGTAGGACTTTCTCCATTTCTGTAGAACAGATAAATTTGGCATTATACTGCGCCTGTGGCAATGGAGGCAATAACCTAGCCCATAAGTCTTGGTCGTTCCAATACAGGGCAGGATGGATGTTTGGAGTTGGCAAACCCCAGGCAAGGGCCATTCCTCTTCAAAGAGCATGTTTCTGTGGGAAGAAGGCTCCCTGGGAAAGGGAAGCTGTGCACCACCCACAGTCAGTCTGAAGGCAGCTCTGTGGTGTGCTGTTTGGGATCCCGCAGCACAGCTGCTGAGAGAGCCGTGCCTGCATCCCACTGCCCATCCAGCAGCACGCTCCAAAGGAAAAGGGGCCCTTCCCAGCTCAGCGAGAGGAAGAGGCAGCACCAGGCTCCTGTTCCACCTCCTCCTCCCCTGCCGAGTGGCGGTGTGAGATGCCTGGCTGGTCTCTCTGCTGGGGTGAGACTGTGCCCGCTGTGCGCCTCTTCCTCACGGGTGGGAGCCCAGCCCAGCCTTGTGCGCCAGCACAGCGGCCTCCCGCCCTGCATCTATCTGCCACGGCACCCATGTGGCCTCCCTGACCACCCACACACCCTCGGAGAAGCAAGGGGGAGGGTGAGCGGCGGACGTTCGAAGTGTGTAAGGGCAGACTTGGACGTGGTGCAGCTCAGCACAGCCCCTCGGTTCCAGTGACGCCGCACTGACTTACACCAGCTGGAAACCCGCTCTCTGCTTTTGCCACAGTTGACTTAGGACAGGGATGGAGTGGTCTAATGGTAATTATTGTTAAGGAGGATGCTGAATTTAATGCCTGTTTTCGCATGAGTATAAATGCCAAGGCCTGAATACGTACATTTCAGAGGCTAAGAGAAATTACGTACTGAACTGATGGCATTTCATTAGCATTTATATTATCTTTGGGCCCAAAGGGCTCAGTGGAAATAGAGTCTAAGGAACCTTACTCAGGCTTTATATGGACTTTTTAAATCAGTTCTTGGAAACCTCCAAGGATTAGAGAAGGCTTAGCCTCCCTGGGAATGCTTTTGCCCTGCCTCATTATCCATGTGGGAAAGAAGCATGTCTTTATCTCCAGCCTGAACCTCTCTAGCTTCAGCTTATGCCCATTGTCACTCCCCTTTCCACCAGCCACTGCCAGGATACTGCCATGTGCCCCAAACCATCTCTACTCCAGGGGAAGCCAGCCCCTCCTCCAGTCCCACCCAGCCAGAGGGCTCCTGGAGCCCCTCTGTTTTGTCATTGTCTCACCTTTCTGGAGCCCAAAACAGAACTTAATGCTTGGATGAAGTCTGAGGGGCCCTGAGCTAAGGGGACCATCTCTGTCTCCTATACAATCCATCTGCCCTGTAGGACTTATACATTGAAAAAAAAAAAAGACAAGCTGAATCACAGCAAGAACAATGATACAGAGTACATGGCTTGCCTAAACTTAGCTTACTTAGTTGAGACCAGAAGACCATGTAGCTCATTATCCTGCCCCTGAGACGAGCCAAGAGAAGAGTGTGAGGATGTGGGAGGCACGCAGAGAGAGATTTTTGGGAATGATTTCCCAGATTCCAAGAACTTGACTCTCATGGGTGATGAGCTTAGATTTAATAGCTCCTGAATCACCTTTTGTCCCTAAGTTTATCAGATTGGTTTTGAATGCAAATCTTTATAATCTACAACATGCTGTGATTAGGAGTTCTACAGCATGCTGTGATTAGGATTTCCAGTTCAACATTTTGTACAAAATGTTGTACGAAAATGTATTCTTTTTTGTGTTTGAAAATAACAGGGTCTGTGTTTGAAACTACCACTTTCTCTTTTACTGCAGTTCCTTACTTCACTAATTCCCTAATAATTCTCTCTCTGTTCCAATTATATGGTGTCCATGGGACTCCACCACATCCACCAGACTGCATGCCTTCAACTGTCTGTCTTGTTCTCTGTCCTTTACCCAGAGCAGATGCAGGAACAAGAACTGCACGTGGTTTGGGTTTTTTTAATGTGTCTGTAAACCATGTTTGGCAGAGAGATGGTTTATATTTTCTTCTCCTTTTCTTTCCTGAAAGTTCTTATCATGGAGTTTGCTGTTTGGGTGGAGCACCAGCCCTGCTGTGTGTAGAGCTATCTATTTAAAACTCAGGATCTCATCCTGAGTGGGGAAAATGCATTGAAACTCATGTACCAGTAAAAACGTTGAAATGCATGCACTGGTAAAGGTCAGGAGAGTTTTACATCTGCAATCTTCCAATCCCTTTACCTCCACTCCAACGTCCTGCCTGCTAAGCTAAGCTCACCTGGATTCCAGGAATATTCCTTTGGGGTATTTCAGTTCTGCTCTCATGTCCTTTCAGCTGTGCCTAACACACTCCAAATTTTGCCTGTCTTTGTCAACAACACAGTGATAGTCCATCAAGGACTATGCCCCATTTTTTTTCTATTGAACTGAGAATTTTATGGCATCTTTGTATTCCTTTCTTTCTGCAACTCTACTGATTGTTTTAGGCCTCACATTTACCCCAAATACCCAAACTTCATCTTTTGAAGTAACTTAACTCAGCATGTCCATTCCCAAGAAAGCTGAGAGGCATTGAAGAACTGTGGAGACCGAGAGCACAGGAAGAACAGAAGGAGGGAGTGAGACATGCCCTCTGTGCACACATATAGTCACCTATAGCTTTCATTATGGTGGTGAGGAGCCTCCATGGACACTGTTTCACAGACAGTAAAATGGCTCCAGCATGAGCTGTGAGTCCACACATTGGCATTACTGTTATGCTGGGAGTCAGCTGCTGCCACCCCAGGGTAGAATCTAGCCCTCTGGGCACTACTGGGAGTTTAGTACTGGTGGGGTCAAGTCAGTGCTGTCTTGAATAATTGTTCATGAAAAGGGAACAAAACCTGTTTTCACTGTTTCATCTGTCCCAGTGAGCAGCAACATTTCTGAAAGCTGACATACAGTTAGTTCAGCAAAGTATAAAGGCCCCACTCTGGCTTATATTTTTCTTCCTATCAATGACTTTTTCTGTGGCTGGTGCAATGCTGTAATAATAGTCTCTCACTGTTCTCTCTGTGAACAATAGATATGACCTTCTACCGTAAATTGATGTTGCCAGCCTTCCTCAAAAAGGTTGTGGCCTGTGGTGTGTTGTGGGTGAAACCACTTGGTGGTGCAGCCTGTCTGCACAGGCTGGCAAAAAGGCCAGAGCAGGTCTCCTGTGTCCTGCACCCTATCTCAGGCTGGGACCACCTGATTTCACCAGCAACACAGCCTGAAAGAACAAAAAGAACAAAAGCATCTTGTGTCCTCAGTAATGACATCAGATAAAACAGCTCTGTACATCAATGGAACAACATGTTGAAGATCTGGCGTCTTTATCATTCTGCCACAGACTTCATGTGCTTTCCTGAAAAAATTGATCCATTGTGTCATGCTTGAGTTTCCACCTCTGTTCAATAGGGAGTCATTATAAGGACCCCCTAAAAACTGAGATTTCAGTTAAATCAAGGGAATGTTGCTGCTGACAATCTTCAAGAACTGATAACATTTCACAGAATCATAGAATCTTGGAATGTTAAGAGGTTGTAATGGACCTTAAAGATCATTTAGTCCTAACCCTTACTGCCATGGGCAGGGACACCTCTGGCTAGACCAGGTTGCTCAAGGCCTTATCCAGCCTGGCTTTGAACAGTGCCAGGGTTGGGGCATTCACAACTCCCTGGGCAACCTGTTCCAGTGTCTCACCACCCTCACAGGAAAGAATTTCTTCCCAGTATCTAACCTACATTTCTCCTCTTTCGATTTGTACCCATTACTCCTTGCCCTATCACTACAGTTCCTGATGAAGAGTCCCTCTGATACTGGAAGGCTGCTATGAGGTCTTCACACAGCCTCCTCTTCTCCAGGATGAACAGACCCAACTTCCTCTGTCTTCATAGAGAAGGGGCTCCAGTCCTCTTATCAACTTCCTGACCTGTCAGTGGACTTGCTCCAACAGGTCCATGTCCTTCCTGTGCTGGGACCCCAGAGCTGGATGCAGAGTTCCAGGTGGGGTCTCAATAGAGCAGAGGGGCAGAATCCACTCCCCTGCCCTGCTGCCCATGCTGCTTTGGACGCAGCCCAGGATCCCTCTGCCTTTCTGGGCTGGCAGTGCACCTGGCTGGGTCATGCTGAGTGTTTCACCCACCATCACCCCCAAGTCCTTCTCCTCAGGGCTGCTGTCAGTCACTTCTCCACCCAGCCTGTAGGTATGTCTGGGATTGTCCTGGCCTAGGTGCAGAACTTGCACCTTACTTTCACAGAACCACAGAATCATAGAATGGGCCAGCTTGGAAACAACCACAGTCACCTGGTCCCACCTCCCTGCTAAAGCAGAGTCTCCCTGGAGCACTTGGCATAGGATCTCACCCAGATGGTTCTTAAATATATCCAGTGAGGGAAACTCCACCTCCTCTCAGGGCAGCCTGTTCCAGTGCATGGTCATGCACACAGTAAAGAAGTTCTTCCTCATGTTCAAGTGGAACTTCCTGTGCATCAGTTTCTGCCTATTGTCTCTTGCCCTATTGCTGGGCACCACCGAGAAGAGCCTGGCTCCATCCTCTGACACCCTCCCTTCAGATACTCACAGACATCGATGAGGTCCCCTCCCAGTTGTCCCATCTCTAGACTGAACAGGCCCAGCTCCCTCAGCCTTTCCTCACAAATGAGGCACTCCTCTCACCCCATCATCTTCATTGCTTCCACTGGCCCTGCTCCGGGAGCTCCATGTGTCTCTTCTGAGAAGCCCAGAACTGGACACAGCACTCCAGATGTGCCTCACCAGGGCTGAGTGAAGGGGCAGGATCACCTCACTCAGCCTCCTAGCAATGCTCTTCCTAATGCACCCCAGGATCCCATCGGCCTTCTTGGCCACAGGGCACACTTCTGGCTTATGGACAGCTTGTTGTACACTAGGACCCCCCAGGTCCTTCTGTGCAGAGCTACTATTTCTTGGAGGTGAACACTGTCATTTCCTTGCTGATTACCAGAAGGCATCTATGGATGTTAGAGTAAATAGTAATTAATTGACCATGTAAAACCACAGATGACTGAAGAAGCTGACTCATATCCCACCTTTTTGTTTAAACTTGCTGTAAATTCTTCACATTTTTGATTGGTAAGAACAAAGACAAACTGCTTTAAATGTAACCACAACCTGTAAACATTACATGCAATGTCTGAAGCATGGGTTGGATTTTCTTTTGGATGAGTGGGAGCAGCTTCAGCTTCAGCTGAGAGGTTGGATCAGCAGTTTCCAAGCCATGAGCATTTCCTCCCCAAAAAACAAAAAAACTCGAGGGTTTTTGCAGAATGAAGAAGAGCAAAACAGCTGTCTTAAGGCCAAAGGTGTGTACTGACAAACTGGAAGAAATGGAGATGCAAGGGGGAATTTTGCTGGAAGAATATTTAGGCTCTCAAAGAACATAAGAGAAATGAGGCAAAAGAGGTTTTTTATTGTGGTCTCCAGCCCAAAATGCAGATAATTAAAGGTTTTGAAAATATCCTCCTAAACACATGAATGAACGACAATAAACACATGGGAGTGAGAAAGCTCCTCCCCTCTTGAGCAAATTTTGCATTTGTACAGAGCCACACCAGAACCGCAGGAGACTGAACACTAGTCCCCAGACATTTCAGACACCAAAAGCTGCTGAATGTTGATACTTCTATCTTTTGTCAGACTGCTCATTGCATCCACCCCATCCAGATCCTCAGGCAACTTAGGCTGCAGAGTGTGAGGTCAGCCTGGGTGCTAGGGCACTCTTCTGCTCCAAGGGAAGTCACAGCACGGTTTCTTTCTCTTCATCACATTACAGCCTGCCAAAGCCATTAGCTTACCTGAGAAACTACAGTAAGTTCAGAAAAGTGACTTTTCAAAACTAGGCCTGCCTTCTTCAGTTGTTCACAGGGAACAGCACTTGCATTTGATTGCTTTGCTGATCCTTAACTATTTTGATTTTATTACAACAACTCTTGCTAGTTAATTATTCCCTCCAAACTAGTTCTGCTTATCCTCTCCCTCTCAGCACTTTACTCAGGATAGCTCTCTCATTACTTACTCATTTTTGCCAGAACACTGGGATCTGTATCAACGTGACTTATTTTCTTGAGGTGTCCCTGACCATCAGACACTTCATCAGATTCTTTAATATCTTTTGCATCCTGTTGCTGTAGACAAGTCATGCACCTGCTGGACCATCTGCCGTTGCAGACTGCAATTCAACCCACGCACACAAGAGATTTCTTTATCCATTATTTTGCACTTTGTTAAATGGTAACTGTCTGTATAGTGGGGCTCTAGTAAGGTTTTTCAGAAGGTGCTTGAAAAACACAGGCTAAACCTGATTTTTTCCTGCCATTAGCATGAGAGAATTTTAGTTGTGCCTCCAGAAGTTGAAAGGAGCACATGGGGAAGCCTGCAAGGCAGCGTGGCATGCTGTGTGCTGCTCTTCCTGCAGCCAGGGAAAGGGAGCACAGTGGCACAAGACAGCCTAGAGTTTCAGGACTCTTGCACAGAGTGCAGAAGTGCAAAAACTTCCTTTCCTGCTGATTTTCTTTTGTTCCTTGCCTTTCTCGTATGGTTTTTGTTTTTGGTTTTTTTTTTTTTTTTTTGTTCGTATTTCTGGAATGGCACAAAAAAGCTGTGCTGTAATCACTTGATATTTGCATGAATTTTTGGGTCACTATTTTTTCTTCCTCTCCTTCCCTTTGTCCCTCACAAGTCAGCCTACTGAAAAGTTGTTTTGGAGGTTTCTTGGGCAATTCAGATAAATACCCAGCTTTCCATCAAGCTCCCAAACCCGTGAATTTGCAATATGCAGTATTTTATTCTCAAATTTCCTTGCAGCACAGGCTGAGAGTAGAATGACTCCAATTTGTTTTGTTGCTTGCCATGATCCTGCAACACTGAGAGCTAAACAGCCAAGTTTGGTGTTTGAAAGTCAATTGTATTTAAGTTCTTTACCCTGTGTTCAGTCTCTGTGATGTGGCAATAATTTCATTTTTAGATACATGTTACTTTGCTGCCTGATTACAGTATATTGACAATATTGGCAGTGGGAGACTAGCAGTATATTGACAATATTGAAAGAGAAGTCTTCTGTTATTTTTTGTAGCTTGAGAGAAGAAAACTGCAGGTATTTTTTTGGTAAATCTTAATCTCCTGCATTGGAAGTGTGCATTCCCCAGGGATAATCTTCTTGGATGATTTACTTGCTCAGTCTCTCAAGGTCCTTTGGAGCTGGTTGTTTTGGTCAGTGTCCCTGGGCAACTGATCCCTTGTGAAGAAACTTGATCAAAATGTCTTCTCTTAGTTTTCTTTGTCCAATATATTGCTATCATTAGTGCTGTCCTACAACCACTCAGTGGGAACACATCAGTTACTGGCACAATCCAGAATATTTCATGGCAATAGCTTCCTCTGACAGATTTTTATCAAATCATTGGGATTTGGTCAATTGTATTCTCTTTGCTTTTGCTATAAAGTTGTTTTCTCTGGAGATACCACACAATTAAAGTGGCAATCTTAATGAATGCTAATAGGAGGCTGACCACCATTTACCTGCAGAAGGAAACCTTACAGAAGACAGGAGAGTTAATACCCTTTGACAGAGAATAGAGGTCAGTATGGAGTGGAAACAGTGCCTGTTGTCTGTCCTATTACTAGCTTCAGACCTTGGTTTTGATTATACATGTTACCTTCCCATCTCCACACATAAACTTTGAGAATTTGGTTACTAGTCCCATAGCTGAGGTTGTAACTCTAGATTACCAAATTCTCTGTGGCAGCTGTGGTGAATAGTTCAGGAGCAAACTATAGAATTAAATGGCTTTGCATAATGAGCCCACATATAGCTACACATAGCAATCAAATTAACAAATACCACTTTCATATGCTCCCCTATTACCAACTTATTTGCAGTCTTTCTGTGGGTTAATCATGAACAGGCAAAGGTCTGAGCTTGTGGAATAGCACATTCATTGTCAATTGTAACACATGAGTAAACTTGCAGGAGGAATTGCCATTAAAATACTTTCTTTCTCTGCTCAGTGAGGTGCTCCCCCAATTTTCAGTGCTTTACTAGCAAGCTGTATAGAACCAGTACATTTAGGGTAATAGGATTCCTATCTTGGCTCGGTTTTGAATGTTTTATGAGTCAATTAAAACCACTTGAAAGAATTTAGTGAGAGAGGCACCACACATTTTATTCCCTGACAACTATGTTCTGCATTGTTTTCATAGGGGTAGGATTAATGAAGGTTTTTAAAAAACTTTGCCCCAAAAGGAAGTACCCAGATTCCAGTTATTTGTGTTTTTAAGCACTGAAACTTGGCAGTACAGTGTATAGAAATTTTTCAATGATGCAAAATAACCCTAAATATATATGTATTTAGGTCTTGAAGCATGCTAAAGTATTGTGTTTACTGGGATTTGTGTGGCCCCACAGCACCTTCTGAATTTTATTTTGTTTGTGTGTGTGTGTGTGTATGACCTGAGGATCTGGAAAGAGTTCTGTCTAAAGAATATTTCAGAAAAGTTTTAACCACAGAGGAAATCACACCAGTCTGATTACATCAGAACACTTAAACTGCTGAGGCTCTCCTGCCTGACTCCATATTCAGACTTCCTTTAGAAAGGGAAGAATTAGTCAGCAGACAGAAAACTTTTTGTTACGTATATATTTTAAACTAGGGATCAACTGGAAGTAGCCATGATGTGTTAGGGACAAATTTTCAGGCATGAAAATCACTATTTCCATGGACTTCAAAGGAGCCATACAAATTTTGAAACCCCAGGGGTCTGACCGCTGGATTTTTCTTCAACTTTCACATTATATTCACTACCTTCCTTACCACATCTTTTGTCAAACAAAGTTATATTTAGCCTTTTGTCTGATATTTAATGCTGAGTTCAATTTTCCCACCACCACTATTCAACTCATATTACTTTCATTCATGATTTTGCAACACCATTAAAAAAAAACAAACCAAAACTTTTTAAAATGTAGTTTTGCCCTTGGCAAACTTTTATTAGGTGTATAGTTTGGTAATTTCTGATGCTCCAAAATTAGGAATTAGGAGACAGTGACAACGAGTCTAGTCACCCTAACTGTGACAGAAGCATAAGGCAACAGGACTTCACACTATGTCTCTGCCTTTGTGGAAGAACTGAAAAATAATTAGTCTGGGAAGAAGTAACAAGTTCCTATAGGAACTCTAAACCAGCACTCACAAATCACTAAAGTCACTACTTGCTTTTAAAAATATAATAAAGGCTCATAGAGACCTGAAACCTTAGACACTTGTTTAATTGAATGCAAAGTTAAAGAATACTGAACTGGTCATATCAGGTCAAACTAAAGTCCCATACAGCTTAATACCCATTTTCTAATACTGGCTAGGAGCAGGCTCCTAAAGAAGATTACAAGAACTAGGCATGTAAAGAGCAATTTTCTGGATTTGTGCCCCCAACTCCTGTATTTCAGGCAGGTACTATGTTCTTAGGGTAACTACTGAACCCCTAGATGTATTTGGGAGTACATTCCTCCCCCTGCCCACTCCTCTCCCCCTCATCTTCCCTGCCTGCTACGGTTGGCAGGGTTCAAAACAGACAAATACACATTTTTTTTGCTCTGGCCTGTCTGCAGGTAAACCCCACCTCCACCCTACCCACCACTGCACTGTGTTAAACACAATTTCAAAACGTTATTTTTTGAGGCTTGAAATAACTGGATTTCCCTGGGCTTTAATTTACCACTTGACTAGTTTCCTATTTAACCTTTCACTTCAATCCTCATTTCACAGCATGAAATGATACCCCTGCACACCATATTTCTCTTTTTGAGGCAAGCCTACCAAAATTATCTTTTGCTTGGATGTGATGGGAAATGCACGCAACTTTCTGAAACAACTCAGGGAAAACAACATATTGCTCATAGAAAATTCTCAGTAAAGGTTGCAGCTGAGAAACTTTGATAGGAAGAATGGCATATCAGACACACTTTACCCAAAGTTCTACTTATTTAGAAAGGAAAAGGCATGAAAACTTTCTGAAAGAACAATTTTTCCCAAACCCCATTTGTGAAAGGTACCTAAGTGTGTGTCTGGCTTCAAGCAAAGGAGTTGTTATAGAAATACTCCTGTGCTTGATACAATGCCATGGATTTAACCAGGGACACTGCAATTAATCACACAAATTTTTGCAGCCTGAGCTAAACAGTCAAGACTTGCTAGCTATCAATATATATTTCTTACATACATAAGACACAGCAGGGAATCTTACCACTGGTTCAGGCTTTGATTAGACACATCCTAATTTTCTCACTGGATGAAAAATCTTAAAACAAAGCTGCAGTGACTGTACATCCTCCCTAACACTCTATTTATTCATTTTTGCTTGGGATTTAAATAAGAAGAGTTATGGGGAAAACAAAGCCCACACAGAGAGCTCTGTCCCAACAAGCAATATATTTTTGTTTACAGCTGCTTATCTAACTGATTTTCATGAGGAGCAAAAGCTCCAGTTGAATCAGGGCAGTTCTGAAGTAGCTCTGAACATGTGTGTGTGAGTCGGTATGTACATAGGAGAAGTCTCATCCTTCATTTTGTATATTAATGATGGAATGGATCCAAACAATTTCTGCATTTAACTGCAGGACTTTTAGCTAAGCTCTCAGTGAAATCCATACAAAAATGTATATCTGCATGTGTGGTCCATGGTGCTAGACTTGTTGGTATGTTTAAAAAAGAGAATATCCACTGTCAGTCTAGTCACAGTCATCCCACCACGTACTGGGACAGAGACAAAGAAAGAAAGCATGGTAGTGGTCTGAGAGCTTATGTGAAAGAAAGGCTGGTTTCAATTCCAGTTCCTGCTCTCCAAAGTATTTCACCAGTCCAGAATTTCTGGCAAAGCTGCCTAAGAGCCTGACTGTCTCCTGAAAGATAAGAGGTGTGCACTTGCATCTCTTCAGGCACATGAAGAAATTGAGCTCAGGTTTCTTCTTCTTGGGGAGAGGACTGTTTCCACCACTGGACTGTAAACACAGGCAGGAGGGAGGCAGTCCCTTGTTACAATCATTTTCAAATAGTATCTTCACTTTCTCTGGTGTTTTTGTTTCACTTTGGGGCTGTGAGGGCACCTCCTTTCAGCATGGAGTTGAAAGCCTCCAAAGCTTCAGTGAGAAATCCTATTGTATTGTTAACACTTTGTTAGTTTCTTGCTTAGCAGACATGGCAGCTGTGATTCCCACCATCAGACACTGAACACTCCTCAGGTGATGAATGTGAAGCCTGTGTGCCTGGCTCAGGATACTGTGTTGATGACCAGATTATGATGAGTTTGGAGCTCCAAAGCTGAGAGCTGCTTGGTCTAAATACCCTCTAAGTCCTGTTCCCTTTCTGTAAGGAAAGAAGCTAGCAGCTTTGCCACACAGCCACAGGGGTGTTTTGAAGATGAGGTATCTTGGAGATTGCATACCACTGAGATAATCTCATGGAGAAGGCTGTAAACACCTTGGATGGCAGTGTGGGCAGAACACGCTCCAGAGTGCTTGTGCTGCACTGATTGATTCCAAAAGGAACTTGTTTTCTTCACAGAGCCTGTGGAGCAAAGGCGGCACAAAGTGCAGCCCTTGGAGACCCCTCAGACTAGCCAGCTGATTTCATCAGGGACACTGGGACAATAACACACCTCGGTAAACTGCACCCTGCCAGGAGCATAAATTTTGCTCCCGCAATATGGCAGGGATGCAGGCTGGTGCCACTGCTCACTCAGTCAGCTTACTGCAGGACAGGCCAGTGGTTGCAGCAGACAGGGCTTGCAGGGAATGACAGGAGCCAGAACTCCTCATGGTGTTAAGACCACACAAGGCATACCTGTGTGACATGATGGCCCAGAGACAGAAACAGCACTACCAAACCCACCTGGCAGAGCACAGTTTGAGATTGCTGGTCATGAGGGTGCAGGCTTGGAAGGGGCTGGGACCAACATCCATTCTGAGATGTGTCACCACAGAAATAAGGTACAAATTAACCATGGATTTATGCACAGAGTGTGCCAGTCTAATTTGGAAGACCTGTTGGTCCCTCGTGAATGCACCAGGACAATGGGGATTATCATGCTTGGCCACTAAACTCTTGCCCACAGAGATGAAAATCAGTCTGGGTTCAAAACAGCTATGCATTTAATGTGAATTTGTTAAACCACATTAAATCTCTGTTTCAGCATTTTTAATCAAAGGTGCTTTTAATGTGATTAGACTTCTTTACCTTACCAAGTGAATTGATCTGAACCTAATTTCATAATTTTTTTAGTCTTGAGTTAGAATATCCACACAGAAATTGAATGAAGTTTTAATATACATTTAAAAAATTAATTTGGATTCACTTCCATGAGAGCAAAATGTCTGGACTGAACATGAGTCAGTGGAGTCACATCGATGAAGTGAGAGAGCTGTCAATCTTCAGAGAAGTCCTCACTGCCAGTGCTGGAGTAGTTTGGATTCAAACAGGAGCAGCCAAATTATTCCTATTAATAGATTTTAACATTTCATGCCTTTTTGCTTGGCTATTTTCTGAGGCCATATCCTGGGTGATAACTAATGATGTTTTCCAGGAGTGTAGTATTCTGTAGAGACATTCAGCCCACACCAAACAGCATCAACATCTTGCTAATGGGTCTAGCATTTTGTGTGTGTGTGTGTGTGTGTGTGTGTGTGTGTGTGTATCTATATCTATGTATATATATATTTATAGTTGTGATTGGAAGACCTAAAAACTTCTGAAAAATTAAATGCTAAAGTACCTATTTATCTTGTAGTGAAAGTTTCCTGAAGTTTCACAAATTGAGTCTGTAAAAATTGTTGGCAAATTGGAGGCTATCAGGTCTTGTTTTATAGCAACATATATACAGATACATGTACAAACAACTCCAAAATGTGCCATTTCCTGAAAAGAGACGTTAATGGGACGTCATCACCTGTCACAATTGCGGCTGTTGCCAAAGATGTTGCCTTGACCTTTAAACTACTGTTAGGATACGTCTGTGTAATCAAGATTTGCATCTTCAAAATGTCAGTAGAACAAAAGGTACTGTTGTCCTGACTCAGCTTAGTTGATGTCAAAGACCTGGTGCTCAGCTGCTGACAAAATTTCAAGTCAAACTTAAGATAAGATTGTGTTTCATTCACAGTTATGTCTATAATATATAGTTCCCATTCATTCTGTTTAGGATTATGTTTCTTACTCTTTTCTTGCTACCAGTGGAGGGCAACAGGCAGTTTTGAAGTTTATGCAGATTGTCTTCCACTTGCCTTCATGGGTTTTAAGAAGCACAAAATGTAGAAAAAGAAAATGGCAGTCCCCAGTTTAAGGGAAGAAAGAGAACAGGGTTAAGCCATGAACTTAATTATTAATTCAGGAACTGATTTTGTTAAATGAGTACATTCTCTGTACAGAAAAAAAAATAGTCTTAAACCACTTTTTGCTCTCTTGGTAAGGTATTGGAATTTCAAAGTATTTGTAATTAGGCCCCTTTTGTATGGCCGGTGTATTTGTAAAAATGAACTTAGAAGTAAAAGAAAACCAGATTGTTGAAATTATATTCAGCTGTTTGTTACTCTGGAGCACTCTTTGTTTATTTTTGTTTACTCATCTGTCTCTTCTAGCCTGCATTACATTTTGCAGAGATAGCAAAGAGCTGGCTTGATTGAAAAATTAGAGTTAGCAGCATTCTGTGTTCACATCACATGGTGTAAGCAAGTTCATAAAGTGCAGAGGTCCAGAAAAGCCTGACTATCAACGATGAGCCTGGGCACAGGCAGAGCTTAGTTTTTGAACTGAAGAAGTTGACATGGAAATAGGAAAGAGATGAATGAGTAAAAGCTCCATACACAGTCTACCTGTGTATTGGTGACAATTAGGCAGCACTCCTTTTTACCTGTCCTGTGATGAATGGATGTACATGAAAGTTTGACTGCTGTTCTGCAAGTAGCTGTGCCATTTTTATGAGATTGCACAACATGTCTGAGCTACGGCTCCTACTCCACTGAAATTATGTAAATGGTTCCATCTCTCTTGTTCAAGAAGTCCAAAGTGGCCCTTGGCTGTAGGAACATAAAAAGTATATCAAGATCAGGAGATTGGACTGTGCTGTACCAGCTCAGAAGATTGTTGTACACTGGGCATTTTCTGACCGAACTCTGACAGGCCAGCTCTTTACCACAGTTCTGCAGCTGTGGGGGTAAAAAGGCTGGGTTAACATGGTGTTAAATCAGCTGCTACCCACTCTGCTGAAGTATCTCACAGATGGCAACAGCAGAGAAGGAGAGGCAGACTTACGTGCCGTAAGCAATACCACCTCCTTTGGCATTGGTGTATACGGAGTAAATCACACCCTTCAGCTGTGGATCTATGACACATTGTATAAAATGAATTATAATCTTTCTTCTCGGAATAATAGGCTTATTTCCGGAACAGATTTCTGGTATGTTTTTCTGAGAAACTTCCCACTTCTAACAGACAAGGTGCAGGAATTCATCTGGAGTTTCATTTTTAGGCTGTCATTTTGAATGTGTTCTTGGGCTGCTGGGGTCTTTCCACAGTATCTCACTCTCAAAAACAGTCTTTCGTGGGGGTGCACCCTGTGTCTTGCTCATGATACCTCAGTGCTGATAACTCCCTGGAATGATGGTTTAATACTGAACACAACCTGAAGATAACGTTTGAGTAGTTAGACTGTGCAGAGTACAGAAGACCAGGTTATATCGAGATTATTTAAAAGTACACTTTGTTAGCCAACGGAATCCCTTACGTTCTGCTGAAGTAGGCTCCCTCCTTGCTAAGTAGTGACCCCTTAAGGGAAAACCGAGCTACTGCCGCCAGCGCTACCTCCCCGTCTCCAGCTGTTCTTCCGTGAGGCTTGCTTTTTCTCCCCGCCCTGCCTGGGGCTTATCCCCTCAACTTCGGCTCAGCACGTTTGAGAAAGGATGTCGTAACGTTGTCTGTCAAGAAACGCAAAATGTGGCTCAAATGCGTCTGTAACTTTTTGTGTCAAGAACTGTATTCATGTTTTCTCCCCTTACTCCCCTTCCCATCTTGATTTGATTTTTCACTAAAGTTGTATCACCCGGCCACTTAGGAAGTATATATATACATATTTTTTTTTTTGCCTTGGTGTTTTGCAGTTGATGTTGTTCACTGTTCCCCTTTTACCTTACAGACAGGACTTAGACCAACAATGGGTTTTTTTCTGTTTGGTTCAAAGTCCAAGTGCTGAAAAACCAAAATGCTGGTTTGCCAGTGTTTCTTCAAAAGCTTCTTGCTCCAGGAGAGTATGTTGAGAACACTGAGCTCAAAAATTTCAGCCAAGAAGATGAGGAACTCAGTATACATTGAGTTTTCACTGTTTTGTCTTTTTTAGGCCTGATTTGGGAAGATTTTTAAAATGTCTTCATGCTGAAAAACAATTTTAAAGCTTCTTTTGTGCATGACGGTCATTTTTTGATGTCTAAAGGACATGCACAAGTCTCCCCAAGAGAAGGAGAAATCACTAAGAACTGTGAAGTAGCAAACCTAGTTTTAGATTCTGATTCAATCTCCTTTTCCACGTTGCATGACTTTTCCAGGAAAAAAACCTTCCATTGTGAGACTTCAAGTAGTTTGTATAGATCTTTCCTATAACTTTTGAATATTGTGTTTTCCACCCAGTTGTGTGAGTCCTACAGGCAGCAGTTATCTCTACCAGCAGGGACTATGGCTCAGGTTAGCTGAGCAGTTATATACAGATTCCTGAAGTTTTCCAGCTGGTGGTGGAGTTGTTTGGTGCATTTACACTGCTACCGGTTACTCCACAGCTGTCTTGGGTATGGCTGTGTTGGGCGCAGTTTCGTCTGTGGACTGCAGCTGGTTGAGAGAACTGGTGGTTCCGGGACCAGCCCCCTGAGGAGATCCCAAGGTAGAAACGGGCCCACAGTGAGAACACTGTGGGACAGGACCCCCTTGCAAGTCACCAGCTGCGGGAGGGCACGCTAGTCTTGCAAACCCTCCGTGCCCTGAGCATCCCCCGGGCGCGGCACTGCCGGTAACCTCGCAGGTTAAGCGGGAGGCGCAGCTTAAGCAGGTGTCTAAGTGGCAGCACGTCAGCACCCTGAGGAGCACCGCACTCGCCTCTCGCTTTCCCCAACCCCGCGCCAGGGCCACCCTGGCGGCCCGGAGAGGCCCCGGCCTCGCTCCCCTCACGCTGCTCGCCCTCAGAGCCTCCCGCTCCCGCAGCGCGCCCGGGCCACCGGGGCGGCTCCAGGCGGCAACACCGCCCCGTCCTGCCCGGCCCGGCCCGGCCCGGCCCCTGCCCGCCCCGCCCCGCCCGCCGGTGCCGTGCCTGCGCCCTCCCCGGGGCCGGGGTCGGCGCTGGGGCCCTGGGGCCGTGCAGGCTCCTCCCGACAGTACGAGAGGGGTTCCCGGGGCGGGCGCTGGGGAAGCGTGTGCCGAGGGCGTGTGTTTGTGGACTGGAGTTTATTAGTAGTAGTAAAGAAAGGAAAGCGGGGGGAGGGGGGGGGAAAGGGGGTGGAGAAGGAAGGGGGGGGGGGGGGGTGAAGGGAAAAAAAAAAGGCCCGAAGAGGAGTTTCCAAAAACTTGCAAGGAACTCGCGGCTGCAAGTCCCAGGCGGCAGGCAAGAGCGATGCTGGAGCCTCGGGCGCCCCGGGAGCCGACAGCGGCGGCGGTGGCGGCAGAGGGGGTGACCGCGGGGATGGCGGCGGCAGCGGGGAGCGCGGTGCCGGCCGGGGCCGGGGTGGCCGAGAAGAAAAAAGCCGGCAACGGCAGGAAGGGCAGGAAAGGCAAGGGGCCCGGCAAGAAGCCCGCTCCGCCGGAGGAGGGCGAGGCGCCCGGCTCCACCGCAGGTAAGCCCATCGGCAGGTGCGGGGGCCGCCCCGCGCGGACCCTCCGCGCCCTTTCCGCGGCCGCGGGTCCGCAGGCAGCGGGAGCATCCCCGGCGCCGCCGCCGCCTGCCCGAACCCGCGGAACCCCCGCGCCCCGCGGCGGCTGCTCGCCGAGCTCCCGGAGCGGCGGGGGCGGCGGCAGCGCTGCCGGCAGCTCCTCGGCTGTCCGACCCTGCTTCGGTCTGCTGCCCTCTTTCCCTCCCGCTGGCCCCGAAATCCTGAGAGGCTCTCGGTCAGCTGTTGCTTTCTTCATATTTACCCCCCACCCCCCCCCCCCCATTTTTTGGAGGGCGTGAGGCTATCTCTCCTATTACAAAACACATTTTCTGTCCCTTCCTTTCCCCAGAAATCACTTAGCATAGTTGAACAGATGGCCAACTTTCATATGGGGTATTTTGTCTAAACTTGCAGCTATTTACTCAGGGATGATCAGAGAGGACATTTCGCTCACTTAGCAGCACGTGTTGTTGCTCTTATGCCTCCTCAGTATTAAGCACAAGAATTCATGCCAGTGATAGCCTTGTCCTCCGTAGGTGTCCAGAAGCAGGACCCAAAGAAGGGGCCACAGCTGAGCGTGCTACCCCACTCGCCATAGTTACTTATCCCTGTCAGCCAAATGCCCCAGTCAGGATCAAGGCTCCTAGAGCAGTACAAACACGTATGAGTGCATGCATGATGCTTTTCCTAGAGACCTTGTGTTATGCCACCTAGTTTATCAGAAAACTTAGCAGTATCTATGGATACCCTTAGCTTTTTGCAACAGCAATGTATAGCTGCAGTTACTGTTCACCAATTTCTTTTAATTCTTTGGGGTCTTGTGAGAAACTGTTTTAAAAGAAGCATGGGAAAAGCAGTAAATTGCCTGTGGTTTGGTTTTGGGTTTTTTGGTTGGTTGGGGTTTTTTCGCCTGTTTGTGTTGTGTTCCTCTCCAAACAGCCAAATTAACATAAAGTCCAGTAGGGTAAAACTTTCTAAATATACCTACATTAATTTTGCTTAGTGCATCATGGCCAACACAGTGCTGCTCTTCAGTCATCAGCCCTCAGGGAGGATGTGTGTGATTCAGCAGCAGCAGATATCCCTTTGGGCTACTAATCTTTACAAACTAGCACTGCCCAATGCACCCTCTCCTCTAGGTTGTTAAGAGGCACAGCTCTACCAGCTTCTGCTCAGCAGTGGCTGTAAACAAGTTTCAGGTACAGCAGGGGAGGTTTCCCTTGTTATGCCAAGACAGAGACAAAAAACGTTTCTTTTGACCTTCTTCTCTTTCACTGGATTTTTATAATGCTGTTACACTATGCAAGCATTGTAAACATCTCCTGCTAAAACTAACCATCTCTGGCATTAAAACATTAAAACCTCTGGCAAACTTATCAGTGACAGCTGGGCTGTCTGAAGTGTTTGGGGGGTTTTTTGTTTGTTTTTGTGGCTGACAGAAAACAGGAAGACAATGACAAGTGGGACAATTTGTGATAGGAAAGATCTGCCAAGGAGACACACATTTTCTCATTGTGCACCTCAGAGTTCTATAGCATCCCATCCCATTCATGTAGGAGAGCTTTCTTTGTCCTGTTGTACAGTTTTCCAGTGGAGCAGGGTGCTGAGGGAGTAGTGAAAGGAGCTGGGAACCAGAGGGCATTTTTTTTTGAGTAATCCAGCCAAGTCAACTTCTAAACTAGGCAGAGATTTTTGGGAAGATGGTCTTCTTTCTCTGTAGAATTGAGCTAGAATAACAGAAAAATCCATGCAGATAAATAGCACCTAAAGTTTAGGTATGTAAGTGTGGTTGATTCTCACTTCTGGTGGTCTGATTATGTCTGCCATGGTGAGTGTTACACCTGAAAATCTGAAGGGTAGCAAATGTAGATTGAGGTTCATCCAGGCAGAATTCAGATCATGCCAGCTCCTAAGGCTTTGCTAAAACTCCAGAAGGCTAAGTCTCTACTACGCCAAAATATGTCAGTGTTTAAACCAGAAATAATCCACTTTTCTGGCAAGTGCTTACCTCAGGTCTCCAAAGCACCAGTATGTTTTTATAGGTATGAAAGAGTACCGCCTTCATCCATACCTGACATTACTAGTCAAAAGTTTCCTGTGTGGGCAAGAACTGAACATTCTTCTATCTTATGTAATAAAATCCCATTCCTTCCAAGATGAGTGTATGTGGCAGGGTAGTTCACATGTGTAGCTAATCCATGTAGTCTGTCTAATGGGAAAATGAAATACAGCATAACGCATCACTGTAAATTTGACTCAGAATCAGATAATGTCACACTGGCAATGTAGCATAGATTTTATCCAATCTGTTACTTAAGGGTATTATGTGGTTTGAGGGGCATTTAGAACTAGAACCGATACTTAGAAGAGAAAGAGCAGAAAGACCAGTTAATGTAAAATGTAGCAAGAGAGCAATTTTGCATTTCAAGCCATGGGCTTTTATTCTCTCTGTTCAAGCATATTAGAGCTTGAATTAATTACTAGTCTACTCGTGTTGATTAACAGTACTTACTAAGGACAATATGAAGGCCTTCTGACTTTGACAGGAAAGGAAGACTTTCCAGTTTTCCTTTTTGCTAATACAGTTTTGCAGCCATACCTGTTGTCATTTGGTGTGTTTAGGGTGTGCAGTCTGAGAGGTTGTGAAATAGTTTTGCTTTTAGTTACCTGCTTTCTTTAGTTGAATTATGTCAAGAATTGTAATCTTCTCTGTTGTGTTCTTATCTGTGAGGAGTTTTCATCCACTTATGGTCTTCTTTGCAAAGAAGAGTGGCTTGCAGACTGTCCTCAGTTTTAAGCTCTGACGCTAGCACAGAAGTCCTTAGGAGGTGTTCAGCTTTTTGTTTAGTGCAATTTTTTCTGACCGTAGCTTCTTGCAACTTACTTTGCTTTTGGCTGTCAAAGTATATCATACGCACTTCAATCCTGGGTCTGGAAGCATGGGTAACTTTTCAGTGGGTTGAGAATCAGCTTTGTTAATTGGGAAGAAAGGGTATGAGAAAATGTTTCATATTCTGTCATAACTTATCCAGAAACTCCAGAATTGCTATTGGAGAAGAAAGTTAGTTATTGGGGAAAAAAAAGATGAAGGAGGCTTGGCCTTCTCTGCTCACCTACACAGTGGTAACACAGAAGACAAATCTTCATGTTTTCCATTGCCCAGGTGAAGTCTGGGCTCTGTTAAGAAAGTTTGGGGAGGTCTATGTTGCTGTGGTTTCTTTTTCACTAAAATTATTTAGAACATTTACTCCCCCTCGCTACAAGTGGCCTTGAATAAACTGATACTGTCTGGCTCGCTTCAAGCCCAGAGGGATTATATCTTCCTTTAGCAGGGCACTCTGGACCATGATAAATACAAGGGGTGGAAAACTGAAGAGAGAGTGTTATAAATGGATAGAAGATTACAGCTTTTCTCCAAGTTATATCACTGAACTGCTATGCCAACTGAGTGTGCAGACAGGCTCAACAAATCTGCCGGCAGGGCTTCCTAGGGCATTGCCAGCACACTGAAAATACATCCAGCCTGGGCAGAGAAAGCTTATGCAGGAGAGCTGAGGTTGGGCATCGAAGTCTCCAGACTTGCCCCTCACAGAGGCACTGCTCCTGACTTACAGTGCTGTTAGACCCAGGAGCACAAGGTCTTAGGCCCTTTAACCTGTGTCAGCCCAACTTTCTGCCTGCCCAGCCTTAGTTCTGGACTGTGTAACGTGGGGCTAGTGCAGTGAGAGAAAGGAGTCAGCCCTGGAAAAATCCCTCTGTGGAAGCTATGTGTTTGTCAGTAACATGGGGTACTAGCACATCAGCTGCCCAGCCCCTTTGTCAAGGGTTTCCAGACAGCTCCGGGAATGTGAGCTTTCAGGTAGTTCTGCTTAGCAGAGAAGACTAGGGAAAGGTTGCTGGGCTAGAAAGGACAAAGTGTGAGATGTGGAGTATTGCTAAAGAAAACACCTTGATGTGTGCAAAGACTTGACAGTGTTGTGAACTCTGGCTGTGGGCTTTGTCAGCCACTCTCTAGTGGTAGGAAGAGCAAGGCTTCTTAAGCATCTGGTGCCGAAACACCAAGAAGGAAGAGGGAAGGGCATCCAATGGGTCTCCATCATCTTTTCAGTGAAGTCACCTCACTGCAGACAGCAGCGTTGCTCTGAACATATCTGCACTAACGAGCCAGAGTAGAGAGGCTGTGGTCATTGACATAGAAAATAAGTATCTCCTGGTGGGTTTAATTTAGAATTAGATAAAATGCCAGAGTTTGGAGACTGCTTGATAGAATAAACAGCTCGAAGTTCAGATGAGATTAGTGTGGCTGTATCCTGGTAGCAGGCTTGGTTGCCGGAGGAAGAAATGGTTTTGATCGTATTACAGACCAAGCTGCAGGTGAGGGCTTGGTTGGGAGGATTAGAGCTCAGTCTGAGGCTTGCTAAGTTTAAATTGATATTCAATATTCATAAAGAGATATCAGAAGACAGATCACTATTTTAACAGGAATTGAAGATAAGTTTGGGAGATGAAAGCTGTGATTTCTGGCAAAACCTGTCCACTTCTAGAGGTAAACCGTTGCTTAAAAGGAGTGACAACTTCTTTTGGTGTTTCCAGTCCAAAGTATTTATGTGCTGCTGGTATGCTTGTACATTTTTCTGTGAGGAAAGCCTCTCTACCTGTGTGCAATGCCTGGATTCTCCAAACATTCCACACAATCTTCAGAGCAATTTTGAGAGTGAATCCTTTAAAAAGCATGCGAGTGTGTTCATGTTTTTTTGAATAAACGAGATTAGTCACCATTCAAACTTTTTTGAATTAACACTACAAGTACTACTTGACTGCAGCCGTGGGAATGCAAACAGAATGGTGAGAACATACCAGTACAGTTGTCCAGTAAATACTGCATGTGTATAGAAAGACATTCCCCGTGTGAAATAAATTCAGAAACTGTTTTGAACTTTGTGCAAATATTGATGGCTGGGGACGGCTGAGCAAAATTTTTATCTTTTGTGTAGATATGCCAGAGCCTGCTAAGCTATGCATGGATTTTAAAACTTTAATCTCTGGCAAAGCTTGTGAGCTAACTCTTAAATCTTGAGTTTGTCTATTTGTAATTGTGCGCTTCTCAGATTTCTGGAAAGGCAGTAACTGAAAAAGGAGGGGGGAAAAAGGTTGAATGAAACAGTTTGAAACAGCACTCATAAGTAAAAAAAGAAAAAAAGATCCTGTGCAGCTGATATTTCAGAATACTTCAGCCCTCACTATTTCGGGCAACTCATTTTTCATCTCCTCTACTGAATCAAAACCACTGAGTTTTCACAAAAACTTTTTGGGTGCTTGATTTGTGAATGTCTAGCCACAAAAATCGCGAGAGGTAACTGAGCATCTTTGAGAACACATTCTACTTTAGGCTCTTAAGTGGCAATTTGTTATTCTTTAAGTAAGGCGAGTTAAATGCAGAGCTGTGTAAAACTTTCTTCCAAGCATCTCTCCTCCCCTGCCTCCCCCCTTTCAATCTATGTGTAAGCATCCGATAGCCCTTTGAGGCAGGTGGTTATAACCAAAAGCAAAACAGTGAAGAACAATTGTCTCAGCGTGTCAGGATCTGGAAATGCTATGAATTCTTACCAAATCAGTGTTTTGCTAGCATTCCAAAAGTAACAAGAGTGAATGTGCCTTTAACAGTACTGATAGTTTATCGTGTTCCGTTATGATACAAGAAAACAAACCAAGTGTCAGTATTTTGTATGAGTCATTCTGGTTGTGCAAAGAGCTGCTCGAACGTGCTTGAGGTGTTTGAGTTAACCCTCAGTTGCTCCCTCAAGTACACGGAGCCCTGGGTTCGGCGGGGGAGGGGGTCTTGTTGCAGGTCTAGGAAATCTACGGCGGCAGGCTTTTTTCGGGAGAGTGACGGTGCCGGGGGTGCGCGGCGCAGCAGGGGTGGCACAGCCGTGAGAAGAGACGGACTGCGGTGCTTGCGTGCGGAGGCGGCTGTGAAAGTGCTGCTTTAGAAGTAAAGAAAACAGTCGAACAAACAGTGAAAGGGGGAAAGAGCCGCCGGTGACCTGCGGGGAAGGGAAGGGAAGGGAAGGGAAGGGAAGGGAAGGGAAGGGAAGGGAAGGGAAGGGAAGGGAAGGGAAGGGAAGGGAAGGGAAGGGAAGGGAAGGGAAGGGAAGGGAAGGGAAGGGAAGGGAAGGGAAGGGAAGGGAAGGGAAGGGAAGGGAAGGGAAGGGAAGGGAAGGGAAGGGAAGGGAAGGGAAGGGAAGGGAAGGGAAGGGAAGGGAAGGGGAGGGAAGGGGAGGGGAGGGGAGGGGGGCGGGCGGAGCGGTGCGGGCTGTGCTGCCGGTGCCCGCGGCGGCCGCGAGGGGGTGCGGCGGGAGCGCTGCTGCCCGCGGAGCTCCGCAGCGGCACGGACCCGCGGCCCCCGCGCCTTCCCCCCGCGGCCCTTGGGCTCACCCGTGGGGGACGGATCCGCTCCGAGGGTGTTCTGCAGCCCCTTGGCCTTGTGGGTGCTTCACCTGTGTCAGAGGATGGCTCAAGCGGGGGTTGTTAAGGCTGTTGTGTAGAGAAGGTAGAGAAGCTGTGAGGGAGACTTTGGTCCTGAAAAACACTCTGCTCTGATCTCATGCAATATGAGCATGAAATCGTCTAGTGTGAGGTCACAGGGATGTTTTTCTTCTCTTTTTGTTCATTCTCTCGCTTCTTTCTTTCCTACCACATTTCTCTATGCCTCTCTTCTTCCCTTCCTTTGTCCTTTCTCTCCTTCCCTTCTTTCTTCCTGTCCTCCTTTCCATCCGTCTTGCTGTCCTTTTATGCATTCCTTTTTGTCCTTCTTCCATCCTTTTCTTTCTCTCTCCTTTCTTTCCTTCATCTTTCTTTCTTCTCTGTTATTCCTCCATCCTTTTCCTTCTTTTTTTCCCCTTCTTCCTGTCCATCCCATCTGCTCTATTTCTGTTAATGAAGAATAAAAAACAATAAAGGGAAAGTAAAACAAGATATTTCATATGGGACTGATAGAGATCTTTAACATAACCTCTTGCCTGGAGTAACGGCTAGTTTTTCATTTATGCACAGAATACTGCTTGTGTCTGGTTTTGCTTTTCTGGTTGTATAATTTTCTGTGGGAGCATTAGATTTGGGGAGAAATTGACCGTGTTATGTAGTTTGTTCACTATGGGCCATTTGAATCCCTGCTCTGACAACCAAGTTCACAGGCTTCACAGGTCAGTGAAGAAGAGGGAGATGTCAATCCACTTGTGACAGTTCACTTGGGAGCCTTTACTCAGTCTCTCTGTGCATCTCTTCCTCAGGTTTTATGAGGTGACGGTCCTTCCACCTCTGTAAGCAGGGGGAATCCAGGTCAGGGAGTTTGGGCTTGGCATTCAGGCATGGACTCAGGCTGAGCCTTGCTCAATGCCTTTCTCCTGTGTTAACAGCTTTCATTTCACCCTTGAGTCAACCACATGCCGTGTCCTCTGGCTAATGGTTAATCCCTTTGAAGACAGCTACCGAAACATGAATGCATACTTAAGGTGACTAAACAGAGTCCCTAGTAACATCCAGTTGCAGAGATGATAGATAAGGGTTGTTAGCCATTACTGCCAGAAGAGTTGAATTCTAAATCCAGTTCTGGGAGACCTGGTGTGTGTGTGTGTGAGCACATGCAGGTGTGATATTTTAGGGGGATTTAGTGATGACTTAGTTGGCTTCTACAGTTATAGACTATTCAGTTTTCCTTTGGGGCAGTCCACTGGACTTAGGAAAGAGAAAAAGGGGGCTGTTCTATCAATGCCGTATTGCACCTGTAAATGAAACAGCACTGAAAACTGCTGAGTTATTGTATTACATTTGGAATGGGTGGCCCTGTTATTCTGTGAATATATTTTTGAATTGCACCAAATAAACTGGTGATGTCTGTGTCATCACAGTCATTGAGTTCTAGCTGACATCTCAAGCCATCCTACAAACCACCCTCTGTGGAACAAGCTCCCATTGCCTAGGAACATACAGTCTTTGCATGTCCACAGTCACAACAGATCACAGTCTGATCACAGAAGCCAGAGTCTCCTGACTCTCTGTCTAACCTCTCTCTTCAAACCACCCTGGTTTCTAACACATGGCCATAACATAAAGGTATCACAAACCTGTCACTTACTTTTTTTTTTTTTTTAATGTCAAAAAGATTCCTTTCCCTTTGTGAAAATGAGTTTCCTGGAGGGCACTGTGCATTGTTGATATGTCTGCTGCAGGGGAAATAGAAAGAGGAAGGGTCTTTTTAGGTAGCAGGCACATTGGTGTCCCGCTGGAACTGTGCAGTCACCTCTATGGCAGGAGCTGCTTCCACAGGGTGAATACAGGGATGGAGGGCATCGGAGAAGATGTCAGTTGTGCCATTGTGCCAGACCTGCAGGTTCAGGGAGAGTCACTGGCAGGATTTGAGAGACCCTGAGAGAAAAGGTCTTATTAGAAAGGTTTTCCACCAGGCTGCTTCCAAGGACAGCATGTACCTTTGCAAGAACAAAAGAGAAACCTCCCATGCAGAGCTTCCCCATTCCAATGGGAATAATATGACCTGTAAAAACTGGTGTCCAGGGCAGCCAGTGCCTCCTTCTTGTTTCTGCCCTCTGCTGTACTTGTACAATGATCCATGCCAGCTTTAGAGCAGTGTCCTGATCAGCTCAAGAGAAGTTACATTAGGACTAGCTAGCTAAGCCTTAGAAAACAAACCTTAAAACATAGTAACTGCTAGCTGACCCTGTTCTTGGAAAGAGTGGACTGGAAATGCAAAAGTACAAACTGCCCTGTAAAGAGTGTGTTCTCTGTCAGACTCTAGAGGATGAATGCAGCTGCCAGTGCACTTGTGGGGTTAGTTAAAAGGCAGTGCTTTTAAAAGTCAAGGCAGTTGTGCAGAGGAAGAACTTGCCTGGGCATGTGGAGGATTTCTGACCCTCATAGCATCTGAGATGAGGATTGGCATAATTTTTGAAAGATGGGCTATCGTTCAGCCAAAAGCTATGGGATGAATGCAGAAATTTCTGGGTGAGGGTTTTTTCTGTTACAAGCTTCTAGTCTGGCGGACATTCTGAGCAAGTCATTGCCAGACTTAGTGTTGTAGATTCCAGCAGTCCTAGCCTAATCTTTTTTATCTTGGTGTATTTTGATTTAAATGCAACTTTTACTTAAGCATGTTGCTCATGGCATGTGAGAAGGTACTGCAAACGTACAAAAGGCTAAGTGTAAATGCTGGGTGATAAGATGAACTGTGGAAAAAAATAAACTGATTATCAACCAGACTGAAACTGATGTTAAGCACAGGTTTTCCTGGCTTTGTGAAGTGCAATTTCTGCAAGGTCAGAAATTGGAAAGCTATTTCAGAGCAATAAAAATTTGAAGCGAGAGCAGGGAGGATTTTGAAACAACGTCAGAGAGAGGGCTTTAAAATAGGTAACTGTTGACTCGGGTCCATTCCTAGGTTATTTGTCATTGATATTTCTTGGTTACTTTTTCCATGTGTGTGAGGTCTTTCATCCCACTCTGTCCTCACACTTACAGTGAAGACCACCTCACCTTGGTGAGAAGCCTCTTTGCAGGGACCATCTTACCATCACCCCTCATCCTAGCTGCAAGGTCCCCCTGGAGGCTCATGTTAGTTCCATAAATGCTAGAACCCGTTTGTCTCAGCAGACATTGTTCTTGTTTCCATCCCCAAATTTGCTGTCTTCTCTCATCACTCCTCCAGCTCCCACCTGACTCTTAGAAGCTGATAACAATAATCAGGCCAGTTTCCAGGCCAGGAACAACTGAGTTTCCAGGCAGATTGCATGAAGGGAACTGATTCTTTGGCTGCAGTATGAGTTGTACCTAACAGCAGGATGAAGACAGAGCTTGTTGTTAAGGGGATGTCATCTTCACTGCTGTCCACAAAAAAAGAGCAAGGGAGGGGATATAATTTCTAAGAGCTGTTGAGAGAGAAGTAGCTTCATTTAGGCGTTTTGTTTTAAAGGTGTGGAATTAATTGCCGCCAGTGGCATTGCTTCCTCTTGAGGGAAGGTGCAAAGACAGACTCCCAGGACACCAAAGATGGCTGAGGATTGCTTAGTCCCAGGGTGGATTTTTAAATGCTTCTTATGGTTCATTCTAGGCTTCCATAATTTTTCCTCAAGTTGATTTTGAATGGAAGTGCCATTAAAGCTGAAGTAAGCTGCTAGGTTTATATAGCTCCTGTTCTGTCCAGGGTCTCTAGTTTGAGTTCTTAGTGTCTGTTTCCCTTTTGATTCCCAAAAGGTCAGACTTGTCTCCGGTGACAAGTTGTGCCAAGTGATTGCCACCATAGTGAGCTTGTCTGAAGGTAGCTCCATGACACTGACAAGAGGGAAACAGCATGAAAAAGAGATGAAATAGCAGGAGGACATGCAATGGGTAGGAGAGACTTTGTCCACTGCTCTGCCTGATGTTCCCTCTCAAATGCACAGGTGATTTTGCTATAGATGGTATCTTGTTGTTGACTTACTCATCATGGCTTTTTCTCCCCTGAAGTCAATGATGAAAGGTTTTCTTCCTCTGGGTATTTGAGTCAAAATCACCAGCATCAAGTTTTATCCAACCCCTCTTACCCCTTACAGGCAGTTCCGGGAGCACTGTGTCTGTGTATCCCTCTGTTGTGTCCACAGCTAAGCCCTGAAAGGAAAATGATCTTCCAACTTACTTGCACGTTGACCCTTAAGGAATGCATTGAAACTCCTTGAACATCACTGGGAGTATTTGCAGACTTAAGCTTAAGCACTTTCCTAAGCAGTCTGGTAAGTGGAACTAGCTGGTGTGCCTAGGTCCAGGTTTCCCCTTCTCTCACCCTACACAGATAACCATGTATTTTAAACTCTAAGCAGGCCATCCTAGGTGTCCTTTGGCAAGTCCAAAAGCGGCCAGGTAAAAATGCAGCTAAACACACTGCAAATTATTTAAACTGAGAATAACAAAACTACTTCTGTCATGCAAAAACTGTTTTTGGAAGAAATCGATATAATGCATTGTATCATGTCTGCTGGCCTAGAGATAAAAGCAGAGAAGGAGAATTGAATTTAATGTCTAATATTTGCTGTTGACGTTAGTGGTTAAGTCATCTGATGTGTGAAATCAGGTACCTGTATGTTTGGAATTGTTTTGGCATCTTTTTCATCTTACCCTCTTTATAACAGCAAAGTGATAGCTTTTGCTCATTCTATTCTAAACTACTTAGCTTTCACAAAGAGAAGGCAAACTCTCCATTTTTTTTCCCCCAGAGTCATGCTAGAGCAGTATCAGTGTAAACATGTATGTGGACTTGTGCACACACTATGCACTCCAGCCCATCACAACTGCAGCAGGAGAGGAGTTAATTTTGAGTGTTCAGGACCTCCAATGGTTATATTACATCACAGAATTTATCCCCTGGGGAAGTGTCAAGAAAAGAAAAGTCTTCCTTTCTAAGCCATTTTTAACTTACAGTTCTGTAAAAATTATGGAGCTCCTGGAGAGACCGCCTTGAGGAGTGGTCCTGTGAAATATGCCAACAGCTGGATGGCACAAATTTGGAAAACACTGCTGTTTTTAAAGAATAGAACTGAAAGCCACTGTGAGAAAGCAGTGTATTTTCCCAATAACCCTTTTAGTTCTGTGTTAATGTTATAGAGAAGAAAAAATGCACCTTCTTTTGATAATGTGGGGAAACAAGCTCTTCATGGAAAAGCAGAAATCTTAACCTGGCTCAGCAGGGAAGTGTAGAAATGTCCAAAAGAGTGAGTTCACATTGTTGGTTTGTTTTTTTGTTTTTTTTTAAGCTGCAGTTGGTTAACAGTTCCCATAACAGATTAAAGAAATACCAAGCAGCCTCAGAATTGCCCTGTTTCATGGCACATTTCATGATGTTTCTCACCATTGGTTTCATGGCAAAACACAGTTCATTTCACATCAGTGCCGAAGTCCCCAGGCACAAATAAGAGCTGTAAATCACTTTGCAGCTGAGGGATAAGGAGCAGCTTGAGGTATTTAGAACTGAGCTTTGTTTGTGAGGCTATTTCCATGTGGAAAACCGTGGTGACTGCTGGCTATAAACCAGGGAGTAGATAAGATAAAAAGCATAAGACAGGATTACTCTCACGGTGTTTGCAAATCTCCTGACCATCAACAGGGGACATGTCTGTCCAGTAAGACTGCTCCAGGGTTGTCCTCTCTGTTCCAGTGGAAAGCCCCACCTCACCAGACCCAGGTTTCCACCCTCCACCACCAGAGGAGCAAGAGGCAGCTTTTGAATCTGCATCACACCACAGGGGCTCCCAAGCATCTCACCTGCTTCCACTGCAGCTTGCTGACCTGTAGGGCTTTACTATGGCCAAGGGCATCACAGCCAATGATTTCTGGTTACTTTTTTTTTTTCTTCTGTCACCCATAATCAGCTGTAGCTGAACATGGGATACTAGGCTAGTCTAGCTTTTTGTCTGATCAGAATGGTCATTTTTATGTGTGCCAAAATGTGCTTGAGGATGAAGTAAAGAGTGGGCATGTGGGCCTGCTTGACGTGGGAAATTATTGGGTGTGGAGGGTTTTTCAAACAAGAGGGGAGGAATTGATCTATCAGCTTTTCAGGGCACCTTCCTTAAGCAGTTGTCTGTTTCTCATGTTCTTAATGCTCTGCTTCTGTCCTGTGTCTGCTAGATCTCTTTCCCCAGAACCACCATCCGCATTTCTAACTCAGTTCTTGCCTGGAGCATGCTGTATATAATGTTTCTAGGTAGGAATGTGGGGGTGGAAAGACCACATGAGGTCATAAAGTTTTTGTGGAGTTGCAATTTGATCCAAAAAGTGAATTACCAGGTGCTTCTTCAGAGAGGGATTGGGGGGTTATATTTAAATACGTCATTTTAGTAAGGCCTTTTATTCCAGAAGATAATCAATTCCATTTATTCTCTAAATGTGCATTTGTTTTACCATAGCATAATTCTAGGATGATGTTTAAATTGATCGGTAGATTGAACTTAACAAAATAAGAAATAAAATAATAATAAGACAATGCTACATATCACTTTTCCTAAGAAATAGGATTTTACCAGCCTACTGAGTAATAAAACTTTAAAAAGGCAATACATTTCAGATATTTGTTTTCATAAATTTACCTCTACTTGCAGAGAAGGGGGAGAGGAGGGGTACTACTCCAATAATCAGCATGTGAACTCTCAGGGGCAGGGTGGAGCATCAGTCAGTAGGCTTTAATCAAGACTGGGTGGCACAGAAGCTTTGTAGCACTCTGCAAATGTATGTGCTAAATTTCTGTGGCTGAAATGGTTGTTACCTCTCAGAGAGGCTTCTTGTAACAGAAGGTTCCTATGAAAGGGTGTTGCACCCCTGTAAGGGGTGAGACTGATCATGACTTGGCTGGGAGGCTGCTGGGTCTGCTCCTCAGCAGACAGAGCTGCTGGAACACAGGTTCTATTTTATTTCTGCCATGTTTCTGAACAGAACTACTGAGCACTGCTCCCCTACCCACTTGTTCAGGCATTCAGCAGGGAGAATCAAATGGAGGCAAAAACAGCACTGCTTATGCATGCTTGGAAGGCAGGCGTCTGTGGTCAGTGATCTGCTTATGCAGGGACACCTGGAAAGCTCATCCAACTGAGCTTTTAAAGTGCATGCATTAAGTCATATTGGATCACCACTTGGGGGTTTTTTTGTTATTTTTAGCTCTAAACCAGAGGATTAAGATCACCTGATTTCTGAAGGTGGGTCGCCACCAGAGTGTAACCAAAGTACTTTGGATTCACACTTTGCATTAGTTCAGTAAAAGTTTTGCAGTCTGTCCTTGCACCAACAGCCTTAAAATGCCTTTCTTTTGCTGGTGAGTCCGGGATAAGTTTCTAGCTCCAGCCAGGGGAAACCAGAGGCCCAGCCTGCAGTGCTTCTGTGGTATTACACATGAGATATTACCCAAAGGCAGGGGCAGGTCAGCTTGGGACCATGTTTAAGGGGACGGGAGAAGTGTTGGCGAAGCCGGGACAGGACTGGGATTTGTGGGGCTGGACATCAAGCAGTGGGAAATGAGCTTTCCTCGGTGGAAAGCTAAAAAAGGAATGAGGAGAGTGAGAGCAGGGAACTTGGGGAGCGAGACGTGTCTCGGACATCAGGCTGCAGGAAGAATAGGGGAGGAACAGGGCCATTTTTGGCTCAGTGGGAGACTGGAAGTTGGGAAAGGGGGGACACTGAGATGTGACTGACCCACAACAAGGGTGGGATGAGTGGAACAGAGAAGGAAGGTGGCTTTGCAGGGGGAGGAAAAAAGCCTGTCGATACAGATGGTGTCGGGCAGCCCTACTTCCCCTGGGGTTAGCAAGCAAAGTGACTTCACTGACCACCCTCATCATCTTTTCCTCGCCTGCTTAGCCATGCTGTTGCCATGCAGTGACCATGGCAACCCCAGTTTTTGACTGGCTGTTCTAGGATGGTAGCTGTAAGGATAGCAGTAGTGAGTATTGACAGAGGGGAGGGGAAGGCAAGCAGCTGTGGAGCAGGGGAAGTTGCCTGAGTACAGTAATCGTCTTTGGCAGGTCAAGGGTGAACCGTGGCCTGCGGGAGTTGTACAATGCCCAAGGCTAACAAAGTGGTGTTATAATAAACCCCAGATGTTTCCGCTATTTACAATGTATATGTTATGTTTAAACCTGAAAATGCATCCTAGGATCTGGTGGGTAGGGAAACAGTTATTAGCTGCTTGGAAATGACTTGCTGGTAATGTATCTGTTCCCCCCTGATATTAGCTGTTGCCTGTTTAAAATATAAATCTCCTAAGCAGAGACCCTCGTGAGCGGCTTCTTTGCCAGACCAGTGGTTCCATTCGGCTTCATGAGAAGCAGCTCCGTTCCCCGTGACGGGTTCCTGCGAGGCTGCAGGCTGGGCACGGCAGCCCTGGGAGCCGCGCTCGCGGCCGGCGTGCGTTGGTGTGGGAGAGGCACCGCTGCCAGGCAGGGGAGCAGGGCCAGCCACAGGTGCGCGGAGAGCGCTCTTTAATTTCCCCAGACTAATTACCGTAGAGCTGGGAGCCAGAACCCTTGTGGTACGTCATGGGCCGCAGCAGAACTTTGAATAAGCGTTTGAGAGAGGGGTAGGATTTAGCTGATCAGGGTTCTATGCCAAAACAATGGCTTGTCTATAAGAGTAAATTAACCAGCTAAACCGTGAATTTGTGGCCAAATGGTTGCTTTGGACCCTCCAGGTGATCGGTCCTACAGATGGTCCAGGCAAGGCATTCAAAATCCTAACATTTAAGGTGAATGAGTTCAACTGTGGGAAGGTCTGGAGTGGAGGCTCCTGTTCTGAGATGAACCATTCTGAGTGAATTACACCAAAGCCACACAAATTTGGAAGAGATGTTTCTACTGCAATGTTTTATTGGATTTAGCTAACCCAAGAAAAATGCACACCTTCAGTAAATCCTTATTAATTCCTCACTTAGGTCCCCTGCCTGCCCTTGCTTCTCTGTACACCAGTCTGCACTGTGCCGCAGTCATGCATCGTGTGAACACTCGAGGTACAAAAGGGCTTGTCTGGACCCCTCACCACAGGGTATGCTGAGACTAGCCCTGTGTGTCAGGAGTGGAAGAGGAGTGCTTTAAGATAGGTTGTGCAAAAATATTGCTGAAGATCAGGTAACAGTTGGCAAGGAGAATGGCCAAAAATTGAGTCCTCACCCAGGTGCACCAGTGTTGTGCTGAGGACCCTTTTGCCCAGGATACCTGGGATGTGGGGGAGAGTTGAGTAGTCACATTACACAGCATTTGTCATATCTTGATATGGGTTTTGGGTCTGCATAGAAATGAATCTTGGGGCTTGGGGAGAAAACTACGCTGATTTTGAGGTTTTGCTGCATTTTCTTCTTTATTTTCTGTTCCTACTCCAGACAGTCCCTGTGCAGCTCTTCAATCACAAGTCTACTGTGACTTCTATTAAGGGTGATGTCTTTTCTTCCTGAGCTTTACTGTCCTCCCACATCCCACATGCCTGCCTTAGACTGATTTTCTCGAATTTTAGCCCTGATGGACAACTCCCTGCCTAGCCATCCAGTTCTACAGTATTTCACATCACACCTCATAAGAAGGGATCCAGTACAAGCATTCTGCTAGGCAGCGTGCCTGCATGATGTGAAGGACTCTGTATACCTTTCTCTGATTCACTTGGACTCAATACTGTGAATGGAGGACCATTCATGTCAGTGGTTTCTAACATGATACTCCAGTTTAAAATGCAGTTAAGCCATGCCAGTCAATATGAATGCAATGCCTTAGATGGCTGAGTGTAAAATGACCAGAGTTCTGTAAATTCACACATCCCATCCTACTAACTAGCTTCCCCACATGGAAAGTTAAATGTGTAGAAATGTCATCTGCCTGAGATCTTTTTTGAATGCTAGACTCATCTGTTTTGCTGATTGCAAAAGGGTTTTTTTGGTGTTTTTCATCTAATTCAATGTGATGACCAAGTGATAGTGAAATTACCGAAGAATTAAAACAGGGGAAAAAAGTATTTTTCTCTCTTAATCTCTGCCCAAAACTGAGGTGATTTCCTTTTTTCAGGACGTGATGACCATTTTTCAAATGTGACTCATAAAGTCACTCCTAGTATGTACTTGTTTAGTGATTCTGTTGAATGTGAATTCAAAACATGTTTTAATAAAACTTCTGCTTTTCTCCTCTCTCAGGGGTCTGGTAGATTCAGCTAATGCCAAGTCCTTGTCTTTTTCTGTATTTTGATCTTTATCTATCCCTCTGCAGAATAATCAATAAAATAACTAATACATCAGGTAACACATTATTTTCCAGCCTAAAATTGAAAATATAAGAATTTATAGTGTTCTTGTAGAATATCCTCAGAGCTTGGAAAACTGAGTTATCAAATTGAAAATAAGGACTGTGCTTTATTATAAATAAGGGTGTCATAAGAGTTAGAAGCCAGTGACAATCATTCTCCCTTTTATTTTTTTCTTTCTGGAGAAAGAATGGGGTATAAGAAAAGAAAAATATTATTAAAACCTGTTGTTTAAGTTCAGTGCCTTCCCCTGATTGCTTAAATTATGTTTAGATTGGGGAAACAAGCCGTGGGGATAAACAGCTGTCAAACATCTCAGTATTATCAAAAACAATGCCGTCTCATGAGCACTGATAAATACTGAGGAATTACATTTAAAACATCTGGTTTGGTTTTTTTGTTGTTGTTGTTTTCTTTTTTTTTTTCTTTTTTTTTTTTTTCCCCTAGTCTACTGAGATAGGTTAGGATGAAAATATTGTGAGAAAGAAGGTACCTTGCCCTGGAGCTATTTCCCTTTCTTCGTATGGAAACCTTGGCTTGCATGACTATATTCCATGTTTGGTGTGTATTCAGTCAACCCTGGAGAGGTCTGCAGAGGTTACAGCTGGAGGTGCCGTGCACTGCCAGCAGAGACGATCACTTTGTTGGTGATTTGCTGGATTTAGACCCCCCTCTCTTCACTCTCAACTCATGTCAGAGTTGTTGATGAGAATCCCTGAACACACCGTGTGCACTCACTTCCTCTTCCTCCATCGCAAGGAGCTTGATTGTTCCATAGGCTTCAGGAAAACACTGATTTGATACTGCTTTTCCTTCATCCTTGATCTGTTCATTTACCACTGGAAATTCATGAAGCTTGTGGAATAAGCAGTATGAAAAAAGATCAGGCCTGGAAATAATGTCTTGCAAAGTTCAAAGGATGCCTTAAATTCTTTCCAGAAGCAGTGATTAAAATGGAAAAATACAGTAGACTTTCAGTGTAATTATACTGTTGGGGTTTTTTATGATATGTTTTTCAGCCATATTGGGTTTTATGACATCTCTCAGTAGCTAGGGAGAGATTCAGAATGAGTTAATACTCTGAAAGCAGAATGCTTATAATCTACAGAGCATTTTGCTCTATTAATTGTTTCCATTTCTCTTACCAATGATGGTGTCCTGCTTGGTTACTTCCTACATAGAATTCCCTTTGCAGCCAGAAGGGGGACTCAGGATATTAAATTTCAGCAGATGCAGTGAACTCATTCTTTATGGTTTTTTTTTCTGAACATTGTTTTCTGATATTATTGTGATTCTTCTTCCATCAATGTTTTATGGCTTTCATTGTCATGGCCTTCATTATTATGTATTTAACAGTGTGGGACAAATTTTGCAGAAGGAAATACTGAAATGGACACTTGGACATGTCTGGAAGCAGGTTCCAGTCCATCAGGAAGCGGTTTGGTGTATCTCTTCTTTGTCTGTTTATCACAGGGGTTTTCAGCCTCTGTGTTGCTGCGTTTCCCCAGAGGTATATCTTCCCTCCAGTGTGTAGGCAGGATCTCAGACTGTAATTCATAAGGGAATATTCTGGCTGTTGTCATACCCAAACATAAGAGTGTGTGAGGCCCAAGAGAGAGCCCTGGTCTGCTCAGTGGACTTCAGACCATCGTACAGCTCATGACAAAAGAGAATAAATGAGCATTTCTAAGCAGAGGTATGCTTGTTGCTTCATGTGCTGTGGAACAATCTGTGAGAGAATAGCCAGAAGTAAAAAAACAAAAACCAAACCAAACCAAAACAAACCTGTAGAAAAGACAAAGTGTGTAAACACATTATTTTAGGTAAGCAGCAGACTCAGCTTTTGCACAGTACCAAGGAGTCAATCCTACCTGCCACTGGGTTTCTTGTGAGATAGCCCTGCTGTCTGTAGTCATGTCACCTTGCAGGACTGAGTCTTACAGGAAACTTAATACACCTGCCTGTTCTGCTGCTGAGATTGCATAAATTTCCCATGTAAACCCCTGTTTTTCAAAACCCTTTTAGGATCAAGCTTTCATCTCTGATTTGTTTGTTTAATATGAGTTTCATTCTCATGTCTTCTAGAAAATCTGGACAAAAGAAATGATTGGCAACCCCCTAGAGTTCAGCGCAGTTGGGGAGAAAGTTATGCATTCTGCCTGTTACATGATATTTTCAATGAAAATCTAGATTGGAACTTGACGTGATAGCAATCTTTTTAGGGTAATGTGGTTTTGTTTGGTTTATGAAAGACTGGTTTTTGGGGAATTCTTTATTTTGTTGTTGAGTTTTTTTGCTTGGTTGGGGGGTTGTGTTTTTTCTTTTTTTTCTTTTTTTTCTTCTTCTTTCTTTTTCTTTTTTCTTTTTTTTCTTCTTTTTTTTCTTCTTTTTTTCCTTCTTTTTTCCTTCTTTTTTCCTTCTTTTTCTTCTTTTTTCTTCTTTTTTTCTTCTTTTTTCTTCTTTTTGCTTCTGTTTGCTTCTTTTTGCTTCTTTTCTTCTTTTTTTCTTTTTTCTTCTTTTTTCTCTTTTTTCTTTTGTCTCTTTTCCTCTTTTCCTCTTTTTTTAGCACCAATTGAAGAAGGAAAAGACTGGGTAAAGATTAGTTCAAACACTATGCAGATAGTCTCTAAGGGAGATTTGAATCTGTTTTCATTCTTGATCTCATTTAGCCTGGGGAAGCATCCCTCCTGTGCCTGATAAGGAGCAGCCCCTCCTCTATGAAGTTACTTACTTCAGATACCTTCGGAGAGGCACAGTGCCCACATGTGATGAGGCTGGAGAATTTATTTCTGGTTCCCCAGGAAGTAGATAAGCAATCTGCTGGGTAGCTGCAGCATGACACCAACACCATAGGGTGGGAACCTTCTTGCTTTTCCTAACTTGGACTTTTTTCTCGGGGGTTGTCTCAGGGTGCTCTAGTGTGAGATTTGCTATTCTGCTGTTATAGTAAGGATTATGGAGATTGCTGCCTTCCTTGCAGCTCAGCCGTCCAAACCTGTACAGAGCTGGTTTGAGGTCTGGTGCGACTCTGTGAAAACAGTTTTGCTGCAGATTGGTTTGCAGTTGTTCTGTTAGTGCACTCAGTAATTTCTCAGCAGCAAAAAAGCACATGCTATATGCTGCATGCTGTGTGTATGCCATCCGTGTGATCCATGACTGAAGTTGGTGGCTTGGATAGGAAGTAAAAGCAAAGGAAAAGTTTCCTGTTGTTGCATGAATGGCCACAAACTGAGTCTTCTAACAGAATTTATGTGGAACAGATAAATCACAGAAGATGATATACAAAAATCTCCAGCTCAGTAGTAGAAAAATTATTGTATTGTGCTCAATTCTCTTTTCCCTGAGAATGAAATGAAATGCAGGCTAAGAAGGGGATGGAGCATTGGTCTGATTAGTCCTTTTGTGCAGAAGTTTATAATCACATTGATGTCTTTCTGCCCCAAATGATGAATGCATGTGTGAGTGTTAACACACAGTCGTTGTCATTAAAGTCAGATTTCTTAATTCTGTTGAAGCAGAGAGAGAGTTGCCTGTAGAAAGACCTGTTACGACTAATTTAATCCAGAAGTTTATTGATTCAGTGTAATTTATTAAGGAATTGATTTTAATGTGAGTTTAATCATAAATCAGCTTTAAATCAGTTTAAATCGGTGTTCAAAGTGAGACTTTGCATTTGTTTAAATATAATTGATTTATGTTTTAATTAGATCTCTGCAAATTTGGATAAATTCTCTATTTTTTCCCTTCAGTAAAACTGTAGCACATTTCTCCATCTTCTGGGGTGAAAGTCTAGCTGTAACGAATCAATGACAAAGCATTTTATTTTCACAGGGTCTGAATTTTACCTTAGTTCTGTGCTGGGCCTTCAGTTCTTATCAAATAGCAAATAAAGCCCTGGATACTGGAAAATTGAAATAATCAATTTTCAGGCTGTGATTTTATCCAAAACTGTGACACACAAAAAACAGTTGTAAGTTTAAAAAAGTGGTGGGGGAAGGGAGTTTTACTTGATTTACCACGTCTGTGTTCTTTTTGCAGGCAGTGGGTTCAGAATTTATGTGGAACTTATTCTCCAACTCTTTTTAAGCTGAAATTTACCAAATAAATGCTGTTCTGCTAATGGAGACTCTAGATTGGGGAATAAGGCTCAGTACACGTTGCTTACTACCCTTCATATATTTGAGCTGCTCCACAAGGTTCACCTGTGGCTTCTGCCTAAGGAATGTTTCTCTTCTACAAATAAAGCTGTAGTTGCTCCTTGTTAGTAGCTACTGGTGGCCGCAATCACAACGGTTTGAGTGCTAAATAATTACTGTTTGATGCATGCTTTAGTCTTTTTCACATACTCATGGATTTTAGGGCCATTGAGCGATCTTGACAGAAGATTGACCTGGCAGTGTGGGCTACATTGCTACAGACCAGAAGCTCCAGGCTGGGCTTGGTGGCCTGGAGATCTGTGTCGCAGTTTTTCTGTATTGGTGTGATGATTCCACTCCTGTATGGATCACTACTTAACATTCACACACATTTCCTGGGGTGCAATTCCAACACTTTTTGTTGATCTGGAGTATACTTCTAAGAGTCATGTAATTTTCCCTACATTATTTTTTAATTTTTGTTTTAAGTCCAGAAACCATTTCAGAGGTGCATAATTTGCCTTGTCCCTCATCCAGTGATTGCTGCACCATGGCATGTTTCTGCACGCTTTACTTATCATGTGGTTATGGATTTTTTGGAGGTTGACCTTTAAAAGGATGTCTGATCTTGTATAATAATTTAGCCAATGGAGATACTTCCAATTATGTGTTTTTGCAAGCTGTTCCCAATTGCAAGTATTTAGCAGTATTTTTAAGAATTTTGTTCAAGTTTTCATTTGTATGAAGATAGCACGTACATTTTCAACAGTTGTGACATAAATGCTTCTTTTTCACTGCAGTTTCCATTTCTGTTTTGCCATAGCTGCAGACTATAAATGTGGAGTTCAAGTATGTTGGAAGTAAATTATATTGAAGGTTACATGATAATATCTCTCTGCGTACTGTGCAAGTCCATAGTGTTAGATGCAATGTTTAAATTTTTGCTGAGCTGGGTTTGAGTTCATGATTTTTGTGCAATGCTCAGGTGTATCCAGATCCCTAGTTCCTGAAATGAGGCAAATGGTTTCCTGTCTCATTGGCTAAAGGGTTTGCACTATTCTTCTGGTTAAAAAAAAAAAAAAACCAAAGAAAGTTTTTGGTTTTTTCAACAGACTCTTCCAAGTTATGGCCACTTTTGTCACCTGAAGTGACCTGGACTAGTTGTGCTGTGTCCCTGGGGAAGAACACATCCTTTTGCTGTGGGTGTGTCGCTTCTGGAATTATCAGACCTTGTGATTTTTTTCTTTAGCGTGCAGGTACAAAAGCAGTCATATTTCAAAACAACTTAGGAATGGAGGCACCAGCAATACCTCTATTCCTTTTCTATCTGGTGGAGTTTAAGGCAGGCAGGCAGAGGCAGGGGACATTGAATTTTCAGGTATTACATAGCTGGGATGGGGCTGGCACATGCTCTGCTTTGTGATCAATGCCAGAAGAAAATTATTAAGAATTTTCTGAGCACTGAGTTCTTCCACTGCAGCACTGAGGCTGCAGTGGAAGAACTACCCTTGCTTTCCAGAGGTTTTTTCTGTGCAGTCTTTTAGTACACAGATGTTTTTGTAGGCCTACATCTTTCCACAGCCTGTGCTGAACACCCACACAAATCCTAGAAAGGGAGTATTGCTAGGAGAGCTGACCACAAATAATTTAAATGAGAGGAGGGGAAGGAAAGTGGCAAATGAGGAACCATACCCACAGTGTTAAGTTTGACTTGTGCATTAGCAAATCAATGTCTTGAAAGTTTCAAAATTCTTCACACTGCTGTAAATATTTTATGCACCCAGTAATGCAACAGCAACTTCTTCATTTTAATGCTCCAAATTAATCTTGTTTTTCCCAAATTAATTTGTGTGATTAGATTTTCTTTCTGTTCATGTCAAGCAAGCCAGCAGACAGCTTTCAGCTGTTCCCACCCCAAAATTTCAACATGGGCGAGTGGTTCTTTGCAGGGAGGAACAATAACGGACAAATGAACCTCCTAAACTTCCAGTTGTGCCTTGGGATATCCAGACATTTTCGCATCTAATTTGAGAAAAGTGCTGGCCTCTGTATGAACTATGTGAGAGGGAGATTGTTTGGGTCTTTGGGGAGGCAGTTGTTTTGGGGAATTCCATTTTGGTTCTTCCTGTATGCTAATTGTTCTTTCCAGTGGTTATATCCCCAAGCTCAGATTACTCATGTGTCCTTATTGGTGGTGGCAGTGACTCTAGCTCTGTGAACCCATCCAGGGGGAAGTGATTAGTGGTGACCTGTTAAGGTAACCTTCATTCCACATTCGGGGAATTGCCTTTTGACCACCATTTCCTCTGTATTTCACCTGTCATGACACTCCCTACTCCCTGTGTTTTATCATTTTTCAGTAAGACATCCTTGTGGACAGCAGGTCCTTCTGGTTTTCTTCTTCCACATGGAAAATAACTTTAATACTGGGAAAGTTTATGTTAATCCTGTGCCTATAACATTGTCTGATGTTATTGAAATTCTGCTTGATGCAAGCTTTTCTCCTATACATATATGACTGAGCTCTCCCTGGAGGAGTAGGGACAATGTGCCATACATAACTAGGAATATCTCTAACCAGGGACGTAAAAGTGTGCTGGCAGTGTTGCCGGATATGTATTGTTATTCTTTCTCTTAAGACTTCCACAGCCCCAGGAGGAGGAGGAAGATTTTTAGACATGTGAAAGCCTGCCATGTATAGATCTGCATTGGGCAATTTATTGGCTGTGGCCCTTGTCTGTGAAGTGGAACTATTGCAGAATCAGAAAATGCTACAAAGCCAAGAAAACAGTATAAGCCAGAAGCAAAAATGGGCCTCCATGACTGGGATCAGAACAAAGCAGTGACTCATGTCCTTTGCATGTGAGAATCCCAGCTTTGCTGGGACAGTGTGAGGAGAAAGAGCATGGTGAGAAATGCTGAAAGGGTGGAGAAGCAACTGGAGGCCAAAGGAGGTGAAAACAAGAGTTTCAAAATATAATATAGTTCATAGGATCTGAAAAGCTTACAGGATTTGACACACAGGAATCTCTGTGTTTTCTGGTGTTGGCAAAAGAAGAGTGGGCCAGAGAATATGAAATTTGAGAGGGAGAGGAGGAGACAGCTCTCACTTTTGGCCCCCTGGATTGAAAGTCTAAAGCTCTAAGGAAGCGGTTTAAAGAAGTAAATTCTACCAAAAAGAGGGAGGAAAAAAGGGAGTTTCTGAAGAACTGGATTTTTGTCACTAATGCAGAGAAATAACCTCTGGATTTATACCATTTTCTTAGGTGTTTTCTTCACAACATGATCTTAGGACACACCAACGTGGCTACACAAGTACCATAGCTGAAACCCAAAGTTTAAGTTTTCCATGCTTCTCAGTCCAGTCATCTGCTGAACCTTACAACTCTGGCCGTAAAGTGAAGACTGAGGCCCAGACAAGTTAACAGTGTAGTTGCAGCCTTTGCTTTTACATGGTTCTATCAGCTGCATGCCCTCTGTTTGGTGACTTAGTGAATGGCTTTTTTTCAAGCGAAGTAGAAGTTAGTGCTTAACATTCTTACACTGGAGAGCGAAGAAAGTGATATGTATATATATGATATGGCAAACTGCACTTCCTTCTTTCATCAGACTTCAAGGCACACAACTTCAGTCAAACTTCTTTTAATCTGCAATCCTGAAATTCAGCTCCTAAATCAAATACTGAATACTTGCAAGTCCCCTTGAAGTCCATGGGACTTATCCTGCACAGCACTTTTGTGCTTTGGGTTACTTTAATTTTAGTGTAGTGTTCAAGTAAAGATTCTGGAGTCAACTTTTATACAATCACATATGTAAAATATGGACCTGCAGATTCTTCTGTCAACTTTACGAGCTGTTCTGCCTGAATCACTTATTGGATATCAACTATATTTATTTTACAGTGTCCCACATTTTCAGTCTGTATGATCAGGTTTTTATATTGACAGTGTCTAACAGGATCATCAAAGCTTACCAGGGATGCAGCCAGTTGGAGTCAGCTGAAGCACTGAGAATCAGAGGAGAGAGCATTTAATGTAATCAGGCAGTGTGTTCCCGCAGACACGATCATCAGTAAATAAATTAAGTGTTGACCTTTAAATCATAATCTTTAGGTTAGACACTCGCTCACACCCAGCTTCTCTTGCAAAACCTACATTTTGCTTTGAACACAGTTCCCTGTCTCTGAGGAGGCCTAAGTTCAGAAACTGATATCTTGAGTGTCTGCAGGAGAATGGGCAGTCTGTCATTATCATGTTACACTGAATAAATGGGTGCTCTCAGGCTTTTGCTCCTGGACACAATACTTCTAGCCATGCTGTTTTGTCGCTACCATCCTTTTTCACTCCACTGGAGATGCTTTTTGCTTGTCGAGTGGAGGTGGGGCAGGCGGGAACAGGAGTGAGACCTACTCCGTGTGCATAATACTTCTTCCGTATGCCCATTTTCAGTGTCCTGTTGAAAATCCTGCCTTCTCAAGGTCATATTATGAATTGGCCCTTAGTACTATCATTGGAGGGGTTTACTGGGCTTCTGACAGAGAGAAAGAAGAGAAGATTAATGCAAGCTCACAGAGCAGTTGCATGGCTATGGGTTAATATATCCATGAACACTGGCATGACATAGCATGCACTTGAAAGCATCTCACGCCAAATAAACAAATATTTTAGGTAGAGATCTAGGGGTTTGTTGCATTACTTTGAAGGGCCAAGTGAGACTTCAGTATCATCATACCTAAACCTGTCAGGTTATCAAAGTAGCAGTTGGCTTTGTGACTGGCTTTTGGGAGTAGTTACTCTGATTTATAGAGGCATTTGCTGGTTCCATGCTGTTCCAGTGTTTAAAGAGCATGGCTGTAGTGCTATATCTCTCTATTGCTCTATTTCTTGGCTCCTGACCATGTTGCTAGCCATTGCTTTGGCACTCCCCTTTCTTTTGGCCTTCACAATAACTAAAATTTCTGTAAAAATTTCATTTTAACATCACTAGAATGAGTGATATTCTGTGGGTCTTGGTTTTATGTGTAGTTCAAGACAAATGTCAGGTTTGCATTTTTCCTTTTTGCTCTTCAGCAACAGATGCAAGTATTCAAGTATCAAGACCGAGAGCTAAAATGTATCTGGCAGTATTTTCGAAACAATTCATAAATTCCCATTAAGCAGCTAAATAATTTGTTTGATTTTTCAGTCCTTCAGCTCGTGTTCAGTTACTCTGGTATTTTGGAGGGCTGGTTGTTTGGGATTATCTCCTATCATTACCTGCAGTGTTTTGTCATGTAGGTAATCTGCACAGAGACTCAGCATGCTTGTAGGAGATAGGCAGATTCTGAAAAGTGTTCAGAATTCAAATATTGCCTGAGAGAATAATAGGAAGATTAAAACCAAGAGATGAAATGCAAATTTTTGTGGATTTTATTTATTTGTTTGTTTGTGGATTTTTTGTTGGTGTTTGGCTTGGGGGTTTTGTTTATTTGTTTGGTTAGGGTTTTGGGGGCTTTGGGGGGAGGCTTTTTGTCTAAGTGGGAACAGTATACATTTTAAAGTGTAGCTTATATGTTCAGAAGACCTGGTCTGCTGATGATAAGCCTGACCTCGATTACAATCTCATATGCAAGGGGAGAAGGCTTTTGGAAATAATATAATTTGTCCTGCATTACTTCCCTGCCTTGAGCATTATGCAAAAAAAAAAAAAAAAAAAAAAAAAAAGCAGTAAGTCTGAGACCAAGGCCATGGGTGTTATTCTTGTGGCTTCTGTCACCCCTCACCAAGCTGTTGGTCACAATTTTGTGCAGCAAACTCTGCACATGTGCCTACTGGCAAGCATGCCTAATAACATTCCTGTGCTCAGGCTCTCAAAAGGCTTTGCGCCTTCCTAGGGAAAGAAAAGACAGGGAAATAAAAACAACCACTCATGGAATTTCAGCTGAGTGTGGTTGTGTGATAATATTTTGCAGGTTTCCTGTTTAATTTGTTCAATGTGTTGAGCTTTCATGCAGATTAACTATACAATCAAACACTGAAAGTGAGGAGATTGATGTTCTTTGCCAAACTCACAAGTCCAGGGAGAAGAAGTTATCTGCAGTCATACATTATCAGTGAGTCTTTTGCAGAGAGAATATGGAAATGCGTGTTCCTTATCTGAAATGATATTATGCAGGCAAGCAGACATAAGTTTCTGAAAAAAAATTGCTAACAAAATGACAGCTATTCAAGCCATCTTAATAAGAAAAGATCTAACACCTTGCTTGCTTTTGCCTGTTAAACCCTTCCAACCCGTGTGGGGCTTTTGCTGACACAACTGCTCCACTGCTTTGTGTTCTGTCACTGTTATCACCCTTGTTGCTTTCTTAGAAAGTCTGTCAAAGCAGGGGAGGTCCATGGGTCACAGAGAGACATCCTGACTCGGTAGTGTGAAAAGCCTGGGTGCCTTTCTGTGTGTCTAATTGACTCTTAAATGTGAGGCCCTACCGCATTTTGGCACAAGGAATACAGATAAAGTAGATGCCCCACCACATCTTTCATTCAAGCAGCTCCTCTTTCAGGGTACTTCCACACTCAGTTTATGCTGTTTCTCTTCAGGATTTGTCTGTTTTCTTTGCTCCCTGGCCCTTGTCATTCTGTGATGGATGGCATGTGTAGGGGCTCTGCTGCTGCCATAATCAGAGCTGCTCACAACGACACTGCCCAAAAAGTGACCTGTAGGAAATGCTGTGAGGCTCCCTTCCATTTTCATTTTGACCAAGTCCTTGTGTCCCCGATGGCATTTCAATACCTCCATCTACATGTCGGAAATGCAGAAAGTGTTTTCCTTGCCCTTCCTGCCTCGTTCCTGCCTGCCATGGGCAGTCTCAGACAGTGGGCAGAAGCCTCGCCGGCGGCAGGAGCGGTCCTGCGTGACAGGCACAGCAAGGAGAAGTGGAAAGGAGCCAAGCTGGCAGGAGATGCTGTGGGGACAAAGGGGGAAGGGGTAAAGAGGCAAGGGGAGGGCGGTGTCAGGGGGAGCCATGTCTAGTTATCATTGTAAGCATTTTTGTCTCTTCTAAAAGCATTTTTACCCTGCAGACAAGGTCCTGTCTTACCAGCACCGTAGAATTGGCACAGACTGTGATGAAAGTCAGTTACCTCTTGCAACAGTGGAAGCTGTAGCTGATCTTGATCCAAGTGCACAATACTGTAGTTCTATCGGCACAAGCTTTCTCATATGCCTGGCAGGTCTGATTAACTTTTGCAAAACTGCAACTGAAAGGAAACAAACATAGTGTAAATGAAAAGAATAGAAAAAAAAACCAAAGAAACAATCTCCTTTCTGTCATGTCTGTGAACGGCTTTTACTGTTTTCCCTGGAGAGCCTGCATGCTTGGACAGCGAGTTACTGTGAATTAGTGAGGGTCACTGCCATTGATTAAATCCTCTTTTATGTTTCCCGGTAACTCCTGAATTATGGCAAGAGTCGAGCATATTAATTTAACACTTTTCTTTTTTTCACTGACAGCTCTGATGGAGGAAAAAATCTGCAAGTCATTTTGAGCAGATAATACTGAATTAAAATAAAAATCAGGAACAAAATGGCATCTCTCTTTTATTTCCAGTTTCACATTGCTATGTTGAAAGAACAGTCCATAACTAGATGAAATCTTTAGCACAAAAATTTTCATCCTTGCAATTGTGGTTATGCTTGTAATTTATGCAAGATATGGACTAGGACTATAACAAGTGAAATATGGTAAAATAAGAAATACTGCCTTTGTATTTCAAACCACTGCAGCTCCTTTTCTTACATAGTGACAAAAGACTATAACCTTAACTCTTTAATGACAGAATGAAACAGTCGGCACAAGCCTCAGTAGTAAGGCTCTTACTTAATGCTAATTATTTACTTAATGGATATTTTAAATATTATTATTTTTTAAAATATGAAATTTTTATTCAGACAATATTTATGTGTGTTCTTATATAAATGAATATATATAAATATATACAAACACACTTATAAAAGTGTATGTATTTAAACATATTGGTTTCAGGGTGGTGTGTGGGCACTTGTTTTTCCAAAATCAAAAGTTGTTTTCATAGCATTTTGAGAACACACTGAAATTTCCAAAATTATCCAGGGGAGTGGGAGAAAATGGAAACCCAGCATTTGAGAAGATTTTTCTGGTCATGGCATGCTGGGCCTTTACCTGATCCATCCCAGTGCCACCCTGACAGATGTGCCTACCCTGCATGTACAACATCCATGGATGCCATTCCCAGACAAGTCTCCCTCTCAGACGTTTTGCTGATGTCTAGAACACTTCCTGCCACAAGCTTGTTGTCCACACCAGCAGAGGTGCATAGAAAAGGTTTTCACCTTCCTCTTAATCAGAAGTTTTTTTAAATGTGGAAGACTGTCCCTCTTCTGTCTTCTGCTGGTGTCACAGCAGGCATCACTTCATTTGGTCACTCACTGCAGACCACATTTTCCCAACCACTGCTGTTTGTGCTGCTCTGGGCTCAGTTTCCAGGGAATTAGGGGTTTCCCTGGGCTTTCCTGGGATGAGGAAGGCTGCCTTACATGTGGGACAGGCCGTGCTGCTGCCTTCAACAGTCACGCACTTATTGTGCACATGCATATTAGTTCTTTATTTAGGCTTCTCATCATTATGGCTGTGATGGTACTGCTTGTTTTTTGTCTTATTGGAATAATAATGAAGGGCAACTGATCAGCAAGTCTCCACAAACACATGAGGAACAGATACCAAAACATAATCAAGAGTGTCCAGTTTGTTAGGACATTTTCTTGCACAGGACTCTGTTGGAGACCTTGTGGTGTCTCTTTGAGTGCTCCCGGTCTGCATGTTACGGAGAATCATTGGACCATTTGTGTCCTTGGACAATATTACAGCTATTCAAGAAACAAAATGCCCTGCAGCTGGAGGTACTGCACAGCAATAGTGACTCCCTGGAGATTCAGGCAGGGCACAGCTGAGTGAGGAGGGACTTACAGGCTATCACCTATCAGCTGACCAGCTGCAGTACCCCATGGTAGCCCTCCCTGGTTGTGTGGTAAGGGTGTTTTCTTAAGCCTCAGGGGAAGTAAGGTCAAGTATAGGTGTTTTACCTATACACTGGAGCACAGGAGTGGCTGGTTTACAGCTAGCACATGGGGTCAAATGAAGGGTAGCATCTCACAGAGGGACTGCATCTTCTTGTGAAGCCTGTGCTCAAAGACCAGTACTCCTGTGCAATATTAGAGGTCTATAACTTAGAAAGCCTGAAACGGTTTGAGGTTTACACATACAAGAAATGTTATTGCAACAACACAGTAGAAATTGAGATGCATCAGCTGGAACCCTAAGTGTGTTGGCTGAGCCTTTTCAATGCAGTGTCCCCTTCTGGGTCCAAAATACTCTTAATTGATATTGATTCTGTTGATGGGCTTCCAAGCCTGTTGTCTTTTGCCTCAGGGAAAGGATATGGCCAAGCTGAGGTTTGAGGTTGGTGTATAATGTGGGTTATAATGTTTGGCTGGAGCAAAAGCCTTTCCCTGAGACAAGGGAGGCTGCAGAGCTTATATTTATGCTTTTAACTGTGTCAGACCAGTTGCACCTGGAGCCTTTGGGTAGCCCGTGACTCATACCGATTGAAATTAGTAAAGCAGCAAAATACCCTCCCTCTGCCTTTCTGTGTTACCAACCAGAAGTGCCTGCTGTGGTGTGCTGTCTTGTGCCTAGGTGCACACAATCAAATAATGTTGTTAGTGCTCCATGCTGTATTCAGAAGCAGCACTTTGGTTCTCACTGTGGCTTGCAAGTTGTAAGACTGTTGTAGGAGAGCTCCAAAGGGTCAAAGCAGGCTGTCATTAAATGTGCCCTTATGCTTTAAGAACAGTACACATCCTTGTTTCTCAGGGGTTTTTGCAGAAGCACTGCTAGTCTGGTTGGGGTTTCGCTCTCCATGGCTTGTCTAGCTCAACTTGAGTAAGTGATGTTTTCCCTTCTGAGGATGGCCTAATCACCAGCACATTCTTTTATTTCTTTAGCGGTGCCCCTCAAATTGAAGGAAATGAAAAACCAAGAGGCTGCTGTGGGTCAGAAGCTAGTGCTAAGGTGTGAAACCACTTCAGAGTATCCTGCGCTCAGATTCAAATGGTTAAAGAATGGGAAGGAAATAACCAAAAAAAACAGACCGGAAAATATCAAGATCCCAAAAAAACAAAAGTAAGTACAAAGTAATATCTCTCAAGTGGGGCTGGGAGGGCTGGGAAGTGATGTTCACCAGAACACAAGCATTGAGGTTGTTAACTGGAGTAACACAAAGCTGAAAGCCGTGAATCAGAGGAAGAAAATTTAAGGAAACAGACACCAGTGTTATTTTTCTTTAAAGTATGAATGAGGTGTGAGTGCAGTATAAATATTTCATAATTAATTTTCCCTTTTCAATTTCTATTTGTTTTCTGATAGCCAAAGGCTATGATTTTAACCAGTAAACCTTGGAGACAGGCCATTTTTACACTGCTAACAAGAGCTGAGGTACCTTATGTTTATTGTCTAAAATCAAAGAACACTTAAAATCATCAAAGGAGTGCAGATTTTGAAATATTTTAGAGATTTGCTTTTCAAGCAGTTTAGTCCTTAAGAAGGGCTGGATGCTGTCCTCATTAGCTCTGAATGTCTTATGCAAGCGTGCAGTAGTCCTTTACCAGAGGCATTCCTGCACTTGCCGAACAAGGCACTGGTGTAGCAGATGTCAGATGAATAGCAAAGCATGCAAATCCCATCCTTCTGTCTGGTGGAAAGTGCCCCCTACGTGTGACTGATGACCAGTGCCAAAAGATGGACTGGTGCCTTGTTTCTGCAGGGGAGAATGTTTTTGCTACATTGAGACAGGAGAAGGCATTTTCTGGAGAAGGAGAATTTTGCTGTTTGATCTCTATTTTGTTGTTTAGGTTAAAAAGTTTTAATTGTCACCAGCTATGAAAATCTGTTTGAACACAGTCCTTCAATTCTCACTTTTGCTCTCAGTAGGCAGGGCTACTCTCTGCTGTACCATGCCATCCATGCCTTCCCTTCATTCAAGACGCAGGTTTGGAATGGACTCTGCAAGAGGTTTTTCTTTCCAAGGAGTTCAGTGCCCCCATACTTTGTATCAGGGCTCACCTCACTAGACAAAACAAGCCATAGTCAAATATACATTTGTCTTTTTAGAGTTATTCAGGTTATAATTCAGAAATCCTGCCCTCCTTTGCAGTTTCTTGTACCCCAGCCTAGGGCACAAGGTGAAAGATGGAGAGGGGCAGAGCAGCATCACCACAGCCCCCATGCCGTGGTCGCACAGATGTCAAGAAGGAACCTGTGATGTCTCCTTCCAGCATTTGCAAAATGGAGCGGTTCCAGGTGGCAGATAGCCTGGCAAATTGTCTGGACTCATTTACAGAGCCATATGTCTCCGTCAGAGTTGTATTTTCACTCTATTCTGTAAAGAAAATGTTCAGATCAGAGCCTAGCCCTCAGCTTTCCCAGCAACCCATTGCTGCCTGTGAGCAGCAATCAGTCTTTTCTCCACTTATATTTTGGCTGATGCTGATTGACCAAACTTACTGGGGCTAGGATTTTATCAGTTCAGCATTGAATCAGGAACTGCCTTTTACCAGCTCACTTCTTCGTGGTTTTTTTTTCCCCAAAAAGCTTTGAGGAGCTGTCAGAAGGGAAACTGATAGCTATTGATATGATATTGATGCATGTGGAACGTGTGAGACTATTTTGGAGCTTGATGTGCCAAAAAGTGTTTAAAATTCCCCAAAAGAGAAATAATGAAAAAGACCACAAAACCGTGCCTTTTTCTGGAAGATAGAAATACAAAGTCATCTTCACGCACCATAAGTGGACAGGGCATAGGCTTTGACCTGTACTTCATGCATTTGTGCTTCCCCAGTCACACGATGATACCACTGGTTGTTGAAATTTCTCTCTTGTGTTTTGGAAATGTCAGTGTGGAATGGAGAAGCACTTCCAGTTAGAGACATGAAAGTCACTAGATGTAGAGTACAAAAGGGGGAAAGACAAGGAATGTCTGCTGACACCTGAAGGGTTTTCTCTGCCTTCCTACTTCGGCGTTTTAGTTTGGGGGTGTGTCAGCGCTTTGCCATTTCTTCTTTTGCTATTCATGTGTGCATCCAGGACTGAGTAGAAATGAACAGCTTAAGAGAAAATAGATTTTGTTTTGATGAAAAGTGGGACAGACACGTGTTGTAAAGCTAAAGAAGAGTGGGGAAAAATGCAGTGTAAATGAATGCATAAAAAGACATGCATGTTTCAGTAAGCAAAGCCACGTTAAAAAGATCCCATTGCAAATTAGAGGAGTATCAGATCAAGGAGTTTTTTTCCCCACTTAGGTTCTGTGCATTTTTTCATGATAGCACACTGATAAATGTTTGTCATGTTCGCATGCTGCTGTATTGTTACAACAAGCATTTTAGTGTGAATTTTTTGCTATTTCTAAGTGTGAGAAACATCAACTATGAAGGTTAGAGTAGTTGATAAGCTGTCTGGGATTAATGTTTGTTTTAAAGTTCAAATGGCTACATAAAAAGTAGGCTATGTTTCTGAAGAACCATTAGCATGCAGAGTACCACAGCCTTATTGACATCTTCAATCCAAACACTTGAAAATAACACTTTCTAACATATTTGCCAAACCTCACAAAGTTTATATGTAGTGCCCAATGGCCTCTGACTTCTATCATGTAGTATTTTGCAAGAAATCACCCTTCTTGTTGTGTGATGGCAGAATAAAACCTGTTTATTGTTGGAATAAAAATAACTGTCTCTTTGGTCTGGCTACGTAGTCAGAGCTAAAGCTAAATACCTTTGGGGTTTTTAACAAACTGCAAAATATCCGGCAGTATGATGAAGTGTCTGTCTCAGAAATTAAAAATGAAGACCTTAGCTTTATACCTGAAGTAGGCAAGGAAAAGATAATACATCAACTTGGTAGTTTTGGGCACATTGACCAGTGTGGATAGTATTGGATCAAAAGATTTGCCAAAGTGGAGCCGATGCTGTTTTTTTAGGGGTTTAAGAGTTTAGAAGCCCCTGTGGCAATGCAGACTTCCTCAAAGCTTTTTTCCTCAAAGCTTTTGCATGTCAAACAGTTTTATTCCTCTAGGCTCCCTAGGATGGTTTCAGGGTGGTTGATTCAGAGGGTGCTGAGCCCTGACATGTGATGACCCCACCTGGACTACTGTGTCCATCTCTGGGGCCCCCAACGCAAGGAAGACATTGACCTGTTGGACTGAGTCCAGAGAAGAGCCAGTAGGTTGATAATAGGGCTGGAGCACCTCTCCTACGAAGACAGGCTGAGAGAGTGGGGACTGTTCACCCTGGAGAAGAGAAGGGTTTGGGAAGACCTTACAGCACCTTTTAGTGCCTGAAGGGGGGGCTACAAGAAGGTGGGAGAAGGACTTTTTACAGGGATGTGGAGTGACACGACAAGGGAAATCTCCTTGAGCTGAAGGAGGGTAGTTTTAGGCCAGGTATTAGGAAGGCATTTTTAATTGTGTGGGAAGGCACTGACACATGTAGCCCAGAAAGCTTGTGGATTCCCTATCCTTGGAAGTGTTCAAGGCCAGAAAGGGTGGGGCTTTCTGAGTAACCTGGTCCAGTGAAAGGTGCCCCTGTCCATGGAAAGTGGGTTGGAACTATTGATCTTTAAGGACTCTTCCAACCCAAACTACTCTGATTTTATACTTCTATGACAGTACAGCAGGTGAATCCACTAAATGGCTATATTCTTTCTCATTACACTGGAGAGTCAAGAGAAACTGAATGACTTTAAATTTTAATGGAAGGCATTTAAAGCACTCACTTTTTACCTCAAATTTGTCAGAGTAAGAGCATGCAGTCGGTGAGTTTCTGCTGATAATTGCTGATGATTGCTGATTGGTTGATTTGTGTGTCCAGGGTCTAAGCTATTTCTTTGTGACAGTAGAGATACAGAGAAAATCAGACCCTAGACAAGGATTTTCACCTACCAGCTAACTTTCCCATGGCTGTCCCCCACCATGATAGCATTTCATTTTCCTTCTCTGATTTCGAATGCAGGTGAGACCTCTACATTATTGGTTTGGGCAGTGTGCTGTACAAGTCAGGTGCTCTTCCTTACATGAGGAGAGACTCCCTTATCAGAGTTGGGGTTTTTTTGTGGCAGAGACAAGGTGTTTACCACTTCTAGCTGATGTCTTTGGGTGCAGTAGTGCATGAGGAAACTGTGTGTGTAAGTGCCCTGTACCTTGAGCTTCACCCAAGCTTAGCCTGGATATTTGCCTGCAGACAGGCAATTCTGGATGACAGATGGAGACTGGAAGCAAAATGAATTCAAGCAATCAGATAAGGTGGGCTGGGACTGCATTCTGCAGATGTGTTTCTTTCCCCTTCATGTATGAATACAAGCTCAGCAGTGTCATAGTGCCAATGAGCTAAAGATTCAGCAGAAGCAAATCTTACAGGGAGTGGCATTTTTGTTTTTGGAGTAGCATGGTATAGTTTGAGAAAAGGACAAGCCTTTGAAAATCCCTTATCAGGGGCTCTAAGTGAGTACTGTTGGAGTACTGTATTGCTAGGAAACTGCTTCATTTACAGCCATTAATGAGTCATCTGCTCTGACTGTTTTGAATTCTTTCCCAATACCTCTCAATGATATTTTTAAGGCTATAAATATTCATATTATTTCTCCTGCTCTCAGAGACCAAACTTCTTACAGGGTTTTTTTTCTAAAACCAAGGGTAAATTTGGCTTGTTAGAAATAGATTTGTAAGAAATATTGTTGCTTCACCTATTGTAATGTAATAATAAAATCATAACAGGAAGACACAATTTCTTGCCTTCAAATAAAACAAAAACAATAAAAATAAGTGTGTAGGGCAAAGAGTTTCTTCACAAAGCCAAGCATGCCACAAAATAGTTTGCATCAATATTACTTAATGTATGGAGAGGACTGCAGCAAAAATACATTGGGTGTCCGCATTAAAGTGATGTAGCTGCAGCTGTGCTTCCTTCCTTTTCACTGGGTTACAGTGGATTCTTAAAAACACTAAGCCTGTTTACATTGCCTTTTGAAGCTTCCTAAGGCTACAGCTTGCTCTCCATCTAGACAAGTGTCTGCAGGTATGGCTGAGAGATAGCCTGTTGCAATGTAGGAAGTATCACATGTCCACACAAGCTGTTAGGTGCTGTAGAACACAGCATGACGTTCCCGGTCAGGCCCTGAACAGGCTGTTGTGAAGGCAGGCAGGCAAATTAAAAAGCAGACCACTTTTACTGTTGCATAAGCATAGCTGTTAGTCAGGTGTAAAATTTTCACACAAAGGTCCAGTAGCATTCAACTTTTGAACATTTCTGTCAGTGCCTCTACCACTTTTTTCTCATATATGCATGGTTGCCACCAGCTAAAGTCTGTTCTTGTGTGCTGTCTGAAGTGCAGCCCAGTTAATTAATTCAGAACTGGGAACTGGGCTCCTAACATTTCCTGAGAAGGGAGCCCAAATACTCAGCTATTCATTTCTTTACCATTTGAGTAAACCTGAGTAAATTGCTAATCCTAGCTTGGCTGCTCCTCCCTCTTGCAAGCCCAGTGGCCTCAAGAATAGCAGTCCTCTTTCAGGATATGAAAGGAAACTCTTGTAATGCAGGTTTTTGGGAGAGAGGGGTCCACCTAGCATGTTGTTTTCATTCCATGAGGGCCACAGGCTGACTCCTCAGCAGTAGGACCTTCACACAAAGGCAGGGAAGGCTGAGCTGCCAATAAGCAGATGTTTGGTAGCAGATGGGATACTGTCCTGTGATGGAGGTAGGGTTGGCTTACAAGGATGTGTTGAAAAATGACACTGAACATTTTGGTTGCTTCAGAAGCCCACACTGCTACAACAGACAGTTTGTGGTCTGAACCAAGCCCTGCTCAGTGATTTGCAGAAGGGGTAACCAGTTGTGATTTCTGCACGGAGAGTTAGGAGACCTGGCAGTGATGGAGCAAAGCAAACTCCCCAAACATTGTTTAGCTCAGCAGTCGTGACAATGACTTTGAGCTATTAGAGTGGGGATCAGCCCTTCAAGTCGGGGTAGGCCAACCTAGGGAAGCTAGTGTTCATGCACTCTGAGTGACTATTCTGTAGATCAGTTTTTATGACAGGCAGAAACTTCCCCAGAGCACTTCTTTTAACCGGTAACTGGGAAGAGCAGTAATGTGTGCATTTTCCCCAAGCTAGTCATTCTCTGCAGTCTAGATAATGGGATTATTGTCATCCTGTGTGTTGGGGACCCCATGAATGACACCAGAACATATTCCTACAAAATTAATGGGTAGGCAGGAGTTCTGCATTTGAAAATCTAATCTTAAAACCTTGGAGACTGATTAAATTACATCTCTGAGCCAGGAACAAAATGTAGCTTCATGCAAATTGTGCTCCTGCCCATGATTTTTTTGTTAGCACTGGAGAATGATTTACTATTGGGGTTTCCGAGGCTGTTAAAGAGTGTGGTGTGTTCTAATCTCATGATTATTTAGTCAGATGTTAGGAACTACAGTACTTACGCAGAACTCTACTACTAGTAATGTGAACCTGTAGGGAAGGGTAATCTATTTTAATAGTACACCCATCTCTGTGGCATCTGGACAGCCAACAATTTGGCTGAGAGAGGATGGTTGTTGGACTGTTGTTTTTCAGATCTCCTTTAGGAGCAAAGACTTCTCTCATACAGAAAAGCATAAGCAAGTACCTTCATTTGAGTTCATGAATATGCCTGTTTCCCAGCAGTCTGTAGGAGATTTTTTTTATTCTCTTCTCTTCTTTCAAACCAGGATAGTGTTGATCTGTCAGTAAGAATGGAGGGCAAGACTCTCTGTTGAAAGGGGTGGGGGGAAAAAGTGCTTTAGTTGATGCAGTGACTGTTATTCCAGTGCAGGATGTTTATATGTTTTTTCTGATTTCACAGGAAATACTCTGAGCTTCACATTTACAGAGCCACGTTGGCCGACGCTGGGGAATATGTGTGCAGAGTGAGCAGCAAGCTAGGAAATGACAGTACTAAAGCCAGTGTTATCATCACAGACACCAATGGTAAGGCTTGACTCATTATTTTACTGTCAAATTCAGAAAGACCATGTATTAAAGCAGGACAAATGGCTTAGGAGCAGGACAGAGCTTGGCAAGTGAAGTGGAAGTGGAAGCACTGAAATCTATTAGGTGTACTAAGAAAAGCAGTCAGGCCTGACTTGTCTGTTATGTAGCTGAGATGCTCGATTTTCCTTACAGACAAATGGGATGTCTCCTACAGATCTCAGGACAGATCAGCATTTTCTGTGTAACACCAAGTTTAAGACACAGTGTAAACAGTCAAGATCAGAAGAAGATGAAGGGAAGGGAATATTATTCTAATTCCTGTTATACACAGTGGGGGAAGTTGCATTTAACCTAAAACATGCCATAGTCTGAACTGCTAAACCAGCACTTCTCACTTCAAGTAATATTTGTACTGCTCTGATTGCCACCATTTTTACTTTCGCATATGTTGATAGGTTTTTCTTTTTATTTCTAAAACAATAAGCACAAAGGCATAAATGTATCTCAAGGCAAATTATTCAAAGGCTTGGGTGTGATTCAAACACTTTGATTCAGGTATTGTGATTTAAGGTTATTTCCTGAGGAGTAGAGCTTCTCATGAAACAGAGAGCATTCGGACTTACTCAAAAGATTTACAGTTGTTACAGATTGCTGTTTTTGCAGGGCTCGTTTAATTTACAGCGATGTAATGATGAAATTTTGTGTTCCCACTACACACAAATATATTCCAGTACCATTTCTCCTTTGGAAAGGCAGTGGAGGCTGCAGTTCAGCTGAAATCTTGTTTTTCAAGTGTGGCTTTGACTAATTCAGTTCCCATAATTCAAACTCCAGTGTCCAGCCAGTTGTGAAGTATGAAACAAACATGCCCTCATTAGCAAACAAAACTGAAGTTCTCTGCATATCTTAGATGGGTTAAAGATGTTACAGCAGTGTGAATTTACCAGGCATGCTTTTCTGTTCCACATTGTGCTCTTAAATGGGAGATAGGCATTTACATAAACAGAAAACCAAATGTAAACCTTTTCCAGGGGGATTTCTCTTTGTCTATCTGCTGTTTTGTAATCACACAGCAATTGCTTGACTGTATTCACTTTGTGTATTTGCTATTCTGTTTCATCAACTAAAGAATCTCAAGTGTTAGGATTTCATTCTAGCTGTATGGTATTATAATCATGAGCAGATGTCAGGAGACTGATATAAAAGATCAAGTGTTATTTACTGGAATGTTACTAAGAGGAAAAACGGGTAGGTGTTTGTGTGTAGTTTTGTAGACTCTCTTGGTTTCCATGAATACAAATTTTGGTTGCTCATTAGCTGCTTACATGGAAAGCCCCTATAATGTTTCCATAACTCAACTGTAGGCACTGTGCCTGGGCAGTGATAGAGATAAATGCAAAAAAAATGCTTGACCATTTATTATTACTTTCTCAGACAAGGAATGGTGTCATGGGAATGCATGTGGGACCTCATTCCTGTGCTTCGTGACATGGATTTTTCAACTTCCTTTTGGGCTATGCTGAATGACTACAAAACACTCCTGCTGCAGGGGGACAGGAGCTTGGTCTCAGTTGAAAATATTTGTGGACAAGCCCTGTTACATACATCTATAACATGTATGTTAAAATCTGTCTAATTGTGTTATGAAATGTAATTTGTTTAAAACACAGCCATGCATGGAAACTCCCTTGAATGCAGGGCAAACTTGAATCCAGTCTAAACTTGGCAGCTGGCTCTTGTCTGTAAAGATCTGAACTGGAAACTCAATGATGTCTGCACTGGAACATCTCAGTGATATTTGATCATCTAGACTGAGGCATGGCAGCATTCACTGGTTGAATAAATCAATCATGCATATTTGGTTGCTACACATACATCTGAGCCCCCTCTGCTTACTGTTGCTTATAAATTACCAATAAAATTGTTCATAATTTTCCTGCTAATGGTGGAATTTTCCACCTGGATTTGAGAAACAGCATGGGCAACATCTGGTGACTTAAGAGCAATAGATCCTTACGGCCTCAAAGGGCAACATCTGCCTTGCAAACAGGGATAGACCCCCTGCAGGAGTGACCTCCTCACCCCTCCTTCCCCCACATTGCCTGACCTCTTCCCCTTGCTAGCTTAATGACAGATTTGGGATCCAAACTCGGTAATGAGCCCTGAAGGGCAGTCATTACTCGAGTCCTGTATATCTGGGAGGTCCTGCAATATTCATAAGAAAGAAGGAGTTTAAAAGAAAAAAACATAACAACAAACAAAAATCCAGCATGTTTAACTCTTACTTGTTATTACCTGTTAATGAGCTTTTGGGGAAGCCCTTGGGATCCAGTGTAGCGCAGGAGTCCCTGAAGAAGACTAAAGCATGGGTGTCTGAAAAGGCTGAATCTCTCAAAGTGGGGAGGGAAGTTGCTTTCTTCCACCTCCAGCAGACAGGGTAATAGTGAGGTAAAGAAAAATGCAACAGAGGGCCTGACTTTCTTATGATCATATTGGTCTGCTCTGCTGTATGAACCGTAACTTAAATTGTAACCTTTAATTAAGTGACCTCACCTTGTCATATTTATTACGTGCTATCTGCACACTAGATCTTCCTTTCTCTTTGTGCTGGGTACTTTAAGAGTGAGGGTAGATGAAGTAATGGCCTTACTGGGAATGGGGTTGTTTATTTCCACTGTAAGATTAGTGCTTTTCAGTATCTAAAAAAATCCTGGTTTGAATTCCCTAGAATTTTGTCAAACTAGAACTATTTTAGTTGAAATTTTCTTTACTGGTATATGCCACAAAAAAGAGCTCCAGGGCCAGATCAAAGATCTGTTTATTATAGTGCCTTGTCTCTAACATAAATTAGCAATGGACGTTAGGAAAAAATATATGAAGAATAAGGCAAATATGTTGGGGTTTTTCCTCAAGAATACAAAAAGCCACTCATTTACCACCAAGGTCCCATGTCAGAAAGTTGCTGATTTCAGTTGCCTGCTCCAAGCATAGAAAAATTAGCATTTCTCAGTAAAACGGTTGTAAAACTTTTTTGTTGTTTTCAGTGAGCAAAAACCTTAATCTTTCCTGATCTCATTCCCCAAAGTGGTAAACTTTTCTGTCTAAAACAGTAATATTCAATGCAGGAGTAACTCCTGTCCTTCTTACTGTTACTGTTATTATAAACATTGTTGTTACTTAAAACTGCCAAGTTTGCTCTTGTGCAAGTTTTTGCTAAACATAAACGTGAACACACACCACACACGAACTGTATTAACCTACACAGACTTATAAATTTTCCCAGCTTTACTGAAAGAAATATAAAGCCTTGCTTATTGAGCCATGTGTGTGGATTAAAAACATAACAGATACAAAAATAGCTAGACAAACACAATTTTACCATCTTAATAGCAAGCAATAGGATCTATTCTCTTCTCTTTTAAATTTATAATGAGTATAACTTGCCCACAGGATATGAGCTGCCTTCTCATTGTCATTCACTCATACTCACGTATGCTCCCCTAAGAAAGACTGTAATTGAGGTCAGAATAGAGGCATGAGGTTCTCCTGGTGCTGTATAAATAGTGCACAAGATTGCTAATGCAATAGTAACTGCTTTTTTTGTGCATCCTAATTTGTTACTTTACCCGGGCAAAATTCTTGCGGTGAATTTTTCATGGATTTTCTCATCAGCATAGGACCTTACTATGCTTAATAAATAAAACTGACAGAATACTTCACACCACAGCCAGGGCTTTCAACTTGCTCACAAAACCCCTTATGCAGACAACTAGCTAAATTATATTCTTTTAATAAAGAGTCAACCATGCTCTATCTGCATGCGGTGTCAGTCTTTTCCATAAAAACTGGTTGGCCTGATTCTTTTGCTTCTCTGAGGATGTTTGCTGTGCCCAGCATGTTTCAGGGTGCAAAGGGTGGATTCATGCAGAAGTATTTCAAAAGCCAGAAGTCTACAATGCTGGTTCTGCTGGGTTGTGTGCAGGGTGTTGTGTGAGCTCTGTTCCTCGATGTCTGCGTAAAGTGAGTTGATGTAGTTTGACTCGTCTGTGTGGGTGGCTAGAACAATTTTGCCTGATTTGATGGGTACTAGAAGTACTCAGGTGATCTGTTAACGTATGTCAATTGTAGGCAGTGGTGAGCCTTGGTAAATTCATTAGCTACCCAATGGCCTGTGCAGGCTTCTGGTTTTGCATCCATAGGACTTGTAGTATTAGTAACAGCTCCAAGTTGTACAGTAATCAGTAAGGATCTGATATTCATCATTCATTAAATTTTAACTTGCTCTTCCTCTTCTGAAGACAGACAGTAGCTTAGCTTCAAGAAGATGACTGAGCAATAAGTAAATAAAACCATCTTACATCTAGTACCCATAGAGCATATGATCAACTATGAAATACTTCAAGTGCAAAAAAAGTCCCTTCTTCTGTCCAAGACTTGATTAAAGTAGGAGACCAGGGCATCTCTTCTCTCTAGCATTATTACAAGCGACCTGGGACATAGTTTGTTTGGAGCTGGCTGGCATAATGAATCAGATTCTCAGCTGGAGCAAATCCGCATACCTGGACCAATGTCATTGATTTGATCTCAGAAAAAAACGTGGCCATCACTCAATTTGGTATTGCAACTCCCCTAAAAGTAGTCTTGAACCTTTCCTTATAATTTGACATACTTGGATTGACGGCAATGTTCTCTTAATCTAATTCAAGTCAGTAGTTTCTTGGAGGAAAAAGGGGAAAAGTATGGTAGTTTTAAGAAACTAAAAGTTAGTTTAACCACTGGATCACCCTGTATCTTTCACAACGTGTGCTTGCATGTCTCTAAGACCTCAGGCTGTGGTCTTACCAACCTTCTACACAACTACTCCCTGCTTTGCCATTTATAGACCGAGTGACAGAGGTGAAGAAAGTGCTCCCCTTTCCTCAAGGTGTGTGTTAGCTTGTGTCATTGTTTGTGTAATTAAGATGATATCACCCTAACAGCACAAACAATACAAAAGGCTTAAAACTGCCAGAAAGTACACCTCAGGATGACAAAAAGCTTGTTTGCAGCTCTAGCTACCTATGGTGTCATGGTATCTGAATCCTCCTCAGAGCCCAGGTTGTTGTCCCTGTCAGGGTTCTCAGAGCCACCACCTGCAAGGCCTGAACTAAAACCTATGAGACCAACCAAATCCCTTCAGCTTGCTCTAGCAGGCTTTTTTGCGTTAGGCATTTGACAAACTAGCTGGGGGAAGAAGGCTGTGAGAGCACTCACAGGGCTGTTCACAGGGCTGTTCACAACAGCAGCTGTAAGGCTCTTAAATATGTGGTTATCATGGAGAAAAGGTTTTGGCTGAGGAGAGGGACCTCCTGCCTCTCTCAGAGCCATACAGCAGAGCTTGTAGTTGTCTCCTCTCAGCAGCCCAAACAAAGCTCCCTGTCTGGAAGGATGGATCAACATATCACCAGCAAGGTGATGAAGGGTTGCTGGGAGTCCTGTGTGAGTTAAAGGAGCTCTTCCCTTTTAGGTCAGACTAAACAGCAGAAGACACTGCTGACCAGAGTACTAAGGAAATAGGACTGAGAAGCTGCAGGGACCCACTCCTTAAAACATCCCCAAACAAGGATCCCTCGTGGATCCTTCAATATTTTTACATGGGTAAGCCCCAGCACAAACATATCCAGTTTCAGGGAACAGCACTTCACCAAGGCAGTATTCCTAGAAGTGCCAGGGCACAGAACTGGTTGTAGCCTCTCAGGTAGCTGCTCCTCATGGGGACTTAAACATGGTGATGATGAAGACAGGGCTGCAGGCTGCCATCACCATACCCTTGCAGACTGCAGCAGCAAAAGTATCATGATTGAAAAATGGTTCCAGCTCTTTCACCTTAGGCAAGTACTGATGGCCTGCTCTGAGAAGCCTCTTTTTTGCTTGCTGCTTGTGTTCAGATAGCTTGTCATGTGGATCTGTGCTAGCCTTCTCAGGTAGTGTAAAATGCCTTTCTTATCATGGTGGTGTACTGTGTGCAGTAACCAACACGCACAAATGTTGTGTCTTCCAAATGTTAGCATCCACTTTTCGTGTTGCTAACACAAATGTTACTAGTGGGGCTTGATAAAGTGTGACTTTGCCACATGTTTTCCAAATGTATTTCTCAGCACGTTTCAGGTGTGGGAGGCTCTGGCTGTATTTTCCACTGGCAGGGAAGCTTCCCGTCGGTGTTTGTTCTAACACAGCTGGGCTGGGGAGGTGCCAGTAAGAAATGCTTCATCAAGCACAGCACAGGCACTAAATGGAACATGGTTTCTTTAATGGTGAAAGAAAAATTTGCTCCAGTTGTGCCAGATGCTGAGCTATGCAGCTGTCAGACCTGCTCCATCTCCTTGTGTGATTAAGAAAGGTTAATTGTCAGACAACCCAGCTACACAACAGCAAACTGCCATTATATACCCAAAAAATGGTCCTGAAAACTGCCTGGCTACAGGCCACTGTGTTCCAAGACCTACTGCAAAGGTTCTGACCTTAAAAATTTTACTTATGATACTCTCTTTCATGCCACGCATCACTGGCTGCCAAGGAAATGCTGCATAACATGTTCTCTCCCATTAGTGAGATGAAACTGGGATGTACTAACTAGGGAAATAGTATATTTGCCAAAGAAAGATGGACCAAAATGCGGGAAAAAATACAAAAGAAAAGCAAGCAAGTAAAACCTTAAAATACAGAGTTGATACTAAAGTTTAACAAGAGGGACATTGAAGGGAAGACGGCTGGACTAGTTTTGTCTCTGGTCAAGTTTCTGTGAACTCTGGAGACAATGAGCAGAGAACCACTGGAATACAGATTCACAAAACAGAACAAAAACATTCCTGAGTTTCCTTTTCCTAAATCTTGTATGAGGATTTTTCTAAATTCTGTTTGTTTGACCTGCTAGGGGATTCTTGGTGTGCCTTGAGGTTTCAGGGCAAGACTTTTTTTTGGCATTCAGGGCCTTTCTCCAGCTGTGGAGTTGAAACTTGTGCAGCTGCATTGAACTGTGCCACTTAAAGCCTGAAATGTGTTTTGAGAACTTGGGGAAGTCCAAGATTGTTGATGAATACAAGTGAAGAGCAATTTGTTCACACCTAAGAAATTGCACACAGTTGTGGCTTGCAGGGACAGCAGAGCACTCACAAATCATTGCTGTCATTGGAACAAGGACTCTGTGCAAGTCTGTGAAGTCTAAACAAAGGCTTTCTACATTCTGCATTCTCCCATCTGTGCGTTTTGCACTATCAAGGATCTAAGCATGGCAGCATCATCCCCCTTAGCCATCAGCTGGTTCAACGAGTGAGTGCAAGCAGTCCTTGCCAGAATGTAACTAGTAATAGTGTGTGGAGATATACATAGGACCAGTATGGAAGCGCAATTTTTCTCATCTCTTCAGCAATGCAACTGTCTGATTTCTGTCACAGAGCCCCCAGCAGTCCATGAGGGACAGGCTTTGCATGTGTGACTCAGAAGATTTCCCTGAAGTGGAAAGTGACACTATTGGATGTACTTACCAGCAATTCAAGTGATATGAACAGGGACACATCTTTGCAAAATTTAACTGCCTAGAAGCATAAGGAGTGAATACTCACACTGACGTCTTCCAGAAACAGAGCCATCTGCATGATTTCTCCTGTTGCCACTGATCAGTTATTCCCAGAGGAAAATGAGAGATTGAACAACTGGGTTCTTTCAGAAGGAACAGGCTTTTTTCTTCAGTTTTGCTAGTAGGCACCATCATTTTTTGTTTTTTCCCAAAAGGAAACTTTTGCAAGTTGATGTCTGATTGAAGCCTCTGCCCACTGAAGCAAAATTTAAGCTTGCTTCTTTGAACACCTTTTTCTCCTTTACCTTGTCCATTCTGGAGCTGAATGCTGTTAGAGGATCATCTGACACCATATTATAACTCCTTGTTGCCTCTTGTGTTTTCCAGAGAGTACCAGCAAGATACCAGCATCAACAGAAGTGACAAAAACTTCTTCACGTAAGTTGAATTGACAGAGTCTTTCTATCTCTTTCTCTTCATTTCTTCTTGAGACTGCTTCTACAGCTCTGAAACAACTTCTTCTTAGGAGAGAACAATTCATCTACATTCAGCAGCTCTGTTTCTGCATATCACCTTGCCTACTTGAGCTACTTCAGGGGCCAAGAAATTAATGAAGAAGGGTTAAGCATACTTTTTACTATCCTGAGGCTGTATCAAGGAAGCTAATTTGGCCTACAGTTGTCAGGCTGCAGCAGCCCAAGTGAAGAAGTATTTGTATTGTTAGGAACTATGTTTTAAAAAAGCTCTTACCTCCTTCTCCTACAAATCCTAGCATCTCCTTATGAGTTTGCTGAGTATATAGGCGTATTGATGTGTCCTCAGGAAAGTCTGTTGCCTCTGTTCTTCAGGGCTCTGCGTACAATTCCTGACAGCTCTGCAGGGTCTGTGAGTGTAGACAGGTACACTGTCAGTAATTTAACCACTTTTGAAGCTGCCTTGGCACACTAGGAGCCTTTCCAGGTGGTCTCCTTTCAGGCTGATGGAATTTGCTTTCAGCATCCTGCCTGCAGTTACAGATTGCATACAGAGTTACTCCTGGGGCTGACCCCAGTGAGAAACCACTTTCATTATTTAACTGTTAAGAGTTACTTTATATATGGCCACAATACAAGCAGTTGTCTCTACTGCTGACTTTGGCTGAGACAATTGTAGATAAATGTGTATAAGCCAAGCAACCCAAGGATTACAAGATGCACATACCCTGCTTGGCAAAGAGGCTGGGGTCCTGCTAGCTTTTTTGGGAAAGCTATGTCTGGCAGAGACAGGTTTTAGTGTGAAATGACAGTGTTTGTAGGCTAGATCAAGGAAAACAGTGTGATTGCCAGATTTTGCATTTAGCATGCCTGCAGCCTTTCCTTTGATGCATCTGTGTGTGTGGCGACCTACTTCTGAAATCTTGGCATTGCTGCCTGACAGAAGAGACGTTGGATGTGCCCATATTCTTTCATGTTCTCAGTGGGGTCTGTCACTGGTGTTTCACTGGGTATATATGAGACCACATAGCTAATAGCAAGTGTCCTGTAACCATTGGAACCATTTTTGTTCACAGAAGGTGACACGCTGGTCACTGATTCCACTGGGCTTTCCTTGCCTTCTCCCTTGTGCAGCAAGAATGTAGTCCCTGCACTTTGCTGCCTTCTTTCCCATGAATTGAAGTTCTTGTTCTTGAGTGGTCTCTTTCCCTGCTTCTGTCCCTTCAAGTGCCTGCTGTTACAGTACTGTCCTCCTCTTTACTGCTATTGTGCTGCTGGAGAGGAGGAAGCTGGGATGTTCAAAAAGCTGGCTGCATTCCCGATGAATCTTGGCACTGGAAGATTTCATGCCAAGCAACACATCACAAAAAGCAGTATGTTCAGTGGCTGCTTGTTGAGGTCTTCTCATGGAACTCTGAGGATGTCTTCGATATGTGGCTGGGCAGAGACCAGTTTAGTCCCAAACCCAGCCAGGTGCTGTTTTTCCTACTCTTCTATCCCAGCTCTGGGTCCAGACCATGTCTTTCTCTAACACTTCATGAGTTTCCTGGTGACAGTAGTGCCTGGGTTTTGGGGCACTGTTGATTTTTTTCCAGGATTTTCAAATGAAAATAAAAAGTAATTTCTCTAATTGAAGATAGACTATTGTGAAATGTGTTCAAATCACCAGGTTCTAGGTCTCTTGAAGTATTGCTACAGTTACTTTTTGATGATAGGAGAACTTACAGAGAGGTCTCAGTATTTAAGAGTGGTTTATTTCTGCCTAAAACCAGGCTTTGTTAGGGAACAGATTCATCTTTTCTGTGTGACATGACATGTTCAATGTTTCACTACAGAGCATGCAGTATGCCTGACCTGCTTCCTAGAATTCACAGACTTGGCTGTTAGCCACCCATGCCTCACACTGGCACATCACGTTGCCACCTTATGCAACGTATTCTCTCTTCAAACTCTTCCTTCCAGCTGATAGTACTTCTCAAGCCTTCTCTTGAATTCTATGTTCATGCATTCATTCATATATGATTTGCTAGGTAGTGAAAGCCCATGAAGCCCCCGAAACACATGGCTCTTAATTGCTGTGTGGTTCAGGTTCCTACAGTTCAGGAGGTTCAGACCTAGCTTCAGGCTGCCTGCTTCTTCTAGAAACTTTTCTGAGTGCTTCCTTTGTGTGATTTGTGTTGAGGTCCATTTCCTTCCGCTGTCCTACAAGATTATTTACCATTCTTTTTTCTTTCTTTGTAACCACTTTGGGGCTGGTGCTGTGTCCCATTTTGGCCTGGAATATGTTCTGCTTTCCTTTCCATCTACAGCTCTCTGCAGAGGTGGTGACACTCATGGACCCTCCTCTCTTTCAAGCCGCTGAAGTCCTTAACTATAGTTATGATAGACCTGAATGCCTTACTGTTCATTTGGAGTTATGTGAGAAGAAGATAAGAAGCTAGTGCTCCCTGGGTCAGCATGTGGAGCTTCAAGACCTGCTGCTTTCCCCTTTCCTCTGATGCTGTCAGAAACAGCTGAAAATTTTACTCTGTCTTTGCCAGTTTTCTCCTGGTCTTTCCTCCCAGGACTATGGAGCATTTTTGCTGTAATTGATTATTCACAGTGCGCCTAGGACATGCTGAACCAGCTTTGAAGTTCTTTGCTTTCTCAAGCTATCTCATTTTTTCTCTGCTCTGCTGGGTTTCTGACTACTGAGGAAAAAAAAAATAAAAATAAAAGAAATCTCGACTGGGGGAAGATGTTCAGGTTCCTCCAGTATAGTGCTGTAGCTGTGGCTGTTTTCTTACAACTTTATTGTTACTTCTGTGTGTTGCAGAACCCATGCTTAGGATACAAGCTTCAACAGAAGGAACAAACACTTCCTCCTGTAAGTATATACAAGTTGTTTAAATTATTGCTGACAAGACTCTCAAGTATATTTCTCCCTTCCTAGCTCAGAAAAAAATGTGCATTAAGAGGTCAGGAGTGACTGGGTGGGATTCCTGAACTAAAGGTGCAGTTGTGTTTGTTATATAGTATTAGAACTCTCAGAGACATGCTCTTTGTGTATTGAGGTCTAAACACCTTCCTTCAGAAAGGTCAAATGTAGGTTTGGGCAGGGCAAAGGAGGAGGAAACTACACCAGTGTTTCCTACTTGGAATTCCCTTCCCTGCCCTCCTCAGACAATGTAGGGCTTCAAACACTGTCTCCTCTGCCTCTACAGCCCCTGGCCCTGGGGTAGTTGGAGCACCCTCAGGTCAAGTCATCCCCACCTGGGTGCATTTCCTTTCATCCGTGTGCCAGCTGGTGCTTGTTAGAATTCCTCGGGCTCTTTCTTCTATGCCCCAGTACCTTTGGGAAGAAGATGAGGAAAATGAGGACATCTTTTTGGGTGTCTTCCCTCAGCTGGGACAGAGAGGCAGAAATGGTTCTTTCTGAGGAAAGAGAGATTGTTTCTCTGCTTATCTCAAGAGCACACTGGGAGCTGCAGGGGTACCAGTGGGGAAAGTGACTCTTTTCTGCCTCAGTAGTGAGGCTTCCCAGGGAAGCACGCATTACAGCCATAATCCTATACAATTTTACCCTTGAGAACCATTCAGAAGAGCCTTCCAGCTCTTTACAAAAGCAAATCCACCATCTATCAGCCTGTTTTGGAGCAGTCTGGAAGCCCACTTCACACAGTCCAAGTCATTGGGGTTGTGGGAGGTAGGGTATTAATCTTGCCCTAAAGCAGTAAGTGTTGCCAGCTGCTAGGAACAGGATGGCAGGTGAAGTAGGTACAATCCACCCTGATAGTTCCAGTTTTGCTATAAAATCTGGTGTGTGCTTTATAAAAACTATACATGAGTGCCCTTAACTCACATCTAATACCTGTAGCAGCACCAGGAGGAAAGGTCAAAGCCACATCTCTGGATTTTTCTAGATTTTCTTCTCAGCTACTAGTCTGATAATTTTTAAGTGTGTGTTGAAAGAATTAGAGACATTTGATAGGTTATTCAAAAAGCTTTCTGCCAGCAAGGTGAGAAGAGTTGGGTTTTGGCCTCCTTTTCCCCTTGATGCCAAGCAGCAGAATAGGCAGGAATAATTTCTGCAGCAATTTAAAACAGTAAATCCTCTTTGTTCTGTTCTCAGAAGCAATAATGTATACTGGAATTAGTACTGTTCAAGTCACTAAAATAAGTAGTGGAGACGAGAGGGCAATATTGGATATTTCTGCCTGTGCTGGGTAGGAAAAGCAGGAGGGAGCCAATATTTATTGCTAACAGATGTGAATGTCTACTCACACTACAGAGTGATGAGGGAATTGAGTCCACATACTTATTCTAAAGTTCCTTAGGGCTTTTCTTTTCTGAATTTCAGTGGGACATGTCCATTTCACACTTGTCACTGTCAATCTTGTAACAGCCACAGGAGATAAAATAAACTGTTTCCTTCCACTTTTCAGACAATAGCAGATGTTTAGAGAACATGCCAGCACTGTCACTGTTGGCCAGACACTGGGAAAGACCTGAAAACAGCAGAGTGATTCAGTAGGTTCTCTCCCTTAGGGCTTTCACAAGAGAATAGACATGTGTCATGCTTTGCTTCTTTTGGAGTTTCAGTGACAGATATTCAGAGAGGGAGAAGCTTAAAAAAAAATCTTGTCTCTATAAGACACTCCACAACTGAAATCCCAAACCTGAAGGTCCCTGCCCTTTTATGTGCACATATCCCTACACTCCCCAAAATCAAGTCCACTTGAGAGTGTGGACCTCTGTGCTTAAATAAGGGAGAAAGAACACCCACTAGGTATTCTGAGTTTCACATAAAGGACTGGTGATCTGATTGAGGGGTCAGTAATCCAAGGGAGAAGTAAGGAAATTCATGCTTTTTTGTCCTCTTTCATAGTGTGAGACTTTTTGACACTGATTGCTAATGCTGTCCCTAACAGTTAGAAATACTTCTCACCTTATCTTCCATCCCAGCCCAAGGATTGATTCATATATATTTATTTTGCACTGTGCAACCACAGAATCATACATAGAATTTGGGGTTGGAAAGGATCTTAAAGATCATCTGGTTCCAACCCTTTTGCCATGGAGAGGGACATGTTCCACCAGACCAGGTTGCTCCAAGCCCCATGTAGCCAGGCCTTGAACCCTGCCAGGGACGGAGCATCCACAACCTCTCTGAGCAACCTGTGCCAGTGCTTCACGACTCTCACAGTAAAGAATTCCTTCCTAATATCTAATCTAAACCTACTCTCTTCCAGTTTAAAGCCATTTCCCTTGTCTTATCGCTATATGCCCTAGGTTACAACTTTCATTTTCCTTCACAATGAAGCTCTCTGTCATAGTTTTTTTCCTGCTGAAAGAAGTGAACAAACCAACAACAGTTAGAGCCCTGTGTGCTCTCACTACCAAGGACTATAGGGGCCATTCTTAATCACACTGGAAAATTTGGAAATGGCAGACATTTTTCTACCCCTTGTTTCCCAGGAGTGCCATACCCTGAATCAAATGTCTTATGACCCTATGACTTTCTTCTTCTCAGAAGCTGGAGTGGAAGAACTAAATCTGAGACTTCACCATAGTGCCTTGTTATTAAGGCTTCAGTCGACTCTGTATTGAAGACTAGAGAATGAAAATGTGGTGGTCTTTTTGCTCTCCTGGGACTTGTTAAAGGAATCTTGGCTTCTCACCCCAATAGCATACATACGGCAGTTTTCCTTTTCCTTAGAAAATTGGTCCCAAAACTTACATTCCTGTTTGTAAGTTACAACATCCACAGAAAAACAACGTCCTAGGTTTCCTAGGCTAAAATCATCAGCACTGCACGCAGGCTTCTGGTGGAGGTATTGTGTAGGGACATTTGTATGATGCAAAAAGGGAGAAGGGAATTGATGGGATGCAGGCTGTTTATAATTACCATGGTTCCTGTTGTGTGGGCACCACAAACAGCATAGTATGGGTGTACAGACCAGGAATGGTTCTATACTTAAGCTTACGGTTTCTATGGACAACATCAGTCTGGAAACCCATGCTCTGAGAGCTAAACTGGATCAAAAGCTGAGCAGTAGGAAATGAGGAAGTTGCACAGCAAGAGCCTGTGGGAGTATTTGTCATATGGGAGCATTTTGCTTAGCTGCACCTTGCAGCATTACCTTTATACTTGTTTGGGCTGCCTACTACGGACTTCTCCCTAAAATGTCTGTGGAGGCACTTCCCCCAGCAAAGAGCCAGGGCATGTAGTCTGCGTGTTTCAGATGTGATTGTCTTACACAGGGATTCTCAGTTCAGATTGGTCTGCTTGTGCAAAACGGTGAGCTGGCAACCCGTGCCATCACTGGATGTGCCTGGAGCATATTCTCCACAGCATGCTTCCTCCTGCCCACTACCTAGCAGGTTGATGTGATGGCCAGCTGGAAGCAAGAATATGGATAAAGAACAGGTGGGAGGCTGATCCTGCCTTGCCTGTGGCTTCTTTTTCAGAGGAATACAGAATGAGTTAGTTTAGCTTGTCCCTGGAGAGAAAAACCGAGCACTGGTCGTCGTCCCCACAGAGGACTTTAAACTTGTTTTCCTACTGACTTTCATGTTGGCCTCTAAAACCTGCACAGAAATTTTAAAAAGAAAGATTAATTGGGTAAGAAATGTGCCAGTTTGGATTGCTCATCTTTTCTCTCTGGAGTTATTAACTTACAAGCTCCAAGCCTGGCACAGCACAGCACTTTGCTAACACTTCATCTTCTCATCATGCAATAAGAGATTCCAACATGTATGTTAAATTATGACCAGATACAGCACACAGAAAGGAAGCATGCAAAGACTTTTTGCCTGTCACATTTTCTTAAGTACTGTACTGAACTGCTTTGATAAAAATGGTCCATGCTGAGCAATAAAACCTTCTATGGCATTAGGGTGATTGGTTTACAGAGTATTTTTAACAGGAACATTTTTGCATATACAAAGCCAGCAGCCTGGCCAATAGATCATCTGTGTTCTAAAATCTTAAAAAGCAAGTTAAGTTTCTGCTGAATTCTGCTTTCCTTTGTCTCCTAAAGTGAACCCAATCCTTCTCCCTGTATTTGTTTATGTTATGCCTGACAGAAGTCCATTTTCAAAAAACATGAATTTTCTAAAACTCATACAAGCATGAATCAGCACCTGTGGTAGACAGAGAGCTTGGGCCCCAAATGACATCATTTTTATGTGGTTTTTTTGTCTATCTTCAGAATACTTACCCAAACCTGAAAAGACCTTCTGTTTTGTTAGAATTTCAAGCAATTTTTTAAAGGGTGATCTTGATTTGTATCGAGTCCTTAGACCATTTAAGTTTTCCTGCTGTCTGATTTTTGGAGGTTTGTTTAGATTTCTTTATTTTATTTTTTTAATGCACAGGCACCTACCAGTAGGAGTGCACTTCTCTTTGATGTGTGGCAAAAACTTGTGGAATCAAGGAAAGACAGCTGGAGAGTCTTTCCTGCTTACTGAGCTCTGTGTGAATTGCAGTTCCTTTAAGATGTGACTTGATGACTAGGTATCTTGCAGTATAGTGAAATATAGTATACATTTTTTTTCTGCATTCATTCAATTTACTCTGTTTTGTTTGGTTTCATTTTATTCTGAGTTCAACAGATGTTAATTTCTTATATTCCCTCTACAACCGAGAGACAAAGATGATAGTATGATTGACAGTGCTGCCACACAGTGTAAGGATCAGAAAAAATTAGGGGATAATGCCTAACCACTGAACACATGTTCATCTTCTTTTATCTCAATAAAATTCTGTGCTTTTGTCTTAAAATTTAAATACACTGGTTGCATCTCAGAAGCTTCTGAAATGCAGCTATTTAGGGGTGAAAAAGCAGAATTTTTTTATGAGATAGTAAATAACTGTGTAAAGTCACTTGGGGCAGGATGGGAAGAGGAGGATATTGTAATCAATTTATAAAGCTGAAGGAATTCAGATGTTGAAGGCAATTACTCAGGTTGCAGTTATGCTAGCACAGCAGGACTCCCAGCTCTTGCTCTTATAAAAATTAGTCTGACATCTTCAGCTATCAGCATTTAATTCATCTGTGCCATGGATTGAAAGGCTACTTCTCCAGGAAAGCCATACACTTGATGCCCTGGTGGGACAGTGGGTCAAAGGAAAACACTATACCACCTCACACATTTTGCTTTATCATTTTAGTGGGTTTATTTCTCTGAATAATGGTCTCTGAAGAGAATAGTTTGCTTTGTTCTAAGGACACAGTGAGTGAGTAAGGGCAGGGTCAGTTCTTGTTTAGTGTAAAATGAGTTTAAACCTCCTAGTTAGTGAAAGCCAAATGAAAGAGCAGTGGTTAAGACGTGTCAGTCCTTTGTTATAACCTACCACAGTGTGGTATGTTCCAGTTTCATTCTCCATGGTGGGCACCAACGGCAGTGGGCAATGCAGTGGTAATTTCAGTACCTTTATGATTTCATCTGGCATGACAAACCGTGTTTCCTGTAGTTAGATTTCACAGATAAGGCAAACTCATGGAAATAGGTAACATCTCCCAGAGCCACAGCTTTCAATCTTTTGTATGACTCCCAGTCTAAAGATGGTGTGACATTAAATGCCTTGGAGGGTTTTCTGTAGTTGCATTATTGGTTCCCCAGTCTTGCTCTGAAGGAGAGCTTGGGTCGTCACTGAGAACCTCAGCTGGGCTAGGCCGCTCCACTGGGAAATTCATACCTGTCAAACTTCAGAGACAACACCACTAGTGTAAAGTCAATTCTCTTCCATGCTGGGGTTTCTCTTCTTTTTTTTTCCTTCAAGGAAGTCAGAGAGGTAAAAGGCGGTGATGGGTGTAAGCAGGGCTAAAATCAGAAGAAGCTGTCATAACAGTCACAAAGGAATAAGTGCAACAGTTTGTATTGCTTAAATACAGCTGCCAGAGTGGAAGGGTTTTAGGGACGTTGGTTTTAGCTAGCTGTCTATTTGTGCATGTAAGAATAAATCTGTAAGACTAGCACCTGCCTCAGTGCTTGTATATAACGAGGCAATTGTGGTTTATGTATAAATACACATACATACATTGGTTTATAAAGTATATACATGTAAGTGTGAAGGCAGTGGCTGGTGTCTGTTTATTTCAAGATGTGCTTTCCTGAGGTCATGAATTATACCACAAAAAGGGTTATCAAATGTGTGGCAGTCTACTCTGGTGGAATGCAAGTCACAAAATCTACTTCACAGGTTTCTGTTGTTCATAGTATTTCTGAAGGAATTTCCCAAGCCCACCTCCCATTGCCTTCAACATGTTCAGGAGCATGTCTTCTCCAAGGTTCTAACTCCAGAAACTCCTTCCATCTTTCAGCAAAAGGATTTTTAAAGACTCTGTGAGTCCTTAGTAATGGAGTGGGGGAGCCTCTCACACCCAGGTAGCTGTCCAAAAGTCACATTGTCAGTTGATGTGAGATTGTTGGAGCTGGAGAGTGTGGGCTCCCCTAGCTTTCCTCGGGAACCCTGGGTATGTCTGGACTTCTGCATCTGAGACCCTGCAAGTCATATGGGAATTTTTCTTCAACAGTCTGCTCATAAGGCCTGGTGTCTCTGAAATTCTTCCCATGAGGTCAAATCATGGCAAATTCTTTCCTAAGAAAGCATTATTTTGTGACTTTCTGACTACTTCTTCATACTTTGCTGGAATGACACACACTATCTGCCCACCTAAGACCAAAATAAGCATCTTTCTCATGTGCCAGCATAGCCTTTGCTGTATTGGAGGACATGGGCTTGTAGCACAGGGATGTGTTGATGTTTTGACTGTGGTTCTTTGGTCAGCATGTCTTCTGAGGAAGTCCCTGGTATTGTCACTGTGACAAAGACAGGTTCTTAAGGACTCCTGTTCCTCATGGCTATGGTCTTTCTGGGTAGCAACTGTGAGTATACTTTGTGGTACGGATCAGCTTTCTCAAAATCTTCCCTCTTCTGAGGCATAAGGGTGGTTGTTACTGAGTAGGGGTACACGACAGGCAGTCATGCCAGCAGGGCAGAGATCTGTGAACAAAATGGAGTATGTAACCTTGACAGAAACGTGCATCTCTTTGATGTCATTATCCATGCGGAAATCAAGACTTTCAGTGCTTTGTAGGAAGGCATGAAGGAGACAAAGAGCTCAGAACAAGTATGAAAAAAGGATACTCTCAACCAAAGAAAATTATGAGCATGTGCATGGGTACACAATAATATTTGTACTTTAATGCAATAGGCAGTTCCCAATTTACCCCTATAGTCCAGATATTCTGTCCATGTCCTTATCTTCCATCTATTGCCCCCAAAAAAAGTTTATCCTGAGGCACTCTCTAGTGTTAACCCCAGGAGAGACTAGCAATGCAAGTTCCTTTGCGCTCTTCAGGAGGCCCTCCTGTCCTTAGAAAGACAGGAATACAGCTCACTTTCTCGTTTTTAGAGGTAGAGTTTCTCTTGCTTCAGCTTTGGAGGGAAAAGTCCAACAGAGAGAAAAATCCCAAGGGGAATTTAAGTTACCAAATTTGAGGTACTCTATCATGCCCAAAGGCTTGCTGGGCTCCCTTTGACAGGGAGGCACACAGAGCAGCCTCTCTTAGATGTTGTGTTCTGGGCTTTCTAGTCCACATTCTTCTGGGGGGATCTTAGGCTGCATCAGCTGTGAGCAGACACCCTGTGGCATAGCAGGGCCCTTGTCCATGAAGGGTTGTTTCAAGTTCATGGTCTGGCAGTGGAGGTCCGTGATGAAGCAGAAACACAAATTTAATGAAATACAAAGGAGAGCCTGGATCCATTGTGTTGTTTTCATGATGAGCTTAAAATTTGGACAGTTCTGGTCAACCACAGAGGCTGACCAGATTATGTTGTCTAGGGAGAGGGAACAAAGAATAACACAGCAGTAGATAAAAGATGAACAGAAAAGTAAGCTGTTACTTTTCAGAATAACTTGCAAAGTGTATGGCTTTGAGTGTTTCCATTTACTTAAGAATAACCTCTTGATAAAACACCATTTACTTTTAAAAAAATGTAAGCTGCATCACAGAAATGGTATTTCAAAAGCTATAGGCAGAGTACTGAACACATAAATGTGAACTTTCCATAGATGCATGGCTTTGAAAACCATCACTGTGTCCCCTCATTAGCTTCTCCACAAACACAGTGGCACTCCATGGCTGAGACTCAATTTAGACTATAGCAGTTTCTATCAGGTAAATTAAAAGCAATACTCTTCTTTCACATTCCTATCCTAGCAGTATTGTAATAGTGCAGTGGAAGCCAAGCTGAACCCTCGGGAAGAAATTATTATCCTATCCTTCATGTCCACATCTCTTCTAAATTGCCTTTTGGTAACCTCTTCTAATTGGATGCAAAATGGGAAAGTTGTATCTCCTGTGACTTTCATTATCAAATGTTCCCGGAGGTTCTTAATGGTTTCTGCTGTTCTTGACATTCTCCCCCTGTACAGCAAGGAGAAGGAATCGCTGTAGTCATTGCAGCAATTAAAGAGCAACCTTTTACAGTGTGATCTTCCTTCTAGGTTTGCATCTTCCTAAATATTTAGCAGTAGCCAGCTAGTCAGTAACTTGGAGTTGCATCTGCTGCAGCTGGCAAATATCACAAAACACCCACTCTGTTTTTTGAAAAGAAAGCTATGCCCTGGAGCAACTGTTTCTTTCAGCGACTATATATGTATATAAAGGCGCTTGCATTTCCTCGTAAGATTTTCTTTTCCTGACTGCCCACTCCTCATTCTAGTCATTTCAACTTCATTATGGATATACAGAGCTCCTAGGCCTTACTGGTAGTTTATATTAATCACAGTATCCAGCTGTCTGAGATCCTTTGGTAAAGTAATTCCAGATTTTGCCTTCTACAGGGATCTGCTTTTTACAAGAGAGGAAACATTTTCTTAGCCTTCAAATTTCCAAACTTTATCAATTCTAAAGGTAAAATAGCATGGGGCATTTCTAAATTATGATGATTGTAAAGGCTAAACTTAGGGTGCTGTGTGGAGTAAGGCTGAGGAGCGAGATGGCGTGCTAGAGCAGTGTTTGCTCATTTCATCATTAACACACATTCTTGTGTCATTTTGGGCCGTGCCAGCTACTGGTTTTTAAGACATCTAAGTACAATACAAGGATTTAGTACACTACAAGGATTAAGTGCACTGAGACCTTTACCAGGAGGCAGTATGGGTACCACCCTCCCAGCCCAGCTCCCTTCACTCTGAGCAGTTCTCCCATACCATCCCAACAGATACTGCAACCCTCAAAGACTCCCAGGTGCCTTTAACTGTACCAGAGGGAATTAATCATAAAGCTATAGTAATGCCATGAAAACACCACTTGGATGGCATGTAAGTGATTTTATTGAAGGGCAGAGCTGCAGTGAAGTGGTATGTGATGTAGATGGAGCCTAGCCACGCTCGTCCTTGGACTGGGAGCATGGTCTGTCCCCTTCACGACTGAGCAATGTTGGAACATCGGAGCAGTCGGGCTGCCTATCCCACCCCACCCTTCCTGATTACTGTGTACCTGTGGGGCAGAAAGCAACTGGCATTACATCCCAGCCCTCCCAACTTCAGCAACCATGGTCACTGCTCTTGAACAGGGATGTGAGGCAACACCTACTGGACTACAGACCAAGCCAACAGAGGAGGCAACTCTTTTCCCAACCCTAAGCATTTGGCTCTTTTGTTTGTCCATTTGTTTCTGTTTCGTTCATTCAACACAGAAAAGCTCCTTGCTCCAGAGCTGTAAATGTTCAGAACTGATGTTGAATAAGGAAGGATTTGACCGGACACAGCTTTGCAGCCTAAAGCTTTTACAAATACCATGTGCCACTGAGGTTATCTAAAAGTTTACCATTTATTCATGGGGTGGTAGTAGGTGTTCAGAATTTAATATAGTCATTATTTTTCTGAGGTTTATAAAGTGGAATCTGAACTCTAGTACTGATATCTTTCTGGTAATATTCACAATGATCCAAAGCATGATTCTTAATAGCACAGTCAAGTGTCTGACAGGTATTTAGATGAGATTTCCAAAATGTCAGCAGGTTTGATAAGGAATATTACTGCAATGGTTGGTTTCTAAAAGAAAAGGATAAGCCATACTCCAGGGAAGAAATATTAGGGTGTTTTTCAATAATGTCTGTTTTGCAGGCAGATAGCCAGGTGTGAAAGCCACAGCTACCTGCATTGAGAAAGCTACTCATTTGATCTACTGGTGCCACTTGTGGCACAAACTGCCAGTGGCAGAAAGCTTTTTCTAGTCTTCTCAAATTAGAAGTGAGCTAGCCACATGTGATGCTTTTATTTGTTTGAAATGTCTGTGTTTTTATATATAGGAACTGAGAATGTTCTTTCAGTTGTAGCTAAAATTCCGTTGTAAGCTTTCAAACACTGACATCCAGTGCCATGGGGCATTAGTTCAACAGTTTAGTTATTGTTCTGAGCGAACAGTAGGTTTAAATGTCTGGTGCTTTTGCCTGATTAAATGCCACCCCCCAGCCTTTTTCCATTCTGAGAAAGTCCAAAACTTGCATTGATTGTTTTGCATTCCTTAATATTTTATGTTATTTAAAACAATACAAACACGGAGTGATTCCACAGGGCACACAGTGAAATAGGATTGGAATCTAATCTTGCACTGTACTTTTTATACTGTTAGTATGACTTTTATTATTTCCCTGGAATGGCTTTTTCTTTCCATTTCCCACTGGGGAAATAGTTGGCTTAAAATAAGCTGCAGGCTATGCATAGTTCTTGAATATTTTAATGATCTACATAAAACCCATTAGCTGACACAGTGGCAACTAATACTTGACAGACAGTAGGATAACAGTTGTCTCAGAGACTGTGAGAGGCCAGAAGAATCTTAAACACTAATCTTGCAGGAAGGATGAAGAGTTGCCTTGAGCAGTGATGCAGCTCATTCAAATGCATGTCGATCTGTCTTGATGAAGAACTGGTGCTTCAGATCCCTGGTGTAATGAGCTCTGAATCAGATGCTGTTCTTGGCTACTAGGCAAGCTGCATCTGCAGAGTACATCTTTGTAACTCGTTCAAATATTTCTCACTTTGGAGGGAGCAGGTTAAGACAAATCCAGGGAAGGAATGCTGTGAACACAGATTCTGTATCTTTTTTGGTGGACTAGTAGTTGTGCCAGTGTAGCTGTGATCACCGAGAGTGGCAGATAAATCCCAAGCATCATGGGAAGTAACACAAGTCTGAATCCTCTCTATGTGTCATCAGCCAGTGCATTTGGTCCTTGCACTGGTGAAATTCCTTCCTGGAGGCAGGCAGGAGGAAATTAGACATCTGTTAGGAACTATTTACCATAACCTGTCCAATTGCATGTTTCTGTCAGATGGAGAAGACTCTAAGTGTCTTACTCCCAATGTCTGTATCCTGCATCAAGTGTGTGACCTCTCATGTTGGCAGCAATACCATGACTGAATTACACTTTCAAGGTCAAGAGTTAAATGCCAGCACCCTACTAATTCTTCCAGCCAAATGGACACCTGGAGAGCTAATGTACTGTTGTACTTAATGCTTGAGTTATATGTAGAAAATATGCAATAAAACTCTAGATAATTGGATGTGGACTGCATTTGCAATTATATGTTCACTGGATAATATGCATACATCAGAGACCTAATATTCACCCCAGCAAGAGAGCACAGTTATAGGCAGGCTGAGCAAATGGAGCTTTTCAATTTAAATGTGCAAATGAATTTCATACACACATGGGCACTATTAGCAGATGGTCAGTAAGGAAGGCTGTGTACAGGGGAGGGGTTCTTTCCTTTTAATTTGATAAGAATCTGTTCCTGTGGATGTTGTTTCATCCTGAGGAATAGCTTTAATTATCTGTAAATATCTTGTAAAATATGAGATTGACATTCACAATAACCCAGGAGTGTCAGGTTTGAAGTATTAGATGAAGAATTTTCTCTGGATGGAGAAAAAAAGTCAGAGAGTCAAATGTTTTTACTGTTATCTAATTTTAAGAACACAATGTGGCCCGAGTAGCTCTAGTGTTAGCCAGTGTTGATGATTTACACATGATTGCTGAAAACTTTGAGAATTCCTTAAAGAAGAAAATAATTCTTTCAAAAGCCCTTTAAGAAGAAATGGGTATCAGCTAACTCTGAAATGGGAGGCAAGCAGAGAACTGATTATCACTTGTTTAGATCTGCTACTCTAGAGTTCATGTGCTGTATCCTAGTATTGAAGGGGTGGTGGAGTACAGGAAAATATAATCCAAGCAGAAAGGAGAGGAAAGCACGGTAGTATGAGCTGGCATTTCTGCTTAGCCTCTGTCTCAACAAGATCTCATCACTCACTTCTTAGATGCTGCCATATTCTTGGCATCTCCCCTTTTATTATCACAAGAAATTGTCAGTGTGACAAAGTACAGTTCAACATTTGTGAGAAACACTGACTAATAAGGGTCCTGTGAGTTTTTAAAGAGCTCGGCATGCTTTTCTGATCTTTGAGGACTGTTTTCTTACTCAGTCCTAGTCATGATGATGTCTTGACCTTCAGTAGCTCTGCAGAAAATAGTTGTTGCAAATCATTTTGAGCACAATCTCTGCACACAATGCCACCTGCCAAAACTGAAATATCTTGAACAAAAGTGCCAGCTGTGAGCCAGTCAGACTGACCACATGCAAAGCACTCATGGTGCTCTACCTTCTCCACCTGACCACAGAAAGAAAGGGTAGCTGACCTGTTCTGGGAAGCAGTATTTGATGCTGGGCAGAATTTCTGCTGCCAGCCCATGCTCACAGACAGTGGGGAAACAGTACAGCCAGAGACATGCATCAGCACTCAGGCAGCCAGCCCCAGTGCCCACCAAGCCCTGCGTTCTTGTCTCAGGCACAGGTAGCAATTGCTGCCTCAGGGACTTGAGGGGGAAAACACAACAAAAAGATGATGCCTCTGCTAAACGAGTTTTCTCCTATGCTGTGACCGTGAGAGAGAACTCAACCTTTCTGGATCCTATTTTTCTCTAGTTAGATTTATGGCGAGTCTTGTCTCTTCTGTAATCTTGTTTGTATTATCTTGTTTGGTCTCTCCAATTTATATGTCTGTACTTTACTGATTATAGTCCACTATGTGTGGGCAAGGCCAGAAAGGGAGAGAAAGGTACAAAAACAGTCCTCATGGAAAACCATGGACTTGTTTCATTACCTAGAAAATGTCATCCTTGCCCTCCTGTGCTTAACTATTGACATATATGCTACAGCATGACCTTTACTAATGCCTAAGAAGCATCTGCAGGATGCAGGAATGTTAGTGCAGGAATGTTTCTATTTTCCATGCAACTATCAAATCTTCTCTCAAAATTTCCCTAAGAACTCTACTTGAATGGGGGCCTTAGCAAACAGGTGCTTCTCCATGGCAGATATTTTTTTCTTTTCTATTCCCACTTGGAAAAAAGAAATGTGTCTGTTCCCCATACAGGAAGATCTAATTGCAGAGGACTGCAAAAACACCTGACAGGCTGTAGAGGATAATTTGGCCTGCTCCTCACAGTCCACAAAGGTTCTCCTCTTAGCTGAAGAGATGGAGGAACATCCTGACTGTCTGAAGGCACTCCCTTCACTATCCTGTTGATGTAAGATCATAAACTGGGAGACCTTGGGGGCCTCATTTTGCAGTCCATGTAAAGTGCTGAGAAATATTCATGTGTCAGTCTTTTCAAGACTTCTAACTGATCTTAAGACTGGCCACAGTTTGACCTGATCATGATTTATTTGTCCCAGAGCAGATACAATTAATATGTATCACCCACAATTAATATGTGGGTGAATATACAAGGAAAACAATGTCTTCAGCAGGGAATTAGCACAAGGCTTCTGTCAGTGACACTCGCCTTTGCCCTGTCGTTTCACCCACTGTGATTAGAAATTCATCAAATATGTCTGGAGAATTTGCATGCTTAGCCTGCTTTGGAAAGAGGGGATTGTCTAGCTGTGAAAGGAGATTATGCAGCAATTTCCTCCTCAGCACAGCAAGACAATGAATCTGACTCTTCATTATAGCGGAAGGATGAGTAAGAATGGTTGCATTTCCTGTGCAGCAAAAGCAACATGAGCCGTGCTCCAGATTCCTTTGGGAATTTCGATGATCATGTCAATTTCAGACACAATACATAATGTTACTACGAGAAAATGTAGATGTTTAAATAGGAATGTTTGTGGGGAAGGGAAAAGGGATCGATTCACTAAATAATGTGTTTGATCTCAGCTAGAAAGACAGCTCTACCAAAGAAGACAGGCTCAAAATTAGTTACTTGAGTTTTATAACTCATGCATTAATTACTGACAGCAGCAATGTACTTTTGAGATGACCGCAGCTTTTAATAGATATTCTCACATTCTCTCACCACTTTTGAAAATATTTCCCTCCACTTACAAAAATATTTTGCTGTGTTTTCATTATGTGAAAGGCTGTAAAGAAGTCTTGCACTCACTTGTATATTTGCTAAATAAATTGAGAGAGGTCCTACAAAGCATCTGCCTCTTTCTCCTGCATTTTCACATTCCTGCTCAGGGTAAACACAACCGGTGTTGCTGGTCAGGCATCAGTCTTTCTTTCCCAGAGTCTTTAACAGATATAGGATCCTGCTTAGATTTTTTCTAACTTGAGGGAGGTTGTACATCTGCAAATGTAAAAATGTATCAAAGCGACAACAGTCACAAGGACACATTCTTCTACTCAAAAAAGACTGTCTAGCAATTGGATGTTAGAAGACAATGGTCCAAGGAAAAATTTCCTGAGCAGCCTTAAGCACATGCCTTAGGACTAGTACAAATGGTGTTGCAGGCTGAGAATCCCAGACTGTTGGCTCCTGAGGGACCGACCCATGAATTCTGAAATGCATGTGCAGAAACCCTAGTGAATACCCAGAAAGACTTTAGATGCCTCAAAACTGAAATTATTTCTTACGAGGATTAGTCCAAACAATTAGCAAAGGTTGTTCCATGATCATGTGCTGAGTGGGAAGTCAGGCAGCCAGCCAGCATGCTGTAGATGACTAAAATGGAGCATGGCAAGTTGTCTCCGTGTCTGTCCATCTCCTCAATCCTAGATCCTGCCTTTGAGGCCCTTCCTCAAAGTTATAAGAAGAAGAAAAAAAAAAAAATAGGAAAGCATTAAACCACGATCATCTAAATGCACCTGCTATTTTTCTGTGAGACTGTTCACCATGTCTCTTCTCTGTTCATGAAGTCTTCAAAAAAATCCTTCAGTGACATTCACCCCTCTGATGTAAAGAATGTATCATTATTTCCTGCAAAGTCAGAGAATTCCTTCAGCAAGAGGAACTTGGAAGTTCTTCCTAAAACAGCCAGTGTTGAAAGTGTGCTCTCAGGAGAGAAAGAAAACTCCCAAGGGAAAGGAAAGGGTAGCCATGTCAGGTTATTTTAATATAAAACCAAACGCTTCTATTAACACCTTAGGTGAAGTCTGTCATGGCAAAAGGATCTGAGCAGCATCCTGATTCATCCAGAACCCTGTAGGGTAAGGAATGGAGGAGAGACACGTACAGATGCAAGTGTGAGAAGGCAACTGAAAATGCCCAAGGCCACATGGTTGGATGTGCCTGTATACCAAGTTATGTCCATTTTAAGTGCCTGAGTGCTACTTTTTTTTTTTTAAACTGGCTTCTTTTTTCTTTTCCTCCCTCATAAAGGAAATGCAGTGACTGCACATGTCTTATTAAAAGATTGCTTGTTTGGCTGGTGGCCATAGAAGAATAATTCCTCTTATTGCTCAATAAATCAAGTTACTGTCATTTTAAACACTCTAGCTGAATTTCTGATGAGCACATGAAGGAGTTAACTCTACCACTGTCATGCTACCACAGCATTAAAATAACAGAAAATTTTGGGAACATAAAATGTATCCTCATTTGGTAGCATAAATCTGGAGCCTAAGCAAAATCCTTATAAATTTATGCCATTCTGTAAAAGTCTTACTCTTACTTGGAAAATACACAAGCAGAATTGTGGACAAGTAAAGTGCAAATGAAATACATGCAGGGAAGCAGAGTGGTGTCTTTTGAATTTGTAGGTATTGCAAATGCATTTTAAAAATTTTAAATAAAATTCTTAAAATGCTAAATATTTTTTTTCATTTCAGTTAACACAACTTTTCTTATGTACAATAATAATGAGGCTATCCTGGACTGGACAGGCATGTTGATTTAATTTGAAGTGGTGGGCTCCTTCTCTGAAAGGTTTTTTTGTTGCTTTAGCAATTGAAAGCCTTTCTTTCCTAATAGGATTAGCCCAAATAATTACCAAAGGATTTCTCTGTCATCTGAGCACAGTTCCCCACAGTGGTATTAAAAAGCCTGTCTTCAGTACAGAAATAGTCAATGGCCGTGGGTAGCTGAAAAGGTTATAGTTAACTGTTGCCACTCAAACCAGAGAAAGTCATCTACGAAGGCAAGACTGCAGTGTTTTGTACCCTAATCTCCATTGTGCCCAAGTGTTCCCATTGTGGTAAGAATAAATATTTGGCACAAAGTCACTAGGGAGGCTCTGGCAGACAGCAGGGTGAAGTGAGGGGCCACAACCCAAATGGTAGGTGTTGTGAAAATCCTTTGCAACACTTGTTCAGTAACATGGGAGTGATCTGGGATAACAGAGCTTTAACATGGTGTGTGTGTCAAATTTCATGCAAGCTAGCCCTTTGGTTCTGGATGCAAACAGGGGTCCTCCCCTCTGACCTACTGGGAAGGGAGTCTACTTGAGTTTTTTTGGCAGATCCCTGAAATCTGTGAGATACATCAGCATTCTGTGGGAGAAGGTTCTGACTCTTCAGCTTTAGGACAGCTCCTTGCTGCTTTTTACAATCTTTACATTTTAGGTACTTTATCAAGAGCAGTAACAAATTTTGTATGAAAAAAGGAACCCCTTGAAGAGGGGAAAAAAGAAATTGTGACTCAGGTTGAAACTGCACAAAGACATCCTGCTGGGGAAGCAGGTCGGAATTAGTGTCTGTGACTTTAATCCGTGTATCTAATCTGTAACTTTATTACTTGTTCAAGTCACGCAGTATGTTTCTGCTGTTCTAAGCCTTCATTTCAGGAGTTCTGGCTCTGTATCTATATTCTGTGCAGCATAATATGTTGTACAGAGTAACAGAAAATGAAGTCTGAAAGGCACTTCTTCAGCATTAATGTACAGGTATCAGTTTGACAGATACATGTCTGTAATCATAGGTCATTGTTTGCTGTGCCAGGAAATGAGCACTTCCGGCCTGACTTGTCTGATATTCCTTGAAATCACAGGACATATGTTCATACTTTTTCCAGCTCACTGTGAACACTGTTGTTTTGGTAGGAAAAAGACTTGATGAAGCTCTTTATTTGGGGTGCTTCGTCTCATAGTACTATCTGTACCTGTTTCCTCTCCGCCTGGCCTCTGGAGACTTCCAGCTTGTGTAATTGCTTTTGAACATAATCACATTCATGGATCAAAGAAAATGCACAACCTTATTGTTGCAAGTTAATTGTTCCAGGAATAATTCTTACAGGTTGTCCATTGTTGTCCATCTCAATGGTAGATTCAGATGCAGCATTCCTTCTGGCTTCTGTGCTTTTCCAAATAGCTGGTATTATTTAGCCACTTAAGTTGGTACTCTTGGAAACTCTCTCACTATCTAATGCACGGGCAAGCTGACTGTTGCCAGTAGCTACAACTTACCTCTACACTGGTAAGCAGTAAACCTGAACTTTCTGTCTGCTGCAGCCACATTAATAATACATAATGTTTCCTGTAATTACATACATGCACAGAGATTACTTTTTTTTTTCTTGTTTTGTTAGAGGAGGAAAGAAGATGGAGGTGGGGGGTGGGAGGTGGTGGAAACAGATACTAGTAATTATTAATGCTGACAAGACCCCAGCTGCATAGGTTTTTAATTAGCCTATGTCTAACCCTAATAGTCACTGTTGGGATAATACTAGCACTTTTTAAGCAGGCTAGTTTAGAAAGGGAAGTGTATTGTCTGCTCACACCTGCACTGTGTAGTGTTACTAGCACATACTCAGCAATGCAGGCCAAAACGTTACAATTTTTTTTCAGTTCACTTGGTTAAATTTTAGTCATATTGTATTCTTCAAGGCAGTCTCAAGGAGCGAACTCTATGCAGCTGCGCAGGGCTGCTTTCCTGATGACACCATGAACTGATGCCTGACAAAGGAAAGGAATGCAACATAACAAATTTCACGTACTTTTCAAGTGTTATTAACAAGGCCTCCAGAGAATAATTTCAAATTGATCAGTGAAGCAGGAGCATGATCTCTACTCTTCACAGAAAAAGGAGTTCAAAATTCAAGACACCCTGCCTTTTCCTTTCTTAGCTGAGCTGAAGGCTTCTGGAATAAGTAGAAATGTTATGCCCATGAATGGGTGTCAGCCTGGTCCATCCTTGGGAGCTTGGTCTTTGCCCTGTGGAGCCGGTGCCTTTAGAATGGAATCTATTTTAGTCACATCCTTGTTTTCTCCTCCAGCGTGTGCAGAGTTGTTAAAATGTCATTCCTTTGTTGGAAACCTTGAAGGAAGGACAAAGGATTTAGTGTGAAATTAGAAACACTGAGAGGTTTTTTTGCCCTTTGGCAGCTTTTAATTTAATTGGAGTTAAGCAACAGTTAAGCAGTATGCAGAGTTTAAGCAGGAGCAAAGCATCTCTCAAGTGAAAGCATGTATTAGATCCTCATTGCCATGGCTGACTAAGCTGCAATCTTGCTCACACTGGCATGATATTTGACCCTGTCTTTGCAGAAGCAAATTTCTGAAGGTATTACATAGTTTTATAAGCTCTGGCTTCAAACCGTGTCCCTGATCAGAAAGGGATTTAAGGACACTATTCATCTCATCTATGTGTATACAGGCCAAAGACACAAAGTGCTTTTTTCTTTTTCTTGCAGCCCTGTAGGCTTTCCTTCTCCACTTCGCAGCCACCATTTCTACCACAGGCATAGCATACCAACAATAGTGTACATGATGACAGCTCTGTTTTATTTGAGTTTCTCTCTGGATGCTAATTTGAAAGAGCTTGGCTGAGAACACAGAATACAGGGTGACCTTAACCCTGCCTCTCTGGACCACCTTTTCAAATAATCTTTCAGAGTAAATGCATTTATTCCTTAGACACCCTCAAGAAGAAGGGAAAAGACAGGCTGTGCTCTCCATTCTTTTTTTGTAGTCTCGCTGCCACTCTGCAGCCTCTGTGGTGAAACACAGGCACACGTAATGCACCCCAGTGGGCATGAACTGCAGTGTGAATGCAGGAAATGCTGCAGAAATAATGAATCCTTCAAATGAAATTATAATTATAAACTCATTCTGATACATATGTATCAGCTCTGTCACTGCCTCTGATGCTTCATTTCTAAGCTGTTCAATGTCTTGCAGAAGGGGATGTTTCCAAAGCTGCATTACAGGCCTTGTATCTTCCAGTACCCCGGGTTGCCCAGTGCTGTTGTATGCCCATATGTTAAATACCAACAAGTTATAATAAATCTGTTTTACCCTGGTGTAAGGGTCTGCTCAGTGTCTGGAGTAGCACAGAGTTGGCTCTGTAGCTTTAAACTGCATCAGGGAAATCAAAGTACAGCAGATACTTTTTTTTAAGGTTTCAGAGTTTCCTCTTTGCCATTTTCCTCGCTTACTCTTGACAAGACTCAGCCTGATGCACAACATGGAAGTCCTGTGTGTGAGAAACGTTAACTACCTTAAATCAGTTGATTTCTGGAAGAGGAGAGTTTTGCTTGTCTGCTAGACTATACAGAGCACAAAAAAGAGCCTGGGTGCAGGAGTGAGAAAGACGTGACAGGCTAGGCTTTGCATTTAAAACATAGCTATGGAATACAGGCATATTTGGTTAGACTACTCAAAACTCATTACTAGACATAAAATCTCCTTTGTCATATTTACTTGAATTCTTCTTAATTTGCTGGAAACTGACAGTTTTCCAGCCAATGCCAAAGGAGTGATTCATGCCATCTATGGCCTTCTGAATGCACTAAGAAAGAATATTAAACATTAAATACTAAATGGTACTAGGTACTAGGATTCTGATGCATGAGGAGAGTTGTTGCTTTTGTTATTGTTCAGTTTTTGTACTTAAAAATATCATGTTGCTTATCTGTTTCAAACAGTGAACATCTCAATTCTGCTAACTTGAGCATAATCAGGCAACATATAGACATGACCAGAGCTGACCTAACAAATGTAATTGAATTAATATCTCAATTTAGGATAAGGTGGATTAACTTCATTATTCAGATGTATTTGTAGAAAGCTGCTAAGCAAACCAGCTCTTGAGGTGAAATCATAGTATTTTCTGCAAGCAAAGTTCTGAAATTTGCAGATTCTGAAAGTGTAACTGTACTGTAAGATGTACTTTAGAAGTCCAAGCCACAAATACGCCAATGTCCTATCATTAATAAATGTTTATTTAATGATACAGAAATTCCTCCATGTAGTAGGCTGCTACATGCCTTTGACTTCTTTCTTTTTGCTTGTCTAAATAGCAAAACTATTGAATACACACACAATAAAGAGTTACTCTATGAAAAACTCCACGTGTGGTTAGAATATTAAAAAGTGAAGTAAAGTATGATGCCTTAAGGTTTAAACAGCAGCTGTTGAGAATACGTGCAGGTACAAAAATAATTCTATTTATACCCAAAAAACCCCAAAAGGTGCATTAAGTAGACTCAAGATTTTTCAGAGTAATGGGGATCCTTTTGGGATCCTCTGCCTAAATTAAGCCCGGATTCAGGAAGGGCTTTGGGTCATGGTTTCACTCTGCAAAGTCTTTTGTGAGAAGACAAGGTCAAGGGACTTCAGGCCTCTGGAGCATGGCCCTATTCTCTTTCTTCCAGCCTAGATACATGTTTTTTTTACAGGACCAGCACGGGAATTAGGGCTGGACAATGTTACTGCACTAGTTCAAATGACAGAACAGAAGGAACAGAAAGAAAGGAGAGGCAGGGAAAAGGATGATATTGCTGCCCAAATTGTTTATCATGAAACCACTGTGCTATGCTCCAAAATGCCTTCTCAGTTCCTGAATTAGGCTCTGATTCAAAAAGGCACTTAGATATATGATGTGGCCCATCTCTAATCAGGAAGGCATTTCACCACTTGTTTAAGTATTTTATTAACCGGGTGTCAATGAGGGAGGGATAATCCCTTGATTCAGGGTTTTCAGGACCTTGAGTCAAATTATCATTGTCCAGTGACTCTGCCAGCAGTCAGAGCACTGTGAATACAAAGGCTGACAGCACAAAATCCTGCATAGCTGAGCCTGTGCAGAGTAGCAGTATTGCCACTGTCCTGTGAGTACCCATGAGGAATTTCTTCTGTCTGAATAAAGTGGTTCAAATGCAGAAGTGCAGATGCATTTGACCACTAAGGTAGGTGGGAGTGAATAACCAAGCCTGAGCCCTGTGACTGCACTGCTGCTGCAGCTCATTGCCACTGTGAAAATAAATAATCACAACCGCCCCAGCAGGTTTGCTGGAGACTCCAGTGACAGAATGAAGGAGGTATCAGACCTGGGAAAAAAAACAACCCCCAAACAAACAAATAAAAAAACCCATCTGAACTGCACATGGACTTTGTCTGCTTTTGCCCTCAGGCAGAAGAGCCTAGCTGAGTGCATTACATGTCTTTGCATCTCTTAAATGTTCCTTTACCACATGGTAGAGCTAATTATTATTAGCCTGAACAGTGGTGGGGCCCATCCCAGTTTTGTGACTTAGCAGAGGCTGGGGAAATGAGTCAGTTCCATTGATGAAAAACCCTGATATTCATGGTTTGATGTCCTATTTCTAAGTCTCGTGTAGTGCCACTAGCTCTGCTTTAGAATAGGATGAAAGAAACTCAGTGTCTTACATTTCACTTGAAGATGAAAAGACTCAGAACACCTTTTTGGTTGCCCTGAAATAACAGCCCATTTTATGGCAGTTTTCAGTTTCAATTACTGCTGTAGCTATTTAAAGTATACACATTTCTTAAAACAGCCATTGTAGTTGTGTTGGTTTTTTTCAAATCACTGTTTCTGCAAGATGCAGCTATTGGACTTACAGAAGACATATTCCTAGTGTAAATCCTTGGTGTAAATGTGTACATGTGCTGCCAATACAGAAAATGCTGCAACAGAGGCAACATGAGCTCTCCAAAATGTTTTCAGAAGCATTGTTGTTGGTATACTGTGCTTCAGACATTTCCAAGAAATGTACTAGCATACAAATGTACCTGCTTCTGACACACCAGCATCCAGTGTAGTTGGTTTGGCTTGAGGGTACAGAGAGGGTTAGAATAGCTTCTTCATGTCCCCACCTTCTGTGTGGTCTGAGGGCAGGGGGTCTTCCCACAGCAACCCTTTATACTAACCAAATTAAGCACACTAATGAGTCTGCTGACACTGACATACTTACCCTCATGTTTATGGCTGAATATATGCTTATTTTTATGGCTCATCTTTTCTTGCCTTTTCTTAGAGGCTTGATGTTTCATCTCCTCACTCACATATGGCTGCAAATGGGCAGAGGGTATAAAACAAATAAAGGGAAGAAGGTGGTGGAAATGGGCAGAAGCATAAAAACAGCTCTATCATCTATATTGTGTTTGCTTTACAACAGGTGAAAAATAGGATGTCTGTTTGCAAGTGACAGCCTGTCCCATTTTAACATTTGGAGTTCCAGTGACAGGACCAGTATAGAAGCAAAATGAAGTTTTCTTCTTGTGCCATTTGAGATGAGAGATGAGGTTCCTAGTAAGGGCTTTTGGAAGGACTCAAAGAGCGCTGGCATCAGTCCAAGGGAGATGGATTATGGAAGGGAGATTGGTGAAACACTGAAAGGATGAATAAATGAATCATTTTGTACCACGTGTGATGGCCCTCTCTTCCCACACCATGACTGCTGGCAGTGATGTCGCTCATCGGGCCTGATCACTTGCTTTGGGTCACTCCTCCATCTTTATATAGTGCACTTATTTAATTTGAAGAAAGTGCAATCAATAAAAAGTGATCCTTTTATCTTTCTCATCAATCTCATCTTAATGAACATGCACTTTTTTTTTCTTCCTAGATCCTTGGTTACAATGCTTTTAATTTCTCAGTGTATGGTAGAAAAGAGGTGCAATCAAACACATGATGGAGCAGTTGGTGCTGCATGTTGCTGGTTGCTTCTTACTGAAGAATTAACATGTTCTTAAAGAAAAGCAGTGGTCTGGGGGAGGGGGTGCAGATCACTTGTCCTGCATTGATCTATAGTCCTCTGAGTATTCTTTCTTAAGCTGTCATCCAGCAGAGCCATGAATAATCACTTGTGAAGAGATATTTTAATTTCCTAATGTCCTAGCAGTTGCAAGAAAGTAGATAATTCTTACTAAATATTTTTGTGGAGTATTGAGACTTTATTTAAAGGAGATAGATATTTGAAAGCCAATGGCTTCCATGAGAATGACTCACCAAGCCTAGTTTCCAAAACTTTCAGCAGGTTTGGATCTTATTATGGTATGACTGAAGGGTCAGATGAGTTAAATGGTACTTGTGCTCTAGTTTGCAGGATGATGTCAGTCATAACTACATATCTTTGTTCACATCTTTGTGGCTGGCCAGAGAGAATGATCCTCTGCAGTTTGGTAATATGAAGTCCACCTCCTTTTAGCACCCATAAAACTTGTAGACAGATAGAACATGTTCCTCCTCATCACAGGCTGGATTTGGGTCTTGCATTATTTCCTTGAGCCTTCTGGGAGTGAAACTTTGCAAAAAACCGCCACTTGATTCTTTGCAAAAACACTCCACTAAATAAAATTACAGTTTTCTAAGGCTCTTAAGTTTCAACCTGTCATTTGGCAGGAGTCCAAATCTCAGTCATAGATTAGCTTCATTAGTGCAGACTCAAACTGTATTTTCCTCTAAGCCAAAGAGACCCAAGCTATGTAGGAATCGGAAATAAATCTTTGCACAAGAAGCTAACCTTATTGCAAACAGGCAAGCAATTTCCTTCCTTGTCCTTCCGTATTTACCACCAATGGGCTACCCCAGTAAAACTTTGTTACCTTCGAGGTCATGCTCCCACTTGATTTCTTCCACAGCCCCTTCCAATGAGCCAATTGCTGACTCCTCCCAGCCACTCCTCTCCTTCAGCCGGGGCAGAATCCACGTTTGAGCACAGCATGCCACTGCTGGCGTGTCACGACAGAAATGTAAAAAGCTCAAGCTGCAGGGTAAAGCATTTCTGCATTGCTTTGGGGGCAAGGGGAACAGAAAGGACCCACAATGTCAGCGAACTGTACCTTCAGTTTACACTTGTATCTTCAGACCCAAAGTGAGAGACCATCATCAGTCATCTTTTACGGCAGCCTCGAGAGCTGACTCGTGCTCCCCTACACGCCCCGACGCGGTAAAGAGCACAGGCTTTCATTTTGGTCCAAAAGGTCCCGGGAGGAACGGGCCCGCGCGGTACAGGATTGCAGCCTGGCAGGCAGGCTGTGTTCTGGCCTTGGCCACCTGTGGAGCGGGGCCAGGGAAGCTGCCTGGCCGATGATTCAGCACCTCCGTTCTCCCTTCGTGGCGGGGAGCAGCGGCAGCAGCAGGCACCCCGGAGGCGGGGGCAGCGCGCCGGGTGCCGCCCCGCTCTCCTCGCCGCAAGCCCCCGTGGCCCTGCGGAGCCGGGGGGCTGAAGCAGCTCTGCAGGCTTCCCTGCGGAGGGGGAGGAGGGGAGGAGGTCTGGGCAGAGCCGGCTGCGTGGTGCTGAGGCAGGCAGCCTGCGCGCCATGGCCGGAGGTGCGGCGGGGGAAGGGACCCGCAGCGGAGGAGGGCACTGCAGCCTGGCCGGGAGCCAGGGACCACGGACACGCTGCGGCCGCGGAGCCGGCGGGGGGGTGCGGGTGTGCCTGCCTCCCTGTGTGCCTGCCTGCCTCCCTGTGTGCCTGCCTGCCTCCCTGCCTGTGTGCCTGCCTCCCTGTGTGCCTGCCTCCCTGCCTGTGTGCCTGCCTCCCTGTGTGCCTGCCTCCCTGACCGCCCCTCTCCTGCCTGCTGGCCGGGAGGAGCTGCTGCGGGCGGGCTGGGCCTGCCGGTGCAGGAGAAAAAGGCAGGGAGAGATGCTGTCCAGCCTCAGTTCAGCCAGGCAGGCTGGGGCAGGAGCTCTTTGGAAGAGCCCTTTGCCGGTCCGTGCGAGCTGGCGGCCCCTGCGGCAGCAGGGTGAGAAAGGGGGCGATGCCGCGCATGCAGAGGAGCCCCTGAACGTGTGCCCGTGCAGGTAGCACGCCATGCCTCTGCCCAGCTGTGCAGCCTTTGGCGTGTTTGGTTTAACTTCGTGGCAGCCCTTGAAAGGAAGGTGCAAGATCTCCACGTGCGTTTCTGTTCAGCACAGCACCAGGGAGATGTAAGCAAAGCAGGAACATGGTTTAAAGGAGAGCAGATAAGTGTAGATAGGATGGAGGGTCACAGAGATTACTGGAGATTGAACAGAGGCAGTTTGCCAGGAAGACCAGTGCAGGACTGATGTGGACAGGACAGTGGATTAAACACGAGCTCAGAGAAGTGTCAGCAGGGAAAAGTCTCTTACTGGAAATAGGAAGGTTGAAAAATTAGACATGGAGAGAGAAGGAAAGAGATTTTAAAAAAAAATCTGTCAAGCACTCAGATGCTGTAGTATCTCATCTGTCTGGGTCTCAGCTTGCATTCCGCTTTGAAGAGTGATGCTGTAGCTTCACACCTGAGGAACAACTTGTGTGTGCAAAAGTATGTCTGCTTTTCCCAGATGTATCAATTAGTCAAATAAAAGGTACACCCTTTCTCTAGAAACCACGCTTACTTGTAGCCACAGACCACCACAGCTGTCACGGCAATGCTACTGTGCTGTTACAATTTGTACAAACGTTGTGTTGTTACTGCTGTTTGAAATAGCTTTTGAGATACTCGAGAGAGGCTGCACTGATGCAGGATATTACCGGCTAAGGAGAACATGTGCTTTGTAATAAGAGAAGCCATGTATGTAAATATGCAGTGCAAGCTGTTCCTTCTGTCTGAGGTTACTGATCACATCATTAACCTAAGGACCAGACACTTCAGTGGTAATGCAGGCTAGATTGTAAGATGATTTATCTTTTTACATACTTTCAGAGAGTGTTATCACTGGCTGTGCTTTAAGGTAAATGCTCCAGGCACTTGATTGTAGGAGCATTGTGATTACTTCAGTTGGCTACCACATCCTCACAGGAAGCTTTGTGATCAGACATCCATCAATTAGTCCTTGACATGACTGTCTGTAAAAACACTATGGGATTCATTGAGATTTTGATAAATCTTTTTCATGTGAATGTTACTAATGTTCCCATGGAAAGCGGGGGTGAAGTGGGAGTGGAGTTGGAGGCAGAGAGAGAATATGTATGAGCCAGATGCCTCTTTTGACACTACCAAAAATACGTAGCTACAAAGGAATTTACCTTCCATGTGCCTGACTAAGATACCAACAAAAATTAGTTCAGAACAATTTGTAGCACTTGATTCTTTGTTTCCTTACAAATCCTTCAGCCATTTATACTATGGAGAAACAGGGATTCTCACCAGCAAATCTTCAGTGTAAATGTTTTCATTAAGTTCAAGGGACTGGAAATTGTGTTTTAAGCCGCTTGCCTTTCATACACATCTTTATTGTTACACAGTTGCATTTTTCTGTGAGAGACAAAAGAGACTGGCAATAGATGTGATTCTGATCTTACTTTCATTATGTTAACCAGACTGTTGATTTACCCCTGTATTATGCTTCACTGATGGAAGTGGTAGTGCTAGGTTTTAGTAAAGGCGAGAAGTGACAGCCAAATTTAAAAACGAAGTGTAAGCCTTTAATAAGTAGTAACAAATAATAAAATACTTTAATGGTTTGGTGGGGTTTTTTGGTTTTTTTTTTTGGTTTTTTTTTTTTTTTTTTTTGTCTAAGGTGAGTGAGGATCTATTCTAGCAACCCGTGAGCTCTTGAAAACTACATTCAGGAACTGACTTTAGTGTGAAGTCTGAGGTTTTTTGGGTTTGGAAAAGGGTTTGGAAAGGAGGTTGGAAAATGGAATTTTAAAAAAAAAAAAAAAAAGCAAACCTCTTTGCAATAACTTGAATAAAAATTTGTCAGAGGTGGGAATGGCTTAGGGTGTTACATTCCCTCTGCTTGATCTAAGATGCATTCCAGCCCTATTCCTAGGAAATAAAACTTACTCAGGAGCTTGGAAAGAAAATCTGTCTCTAGGTGTCAGGCAGGGAGAAACTGCTTCTGGAAAGAGGTCTTCCCCTTGGGAGAGATCGAATATCAGACTGAGCGAGCCCAGTCCAACCCAAAGAGCTCCACCGACACCCGGTCCTTGCCGGAGGACTTAGCCATCGATGGCCGCCGCCGCCTCTGGCCACGCTTTGCCTGGAGAGAGGGAGCGGGTGGGTGCGCAACTCCTGTCCGCTCCCTCCCTTTGATTTGATGGCCTTTATTCCTCCTAATTGGATAAAATAGGAAGTCACTGACAGTCCTGCGTTGCTGGGTGTACTGATTTCACTCAGAGCAGCCCTGCAGAGTGCGGGGGGTGGGGTAGGGGAGGAAGGAGCGAGTCTGTACATCAGGGAAACAGGCTGCGAGGGGGCTGGGGGAGCGGGGCGGGGGGGAACGGAGGAAAGTGAATGAGCGCTCAAGGAGGACAAAGAGGGAGGGGAGATAAAGGGAGTTACCACCGTCTTGGCATCGCTCTTCCTTTCAAACCTCTCTGTAATGATATTGTTTGCAGTGATGCTCAGACAGCGAGCACCTGCTGCTCTGTAATGATTCAGCCTCTTTCAGCCGCTGCTGTAACACGACAGGATGCTGCTGCTACTGTCACTTCTGCTGCTGCCGCTGTTGTTAGAGATTTTGCTTTTGCTCCTTCTACCGCATGACAATTGTTTTCCTCGTCTAAGCAGATACCAGCCTCAGATGCTCAAGGTGAGAGTGTTGCCTTTTGCTCTGGGCTACTGGTTTACTTAATTTGGTCAGTTTGTTCAGTGTTCGTGGTTTTCTTTATCTCATAACCTTCTCTCCCCCGTTTTGTTTTGTTGTGCTTGCTTTTGGGGGAATGTTTCTTCCCTCTTGCAGAAGAGCTGGAATTGCTTGAGAGGCATTTAAGGAATTATGAAAGTGGCTAGCAAACAGGAGCTCAGTAATTGCAAAGCTATTCTCACTTCAGAGAAGCAGAGACAGTGACGGAGGGCTTGGGGGCAGAGTGACCGGGGGATCTAATTTTTCCTGTGCATAACTCCTCTCCCAGTTTGGATGATGTTGCTGAGCTTCGACCTTTTACTGACTCCCACTCTGTGATTTTTGCGGAGCACTGTGACTATTACTACCGTCTCTTTTTGTCTGTGTCTCACAGTAATGGACTGTGATAGAGTTAAGGCCTTTTGGAGGTGAGCTGTTTGAGAGCTGATGTTTAAACATGTCTGAAGTAGCTGCCGACACTTTCCCCAGCCCCTCAGCTGAGCTGAGCCCTGATGCATCCCTCAACGGGCTCCCGGATGAGGAGAACATGCCGGGGACCCAAAGAGAGGACAGACGGGTCCAGGGGATAGCAGGCCTTGCCGCAACCTGCTGTGCGTGCCTGGAGGCAGAGCGACTGAAGGGCTGCCTCAACTCTGAAAAGATCTGCATCGCCCCTATCTTGGCTTGCCTGCTTAGCCTTTGCCTCTGCATTGCGGGCCTCAAGTGGGTCTTTGTGGACAAGATTTTTGAGTATGACTCTCCTACCCACCTTGACCCTGGGAGGATAGGACAAGACCCAAAGAGCGCTGTGGATCCTACAGCTCTGTCTGCCTGGGTGCCTTCGGAGGTGTATGCCTCACCCTTCCTCATACCTAGCCCCAAGAGCAAGGCTGAAGTGACAGTGCGAAGTGACAGCTCACTCGCACCCTCCAAACCATTCCTCCAGCCTTCTCTGTATAACCGCATCCTAGATGTTGGCTTGTTGTCCTCTGCTGCACCTTCGCTGTCACCACCTGCCCTGGAGCCTACCACAGCATCTCAGGCACAAGCAACAGAAACCAATCTCCAAACTACTCCAAAACTTTGTAAGTAAAAGCTGTATGTTCCTTTGTTTTTTTCCCTTTCACAGAAAAAAAAAAAAAAACCCAAACAAAAAGAAAAAAAAACCCACTTAACTGTTCTGGGACTGTTTACAAGGAGGGCATGTGATTGGTTTGCAAAGATCAAGCGTGCTAAGACAGGTATAGCATGGGTTACCTTCTGAGAAGAGCATCTAGAGTCCTCTGAACTTAGTTCTGAGATATGCAGGACTTCCTGTGGGATGTCTGTAAAGGGCTAGTACCGCCTTTTTCTCTGCATCCACTTGCAGGGAAGTATGTGATTTACTTCTAGAGTTTATCTGATAGCTATTCCACATGGTGTATTTTCCTTATATATTGGCTTTGTGTCCTGTGCTGGATCTTCCGTGTGTGTTCTTTGCCTTGCCTGCAGAGCACTTCTGGTACATCCTTCCTGAAGTCTGTGTCTGGCAAATATCCCTATCACCCTCATGAAACTCTCGGAACAGTGAGAAAAAGCGACAGCAGATTTGAAGCAGTTAGAAACTGGGAACAATTAATTTAGCATCTAGCTTATGATCTTTCTCTTAGGAGCAAAGCATACTCTTTGTCTTTCCCCATCTCTAGGAGCTGATTCATGTTTAACCTGTTTCTCATGTATTGCCTTACTGCCTTTTGTGGGGCATTTCAGGAAAGAAATTTTGCTAATGTAGGAAGAGTCAATTTCCAAATTAGTCTTTGCTCATCATAAAAACAAACAACAACAACAAAAAAATCTGTATTATTTTCTCAGTAGTGATCATAAAGCATCAAAATACTGCATTGCTGAAGTGTCATTTCATTGTCATTCATAATTTTAACCCATCAAATTCAAAGCAAACCAAGCCAGCAATTCCTGAGCTGTGTAAAGCTGTGCAACTCTAGTAAAAGAGAAGGCAGCACACTGTTCTGCTGAGAGCACAGGGCTGAGGTTTCCTGTGGAAAGCTGCAGTGATCAGAGTGAAAAATTGCAGTCCTCACAAATTTCCTTGCAGAACCCCGTCTCATTTATTCTCCCTCATGCCTTCCCTATAATGCTGCAGGTTGGCCACATTGAAGATGGCACATACTGGACCTCACCCTGGAGTTCTGAAGTCACCAGAAGTTCACTTCTAAGTTTAGCCCCACTGGGACAGGATTTAGTATGGATACGTGGCATTTGGATTAGATCTAACATTTTAGGCCAGCCACTTTGCCAGTGAAAATGAGCATAACTACAGTGATTTCAGAGGAGGTCCTTACAGCTGACAGTCAATATTGAACAGCAGTTCCAGAATCAGTGAAAGAAAGTTCTAAGTATTCCTGCAGAAACCCTGCTGCCTTTTGCTTAGATAATGGGTGACAACCATCCTTCAGATTAAAAGTAATTTGTCAGATGGAAGCAGTCTAATAGGGAAATACTGCTGTACCATTAAATGACAGGGGGCTTTGTCTGTGATATTACTTGAATTAACCACCTTTGCAATTAAATAGAACTATACTTAGTGAGCTTTTTTTAAAAAATATAGCCAATGCATAAAATCTTTTTTGTACTGCAAATATTCTGACATTAAATATGACCTTTTAACACATTTTGCTTTATAAAGCGAGCAGAGACCACTATTCAGTCATAATTACCTCAAGAATCCTTCTTGAATTTCCATATATGAGGCAAACCTTTATCAATAACATGCTAACTTCATTTCTGAAGTAAAGAAAGGGGTGGGGGGGCACAGAAAAGATTCTTTGGAGCTGTCTCTGACAAAAAGCCATTATCTGCATTCAGATCTGCTCACATCTGGGAAATAAATGGTGGTCCAGAAGTTAGGTGATTGTGTTGAGAGGGTTTTTTTTTGCTTTTGATTTGGGGGTTTTGTGTGTGTGAGAGTTTTTGAGGTTTGGGATTTTTGTTTAATTTTGTTTAATTTTGTAAAAAATTAATTAATTTTTTAAAGATAGATATGTTTTAAGGCATTGTAGACTTCTGTAGCTACAGACTGAAAGGAGAGGGAGAACTGGTGGCAGGTCACGTTTGGGTTGCTGAGGAAGAATGTTGTGTAGACAGAATTTATTTTAACTGTGTCACATAATTCTGACTGTGGCAAGCGTCTATGATTCTCTGCAAAGAAAAATAAGAAAATCTAGCTGGAAAAATACACTGCAGAAGGTCTGCCTAAGAATTCCAAGAGGCATGAAAAGAACTTTTTGGACAGCTCTTAAAGCACTGTCTTGGGGTTTTTGAAACAGCTGCATTTCAAACACATCATTGTGTTTTATGTAGAGCAAGATTTGTTGGAGAGGTTGACAGATTGCATCAGTGCTAACTTTTTTTAATGCCTTTGACAGCTATAAAATTCTCAGTGACATGGCTTGAAAAGTAGCATCTGCAAATTGGATTGTCCCTTCCTTTGCCTTTCAATGTCCTTTTTTCTTTTCAGGCAGAGTGAGGTAACATGTTCCCAAAAAGTCCTTTATGTGTTGAAAATTTTTTTTGCAGTGCAGAAATAAAAAAGAAATGCACATTTCAGATTCTGTGCTTGATGTACTGTTTCTGAACCTATCCCTTCCATGAGTTTCCAAATCCTTTTCTCTTCTCCTCTCTTTTCTGTCTTACTCAGCATATTCCCCTTAAAGCTGTATCCTTCAAGGTCATAGTCTGCAGAGAGCTAATTGATTCTTCTTTCTCCTGGAGCCTGGAAGAGAAAGCAGAAGAGAGACAATCCTGGTAATTGTGTCTGGTGTATTAGATTCAAGACTGGTTTTGTTCCTTTTGTTATACTTTGCCCTTTTATCAATACAGAAATATTTCTTTATGTTTAGCTTACCTTTTGTATTTTAATATCACTTTTCCTTTGCTGAAAGAGGAAGGAAAGGTGAATGTTTTAAAGCATTCCCATATTTAGGGAGCTTGTCAATCTTAGCGTAATTACACCAGAGAAGATATTATTACAAGCAGGATATAATAATACACCCTAACCTACAATCTCCCTCCCTCTGAGAAGACATGCAGATTGTAATAATGCTAACTCAGTTCAGAAGCTAAATTTCACTTCTTCTACACTATCATCTTTAAATACAATTCCACCCTTTATCAAGGCTGGTTAGAGATTCAGCTCTGTAGTACTGCAAAAACTGTGTTTCTGTAATAATAGCTTTTATACATCTGCAAACCAACCATTCCCCTCGTTAAAGGTCTTCCTACAGCCTCCTCTTTCAATTTAAGCAGATTTCCCCACAAAACACCCAGAAAGGCCCACGTGGAGCTTGCCTTTCTCGGTGACAGCTCTGCCAAAATAGTGCAGTGCTCCTGTGTTTTGGTTCTGCCCCAGAGCGGAGGTACCCAAGCAGGCCTTGGCTTTGGGACCACAGCACTCGTGGCTTGGTGAAGTGCCACGGGGCACACTAGAGACAGGGCAGGAGGCAGACCACAGCATGATTTTTCTGGAGTGGGTTTCCCTGAGAGCAGAGCTAAAGGCCCATTGAAGAGCAGGATCCAGAGGGTGCACGTGCCCGGTGGCACATCCACACAGCCCCTGCATCCATTTCACTTTTGGCTTCCCTGGCCAGCTCAGGTACCATGCCCTGATGGGCCAGATACATGCGTTATGCCATGCTGGTGGCCAGCAGATGATCAACAGGCATGTCTTCATCTCCCTACAGCACTAGACCCGTGCATGTCCCTTGGGAGGCAGGCAGGACTCCTTCCTATCTCACTTGTGCTGGCACTCACCTAGAGAATGTGGAAGTGGAAGAAGGACTCTGCATTACTGTCAGCCACCTCTGACTGGGACAGCTCCCCTCTAGTGTTTCTGATTTCTGCTTCCATTTCAGATGTGCTGGGTCAGTACTGGCAAAGGATGCTGCTTTCTCATCATCAGTGGAAAAAGGTTAAAAGATTGCTTCTGAGGGCTGGTAGTGGTTGTTTACCTGGGAAATAGTCTCACCTCCCCTCTAAATTTGACAAGCTCCCCTCCAAGATTGACAAGCTCGCTAAATATGGGAATGCTTTAAAACATTCACCTTTCCTTTCTCTTTCAGCAAAGGAAACATAATATTAAAATACAAAAGGTAAGCCAAAGCGAAATGGATATTTCTGTATTGATAAAGGCATAGTATAATAAAAGGAGCAAGACTAGTCTTGAATTGAGACGCAATGGCTTAATTTCTCGTGTCTTTTTAGAGCTAGAGATGGGGAATATTTAATTAAAATTGTACTGTATCTTGTTTTAGTGTAATACCATAAATATTCCTTACAATTTTTTCCCTGCCTCCTTCACTTCCACTCATTCTTTCTCAGTTCTGCATTTGATATTGTTTCTCCTATTCGCAGTGATTTGGGAAAGTCTGTACTTTAGCTTGATGGCAGGCTAGAGGGAGCCTCTCCTTCCACTTGTAGGTGCTGCAGCCCTCTAACTTCAGTTTAAGGACAGAGGGTTTGTTCATAGCAGCTTTGTGCAGTGTTTGTTCTTACTCTCGAAAGAGTCTAATTCTGACGCATGCTCTGTATTTCAAATCCCCACCAGAACACCATAGGGTTGAGTCCATGCCTGGCAGCCTCTGAACGTGTCAAGGTGAGGGATGTCTCAGAGAGCCACAGGGGACTGTACTCACGGGAGGGGAGAGCAGATGATCCAGTACAGGCTCTACCTCAGCCTTGTCTTGCTCGCTGTTGCTCTGCAGAGCAGTGCCACAAGAGAGATTGTTTTTTCCCCAAAGCTTGAAGATGCAGGAAGGGAGCACCTTAAAGCAGATGCTGGTCCATTTCTGACACAGTACTGGACTTGATTAGCTTCAGATACCCGACTTAAGTGCCTGCATTAGGAAGCTAGTTAGCCTTCAGCTGCATATCCAGCATAAAGGGAGAGACTTTCCCGAGGCAATTCCCAGAGTGACTCATGGGGAAAGAGAGTCACTCTCTTTCCCCATGGGTCTACAGGGCGACTACCCTTGCAGTTCCGTTTCTGAGTTAAATATCTACTACACAATATGAGGACTCATTTTGAAAGCCTTGACTTTCCTTTTATGTGTCCTGTGAATTAACAACATCTTGTCACAGGGAAGCTACAATTAATCACGGTTAAGATACCAGACAAGTTTTGAGCCTAACTCAGGAGTGTAGTAAAGAGATGCTGATCTCAGTAGGCCCAGGAGACACAACTGGGCCTCCATTAACAAGCAGCAATAAAGCAAGTGCCACTGTACTGAGCCAGCCAGTCTGTATTTCTTTGCTGTTCCAAAGGTCATGAGACCTCCTAGATGTATATACTTGTGACAGGAACACTCATGGGGACTGATGGGGTGAGATGCATAAGATGCAGCAATTTTTAGGGAGTTTAGGTCCATTAAGTCTTCTAAAGCAATAACTGAATCTTCCCCTCTCCAGTCTGGTTAATTCACACTGTCTTTAAAATGTCCTCAGCAAGCACAATTTGTTCGGACAAATTTATTGTTTTGTTTCTTTCTGTATCTCTACCACCCCCCTTTTTAGCATTCATTGGTTGTGTGGAAACAGTTCTTCTATTTAACATGTAGCAAACAGGACAGGCTGGTCCTGTGTTTCTTTCTCTTGGACAAGCACCCCAAATTCATGGCTTTCAAATTTTCCTCATGGGTGTGGTTTTCCTTTCATGCACCATTTATCGTGCACAGAACATGGTAGAGAAAAAGCAGTATTTCCTGGAGTGTTTTTTTCGTAATAAAAATCTGAATTTCTCAGTACAAAACAGTAGTCTGCACTTGTATTTATTTTTTTAAAGCTTCATTTTGCTTGGTAAACTTCCCTGAGAATAAGTCATGTATTTGTGCTACATGGAGCTTTTTGCATGTTCTCCCTCCTCATTTATATACAGATCCATATGTGAGTATAGAGAATACAATAGATATACGAAGTATATGGCTATTATTTCTTTATAAAAAATTACATCTGCGACTGTTCTGCATCAAAAGTTTCTAAGCAAAACTGATTAATAATTGATGTAATTACAAAAGTCAGGGTTTGGATTTCTGCTGCAGACGACTGAAATTGTCCTCATTCCATAACTGTTGTATTTTTTACACTAACTATACTGTTTCATTTCATGTTAATGCACTACAAATAAAACACACAGTAGCCTACCTTAGATTTGCTGTGCCTAACTTCTGGTTACAGAGAAACCTTGGGGAACTTTCTCTGCATCAGATGAGAAAGCACAATTTGGCTTGCTGGAGGCTAAGTAGCAGGTTAATTGTGGTGCAGAGCTGGAATGATATAAATGAGCGTTTTCATCTTTTGCAGTCTTGCTAATGGAAATGCAATAGATTTGCTGCAGAAATCCAACTCAGAATCAATAGCAATGCAATGAGGCAGCTGGTTCAGGGAGAGCACATGTGATGCCAATCTGCTGCAGACAGTACCTGGGCAGAGATTGCGCTGTCTCTCTTTCAGGAAAAGGGAGACAGACCCAAAAAATGCCATGGCAGATGATAAAAGAATTTTGAAAGGAAAATGCCTGTTTCTCCTTGGATGGGCTGGAATTAGGAGAAAAGGCTTTCTGTGACTAAGGGAATTGTTTTCTTTGAGGGATTCAGATCTGTTTGGACTCAAAGCTGGTTTTTTGTTACACAGTACTAAGTTAAGCAACAACAGGAGTCTTTGTGCTTCAGGTCATGTTCAAGCCGCATGAAATCAAGGACTGAATCATGGTGTGTAACTTTGGAGCTGGATAGGTGGGTTTAGAGTATCTTCTGCCAAAGGCTTCTGGCCTCTTGTTCCCCAGGCAGACCACAAGAGAGTAGCAGGCCCTGTCTTTTGTGGACTGTTTTATATTAGGCACACTGCCTACCTTTACAGTCTATACTGAAAGGAGACCAGTTTCTTGGAGAGTGAGCACTGTGAATCACATCTTGATCTTTCACTTTAAAACATTATGTGAAGTACCAGACACAGGAGGAGGTACACATTAAACTCAAGAGTGGGAGCATGACCATTGCTTGGCATTTAGAGAGCAGAAAGGGAGAAATGCATTATTTTGAGGTAATGTGAATTCTGCTTATTTACACCCTGACCTGTCTCATCCTTCTCCCTCATCCACAGTAGAGTCTTAGTCACTGAGACAAAAGAAAAGGTTTTATCTGCGGAATAATGTGTAGGAACAAATCCAGTGGGACATGGCTGGCCACCACTCAAGGCTTCCCTAAGCTAAACCAGAGGCAAGGTTCATTCAGCTCTGGACAAGATCAGTGGTATTGTGGCATCCATCTATTACGTTTGGTCCTGTATTGTTTTGCTACAAAAGCCTTATTTCAATGTATATCTCCTCACAAGAGTATATTCAGATTTTTCACATATGCTTTCCCTACCCCCTCCCCCACTTTTTTATATTTCTGCTTCATCCTGGAACTTGCTGGCAGTGCATTCTCACAACCCAGACAGCTTTTTATTTTGGCAATGAATATCGTCTCAGTTTTTGAGATGAAAGGAAATCAATACTGGGTTGGTAGTCACATGGCACTGAGGGGAGTATATGAAGCTATGATCTTAAGCATGATTTGTGACATAGTTCAGTATTTCCATGGAATTTGTGAAAGATATTTGAATTTTACAATTTTTAACAGTCAATTAATTCATGTGATTAGACAGATCAAAGTAGAAAAAAAGAATATCAAGCTCATTCAAAAGCCTTTCTCTTATGCAAAAAAAAATGTCTCTGAGCTCATAAAGGATGACTTGAATCGTCTAAGGTGGTAAGTGGAAGCTCGTGAGGCTGCTGGAACAGCATCTTGGGAAGAGAAACTTGGGCTTTTCCCTATATTAAATTAATCTGGATAATTAATTTAGTATTTCAGCTTTAATTAAATGGCCTGAATTTTCACTGGTATAAAGGTTCTCAGGTCTGTAGCCCGGTAAGACCCAGCACAGCTGTGGAATGCAGTGGTCCATGACCTAGCACAGTGTCATCGTAACTGAGGCTTCCCCAGTCTTCTCAGATGTGAAGCCTGAGAGCAAGACATTGTCTGCTTTTTCCCTTTTTCTAGCATCTCTTCTAAATAAAACCACCTACTTTGACTTTGAAAATATGTTTGTATTCCTGCCACTTGTTCATTTACACCTTTCTATCCTAGATTAAAAAGTTCTTCCATGCCATGTCTTTCCCACTCACAGAGGTCCATATACACTGTAATCAGTTCAACTTTGGATAAGCCTTTTTGACAGGGCAGGTAGGCTGAACTCGACGATTCTCCCCATGGAGGAATTTGTTTTCAGTCCTTGAATTATTTCATCCTGCTTCATGCTTTCTTATTTTTCAGATAAATAGAGCCATAATTTTGGTGGTACTTAGACAGGGACTAGTCCAAAATCCCAACAAAGGATGACAAAACCTGCTCGTTACCTTGATCGCTGTTCCAGAAGTACTCAAGATGCATAAAATAGCATCAGATTAATATTTTAAGCAGTAAATCAGTAATAATGTCCATTCAGAGCAGAAGACCAATGACTCACACATGCAAGGGCCCTCACCGACCTGCTTCTTTAACCCCTAGGGTCGCATACTGCTTGTCACTAGGGTGGAACCATAATCCTAAGGGCCAGTCAAGGGAAGAAAAGACAAGTATGGCTCAGCCTTGGCAATGCTGTGTGAATTTTAGGAGGAGTTTCAGCTCCCTCATTCCCCATCTGGTTCTGTCCTACTCCGAAGAATGCCTTCAGCAAGGCCTCTTGGGTGAACAGGAAGCCAGCTTGATGATTTTAACTGTGCAGTGTTCCCCTATACACTTGACTTCTGCTCGTGCTTTCAAAGATTTCTTCCTCCATGCCCCACTGACACTTCTCTCACAGTTGGCCCAAGGACCATTGTATCACTTTGCCGTTCATTCAGCTTATTATCTCAACTCCTCCAACACTTGGCTCTTCCTTCCAAAAGTGGGAACAGTCCTAGTGCATGGATTAGTAGAATGGGAGGATTTTGGTGCTTGCATCACTCCTGTCTACCCAGTTTAAAGACACTTTGCCTGTGGATTCTTTTGCATTTCTGTCCTATAGTGGATATGCTGAATGGACTTAGCCTGATAGGGTTTCATTATGCCTGAGCATCTTTTATAGTAACAGGACATGAGAATAATGGGACATGATCATACCAAGAAAGTCACAATGTCTATTAATGTCAAGATGTCTGGGATTTTTAAGACATTATATATATATATATATATATATATATATATATATAAAAGACGTTATATTTTCAAGATAGCTTTTCTTGAGCTGTGGATGTCCTCAGCAGTGTGACAGTATTAATGCCACAGCAAGGGAAATTAAGTGTATCAGAGTGAGAGGGAAAAGTATAGGGGAATGGAAGAATTATTATTTATGTATCTGTTCTGAGTTGATCAAGGAACGAACCACTGAGTATGTTGTTATGGTTTTAGGAATTAAGGAGTACAGGATCAGAAGAAAGACAAAAGGCTTCGTGCTGTATTGGTACAGGGTCTTGGAGAGGCTTGAGCTCTTACTTGAAAAAGCAGAACATCATTAAGTAGTCAGGAAAGGGCCAGGAAACTGCAAAGAATTGATTATACCAAGCACGGGAGAGTGGGGAAGGTCTGATATATTCTTGACTGGATAAAAGCAGGAAGAATCTGTTCCCCAATGCCACAAGTATTTACAGTCTGCATGGGACTTGAGCAGATCCCAAAGCAGCTTTTCCCCTGCTGAGGATCTGAACTAGGAATGCAATCATTCACTCTGTCTATTGTGCATTTCTAAGGGATCCTCTGCCAGGCAGATCATCTTGCCATCTGGCTGTGCTGAGTACACACTCTCCATTGATGGTGAGATCCAAGGAAGTGCCCTTCATGCCCTGCTTTCCCTAGCCATCCCAAGGGCAGGAGTCACTCTGCCTGTGCTGCAGACACTGCAGAGTGTCTCTCTGTTATTGAATTCCCTCCCATCACTTTGTTCAAAACCCCTCACTGCACTCCAGCCTTTGCCTCATGGAGGTTAGTCAGCCCACCCTTCTTTTTGGAGGTGTTGATTTTGTATAGAATTAATAGATTTTGAATGTCATCATTAAAAGTTCTTGCAAATTCCTTCAGCTACATAATTTTTGGGACATACAACTGTGTATGCATTCTCTTTGTGAACAAAGATAGGCTGTGTTTCTGGATGAGAAGACCAATGAATGCATTAGGACAGACTTCTCCTTCAAAATTAGTTAACAGAAAGGTACCTTAAAATTCTCCTTTTGGTTTATAAAATGGCATCTGGCCAGTAAAGCCATCAAAATGGGATTTGAATATGTGAATGTTTAAGAACATGACTAGCAACCTTTCTGTTGTTTGCTATCTCCAAGCATTTGAATTTGCCGTGCTGTAGAGATTAATGGAGGCCTCTCATATAAGCAGCTTCTCAAGCAACCCTGTAATTTTCCTAATTGTTGCTAATAGATTGTTTAATATATGCAGTTTTTTCTTTTCCACATTTGGAAGAAGAATTAAAAAGACGTGTTCTGTAAGCATATTCAGATAACTGCTTCGAGCCCAGGAAGCAGATTTACTACGTGTTAATCAGAGGAAGTACCAGTTCACAAAAGACACTTAGCTGGGCAGAAGTTGGCAGGGGAGGGGACTGAAGACAAAGAAAACAGAAAAATATTCTGATGCTTCCTGAACGGAACTGAGATCCAGAGAGTATTGCATGTCAATATGATGGGATTCGAAGAAGAATTTGGTCTCTAAATTCACTTGCCCTTAACATACCTAGGAGTTTCCCCTAGTTGCAGAATAATATGTGGTTATGCTTAGCTTTTGCTTTTACAGATTATCTGTAATGTCTTCTCAGGGGTGTTACTGATACTTTCAGGATGCTAATACCATTGATTTTTAACAAATGGGTATACCAGCAGTACTGTCTGATGTCAACTTACATTTAATTCATACCTTAATTTTCATACATTACTCTGTTTTACAAATGATGATGACATAATGACAATTTTTTTCTGATGAATGGTCAAAAATGATGACTTAGCAGAAACTCAGACACAGTGTTCAAAACTATTGGCAAACGTTGGTCAAGTCACGTAAATACTGCGCCCTCAAAGGAAATTTTAAAAATGTCACTCAGTAGAGAAAAATCAGACAAATAACTTGATCTGGACTCTGTGTAACGACAGGTCACATAAGAGAAAATTTGGAGTGTTCAGGTCCGGCAGGGAAATTTCCATTATGCAAGACTGAGCTGAAAATAGATTTTCCGAGCTGGAAATTAACTACAGTTCTTTTAAGGATGAACATGTTAAACTGCAGAAACTTTTCCTTTGGTGGTGGTTAACTAACCTTCATCAACCACAGTAATGTCACCAATTGTACCACAGTAACTTGCTACCCTAAGGTGACTCTTTCATCACCCAATCTCATCAAGAGAAAAGCTTTAGAAAATTCAAATCTCTCCCTCTAGTGACTTATGGTCAATGCAGATTTCTTCATGTGTGCAGCAATTACTTGAAACAACCTTTTACCTATACACTGACTCTAGATTTCACTGAAAACCAGCGGGCAATTCAGCTACACCAACCTTTGTTTTACCTTGTGCTGAATTCAGGGGTGGAAATACTCTCTACCTTTCCAGTTGCAGCTCAACCTCTCCAGGCTTGAATGTAAAAATAGAAGAAATGTTGGGATGATCATTTGAAATCTTGGAATGATGCTTTTAAATCTAACACTTAACTCTGCTTTAAATTCTGCTTATTTAAAAAGCATTGTATTAAATTCTCATGGAGATCCCATATGGTGAATATTCATATAGTGTAAGAAGACTGTGTAGCAGGAGGACTACAAATCTAACAATATTTGTTAAAGTATGAGAGTTTCTGGGGATGTTCACTTGTTAATAGAGCTTTTAAAATTGTCAAATTGTGACTTCCCATGTGGGATCTCAGCCTCAGTCTTTCCTGTTCTTCATTTTCTCACACTGCTAGTGATCTGCCCTTTTCATTGCTTGAGAAGCCTTCAAGCTTGTGCTGCTTGTAATTCTCAGCAGACCTGGACCCAGAGTTCTGCTCCTTAAGGCAGCTCATGTTTTGAATTATGCATACGTCCATTTCAGAGGGGCTGCATTTCATGGCTCCTTTTTGGGAGTGGTGATGTAAGGGAGTTTAAGTACTACAGTGACACTTTTCATTTTTCATGTCCTAGCTCGGTTAAGAGCAAGCCTTGAATTGTGTCATTTTTCTCTCATGTGACTGTTTAATCACCTGAGAGAGCACCAGCCAGAGTTTTGTGGTAAGATTGATTATATTCCCAACAAAGTGCTTCCTTCAGCTGAGCGCCAGGAAGTAGCCAGTTTAGCAGCTAATGGGCTTCAGTCTGATGTGAAAATGGCAACTGTGATGGAAATGTCACTGCAGTGCACGCCAGCCCTTTCAGCTAGCTGCATGCTGAACAGCACTGAAATGATTGGAGGCTGCTTGGGTTTAAAAAGGAGGGGAGATACTCCTAATCTAGATTACACAAAGCTCTGCTGTGTACCACACCTTTGAAAGTGTCAGGGCAGCATGTGTAGGAATATCCAGCCATGCAAGTGGAGAAGGGTGTTGCTGCAGGTGTAATGACTTTTTTTTCCCTGTTAGCCTTTATAGGGCTGGTGCTATGAGCTTTGCAATATCAGTGCTGGTGTGGGCAAAGGGTGCTGCAGCATCAGCTGGGACCCCAGTTTGCATGGCATGAAATGGAGAGAACCACAATGGAGTGGCCTTCCATTTAACGCCACCCAGCACTGGTTCTGACAGCAGCCTACATTCATATCCACTACAAGCCTGGGAGAGAGCTAAGGAAATACACTCACCAATCCCATTTTACACAGCATGAGTCAGTAATAGCACTGTAGGTGACAGTTTACAAATGTTTTGCCTTGCTTGGATGAATTCATAGTCTCTGAGTGTCAACAGCCCCTGTTACAGATGCCTCTGTGATTTACCCTGTATTAACAGAGGAAACCTCTGGCAGCACCAAGAATGAGGTCCCACAGACCGAGAGGCAGCTGTGCTCCCTTTAAGCAGTAGCATGTGCTAAGGAAAATCCAGGAGGAAAGAGTAGAAAATTCACAAATAAAACATAGACTTATACTTACAGACATGAGCATAAAGACACAGCAAAGTAAGAATCATTCCAGAATCCTTCTCTTTGCAAGATTTTTTCTTTTTTTCCCCCTCTTTTTCTTTTTCTTTTTCTTTTTTTTATTTCGGAAAAGAAATATTGTTTAAAATACACAGGAAGACAATATGTCCTCACTGTTAAAATGCCTTTCTGGCATTTATTGCTAAAAATGAATGAAATAAATGCAAACAAAATAAGATCCTGACATTTCAAGTCAGACTGTTTTTCTGTCATTGTCATTGAATGTAATAGACTGTTAGCTAATGGCTCCCTTCAGGGGAAAAAAAAAAAAAAAGCTATGTTGCACTTCTTTGACAACTGACAAAGTACTAGTTAACCAAGGTCTGGTGATCATGTTTCCCGAAGCTGAGAGCTTTGAGTGTTGTAGACTAGTTGTTCACCCTTTGGCTGAACCTCAACTAGCTGCAGGGCCTGTTTGTTTGTGTTTGTATCTGGTTTCTGGTTTTGTTTTGTTATTTGTTTGTTTTAAATAGAGATTGATTGCTTCTTTCCAATCTTGGCTAGTTTCAATTTTTGTACATAAATACACAAAATCAGATCATCATTTGCTTGAGCACTGTCTGGTCCAATGGCTGTTTTTCAGCCTGTCCATTGTATAGCATGGGCTCAGGCCTCAGTTCCTCAGCCACTCATGGAGCTCAGTTAAACCTAGCAGCCTGGATGCTCACAAAGCAAGGCTGCAGGGATGACCTTCACACCATGACCTCCTGTGCCACTGGCCAGGGGATCTCTTCCTGGGCAGCAGTCACCATGAGAGTACTTATGTCCCTTCTTCTCCTGCTTGGGTTGGAGGAGGAAGGAGCCCACACTCGGACAGATACAGAAGCACAGATGTGGGGAGGAAGAGGAGCTGTGAAGGGCCTGCTGCCCCATCACCATGGTGGTGACAGGTTGCCAGCCATGTGGCCAGAAGGGAGGGCAGTCCCACAGCACTGACTGGGGAGGTTGCAGGCGTCCGATGGATACACAGCACAAGAATAGCTCTAGCTCAACAGGCAAAAATGCAGACCCTTTGGGCAGGAGAAGCAGGGACAGAAGCACTCTCTGAATACCCATGAGACACTCATAGGCCTAAGTGCAATTTCTTTGGCAGAAACTACCTCCTTGCTTGTCAGCCCTGTCCAGAAAGATTTTTTAGCTTTGCCCTTCACTATTGTCATTAATATAATAAATTGAGGATAATTGCTTGGTTTGAAACAGCTCTGTCTTCTGCTGTGTAGGTGGGGAAATGATGCCAGGAACAATCCTTTCTTCTCCTGCCAGTTTGCTTTTCTCTGCAGCAGGGATATATACCAGTCCTGTAGGAAAGTTTGCTGCTGTTAGCAAAAAGCAACCTAAGCACTGCCTCAGCTAGAAATGCAAGATTGATTACATTAGATGTGCTTTATTCCCGGTGTCCTGCATGAAATCAGCTCCAAAATAGGTTAATACTGTTGCTTCAGAGTGGAAAATGCCAATGTTAATATAGGGTTTGTTACGGATAGACAGCTTGGTACAAATGCATGGGATTGGGTCACTGCCAGACTTGTTTTTGAGGAGAGAGGTCAAATGAAGGTTTGCATGGGATCATATCCCCTATACCAAGCTCAGCGTGTGACCAGTTGCTGGGATAACCCAGGGAGTTGTATCCTCTTTACATCTGAGTTCAGCTCTGCTATGGTGCTACTGACAGAAGACTGAAACGTGTTTTCAGCCATGGTCCAAATTATTATTCTGCTTTACGATTAGGACAGGACACCATGACACTACTTTAAGTCCCACTTGAAAATGAAACGTCTTCTGTAAAGCGTCTAGCTTGAAACAGCAGGGAAATTATTGGAAGCAAAGCAGAGCACATGATGCCTACGGCAGGGACAAAAGCCTCTACAGGGTCCTTGTGCACTGCAATGGATGGATCATAACTTTTTTGGTACAACTCATGATAACTAAAAGGCATCAGGCCTTTGCTCCAACATCAGTGATGGTGGAGAGGTTAAGAGATTTTTCATGGTTCTAAAGTTAGGAGATCAAGTTCTACTTTGTCTTTGCTTTGTGAAGCTCTTCTCCAATGGTCTACTGCACAGAGAGGAAATTGACATTACCAATCATGAAGCCAGCGTACTGCCTAGGTGAGGCTGTGGTTCTTGACTTTCTGGGGATTGATGTGCAAATGAACTAACAAGCCTTTTCCATCTGTCTTATCTCAAAGTGGCCTTGGAGTTCAGTTTATGAGTGTTACTGTATGTATAGTGTGGGCTCCCACTTGGAAATGCTATGGCTGGTACAGGTCTACTTACAGTCAGAATGGAGATTTGTGCAGAGCTGGAGTGAATGTTTGGTTTGAAGGAGTGCCCCAAGAGGGAGAGAATGATGCTATTCCATGACCAAGGAGTGCTGCACAGACCCTTACATCATGCTCCCATATCCCCAGCCCCCATGTTCTACAGAGCATCTCATTTGTGGCAGCCCTTTGCTGTTAATTCATCTTCCAGAGCAGGCATTTCTAGGGCAAGATGCTGGTTTCACACAGTAACCTGGAGATGCCTGAACAACAAATGACCTGCTGCCCTTTAGGTGAAGACCGGTGCTAAGCTACCAGTACAGGGCTGTATACTTGGTTGATTGTTCTTTGGGGCTGCAGGCTGTGAGGAGGGCCCAGCCCTTCTTCAGAGACTGATTATGCCAACACAGTTAAATCTTTGGGATCAGGATCTGCTAGTTCTTTTACGTATTTTCTTGGTCTTTGCACCTTCTCAGGTCACAGCTTATATCCATCCTGCACCCCAAGTACTTTTTGGTAAATGCAAGCGGAGTAGTCAACTGTAAGGCAGGGAAACAGCATCTCTGAGACTTCTCAGTATCTTCTGTTACTGAGCAAGGTTGCATAGTTCGTGCAGTGCTGCAGTCCACAAGGCATGAGGCAAAATGCTGCACACCTCTCAGACACCAATCAACAACTCTGGCTTACAAACTACCAGCAGCCAAAGTGATGCTCTGCTACGATACATCTGTTTCGCATTCAGACTGGGGTAGAAAGCAGACACACTGTAGGCTATTTTTTCCTTTTCCAGTGAGTTGGTGGATATGGCAGGGGGCGGATCTGTCATAAGAGTTAAGATCATTAAGGAGGAAACATACCTAATTTTCCCATAGCTACCCTTACAACAGAGAGCATGTATGAGTTAATGTCTAATTAATGAAGCTGTAATTTTAGGCCTGACTGCTAAGCTCCTACCAAACACACTGGAACAATCAAGCACCTGTTTTCATTTACTTTGTTGGGATGATCTCTGAGGCTGGTGTGGACTTCTACAGGTATTAAATCTAAGTATCTGGAAGATAATTGAGAAACATGCATTCAGCATGCCGTGGGTGGTGGCCTTGTACGCTATGGCCCTGTCTTCTCACCCTTTCTTAGAGATTTGAAAACCCAAAACCAAAAACATCTGTAGTAAACACAGTTTATGGTCCTATTGCATTCATTGATACTTGTGATTAACTGTCTGCCTCTCAACTACCCTCGCCTACTTTCTATTTCCAAGGTACTTTTTTTTTTATGAGGTCTCTTGCATCCTGAAGCGTTTCAGTGGTATAGTGTTTCCTGATCGCAATGCCTTATATCATGTCCTGGTTATCTGACACTTTTAGAGAATGACAGGGAAGCTAAAGGCTCTTTATCTATTGCCTTGGGACATGGCTAAGACTCCTTTCACTTAGAAATTCAAGGTCTTTACAGGGGAAATGGGAGAGTTGCAATGCCTTCTCACTAGCCTAAAATTACTATCTTGTTACAGAGATTAAATAGGATAATCTTGAAAGCCCCTAGTATATTAGCATTGCCTGATTCCAACTAAGAGCTGGTGGAAAAATATTTCCAGGGGACCATCTATTATTAATCTCTTTTTTTCTCTAAAAGAAATACCATAGACCTAGAGCATAACTAGTTTTACTTTGCTTCAAAAGAAATGCCATGCTGTTTCTCTTTCATGGTGCAGTTAGGTCCTTTTGGAGAACTCCGTAACAATCTGTTCTTGCCATGGTGGGAGAGGCCATAATTTATTCTGCCCAAAAAGGGCTTCTCAGGAGTATAAGGCATTAACAGTGAGCAAGCTACCAGGTTCATAAATCTCCAGAGACAGCTAGAGAGCTCTCTAGTAAATGAGGATTCTCGTACAGCCTCCCACTCCCCTTTCCAGTGTGTTGCCAATCTTAGGGATGACAGTTACACCAGATCTTTTCTAGTAATGTTTTACTCAGTTCCTCTCACACAAATACACTCAGCTCTGTAATTGCTTCTCATAAAATACATTTGTCTGCCTAACTCCTGCTATGTCATTCCTGCAGTGCAGGATCTTCCTGGTGCTAACAGAGCTCCTGCAAGCTCAGGAGCATGCAGCCACAGGGGAGGGTTCTGAAATCCAGTCAGGGCCTGGATTATCACAAAAGAGTACTAAAGGTAATACTACTGTATTGTGTAGTAGTTGCCTGGGGCAGGACTCATCCATACTCCACACGGACCAAGCTACTTAGGTACCACAAATGATGTATGTGCTGCTACAGGGGCTGAACATGACCTGAACGGGGGGCAGAACTAATCAGCTCTCTCCACAATCACAAGAGCATTGTTCTGAGAGGCACACTGTTCTGGGCAACATGGGCAACAAGGGTCTGTTTTTTCAGGGCTGCATCTCTTCATATTCACCCTTTTGGCATCATGGATGTGACCTAGCTTTGCTTTGGACCAAAGGTGAGAGGAATTCACAGCAGCAGTGCAGAAAGCTGCAGGTCTGAGCCTCAGCAGAAGCAGTGTGTGCCAGCCCCCATGCCTGGCCAATAACAAACCACTTTCCAAGCAGGCTGGATGTCCCTTGTGCTGCCCAGCTAAGGGCACAGCTAAGAGTGACTACTCCTTATGGGCATGGGGGAAGGGAGAGCAGAATAGCTGCAGCAGCATGGCTTAGTCTGTAGTGCCTGCTGGTTTGAGCTGTAATTGTATGCAAAAGCCCCACAAAAACAAAGTCACAGCTGCTGGCTCATTTTGTGTGGCAGCCCTTAGTTAATGCTGTGTAATGTGAGAACTGCCCTCTGCCAAGACCACTGTGTCCCTCCTTCCTCTAGCCTCCCTCCCCACTACCAGATGCATCTCCAAGCTCAAAACCTGTCCCTCCTGCCCCAGATGAGGAATGCATCAGGGCAGACTTTACATGAGTGGACAGGAACAGAATCCCACACAGCACAGGCTTTGTTCTCTTATATAAAAGCCACGTGGACATGGTCAGGATTATTGCTGTTTCCTTCTTTGATTATGCAAGTTCATATATTGCTCACACTCCAGACTCATAGCAACTCATGCATGGGAGTAGATCAAATTAACCCCTTTACACCTCTCACACCTTTAAGGGTGTGAAATCCCCTCCCCTGGAACAAATTCATACCCAACACCCACGTCAACCTGATCACCTTCCTCCCAAGGAGCAGTGAAAGGCACTGGGGGAATGGCTGTGAGGCTGACATTCAAAGCTCTGGAAGATACATGCTTAGCTAGTGGTTGATGGATGTTCTGTCTTCTCTTTTTCCTCCTAAAAACTGCATGAGATGGAGGCAGGCAAGGAAGAATTGGGTGTGTTTTACATCAGAGGTAGAGTTTGACTCTTAGCAAATCTCCTTAGATGTCAACCACCTTATTTAGGTATTTATTTGGGAAGATCTGCCCATGCATTAGAGGAAGGTTGCACTGCCGGTGGAAAAACAACTTCTGCAGCTCTAGCCTTGATCTATTTCATCTCAATAAGTATTTCACTATTGTCAAAAATGAAATCCAGTATTTTGCTTTCCACTGCCTGCAGAAGGCAGGTGATACAGGCTCTTGCTGCAGTAGCACATTTTCCCCATAGCATCTGTTCTGCCATTATTTACCTAGACTGTCAATAAAAGCTCCTGCTTTTGTGAATTCAACCAGTGTAGATGGTGTCAGCTGTTACTTGGATCATGGCCTGATTTGGTCAGCTGTTGTCAAAAATTACTAATGACTATTGACTAAAGATCTGCAAATGTTAATTAAGATAACAGTTCTTTAGAGATACCTGTTTTGTAATTAAAGGCACTTTAGAAACATGGACGGTCAGAACGATTGACTTAGAAGTTGGTTATAACCATGTGATATATTCCACCAATGTAGCACATAAAACACAAGCAGTGGAGCATGGCTTGTAATATCCATTCAGATATAGACACCAAGCAATTAGTACTCAAAAGCTTCTTAACAAAGTATCCACCTATTCAGTTCTGATACTACTTGAGCACCTGTACTTCACTCCTCTGCAATGTTATTTTTTCATCATTTCTAATTGTGTTGATTGCAAAAATAAGTTTGAAAATCTGGGCAGCTAATGATCAAAAACCCAGAGGCCAAAACCTAATGTGTCATTTTGAGTGCGATTTTAATTTTCATGCCAATTTCATGAATTTTCAGCACTTAGGATTGGCAAGATGAACTATATAACCTTTTAATGAGAACACGGGCTTCAAATCTAGGCATCCTCAGGAATCTGGATTTTAACAGAATTTTTTTTTCTGAGTTAGAGTAAGATATATTTTAATTCATTTTGTGGCAAGCCCTTCAGGCCAGGCTTCTGGTTTACTTTTTCTTGTTCTAAAAAGTCTCCACTTTGGCTAAATAAAAAATAAATAGGCCCATATATGTTACTGATGAAAGATTTGCATGATGTTACAAATGTTTAAAATCCTCTAGAATGTTTCAGAAACACATTGGGTAATCTTTTAAACTTTTTGGAATTACTCCACTAATAGTTTTTTCCCACAGGAAATTGCTATTATATTCCCGGTAATAAACATCCGGCATCCTCCAAATGACACTAAGCTGATGAATTGTGAATACTGCTTTCCACACAGCCCTCCACAAAATTTCATGTGTTCATATGCATATGTGCATGCACACAAACATACCATGATCCAAACACAGAATGTTTGCCAAACACAGCATCAGGATCTTTTTCACTCCTCACTAATTCCTCCTCACCACCTCAGGAGTCCTGTGTTGCTCAGAAAGTCACGTCCACAGAATATAACTATCCTTCTTGTGCTGAGTATAAAAGGCAGATCTGAGCCAACCAAATGCTTTTATCAGCTGCTCTAAGCAGACTGGTAATTTTTCCTAAAAACTTTCATTATAAGCCTACTCTAAAAACTAAACTCCTTTCATTATAAGCCTACTCTAAAAACTAAACTCCTTTTGATCTGTTGTCTAGTGCTGGTGCTCTTAATGTAAGGGTTTAAAGGTTGCAGACAGCAATTCACTCAAGGCTCATTTAATTAATATCCTTCTACCAGAAGAAGCATGGAGCAGTTGTCTGAAAAACCTTCCTTGGAAATTACAAGGGATTACAAGGCCTGCTGTGGGGCTAGCCTCTCCCGAACTCTGAAAGGGTAAATACAAACAGCATGTATCTGTATCAGTAGGGAACCTCCAAATCCTGGAAAAGTCAGATTTTGGTCTGCAATGATCTGTGGCAGCAGTAGCAATAAATTGTTGAACTGCTAAAGGTCAGGTCTACAGCTTAAATGTGCGCAGTATCTGTTGCCCCATTTCAGCATTTCTGATCTTGAAGTTATTCACTCCCTTTTGTTCATGTGTTCATATGTTCATGCTCCTGTTTGGGATGATTATTGCTGGACTCTTCTTGGTTTGTCCACATCCTCCTTCTTCAAAGAGTAGACTGTAGTCTTGCAGTGGGGGCTTGCTGATGCAGCGTGCCATGGGATGTGCCTTTTCCATGGCTTTGTTGTTTCCCACCATTTGTCACCCATAATGACTCAGATAGCCTTCTGTAGAATTGCTCATCCCTACCTGTGTGTTTGTGGCTGGTTCATTCTGTTCCCACTAACCAGCATCCTTCTCCTGTTTTTCAAAATCTTTTCTCATGAAGAGACTGCCTGTATCCACTCATGCTCTCAAGACCATAACCAAACTTCTCAACCTTTAGAGTTTTGCCAGTGTGTGACACAAGCCATAGCAATGTGTGACAAATGACAAAAATGTGGAACACTTGTGCCCCATTGCGTAGCGTGCTGTAATTGACAGATTATAATAGTTTTTAGCCATAAAAACTGTTTACAGAGTGCCTTTCCGGAGAGTATGAGTCACATAAGACAGTTTGTGTCATTCACTTGTTTACATGTGATTTGCAAAATCGGTTCTTTGGCAGAGTTATCAGATGGCTGTGGCCAAATTATCAGATGGCTGAGTCAGAGATCCTCAGCTGTGAGTCTCTGTTGGTACCTTCAAGGGTGAGAGAGTGGCCAAGACATAACTATCCCACTAACTTAGCTCCTATGTGTGATCTCTTCTGTAGCTCTGCATGTGTTCATGCTCACATGAATTGGACCAGGTGTACCCACTTGCAAATGTGCTGCCATCTTATAAAGCCTCTCCCTTATGTACTCAGGGCTTGAGCATTGAGACTTTTCTCTTACCCATTCAGCCCCAGCCAGCAGAACTCAGAAGGCACAATGTTTTGGAAAGAACAGGCCCCAGCTCTCAGAAAAAATGAGTGAAATGGGATTAGTGGCCATGTCTGAGAACATCCTCACTTGCTAACAGTGCAATGGAAGCATATAGCAGAGCCAGGGATAAAGCTCTAGTCCCCTTCCAGCAAAGCACAAAACGTTAATTCGATGTAACCACTTCCTCCATCCGTACAGCTTCTTCGGTGGTGGTTGTGGAGTTAACTGTAGGAAGCAGCACAGTGCCAGAAAACAGTGCATGTATCCCATGGCAGGGAGAGAGTCAGTAAGGCATCTCTCATGCAGAGGGGCAAGAGACCACTGGTATTGCTGGCCTGGGAGTTGCGCAATTGTAAATGTGATGGTGGAGTCTGGGAGCCCCACAGAAAGGAGTCTTTCACCCTCCTCCGCCATGCCAGCACAAATCCAGTGAATGTGTCGGCAGGATAATAGAACCAGTCTTATAGCAGCTTTAACCCAGATCACATTTAAATGTGCAATCTCACACCCATTCTAAAAACTTGCCACATTCCAGATTTGCAATTGAAATGAAGGAGCCTTGGTGAACATTGCTTTTCATGGGATGCCACAAAAAAGCAATGGCTTTTTTTCTGTAGTTTTTATAAAGCTGCTACCACAGTGCCTTCATTCCATAAATGTATTGATTATGAGAATAAACTAACGGTGAGAATGGAAGAGAAAAAAAGCTTTTGAAGAAGCTCAAAGACGTCTGGTTACCTAGAAAAACTCCCTAGCCATATTGGCTCTTGTAATCCTCACCTACACCAACATCAAGAATCAAATATTGTAATGGCAATAAGCCCTGGATGGGGGAGAACACATAACTTAGACTGATTCAGCAAAATTTGACATCTGCCTTCTCAGTCAAATGTATGATGAGAGCTGTAATTTTTCACAGTTTGACATGCAGGGGTTTTCCAGGAGGGGGTTCTGATCTAGGCTTCACCAGGAGCAGTCTGGACATTGACACATAGCTAGCTGAAAGTCCATCCCCACTCCACCTCCCCACACTAAAAGATAAAGGAGGAAAAGCGTATTTTAGTCCTTTAGAAACCAAATAAACTTGCACAAAGGAGCTGCAGCTGCTCCTACATAATCTGTGCAGCAAAAAGTAGAAAACTCTAATAAAAATCAGGTTCTGAAAAAGCTGCTCCCTTCTGCAGTTACCATTAGATCTGCACAGCAACAGCCACTATAGACTGCTATGCATTCATTAGTTATTACAGTTATTTTAATGAACTGCTTAAAGATGTAGGAAAGCATAAAGTTCCATGACCATGCTGCTCAAGATTTTTCTATAAACATCGGCAGTTAATGATAAGCATTAAATTAAAAAGCTTTTGCTGTTTGTTGGCAAAGTCTTTTGCAAATGTATTACATAATAACTCTTCTCAGGACAATATTCTGTCATGAAGATTGTGTCATTCAAGCAAATATTTGATAACTTGAGCCTGATAATTTTCAGGATATAGCTACTTAATTCACAGTGAGGGGAGAAGAAATAAAAGAGGACCTTCTCATTAGTGTTCATTGTTGCAATATTATTAAGCCAATTTATTATGTCAGGAGTAAGTCCATCCTAATTCAGCTGCACTCTGACTTTTTTGCTCTTGCCTTCACAGTATTTGTTTGCTATATGAAAAAGTAAGTAACAGAGCTGTCATGGTTTAGCATAGCTGGGAGTTGTAGTTAAAGAAGGCTCCAAGCTGCAAAGAGGTGCTTACGGCTTCCTCTAGACCCAAAAGAACCAATCAACTGGCTACGTTGAATATTGGCAACTTTTTTAAACCACTTAGAGAGCTGGACACGCCTCCGTGATCCACATTTTAAGAAGGAACAAAGCCCAGGAAATCCTCTTGTTTCCAGTGGCCGAACAGGTAACTGGTGGCGGGGGTGGCCGGGCAGGGCTGGGCTCTGCCGGCCGGGCCTGGCCGGGTTGGCCGGAGGTGGCCTGGCTGAGATCGCAGCCGCTCCTGCTCGCCGGACACCCCCCAGAGGCCAGGCCGGCCCTCAGCCCTAGAGCGGCTGAAATTCCCCTGAGACTGCTCCCGGCAGGATCATGTGGCCAAGAGATAAGCGAATTCCAGCTGCAAGGCCCGGGTGAGATTAACTCTTTTAGTGCTGTAAGATTCCTCCAGACCAGATGAAGCCTGCAGACATCAGTCCTCTCCCCAGTCAGAGGACAGAGAAAGGTGAAGGCGCGTGAAGAAAACACTATAAAGATGCCCAAGTCAGTGGGGAAGAAAGGGCTGAGACCCCAAGGGAGGAGAACGAGGAGATGCTTCAATCCTAGAAGCTGAAATTCTGTTGGAAAAACCATGGTGATGGACTATGGTATATTAGACTACCCATTGTAATTTCTTGAAAGCATTGGGGGGGTTGGAGCATTCAAACTGCAACTGTGAGCAAAGGTACTTGTACTAGAACAAGCAAACGCTGAAGTAGCTGTAACTTGCTGTGAGCAGCAGTACCTGTGCTGCAATAAGTAAATGCTGAAGTAGCTGTGATTTGATGAGAAACTTGAGCAGAGATCCCACGACAGAAAAGGACCTCTGTTCCTAGAGATGAGGATACTCCCAGAGATAGTGTTCTTACGCCACTCAGGCACTTTGATAAGTGAAGAGAACTTTTGTTTCTGAACAGCCCATCCTTAAAAATGGTACTCCATTAGCTGAAGAAACCCTCGAAAGCAGTTGTGGGGAAGGCTGTAAGTAGGGGGAAGGGACTTGGACATGCAAGCAAAGAACCGTCCCGGGCGGCTGCCTTGCTGTGACATTAAAGTTGCAAGAGATTGTTTCTTGTGGAGATGTTTCCATAGTTTGAGAGACTCCTCTCCCTAACTGAAAAACAGAAATTATTATATAGGTGGTGAACTGACTAAAAATCTCAAGGGCTGTCAGTAGAAGGGAAGAGAGGTGGGGGGAGAGAGGTGTTCCAAAGGTTTAGTCTGATTTCTTTTTTTTTCCCCCTCTTTTAAGTCTGTTAATAAACTTCTTTATGTTCTTTAAGTTTTGTGCCTGCTTTGCTTTTCCTCCTAATGCGTATCTCACAAAAAGGACATCAGGGAGGTAATGCATAATTTGACCTAAAACCACTACATTAAATTGGTGTTTCTGCCCGGTTTATGAACTGAACCCGCTACAAGAGCCCTAGAAGATTATCTGATGAGTTTGAATGCTTTCTTGTACAAGTATGCCCAGAAGTAATTCAGCTTCACCTGAGAGCTAGATATTATGTTAAAAGACAAAAAAAGAAGTGGGGGTGAGGGGGGTGGGGGGAGCACAAAACCTTGCGGTTCATCTAATTAGCAGTCCGTTTTTGGAAGGCAGCATGTCTTCCCTTCTTTGGGCACTGAGGGGACTGCCTCTTGCAGTCAGAGTGCTAGACCCACACTGACTACAGAGGGTGGAAAAGCTGAAGGGACCCTTTCCATCAGCTCACATTGCCCATGTGCATGTGGTTGGCGAAGCAGGTCTCCTAGTGTGGTCTGATCAGGAGGCTCTTCATCACAGCTTTGTCTTTTTACAGGTAACTAATAATTTCAGATACCCAGAGGCTGGAAATTTCCAAATTCATAAGCAAGCCTTCACACAGGATTGCTTCCAAGTTCTCTTGCCAACATGGTTTTAGCAAGGCCCAAGCTCTTGTGACATGAGCTCATGGTGACTACTGCTAAGAGGCTGTCTGAGGTGTATCTCTGGACATGCAAGTGGGGGTCGCGCCAGCATCTCAGGAACAGGGCCCACACCTGCATTAGTTACTGTGTATAACACCATCCACAGCAAGGGAGTTTGGACCTAAGCTTAGCAAAATCATGGTGGAAAGCATGCTATGCCCTTTTTGCGGCCGGATGAGTCAATGTGTCAGGTTTTGCCTTCCAGGTTTGGTCTTGCAGCAAGGACATTCCCTTCCTCTGCACATACTGATGAGGGCCTGCCAGGCTGACAAGATCTAACTGGGTGAAGGCAGCGGATGTAGATTGTGGAGTACTAGTTTTCTGTTTGCTTGAAAGAAATAAGGAAAGTGTGAGTTTTGGAGGTTCTTAGGCCCTTTGAGGAAAACCATTACTTTATTCAGTTCCACAGAAACCAGATATAACTGGACACTGTTTGGCATCTTTCGGTCCTTGAGGACATCTCTGATCACCTACTGTTAAAGTCCAGCTGAAGGCAAGACATCAGGCAGTTCCACTTACAACAGAAATTTTCTAATTACTGTGGAAAGGCTGCCTGCTTCCCCGTGTCCCACTGTGTTTCCTTCACCAGTACAGCCTGCTACTGTGACTCATCTGCCTAGGGCTTAATGAAGTTAGTCTGCAGCATCAAAAGCAATTAAAGTGCTTCTGTACAGCAGCTCCATACAGTTACCTTTAGCTTGTCCTCTGAGAAGTCCTGTGCTGCATCTGCAAAGACTCCCCTGCAGTGTTGCGGGAGCAGTTGTGCTGGATCTTCATGCAGGAAAAATAAACCAGGATTGCTCTTGGTCTCAGTTCAGCATTGCTCAGCAGGCTGGCCAGTCCTGGGATGGACAGTGTGGCTCTTGGAGTCAGGTGGTGGGGAATGAAACTTGGAGGGGGACTGAGAAAGGAGCTTGTTGATGGCTAGGTCACAGAATCACAGAATCATGGAATACGCTGGATTGGAAGGGATCCACAAGGAACATCAAGTCCAACTCCTGGCCCTGCACAGGACCGTACCAAAGAGTTACACCATCTGCCCAAGAGTATTGTCCCCTCAGTCCTGGGTTAGAAATGGGCTTGCTGTGTTCCTGCAGGTCTCACAGACTCTTCCTCTCAGGGTGGCAGTATTCTCACCTCCCCTCTCTAAAAGCACAGGCAGCACCTGTGCCATAAGGTGCTGATGTGCTGTTGGCTTGCTTAGGACTCTGGCTGAGGTGTTCCAGTTGGGCACCACAGCAAAGCTCAGTCTTTTCCAGTCCTTTCCTGCACTGAGCACTAGCATCTCAACAGTGAACATAATCCCTTTCAGTACATGGAATGCAGATTCATTCCCACTTCAGGGAGCTAGGGGCTTGATAGCAGGTCCTATATGCTCTGGCTAAGCACACCAGCCGTCCCTTGTTCCACAGGCTGCTGTCCCAAGTCCAGATGAAAACTTTGTAGGAATTTAGGCATTTGGTTTGCTACAGTACTTGAAGTCAGTGCTTCCTGAAAGATTTTTCACTTCGGAGTACTCCACCTCAACTCTCACACATGCTAATGCATACCCTCTGGGATTTTGCAGCTGAGCAGATGACATTGACAGCCAGCTAGATGTGCGCAGTTAGGTGTCACTGCCCCTAAGGCCTGTGCCTTGTTGGTGTCTTGCTTTTCCTGACGCTGGAGCTGATGCTCCTTCAGGCCGAAACTGAAACTTAGGTGGAGAAAGTTGTACACACAGTCAGAGGAAGTGAACGAGGGGTGAGCAAAGCTGAGCAGCAAACACTTTTCTGGAAATGCAGGAATTAACTTCGTAAGCCAGGACAGAAGGCACCAGAGGCGAATGCAAGAAGCAAAGATGCTCCAGAGATTTACAGGGAGAAAAATAAGGATAGCTGCAGATACGGAAAAAGCAGTATGCAAAGCAGAAGCTGGATTTGAGAGGAAGACATAACAAGTACTGTAATGCTTAACAGCTCTTACTCTGAAAAAGGGAAGTGTGGCAGAAAGGAGAGAACAGCTTGCTTTGTAGCTGTGGCAGCAGCAGAGATCTGGCACCCTTTCCTCCTGCTTGTACCTCCCCAGCGCATCTGCCTGACCCCCACACTGGAACGGATGGGATCTCAGTTCTCTTGTTCTCAGTGGTTTAAGCCTTGTTTCTTTAGTTTTTAAGCTTCATTTGTGGCCATTTCAGTCTAGCAAAGCAATATAGATGCGTTTCTTTCATCTTTTTCTGTGCCTTATCTCAAGGCTTGTGGTTTTATGCACATTATACATTATGTGTAATGTTTCCTGGCAGTGGATGGAAACAGGACCCACAAGCAAGGATGTGTGTGTGTGTGGTCTCAGGAGGTGATGTGAATGCATGGGCAGTACCCTGGACCAAAACCATGCAGTGAAGGAGGTAATTTTAGAAATAACCAGCATGCTCTGCCTCTAGGATGCAGTCTGGCGGGAACTGATCTTGGACTGTTCTGCAGTGTGTTTCTTTCCATTACAAGGATAGGACAACAGTATCAAACAGGAATCAGGTCCTTTTTGATTGCTTTAGCCCAGTGCTGAGCAAGTAGTTTCCTCCTCTAGTGAGTTTTCAAGCTGCTACTCCTGGGTGTCAAGCTGGTAGCATCACAATTAGAAAGAGCATCACCCGGTTCTGCAATGGGCTCATCTGCCTTGAAACCAGTCTGTGTACCAGCATATAAAACATTGTATGGTGATTTGTTCCTCGCTATACATTGCAAGACCTCAGGCTGCTCTGCCAGGGGCTGGTCCTCATCCCAGCTGCTCAGTACGTCTGTCATGAAGACCCTCAGACCCTTTGCTGAAAGCACTTGTTTCAGGACAGTGTTAGTATTCTTCATCACAACTGGCATAGACTTTTTTTTCCAGAAATCAAGGCGATTCAAACAGTGAAACTCTCATTAAATAAGCGAACAGGCAAACAAACCATAATGCGACACAGACAAACCTAGATTTTCTTGTACTTTCCTGCTTTGGACAGAGCCTGTGGCACTGTGGTTTGAAAAATAGTGATTTTTTACATTGTGATTGCTGCACTATGTGAAGGAAGAAATGTTGCATGAATATTAAAAGACCCAGCAAGTCAAAAATAGCCTAGTCATGAGTGAATAGCCTGTGTAACACCCTGTGAGCTGTCTTGTCCTCTTCCAGGAGTAAAAACCTGCTACTTCTACAGCTCTGCTTTTGGGGTTAGCTTTAGTTTTAGAGTGTTGAGGTTTTGGATGCAAACTGATCCATTGCAGAAATACCTACCCCAGACGTGAGGAATGCCACGTGGACGTGGCCAAAGACAGCTGTGTGAAGCAGGAGGGGGTGGGTGGTGGGGGCGGCAGGTGGTGCCCTCTGGGTGCACACAACTCCCCTTGTGAGATCTGCAAAATAAGATGAGAGAAAATCTCTGCTTTCGCACAGCCTACAACAGCAAGCAAATAGGCAGGCAGTACACCAGCACCACAGCCAGCATGCTTTTAGCCAGTAGCATCTCCAGGCTGTAATTTATAGGACATTTCTCAGTTAGCACATCAGTTTCTGCTAGCTCATCATGCAGCAGAATGAGAAAGGCTGGGTTCTCACGAAGTAGTGGAGTGCAGCAATCTCATTTGTATGCTGTGACCATTGTGGGGTAACCTTCCTCTGCCCGTGGGCTACAGGGACTGTTGTAACACCCTCATTCTGCATTCCCCTTGAGTCAGTAGGTACCTCTGATCACTTACTGAGTTCAGGGGATTGCTGCATGTGCTCCCTGAAAGACTGCTCTGTCACTGTTTCTTGCAAGCCAAGAACAGTGGATTATTACTTGCAGTATTTTAGGTGACAAAACATGTGAACTAGCCTTGTAAAACTACTACCCTGCCCACAAGTTTCCAGAGTACTAGTACAGAGACAAAAAGAGGTTGTAAATTAGCTTTGGAAGAGAGGGATTTCATGTTTAGATACTCATTGAAATTCAGAGATAGATGACTAGGGAGACTCACAGCTGTTGAATATTTTCAGTTCTCCATCAGCATAACAACTTTTGCCTGCTGGGGTCTGCCTATTTCCAAGTCACAGAGACAGTGCACCCTTATATATTTTGGGGACAGAGCTGGAGTAGATGTGGAAATTACTGTCCATGGATGTTCTTTACTGCCAGTCTTCTGGAGTCACAGTTGAGTTATGCTTTTTGAGAGTACAGCACTAACTTAGGTCAACTGTACAGTTCAGCGACAAGATGCCTTCGTTATAATGGAGTTATGTTGGAAGTAGTCCAGACTCCATCCTAATGTGAGGGGAAATAAGGAAAATCTTAAGTGAGGGGAATTCTTTTAGATACTAGTTTAAGAGAATTTGATATGAAAAATCAATTATTATTTAGAGGCTATGTATAAGACTGTTAAAATAACAGTTTTGTGTAGCTGAGCGTTTCTGGGCAGTAACCATGTTAGAGTCCTATTTTCTGCAGTTGTTTGAAATGCTTGAGTTTACCTGATTTTGTTTGTAAGTGCAACACTGTCCGTTTTTTGCATTACTTTGCCAATCTTATAATTTCTTTCTGATGCCTCAGACCATTTGAGGTATGTCTTTTGGATATGACATGCCGTAAAACAGCAGAATAAAAATTTATTGTGCCTATATGTCAACACTTTGGGCCCTGTGTGCTGATGAGGGCCCATCAGAAGTGATGAGGGCCCAACAGAGAGCTTCACTTAGCAGATTGTGTGCTGCTTCTGTTATCCCCAGCTCCAGCAATGTGTGCGAGGGCTGTGTCACTCCTGTTAACCCCTCAGGTTCCATGAGCTCATTTTGACTGGCGATACCAGGAGGCACACACACTTGCAAAGTCATTATGGTAGTAAAATAGTGTCGGTGTTTCAGATTCTAATTGCCAAGTATCACACGGCACAATGCAGAGAAGGTCATGCTTCAAACCCTGCTCATCTCAATAGACGGGAAGGGAAGGGAAGGGAAGGGAAGGGAAGGGAAGGGAAGGGAAGGGAAGGGAAGGGAAGGGAAGGGAAGGGAAGGGAAGGGAAGGGAAGGGAGGGAAGGGAAGGGAAGGGAAGGGAAGGGAAGGGAAGGGAAGGGAAGGGAAGGGAAGGGAAGGGAAGGGAAGGGAAGGGAAGGGAAGGGAAGGGTTATAAGGCTTTGGTGTTCCTGTTGTGATCATAGAACTGTCTTTGATCTGTTTGTTGTGAAAAGTCATGGAGAAAGGAGCTAAAACCTTCTTGAATGATTTGATGTCTGTGTGGAGATGGAATCTCATTAGCAATGTCATCAAATGTCTCCCAGTTTCCGTAAGAAGGGGAAAGTGGGGTGGTGAAGTAGTGAAGAGAGGGGGAAAGAAAATGGCAGGCATGGGATAAGGTTTGAACACTACACTGACAGATACCCTGTCACTGCCCAGTGGCTAAAAATAGGCTCCTGCTAGTGTGCACATAATGGATATTCTGTCTGTCTCCAAACTAGATGTGTGCAGGCTTTACAAATGCCCATTTTCTTCCCATGAAGACAGAAGCAGGCTGCAGCCCTACTGCTTCCCTACACACAGGCACACAAGCTCCTGACTTTCATTTGTACTCATTTAGAGTTTTATTTAGATGGTGGATGAAGCAAACTCTGCATGCTCAGTCTAAATAAAGGGCCCTGGCTCCCAGTCCCACCTAGCCCTTTCATGCTTCAGGATGAGTGGAAATGGACTTGGGAACTAGGAAGAATGAGACCCTTGTGCAGGACCAGCTTGAGGCGGAGCTGCTTGGGCAGCTCATCCCCAGAGATTTACAGGGGCAGGTTTCCAGCTGGTGTTGCTCTGAGGAGCTCTTGTAGCCAGTGGAGCTGCAGGGATTTACAGTTGATGAAGCTGAGACTCCCAAGCCTGCAAGCATCTGGTGCTGACTCACTGCTGGGTGCAGCAGGGTGTGGATATGGTTTGAGAAGGCTCTGACATCTCATGCTTTCTGCAGCAAATGCAGCATTAAAAATGGGAGCGTGGCAGGACCAGCTCTTCACGCTAAAGGAAAGGCTCACCCTGCCAGCAGCTTGTCACTGAAGCTGGGAGGGGGACTGGGGGGAGAGGGACTGGGGAGGGGGAGGGGAATGACACATGATGTGTTATACAGAAGCTGTGAGGCTGTGGATTTGTTTTAAATTTTGTTTTCAGTTCTTTGCTTAAAAAGAGATTTCTTCATCTAAATCCCCTTCTTCTTCTCACTGCCCACACCAGTCGCCAAGAAAATACTTGTAAACAGCAGCTTTAGTCACAGAGTATTGCTTCTGTCACATTACTGGTGATAGTGTATAGCTCTGTACAAACTGCTGCCTGCCTGTGCTGCCAAACCCCTGCCTACAGGAGCCCTCCTCACTGTCAGATGTCTCAGCTTCCACATGTGCTCAGTGAGAAGCAAGATTTATTGCAGTGATAAGTGGTCTCTGAAGTGCAGTTCTGCTGCTCCGTAACTGAAGCCAAGAGCCCGGCTGTTCCCAGGCCTCATGTGACTCTCAGCACAGCCAGCACTGCCTATTCCCTGTAGTTTTCCTGGCCATACTTCTTCCCCGTGCCCAGAAGCAATGCCCCCCAGAGAGTTCTGCCCTCTTCTGTCTCCAGTTTTGTGGCTTAGCTCCACACGGGCAAGGGTAAGGGTTCACTTCTGAGGCGTGTGCAAGCTTTCCTCTCCCCACCACAGTGCTAGTTAAGGAAAAGGAAAACCCTTCTTTTATTGTGAGCAGACATCAGTCATGAGCATCTTCCTAGGAGTAACATTACAAATGGGAGTGTGCTTGGTGTGGGCAGCTGCTTCTGTCAGCGTGGCCAGGCAAAGCTAGCTCTTCTAGGCAGACCTTTCACTTGGGGCTTTCTGAACAGCTTCTGAGGAAAAATCACATTAATAGGGGAGTACAGGCACTGCAGGATGGGTAAGAGGCAGCCCAGGCTGGAGGGAAGATCCTCATGCTGCGTTTGTTTTTGTTCTTACTTGCTCACGTTGTTTGTCATTCAAGGAACCTCTCTGACACCTCCTTTATGAGCATTGCCTTTCTGCTCAGGTCCCAGCAGGCAAATACACAAAGCTTTCTGCAGGGATCCCAGAGGGCCTGAGAGCTGTTTCTGCATGTAAGTGTTTAGGGAAAGCATCAGGAAATGAGGAGAGGTGAGGCTACAAGAACTGGAGAATATGGCTTCAGTTACTTCACAGCTGAAACATGCTGACTAAGGGCATTTAGGTATTTTTCTGAGCACTGTACCTGTCTGTATTTCCAACCTAACACAAGCAGTGTACAACATGGAGGGACTGTATCAGAAAAGCTGGGGTCACCCAGCAGATCGCCATTGCCCAGGTCAGCCAGAAAGAAATGGCAGTGATGTACAATCACATTGCTGAGCCCGGATGGGTCCCAGCCCTGGACACTTAGCTAGATATTAAAAGTTGTTGTGCTGCAATCACTGGGAAACCCATTTGCATGCATGAGGCTCCTTACCCTGACTGCCCCAGGGCAGATTTCTAGGCTGTGAGACAGTGCACAGAAGTCACCCAGGGCAGTGTCTGAAGTCACCACGGTTGTAGTTCCTTCCATTCCAGCACAGAGAAACAGGCCAGAAAGTGAAAACAGGACATGGTTTCCCAGGGTGTCTTGTTTCTACCAACTGCTGTGATCCTTGGCAGTAGTGGAGCGAAAGAAGAGAAACTGTGTGCAGAGAGCTTGAAGAATGAAGCAGAGCTGTTAGCATTATTGAACTGAGGTCTTTCATACCTACAGGCATCCTAGAAGCTATTCGTTAGCATCTATGTTGCAGGTGGTAGGCTGATGCTGACTCTGAATAAATGCTCCTAAATAAATAGTGTGATCGTGTTGTCTGAGGGCTGTGGGAAATAAGGTGCATATGAGACAGGCTGGCAATTCAAACTCAGACTGAGTGTACCCAGTTTCCTGAGCACTGGCAGCAGAATTGCTGGGCTTATGAGCAATGATATATGGAATGCAACAGTAAGACCTTCAAAAATATTCTTGGTTTGGTTGCAGCGTGAAGAAATCAGGGCAGATGGCAAGTGGTCCCGACAGTGTTTGGAGGCAAGACACATCACAAGTTTAGCAAGCTTAGACACTTACATGTCTCCTTGTTCAAGGACAATACCTGTAGCTAATAACCCAGCATCCATAACACTGGGACCACAGCTAAGTCCATGATGTGTTAGCTCAGTCAGTCTCGTTAAGAGATGCTCACTAATACGTACAGTACGTGCATACAAACATCAAGCCAAATCCACCACAGATGTAGGGAGCCACACTGACCTCTGTGAAGTTAAGCCTCAGAGCAACAGCAGAAAGTGATGTTTATGGAGTATAAGAACACTGGGATCAGGTTAATATGTTGAAACTGTAGGGGCTTCAAGATACATTGGTGGGCTCAGAAGCTCACCTGGATTTTTGCAACTCAATCCATCAGTCTACCAAAAGACATTGCTTCCCAAGAGAGACCTTAACTCATTTAAAAGTTAAGGTGTACAAGAGTTACAAAGAGAGTTCTGCCACTTGTTTATCTATGTTACTGCAAAAATTATAATTAAATCTTCTGTGGTCTGACTTGGATGTCTCCTGCCATCATCAAAAGCATTGCAAACAGCCATTATATTTAGCAGGGCATGCTTAAAATGAAAGGAAAGGTGTGAAAAGCAAAGAAGGTTTCACATCCATCAATAGATCACAAAAAAAAAATCATCCTCTGTTTCAAGGTGCTGATGAAAGAATCAAAGCTTTCCTCTGGTTGCTGGTTGCTGTCAACTGAGTACTATTCCAGAGATGTCCAAAGTAGCAAATAGTCCCGAAAGACAAACACGTGTCTTCAGAGGAGGAAGAAACTGTGCCCAAGATCTTCATGTAGATCTCAGCAGTGGCCACAACACAGGGTAAAAAAAAATCAGACCAGTGAGTTTGTCTGCTGTTTTGTGACCCAGTCTGAAAGCCCCTGAGGAGCAATGTGTATTCATGAGACAGGTAATCTTAACAACAGGGCAAACCATGAAGAACAGAGAAGGAATGTAGATAGCCCGTAACAGTGAGGAACCAGACACACTTTAGTTACTAATGCTGTTTGGAAGAAGCTGGATACTTCATGTTTAGGCAAAGGCAAATTGAAAGTAGACTGATGCAGAGAAAAGGGGATTCAATATTTTATCCTTTGCTGAACACCCACCTGAAACAGCATAGGCATCCATCTCCATGGGAAGGCACAGAGAGAATAATCCACACTGCTGAGTGTGATGGTAGTCTGTGTTCATGTCAACAATGCCAGAGCAGAAAATCTTGGGAGACAAGAAACAGAGGTGGAGGAGATCCTTTCCAGCAGTCACTGATTGTTTACAGGGAGGGAAAAGAATCCAAAATACCACAAAGCTTATTGAAGGAGAGACCCTGTCTGCTCCTGGCCCATACTCAGCAAAGGCCAAATGACAAAGAGTCATTAAAAATGGAAGGAAAGGAGAAGAGCAGTAACCCTTGCCCAGTCAGGAAGGTGACTAGTGGAGATCTGCCAGATGTCTGGGTTTGTCTGCCAGTGAAGAGCAGCCAGATGGACAGCACCTTCCCTTCTTCAGGTGGGGAATATCCTCAAGGTCCTCTCCCACCTGAGGACGCAGGACAGTCTCAGCAACCCTGTAGGGGTTTTGCCAATGAACCCATGTGCAGTACAGTGCCAAGCAGAAAGGCAGAGAATGCAACTCCAATGCTGCAGTGTGGTTTCCTTTCCATGGATTTGCTACTCCCATCAGTCCTTCCTTGTCCTGGTTCTCCAGTGGCTAGCCCACAGCAGTAGTGAGTAGCCTCTGGACATTCTAACCATGAAGGCTGTGTGCTGGAAAACCTGTCACCAAGACACCCTTATGTTCCACCAGCACAAACAGCCACATGTCGAACCTCCAAACCTGAAGAACACTGAAAGTGAAGACAGGTCAGAGGGCAGACTGTGAGGAATTTGCCAGAGGTGACTTGAGTGAGTCACCTGGGGCATTACCCTGGATTTTCTGTAACAAGATGGTATGCTGAGTGACCTGTTTGATGGAATTTTCCTTGAATTTTGGTCCCCTAAAAATGACTGCCATCCCCCTGTATTGCAAAGGTTCTTTTCTTTGCTGCAGCTAACCTGAGGTGTGCATCATGTTTGCAGGCTGTTTGTCAGTTGAACATCTCCAAAGGAAACCTCTGTTACTTTTTACTTCACTTAAAGTTTATTGCCTTCAAGTTGCAGTCAGTGTCCCTAAGTTATAACACCCCAGTCTGAAACACGTGTGCTTTTTGTCCCTGATGTGTTCCAAAAAAACCATTTTGCAGCCAAAAAATAGTTTAAAAAAAGGATAGCATCTTGTATTCACTGAGAGACCTGCTATTACTAAAAACATCTGCACAGTCAGCCTTATAACAGAGCAGAAAAACTGAACATTCTATTTCTAAAATGATTGTGGGTGCATTTTCCACTAACCCAGCTAGTTTTAAAAATGTTTCTCTATATGACAAAATCTTTTAATTCCCCAAATTGTTTAAAAGTCCCCTTTTCTCAAACAGGTACTGTGTCATTTTTTTGGTGGAAAACTTTTTATAGGAAGAAAAAAGACCAAGCATGTTCCTCTTCTAGCTTTGATCACCTCAGCCCAAGGAGATGCACATTGTATCTGTCTGTATCTAAAGTGAGAAATGGTGAGGCTGCCACAGATCCATGCCCTAGGTCCATGCAGGACTGAAACTGGGCACACATTCGTAGCAGGCATGCACACGGACACATGTACATTCACAGATGGCATGTGCACACCACTCACCCATTAAAAGAGTTAGAAATGGAGTTTAATGAGAAGACTGGACAGGCTGCACTCATCATATGTGAAGCACAGTGACCAGCAGCCTGTTTACACATATTGTCCTCATTTCTCCCTGTTTCCCCATGCTTATTCCCTGTCAAACATCTTGGATCCTACTCTTTGCCTGCCTTTGCTTTCTCCACTAAACATCTCATCATGAGACTTGTACCATGCCAAAATGTTCTTCCCTTGCATCCCATGAGGGGTCCCAGACGCCCACAAGCAGGAATGCCCCTCTGTTTGAAAGCTGCACCACGAAGCCTTCCCAGTTGGATCAGAGTGGTAGGTTTCATCCCTCGATGTGTGGCTGAAGGCTCCTGTGATGGGCCTGGGAGTGGCCAGGCAGGGCAGGATTTGAGGATCCCTTATCTGCCCTTGTCTCTGTGCACTCCCTCACTGGTGAGCAAATGAGCTTTTATCACATAACCTAATTAGAATAAAAAATAAAGCTGAATTGTGGTCAAAGTGAGTTGTGCCCTTTTTCACTTCTGTCATTCTCCAAATTTTAGGTTAATTTCATTATGGGTCTTTGTTAACTATGTCAATTACCACGAATATCACCCAATTCTAAACAAAAAAGTCAGGGTTTCCTGCTGATTTTATTTGCCTTTAGCTGTGCTACAGGCACACAAATTATTTCTGCACATTTTGATTCCTAGATTGCCTCCAGAGACATCTTTTACATAAGCATTTTTTTGTGTAAGCTTAGTGCTGTCACTGTCTTGGGTGTGAAGAAACACAGCCACAGCCACACACCCATGAGGTGATGTTTTAGTTTCAGATCTCAGACAGAGTATAGTCACACAGACTAGCCTGGTTTGTCCTTTTACCTGTATGAGGTAAGCCTCATACTACAGCTGGGACCTTCAGCTCTGTCACGGAACTTGCCTATGACAAGGCAAGGGTTTCCAGCCCAAATTTTCCAAAGAAGGGAGTATTTTGGAGCACCACCAGTGGAGCTGAGTGTCAGAGGAGGGGGCTGACCAGGACAACTCAAGTGCACAGCAGTTTGGGGTCCTTTACAAACCTGCTAAATGGACATCATGCAAAACTCAAGAAGCCACTGCTGCAGAGATGTTCACCTCTTTAAAAATGCTCTGGAAAAGGCACAGGTGCTGGGGAGGAGGTTAGGGTGTCAGGAGAGGTTTGGTTGTAAACTGATTATGGGGCTGAGAGCATCTGGCTGCTTTCAGTCCCTCTGCTCTGCCTTGACTTTTCATCTGTCCAGAGACTGGGTGCCTAGGGAAAGTTTACCAATCTCCTGTCAGACCTGACTAGCATTCAAGTAAAACAAACTTTATTTAAATAAACACTTGTTTAAAGATTAAGTGCAAAACTGTTTTTTCCTGCCAAGGTCTAAGCTCAGAGCTTTTTACTTCCTCTGCAGCAATGAATGACATCATTGCCACTCTTACACTGTGTTAAGCATGAAGGAAGCCATCCAGTGCTGAGCAGAAACAGAAAACAACTGTCTGGAAATTTTGCTTAACAGAAATAAATTACTTTCTTTTAAATATTGTAATTTCAGTATGCCTTGTAGCTAGGTTTCTATGGAATTTGCCATGATAGGTCTGTGTTGTCAGTTGTTTGCAACTTTTGCAGACTATTCAAATGGAAATTTTCCCTTCCTCATGGTGTAGGTAGAGCATTGTTTGAAAACTTTCTCTGGAAAGAAATTTTCTGTTCTTCTGAGAGACAGATTAGGGAAGTTTTTGCAGAGCAGGTTTGGTGGTGCAAAAGAATAGCTTGTGAGTACCTAATGGATGAGCTCACACAGTCACACATGCAGGTGGCTTTTTAGATACTGAGTCATGTGGCAGCAGGAACCCTACTATAAAGCATCCATATGCCTGTCAATTATGTTTCATTTACATTATTGGTGCCCTTGTCAGAAAGGTAGATCAGCCTTACTAACCTTTGGAAGGGAGAGAGTATGTTGGTGGCTGGTCATAGTCAGCACCTTGCATGTGCAAGTTCCTCCTTTTCAGGCCTCGACGTGAGCATTAACTCACATCTGCCTGCCTCCATTTTCTGCTTTTCTGCCTGTTTGTTTTGCAAGTTGTCTGGGTCAAGTGGGATTTAGACAAGGTACAAAACTGCCAGCCCAGTCTGTGTTACAGGCTTGGTCACTGGTGGTGGGGCTGAAGGTCTGCCCTGGGCAGAGGTTTACCAGTCCTCTGGATTCCTGACAACTCCCTTGTGGTTCATCAGCTTCGTTCAGCCTCTTCGCTCGGCCATTTCTTATTAGTGACACCCAGTTTGCAACCATGAGGGATGCTAACTTGTTGCTGTTATGGTCTAGGTGTGTCTAAAATATCTCTGCCTCTGTGGATCACAAATACTATAGAGGGGAGACAACAGGGAATTAGTGGGAGGACAGAGATGTCAACAGCGTATTGATTCAATTTAGTGTGTTTAGTGTGTTCCCACCAGTGATTTACTGGTAGGAAATGATGGATATTATGCTCACTATGGTAACCTTGCTCTTCCAAGAGAGACGGGTGGAGAGAGGAGAAGGGGACAATTCAGAGGGAAAGTGTATACCTGCTAGTAGTAAGATCCATGAGAAAAGAGTAGAATCTCTTACTTCACTTTTGGCATGGCTGACAGATACACCATTAAGGGAAAATAAAGGTGATCTGCCTCCCAGAGTGAATCAGCATTGTATGCAATGTTGAGAGGGATTTGCTGGATGTTACTCATCATCTGGAAGAATAACTATCTGGAATTGTGACTGAAGACCACATTGCCCTGAGGCGTGATTTTTTTTTTTTTTTTACTGTTATTCATCTCCTTACTTTTTTTTTTTTCATTTTATGAATGATCTGTTTTACATTTAGGTGAAAGATACAGCCTAGCTCATTCACTTGGTGCAGTCTTAAACTGCAAATGGAGAGCAAATTAAAAATTAACAACTGCAAAAACACCCCAAAGAGTCAAGGATAAGAGCTGGCATGATCAGTGATCCTTCCAATTGCATTGAGAGGATGTAGCACAGGCCACATTTCTATTTTCCCCTTTGATTTGCTATGAGCTGCTGTGAGCAATGTTAAATAGCTTATGCTGCTATGCTTCTCTCATTCATTTCCATAATTTCTTGGTCATCTAAGATAATGCCCCAACAGACAGAAAGAACGAGCGTTGGCTTAAAAACAGTGGCTACTTGTCAAACTAATTCTGGCTGCTCTAGGAGAAAAGTCTCTCCTATATGTCTAACTCCCTTTCACTCTCTTCATCTCCACTTCCCTCCTCTATTCATTGTCAGTTTTTGTTCTGCAAGGCTCATCTCAAACTCAGCCATCATTTAAAATCCTGGGATAGTAATCATAAAGCAGTCTGGCCAGTATTTTAACGAGCATACAATATTTCCGGCATTGGATATGATTCTGTTGTTTAGCCTTCTGCATCTTAGTGACTGCATGCACCTCTGTGTGTGTGTGCATGTGTGTGCGTGGGGGCTTTTAGTCATTAGTTGGCTAATTTTCTTTGTTACTCTGTCTACCTGGCGTACAAGGAAGACCTCTTTTGGGCTGTGCATAACAGCTTGAATTTACATTCCATCTGATCTGGCTTGTGTTTGATTCATTAGTTGCATTGTGGCTGTTGTGTTAAGTTGCATTCAAGATCACAAAAACAGTGTGGCATGCAAGAGTGCATGAAAAGCAAAATGCACAATTTGCTAGTGTATCTCTAACTGCTCCCAGGCAGCTCCTAGGGCTTTGTGCAGGGCTTGCCTATGTTGTGGTGTCCATCACTATCTGTGCACCCTGCATCTTCCTCCCATGTCAATCCCCAGCAGCCTGGAGCCTCAGCATTAGATCTGGGAGCTTGCTGCATAGTGCTGTCAGTGGAAAAGGGCTTTTACTGTTCCTCATAACTTCTATGGAGCTGTGAGATGGTAACCCTTTCACTGCTGCCCTGGAAAACTCAACTCCATTGGTCAAACAGAGCTTCTAAACCTGCAAATGTACAGGTGCCTTGGCAGAGCAGCTCTGCAAACCCTGCACTGGTCAGGGAGCTGCAGTCCTGTGTAGTCTGGAACTGGCTGCAGTACTTGTGGGGCATCACCATAAGCCTGAAAATTATGGAGAAGGGAGTATCAGGGCTTTGCAGTGTGGGAAGTTACAAAGGCTGCCCAAGCTGCCGTCCGCTGGAATCTCAATGGAAACAGGAGTTAGCAGCAGGGGAGACAGGCCCTGGCAGAAGAAATGTCTGTGGGAACAAACAGCTGGTCTGGGAGGACAGAGATGTTGAAATCTTGGAATCATGGATTTGGAAAGATCTTTTATAGACTCACACACGTTATGAATACTCCTCAGCTGAGAACAGATTTTCTACAGATAGGAATGGGGAATGGAGTGTCATGTCGGCAGTCAATGGGTGAGAGCAGCATCCCTGTCCAACAAGGTGCTGAAATGTCCCAACATCTCCTGATTTGAAACAGTCTCCCATGACCCTGGACTTTGGCCCTGGATTACCCTTTGGAAATCCTGTGCAGAATAGCTAAATTTGTGGATGTTCCTGGTATTTCTGAAGTTTTTACAGTTCCTGTACATAAGAAAGAGAGAACTTAGAAAGATGGTCTAAGGTGGTGGTTAGGTTTTGGTAACACTGCACCCTTCTTTCAGGAAGAAAAATATAGATGATGGTCTCAGATTCCCACATTTATTTTTTACTTAGTTGCATTTTCTTCTGAAGTGAAGAACTGTTATCTTTAAGTACAGTTTTGAACTCATTGTATAGAGATGTTGAATTTCTTTGTATCCTCTCTCATCAGAGAAACCTCATCAGGTCACAGTACCATCATTTATTGTAATACTTTAACATTTTACCTTCTGATAAAAAAACTGTAGTGCTCTTCTCCCAAAAGCCCTAATTTTCTGTGTTTTCCTCTTCTCACTTCCTTTTCAATGCTACAGATCATGACAGCAAAGGCATTCAATGTACCCTGCCATGGTACAAAGCAAGTGTACAAGCAGAGTCTCAGAAATGCCAGCTCTGTCAAAACCACGTTTTAACATCCCACTCATGCAACTGAGTCTTTTCCCCACCACCATGGTTTCAAAATCTGTAAGCTGTAGACACTGTCACTGTAAAAAGCAGGCTTTGCTATGTCAAAACAAAGAAGAGCTGGTGGTCTCTCTGTAGCTAAGGCTGTGATTAGCTTTTCTTGTTAAGCTGGGAATTAATCCCTCCTATTACAGTTCAATGAAATTGGTCCATCTGTGATGTGCTAGTAGCTCTTGCTAGGTACTAACAGCTTTAGAAAGTCAAGGATAATTGAACGGGAAAGAGGAGGAAGGTTGTCATGCATAAAAATTCAATATTACAATTTTTGCATGTCACTTGTGGCTGCTGGATGGGATAGAGCGGGAGTATGATTTACAGAAACAACTCCAGCAAGAAACCTAGATTTATGTTTTTCTGTTGTCTTAACTGAAAGCCAATGTGCTGGTCTGTGTAAAGAGTGAAGTGCAGTAGCCCTAGAGGAATGGATAAACCAAACAAACTCTTCCAAATTTCTGGCTTGGGTTTTGTAGTAACATGAAAATAGATTTTCTCTAAGTCAGGAGAATGAAAAATTGCAACAATCTTGCTTCATATTAATAGAGGTTGATTTACAGTCTTTTAATTGTCTTAGAATTTTTTTTTTTTTAATCCTGTATTGTGTCACTAGAAAAACGTGACTACTTCCAGCTTCAGACTTCTTGGTTTGTTACTAGTCCAGGCAGTGTTGGAATTAGGGTGATTCATCCTTCTTTACCTTTGTAAGCATTTAAATACAACCAGGCATCAACCCATACCAAAGCACCACCTCTTTTAATCAAATGGCAGCATTTCATTTTTCAATTCAAAATTCCAGTCATGCTCTTTCTTTCTCTGCTCAGTACACAAGAAGTGTTGGGCAGCATGAAGATCTGAGAGGGTGGCTGGGGCACTTTGCAAGGGCTTGCCTTCAGACCCGCTAGGGACATTTGCTGAGCCATTGCTAAGTCTTCTTTGTTTGGAGTGAGGCCTCAGTTCATTTTTAGTCCAAGCGGCTTGGCTATACCTACAGCACTGCTACATCTTGTTACTTCTTCCTGCCCAAATCAACTGGCAGTAGCTTTTCTCTCCAGATGGTTCCTGTGGTTCATCATCACATACAAAGTACAATACAGGCAAGATTACTCTGTACTCAGTTGTGTCACCAGGGTGCCCCTGACATTCTTCATGCACTCAGGAAATTACAAGTACTTCCAAGATTTTCCCAGTGTAGGTCTTTCTGATAACAATAAAATTAATCCCAAGAGCAGTCTTCTTTGCTGCATTTTTCCTGTGTAAGTTATGGGATGTCTTTCAATGCAGCAGTAGATGGAAACCCATCCTGTTACTATGTATTTGTGACAGCTAAAACTTTTGAGTGTTCAGAGCTGAAATGAGTGAAGTCTGGCTGTGAATGGGAGAGGAATTATTTGTCCTGTACCTTGCCAAACAGCCCCAGTCCTTCATTTTCCGTTGGGAGATGGTAACTGAAGGTTATCAGACAAGACTAAAGCAATGTTCAGAAGAGGCATTCTAGAGGAACAGGCAATGGTAGAAGCTCCCCCTCTCCTGCTAAGCTGTCACACCTGTTCATCATGACTCATCAGGGAGCTGCAGCAGGCAGATACCAGTTTGTTCATCTATGTCTCCTTGCAATCATGTAATCTTTAATGTCCTCTGCAGATTTCACTGCCATCATTCATGTTGTTGTCACGTGGAGACTGAATGTTGCACAGCACCCTCTCTCACTGCCACCTCCCATCCACTCCGTGCCTATACCCCGTTCAGGAGTGTGAATGGAAAAGCAGGAGAGGCAGAATGTGTTCAGAAAGTTTGGTACTGTCCTTTCGGTAACACAGAGAGGGAGGCAGCATCACACAAGTAGGCAGGTCCCTAGCCGTGTCTGGGTGCTGTACTTTGGGATGTGCATGGCTTCCTCCCAGGCATTGCAATGTCTAGATTGTATGGGTTCTTCAGACTGTTCTTTGCAGTCCTTGACCAGCTCATGAGAGCCACGACAATTTCTCTTCCAAATAAAAAAATAAGGTTGCAAGAAAGCATTATGGCTGTAAAGGATCCCAAAGGCAGACAGTTCTACAGGCTTTATAGGGAGACCTCTGTTTCTCACACACACCATTGAGAAAGCAGAGTTGTTCAAAAGACGTTCTTCCTTTTCTACAATTCACGACTGCCCTTAACCCTGAGTACACATCTGTGCAAGACCCGTCTTCTTCACTGCCTTTTGTTTTACTTGTGTTTGTGTTGTTTATCTTTCCAACACCCAGTAGTGGGTAAATATCTGACACTATTTCACCCAGTTTCGTGGTGAGGTCATATACCTGTTCATGACTCCAGACATCTCGAGCAATGACTTCATTGTGAGACCTATTTGGAAAAGGGCTGTGAAGCAGTGGTTCTTTGACACAAGGCAATGCCCAAGTAAGGAGAGCAGCTGCAAAGGAAAAGTTCAGTGTGATTCCTGTTTCCATGCCATCCTTCCTGGCTACCTCCTAGCTGTCCATGTTGTCATTTGACGAGCATCTTGTTTTTTGAAGTACTGTGGTGGTCTGTAGGTCAGCACTGTATCTTGCCTGTATCTTGGCTTGGGTTATCTCCCAGAGCTCCCAAAAACACATTAATGAGGTAGAATGCCTAGCCTAGCAATCATCCCCACTTTCTGTACAGCTGGCTTCCTCAAATTCCCTGACCAGTGGCTATCCATGAATAAAACAGCCATGCCACTTCTACTCTGCCTTTAAAAAAGTATTTACTGAAAATGAAGCAGTTTCACTTCCTCCAGTCCAGTAGGTGACAATGATGAAGTGGCCTGGTATGCCCACAATGGCACTGAAATTGATTTATTAAATTGCATCAGTTGTAAGGCCCAGTTTTTGATTAGTTAAACTGCTTGGTTTAGTGATTAATGTGCCTGGAGGACTGAAATATGTTTTTTCTAAAAGACAGAGAAGATAATCTGTATGAAGTACAGGCTGTGGCACACATCTAATTGTCAGAACAGTGACCAGAGCAGATTTTAAGGGTAGTGCAGTACTGGGATTTTTAAGGCAAAGGATGGAGTTAATGCTACAATGCTTTTGTATTGCATACTCCTCTGTATTGCCTGAGGAGCAATCTGGTATTGCTGCAGAGTTATCCATGCAGTCTTGGGGTAAATGCAAAGTTACATCTCTGGGTCATAGATCTTCATTGCTTGATGGAGGCCAGCAGAGCCCATTCAGCCTGAGATAATGTGTGTGATGGCCGCTGGTAAACTGTAGCACTTGGACAGGAAAGAAGCACGCAGACTCAAGCAGTCAGGATAGGACTACCAGGCAGGGAAAGACCCTGCCCTTCTTTATTCAGTGATTTTTGTATGTTTCTCAAGAAGACCGTGGATTGGAAGATGAGGTTCCACCTCTCCAACTCCACAGGACACTGACACAGTCTATCATCTTTCTCCACCTTAGGAGAAAGGAATTCAAAACAATACAGGAATTCAAAACAATATAGGCCGGTTAGGAAAACAAGGACTATGTTTATAGAAAATGCATGAGAAATTCTACTACAGAAATAAAAACATGGAAACACTGCAGAAACCAGGGCGACAGTAAACTTGCCGTTTTGCACCTCCAGCAGGGAGCCTTCACAGTGGCAGGCAGTGTTGGAAAGTAATTTTTACTTGTCATAGACTAGGAGATGCGAAGAACACTGCAAGAGTAAGTCCTAAGTTACTTATGCAGACTTTTCTTCTTGGTTTCTCAGAAAACTCAGCTTTCAATTTAAGGAAGTTTTCCTTGATGGAAAATCTCCAAGGAAGTATGTCGCTGGCACTGCCATCTGTCTCTTTTCCGGGGAAGTATATCTAGTGAATGAGGAGGAATGCTGGCTGGCAACTAATAGCAAATTTTACCCTTGCGTTTGCCAATTCTGGTCCTAAAGACCACAGGTCTGTAATAAAGCAGTGAGTATATGACATAAATAAATTAATAAATATCTGAACTAAAACATTAAAAATTGTAACTTGTTACAGTAAAGTTTAAAAAAAAAATTGTTCTACAGACATCTGTGACTCTAAAAGCTATTTACAGAAGCTCTGCTTTTGGGGTGCTGGCACGTCATAGTGCAGACTGCTTGGGGCTGGCTAGGTGTGGGGTTGGCTAGGAGATGTGTTGCATCCAATCCATCGCCTGTCTTTGGATCACAGGCACAATTTAGATCAGTAGTACTCATCTCTCCCTTCTGCTCCAGCTCTGGGCTGGATATCTGTTTGTGAGGAAAACAGGAAAAGGGGAGGGAGGGATAAAATAGTAAAATAATTTTTATATTCAGGCAAAAAATTGAAAGCTAATAGAAGGAAGCACTTTTTCATATAATACACAATTAGCTTGTAGAACTCACTGCCAAAGGATACAGCTGAAGCCAAAGATTGCAGACCTGTTCAAAACAGGATTAGGCATAACATGAAAAGCAACATTAGCCAGATTCATAACAGTTAATACTTTAAAATTAACAAGAGATTTTAGAAGGAATATAAATCCTTGGGCATCAGGACAAAAGCCAAGCTCTAGCTAGCAGGATTTAGGAAGATGTTTTCCCTGTGGCCTGCTTCTTCTGTAACTGAGTTTTAACAGAGTATCTTGCACCTTCCTCTGAAGCAACTGGTGCTGGCCACTGTCAGAGAGGGGACACTGGGTGAACTGGGCCCTCATCCAGACATAGTCTGGCAAAACCAATTTTTGTTATTTAAATAAATTCAGAATTAAAATACAAATGAAGCAGAAGTTTTGGGAAAGCAGAACAAGTGTTCTCCCTTCAGATTCTGGGAGCAAGTAACAGAACTTAGCCTGTCCCCACTCAAAAGCAGGAAACCTGATACCTAGCCTCGTATGTTGATGCAATCTATTGAGTTCAGCGAGATCTAACCACACACATCTTTAGGTATGAACATCAGTGTGAGTCCAAGAGGCCACATCATCCTCTTCCACTCTAACACTGGAGCCAATCAAAACCCTTTTTTATTTTTAATGCAGCTTTTTAATTTTTAAAGCAATCTCTGTGGGACCTTCTGTGCAGGAGAGGAGGTGTGCCAGTTCTGCTAACACAGCAAGAGTTTTGCCAAGACTAGGTTTCTCCTAGGACCTTCCAGAAAAATCTCACTGAGCTGCAGTCCCGGTGAAAGAACAGCATGTCAACGCACTTGTCATTAATTTTCCTAGTGAACAGCTAGGGAGGGGTTCCCATGTGGAGTAAGAAGGCTCTGCAGAGGGATCTGGACATGCTGGATTGATGGACCAAGGCCAGTGCTAAGAGGTTCAGTAAGGCCAAGTGCCTGGTCCTGTCTTCAGGTCACAGCAACCCCAGGCAGCGCTGGGGGCACAGTGGCTGGAAAGCTGCGTGCTGGAAAAGGACCTGGGGGTCCTGCTGGTCAACAGCAGATGAACATGAGCCAGCAGTGTGCCCAGGTGGCCAAGACAGCCAGTGGCATCCTGGCCTGTGTCAGCACTAGAGTGGCCAGCAGGACCAGGGCAGTGATTGTCCCCTGTACCTGCCACTGGTGAGGCCACACTGTGAGTTCTGTGTCCAGTTTTGGACCCCTCATGACAAGAAAGACATTGAGGTGCTGGAATGTGTCCCAAGAAGGGCAGTGGAACTGGTGATGGGTCTGGAGCACAAGTCCTGTGAAGAGCAGCTGAGGCAGCTGGGGGTGTTTATCCTGGAGAAAAGGAGGCTCGGGTGTGACCTTATCACTCTCTACAGCTGCCTGAAAGGAAGATGCGGCCAGGTGGGGGTCGGTTTCTTCCTCCAGGCAATTAGTCACAGGATGAGAAGACATAGCCTCAACCTGCAGCAGGGGAAGTTCAGGCTGGACATCAGGAGGAGTTTCTTCATGGAAGGAGTTGTTTAGTATTGGAATGGACTGTCCAGGGAGGTGATGGAGAACATCATCGGAGATGTTCAAGAAATGCCTGGATGTAGCACTCAGTGCTCTCGTCCAGTTGACAAGGTGGTGGTTGGTCAAAGGTTGGACTCCATGACCTCAGAGGTCTTTTCCAACATTATGATTCTGTTTCACATGGGAAAGTAAGACCGCAGCAATGCAATTGGGAGGACAGGGAGAGGAGAAAAGAGGAATTCAGAAAGGTACTGAGGCAGGAAGAGAGGAGACTGGCCCCCAAAAAAAAGGTGGAGTTCAACCAACATCTAATTTTCTTTTGAATAGGCATGTACAAAAAATGCACGTCTGTTTTAAAGAACAGGTCCCACTCATCCGTACAAACCTGTTGGCAGAAAGTTTTCTAAAAGGAGCCAGCAAAAGCATCGCTAATCAATTTCAAAAACTTCCCCAGGCAACATTCAGTGTCACTTCTGACAGAAAAGAATCCCCACAGAAAGCTACAGTTGGAGAAAATCAGGCCCTAGTAGTAGAAGCAGACAGCTTTTCAGTCTTTGGAAAAGTCTGTCCTCAATTTATCAGGTTATTCTTTATTGCTGCAAGATTTGGCATTCTCTGATGTCAAAACTGAGCTAATTTTCTTCTTCCAAACTGCAAAGCAATTTCTTGTTAAATCTAGAGAGAGGATGATATCAATACTGGAAATTTTTCTATTCTGAAATCAGTTTTGGAAATGGGTAAAGGAGAAAATAGAGGGTCTCTTCTTCATTTAGCATCATACAGGCTTAACAACATGAGTCTGGTTACTGGAAAACTGTCACTTCAATAAGAAAGTTCATTGAAGTGTCTGCAATAATTTCCTGTCTAGTGGCCATTCTTGGACCAGATGTGCCAGCAGGAAAATGACAGAGAAGCAAGAAATAAAAAGTGAGAGATATACCTATTTATAAATCAGACCAGCTGTAAGACTCAAAGAACCCCTGAGACCTGTGGAATGAGGAACATGAATTAAGAGCTCCCCATTTCCTCCTTCCCCTCTACCCTGAAAAATACACTGTGGAGTGTGTTATGTCTTTCAGGAATAACTGGCTGACTTTTATCTTTGGTTTTCTCCTTTTTTCTTGCTTGAAAACTTTGGATCAAAGTCATTGCTTATTTCCTTGCTGAAAGTTAAACTTTGGCTACAAGTAGGTCAGTTAAAGTTTCGTTGTCTCTTGGGTGACCATATCTGTGCAGATCTGTTAGAGCAGAGCTCGTGAAACAGTTATTTCTCCTGATTCATATTAAAGAGATCTGGCAAATAATACATGATACAGGGGGAAAAGAGGAAGAAGAGAGCCTCTGAGGGGACAGTGAGAGAGGTAGGCCTCTGGATGCAAGAAAACAGACGTTAGGAAACAGGCTTATTCTTAACAGTCCTTTGTGCTGGTTCCCTTCCCATTTTGTTAGATTGCTTGAGGTGATAAAGGACACAGGTGTAATTAGCCCAGCCATCCATTTCCCAAAGAGAAAGTCAGAACCAAGCCACTCAGCCACAGTCTTGATCTTTGCTCAGGATAACCAAGTGTTTTTTCTGTCTCTGCTACTGACCCTCTGTCTATAACATTGCCTCTTATCTTTTGTCTCCTTGCTGACTTTGTGTTGGAAGGACCATGGGGATGGGTCTTCATTTGTGTTACAGATGTTTCTGAAATGCAAAGTTTATTCTGCTATTTTAGTACAGCTGTAGTTCAGTAATTTTTTGTTGTTGCTTTTAAAGCCATGAAAAGCGCTCTTCTGCACATATCACTGAGCTGAAAGACCCAAGCAGTTGTTAGGAAACATACAAATTAGAATAGGAAAACTATAGGGAAAATGTCATCATGCCTTAATACAAAATGGTGATGTACTCCAGTACTCTGGAGAGCTGCCTCCTGCTTCATTTCTGATTTAAAATAACAGAGTAAAAAGGGAATCAGCAAGAAGATAGAGGAATAGCAGCAGGCTTGGAATAACTCTCAGGGGTTTTCCTGTGTGGGGAGTTTGGTGCTGAAGTATTTGGGGGACAGCATGGGGAGACTGGTGATTTTAAAACTGGCCATGAGAGGATTGACAAGAAGTTCTGTTCTCTTTGTCCACTAGTACAAAAGCAAGGATGTAATCAGTCACATTGCTTGATGGATTAAAAAGCTGATCAAAGTCAATCTTATATTGTTTGTAGTTAAAATGTGGAGCTTGTTGCCCCAGGAAATCATAGTCTGAAACCAGAACAATGATTTGTTGGATTAGATTTCTGAGTGTGGAATTGTCAGAAAAGCACTGGAAGTGCTCAGTGGAAAATGTCAGAGATCCTTTTTTTTCTTCTTGGAACCATTTGTGTGGTAAAAGTACAAGTGGCAGTATCTGGCCAACTTCAAATCCTGCAGCAAAACAGGAATACAGGACAAGGTGATGCATAGGTGAAGAGGGAAATTGCGCTGGCTCATTCTGAAAAACAGTGCAGTTGAGATTGGTCAGCAGAAGGAAACACTTTAGCTAAGGAATGGATGGAATCTTTGGGTAATCTATCTGGTTATCAGAAACCAAGCTTGCTGGGGTTCTTCACTTGACAGAGTCACAAGACAAAAACAGCAGCTTTCCAATGGCAGCCAGCCAGCTGCTTCTAGGCAGACAGGAATGCACTGTGGTAGTGCAGAGCTCTTTCACCTTCAGTCCCAAAGCACAAGGACAGGAGGACCTTCTGCCTCCAGCTGGTACCATGTTTGTCATATTCCCTACAAGACCAGAGGAGAAGGTCTTGTAGGACAACCCACTGAACAAGAGAGGGATGCTGCAGAGGTGAGTAACAACAGCAGATGTAGCACCAGTCCTCCCTACAAGCCTTTCTCTTGGGTCTATCTTTTGCTGCCAAGTGATGGTCGAGCCTTACAGACTTGTCTTCCTCCGTTTTCAACCACCACCGTGCGACTGCATAGCCAAAGAGAAGGGGCAGGGACAGCACAGCTAGGGGTGAGCAGTGCTCATGCTGAGCTGATAACTTGCTGCAGGCTGTGGGACCTGTGTCATGGCTGATGAACATCCCATGGCTCCCAGAGAGCAGCCCCGGAGTTTGCTTTCAGTTACTCCACTCTCCTCTTGTAGATCTTCCCTGCAGGAAAGACAATTCTCTTTAGAAGATTATGACCTGGCCCCGACTGATAAAAAATGAATGGATTTGCTCCCGTCAACGGATTCTGTGTGGATCCAGGCTAGGAACAGATGTAGCTACACTTTTGCTCTCCAGAAAGAGAGAGGGAAAAAACAAAAAGAGAAACATACAGCATGTTAAAACTTGAAACCTGATTCTTTACAGGTGGATTTGGATTAAAAATGCTCACTGTTTCTCTGCACTACCAGACTGAGACCATCTGTAGCCCATATCAAACAGTTTAATTTGGATGTTGTAATAAGATATTCGTTTTCTTTCAATATCATGCTTGTGTTTTTTAAATAATTTGTCAGATGAGCAGAGAAAACTTCCTGTATGCTTTGTTAACTCAGAGAATGTATGATCCCAAAAAGTAAAGCAGAGAGACTACGAAGGACAAATTGAGCGTGATATAAAAGTCTTCTAACTAATTGGGTCAAATTTTCTGAAGTAAACAGGTTAAATACACTGAAAAAAAAGTAAGACAGAAGCATAACCAGTGTGTGATACAGGAGCTGACACATGTTTTCATTTACAAACCATAGCTGCAAAGCAAATTGAATTACTTTTCCTACTTTTCTCAATACTGTTAGAGTAAATCTCACAAGAAATCAGCAACATTTTACTTCTTGTTGGGATAAGACGAACCTTCCAAGAACAATCCCAATTTACATTTGTGATTTATGGTCTGCCTTCTTTATGGCCTTGAAATTCATTTCAGGGATTTTTTTCCTTTAATAATACATTTGTACTCTTGGGGTGGGAGGGGGGAAAGCAAAGCAAAACAAAACAGTGATTGCACAGACACTTACATATGCCAAAGGAGATAGTTTCTGCCTCCAGCAGCCAGAGGAACTAGGACATGCAAACCACCCTAGTACCAGTGCGTGACACAGCCTATCAGCAGTACAGCTCAAATGAGAAGGCAAGCAAAGCCTTTTCTTTCCTCATCCACCCTAACCTTCACCCCAGGTTTTTAACTTTCCTGCATTTTTGCTGTTTGGAGGCTTGAAAAATCAAAACAATCAGGAAATAAGACCCTGCACAGACTATATTGCTTCAGTGTTTTGGGATCAATACCAGAGACCAGCTGTTTGCCCCAGGTATGTTCTGGCAGTGACTGGGTTCCCTGTTAGTTGATGTGGCACTGCCCATGTTTCATCTTCCTCTAGCTTGGCAATATGAGAGTGGTGTCCAGCTATCCATGAGCTGATGTTTACCTGCAGCTGAACTGTGCTTGTTGTGATTTCAGGAACAAAAGACATTTGAGCCAAAAAGGTTTTGGAATGTGACAGTTTTTGCCTGTATTTCTGCACGGTAGGGCTGGAGTGCCTAGAGAAGCCTGAATCTCTGGGCACTGGGCTCCTTCCAAAGTTAACCAGTTTGCTCTCTTTCAGAGGTTTTGCACATCCCCTTTGGGGCAGACTGAAGCCCCTGAAATAAGATGATTTGTTCTAAGCAGCCTGAAAAGTTACTCTCCTGGTTTAGAGGGGAAAGGGCAGAAAAGCATGTGTTGATTCAACCTTAACTCCCAGCATGCTAATGAAGAAGCCAGTTGGTTTCAGTACTCCTTGTAGCTGTGGAGACATTCCCAGAATGTGATTTAGGGGGAGCACAGCAGAGAGTCACTAGTCCTTCTGTGTGTATGGGCCTGTCTGCCTGAGCCATCTGTTGCTGCTCTGCCTGTTGACCCATCTCTGAGGAACAAGCATCAGGCACAGACACAGAGGTGTTTCTGTGGCAGCACCCTTGCACAAAGGTCTACCGTGGTGTGTAAAGAAGCTGGCTGTCCTTTTCCTCCTGATGAGGGGCCCTAGCGAATCATGCAAAGGTTCCCATGGCCAGGGAGGGTACCTGTCACATGTGTCTGCCTCTGAGGTCTGGGTCAGTCAGATTGAGAGATACAGCAAGGCTAGAAGAATAGGTCAGCAAGAGGAAGAGAAGCAGCAGGAGGAGGAAGACTCCAGACCTAATTTGTAAGTTCAGTGCCCTCCCAACAGGACCTGGGACCATCAATGGATGGAATGGGATTTTGGTCTATTTGGATTACCCTTCCATCACATCCTTGTCCACATTTGTTCAGCACTTTGAGGGCTCCTCTATAGAGGCTTATGAAAGTAAGAAGGCAGGTGGAAGAAAGATCCAGTTTCATCTGCTTCTGCCGCTTCCCAAGAGAAATGAGGTTGTCTCTTCCCAGCCACTTTTTCATCTGGTTTTAGCAGTACCTCATCTGTCGTGTATGGCAGAAAAATCTCCTTCCCTTAAGACTCCAGTATTTTCAACGGGAGCACACATCCCAGAGTTTTGTGCAGTAGAAGAGATCAACCCCAGATTTCATCTCATCTGAAATAGATGCATGCAGTTACAAGGAGGGCTTTTTGTGGGTTTGTTAATCTGTTGGAAGAAGAAATCCTGATAGCAATTCCAGCATAAGCCTTTGTATCCTCACTGGAACCTTAGAAAAGGCTAGAGAGTCTGGATGTACTGTAGCTATAAAATGTGCCTAGATTCTTTACCTCCATGCACTTTTAGTGCCACTACTGTCGGCTTGAAACTGCATGGAATCAGAAGAAAGAGAAAAAAATAGAAGAGCTTCTAAGATGCTTCTCACTGCCCTTTTTAATGCAGCTTCATTTTCAGAAAGGGCTGATGAGGGCAGTCTCAGTTAGTCCAGCTGGGTACTCACATGCTCAGTTGCCCAAATTCATTGATCAGCTCAGATATCCAAAAGCAGTGCTTGACGTCAAGGGCCTGCAAGCCCTTGGGAACATGCCATCCATCTCATAAATCATTGGTCTTTCACTGAAAGCTGCCAACTACTCCTACTGCCATGAGAGATTTCTGTTGTGCATGAAAAAGAACTTAGAAGATTAATTAAATAGAAGTAATAAACACCTGCCAGTGCATTTGATTTCAGTGAAAGCTGTTCATACTCAACACCTGTGAAAAAACATACTGTATGAGATCATTATTTAATTGAAGAAATATTTAAATACAGACAGAGTCAAGGGCAAAGCTGAATTCTGGAATACACTCAACAAAATCTTGCCAAACTTCTTTTTTTTTCCTTTTTTTTCCTTTTTTTTCCTTTTTTTTTTTTTTTTTTTTTTTTTTTGTGGTAATGTGCTGATTCTAAGGAATGAGGGAATTGATCCAGAGTCATGAGCAGGGAATTGGGAATTGTATGTGATTCCACATGCTTAAGTTTCCACCTGGAAGTGCGATCTTTCATTTAAGAAAAGTTTTGCAGACATTATATTTAGTAGGCAGGAAACCAAACATTTGAGTTTAGGCACTCCAAGGGACAAAAATAGCAGTCATACATAAAGGATCTGAAGATCTCTAAGTCCTGGGATCCAGAAGCACTCTTCTTTTTCCCATATATGTCTTTTCCTTTTCAGGGTTTGCTGACCATTCAAAACAGAAATAGTTAGAGCACCGAAGTCTGTTTTAGAAATTGGCTGTAAGATTAGTGGCTGAACATGCTCTTTAGAAAGTACAAAACCATAATTGTGGATACACTGTAATGGTCAGACATACATTTTCTACTTTTTTACTTATGTTTTTACTTAAGTATCTTTCCTATAATTCTATGAGCTAATAATCTCTTGAAGTATTTAATATACCTTGGACTCTCACTCCTGCAACAGACGACTGCCAGAATGCTTGCCGCCAACTTCAAAATTTTCACTTGATTTTCTTGATCTGAGTGTTTGAAATCCCACTTTTTGTGAGGTCACTGTAAAATGGTCGTAGCTGACAAACATGATCTGCATTCATGCTTGCTTGCTCTAAGTGTTACTTTTATTGTAAGTTAGAGAGAATTCTGGAGAAGATTATCTCCTCACAAAATGGCATTGTATTGTAACTGGGGAGGGACTGAAGGCTACTAGGCTGCAGCGTGTGGGCTGCAATGTGTGGAAGCACAGGCTGAACCAGCACATGATTTGATCAGACAGTAAAATCAGCTCCACGGGTAGCTGGTGCTGTGCTGCAGCGGAGCACAAAAGCTGGCACTGAGCTGGATGTTTTTTAGCAGTAGGGGCAGGAAGGATTGGCGTGTCTGGGAAATTGTGTCCTCAATGAGCAGGGCTGGCATTACCGCACAGTCAGAGGATGCTCCCACAGCTGTGCTGACTGTAGCTTGGCACTGAACGTAGCAGGACCAGGTGACCTGAGCTTCCCCAGACCTGCTCAACAAAGTTTGACTCTGGACAGGGCTTTTCAAGGCATTTGAAAGCCTGTAAGACTGAGACCCAGTCCCATTGCCTACCAGTGGGTATTCCTTGTACACCTTTTGGGAAGGTATGTGTGCATGTTGCATCAAGGTAGTGCTTTAAGCAGGATGTCTGTGCTAGGTTTTGCACAGAGTTAAGTCCAAAGTTTAATTAAGTGTATTATTTAACAGACTAAGAAAGGGGGGTTCTTTCTTCAGTTTCCTTACCTCATTGCTGGAATTAGATAATTGCCACACTTTTTTGAGCTCCATTGCTTGGTAATTTCCTCTCATAATGTGTCTGTAACTCTACTGAAAATCCAGAAAGGCCTAGGTAAGTGCTAGGGAAAAGAAAAACAAACAAAACAACAAAACCAAAACAAACCACAGAAAAGCTGACTCTCCAATTTTGAATCCAAAGCAATAAGCTCTAAAATGCCTTTTTTTCAGAGTAAGTAGCTGAACTGAGGCTTTTCTTTGTGACAGTTTATTTAATACCAAGGGCATGTTCTGTATCAAGATATAACCAGACCTGTCTCAAGAGAGCAGTCAGTCTAGGAGAGGAGCCAAGCACACCAGAACATGCAGGGGATGCAATTACTGATGGGTCTGGTTACTGTGTCAAGCCTGCTCCCACACATGAACCGTCTCCCAGCCTCTCTTTCTAGACCTGATTACTCACTTCTCCTTCCTTCCAGACAGAGCAGATACCTGCAGGTGAGGAAAGAGGACAGCCCTGTTCTTGCTGGTTGCAGAGAAGTTGTTCCTTTGCCATTCCAGCACATCTCTGGCTGCTGCACACGTCAGTGATGTGGGCGAGAGCAGGCCAGCATTTGTCAAGGTGTGGTGCTGCTGGAGCCCACAGACAGCCCTCCTGTCCCTGCCTCCTGTAGGGCCAGTGCTGTGAGGATCTGCTGTGGGGTAGGGAGAAGAAATAGAAAGGGCTTCAAGTGGTGAAGAGGAGGGCTGCAGGGATGACTACAGGGAAAAATGTGACAAGAAACGAAGAGACAGACGGAATGGATTGCTGGTCTGACATAGCCCAAAATAAACTATCGGGTAGAGGGTAAAACGATCTGAAAAGAGAAAGGGTAAGTGTTGTGCTCTATAGGTCCAGTGTTGCAACAGTGAGAGCCAGACTTGGGCTTCGTCTCTGTATGGAGTCAGAAGTATCTTTTCAGGCAGCCGTAATTCTTTTTGAGGCTGGAAACAGTCTAGTTAGCAAATTTCAGGCAATAATAAGGTCAAAGATGAAATCCCTGAAATTTGCTTTTTCCTATTTTATCTCACAGTGATAACCTCTTCCATTTCTTTTTCAATGGGACACACTCCACCAGATCACACAGAGTATGTGTGAAAGATGGGAGTTAATGAATGGCATCCTGTTCTCCCTCATTAGTAAAATGTGTCTGCTATTGACTTGGGGCCAAACACTGATCTCAGTTATAAGACAACAGACTCCTAATTCTAGTAGGAGTTCATACTGTTGCCATTTAAACTCAGAATTTAGAAAGAGACTGCTGACTTTTTAGGTACTTCCAGTTTTGGACTTCCGAATTCAAGGCAGCTTCCAGGTAGTATGAGCTCAGTTTCTCATGTTGCTCTAACCAAAACCAGCAGTATGCCATAGCAAATTGCTTGTATCTTTTATTTTAGGAGAACCACTTTCTGACTATCTCAACTACAGAATACTAAAACGAAGTGGGGGGGGGGAAAAGCATTTTTTATAGAATTTCTTGGAAAATTGCTATTACTTTTCAGACACAGGTAATGATGTCCATGACACAAATAGCATATACTGCACCTATCTGATAGATACGCACAAGATATGCACCAGACAAAAGCTGCATGTGTTGACAATATACCTAAAAGATTTTTATAAGTATTCTGTTCAAAGCTTTATTTTTTCCTTTTTTGCTGATTTCCATCATAATTAGTGTATTTCATCATAATTTAGAGAAATTCATAAACAAATTGTCTCCTTGCAGCAAAAACTATGACTGTCAGTCTTCCCATTCTTTTTCAAGAAAGTAGAGAAATAAATATTGATCCGACTCCTCTTCCAAATTGTTTACTTTCAAATCCCTTCTAAAATATTAAACATTCTCCTTGCTATCTCCTTCTTTGTAACTGCTCTCTATTGATTTCTTGAAGCTTTTTTTGCTTTGATTACTAGTTAGGAAATAAAACTTAGGAACCGAAAAATTGTTCCTCATGCTTTTGGAAGCACAACATTGTTTAATATGTTCATCAGGCTTCTTGAGGTTGTTTCTAGCGTTGCAAAATATATGAAGGAGTTTTTTTCATTTAATTTTTTCTAGCATCATCTCTTAATGGATATCTCTTTGATATCCACATTTCTTCTGATCAGCATGAGTAATGAAGGGAAGATCTTATGCCGCAGTAAATTTCTGCAAGACCACACAGACTAATAGACCAAAACAAGGAGAAAAGAAAAGAAGTTAAGCAAATGTATTTCATATCATTCTTAGTTTATTCTCTGTGAATTCATTTTTCCATTAGTCAACTCTAATCAGAGCTGTCATCCATTGATTTAGACTTATCTTTCCCACATGTGAGTGTTTTAATCTAGTCTTTATTTTCATCCCTAGCTAAAAAGGAAAATTTTCATCTAGATGCTCAAATTCATTCATTTTCATGCCAGCACTGTCTCAAAGTATTTAATTTGAATAGCTGCTCTTAGCATTAGAAGCATTAAAGAAAACTGCTCCGAGGACCACTCTTCAGTGGTGCATGTAAATAAAAGCAGAGAAATCATGCAAAAACATCAGAGAGAAGGTCTCTCTCTCTCGCTTCCCCCTCCCTCAGTGGCATCAGTTTCGTATTTCATTCAAGTCATAGGTGACTTTGGCAGATAAATTCTCCTGGACTGTTTGCCCTTTTGTCTCAAAGCAGGCTTCTTGCACAGTAAAATGCAATTTCATCCCATTCAGTGAGTTTCATAAAGGCCATGGAAATTAATGGCATCCAGAGGTCACATCTACAGCACTGTGAGAGTTAGAGATTGCACAAGCCATGTAACTTAGCTCACCACTGGCATATTCCCAACACAGGACTTTCATTACCTCCATGATATGGCTGCTGCCGGTAACAAAATGCATGGCTTTGGTGGAATGAAGCAATGTGGAGGAAATGGAGGAAGACAACGATGTCTGCCACAGCACTATCTGTGTCCTGCTGACCAAGGTTAAATAAGATAGGCAGCTGACACAGGCCTCTGATACAACAGGAAAGTTGAAAAAGACATGAAGTCAGCTTTGCTTGGCTGTAAGAGAATCACCCTGAAGAAAGAAAAATCATTCTGTTTTGCCCTGAGATACTCAAACTTTGACTTGTCTTCACTGACCTTGAAGTATTTTCCAGCAAGGAAATGCATCCTGCAAAATACATGTTTAGGCTAGAAGTGATGTTCTTAATTTATGTTTACTGAGATCTTTGTGCCAGAAAGTTTGCTGAGTTTCTAGAGGTGCAGATTGGTAAGGAAGGCTGCAGGAGAGGGCTGACAGCAGAAAGAGAAGAGGCACCGCTCCCCAAAAGCAGCTCCCAACAGCTCTCAGGTGCTGCCTTGTGCCAACAGCAGCGGCTCTGGCAGCACTGAGATGCGATGTCTGGGCACAGCCACAAGGCTGCCACACAAGCCAGGCTGGCATCCTAGTCCTTTACCCCACACACTTCTCAACCTTGGAGAAAATCAACCAGTTGCTACTTTTGTCCTGTAAAAAGGCTCAACCTTCTCTCAGTATTTGAAAGAGTGAAAAAATTGTCCATTACTAATTCCCTTATCCCTTTACAGGCTGGTAATGTTCTCTTTGCAGTTCAGTCTGCAACATTATTGGGTACAGCAGCCAAGGAATCTTTGAAAGCAATATTTACAGGCAGCGTGCAATGGGTTGCGTTGTTTTGCTGTCTATGGTAAAATGCCGGTTTGGTGCAACCAGCACACAAGAGAGACAGAGTCCCTTCAACATTTGGTTTCTTTCTTCAAGCTACATTTTAGCTTTCACTCAAAAGGAAAGAGGGGAAGTCTAACTGTTTGGATTGCAATACAAGATAAGCTCAAAGGCTTATCAGCAAAACAATAAAAATACCCAGTGAATTTTTTTTTTTTTTTTTATAGCCTGCTCTTCTAAACTGAACTCGGGGTTTTATAAGATTTGGCTCAGGATTTTTAAACAGCTCAGACTGTCTCTGTCAAGCATTCGCCTATGATGTTGGCCCTAAACACTTGATAGCTTCCCTTTTCACTGATTTGTGCAAAATTTCTCTCCTATCCTCGAGACTTTCAGGAGCTTCTCTCTCTTCTTAACCTTAGAACAAGCATAGTAAAGATTGATACATCTGCCCAATAATTGTAATATGTGAAACACATTCTGGTTTTTGGTGTAAAGTATGCCTAGTTTTTCTGGGCTCGGGTGTTCTATTCTCTTCCAGCCTTTGGGTTGTCTTTTGGGCTTTTTTAAATTGCTGGCTGAAACCAATGGAATAATGCTATCCAAAAAGCAATATGATGAGGGAAATCCCCAGGGTCTCTCTTGTAGGGTGGTAGATGGCAGTTTTCTGAGTCACCTGCAAGAGGCAGTGACACATTTGATACTCAAGGTTCCCATTAGCACAGATTTTTTTCTTAAATTTACACCCCGTGGCACTATAAAAGGGATGTGGCAGTGAGAAGTCGTAACAGTTCAGCTGTAGACTGAAAGAGGATTTAAAGACAAACCCACTGAAACATTAACTAATGAAAATGTACTTTCATTTTGATACAAAGGGACTCAAAAAACTGTGAGCAAATGGAGTGCTTGGAAGGTCATTGGTAGGGTACCACATGCACTAACAGTTTTCTGCAAGGAACCTGAAAGAATAGGCCCAGTCTGCAGAAGGAAGGTGAGCCTTTCAGCCTGTATAGTGTTTTGAAGTGGTTAAAAAGCTGTAGGCTCAGTGTGTGTGCCCAGCTTAGCTCTCTTGTGTTTTGAGAGCTCCATGTGCATGACACCACTAGAGAATGGCTTTCTGATCTTACTCACACAGCTAGGACCTCCACCCCATCAGGTTTTTCCAGTGTCATCAGTTATTTTGTTCTGCATCCCTCTAGTGGTTTCTCATCTCATTGCTTGTCAGTGCCCTTACAGCTTATCCCCTCTTCCCTGCTGCTCACCCTATAGGTGCAGGTTCCCACCCCCAGGCAGCAATTGTGTGCTGCTTTCTATAAATCAGTTGTTTAAACATCCACTTCAAATGTTGCCCCCTGCTTGGAGGGGCCCTCTGTGTGCCATGCCTCTTCATTTCACTTGGAGTATTCTCTCTTGTGGAAGAAACTACAAAAATGTTGGCTGCCACCGTGAAGAGCTTCTTGCTGTTTTCTTGTGTCCTCCATCTTAGCATACCTGTTTCTTGCCCTTTACATGGCCTGCGACCTCTTCGCATTTCTAACCAGTATTGTCCTTGATCGTGGTACACAACAGCATCCCAGCTCTGTTTGCAGTAACAGAAACAGTAAATCATAGAATCATAGAATGGCTTGGGTTGGAAAGGACCTTAAAGATCATCTAGTTCCAATATCCCTGACAGTGACGCCTTCCGTTAGACCAGGTTGCTCAGAGCTCCATCCAGCCTTGCTGGAATACTTCGAGGGATGGGGCATCCACAGCTTCTCTGGGCAACCGGTTCCAGTGCCTCACCACCCTCACAGCAAAGAACTTCCTCCTAATACATAATCTAAACCTACTCTCTTTTAGTTGAAAGCCATTCCCCCTTGTCCTGTCACTACATGCCCTGTAAAAAGTCCCTCTCTATCTTTATTGTATGCTCCCTTCAGGTGCTGGAAGGCTGCTGTTAGGTCACCCTGAAGCCTTCTCTTCTCCAGGCTGAACAAACCCAGTTCTTTCAGCTTTTCCTTGTACACAAGAGGCTCCATACCAGCAAAGAGTCCCTTTTGAAGCTGAAGAGCAAGGACCAACAATAGGACTGCCTTAGCAACTTGCTTTATGCTGGAAAGGCATCTGCCATCTGCAAACAGGGCAGTTCTTTTGTCTACGTGGCTGCATGCACCGTTGCCACCTTTTGTCCTCCCTTAGCTGGACAAGAATCTTTGCTTTCTGCAGAAAGTATGACGTTCATCTGGACTACATGTTCTCCTTCACACAGAGCCTGTCTTGTCCTGATCAGGCTGTTGAACCATTTTCTCATTCCTATGAATCCATCCCTTCTGCAAGTCTGTATCTGCATGAATACATGCGTATGAAAGTGGCTCTATTAGCACAGCAATTGCCTGGAATCTGTTAGCATTTCATTATAAATCTTATTTTTGACAGATTTATAACCAGATTGTAGAAGTTAACTGCTGGAGGAAATGTGCCATTTATTCTCAACAAGAACACATTTTATTTTTCTGCATGGTTGTTACTAGACTGTTTTTTAGAGGCTGGAAAAATAACATTATGCTTGTTTTCACGTATTTCTTTTTAAGTGAAAAAAAACTTCAACCTTTTCATAAACATTTAAAAACTGTTGGTACAGTAATATGTTTATTGCATAGTCCTCTCCGATGTTTCTTGAGAACAGGAACTGATTAAATGCCATTACTGTATCAGCACATTAAAATATAGTCTAACTGAAGAAACAACAGCCAAGTAAAATAAGGTTGGCAGGTGAAAAGAACAGTGTTAGAACAAACAATGTTGTTGGTAGAAGGAAGGTAGTCCTTTCTGTTGCAACAAATATACTATTACTCATTTTTTAAAAAGCCGGAATTGACAGCAGATATAAGGGACAGCATTCTGCTCCCTCACAGTAACTTCTGAAGTTTTGCTACAAAGCTTTGACAGTGAGCCCAAGGTGAGCTACTGCACACCTTTGAATGCAGGCGGTGGAAGAAGTTGCAGGAGTGAGGGCAGGGGAAAGAGAGGACTCTCTCAGGACTGGTCTGAGTGTAAGAACTTGCTCCTCTGCGCTCACAGCTGCCGTCTGCAGCAGTTCAGAGAGGTCCTGGGCAGGGTTCACTGAGGACACTGAGCTGCTATCTGCTAGTGTGACTGCTCCTGACACATCACGCAATCCTTTGAAGCCTGTCTGAGTCAGTCCCACTGGGACTGACTACACTACACTACACAGTTAGGGAAAAAAATTGTTTCAGGCTAGGCAACCTGAAATACTTCCGCTTTACCCTACTAGTCGTGTTTTCTAGGCCATTCTTGTTTGTCTTTTTACTGTCACAAGTATGATTTCCCTGAGTGCCACTTCATACACACTCATTTTCAAGCAGCACTATAAACAGTGACAATTTCATACCTCCAGGCAGGAAATTAGGGAGGGAAATGAGAAAAGGCTCCCTTGCTACAGAAAGCTCTTTCTTTGATAGGAATTCTAAGTGCTTTGACAGTTTGCAATGAAAGGACCCTGCTTACAGAGTCTAAAGGATCTTGTTACAAGCAAAGCATAACCTAGTAATGTCTCTCCACCACTTTTCTCTGGAGAGAGAAATTCTAAACAGGGAAGTGATAACTCTGGGTTTTTCAGAAACGATGGGTCCCATGGCTCTGCTGGTGGATAGCGGAGTCAAAATTTCCCTCTGCACCCACCCAGAGAGGATTTTTCTCCTTAGTCTCAATGAGCACTTCCCCCAGAGGACAGGAGACTGGATCCTCTAGCAGAACCTGCATAAGGGACCCAACAGCTGTCTTAAGATTTTATCATACCTTTTTCCAAGGGGATTGATACATTTCAAGTTAAGGAATAAGTTTTAACAGCAAGAGAATAAAGCCTTCTTTTCTACAGGTTAAATTTCAAAACTTTCTTTTCTATTGTATGGGAAATTTAAAATTTAAAAAAAAAAAAAAATCCAAGGCCTTGGAAATCTCTGGTGGAATACAAATATCCAAGTAAACTGACAAATAAATTCAGTGCATTACGAAGGAAGCTGTCCTTGATAAGCATTCTTTCTTCACTTATCTTCATACCTGCCTGTCTATTGGGGATACTTTCTTGTAATGCTTTCTTATCAAAGATATCAAGGAGATACTTGGCAACCTGTGAGCAACCCTTTATGTTTTCTGAGACAAGTTGCCTTTGCTGTATCTTTAACTCAGAACTGAAGACGTATTTCCACACCAGTTTGTGTCAGAGCTTGTCACCATTGCATCTTAAAAGCTAATTTCTGCTACTCTGCTCTTCCTCACCACCCGGGGATCTCAGGCTGGTGAAAGAGATTGAGCTTCAATTGCCTCAGGTTTAGCACATCCCTTTCATGCCTCAAGTTTCCAGCGGCCTCCTCTCATGACCACCTCCATGAAACAGGGAGCCAGCAGGAAAGCAACAGATAGTCTTCTGTGCTTTCGAGATGGGAGCATGGGGAAGGAACATGCCCTTATTGACTTTGAAGATGTGCTTCAAAGTCAGTGAAAGCTTGTTTCATTGTGGAATTAGTAACCTCTATTTTTTTACTGCAGAGTATGCAGTAGGAGACAGATTGATGGGTGCCTAAGAATCCTGGGCTGCACATTTAAAATTATTCAAGGAAAGGTTGCAGACACAGCCTCCTCTTGCAAACTTATTTAACATGAGGTATTTCAGTGGGCAAGTCTTGCTTTCAACAAGGCTAAACACTGTGCTGAAATCCATTCCCCTTCATAAAAACCTTATAAAGACACTAGGAAAAATACAGAAGTGAATGTGACAATAAGTTAAGCAGGTGCTTGAGTGCAATCTCAGATTTATGTGGGCTTATTGGTTCAGTTTTAGGTATATTCTTGCTGCAGTGCTTTCTTGAAGGAGGATTCATGACAGGGATTATCATGTTGACTTTATATGAAACATAATTTGTACTAGAAAGCTTTCATGCTTCCTTTCATAAGCTGCTAAATAGTCTTTATTATCCCTGCTTCTCTGTGAGTAGATAGAACTAAAGAGGTAAAGACATTTTGCACTGATTTGCAGAAGTATAATTGGCTACTTGGAATTAATAAGAAAAATCCTTCAGAGGAAAGAGGAACAAGAATAGATTTTGACTGACTATGTTATAATGGAATGAAATTATTTCAGTACTCAATGTGATAAGGAAATAGTTATGTCAGTATCACTACATACCCATTAGGGCAAACTTGATGGTACCAGATGGAATCTGTAATACAAACCTCTGCCACAGTAACTTTCAGGGGTAGTAAGACAGCACTGCTACCTGAGCTGAATCTAACTGCATCTAATCAGACCTAGATATTCTATCATTATGTATTTTAGCAATTGAATGTTGGTTACAGCACAAGTGAGCTAAATAACCAACCCTCACAGAAAGGATCATATGTGGACTGAAATAGAGAAAAAACCCCAGATTTTGCATCCTGAGGCAGGGAAAGCAGTGTTAGTACAGCTGTACTTGCTGTCTCATTTCTCAGGGAGCTTGCTGCCATGCCAAATTTGCAGTTGGATTTGGGTAGCTGGCAGGGCCTGAACATAGTGTTCAGATTCCCTCTGGACATTTTCTTGAAGGACAGCAATCTGTCTTCATAATCTTCATAGTCTTTGTGTGTTTGTTCTTTCAGTTCTATCAAGGTTCTTTTCCCTGCTTTTTAAGTGAAAAGTCGTCTTGAGTTAAAACCATGTCTTGTGGTGTTTTGCTCTATACAGAAATGATGCTGTTTGGATTAGGGTGCTCCCCACTCTGCCTTGCAGAATAGGGAGATTTGGGACTTGAGAAAAGAGCCCAAGCTCTCGTTTTCACTGCCTTGAGTCCAGTCCTCCTGCCAGCAGTTTGATTTCCATGTAGATCCCATCAGTCACCTCTTCAGGCTGCAGTGAAGCTGCAGATGGTTGCAACAGCACCTTTCTCATTGATTAGACAGGGTCATGACAATGGGAAAGCATGACCTGCCCAGTGATGTGGTGCAGTTGGTTCTCCTGAGATTGGAATCTGTGCCTTGGCACTCAGCAGAAGATGGCTTCTCACCTGTCCAACAGCTGTTTTCCCTTCTGAGTGCAATGGCTCCCTTGGGATCGGGACTACCAGGGCAGGAACTGGACTATTCAGGCAGCTCTTGCTTTGTGAAGCTCCACCTCCACCCTAAGTGTCCTTTCCAGTTTTGACGGCCTCCTCTGCATCTGCCCTGGTGGTCAGCAGCCTGAGGAGACCTTTCAGAGCTCTGTGGAAGAGCTGTGAGGTACATAGGAGTAAGACACACATGATGAAGCACCTCCTAACAGATGTATTATGGGTTGTTCAGCACGGGCTCAGCCCATTACAAGCTTCCAGCCCAATGAGTTTTGTACCTTATCTCTCTGCACAGCTAGCATGGAGAAGAGGCTTTGTGGCCTCCAAAACAAGGTGAGCCAGGAATCCTTTCTGACAGTTTATTTGGCCACTCAGGTTTTTCTGCATGGTGGGATGTTCTCCAGTACAGCAAAGGACTCCACACTGGACAACATTCATTGTATCATGACATCTGTGTTCAGCTCCTTGTCTGCTGACTGCTTTAATCTAAGGTCTCTACATTTTCAGACCCTCCCACCCTTTCCTGGCATTTGCAAACTTGTCTCTCAACAGTAAAAGCACTTCCTTGTCTGGCTCTCAGTTTAGCATTCCTGAGCTTAGACCTGTTTTTCCTGCACTGGTTCAATCTATGCATATTTCCTCTGCACCTCCTTTATTTTCCTTCCGTCCCTTCCTACCACACACACATTTTTCCTCTTGGGATGTTCTGGTCTGTCACTGCCTTGTGTTTTGCCATTCATGTCTCCCTTCACCAGGTAGAGAATGTTTTCTATAGGCTCTTGCAGACCTTTTGCTTATCACACCACCCTCAAGTGAAAGCTGACATCTTTCATGGCAGTGAAGAAGTATGCCTTGTCTCAAAGCCCAGTTTCAACCAGGTCTTTCCATTCGCTAGTATTCTTCCACCCTTCTTCTGAAAACTTTCTTTTGCAAGCAGTGATTGCATTTCCTCACTAACAACCGGTGAACTTTGTGTGTCTGTGCCCATCCTTTCTGCCATCTCGAAGTTAAATGACACAAACAAAAATCCTTGTCGATCAGCAGTGTTTAGCATGTGTCACCTCTTGACCCTGTGTGGTGAGCCAGATGCTGTGCAGGTCTCGCAGTCGCGCGCCTGCCAACTGGGTCAGTCTGTTGGCCTATCGGGGAGGAAGTGATCGGGTGGTGCAGCAAGCTGAAGCGTCTGTGCTTTATTTTTCTTTCCTTTTCTTTTTTTTTTTGGGGTTTTTTTGGTTTTGTGGGTGTTTTTTTGTTTTTTGTTTTTTTGGGGTTTTTTTGGTTTTTTTTTTTACTTTGCTTTGCTAAGGTTGGATTTGTGGAAGGAAACCACTGCTGAGTCCATGTCACAGGGGGAAGAGAGACATGCCGCCTTGGTTCAGCAAGAGTTTATGTGCTCTCAATCTTTCCTGAAGTTTCTATCTTGCAGACCTGGTGATTTCCTATTTCCTTCTTGCTGGCCCTGATCTTCCTAGAGATAGTGCCAAAGTGAGAAAGCACTGTCTTAACGCCAGAGAACAATTCCACTAACTTGTAAGCACTCAATTCCAGCTGCTGCCTGAAGACATCCTCCTCTCCTGTGCAGGTCCCAGGAATCTGTTACACTGCATGTTATTTGCGAAGAGAGAGGCTGAAAAAAATTTTAACTGGATTGAGCAGCCAGTTTAGGGTATTAAATCACAAAAACAATGTGAAAAATTCTGAGCAGCCCCGTGAAATAGACCATAAATGCCTCATATAGAGACTTGGTTGTTTTGGAAGTTTTTTTCTCTGGTGTTTATTCATTGGTGTTGGTAGTTTTTTCAAACCTTTGGCATGTTCACAGCTACATGAATCCAGTTCCAGGTCTGGAACAATTAAGTATGAAGCACTGTATAAAATACATCTTTTTACATGCCTGGTAAAATGGAAATTCTTATGTCTTCAGAAAGGGGCTAGTTTTTGATTGGTCTCAGGTTTTGGCTTCTGTTCTCCTTGAAAGTACCCATATAGCTTCTGCTGCCCGCAGTTACAGTGGAACCAGCAACTTTCCTCATTCAGTGCAGTACAGAAATGCCAAGGTTTTCTGTACTGTAAGTACTTCACAAGTTGGATTCATCAGGGAAGTCAGAGTGAGTTGAAGAGGCTCAGAACTCAGTAGGAAGAAAATGTAGGTGGTTTCATGGAGATACAGAAGACTTAAATGCTCCAGCCAAGGTTACACAGCAAATCAACCTACCCTGCAGATCAGGGCTGCGCATCTTTAAACTGCATATCAGCAAGTCAAGAGGGAGTTGGACTGTGCTTTTGAAGAAATGAATGAACTACAAGTGTTGGAATATGAGTTAGTAAAGCTGGCTTCCAACTGGGAGCAGACCCTCCGTCACCCCAAAGCTTGCTTGTGCACTCTCTCATCACCTCCTTCTCTTCCTCAGTCCATCCTTCACTCCATGCAGGTCCCTTTCTCTCCATTGGCATGAGCCACAGATTCACAGAAGGAGACTGGAAAGGTGTCCATCTGCAGTCCCGTAAGGTGGCATATTTACCTCCAGTAAGTGGCCTTCCCATGAGAATGGCAAACCTTCCTTTGTGCTGCAGCTGCCACTCTGTCTCCATCGAGTCATAAGCATCTCACTAGCCACCTTGCATGACTTTGAGTGTGTCCTCTGATTTTACACAGCTTTGCAGAAACTCAATTCGAAGAGGTATGGATACTATTCTGTTTAAGCTGCAAAGCTCTTCCCTCTTAGTCTGAATTAAGTCTGAGATCCCTTAGGACTTCTCTCAGTGGACTGTCTCATCTGTGCAGGGTCTGGGAGTCTTGGTGCTATAGCTACTAAACATCAGAGGGCTTTTTGGAAAGCAAGAGACAGAAAGAGAATGCATTTTTCTGTTTCAGACCAGGAAAAAAGGGTCAGAGATTCTCCAGGTAAGAACAGAATTACATGAAGCTTTGTCTGCTTGACATGAAATGAACCTAAGGTAGTTTTACAGCAGTAATTCACCTTTTAGAGAACTGTTTTTGTAAAATGGAATAGCTTCTATTTTTCTTCTTGTTAATGTCTTTAGGCAATTCCCGTGGATGGTAGCCGATCTCATCGTTTTTCAGTGTCATGTGAATATTTGCATTACTTGTAGTGACCTTGTTCACGCTGCCTGCAGTTGCTTTTTAAAATACGGTGTTTCTGCCTTCAGGGAAGGGAGAGGGGAAGGTAGAGTATGCAGCGTTTTCAGGTATTCTCTCGTGTGATATTTTCAAATAGTGATTTACCTGTAATGTGTGTAACTTAATCCATGTGGTAAGCTAAGTGTTTGGTATAGGACTCTAGAACAAAACAGCTTTTCTCTCTTGTGCTTGTCTAGATGAAGAAAACATTACAGAAAAAAAGGAGGTACAAATTTTGACTAGCTGGAGAAGTAACAATGCACAGATACATGTTCTACAGCTGTGTGCTTTACCTCATCACTGCTGGTCATTCCCACTAAACATCTTCCAAGACCATGTCTGCTAGAGATGTATGGAAAGGCCGTATTTTGGGGCTAGTTATGGGCTGTATGAAATGGACTCTGATGAACACCTGCTGCCAAACACCATATTTCTTCCGTTGTGTGGCTTTAAGTGAAACCCAAACCCATAGTTAGTGTTTCTTGTATTTAATTGGCAAAGTAGGCTTACAGTGCATACAATGAATGCTGGCCATAAGCCATAAAAACTGTGCATACTTTACAAAGAAAAACTAATATGAGAACTAACTCCCTGGAGACTTTTTTCCTCCCCTCAACCCATTACAAAGCTCAGGCAGACAGGGACTATGATGCCAGCAGATCAGTAATGCAGAGAAAATTCTTGTGCAAGATTTATACAACAGTTTTGAACATGTGATGCCCAAAACAAGGGTAAAGATACTCATCACAAATATGTGTGAAGCCTTTGCCTCATGAGATTTCTCTGAGAGCTGCAGATTATTCCCATCTCTAGTAGTCAGTTCAGAGCAATTGCTTCTGTCCAAATCTCTCTTACATTAGCTGGGAAATCACTGTTAACTTTGAAACTCCAGGGTGTTCTGGTTTTGATTGAGCTTCTGCTTAAAGAAAAATCAAGTAAGTGAGATTATAGAAACAATTACAGATAGCTACAAGTCCACTTGTTATTGTAGCTACCTTCATTGTTCAATTTAAAACATTACATTAGCCAGCAGGGTAGCAAAGTGGTGTGGGTTTTTTTTCTAAAGCCTTGCAGACAATGTTGCTTTTTTTCCCCTCCCAAATTACTGCACCAGCTTTCTGAGCTCGAAGACATCCTCAGAGTATTTGGCTCACAGCTTGAAGTGTGTCCTTTATTAAAGGGTGCATAGGTTGTCAGCAGCGATAAGCTTAATACTGAGTTTGCCTGTTGAGACTCACAAAGGCTCCAAAGCATGCATTACTACACAGACAGAATTTGTTCACCCACATTTGTTACATCCTAGGACATGGAATGACGCAGCCTGCCATGTCAAGCATCTCCTTTAGGATAATAATCCAAGCTCTTTTCAAACCAGCAGAGAAGGAAAGGCTCTTCTACAAGGCAAATCTCCCCATCCTAAGAGAAGGGAGATCCTCAAGGATGGTGGTCAAGCCTCTGACATCAAACATAGAGGACCCCCTTCACTGCTGAGCAGATGGCAGTCTGTAGGCCAGCCTTTTGTCAACATTGGGTGCAAAGTCCTGTTTGAACTGGTGCTAGCTGAAAGAGTGTCAGACTACTCTTAAAACATGACCCCTTTTCCTGCCCCTAGACAAGACGTAAATTTATCCTGGTCTGAGAGGTTATAAATCATGCTTTGAGGGGCCAGGAGAAAGGAATGTGTTATTAAGAGGAATCTGTACTCCATGTTTGCATTTCTTTAACACTTAGAGGCCCCAGTCAAGATCAGGATCTGTGGAGATGTAACACAATGGGTGGATACAAGTGAGAAGCAGGAGGGAGCTTCAGTTTTGGGTTTTTTGAGGCCTGTTAGAGGAGACCACCCCATACAAGCTAGGCAGCATGCAAGAAAGAGAAAGAAGCCATGGTGGTGCACTTTCCCAGGTGCTGAATGCTAAAAATGTGTTTACCTGGAAGATACTGGGAAATGCATAAAAATAAAATGTGACAGGGACTATATCATACTACAGTTCAAAATGCATTAGTGGTATTTGTTCATAGTCAATCTGCTAAAAATATGTTTTCTTCAGATTCAGTGTGTCCAGGAAATGGTAGAAAGTCACATATCACCTATTATAAGCCTTTGTGTTAGAAAAGGCTTCAAATATCAGACAACTTTTCTGTAGGTGTTTGCAGCTTTCTAGTCAACTCCAGTGAAATCAGTCAATAGGTAATAGCATTATTTCACCTCAGGGTACAAACTGTGTTTCAGAAACAAAAATATTGGGATTTTTTTGATCACAGTAACAAAATTACTAACTTCTGTGTGTCTGGAGATAAACAAATATCATGCAAGAATTTCCACCACTTTTTACAGTTTGCAGGTGATCACTTCAGTTAGTTTTAGCCATTTAAAGTCTTTGGGTATTTTGTCAAGAGTTTAAGCTTCACCTGCAGTCATTGTGGACAGTGACCACCAAAGGGGCTTATCCCACTCATTGGGGGCATAAGTTGAGTTGCTTTCTGTGAGCAGTGAAAAGCATATCCTTGGCAGAAATTGCATTGGCAAGTCCTAAGGCTGTGATTATTTATCCTTCCCTGCCAGCCTCCCTAAAGGTTGCTAACTAAACAGTGCTCCTGCCTTCTCTAGGTATTCCCTGAATGCAGCAGGGAGTAAGCGAAGAAACACTGTCGTTAGGGTGATACTTGCATTTTGTAGGAATTTAGACACCTAATGGTGTCTAGCAGCCTTGGTGGCCACAAACCTCATGTTCATCTCATGCAGATGAGCCCAACTGCAGGAGATGCTAGGCTGGCCTCTGTATCAAAGATTCCTGTGGACACAATGGTGGCAATTGTATATGCACAGGAAGGAACAAAACCTCCAACCTCCCCGTTCTCTTCCTCCTACACAGTCAAACCAGGGTAGCCACTGCGCTTGTTTATGAGCAAGGAGAGACACTCAGCATTCAGCCATTTGCCCTCTCCTCGGGGAGAAGTGACTGGACTGAGGTCTTGAATAAGCACAGAGCCTCAGATTACGCTTCATTGAAAAATACCTGCTGCAAGGCAATACCAGAAGAAACTATCATCCAGAACCTTATTATTTATTGGACACTATATCGGCAATCTGTAATGTCTCCCACACCCCAAAATCACTTGAATGCAATTAATGCAATGTAAGTTGCTGCACATAATTACACATTTTTAATGAAACACATATGAGTCTTGCAAAAATTTAAGGCCACTTGGTGGACAGGGCCAGGAAAACCCTCACTTCCTCCCAGGCCGAGTGTGTGGCTGTGTATCTCTGAGGTATATATTTAAACTCCACTCTCTGTGGCAATCAACAAAATACAGGGTCATGTAATTAGTGCTTGTGGCAGGAGCAGATAGAGAGCTCAGAGGACTTGCCAGATCCTCCCTAGCCTTACTTCTTCCCTCACATACAAGTATACTTACCAGTCAGAAAGAAAAACAGCCTCTGATCTGTATTTTCATTCTTATCTTTTCCAGCCACTTCCACATCTACAACTGGGACAAGTCATCTCACAAAATGTGACATAAAGCAGAAAGCCTTCTGTGTAAATGGGGGAGAGTGTTACATGGTTAAAGACCTCCCAAACCCCCCAAGATACCTGTGCAGGTAAGAAATCCTATTTGCTTCTTTCGTGGGAGACGTCAGGTTTCACAAATGGTTTTTTCTTTAAAGGAGCGCCTGAAAAATATCTTCTTCTGCACTTGTGTTTCTTCATTTTTTAACCATGTGGATGTGGAAAGAATGTTGAGAATGACCTCTGTGTTCTACAGAGGCATATGAGGCATAGCAGAGGCTAACTGGGAAATGTTTCTTTGTGATAGTGGCACAGTATCTTCCATTGGTGTTTATATGGCACAAAGTAACACAACTTCAGCCTTATGTTAGAAATAATGAAACAGACACTGTAAACTACATATTCTGCATTTAGAAAAGAAAAGGAAAGAAAAAAAAAGGTGTGGAAAATTGCATTGAGTATTACATTTTGTGCAGGAGAAACTGTTATTTTAATTGTCTTATGTGGTAACTGAACAGTTTCTGGTGAGACCAGATTCACAACTGTTGTTGTGTTTAATTGCATAAAAAAACAATGAATGTCATGGTCATGGTGGAGTGGATCTTGATTCATGAAGTCATATGAGTTTAGTTTAGGGGGGTGCTTATGCACCTTTTTCAGGTGCTGGCTGCACTGTATGGGATTGCTGTAATAGTCCCTTGCATCAGATAACATCCATGAAGAGCTACAGCATTGGAATTTACCTCCTGCCTGGGAGCATGTCATGTAGCATTTGCCCCTGAAGATTAACTAGGCATAGGGACTGCTTCTCCCTAGCTTGAGAGGAAACTCAGCATTTCAACCTTGGGAAACATCCTTGGTACCTAAGAGGGCTGAGTGAAAAGGGTGCACTTTTGTGAGGATATTGTTGTTTTTCAGACAAAGAGATGGTGGTCAGTGAAGACTGTCATCTGCTGTTAACTTCGTAATTTTGCAGTCTCCTAAGACTAAAAATGGAAAAACACTAATTGTAGAGATAACTTTGGTAGGTGAGTTAGGTGAAGGTCTGTGATGCTTTTATTGAGGCCAGTAAGAAATTGACTGCTTGTTTTTGTTCAGTTTTTTGGGTTTCGGGTTTTTTTTAAAGAAAAACAAACAAACAAAAGCCATCAAAAAACCCCACCAAACCTCACAATGTTCTGGTTTACCTCTAAATTTTCTCTCTTTTTGTAGAAAGATGTTACCTGCACATCATGTGATTTGTTTTGTTTCGGGTTTTCATGGATTGCTGTGCTGCTGAAAGCAATGAATGTTCCATTGATTTTTAGGTTCATTTTTAGCTAAAGTGAATATGGAAAAGTTATATATGCTGTGGGTTGGATTCTTTTTTGAGAAAGAGAAAGAAAGATTTGTGTTAAATTTACATGGTTGTTGTAAGCCAGCATTCAAGATGAGCAATTTGCTATGACTCTCCAGAGCATGTACAAGAGCTTATGTGTTTCAACTTCCTATCCAGTCCCATTCAGAAAACTCCAGTGAATGGTACAGCTGAGTGTAGAGCGGACTTGCTAATCATTAATATTGTCTTGGTAGTTTCAGAGGTATCCCATCTTCACTGGTAGGAGGACTTCTTTATTTTAATTCAGACATCTGGGTGTGTTCTTTGATGATGCTATAGACTGGATAAATTTTTAATAAAACATCTTGGAGATATTTGAATAAAGTGGGGGTTGTTTTTCCATATTGTAGACAAGAAATAATCTTTAATTCTGGGGCTGGATTTCAAGGAAAAGGCAATTCCCAGATTTGGCAGATGTACCTCTGCCTGGGTGGTCCAAGACCTATTTGGAAAAAGCATCAGAGCTGTAAAGTTAGACAGGATGAATCTCATTTATAATAAGGCAGTGGAGAAGGATTCTTACCCTGAGAACAATCAGGGCCACCACTGTTTTGCAGGGGCATTTGCTATGCCCTCTAATACTTGTCAGAACCAATATTTTATGTTGTGTAGTAGAACTGGATGCAATACAGCTACATAAGAAATAGAAGTGAGTACTTGAAAGTGGGTATAGTGGGAAATTGAAGCGACAAATTACAGTTTTCTTCTTACTTCTTTAAAAATAAAGATGTCCAGTTTTTATTCTGCCATTCCAGTTAATTAAAATAGGTACTTAACTACTACACATTGTCTTCATTGTTCTAAGAAAATAAATCTACTCCCAGAACATGCTTGTGGAAACAGAATGCTTGAAATATGGTACTTGCTCTTCATATTTCTGCCTCAGTAGCAAGTTCACATTTTTCCATATGGTCCATCTGTTGAGAGCAAAAACAAAATTTCTGAAGCATAAGCCATATCATTCTAAATTGGTTTTATCCCTAACCAAAAAAACATGACTCAGATTCAAAACAACCATGGAATTTTCCAAGTAATATATCTGGTTTTGTAAATCCCCTATTCTGTTAAAAAAAAAAAAAAAAAAAAAAAGGAGATCCTAAATTAATCTTCAGTTAAAATCTGGCTATGTATTTTATAAAATATATAGTAATCATCTGGACAGGATCAGATCTTGCTCTTATGGATACTGATGTGAACTTCAAGAAAATACTCTGCTTTCAAGAGGTAACCATGTGAAATGCTCGAGAAGTGTGTGAAGACTTAGTAAAACACTGTACAGCTACATCTATGGTAGCATGTATGTTCCCCACATGTATTTTAATTAAGGGCCAAGACCAAGCAAAACAGACTCAAAATAGAACAGATGAAATAGGAAGCTCTGAGACTACTTAAATAAACTAGTGTATAAAATTTTCAGAAGCTTCATAGGAACATGAGTCCCATTTTGAAAACTTCATAGACTTAGGAAGCGTGGATGTTACTGGCTTCCTATGAGACTGAGATTCCTAAGTCATTCTGTTCAGTTGGAAATGTGTCCCCAAGTTCACTGAAGACAAAAAGTTTTCAATAAATGCAAAATTAAGACCAAAAATCCTAGCATTTCCTTCTTACTTGAAAAAATCCATATGAATGTGATATCTGTCACACTTTTAGAGTGTTTTTTGAAGTATCATACCATGAAGGACTTGGAAGTCTGACTAATTGATTTCTGACTTGCAGACACATCTCTTCTAGTGGTTTTGTTGTTACTGAAGAATGAAATTTATGTCTGAACTTCACCGGATGAAAATTATGCTACTGTCTCAACAGAAATGTGCTGCTGCTTTTCTTAACAGCAAAAGAGTGAATTATGTACTTTTTAATGATATAGCCATTTTCTATATCTAAAGGCCATTGTTGAGTAGAAATGGGCAGAAGTTACTTCCAACCAGCAATTATGAAAGCAGAAGTTCCAGAGGTATTCATTCGAGAGACAGGATAGAAGTACTAGCTCTGACTTAGGCAATGAAATGCACTACTAAGTACTGTACTTCCCATGGAAATAAAAACATTCTCTCCCAAAATGCATTTGTTTGTAAGCAGTGAATGAAATGGAGATACGAGTTCCTGAACCATTCAGCCATTCCTCTCCTAATGAAAAGCAGTTTGATGGTATGTGTTCAGTGTCCACTGAACATATGCAAATGCTGCTCTTTGCAACTACTGTGTGTAGAGGGGAAAAAAGCAATTCTTCTATTATATGTGGTTCAGTATTTTGGTTTTACCCAGTTAATACAATAAATAAATGGTCCAAATAGCCTTTTTTAAGGCAGAAAGGAAATTATAAGGCTGTCACAGTACAAACATACGTTTTGCTCTACAGTTGTTTGACCACAGCTTTTGCTACTGTCATAAAGGAAAATGGTACATGGATAATAATCTAGAAAAGAAAGCTACAACAAAAAACAATGTCTGAAAACTGTGAGTAGGAGTAGGTGTTTGGGAAAGGACACCATCTCAAGCTGATTGTAAAAGTACAGTCTACAGGAAGCAGCCTTCCAAACTGCACTGGAAACGGTGCTGCAGTGCACATCTGAGCAATAAAATGCCTTTAGCATTCACACATCATCATAAGCAGAGAGGCTCATCTCAGCTTTCCTCTCAGCTGGCCTGCCCTGGGCCCATTCTCAAGGGCAGGTGCTGCAGCCCATTTGCTGGCAATGGTTTCAGAGCAAGTATAAACACACCTGAACTGTTTTCGGCGCCATCTCGACAGGGCTGATCCTGCTTGATCTGGAAGTGATTTCAGCATTGTCTATACCAGTGCTCAAGTTGTTTTCATCACCTCCACAGCTGCACTAACATCTGAAAACAAGCACAGACAAAGCAAGCAACCACCAGCAGTCAGTGGCAGGAGGAAAACATGAGGCTTTCAGTCGTGTTCCTTGGGAATTTGCAGGGTTGAGCCTGACGAGCAAGATGTAAAGGTCCCTGTGCACTGAAAGCAAGCATGCACAAATGCCAACTTCCCAGGGACAGCTATGTCACAAGTGTACAATAGTGCAAAATATTTTCACTGTTGATTCAGTAACACACATCAAAATGCTTTCTATCAAAAACATTTTGCCTTCTATAAGATATGCAAAAAGTCTTCTGTTATGCCCAGCAATGGCATCTTCTAATGACGGAGTTACCATTGTTGCATTTTTCTCAGCTGAATATATCTGTGGAAACTGGGATCTCTCCACACTGGGTACTTATCAAAAGATGTGACCTTGGCTCTGATGAAATTGAACTCCCTTCCTTAATAAACAAATATACCATTATGGCAAATCAGCTCCAAAGAATCATCTGCAGATCCTCAAAATATACCTTTATTACATAAATATCATTCCTGCATTGTTTATTTAAACAAGATACTAGTGTTTATCCCTGACACTGATCCTCTGCCAAAGGGATTTTCTGAAAGTCTCATATGTGCAAGGGCAGCATCCCTGTTTTTTACGGCTAGAGGCAATTGTGGGAAAGCAGAATTTAAAATATTGGGACTGCTTTCAGCACACATGAAACTCAGATGGATAGAAGAGGTGGAGGATTCTTCTGACCAACATGCATTTGCAAATAAGAAAGCTTTTTAGCATCTGACAAGTAAATTATGAGGAAATTTGAAAAAGAGGCTAGCACCACATCATCAGCAGGAGAAAAAGAGTGGGAGATTCTTGCACCATGGCAAACTCATCACAAAAACAGGCAATACAAGTGAGATGTCTTGAAGGAAGCACGTATCAGGTAATTTCAGGTTACCTGCTGAGCTAGAGTGGAGAGAAGAAGAAGGAAGAGCAAAGATTGAAATCTACAGATGCTTAGCGTGGTGGACAGTCATTCACACTTAAGTCTGGAGTACAAGAAGCCTGCGTTGCTATAGTGGTATTTTGGGAGCCTGAGCCCTGCCCCAGAATGGAGAATGAAGGTGAAGGAAGAATTGATAAGCAGTAGCAGGAAAGATGGGCAAATCTTACTAGAGAGATCCCTTCTCTATGATCAAGGGGAAAGCTGCACTGAAGTTTTCTGCAGAAGACCTGATGAACTGAATGGACAGACAACTATGGGGCTGCAAATCTTGAGAGCACTTCCACCCTCTCATTTTACTTATTGCCTGGACTGGTTTTTTATCTTTTTTTTTTTTTTTTTTTGTGAGCCATGTTGAATATACTTCCCTTTGGGTTTGACTTTGTCTTCTCAGTTTTTGGATTTTTTGTGGCTTTTCTGTGATTGTTGTATTAACTATTCCTTCTCAAAACAAACTACCAGAAGGCACAACATGCCATCACAGAAATAGGGAAATCATGGTATTTTCATAGATTTTATGTGACTAATGAAAGCAACAGTATAAATTGTTGTTATGCACTGCACTGCAGATTTTAAAAAAGAGCTCAGTCAGGACCCTTCATGTGGTGGAATAAGCAGTGAGCTGGTACACATTTTGCTAGCCATGATTCTTCTTTCTTTTTCAAAACAGACAAGCAAAAAGACTTTTTTTTTCTCTGATGGATTTTTGCTGTAAATTTTTGCAAAGTTTTAACTTCTGGAAAGGTTACACTTTCTTGCCTCTCTTCTGATCATTTTTCACTAACACCTAACCAGGAGGTCACTTAATGCACTCGCACTCCATAGACCAGCAGATGTAAGTCTGTTAGTGCAGTGGTTTTGGTGTATTATTGCTTATCACGTTTTTGCCCTTTAGGTGCCAACCTGGATTCACTGGAGCAAGATGTACTGAAACTCTGCCCATGAAAATCCAATACAAAGAAAGTATGTTAAAATAATCTGAACTTTGCTTTCTTCCCCAACTACAGCAACAAAATCAATAGTACTTGGTGTTTTCACAGTTCAGCTGGAACCGGCCTCTTTACTCACTAATTTATGACCTGATTTTCTGAAGTACAATCTGTACACCTTGGCGTTATTGACCTCCAAAATATTTCTCGTTTGTGTGATTTTTGATCTTTCCATTCATTCACAGATGCATTTGTTTTGCACACACTGGCAGTTTTCCTGTTTGGGAGACTGCTGCAAAGTGCAACCCTAAAAGACCAAACTCATGGAGATGAGTATGTACAGATCTTGTGTCCTTGCTGCCTTGTGGAAAGAGCATCCTAAAACCAATTGGGGTCTCTGGAATGGTGAATTTCTGACTCAGATCTTGAAATACACTTTGATCTGGATCGGTTTGGTTTTGGCTGGTTTTGCAGGGGGTATTTCTTTACATGTCCACAGAGCAAATGACTTGCTCTCAACATCCTGAGCTATTTTGACACGCTAAACCGAGATTCAGTTTCTGAAAGTGAACTCACCAAGTCATATCAGTTCACACTGAAGGAGCTTCTTTCTTAGCATATATTCACCTCTTCTCTTTTCTCTGTTTTTTTCTCTACCATTTTTTTTGTTTGTTTTTCCTCTCAGGTGCCCAAATGAATTTACTGGTGATCGCTGCCAAAACTACGTAATGGCCAGCTTCTACAGTACGTCCACTACTTTTCTGTCTGTGCCGCAGTAGAAGCATGCTCAGTTGGTGCTGCTTTCTTGTTGCTGCATCTTTCCTCCAGTTTTTTTTTTTTTAATCTGTAACTGGATTTGTTGCCTAAGGCCTAATACTGATTGTTTCTGCCTGTTGCATGAAAATTATAACAAAAAGCAATTGCAAATTATAACAGACAGCAATCCTGGGATTGTTTGGCATTGACGGTATGGGGAAATGCAAGACTTAGGAATGCTGTGAAATTAACACTGAATGTGTGATATGGACTCCCTGCTGACATCAAGCAGAAAAAGTACAAAAATGACATTTTGAAAGTCTCATTTTATTTGCCACAAAACACTTATAAGTCATGATACAGGCTAGAACTCCCACAACCAAAGGATGGGTAGCTAGTCCTCCACTTACATATGAGATTTGTGTTTGGAGCTAGAGGTTAAAGGCAAGTGAAGAGCTTACATTGTTTCTAATGAGCCCATGCCGAACAGAATCAAAATGGTCTTCCTCCTCATTGTTCAGGCTTCAGTGGAAAGAGTACAGAAAGAGAAAGAAAAGGGGGATAGATGACTTAAACAATGGGATCTAACATATTTTGGGTATATCATGGGTAACAGGTGCAAGAGATCAAGGATTAGTTGGCCAAATGAAAGTATCACACATGCAAATACACAGACTGCTAGAATCATCACTGCAGTCCCATCCCATAAGGTTTCCCATGGAGGAGTGGGCTAATAATTATTACTTGACAGGGAGTAGCAGGAGGTACACTCTATTTTCTCTCATTGGCTATAGCAAAGTCAAAGGTAACATCCAAGAAAATTGCTTAGATATTACATTCAAATGCATGTGTACTATTCACAATCAATTGTTGCTGGCATCAGAACGTATTGTGATCTAAAAGCAGTATTATAAAGACTATTTTTTTGATGGATTACTTGCCAGCACAGAAAGACTATAGGCTAGCTTGATTTAAATTTCCATTGGTATATAGGACAAAAAGCTGTAAGCACGTGCTGGACATTTTGGAGCCTGAAGAAATGCACAGGTTTTCTCTTATACTGATGGATGAAAAACATCCATACATGATTCATACTTTCCGTCATGGAAGCTACCCATGTAAATCCCAAGAGTGCTGACTGGGGACCAGACCTTCCAGCACTCGAGTGGGCATTTTATGCCCTGTTTTAAAAGCTTTATTAGTGTGAGTTGTATTTAAAGGCCTCTGGTAACTGTGGATTTAAAATCTTTTGTCCTGTTACAGTATTTGTTTACCAAATGTTAGATTTAAGTGGCCTTTTCTGTGGATTGTGGTGAAAAGTGCAGTTAAGATTTTCTGATCTTAGAAGAATAGTTTAAAAAGAGGTGGTGTAACAATATGAGATCCATTTTTTGGTGCTGAATTTTATCTGAAAACTGTAGAAGAATTGTATGTTGTTTATAAATTCATTTTCCAACCTAGGAGAAAAAAAAAAAGTTTAGGTGGGTTTTTGTTCATTTTTCAGTTTCCTAACCCTGGTTGGGGTTTCTAACCAGATTGAGATTTTCTGAAGTTGCCTGCATGGAAAAGGCACAGATGCCCTTGCCTTGCTGCAAGACTTACACTCAGTTGTTAGTACTTAAGTTGGTCAAGCCCTTTGTGTCCTTGAATTGCAGAGGCAGGAGAGCACACCACTAGCTGCGTTGGGCCACTCTGAGAGCCTCAGTCAATGGCTATGAGACCCTGGCACTCCTGCCTGCCCTGCATCTGCACTACAGCATCTGGTTTCTTGTACTGCCAAAGATCTTGAAATGACACTTTTGGAAAGGGTCCACTGAGTTATACTCAGTTATACTTAACTAAAAAAATCAATGAAGGAGCGTTTATATGACTTTTTATTATTACACCCAAAGCAGATCAGAGCATACTATTTAACAGAGAACTTCAGTGAGAGTTCTCTAAAGGCAAATGTTGCATCTGCAGCTTAAAGCCAAGCTCGTATTTTACATCAAGTGTTGTGGTTGATTAACTTAGCTTTGTAGATGCAGCTTTTGCAAAGTACAGAGCAAATTGGGATGCTAAACAGCGTAAGTGCTAGTAGGAAACAAAAGTGTATGAGTGAACTATACAGCTATCTAATTTCACTTGCATTCAGAAGGGCCTTTCCTCATTTGGAAAGAAAGTCAGTGGGGTTCCAAGCCAAGTTTGCCTACTGATGAGCTGTTACTGTCTCAATTTGGCTGTTAAGGAAACTTGTCTTCAGAAATCTGGAGTTGGTATCTGAGAGTCCTGAAGTTACTGGGCTGAGGGCCTTTTGCCAGATCAGAAGAAGGCACCAGTGGACGTTCTGGAAATGCCCTGTCCCACCAGAGTGCACAGCTAACTGGCTTACCTTGACTAATCTCAGGAGCCTGGCTGACAGACCCTGTCCTGTCCTTTCCTTGAGCACAGCAGTCACAACTGCTACCAGGCATGCTACCCTGGATTTTTGCTGTGACTGCTTTGACTTTGAGGCTTGTGGTCCACCACCGGTCCATAAGATAGCAGAAGGCAGTCCACAAATGGTTGCAAAAATAGATCTGCTCCATGCAGATATATTTGCTGTGTCTGAATGTTCATACATTCTCTCCCTTGAAGTCAATGAATCAAGGCAAATGGAGGAGAGCAAAAGTAATGAGTTAACATTAAGAGTTTTGGGTAAGTTCCATGTAGTTAGGCATGAGAACTCTTACAGCAACACTGTGCAGAATGATCCCCGGAATAAGAAACAGTGATAAAGCCATGAATTAATAAAAAGTTGAGGAAACCTCTCTAGAGTTTAATCACAGATAAACCCTTTGTCGTCTTAAATGCCCCAGATGGACCAAGGATCCCACCCAAAGGGCCAGTGGACTTGCTTACTTCACTAGTTAACTATTATATATGAATTGTGAATTTAGAACTGCCCAGGGGCATGCTGTTGGCCTTCTTGGGCATCAGCTGAACATGGCCCATGCCTTCCTTCAGCATGGGGCACCACTTTAAACTATATCCATTTCAGTTCTGCCATCCCTGATGAGCGAGAGGGACAGTACCAAGAGGGGCAGAAGGAATTTTCTTTTTAGATTATAGCCCTGCCTCATATTGTCACGGTGAACCTGGCTGAGTCATTAAAGGGGGAAAGAGTTGAGAAAAGCTCCAATATTCTAGAAGGACACAGTTACTCTGTGATAGCCTTGATTTTTCAGCCTTTTCATATAAACCACAGGTCTTCAAAAGTCTGCCTTTAGCTATTCTACTACCTCAGTATTTACCATTTTCTATATATTTCTCAAGTAGTCGCATCTGTATGAGACAATCTTACCTGAAATTTTCATTTTCTAAAGCCTTTCAGCACCCTAAATTGCACACTTTATGTGCTGAGACCAAGACTCTTAAATGAAAAAACAGATTTGAAAAATGCCATTGTCCATCTTTTGCTCAACATTAAAAAAGACAGGTTTTCACTATAAACTGCTCAGTTAATGTTCACTAAGTGCTAAAATTGCTAAGACAGGATACTTAAATTATGAAAGGACAAATTTTCCGTGCTTTTGAGATTTGAACCAATTGTCACTTTTACAGGAGCCATAGGACTTAACACATCAACTTCAAAACCAGCTTTGCAACCTGAGTACTATTGAAATGAACCAGATGTTGGATCCAAAGTGGAATCCAAATGTCACAAAGAGACCGTATCCCAGTCACTCAGATAGAAATGGCTGACATACAAGGGCTCTGCTCTGTGATAGTTTAAGGGATTTGAGTTTGTTTTCAATTGGAATTGCATGAGAAGAATTTATATTTTTTTAGAATTTATCGTTACCCACAGACAGAAACATTTTCAGAGTTGAAATTGGTCTCCCTGGACCTCTCTGCTGTTGCAGTTGATCCAAATGGGTCCTTCCTTTCCCAGGCACAAGGTCCATGCAAAAACCTGAGGCAGTGCTCACCCCACCCTGGGCACCATGTCTCCAGGCTACCTACCCACCTGAATCCATACAGTAGCCATCCCAAAGTCTTGAGTGCCCAGCAGCACTGGCACACCACTCATAAACAGAGCATGCAGGTCTGGAGGATTCTGTTCCACATTTCCAGGCACCATCCTCTTGTTCTGTAGACACTGCATCTCAGTGGGCTACAGTATATCCAACAAGTTGTAGTTTTAATTAACTTTGGGGGGAAAAAATTGCTTTGGAGGTATGTTTTCCTGCAATACTAGCATGTCCCCCAAGTCACAACCAGAATTAAAACTGAGTTGTTAAAGATAGATACTTGTGTTTGTTCTTAGAGCACCTAGAGACAAATATTCAATAGAAGCCACACTGCATGTAAAAAGTATGCCAAAATATCAGGCTAAGTAGGAAAAATACCAAAAATAATGACCTGTTTATAAAATGAGAAGTGTTGGGACATTCTGCTTATCAGATCTAGGAAATGTAACTAGGAATACCATAGATAAGTAAGAGCTACATAACATGTAGGTTTGAATAAGCAATGCATGTTTCTTCAGCATGTTTTCTTGTTAGGCCTTTTAGCCAGAATACGTTCCCATTTTAAATACCAACTTCCTATTGAATTATAAGAAATAGAAACTGCATGATATGAATGACTTCCCTAAAATTAAATGATCTTCAAACTAGGTGTCTTACCTGTAAGCAAGCATAATTACAGCAATGTATATGCATGGGCATGTCATTCATTTTACTGAAGACTTAATCAAGCTTTCTATGCAACTAATGTATATCATTAGCAGAGTTCAGGTAGGCATGTGATACTGGCTCTTTAGGAAGAGACCTGGATGGATTCCAGCTTAACCCTTAAAATGTTACTGATTGGCAACAAAGAATTGACATTCCCCATGTGTGCAAACTACATTAAAAATCAATTTGCTGTGAAAATTACCATTCGATTTAAATTTCACAGCACACAGGAACAAAAAAAAATGGCAAGAGCTACCATGGCTGTGGTGTTGGCCCCATGGGAAGGGTCTCCTAGGGTACCTGCTGGGGGGAAACTTGTGCTCCTCCTTACCCCCAGCTGCTGGGGCCTGGGAGTGCTGATTTAGGTGTGTGATTTGTGTAAAGGGATCAGGCCCTGCGCCCCAGGGTCCATCCAGCTGGTCAGCAAGTTGTTCTGCCAACGCAGCACAGTCCGAAGACAGGGAAAAGGGGTTGGCTCCTCATTTTCCGGAAGCTGGAGGCCCGCTGCAGTCAATTTGCAAAGCAGAGGACTCCCACTGCTGAGTAAGCACTGCCAGCTGCCTCCAGGTCACAACCTACAAGAGTACGGATATGCATTCTGGGGACAGAAGCAGGGCCAGAAGGGAGAGCAATGCACAACCCATTGGCAGGGGTGTGCTGCCCTTTGTAGAGCATCCCTTTGCTGTCATGGTCCCATGTGAAACCAATCAGCCATTGCACATGGCATCCTCAGGCCATAGCCCTGTTCATCTCAGTAAGATCTTAAGGGTTAATGGTTCCTGCTGCATTCTCTGGACTGTGGCTGCTCAGATACCCCCCTGTGTACACATATTTTTGTGTATAAGCCTTGCAGAAGGTCTGGTCACGTAGCTAAGAAAGGTGCACTTGAGCACCGCCCACGTAACCATGCGCCCCCTTGTTCTGTTTCATGTGCAGACACAGAATAGCTGTAATTCTCATATGTAATTTATTTTTAAGTACAGTGTATTGCTCTTTTCTGAAACTTTTTCCTTTTTCTTTCTTTTTTTTTGACAACTTTCTGCATTGGCAGAGCATCTTGGGATTGAATTTATGGGTATGGACCAATCATTCCTTTTAGCCTGCAGATTCTAGACCCTGAGAGATAAACCCCTTTTTATTTTTTTTTCTACACCTCCCCTTTTCAATTCCTAACCAATTTCTTTATGCTTTAGAAGGGATCATACAGCTATAACAACAGCCCTTGTCAAAGTGTTAGTGGAGATCAATTCACTAAAATGGTAATAGTGATAGGATATTCCAGACTTAAGGGGTTCTAGGATTACTGAAGTGATCATAACATAGTGTACATTCCCTTTTCTGCTGTATAGTTTTGGCATCTGGTTTTGGTGAGTTTTCAAGTGAAGTTTTATGTCTAAACCCACATCTAGGTGGTTACACATCGTGTGTATATGAGTTGCCCATACATATCTCTAAATGATATGCATATATGCCTTCCTTTCCAGGCCTGTAAATTTGAAGTGGACTGAAAGTTGTTTAGGAATTTAAATAGAAGCTTACAGCTAGTCTCCAGATCCTCAAATCAGCAAATATATTCAATATTTCTAAAACTAAACTCAATGAGAACATTGGCAGTCGGTACTATTTTCATATTTCAGCTTTAAATATATCGGAAATAGATCTTTTAAGTCTTATTCGTGAATAGACTGTAGTCATCTGACTAGTTGTTTGCATTCAGGGGTACAAATAATGCATTCCTTGAATAGGCTAACTTGAAATTCAGGTCAGTTTTAGTTTGGAATCACCTATAATTGTTGGTAAATTAAAAAAAAAAAAAAATAGATGGTGAGGCAGTTTTAGTTCTCATTCTTATTAAAAATGCCCCCACAAAATGTCATTAACTTAAGCTATGAACTATGGAAAACCCATTACAAGCCCAAATTTAAAAAAGTCACTCACAACCCAGCTTATTTTTGGTTTTATTATTATCCTAAGGTAGCATTAATTCCCACACATAAGTATTAGATTGTAGTGGAAGATATATGGCTATATTAACATGTGAGGAGTTAAATTAAAATCCTTTTTAAAACTGACCTGCAAATTTTGCTTTATATATGAAATTACATCAGCAGAACAATCTCTTGGAATTAAATTCTTTTAAAAATATCCAGAGCTCTGTAACAAGAAAAACTTTAAAACAGCAAAATTAAGACCTTCTGTATCATTAGTTATGTATAAATTAGAGTGATGTGAAATTAATTGCATAATATGCATATTTGAAAGGCTGCACATTTAATATTTTGTGTTAAGTCTTACACTGATTTGATTTTCATATCATTCTGTAGGAGAAAAAAATTATTGAAATTATTTTTAATACTTAACAGGCTAAAATCTTTTCTAAATTCTCGCTGCACATACAATTCTTTACACACTTTCCTGCAAGACTGCTATAATTTTTTTCCAAGATAGTTTGATCAGCATGTATTATTTATCTGGGTGTCACTAATGGACTCTGTAAATGTTAACACTGGTCACAGAGAGAAGGCAGTTTTGGGGCAAGATGTAGTATAACCACAAGTGCCCCACAGGAGTTCTTTGCAAAACTCTTCTTGGCATTAAACAGAGAGTCCAAGGTTTGTCTTTGAGGTACCATGCCATCTGCAGAGTCTTGACCAGGATCCCAGTCCTGTTCCAGTAGCCAGCATCCCCTGTCACCCACCCTGCAGCAGAGCAGGGCATGCCCCCTTTGGCCCCTGCTGTCCCCTGTCAGCCAGGAGCATGGCCAGGTTTACATGAGAGCTTGCTGGTTTGCTGGGCATGACATGCCCAGCTGCCTGTGCCTTCCTAGGCAGACCTTGCCCCCGGAGTTTGAGGGAAGGCATGGCAGCACCACCATGCACACCATGCCAAGCCATGCCAAGCTGCATTGTCCTTAGGGCCTTGTTTCAAAGGGCACAGAAGGGAACCAAGGCTACAAAAGCAGATCCAGGGGTTTAATATCCCATGCCCATCAAGACCTATAGTCCCAGAAGATATGCTGGTGCTAGGAGTGTTGCTCAGGGCTGCATCCACAGCTGTGCTCTCTCTCTGTATCCCCCATCCCCTGCAGTGAGTGAGCATCCAGAAACATCCCAAGCAACAGCCCACTGGCAAACTCAGTCAGGCCATCACCAGCCAGCTGCCCAGCTCATTTGCAACCACCTCAGCCTGTAGCAAACCTCCTGTAGTCAGTGCAATTTTTCCTTCAGTATAAAAACTGAGCAGGGTGTCCACTGTTAATTAATCTACTTCCTCTCCCTTGCCCTCCAAAAAAAAATGGGTTGATATGTCGTTATTCATTTTGCTTTCATAAGCTAACAGCTGACAGCATGACAATAAAAAAAAATAATAATAATTCAAAGCATTTCAAATTAGCCCCTAAATTGCTTAGCACAATTCTCCTGTTTCCTGTGACATCCTCGTAATACACCATTTCCATGGCTAACTAATAAGCGCTTTCAGAAGGGGCAAAAATGGGAAGGGGATCAAGTGCCACTAACTAGCCTAGGCGAGGAGTTATGCTGTATGAGAAATCCCTTCACACTCTGCTTCAATCTTTTTTTTTGTCCCCAAGCATTTCTTCTCTCTGTTTTTTTCCAGTTCCAAGCATGCTGTGCCAGGCCTGCAGTTGACTTCTCTAGCCTTTTTTCCGGTCTTTCCCTGTATTTCACTTTCCTCTTTTTCTTTGTCCTGGTTTGGTTTGGTTGGAGTTTCAGCCCTTTCTTTCTTCCCTTTTTTGACCTTCTGTTTTTGGAGTTATATTTATTTTTCCTTAATACATTTTTGCAGCATCTTAGTTTTATCAAACTCACTTCTTCTCTCCCCTTTCCCCTCTTTGTTAATAATTAGTGCTATTAATTTTGTCTGACAGTGCTCATGACCTGTTTGCTGGTGTTTGGTTTACCGTGGGTTTGGCTTGTAAGACAAATTTGTTCCATGGTGTGGTGCATTGTATCAGAGAAATTAAGATTTATTTTTGCTTTTTCATTTGTTGCATGGAGTATTTGCCACTTGCCCACAGCGACTTTAAAACAAAACAGACAAGCTCAGGAAGCATATTGGAGGGAAGGCTCCCTGTTCAGTAAGGAGTATTTTCCCCTGAACTGGTGTGTCATTTATGACAACACATCATTTGGACTGGGGCACACGGCACATGTGAGAGACCATTGTGCACCTCTGTACCAGCCCCAGATGTAAGTCCCTTCCAGGAGGAATAATGCTGGCATTTATCCCAAAAGTAGTGCAAAGCTGTGCAGCTCTAATTCATTCATTTATTTTTAATCACCTGCTGGTATTCTGACTGTGGTCGATATTGCAGATCACTATTGGTCTGTCTGCTTAATCAAAAATAAGACTTGAGTAAAGCTAGACATCCATTTTTGTCCTAACAGCAGGAACACAAATCCACATCTGTACAGCGTCAACACAGAACGCACCTCTGTTTCAGAGCTCCTTACGTAACATTTCCCCAGCAGAGCACTCAGCAATGCTCTCCGCCAAGCATGAGCGAGGCTGGAAAGCATCAGTAGCTCCAGCCCAAACATTAGCAGTGCTACTAACACCTTTATAAAAATGAAATATCTCCGATGAATGAGATCGGTAACTGAGCAAGCTGCCACCCTAGATAGAGAGTTCCTTTGTTGGTCACAAAGGGATACATATTGAAACCTTGAATTTCTCTCACACAAGGCACTGCTGGTCGCTGATATTGCTGTGTTTTAGGAGAAACACTGGAGAAAGAGTCTGAATTTTATGACCAGAGCTCAAAACCTGTCTTCATTTCCATTGGTGATATAATTACAAGCCAAGCTCATGTCTCAAATGTAGAAGAGTATTTTGAAATCTCTCCTGTAAAGACAGCTGAGATATAAATTGACATGGGACCAGAGGGATATTGGATATGAAAACAATCCAAAAAAGATAATAAGAAAATAAATTTCTCATAAGACCTGTAAAAATGGCTTTCATTCCAGCTGTCTTTGCAAAATTTCCAAAGCATTTGCAAATTCACGTTATTACCTTACCACAGTGCATTTTTATTTCCAGCAAATGCTGTGTTTGTCAATTGTGAAGTTGTTCCTTAGATATTATGCTCGTTGGGTTTTAAAAAAAAAAAAAAAAAAAAAAAGTGACTTTTGACTGTAATTGTTCTCATCCCCAGTATTGTGTTAATAGTTTGTGGTGTAGTCCTGCTCTCCCTGCAGTCAATAATGAGTCTGCCTGAAGTGTGATGGCTGTGTCTCGGTGTGGCTGTGTGAATCTGTGCAGTGGTTTGTAGCATGAGAGCTGTTGTGTGCTCCTTGCCTAGCCATCCTCCATGTTGTGACTTTCTCTGTTTTTGTCCCTTTCTAGAAGCTGAGGAACTGTACCAGAAACGGGTGCTGACCATAACTGGCATTTGCATTGCTCTTCTAGTAGTTGGCATCATGTGTGTGGTGGCCTACTGCAAAACCAAGTAAACTTTTCTCTTCTATTTTATACCTGGGGTTGTTGGTCAGGGCCTTCCCAGTTGACTGTAGCTTCTCTGGGCATAAGGTTGTATCTGGGTCTCTCTAGAGGTGAGCTTAAGAGAGAAACTTGTGACCAGGGTACTCTGGTCCAAGCCAGATGAATGTAGGTCTCCATGTCCATCAGCAGTGCAAAAGTAAGACAAGTATCTGAGAGGTTTCTCAGTCTTCAAATGTAATTTGCAACTTTTTGTCTTTTTTTTGTTTATTTGTTTTTCTATCGCCCATTTCAGCTGGTTTTCCCAGCTGAAAAGGAGCAAATTCCAACATTGGAATCATGTTGCTCTCCAGCAGTAAATTTTATGTATAAGCCTAATTTGTTTGTACTTGAGGCACGATTAATGATGCTAAAAGCTACTATATACAAAAGGCCAAAAAATTGAACATGAAAGTGCTCTCAATGCAAAAGTAGGCATTTAAATGCATTCTGTGAGTCTCTAAATTACTGGGGGTGACTCTCAAACATTCATGAGGCACTCTGGACCATAAATTACACAGAACATCAGCAGAATTTCTGCTGCCAAAACTTCTGGCTGCTCTTATAAATCTCCCCACCAAAACACAGAAAACCCCTATCATAGATATTCCACATTTGTATAAACCTGATTTACTGTTTCAAGGCTTGATTGGCGGTTGGATGGGGTTTTTTTGTTGTAATCCCTTCCAATAATGGATGTGTTAAAAGTGGGGGAGGAGAGAGATCATTTGTCACTCTCAGTGAGATTCCAAACATACACACAACTGCTATACCCACCCATAACCTTGTGCCAGTGGTCAGTGGGGAACAACTGAAACAGTAATAAAATTCAGATCAATTACTGCTGTTAGAAATCACATCCTCATGTATTTCAACAAACATTTAGTCAGGATCCTGAAGTGTGGTTTTCTGCATAAGGAGCCCCCAGAATCTATCAGAGGTGTGGACGCTTTTTTTGCCCCAGACATCAGCAGCCACTGTGAACCAAAAGCTAAGTGTTTTCAACCACAGCTGATGAGAGGGCCATGCCAGGATATGGCCCTCCAAATGCAGCAGTGATGCCAGACTGTTATCTGTGAGGTGATTTGCATATGCTCTTTTCCTTAAATAGGGGAAAACTCAGAAACCAAGATAAATCCTGAAATGGTGTTAGGAGAACAACCAATGTAGTAGCTTAGATTTTGTTGGTCTCCTTGCAAAAAATACTGCTGGTCAATTGTCAAGGCAGTATCTTCAGACAGAGTCTTAATTCAAAGGCACTTTATTTGCAAATCATTTACATGAAGAAAAAAGCTTCTTAAGTGAAGTACGCACTAACTTTCCCATTATTCTTTCTTCTCAGTTTTGTGGAGTAATTTTTTTTTTTTTTGTTAGTGTCCTTTTACTAGAGGACAAACAGCATAGATAGAAGCATGCAAATTCAAATGCATTGGTCACTGAAGGTGGGAAGTAATGCAGTTTTCTGGGGATGGATTCCCAGGATACATGTGCCAGGATTTCAGTCCTGTAGTAGACAAATCCAAACTCCTTCTAGAACTCACTTTCTCTACCATGTAAATGAATTCAGGTTGTTCTCAGCTCCCAAGGTCCCCAGAGTCTCATGAAGGGGAGCTGTGAAATTGAGTTAAAACCTTGCTTGAGTGTTGCTTCTCAGCCCAGCAGGTCTTTTGGTAGCTCAAATGTCTTCTGGCACTGCACTCTCTATACACCCTAACTACTTACATGTCCTAAGATGATGCCTGGTTATCCTCAAAGCACAAAGTCCACATGAATAACAGACTGTATCCTTCTGAGACAGGAGTATTTCCAAGACAGATGTACCTGCATATGCCATTCATGTGACGTGATATAAAGTAAACATTTTCCACTATCCAGGTACATACACACAGAGGAAATGTGTAAAATGCTGTGTGTAAAGTCATGTTTTCATTGTCTTTAAGCTTTCGTGGCTATCAAGCTTCAGCATATTTATTGCCCTCCCTCACTCGTTTTTGTAATGCTTGGAAGAGTCCCCCTGAGTTCAAAACAGGATTGAAAATAGTTATATCTTACGCTGTCCTACCCTGCCAACACTATCTGCACTTCTGCATATGGCATGGGAGTTTTTATGTATTTTAGCTTTTGCCACAGCCAAAGTCATATGCATTCCACAATGTGTTGGAGCCTGCATCCTCCCTTCACTGCCCTGGATTCTGTGACAGTATGGTGAAAGTTCTCCAGTGTAATGAGAGAAAACTGGGTAATATTGAAAAATTTAAAAATTAAGTCTGAAATTGAATAGCCCTTTCTCTGGTTATTTATTTTGGTATTCTATTTAGCGTGTTCTGCATAGCCTTCACAGTGCCAGGTTTTGCTATGCTGTAAGTTTTGTTGCTGACAGCTTGTAATGATCTTCCGAAAAGTTCTTCTGAGGAGGGCTGGAAGGATTACAGAATCACAGAATCATTTAGGCTGGAAAAGACCTTTGAGATTGAGTCCAGCCTTTGACTGGCCACCACCTTATCAACTAGACCATGTCACTAAGTGCTGTGGCCAGTCATTTCTTGAATACCGCCAGGGGTAGTGACTCCACCACACCCCTGGGCAGTCCAATGCTTAATAACCCTTTACATGAAGAAATTCCTCCTGATGTCCAACCTGAACCTCTCCTGGCACGGCTTGAGGCCATTTCTTCTTGTCTTGTTGCTACTTGCCTGGGAGAAGAGGCCAACACCCACCTGGCTACAGCCACCTTACAGGTGGTTGTAGAGAGTGATAAGGTCACCCCTGAACCTCCTTTTCTCAAGGCTAAATACCCCCAGCTCCCTCAGCTGCTCCTCAAAGGACTTACATGCTATTAGCAAGTGGGGGAACAGCAGCTAAAGACAGGAAACAGTAGGAGCATCAAAGTCAGCCAGAGATCATGTCATTAGTACATAGATAGTTCTACTAAATGCATTAGCAGCCGTGGCATCTACCTGGTAATCATTAGGTTCCAGAGCAAATCTGATGTTGCTGAAACAAAACCTTCCAGAGCTGCCAGGAAGTCTGCAGGCCCAGGCCTGTCTCATATATTCTCACTTTGGATTTCTGAGGCTTCCTCTGCACCCTTCACTTCTTTAACACATTTATGTATTTGAAGTACACTGTTGAGGTAAGGGATGAATCCCACCAAAAAAATGTGTAGCTGCCACATCACAAAGACCATGTTCCAGTGTTTGCAAGCAAGCCCTGAGGCACAGGCACCTCGGCTCCATGCGATGAACAGAGAGGCAAAACTCAATGGGCTGTCAGAAACCTTGCCTTGGCCATTGTGGGGGTGTCAAGGTGACTGGGTTAAAATCTCTCCCCCCTCCCTCCTGAGTGCAGAAAAGAGCTCCTCCTGAGATAGAGCATTGCATAGAAATGGCTTCCCTTTTCCTCTCACTTATTCCCATCCCTCTATGTCCTGCTGATTCCTGGAAGGGATCCCAAATATCCTTCCCCCCTGTGCAGGTCCCCACAGCTCCAGCTGCAATTAGACCTGTGGTTTTCAGAGCTCTAGCAGCAGTGGAGAAAATTCTGGCAAAAAAAGTGATGTTACATTATTATCACCAACATCAATATGCTGAAAGGTGCAGCTGCTTTCCTTTTGTCTATTAAAACAATTTCCGTGTTTCGTGCACAGGAAGCAGAGGAAAAAGTTGCACGACCGCCTTCGGCAGAGCCTGCGCTCAGAAAGGAACAACGTGATGAACATGGCCAACGGGCCGCACCACCCCAACCCGCCGCCGGACAACGTCCAGCTGGTGAATGTAGGTTTCACTGCCCATGTTTCAGCCTAGGCTGCCAGTGCCACAGGAAAGCTCACCCCACAGCTTTTAAACACCTACCTGCTGCAGGCTGGTGACTGATTTCTCTTGGCTTTCTCCATACAGAAGAAAATTGCTACCACAAACTACTGCTATCTCCTCCATCAGAGAGTATAAGTTTTGGTGTATCTGATGGTAAAGGGGCATTGCCTTTCCACGTCTCTTCTATTGGGACTTCTCGTTCCCTTTTTAGATATGTTTTTATAGCTTGATTGGGATGCCAACCTTTGCTACTTTCCTCATTTGTCTCCTCCTATTTTGAGTCCAGATGGGCTACGTACACTGAGGTGTACATGAATGTGCCAGTATGCATGTCTGTATGGTTTCCGCATGTATTTAGGTGACAAAATTTGTGCTTCGGCACATGTAAAAGACTGAAATGTTGGCAATTATGTATACAAATGTGCTGTGAATTACAGTTTGTAAACCTGAGGTTTGTCTGGGTTTTTTCAGCAGTACGTTTCGAAAAATGTAATCTCCAGTGAGCACGTCATCGAGCGAGAAACAGAGACCTCGTTTTCTACAAGCCACTACACCTCAACAACACATCACTCCGTGACAGTCACCCAGACATCTAGCCACAGGTACTGGAGGGGGAAGGCAAATGGCAGCTGTAATGTCTGATCCGTTGCTGTTGCAAAACCAAAAAGATGTGTGAAACAACAAACCAGGAAAGATCTGTGCTCCTTTCATAGTGTTTTCATTTTAAGACTAACAATATTTGATGTCATATCACCTAGCTAATTATCTTCACAGGCATTTACAAAGACCTTTATTGTCTGAATGGCTTTCCAATACTGTCACAGTGAATTTTAGTATATGCAAATTGCTAAATCAGTGACAGTTATGATGACTGGAAAGCCCTCCTTTCCTCTCCTTTTATCAATACATGCAAAATCACCTTGATGCCTGTGGATTCATACAATTCACTAAACCGTGCAGCCCCAGTTACCAACCCAAATGTTATGCTGCAGATCCTGAGTGACAACAGAACCCTCCTTTTCCTGGGTAAACTTCTGCTCGTACGCATTTGCCACCAAAGCCCACTCTCACACTCCCCCTTTCTCTTTTCCTGGTTGCTGCTCTCCAGCTGGAGTAATGGCCACACTGAAAGCATCCTCTCTGAAAGCCACTCGGTGCTCGTCAGCTCCTCCATGGAGAATAGCAGGCACGCCAGCCCGGCGGGGCCCCGGAGCCGCCTCAATGGCATTGGCGGGCCACGGGAAGGCAGCAGCTTCCTCCGGCACGCGAGAGAGACCCCCGACTCCTACCGAGACTCTCCTCACAGTGAAAGGTAGGACTTTCACTGCTTTCAGCTGGCAAGGCCTGGTGTTTTCCCAGATGGTTTCAAAGCTTGCGGGCACAGGAGAAAATGCAACACTGCAGCTCTTCGCGTAGGGCCTACATCTCCGTATTCATAAAGGTGGAGAGCTTAGTAGTAGTTTAAAGTCTACCAAAAGCATTTCTTCCCTTCTTGCCTCTGCTGGATTTAGTCCTATAGCCAGCAGTTCACACTTGTAAAAGCTCCATTGGAGTAATTAGTCAGAAATTTCCATTGTAAAGTATAAACAGAACTTTGCCTAATTACCAATTTCTTGGAAAATGCAAATGAGAAAACTGAGAGATTTTGTGGGGTGGAAATAATGTATTGATCCACAGGAGGAGGGCACTAAGAACTCCTAAGCAGTATAGAAATTATGCCACCACCTACTTTCTGGAGTATTCCAGCTCCTAAACCCTTTAAAAATTCCCCTTAACCTTTTATTAAACTAAAGCAAGGGACACGAAGTGCAAGCCAGAAAGACTCAGATCACTATTAAATCAGGAATAGTTATAAATGAAGCTGGCCAGGAGTTTTCCAAACAAGTAATTTTTTTTCTGAAAAGGCTGGTTCATCAGTTCCTAAGGTCTGCCTAGAAGAGCATCAGTTGAAAAAAAACTTACTGAAAAAATCTTCCTCTGGTTTAGACTAGTGTTTTACTTCAAGATGGCCCCAGAATAGCAAAAGAAAGACTAAGAAGAAACAAGACATTTAAAGAGAGCTTTGCTCCCAGGAATCGTAGGCAGAAGAAAAGGAAAACAAAAGGTTATGGACCAATTCTCTGAGCACTTCGAAATCACAAGGGATTTGGCATGTAGGGTGTCCATGATGTCAGAAATGCAGCCAGGCAATCCCTAAAGACACTGAGTTGTGTAGGAGACAAATTGTGGTTTTCAGAAAAATGAATGTGCAAGTACAGCAAATGCCATTTCCGTGGTACTCCCTCTGCCACACAAACAACTGCTTAGCAGCAGGAAGAGCACCCACTGAGGAAGGACCCTGCGTGTAATACCACCAAGGATAATAAACTAGCTCTCTCATTAAAAGTTATGTGTTATTTACCATGGAATTTAATTTGAAGATACAGGGCTCACATGACATAAACAGCCATGGCTCCAATCCAGCCGAGCACTTTGACAAGATTAACTTTTAATCGTGCAAGTAGGCGCGCTGAAATCAGCAAGATTACTCACATGGGTAGAGTTCAGCATGTGCTTAAGTGCTTTGCTGGATCAGGACCTGTAACAGTAAATACCATGTTGTCTCCTGCCTGGGAACCAAGCAGGATGCACGGCCACACGCCTGCCAGTGGTGGGTATTAGAGCTTAGTGTATTTGGGCATCTGCATGTGGGAAGTGAAGACCATTCTTGTTGTCTGCCTGCATTGCATGGGACACCCAAAGCACCATTCTAATATGAACTGTTTAGATTTAATTGAAGGGGGGTGGAGGGGGGGAGGAGCATATTCCTTTTTGTTTCTCTGAGAAGAAAGAAGGCATTTCATCAATTATTGTGTCTCTTGAAGGTTGTACAATAGGTCAAAAGCAGCAACATTTCTGTGATAATTCATCAGGCATTGACAGCCTAGCCTGTGCCTGAAGCAATCACAAATTTGGAACGTGGGAGATGATAGTTCCCTGGGCATTAATTGCAGGCCTCATCTATTTTTAGCAAGCAGGAAATACACAGTCAATTGTTCCTGAGATGGATTGTGTGTATATGTGTGTATATAAGTGAGAAAATTAGAGTTATTTGGAACTAAAAATTACTTAGAAACATAAAGGAATGTAGGAGTTGACAAATTACTTCCTGAAGCCATCAAATGTTGCTGTACTGTGAACTGGTAGATCAAGGCTGTACTCCCTCAGATTTCAAATTACATTGAGCAGACATTACGAGGGGTTCTTTTGCATTACCCCATCCATCTGCTGGATCCCATGCCCTGCCACCTGTGTACACAAGCAGAGGGCACAAGCAGTTTTATCTTGGATGTCCTTAGCTGTCTTACAGGAGAGAAGATCACAAAACACCATCTCTGCACAAAAGGCTGGACTGTATGATGAAGCTGGCAGCATATAACTAGTTAATGCTTGCTGGATGGCCATGGATATACTCTGATCCCCTTTCACTGAGCCAGCATAGTTGGCCATGAAGCTGGATAAATCAATCACCTTTTAACCTTCCTTTCAGGATGGGCTAGAGCTGCACGAGTTCAGCTCCTGAGCCTCGGATTGCAGACAGCAGCTAGTTAGCACTGCCCTGTTATGGTGTGGGGGAATACAGCAGAAATGTGTGAATGCACAACGCTCCAGTATGAGTAACTTGACACTGTTGGAAGCATGCACAGTACACTGAACACATTTAACTAACTCAATGCATTAACAGAACCAGTTTAGCTAAAATCCAGTATGTCATGAAGACATATACCCACCACCGTACCAGCTGGGAAAGTAGAAAGGCTTCAGTTTTTCAGACAATGCCTATTTAAAAATATGAAAGGGATTAAAAGCTCACTCATGGAAGGAGAAAAAATTACTTAATTCATCCAATGCACAGACCTATTCATTGCCCTTTGCTCAACCAACTTGATTAATTCCCATGCATAACTCCAGGTTTGGTTTTTTCCTTTCTCTTGCTCCTCAGTTCATGTAAATCAATGTGCAATCAATGTGCCTCTAGTGAAATCAGTTTATGCTACTGCACATCTGTCCAAAATCTCCCATTTTCTCTTTTTTCCCGTAACTCCATTTTTGTCAAGTGTAATATGTGCAACTGAGTCATAGATTGGATAAGAAAGCTGGGTTCAGATTTATTTCAGTAAATTCAGGCTCAGATAGATAAACCACTAATGAAAAACTAAATAACTACATCAGTCATAGACATACAGCTTTTCTGAATGGGCCTGTGTAGGAGATAGAGCTTAGAAAGATTTGAACTTTGGACACTGATGAAATTCAGGCAGGTGAATTTAGGATAAGAATAAAAGCAAAGCCAGACCATGCTGGGCACTGTGCTTTTGATCAAGTGATTTTAGGCAGATCCTCACCTGGCATGAATCCACCTGACCTCATAGCATGTCTACTGATTCAAACCAGTTGAGGGTCTCACATTTTTTGTTCTGTTTCTTTGGGACAAACCCTGTAATGGCACCTGAGCTTCATTTTCAGAAATTACTTCTGACCACTACCCTTCCCACAGGAACAGGGACAGATTTTGCAGAGAAATCATGGACACTAGGCCAGACAATCCTGTCTTTCAGCATTTGTTCCCATATGAGGACAAATGATACTCTGTGTTTCTTTGCAGATGGACCTACAAGCCAGAGTAACTAGCACCCAAGGAATGCAGCAGCACAAAATTCCTGGGATGGTGCTACAAATGCTTCTCTGACTATCCTTGGTGATTAAAATTAGCAGAATCTTACTCTAGATTTTATCCAAACATTACTTTCCTCCTTAGCCTGAGACAGTCTGGTTGCCAGAAGAGGGTGAAGCCCCAGGAGGACTGTCCTTCAGTTCCCTTCTTTTCTTTTCCCCATCTCTGTGCTTGTACCCCAGACTCTGGTCAAATCCTTCCAGAAGTGCAGCAGCTGTTTTCCTTTTGAGAAAATACTTACAAATGCATTTTGTTTCTGGCAGTCTGTCTGTCTCTGAATCCCATTCCTGGATTCATTCCAGAAAGTTATTCTGGCAAAAAATCTACAGCATCTCCATGGCTGGGATCTGGGAGTTCTGCTGCGCTCCTCCTGCTTTCAAATGTTTTTGCCCAAAGTCCCAGAAGTCAGCAGTTTATAGGATTAATAGCAACAGGAAAGTTTCTTAAGTAGCCCTGTGTGAGGATGCTGGGGATCTTAAGGGATCCCTGCCATTTCTCTCCCAGCCCACATGAGCTGCTGTGTTCACAGGTCACCACTGCTCCTGTGCTCGCAACCTTTCCCCATCTCTTTCCTTCAGGTATGTGTCAGCTATGACCACACCAGCTCGCATGTCACCCGTCGATTTTCACACTCCAACTTCTCCCAAGTCCCGCCCCTCCACAATGTCACCGCCGGCTTCCAGCTTGACCGTCTCGATCCCTTCAGTGGCGGTGAGTCCCTTCATCGAAGAGGAGCGGCCACTGCTCCTGGTGACTCCACTGCAGCTACATGAGAAGTATGACCACCATCTTCAGCAGTTCAACTCCTTTCACCACAATGCCACCCATGAGAGCAACAGCCTGCCACCAAGTCCTCTGCGGATCGTGGAGGATGAGGAGTACGAGACCACGCAGGAGTACGAACCAGCACAGGAGCCTCCAAAGAAACTCACCAACAGCCGGAGGGTCAAAAGAACAAAGCCCAACGGCCACATTTCCAGCAGGGTGGAAGTGGACTCTGACACAAGCTCTGAGAGCAGCAGCTCTGAGACCGAAACCGAAGATGAAAGAATAGGTGAGGATACACCATTCCTGAGCATACCGAACCCCGGGGTGACCAGTCTGGAGCCAGCCACTGCCTTCCGGCTGGCTGAAACCAGGACTAACCCGGCAAATCGCTTCTCCACACCAGAAGAGTTGCAAGCAAGGTTGTCCAGTGTGATAGCTAACCAAGACCCTATTGCTGTATAAAACATAAAACACATAGATTCACATGTAAAACTTTATTTTATATAATGAAGTATTCCACCTTTAAATTAAACAATTTATTTTATTTTAGCAATTCCGCTGATAGAAAACAGGAGAGGAAAAAAAACTTTTATAAATTAAATATACGTATGTACAAATGTGTTATGTGCCATATGTAGCAATTTTTTACAGTATTTCAAAAATGGGGAAAGATATCAATGGTGCCTTTATGTTATGTTAAGTTGAGAGCAAGTTTTGTACAGTTACAATGATGGCTGTCCCATAGTATTTTGCAAAACCTTTTAGCCCTCAGTTGTCCTAGCTTTTTTGTGCACTGCATTATAATGACTGGATGTATGATTTGCAAGAATTGCAGAAGTCCCTCTGGTCGCTTGCTGTAGAATCCCCAAATCAGAAAGCCCTGTAATGGCACTCCCACCCTACTCCACCAGAAAAACACACATATACACACACACACAGAGTCAGAAAGAAAAAAAAAAAGATTTAAAAAAAGATAAAAAAGTAAAAAAACAAAAAAAACCAAAAAAATTTTCTTATATGAGAACTTTTATTTGCTTTCCGTATATGAAATGAGTTTTGTCTGCTCTCTGCCAGCCAAAAGGTTTGCTTCTTTGAGCACTGGGATAATAGTAGATCCAACAGCATGCTACTATTAATTACAGCAGGATAACAAAAAACCTACAAACAAAAAAAAAAGCGCCAACCTGCATTAAATAATGTTACTTATAGAAAGAAAGTAATACTGTGATTTTAAACCAAATATATTATTAATCAGAGGTCAGCTTGTAATCACTAGGAGCTGCCATTTCATTATTTTCCAGATATTAATTGTTCTAGTTATCCCTTAGGAAATGGGTTTAAGTTAGCTGAGGCTTTGAACCCAATACTCTATTTAAACAAAAAAGAAAAAAAAAAAAAAGAAAACAAAAAAAAGAAGAAAAAAAAAGAAAGCATTTATATTAGTTTATGTTAATGGGGCAAATATAATAGATATCTGTAACCAAGCAAGGAAGACATCTAGCTGGAAAACAAATGCCACTAATAAAAGTGCAATCAGTTTTCACCTCTATTTTTTAACATTGATTTCTAATACATGATTTATTCTTGTGTTTCCCCTCAATTTTCTTCCCTTTTTTATCTTCCTCAGAAAGAACCCTGACAAGCTTCTAGCAATACCTTGTTAGAGTTGCTGTTGGAGTAAGGCTTAACTCTTGGACACAGAAAGGCCTTTCAAGGAGGAACTTGATTTGCTGAATGGTTAAAAAGTATAGGCACATAGGAAGGACAAAGCAAATGTATGGAGTTTATTTCCACTCACCTTTACTGACTCCATCACTTGGGTTGAAAGAGGCAAGGCTGATGCAGAGCCCATTTATGAAGGCAAGCACACCATGTGGGTTACAGCCATAGTAACCCATGTGTGACTATTTGATATCAGTGTTTGTATAGCCAGTGACAGTCATGAAGTCACTGACTAGTGGTGAACAAGGATGCTGTCAGTGCTGGAGGAGATGCATCCATCCAGACAGAAGCAAATGGCCTCTTTTGCACTGAATTCCTATCAGTTTAATCAGGGTCACTCTGCCTCTTCTATACTTTTGATTTTTTGTTGTGTGTTCAGTTGGCACAGCATTGACTCAGGATTGATGTGGAAAACAAATGTTTTTCCTAGACTCTGGGGATTCTGAAAATGAGAACATATGTTTTACAGGTATCACTGAGCTCTAAATAAGAGCCCTGTCAAGCGCAAAAGAGTATCAGCCAAACTACACTCATCCTTTGGGCCACATTCTGGTCCTAGTTAAATGAAGAGAAATACATCAAGGAAATTTTGTGAGATGCAAACCTGAGGAACTAAAGTCCCAACTCAGTAAATTGTTGAAGCATATGCTTATGCGAATCCCAGCAAAAGTTACCTTCAGCATGTGCTAGACTCTCATTGACACATCCAGCACATGCAAAAAGTTAAGCATGTGCCTAAGAATTTTGCTGAGCAAGGTGGCCTTTTGATTTGAGACCTGAAAGTGAAGTATAGCAAAAGAAGCTCTTTGCCAGGATGACAAAAATCAGTGAGTTCCTCACTGTATAAATAATAACCATATCACATTAGTAAGAACACACGAGTCTACCTGAACACCAGATTCAGCAGAAAAAGAACAAAAAAACCTTAGTATAGGAAACAAAGTTGTCCACTAGGATGTGAGTGGTAGAACCGAAAGGCTAGGAAACTAGCACAGCTTTGGGCTATGTGGTGGCTGAAATGGCACTGCTTATTTGAGAAATCTATGGGAGATGGCAAATACATATTGTCTGGACTTAAGTCCCCTTTGCCATTTTTCCATAGCTGTCATGTACTTGAACACACTTTGCCTTTGCAGACTGAAACAAAAGCTCTCTACAAATTCTAGACACCATATTCTCATTTTCATCCCTTTTGTCATGCCTGTTTACCTGCAATCCCATGCAGCAGAATATCCACCTCTCCAGTAACTCTGCAGCTCAGTAGTACAGAGGGCCAGGTGGGCTTTCCTAATGAAGGCCATGAGTTTCCAAAGGATTTGCACTGTTGAGTTTCTGGGGGCAGAAATTTCTTGAATATCTGTCCTTTCAGGAAGGCCTCTGATACTGCAAAGACCTTGTAGGACAGATGAGACAGAAAAAGGATGGCAGAGAAACAAGAGATTTGCCCCAAAATCACCCATCTTAGTGGCAGAATAGAGATTATAACACAGGTCTTTTGTAAACTCCTCCGGTATATATCACCCACAAGGCCAGCTCTCTTTGAAGCATCTATAACAGCCCAGACAGATTAATCAGAATGGAAAGGGAACATACCTTGAAGCTGAGTAGATTATTTGACTACTGACAATGTTGTTATTGAGGGACAGTACAAAATGAAGGAGCAATTCCATATTTGGGAGCTGTACATGTGAGGTTTATTTGTTACAGGTCTAGGGAAAAATGTCACACCTCTTCTGTTGCAGTGCCTCAAAGTCAAAACGCTGTGCAGTTCCTGCTCTTCCTCCCCCTCGGAACATACACAGTGTGTTATAGGGCAACCATGAAATTAGGCTGGACACTTCACATGGACCTAAGAACAAGAAAATACAATTGGGGATATGGCTGCCTAAGCCCTTAGGTCTTTGTGAAGAACCCAGCCTTACAGCACAATTCATGCAGCAGTGAGTTGGGGAATTGCCCTGGCTTGGCACGCACAGAAGTGCGAGGAGGACACAGACGCTCACCCCTCAGCTTGTGTTTGTCACATTGTAAGGGTGTTCCACATCAGTCAGGTCCACACCCAGAAGTTAGTGAGTCTACCTGGCCACAGGTGCTGCTGGCAGGCTGCAGCCAGCTCCTGCTGGCCAAGGGGCTGGAGGCTGCAGCAGCACGGAGCAGAGCCAGCAAGTGCCTATGGAAAAGGCCAGCTCCCCTGTTGGGGATATTTGCTTCATTACCCAGACCTCTGAGCTAGGCTATCCCAACAACCTTGAGCCATCACTGTGTAATCTTTGCCAGCTTTTTGGCTGAAAGTCACGGCAAGAAGAAACATACTTTGAAGAGGGGGAGAAATATTCCAGTGGTGGCGGAGTTGTTGAGATTGTCCTGGTTTATTTCCATGTCATTTAATTTGAGCCATGAGTTTTCCCTGTGTATGTGTTTATATGCAGGAATAATTCCAGGATAAAAGGCTTCTTTCAAGGGTGTATAGCTGGATTATGTTGTGCACAACCTGGTACAGGTTTAAGGGGTGTAACTCATTGCAGCTTCATAAAGGTTCTCACGTAACAGAGAAAAGCCTACTCCCTCCTTTTGGCCCAGTTATTCCCTTCCTCACTTGAGCCACCCCCAACACACCCAGGTTTAAGAGATCAATCACTGCCTTTATCAGGGAAACAGGAAAGCTCCTTCTTTCCAATACTCCAAAACAACAATGCTGCATCTCCCTGCTTCTCTCACACACATTGCAAGCAGTTTCCTGAGCATCCAGGATAGAAAACTGGTGTCTCCTCAAAGGACACACCTCTCAGCCTGTTGAGCACTTCTTGGCCCTGCAGTGTGGCTCCTTACCATCACCTGGGACTTACTTCTAGTAAGAAACAAACAAGCACCTATGAAATGCTGCAGAGAAGGGCAGACAAAGAACATGGCCAATTATCATCATTTGTAATTCTCTATTCTATTGTAAATACATCTTGTACATACATGGATGTTTTCATTATTTACTGTCTTTATGGATATTGTGTTAAATGAGACGCTCTTAGTTTATTGTGTAACACTGTAAATAACATAATGTCCTTTATTATTTATGCATAGGCATCTAACACGCAGAGAAAGTTATCCTCATATTATTTTAAGATATATGTCAAAAAGATGTTGCATTTTTCCTTTTGCTTTGAAAAAATTGTAATATATCCTCTTTTTCCCCTCTTTTCCTTAAAAAAAAAAATGAATGCTAATTTATTGTTCAGGAGAGAAAGGGGATGTAACTGAAAGGCAAACTGTTCAAAGAACATGCTATGGAAGCCACAAGCTACTGATAAACTAAAGAATTTATTACCCCAAATACAGCAATAAGTAATTGTTGATTTATTAAGGTTTTGTTATTCATTTTCAGTAAAAGAGGTGCTGGATTAAATTGTTTATGTGTGGTCCTGGCCCAGCTGCTCAGCAGACTGTGTCAGGTCACTAGCTACCATCTTTCTGTATCCAAACATTGTTGTAAAGGTCTTGTTCTGTTGTTGTGGACCACTGTTCCTTGAGATTTCTGACTCATCCCTACGGAGGTCTCTGGCAAGCACTCTTGTCCCTACATACATTTTTAGTTTCTTAAGTTAGGATTATTAGCTCTACCCTGACCATTACTACTTAAGATGGATGAGGTTTGGGGAGGGGGAGGAGTTGGGGGGGGCAGAAATGACACAGTCTTGGGACTGTGGGAGCCTGCTCTACAAAAATGTCACCTCACTGTTCAGCAACAGTCAATAAAGCAAAGCAGATACTAGGAACTATTAGATGGCATCACCACGCCACTGTATAAATTCATGATTTGTGCAGGTTGTAAATACCATGAGTGGTCCTGGTCTTCTTGTCTCAGTATAGAAATAGTGTAATGGGGAAGGGTTTGAAGGGCAACCCAGGTGAATAAATACCTGGAGCTGGTGAGGTCTGGGGAGCACTGGGTAGGCTGGGTATCATTATTCTGAAAGGACAGGTGAGAGAAGATATCCATGGTCTGTGGGAACATAATTATCTTGTAGAAGGTAGGAAAGGACTGGATGTTTAGTACCTCTTCCAATAAAAGAAATGGAGTTATCAATCAAAACTATTGGGGACCATATTCCCAGAAAGATGGAGCTCTTCATGTAAGGTGTAGGGAACTTGGAGAATTACTTGCTGCAAGAGATTATGGATTCAGTGGATTCATAGTGGGGGCCAGATTTTAGGCATTAATCCAATGAGGATTACTAAATCCATGAAAACCACATCATATGTGGGAAATGACTAAACTGAAAACATGTGGAGATTGTATAAATTGGAAATATTGTGTATACTGGTGCTGCTCTTACCCTTCTCCAGCTATCTGCCACACTTGGAGAAGGAAGGCAGATATCCAATCTGGCTGTGCTTACATGATACAAGTATGTAAAGTCATTTGCTGTTAACGAGCATTAAATAAGAGGAGGAAAGCTAGGCATGAGCAGAGGAGAGAGGAATGCAGCAAAGACATCTTGGATGTGTTTCACATCCCTTTGTTCTCTAGTGCTCCTAGGCCTACCTATTGGTACTAAATGAGATGTCAAACTGAGAATGGATGGAGAAACGGAAGGATAGAAGAACGAAGGGATGGAGACATGGAGGAACAGAGGGAGGGAGCGATGGAGGGATGGAGGGAGAGAGGGAGGGATGGAGGGGTGGAGGGAGGGAATGACTGGCAAGGGTTTTCTGTCACTCTCCCTCTTCCCCAGTTCTCAACACAGAGAGTGAATACCTGGTGGGTCGGTCAGATCTCAGTTTCCCTCAGACAACTTCCCTATCTTTCTATTTCATGTGGAGGGATCCTGTGGCTGCGGGCTGGATGCTTAGGCTATTTGCCTCACCTGAATGTCTCAGCTGTGTAGGGCCTTGTCACCTCAGAGCCAGCCCAAGCTAGCACGTAATGGCACAGTGCTACTGTGGAGAAAAGGATGGTTCTTCCATTGCAGGCTGTTGAAATGGACTGCTTGAAGAAGACAGACCCCTCCTCAGGCATCCCCACTGTCCTTTCATGTGTGGGAGTGGAGGTAGGGGTTTCTGAAGCAACTAAGTACCATAAGAATCACTCAGAGTCAACAGGACTGAAGATGTCATGCCACATTTGATACACACAAGAGGGCTTTAGGGAACACATCCTTGTGTGTCCCAAATGTCTGTCCTTGCAAAAGTTGTCTGTCAGTCCATGCTGTCTTTATCCTATGGGCTTTCTCTGCCAAGCTTCTGCCTCTGCACTTCTCCACAAGGTCTGGAAGCAGATGGCGTCGGGGAACACTGCAGGAAAATCAAGCAAACCCTTCTCATTTCTGCAGCCCACAGCTGGGTATGCTCTTAGCATGCCAACTCCACCCAGTTATGAGCACATGATTTGGAGAATGCATTCCCCAAGTTAATTCTCTCTGTCTCAGTTACAAGTGATGGGAAGAAAACTATGTCAAATGCCTTGAGATGCTGCAGTTAGTCACTCATGATAAACCTATGTAGCAGAAGCAAAGCAACATGGACTGTGCATAGGTTATGAGCCTGATAACTCTTCTTTAGTGACAACAGACCCTTGGCAGTGGCACTTCCAGGGCTAAATCTCATTTTACCTTTCAAAAAAATAAAAAAAAACCAAAACATGGAGCCTTGGGGATTTCTGATCCCAGCGTGCCTCTTCTGCCTGATGCTATGATCTGCTGGAGTCATTTCAGAGTAGCTCTCATTAGAAAAGTTCTACTGATTGCAAAATGACTTCACATGTCTCCAGACTAAGGCTGACAGGACAAATTCCTGATATCCCCATTTCCACCCATGAAAACAAGGACTAAAGGAGAGTTCCATATCTCCCAGCAAGGAAGAGGTGAAACAAGATCAGGCCCATGCACATCTAGAAAGGCTGCCATGTCGCTGGGGTTGGGGACAATACTGTAACTCCAGAGGGTATTTGGAGTGCTGTACTTTCTATGCATTGGGACTGTCAAAACCTGAGACAAAGCCTTCAGCATGAATGGAATTCATTTCCTTGAAAGCTAGACCTTACTATCTAAGGTTTTAACTGCAGAAGGTAACCAAGCACCAACCTTAGTTGGAAACTGGACTTCTAACGTAAATGGCAGCTGCTAAATTTCCACGTAGTTTTTCCCCCTTGGAGATAGCAGGAGTTCCCTGCACTGGATATAATACCTTGGAGAGGAACCCTGGCAGCAGTGCATAGAAAACCCCTGAAATAAGGCCAGCTCATTTTGATGACAGCAGCAGAGAAGGTATCAAGGGAGTCTTTGCAAGGTTATATGCACATCAGTTGGTAGGGAGTACAGCGATTGTTAACAACTGATTAAGTCATTACTCTGGTAATGGCCAATTTGGAGCCATGCTTCAGAAGCCAGATATTGTGTGGGAGGTATTTTAACTTACCCTACACATTACTGCATCAGTTGGGTTATGCATTCTCTATGTGTACACACACACATACAGTGTCTCAATTTTCTGTAATGATTTCCTGATGTTCAGTGCATGCTCAGTGACAGGAAAGGAAAAAATGTCACAACAAGGCCGTTCGGCAGCTGCAAAACTGCCTGCACCCAAGAGGAAACACTTTTTCACCTCAGAGAGGAAAAATTTAGGGTGGTATTTGTCCTGTACAGCTGTGAAGATATGGAAAGGGAATGCCTCTTTCTTCCCCGGTTGGACAGACTGGATCACATATTGCATAGGAGCCTTCACAGGGCCACAGCTGAGAAGGGGCTGGCATGGTGGAAAATTAAGGGGACTCCAACTAGTGTAAAGGGTGGCCATGTGCTTCTCATTTCATTGAAGTAACCGTAGAACAATGGATTCAATCCCAAACAGAAAAAAGCGTCACTAAAGATGCCCAAATGGGCCCTCTATATGTGGCAAAGAGAGACAATTTCCAAAGATCCCATGTTCTGGTTCTCAGGATGTTCCCATCTTGTGCTCCCCTTTCTCACCCTAAAGGCCCCAAAGCTGAGGGTGAGTTGAGTCAGATCCTCCACAGAAATGGACAGTCGTCTGCTCAATGTATATGAGAAGACGTGTGCCTACAGCAGCATTCCTAGAAAAAGCAAAGGGAACTACTAGTGCTGTGAAAGCAGTAATCCAAAATATAGGAAAAAAAAGGCCACTTACATGAATGCCACAGTATAAAATCCAAGAACCTTAAATTCAGCGTATAGTTTTAAAATCATCCCCTAATCAAAGCTTCAGAAAACAAAATAATGCCATCCTAGTGATACATGAACCATTTTAATAATTAAAAATGCCCTGTAATTCTGTCAACTTAGTATCTGCACACACCATCTTATCATATCCAACTAAAACATGCAGTATTTATCTGATGGCTAATGATTATGAAATAAAGCTGAAAGTAATAAAACTCCAAAAAAGAGCTGGCAGACTACAGCTATCTTGTGTCTGTTTTATAATCAGTCTCTCAGTTGTCATGGTACTAAATCACACGTTCTGGGTCATATCAATGGAATAGCAGAAAGGAGCTCTAATGCAGTAACCCTGTTACTTTCATTTCCAAGTGCCAGCTCCCTTCAAATAGAACTTACATGACCTGTTACAAACTGTGATTACTGAGGTAACAGGTTTGAAGTTCAGGTAACATAAAGTCCAGGTAACAGGATTATTATCACAGTGATTCTACACGCAGCTCATTATTTTACTGTCCAATACATTCCAGAGCTTATCTCATTATTTCTGTGCCTCTAATAATTAGTTGAAATTACTGTTCTACGGCTTCAGATGTGGAAACCATAGTACTTTCAGTAAACATCACTTACTCTCTTACAACCTCATTTGACTGACAAGAGCTGTACTGGCTCAGCAGCAGAACAGCCCTCAGCTTGGTCCCAAGGTGATTGCAGTAGGTCTTCAGCTGCAGGAGAACAGCATGCTTTCTGCTCCTTCTTTGGTATTTCACCAGGATCACATCATCAATGTCAGCACGTACTTCCAGGCTGCTCTTTGAAACAATTTTTGGTTGAGGATCTAAAAGAGCTGAGTTTGTCTGTTTCCCACCTCCTTCCCACATGCATGCACCACATCGTTTAGATTTTGAAAAATTAAAAGAGCTTATGCGGGGGAGCAGAACAAAGCTGATGCTATGAGGTTCTGTCTCAGAAGTAAAAGATAAACAACTTTGCCAAAGAGTCCATATTTAGCTTTGTCACATAGACTGAGCAAGATACTCTTCATCTCAAACTGAGGTGCTGGGAAATGGACCATACTGCCTGTGGAAACTGGTGATGCTGAATTTCAGGGCAGAGGCTCGAGCCCCCTTGCAGACTGTCACCCAGAGACCTGCTGCCCTGGGGGTTCCAGAAGTATTTCAGAGTATTTCTCTAAACAGGCGGCTGAGTGCGTCAAGCCCTTGGCATGTGTGGAGGTTCCAAAGGTCAGCTGTTCTTGGCTGCAGCTTGCTTTCAGGGGTGTTAAGTGCTCCCACACTGGCAGGGAAGCCCCTTGGCTTGAAGACACCTAGCCAGAGCTTTCCCCCTGGAGCAAGCTGAGACACTCGGGATATCGGTAGTGCTCTTTCCAGGCCAGGGGAGGAAACAAATGCACAGCTTGACTTTCTGTGTATTGGCCTGAAACCAGACACTGTGTCAGTACTCTGCTATGACAGCTATGGCAGTGAGAATTACTTCAGAACAGAGGCATCCGGTGACTTAGAGGCTGAACAATCTCTTGCACCAAAGAGCAAATGTTTTCCCTGATTTCTTGGAGGGGTGGTGGGTGGGAGCTGAGATGGTGAAGTGCAATGGAAACCTGCAGCCTGCAGGCTGGGTTAGCATCCTTCAAAGCCTAGGGGTACGAAAAGCACGCAACAGCAGATGGTCTCGCCCTCTACCAACATGGAACCTCACCCTCACACATCTGAGCACTGACATGAGTGTCCAGTGACTACAGTTCTGTAACCAGCTGTCCCATCCACCTATAGTTAACCATTGTACCTATGTGGCAAGAACTTGCTGGATATTATCCACTACCCATGCAAGATGTTTGTTTTGCCTAAAGCACATAACTGCACTCATCCAAATGTACACTCTCACAGAAGACTCCTTAGTAACTCCAAAGGTCTGGTCTCTCTGTGAGAGTCCCCTAGATATTGCAAGCTGTTAGCCCTCTAAGGGAACAGGCTGTCCCCTTTGTTGCTGATAGGACAATAGCAGAGAGCCAAGCATGTACTGGCCACAAGGCTACTTAGCCAGACTTGTGCTCAACAGATGACATTCCTAGGAACTGCTGAAATCTCTCTATGGCTAAACATAGTGGTCTTACCTCTCACTCTTGTACTCAGGCTTGTAAATTACACACCGTCTCTCTCACCAAGATATCTGACTCAGTCCAAGTACAAAATTACCTATGTTGCATATGCTGAATTCTGCCTCTCTGGAACAACCTTTTCCACTATTGCATTAAACAGGCAAAATGCTTGAGGTCAGATTCAGGAGGAGGAGCTTGGGAAAGTGCAAAATCTCTCAAGTAGCTGGGGAAAAAGAATCCTACCTACAAATTATTAATGCTTTTGTTCATCCTTAAAGAAGAAAAAGTTGTTCGCTTTTAACATAGAAATGAAAAGAACTGGGTTAAGTGCATGAAGTCTTCACCCCTGCCCTTCCCAGGAGAAACTTTGCTGCTTTTCTTGGCCTTTGAAGAGCAATGATTTGCCCTGGAGCAGAAAACCTTCTACAAGGATTGTAGCCCTGATTTGCATGTGCTGATTAGCCTCAGTATCACCACAGTTTTGTTGTGCAGATGAGCACTCGATTCTCAAAGATAATGTATATTCCCTGCCTTCATTCACAAAGCTGCAGAGGTTTGGCAGCTCGTGAATAACTGTTTTTCTAGTAGTAATCACTAATTCTATGCCTGGGATTAAAAATAGGATTGCTAATTCTATTATTGTAAGTGACAGTGATCATGTCACAGTGCTATGTAGTACATAACCTTGTTATAGCTGAAGTTTGTTACCATACTTTTGGGTTCTATCTCAGCTAATTTGCAGGAAGTTTCAGCTGCAAACGGCCTGTCTGAAGTATGAAATACCAATCCCATGCAATGTCCCAGTACTTGAAGTTACCCCAGAACAGAAATCTATCTGAGTCTGATGCCATTACTAGAAAGGGAGAGGAAAATACCTCTGCTGGTGGCTGAGAGACAACAAAGCTGCTTGGAGTGCTCAGTAATACTGTTTGGTCTTGTTCCATGATGTCTGGTCCTCAGGAGATGACTTTCTAGAGTGCATGTGAAATAGGCCATGACCAGGTTCAAAGACAGGGGAGCAAAGATCATGTCTCTGCTGCTCCCATTTTTTATTGACTGCCTGGTAATTCTGCTTGTATATCTCCATGTGGAGTAGGACAAGAAGCTGACCAGCAGTGAGTATTTAGGACCTTTGGGGAAGAAAGGCAGGAACGGTTCAGAAGACATAACTGGAAAGGAGTGACATAATTTGAGACGGCTGATGAGAGAGAGTAAAAATTCAGTATAGCTCTAACACTTAGTAATGCCCCACCCCTGTTAGGGACAGCACCAGGGGCCTTTGGGCTGAATACCTGGGACTTGCAGCTCTGTTTTGAGCCCACACATGGACCTCATTCCCCTAACAACACCTACATGCTGCAGCCAAAGTGCAGTGGCCTGGGACAGGACAAGCACTTAGATTATTTCTTAGAAAGCTAATTCTAGACAGGCTGTACACAGCAGTCATCTCTCCTGTCTCCTATGTTACCAGGAACACATTTGCTGGACATCAAGAGCAAGTAGTACGAGGAGGAATGAAACATGGGACTAATGTATTATCCAGCTTCATTAGATAGAAGACTGCTGTTGAAGAAGCAGCAGTTTTCTTGTCCATTGCAAACAATTATGCACAGTGGCCAGAAACAGCACAACAGAAGTTACTCCTGTGAAATCAGGACTGGAGGAAAATAAATGTGAAACAAAACAGTCACTAAAGCAGTCTGCCATGCTGCAGAGAGAGGTTTGCTTCCCTCCTGGCACTGAGACCCTCCAGAGCAGAAACAAAATGACAATGGATTTGTGCAATTAACAGCAGTAGGGTTCCAGAAACTGAAGCCTTTCCTCATTTACTCTAAGAATGGAGGAAGAGTAAACTCCTTGGCTGGGGCATGTCTATGTGGCTGTCCACTAATGACTCCAAAGCACTGTGCCAGGCAGTGGGCCTGTGCCACATCTGAGGGGTGCTCACTAGAGCACTCCTCTGTCCTTGCTGCTTCTGAGTAGAAACACACTCATCTCCTAAACACCATCTAAGTGCTGAGCCTAATCCTCAGTTTGATGTTTGTCCTGGTTAGTCTGGGTCTAATTCTACCAAAAGCACACTAGAAAACAACACACTGCTCCTTACACTCAGATGAGGACAAAGTTTTGCCTTTTGATCTTTTGCTCGTCTAATTCTTCCATGAGATCTCAGCTTAACTCCAGGGCTGCTGCAGCCAGGCACCTTCTGAAAAAAGCGTTGTTGCTGTCTTGCCACGCTTTATCCCAGCTGATGCAGCTTTTCACTTGCAGAGGACTGCGATTTCGTTCCTGCAGAGGGATTAGCAGCCGATCAGGTGACATTTTCTTGCAGCCCCTCAGGACCCTGGGAGTTGGTAAACTGGGTTTTTCGAGGTGTGCTCTGGCCTTCTTCAAGGATTGACAGTAATCACCAGACTGCACTTTGGCACTGCCATTTCTGTGACATGACCTATAGGATGGGCCATGCCTCAGCCCAGGGGCTCAGCTAGGCTCTCACAGACCATCAGCTCTCTGCAGTTATCCATGGATGGAAAAGGTTCTCACAGATCATCATGGCTCTGCAGTTATTCACAGATGGAAAACAAATTGGTGTATACAGCCAGAGAAGTCCTCTTATGTTAGCCACAAGGAAAGGGGTGGTCCACCTGAACAGGACCTTCAGGGACAGGCACTGTGAAAGGTGAAGACAGACCAAAGTAGAGATTTTTTCAGTGGCACACCTTGACCCTTGGCCATCTCTGTTATTTTCACCATTAACAACCTGTGTCCCCCACAGTTACTGAACCAGCACCCCTTCTCACAAGAAGGATCCCAGCATCATTTATATCTAATACTAGTTGTTGTAGCTATAATTACTAAAAACTCTATCTCTGTTAACAATTTGACCCACACAAGTTCACCTGTTGGGGGAGGCTGCTCTAAAGCATTGACACTCTATTGCTTCCCTACCTTGATTTGCACAAAATGGAGCAGAGAATCCCTTGTTCCCTAGCTGTTGCAACTTTTTCATTAAAAACATCTCTTAAAGACATACCTGCAATTCTAAGAAACTGTGCTTAGAAAACATAAAGGCCTTAGTCATGTTGAAATGTATTGTCTGGTTTCTTTTTTAGTTGAGGGAGCTAAGTTACATTCTGGTTTCCATGCAATTGGAAGAGAAATAAAAGACACTTCTGGAAGTGGGAAATAGCCTAAGCAAGGTAAAAGTCAAGAAGGTTAATTAATTTTTTTTTGAGTCAAACTGTGCATTGAAGTGCAGCCCCTTAGAAAGTCATTTTCTGGATGTGTAGACAGTATTGCTGTAGGCAACAAGAGTAAGCCAGAAATTCGATCAGATTGCTGGTCTAGCTTTAATGCTGATCTATCCTATCCAGTGCCATTCATGCATTTAAAAACTCTGCGAGGGGGCAGGAAAAGTCAATTTCAGAGTAAGTATGCTGAAGGCTAAATGAATGCAGTAGGAAAGAAGTTATGGACAAAACAAAAGGAAGACCAGGGTATAGTCTCAGTTGCAACTAAGTCCCTGTAGCCTCTTGATTCTGTCTTATGCAGGGAGGTATCCAGTCTTTGAACAGTGTCAGATGATTAATTTTGAAAGCAGTGAGATCTTTACAAAGAAATCTGTTACATCTCCAGTGTTTAACCTAGTTACCAGCTATAGTAAATATAGTAAATGTTTTCTTGTGTGTGTTCTTCAAGCAGCCCTGTCCAAACTGCATAAATGCAGACAGTACACATATGGATTGTGCAAACCATTCAGTACTCAACCCAGTAATGCTGAGGCCAGCAGACAATTCTCTATTTGCTGCAAAGGCTCCTGTAAAAAGGACACACTAAAAGGAGGCAGAGAGACTGGGAAAGTCATGTCAGCTTTCTCAGGCTGTTCTATGGCAGGCAACAAAAAATTGCTTCAAGGACACTGGCTCAGCTTTGGCCAAGGCATCTCCTCTAGGAACCTTCTGGAAGGATTGGATTCAATTATCTTCTTCAAATAGGCAATTTCTTGTTAGACACCTGTCCAGTGCCTGATATAGGGAGGGATGGATCTGCTTTATCCAGCATGCACTGTGCTGCCTTGCATCTGCCCATACCTGGTCTCTCGCTGAGGGACTTCAGGATGAGGCACTTCAAGTAGATGGGAATATTCCCTTCCAGCCTTGAGCAGACCCTGTCTATTCAAGGCAGACTACCTATAGCCAACTACAGGGCTCTTCCCTTCCTGGACAGGGCCACCAGTTTATAGCTGAAAATGCTATGTCATCTAGCTCTCAGGCTGACATATTTTATGCAGGATTCCCAGTAGAGGGGATCCTTTTCACCTCAGGGGGCTAAATTCAAACTCACCCTTTGGATTAATCACACTAATATCCTGAGCTGGTGCCTGGAAGACAAATACAGCAGATAAGCTTGGTGGGACCTCCCAGCTGGGGCATTGGGGTGGAAAGTGTACAGGAAAGGAGTTAAAAAGCAAGTGTACTGACCAGAGACACAAGCCCATATACAAAGACACAAGCCCATATACAAAGACCAAAAACTGTCCTGTGATCATGACAAAACAGATGGGCAAAGAAACAAGAAAAATGCAAACCTCTCACCCAGCATGATGTCAGGCTCAGTGGAGTGGAGTCTGACAGGGCCAGAAACTCCAGACAGTTTTACCCAGCCTTTGGGATTAGCTGTGAATACCTTGAAGGGCTAGACTTGCACTTGCATGCAAGGCATTAATCAAACATTGGCCATTTTCTACAGCCCAGAGTATGAGATGGAGTACATGATCAGGTAGGTGAGGGAGTCAAATTTGAACTAAAATTTCAAAGGTAATTTTTGTTTATTCCTATTCTTAAAAAAACCCTATATTTCATCCCTTGTTTCAGGATGACATCTCTCCCAAAACTGGGCATAATCTTTGATTTCAGGGACAGAAAAATATCTATCTACTTGTGTGACTAGCATTTTTATGGATGTCTAAGTGTGTTAACAGAAGCACGGTGTATCTGCTTAAACTGTTTCAGCAGCTCAGAGAGTTACGGTGTCAGATATTTTTCAGATTAGTCCTTTTAGCAGCTGATAACATATGGGTCTGAACTGAAAGGCTATTATGTAAGCCTTGCAAAAAGCCTGAAAGGCAAATTAAGTAATAACATGGTTGGTGCTCTGGCATCATAACAAACTGTTTTTCTTTCTAAGAGATGCACAGTGGGGAGAGGTATTCCCTCCCCTTCGCTCTTCCTGCGTTCACCCTCAGGCACAAGATGACAGACTCTGTGCTAAGTATCTCCGGCTGCTTTGTACAGCTGAGGCTGCCAGCTGTCCTGCTGGCAGACCCCAACTGCATGACAGAAGGGCAGCACCTGGAGGAGCTGGCAGGGTCTTTGCCTCTCCCCCTGGGCTCCTTCAGCCTACCCCACAGCCATCTCGGAAGGGCATCCCAAAGAGATGAGCCTGGGGAAAGCAGAAGAGAGAGAGAGAGAGAGAGAGAGGGAAAGCCTGTGGAGTTGGGTTAAGGAGGAATGAAAGACTGCTTTAACCCTAGACCAGTCACACTTTTCCTGATCACCGTCACCTATGGATGGATAGAAGCAGAAATGGCATGTGGAACAGGACAGGCCAGGACAGCATGGAAACCAGCCAGGAGCATGGGACAGCCCTTCTGCCCATGCACCCTCTGTTAACAGCCAGAAACCTGGGGTGAGCTTTGCCTGCTGCCCCAGCTCTAAGGGCCACTGTGTGTGTTTCTTGCTGCAGTCCAGGGGGTTTGGGAAGGGGACAGAAAAATGACAGGGAGAATAAAACAGAGAAGGACACTGCTAGTCTGGACCTTTATAGTCTGGGACGAAGAACCACCAAGGGGAAGGGGACCACTCCTGGGGAGGGCTAGAGAATTCCCTCAGGCAATAAGCAGAGGCCTTCCCTGAGCCGTGCAGGAGCCTTAGCAATGCTATCTCTCCTGGTCAGAACAGGGACAACTTCTCTTAAGACCCAAAATCAGGTGGTGTCTGACCTATGATTACATGGTTTTCTCCTGAGAGGAGATCTGCTCAAAGGGGGTCTGAGAAGGGGAGCACAGGGCAATAACAACCCACGTGCTGCCTGCCTGCCCTGGGAGCTCGTGAGGGATGCTCAGTGGCAGGTTTCAGGATGCCCTGGTCCTAAGCCATGCTTCAGCTGGCATCCACCACCTGATCAAAGAGAGTTGTGGTCACCCAGCAGTAACCATGAGGTGGCCTCACTGCCATGCTTGAGCAATTTTCTGGGAGAGAAATAAAAGGCCCCCTCAGAACTAGTCACAGACCTGCCACAATGCCAGGGAGAGGTGTGATGTGGAAGAAAGAGGCAAGATCTGTGCAGTCAATAAAAGCCCCAGCTGAATGTTGCACTGAACCTTGAGACTTCCTGAAGCCCATCTGCATGTTCCAGTGGCAGTGCCTGCATAACAATTCCCAAAGCTAGCCTAATGCTTTTCTGGATCCTTGGAAATCCAGGCTGGCCTCAGTAACAAAGTGCAGATACACACTGGAACACACAGGCATATCCTGTGCTGTAATGCTGTGATGGGGGAAACTCCTGTTTTTGAAATCATTATACTACCTAGCTGAACTGCATAAAGTTCAAATAACCTCTACTGGCTGTAGTCTAGCCAGGAAACCTCAACCTCTGGAGTGAGGTCATTAAAGCTGAACTTCTGGAAACTCAGAGGTGTTTAGAGAGCCTGTTAATTACTGTACTAATCCTTTAGACAATGCTGGCTCCTGGGACTTCCGGAGCATTAGCACTTTAGTAGCACTTGGGCCCCGACCACTCCACTCCCCCCTCTCAGGAGCACCTCCTGATGAAAATACTGCCAGTATCTTTTCCAAGTCCACACGTGCACAATTAAGGCAGTCAGGAGAGTCACAGGGTGTCAGAAGCTGGCCCTGAGCATTTCTTAACAGATGTGAGTCCTTTTTGTCTCATTATCTGGAGCTGACATCATCTGTTTGCTGTGTTTGTCTGACACCTATGAAGCCTCAGATGGTTCCTACTCACTGTGGAACGAGCTGCCTAATTTTTCCAAAATCGTGTCTCTTCCAAAACCTTAACCCTGTAGGCTCAGCAAGCCAACAGGTCAGCAGAAGGACAGAGTGCTCTGGAGCCAGAGCATGGGTTTAATGACAGTGTGGAAATCAAATGCCTAATCCATTAAAAATGCCTATGACAAAATATGAACAATTAAATCATGCTCACAATAACAGTGGGAACAGAGCTCATCAAAACAGTTGTATTCATTCAACCAGAAAAAGTAGCTGCTGCCCATCAGCTCTCACTCTTTTCAGCTGGACACTCACATTCCCAAACATGAGCCTTCCTTATAGGAGAGCAAGTGATGCCCCTACACAGCAGAAAGAGCAGCAGTGTTTTGTGGACCCCTTGTAGTTAATGAACTTTGGCTGGTCAATCAATTATTTTCTAGCAGGTTTACTGGGCCATGGTTAAAGAGGAATCACAACTGGTTTGTGTTACTGCATCTACTGTAGCAACCCACATCAGTTACCACTCTATCATGGGCATGAGAATGCTGCTTAGGACTTCTGGCCATCAGCCTGCTTGCCTGGTACTCCTTCTGCCAGCCTAGGGACCTAGCACACTCAGCTGGAGTTGCTACACGCATACAATTTCCTAAGGACATTCAGCCATTCCAATCTCACTGATCTAGGCACTGAGGTTTCCAGCATGACTGTTCACATAGAGGGAGCCCCAGGAACCCTCAGAGATTCTCTACTGTCCCACAGGCTGCACCTGCTACTCTGCAGGCAGCACAGGGGAATCCAAGAACTGAAGCATGAATTCATGAGTGCAGTGGCTCCTGGATAAGGCCTTACTCAAGGACTGTCATTTCCCTGGCTTTGTCATTCACACAGCATAGAACATCCTGCACAAAGCATGTTGAGACAGAGGCACAGCTATTAGCAGGGTCTGTAGCTGTTGACAGGCATTGACTGTCATGGTGAATGTCACTTTTGGGGGAAAATAATATTTGAATGAGACAAAAAGAACGGAAAAGCAAGAAAAACCTCTCTGGCAGCAAGTCAGGAGAGAGGCAGTGGAAAGTCAAGTGTCCTCTTCCTGTTTTTATCTTTAGGGCAACAGATGATTCCCTGTAATACTTCACCACAACACTCATAGAACTTTTCATTAGTCACACAGACTCCCTGCTGGTTCTCCCTGCTTATGGGATGCTGTGCTCACTAAAGCACCCCTTGCTCAGGTGTGACTGTTGCACACTGCCTGGTTGTTGATTTTGTGCGTACTTAAAGCGGGCTCCCAAGTATAAACCAAAGCAACCACAGGCAGGGAAGAATGGGGAAAGCAGGGAGAACTCTCAGATTTGTGGCACTTTCTGCAGATGCCCATCACAGCACGGAGTCAAGGTTGCAAGACCATGAGAACAGCAGCAAAACAACAAAAAGAGAACACTCCAGCAGAGGGTCTGCAAAATACAGCCACAGCATCCTGGGTGAAAAGTACTGAGTTACAAACAGAAGGCAGGCGGCAGAGTTGCAAATTTCAACTGGCAGCAAGTCTATTTGCAAAAGCCCTTGACCTTACAATAGCTAAGGCACCCTGCAATGAGCAGCTCCAGCAGGGAGCATTGCAGAACCCTTGCATTGGAGTAATCAGTAGGCTAGTGCATGAAGTGCTATTTTTCACTTTGAGAAAGGAAGGCCAAAGTTGCTGCCCCATACCTAATAAAGACCCATCAAGGCAAGGATCTGGGCTGCTCTCTCCCTCATCCCATATTGCTGCCATGTGTCTGTGGCTGCTCAGCACAGGACTGTGCTCTCTTGTGCAAAGACAAGAGCACTCTGTTTAGGAGCTGGACAGGTGTTTATGCTGGGGATCCAGAGAGAGGTTCCCTTTTCCGGCTCTGCTCTAGTCCTCTGCAGCTTGCTTGTGCCAGGCTTAGACAGGTCTAAGCTTGTCCTCTTTCTTCTGGCAGTAAAATCACTCTATTCATTGCCTTAAAAAGTCACTGCATCTGATCTGAAAGCAGAAGAGAATCAGTGGTGTACTCCTTATCCGGTTCCGCAGACCTGAGCAGTCACTCCACCATGCAGAGATGTTCTCAGCCGGTTGATAGCACTTGAGCCATTCTTTCAGAGAAAATTGGGGCCTTCAGGAAAGAGTAGTCCATTAATGGATATTGCAGACTAAAATTTTGCTACAATCCATGGTTTTCCTTATATAAAACAGTTTCAGCACTGGCAGCTCAGAGAAGGTAGTCTGCAAAAACACAGTTTATTTGTAAAAGAAACCAAAGGGCAGTTTTCTGTTACTGACTGTGATTTCATGTACTTCAGTAAGGCAGTCTGATGAAGAAGACTGTGTCTGGCCAATCTTGGATTGAGAAGCATGAAATTTCCCCCTTCAGGAAGAAGTCTTTCTGTTGTCTCTGTGCATGAGCTTTAGTTGACTATTTAGTGGCTAGCAAAATATAAGAGCCTGCTTGTGGTCTCAGAGCTGGATCTAGACCATGTAGGTATCAGTCATGTAACCTGAACACCATTAGGCCTGGGATCGTCATGGCAGTTGTGCTGCTGTAGCATTTCAACAATTATTAGACAGCTCTGGACCTTTTGTCTATTTGTGAGGTCTGACCAAATCCAACAGTTCTTGCTCTTTGGGCAAACAAATCATGTGAACAAGTCATATTTTGCAACCTAGCAGGTAAGTGTCAGAGACTTAAATGTTACAGTTTGTGACTTAAATATTTTCATGAAGGACTTCCAAAACTGTATTACAAAAACTGCAGAGAAGACTGCCAGTGAATGGGTCTCTAAGAGGCCCTGGACTGCTGGATAATGAAGATAAAATAAACATCTCAGGGCTGGGGACATTCACAGAACACAAGCTTAGCACCTCAGGAGTGGAGACCACAGCCCCAGGGCTATCAGCTGCCTGGCTGGCACAGACCCTCGCACCAGAGGGTGTGGGGAGAGAGGCTTTGCATGTGTGTTGGAAAACCTGTGGTCAGAGGCAGTGAATGGCCATTCTCCACCACACAGAGGAGCCCAGCTGAGGGGCCCTTCACCCCGGGTTGAAGCTGCATCCACATGAAGGACAGAGGGGCTGACATGGCCCATCAAAGGGCCCACACAGGGGTCCCCAGACCCTGCACCAGAGCACCAGAGATGATGCACAGACCCTCGGTGTTGCCAGGGACAGAGTCAAACTGGCTGCAGAGCTGGGCAAGGCAGGCACGTGGGTGTTCCCACCTGGCCCAAAGCATGTATTAATCCATGGAATTCTGTACTCTTCCACGTGGCATGGCATGTAGCCACATGGCGTGGCAGCGGCGACGGGGGACCCTCACCACCAGCAGACCAAGATGGAGGGGAGCAACAAGACATCTTCGGGACCCTCAGATGGGTGATGTGCTTCTACCCAACCCCTGTCACTCTCTCCCTGTCCCCCCATGCCCCACCCACACGCCTTTCTCTATTTCTTTCTTTCTTTTATCTTTCTTTCTCTCTGCCTCTTTTACTATTAAATAAAACATATCAAATTTTTGGCACCAACATCTAACCTTGTTTGGTTTTAATCTCGTTTTTGGGTATATTTTGAACCTCCTAAGTTCCTCCCAGTTTATACACAGAGACTTAGCTTTATTTGCCCTTCTGGGTGTAAAGCAGATCATGACAGTAAGATGCTGATCTTTATAAGCTCATCAACCTTAAGTTGAAAACAACAAAAGCTTTGTTTCTGTACAAACAGCAATGCTGTAAGAGGGTCTTCACAGAGTCGTGCTACCAGGCTAGCAGCAGGTTTGGTACTTAAATCTGTGTGTTCTCTTGTATCCTGAAAATAACAGGATACAGGAGGGAGAAGTGGGAAGAAAGAGACAAGCCCTTCACCTCTGGTCCCTAATGTGCCAATGGTGAGTTTCCAGTTGGAGAAGCATAGCAAGCTGCGGTTTCTGGGGGAGGCAAGCAGTGCAGTGCCTTCCAAACAAAAAGTCTCTTATCAGGCTTGATAATGATGTCAGACTCTTGGTCCCTGATCAGAGCAAGACGATGTTCTGCCCCAACTTGCTCTGCAATCTCTTTCTACAGATGGGAAGAAGACTTAGGCTTCATTCTAGCTGCTACAAAATTACATGGTGTATAGCAGTGAAGAATTCAGCCACAGTTATATTTTTGAGAAGATGTAATAGGGTGATGTTTTCTTTCCCTCTGTGTGTTGCTGCACAACATTGCCATGTACAAACAAGATTTTTCACTCTGAGGGGGCAGAAGGAGCTCTTGTTCAGGCTGTTATGTATGTCAGGAACAGCTTAATCACCAGTAGGGTTGCTTTCTTGCCTGAGACCATTGCTTTATCTTTCAGGAATCATCAATGTTCCACTTAGGAAATATTTTTGCCTCTAGTGATTTGTATGTGTGTGTTAGCTATCCAGCAAAAGATGGCATGACTAAATAATCCAACAAGTGTTTTATCAGCTTGTGTTTGCTCCTGATTCAAAGACAATGCCCCCCAAACAGTCATTACCCAGGAATGCAGATCTTAGAGCTTTGGCATTAAATTTCACTTAATGGAATTTGCTGCACAGATAAAACACAAAAAACAGCAAGTCCTGACTCTGAGGACATTTCCTCTGATAACAAACAGTTGACATAGGAAAAATATAATTTATCCACTGGTTTTTCTGAGGTCAATGATTTAAAAAAACAAAGCAGGGGTTTTGAGGGATTTTTTTTACATCCAGACAAGCACCCCAGAAGAATAGATTTCAGGTTGATGAGGTACTTCATCCTGATTTTCAAGTCATATGAGCTCACTTGTTGCCGGACATGCTCTAGAGGACTGGCACTAGAAACTGCAGAGGAGCTGTGTTGCCATTTCAGCAGCCAGAGGAAACCATGCTCCATAGCTGGTGCCCTGAGAGCCCTCTGGACAACCAAGTGTGACAGAGATCCGACCCTGGCCAGGACAGTGGAAATGAGTGTTACACGTACTTCAGATGTCTTTGGAACAAAACCAGCATCCACAAATGTGTTGGTCCTGATGGCCTTCTGTGTGATGTCTGCCAGGGCAGTCATGGAGAACCTTTCACTGGTATGCCACATTGCTCTTCCAGTCTGGAGATTGAACATGCTGGTACAAACTCAGGGAAAACCAGAAAAGGCTTTCACCTTTCCAGAGCACTGCTGTCTTTTACAAAGGCAGCTGTCTCTGTAAGTTTTGCTATCATGTGTTCTTTGCATCCTATGTCAGGAGCCACTGCCCCCTCCTCTGTTGTTTCGGCTGGGGCAATGGGCATGGAAGGAAACTGAGAAGGGATGTAACGTGTTTTAAAACCCTGGCACTTTAAGAATTTGTGTGATGTGCAATTGCCCTTACTAGTTACTGCCTGGGCAGTCAAGATTCCAGAAAAACTTACTAAAGCATCAGGTGGAAATCATGTAAGTGGAGAGGTATACTATTCAGCTGCCTCTCTCTCAGATTATCAATCCCCACTTTTGCCTCCTTTGTGTTCCATCCTCCCCTCATCGCCTTCCTGTCTGAACTTGTGAAGATTCACCTCTGTTACACCACGGGATGATTTATTTTTTTATGCCAAAGCAAAGGCCTGAGCTGCTCCACAGTGCCAGGTAAAGCCTGCAGCATAAACTATCTGGCACTGTTCCCTTTGTAGGCAGAGGAGCACACTGCACAGAACAATGTGTGCACTGGGAGTATGAAAAAGGAGCAGTTCTCAGTTCTTGTGTTTTGCTTGTCTCCCTCAATGACAGTCCTGAAATGAGGGAGTGTGATGCATTTGCCATCTCTGGTAAAAAAGAAAACAACACTTCAGCCCTAGAGGGTATTACAAAGAAACACTGAGTGGTTTAACATTTTCTATAAGAAATGGCAGAGTACATAGTCTTTTCAGGAGTAGATTTCAGTCCCCAGGTGAGACATCTTTAGTAACAGTATACCTGAATAGGCACAGGCTTTCTCAGGGAGAAAAGAATAGAACAGTAAAGGCACAGGCTTTCTCGGGGAGAAAAGAATAGAGCAGTAACTCAGTGCCTTGAGCAGGCAGACTTCCCTGCCCTACACTAAGAGCATGGCTATTGCAAGGGTGTGGGGTGTAGATATATTTTTAAAGTAAGAGATAATGTGCTATGGGGTTCCCTGGTTGTTAAAGCCCTGGAGTCATCTAAGGAAGCCAGCTGGTGGTGGAGAAAACCATTTCCTCCGGAAAGGAACTCCGTTTTCTGTAATTTTCCCTGGGTTTCTAGAATACAAACCAGCCCATCCAGTATCAGCTTTCCTGAAGTACAAGGGAAGATGTGGCAAGGGAGTTATCAGCCATGAAGGATGATCATGACTGGCATCCAACAGCATCCAGGAGCCTGTTCCCATCAGGAGCTAGGTGGCTGTCCTCTCCAGTGCTTGGCACCTGTAATGGGCTGACAGTGACAAATGTCATCTGGAGCAGAGCTCTTTCTATTCAGCTCACTTTCACAATAATCAAGTACTAAGAAGTAATGTATTCTTGCTGCTGGGAACTCTGCAGAATCCCAGCTAGTTCTGTAGTTTGGAGGGCAAACGAAGATGACAGCAGGCTGGAAAGGTTATTTGTAGAGTGAGTTGGAAAATTGATTTGTTCCAACCATAAAGTAGTATGGCTGAGAACAAAAATAGAAGCCCTTAGTCAGAAATTTCTGCATTCACTATCCATACTTAAAGCATTTGTTGTAATGTGGACATGAGCCCTTTGAGGACACTGAAATTTACTTTTGCTTATTTCCTCCCTTTTCTTAAATATTTTTACTTGTCAAAATCCCTAAGTATCAGAAAATGGATCTTTCGAGAAAGAGCTGCCTTCTCAAAAGCACCCTAGCCTGATATCCATCAGGAATTGGGATATGCAGTTTACTTGCCATCAGTCACTCTGTTCTATAATAGTCATTGAAGATACTCACCAGCATCTCAGAGAATTACATTTCCACATATTTAGTGGAGGCTGAAACTTGGGTAGGTAATCCATTGTAAAAGGGACTGTGATTTAATTTCACCAGGTGGCCTGTGGGCTGCCTCCTTACCTGGTGTCACCTGCCCAGCTGACAGTAGAGGGCCAGTTGGATGGGCAAAACAGTGTGTGGGGACAAAATGGGGACAAGCAGCAGTGCTATGTAGAGTGAAATCCTTTAGAATCTTCTTTGGAGAGTGGAGTTGTGAAAAAATTTTCCTCATTAGTGTTTTTGCTAGTTTGATAGACTTTCTGAGAGAAATGAAATGCTCCAATTCTCTTTATTCACTTCTCCAGAATAAGAAAAGCAAGCAGACAAATTACCTTTTCCTCTAATTCATTACTGGTCTGAGCAAACAAATGCAGAAGCACAGCTGTTTCCATTGCCTCTGTGGTCCCAAGTTGAAGGACACATCTGCAACTCTTTTGGTGGGCAGTGGAGGTATCACCTTGAATTAGGCATTTGGGACAAAAGACAAAAATTTGTTTTTCAGTTCAGAAAGGAATTATAAGATCCTAGCAATATCACAGACTGTGCTTCATTATCCTTTGAGAATTTGAGCAATAATATGCTAAGGACGCAAATCTTGCAGGCACACAACCTTTTTTTCCCACTGATCACTAGCAGAGTGTGATGGAGGAGCAGTTAAGTCATCTAGATCTCTATGAGGATCAAATTATGTGAGATTTGAGCCCTGTTCTGTGTTATAGCTGAAACCGTATTCCCGTTGATTCAGTTGTGCATGACAATTTGCTGCCTTGACTATCAGCTCATCACTCTCTCATGGACTCTGTCCATAGCCAGTGGTGATCTAAAGCTCCACCACTTCTCAGGAGTCTCCTCTAGCCAGCCTGTGAGTGGCAATAACAGAACTGCAGGTTGTCAGGAAAACAAAGATGTATCATGCCATGGTGCAACTTCCATCAAGATGCTTGCAGACTCATTTTAAAAGAACTTCCATTGCTACTGGGAGCTCAAATTAAAAATACAAGGAGGCTATTTTAATTGTTGATTCCAGCTCTCATGAACTCCATCTGTCCTTATGCAGATGCAATTAAATTCCTTTCTGACTCCACAAACACAGTACCTGGCAAGTGCAATTACATGTGTCTAACAGAATGAAAAAAGTACTCAGGTTTGTGAATAAGTTCTGGCATTTTTCTTTTCTGGGTCTTTGACCTTTTCTGTATGTAGCCATTGTGCTCATTCAACTAAAACGACCCTTTGTGCAAACTTGGCTGTAAAAACTCTTTCAGTACTTTAACTAAATGCTGTGGTTTGCACGTCTTAACAAATCAATAAAAGATAACCCAGGATAAGCCATTTTCCCTGGGGGAGCTTTAAAAAATATTTTTAGGGCTCTGACAGGTGAATTACAGTGAGTCAGCTACAGCAATTTAAGGATTTTTAAGAAGTTCCTTGATCCTGGTCTTTGCTAATGCTACAACAGAAGTAACCACCCTGGTTCCCTTAGCAGTGCAGGTGAGATGGGCTGTAAGCAGCAGAAGCCGAGCTGCAGAAAACTCCTTCCCTCAGCACCTCCTGCTGTCCATAGGCTGGGAGTTACCATGCTGTGCAGGACCCTGCTCAGGCTCTCTCCAAAATACTGCTTTCAGGTTTGCTGTCTGAATTGCCTTTATGGTTTGGCACAACTCGGCCTTCAAAGACTCTCATCAAATAGATTCAGCAGTCAAACTGGTGCTGCAGAGCTGGAAGTACATCCACTGGCCCACAGTTTTGGCCTTACATGAATTCATATTGGTTTGATATGGCTTACGTAGCAGTGTAGTGACATGAATCAGCCTGAAACTGTCAGCAGGCTCTGTGCCATTTGGACAGGTAGCCCAAATTTGTTTTCAGGTTTGCTTCTAAGCATGTCAAAGGGCTTGCTGAAAATGTTAAAAGTTCTGAAATGCTGAATCACTACCTAGGTTTGATTCAAAAGTGCTTGCTGGCTATTTGCTCTATCAGGCAGCCTGTTTCAGGTCCAGGAAGGATTGCATGACCTTAGGCTGTACATAACACCAGCAAATATCACAGAATCACAGAATATGCTGAGTTGGAAGGGAACCACAAGGATCATCAAGTCCAGCTCCTGGTCTGGCATCTGACCATCCTATCAGTTACTGCAGGCAGTGTTACAAGGGCCAAAAGTGGATAAGGCATGTCTGGGCTAGTTCTCTGCTATTAGACTGGTTCTGCCAACATCTTAAGGACCTATTGGAAGGAAGAGCCCGGGAAAATTTAAGTAACCTTAAAGTCTCTTCTATTTGATATGAAGAGTCAAAGGCTGCCCTACTCCTTTCTTAGTGACACAGATCACTTGAGATCAGACTCAAGAAAGGGCCACTGCAGCACTATTCGTCTCCTGCAGTTAGGACAGAGAACTTTGGCTTGCACATTGGATGCCCTCCAAAGCAAACACTGTAATGACTGGATATTGGATAGTCTTCTGTCTCCTGGTTGGACCTCTCAATTACATCTGTTATACTCAAGAAATTAACTGGTAGACAATGACCAGCAGCTGGCTTTTTTGGTTGTTGTTGCATTTTTAATGAGATGATTGTCTACCATGCATAGCCCGTCTGAAACTAGAGGTGTATGTAAAACCCAGGCTATCAGAGGAGGTGATAACTTTCATATTTATCTAGTGTATTTGTTCCTAGATGATAGTTACTCCACTTAATTCAAACAGAGTGGGTGCCTCCTTCTTGTTTTTCCTTTCCAAAATCCATTCTGAGACTGGTGTGTGAACTTTCATTCAACTAGTTTACAGTGTGTGGTCATACCCTAAACAAAGAGTTTTCCATAAAGAAACTACAGTTTTTTGAACCCATGGAATTTTGTTCTATATTTGTACTTCTTTTTGGAGGAATTGTACCTGTGGAGGAATTCAACCTCCTCATTCTGGTGATACACACAAACTGTTATGTATGTCAGACTTCCTTTTCTTTCTTCTTGAATTTGTTTTGCTGTGTTTTTCTCAGTAATTTAGTGCCTTTTTCCTACAGCTTTCCCATCCTACAAGTCTCTCTGGGAAGACAGAGATTCAGACCTCCTGAATTTTGTGGTACCTACTAAACAAAATATCTGAAAGTCATTTATGAGAACAGAGGTTTCACAGCAGATTGAACTCTGACTTTGTGTGTCTTTTCTGCAAGAGACCTGGCCTATCCAACGTCTACCAGCTGAGAAAGGCACAGCAAGAAAACTGCCTCAGTCCCATGCCTTCCCTTTCTCTTCTCTCCAAAACTTAACTTCTACTTTACCTTCTTCGGAGACCTTTGTCTGCTGGACTCTTCCCCACCCTATGGCAAGGGAGGTTGCAGACTGGACAGAGTGCTATCCATAAAAATAGGTCTGTGGGGACACTGAAGATGTTGGGAATTGTGGTCCCAAAAGAAGAGCAACAATTTTGGCTTCCAAGGGAGGGAAGGTGATGTCCTGCGTTTGCATGGGTCACAGCCCAGAAGGGCACCAAAACTAAAAGAAAAACACCCATGCTGCATGACTAGTTTTACAAAGTCTGGTGAAAACAACTAGAGTAAAGGGAAAATAGCTCTTATCTCTCTGGGTTTCCTCTGATACCTTCTTTATTTCAGTATGTTTGTGGATAGAGAGAAGGCATAGGGGAAACACTATTGATTCCAACTTAGTTCTTAGTCACTTTTCCACTTTCTTTGTGTAAATACTCAGAAAACACAAGGCCAAGACTCCGAATGAGGATTTTTCCGGCCATTTTCATCCTGAGGCTTAGCAGTCATGATCATGCTCTAGGAATTTGTGCTATCAGTAAGTCTGGCCCCTCAGAGACGATGGTTATGCAGCAGGTCCACACAGCTAGGTCACCAGATACTCCAGAGCAAGTGTGGCTGTAGCCCTGTGTACCCTGTCAGCTGCCAATTTAAGCAGCTTTTTAAGGCCTCCCATCTTGGAGACTCCTTTTTAAACTGAATTAATGTCTTTTAGGGTATTAGTCTTTGCAACACAACCTGCATTTAGGTACAGGTTTGTACCTTGAGGCAGGACTTGCCCATCCCCTATGTGCAACTCAAGTATTGCTTCCTAATATTCAATGAACAGCATCTCCAGTTTGCTGAGACTGTTTTGATTGTTAAACCTTCTCTACTACAGATTATGCACTGCCTCTTTCCATTCTGCAGATTGAATGAGTTATAAGACATGGCTATTTAAAGGCAGAAGAGATGATGGTGGTGTCCAGAGAAGGGAAAAAACAGTCTAATGGTCTGGAGCACAGGTCTTATGAGACTAAGGAGCTGAAGGAGCTGGGGTTGTTTAGTCTGGAGAAAATGAGGCTCACGGGAAACCTTATCACTCTCAACAACTACCAGAAGGGAGGTTACAGCAAGTCAGGGTCAATCTCTTCTTCTAATTCAAAAGCAATAGGACAAGAGGAAACAGCCTCAAGCTGCACTAGGGGAGGTTTAGATTGGATGGTAGGAGAAATTTCTTCCGCAAGAAGATTCTCAAGCATTGGAACAGGCTGTGGAGAAGTCACCATCTCTGGAGATCTTTAAAAGACATGCGGATGTGGCACTTAGGGACATGGTTTAGTGGTAGACTTGACGGTGTTAATGGTTGCACTTGATGATCTTAAATGTCTTTTCCAACTTTAAGATGCTACAAGCACAGAGTCATTTAGATTGGAAAAGAGCTCTAAGATCATTGAGTCCAACCTTTGACCAATCACCACCTTGTTAACCAGACCATGGCACTGTCTGCCACATGCAGTCGCTTCTTGAACAGCCCCAGGGATGGTGACTCCACCACCATCCTAGGCAGCCATTCCAGTGCTTAATAACCCTTTCCATGAAGAAACTCCCCTGATGTCCAACCTGACCAGCAGGTCACTAAAAACTTCCTCCTGGATTGCACGGGGTCTGTTCTGGTCCCTGTCCCTGTCTACTCTCAGCTACTGCTCTACAGCTCACGGGGCCAGCTGCCTTGGGGATAACTGGTCTTACTGTTAAAGACCAAGGCCAAGAAGGCATTAAGTATTCAATCTTTTCCTTATCCTTGGCTACAATATTCCCCTCTTTGCATCCAAGAAAGGATGGAGGTTTCCTTGGCCTTCCTTTTGTTGTTGGTGTATTACAAAAACACTTTTTATCTTCTGCAGCAGTGGTCAGATTGAGTTCTAGTTGAGCTTTCGCCTTTCTAATTTTCTCTTTACATGACCTAACAACATCCTTGTACTCTTCCTGTGTTGCCTGCCCCTTCTTCCAAAGTTTACAAACCCTCTTCTTTTCCATGAGTTCCTGTAAGAGCTCTCTGTTCAGCCAGGCCAGTCTTCCTCCCTGATGACTCATCTTTCAGCACACAGGGACAGCCTGCTTCTGTGCCTTTAAGATTTCCTTCTTGAACTGTGTCCAGGACCCTCTGTTTATTAAGGATGATAGTGGGGCTACGATTCTACAATTATACTGAATATATGTAAGTGTGTGTGTGTATGTGTACTAATGATAGTACACTGAAATGATACTATACTTCCATGGTCTGTCTGATGAAAATTAGCATCAGTTATAAATACAGGCCAGCTCCAGCCTAACACTGGCAACCTTGCAGGTTCATATGAGGATCAGGAATACTTCCCAAACAGCCTTTTCCATGTCCAGCAGTGAAAACAACCCCACAAACATCACTAGCTCCAACTTGTGCTAGCACTAAGCTGCTTTGAAAAAGTTGGTGGGTTTCATATTGAGGGGGTTTATCCTAAATTTCAGTTTTTTAAGAATTCCTTACTCTTCTACAACTTCTTTCTGTTCTGACAGAAGTTCTTTATGCTCACACCATGAGAAAAAAGGGCCTTCCTATTTCACATTATGGATTTTTCACACACACTGATCGAAATGCTGCTTCTGCTTTCAAAAGCTGAATTGATTTATATAATGGGCACGGTGCTTTAATGATGGGAAAAGAGTGCAGAGGTAAAGAAATCTGGTTAAAGAAACGTGAAACTGAGGAGTGCTAAAGCAGAAGGTCCAGAAGTAATAAGATGAAGCCATGAATTTCAGGCACCCCTGAATAAAGTGCCCTTCAGCTAGGATACCTGGCAATACAAAGGACTTGGTAGCATAGTCAAAACTGAGATGGATGATGTGAAAGATAGGTTGTGCGGAGGAGTTAGGGTGATGTGGATGAGGACCACCCTGCTGCAAAGAGAAAAGATCATTCAAAACAAGAGAACTGTGGGGTTAGGGGAGTGGAAGAGGCTGGGGGAGATGCTTGAAGAAAGGGATACACAAAAAATTTTTTGTGGGCTACATGGACATTTTTATTATTAAACATTTCCTAAACTTCAAAAAATGAGGGCCTGTGATTTTATTAATGTAAATGGCTTCACTGTCCACAGTACCCATCCTTAATGTCACTCATGCTTAGTATCTTGGCCTCCTTAACACCCACAACAAGGAGAAATTGCTGTGGAGCAATGCAAGACTGCCCTCCTTTTCTATGTCTGTGCAGCATCTGGCACAGTGAGAGGCCACTTCCAAATGCTGCCACTCAGATGATAATGAGTGTGAGATCTGCCAGTTCAGCACAATTTGTTCAAGGTCTTTATATATCAGTCCTGGTGCCTGCTTAGAAGCAAGGAAAAATTTATAGGAAAACTCTGCTGAAGAATGTGTCAGTCTCAGGAGTGTGTTTCCTGAGAAATGAGTGTGTCCCTACAACAGTGCATGTAGGCTTTCAGGGAATACCGTGTCCTCAGCAGCTGGAGACAGATTCCTTAGATACTTCTTTCACTCATCTTTCATTGCCCTCATCTCTGTTCTCCCTATACAGCCAAATAACTTAAACTTCTGCAACAACAAAGTTCAGATTCAAAGTGAGTTCTGGCAGCTCAGAAACCCCAAACACATTTCCCTCTCATGGGATCCATTCCCACTGCTGCAGCACTAAAAACCCTGCTACCCTGGTGTTTGGACGTCACATATCATGGTGAGCATGAGCTCTAGCATAAGGACCCTCAGCCAGCTCTTCTCAGGAAGAAGCACCCCTCTAATATTTAATTACTCTACATGCTGCAGCCTCTCCACACTCCAGTCATTCCCGTGGTGCTCATTTGGCTGCACGAAGTTCTTCTGTGACGAATGAATTGGAGCTGGTATTCAAGACATGGATATCTTGGGTATGTATGGATTAACATAGTAATATAGCCCTTTCTGTTGTCTTCCCATCTACTAACTTTTAACATGAGTTTCTTTCCATATTTTTACTCTTTACTGAACAAATCCTTCTGCAGACCAACACAGAGTAACACAACAATCTGTTTTTTAGTGAAACTGTAGAATTCACAATTCACCACTTTGTATGCAGTGTTGACACCACTGTTGCCACGTGGTGACTGTCTTGTATTAAATAGCAGAGTTTAATCTACAACTTTTTCTTATGTTATTTTGCTTCTTGAGACTTTTTGACTACCCTTCTCAGCATCACTTGTTTTACTACCCCAACTTCGTGTGCTTGCCAAAGTTGATTGCCTCATTAGGCAACTATCCCTTCTACTAATCATTTGTAAACAAGCTGTGCAACATGCAGGTCTGTCTAGATCTGCTTCATTTGCAACCTGTATATTGTAAATTCTGACTTTTTAGTAACTCGTTATTTCCTTTATTTTATTCTGTTCTTTACCTACACAATACATTTTTGCTTGTAGCCTATCAGAGCTTAGCTTCTCCAAAATACTGTAGGGAATCACAGAATTTAGGGATGCAACAAATACAGTCAAGAAGAGTCCTTAGGTCCTGAGAAAACCTGGATCTTCCTCACAAACAAATTCAGTGGCTCCCCAAAATGACCCTCACAGATCAGTAAAACATGACTTCCTTCCATGAAACCTTAGCACTCTTCTCATTTTTGTTGTATCTGTAAATTCTATCTTGTGTTGCTCAGCATGGACATCAGAATTTCTAACCTGCACTGCCCACAACATCCCTCTCTACAGGTGTTTTAAAACATACCTTATTTGCCATCCACCATTCCTGCTTTAAGATTGCTCTAAATGATAGCTCTCACACCACAGTAACTGATGTGGAAATTTCATAGTTGGGCTCCTTTTGAAGTTTTGGATGAATGGCATCATTCACTGAAACTTTTTCATTCTTTGTTTTAAGAAGTTGTTCTATAGGTTTATTCAGATACCGATCCTCCAGCATATCCCAAGAGAAAATTAACTGTGAACCTCAGAGAGCTCATTTTGAGTGAATACAGACATGAAGAATGTATTTAGTTTTCTGCTGTGGCCTTATCTTCTCTCCTTGACCTCTGCAACCATCTACAACTTTTACAAAGCCTGTGAAGAGCATCCTTCTCCTGATGAGTGGAGTAAAAACATATGCCCTTGGCATGTTGCTTCTCCAAGGTTTTTGTCCTGCCTGCTCGTAACTGACTAACCAGAAGGATTCATGTTGTCCTCATTTGGTCTCACTTGGAACTCATTTCCTCCTCCTGATAGCATCTTTTACCCTGCTGTTTAATCCTATCAGCCTTTCTCTTTTGAACTGAGTCTTGCATACTGCTCGGGGACAAGTAGTCACCTGCTGTGACATTTTAGCACTCTATTAATTATCACTCTTCTACCGAGTTTCTACTACAGCCTGTTTATTAGTAGTTTCATTTAAAACTATGTTTTCAGTTCCCACACTTTTCTAAGATGACCCATATTTGACAACAACATGTATGTATATTTATACGTTTGTGTGTATGTATGTACCTATATACTGTGATTTAATTTCCTATTGCCCATGTTCTGCTTAAATGAGAATTGATACCTTTTCAAACTTCTCCTTTCCTTTTCTTTTCCATGAGCTTCTACTCTATCCTTTATCTGAGGGTGAAGTTTGTCTCACTTCACCCTTACAGACACAACATTCCAAGAGTATCTTTGCTGTACTTCATTGCTTTTTCTACTTTTTTATTTTCTGATTTGCTGTTTGACAGCTCAGTCCACTTCCATGCTGGATTAAACTAAGACATTTCACTCCAAAAGTCAGTCCTTTGAGTGTTTGTGATGAGACCGAACATTTCCCCCTCACACCTTCCCTATGTCATCTACTCAGCTATATGTTAAGGCTTTGCTTTTCCACATCTCTGACTGGCACTGAACATGTCCCTGGAAGGACTTCCAAAGATGATACTGTCTAAAGACATAAACTTTGCATAAAGAATCTTCTTTCTTACCCACCCCTTTTTCAACCACAACTGATTGTCTATCATTATCGCCTCCTTTCCAGCAGTCCCCAAAAAGCCTGTCTAGACACATGAAGCAATTTACTACCTTTGCATCATCTACCAAGCAGGTTTCCATGTAGTCTTCTGCAATATCCTGAGAAGATACTTACACACATGCTATTTATACGCAGGCACTGTAATAGCCTGCAACTTGGTCTCTGTTGGGATACCTATTATCCTTTGTGCAGTGCAATATATGTGCCCACTGTGAGGCTCATTTCTCTCCTTTTCTAGTTAGCTGGTGGTTGGATTTATCCTTTTCTCGGCTTCAGTACATTTCTAAAGCTGCATTGGACTGCCCTGACATGTCCAAGGAATGTCATGATAAACACCTCTTTCTCACTGAGTTTTTCCAGACCAGTCTCTGGGATAAGTGGTCCACCTGCCTGGCAAGCAATGACATGAGCTATGAACAGGTACGTATTTTGTGCTCCTGTACCTTGTAGTCTTTCCTGGAGAGGAGAATAAAATTTCCTTGCTACCACTGCATTCATTTATTCCTTGGTTTAGACAGTTACTTGATTTCCATGTGTGGTTGATTTCTCTGTGAGGCTCTGTGTTACACAGCTGGCTGGGTGCTGGGGCTTGTTTTGCCTACAAAAAGTACAAAAATCTACATACAAATTCTGTGCGCCTCAAATCTTAAAAGTAGATATTTTTCCACTCATACTTTCTCAGACTGAAAGCCTTTCCTGGATCCTCAGCACACTTGAAACGTTCAGTTTCAATTGCTTTCACTCCAAAAAGGACTTATCCACTGCACAACAAAGCAAGTTCTGCCTGCATGGACATCATACTCAGAGTTAAGTGCAGCTAAAGACAAATAATTTGTTGGTAAGAGGTCCACTGGCCTGCTACATCATACATAGTGTTCATAAAGATTCTGTCACTGAAGGAAGACGGCATGATCGCAAAAGCACTGAACTGGAGAATAACACATTCTCCTCCTAGCACCTTTTTAAAAACAAAGAGACTTGGGTACAGCCCTGGAACTCTCTGGCAGTAACTCTAGACACCAGGGATAAAACGGTGCTCCCTAGTGGTAATCAACAACCACTACCAGTAAGAAGGCAAGTCCCCCTGTAGAACAGGGTTTTGAAGAAGCAGTAAAGCACAACATCGCTGAAACAACAGCAGTATTTCTCATACTTCTCTTTTCTTGGACAGCAAACAACGGTGGTAGGAAGTAGTAGGAAAAAAACCCCACAAATAAATGCTATGTTGTCAGCACCATGGTCAACATCAATTCCCCAGGCTGCCAGGACCAGAATGAATGCACTTTCCCAAATGAATAAGGTTTCCATTGTGTTCTAAAGTACCTCTTCCTTAAAATAAGCATGGTCTAGGAATCAATAAGTCCTGTTAAATGGATTAAAAATGGACCAAAAAATAGATCTCAAAAGGTAATTGGTCAAGTGGATCAGTGTGTGAATGCAGATGATATTAGTTGTATCCCTGAAGGACGGATTTCAATCCAAGGGCTGTTCAATATTTTAATCAATAATCTGGAAGGAAACAGGAAAATCATTGCTGATAAAATTTGCAGAAGAAACAGGAATACATAGAATAATGAATGGCTAAGGAAGGGTTCCTCAGGGAAATCCAGATTACTAAACTGTGTACTGCCTGTTATGCAGGCCTTTGTGTTTGGCTAATAGTAAAAATCAGTAAGAAGCAGCTTGTGGTGAGGGAAAGGACAGTTTTGGAAAGCTGTGCCTCTGGCAGGCTTACTTGTTGTGCGTTTTAAGTGAGGGTCTGCAGCTACATGAGTTAACACAGTCCTTCTGTACAGGGGCTGTGAACAAGGAGCAGAGACAGGGAGCTGCAGGCCATTGCCTTCAGCTGTGGTGACACCATCCCTACCCCACTGCGTTCAGCTTGGTGTCGCTGGTATGGAGAGGATGCTGGAGGAGGCAAAGAGACAAAATGGGAGAGCAGAGGGCTCAAAACACAGATATAAGTGGTGCAAGGTCTGAAAATTCTGCCTTGAAGTAACAGCTTCAAGCACCTTGGTGCATTTAGAGAGGGAAGGATAGGATATTGATCACTTTAAAAGCTATTGTTTTCATCCTGTGGTGACTGATGCGCTGACAAGTGACCATCCAAGAAAACTAAGTACAATTGGAAGTTCAAAATTTGCTGGCCTGGAATCAGCTTTTGTATGGGGAAATGCTCAGGAATATGTAAATTTAAAATGCTTGAAAAGGGAAGTTCACAAATAACAAAACAATAGGAAGGTAAGGTACTAGAGGGGAAAATCCTTCTAAATCCAGGAGCTGCAAAGACAAAAGAGGATGGAAATGACTGGCACATAGAGTGATTGCCAGAGTGGTGGCTCATTGTTTTATTGAAAGCTACATATCTTCCTGCAGAGTGAAGTATGCTAACTTACCAGCTACACATGGCTTGCAGAGGATCAAATGAAGATGGAAGCATAACAGGGCACGTAACAGGCACAGCATCTCCCTGACTGAGAATTGAAATGCATCTGGGGCCTGTGCTCTGTGGACTTGCAGAAACGGCACATTGAGGAAATTTATTTCAGGTACTACTTTCATTTGACACTAGCCGCTACCACAGATTAGCTACTTTCCATAGGAAAATTTAATTTTTGGGAGGCAAACTCAGAAACAGGGTGCAAAGGCATTTCTGATTCCCTGAGAAGTCCTGATATGTGAAAGGGCATGCATGAAAGGTTTTGCAGTAATTACTGAAGTGTAAGGCCTATTTCCAATATCAGTAGAAGTCTGAACTGAAGAATTCTTAGCACCCAAAGCTTCTCAACTCAATTTGGTTGCCTGACAAGTATCCTGATCTCAATGTACCAGATGGCACATCTCCTAGAGGGATGGAGCTTTGCGGATGTGAGGAAGATAGCTGCAGGTTTCAATTTCAGTCCCAGACTAATTTTCTCTAGTCACTGATGCAAAATATTGATTTCAAGGCAGATTTAAAACTGCTACTGATCCACAGGGGAATGACACTATATATTTAAATCCCATATGTTGATTAGAGCAGTCAAAGGTCTTATATGTAATTAACAATGTATTTTTGAATACATTTAGTTTTCAGTTCTGTACAGCACAATCTTCAAGATGAAGGATAGAAAAAGAAATAAGATAGCAGGAGTATAGGAATAGAGCACTATGAGAAATGCAATAAACTGCCCCAGACCCATAGTCTCAGGTACAAGTGGTGAGGTTCCTTCCTTGCTCCTTCAGCTTAGTGTCTTCAGGTCCTTTGGATGAGGATGTCAGTTTAGAAGGGGCAAGCTCAATGTTACAGGGCTTTGGCAGTCTTGATAGCTGTGTGGTTTTCTAATTCCAACACTTTTTATGAAAAGTTCCTGGCCACTAGAAGAGCTCAGTGTAGGACTCACTGAGCTCTCACTGAATCCCTCAGTGATACTTTCCCAAGCAGTTTAACTACCAATTCCTATGATCTCTTTTTGGTGCTGCTCTCTCCTGAGTCCTGTTTTCTTGCTTCATGCCCTTGCAGGCATGTGGCTGAATCTGTTACAGCAGCCAGCTTTGCTTTGGGTGGAGAAGCTCCAATCCTTGATGATATTTCAGACTCTTTCCCTCTATTTCTTGATTACTTTTTGTTTATCTGTTGTAATATTTCGGTGTTAAGTGGAAGAAGTGTGCCTACACTAACCAATACCAAGTTTGTTCAGAGCAAACTACCTCGCATTGGGCCTTGAGTGTCTAAGTCTCCTGGGTGCATTGGAAACTTCTTGCTAAGTATCTTATTAGAGCTGTTTGAAATGTTCTGACTGGACACCTGTCTTACACCAAATGCCTTTTTGATTGGATTGAAATATTCCACAGGATCATGCCAGTTTTTATGAAAATTATTGAAGTATTTTATTTCTGCCAAGCTGGATCTTTTGGTATGATGAATTTGGTACACTGGAATGGCATTATGATATGCAAAATGGCAACACTAAGGTGAAGAACCGGAGCTTTTACTGAGATGTTGCATTTTGATAAAATTTTTTTTATTACATTTTTAAAATTAATTTTAAAGGGAGGTGTGTGGGGGACAGCTTTGCAGGAAAAAGATAAAAGCTTATCAAAAAATATCTTATGCTTTCAAGCTGCCTGTCTTAAAAAAGCTCTGGATTCTGGGCAGCCTGCTCTTCAAACACAGCCCGTTATCCACCCTTCCCACATCAGCAGCCCACTTCAGCCATGCCCCCGACCCGCCTCACTGGGTGACCTCCCTTCTTTCCAGCAAGAAACCTCTCCTTGAGACATGTGTCTTCTCCAGTCCTGCTAAGGATCTGCTCCAGATCTGCTTTTCTCAGGGGTGATTCAGAGACAGACTCTCATGACAAACAGATGCCCAGGAAAATTTGGCCCTGGGGGAAGGAGAAGGTGCGAAACCCCTGAACAGTCTCTTTTCTTCTGAAAATATTGAAGGGAACATTGAAGAGTTTGGTTGGGGTGCTGCAGAGGGTGCTAGGATGCAAATCCCACAGGGAATGGGCGCTGAGTGTGTATGACCAGGAGGAAACCCTTGAGATTCATCCTGCAAGGCAGAAAGCAAGTTGTGCACCCATGGGTATTTACCTGTGCACCCTGGGAGAAGAGGGCAGGTGGTGGAATCAAAAGGCAGACAACCATAGGCTGATGGGGAATTCCCCTTGCACAAAGACTAATTAAATTTGGGCTGCCATGCAGGGAAGCAGATTTGTCAGTAAGACTTCCAAAAAGGGATTAGGTGCCTTAAATGGGTACAATCTGCATTTGTAATTATGCTGCTTAGGATAACATTTCTGTTGGGTACTTAGCCTTGTTGTTTGGGGAATATACTGCTCTGCAGCAGGGCTTGGGACAGGAGTTTCCTGTGCTGAAGAGTCTTGCAACAAAAGGAACATTATACATGTCTTATTGCTTACTCCAAAACATTTGGTTGCCAGCCACTGCTCTAGGCAGTCCGTGGACTAGACGGACCATCAGTGTGTATCTCTGGAGCATTTCTAATGTCCCTGCATTATATTACATTAGTGTGATAACGCAGGCAATTCTGCTCTGCAAAGCCAGAGCATTAGGAAGCACTGCAGTATTAATGCAGCTTTCTGTTATCCAGTCTGTTGTTGGGAAGAAATACAAGAAAATATAACTAATCTTTGCTATTACACCTGACCTGCTTTCAAGGGAGATGTGTTGTCTTCTGGGAGCCCAGATCAGGGATGTTACTGAGACAGTCCCAAGCCCAGTCAAATCCGATTGTTACCCACTGTTAATGTGCCTTGTGGGTGCAGGGATATATATAGTCAGCAGCAGTCTGGGAAGCACTGAGAGGGACTACAGAGGCCTGGGTACCATGGGGACCACTCCATGGATAAAGAAAACTGCCTGTATGGCTGCCCACACAGAGCTGTAATTAACAGCTCAAAGTGCAAGACCAAAGACCAGTGGTGCTCCTCAGGGGTCAGTACTGGGGCTGATACTGTTCAACACTTCCGTCAGTGACATGGGCAGTGGGATCGAGGGCACCCTCAGCAAGTTTGCCACTGACACCAAGCTGTGTGGGGCAGTTGACACGCTGGAGGGAAGGCATCTGGGATTCAGTCATCCAGGGGGACCTGGACAGGCTGGAGAGGTGGGGCTGTGCAAACCCCATGAAGTTCAACAAGGCCAAGTGCAAGGTGCTGCACCTGGGTTGTGGCAGCCCCAGACACAGCTACGGGCTGGGTGGAGAAGTGACTGACAGCAGCCCTGAGGAGAAGGACTTGGGGGTGATGGTGGATGAAAAACTCAGCATGACCCAGCCCAGAAAGGCAGAGGGATCCTGGGCTGCATCCAAAGCAGGGTGGGCAGCAGGGCAGGGGAGGGGATTCTGCCCCTCTGCTCTGCTCTGCTCTGCTGAGACCCCACCTGGAGCACTGAGAAACTTCTGGTGCCCCCAGCAAAGGACATGGAACTGCTGGAGCAAGTCCAGAGGAGGCCACAACGTTGGTAAGAGGACTGGAGCACCTAGCCTGGGAAGACAGACTGAGGAAGCTGGGTCTGTTCAGCCTGGAGAAGGCTGTGTGGAGACCTCATAGCAACCTCAGGGATGTCAGAGAGGGACTCTGTCAGGAACTGTAGTGACAGGACAGGGAGTAATGGGTACAAACTGAAAGAAGAGAAATTTACATTAAATATTGGGAAGAAATTCTTTACGGTGAGGGTGGTGAGACACTGGAACAGGTGGCCCAGGGAGGTTGTGGGTGACCCCCACCCAGCAGTGTTCAAGGTCAGTGGACAAGGCCTTGAGCAATCCGGTCTAGTGAAAGTTGTCCCTATCCAGGGCAGAGCGGTTGGCACTGGGTAATATTTAAGGTCCATTCCAATCCAGGCCATGATTACCAAAAAAACAACAAACATGAGACACGTAGATGAACCTTTGGGTAATGTGAGGCTGTTGGGTACCAATTTATCACTGCTTGTGCTGAGCAGTGTATCTTTCTGATGTGACATTGGAGGTTTAAATGACTGCAAAGTGACAATTGTTTCTCTCTTTCAACTCTGGAAGAAAATAGCAACTCCAAATAGAAATTAAAGCCTTCAAACACTGTGAAGACATAAACAGCCTTTATGGGCCACCCACTCCATAACTCATGACTGAAGGAGAAGGTAAATGAAAATGTTTAATCCCAGAAGAGTGACAGAAATAACATTTGGGATTAAACTACAAACTTTTCAGAAGCATGGAGTGAGTCACAGGGGAGATCCTAGAGAAGATCAAGGGGATAAAGACAGTCTTTTATATTGTCTGAACTTCTGCACAGGGAAATACAAGATTTCCTTGCCTGAACGAACAATGACACTTAGGTTTGTCTATCTGGGATAAGGAAGACAAACTCACAAATTTACAGCATATGCATATTGTACCTCTGGTGATTATGCAGTTCATGATACTGATCCTTCAAAGTTATATATACATTTGTAAGCAGGATCCTGTCAACAATCCCGTTAATCCCAGTGCAATTACCTCTGATTAAAATATTAAACACAGATGTAAGTCTTTGGAATCCTTCAGCATTAATTCCTGAAGAAGTAAATGGTCGGTATTAAGGAAGCGTTTTTTTCTTTTCTGTGTTCCCAGTATTTTTTCTGTGGTCAAGTTCCAAACACCCCAAAAAGCCAGGTGGGAACTGTCTGATGGCTATCAAATCATGACAGTGCTCTGAGAAATGGACAGGTCTTGTGCCATGTGGGAGGTTGGAAGACCTTGGAATGGAGCACACCTGCACCATGGTTAAGGACTCTTGTTTTTTACTCAGAGATACTAAAAAACCTCCAACCATCTCCAACAGACCATGAGACATTTTCCAGGGCTATTGAAATCCAAACATTCAGAGAAAGGTTTTGTTATGCTTGTTATTTTGTGGGATCCTGCTATCAGTATGCCTTCTTAAATGAGCTGTGTTTCAGGATAGGAGGATTTTCTCCTACCTGAGGAGTTTAAGAGAGGATATGTAAACAATAGATATTCACAGATGTTTAAACCACCATGACTTATTTTTAGAAAATACTGCTGACATTGACATGATGTTTACCCTTTTAAAGAGTTTGGTACTTTTGGTTTCTTTCTTGGAGGGTCTGGACCTAGTGACACCTTTGGCTAGGATTTTTGTTTGCTGTGTGAGAACTTCAGCAAACCGAGATGTGCCCTAAGGGCACCAGAGGTGGCCCAGAGGACTGAAATATTTGGAAACAGGTCTGCACATGTAATGAAAAGCTCATGTGTTCACTGAGTGTGTCCCACTGATCACAACTGGGATAACCATTGTTCTGGTCTCTGCTCAGGTCTCAGGGTGGTTTTGCAAACCAAATGATCAAGAAAACAAAAAGGCCACAGAGTCAGCTGATGATAGAGGATACCTGTGTAAGAAACAGTAAAGTTTTGGGGATACTGTGTCAAATGAGTCATGCAGAAAACTTCAGCAGGAGGGTTATGGTTTAGCCATGGGAACATGGGCTCCATAGCTACAGAGAGTGGTTCATGATCCAATTACTGCCAGTCTATAACAGCAGTAATTCTCCTCAAGTGCTGCCTGTTCATCTCTGATACAGCACGTGTCCCACCCAGGAGAAGACATTAAGGGTTTGCAGTCCCGGGCACGTTTCATCCCCTTCACTGCTGCTCTGGATGTGTAAAGCAACACACACACTCTCTCATCAGACAAGGCACTTGATGGCATCTTTCAGCCCCTGGAGCAGCAACAGAGCCGATGGATCATACTGGTAAACCTGGCCAATGATTTCTGAAATCACAGTATGAAATCTTTGTAAGCAAACATGTATGTAACTATACAACACTTCATATTTACAGAGTAGCATATCCAGAGCTTGATCCCTCTGGCTCTTGTGGTGGTTTTGACTTGCAAAAACCTGAGTCCACCATCAACAGGGGCATCCATCGTCTCCTGACCTTTCCATGCTGGTTTCCAAGTAGGCTGTCTTACTTTCATCCTGTCTTGCTTTCCTCTTCTGCCACAATGACAGGGCTTCTTCTCCCAGCTGTTAAAACCTTTCCTCCAGCATGATCTTCTTGCCAGGCATTTCCCTTATGAGATGTAGCTGAGTCATCCAGGGGTCAACTGCTCTGACATATTACTGGAAATGTGACAAGGTAGGGGAGCTCACAGCAGCTCCTCCCATTGCTTTTCAGGCCGGCTGAGCTCACCAGAGGCCGATCGCTAGCTGCCTGCAGGACGAAACAGGAGGATTGTGCTGGCAATTTGGCACCCAGCACTGAACATGTTGGTTTCCCAGTTGCAGGCTGTTTCCTGGAAACCAAATAATCTCTGTGGCCAGCACCATCTCCTATTATTCTTTATTAAGAATTGAGCTCAATGCTTCAAACTGGCCACAGACGCATCTCAATTAATTGGCCTCCTCAGTAGATTTGCTGCTCTGATGTAAACAATGAGGCTGGCTTGGGACAGCAGAGCTTAATGAGGCCAGACTTGCTTTCCAAGAGGAAAGTACAGAGAGGATGTATGTGTTGAATGACAGAGGGAGCTACACATAGAAGTCTAGCAGGCATGAATGGTGTGTATTTTTCCAACTCACTGCTCACACAAGCACAAAACCACAGAAGACCTCCAGACTCTGGAGAATGATTGAGGGAAAACATGAATGCCTTGGAAAAGGGCTGCTCCAGCACTTGTTGCTGGACAAAGGTACCGAGCTGTGATTGCTGGGAAATGTGGATGTTTCAGCAAGTAGAAGCCCCTTTCATTGCTCACAGGATAGCATTTGCAAGGTTATCATTGCATCCTCATGGCCCTTCTGGAGGCACAGGCCTGCTGAATGATGAGACTGCTGTCTCAGGACTGTCGCTCCTTAGGTGCATGGGGCAGAGCCGGGGTTGGGATTTCCAGTTTCGGAAGAGCTGTGTCCCCAGGTGTTTAATGCTGTTTTCCTTCACCACTCACTTCTCCACTCCTGGTCAAGTCCACTGAAACATCTCTGGGTGACAGACTTTCTTGAAACTCTCTACTGATGTGTAGTCATCCATTTCACCTCCTTTTCTGCATTTTTTTCCAGATTCTTCCACTAGAGCTGGTACAGAGTCTGGCACATTTCCTGAGAAGCACTAATATGCAGCAGCCAGCGATGTCTTAGCCACAGAACATTTTAGAAAACCCCAGCCAGACCAGGAGGGGCCAAATTCTCATATCAGAGAGTCCTTGGCAGCAGAGCAGTGTGTTGAAGGCTAGGTAGGGCTTAGGCAGGTCTTACCAGGGATGAGTAGCTGTGCTCAGATATGTCACAGGGAGTTGGTGGGTAGGGATGGAGACATGCACTCAAACCTGTAATCTGTGGTTGCACTTCGAATGATTCTTCCTTAGGGTGATCCCTGGATGAGTTGCAGTTTTTCTGTCACTGGGTATGAAAGCCTCTATGATACACTCAGTCCTACTTCTGCAGCCCAGACAGGACTTTTCTGTAAATTGATAGGTTTATTTGTAGGATTTTTTATGGTTAACATTACCTGAGGAATCACAAACACTTTGTATAGAGACTTGTATTTCAATAGAAGCTAAACAGACTTTTTTTAGATAAATAGAAGTATTCCTAAACTCTTCCAGTCATTTGTATTTTACTAAACAAACATTATATACAGGAAATAAAAGCACGACTTTGCTTAGAAAGAATTAATCAAGAGTAACAATTTATCATTAGTTTTCTTGTGAAATAAAATTTTATTCTCAACTACATTGAGAACAGAAAAAGGACAAAAAGACAACAGATTCTAACCATCTTTGTTTCCAAAGATTTAAAACATATCTGTTTCTTACCTGAGTTTGAGATCATCAGCAGCAGCTTAAATCAGAAAACACCACAAGACTTTTCATTAAATACAAAAATATTGGAAGAAAAATTATTAGATAAAAGAAATAATTGAAATACTAGTGTGTCCTTTGTTTAGAAACCTGTTTTCTGTCTCACAGGCATTTTTTGTCTGACACAGAGAAAGAAACAAGGCTTGTCAAAGATCTGAAAATACCACTATAAAGACCAAACTACCACTTATAATTCATTACTCAGATGTTGTTTTCCTCCTAGAGACACAGCTATGTGCCCAAGTGAGTCCCATCCCAGTGTCACCATGAAAAACACAGCCACCTCCCTCCTGGCACTGCTCCCTGCTCATTCAGCACTCACTACTCTGCAGACCCCAGAGTTGTGTCATTTGCAAATTGTGCTGCAATCTCAGAGGTGGTGTGACCAGCTACAAACTGCTGCATTTTCCAGCAATTTTGCATACAAATGGCTAGGAAACCACATGCTTTCAGTGGGTGACCAGGGAAAACCATTTCTTCAGGGTGAGATGTGCCACAGGCATGAAAAAGCTGTAGGCTGATGCAGAGGTAATTGGATGAAGCCCTACAGCCTGTGTGCTTTACCGGATGTTGTCCTAAATGAGATAATGGTCCCTACTGACCTTTAAATCTATGAAATGCTGACTCTTGGACTGCTTGATTATGGACTTTTCTTATAGAAATTTCCCCTGTTTGGTTTATAGACTGGACCACAACATAGGATCAAGACATTTTCACCCAGGAGTAACCGTAATAGGGGCATCCTTCAATAAGTTCACAGAATGTCTCTGGTCTTCTGCAGCACATCTGCTTCTTTTTTATGGTTAAAAACTACTGGAGGGAGGGGTGGAGGGGGGCAAGGTAGGGGTGGTTCTTCAGAAGTAACTTGCAGATCCTTTTTCAGTTTCTGAATGTTGGATGTCTGCTGTGATTTTTTTTTTTTTTTTGTGAAGGGTTGGCAGGAATTATCTTTTTCCCAGAGAAGGAGGGTGTCACTGCCATGAGAGCAGAGAGACTACTCTATAAGATGCAAGGGCTTAGACATGTAGCTGGCACACACCAGCTGATCCACAGCAAGTGTGCTGTGTGCACTGCTATCTCAGGCACTTTTCCCCATCCACTCTTCTTGTTGGCATCAAAGCCGTTCCCTGCCAGAGAGTTGTGCAGGTAGAGCAGTGTTCAGATCTGCTCACCTGCTTGCCAAACTAAGAATGAGGCGACTACTGGCTAGGAAAATGCTGGAAAAGCTACAACCATTGGTGTCCTGTATAACACAGAATTGCCCTCACAGAGGAAGCATCAAAGAAGACAGAAAAAAATTACAGTCAAATCAGAAAGCTAGAGTCCACTAAAACATGCAAAAGCTGTTTTACCAGGGAGGTTTATTTTAGAAGGACAAAGCAGAAAATTAAATCAAACCTTTAGCCTCAGTCTCTTGCTCATTTAATCAAAAAAAATAGTCATCACAAAAGGTATTCAACACACCAGCTTTTTGGCTCCAGAGCGATCCTGGAAGGACTAGTAACTGTAAAAGACAGAATCATGAAAGTAAGAAAGGTAAACTGCTGGACTGACACCATAAAATTTTAGTGTAGGAAATAGTGTCCTCTCACTCCCTTGTGGAAAAAAAAACTAGTCATCTATTAATACATTACTTTCATCTCTAAATTTCACAGGATTCTGTCAAGTAAGTTAATTAATGTGAGGGTATGATTTATGAAGAAGGAAGGTGCTATATATGCCCTTTGTAAGTAACCTGAATCCTCAAAAATATCCTCCTTATAACAGAAGCATAGAATCATAGAAGGATTGCAAAGTACATTCAAAATCATATAGCTCCAACCCCTTGTCAAGGGCAGGGGCACCTTCCACTAGACCCAGTTTCTCAGGGCCCCATCCAACCCAATCTTGAACATTTCCAGGGATGGAGCATCCACAGCCACTATGGACAACCTGTTCCAGTGCCTGAGCACCGTCTGAGTAAAGAATTTCTTCCTAACATCTGATTTAAACTACCCTCTTTCTGTTAAAAATCATTGCCCCTTGTCCTGCCTCTACATGCTCTTAGAGTCTTTTTTCCTCCTTTCTATAAGCCCCTTTAAGGTGCTGGAAGGCTGCAGTGAGGTGTCCTTGAAGTCTTCTCCGGGCTAAACAATCCCAGTTCTCTCAGCCTGTCTCCATAGAAGTACTCCAGCTCTACAGTCATCTTTGTGGCCTCCTCTGGACTTGTTCCAGCAGGTCCACATCTTTCCTGTGCTAAGGACCCCAGACCTGGTCAGAGCACTCCAGGTGGGGTCTCATGAGGGCAAAGTAGGGGCAGAAAATCACATGCCTCTACTTGCTGGCCACTTTTCTTTTGATGAAGCAAGGATGCAGCTGGTTTCTACGTGTGGCTCATGTACAGCCTTTCCTGCACACCATAAATGCATGGCTCACGTCCAAACTTTCATCCACAAGAACCCTCACGCACTTCTCAGCAGGATTGCTCTCAATGACTTCTCCTGGTTTTCACTCCTGTCTGGGATTGCTGACCCAGGTGCTGCATCCTGGCACTTGGACTTGTTGAACTTCATGAAGTTCTCATGGGCCCAGTTCTCAAGTTTGTTTGGATCCCTCTGGATGGCATCCCATCCTTCTGTTGTGTCAGCTGCACTGCTCAGCTTGGTGCCATCTCCAAACCTGCTGAGCATGCACTCAATCCCACTGTCTGTGTCACTGATGGGGATATTGGAGAGCACTGGTCCCAGGAGAGCCTTGATGGACATCACTTGTCACCAGCTCCCACCTGGACACAGAGCCATTGACCACAACTCTCCGGCTCCATCCATCCAGCCAATTCCTTCCCCACTGAATATTCCATCTGTCAAATCCATGTCTCTCCAATATGGAGATAAGGATGTGATGTGGGACCACATCAAAGTCCTTACAGAAGTCTAGGTAGATGATGTCTGTCAGTCTTTCCCTGTTTACTGTTTTCATCACTCCAGAGGTCACCAGATTGATGAGGCACGATTTGCCCTTAGTAAAGCTGTGCTGGCTGCCTTGAACCACCCCATTGTCTCCTATGTGCCATAGTGCATGTTCTAGGAGGATCTGCTCCATGATCTTCCCAGGCACAGAGATGAGACCTGCCAGTCTGTAGTTCCTCTTTTACATTTTCATTCCCTTTTCCCCTTTTTAAAACTGGGAGCAACAATTCCTTTTTCCCAGTCTTCAGGGCCTTCTCCTTGACTGCCATGAGTTTTCAAATATGATGGAAAGTGGCTTGGCAACAACATGAGCCAGTTCCCCCAGGACCCTGGGTTGTATCTCATCAGGTCCCATAGCCTAGTGGCTGTTTAGCTTCATCAAGTGACCCCAAAACGGCATTTTGCTTACAGTGAAATGAACTTCACTCTCCCCCACCTACCCATAGGGTCAGGGACTTGAAAGAAAGTGGGAAACCTGACTGCCAGTGAACACTGAGGAAAAGAACTCAATTAGTACCTCCGCCTGCTCTGTATCAGTTCTTACCAGTACATCCTTCTCACGTATCAGAGGAGTGCATCCTCCTTGGCACCCATGGGTTTTCAGACAAGGTTTCTCTTGGTCCCTCTCAGTCAGGGACTGAGAATGGTGCCAGCACAAATGGTGAATGTGAGGATAGAGATAGAATGTCTCCTGTTGAACCTTTCCTGTTTACTCTGGTTGTTGCAAATTCATCACAAGGCTGGACCAACATACTGGTCCTAGAAAAATGAGATGGATTTCCTGAAATGCTGGCATACCTACCAGCCTAAAACATTTTTCTCTGGGTGAACTCAGGGTTTGAAGTCTCTCTTGGGAGAGAGTGCAATGCTTGTGTGTCACTGAGTTGTTCTCCACCTCCATCTGCTTACTGGGATCCCACAGTTATTCTGGAAGAAAGGACAGAGACAAAACCACACCAAGGTGCCCTTCCTCCTAGTTTGCACTGCCCAGATCAGTGCTGGGCCTTCTCAGAGGTGAGGAAAATGATAGGATATCTTTTCTGTACACTGATAATTAGAAGCAGAGACAATTGCTTAGGAAGTGCCTTAGATACTATGACTATTGTGCATCTTCTTTAATATCCCTACCTTTACTACAGCACTTAAGCACATACTTCACAGGCCTTTCTATTTACTGTAGCTGTGTAACAGGCTGAGGTATTCAATCATTTTGCCCTAATCTATTTTCTAGTTATGATGTTTTCTGAATGTAGCAGTTATTCCCTAGATTGTCTCCTTGAATTCAGCCTCATTATTTTATCATTTGACAATGAACTGCATTTGCCATCTGCCGGCTCCAATTCTCAATATAATCCAAATCCCTTGGAATCTGTTTACGCTGTTCCTTGCTATTTGTTCATCCTCTGCATCATCTGTAAACTCTGAGCTCTCAGAGTTTTGAGCTCTCTGAGTCAGACTGTGCTCTCCATCTTTTAACTTGGGTAAATCTGGATCTTCTCCACTAAGGTCTGTGGAATTACTCCAGAGTGAGCAAACGGAAACTAGAGCTGGATATTGCTTAGGTTTTCAACACCCTCATCCAAGTAATTTTATATTTATATATAGACACATGTTATGAACAACAGATGTCCTAAAACTGACCTTGAGGACATTTTTCATTTATTCTGTTCCTATGCCATTTTTCTAGTCGACACCCATTTTTCCTCAGTCCTGGCTGTTTGTTTGAAGTTAATTCAATATCAATAAACATGTTCGTACTGTTATGAATGAAGTTTTGGCAAAGTGAAAATACTTTCAGGTTGTGTTTACACTCTTTTTTTTTTCTTTCACTTCCTTAATTTTTTAATTCCTTTCTCTCCATAACTTTTTTCTTTACTACATCGAGAAATGGTTACTATGTAGCAGACCACTAGACATGCCCAGGGTTAGTAGGTTTACTGTGCTCTCTGGAATAAACAATAAAAAACTTGCAAAGTGCCTGAATGCATGGGGTTTGATACTCCACACCAATGTGAATGACAAACCAAGCAGAATTGCTGACCTGTCACATAACTCTGCAATTTAGTCTTATGAAATCCCTTCCCTTTCCCACACCTCTGGAACACCAGTGTGCAGCAGAAAGAAAAATATGTTTTGTCTCTATGACTCTTTCTCTTCTGTTCTATTTTTCCCATGCTGGTGAATCTTACTACCGGTCATAATTACAATTAAAGTCCCAAGGGCAGACAAGACCACATGGGAATAGTATGAAGGCAGATGAAATCTTTTATCAGGACATTTGTGCCAAACATTGCCACACACCTTGAAGGTGTTATATCTCAACCAGATGATTTTCTTGCTTACACCTGTTGCCAAGCTACCCTGCTCCTCACAGTTTGCTGTTGCATTTTACCCCCTAATTTCTGTCACAGGAGCAGGAGAGGCATAGAATCAAGCTTTCCTCCAGCTTACAGCACCTAGTATTGTCTGACCTGTGGAAACAGGAGTAATGTGATCCTGCAAGTAGAGACTGTTTCATAATGTGCACACACGAGGGAGTTCAAGTGTTTTTGGCATTACCTAACTCCCAAGTACTCAACTTTTACCTCTTATGTTCTCTTGGCAACATGTGGTGCAATTTATATATATATATATATATGCAGTTTCCTAGGTTTTTAACACAAGATACAAATAGTGCCACGTGCAAATAAAACAGCCCACCCACGTGATCCATCAGGATTTGAAATATAAGAACCAGCAGACATTGCTGGTGATTGGGTTAAAGGTCTAAGGTCACCAGCTAGCTGCTCTGTTGGATGGTTTGGCTTTGCAGACAAGCCTTGGAGAAGAGAGGCACCACACTCAATCATAAATCAAACAGTGTGGAAGAAGAAATGTGTGTTCTATGCATGCTTAAATATACAGGTTTAGGAGATCTGGCTTTAAAGTGAGCCTGAGAAATCACAAGTGACATCTCTGCCTGCATCATGCTCTGCCTGGATCACCAGTGATCCTATTCCTCCTCTGTGGTAAAACATGTGAGTGGGCTCTTGTCTTCTAGTTTAGATGATGATACTTCACTCCCTACAAATAAAGTGGTAAGAAATACAGGAAGAGCACATCTCACAGGGAGATTAAATGTGGGATAATCTGAGGACCAGTTAAAGCACCTTGTCTGAAGGCAGAATTTCCTTAGAGTCAAAAAAGAGAAAAAAGTCTTCTGTTTCTGTGTCCTGCAGAACAACATAGAGGAAGGTCAGAGTAGCATGAAAAGCTGGTGAGTTAAGAGCCACAGAGGAACATGAATGAAGTTTTCTCAACTTCAGGATGAATTTCCTACTGATCTGCAGACAAAAGTTACTGGAGACCTTCAACGTAATTGGAGTGGTTAAATGATGATTAAAGATTCTTCAGAGTGAAACAGAAATTGTTTTCTTGAGGCTTTGGACTCTCTGCCTGGCCTTCCCATGTCCAAAAATAATTTTTCAATAAGGGTTTATACTCTTACTAAAAGCAGTCAAGACTGTGGCTCTTACTTTTGCACCGCACCCCTGGAGAGTGGAAATACACCTTCTCACTGCTTCAAGTGACAGATTGCACTGCTAGTAGGCCAGATCTCAGGCTAGCCTAGCCCTCAGGCTTCACTGAGCAAGTGCCAGTGGTGAGGAAAACAGCAACAAAAGCATTGCCCCTCTCACTCTCCTGGTGTGAAGCAACTCTTACAGCACCTGGGCATCTCACCTTTCACAAGGTCAAGTTCTCATGATGTGCAGAGCTGCTCTGCTATCAGCAAATGCAATGAAATTCCAGTATTATCTTCTCTGGTCGATGGCAATCCACTGAATGTAAATAATAACTGACAGTTTGTGCACCTGGATTTCAAACGTGGTTCTGCAATATCATCTGACATCCGTGAAATCTACATACCGTGAGTTGGAGAGGAAGGTGCAGAAGGCGCAGTGATAAATGGGACTCCAATGCATTTTATGCCACTGGAAGGGAAGGATACACCATGTTTTGTCCCTGTCTGGCTTTATCTGTAGTCCTTTTCCTCCTGTTTCCTTTTCATTTGTTTTCATAGGATGAAGGATCTCCAGTGTGCAAAGATGCTGAAATGATAGGTGCAACTCAGAGCCCTGACCTCACACGCTCTGTCTCCAAAACCAAGGCTCAGAAACAGGTTGCTGTGATCTGCCTTGTGCAGCTCCTGCTTATAGGGAGAGCATCCTCCCCACCTTCCCCAGGCTGGGCAACTCAGCCCTGCTGGGGCCCGTATCAGCCCTGCTCAGAGCCATGGCACGTGCAGAGTACCAGTGGGAAAAATGTTCAGAATATGTTCTCTGAAGTGACTGCTGCTGAAGGGGAATTTAGCAAGGTAGGGAGTTGTCATGGTCCATTGAGCAGCCACATGGAGCTACATCAGACACAAGGCAAAGCTGGACCACAAAACCAGGTTGTTTTGTGAACACCTTGTTCATGCACCTGGAATTATCTCCCCTGTCAAAAAAGCCTCCTCTGAATTTTGGAAGAACTTACCAGGGTTTCTGATAAAACTGTCACCTCTGACTTCAGTAAACTTGCTTACTGCTTTTAATCAAAATATGAAAACACTTTTTTTTATGGCAGCTATAAAGCGCCATAAGCAGCAGATATGCAATGGCAGAGCTTTTTTTGTACCAAAGTGGAGCACATGTCAGGGAAGGTGAGACTCCTCACAAAGTCAGGGAGTAAGGAAACCAGAGGTGCCATGTGAGTTTGAAGAGAAGCGGTAATTCAACACAGAAACTGGGGATAGCCAGTGGAAAGTTGCAAAATGTGATTTAAGTGCAGCATTGGGTAGCTGCTGCGGAGAGTGCTTTTAAATTTGGAAATCTCTTCCCTTCAATTCCAGCAGCTACCTTTCTGATGGAAGCTAGGAGATATTCTTTTCAGCATTAATCAATACCTACCATAATGTCCCAGCCATGTTGCCTTTTCAGGTTCACTTGTAACAAGTTCCACTGCTATGCAGTCATTTTAAAAGGACTTACAACAGTGGCTACCGAGGAATATACTGAAAAATTACTAGTAGCAGCTTAATTGAATTATTGACAACTTTCCTCTTCATCTCATAAATTTGTCAGTGGAGTAATCCAGCATTCCCACAGTCTTCATGAAGGACGCTATGCAAATTGCAATCCTGAACATAAATTTGTCGAGGGCATTATGGACCTAATATCAGGAAGAAGTCATGGTTCAATGAAAGCAGCTCAAAATCATACCTTTCTCAGGTCTGTATGCAGATAGCGTATTAAATCTCACAAGTATCTGCAGTCTGATACCTAAAAGTATGAGAGATGCACTAATTTGGCTAAAGCCAGCATAAGGTAATTGTAGTACAGAAGAGAACTTAGGGAAAAAAAGCAGAATAATTTATGTCCATTTCAATTCCGCATGGTATGGCTTCTCTCACTGGTGTTTGATTTAGAGTCTGTTGAGTTGCCCATTGAGAAAACTAACCTTTAACTCCTTCTATAATAGCTATTCTGGGCTCTTATGTTCCCAGCAGCAAAATTTATTTCCCACTCTCGGGCCAAAGAAAATTGTTCCAAAGAATGTAGCTGAGACATGCTGGTGTCTGCGTTCCCTGTGTGTGCACACATGCATATTTGTGCATGCATGTGTGTGCATGTTCCTTCTTAAGGAAACAGCTTTGGTAGCATGACACTGATGCTAAAGCCTTAAATTAATGCCACCACAAACCTCAACCATGTTTCTCTGAATTTATTCCCTTCTAAAAGGAGCAGAATCTCACCCACTCCCTTGATCCTGATGTCATACCTAATCTGTGTTCACAGTCCCTGATCTACACAAATTCATCCCACATCATTTTGAGATTGAGAGGTATTTGTTAATTTAATCAAAGTTTTCTTAAATTTACTGGAGAATGAGATTTTGGGTTGCATTTTTTAAATCTGTATGGGTATTTTTAAAATATATTTAAAGTCAGACTGTTACTGGTAAAATGGATTTTTGAAAAACAATCTATTCTATCTACATATTTTACTACAAAAGTTTGACTGTCAACATTTCAATTGAAACTGTTTTTAAGAAACACTTACAGAATCTGTTCCACTACGTGGGTTAAAATTCTGTCTTATTCTATTCTCTTTTTTTTTTTAAATCGCTTTTATGAATAAAGGAGCTTATTTATATGTATAGTTATGTATGTGTACAGTATTTCCTGGGAAAATCCCTTTGCAAATGCATTGATCTAAAAAGGAGTTTCTTTTCCTCCTTAGGTTCTTAATTCTCCAAAGCAGAACTGCATGCCGACATTGAATTACCCAAGAATAGTTCCTGTTCTTTAGATCTTCACTGTCAAGCAAAAAGAAGTTTTACTTGAGTTCAGCGTGAGCTTAAATAAATGAAATAAAGGAAATTACTTTAGAAAAGCAGTGCAGCACCCTCTAGTGTGGACAGATTTAGGTTAGTAAACAACACAGATTTATGAATACCTGATTAACTTGATGCTGACCCACTAATCAGCCCAATGTTTGAGTCAGACACTCTTACAAGACTTCTGATTGGCCTTGGGTAATTTGGTTCACTTTGTCTATTTTTCTTCACCTGTAAAAAACCAGAGAAAAACTACAATTTTTAAAACACCTTACACCATCCTAATGGCAAGTTCCTCCTGTACAAAAGGTGAACTGGTATCACAATCATAACCAAATGATGATGACCAGATTGTCCTCTCTACCTCCAGAAAATGTACTGTGTAATGCCAGGGCTAGGCGAGCTCTCCCGTGTGGTGCTGCACATCATCTGCCAGGCAACACCTTGGGTTTTCTCAGTGTGATTTTTCCCACCAAAGCCTGGGATCATGATCTCTACTGTCAGGTTTTCAAAAGTCACCAATAATGGACTTGTGCTTCTACCTCTTGGAATGTCTGCTCCATGTAGGCTCATGTAAACTGGGATGCCACTCTCTCACATTAATAAATTCCATTATCTTGCACCTTGTTTGGGACTTAGTTAAAGGACAGAACAGGCTTCAGGAAACTGAGTGAGAAAGAGGGACAGAGATTTGGTGCCTGTATGATCTTCTAATGAGGTAAATAGATCTTCCAAATGTCTGAGCTCTTTACAGAGGCAACACTTAGTTATAAAAGAGACCATCTGAGGACCTGGTCTTTCATGTCTACTTTGTACTGCACTTTGTCACTTTGTACCATTCCTGTTGGTGATGACTGAGCATAGCTATTGCTAAAAGCTGGAGATTGCCATACGTGCCAGAAGGAGAACATTCCAATGGCTTTAGTACACTGGAAATTATGGGGATGGGTGGGAAATAAGATTAGTGTGCAGAACTCTTTAGAGTGATCTTCTGCCTGGGGTTTGTCTGGGACTGTGCTCATCATGCATGTATATGTGATATGTTCATACATGGGTATATATTCTTTTCAAGCCATATTGCCATTCCAGTGCATAGCCAGATACATAAATCCCAGGTGGATTTAGATAGGATATCTCCTTTTTGACACTGTATTGTGCTGCAGGACTGGATCTGAAATGTAGTAACCCAGAACTTCTTTGACAGAACTTGCTGGGTACAAACCACAAAATCTTGAATGTCTCTGACTCAAACATGAAGTGACAAAATAATAAAGTAATTAAGGACCTCTCTAGGCTAGACAAACACAGAGCAGATGAGGAAATAAGTGCCAACATGCTCAGACAGTTCAGATGCACTGCTGCCCTCTCGACAGCTGGTTTTCCCACTGCTCAAGTGCATGCAAGAAGACCAGGTCCAGGCCAATCTCCTTCTAGTTAAGCAAGTATTATATTATTTTGGAGGGTGGTATAAACCTGTCTTCCTGCCTCCCAGACAGATTCTTCTCTCCTTGCAGACATCAGTTATGTCAGTCAAAAGGCCCTTCGCTTCTTCAGTTCCTTTTAGCACCTGTAAGGGAAAAAAAATTACCTACCAAAACTAGACCGGGGAGATCACAGTCTCTTTTTGTTTTCCCTCTGCAATAAGATCCAAGGCATAAAGTAAGGAGAGAGAAGTCTCTTCACCTGTGAAAGACAGAAACAGGGACATACAAATCTCCAGGTTTTTCTTAGCACTTCCTCCTGCTTTTGAGTCTGCAGTGATCATACTTCAAATCAGAAATCTGTGATTTCAAAAAAAGATGGGAAAAGACATTTTCTCTGTCTTGTAATCAGCAGTCTTCAAAGCCAAAATTCAGATTTTCAGCAGGATTTAGTTAACACATGCTGATCTCCAACAGGCAGAGAGGAGAGAAAAAATTGTGAAAAGTAGTAAGATTAGAGATGTGCTGTAAGGAGACAGAACATTCTAGAGGATCACAAACAATATATTACTGGATTTGATACCAGTTACATCTTCTTTCTTTTATTTTAAATCATGTTCTTGGAGCATCAATTTATACTGGGATCAAGTCTTTCACTGATGGGACCAGTGTTTCGAACATCTCTGCACTACTGTCAGGAGAACTTGCACAACTTCTTTATGCACAGTCACAAAAACCAGCAACATGAAAGTGACAGCCAGAGATTAGGAACAATCTTGGACATAGTTATCCCAACTCTCCACTATCTTTAAACTTATTTTCTTCTGTTTCAAGCAGAATTGATGGATTCTGATCCTGCAAGTATGTAACATTCCAGTTATCCCTGGCCCTTCTTTGGACCAGCTGCACAGCCAGGGTAGGACTGTGTGTGCAGAAAAGTAGTCAAAATGTCTTATACATGTGGCATAAGAGGATATTTTCCTGAACATTCTGCAAGACTTCCCTTAATAAAATTTTAGTTGTTACTAGTTCTGTCTTCCAGTATCACGCTGTCAGTATAGCTGCCCTTAATCTGTGGATCAGGCCTCCTGATGGGCAGTGTCCAGAACAAAGGGAATGTATACATTCCCCAGCTATCATAAAGCTGGATACTATTATTGTTCTGTCTATGCCCACCAGCAGGAATCGAGTCCTTTCTGAGTAACATAAGGCTAAGGCCACATACAGTCTAGGATTTAGCCATAGGATTTTATCTTGTTCAAGATAATTGACATGTTTCATAAGACTCGGTGAAGCAAAGCACTTGGACCTGGAGCTTGGGTTTATTTCAGCTTCAACAGAACACTGTGGCAAACCCATGTAATTCTTAGTTAGAATTTTAGGAGGCTCTTACTGATATGAACTATGGCTTTTTAAAGCCAAGGCCATATATCTAATAGAATGGAAAACAGTTTTTGTTTCTAGTTTAAATGTGGGGAAAATCCAGCAACAGTTAAATGCTGCCCTGTATTAAAAGCAATATGTATGCACCCAACAGAAGCACTGGGGGGGGAAAAAGAAAAGCTGCAGAGAATCTGAAATTAAAACAACAAAATGCATATTGGATAGTTGGTAATTCACATGGGAATTATTCCTATATGAAGCAAAGTGAATTATTTCTGTGTTTGCTTTGTGCTGTGCCTAACAAAGAGAGGAAAATACCAGGCAGGTATGTGTCTGGGCTTCTGTTGCCTTGTTGCATTGAACTGAACCACAGACAGGTTCAGGTGAATCAAGTCCAGCACTGTCCAGTCCAGTGCTGGCTCTTCTGCTGATGCAAGGATAATAACCTGTTGGCTTGGTGTGCTGTGCTTGGATGATGCTTGGGAAAATTTTCTTCCAGTCTGTGCCCATCTGCTTCTCATACAGCTGTGCTCACATCAGCCCACAGCTGGGTCCCCTTGTGGAGCCCGAGAGTCTCAACCAAAACTGAGAACTGTGCAGGAGCATCCCAAAGGAGGATGGAGCACAGAAACCCTGACACAACGTTGGACATCTCTCCCCTGAAGGGAAAGCATACATACTCTGATGGATGGCAAGACAAGGAAATGTCAGAAATTTCATCATCTCTGCTAGCAGAATCTTTGTATGTCTTTCTAGCACTGAGCCACGTTTTGGAGAGGACACTGGAGGTTGACCAGATGGCACGGAGGATATGAAATACACACAAGGCAGATGCTTTCACCAGCCCCGATCCTCGCTATACTCTCTGAGCAGATCTCAGAATGATTCTGTGTACTGCTGATACTCAGAGCAAGGGCTGGGAGAGTAATGCACCAGCTGTACCTCTTTTCTGGGTATTCTCCACATTTGGGCTTTTCATTTACATCTTGTATGAGCCAGACCCAGAGAGAGATTTCACAATCTTCTGATAGCTATGTGCTTACTGAACAGCACTGTGTTTGCAGTCTTTAAAAAAGAAAAAAAAAGTGTTGTTTCTGACTGTGAGAAACTAGGAAACTTTCTCAGAAACATCTCTTTGGAATATAATTGTGCCAAAGTTTATCAAATCACCTAGACTGACAGAACATGCCTCATAGTGCTGCCTCAGTGAAATAAGATTTCATTTGCAGAAAGCTATCTTTCACTGCCCTCCACAGTCAGATTAAACAGAAAATGCAGAATGATCAGTTGTAATTTGCATTATTGCTTTTAAAACACTTTCAGTGGCAAATAAGGATGAGAATTGGTAAACACAACATACCCACAGTGGAAACTAAATGAAATTTCAGGAGCAAAATTCATTCAATGCAGTACCTCTGCAATGCCAATTCACAGGAGTGATGTGGGAGACAAAGAAGATACCATTAGTAAATCACATGTGCAAGTACTAACTCATGGTGAAACCATGTAGCTTATGGGCTGTTTCCAGTGATACAGGTATATCAAAATATTACTGCAAAGCTTTTCCATTGTGATAAACTTGTGTGGGCAAATCCTATGTTATGGATAGGTAAAGTGGTGCAGTATTCTCTTGATTCTTTCACATGCCTAAAATTTCTTCTTAACCTGAAAAAAAAGAAAGCCAGACCAGAATAGTATCATAAAATGATAAAATGTTCTGCTCTGTGCTCACTCTAGATTTTCTCACCTACAATATCATCCTACAATATAATACCTTAGTACCCTGCACGTAGCAGTTAACCTTTATTCAACAGGCACATTTATCACATTAGGTTTCCCAGGAAAGCAGTCCAGACACAGAAGAGTCCATTCTACTGCCCATTATTTCCTCACTCAGGCAGGACTGAGATTTTAAAGGGTTTAGGATTTGCTTATACTTCATTAAGCGCAAGGAGAAAGTCCTGTTGCACCATAAATATGTACCAGCAGCAGAAAAAACACAACACAAAAAACACAACAAATTTAATTACTGACTTAATGCTTCTTTCTAGTTAGAGGTGCCTTTTTTCAGTTTCATCACTACCTGTCCACTTGCACCCTCTCCTTCTCTGACCCCAGAACCAGGTTGCTTTGTGGGGCTGGAGTCCCTGTGTCCCACTTGAAATATCTGTAGCCTTATGTCTAATCCAGTCAAAGACATCTGATGATGCCTCCAGCCTGCAATTCATCCAAAAGAAAGCTGACTAAGATGAGTGGACTCCGTTGGAGATGCCTCTCTTTCCTCAACTCTTCAGGCCGTTTGGAGACAGCACTCAGACTGTTTGATTTATATTTTGGTTGTTTACTGTGAAGAGAGAGGGCTCCATGCCTCGGTGAGGTTCCTCCTGCAGCAGCTGTCTATGCTGTGCACCACAGCAATGCTATGAGATCCCTGCTGGAATTGGGGTCCCAGTGTGGCACACACCCTGCAAACAGACAGATCCAAACCTTTCCTGGAGAGACGAATGAAGTGATTGGACAAAAGAAAAGCAGATAGAGGCAAAGTGATTTCCTGAGGTCTTACTGCAGGTAAGTGGCAATGTGTGAAGAAAATCAAGGCACCTTTACTCCCAGGTGAATACCACCCCCCTCAAATTACACACTACTTCACATTAAACTTTTTATGTTTATCTGTCCTTTGCATCAGATACGTCGCTCTGTCTTTCTCCAGCTGGAATGTCAACCTTGCAAAGTAAAGTCAGGTTTGACAAAATTAAATAGGGGGAAAAACATAATCCTGTCCTCCTGGGTGAAAAGTAGTGTATGGACCACATTTTTGCCAAAGGTGCGCCTGATTCAGGTAGGTTTCTGAAGACTGGTCAGTTAGCATGGAATATGTTTTTCTGAATACCATAGTCTTTGACTGAGTTATAATAAAAGGAGAGAGAGAAAAAATATCAAGACATCATGCAAGAGAAGGGAGAGGATGTATTTTCCATTAAATTACTTCAGTGGAGTCCTGGCCAAGTGAATGGTTTCTTCTTCAGTTACAAACTGGAGAGAGAATTTCTTTGGCCTGGTCATCCTTTTTGTTTGTTCTTGTGCTGAGTGTTTTCTGATGCACTTACTTTAGATTAATTCCTTGATTCCTCCTTGTTTCTCACCTTCAGAGACATGAGGATGTTTAATTTTTTTTTAAATGTCCCAGCAACACACTAAACTTGCTGCATGGTGTTTCCCAGTCCTGTAAGCATTGAAGACAAGCCAAAGAAAAATGTCTGAGCATTAAAATGCCAGCCTTTGTTCCCCTGGAAAGAGACTGGCTAATGCACTGTCAGACAGAGTCTTTATACTAATGATGTCAGCTGTGAAAACTCAGTGCCCACATGCAAAAGCACTTCCTTTCCATGGGGCTATATGAGTTCAAACTTCATCATTTATGCCCTGGTGTGTGACCATCTCCCTGAAAGAAGAGATGATTGCTAGGCAAAGAGCCAGACCTCCCTACACAGCAAGATATCCATGCATGTCTTCCTACACATTCTGGAGATGAGAACTTGGGATCCTTCACCCACGCAACCCATGCCTCTTGCATACTGAGGCATCTTTGTGCTCTGCCCTCGCCTTGGTGCAGCCCAGTCTACAGAAAACTCCCTGCAGCTGGCAAAATAGTTGACACAAGGGCTGTTATCCCACTTCTCTGCTGCTCACATTGGGAGAGGGGAGAAAGAACAAGCCTGTGTCTCCAATTCTGATTATTACTCTAACATCCCTAGCTGCTGCGGTGTCCCAGTGACACCTGTACATGCAGTGACAACTAGATGGGGCCATTAGCTCCTGGCTTATCTCAACTCAGTTTTGGAGCAGAAAGTGACTAAGAACAAAACAGTCTAGATGTAGCACTATACTAAAGAGAAGGGTATAAAGAAGGCAATATTTTGAGGTAAGAAGACTACAATTTTGCCAGCCTCCCAAGCAGAGCTGTTGCCAAGCACCCAAACCTCCCCATCACCTTACTGCTCTCTTTTTCACAGTTCAAGGCACCCATCTATATTTGGAGGGCAAGGTGCAGTCATTCACTGCAGCAGTGAAAGCGCTCTGTGTGCAGAACTGTCTGACTGCTGGTCACTGCTGGGGACTGGTGAGCTTGGCTGTTCTCAGCCTGGCCCTGGTAGCCTGACATGCTACAGCGCATGCTGAAGGAAATGCAAGCTAATACCCTGAACAGGAGCAAAATGCTGCCTCATCACAGACCTTTGATCTCGACCTGTATTTTATTCACCTCAAAGCTATTTCTGGATTAGATGTGGGCACCGAAGCCTCACTTTTTAAATTAAATGTTCTTCTTTCTCCTTCTTTTTTTAAGGAGAGAGACCTTTAATTTCTTATATTAATTTCTCCAATAAAGCACACAGTACTTGTTGGACGATTAAAGGCTGTACTGCTCTTTGGCAGACAGCACTGTTCTGTAATTCCAACCTATTCACATCCCTCAGCTCTCCTTTGAAAATGCCAAGATTTCCCTTCCTTGCCAAATGATGAAAGAGATCTGCCAGCTGTGAGAGGGTTTTAAAATAATTGCAAGTACAAAAATGGCAAGTAGAAAAGAACTTGTTGGGCAGAAAAACCACCTGTGACTAGTGCAGCACCATATATACCCCAGAAGAGCCCTTGCTGGTTTTGGACCTGTTTTGACTGATTGACCTGGTGACTTCTAACGTTCACCTGTGGAACAATGAAATGACCACACTGTTTGAGCTCTCAGAGCTGCACAAAACAGTACTTTTTGCAACAGTATTTGGTTAAGAGAGAGGTGACGGCGTTCTGGATGGCGCATGCTGGATATCCATCCTGTAAGGCTCCACACTAGTGCTGCTCCCCTCAAGGGAGCTAAGAGGTGGCAGAGTACAGACAGCAGTCACATCAAAATCAAGGAGTGACAGAGGTTTCCTATGGTACACAAAGGTTTGCAGTCCCTGCCTGAAGGAAGAAAAAGCATGTCATTTGTCTTATACTTAACCTCCATGGGTTCTGGATCAACTTTGTCTACATATTACTAAACTTCATTGCTACTTTGCTTCCAAACCTAGCAAGGTTTTCTGATGACCTTCCTGGCTTCGAGCTTTCTTCCGCAAACACAGAAATACAGCAGGATAGCATCAGAAGCCAGGTAGGAAGAGCTGTCTCTTCAACAGCCCTCTCTGTGGCATGAATTGGACACAAAAGAATAATCTGTTGTAGACAAAATAGAAAGAGTTGCTGGGACACCTCACTCACCCTGACACAGAACACAAGGCTTTCTACTGAAAAGCGAAGGTGAGCGTGGAAGAAGCCCACAAACCACAACTGTGTGCCAGTGGAGACTAACTACCTGATCAGCCAGACCTTTCTCCAAGGATCACACTGTGTGTACCTGGACATCCATGCCAGCAACATCCAGCCCAAATCCCTTCTCTCACTCCAGCTTTCAAAAGGGAGGCAGAAAATGAGGGAATCTCATCAGAGTTCCCTTTTAGTGCAGATGGTGAGGAGATGGACTTTCCCCTCCACTACACCAGTAATTGGGTGCTCAGAGGAGAAAAAGAAGTCTCCCAAAATATCTAAAGTAGGGACCACTACATTCCACATCTCCCTCAGAGACTTGATTGCTTTTGACTCTCATGGCAGCTGGCAGCAGAGACCTGACCTTACCCATGAGTAGAAACATGGCTTATCACTCACAGTATCAATCCTATGCTTGCTTTATCAGCATTACAGTGCATCCGGATCATCAACCAGCTGGCTGAGGGCAGCCTAAATAAGGGCATCAACAGGCTCCAAAGCTGTCTTTTAATTTCAATAATGTAATATCTATTTTGTAATATTATGTTTTGTTATAATCTCCCTAGTTTCCCACCCCATTGTTACTCCTGTGTACTTAAATGATATTTAACTTCAAGGGCAGTCTCAGTCATCTGCTCCAAATCTATTTACATACAAGTAAATATCAAGCAATAATGCCACTGTCAACCAGAAAAAAAAGAAAAAGAATGAGATAATGAGCGGAATATATTTGCAAACTTGGGATGATAGTCCAGAATGAATGTCAAGAATATACCAGCAGCCATAACAAAATAGATAGCAAGTGTTTTTTTCTTTATTTCCTCCCCGATCCCGCCCTCCAAAAGGCTACATTAAAATAGGCATTTTCTATCAAAGTGTTTGGGTTTTTCCAGCACACTGGGATCAATACCTTCTCTCCAAATACTTGAAAAATGAGTCACTGATCAAATGTCAGCCACAATTTATTCATTGTGCAATGTTCTAATCTCAATGCAAGGCCTGCACTGTGAATATTTCTAGACTTACTAAGAGCCTATTCTGCTGTTTCTCCCTCTCTAAATTGCTTTTGTTCTTGAATGTCACCAGAGCATCTTAGTGGACACATGCAGTAAAAGCAGTTTTCTTAAGACAGCCAATTGTTTACTAAATAATTCATCAGCTACACAAAAGCCAAAAAGGGGCAGAAAAGCTCCAGAATGAAACACCACTTTATGCCAATCAGTGTTGCTCATATCCTTCAGTTTCTGGAGGCTCAGAGCTTGCAGGGCACAGTGGGCACAGCAGCTCACCCTGGGCATACAAGGCAGGCTGGAGGGACAGATTGGTGATTGCAGCCAAGCGAGAGACCTGGCTGGTAGTGGGCGAGCTGCAGACCTCCTTGCCATGGGATATCAGCTGCTAAATGTTGATGTGCTTTCCACATCCCTGGTGGCTCTGCACAGCATCCTGTCCCCTCAAGGCACTGTGCAGAGCTCTCACCCTACTGTCCCACCCCAGCTTGTTGCTACCACAGTGCAGCGTTTTGAAGTTCTGAGGGCAAAGAATCATTTTCTCCCCTGGGGATAGTAAAATGCAAATTTTCTGCAGATGACAAAGCCTTGGATCTTCGCCCTTGGCAAGCCTCTTTTCTGCCAGGGTGGAAGAAGTGGAATGAGCTGTGCCAGGAAGAGAGCTGATGTCCTCCCAGGTGGAGAAGTGGAGACTGACTGGAAACCCACATTGGCTGACAATACTTCCGTGTTCTCTCACAATCTGGACACATCTGGGAACATCTGGTTGTCTGCTTCTGGAAAACCAAGCCATTCCTTGAGCAATGGAAAGAACAAAGCACATATTCCAGTGTGTCTCCTGTGTGGGTTCAGTTACGCTTCACATCAGCCCTCTCCTCAGCAGGAGAGTGAGTCGAGACTTCTCCACCTCCCTCCTAGGACTGGGTAATGTCATTATCACTGAGATCTCTCCTCCTCTTCAAACTGGGTTGTAACTGGCCAGCATATTCAAAACATGTTGGAACTGCTGGGGCACACACACTGTTACTGCGTAACATTCATTTTCTGAAGAAAGTGGTCTGAAAATATCTCTCGGCTCCTAAGCAAGCAGAATGCACCTGTGTCCCTCTCTTCACCTTCATGGTCATATCTGGCTGTGCAATTTTTCATTCGGTTTGTTTAGTTTACTACTCTGGATTTAATTTATAGAATTAGTGTTGCTAAAATTACACATACGGTGGTATTTCCAGCTGTAATTTCATTAAAAGGAATGTGCAATTTTCTGTCGCAAGGGATGAGGGTGTGGGAGCAGAGAGAGAGCAAGACCACTCCAAAGATTGCCAGTAATAGAAGTAAACCTGGCTTTGATTTAGCCAGCATCAGCCTGATGTATTTATAGATTTTCAATTACATATATCATAGCCTGCAATACATTCCAAATACTACTTTGGAACTTAAATCACTGCCTTAGGTTTTTTTTTTTTTTTCTTATCTGTTTCAAGTCTGAGCATTTAAAAAAAAAAAAAAAGGAAAGACAAAGAGAGAGAGACTAAGTAATGGTGTGGCCAGAAGAACGAGATATCAGTTTTCTGTGCTATTGAATTGCAGAGGTAACAAAGGACTGCCATTCAACACATTAAGGAATTAAATTTGTACTGCCAGTTTGGAATGGATTTTTCTGCAGCACTCAGCATTTCCCTGTACCAGGATTTCTTCTGGAACAGCTACCCCTGATGGTCCACTCTATGACAACGCTTGCTCCAGAGCAGATTAGATTAAATTAGTATACTTAGGCCAGCATGAGAACAGCTCATGCACAGGGAGGGAATCACAAATCACTCTTTTTCTTTATGTTAATCCCATAACATTAACCAAATTAATGTCCCTTTGCCGACAAACATTTGTTCTTTGTCAGCACAGGAACATTTGAGGAAATGAATTCAAAATAACTTTGAAAAGGGATTTGTTAAATTCCTCTAAAGCCCTATGACCTCAGTTTAGTTTAATTGGGCATTAATTCGTTTAACTCAATTCTTGTCCTAAGTCAATTAAACTCAGCAGAATCGTGGCCGTTTCAGTTCTGAAGGAGAATGCCCACACTGTGCTCTCAGCAGTTCAATTACTGCAGTGGAAATGTACACCTTTTGTTTCATTTGGATCATTTTTCTTCAGTGTCCTGTGCTGACAGGTCTTCTGTGATGCCCCAACAAGGCCAAAGTCCCCTTGATTTGCAAAGGTCAAAAGGATTTGACCTCAGATCTTTGGCTCCTACCCTTGCTACTTGCTATCCACTGCTCCAGCCTTCCTCTCAGTAATGTCCCTAATACCACAGTGCATTTCGGGATGGAGTCAGTAGTCCTTTTTATTTGTATGGACATTGAACCACTCTGAGCTCACATAGGACTATACAGAAAAACTCAGTAGGGTTATTTTTGTCCTGGATACATGGTACAGCTTGTGTCATCAGCGGACACTTTTTGCTCAGGCAGCCCTTTTCCAGTGTTGAACTGCTAATTGGGTGCTTTGCCCAGGAAAGCTTTAGATGGCCTCTTCATGCATCCTTGTTTGCTATAGTGGCTGATTTTACTAGCAAGCCAGTCCTAAGAAACACTGTGCTGAAAGCCACAATGTTTCTGTCATCTGAAAACTGGAGACACTCTCCACATGTGACAGGTCACAGAAGCAGAACCTTGACTTAGGGAGCCCCTATGAGATCAGGCCATACCAACACAGGAGGTGGGAGCCCAAGGGTCAGTAGCAGTTGTGAAAGAATGAAAATGGGCCATACAGCATCACAAAAGGAAAAGGGAGGTTTTCCTGCCCTTGCTGTGGGATATTATAAAAGTGTCTGCCTCTTAGGAATGCTCAAGAGAAAATACCTTTTTTGCGAGGTACATCCCAACCCCTCAAAATGCCTAGGAAGCATGGACTCAAGATAGAGAAGTGTTACAGCTGTGCTATACTTTGCCTTTGTGACTTTTTTGGTGTCCATAAATGCACACACTCACCAGATGAAGCTGTAGCATTGTACTGGGTTTGCATGGCAAGGTTTTGCTAGTGGAGGAGCTACAGAAGTGGCTTCTGTGGGAAGATGCTAAATGCTTCCTCTGTGTTCAACAGAGCCCGTGCCAGCTGGCTCCAGGATGGAGCCACAACTGGCCAAGGCTGAGCCCATCAGCAACAGTGGTAGTGCCTGAGGGATAATGGATCTAAGAAGGAAGGGAGGTGGGGGAGTGAAACAACTGGGCAACAACAATTGCAGATGGAGGGAGGAGTGAGAGTAGGTGAGAGAAACAGCCCTGCAGGGCCAGTGGAGAAGGAGGGGCAGAAAATGCTCCAGGCACCAGAGCAGACGTTCCTCTGCAGCCCCTGGTGCAGCCCATGTTGAGGCAGCTGTGCCCCTGCAGCCCAGGGGGGTCCACAGTGAAGCAGAGATCCACCTGCAGCCCGTGGAGGACCCCACTCTGGAGCAGATGGAGAAGGAGGCTGTGAACCCCCAGGAAGCCCACAGTGGAGCAAGTTTGCTGGCAGGATTTGTGACCCCATGGGGGACCCATGCTGGAGCGATTAATGAAGAACTGCAGCCTGAGGGAAGGGCCTATACTGAAGAAGTTCATGGAGGACTGTTTTCCATGGGAGAGACCCCATGCTGAAGAGCGTGAGGAGTTCTTCCCCTGCGGAGGAAGGAGCAGCAGAAACAACGTGTGATGAACTGATCACAGCCACCGTTCCCTGTCCCCCTGCACCACTGGGGAGGTGTGGAGGAGGTAGAGAATCTGTGAGTAAAGTTGAGACTGGGAAAAAGGGAGGGGTGGGAGGAAGAAGTTTTAAGATTTGGTTGTATTTCTCATTACCCTACTCTGATATGATTGGTAATAAATTAAACTAATTTCCCCATGTCTGTTCTGCCCATGACAGTAATTGATGAATGATCTCTCCCTGTCCCTATCTTGACCCCTGAGCTTTTCATTATATTTTCTCTTCTCCATCCAGTTGAGGAGGGGGATAGAGCTTCTGACAGAACAGCTTTGGTGGGTACCTGGCATCCAGCCATGATCAACCCACCACGACCCTGCTGCAAAAAGCAGTTCCACAAACGTGGAGACACACAAAGCACACAAGCTACACAGAACAGCTGAGCTGCACAAGGAGTCAGCAGTTAAAATAACTCCTTTTCTATCTATTCCCAATACTGTTTTTTCTCCAGCATCTTGTGGAAGTTTGGCAGCTTTGCAATAGAACTAGGAAAACTAGAAGATAAAAGGCAGCGTAGGCATTTTGTTAAAAGCTTCTTATACAATTCTCATTAATCATCCAGCAATTCTACATTTAGAAGTCACCCAGCAAAATGTCTGCCCTTTTTTTGTCTCAAAATGAAAGGCAGAGAATGGTAATACTCCTTCTTCTTTCCAGAAAGGAAATGGGAGGAGGGTTGGCATAAATGCGTACAAGAGAACAGTGGCTGGTGGAATATGTGACAGTGTCCTCCACAGGCGTAAAAAAAGGTCATTTTCCTGCTGGCTGTCAAAGAGACTAACCAGACCAGCAGCTGTATTGGTAAACACAGATCTAAAGAAGGCAAGGTCTTGCATTAACTGGTGACACTGTTTTCCTTGCACAGCAGCTTCAAGGCTTGCTTAATTAAAGGGAAAAATATTCTAATGAATATACAACAACTGTAAAAACATCCAGACTGTACAGTGTACTTTCCACCCAGACAAGACAGAGTTTTGCACAACCAGTTCCCACTTCAGGCTGTCCTGTAGGCATGTCCCTGCCCCTCGTTTTTGCAGCTATGCACAATTATCTTACTCCATCAGCTTGGCCTTACATGGCTTTTGAACCTGATCAGCATGTACGCAGCAACTGTCTGGCTTGTAGATTCATTGCAAGGTGGAGGGTACAACAGAATTGGATGGATGGAAATCAATAGAGGATAGCACCAGGAGTCTAGCTATGAATCAGCCTGACAGTCATGGATTTTAGGAGTAACAAGGATTAAAACTGGGGGCAGCTCTTGAGTACTTGAGAAGAGGCAACCTGGATATCTACAGACCCTTGAAAGAGCTGAAATATCCTGACTCAGGTTAGCTATGACATGCTTAGGTCTTTGGAAAATTTACCTCCGCCTCCATGTGATACTTCCTGGTGTTAAGGGAGCTGTTAAGTGACCTGAGGCACTGGGAGAAGCCAGTCATTCGTTATACCATTACCTATCACATATAGTTGTCCTGCCAGCCTCACCCATGTTTTCAAGACCACTTCCCCACTCCTTGCTTGCCTCTGCTGCTTCTGCAGGATCTTGGCTGTTGTTTGCTTTCCTTCTTATAATTTGGTGTTCTCATGCAGCGACATATGGTTTTCCTCGTACCATAAAAGATGTTGCCACTTCCAGCACCAAGAATGTCTGAAGAGCAGAAGGAGGCAATAAATAGCAGAGTGCAAAGGTCCCCTTTGCTCGAACTGACAGATCAGAAATTTGAGCTGAAGTGAATTTCTGCCAGGTTTACAAGCAGGGCAATCAGCCCAAGAACAGTAATTGTTTTAGATGTATATCTCCAAAGAACAACAATCCCAAATAAGGAATTACCCCTCTGACAGGGCATATAAGCACAGTACTCTATAGCATCAAGTTCATTGAGATTCAAGTTGTATGAAGCCTAGTTTCCTCAGTTTGACTTTATTCCAGCATTTTGCTACTGCAGATAAATTTCTTCTTCTCGATCAGTGATGACTTTCCCAAGAGCCGACTTAAAATCTCACAGAAAGCCACAAGCACACTTTGAAAATCTAGCCCTTATCAGGCTTATCCTCCCAACATATGCTCCATGGTTACCTTTAGTGCAAAGTCAACCTGACCGTGCTAACTCTGAAGATTTAAGGCGTATTTTCAGCAATACACCTCTATGACTTCTCCAGCTTCTGGCAACAGGTAGTCAAGATCACAGGACAGTTGATGCTGAAATCCTGAATGTGATTTCTGAGTTTGGTCCTTGCAACATGTGGCACTGAAAGTGTACACTCACACGTCTATGTGTCTCAGGTTATATCCAAGGCTGTCCCATCTTGCAGCTGATCTTCTGAGGGCTCTACAGAGAGCCTGGACAGGCTGGATAGATGGGCCGAGTCCAACAATATGAGGTTTAACAAGTCCAAGTGCTGGGTCCTGCACTTCGGCCACAAAAACCCCATGAAGCAGTACAGGCTGGGGACAGAGTGGTTGGACAGCAGCCAGGCAGAAAGGGACCTGGGGGTACTGGTCAACAGCAGACTGAACATGAGCCAGGAGTGTGCCCAGGTGGCCAAGAAAGCCAATGGCATCCTGGCCTGTATAAGCAATAGAGTGGCTAACAGGACCAGGGAAGTCATTCTTCCCCATTACTCAGCACTGCTGAGGCCTCACCTTGAGTACTGTCCAGTTTTGGGCCCCTCAGTTTAGGAAGGACACTGAGATGCATGAACATGTCCACAGAAGGGCAACAAGGCTGGGGAAGGTCCTGGAACATAAGCCCTATGAAGGGCAGCTGAGGGAGCTGCGGATGTTTAGCCTGGAGAAAAGGAGGCTCAGGGACAACCTTATCACTCTCTACAACTGCCTGAAAGGAGGCTGTAGTCAGGGGATGGTCAGCCTCTTCTCCCAGGCAACCAGTGACAGGATGAGAGGACACAGTCCTAAGCTGTGCCAGGGGAAGTTTAGGTTAGACATTAGGACACTGAAAGAGTGATTGGGCACTGGAATCCTCTGCCCAGGCAGGTGGTAGAGTCACCATTCCTGGAGGTGTTTAAAAAGACTGGACATGGCACTCAGTGCCATGGTTTAGTTGATGAGGTGGTATTAGGTCATAGGTTGGACTTGATGATCTCAAAGGTCTTTTGCAACCTAGTTCATTCTGTCATTCTGTGATTCTTGACTCTGGGTGTGTTCAAGCCCATACCAATAAAGGTACTCCTTAGTTAATAGCACATCACACGAGGAGTTGTGTTCAAATCCCCTGTTTGCCTGGAGACACCTGAATGTGAGACCTGTCCTCTCCAAGGAGCATATTTTCCCAACATAGAGTCATGAAGGTTGGAAAGGACCTCCATGATCAAGTCCTTTGAACACCATGATGTCAACTAAACCGTAGTACTAAGTGCCACATCCAGTTGTTTCTCGAACACTTCCCGGGATGGTGACTCCTCTGCTTTTCTGGGCAGCACATTCCCATGCTTAACCTCTCTTTCAGTGAAGAAATTCAATGATGCTTCGGATGTCCAACTTGAACCTCTCCTGGTTCAACTTGAGGCCATTTCCTCTTGTTCCTCACTGGGAAAAGAGACTGGACCCTAGCTGGCTACAACATCCTTTCAGATAGTTGTAGAGAATGGTAACTCTCCCTTTTCTCCAAGCTAAACAACCCTAGCTCCCTCAGCCATTCCTCAAATGACTTACACCATGTTTCAGGAAACTTAGCATGTTTCAGGACCATCTCAAAACCTTACATCTTCTGTCTGCCTACCTTCATGCAGTAGATTTAAATAGTGAGTAATATAGGAAGACAGCGTTCTAACCAGTGGGAAAGTGAACAGAAAATGGTATACCATGCCTAGTCTCCCTCCTTCTTACTATGCAATGTCCTCATTTCCCAAATCATCCCTTTCCTTATGAAGGCAAGGGCTCACCTGATTGCAAGGTGAGCAAGAACAACGTTCTTGCAAGGGTAGCATAAGAACAACATTTATGACTCCTCAGGAGCACCTTCCTTGAAGTCTTCATGGCACCTCTTACCAACTGATTACAGCACTTTGTATTCAAGTGTTTAATGAATACAGGATTCATTAATACTGGATTTCATGAATAATAATCTTAATTACCTACCTACCTTTATGTGCCAGAAGAAGTTTGACTGTAAAACATCCAAATGCGAGACAAGTTCCCCCCATCCTCTCTCTCCTACCACTATGCAGCAGCTACTATAACGGCCATTCTTCTGCTCTGTACAAAAAGGCAAATTTTCAGACTTCTGAAGTCATCAGCCCCATGGAATTCTCCTGGCTTGCAGATTTCCCATTCTCACCACATGTGCTTCAAAAAGAGCTGCCTTGAACTTGTTTTGAACATTCACTACACATATTTGCAATGGAAAGATACATTGCAGATATGCATGACATATATTATACATAATAGCTTGCAGATAGATAGATGGATAGGTATATAAGCATTATATAGAATTATATCGATGAATATACGTTTTTCAGTATCCTCCTGCCCTTGCACTGAAAGCTGATGGTTATTTTCTGGCAAACTTCTGATTATATTTTTCTCATCTAAATTTTGTCTTCCTAGCTGAAATCTGCATCAATCTCTGAAGATTAATAAAACAAAGAGCCACTACTGGAGGCTGCTGGAGGACATTTTTCTTTTAAATTCTGATAAACTTAAGTGCTGGTCATTAATTTTTGTGTCCCAGAGGAGTGCCTGGAGCCTCCAGAATAATTTCATTCCAACAACTTGCATAAAATTTTGCACTGCACTTTGGATCCAAGCCATGTTGTCAGGATTGTTATTTATTGCAACTAGTAAAAATGATTCTCAGCTGTTGTAATTTGGAGACATTCGAATGACTTTGGTGGAGCAGTGCTCATTTGGCTTGGCAGCCCAGCGAATACCCTGTAATAAGAACTAACAACACTGACATATCAGCTACCGTCACAGCAGTTAACAGTGGATTTTTAATTACTCAGGGGAGGAAGGGCAAAAAGAAGAAGGCAGCCTTCTTACAAAGACACTGTGAGTTAACTGCCTGGCTCAATTTTCCAACGTGGCTTGAAAGCCTCCACTTTCAAGCACTTTCATGCTCACATACTCCCTTTTTTTCAGTTTTTCACATAATCCATTAAGCAACCCATGGCCACCTGATCAAGCCCATCTTCTTTGACTATAGGGAGCTAAGACCCTCCTTGGGTCCTGGCAAACAAGAATTAAAGCAAAGCCAAGAGACAGTTATCCAAGAGAGAAGGTGCAGTCAATGAAGAGGAAAAGGGCATTGCAAGGTGGTGATGCACAAGCCCCATCAGTCACCACTGTTAAAAATGGTCAGTGGTTTGAGGCTAAGAAGAAACCTGCAGGGGCAGGTTATCATGTCCTGCTGTGCGAATGCTTCAGGCCACCTTAGACTGTCATCTGACATATGAATTCATGAAAACTCAATCTCTTCAAGCAGAAGGTATCTGCCTTACTATAAAACTGCCAAAGGGAAGCAGAAACCTCTGAAAAATGTTGAAAATGTGTCCAGGTTCTTCCCAAGCCAATTGATTCTTCAGCTCAGCCACCGTCTGCTTGTAGAAGCAGAACTTAATATTCACGCTGTGCCAGGAGAAACATGAGCTAAGGGTTGACCTAAGCTATGACCTTCATCTCCATGCTCCATGGAGCATTTGCTTTTAGGATGTCAGCTGGCTTTCAGACCCTGAGCCCTACACCTACATCTGAGCTGCATGAGCATGGGAGATCGAACTTGTCTTCTTCCTGTGTGTGCTTAACTCCTGGTCTAAGTGAAGACAAGCTGACAGCTGTGTCTTTCTAACGGATATGGACTAGGTGGCTGACTCCATGATTCTTCTGTAATGGTCTCTCTTCACATAAAACCTTTCTAGCTGACATAGCTAGACAATGATGTCATTCTTCCCCTCAAATTAACAGAGTTCCAAGCTCTTAAAATCAAAGGCAATCTATTCTCGTATTCCTCCTGAGCTAGATCCCAATGTCCTTGCAGACTGCTCATTTGTGCCCCCTGTTATTTTTGCTTGATTTTTAATGTGTTGCATTTGATTTATTTTTCCCCATTTATCCTGGCCACCTGATCAACGTGTTAAATAATCACAGAATCACATAATATGCTGAGTTGGAAGGGACCCACAAGGATCATCAAGTCCAGCTCCTGGCCCTGCACAGGATCATCCCCAAGAGTCACACCATGTGCCTGAGAGCATTGTCCAAATGCTGCTTGAGCTCTGTCAGGCTGGTGCTGTGCCCACTTCCCTGGGGAGCTGTTCCAGTGCCCAACCACCCTCTGGGTGAAGGACCTTTTCCAAATATCCAACCTAAACCTCCCCTGACACAACTTCAGGTCATTCCCTCGGGCCCTGTCACTGGGTGCCACAGAGAAGAGATCAGTGCCTGCCCCTGCTCTTCCCCGTACAAGGAAGTTGTAACTGCAGTGAAGTCTCCCCTCAGTCTTCTCTTCTCCAGGCTGAACAAAGTGACCTCAGCTGCTAATCATACAGCTTCCCCTCAAGGCCCTTCACTATCTTGGTTGCCCTCCTTTGGATGACCTCTAAGAGCTTAATGTCTTTCTTATATTGAGGAGCCGAAAACTGTGCACAACATTCCAGGTGAGGCCACACCAGCACAGAGCAGTGGAAAACTTGAGGTGACACATTCCTGCAGAAAGTCAGACCTGTTAATATGACAAACTCTTTTGTGCTCTGTGGTTTCTGACACCCAGGTTCTTTTCAGTGGCTGTAAGTTTGAGCAGTCAATTAGGCCATTTATGGCTTTTGAGGCCTCTGCAGCCATTATGGACCACAGCTTAACTGGGGTAGTTCAATGTGGCTCCATTGACTTCAGATAAGCAGCACAGATTTTTGCCTACTGGAATTCCAGTCCTACGTCTTTTCCTCTCTCTCTTCTGCCTTCTCCTCAGAATCTCTGTAAGGATGAAGGAGGATGAGATTTTCAAACCTGCAGGGGTTGATGAGCTCTCACCAACAGTAATGGCAGCAACACAGCAAAATGTCTTATTTGTTTTGCAGATTTAAACTTTAATTTTAGTAAGTGAAATGGATTCGTTTCCACAGTGCAGTGTTAGGAAGTGATCCAAGACTATGTGAAGTCAAGACAGTTTTGCATTGATCGGGCAAGTTTCATGACTATCATGATGAGCTCATCCCAGCTTAATGAATTCTGCAGGTTTTTATGCAGCACCTACAGAACTGCCTGGCTTCTCACTTACTCCCTCTTTAGTATGAATCTGACATGCTGGGTGCTATAGACCTGACTCAGCAGCTCTCAAGTGTTTTATTCTCTTTCCTTTTTTTTAATGTTAAAAAAAAATAAACAATTGATTGTAGCTCATGTTTCCACCTTTTATTTCAATCCTTGAGGTCAATACCACTTTTACTGGAAGAGCACATTGCAGGGGCTGCTTTTCTCTTCTGGTGTTATTTTTATATACCACTTTTGATCTCAGGGAATCTTTTCATCCTTCCTCCACTGATGTTTAGTAACATTTTAACTGAATGTACTTCAGTGAATATGTCACCACTCCACGCTTAAGCACATGCTGTCCTTGTGGAAAGAGGGGAGGGTAGTGAGGGTGGAGAGAACACAGGTCATGGCAGAAATCAGGATTGGGGTGGATCTCACATGTGCACTGGCAGAATCATAGGCAGATGAGGAGAAACATAAAAGACTAGAGCATAAAACCATCAGGCTTACAGAGCTTCAGATGGGTAGCAAGTAAATTAACTCCCAAAATCCTCCTAGCTGAGGTTTACCTCTGCTGGCTGAATATGTATTGATGGAGTGGACCCAGATATTCCTGTACCAGCATGTGCTTGTGATTGCACATGAGATTATGTCCAAGGTGCTTTCTGTGTTACTACATAAGTTCAGAATTATGCAGCTTCTTTACAGATCCTTAGGATTTAAGCAGGCAAATAATAAGAAGGGAAATAAAGTGTCAGACCCAGAAAAATGTGAAAAATGGGCTCAAAATTACATACTGTCACTCTAGTACATTTCTGGTAGAGAAAAATTATCCATTCTTCATCAGACTCAAGAGCGCTCAGACCTCTGCCGATGTCTCCTCTCTACTGGGCAATGGTGACATTAACCCTAAAGGGAGAGAAAAGTTCCTTTAAAGGGTCATGGTCAGGTTTACTACTCACATGAAGCAAAATAGATGACACTGCTGTTGGGCTCCAAAAGTGGTGCACTGCTTCCCAGGGCATCTCGGAGCAGCACAGCTGCCAGCCAGGTGAGCTTGCCAAACATAGGGATGAAATGTGCCACCTGTGGCTGGAAGCATAGGTGCGATGTGGTTGGATGTGCACTGGGAGAGTGACAAAGGACCTCTCTGCTTCCACTTCAGCAGACTCAGCGAGGGGCAGCAATTCCTCCCTCATACCCAGTGGTGGGGGGATGCTAAAGGCTGTAGCAACATCAGGCAGCCAGCTAGCTTGCAGAGGGGATGTTCATCTTGTGAAGCTTGGCTCAGCTTCAAGCAGCAAGAAGAAACAGTGTCACCATTTCCCAGAAGTATAGCTGACAATAGCGGTGATTGCAAATGCTTAGCAAAGTGCTTTTTGTCACATTTTGCTAACAAAGCAGGGGTCAGGTCCTTTCTGCCTGTTGAGATATAAATATCTTAATTAGATCTTGGAAAAAGAAAAAGAAGAAAATCTAAAAGCCTGAAAGGTATTTTATTATTTCTTTTTTATTTTTAGTATTAAAAGTATAACTCAAGTAGTGCTGGCACCAGGATGCATAATCCACTTACCAGGGCAGAAAGGGCTCTGAAGCTGCACCACAAATGCATCATTTGATAACAGTAATGAAAAAGACACCAATCCATATCTGCAAATAGCATTAGAGCTGACTTGGTTTGAGGACCAAAGGAAGCTGATGCTGAATTTATGAGGCTGACATCTCAAATATTTGAGACCAGTGCTTTCTTTTCTCCTCTGTTTTGTTTCATCCTCCCTTACTTTTTTATTTTTAATAACTTGACCCTCTTTTTGGGTCAGCTCTTAGCCCCATAATGAAAGCAATTTAGTCAGGAAAGGTCGCAGAGTGAAGTGGGCCTGCCTTGTCCCTCACGTGCCCTGCCCCGCAGGCCTTGTTCCAGCGCTGCATGGTGCACGTGCTTTGGGATGCCCACACTACTCCTATCCATGCCCACAGTGCCCACTGCTAAGCCGGGGCTGGAAAAGCTACAGAGCCACATGGGGGACACCCCATCCAGCTAGGGACCAGACAGGATCTCTTCCAATACAGGTGTCTCTCTCCATCCCGTCTGACACTGTCCATCACACAGCTCCTAAAAGGAGCCTCCTAAAGGAGGAGTGAGCTGTTGGAGAAAATATGTGGGATCAGGAGTGAGCAGACATGGATAAGAGAGCCAAAAAAATGCTCTACTGCTGCTGCACAGTAGTCCTTTTGGCTGATACCCTGTCTCCTGTTGTGGCAGTAGGAAATGCTGCATCAGCACAAGCCCATTCCCTTACTTGACTTTCTCCACTTCTTTGTGAGACAGTCTGCTGTCACAACCTCATATGCCAGCAAGTTCCAAAAATTCCTTTCCCCTCTGTATAGAAGCAGTTTCTTTCTTTCCTGTTTTAAACCATCCCCCTTGGAGCCAGTGTTGCAGGATTTGATGAGCTGTGCTTCCACTTAAAGCTTGTGCTCCTCTTTACTGATTTTGCATACACCTGTCTCATATCCTTCAGGTCAGTCCCAGACCAACAGCTCCTACCTTTTTAGCGTCCTTTGAAAGTAACTTTTTAATCTCCACAGACATTTAATTGCTCTTTTCTTTCCATTCTCTGTATCCAGCATGCTTTCTTGGAGACAAGAGACAAAACCTGCATTGTCTGCTCAACATGCATTAAATTTTCCCATTCACATAATTTTCCAGCATTTTGATGGACATGATGAATACACTGGTGTCAGCACTTGTTTCTGGAGGACCTTCCATGAAGACCCACCAAGCAAATGGGGTAACACACAGCTTTACAAAACCATGCTGATTTTTTCTCAATACACTGAGTTTAGCCATGTGCTCTGTGATTTTGTTTTTGACCGTAGACTTTTACCATCTTCTCAGGAGTGTAAGTTATCCATTGCTTGGAAGTTCCAGCAGCCAGCTGACACCCTTGCTGTTTGCAATGACAGTTTATGCACCTCAGGCAGCAGATTGGTGGGTTGACACCTGAGCTCCCACTCAGTTCTCCAGTGAATGCCATCTGGTCACAGGAACTTGTTAATATCTTATTAACCATGGAGCCCAACACTTCTCAGGCTTTCAGGCTCCTGGCATTGATGCAGACTGGCACTTGCAAAATTTGTTCTTGCTCTGTCTCCTGGCACACACTAAGCAGCTGGAGTTGAAGGTGACCTATTTTTCAGTGTGATTGTGCTTTCTATTTCTCTACTGACACTTAGACACACCAAGTGTTAGTCAAATCCACCTTGTAGGCCATGCTAGTCTGAAAAAAGTGCTTTCTCCCAGCTCAGAGATGACATACTCCTCCACAACTTTTCTCATTTCCTGTGCCAGCAGAAAAGTTCCATTATGATGAGGGACAGCCAATCCTTTCTGCATGGGTTCCTTTTCTCCAGAAAGGTGTCCTGGATTCTTACCACCTGCTTCTTATACCATCACCTACCAAAATTTGAAGGTCTGAATTTCTCTCCTGGCTCCTCAGCCTCACACAGGACAGGACTTCAGACAGTGCTACCAGAGAGGTCACAGCCTTCAGTCTCCAGTTTCAGCACTGAAGTAGTAAAGTTCACCTCCCAAGGTGGAAGTAGAATGAAGTAGAGAAACAATGCTTCACAGGTGAGGCCCACTGCAGTGCTGCAAAGCTGTCTGCCTTATGATCAATGGCCCAGGTACCCAGGAATCTCCTGATTATTATTGACTTGGCCCTGACAATGGAGGTCTGGTCTCAAAGATACTCTTTCCATTCTGTGCTTTGGATGTCCAAGCAAATGTCCTGGATTTCTTCCAGCATGCTGTGAGTTGTGGTATCTGCCATCTTTGTGACAGCAGCTTGAAGGGCACTTGGAGCTTTTCTACACTATGTGAAGGCTCCCAGAAAAATGACTGCTAGCCTCTTTAGCACCATAGCTCTTAACATCATGGATCATTTTAACAGGATTTCTAACAAACCTTAGGAGAACACTATGGTCTGAATGGGGTCAGGCAGTGGAGCAGGGCCTAGCTCAATCTGTCTGTTTTAAAGAACACAGGGTGCTGGCAGGACTCCCAGGGCTCTTGAAAAATATGGGGACTGAGTGGAGGTAGTTTTTGAAAAAACACACCTAAATACCAAGTCTGTCACTTGCTTTTATTTCTGTGAGTTCCTCCTTATACTCTCACAATAAGCTACAGGAGGAAATTACATCTCCAGAAGGTTGGCTGAGCTGCACATGCTGCACAGTGTAGCTAAGGAACCCCAGGGGTTATGGATGAAAAGTCCTTCAGCAGTTAATGCTGTAGGGACACAGGAGAGCTGGCAGACAAAGGGGCAATCGTGGGTAAACAGCAAGAAAGGCTACTCCCAGGAAAGCAAGGCAACTGCATCAGGATTTCTGATCTGCTGATGAAACTGATCTGCTTTATCCTCACACCTCTGGTGTGAGGTACTGGCACAGGAAGGGAAGCCTTTCTCCTTAATATAATCTAAAGCTGGGTTGCTTTTTCTTTATTTCTGCTGTTTTGGTTTTTTTCTGGTTTGTTGATGGAAAGCTTACTTAGTCCTTTTCTTTCACTAAATTTAAACCAGATTTTCATGCTAAGCAGCTGCTGACTCTCTTACATGGACGAGGGCTGCCTGTGGTTCGACACAGTCTTGCAAAAGGCACAAGCTGACCCAACAGTGACTGAGGAATTACAGAGCTGCAAGTTAGAAGTCATCAGAGAGACAGAGGAAAGCTGGAGCTCCTGAACAGAAACAGCTGGACAAGTGAAAATCAGCTAGTGCAAGTCCTAAGGTATTACTGTTGAAAATAAGTAATCTGGTATTTTATTGCTGTAGCATTTTTGCTAAAAACATGTGTCCATACACCCTGGGAAAGGAATGACGGGTCTCCACAGTACTTGGTTTGCAGCAGTTTACTCAGTTACTCTTAAGGTCTCAAGAGCCCCACCTGGTGTCCATTGCTCTCTTGGGAGGAGCTCAATTTGGATCGTTGTCACGGTACAAGAGGGAGCTTCAAACAAGCCCCTTACCTACAGATTTTTGGCAGCAGTTTAAATGTAAGAAATTACTCTGGCCCACAAGTTTTAAGACTGGCAGATCAGCTCTATTTAAAAACTGAATTATTTATTAAATAGACAAGAGATAACAGATGAAAGAACATAATCAGAGTTACTTACTACACAGTATAAAACTAAAAAGAGCTACTAGTAGATTGCAGCATAACATAAAACAGTGCACTATATCAAGGTACCTATATTAAAGCCAGCAAAAGAAATAGTATTGATTAGGAGTCAAATGTAACTTGCCACTGTAATGATGTACACAAATTCCTTTCATTTAACCCCTGGGGAGTAACTGTGAAGTAAGCATCCCTACTCATGGGAGAAACTCCACACATTTCCAGGGAAATGTATAGAAGATTTCTGCTTTGTGAAATTTTCATGTCGCTTTTATAATCATAAACGGAGGTGTCTATCAGTCAGAAATCCAGATTATTTTCCAGATCTCACATCGACAGGAAGATGTTTATTGGCAGCTGGGAGATGCCAGACCAGTGTTAACCCCACGGCACTAAAATAACTCACTACAAGACAGCTTGTCCTGTTTGAGTTATCTGACCGGTAAACAAACAACAGATAAGCTCTTGTGGCGGGTGAGATGCCCTGCTCCAGTAGTACTCTGGGGGCCTCACCAGGCTAGGAAGTTTCCTGCTGATGTCCTTAACCCAGGCCCCAGACAGCTGTCAGACACCCCTAGGGGCTTGGGCCGAGTCAGCATATTGTCCCCCTTGGAAGGGAACCGCCTACAACTATAACCCGTGTTTTCTTCCTCTTGGGACTTGTTGTAATATGGGGAAGTACACATTTCTAGTTGTGCTGACACCTCTGGTGTTAGCAGACTATCATCCTCTTCATCCTTCGGCTGGTCTTTCATGTAAAAAGGCTCATCGTTTTTGTGCAGAGGCACCTCACTGGGGTAATGAAGTGAGTGAAGAATGATTTTGCTTGCACCCCAAGCATGGACCCCATTCACTCCTTTCTCTACAACTACTACCTTCTTGATGGAGGACGGACATAGGATTTCCTTGATCTTGCATTATTTCTGGTGGCTGGTCCTGCCTCATGGAGGCCAGAGCTTGGTTCCACCAGTCTATTGCTCTTTCTGGTGCTCTAATCATCTTGCAGCTCTGCTACCAGGCTGAACAGGTCGTCCACCTGATCACATCTGACACAACTGCTGTCTCTGCTACAATCCAGTGAAAAGCTTAGGCATTCCCTACAGCCTGAAGCCTGGACAGCTGTGTGTTTTTTAGGGAACTCTGTCTGGGTCACTACCTCCTTTTTCGTGACTGTAGATGAGTGGGGCCCATGCGAATCTCACAATTTTTAACAAGTGCAAGGTGTTGTGCCTGGCCTATGGCAACACCCGGGACCAACATGGGCTGGGGGATGAATAGATAGAGAGCAGCCCTGGGAAGAAGGACTTGGGGGTGCTGGTGGGTGAGAGGCTGGACATGACCCAGCCATGGGCACTCACAGCCCAGAGAGCCAAACGTGTCCTGGGCTGCATCCAAAGCAGCGTGGGCAGCAGGGGAGGGAGGGGATTCTGCCCCTCTGCTCTGCTCTGCTGAGAGCCCACCTGGAACTCTGCACCCAGCGCTGGGGTCCCAGCACAGGAAGGACATGGACCTGTTGGAGCGAGTCCAGAGGAGGCCACCAAGATGATTAGGTAGATGGAGAACCTCTGCTATGAGGAAAGGCTGAGAGAATTGGGATTCAGCCTGGAAAAGAGAAGACTTAGGGGTGAATTAATTGTGGCCTTCCAGCACCTGAAGGGAGCCTACAAGAAAGATGGAGAGAGACTATTTACAAAGGCATGTAGTGACAAAAGGAAAGGGAATGGCTTTAAACTGAAAGAGAGTACATTTAGATTACAGATTGGGAAGAAATTCTTTAAGGGTGGTGACACACTGAAACAGGTTTCCTACAGAAATTGTGGATGGGGCTCTGAGCAACCTGGTCTAGTGAAAGGTGTCCATGCCCATAGCAGAGGGGTTGGAACTAGACAGTCTTTAAGGTTAATTCCAACCCAAGTTGTTCTATGATTCTCTGTACTAGCTTTCTCTTTCTTCCTTTTGACAAACTCATATTTCGTAATCCACATTTTTAAAAGGGAATAGTTAGGTCACTGGGCACCAGATAAACATTTTCTGCTTCAGTCCGACATTCTTTTAATATGAGCACTAAAATTTAAAAGCAGTTATTGCTGCTGCAGTGAAGTACTGGTGAAAAGCTTCCTACATGTTCTACACATGACCCTCAGCTGAAGTTAAGCTACATGTTTCTGTTAAAGGAAGTGAAGAAATTGTTTTTCTCAGCCTCAACTGCTGAAAATAACTCATTGCTTTTCTCAGAATGCAGTGCGTGTGTTCTCTCTGCCTGGGAGAAGGAAAGGCCATACCACAGGGGAGGTTAGGTTTCCTCTCCAACTGGATGTTCTCGAAACCTTCACTTAAAAAGAAAAATAAACAAAAGAAAACCTGGTGTTCTACTATTACCTTGTGACTCCAGGAGCTGGGACATTGGCTCACATCTTGTGGCAGTACTGTGCTGGATTATGAACTCCTCATGCATCAGCCCAGAAATAAATAGGTCATGGTCGGCAGTCAGTGCCACTTCCCATCTCACAGTAAGTTTTCAGATTTTCATTAAGGTTTGGGCCAGGAAGGTGTGATCTCTGCCAGAAAAGCACAGGGCGGCATATTACTTGTGGGCAGCACAACGAATCCCAGGGCTTCAGAGGGCCATAGCCACTGTCCTTGCCATGGTGCTGCAGCCGTGTCTGCCGTGGAAATCACCTGTGTGCCATGGAAATCACCTGTCCTGCAGCAGTTCTCAAGTCCAGCACACACACAGTCAGAGGATTTGGATGACTTGGAGCATATCCTTTAGCTTTGCCTTTTATCGGGATAGCTTCACCTGAAGCGTGTCCAGCGCTGCCAGGGGTGACAGCACAGAGGGCCCCTCATGGCCAGGCTGCCTCCCTGTTACCTGCCACCATCACCAGCACAGGATGCTTCCCTCCTGCCACCAGGGCAGCAGCTGGTTATCGCTGAGGGCTCACAAAGGCTCGAAGGAAAAACATATCTGCCTTTCTGGGAGAGCTCAGTTGCAGGGAACACCAGTCCTTCCTTCTCTTTACCAGAAGGTGGAAAATAAATTGACTTACCTTTTATTCATTTATGTACATGAAAATATAAGTGATTTTTCTTTATGTCAAATTATGTGAGTATAGTTTAAAAAACTAGAGCTGATGTTTGAAGAGAAAAGGGAACCCTGAGCCAGTGGAAATCCTTAACTGTGCCCTGGGGAAGAGGGTGTTTTGAAAAGGTGAAGTCAGTTTGGGAGAGCAGTCACTTCCAAAAGCACCAAGAGAATATTTTCCTCATTCAGGATGACTTATTTGTCTGTTCAGAGCTGAGAACTGGAAGGTAAAAGGAAGGGCAGAAAAGTTTAATTTTCCTCTTCTAATCTATGAATGTAAACAAGACGTAAAATGAGATTTATTACTGTTAAAATCTTGAAGGTCATTCTGACCAGGAGCTAAATTCAAATAACTGGCTAAGGATCGTGTTACTTTTGTTTAATAAATCACTTAATTTTAAATGTTGGACATGTTTTGATAAACCTTCCCTTTTGCATTATTCACTCTATGAAAATATGAAAGTGAAAAAACTAAATTAGGTACTTTTCTTCACACACACAAAACCCAAGCTAAAATGCTGTTTGGAGGCTAACTGAACCCCAGTTCTCTTCCAGAAGTTTAAGCAAGCTCACAAGAACCACTAACTAGGAAAAGCAAAGGTGTCTTCATCAGCCTCCAGAATCATAAAGAAAGTAAAACTTTTAATCTGAATAAACATGTTAAACCTTGCAAATGAGTGAAGAATAGCTGTGGGTCCTGAGTGTATCCCTAACTCAGCCAAAGGCCATGTTGGATTTTATCTGCAGCTGAGAATCAGACTTTCTTTGAGAAAAAAAAATGTGAAAGCCCACACACAGCAAAATTTAAGCAATAATTTAAATTGAAGCTCTCTGCTTTTTGATTTAAATCATGAGTAAACATGATGCTTTAAATCTTCATGATAAATTAATTTCCCCTCTTATCAAGACTCTCCTTGTTAAACTGACACATCTGAATTCTCCATCAGAAATGCTCAGCTGTTAGTCAACAGGGGTCCCCTTGAAGAAGAGGGGCAGGGTGGAAAGTTTAACCCTGCTTTCCCATCCCCCTCTTTACCATTTAATTCCATTTTCTTCTATTTGTTCTTTTACTATCACAGCGTCATAGCTTCTTTGTCAGAAGGAGCGCCACCTACAGTTACAATCATGGCAAGCAGAGCAGAGATTGCGCCGAGCATGGGGTAAAGATGTTTATCAAGCAAATGTAGATGAAGGTCACATTTTACCCGGTTTTCTTTTAGGATCTGTGTCCATGTGAAGTGTCCTCCCACTCAGCCTCGCTTTTCAGGTTGCTGTTTCATGGTGCTCAGACCAAACAAGACGCAGCATATCCATCCAGGTAAATTTGTGGCAGAAGATTCCCTGTGCAGCCTTGTTCCTTCCAGAGCTAACCAGCAGGTCCCTGGTGTAGCAGGAGAGGACAACTGCCTCTCAGATCATGTCATCACCATTTTGCACACCTTTTGTCTGAGCAAATGCTGTCAGTTCCTTGTGAGCTGGGGAGAAAGCAGACTCGCTTTCTCCAACAGCCACTTCAGCAGCTGAGCTTATCTTGACCCCCTCTGCCTGATTTTGAGTACCACGACACATGGGCACAGAGAATCAGCTTACAGCACAACAAAATCCGCCCATTTGGGGACCCAGGCCCAGCTGCATGGCAGCAAAACCTGCCTCTCCATGGAAGTGGGAATGGCTGCAGAGGCACTCCCATGCCCACACACTGCCTACATCTCTAGGCATGTTGCCAAACCTATAGGAATTTTTATCTTAATGCAATATTGCCCTGGGCCTTGAGGGGCCATTGCAAGAAGCCCTTCCCCTCCCCAACTCTGTTTATTTGAAGACAGTGCTCTTCTGAGAAGATATTCGTAAACACTGTAACGTGTGCTTCATCTTAGGTTATTCTTTTGAATGATTTTATATATGCCTGTCAGAAATTAGGAGAGAAACAGCAAATTTTTTACTAAAACACTTTTTCCTTTAGTAATCTCTAATGGTCCATTTGCTAGTTGTGTTTTATCATGCAGCTTCTGGCTTTTTTTTTTATTTGCCAAGGGTCCATTATACTGGGGTTTTACTGCTTTTAGGTAACAAGTAAGAAAAACCATATGAAGAATCCCTTGTACACAGCAGGCTTCTTCATCACATGCATGGAGGCAGACACACAGTGGTGGGGCAGAAGGGTGATTGCCAGTGCAAACTGTGCAGGTGACAATGGCAGACAAGCAACTCCCAGACTCAATGACTGAACTGATTGTGGGAAGGCAAAACCAAGGGTTTTGTCACCAACCAGGACACTATGCAGAAACAGAACCCCTGCAGATGTCAGAGAAGATGGGCCAAACCTGACTGATTTAATGGCATAATACTGTCTGCTGCTTTAGGAAGTATTTGAACTGCAAATTAAACTTTGGAAATGCTGAATAAGGGTCAGTCAAACTTTTCAGTTTGATCCTGGGTGGAATACTAATCTGAATATGAGAACATTAATAATGACCTGTGGATTCCACTTGTGAAAAGAGAAGAAAAGTCACGTAACATTAAATGCTTGCAAAACAGCACTTCCCATTTTCTAAATTTGTGTAAATAAACTGTATTATTATATACATGTTGATATTGATTTAGTATTACTAATGTAAAACTACTGATGGGGTATTATTAAACTGGTCAGTAAACTGCAGATAACTACTGCTCAGGAGTAAGCCCGGATGCTTGTCAATATGGCCTCTCACAATGGGATGTTTAATAGCGTTGTACAGATTTAATGTTTTCATTTTCCTCCTTTTGTGCTTTGTTGCTGTCACTGACATTGTCATTTTGCAGCTGGCTTAGTCTGTTTGCATCCCAAAGAACCTGCAGCGGACTGAAAGGGAATATTTCCATTAGTTGCTATGTCTTGAAGCATAATGCATTTTAGGATCGTAAGGGGAGGGCCACAGTCGTAAGATTTTGCATGCCACAAGTGCTGTTAAACTCAGACCTCTGTTGTGTTAGGCAACGCAGAGGAAGTGTGCATCACGGATGGGACAGTAGACTGCCTACGCCACATACCCTCCATGTACCTCATAAAGCTTCCTGGCACAGCCTAAAGGCCATACAGGCTATTTATGCAGTCACAGAGTACTGTCCTGGACCCAAGAGATACAGCAGCATCAGGCGATCACAAAAGCAGAGAACACTTCATTGTACAGAGCAGAGTAGAAAGAGCATCAGCATCTCTCCACAAATCTGTCCTGAAGGGAGAACCGTCTTCTGAACCCAGTCTGAAATTCATCATGTTTGGTCTCACTGTGTTGAGCCAGAGGCATCCACATCAATGGAAGGCTCATGCCATAGAAGTCTTTTCATAACTACGGTCAGCGACAGGAATGCTGTTGTGAAATGGTAACATTCTTCACACCTGTCTTCTATAGTAATACTTAAATAACACACAGTTTTGTGTGAATTTGTAAATAAAGCATGAAATGGTTCATGAACTAACAATTCATGCTTTCCTGAATCTAATACAATGGCAGGTTTTGCCTTTATTGTACAAAGAGGATTGTGAAGAAACAGCAGTCCATAAACACAGAATACTAAAAGGCACTCACTTGTGCTCACATTTGCCTGGGCTTGCTTCTTCTAGAAGTCTGAACCCTCAACTCACTTCTTGTCCTCACAAGTATTTGGGCACATCATTCCCATGACTACATGTCACAGGAAAATAAACAGTGCTTTGAGTACCTCCTTCAAAGCTTTTTAAAGAACACTTGTGTTTTATGCAAGGAATCATGAAGGATTCCCCGGGCTGAAAGGGCAGGAACCACAACTGACTGTATCAGAAGATGTTTCTCATATGAAGGACCACGTATTTTAACTTTCCTGCCCGAGTTCTCATCTGAGATACCACCCAAGCGAGGGCTGGTTCCCTTCTCATTACAGGTGAGTAAGATGCAGAGCTCGCACATTGCTTTAAGGGAGGTTCTCTCTTTTCGAGAAGGGTGAGAGCTACCGAAGCGGCCAACAGCACCGACAGGAAGAACCGCGGGGCACGTGGCAGCAGCAGGAGAGTGGTGTCCACCCCGCAGAGGAACAGCAGTGTCCACCCCGCAGAGGAACAGCAATGCCCCGCAGAGGGACAGCGGTGTCCACCCCGCAGAGGGAGAGCGGTGCCCTGCAGAGGGGTCAGTGGCTGCCCTGCAGTGGCACCTGGTGGCCCCGCAGGACACCTACACCGCCAGCAGCGCGGCGGGGTGCGCTCCCCACCCGCGGAGATTTGCCGCGATGTTCTTTGCTGCTCGGACAGCCGGGGGAAGGCGGGGCGGGGGACAGCGGGGGATGGGTGCTGTTAAATATTGATATCGATTCTGAGGATGCGGTTGGCTGAGGCATCATGGATGTGGATTCAGGCTAATCGACACAGGATGTATTGACCGTGAAATGCATCCGCAGGGCTGAGTCAGTCCCGTCATCTCTCAAGGTTATCTTGCCCCATATGCTACTGCGTGTGTGGGACAACTTTACAGTCAGTCCTGCTGCTGTCTGGGACATTGGGATGTTGATGCACAGAAATGCATTTTGGGTACCCACAGCTGTCCTTGGTACCTGTCGCAGACCAAAGGACAGACCCCCCATCTCCCCAAATTAGGCAATCTCCACCCATCCACGCTGGATACCCTTCATGCACTACAGTTGCACTGCAGTTGCCGTGCCATGTCACGGCAGATCTCAGAACCTCCTCTGAGGACAGCATGACATATCAGGGGACGCATCTGCAGGTGAAATCTAATGTTTGGTCCCCTTACAGAAGAAGTCAGTTTCTCAAAACTGGACTTCTAAAGCAGCAGAGTATTCAGACGATTTCATTTCAGACGTCAAATTAGTTAGCCTCTTTTCAAAAGACATCCCTAGCAGAGGATACTCCAGCAGGAGGACAACTGTCTGAGTCTGCAAAGAGCCTGGAAAGAACTGCTGACAATGATAATGTCCTCTGGCATCTTAGCAGTACATTCAGTCACGGGCAGAGAAAATCTGCCAGGAAGCTGACCACCTCCATAGAAATGAGAAACATCTTTCTGATGGCTTTGCCCAGAGTACCAGTATGAGTACCTTCAAATACCAGCTGGTAAAAAGGTACAAAGCAGGCACAGCACAGCCTCTGGCTGCTCTCCATTGATATTGGAGTGGACTTCAAATGCAAAATAGAGCCTAGAAGGATGAACAGACAGGGACTCACACACACACTTCAGTCTGGCTTTAGAGGAGCTGTATCTGGTTCTCCACAAGTAGAAATATTTCTATAGCCTTGCAGCTTTCTACAGCACCCAAATCACTGCTGCTGCTGCTGCTCTGGTAGTGCTCACCAGCACCTCTTGAGGAGGTTTCTGGGCCACAAAACTAATTTTTTGCTCTAGAGCCCTGATGTCAGGTAGGAGGCATGCCTTTTGGGCAGGTGGGAAAGGGGCAGCATGTGGTCACAATTACACCCCTGTAACCCTGCCCAACAGGACTGGTTGGCTCTGTAGCCACCACCACCATTGCCCCACAATGCCAGACAGCATTTGCATTATCTACAGTCTTCTGTGCCCTGGTGCTCTCACCAGCTGCCACACTGTGGGCTCTGTTTCAAGCATAAGCCCTTACCCTGGATTTACATTTATGCTATTCTGATAATGTACAGCAACTCCTGAGTAGGATTACATTACATTACATTACACTTGGTATAAGCCCCTTTGCAATGCCCTAGCAGAGGGATCCTCCTAAAGGGGATCCAGTGACTCATACTTCCTTCATGGTTGGTTCTCTGTCACCAGGTTATTGGACAAATTTGCTTTTGGATGAAGCTTTAATCAGTTTTGATTAGCAATCCTAGAGGAGATAACACACCTGGGTCACAACACCAAAACTGAGTTTTGTATTTGTGTGAAGAAAGCAACATTATATAAAGAGGTAGGGATAGTGTGTACACAGCCTCCCACTCAGTGTGGGGATAGAGTAGCAGCAATTTCCACCACGCCTGTTGAGTTTTGAGAGTTCTTCCTAAAGCAGCAGGAAAAGTCCAATTTTTGTCTTAAACAAGGATTCTTAAAAACCCAATAATAACAGCAAATCATGCAGATATCATCCTCTATCATCTCTGAGCTGGGCAAGCCTCAAAAAGGTGACATTTTGTTCTAAAGTGATTGCATCTATTTGCTTCTTTCACACCCTAAAATTAGGTTTAGGTCAACTATATAATGACATTTCCTATCCACCAGAAGTAGCGTCCTGTTCGACACATTGGTCTTCTGTAGGAGGCTAAGGAGGAGCCAGGAGTCAGGGCTACCAATTAAAATGTGCCACAGCAAGGGGGCAGAGACTGCCTTTCCTTTGGCCCTGTTCTGGCTGCCCCAAGGGATATTTCAAGCCTTTGCTCCCTACTTTGAAAGAGTGGAGCCCAGCAACAAAGGAGCATCACTGAGAATGGAGAGGAGCCCTCCCTCAGTGGCAATGGTCCCAGCAAAGCTGTCTTGCACACCTGTTCCCCATGCCTCATCACCTCAAGAGTCTGGAACCAGATTCTCGGTGGCAGAGATTAATTTGAAACTGGAGCAAGGCTGGTCAACCAAACTAAGGTCTGAAGACACAGCCTCAAGCTGCACCAAAAGAGGTTCAGATTGGAGATAGGAGGAATTTCTTCACAGGAAGGGTGAATAGACATTAGGATGGGCTTAGCAGGGTGGTGGTGGAGTCGCCGTCCCTGGAGGTGTTTAAGGAAAGACCAGACATGGCACTTGGTGCCATGGTCTGGTTGACAGGGTGGTGTTTGGTCATAGGTCGGACTTCATGAACTCAGAGATCTTTTTAAACTTAGTGGTTCTGTGATTCTGTAAAAGTGCAGTCCTTCTGTCACACCACCCTGTGAGTGACCCACAGTCAAGATGTCCCTGTGGCTGCTGCCCACTGCCTGGATTCCTGGTCACATTTTGACTGTGGGCTTTGATTTTAGTCATCAGACCAGACAGACCGATTCTGACCTCTCAGAAAGGAGAAAACATTTTCTTTAATTCTAAGATTAACTATTTTGGGGCAATGAAGGGCCCCAGATTCTAAATCTAATTCCATTATTACTGGGTTTTTGTGTGTACTCCTCTCACCCCTGAAATTAATCATCTTGGGTTTCTGTGGTCTTTGAATAAAACACATGGCATGGAGAGAAAGGATGTATTTTTGCTGACTCTGGGAAAATGGTAAACAACCAAATGTATATGTCAGGAAGAGGGAGTAATAGCTTCCAATGCAAACAACTCTTAGCAGTACATTTTAGTGCATTAATAATTTACATTCCACGGAAAGTTTAATTTATGCAAAGTGAGAGTTTTGTGGCACAGTTACTAAAGGCACACATGATTCTGGGGATAACAAATCTATAGTGAGCCTGTGATTGCCAAGACTCTTGGTTTCATCACAGTCTTTGCATACAGTTTGTACAGTGTCTTTATCAACACACTAATATCTCTTACTGGAGTCCAGTACAAGACCATTTATTTCTCATTCATATAAAAAAAAACATCTTCTGAGGCCTACCCAGGCTAAAGAAATACCCAGAACGTCAAAATGTGCACAGCAAAATATTCAGAAAGGCTGCCGACAAAAGGGAAAAAACATAGAATTACTTTCCAAGCCTCACGACCCTGGACGAGTAGTAATTGATGCAATGTCTCTCCAGCTGCTTCAGATCCATTCCTGCTCCAAGGACTGCCACAGCCAGTATCCACTAGAGGCCTGAGGACACCCTACCACCCAGCAGACACATATTGGTGGGCCAGGAGGAGATGGCTTCTCTGCTTACAACATACAGCATTGAAAAGGAGACTGACAGAGCTCCCAAGCTGTCCTGGAGCTTGCAGCAAAATCCATCAAATACAAATCGCTTTCCTTAGGCTTCCCCAAACATGCTGTATGCAGCATGTTTCAGTTCTCTGAGCCTACTGCCCCACTCACTCCTCCCAGGCCAGGGAGATATGCGACCACATTTCTGCATACCCAGGAGACCCAGAGCCCAGAAAGATTCGTCTCTATTGAAAACCATCAGAAAGGAACATGCAGCCTCTTCCCACATTCTTGCCCCGCACCTGGGCTGAAGGATAAAACTTCTGGCTTAAGTCTCTTTTGATTGTGCTTTTCCCAAAGTCTCATCCCTCTCCAGGTTCGGGATGGACAGCAAATGAAAGGAAGTTGCAGGAGAAGGTAACTAACTTGGTGTGCATGTTTAGTTTTGGCATGGAACTGGGAAAGCAAAATGAACTGGCTTTCCTGGACTTGATGGTGCCCCAACTTTATGTTTCAGAGGAAAAATCCTGCGTTTAAAGACCAGTAACACACATGTTTTTCATTCCGCTTTGCTTTGCAACCTTAAGAAATCTTCAGGTCATTTTTTTCCTGCAGAATATCTGTACATACATTAAGCAAGATTGATTTCAAGACATTTGATTGATCAGATGCAAAATAACGTCTCTACACCCTATCTTCTTCCAAGGCCAGACAGTAAAGAGATCAGCAAATGGCTGTAGGTTTTTAATAATTAATTCATTAACCCTGAGTTTAGAAGACTAACTAAAAACAAGGTCTGCACATGAGGCTTCAATAACCATGGTTTAAGAACACTTAGGGGGAATGTCAGCCAGCAGGACACAGCAGCATATGTCCATAACACCCCACACTGCCTAGCCTTCCATCCTTCATGCTCTGCAGAAAGTGCACCTGAGAAGGGCACGAGCTCTCTCTTTGCATTAATTACTCAGAGAGAGCCTGGTCTGGTTTGTGAACAGTCCCCACAGAGTTGTGCAGCGTGGCACTACAGTGTCAGTCATATGAGACCTCCCCACTGTCACCTCATGCATACGCAGCAGCGACACACTTTTCTACAGAAGCACACAGCCGCCCTCATTGCATTTCATGTCAGGCTGACGCCGTGCTGGTGACAAAACAGAGCATCACGTGCTCTGCAAATGTGCACTACCAGCATCAAGATCTTTGCTTTTCTTTAATGCCTGCCACAAGCAAGATTCGGCTTTGTTCCTCTGTAAATGCTGCACGAGGGAGGAAAGCTGGGATTTGACCTCTGAAGACCACAATGCACAGTTGTGCACCCACAGCATAGGATCGAGATTTGTCTTGCACTGAAACTAACACAGTTAAAGTCCCCCTCATGTTTTTTAATCACTTCTTCAGTCTTCGGCTTGCTGTTCATTTTCTAGGGCAAATACTCCATTGTGCCTTTAATGTATTCCGAGCACGGCAATCTCATATGATCTGCTGCGTTAACACCCCCACCCCACCAGGCCCTTCCAAAGTTAAGGAGATTTTTGAAGAGTAAACAAAGATGCAAAAATGAACCAATACAAGAAAAGCACGTCAAGTGACCAGAGTTCAGAGAAAGAAAGAAATTTTAAACCTCAATTCTGTGGTTTTGAGGTTTTTGTGGTTTTGAGCAATGCGGCAGGAGAGCCCCATCACTACAGTGCTGCGGGAAGGCATGGAGGAGGCAGAACACTGTAGGCAATGGACAGCCCAGCTGCACAGCGTTCTGCCATGAGACAGGGGATGCAGTGTTATGGGCTCATGGATAATGCTCAGGGGTGGCCCAGCACAAGGGGTGGCATGGGGGCATCTGCTGTGGACAACCTCACCGAGAGGTGAAGCGACTCTTAGGAAGTCGGAGGAAGCTTCACGATGGCAGGACCAGGTGTTCCAAGGGACTTTCCCCTTTACCAATACCTTCTGGAAGGGCCCTGGGCTGGGGCACAAAGTCCACTGGGAGTAGAGCTGAATGGGCAGTATCTGCACTGGGGCGCAGGGGATGCTGCACCACAGGCAGGACACGCAGGGCAGGGCCAGTGACAGCCCAGCAATCACCCACCAGGTCTGTGGGGACAAAACAGATGAAGATTGAGACAGAAGCACTGGTAACAGGCACAAGCATGGCACAGCCCAGCCCAGACAGGGACTTGGACCTCAAAATGTGTGACAGGGGAGGCCCAATGTGAGGCCTCTCCCAGCTCCTTCTCATGCTCACCTTAGCTGTTTCCCTGTAGCCTGATTCCAGATATCAGTGTACCAACCCAGAGCCTGCCTCGAGCCCAGGCAGCCATAACCCAAGAAAGACAAGTTGGAGGTTCAGGCCTCTGACATAGTGAAAATGGAGAAATGTGAGCAAATATTTGCAGTGAAAACACTTGTGTATTGTTTCCCTACACAACTACATGTCACGGAGGACAGGAGGTACAGGTATATCAGAGAGAGCTGGTAGAAGCCAGAGGCTGGACATAGAGAGGACAAGAGTAGTAGGAAGGTTAAAAGCAACCCTGTCTCTCACTTGTCTGTTCCCCCATCCTAATTTTCCTCAGGGAAAAGGAGAAGCACCATTTCCAAGGCTGACATCCAGGGTCAGCTCTTTCCCTAGGCTTTCCCAGTCCCACCAGGGAGATGCTGCAGATTTCTGAGACACCTCCAAGCTGAATGCAGGCATCTTCTGAAGGGGCACTCTGGTCTTGAAGTTTTGTATTTCAAATGCAAAAGTCATTACAGGCTCAGAGGCCACAAATATTTGTGATTCCAGGGGTAGCTGATTGGTATGGGTTCAGTGGAATAAATGCAGGCCCAGGAGGAACTGTCTTTGTTTCTTATATGCCAGGGGAAATCAGGACAGATTGTTACCACTGTGTAAGAGGTTGGGAAGCATGCACTCCTTCTTCCAGAATCATCTCTTGTTGTTGAAAGTACAGAGTTTTTCTCAACTGTTCCGCTATTGTCTTTCTAAGGCAAAAAGAAACCAAAAAGAGTAAGGACTGTATCATCTGTGTCTGTCTAACAAACTGGATCCCTCTGTTGGCTAGAATTACAAGTCTGTACATGGCAGGAAGGCTAGCAAATCTGCTAAAAAAACTCTGCTTACTCCTTCTCAGAGCAGTAGGGGGAGAGAAGAGATCAACCTAGAATTCACATTGGCCAGTCCTTCTTACACTTGATGAGCCTGCACAAATTCTTGCCATAAATCTCCCACAGTGATGTTCACAAACCCTCCACCCATCACAGGAAAAAATTATTCTGGAAGGTGATTAAAAATGAAGAGGCCAAATGGAGGTTGCTCTCAATTATACTGTGGGACCCAAGAGTTTACCCTGAAAAAAAAATGCAGATAGGACAATTAAACCACAGCACCCCTTTAGGTAACTGCTCTGGAGACTCAACTTTATACTGTGTATAGCATTGGACGAACACGTTACCTCTTCTGAAACATGGGCTGCTGACCACTTGAAATTTCTGAATGTGGGTCACAAACCACTTACTTCAGCCCTTCTTCCCCTCACACCCCACCGAATTAAAATGAAAGATAACGAAACAGTAAAAAATTAGATAAATATGTCATATCTTTGGATAACATCTATCGACCAGACTGCTCAGGATGCTCAGGATCTGACAGATTCCACCATGAAAACAAAGAAAAAAACATTCAGTTGTGCAGCTCCTCGTTAAACAACATGACTTGAGCTTTTTTGGCAAAGGACACAGAAGAACATAAAGAAAGAAAGAAAACAACAACAGTAACAACAAAAAGTAGTTAGTCCTTCATGTTTCTTTATCATCCTGGGAGGTGACTTAGAGATTCATGGCAACAGATGGGAATTCAGCAGTTCCCTTTGCAAATATTTTGTTATGTATGTTTAGCGTTCAGTCCTGATCTAGGGAAGCCTGTAAGTCCAGTGTTAATGTCACTTTCCTGAAGATCTTCATTCGTGGAGCCTAGTCATCATTCACACTGCAGACCACTGGGGAAAGCGTTTAGGACATGCCCAACTCACTGGCAAAACACTAGTGGTGAGAAATTTCAGTGGGAATATCTTGCCTAATTGAAACTAAATGCATTCTCATAGAAACAATGACTGATACTAATGACCAATACTATATTGTTCATGGCCACAAAACTTATCTTTCCTTTGACAGATTTAAAAGTAATAAAAAGTTCACCAGCTATTCGTTGAGAAAATTTCTGGTGAGAAAACTTTTCCAAGGTAAGTACATTTCAGCACAGAATTTCTTGGTGTAAATGCCATTTTCACATCCTTCCCCATTGCCACTATGTGCCTACCCCTTCATAAAACAGCCGGGTCTTTGACAGAAATTTTAAATTAGCCTGGTGCGAGGAAAAACTGCATGGAAATTATCACACAGGTGAAAATCTGCCTTTCCAGCAATGTGAAGAACCCTATATTAGTAGTTCCATTTGCCTGTGTCATCATATGTGGGCATGTGTATGAATTACAGTCCCCCATCTGAATGGCTCCACACAGTTAGTGCCATTTTGCAGATCCTGTGGAAGTTGACTCCTCCACAGACTTGAGGCTGAAAGAACTTGGGAAGAAAACTGCAACACTCTAAATACCAGGCAAAGGTGTGTCCTTTGGCAAGTGATGACTAAAATCACCAAGTTTTACACTTTGTCAGATTAAGATTTGAGGTTTTGTATGTTACAACAGGTAGGATGTTTGCCTACTTCTCCTTGGGCCTACTGAAGACTTCATCACCAATGGACTCTGTTATCCCTGCCCTTTTAATCATGTAATTTCATGTTTATACCTGACACAAATACTATCAGCAGAATACAAACACATCATCAGAAAGGCAAGAAGATAAGTCAGATCAAAGACAACCCTATTTCTGAGGAGTAGAGATACTCATGTGCTCTGCTTATTTTTAGCAAAAGATGGTGGGTAAATCTGAGCCAGCACGTTTTTCATTCAATCTGTCCCTGTACACTAACAGATGGTGCTTCCTCATGCCAACCACTAATATACTTTACATTGGCACTCAGTGTCAGGACACAGCCCGCCAAGTCCCTGCTAAATCTGCTGATGCCAGGAAAATTGATAATAAACAGCTAGCCAGGGACACAGTCCCAAGTTTTTAATCTACCTCCAAAGCAGCACAGAAGATGTACCTGTGCAATGGTGTCAGCTGCTCTGCACCTTGTGGCTCTCAATATAGCAAATGAGGGTCCTGGACTAGGGAAAAAGGGGTCTTGAGACCAAGCAGGTAGGTATCTAAAGATGGAGGGAGAGCCATCTGCTTCAGGGTAATTAGCTGCGTGCTTAAATCTGGGCTTTGAGAACCCTGAAAATCAAGGTCTTAATGTTCAAACATTTGAACAAATGACAATTAATATAAATAATTCTAAATATAAATATATGCGTATATTTGTGCATGTATTACCTGGCAGAATGATTTTATTGTTTAGCATACCTTAGTGCCCCTTGAGCACTGAACATACTAAATTCAGTCTTACGGGTCTATTTTCCATGGCTACTAATCCTAAATTATAAGGTCACCTACAAAAGAAAATTCCACAGAACTCCTCTGAGGAGCTCAACTCTGTTTTACAGGTCATTGTGTTTATTCTTTGAATACAAGCATCCAAAATTCTTCAGCTGTAAAATTCTTGTTCCTTTCCACCAGGTGCCTCAGTGCCCGGGCTTCTTTCTTGGATTGCTCGAAGCTTGGTATCCACATCTTTTGGAGAGAAATCCAGCCAGGGTTTGAGGATGAGAACCAGAATGCCTCTGGTTTAGGGCAGCTCAGATGATTAACCTGAGCCTCCCACTTCTGGGGCAGCCATCCCTGGCAATGGAGACAAATAAAAGGGGTTATTCAGGGACCCAAGCAAACAGAGAAGAAAAGTGCTATGCCATTAGTAAACTGTCCAATCACATCAGTTACACTTTTCTTCCCCATGTAGGCTCTACCCATGTCCCTGTGGAAGGCCTCGCCTAAGTGTTTGGGACAAGATCAGTCATACTGCTGCATCATGCTGACTCTCAGATAAGGTTTGGCTGCAAATGAGCAGCACCAGCCCACACAAAATGAAATTACAAGGCAAGGAGTTGTATTTTCATCATTATATTCTGTTTTCATCATAAATACACACACACTTACTGGGATGTTTTTTTCTAAGGGAAAAAAACAAGCCATGAATTTGGCCAGGAGAGCAAACTGGTCTTCATAATTTTATTGACTAGAGAGCCACAAAAGCACAGGGAGTGAATATCTGTATCTAACCTATTCTATACCTTTCCATGATTGCATTCCTAACTCAAACAGACGACATATGTCCAGATTTGCACCAGATTCAAACAGCAAAATCTGGTTAAGTGTAATGCCTGCCAATTTGTAATTCTCATCACTTCAGCTCACCTTAGTAACTTCAAAAGTTTTCTCCATCTCCCTTCTACTGGCTGACCACTTAGTGTACTGCTCAGATTCTGATCAGCTAAAATACCTCTCACAAACATACAACCTGCCTTAAAAATGGTTTCAGTGTTTAGTCACCAAATGTGGCCACAGGCAATGGCATGTTGTCACAACAGGTTTGAATGTATCCACGTATAAACAGAACCTGACACTCATAGAGTGCTTAAGACAAATCTGAAGACAGGGATCTCTAGACCTGTTCCCTCTTCCAAACAGGTGTAATCATATCTAATTGCCTAGGGCAAAACTGAGTTTAGTCTTAAAACACCTCCAAGGACAGAGATTCCACAACCTTTCTGGGCAACCTGCTTCCAAATGTTCCAGGTCATCTGAAGAAGGTCAGGCTACTTTCTGCATCATGAAAAAAACTCCTCCCTGAACAACTCGATCTTTGGCTGAAAATGACCACCAGCTCAGTGGTCGATGTCATGTGCTCACACACAGCAGCGCTATGAGGAACACATGCTCTGGTTGTGCACCCGTACCTTCTGCCAACACCTGTTTACATGAGCATGCACAACCCAATGGCACTGAAATACCGTGGCTGTCAGATGGCCAGAAATCTGGTAGCCAAACTTCCTGGAACAAACCTGACCTTAGTGCCATTTTAAAGCCTCTCTGAGACACAATCACAAATTCACACATACCTTTTCTCTCCGTCTCATGTTCTCCCACACTCTGTTACAAACCATGCACTCAAAGGTGTCAATGTAATTGTCCTGGGTGATATCTTGCACTCCCCACTTGCGTTCCTTCATTGCTCTAAGAAGTCTCGGGTTGGAAATGTCCCCTCTCAGTTTCCATTGCAGGTAGGACTCATATTCTTCATCATTTGTATCCAGCGTTTTGATATAGCCGGCCAGATCCCGAGGGTGTGAAAAACTGGATACCAGGATTGCACTCTTGTTACTAGGAAGCCAGTCTACAATGCTGGGAGACCCAAAGTACACTGGCACCACTCCCAACTTCAGCGGCCGCCAGAGTTTTTCAGTGATGTAATCTTCACAAACTGCATTTTCAAAAGCAAGAATGAACTTGTACTGTGCCAGTATCTTTAAAAAGTTCCCATCATCCATGGCACCTGGATTTCTGAGATGCTGAGGAAGGTCTCTGTTATGCAAACATTCCCCATAAGAGTCTACTTCAATGTGGCACATCAGCTCACGCACATAGCTGTCCCGGTCAGAAGGGGGGTTGCAGTCAGACTGCACGTACACCAGCGGTGCAAGCCTTTTCCTCAGGTTGTTTTTCATCTGCAGTGGGATCATGAACCTCAATGACTTCAGGACCTCTACACCCTCAAGGTACTGAGTGGTCAGTGGCAGGTGAGAGTGGCGGCTAAATGTTGCAGTGTGGTTAAATAAGGTGATGGTTGCTTCGTGGAAGAGTTTGTAGTTGTTTTTTGGCGACTCTTCATGAAAAAGGGCCCAGTCATGATAGTCTTTACGAGGAAGGGGTAAGCTGTCTATACTGAAGTCAGTACCTAGGAAAAGGCAAACAGTGGTCATCCTGCTCTTATCTGTCACGTGACGCTAACTACAATGACACAGAAGTCTATTTTTAATTTAGTATCAGCTGTACAACCATCACATTTCTGACACTATAAGGGAGTTACTTCAAAGAGCACAGTTCATGCAAAGGCACAAGAGCATAAAGACAGATAAAACTGAATTTCACAGCAGAAGAATCTAGAGAAGTGGGATCAGTAGTTAATATTAGAAGTGGTTTCCTTTCCTGTATTAGTTTAAAGGCTTCTCATTTCAAAGGATCACTAGGAATTTTATATTTTAATGCACTGGAATGAAACTAGTAAGATGGCTAATAATCCCCTGGTTCTCTAAACATGAGAACAGATGGTGATGTGAGGAAAATGGTTACTGCAGAACTCAATTTGGTTCTAGCCGCAAAACAACTAAAAGTATGCTGAAATACTGGACAGGATTAAGGAGAAAAAAATAATTACTTCCAGTCTTGAAAAGACATTGTACTGTAGAGACTTAAGAAGCCAAACTATTAACTTATCAAAGAGAAAATTAAGAGATGAGTTATCACAGCTGCCTACCAGATACATAAAGAAATAGCTTCTGGCAGAAGACATCTCTTCAAAGTAATGTCAGTAGAAGAAGAAGAATCACATCTAAACTCTAAGAACAATAAACTGCAAAAATTTGGGAAAACTGAGCTAGACGCCTTAGGACAAACCTAGATGACCTTTCTTGAAGGCTGGCCTGTGCAAAAGTAAGTTGAAAATACCAGCTCATTGTGGCGATGCAGGAGGCCACAACCACCCTGACCCCTGAGGCATCCACAGACACAAACCCATGGTGGTCAGGCACACTTACTCCTGGTTGTGGTGAGAACCCACAAGCCCCCAGTTCCATGGTTTGCATATGTTTATATGATTGGTTCCTATTTTCCCATCCTTGTTTTATGTATGATGTTGTAAATATTCATTTCCCCTAGTTAAAATGTGTATTTTCCAAAAAGTTCTGCCTACTCAACACCTTCCCTCAGTCCCTCCTATGTGTTATTCCCATTGGTTCCTTCAGCCTTAACTCCACCTTCCTCCCCTTATTCCATTGGCTGTATCCCTTATCCCCGCCTTTCCAATCCCCAGTGAAAAAACCCTGGACCCTCCGCAAAATTTGGTCCTTTGTCCCTGTTCCTCTCCGTGAGTAAGTGTTTACGTGGAATACCACACGGAGAGTCCCCTCTCTTTTCTTCTTTGCCTCTGCCTGGGTGCCCGAGGACCTGCGAGGGATTAGCTCTCTCGGGTGAGGAGCTCACCAGCTCTCCTGTTTCGTGGCTTCAGAGAACTGCCTTAAGAGTTTGGTGTGGCCAGACCTCTGGGCTTCTTATGATTTGGCTGGGGCGTGACCGTAACAGCTCATTAGTGCAGCCCTCGGTCTCCCTTCAGTACTACTGCAGTACACTCCTACGACCAGCCTTACTGCAGATTAAATGCAAAGTTGCCCAGTTTCTGTCAAGGTATTTCCTCACTGTCTTACAACCATATCTGCTTCCCACTTAAGTAAAGGCAATGAACATGCAAAACTTTTAACCGGTATTGTCAAGCAAGAGAGGTTCAAAAACTGAAACTAACATTGAAGAGCTGGTTTAGAAAACATCACAAATTCCCATCTTTAAACAAACTACCATGTGGCAACCTAACCTTTGTGTAGCAAACTCCATGGCTGGTTGCAACTAGGACAACTGCGAACATAATGTCTTAAATAAGCTGAATTCAAACCATCTAAGGGGAATGGCCAGTAAGCAGCAGATTGTGTGGAGGTGGGGGTAATGCTTTCTCAATGCCAACTTCCCCCTTTCACCACAAGACACAGATGCACAGTCACAAGCAGCAGGGTCAAACAGTGGCCACATCTCTACAGGGGGCTATGGACCACAAACAACCCCAAAGCACCCTAATTCTTACCAGGAACTCTCCATCAGAAGACTGCACATGCCTCATACTGTTGCATCACTCATCAAGAGTTCCCACCCTGGCGAGGGAGCTAGGTGTTCCCATGCCAATTTAAATGTATATAACCCAGCACACTCTTTTGTTTTGCAGGCCCCTACCCCAACAACTCAAGACTGCAACCATCACTCCTATCATGGACATCAAAATTGCAATGATTGAGAGTCATCACTGGATCCATCAGAGGTGGTATCCTTCCTCTTCACTATGTACTGTTATCCCTTGATTTTCTTTTCCTTACATATTTTCTTTGTGGGATTTTTATACTTTTATAGGAAAAAATCCAAAGAGCCACATAAGTCATTTCCACTACAATTAAATTCTTTTGAAATAAACCTGCCTCATGTATAGATACCAGTCATTCAGTGCTGTTTCACTCTAATTCACCCAAGGGATCTATTAACAGGAACCTCAGTTACCCTCCCTCACAGATGAGTCATAAGACCATCTCAGTCACACTTTTAACTTTTCATTCTCCGTTCTACTCCTGACCTCAAACCACTGACAGCAAAAAGGGGGTGCTAGCAAAAGTCCTACAAAGAACACTGATGGAAAAACTAAAACATAAAAAAGATTTTAAAAATGCCCAGTGGTCCTCGCAGCTGTATAAGCCTGCCAAAATGACTCCAAGGACGACCTTATAAAACCAATATAAGACTTCAGTACTGCAGTGGAGATAGAAGTTAGCTGTCAGTAATATAAAAATCTCCTAATCCTTCAGGGGCATCAGGTGGGATTTTTTAAGGCCACTAAACATGGACTTTCTGTTTTCTACGCAGGTCCTAAGTCCTTAACACTAAAAGGATGAAAGGCTATACCACTCAATGAAAAATGCTATTTGTGTCTTCTTTTTTTGATGTGTCACTTTGTTTTTGATGTTATTTTGTGATAGAAAAAGGTGATGAAAACTGAAAGTTAATCAAATTCTCATGGAGAAATTCATAAAAGTCTATCTGGGTTTGACAACACTTTGTTCTAGGTGATACCAAGAAGAGAAGTAACAGTGCATACCAACAATAATGAAATGCTGTGGATCAAAATCATAGCACTGCAGCTCAAGTCTCTTGCAAGGGTGCTCCCTCTTTCAGGTAGTATTGCAGGGAAAAGGGGGTGGAAACACAGGCAAGAATGAGAGAAAGACAAAAAGGCAGCATGTAAAACTTACCAAACTAGGAGACAGTAAAGTTAGGCAAAGAGAAATTTAAAGAAAAATGCACTATTAAAACACATAATCACAGAATCTTTTAGGTTGGAAAAGACCTCCAAGATCATCAAGTCCAACCTTTGACCGACCATGACGTTGTCAACCAGACCATGGCACTTAGTGCCATGACCAGTTGTTTCTTGAACACCTTCGGGGTGGTGACTCCAGTATCTCCCTGGGCAATCCATTCCGATGTTTAACAACCCCTTCTATGTGAAAATTTCTCCTGATGGCCAACCTGAACTTTCCCTGGTGCAGCTTTAGGCTATGTCCTCTCCTCCTGTCACTGGTTGCCTGGGAGAGATGCCAACACCCACTCAGTCGGCTACAGCCTCTTCTCAAGGAGTTGTAGAGCATGATAAGGTCACACCTGAGCCTCCTTTTCAACAGGTTAAACATCCCCAGCTCCCTCAGCCACTCCTCATTGGACTTCTTCTCCAGGCCCTTCCCCAGCTTCGATGCCCTTCTCTGGACATGCTACAGCACCTCAATGTCTTTCTTGAAATGAGGGTTCCAAAACTGGACACAGTACAGATCAGAGTGTGTCAGAATGACTGTTAATCAATCTCAGCCCAGCAAGAAGACAAAAAGGATTAAAAGGAAGATAACATCAGCACGCCCCCTACCCCATGAGATGAAGGAAATAAGGAAGCATATGAGGGAATAAAAAAAGCACAAGGCTGGAATTATGAGTGATTTCACTTTCTAACTATTCATTTGGAAATCTTAGATATGCAGAAGAGAAAGATATATGCTGCTAGGAGTAATTATGCATTTTAGAAGACATTTTTCATTCAGAAGCCGTACTCCAAGGACTCAGTGCTCTAGTATGGAACAGCTGGATATCCTTCTCTCATAGGAACACTACCCCTGAGGCTCTGACAGATCCAGCTCATGCTGACTCAATCCTACTGGCAGCTCATGCTAAATACTACACTCTATGAATTATGTGACACTGAAAAGGAGGAGTTGGGAATCCCTCCCAAAAGCAGAGACAAAGTCTAGCAAGTGGATGCCCCATCTCATTTCCAGACAGGAGACGGCAACACTTGACAAAGTTATCACCCACACTGAGGGGCTCCCCAAGCCGGGATAGTGAATTGGAACGAGCTGTAGAAAAGTTGGTATTCCTAACAAAGCAGTTGTGCTGGAGAACATCTACACCCTATATTTTTGCACAGTACTTTTCTTAATCTTTGGCTCATTCTCCTCTTGACTAGCTTACTGGCCAAGTACTAGGGGGAAATTTTCTTTGGAAGGTGAAAATGTGCTCTGATCCACCCTTACCACGGGAATTCAGATACTCAAGTTTTCACTCAGCAGGCTGTTCAAAGGGAAATTCTGTAAAAGTAAAATACACCTTTTTGCAGATTCACAGCTCAGTGCATCAAGGCAGGGGGGACAGAGGGATAGAAAGACAGAATGAGAGGAAAACTCTCTCTCTCTCTCTCTGTTTTAGCATTGTGAGATCATTTACTGTGGTTTAAAAATAAGAACAATTTTGCATATTTTGACACTTGTCTTTACAAAATTCATAGCCCGCATCACTAGAAAAAGAAAAAAAAATAACTCTACAGGAAGAGTCTTATGCCCAGTATAAACAGTCTTTTAAAAATATGAGAGTAAACTATGTCCAGAAGCCTGCTAAAAATGAAGAGTAACAGTCCTTCTAATGCTGTAACAGACAAATGAAATTACTACCAGAGACCAAAATCACCAGACTCTACAGCTTTCCTGTGATGCAATCCAGCTTTCTTTGTCTTTAATTGGGTCAGCTTCTCATTCCTTTGCTGTTACTCCTTCACTTTCATGCTTAACCACAATATTATCAATTGACAAAGCTGACCTACTTGGAGATCTAAAAAGATTAGTGACAAGAAGTTTTTGGTTCACTGCTAACAACCAAGCTAAATGCCCTTCTTTCCTATATTTCCTGTTCACCTGGATTCAGATTGAGCGAATGAAATTAAGTATCCTGATTTATTTTATTTCCAGAGAAAAGATCTGAACGTAACAGTCAGAGAAAAGCATTTGAATTTATTTTTCCACCTAAAACTCAAGTTTTCTTTCAAAAACAACTGTGTGGGAAAAAAGAACAAAGTTAATGAAGTAAGGTCTACTTTTAAATGATGCATCTTTTGTGTTCTGTAGACTGACTTTACAGGGTATGTAATGGGAAGTTTCTGGCAGAGCCAGAGCAGCTCAGAAGATTGCACTAGCTGCTGCTCCCTGTGAAGAATCAATAGGTTTCTTTCACTACTTTCCATTTAGAGTCTGCTAGCAATTTCTTGGCACATGAGGCAGGGGAATTGCAGTGTTACCAGAGAGGGCATTATTTTTAGACAAAAGACTTGCACAAGTGCAAGAAAGGCCTTGCAGAACCTCTGCTAGGAGTGACAAGCCAGAAGACTGGAAAAAGTTGGCTTGATCTCAGACTGTCTTTAAATGCCTTGGCAATGACATGAAATTGTCTTTTCTCCCATGAACAAGGAGTACATGTGATTGGAAAGCAGCATGAAACAAGGCATCAGTCATACCACAGATGTGCATGGTCATTTTTCAGAGTACGTTTACAGAGCACTCATAATGGTATTCAGCACCAGGCAAAGTTTAGCCCAATGAGCTGCATAAATTTCCTGTTCTAAGTCATTGCCACCTAGAATATTTACTCTCTATAGGGAAAGGACAAAGCAGGAGAAAAAGCTAATTCTTTAAAAACAAATAGATTCTTACCATAGAACAGAAATGCTTTTGTCATCTGATTGTGCTGGTAGGTCTTGTTGATAGTAAAGAAGCAAACATCCTCTCCACACTGACTGAATCTTCCTGTCTCTCCAGTCAGGGGAGACCACCAGAGCAGGACAGGATAGTGACTTACATCAGACTCTGTCTTGAAGCTGCTATGAAGTTCCTGCTTCTTAAACTGAAAAGCATGTCTCTCCCCAGGCTTTAATGGACTGCTGTGTAAACTGGAGATTACTGACACCTTATTCTCTGAATTGCCCAGTTCGGTGATAACCTTCAGGGAAATAAACATAAATACCACAACATGTCACTGTCATTAGCATCTGCTTACAAACCAGAATTTAAGCATTGCACTACCTCTATATGTTAAGTTTCTGTCAATTAAATTGGATGCATTTCACTGACTGCCAACATCAAGTCATCTTAATGTCAGAACAGCAAACAATTTAATTTGAAATTCTAAGGAGAAGGCAGGAAATACATTTCTATACTGATAGATGGCCACATCACGTGTGACTTAACAATACAACTTCTGCTTTCTCTCTGGAAATGCACAGGACAGAGAAGAACCCTTCAGCAGCCAGGTTTCTTCTGAAAATTACCTGTTAAAAAAACCATGAAGTTTTCATGTCTCTGTGGGTCCAGCCTTGCCCCCCTGCCTAATGAGTTCAAACACATGAAAAAAGGAGGCAATGCTGGATAGAGGCAATGCAACATGGCATGGGATGTTGCAACATTCCTCCAGGGGCTAAGGAGATACACAAGAAAGGTATTCTCTGTGTTATGTCACGTCCAGAGTCAGCTATCACCACAAGGCCAACGCTGCTAACAGAGTAACTCCTGGTAAAGCACGGACTGGTATGGAAAATGTCTGTCGCCTCTCTCCTCTGACAGAACTGTGTCCTGCTTTGACAGCAGTCCCATGCATGCCCCACCCCCTTGCCCCTCTACCTGGAGTGTCAGCACAAGGAAAAAGGCAGCTGCAAAGCAGAAGCAAGATGCCCACAGTATCTTCCTCCTCATCCTAATCATGCTGCACTACCAGGCCCGCCAGAGAAGTGACATCTAAGCATTGGGAAGGTCAGCTTGTCTAAAGTCTTCGCTCTTTGCTGCTGGGCTTTCCCACTTCATCCTTATTGCTCTTCATGGTGACTGCTGCTGAAAAAGAGTAGAGCATCAACGCAGACAGCTCCTTCAAAGCTCAATGGTTAGTTTCATGGCTACCCATAGCCTTCTGTAGGTGCCAGAGCAGTATTTTCAGCCAGGTATCCAGAAAGCAGCCTGCACAAGACAACACTCTTGCTCACAAAGCCCCAGGCAGCTACTCTCTCCCTGTAGTCATCCTGGACATCCTCTCATCCTTGCAGTCAGTGTAAGGAATGCTGATGGCCCTGCCTCAGGACTGCATGGGACCGGCAGCCGTTTCCATGAGTTTCAGATGTCAAGCTGTGCTGCTTTGCAGCAGACTCACAGATAGGGGAGCAATGAAAGATTCTCCTTCCCTGGGCAGTCTCTGAAAATGTTCCTGGAGAAGGCACACAACTACCTGGCCTTGGGACTTGCTACACTTTAGTCTTCTGGGACTTCTGTTCATAAGTATAAAGAATGCTCATGGAATATGCTCTATGCCCAACGCATAGAGAAAATAGCCATACGATACACACACAAACTCTGTCCACACCTAAACCCAGTTAAATTTAACAAGTTCCCCTTTCTGAGTAATCTGCACCTGTGCTGGTTTGCCTCTCTTCAAATAACTTTCCCTTTCCCAATGTTTTTTTTTTTAGCTTTCAGAGAAAACCTATTGTCTTCTTGGGTGATGGATGTTTCTGTATAGAAATCCCAACTCCTGGCAACAGGAGAAGTTGTAAAATTCCAGCCACGTCTTGAGAAATAAAAATAAAGCATGGTAGAAAGATAGGACTGCAGCACTCCACACAGAGAAGTAAAGTTTGAAAATGTGGGTGTTCTGAAAGCTCAGAAAGCAGAAACACATGCACAAAATGTTTAATAAATTGCTATTTTAGAGCTCCTCTCTTTCAGAGATATGACTATGAAATTTATGCTGGTTTTCCTGCCAGCTTTCCCCCCATCTTAATCCCAAAGTTCTAAAGCCCTGACAAAGAGGGATGGGTCCCAAACCTACTGCCTGCTGTACTACTATCACGGTGGTGCTGACAGCTAAAGGAAAGAAAATTATCCTGTTTCTGCTCCCACTGACACATGAGTTCATCCCTTTCCCTCGAACATCAGAAAGGCCTCTTTAGCAAAAGCTGACATGAAACCCTGCTGTGCAATTCTGCTCTACACAGGCCAGCTGCTTTTGAAGGTCTGTGTGGGTGTGAAAGTGCATGGCTGCCAGTTAAGCACTTCTCAGATCAGGCAGGATTTTCTAGAAAGCCTCTGCACCTTCTGTGCCTCCTGAAGTACAGCCAAAAAGGGGAAGGGGATGAATTCTGACCACTGATGTGGTGGCACACCTGGAGCTGGGCAGTATTTTTAACATCATATCTTACCAGGCCAGTGCATAGCAAAAAGTAAGACTCTGATGATCAACTGAATAACTCCCTAACCCCTACCCTGGTAAAAGAGTAGTAGTAATCGTCACATGTTTAGGTATAGTTCTAGAGGGGGAACTGCCCACAGCATGGCTGTGCTGCACCTATGGACCCAGGGTGTCACACTGAGCCACGGCTTCATTTTTGCCTCTGCGGTGCCCAACATGCAGTACTTCTTCCCAGCACTGCGCTGCGTACTTGGACTGGGCCAGGCAAGGCTCTGTCCCGTCCCAGCTCCACTGGCAAGGATGACCTTGCAACGCTTTCCCTCCTCTGTCAGGCTGAGCAGAGGCCAGCCTAAGGACCTGAGGGAAGCAGAATAAATCACCACCCCAGGCTGCCCTGCGGGAGCAGCAGCTCCCTGCAAATCCTTCCAAACTTCCTGACAGCTCTCCCCGCCGCCTCTCCTTCCAGCTCCGTCTCGCCGCAATTCTCCGGGCTCAGCATCCCAGCCAGCGTTTTGCCTGCTCCCCGAAACGCTGCCCCTTCCCTTCCCGAGGCTCTGCGCATCCCGCAGCCCCGGCCCTGCTCCCGCCGCGGGTCGGGCATCCTCCGGCCGGGCGCCCGCCACCGTACTCACCCCGAGAAAGTCGCTCCCGCCTCACGGCCGCCGTCCCCCTCCGGCCGGCTTTGAGGGGCTTTGGGGTGTTTTGCTGCTTTTTTTTAACTTTCAGTAAGTGCGCGCAGTTGGAGCGCGGAGCGGGGGCGGTGCGCGGGGGCGGGGAAGGGCTCGGCTCTGCCCGCCGCCCGCCAGGCCCTGCACAGGGAGCGGGAGCGCCAGCCGGCCCGAGAGCGCCATCGCGCCCGCCCCACCCCACCGCTCCTCTGCAAACCCTCTCTGCAAGACCTCACCCAATTCCCAAAAATAAATTCGCCCCTGACACCGATTCCTACGGCTGGTTCCATAATAGCGCGCTTTGCGGTTTTATGGGGTTTTTTTTACTACAGTGCCGGTGCTATCCTGACGGAGACTTTAGATTGTCTGTGTGAGGCCAGCGAGCAGTCAGAAAGAGAAATGCGTCACGGCAGCTGGGAAGCCCCGAGGAGCTGGGAGAGCCGGCCCGCGCTCATCCCTCGTCCCTGTGGCTCCCGCGGAGCTGCAGCAGGCATCCCGCAGCTGAGACCATGCCCTGCTTCCAGCCTTGCCGAGGCATCCCTGCGGGGCCCTGGGTACCCACCACGCTGCCCGCTCGGGGCTTCCTGAAGCTGGGAAACACTTTGTGCACGTCTTGCTCTTTGCAGATGTTTACTCCAAAAGCCTGGTTCTGCTAGCTCAGAGTCCGTACTTACCCACCTGAAAGAGACTTACGAACCACCCATTCTCGTGTATGTAATCGTGCATCACATACATACACATTTCTATTAACACAGGAATACCTGATACCTACACACTTCTCTGTAGGTACTTATATGTGGATGCTAAAAAGCTAGAAGCAGAGAAATTCTTCAGCCTTTTCTCAATATTCTGTGAGAACATTGCTTTCACACGCAGACTTGATGAAAACAGCGGGGATGGTTTTGTAAACTATCTGTGCACCTGTGTTCTGTTGTGCAGAATTGTTATGGGACACATTGAGAAAAATATTTTTCAGTGGGTGTTGTGGGTTCTACCCAACTGCTACGGGAGGCAGATGATCAATGACCAATGATCTTAAGTCATGCAAGCGAACTGGGGTATAAAAATGGGTCCGTAGAATAAAGAGTTCATGCCATTCTTTTCCTGAACTTGGATTGTGTCATTTTTCGCCGTTCTCGGTACAACAGTGACACTTACATTTATACACAAGCACTTGAAAATGAGGTATCTGCTGTTTCTAACCCAGACGTGGCAGGCAGGGGTGGTTGCAAGGAGCTTATTACCTGAGGGAGTGGAGGGAGAAAGAATTCCAGAGGAGGCAGAGGGGACCACCTGTGCCTCAATTGAAACGCATGACTGATAAAAACTGTAGAAATGTTATGCATGCAGCTCATCTCGTTACTCTGGGTGCGTAATGCCTGCAGCCTTCCCGAGAGGATCAGAAGGGTACCCAGCAGGCAACCTGCATCCTCTGCAGCAGTGTCTGTGACCCGTGCCACACTGGCTCTGTCCCCTTTCCACTACAGCTGTTCTTGCCAGTAGCCTCTGTGGAGCAACACTCACCTCTTGCTGCACATACTGCACCAGAGAGCTCTGATTTCTCTCTAAACTACCAGTCTCCCCCTAAGATGAAAACTAGCAACTGACACTACAATGCTGGGACATGCAGATTTACTTATCCTCCAGTCTTTGTTTAGTGATTAATCCCAGGTCTTGTCCTATTTGTTACTTCCTCACAAAGGTTCTAGCTGCTGGAGTCATATTTTTATGCAGAAGCTTTCAGGAGGGGTTTTAATATTATCTTTGAAGTATGTTTACAGATATTCGACCTGGAACATGAAGGATCTCCGCTCACTTTAAGTCATGAGGCACGCAGCAAGAATCTCCAAGTATTACTTTGCAAGGCAGATTCATGTGAAGGCAGAATCCTGCTTTTGCAGGCCTAATTCAGAGTGCCTAGAGGCTGTGAGGACTGAAGTTAGCATGGCACAACGAGGTGTAGCTCAGTAAATTAAATCGAGTGGTTGGAAATGGATCAGAAACTTGGTAGAGTTCATGGAAGGACTTCCTGTGATCCCACTGGGTTTTGATCTAGTCCGTAATTTTAAACTTATTTATATTCCTGGCTTTCACATTTCCTCAGCCGGCAGACTCCTAAGTTGTTCTCATGAGGACAAAACTTAATTGTGAAATGCTTCAGCTTCCTTCAACAGGCTTGACTTTGCTCAGTTACTGTCCCTCACACCTTTAGAAGCAGTCCACAGACCCAATAACCCACAGTTTCAGACTGATGATGCAGAAGTGAGTTGTGAGGGCAGTGGGTGGCTGTTGTATCTGCTGTCCATCCCATGCCATAAGCAAGCTGTTCTTGGACCAGCTCAATCCAGTGGCTGGCATCAGAGAGGCTCACTTTTGTTCCTTGTCCTGTTATGCCACTCTGAGGAAATAAGCTCTTATTGCAGGATCTGGCTTGTCTGTAATCCATGTAAAATAGTTGGTAAGGATGATACCAGCATAAGCAATGGCAGGGCCAGGTCATCATGTTTTTAGAATTTTTTTTCTTTCATTTAGGTCCTGTTGGGTATTCTCTCTGTCTCTGGATATGCCCATTTCCTTTCTGTTGTTTGCACAGTCCTATTAAAAGTAACCTTTCAGTAGAGTTCTCTGGTTTTTGTCCTCCATTATATTAGTACAGTCTATATCACTGTAAAACCCAGAAGCAGCAACCCCACTATGCACTCCAATGAGCCCCTGTACGAACATCCTGGCAGGAACAAAGTCCTCAGAATAAAATACTGCAGAAAAAAGGCAGGGAGACAAGGAAAGCACAGAGTTCAAGGGACTTCCCAAAGGAGACAGAGCTGCTCAGTGACACAAGAACCACCTGGGGGCCTGATTTTTCCTTGTCCTGGATCTTGTGTCTCAATTTGCAGGTGTGCATTTACACTCCCTCATTGTCGCTGTGGCACCATTCTTCTTTCCATAAAGTCACAGTAAAGCACGTGACACACATGACAGCCCTTTCAACTTGAGCAGCTCAGAATTAAAGACTTCAGCCATTTCCAACACATACAGAATGATTTCCCTCCCTGAGAATACAGTATAGATGCAGATCTGTGCACAGCCCTTGCTCCTGCACATGCTCCGTCTGTCTTTAATCCTCTCCATGCTAATGCATCTCAAAATGCCCCAGATTACAACCCCCTTCCCCTGGATCAGCTGTTCCAAGACCTGTCTTCAGCTCAGCTACTTTGTCCTGCTGACCAACACCACGTCAGGGGATCACAGAATCGTTTAGGTTGGAACAGACCTCTGAGATCCATCGAGTCCAACCTATGACACAACACCAGCTTGCCAACCAGACCACGGTCCAGTCTACCCTGGGTAGTCCATTTCAATGTCTAATCACCTTTTCTGTGAAGAAATTCCTCCTGATGCCCACCCTGAGCCTCTCCTGGTGCAGTTTCAGACTGTGTCCTGTCACTGGGTGCCTGGGAGAAGAGGCCGATTCCCAGGTGGCTACACCCTCCTGTCAGATAGTTGAAGATAAGGCCACCCCTGAGCCTCCTTTCCTCCAGGCTGAACACCCCCAGCTCCAGCTGGGTTCGCCGCCTTCTCCAGTTTCACCCGCTGCTTAGCAGCGGCTGTCTCAAAACCTTCTCCAGTTTCACCTTTTACAGTGGCCAGACTGCTCTGCCGTGTCCTGTTAGGTGGTTTGGCCCTAAAGCGGCGGCACTCGTGTTTTCCCTCCGCGGTGTGGAAGGGCGGCGGGCGCTTCCCCGGCGGAGGCAAGGCCGCTCCCCGTGCCGCCCTCCGCGCCAGGGGCGGCGCTGTCGGGCCGCGCCGCCGCTCCGCCCCCGCCTCTGTGGTGCGGCGGGCCCCGGAAGCGGCGGCGCAGCCATGGCGGCGGACGGCAGGGCCGCGGTGCCCGAGCTGCAGCCGGAGGGGGAAGCGGAGGGCGGCGGCAGCGAGCCAGAGGGCGGCTTCGGGCAGCTGCTGGAGGAGGAGGAGGACGGGGAGGATGCCGGCTACGTGCTGTACAGGTACGGCCGCGGCGGCGTCGCGGCACGTCACGGAGTGGGGGGCGCGGAGCGGCGGAGCTGGGGCCGGAGGAGTGGGGAGCTTGTGGGAGGGGCAGGGACACCTTTCACTTGAGCAGGTTGCTCAAGGCCTGATTCAACATGGCCCTGAGCACTGCCAGAGCTGGGGCATACACGGCTTCTCCGGGCAACCTGGTCCAGTGTCTCACCACCCTTACAGTAAAAGAATTTCTTCCTCATGTCGAACCTAAATTTCCCCTCTTTCAATTTCAGAAGTACCCGTTACTTCTTATCCCATCATTACAGTTGCTGACGGAAAATCCCTCTCCGGCTTCCCTGTAGGCTCCCTTTAGATCCTGGAAGGCTGCTCTGAGGTCTCCACCCCGCCACCAGTGGGGTGGGTGGACAGCCCCATCCTTCTCAGTCTGTCTTTGTAAGGGAGGTGCTCCAGTCCTCTTTTCAACGTCGTGGCCCTCCTCTGGACTTGCTCCAACAGTTCCATGTCCTTCTTATGTTGGAGACACTTTTACCTGTTTATATGCTGTGGTACAGACAATAATGTAGGTAAAATAGTAGTGACTGTTCAGAGCAAGGATGTGTACTGGACACAGGTTTGTGCATGTCGTGGTTTGAGTAGCATTTTGTGCTTTTCAGAAGCATTGAAAAGCCAAAAACATGTATTTACAGGGACAGGAAGGAATGGGCCGATATTGAACCTGTACCTCAAAATGATGGGCCAAATCCTGTTGTTCAGATCATCTACAGTGAAAAATGTAAGTGTTGAATATGTTCTGCCCTTACCATTGTTGAAACAAGACTTCATTTTTTGGATAACATTTTCTAGAGTGATACTGTGAAGAAATTAATTTAATTAACTGTGTTACGGTACTTATGTGTGGTGTTTTCACCAAGCATCTCTGAAGCTGAATCTTCACCTGAGATGTTAATAGCCAAGGTTCTCCTTTAAAATCCTATGGCTTAAGAGGTAATGTAGCAGACAGTGTGGTTCATGTCACAAGGCATTTCCAGCCCACAAATGGAAACAAAACATGAAGCTCCTGCAACTGGTAAAGTAGTGTGAGTAAGCAGCCCAGGACTTTTATGATTGTTTTTGATATTATTCTGATGGTGTATTTCTAACATACTTGTGCAGCTTTTTGGTGTGCTAATATCATGCACAGGTCTCAGCTGAAAATGCTGTCAGAGCAACAGGTAGCTATTGTGTTACAGAGGTGTAGAGTACAGAAAACAGGACGTAATTTCAAAGGATTATTAACCTTACTCCCTACTCAGGCCATTGGCTAAGATGCTATTTTCTGTTTAGTCCGAGATGTCTATGACTACTTCCGGGCTGTTCTGCAGCGGGATGAGAGAAGCGAAAGAGCTTTCAAGTTAACAGCAGATGCCATTGAGTTAAATGCTGCAAACTATACAGTATGGTATGTAACAACTCCGGGATTATTTCTGTGGTCATTAGACTGCCTACCTTTTAAGTCTTTAATATTTTGTTAGTTGAATCAGGGCATGCCTAGTAGTGTAGATTTACAGTGAGCTTCCAAAGAAAGCCTTTGTTCAATATTTCCCATGCCTCACTTTGATTCAGTGGTTTTCATTCATTTGGCTTTAAGGATATTATCAGTCAGGGTAGGGCTAGCTACAAAAGGACTTACCTGTTTAAAAGTAGATCACTTACCTGATAATGTGGCCATGGCAAAATGCTGAAGATGCGCTCAGTTGACTTCAAGAAGAGGCATGAAAACATGACAGCAGATAATTTGTATATTTACTAAATAGTGCATTTTAAAAGATCTCTCAGGTTACTGTTCAATTAGGTAATAAATAAACAGTGAATTTCTGATACTCAGAGTAGGGCCTTCTAACTCACAAATGCTAACAAGTACCTCTTGGACATCTTTATTCCACTAATTTCCATAAAGTCAGAAAGTTTACATTGTTTCAAGCACAGAAGTCTTAGTTTCCGTGACAAAAAACTAGCATCGGTACAGGTTAATTTGAACATGATTGGTACAATCATAGACTGTTGTAACCAGTCATATTCTAGTTCTCCGCTGTTCAATAATTGAATGCCCTTTAACAGAACTAGATATGTGGTTGAGGATTTTGCATTAGGTTTAGTTTTTTGTATTATTTTTAGCTCAATATAATTTATAAGAATTGTGAACAAAGGCGATTCTGTGTTCTTCTCTGTGAATTTTAGGAAAGTCCTTTTGCAGTGTTCAAATGTTTGACTTTTATATAGGCATTTCCGGAGAGTCCTCCTGCAGTCTTTGGGAAAGGATCTCCATGAGGAACTTAAGTACATTACAGCTATCATTGAAGATCAGCCAAAGAACTACCAAGTCTGGTAAAACTGTGCTTTCTTTTCAGTTCTTAGTGTTTTTACAGATAATGTTTTTGTAAATTGGCCATCAGTTGTCATGGAGGAATTAGATGGAGTTGCATCATGTCAAAGTTCCTTTCAGATATTTGTTCTAAGCATATGATTATGACATGCTAAGCAGGTCTCGGTTTTTTGTTAATTTCAAGTTTTAAATTGCCAAAATAAATCTGACAGGTTAAAAAAAAAAAAACAAACTTGTGAAAAGGCAACCAAGAAAACAAATAGAAGTTAATATTTTTTTCTTTTATTGTGTCTTGGAGTTTGCCTGCCTGTTGTTGGGTTTTTTTCCGAAACGAATGCGAATAAGCAAAAGAGCAGTACTGTTATTACTAGAGAAATTACACAGTACTAGAAAGTTTTACTCTGCTGAAGACTTTGACCATGATTGTGGAAGTATGTTGTTTCAGATGAACATTACTTGTCTAAAATTAGGTGATTTGCTATTGTGTATGTCTGGTTAGAATTTTTTATAATATAAATATGCATCATACATTTCTCAGAGCCAAGTGAAATGTTTTGCTATGCTTAATTTGAAGTATTTAACTAGTGGGTTTTTTTCCTAAGTGGTAGAGTTGCTATAAGCTGCTTTAATACAGACCACACAGTCACAAAAAAAATTAGACTTTTCCTCTTGTCATTAGGCATCACAGACGGGTGCTGGTTGAGTGGCTGCAGGATCCATCCAGAGAGCTTGACTTCATAGCTGATATTCTCAACCAAGATGCGAAAAATTACCATGCCTGGCAACACAGACAATGGGTTATTCAGGTATTGTATCCACAGAACTCTTGATTCTTTAAATAACCTGCATTTTAAATATGTGGCGGAGCTATAGACTTAGCTATAAACTTGCCTTTTAGGAAGTGAGTTCAAAAAATTGGATTGTTGTCTACTTACTGTTACGTGTGTGAATTTAATGATGAACTAATACCATTGTGTACCACTGAATAGTGTAGCATGTTCCTAGTGCACCTGTACTTACTTTTCTTTGAACTTGTGTTGATTTCTTCAAAAAATGCTCTATCTGATGTTCAGGCAACTTAGGAATGAGGAGAATGTATTTAAAAAAAAATAAAAACTTTTGATGGTGATTTTCTCTTCCTTCCCTCTCTGTAGGAGTTCAAATTATGGGACAATGAACTGGACTACGTAGACCAGCTTTTGAGAGAAGATGTGAGAAACAACTCTGTTTGGAACCAACGGCACTTTGTCATTTTCAACACCACTGGCTATGATGACCCAGCAGTCCTAGACAGAGAAGTCCGGTTAGTAATGCTATTCAGGCTCACATTAAACAGTCTCCATTACATGAAAGCAAAAGAATACTTTCGCAGTCCCCGTGGGCTTTGTTTCCTGGTTTTTATTCACTTCTGGGACTAACACTCATGGTTAGCAGATCAAGTGTTAGACTGAAGCAAGCTCTGCTTACCCTGGGCAAGTTACTATCATGCATTTGTTTTCCTGACCTGCTGTTTATTGTGCAAACAAAAACTTTGGGGTTTATGGTGAACTAGTTATAGTGGGACAACCTGCAGAAAATCTGTGACACTGTTGTGCTGTTCATTAGTATTCTACCCTTAGAAAGTTTGGAAAAAGAGGCCCTCTTCAGTTCTGGTGCCTGGAGCACCTCCCCCACTTCCTTCTTCACTGACCTTTGTGTCTCCAGAGTTGTTCCTCTCACATGTTCTCATTCTGCTCTTGTCTGGCCACAAATAAAACTGCACAACCACCTTTGTTTTTCTTTCTTCTTTAATATGTTACCATGAGGCGTTACCATCATTTCCAGTAGGCCCAGCCTTGGCCAGTGGTACATCCACCTTTGGAGCCACCAGAGATTGGCTCTGATGGACATGGAAGAAGCCTCTGGCAGCTTCTCACAAAAGCCACCCCTGTAGCCTCCCCCACTACCAAAAACCAGGCCATGCCAACCCAATACAGTAATGTGGACACAGATTGTAGGAAGAGGAGTTGCCTTTTGTGAGGGATTTTATACAGCTGGAAAAAGAAAGGAATATGTGGTTGGCACAAAGAGAACTAACTACCTCTGTGAGATAGCTAGTTTTCAGGATAAAGAGCTTTGTGCTCACTGCTTCTAGGTTGCAGGTTTGTAACTGAAAACAAACTGGGCTTCTGTATGTATTTTACTGCTCATGGTGGTAAAAGAAGCTTCTTCATATGGTTTTCACATCTCAGATTGCTGATTAGGGTTGATGGTTATGAGAAGGTATTTGTCAAAAGTGAAGAAGCAATTAAATTAGGTACTGCGATTTTTTATAGAGTTATTTTTCAGAAGAAAGACTGAATCTCTGAATAGGTCCTTTGGTACATTATTCCTAGAGGATCCCAGCCCTCACCATCTTTCATGGTTGTCTTTGCAACCTTCTAGAAATTGTACTTCTCTTCCAGTTTATAACCTTCCTGTTGGTCAATGAATCTGAACCATTTCCATGACTTAGACTTGGATATCCTCAGCTTTTTCTCTCTTAGAGTTTAGATTGAGCATCCACCCTTGATCTTCTCAAGATAATTGGGTATCATCTTAGGAACCAGGCTGGCTAAGGTTAAGACTTCCCAGATGTCATTATAGAACGGCTTGTTGGTTGATAAACTTGTTCTTTGTCGTAGTGACTGCAGAATGTTAAAAGAGTTAGGATTGTGGATATTTTTTTTAGTACTCCTGATATAACTTTTTATCAGTATCTGCAGCCTCTGAAAATCATCAGATGCCTGGTTATGCTAGGAAAAGCCAGAAGATAAATCTGTTTTGTGAAGATGAAATGTGGCCTTGTGGCTGTATGGGAGGTGCCTTTTGTTGCTTTGCTTTTATAGCAGTTGTCTCACTGCTACTTTCACAGAAATGCTACAGAAGGCCGTGTGAGCTGAAAAATCAAGCTCTGCCTTTCCGTGGGTTTGCTTGAGTGCAGCCTCATGAAAAACGTTCTGCAAATAGGTACAGAACATACCACTTGCAGTCATATTAACAGAGCTCAGGTACTCAGGCCATTTTCAAGCCCTTGCCATTTCTGGGCATCAAGATACAAGTTACTTCTTCAGCATGCCAGGAGAGTATATTACGTTGTTTGTTCAGTGTTATTGCTAATAATTTTGAGAACTGATTCATTATTGTATAAAGTCCAGAAAACTGAACACTTAAATCTTGAAACACTTTTCATAGTGTCTGCCTCTTTGAGACTCCTGGTGATTGTATTCTGAGCCATTTTTGATCTACTGAGCTGAGATGATCTGCAAAAAGATTGAAGTATAGGCTAGAGAGATGCATTTGGAAGCTTCTGAGCACATTCTGGTAATTTCTAACTGCATTGTTACTGCTTGCACTCATGACCTGTTATCTTTCTATTGCAGATACACTCTTGAGATGATCACTGCAGTGCCACATAATGAGAGCGCTTGGAACTACTTAAAAGGGTGAGGTGTATTTCCCCATGAGGCAAAAGGAATATCTGTAGAAGGTGTCTGATGCCTGCTTCTTAATTGAAAAGAACTTGTTGTTTGTTCTAGCGTAGTGTGCTTAAGCAGGCAAGCAAATACTGTCACAAGGTGTTCTTATATTGTAACTTAATTTCTTTGTAACTTTCTGCTAAGCCTCTGGCCCTGTAGTTCTTGTGGAAGGACTACAGGTTCTTCTCGTGATTTTAAAAACTTGACCTGTAATGTTACTGTGTTAAAAAGCATAGATAGGAAATAACAAACATGCTTTCAGTCCAATTTCTGTTCAGTTGAACAAAAACCATACCAGCTTATTACAACATGAGGCTGTACTAGCGCTTCATGCTGCTTACTTTCTGACTTGCTTGTATTTGCAGCCTGATTTCAAAACTAATCTCCAAGTAAAGGAATAATAACAAAAATGCAGTTATTCACACCAGATTTCCCATTGCTATGTGTCAAGCCTATTAACCTCTCTTCAAGGATTCTACAGGATCGTGGTCTTTCTAAGTATCCAAATCTGCTGGAGGAACTGTTGAATTTACAGCCCAGTCACAGTTCACCCTATCTGATTGCCTTTCTTGTGGACATATATGAAGACATGCTGGAAAACCAGTGTGATAACAAGGAAGAAACACTGAACAAGGCATTGGAGGTAGGTTTTGAGAGCTTGGTTTTTCTTCTGAGGGATGCCGTCTGTTCCTGTCTGGTTTTATATCTTGACAAAATGGGATTGATTTTCATAAACAGAGAAGGTTACTTGTTAATCACAAGAGGTCTATGAAGACTTTAACACAAAAGCCAGACAATCACAAGGATCTCCTGAATTTAAATACAAGTAATAACTTGTCAGTTACAAAATTACTCTTTAAGTTTTCTTCACCTGGTAGTGAAGGAAGGTCTCTAATAGCACCTGCCTAAGAAAGATGATGCTTGAAAAATTTAAGAGTTTTGGATGTTAACTTTTAGCATGAACTCACTCTCTTCTCTCTAGGTTAATGAATTTTTCTCAGACTATCCATTTCCAAACAACCTCTATTGAGCTCCTTTGGCCCTTCTTAGCTCTAAGAAAGCTGGCAGAATTAGCTTATGGCCAGCAGGCACTGTGGGTATCAGTAAGAAATGTCAGGCACCACTTCCTACAGAGCGTAAATTACTTCTGGCAATGTTGTGTATCTCCCAGGCCTTCATACTTGGGTGCTCCTTGGTGCAGTTTGTAGTGTAGTTTTTACAAGAACAATTTGCATTCTCTGTGGGACAGACTGGAACTCGATGTAATTAGAGCTGCAGTTTTACCTGGAGTCTTTGTGTTCCAACGTTGTTCTTTCTCAGCATTTTTCCATTGTTGTGTTCCAGGACCAAACTGTAAATAAGTGCAGTTGTACCTCCTAGATTCATGTCCCCTTTATACTATTTCACTGATTTTGACTTCTCTATTTAGGCATCAAAGCTCCTAATTTCTTAACTCCATTTCACTGAGTAAGGCCATGTCATCTGCATAATAAATGGGAATTTACTAAAACATTTGTAGACAGTGTTCACACTGTGTAAAGTTTACACAGCCTGTCCTATAAGTAGGACTGACTTATACTGTGCTGCTTACCCAGACCAAAACAAAAAAACCCCAAACATGTAGAAGTATGTGCACCAACTCTTAACCTATCATGAGAAAAGGTTACTGACTTGCATGGAGAACCCTTTTGGGACAATCTGGTGAGGAAAAACAGAAATAAAGTATCTCTTGTCAGTCTATCAAGAATACTGAAGATTTAAGAGCAGGACGATCCTGGAATTAAGTGGTTTACAGCCTGTTGGACGCCTAAAAGACATTCAGGGTTCTCAGGAAGTATACTGTGCTCTACTGCAGTTTGAATAAGGCTGGCATGGATGATGAGTGGTAGGCATGGAAATGAGTCAAAGGGAAACTCTTACAACTGAAATGGGGCTGGAGGGATTTTTGTGCAGTGTCAGATTGGTTGGCTACCAACTGGAATTGTCATCAGTGTGATGTCACTGAACAATTACAAATCCTGTGAATAAAACAAATGTTGCAGAGAAACGTGTTTCTAATACTGTCTGAAATATATGTTGTATGCATTTTATAGTTAAGGATTCTGTAAGCTTTTTGTTATAATGCTCCAATCTGTCATTTTTCTTTCATAGTTGTGTGAAATTCTGGCTAAAGAAAAAGACACCATCCGAAAAGAGTACTGGAGATACATTGGAAGGTCCCTTAAGAGCAAGCACAGTTCAGGCACTGAACAGAGCAGCACAGTGACAGATAAACAGCAGTAACTGAAGATGGAAGAAAACAGTGTTAAGCTCTCAAGCTGTTCTAAAGCTGTACTAAGTAGGGTCATCAACAAGTTTAAAGTCCTTTTGTAGGTATGGCAATGAAAGAGGAGCGCAGACTGCTGTATAGTCCTGGGTTGCTTCCGCTACTGGTGATAGCTCTAGGTGCAGTCAAGAAATGCATTAAGGCTTAATTATTGAAATGTACCGAGTAAAGGTTTTAGTTCCTAACTAAAAATAAATAAAGCTATACCTACTATATTGGCAGTGCTCAGTTAACGGTTGGCCTTGACCTTACAGGGGTTTTTCCAACATAAATTACTCTATGATTCTGTGAAGCACTAAAACCATTTCTCATGTCCTGGCTTACCCAGTTGAGGTTCCTAACACTGTCTCATCAGATGCTGCAGTAATGACTGCAGGTAACTTTGCTGTAGGGGATATAAAGTAACTTGGCTAGTGCAAGTAGTCACTGCAGCTGCTGCCTTACGTGGGAGCAGCTGTGCGACACTGTCAGCCTATGCTGTTGTATGCAACTAACACCAAGTGTAATTTTGTAATAAAAATAGATAACTTAGAGCATTTGTCTGAATTTTTTAAGTGTGTTTCTTTTGCTCCTTGTAAGTGCATAGTTTGTTCTTTTCAGATTCTAATATACTTGTATAAGTAATGGATTCTGTTGCATTGGTATGTTTTTTGCACTGGAGTATTCTTATCCCAGAAACTTTAAGTACACTTGATATGTTCTTTGGAGCCCTGAATTCTTATGTGCACAGACAGGAAAAATGCTTTGAGGATCCTGGGGGATGTGTATACCTGCACTAGAAAAATGGATCTACCCTGTTTTCAGTAAATGGCTATTGTAAACTGTGTTCTTATAGAGTGCTTGTCTGATATGAAATATTTTACTGGAAATGATCATAAAGGGAACAAACAAATGCTGGTGTTTATTCCATAACATGCAGTCTTTCTGACACTAAACATTAAAAGGTGTTACTGTGATCAAACAATAGTGGAGATTATTTTTTAACACTTGAAATTCTTGAATTCAATGCACTCTTGAAATTTAAAACAACTCACGGGGAGTGGAATAGGTATACGAAAGCTGTGTAATTTTGTAGTGGTTTTGCTGTGTTCTCAACAGTAGAGAAAACATTTTTGTAGTGACACAGGAACATTCAAAACAGACATGGACTTCAAACTTCTGGATATTTGTTACCTGGGGTTTTTTTTCTGTTTTGTTTTTTTTTTCTGGGCTGTGGTTTTTTGGGGTTTTTTTGGACATGTTTGGGGTTTTTTTACCACATTTGAAACTCTAGTACAAAGCAAAAAGTGTGTTTCTACCCCTATGAGTTGTTCCTAATTGCACCTGTACTAAATATGGAGTACTGAAGAGCCAGGGTGTTCAAGGTCTTCAGGACAAAGTAATGTATTTGCCATTATCAGTCAAGAAAGCTCAGAGAGATGAAACAGTCAAATGCAATCCTTAAAATAAACATCATCAATGAAGAGGAACAGAATTCTTCCTCTGCATATGGTGTGAATACATTCCTGTATCTTTCACAAAATTCAGAGAACACTTGGAGTAAAGCAGAGTATTCTTTATAGACACTAGCATAAATTTCAGCAAGAATAAGTCATCCCAAGGTAAGACTGATGAAGAGTGTCCACAGGGACAGTATATTTTGGGATGTGATCTCAGTCACTTGTGGGCTGAGGGAAGAGCTTAGATTTAGCCATATCGACTTCCAAGTGGCAAGAATAGGTAGGAAACCTCTGACAAAACCTTTCTGGGGAAATGGTCAACATATGGCCTTCTCATTCTTGAAAATGATGTCTAGAAGGAATCAGATTTTAACAAAGTTGGTAGGGTTTTATACTAGTTATGCAAACATAGTGGTACGTGGAAAGATAATACCACTTCTGAGCTCCCTTTACCAATAAATAACATATTTTTAATTGAAAAAATACCTTGTCTTACGTAGAACAAACATGTAACTGAACAAATCATGTAAATCCTAAGAAAAAACTGTGCTTGACACTGGAGTTCAGCTTAAACACAAACAACGACAACAACAACATAGTCATTCTGTTGTAACAGAAATTTTTCTTTTTTTCTTTCAAATATTTATATTTGCTGTCATTTGGATTACAAGGAAGCTTTCAAATTCTCTTGCAAAGGCTCCTAAGTTCTGTGCTGGTAAACAATACACAAAAATACTGAGCTGTCAGAGCTGGAAAAATGATGGCTGCCCAGCCAGGTTGCAAGTGCAGCTACCAAATCTTAAATTTTAAAGTGTCCAAGAAAAAATCTTTCTGGTGGAAGAAGGAGCTTGACAAAATGTATGACCTGTAGAAAGAAGGGTCTTAGAGTAGGAAGTTAGAGGTTACTTTAACCTGTAGGCATTGGTACTGACTACCTTTGATCAGGGCAAACGTCACAGTGATTTGTCCCAACAGGTTCATGTGTACAAGAAAATTTACTGTTGTGACATTGTGCATAGTGATGTGACTCGTGTACAATTTTATTACTGAAGAGTTGTGCCTAAATGGGAAACTACTGATACAACTCTCCCTTGTAAATCAGTGTAACTGCAACATTCAGTGGAGTATGGAGCATTATTAAAGTGTGTGAAATCATACCCTATGCTTGCTTTCACCAGAGACTGATGTTCTTGCCTTGGTCTAGCTCTGTCTTAGTAAGCTGTTACTGACTTTCACCTTATTGTCTTTGCAATTCAACTGACAAAACAGTGTGCAAATCCTTCCTAATCTATTCAGTACAAAACCACCTCTGCTAGCACAAAGTGCTTCTATCAGATGCTGTCTGGTTGTGCTGAGGCAGATTAGGAGTGTGCCATTCAGCTGGACCTTCTGTAGAGGCAATATTGTCCAGTAAGGAGGCAGGGAGGTTTCTAATCACTCCCTGCACATGAAACACTTCCATTCAAGTGATAGCTGCCAATTCATGCAGTGCTATGGTGATGAAGGACTTACAGAGGGATGGGACACCCAAAACTGGGGGTGCACACACTTATTTAGGTTTCTCTAAGTATGTGCTATGATGAGCTACAAGAAACTTCACCAAATTTAGCTAGAGACCCCACCTCAGGATGCCTTGATGCCTACCTCAGCTGTCTGATTAAACCTCCTTGGGGCTAGGACTGTGCTCCACGAGGTGCATCACCATCCCTGTCTCTGAAGAAGCATTGAGATACAAATCTGCATAAGATTTCAGCCTTGGGGGATTAGAATCGTTGCCGTATCCTGCTGCTGCTGCGGCCGCCCAGCCGAGGTGGACACCGGCCACTAGATGACAGTGTGAGACGCACCCCCAGCCCATCGGTGCCGCTGCTGTGCGGGAAAAGCAGCGGCGCCGCCTCCTTCGCCGTGCAACATCACTAATTTCACACCTGCTAATTAAACACGGAAGAGCAGCTGCTTGGTAATTCAATACATAGCGCCACACAAGCATCAAGCACAAGTATTCTGGGCGGGGCTAAATGGTCATCTTCATGTTGGTGTTAATTGGAGAGAAATTTCTTGTTAACAGAAATGATGTCTCCTCTGACACTGGACACCTTGTACAGATTTGGACTCTGTTTAGTCCTGGTTTTCTAAAAATAACCCCGTGACTAAACCCCGATGCTCAGAACTTGGGGTTTGTGGCCCGTTTACATCTTTTGGAGACTTGCCTCCAATCAGACTGCTAGACACATATGCCTTCACAAGCTGGAAAGTTTTTGTCCCCTAGAGCCAGCCTTGTTATGATAAATTTCTCTCGTCCCTCTGTAATGAAATGCTGGCAATTTCTGGCTATTTCTGGGAATACAGATTGAAGGACAAGATGACCTACTCCTGCTTCTTGGAACTCAGAGGAGGACTTGGGCCAAACTGAGGAAAACAAGCATGTTGTTGCAGATCTGAAAGTAGTTTCCTTGCTTTTTGGTAAGCAGGACTGAAAACTTTGCTAAAGAAGGTCAAATACAGACTTCTCTTTTTCATGGAGTGGTTTGCTGAAACTGAGTCTTGTGGGATTGTCACCACAGTGCAGGGATTTTAAGTGAATGAAGAGATGCCCTGTGTCACTTAAGCCAAGCCAGCTTGAGCACTCAGAGTGACTCAGGTGCAGCTGCTTGCTGTGTGTGTATACACTGAGCTCCCAGGACATGCTACCATTACCCCCAATTCCCATGGGCATTATGCTAGCTCTGGTACCTCTGTTCACACCTGAAACCGTCGGGTGACAGGTGTAATGCTGCCATCACAGTGCTGCTCATGAGCAATGATCTTGCCACTGCAGAAGAGGTCTTGCTGTATTTGGGCTTCTCATTCTTTTGGGTTTGGGTTGCTTTGGGTAGGTCTAGTTGGTTATTTACTTAATTGGTTTTCTGATGTGCCCTGACTGTTGTCCAAATCATCTCTCCAACAGATCCAAACACAGCTGAATAAGTGCTTGTGCTGCTACGAAAAAGCTTCAGAAGAAGGAAAACAGGAACTGTGTTTGTATCATTGATGTACATTCTCTGTCCTTCCTCTTCTGTCAAAGCCTGCTTACCAGGACAAGAAGGTGGCAGGTGCTTGCACACATCTGCCCCTGCTCTAGCTTGCAGACACACCACGAATATGAATTTTATTCCCAGTTTTACTAAAGGACGGTGAGAGCACACGCTCCCTGTACACAATAGCATATGGTGCTCCCTGGCTTTTCTGGCTACCTCTTGCAGTAACAGTTTCTCTTGCTGCTAAATGAGTCCAAATGACTATTTGCAGGTACCTACAGAGCAGGTGCATGGTTAGTGTGGAGAGTTCCTGAGCACTGTTCCAGCACTCTGATACCAGTTGAGTGGTACTGCCAATCATCTTGCTAATTTGTTTGAGGTCTAACCTGCACAGATCCTGCATTGAGATGAAGGCTGCAATAAAAGGAGAGAGTGTTGAGTATTTACATGGGCAACAGAAAACCAGAAACATCTGTTTTTAGCAACATATTTTCAAATTATCAATTTTCAAATGATTCTTTAACTGAAAAATTTAAAACTTGTAAAGTGAGAACAGAAAACTGCTTGGCTTCTGACATTCAGAGGGAAAATATGTGAGGAGATTTGCCTTAGGCAAGACCTAGTTTACTGCTAGAAGGCATGTCTGAAAAAAACCCCAAGAGCTGACTGAGATCTGTTTGTCATTTAGCAGTGTCCCAGACATAGCTAGGTCCCATTTGGAGCTCAAATTTTCTCTTGTTTCATTGCAGGAGGAAGGGGAAAATGAGGGATGACTGGGAAAGGACAAGCCAAAATCACTAGTCATGCATCACTAACAACAGCTAAGAATATTACAGCAAATGATTTCAGTACAGGTGCCTGCTGCAGAACCAGACAGAGCCACCTGGCACACACAGCAATTTTGTGTATTTCAAGTAAGAGCATTGTTTTCCCTCCAGCTTAACTGTATTGACTTTCTCATTTCTCTTTTTAACTGTTAATACACTGTCAGATGCATGCTTGTCCGAGCTACGCAGGCTAAAATTTCTAGGGAGAGAAGAAAAAGAGAATGATGGGATATAACCCATTTTACTGCAGGATTGCTACTCAGCAGCCATGGCCAAGACAAGGCCCACATAAACCTGGGGGCTGCACCTCATGATGCCAGTTTACAGCTCTCACTTTATAGTACAGGCTTTTTACAGCAGAAATTGCATGTCCTCATATGTTTGAAAACTCCTGGTGTACATACAGATGCCCCCTCACTCCAACAAGTGCTAGTAGTCTCTTTGACACTGTGAGAGTTTCACCTGCTTTCTGTTCCTCAGCACTGTGCCTGCAAAGCAGACACAAGCAGTGCAGACAAACACTTCTCCAGGCATTGCCATGCTGCACTTAGCCTGGATAGTCCTGGAGTTGATGAGATTTTGCAGTGACTTCTAGAGCACCTCTTTGCTCACAAGGGTCCTCATGGAAAAGGAGCCAGCCATGAAGGCCCATTGCAACCTCAAGTCTTAGGCCAATTTTGGAGACTGGCATTGCATCACCTCATCATAGCATCCCACCCACCATATGATTTCAGCAGGTGAGTTGAGAAGTCTAGGCACACGGAACCAATCTTGAATTACACTGAAATAGAGGCATACAGATCCAAAGATTAACCACCAAGTTTTGCAAAGAGTAGCTTGTATCCTGTATGCCAGTGCCTATAAGAACAGGCACAGAGCTGCACTCAAAAAGGTCAAATAGGATCACTCAATGATTTGAATTCCCTTTGAATAAGGGAATTCCTTATGAGTAAATGCAGGTAATGTACTGAAAGAGAGAGGGGATAGGAAGAGAAGAAAAGGCCAGAAAAAACCCAGAGGGTAATGAAAACTTAGCTCATAGCCTGAAGCAGTATCACAGCATGACTCTGAGAAATGTGCAAAAAACACATCTGGGCAGCAGAGGAGTTTTTATGGTGATGAGCAGATAATGTTTTAAATGGTTCCTCCTGTTCACAGAGAAAAAGCTTTTTAAGTACACAGGATACATCCCTGATATCTCCTCCTTGTGGGAACAGTGCTTGGGACACTGTGTTTCTGATTCATTCATCGGGACTGGAGTCAAAGTGGCAACATTTGTGGTTATCAAGTAGAAGATTATTGTTTTGTTCAGCGCTAACCTCCAAAGGAACAGTAAAAACAACTTCAAGAAAAGATAAATTCTTTGTCTTCTTCTAACAGAGAGCAGAGCTGGAATCTGGAGAGCTTTTGAAAACTGTTTCTATTTCCCAGTGTGCTGTGACTTTAGGTCCTGTAAGAACGGTGTGCCTACTGGAACCATGCCACTACAAGAGTATGTGGTCAGTTTGAAGTATTTTTGTAAAAGGACAGAATTATTTGATGAATTTTCAGTGTTTGTTTTGGCTCAAGATCTTCATAAAGGTTTGGCCAGAAATGTTGAGGAGTTAGCTGGGTCACTTTAAACTTTATATCAACATCTGGTATCTTAACCAGCATCAAAAACTGACCACGGAGAAGATGAAAGCTCTCAGTAGTGAAGGACCGATCTGGAGTAACCTCTGAATGCACACTCCAAAAAGGAGGAGATAAACAAGGCAATTCCTCATTTTGCTGAAGTCCAGATACATTTGCTGATAGAAGGAAAAGAGCAGCAGTATATTAGAATTCTGTGCAGTGCCTGCACACATATGTCTGGCTGTGTACAAGTACCCATCAGCTTAACCTCTTAACGCCACCTGTCTGACTTACAAAAAGATTCTGGGATCATGAAAAATCTGTTACAGAGGGTTTGGGAGTGGCAGTGATGTCAGGGTATGTGCAGGTGAATATGGGGATGTCACAGATCAGGAAAGAAGACAGATGTGACATTTACTCTTGGACATCATGTCTGAAAAAATGAAACAGCTTTTGCAACTGCTGATTGCCAGTAAAGTCTAGGCATAGCAGAATACCATTTCAATTGCACATCCTAGTGGTGTCCAGCATTCAAAAGAAGGACTTCTTTAAAAAGTTTAAACTGACAATGAGCATTTTATAGTATACTTAGTTGTGCTTAGCCCAGTATAGCTGTAAGGCCAAAAAAAATCTGCTAAAAATTCAAGTCCACTCCCATCCAGTGAGATGCTTGTATTCCATTGCAAAAGCTCCAAATGGGACTCACCAAGCAAAGCTGTCTGATGTTCCTGATTCCTGCAATTTCACTTGTGCAGTTCCTCAGTGCTTTGGCCACTTCAAGCTGGATTGTGAGACACCGTAAGAAGACCTGGGAACATGAAAGAATTCAGTTCACAAGAAGTATTTATATAGAAACACCATTTCCTATCTAGAATCCAACGATGGGAACCCCAAAGTCCTTGTGTTTTCTGGTCCATTATCGTGGCAAACCAGGCATCCTTGGCACAAAAGGTAAAATAGAACAAAAGAAGGTAAGAAGAAGTTATTTTAGATCTTTCCTCATAAAGTAGAAAGAAGCAAGACTGTCTTTCTCTGTTTGATTTTAAAAGCTTTATTTACATATCATGCTGAACACAGCTGGTAAGCAACTCTGTATCATGTTGAACCACTACAGAACAAGAGGAGGCAGAAAAACAGGAGAAAATAAAGTGCAGTGGAAGGCTCTGAGATGTACGAGTGTACAAATTTGAGTATGTACGCATCACAGTTCCATATGAGTCTACTGATGACCAAGCAACTGATCTATTTAAGTTTTGTACCACTGTGGTGTTTCACTTCCAAGTGTGAGCGTGAACCACCAAACCTGCAAGGAGCTAGTGTGGCACATAGTGGTTTGCCCAGCCTTGGTAATGACATATTCAAACAAAGTAAAGCATTCCTCAAATGGATGAAGTCTGTTAGAAATAGCACTTGTCATAAATAGGTAAAACACAGTCTCAGCAGGCTTTCAGTAGCTTACAAAAGGGTGAAAAATTCTGAGGAGATTAATGGACTAAGTGTCCCCTAATGTAACACTCTGAGTTTTAACACTCAGGAGTTCTGCTCCAGGATATCACAGTTCAATTCAGTGTTCAGTGGTCAAACTTCTCCTGGTCTTTTCCAGACACCCTTTTTACAATGACAGAGAAAGGAACCACATGAGGCCACACAACTATCTCTTCCTTATTTCAGAGATTTTATGACTTTCAGACACAAATTTTGTCATATTATTATTATATGTTGGGAAAATTCATCAATTTTTCTGTTTATCACTGTGGCTTATTCAATGTCCTAATTAGCTGTGAGAACTGGGTCTGTAATCCCTTGTCTGGCTCTGACCTTGAATGACTTTGGGTAAGAAAAATTTTATTTCTCAGCTTGCTTTTATCCATCAGGAAGATACTAATGTTGAATTTTTTTTCCCTCGTGGCTTTAAAGGAAGCATCACCTATGAATTCTTCTGGTGTATGGGAGAGAAAGAACAAGAAACCCAATTATGGTAGGCTCCTTCCATAGAGACAGAAAGATTAGTCCACACCAGAACTTTATAAACCTAACTAAAATCTTTCTTTCTCATTCTGCCTATGGAATAACAGCATGTGGGTTTGTGAAACAGTATTGTTCAAAACCAGGACAGTATAGGTTATTAATTATCAACATAATTCTAAGAAAATACTATTTTCTATTGGTGGCCATGACCTTGTAAAGGACATTCAAATTCTGTTATGCACCTCTTTGCACACACAGAGTTGCCACATCCTCATCACTGAGAGCCTGGTCATCTTACATTTGCAGTATTTGCTATATTTGCAGAGGAAACAATCAGCAAAATTCCCACTGAAGGATATAATGCAGGTATCTTTCACATACTGCTGCACATGCAGGCATATTTTAATGTAATTCCAAGGCTTTTATCTATACTGTGTCCTTGGGTATAGATACTGGCCTTAAGGCAAGAAAACAGGAAATAATAACAAGATTACAGTTTTCATTTTGGACTTCAAGCCTACAAAGATGGAGAAGAGGCCATAGAAGAGGCACAATGTGCACTCAAGGGATATCCATCTGAATAATGCTTAATAAAGGAAACTGCTTTTAACTAAAGTGTGGAGAAAGAAGATGATTAGATCGAGGACTTCCATGACTAAAGACAGAATTTTTATGAAATACCTGGCATGCAGTCTTTATTTTAGCAGATGCATGGGGAGAAGCTACTTTGGGAGGTCACTCTTCTGGAACAGGATAAAACCCAGCACAGCCCAGCACAGCATCACAGGGCTCAGAGTGACACAAGTTTTCTTCAGGAGGAGCCAGTCTCTCACAGAAATGAAGTATCTCTAGCCAGCTGAGATACCAGCTTGCAAGCTAGCTTGCTCTTCTAGGGACTGAAAGGGAGCAACTGATGGTCTGCATTTTGCATCTGGGTGAAACAATTGCTATCTGCATTTAAAATTGTTGGTGACAAAATAAAGTACTAAGACACGTTACTCACTGCTCCAGTCTGTGCACTGTTGCTGTGAAATGCTGGCAAGATAGGTACAGCTTTGTCACCAGAACTATCTCGGACACACTGCTTTCACAGTTTGGTGAGTGAGTATTATGACAGCTGCAAGTTGCTCTTCAGTTTCTTGTCATCTGTGGTGTACTTCTTACAACCTCCTTGCACGGTCATTGACTCTTTGCCTGCTTTCACAAGCAGTGAAGTCATTGGCTCCCATCAGTCAAAATGATCCCCAGCTTCCCCTACAGCTTATCCAATTCACAGGTATTGCTTGCTGCCACTGAAAATGCCCACAACCCACTGGAATTTTAGACTCTTAGATCCAGGTTATCTTCTCAGTAGGCACTGTTTATGAAACTGCATGTGGCTAAAGGAAAGCTGGAAGCGAAACAGGTGGTTAGAAACCGGGAACACCTTTGTACCAGGAACAAAGGGTGCACATGCATGTAAGGCGTGAAGCAGAGGCTGCATAAAACAAATGTCACGGAAGGGAGGTGGTGCCAGGAATTAGGTTGGCACTTCCTCCTTTCTGTTCTGGTTCAGTCCCGCCTTTCCCAGCATCTTGATATGTAGGCTGCTCTGGTGTGGGCCCTCGTGGCCTTTGAAATAGACTGAGAAGGTATTTCACCAACTTAAATGTGTAAGAATTGTGGGGTAAGGGCTGGGGCAGACATATGGGAGCTGTGGTGTAAAATAGTGGAGAAGACGGAGGTGTTGGATTGGCGGAGGGAAAAGATGAAGGAATGCCATGAGCACAGTAGATGGAAAATTTAGAGGAAAACGAAGGCAGGTGGGAGAAGGTGAGAAAGATGGTGCTATTATCATGGATGCAATCTAGGGAAAGGTCAAGAAGTCATAGTAAGAAAGGCAGCACAGAAGCAAAATGCATGATGTATGTGCCCTGTGCATCTGAACCAGGGAAGGAACATGGCCATGTTGCAGGTCTTTCACTCATTCCGAGTCTGGCCTTCCATCAAGTGGCAGGAAGCCATCAATGATGGGATGAAAAGTCCTCGTGGTGCGGACAGACCAGACACTTGTCTGGAGTACAGGGCCTTGAGGGGAAGCTGTATGAAGAGCAGCTGAGGTCCCTGGGTCTGTTCAGCCTGGAGGAGACTGAGGGGAGACCTCCTTGCAGTTTCAACTTCCTCGTGAGGGGAATAGAAGGGGGAGGCACTGATCTCTTTATTTGTGATGACCTGTGACAAGACCCGAAGGAACTGCATTACATTTTTTTAGGGGAGGTTTAGATTGGATATTAGACGTTCTTAACCCAGAGGCTGGCTGGGGACTGGAACAGGCTTTTCAGGCAAGTGGTCACAGCACCAAGCCCGACAGAGTTCAAGAAGAATTGGAACACGCCCTCAGGCACATGGTGTCACTCATGGGGCCGTCCTGTGCAGGGCCAGGAGTTTTGACTTGACGATCCTTGTGGGTCCCTTCCAAACTATTCTGTGATTCTGTGAGTGGGACAACACACGGCACGCCGTGGGCATCCTCTTTACAGAGCTAGAGTTTAACAGAAGGACACTTCTAGCAGTCCTCTGCAGGCCTGACAAAGGCGGAACGGAGGGGAAAAAAAAAAAACATGAAGGAAAGACTTCAGCCCTGTGTCTGGAGTCGCAGCTCCCCAAATCTGGCAGAACGAGTAACGCGATAAAGTGACGGAACGCCGGCTCAGGGCATGCGCCCAGCTGTTCTCTGCCGCTCTTTGCCCTCTCCTTTTACATAAAAAAAGCTGATTAATGCGTGTCCTTTGGGTCAGGCCGGCGCTGGGTCCCGTTACCTCGGCCGCTTCCTTCCCCCGGGCGGAGCCCGCCCCGGCCCGGCAGCCCGCGCGGGAGGGCCGCCGCCCTGCCGGGGAGTTTCCTCTTCCTCCAGCAGCGCGGCCGGGGCGGGAGGAGGAAGGGGAAGGGGCAGGGGCCGAGGCCGGGAAGGCTCCAGCGCGGCCGTCGCCGTCGCTGGTGCGGCAGGGGCGGAGCGGCGCGGGAGGCGGCGCCAGCGGCCGGCGGGGCCCGGAGTCACCGTGTCACGGCGCCCGGGAAGCCGTTGCCGCCGGATCCGCCCCCCGCAGGGCGAGCGAGGAGGCAGGAGGAGGAGGAGAAGGAGGAGGAGGGAGGCCGGCTCCTCGCCGCCTCTTGTGTTTTCGCCCCCTTCCCGGCCCAGCCCCGGACCCTCTCCTCTCGCACCGGGGCGGCGGCGGGGGGCGAGGCCGCAGCGGCGCCCGAGCTGCCCGCGGGAGCCCCGGGACGGGCCTGGGCCGCCGTCTCCGGACTAGGATGTCCCGACATGAAGGTGAGCGGCGCGGGGCGCCCAGGCCGCTCCCGGCGGCGGCGGCAGGGCCCGGCCCGGCGGTCTCGGGGGCCGATGATCATCATGGCGCCGCCGGGAGCGGGGCCCGGGGCCCGGCGGCGGAAGGAAGGAGAGGCCCCGTCGGGCGGGCCGCGCTCTGCAGTGTCATAGCGGGGGAGGCCGGTACGGCCCGTTCGCCGCGCGGCCTGCGCCGGGCGGGGCCGGGGCCGCAGGTACGGCCGGCGGGGGGGCCGAGCCGCCCCGCTCCTGCGCCCGAAGGACGGGCGGAGCGAGGTGCGGCGCCCCCGGCGGGCCCGGCCGCCGTGGGTGGGCGGTGGCGCGGGGCGGCCCTGCCGACGTGTCGGCCGCCGCCGCGGCAGGTCCGGCCGGGCTCCGCGCCCCGGGCCCCGCTGGGTGCCGGCGGAGCGGGGCCCGGGGCAGAAGTGTGCGGGCAGCCTGCCCGGCCCTGCCGAGGGCTGGCTTGTGTGCTGGCGGCCCCGGGATCTGCCCGTTTTCCCTCGGTTTTACCTTGCGGCCGAGGAGGCCGGTGCTGGTGTAGTAGCGGCATGTTTTGAGGCCGCCGGAGAAACGTGTTCTATGTGCTGCTTGCCGCTGGTCCCGTTGTGTTTATCGCGGTGGAGGAGTACAGTGGGTAGTTAGTCAGAAGGAGCAGGGTGGAGGAAGAGATGGAGGCTAAGAAAGGAATTTCTGCAGAAAGAAGATGCGAGTGTGAAACCAGGAGAGAAAGTTGCTCGGTTTTTCTGTGCTTGTTTACCAGCGTGTAAAGTGTTTGGAATAGTATTCTGTAAAACCAGGGGTTGTCATCTGAAAAGGTAACTTTCTGCCATGTTAGGAACTTAATTCAGTATTGTCTCCATTTTCTCTTATCTAATTTATCTTTTCTCTGTTTTATCTAATCTTAAAACCTTTTGACAGAAACATTGTAGGAGAAATCGGTATTTGTGGCTCGTACTGCTGGCTTCTAGTTAGTAGCTTGATTTTAGGCAATGTTGTGTATGGGATGGATTTTTGGTGTGTGTCGCAGTATTTTGCAGACTTCTTGTTTGTGCAAGTGCGTGTGCATCTCTATCCAAGAATTTTCTTCCGTAAATCCACTAGCTTTTTTTTATTGTTTCTTTGATAAGTTAAAGCTTAGTGGGACTGCTGCTTTTTCTCCCTCCCCCGGCCCCCACTTCATGTTTTCCCAGGTGGGTGGAGACGGATTTCTTTATGGTTAAAGATACAGTTTTTAACTGAAACGACATGATCATTGATCCCAAAGTTATTTGTGGTGGTGTAGTAGGCTTATGCAGTCTGTAAGTATTTGCTTGATGCATGGTATCTGTAGTACTCTCTTTAAAGTACAGTAGTGGCTTTTCTAACTTGAATGGGTCAAAATTATGGAAGTTTTATCATAGTGATAAGTGATACCATGTGTTATTCTTTAATGGTTTTCAGTGATAAGTGCATGGACTATCATAAGAAGTGGTGATGTGTGTTAAAAACACATTCCAGCCCTATCTTTTTGTTAAAATAGAATTTGAAAGTGCATTTTCTTGTGTGTTTCTTATGGAGGCTATAGCATGAATTTTCCTTTTAATTGTTAGGTTGTTTGCAGCAGGAAAAATTATATTTCCTGTCTTTGATATGTGTTGGTATTTTTAGAAGGAGTAACTGTTAATGAAACTGGGCTTAATATTCTCTTTCCAAAGCAGATTCATCAGTGATTGTTCTATTTAGGCACACCAAGTTAGAAAAAAAGGAGATAATTGCCTAATTAATTACCTACTTGGTAAGCGAATGTGAGTTTTGGTAATTTTGGATCCTGGATGTAGACTTCTCAGGTGTGTGTGAATAAACAATGCATTCCTAAAACCATGAGAACACTGTGAGATTAAAAATTACATCTACCACTGTATCCTTGTGATTTTTTTTTTTTTAAAGCTAGTCTGTCTCTTAATTTCTCAATGATTCTCCTCTTACTTCACACTTCAGATGTGTTCTTTTAGGCAACTTTAGTTACAGGGTTAAAGGAACCCATATTAGTATGGGAGGTTTTCCAGCTTAATGGAGAAGACATCTGGGGGCTTGATTTTGGTAGAAAATCTGGAAATCTATAGAAACTGTACACTCAAAAAGAAAGATAATTCTTGCTTCGGATCTGTGCAAGGTTATTTACATCTGACAGTTTTTGATCCAGTATGATGAATTTGGGAATGGCTGTCTTGGAAGAATATGGTATAGGGATAAAGCAAGCTTTAATCATGTTTATGTGATTTCTTTTCTATGTGTATTTTCTTTAAAACGGTCCATACACAAAGTTAAAAACAAGCTTTATTGATATTTCTTGACAGAATCTGGATGCTGTACCAGTTTTATGGTGGAAAAGTATGTATCTGGATGTGTAGATGCTGGAGAAGTTAGAATTTTAAAGGCTTGGGACTTTAAGTAGGCTGTAAAGTGTCTGATGGAGATTTACGCTTACTTTCTTCTGGGGTTTCTCAACTACTTCTCTGGTGTAATAATCTGCACAAAACAGTTGTTTGGGTTTTTTGGTTAGTTGGGTTTATTGTTTTCTTAAATGGGAGATTTTTTTATCCTTCACAAAAAGTTTAACCACAGCCTGCCTTTTCACTGTGCTCTCATTTCACACATGAGCTCCAGACTCCTGTTTCTCCGAAACCCAGGAAAATGGACACCAGCTAGAATTTAAATTAGTGTTGCTTTTTTTGATGTGTTTATTCAGTGTTCAAGAGACTTGCTTGATAACGCTATCAGGAGTTAAGTATTTATCTCTTGCTATTGCTAGGCTCCTCTAATTTTTCAAAACCATTTTTGTTCTGTGATTGGGTGTTAAGAGGCTAGCTGTTCTTTGCCTTTGGTTTTGTAGAATGCAACGTGAGGTCATTCCTTGGTCTTGGATTTCATGTTGTTCCCGTTATAGGAGCAATACGCTGTGTTTCTCTGTGTTAGCCCCTCTGTGGAGAAATATGTGGTGCTGTAATATTTGGCAGCCTACAAGGAACAGGTAGGTAATATTTTTTTACACTCTGGAAAGTTTACCAGAAGGTATTTTGCTTATTACAGATTCTCTTTGTGGACATGTGTCTGGCAATGATTCTCTTACTCAGCAATAGACGCCACCCAGGACAGCAGAAAAATTGAGAATTGCAACTTTCAGGAATATCATTCATTACAAGACCATTTTTGCAACTTGTTTTGTGGAACTAGGTCGCAACAGTATTACTGACCTGGCTTCAGATTGCCTCCAGCTGGCATCTCCAGAGGGCTCCCAGTTCCATATCACCTTCGCTCAGTCTCACACTTAGTTCTTCATCTCTCATGCTCTGCACCCCACTCTCAGACCCAGTTTCATCCTTTTCTTCTTATTATCACTGAAGGACATAGTCTTTAAGCTGCAAAGAGCTGTCAGCAATGCAAGTGGTGGGGTTATTTTGCTGGTCCCCATTTGTCAGCATTTCTTATGACTCAGCAAAGGTCTGCAGTTAATCCTAGTCCCACGTGAAGTAAATTGTGAATGAATAGTGGTAACACAGCTAGGAGGGGGGAGCAGTGACTGTCAGGACTCTGCTCTGGCTTTAAGATCCTTTTACCTGAGGGAGCCAGTGTCTCTGTGCTCCTTTCTGTGTATACATAAATGTGTTGCATAGAGATACTGAAGTCAGGTGCTTTTTTGTAGTAGAAGGGTAAATAAATAAATCTTAAAAAAGAAGTGCATATAACTTCATCTTTGAAATTCAAGAAATCATAGTTATGCTTGAATATATATCAACCACTGGAAAACTATTAGTTTAAGGGTAATGTTAACTCCAGTCCTCTAGCTGTGGAGTGAAAAGATTGGGAGTCTGGGCTGATGTTACTTTCTGTATGGTCACTTAATCTGAAACAAACTTTTTGAAAACATTAAAAGAAAGAGCAATTTCTGCCCTTTGTAATGATGCCGTAGCTGTGTCGTACTTGAGCTGCACAAGGCTACTACAAACTTCTGTCATGACAACGCTCAGCCAGTTGATGTGTAGCTTAATACTTCATATAGTGTCAGTTATAATGACAAAGGCAGAATTATAACGCAGTTTTGTGCGTTTATAATGCACGAAATGCAGAGTTAATATATTTTTGCATGTAAAACTTTTAATTCACTTGACTACATATTTTTCATACAAAGTACTCAAGATACGGTGTTGGTGAAGTGCGGCATGTGGTAACGAAACATGCGTCTGTGAGGCCAGTTACAACTTGCTGCCTTCCAATGCTTACTTTGCTTGCATCTTCTCCAAAGGAGTTTGCTATTTCACAATACAGAATAATAACAAATTCTTTCATATGTTGCTGCCACTGAGATCTATTTTGTAGAAAGTAAGTTCGGATTAAGTTGTACATGTAACATAAAACAGTTGAGTTTTTTTGAATTTGCACTAGTATTTCAGTCTGCCAAAGCATTTTCTAACTGTACACGTAAAGTGTTTCGTACTCTTGTTAGTTTTACTCTATGGTAGCATATTAATACATCTAATTACAGATGTAGTGTAGTATCCGAAAATGAGTTAGTGTGACAATTTGACTAGTGAGAGCTGTGTTTAGACACAAAAAATGTTGATGTTAAATGTAAACAGCTGCAAATGTGATTGGAAGTATTTGAACACAGTAATTTGCTTTTTTATTAAACTGTTGTTTGATTTCAGTAGGAAACTGAATCATCATTTAATAATAAAAAGAGCTGGAAACATAATTCATATTTTAACTGGCATGATACTTACTGACTTTATGGAAGCTAGGTTTTAAAAAAAGGGTTCTGGCTCTGGTTTAGGAAACTGTGTGAACCAAGCTGATGCTGTTCCTGCAGAGTCTGAGCAAGGTCCTCCAAAAATGTTTGTAAAAGGAGACCGTTTTTTCTCTCAGGTCCTTATAAAAAGTAATGACACCATCATGGGAAAAGGGAGAAAAACACTAGATTTAAGTTATCAATGTTGAAAGGCCGGTAGCCTATATCTTAAGCAAGAAAACTGGAACAGAGCTGTGACGCTTTTATCATTATGGGGTGGGAGTGAAGAGAGAAGACAAACGGTGAAAAAGCTCTGTTCCAAATGTTGATTTTTAACAAGAAGGGATTCAGGGGAAATTTATATAGCCATGAAAATTGCCTGAGCAGTATTGGACAAATAAAATTCATACATGTTAAATAACAAGAAGAAAGCTTTTCAAATACTTTTGCCTGTTTACATTACTGATAACATTTGAGGGAGAGTTGTTGCTGTCACTGTTCATTGTTGTATCTTCATTGTTATGTTACTTCTGTTATTGTTAAATACAAAACCAAAGCAGTGACTAATACAAAAAGTGCTAATACATTCAAGAAGCTGCTGGACACAGCAGCATATTTGAAGAATGTTGCTCAGGAATTGGGATGTACCAGAGACAGATTCCAGAGACTGGAACAACCTCATTTGAGTATCTTTATTTTGTACGCATCTGCATATTATCTACTCCATACCACCCTGCATCCTTTAGGGTGTGCAGGAGGGTTCTCTATGTTAGACCATTGCTCAGTGTTTTGGAGTGTACAGCAAATGAGCAGATAGAGATATTACAGAAAAAAAGGATAGTCAAGGTGTTGACAGTGGAGCTGTGTTGTGGAAGACTGGATCAGCTGTCCTGTCTTCTGTTGCAGAGTTCATGTGACCTGCTAGGTAAGTTATTTTGTCAGGAATTCAAAGGTAGCTATTAGCTGTTTGTTCCTTATGGAGACCTGGTTTGGGATTTTGAGACCTGAGCATTCACACCTCCAACTGTGTTAACTGAGCAGTGAGCTTTGAAAAAACACTTAACTGAAGAAAATCAAGGATTCTTAAAATTCCATCTTTTGACATCTCAGATTGGGTGAGAACTCAGTTCAGCATACTTAGGAGTTTTATTCTTTGCATGCTGTGGTTTCCCTCTATTTCAAGAGAAGGGAGATCTTGCTCAGAGGTGTTGTTAAAGTTCATATGTTGATGTTTGGGCTGCACTGAAGTGCTACAGAGAAAATGCTTGCAGAGGTAAGGCAGTGAGAAAATCCATAGTCAGTGCAAATTTCTTTGAACTGTGTGATAACTAAGGGCTCAGGCTGACCAAGGAGGACAAAACAAAAAGGTTGTTTACTGTACTCATACCCGCTGGTGCACTGAGTAAGGTGATATTTTCAAGAAAGGATTATAATTGTGTTAGATGACATCTGATAGATTCTGACCATAGATTGATACTAGGGATACATATATTTTAATGTAAGTAAGGTAGTGAGCTTTTATGGGTTTTGTTCCTGTAATCATTTGGGCTAAATCCTCCACATGCAATGTGTTGTTCCCCTCTACAGGATTGACAACAGATGAGCGGATTTGGTAGCTGTAGGTTCTGAAAATGAAGATGGGTAATGGAGAAGGGGTATACAAAACTTTACGCAGAAGTATTGCTCGCTTATACAGAAATAACATTATTAACATTGTTAAAATTATTAAGGTATTATGAGCAGTTCAGAAAACTCAGGCAGGGTGCTGTTAGTGACTCAGGATATAAGGTCGTGTGAGGGGGAATTATTGCATGGACAGAAATTGAAAAGGTGTTTGCCTCAGAAAGGCTGATAGAGAGTCTGAAAGAAAGGCATCACTGCATGAAATGTAATCTGTAATCTCCCTATTCATATACAAGAAGAAATCTCATGAATTCAAGAGGAGGGATAAAATTGAACTGCGTTTTCATACACTGTGTAATGACATTGTGGAGAATTTTTTTATTGAATGTTCTTGAGTCTACCTTATACCTAGATTTAACAATTAAAACTTTGAATTTTATCTTAAACTTATCTTAAACTATCCACATTTTTTCCTCAGTGTAGCATTTTGACGATTTTAACGCAGTGAAGTTGAGAGCATTTTGAATTCAGTGTAAAGCATAGAGACGAGCTCATTAGTTTAACTTTTTTAGAAAATATGTGTAAACCCAACATTTCAGTTCAGATCTACTTGAAAAGTTTTGTGTGGCTTACTGTCATTTACTAAGTTCAGAAGGGAGATCTGTGCCAAGTAAAAATTGTGAGGCAACATCACAGAAGCCTTGGAATTGTGTATCAGAGGTGTGTGCAGGCAATGGCTTGATTTCTACCACTTGAAGTTACTTGTTCTAGTTTGGAATTAGTTTTTCAATACGAATAGAAGAAGTCACTGGAGCCTCTGACATATTAGGGAAAAATTATTCCATCCCACCTGCCAGGTTTATTCTGAGAATGTGGTTTGAATAAGTTGACAGGGGAAGGATGGATGGATTTACTTGATGGAACTTTTATCTTCCTTGGTTTTTAATGTTTAAGTATTTGTAAAAAAAAATTAGGCTTCGTCTATGATTTGCTTTTTATGAGAGTTTCTCTTTTTATTGCTCATTTGTCACCCTGCGGTGAATTTCATGTTTGTGTTGGTTCTTTTTGTTGTGATTGCTTTATTTGGAGCTACTAGGAGACTGTCTCTAGAAGTCACCCCATTTTCAGTTGGAGACCTGGGTACATTTTTATTGCAATTAGACTTGGAACGTGGACACAAGAAACCGTGATGTTTCTCCCGTTTGTGCATGGGATATCAGGTGTAGATTTTGTCTTGCCAGTAGGCAGTCAGGAGAGTCTCCTACAGGTAGAAATGAGTGGTCTTTTACTCTGTTGCAGTGAGTTTTATAGATGTAAGTCCATTCTTACAAATTTTTTACTCATTGGGACATTCCACTAACATTTATTGTTTGCAGTTACCAGTTCATACAACATCCCCATATTACTTAAAATTTGTCTTTAATTTCACATCTTTATCAAAGTACTATTGATCCTCTTCCACATTTGATTTGTATCATTGCACTGTCATCACTGGCAAAATCCAGATGAAGAAAAATATTAATTAGAAAAAGCTTTTTAAAAAATATACTGCAAAAGTAAGATGAAACAACAAACAAAGTTCTAAAAAAAATTATAACTGCATTTTTTTTTCTTACCTCAGGTCAGATTTGGTCTTCCCCCTTCTGCCACTTCCTGGTGCCAGATTCTTTTTGGGAGGCAATGTTTCTTGTCTTGACTGACAAGAGGTGCTGTCTCTGGTAGGATAAATTATCTTCTTTGCTTTCTTTCTTTTTGTCTTTGATCTCTTATCCTTTACCCTCTTACTTTGTTGTCACTATTCTTTCTTCCCCTTGCTCTGCTCTCCCTCTCCTACTTTCCTCCTTTGAGTGCTCTGGGGTGGGATTTTCAACAACCTCTTGGGGAGCTGTAGACCCATGTTGGGTACAAGTGCAATAAAAATATAACACCTGCCTCTGTAAGCCTCTTTGAAAAGTAGAGCTCTGGTGTTTCTTGGTGCACAACTTGCCCTCGCTTATTTCAGAAAACAGCTGTTGCTGGAAAGGTTTTTAGGCAGCCAGATACAGAGATGGATTTGTGTTTTGGTTTTGTTAGCTGATGAGATGAGGTACCTTCAGTAGTGAAAGTTTTACTAGGTTATGACGGATATATTCTTTAATTATTTCTTGACCAGAGTCATTGTTTACAGAACTCTTCAGTAACAGTTGATTCCTGGTGTAAATACTATTTACAATTAGCTTATTGATACTAAAGCAGCCAGTATTCTTGACTGAAGGTGATTTCTAATGGCTCGTTCTGTGAGACTGTATTTACTCTAAAAATTTGAAAGGATGAGGTGAAACCTATGTATAAACAATGTAGAAATCAGCATAAATTAATGTGACAGATATAAATATCAATATTCATATTAGGGTTGTAATTTTAAATCAATTTCCAGACCACTTTCCAGACCAACAGGGAGTTGCTTTCTGGCTGCGTGATGGTATGGGAGGAACTTCATGGCAGCTTCTGCAAGTAAACACCTGGGTGTGTGCCTAGAACAGCATTAGAATTACTTGGCAGATGAATAGCAGCATCCTGGAGGTGGCTGGTTGGAGAGCAGTGCTGTGAGCTGTTACACAGGTGATACTCTGGGTACTTGATAGGTATCTCAAGTATCCTAGCTCCAGCAGCAATAGATGATACATGATTTTTAAGGTCAGAAATGCATTAGTATAGAGTCATGTAAGGACCTCTTGTGTGATTGTCAGTAACTTCTGTCTTTATCTCCAAATAAATGATTCTGGTAAGAATCAACATTCAGTTTTACTGGAAATACATTTTTACATATTTACCTCTGTGTGTATATGTATTAGCTGTGCATTCTCAGAAATCATTGTTCACCTGGAATCAATTTTAAACTGCTGTGAGTCTTGATTGTAAACCCTTGTCAGTTGGACTTACTTTCATGATAGAATGAAATTAACTCTGAAGAAATCTGTGGTTTGGGTGCAAAGGCTTTTCCGTGCTCAGGATACTGTCACATCACTTCTACTCAGCAAAGCAAATGTTTGAGTTAATTCAAATATTTACATATGCTTTTAATGTAGGCAGTAATGCTGAGATGTGCCTCACAGAAATGGCGTTTAGTGTACAGGTGTTATGTGTATGCAAGCTGAGGTGTGGGTTATCTCTGCAAGTGGAAAATCTCTGCAGCAAGAAGCAACTTAGATCCACCAGTGAAGTGGGTCTGTGAGAGCAACTTCACCAGCAGTAATAGTGCTGGATAAAGGTCACATCTGGACTGACATAACTGTGGCGCTGCAGCTCATTAGTTTAACTTTTTCAGAAAATATGTGTAAACCAAATGTTTCAGTTCAGGTCTACTTGAAAAGTTTTGTGTGGCTTATTGTAGTTTACTAAGTTTAGAAGTGAAATCTGTGCCAAGTAAAAATTGTGAGGCAACAGAAGCTTTGGAATTGTGTATCAGAGCACCAAAGTTTCTTCTGACTTTGTCTTTACTTTCTGAGAGTAAATAAGGCCACTAACTTCAGCCCCTGAATTATTGCTAATACTACTTTTCACATGTCCAAACTAGACTCTCTAAAACTAGTTGTGGAAAAGGAGGTAAGTTTGGGAAAGAGATTTCAGGATGCCCTTGAAGAAAGACATCTAAGCTTCGCAAAAGTAAGCTGTAGAGAATGCAGGGCTTTCTGTGTCATGACTAAGCCTTTTTCAGTCTAGATGTGCATAAGATAGCTCAGATTATTTTAATTCCATACCTGTTTCCTGGTTTCATTAGTACTTTTCTGATCAGATGAAAATGTCACTAAGTGTAGTTTGATCTCTGACTGTGCAGGTGGAAGTCAGTTATTTCTGCTGTTAACCATGACCTGTTGATTACATTAATTAGATACCTTGCAGGAGCAAGAAGATGGAGTAGAAACTGTGGAGTATCTTGACTCAGGAGTAGGTCAGACACATTTTCCAGCTCTCTTCTCTGTTGGTTATCTTAAATTTTAGAGAATTCCAAAGATGAATAAAGCCTATTTGCTCTCCTGAATTCAGAAAGAATGGGTACTGCGATCTGCAGGTATCTTTCCCGAGGTTGTTTGCCATAAGGCCTCTGAAATGCCAGGCAGGTTCTGACAACTTAAAAAGTTCGTATTCTGAAAGACTTCGGCGGTGAGCAGAGAAAACAGCTTGAGGTTTTTGCTACAGAAGATATACAAATATCTTCTTTGGAAATGAGGATATACAAGTGAGGATTCATTAGGATATAAACCTGTCTTTACAGTGTAGATAACTGAATAATTGACTGTTACTAGTCAAATATGTACTGGTAGAGGCTGCTATTGATAGTGTTCTTGTGCTGTTGCAAATTGCTGTCTGAAGTTTATTTAGAAGCAGAGAATCTGCAAGATGCAAACTCTCAAGTTTAACTCATGTCACATTAAAAAAAAGTATAAATGGAAACTATTAATGAGTTTTGGGTTATGTCATAGTTTGTTTGAATGTTATCCAGCTCTTAAGTATTGGAGCCAGTTACTGGGAGGTGTCATTCTTACTGTGCCTCAAAGCCCAGTAAGAACGTGCTTAAGTAAAGCACGGTTAGTATCTTGTTCCTGAGAGCATTAGAAATTAAAGGAAAATGACCAGAAAGTAAAGGAATGGATTGTTGGGAATTGCATGCCAGAATACATTTATTTAGCCAGGAGTGAAGTACTTCAAGGTGATAATTGAATGAGGTGCAGGACTCTAGGCTCTAATTTTGAGGAGTACCATGATGTATCTCTTCAGAGGAAGTATTTCAAGTCATCTGCTGATGAACACACTTATTATGCTTTCACTAAATGTTGTGTTGAGCGTCTTTCAAACCTATTATTCCTTCCTTCTTCAAAAATTACCACTTTTCAAGAAAGCAGACATTTTTTTAGCTTGTGTAATAGGACATAGCATTAAATGTCGCTAATCAGTAAGATGATGTTGCCTGCATGTTCTTTCGTAGTGCTGAGCATTTGGTGATCTTGGCAGTGTATAGAAAACTCAAAAGTCCACACTGTAGTATGGTTTAGTTTAGTATAGTTTGTTCTAGTTAATTGAAAAACTCTAGAGAAGCTGCTGGGACTCAGAAATACCTCAGAAATTAGAAACTGCAGAGGGAATCTGATGACCTATATTCAGGATGGAGCAAGCCTTAGGGTTAAAGAAGACAAAAGAAGTTGTGTGTAAATAATTGGGTCCTTTTGTTTTCCTCCTGCAACAATTGTAGGCATCTTTTAATTGTACTCAAGAAAAATGGATTCACTATTGACTGTACCATAGGGTCTAAGTTACAACATTTGGGTCTGTTACCTCTACCGAAAGATGTTTGCAAATCAAAAAAAACCCTTACAAACCTCTTAGCTGTAAAATACATTTTATGTGGACAGCATTTCAGGTGCATTGCCATACCTCTTCCATCCTGAAAAGTTTATAGTTGGACAGAACCATAAACTTCGGAAAGGTAAAAAGTGCTGAGTTGCTTCTGAGTTTCACTGCTCTGCTGAGAGGTGTGTTGGTGAAGTAAGGTAGCTGCCAACTCTAGCACATGCAGAAGAACCTGGAAGCAAAGTGGCTAATACTTACTGTGTCTTATAATAGCTGATGTGTTGAAATAGTCAACAAAGAGCTCAGAAAAACTGTTAAAATCACAGCTGTCTTGAAGGTGTACTAGGACTGTGGACATCCTGTTCAGCTGAATGAGCTGAAGGTGTCTCTTCATCCATGCATCCCAGTAACATCACCTGTAAGACTGTCAAGGGAAATGGAAGGAGTATCAGGCTCATACCCAAGCTCATTTTACAGTTATTTGTAGTCTAGGAGACTTGCGTTATTTGTGATTGCATGTTTGACACACATCAAACTTTAGAGTGCAACACAGCGTGCAGTGAGGCAGTCTTAAAAAACAATGTATGTGTTAAAAGAAGGTATGAATTACAGAAGATACAAGTCTGAGGATGAGTGATTTTGCTCATAAACATTTGAGAACTTGAAGAAGCTCAACAGTTTAGTGGGTGAAAACCACCCTTCTATGTGAATTCAAGCAGAGTCCAATGGGGAGTGGAGAACAGAGCTTATAAGTTAGTCTGAAAATGTAAAGGAAAACCTTGTGCTTCCAAGAGGCAGAAACTGAGGTAAAACAGCTGAAACACCTCCCGTATGTCCAACTTCCCCTGCTTCATTATCTAGGTTTTCCTCCCTAGTATCTTTGTATTACAGACTTTTTTTTCTAATAGATTGTTTAAAAACTCTTTCAGTGAAGATCTGTTAGATTTGTTTGTTACACATAGTTTTTTCTTTATCCTTAAAATACTGTTTCATGCATTTTGTAACTGTAGCATGGTAGCTGAGCTTATAGTAAGAAGTACTGAGGCCTAAGGGGTGTTTGATCATCCCTCTCCTTTTTTCCTAAATCATGAAGTGAGGTGTGGTTTATCTGTTTTGATAAACTGCTGTATTACTGACCCTGGTTTATTTTGTGGTTCAACAAAGAAAGTAAAACATCTGAGTCTTGTTTAAGAAGATGAGCTAATTACATTAAAAGTACTTACGTTCTGAAGACTCATGAACTGTGATCTGCAAATTAGTGATGGGTTTTAGTGTTTAGTGATAGATTGAAAGCTCTATAGGAAAATTATTTGACATGTTATCAAATAGAGTGGTTAGTAAATTATTCTTAGAAGTAAGTTGGATATATATGTGAGATGATCAGGACTGTCAGGAAAATGTTCTAGAACATAATACTTGATCGTCTTTGGTTCTTTATGCATGTGCAGTTTAAGGGGACAAGAAAAACAAAACTACAGCTAATAAAGCTCAATTAAACTCTTCCTAATGAGGAAAACAAGGGGAAAGGTAAGGCATTTGGTATGGCTGACAAATGGTTGTGTTGCCAATACAGGGAACATATGAGCAACATATAAGGAGCCCTGCCAAGAAGAGCTTGAGGGTCCTGGTGGATGAGAGGCTGGACATGATCTGAGAGTCCAGAAAGCCAGTTGTATCCTGAGCTGCATCCAAAGCAGTGTGGGCAGCAGGGTGAGGGAGGGGATTCTGTCTCTCTGCTCTGCTCTGCTGAGACCCCACCTGGAACACTGCATCCAGCTCTGGGGTCCCAGCACAGGAAGGATGTGGACCTGTTGGAGCAAGTCCAGAGGAGGCTACCAGGTTGATTAGAGGGATGGAGCACCTCTCCTATGAGGAAAGGCTGACAGAACCGGAATTTTTCAGCCTGGAAAAGAGAAGGCTTTAGGGTACCCTAATTGTGGCCTTCTAGTACCTGAAGAGAGCCTACAAGAAAGTTGGAGAGGGACTTCTTACAAGGGCATGTAGTGACAGAACAAGGGAGAATGCCTTCAGACTGAAAGAGGAGGGGTTTGGATTAGATGTTATAATTCTTCTGAAGGTGGTGAAGCACTGGACCAGGTTGTCCAGATAAGCTGTGGGTGCCCCATCCCTGGAAGTGTTTAGGGCCAGTTTGGATGGGGCTTGGAACAACCTGGTCTAGTGAAAGATGTCCCTGCCCGTACCAGGGATGTTGGATCTAGCTGATCTTTAAGGTCCCTTCCAACCCAGGCCCCATTATATGATTGTTTGAATTAGGAAAGAAGTTTGTGCCGTGAAGAATTGGAAGGAAGAGGAGGGAGGAACAGAACAAACTCAAAGCCTGATCGAACTAGACATGAAACCTTCTTTGCTTTAGGTTACTGTATTTCCCACAGTGCTCTTCTTAGCCTTCCCATCATAAGCAATTGTAGTTTCTGGAGGCATGTTATCAGCCTGAGAAGCAGTTCTATATAACAAAAAAGTGGGAGAAAGAGTTGCCAAGGCAGTCTTTTTATGTTCAGAGTGAGAACAGTGCTTTGAGAAAGCCCAGGATAGAATATTGCAACTACTTAAATGAATATGTTGTAGGGTTTTAACCTCCTATTGCCCTCTGTGTTGTGTTCAGAGAGACTAAATTATTTTTACAAGTTACTAGACCTCTTGTGGTGTTACGGAAAGATAAATTATTTTTATGATATTGTGATGCCATTCAAATGGTGATTTTGAAGGTAGTCCTCAAGTTTGAAGGTGTTTTTGTGCTCCTCTCTATGACCTGAGTTGGCTGGGAGGAGTCTAGGTGTGACTGCCTTGTATTAGGCATTGCCACTTTCTTTAATGATGAGAAAAACCATTTGATTTTATGTCTCTCCCTCTTCCAACAGCTTTCTAGTTGTCTTTTCATGACCTGAAAAGTGTATATTTCCAGACCACCTAATGCAAGTCTTAAGTCTGATCTCTTATGAGACGTGTAATTCACAAAGCATTACTACTAGAGCTGAAGCACTTGCTGCATACAGACTTTTTGTGTCTCTCACTTCCAGCTCTTTGGTTTCCTAGCCAGTATTGCCTACTTTCTGCATTGCTACCTATGATAAATCTTGCCTTCTCCCCGTCCCACAGGGTGGGAAAAGCTTGCCGTGTTTGCTTATTTGGGTAATGTTTAAAAGGATCAGGAGTGAGTTTAATGGGGCAAAGGGAGGTAAAGCTGAGCATGTATTCCTTACACCAGAGCTATGTCTAAGGTGTACCTAAATAGTTCATTTCGGCTAAGCTTCTCTTAGCCTCTGCCAGGTGTTGTGGGGTTTTTTTTCTTACCTGCCTGAAACAGTGGCTCATAGAAAAAGCGTTCTTCAAGCATATTTACTTTTCTGTTCAACTGGTCTGTACTATTTAGTTGTCTCCCAAGCCTAATGGGACATGTGTCTTACTCTCCTTGTGTGTTTTTCCCTTTTTATTCCACTCTTCCTGAATAACAGTAACCCAACATGCACAAAGGTTTATTTTCTGAAAACACTATATCATAATTCCTTTGGGGCTCAACAGAGAAGTACCAGTTCTTTTGTTTAATTTCTTTTTAGGATTTTTGTGTTTTCTTCATGTTTCCTGCACCTGGAAAACTCAATTGTGTGTGATGTACTTTCCCTCAGCCCAATTCTCTTTTAGCTGGTGCTTGCCTGAGCAGTGTATTTCTGTTGTCTCATCCTGCAACAGACTCAAGAATGTGGTCATGTCCTATTGAATGGGAAACTTTGCCATTGATTTTACTAGATATGGGATGTAGCTTAGTATTGTTACTGTTATTTTCTTGCCCTGGAGCTGTTTGTAGCTTTCTCAGTTTTTTTCTGTTAATAGAATTCACATTCTGTTTGCGATTTTCCAGATTAACAGAGTTGTTAAATAAAATCATGTCTGGTGCCAGTTCCTTTGCCACGCTACAGACTTCATGTGCTCCATTGCAGTCTGTTTCATTTTTAATGTATTTACAGTACTTTAGCAGGTTTTTGAGTTTTGATGGTCAAATTAAGTTATATTAATTGAATGATAAAAGACATGTGAGATAGTATCAAATATTAAATTGGAAATCCAAATTGACTTGATCAGAAATCCGGAATGTTTTCTGCATAGATTTGGGCATGTTTTGCAAGTGCTCATTATTCACTTGTTCCTGATGCCCTAGATGACTGAAACTGTTGCACGTATAACTTCCACAACCTGGGATGTGAAAGCAAAAATGAAAAAACTTCTTTTTGTCGCAGGCTACCTGATACTTTGGGTCAAGTCTGAAACTTGGCTGGGCCAGCTGTACTGTTCAATTCTTTGTTTTCACACCAGGGAAATGATTGTCCCCCTCTCCTCCTACTGCTGAGGCTATGCCTTGAGTACTGTGTTCTGTTGTCTCATCACTTTAAAAAGGTCATCGAGGTGCTGGCATGTGTCCAGAGAAGGGCAACAAGGCTTGCAAAAAGTCCAGAAGATATGGAATGACTGAGGGAGCTGGGTTTGTTTAGTCTCGAGCAGGCTCATGGGGGGACAGATCACTCTCTACAACTACCTGAAAAGAGATTGTAGTTAGATGGAGGTCAGTCTCTTTCGGCATGCCTGCAGTGAGAGGACAAGAGGAAATGGCCTGCTGCTGAGACAGGGAAGATTCAGATTAGATATTTTAAAAAAAATTTTTGGATGGTGAGGAATTGGAATACTTTGCCCAGGGGTGTAGTGAAGCTGGGTATCCAAGAGACATCTGAATCTGGCACTGTGTGATATGGTTTAGTTGTTTAGAGATTACTATGGTATTGCTGAGTGGACCGTTGGATTTGATGATCTTAAAGGTCTTTTCCAACCTTGGTGATTCTGTGATTCTAAGTATCAGGCACTGTGCAAGTGGGCTTCATGAAAATTACTGACAACAGAGAGGTGAGGTGTCTGTTTCTACTCCAGACTCGAGAGAGGAAGGAGGAGTGCAGTGAAGAAGAAAACAAAAGCCTTTTGTAGGCCCAATTCCCTCCCTTTCCTCCTCCTTTTTTTTTTCCCCATTTTCAAGTCAACAACATCTCTGTCTGCAACTTTAATCCTACTAGTTCTTTTTAATCTGGTTACTTCTTTTTCCACTTTGCTCTAAGAAGGTCCTGCATGTTCAGCCGTGTTGTGTATGGGCTGTGTGAGGGGACAGACTGTTCTTGGTTTTCTCAAGGGTATAGTGTGTGAATTTTCTGTTCAGTACTTGTAGCTGCAAGGGTGATGAAGTAGGTTCTATGTTGTAGGTGTCTTTAATGTTTGTTTTCACAGTCTGCTTTAGTAAACCTGAGGAAAAGTAAACAAACATGGACGTTCTTAGACTTGATTCTTCTGGTGAAACATTCACAGAAACAGCAGAAGTTCTTAGAATTTGACCTGTCAAACCAGGCAGTAGTCTGTGTTAAGAAATGAGTCTATTAAAGTAAGAAACAATTGGCATTTCTTCTTTATTAAGTATTATCAAATGGCATGTATTTTCCTTTCTTCAGTCTGGGAAACAGCTGAACTGCTTAAGTAGAATATCTTAACGTTTGGACTTGCTGTGTGGCATGTACACAATAGATGAGATAGTTAATGTCAAGCAAATTTATTTAAAACTGAACAAACCCAGAACAATCCTATAAAAGAGCATCTTACACTATCAGATGCATTTTAAAAGGACTGTTACTTATGATCTTCAGAATATAGACGGCATAATATGCCGTATATAGATTGCAACCATTTGTACCACAAAAGAGGTGGCACAACTTTTTAAGTTTCACTTACATGCTTAAGTTGGGGTTTTTGAAAGGTAGAAACCATGACGTTTGTCCAGTCCCCTGAAATTCAGTGGTACTCTTGGCATGTCTTTAGAAGGGTGAATCCATTTAGTACTTTATTTTAAAGTTAGGAAGAAACTCTGAAGTAACCAGCATTTTCTTTCTGGAGAAGAAACCATTGATGGGCTAATTTTGTATTTGTGTTGTACATTAAAGAAATACAGTGATCCTCCCTCTGAGCACTGATGAATTAAAAACAATACCTAAATTGGCTGGAAAGTTGGTTTTTGGATGTTGAGCTGCTGACAGGAATGCTAACTGCTGATAAATACCCATGAAACTAGTGTCTTCCAGCATATTGCCAAGAGAAAGGAATTCTCAGGAATAGCAGAATGACTAAATATTCTTCTCTGGAGCTAATTGTTGTTTTCACTGTTTGAATACTTCACATGTTGGCTTCATATGTGTTTAAAATGTTTTCTAATGACTGGTATTTTCTTGAAATGTATTGTTTAATTTTTAGAAATTTAAAAGTATTGATAAAGTTCAAGGCCTCATTCTGAGGCTGAAACCTATTTCAGCATCTTTATATAGTTCATCTTTCACCATATGCTCTTCATAAGACAAAAAAAATGCTGAGTTTCCTACAGTTTCTCAGGTAATTTTTTGTCTGGCTCAGATTACTGGGCATTTAATATCATTATTACTCTGATTGCCCTTAGTTTCTGAGGACACCAAGTAGGGGAAAAAAACCTTTGCTTTTTTTACAAATGTGTGTCTATCCAAGGCAGTAAGGGCTTGGGACACTAAGGACACTTTCATTGATGTTACCTCATAGCTTTGCTTGTAATTGCAAATACAAATTAATCCTGAGGTATACAGTATTTGAACCACATGTGTTTTTCAGTGTTATTCTCTCCATTATGAATTCAGATTATGTGCTGTCTTTGGTGTATCTATTAAACCCAGGACCAGTTGCATTCATTTTCATTAATTTCTAGCAAAACCAGTTCAGTGTCATAAAATCAAATTATGCTTGGTTATCAGGATCAAAATATGAAAGGAGTTGGGGAAGATAATAGTTTTGACTTTTTGTCCTAGAATCACTTAACAAATCATTCAAATCATTCAACATGCTACATGTAAAATGCTGAAGTAATTGACCTGGATTAAAAGAACATGTGGGCGCAGTAAAAATGTAGTAAGACTTTTGTATTGAAGGGGTAAAATATACTTTATTGGTGGGACTTTAAGGTATGTCCTGACTCACTTTACTCAAAGTGTGAAGCTGGAGAGACTGAGAGTTGATACTGCAAGGGAATACTTCTGAAGAAAACTTTCAGAACCCGATGTTTGGTAGTCGAAGGTGAACCAAAGGCTTTTAGCACAATGCTGTCCTCTGGTGGAAGAATGTTGCACTAAAAGAGCATTTTACTCCGAGCTGAAAAGTTTTAATTCGATGGGATCTATGTTATGTAGTATATGTTGGTACTTGCATAGCAGTAACAAAATAGAACAAAATTGGAGGATGCCTCCAAATCATCTGTGATGTAATGTAATCTGTAACTAAAATGGATATTTCTTACTCTTACCATTCCAAGCCAGTGTTTTCCTTAAGGTTAATCAGAAGTTCTCATTGAACAGCAAGTCATTTGGGGTTAACAGGATTTCTTTCTATGATTCTTTTAAAAGTCAATAGTAACAGTTCTTGCAAGTCAGAAGTGTATCTAAATAGTTGTCACAGATTGTTCATACTTTTCTTTTGGTTGGTTCTGTGCGTTTGTTCCGTGCTTTAAAGTGAACTTCTCCAGACCATGGGGTATTTTTCTCAAAACCAGTGATTAATGTGGAGGCATCCTGTTTAATCTGACAGTCTTGGATCTGTAACATACCTGCCATACTTGGAAATGTAAGGTAAATGCAGGAAAGTGTTGGATAGACACATACTGAAAGACATGCTTTGCGAAATAAAATATGTTATCTTTGGGTGTTTGAGGCTTGTGCAGAATGAACTTTGGAATTTCAGTTGATGTAAAGATTAAAGTGTGAAAGATTTAAATCAAAAGCTTTCGTTATAGTAGAAAGAATGAGGTGGGAGGAAATTTATTTGGTTATTTCAGTTTCTAGATCGCTTGTTGGGTAGGTAGTTGAGATTTTGGCAGCCGAGTAATAGGCTTGAAGAGGAACAGGAAGAACTGTCAGGCCTGACTTTGCTCAGACTGTTCTAAAAAGGGAAAAATCAGTAATTTCTTGAAAAGAGATCCTGCTGGATTCAAGGGGAGGTCTGGGATTTAAGCATGTGTTTAACTCCTAAATTTCGATTTAGTAGTTTTCCCTTTTGCAGTTTTCATTCTCTGTTATAGAAAAGGATATAAGAGTAACCTGATACATCCCCTGCTACCGCCTGTTCCTCAAAGGGAAGGATGTGGTAGTTGTTGTAAAATACCAACTTTGAGAGATATAGAAAGAACGCTGTCTCTAGAACATTGCTCTAAGAGTGGGAAAAATACTGCTTTCTGGAGAAGCATGGGTTAGTACTTCATTTGGAAAGCTGTTAGTGTTTGACATAAATTCTAGGTTAAACTAGTCTGCTTATTTCAGTGTGACATCTAACTTGCTGATCAGCTGTTTTCTAGAAAGTTTAATAGGCAACAAAAAGACTTGCAGTGCTGCCAGTAGCTGCTAAGTGTTGTGTGTACAGCGTCAATTGTTGGGGAGATCTGCGTGCTGCATAGGTAGAATTTTGTGGGTCTCTGTGTGGGAGAAAAAAGCAAACACACCAACTGAAGCAGGGAAATTCAGTTTGCACCATTAGCAAGCAAGTGTTCTCAGAAGTTAGCCTGCTGTCAGTGTCCACATCAAATTGTTAAAAATCCTTCAGAGTTTGTGGATGAAACTTCAGGAAAAAGAAAGTTAAGTGAGAAACACCTTTTTTTACACTTTTTTCTTTTTTAAGCCAACCAAAGTAACTTTGAAGATGGTAACATGGCCATCCTCAAAACATAGTTTGGCAATTAACAAAGATTCTGGAGATATTTTCTTCTAATACACTGTTCCATGTAGAGGGATGCTTGCAGAATAGATATGCAGTGAGGTGAACAAAAAATAGGTTCAGTATTCATGTAAGCACTGTGATTAGGCCTTAGAAGCTATTAGTACTTCAGGCTGTCCCGATAGATGAAGAAACTAAAGGCAAAAGTGATAAAATAATTTTGCTCACTGTTCATCTAAATGTAGTGATGCAATTGTTGGAACAAGTAGGGGAGATTCAAAAGTAATTGCTTATCAATGTGTTTCTGAATTACTTGTAGAGCTTCTGTTCAGATGCTATAGAGTGGAGTAGTAAAAAAAAAAAAAGGCAAAAAAATTCTGTTATGCACACCAGAACAACTATGTTTAAAAAATAGGGAAATGGCTAATGTGACTCCTGTTCTGGCAGTTTGTTCTAAAATTATCTGTGCTTTTACCAAACTATGAAGAAGAAATCTTAACTGTTGCTGAAAGAGGATGTTGATTCAAATCCTGCCTTGGTTGTACGCACTGGTTTCTTTCGTGGAGGCACTTAATTTGCTCCTGCAGTTGAAAGATGTTTGTGTTAGCCTTCACAGATTACGAGACGATGTCACTTCTGCACTTAACTAGGCAACCCAGAGAGAACTGAAACCATACAGAGAAAAGCAAAAACTTCTTGAAGCTGTAAAGCCTTTCTCTGACACACATGCAGTAAGGCTACTTTACATAGCAAAGAATGAGCTTTAAGGAGAAATAGAATGGAGAGAACTGATGCAGCCTAAATTTTAAAAAAGTGGGAAAACATTCTAATTTCTACCGCACATGAAATGTGCGGGATGGCTATGGTGTTATTCAGAATTAAAATACTAAGGAATGTTGAATTAAAGGCTGGAAAGCTAGTACATTTTTGCCAGTGGTTGATTTGGTAGTTGTTTTTCTTTCTTCTCAGTTAGGTGTTGTACAATTTACCTTTTAAAAGTGGCACAATTCCTGAGTGAGTAGTCAAAATACCAGTCAATACTAAGGGGTAAAGGTGTCTGTAGGAAGGTGCAGCTGAAGAGCTTTTATAACTTAACCTGTTATTATTTCAGGTGCTTGAGTCTGCTTTACTTCAAGAATTCAAGATTCTAATTTTGGGAGAGCGGTGTCTTTTCAAGACACAAATGAATTATAAATTGAGTCTCATGTCAGCTGCACATGCCAGACATGGTTGGCTCTTTTTAGTTATTGAGAGGCAATAGCAACAAATCTTCCTCATAAAAAACAAATGCATTTGTTGCTGTCTTAAAGCAATTTTTATTTGTTTACAGGTGTCAGCTGTGATGCATGTTTAAAAGGAAATTTTCGAGGTCGCCGATACAAGTGTTTAATTTGCTACGATTACGATCTGTGTGCAACTTGTTATGAAAGTGGTGCAACGACAACAAGGCATACAACTGACCATCCAATGCAGTGCATACTAACAAGAGTAGATTTTGGTAAGTGATGCTATATTGTGTCTACAAACATAATGCTGATTTTCATGTTTCTACTTATTAATCACTTCCCTGATTAGTGCGCTAGAAGTAAGGGCCAAGTTCTTGTGTTCTAATAAGCAGGCATGTTTTCTTCTCTAGAAGAACTGATTTATGTATGGTTTTTTTTTTTTTTTTTTTTAAACTGCTGCATATGTATTTCTGATTTTTTATTTTGGTCTGATAACAGCAAATTATCAGACTAATAAATATATTTTTATTATAATTTTATTATCTTTATTATTTTATTAAAATTTACTATAATAAATATACAGTTTATTATAACTATAATTTTATTATTAATAACATAGTTATTAACATTTTATTATTACTAACATTATAATTAATAACAGTGACTGCTGTTAAAAGTGCCGCAGTCTACAGGCAGAAGAAAAATCTTAGTGACATTTTGTAGGAAGGTTGTTCATTGGTGGCTTATGTGAAACTGCAAGTATAAGAAAGGTGGTGATGGGCTGCATTGAGAGATTAGTGGTAAGGACTAGCATGTAGTCTTTTTAGAATTCCTTTGTAGATGTACTAGTCTAAGAATTATTTCTAACTTTCTAACTAAATCCCTGTCAATATTTAGAATAAATAATAATTGTTCTTGTGTCCTATCCAGTTTGATGTTACTGTTGCAATATACTTGAAACAGGTTGTAACTTGAGAGAAATGATTTTGTGACAATCCACTGCTCTACGATGTTGCTGATCCTGGACATGTGTTTTCTTTTGATGTCAAACACATGGGACTAGCATTTCAGTATTTTTTCCTGGTGATTGCACCTGTAATCTTCATTTTTTAAAATCCTTTAAATATGATGATTTCTCAAAACTTCTCTACCTTTTTGATTAGAACAGAAGTAAAATTTATACTTTTTTGGTTTAAAATTTAGAGAATAGCTGTGTATAGAAACATGCAGTTACTTAAAATAACCTTTATATGAAGTTGTCTTCAATTTTCTTTTTATTCTCAGGGCTTCTCTTGCCCTGAGACTGCCTGATCATGACTTCAGAAATCCAGACCATGGGAGTCTGTGGTTTGAAAGGAATAATTTAGTGCATTATCAAAAATACATGCCCCTATTTTAACTTACATGTTTCTTGTCAGGCTTTTGTTTTTTCCTCTGTGTACAGTATTGGGGATTGAGGTCACTGTTTGAAATGCACAGTTGAAACTTCTTTACCTGTTATCAGCAGTTATTTTTTGATACTAAACATGGGCTAAAAGGACAGCATTGCTGTAAGTACTAAATACTAATCACAGGGATAAGAAAACTGAAACATAGTAATATTATATGTCAAAGACTTCCGTGTACTGCAATGAGAATTTGTTCTAAACTATACTTTTTTTTTTTTTTTTTTTTTTTTTAATGCCTGTAATCAGAAACTAAGAGTGACTACAAATTTTGTTTCGTTTCTTGTAACTTGGGTACTTCTCTTCTGGAAGTCTTTGATAAATGTACCTTTGGCTTAATGCCTTTTATGTGTGTATGTTGTAGAGACACAGAAGGGTTATTTTCTACTATTTTAAGTATGCCTGAAGAATACAGATAGGTGGAAGAAGGTTCACAGTGAAGTGTTGAGACGGGTAATAGGATTTGAAGGGCAGCTTCTATATTGCTTGGTGTTTATGCTGTTTATTCTCTAAATGAGGATCAAAAACCAAGGTCTATAAATTTCATGTGGCTTGATATCCAAGCATTGCTCCCACAGGACTAGTATCAGGAAAGAAAATACTGCAGCTCAGCTCTGCAGTAAGACTCCTGTTTTGATTAACTGTGCAGAACAAATGCAAGAATGTCACCAAATTGAGCCACAGCAAAGTCTGATGGCACCTAATTACTACTGACCTTGTAAGCTTGTAGAATGGAGAATGAATTGGGAAAATTGATAAATAACATATTCCTTAGAGTTCAGGAAGATCTGTGGCATCATTCCTAAATGATTTGATTTTAGAGTTCCCTGTAGAATACATGTAAAGGCACGTACCTTACAGTATTGTACAGGTGCTTAAAGAAATTGGTAACTTTATAAAGGGCCTTGTATGACCAAGAAGATCATGTGACTTTGAGGAACATGAAAAAAATTAGGGGCTAAGAAATGTTAAATTTAATTAGAAAATCAGTAATGGTAGAAGTAGTCCAAAATTACCTGATTCAGGGTTGTTAGGATAATTGTATTAGTGGATATTAAAATCACCAAGGTTAGATATTAATGGCTGAGAAGAAAATAATCTCAAGGCAACTAAGCGGTATTGTTGTGGTTTATCCCCAGCCATCCGCCAAGCCCCACACAGCTACTTACTCACTCCCCACCAGCAGAATCAGGGAGAGAACTGGAAGGGTAAAAGCTGAAAATTCCTGGCTTGAGACAAAGGCAGTTTAATAGGGAAAGCAAAAACCGTGCACACAAGCAAAGCAAAACAAGGAATTCGTTCAGTGCTTCCCACGGGCAGGCAGGTGGTCAGACATCTCTGGAGAGCAGGGCCCCATCGCGCCTAATGGTGACTTGGGAAGACAAACAACACCACTCTAAATGTCCCCCCTTCCTCTTTCTTCCCCTCTTCATACACTTTATATCCTGAGTGTGGTGTCATATGGTCCAGAATGTCCCTTTGGTCGATTGGGGCGATCTGTCCTGGCTGTCTCCTCCCAATCTCCCATGCACCGCAACTTCCTCGCCATTGTAGCAGTAGCAGTGCAAAAAGCAGAAAAGGCCTTGGCTCTGTGTAAGCTGTGCTCAGCAATAACAAAAACATCTCTATATTATCAGCCCTATGTTCAACACAAATCCAGAAGATAGCGGTGAAGAAAGTTAACTCTATCCCAGCTGAAACCAGCACAAGCACAGAACGAAAGAAGTCTTCAGTTGTTTCCTGGTGATGTGGGAAGTCAAATGAAAGGAGAGTGTTTGTAATGTATGACAATATGAGTGGGGAATTTCTTAAGTAAGGAAGATGTCACTAGAAACACAAACTGGAAGGCTGTTAGTGTAGCTAGGTGTGTGAATTGTGTACTTGGCTATTCACAAACGTCAGTACTGTTATCTGTAGACAGGTTTGTTTCAAAGGTATGAAAATATTTTAATAGCAGTAAACTTACAGTTTTTCTTATGATATGGAGGAAAGTGGACAGGTAGTGAAAAATGACTATTTTATCAAGGAAAAGGAAGCAGAGTGGGCAATCCTTCTCTTACAAAACTGATGCAAGCACTTCAGAGGAAGTTACTGTCATTTTTCTGTTTTTAAAAGTGCGCATGGGGACCAGCGAGTCATTTGCCCAAAATCCATCCACTACTGATGAAAAGGAGGAGTCTGTTAAATCCCACCACTACTCTGGCCAGCACTGTCTAGATGGGAGTATCTGTGGAGTTCACTTAAGTACTCTGCCTAAAGCTGCGACCAAGTTGTTTGTGGTGGACAGCTGACTATACGGATAATCCTTTCAGCATAGAAAAAGTCATATATTGTTTACCTCTGTGAAAGTTACAATTAGAGTTCCTAGGTATTGTAATAATGTTGCAGAATATACTGCAAGAAGATGGGACTTTTTCAGGTACTCTGAAAGAGCTTTTGTTGTCATCTTGACACGTTTTAATTTTTTTTTTCCTTGCAATTCAGACTAGTAAAGGAGCCAGTATGAGAACACTGAAAACAAGTAAAAAGCTCTAGTGTTTTCTGGCTGTGCATGTTCACTCTTGTACCATCTGGTTGCCATATTTTTCTTTCAGGAGTCAGCATATGACCCAGTATTAATTTTGAAGCAAGATGGAATCCAGAACAATGGCAGTGCTGTTGTTCCTCAGTCCCCACAAGAGATAGTGGAAAAAATGCTTCAACACACACCAAGAGTGATACGCTTCTGTAAGAGGGACAGATCTTAATATAAAGTATGAAGTCTCATATGTAATGAGAAGTGGCCTTTAAAGCACAAATCCAATTAGTTTATTTCAGAGGGGTCAAAGAGTAGAATTGTAATAGGCCTGTAGAGAACAGGAATGTGCTTACCAGGCAGCCACTGTACTTTTGTGCTCTTTGTAGATCAGTTTGTCAGGACAATGGAGGAGTTCACAGCGAATTTCCTAGTTTTCTTTTTCCTAAAAAAGCATTTTAAACTGTTAGGATGCTTTAGGGTCTAAGCATGTGGCTTGCCCATTACCACATAATTTTAAAGTGGCTATACTGACAAAGCAAGTAATACAAATTGTTAGTAGGATTCTCTACTGGAATCATATTGTGTTACTTTCATTGACGTACAGAACCTAACCTTGGTTCAGAAGTGCCTTCACTTGTCAGCTAAGGCACTTGTGTGACAAGATCCTGCCACTTTTGGTGCCCAATTCCTAAGCAGAGGGAGCTGATTAAGTAATCAGTACCTTAGTAATTTGTAGTGTGGGATTGTCTGGATTCACCAGAATTCAGCTTGAGACTTCTGTGGGTTTTTTGGTTTGTTGTTTCTTTTTCACACACTGGAACAAGATGTGTTTGCTGAATGTGTATCATGCTAAGTCTGAGCATCATTGTTTGGATCGGGGCTCTGGAGCAGCTTTGAGGGTAATATGTACGGCTGCTTGATAAGTGATACAAGAACGTGTATACTTTGTTTCCTTAAGTGGTGTGTTGCTACCATTTGGTTTCTTTAAACATTGAAAAAAATTAAATAAACACACTACAACTTGTATCATACCAAGATTTTTGTCTATATGTATATATCACATTGAAATAACATTACTTATATAAAGAAAAGTGAAACTAAAATTCCTTACTGCTCTGTACCCTTGTAAAGAATTACATCTTAACAAAAAGTACAGGCTGTTAGAAAATGCAGTCCTGAATCAGATACCTCTTTAAAAGATTGATTTTCATCTAAGGAATTCTGTGATACTTCTGTTTTCTCACTAACCTCCTACCAATTTTGAGAATGTGCTAGTTAGATTTAAATATTAAGTATACATTTAACTTTTGTAGCTACAGATGGATAAAAAAGCAAAACTGCTTTTTTAAAAAATTTAAAAAATTTTTAAAAAAATTTTTAAAAAATTTTTGGTTGCATTTTCACATTTAGTTCAGGTTGTTTCTTGGAGTTTTTTCCCCACCAAGGAAAAGCTATATTGTCTAAACACAGTTGTGCTTGAAAACTGACTTCATAAATTACTGCTGGGTCCTCATCAGACAGTGTTCTGATCCTTCCACTCCTTTGTATTCTTCCCCTAATTGATAAGGAATATGGGTCACGAATCTTACCCTAGAGAGATGCGGTTGAATCTGGTTTTACTTTTTTGCTCGATAACCTTGTCTTCCTAGACATCTTGAACAGAGGGCTTTAGAGGTCCAGAGGAGTTTGAATTATGGACTCCTGCTTTTGTCTTTGAAATGAACATCTGAGAGATTTCTTTGTGGTCAGAAGAGATAGTTCTTTGGTCATGGGCACATTGCATTGTAAACTGATAGATTTGTAAATTAAAACAGTAGCACAATTGTAGGTTCCTTCACTTCTGCAGCCATGGAGGCACAGTGTTTTCATTTCTTCCCATATTACCTCTAGTTCTTAATTAACTTTATTAACAAAGGGCCTCTTGGTTGTCAAGAACATGACTGTTCATCAATTTTAGGATTTTTTATGTCCTTGTGGACATAAAAAACCAGATAAAAACATAAAACATAAAAACATAAAACGGATAGAGAAATACCCATTCAGTACCTTCAGTGCTAAAACCAGACACAAAGATACATAAGATCACTTGATTACCAACCTTTTTTTTTTTTTTAAACTTACTTTTAATTTAAAGGAAAAATTATCTGGCAATCTGTATTTCACATTAGAAAAGAGATTTTGATTGTAGTAGGTGCAGAGAGATTAAAGTTGAAGAGGAAAAAAGAAATGAGGTATAAATTTACAAAGGAAAAATACCTGGATTTGCCAGATATGTGTAACTTCTATGCATTTTTTAGTATTTCTTTTCCCAGGGGAAGGCATATTTGTTTGGCATTCTCTTGTATGTTTGATGATTATTACACAAAAGATGTGGAAGGAGGTATGAGTGGGAGAACATGCCAGAGGTATAATCAAGGGACTGCAAAGAATTCCGATTTTTATTATATTAGTGAATAAATGTTTTGTTTTGTATTCTTTGAAAGCAAGGAGCAACACAGGATTTTTACAGTCTTGTCAAACCTCCCCCCTCTGTGATAGGACTATGTGTGCTGCTAAAATTCTTGACATCTGGATTGAGCTAACAGTGTATCTAAGGAGAAGATACTTCTATGTACATGCTTATGTATTTCCAACTCTCTTCAGATGAGTTGTGGCCCTGTGCCCTTTGCCCAGCTGTGAATTTGGAGTTGGTACTGTTGCCTTACTTGAAAATACATTCATTCATTCTCAGTGTGTTTTATAGGTAGAGGTTTTTAGGCAATATGATACTTAAGAGGGGGGTTTGTTTCTTTGTTTGTTTGTTTTTATATTGATGTGAATGAGAAGCTTATTCATGTTTCCTGTAAAATACAGAATACCTGCAGAGGATGAGAGAGAATAACATTCTCTTCTTGCATAGTTTGATAAATTTTCATCCTAAGTTTGGGGAACTTCTGTGCTAGCACCTGAAAGGTGCCTACTTTTTATCGGTGATGCAGAAGTGCTCACATTCAACACACCTAAAAGTTGCAGCCAGTATGTAACAGATACCCAGATTCCTTTTGCACTATCAAACTTTTATGTTATATATTTGAGACACTTGCAAAACTATTTACTGCAAAGCAGTGGTTCAACTATGGTATGAATACTGACATTTGGTGTCACTGAGGACTTTTAAATTTTGATCTAAATTTGATGTATTTTCAAGAGTTCAGCTTCTGAAATTTCATCTTATGGTTGAAAAATACCATAGTTGACCCTGTATGTGGGATAAGAACAGCAGTGGAAAAGTGAAAGTTTGGCAGTATCAGCAGCATCATGATGGAAGTCTTTTTTGCTAGAAAAAATTGTTAGAAAACTAAGTTATGTGTGCTAATGAAAATGAAATGTAGTCTCTGGTTTTTTTATCAGTAACTGAACCCCTCCTGAATGTAGCCATTTCAATGAAAAAACATATTAATTTAGTAGCGATTATAATGAAGTACATTTATTCACTGAAGTACAGTGGTTGATGTGAACAAAATTAATGATGGTATTACTTTGAAGTAACCTCTATTAAATAATCTCTTTCATTTTCAGACTTGTACTATGGTGGAGAAGCTTTCTCTGTAGAGCAGCCACAGTCTTTCACTTGTCCTTATTGTGGGAAAATGGGTTATACGGAAACATCTCTTCAAGAACATGTTACTTCTGAGCATGCAGAAACATCAACAGAAGTGGTAAGAAGCCTCAGAACTTGCTTTCATGGTGGAAATATATTTTAAACAGTCTTCTTTCTGAAAAATTCTTTTTGTTCTTTCTTGAAGCATGTGTTCATTTAAGTGCTTTGTCAGAAGACAAAGTACCTACGTTTGAGAATGACATCAAAATTCTTCTATGATTTATGGGTATCATAGTATAATGAGCTTGCTTCCTTCTTTAGAGTTTTTGCTTGTTGTCCTGATATAAGGGCCACCTAAACATAGGAGATTGTTATACTGTAAGACAAAATTTAGGAAGTTCTCCTGGTTCTTCTGTCTAGCTGTGTCTCCCTTTTCACAGTTAGTATGTAATTGTTCTGCAAGCTTACAGCTATGCCGGTCTTCTGTAACTGTAAGAGAGAGGAAGACATGCAGATAGTTTGTTGTGTTTCCTAATAGCTTTTTTAATGGACCTCTTATTTTTATGCAGTGGGATTTTATAATTGTTTTAAAACTGTTCCTGTCAAAGCAGGGTGTTTCCCCCATCCATAACCAGTAGGACACTAAATGGGGTTTAAAATGCACTTCTTAAACAAGTTTCAATGTAAGTACCTTAACTGGGGATGTTTACTCCTGCTGTCTTAATTGAACTTGGGAGGAGAACCTGGGTTAGCAGAATGACATGAAGGGTGCTGTTCTCTGGTTAACTGTTTTACCATAGGCTCCTAGGAAGAAAGTGATGCTTGAAGTGGATTACTCATCACTAATATATTGTGAAGAAATCAGTTATAAATAGATTCTCTATTCTAATCTTCTAGTTTTCTTTTCTTCCACAGAAATTTTGAAAGTTAACGAATGACTCTTCAAACCTAATAAGGAACTTGGGTGAAGAGGTGATATGGAAAGGTGTTAAGATCTTTCTTAAAAACACAGGAAGTGAAAAGGTTTACTTCAAAATCAGTTGCACTGTGGTATAATTATTTAACTCTGTGACACACTGCAATTTTTACAGTCTGAGTTTTTCTTAAACTTTGCAACTTTCACACATAGCATCAACCGCTGAAAGTTCTGCATTTGGATGACTTTATCTTGTTTGGTGGCTTGGTATTGCAGTTCTGATTTGTGCCACTTGATGTCAGTGATACGTTCCTGACACAGAGTGTCCATAGATCCTGGGTTTTCAAAGTTGAGATGCCCTTATTTGCAGTTGTGACTTCTAGAACCTTGCACATAAAGCATAAATTTGTGATTCTTGGCACCTGCTACTCTGGTGAATCCTGAAAGAGTTTAATGTGTAAAAAAAAAAAAATCCCACAAAACTTTTCTTTTTATGCATCAGTCTGCAACACTGCTGTGTCATTTTTCCAAACAATGATAAAGGGCAATATTTTTTGAATATGATTGTTACTGTTTGTGCTAAGTTTTGAATCTGCCTTTTGTGATAAATGTTCTGCATGCACAGAAAACAGTTTGGGTACTGCAGCCTTACTGAGATAGTGAAGGGAAAATACTATGGATTCTAAATGTTTGTGGTTACAGGCTTTCAAACAATTATTTGTGTTTACTGAGCTTGTAGTCATTGGAGTATCTTCTTCCAAAGATGTGTTTAATTTTAGACATGTATTTTTAGGGATGTGAGGGAACTTTACAGGAACAGAATCATTTATACTTTAAAGGCGTTTTGCCCCGTTTTTCAAGGAATAAGCCAAAAAATTTTTGGTCTGTTGAAAGTTGCCATTTTTATATTCGGAGTGATGCAGATAAGTTTACTTTCTGCTGATTTTTCTCACGTATGGGCACTGGTAAGTACAACAATGTTATGTATCTGCAGGCAGGAATCACAGGCTGAATGAGGTTGAAAGGGACCTCTGGAGGTCATCTTGAGCAGGGCCACATACAGCTGGTTGCTCAGGACCATGTTCAGACAGTTCTTTAATAGTGACTCCACAGTTAATTCTCTGGTTAACTTGTGACAGTGCTCAGTGATCCTCACAGTGAAAAATGTTTCAGTGTTCCCTAATGTTTATGAGGAAGGTCCTGTGTTTGAATTTGTGCCCACGGTCTCTCATCCTGTTGCTGCATGGCTCCATCATCCTTTCAGGTTCCCTTCAGGTATTCATGGACATTCATAAGGTCCATCCCCCATTAGCCTGCCCTTCTCCAGGCTGAACAGTTTCATCTTTCTCAGCCCTTCCTCCATTCCTGAAATCATCTTCGTAACCTCTTACTGAGCTCTTTTCAGTGCGTGCATGTCTCTCATACATGCGGAACTGGGAGCTGGGCACTGGTGCTGGATGAAGGTGAAGGGTCACCACCCTTGACCTGCTGGCAGCTCTCTGTTCAGTGTAGTCCAGAACACCACTGGCTTTCTTTGCTGCAAGAGCACACTGCTGGCTCCATGGTCCACCCGGGCCCCAGGTCCTTTGCTGCAAAGCTGTGTTCCATATGACTGGCCTCCTGTGTGTGTTGGTTCTTGGGGCTGTGCCTGCCCAGGTGCAGGACTTTGTATTTCCCCTTCATGAGGTTCCTGTTGTCCCATTTCTTCAGTTTTTTAAGGGCTCTCCAAAGGGCTGCACAGCTCCCTGGCGTATCAGCCACTCCTCCTAGTTTTGTGTAATTAGCAGAATTACCACTGATCACTACCCTTTGAGCCCAGCTGTTGAGACACACTCTCTGCTTACCCAGCCTGAACATCAACAACTTCTCTTTGAGCATCCTGTGAGAGGCAGTGTCAGTGGTCTTACTTGAAGTCCAGGTAGGCAATTTCCCCTACTCTTCAGTCATCTACCAGGCCAGACACTTCAGCATTGAAGTTTATAAAGTTGGTCAAGCATGCCTTCCCCTTTGTGAAGCCAGTGCTGACTACCATTGATTATTTCCTTGTCTTTGATGTGCCTGAAAGTGATTAACAATAGCTTCCTCAATTTCCCAGGGATCAAAGGAAGATGACCAGCCTCTCGTTCCCTAGGTCCTCCTCTTACTTGCTGTCTGTATTATGGGAGTGAAATTTGCTTTATTCCAGTTCTCAGGCACCTCACCCAGTCACCATGATTGTTGAAAGATTGAGAGGAGCCTCACAATGGCGTCTGCCAGCCTCCCTCACCACCTCTTGGTGCATCACACCATCACAGCCTGTGGTTTAAGTATTCCAGTTCACCTGAGTATTTTGCAGAGTAATCCTCTTCCAGCAGGGGAATGTCTTCACTGCTTCAGACTTTCCCCCTGCTCTCTGGGGTCTGGAGTGGCAAAAGACCAGTCTTGCCAGTAAAGTCCAAAGCAAAGGAGGCATTTGGTACTTCAGCCTCTTCTGTGTCCTGTGTAACTAGGCCTCACATCTTTTGAGCAGTGGGCCCAATTTTCCCTAGTTATCTTTTTATTTCCTATGCACTTCTAGAAGCCCTTCTTGTTACCTTGGACATTAATTGTTCCATTTGGTCTTTAACGTTGCTTACATTGCCCTCTGATGCTTAGATAATGCTTATGTATCCCTCCAGGGTTACCCTAGGAGGGTAGCCTCTGTATGGGGGGTTTTTTTGTGTTCGAGTTTGTCCAGAAGTGTCTTATCATGCATGTAGGCATCCTGGCATTTTTGCCAGGATTTTTGCCAACATAATGACTTCATGTTCATTAGGATGGAGAACTCTTTGAGTTTGGAGGGGAGTGGTCTTTCAATATTAACAGGCTTTCTTGGGGCCCATTTACTCTCCAGGTTCTTACACATATCTGCTTACACCATCCTCCAAGCAGATATCTTGAGGCCACAATGTGCTTTGCTGAGGTCCAGGGTCATAAGCTTGTTTTTCATCTTCTTCCCTGCCCTCAGGATCAGGATCAGCTGCACCATGTCAAGGTCACTGCAGCAAAGACTTTCTTTACCTTCACATCCTGACTGATACCCTCCTTGTTGGTAATTACGAAGTCCCATATAGCACCTCTCCTCATGTGCTCCTTTGTCACTTGGAGGAACCCTGAGTGCACTCCAGGAACCTCCTGGATTGCAGTCACACTGTGTTGTCCTTCCAGCAGATTGTGGAGTGGTTGAAGACCTCCATGAGGATCAGCTCCTGCAAGTGTGAGGTAGGTGCCCTGTGTCTCAAGAAGGCCTGATCTGTTTCTTCCTCCTGGTCAGGTGGCCTGTAGTAGACAACTCATTTAACCTTTGCCTGTTCTCTTTTTAATTCCAACATGTTAGATCTCCATCAGGTCATCTTCCATCCAGACAGCGCTTTTAATGCACCCCAGCGGCTCTCTCACTTGAAGAGCAAGCCACCCTTGCTGTTCAAAGAGCCCTCTTCCTCTTCTAAAGAATCAGTATTTCTTCACCCACATAATGTCCAGGGACAATGGTTAGAGTTGTAAAGCAGATGTAAGGAATGTGGCAATCAGTATGATGATTGGTTTTTTTGGTGTTAGGGCTTCAGGTTAGTTGGACTGGTCCAGATAACATTCAGTGTTCAATTAGAAGTCTTGCTAGCATTGTAAATAAAAAAATATTTAGGAGACTTCATCAAATCCTATCTCTTCAGTCTTGTTTCAGAACAAAGATTCAGATTTTCTGCTATTACACTGCACTGCAGCAGCGTTCTCACCTTTGAGAAGACAGTAACTAGGCTCCTTGGTACACGAATTGTAAGCACTAGGTTATTGATACTTCGATGAAAAAACTGGGGAGAGCTTTTTCGGCAGTAATTAAATGGACAGTCTGAGACAGTCTCAATGTCCTTGTTCATCCTTGAAGATCCCAGTGACTCTTGCTGAGATTACGGAAGTGCTGTCACTTAAAGTGGTTATTTTGTATGTAAATGGGGAAGTAGTGGTAATACAAGCACAGTTCTGGAAATTGGCAGGTGTTCTATGAGTGGGGTTGACTTAGGCCTTTAGAGTCATCATTCAGGGTTGCATGGTGATTTCTTAATACAAATGCTCATAAATTCAAGAGAAACTTCTGACAACATTTGCCTTTCATCTGTACCAATTGTTCGTGCATGTTATAATTAACAATGATTTTTAGCTGTGTCACGCCTAATCAGTGATCCAGCAGTCTTTGTTGTTTGTGACTCTGTCAGAGCTTATGCTTAACTAAATTGTTGTTAGTGTGTAGCAGTACTGGAGTAACTTTCTCTAGTCAATAGTTCTTGAAAGTTTAGTTGATACTTCGAATAGGGTTGGGATACTTCGGTTCCTTCTTACTCAATATTCATTATAACCTTTTCTTAACTGATATTTTTCCGAGGATTGAGTATATTCACAAATGTGGGCAGTTCATTACACCTTTGTCATGTTAATAAAGGACTTTCTAGTGCTTTCCTGCTTTCAAGAGTGGGTTGTTTTTCTTATGGTGGGTTTCTGCTTCCTTGGAGTAGCTTAAATAAAAGAAGATTTCTTTGAAAGTTGTGTTCTCTTGGTATGAGAAGATTAAGCAGCCATAATGAATTTTAGGGAATTTAGAACTATCTGTCCAATACACATCCATTCCTATATCCTTACAGGGTAGCTATATGATATGTTGGCATAGCTGAGTATTTGTTATATTATGCTGTGATAAGATGTACCCTGTAGTGCTCTTGTTTGGCTTCTGTAGTGGTGAAAAATCTGTGGAGAGAAATGCTGAATATTAAAAATAAGAGGGAAAGAGTTGTAGCAAAAAGCTTTTAAAATGCCTGATTTTCTTTTCAGAACTGGCCACTAAAATGAAAGTGGAGTTAGATGCAGCAGCTCCTGTCAAAAGCAGCTGAGATTTTACAGTAAACTTATTTCAAGACCTTGTTCTCACTTCAGTGGGAGTCCAACAGATGTGTGGTTTTTTTTATACAAATGTTCTTAATGCTCGTGGTCTTTTGACTTCTACATTCATCAGCTTAAGTATACACATGAAATAAAAATGAAAGATGCCATTTGTGGAGTCAAAGAACAAGTCATAATTATGGCCATAGTAGTGGTAATGTTTGCCTGCTTAGTTAACTGCATTTTGGTTTAAAAAACAAAAAAAACCAACCAACCAAAAGCTGTGAAGTGGGAAAGAAAAAAAAAAATAAAACCAGAGAGAGACCTCAGTACCTTCTCTCAAAATACTGTTGCGGAGGGTATGGAGATTAGCCCTTCTCTGCCAAGTCTGCACTGCCTGGGTGGGTTGGTCTCAGCTTGATACTTAGCAAATAGGGGCAGTTTCATTCTGATTCCTCTGCTGGGATGAATGTCAAGCAGGCAAATAACATTCCTGTATGATTAGACTTGACTGTCTGGGGCAGAATTGTAATAGTAATAATATAATTATTAATTATTATTAGTAATAATAGTAATAGCAGATAGTAATTTTCAAGACACTGCAAATTGAATTTGAGAATCCTAGCTCTGGTTTTCATAGTATTCTGAAATTCATAAAGTAAAAGGTGGCTAAATTAATGTCTGAACTTCAGTAATTTTTCTGAGTTTTTTGTATATGTTGATATTCAGGTGTTTGTGAATACCAAAATGTGATTTTAAAGTGTAAGAGCCAATGTCTAATGATTGACTCGATACAAGTTCTATTTTTATAATATTTATAAAGATGGGTTTTTTCCTTGCTTTATCATTTCAGATTTGTCCAATATGTGCAGCATTACCTGGAGGGGATCCGAATCACGTAACAGATGACTTTGCGGCTCATCTTACACTGGAACACAGAGCTCCTAGAGATTTAATATCCTTTCCAATTTGAGGCAAAGAGGCTAGACTGTTTCACCTAGTAGTCATCGTGACTTGGTTTGATTTTTATAGTCAAAGGGTCATATTCTGGATTTCCTGGAATATAGGAACATTGCTAGAGATACTTATGTCAAAAATAAAAAGGTTCATCTGCTAGTTTTAAAAAGTGTGGTTATCAGACTGTGCACAGACTTGTAGGTATGCTTGAGAGTGTTTTTTGCTCTAACAGCAGAAACATGTAAAGGATTTTGACACACAGAGGTTTTTTCTACTTGCATTGTGTTTTATCCTGCCTCATCATTAGTCCTGGTGCTGTTTTATGTATCAAGATTCAGTCCTTGTATGTATTTATGACTTAGATAATTCAAGCATAGCTGCTTGTAACAAAAGATTGTAAACTTGCTTAGCTACTTTCAACACAATCTTTTAATAACGTAATTTTGTAGTGTTACTGACATTTTGTAATACAACTTATAAAACCTTCCAGTTTTCTGGGAAATAGGATGTTGTCCTTCAGTTACCATTGCAGCCAGTGATGGACATTTATCTATGCTTGATGGTTGAAGAGCTGGAACTATTGGGGTTTTTTCATCCTTGTTATAGGAATATTTGTCTCCTTTTTTAAAAACTGTTTTCCTCCCTAGGATTAACTGATAAAATATCTTTTGGTTTGGGCTTTTATTTAATGACATGCAAGCTATGTAGCATCCCTACAGTAAGTACTCTCTAAATTATTCCTTTGTGTCTCATTTAAACGGACAGAAAAAAAGACTACATTTTAACTTTGGTAGTGGCTTTTTTGTTCAGGGATTTTTAAAAAGAAAAAAGGAATAATGTAAACTCAAGCAGTTGGAGTAAAAAAAAAAAATCCAAGCCCTATGAAACAGAGTTGATTACACTAACAGAAGGGGAACAGCAGTTGAGGTGATGACTCCACTTTAGTTATGATTGTGTTTGATTGCATTTAAGTTCATCAGTATTAACATGGTTTAGGGTCAGGACAGACTAAATGCGCAGGTTAATTACTATGCAATAATTGGATCAGTGTAAAGGAGTTTGGATGTCAATTTAACTGTGAAAGGTGAATGATGAAACACTGATGCAAAAACCAGTGCAAAGTCAGACGAAGGCTGTTGCCTGTACTTGGTCTCTCTCATAGACAGGAGTAGAGGTCTTAGCACATGGGAGGAGCAGGGTGCTGAATACCATGGCTCTGGCAATGAGAGCTTGATCACAGGCATCCCCAGTGGCCAGGAGTCATGCCATCCTCCCTTACTGGAGGAGGTGGGATAAGATTGATGAGGGGAGAGTATCTTCCAGACCACGAGATCTTTCCTGGCTTTTGGACAGCTCTGAAATGTTGCTTGATGGCTGATGGAGTTTGAGCAGTTCCTCTTGTATCATTTTAGTTCTGCACATTGTACCAACTGTGAGATTTTCATAGCACTTGCCTAATTAGGCTTTTTCTAACAAGAATTACATAACTACATAGCAGTGTACCAGAGTTCAAACTGTGGGCTTCCAGCATTGGCTTAACTGCTCTGTAAGGCAGGAAGTTTAAATTTTCCCAGAGTAAAATTAATTTCCTACTGAAATACAAAAGATACCTGATTAGAATTCAGGCTACTGCTGGATTTTCTCTCCCCTAGTACCAGAGACGCCACCAGATGACTTTTAATTAGGGAGTGTTTGAGCTAGAAAAGACAATACTTTTTAAAATACAGAGTAAAGTTTCAGTATCACTCATCCCAAAATGGATATATTTTGGGAATACAATGCGCATGATTAAAGACAACACATGTAGAATTTTCTACTTGTAGTCTACTTTGTTCGTGTCCGGTGTTGTCATATTTCTAAAACCTGGTAGGAAGTATCTTGAAGTGTCTCTTTGACATTGGGCTCTACATCTTGTCTAGCAAGAGGCAGCTCTAAAGCAGGAAAAAAGGAAGCAAACATGCCCTTTTTCACTCAGAGTCTGGCAGCGTAGGAAATAAGAATGATCAGACTCTAACAAGAAGCTGTTATAAAGCTACTCTCTGATACACCATTATATTGCTGAATATGAAGTTGAAGCCGTACAGAACAGCTCTCCATGCCCCGTAATTGCCTTCATGTACAAGACAGAGATAAAGGAGGCTCTTGGCTTGCGCTTTTTCTAGAGTGAGAATTTATTTTGCAGTTTGAGGTAAGCCTTTACTGTTGGATCTGCTACAGTTCTGAGGGATGGCCTTATCCACCAGCTATTAATTAGACATATTTGGTTAATTTTGGTTTTTGGTTTTCTTTCCTAAAGTTGTCTCAAAACATTGCATGTGTTTCTTACTACAAACCTTGTGCAGCTATTGCAAGGTGTGTCATTTATTCCTGCAGTCTGTGGACAGCTCTTTAAAACCCAATTTCTTTCTTTAGCAGGAAAATATCTGAAAATTCATTAAATACATCTTTTCAGCATTAATCATGCAAGTAGTTCTCACATGACTATTCAGTTTAAATGTTTGTCACAAGGTTTGCAGTCTTTTCTTACTCTAGCATAGCTGGTAAGACTCAAGTGCATGCTTAGCTGGTATTTGAAGAATGACTTTTATCTCAAAACACTTCAAAAGCTGCAGTTGAGAGAGTTACCCTAGAGTCCTGTGCTTGAAAAATCCCCAGATAGTATCCTGTTCTAACATGTTTAGTTATTAAAAGGTTGCAAACTACATAGGGTCTATAGTCCATCTAATTTAGCAACTCATCTCCAGCAGCATTCAAAATTGGCACACATAGAGGTGCAAGGCGCTCTGTTCTAAGCAAAGTGTGTTCTGTGCCAGGGAGGTTTTCCTCTTGCACCCTAGATGATAAGTTTTACTCTGTAGCATAACTAAAAGTTTTGAAAGAAGCAAACGTTCTGTAAAGTCATCTTGTACTGGCCAGAAGCTCTCTCTTGCCGTGAGAAGTCAAGTCATTCCTTTCAGTCTTAAGTTCTTGACCTCCGTGACATCATGAGGTTCTGCCCCCTAACTGTGATTTATGAAAAGTGCATTGGACACTACCCTTACACGGAAATTGATACCATATAAGTGATAACCATACTATTATAAAAATTTTAAAAATAGGAGATGGAGATCTAAGCTTAATTCTAGTAACACTAAAAATAGTAAAGCCTGTGCTACTTCATTTTTCACCAGTAAGTCATACTAGTGATTTTTAAGGAGAAGCCTTATCTGGACTGTCTTGGACGAATGAATGTTAACAACTTTATGACAAAAATAATCTTTAAATAATTTGTTGATTACTTCAAAATTTATATGAAAACATATAAAAGTGTGATCACAAAATACAAGCATCTGATAAGGGGAAGTGGGGGAAAAGGGGAAAATGAAAAGCATCGTTGTCGTAACTTGAATTAGAGATACTTCTTTGGCTATAAGAAGGAAGGTGAAACAAAGGGGTGTGATTGACATGCTGAGTACTTCAGAAACCTACAGTTTCCTAAGGACCAAAATGATGAAATTTCTTGGGTAAGAGCATGAGGTACAGAAGTCAAAAGAAAATTGGTAATTATTTTGATAGGAATTGTAGTTAACTTTTTTATTATTTTTGATGCTTAATGTAAGAAGTGGGAAGGGAGAATTGAAATCCCTGTCTCAATAGTAAGCTTGGCTGAAAATGCATCTGTGTGGGTTTTCATTAAAAAAAAAGTTACCAGATGAGTAAGTCTGACCTGCAGCATAGCCACAGTGTACCTTAGCTTTGCTTCAGAAGTTGAATCATTACTTTATGAATCAGGAACAGTACACCTGAGTATTTCATGTGTCAAATGTCCTTTAATGGTCATTTAACACTCAGTGCCAAACAGTTCTGTTTTCTTAACTTCTTGGCTACGATGAATCCAGTGGCGTTCGGCATGTACGTAGGATGTTCCACCCAGGCCGGGGTTTGGGAGGCCCCCGTGCTCGTAGATCAAACATGCACTTTACTACCAGTTCCCCTGGTGGACTTTCGTCTTCTCAGAGTTCGTATTCTCCAAGCAATAGAGAAGCCATGGATCCTATAGCTGGTAAGAGCTGTAACCACAAATTTTACCCCACTGTCCTCCTTCCACAGAGGAAGGAAAATGCAAAATGACAGTAGTTGCTCTGCTCTACATCACTGTGAACCTGCACTACAGGCACAGCATCCCACAGCCCAGGTGAAGAGGGGGAAGGGTGTTCTTACTGTCAGCATCAGAAAGTAGTTAGGCTGTGTCTTTAGGATTCCCAGAAGTAACTTGTTTGTTCTATTTTTAGCTTTCATGTGAAAATAACTTACTTTACAAGGAAGAAAAAATAGAGCGTGAAGACAATTCTGAAAACAAATACAGCTTTGCCTGTGGGGAGATATAAACAGTTTAATGTCATGGTCTTTCACCAAACCATCATGTTATAGGGAATTCTCAAAATGTCTGCCACAAATCCACCTTTGCTTCAAATGCAAAGGAGACACAGTGCTCAAACTGGAGCTTGGTACTACCAGGCTGTAACTTCTTCAGGGGCAGGTAGCCAGCCAGCTGTCTTAATGAGGCACTGTCCCTGAAAGGGAAGCTGTGGATCCACTGCCTTCCTTAATCATGGTCCCCTTTGCCTGCTGTCTGCTGGCTCTGGTGCTCTGCTGGCCTGGTGTGACTTGATGTAACTCATTAAATTAGCTGTGAAGAAGTAGCCCATCAAGAGAAGGAAACAAGTGAGGTCACAGGTGAGTTTGTTCAAAGAGGGAGGATGTTCTTGAAGCTTCCAGTGCAAAACATCATCTTTCTTTTGCCAGGGCAGCTACTTCAGCTCAGTTACAGCGTGAAGTGACTGCTGATGTTTGTTTTCAGCCTCTCAGGACCTTCCCACTTAGCAGCATTAAATGTGGGATAAAAATGTCATTCTTCTGCATCTATTCTCTTTTGGTGGAAGCTGTGTTTCTGCATTTAGAGCACACTGAGCTGGGTGTCTGTCTTGTTCCAGGACTGTCTTGAGTTCACACCTACTTCCAAAAAACTGCTCCCCTATACTCTAAGCTTTAGCTTACAGTGAGAATAAGTATATCTTAATCTTGCCAGTGAGTTTAACTTACCTGCCTTTTTACTGAAGTAATAAATAGGAAACACCACAGTAATTTTCCTGTTTAAGGTTTATAGCATCAGTTACTTTTCTTAACATTTTTTTCCTCCCTGTGGCATTCTCTAGTAATTAAAATTTACCTAATTTTGGTGCTGCTGTCAGTGTTGGTGAAAATTGCTTGGCCACTCTAGTCCATATTTTGCTTTATTCCTTCAAAAACAGCTTGCTTTAGAATGATTACATTTCATTAATGCAATGGAAGTAAAATTGTCATGACCTATATAGTAACTTTGTAATGTAGAGGAGAGGGGCCAGGAGCAGGATTGTCCCCTGCTTCCTCTGCCATTGCATCAGCTGCAGCAGGTGTCTGAGATGAGAAGTACCTTCTGCACAGGGCATAGAAGAGATTCTGCAGTAATGCACTGAGCAGTAATTTGCTGCTAATACTTATTTTTAAAAAACCTTTGTGGATAAAACTTGCAAGGAGCTTCTGAATTGAAGCTTAGGAACAGAAGGGGATTTTAATCACTAGGCCTCCATGCTTGTGGCAGAAATAGGAATTCATACAAAAAGCTTTTGATGTGAAGCAGTGATTTAATGTTTTCTTAACTAAATTACTTTCATTAAATGTTTGAAGCAGTGGTACAGTATTTCTCTCTTTGCTGCAGCACAGCTTCCCTCTGGGATAATTGGGAAGGTGTAGTTCGTGTTTTGACGGAACACTTGTTGAAACTGAAACTGAAAAAAAAGTCACCATCCAAAGCCAAAATAAAGTTCTTAGTCAGTAGCTATTTTGACTTGAAGTTTTAGAATTGCTGCAGAGGACATCTTTTGCCAGGGATTACCTGTAGATTGGCTCTCCTGTTATTGTCAAGGCATTAAACTTTGACTTGTTACTTGGACTACATCTGCATAAATTAGTCTTAATCTTCATGGGCATTAATCTTCATAGTCTTCTCTGAGCACTTTTGGGTTTTGATGTTGGGGTTTTGATGTTGGATGAGAAAAATGGAATTCAGGGTGTATTTATTCTGCTGTGTAATGCTCGTTTAAGATCTTAAGTCATAGAAGCTTTCTCTTCTCTGGCAGAGCTTTTATCCCAGCTATCAGGTGTGAGGCGTTCTGCAGGAGGACAGCTCAACTCCTCTGGCCCTTCTGCTTCTCAGTTACAGCAGCTGCAGATGCAACTGCAGTTGGAGCGACAACATGCACAGGCAGCGCGACAGCAACTGGAGACTGCACGCAATGCAACCAGGCGCACCAACACGATCAATGTCAACACCACTATGACACAATCTACAACAACAACCAACACATCTAACACAGAAAGCAGTCAGCAGACTATCCAGAATTCCCAGTTCCTTCTGACAAGGTAACTTGCTCAGTGTATTTACCTCTGAAAATTTCTGTTTACCTTAGTCCTGGTAGAGATGCAGAGCTCGATGAAGCTTAGATGTTTGGAGTCAGGCACGTGCCTAGGATGGAATTCATTAACAGAATACTTACCTAGTTTAGAAATTATATTTAAACCCCAGGGTTACTTAAAAGAGGATTCCACCTCCTGTGTCATTCCAGTTCTAGAGCACGGACTACTAATCTGAAATAAAAATGTTTTCCACATCCTCTCTGTCACACCCTCCACAAGCATACTTTTGTTTGTCTGGTATTGTGAAAGAGTGTGGTAGTTTTAACAGCTCCTGTGCATGAATTCGAGTCTGATTGATTTTTTATCTTAGTTCAAAATAATGCCACATGACATCCTTCAGTCAGAAGCTCACTTGCAAACCTTAAAGCACCTACAAGAGTCACAGACTGTGACTTTCAGAGTTGGAGTGAGCAATTTCCTTGCCGCTGTCAGGGCGTGTGTGTGCCTTAGGAGAAGTGGAATTACATTCAGTAATCCATACACAGGCTTTACTCGTGCAGTGATGTGTTTTGTGGCCAGTGTGAACCTAGAAGTTGATGTGGAAACACGGGAGGCATATAATTGCATGTCCAGGAAATGGCACCAGCCCTCCCTAAAAGACTCTGTGAATAGAAGGAAACCTCATGAACAGTTTTTGACCTTCCTCTAGCTTTGGGCTCCACTGTGAATGCTGTTACAGGAGCTGGGAAGGGGTGGGTTGTTGGATGCATGTGTGTTGTACTGAGGTGCTGGACGTGTTGAAGGGCGGTCAGGACTGTCCCGAAGGAGCAGTTTCTGAGACCATCTCAGCCTGTTGGTGATGTATCAGTGAAATAAATGGGCTTTCAGCTACTGCCTGTCTTCTCTTCCCTTGCTGCTGCACAGGTTGAATGATCCGAAGATGTCGGAAGCAGAGCGTCAGTCAATGGAGAGCGAACGGGCAGACTGCAGCCTGTTTGTTCAGGAGCTTCTACTGTCCACCTTGATGCAGGAAGAAAGTTCCTCCTCAGATGAGGATGAGCGGGGGGAGATTGCAGATTTTGGTGCTATGGGCTGTGTAGATATTATGCCTCTAGATGTTGCTTTAGAAAACCTAAATTTAAAAGAGAGTAATAAAGGAAATGAGCCTCCTCCACCTCCTCTTTGATGACATCCCACTTTGCAGACAATGTCCTCTGTGCTGTATTTGCCAATGAAAGTGGACAACAACTATCTTGGGTTTGTTTTGGTGATTGTAATTTCAGGTCTGTCACTCTTGTTACATTGTGTACATTCAAAAGAAAGAGAGAAAAGATATATATGATAATCATTTCCACTTAACTAATTTTTACTTCTAGCAGGTAAATGTAGGTTGCAGTGCAGAGCAGAAGGCTCTGTGTCCTGTACCTTGACATGCAAAAGGCTCTCCTAATACTCCACATTCAAACTGAAGAGGAAAAAAAAAATGAAAAATCTCTAATGAAGCTGCTGTGTGTATTTATGAATATTAATGAATAAAAACTGCTTGGATGGTTTACCTTAACTACTGCATGACGTTTTTTGCAGCGTGCATGAGTTTTAGTGACCTTGTCATTTAAAAACTTAAATACAAGGAGTAAAACTATTAAACACAAAGCTTTCCCATTATTCAAAGGTTACGTGATGAAAAAGGTTAGCGCTGAGTAGCAGTTTGTGGCCACAAAGTAGCTTTTTAATAATATGTGACAGAATGACATCTTCATGTGCTGTTCCTGCACAGGATGGAAACTCTGCAGTGGGATACATTGTTGTGTCCGGGGTGTGGCGTTTTGCTGTATGTGACCATTATGTTGCCCTCTCAGCTGTCACCTCAATGTGGAGTTAAACTTCATTTTATGCATCTGTAGGAGACACAACAGTAAGGCCACTGCTGGAAGCTACTGCAAGGGGCTTTTGTGTGCCCTAAAATCAAATGATGTTCACTTTTGTTTAAAGTTTTTCTTTGTTGTGGTTGTTAAAATTTTTTAATTGTTAAATATGTTTTATTCAGGTGTAGACAATTCATATATTCACTGTGTTTCTTAAAAAAAAGGTAACCTGAATCCTATTGTCTTAGTTTAGAAGCCTTTCACAGCCTCAATCATATTTTGAGTTATTTATGTATTTGCTTCATAGTTTGCAGAGACCTGACAGTATCAGGAGAGCTTGAGGACTTGGATTCCCAGACTGTCAGTGTATTTACAAGAAATTCTTAATGCTAACTTTAGCACCTTTTATTTATTGTTTCTTTTGGTTATTTTCGCTGGTATAAAAAAAGTTGGAAAAAAGCCTTTTAGTTGAATCATGCCACCTACATGCCTATACTGTTAATCCTACTGGTTTGGAAAAAACAGAGTATAGTGTTCTTGTGCATAGAAATTTATTATAGCCCCAAAGCAAGGGCATAAGGGGTATGTTTGGTCTTGATTTTGGTTTTCTTTCTTTTTTTTTTCTTTTTTTTTTTTGGTGGGTTTTTTTGAATGTAAAGTTAGATTATAAAAACAAAAGTGCACACAGCTTCTGATGAAAATTTAAACTAGGCTTATATCATAATGATGTCTTTCCAGATCTTTCACCTCATGCCCTCTCTCTTTCTCTGTATCCTCTCATCTCAGCAGCATTGTAGAGTAAACATACAGACTTGGACACCACATGGTGTTCTCAGCAGAACTGTGACACGTATGCTAATCCAAAATAACAGCAGGAAAAAAAACCACCCCATTGACTGAAGTTTAAGTTCCTTCCTCTTTTTTTTTTTTTTTTAATCATCAAATCTCGATTGTTTTCATGTAGAGCAGCACTAGCTTTGGGCTTCAGTTGGTTTTTTTTGGGATTTTTGAGTTGGTTTTTTTTTTTTAGTCTCTGCAACAGAAAATTTTACATGCAGCCTCTGGTTATCCTGAGAGTTACCCCAGTAGGGACTTTTTTTATTGATTGTTGAAGACTTTCAAAAATTTTTCAAGCTGTAGTTTTTCAAACACATCTTCTGCACATTACAATAAGACACACGGTTCAATAAAGCATTTTCAAGACTGTTGTTCAGTTGATTTTCTTTGGTTTTAATGTATTTTCCAGACAGTTTTGTTCCAGAAATTTCTGCATCTGCCTTTAATTCTCACTGTATCTTCCAACAGAAAATCAGTTTGTGTAGACATGCTGGGTGGTTTATATAAATATGTTTTAAAAACATATGCTTTGGCAGGTGATGAAGTACATAATCCTACACTCTTCACAGGTAGGTGAATTGAAGGCTGCATAGACCAAGACACGTTTACAACAGGCTCTTCTCAGTGCTGTGTTTTGTATTGGTTAAGGCTGGTCTCTTACACTGCCCGAATTCCAGACACTGCCACACTTGGATGGAAGGGGATGCAAATCAGTGCTACCCGTGTTTGTTCAGAGACTGAATACATGCTGGCTTGGATTTAAAAGTATCCTTGGATATCACATTAACTTGTTCAAATCTTTAGTTGTTTGGGGGGCAGTCTGACCCTTCTTTATTTTTTCTTTTTTTCTTTTTTTTTTTTTTTTTAGGTTTAAAAATAACATGAACTGGCTACTACGAAGGTATTTTGGTAATCTGTCAATTCCTGTTTGCAGGGATGTGTTTTTCCTTTTCAGAAAAAGCTTTATCAGGGTAGTATTTTTTAGGTATTTCCAAAACATTTATCTTCAGGGTGCCTTGGGCTGCAGTGACTACAGCCTCCATCTGCTTTGAAGGGGAATCTCCTAGGGGGTTATTGCCTTTACCATGTGAGAGAGAAAAAAACCCACAAAATGACAAATCACCACACAACCACATCCCAACACGCAACACAAGACCCCGCCTCTTCCAGGAACAGGAACCTTAGTGCTCTGCACTTGCACAGTTCCTGGAGTGCAGTGAAACCTGTATTGTGACTGGGTGGTCAAGGTCATGTAAAAAATCTGTGTCAAAGGTATCAGCAAAAGCAATTTTATTACAAATCTGTGAAAGCATGATAAAGTTCTATGGCGAAGTTCACTCTGGTACCACAAAGATAAAGCACACAAAGGAGAACCGGACTGGAGTCAGCCTGGAATGACACAGCAGGGATGGGATGCAAAAGGGTGAGGACTGAGAATGTAAGGGTGCAGGGGGGGAGGGGAGACCCTCCCACCGAGTCACAAGGTTCACAATGGACCCCTTGCCAAATGTACCCTTGGAACTGCTCAGTGCTTTATGTCTGAAGGATTGGGCAGCACTTAATCACTGACTGATTTAACTCTCACAGAATGTCCTTGAGATTTACCATAACCACAACAATAATTTTATTCTAAGATGGCAACACTGGTGCTACACTTGCTATGAAGTATAGTTTGTACAGTTTTCACACACACAGACACAGAGACACACACACACACTCTTAGATATTCAAATATTCGTGTGTGTGTGTGCGTGCGTACAAAGCACCTGTTACAAACTCCCTGGAGTTCAGTGAAATGCACACACTGGATGCCTCTGCATCTCTCCGTGGGGAAAGCCCTGAGCCTCCAGGAGGGGGTACCAGGCCGGGACCCCTGGCAGTTTCTGAGGAAGCTCCTTTGAGCTCTCAGACCTGTGGGGTGATGAGCACCGAGGCACAGCCTGCTCCAAGGGAGGTGCTGGCACAGCCACTGGGGCCAAGGGACCTCAAACAGACTCCCGTGGGAACCCTGTTCACAGGGTTGAGAGATGCTTGGCTTTAGTCTTCCATCAATTTCCATCCTGGACTCAATCCAGGTCAGTAATGTTCCTCAGAAGTCCAGTAATGATAATAACATTACAGTTAAGCTGTGATTTTGATTAAAAAAAAAGTTTCCAAGGCCATTCGTTAGAAAATAAGTTTCTTGAACAACAAATTCCTGGGAACTGGGAATGTTACTGGTAACATCAAGCACATCTTAATTGTACAGGTGCAGGGGAAGCATGTGCCCTATCAGAAGCAGGTCCAACCTGCATATGCTGTGCTCTGGGTGTGCTGTGCTCTGTGTGTGTGTATGTGTGTGTGTCTGTGTGTGTGCTCTGTGTGTGTCTGTGTGTGCTCTGTGTGTGCTCTGTGTGTCTGTATGTGTGTGTGTGTGTGCTCTGTGTGTCTGTGTGTGTGTGCTCTGTGTGTGTGTGTGTGCTCTGTGTGTGTGTGTGTGTGTGTGTGTGTGTGTGTGTGCTGTGTGTGTGTGTGTGTGTGTGTGTGCTCTATGTGTGTGTGTGCTCTGTGTGCTCTGTGTGTGTGTGCTCTGTGTGTGTGTGTGCTCTGTGTGTGTGTGTGTGCTCTGTGTGTGTGTGTGTGTGCTCTGTGTGTGTGCTCTGTGTGTGCTCTGTGTGTGCTGTGTGTGTGCTCTGTGTGTGTGCTCTGTGTGTGTGCTCTGTGTCTGTGTGTGTGTGTGCTCTGTGTGTGTGTGTGTGCTCTGTGTGTGTGTGTGTGTGTGCTCTGTGTGTGTGTGTGTGTGTTCTCTCTGTGTGTGTGTGTGCTCTGTGTGTGTGTGTGTGCTCTGTGTGTGTGTGTGTGTGTGTGTGTGTGCTCTGTGTGTGTGTGTGCTCTGTGTGTGTGTGTGTGTGTGCTCTGTGTGTGTGTGTGCTCTGTGTGTGTGTGCTCTGTGTGTGTGTGTGTGTGTGCTCTGTGTGTGTGTGCTCTGTGTGTGTTGTGTGTGTGTGTGTGTGTGCTCTGTGTGTGTGTGCTCTGTGTGTGTGCTCTGTGTGTGTGTGTGTGCTCTGTGTGTGTGCTCTGTGTGTGTGTGTGTGTGTGTGTGTGTGTGTGTGTGCTCTGTGTGTGTGTGCTCTGTGTGTGTGTGTGTGTGTGTGCTCTGTGTGTGTGCTCTGTGTGTGTGCTCTGTGTGTGTGTGTGTGTGTGTGTGCTCTGTGTGTCTGTGTGTGTGTGCTCTGTGTGTGTGTGTGCTCTGTGTGTGTGTGTGTGTGTGCTCTGTGTGTGTGTGTGTGTGTGCTGTGTGTGTGTGTGTGTGCTCTGTTGTGTGTGTGTGTGTGCTCGTGTGTGTGTGGTTGTGTGTGGTGTGTGTGTTTGCTCTGTGTGTGTTGTGTGTGTGTGTTGTTTGTGTGTGTCTCTGTGTGTGTGTGTGTGTGCTCTGTGTGTGTGGTGCTGTGTGTGTGTGTGTGCTCTGTGTGTGTGTGTGTGTGCTCTGTGGTGTGTGGTGCTCTGTGTGTGCTCTTTGGTGTGTGTGCTCTGGTTGTGTGTGTGTGCTCTGTGTGTGTGTTGCTCTGTTGTGTGTGGTGTGCTCTGTGTGTGTGTGTGTGGCTCTGTGTGTGTGTGTGTGCTCTGTGTGTGGTTGGTTGTGCTCTGGTGTGTGTGTTGCTCTGGTGGTGTGTGTGTGCTCTGTTGTGTGTGTGTGTGTGTGTGTGCTCTGTGTGTGTGTTGTGTGTGTGTGCTCTGTGTGTGTGGTGTGTGTGTGTGCTCTGTGTGTGGTGTGCTCTGTGTGTGTGTGTGTGTGCTCTGTGTGTTTGTGTGTGCTCTGTGTGGTGTGTGCTGTGCTCTGTGTGTTGTGTGTGTGTTTGTGTGTGTGCTCTGTGTGTGTGTGTGTGTGTGTTGTGTGTGTGTGCTCTGTGTGTGTGTGTGTGTGCTCTGTGTGTGTGCTGTGTGTGTGCTCTGTGTGTGTTGTGTGTGTGCTCTGTGTGTGTGCTCTGTGTGTGTGCTGTGTGTGTGTGTGCTCTGTGTGTGTGGTGTGTGTGCTCTGTGTGTGTGTGTGCTCTGTTGTGTGTGTGCTCTGTGTGTGTGTGTGTTGTTCTGTGTGTGTGTGCTCTGTGTGCTCTGTGTGTGTGTGCTCTGTGTGTGTGTGTGCTCTGTGTGTGTGTGTGTGCTCTGTGTGTGTGTGTGTGTGCTCTGTGTGTGTGCTCTGTGTGTGCTCTGTGTGTGCTGTGTGTGTGCTCTGTGTGTGTGCTCTGTGTGTGTGCTCTGTGTCTGTGTGTGTGTGTGCTCTGTGTGTGTGTGTGCTGTGTGTGTGTGTGCTCTGTGTGTGTGTGTGTGTGTGCTCTCTGTGTGTGTGTGTGTGTGCTCTGTGTGTGTGTGTGCTCTGTGTGTGTGTGTGTGTGCTCTGTGTGTGTGTGTGTGTGTGCTCTGTGTGTGTGTGCTCTGTGTGTGCTCTGTGTGTGTGTGTGTGTGTGTGTGCTCTGTGTGTGTGCTCTGTGTGTGT